>JAMPIT010000343.1:4030000-6430000 GCA_026261815.1 Monarcha castaneiventris obscurior
CTGATTGCATTCAAACTTAATTTTAAGCTTGCTTTTCTTTTAGTCAGTGGAGTGAAGAAGATGAAATTGCAGACTACAAGCAAAACTGTGAATGGATGGATGAATGTCAGGATGTAATGTTTGAGACCTGGTATGAAAAGATAGCTCAAGCTGAGCCAGAGAAGCAGAGAAAGGTGACCTCATGTTTTGTATATTTATCTGCAGAAGGGGTAAATAAGAGACCTTTAAAAGCCTAAAGGGGAGAAAGGAATCTGGTTTATAATGAATTTTTATGAGTTGGATCTCTGTAGACTTTCAAGAGTCTGAAATGATTAAAAGATCCCCCTTCATTTTTGGCGGGGGAAATGTTCTGCTTTCTGTCTGAAGCTTTCTCAGAGTCAGAAAATAATACTCAAGTAATTGTGTTTATTGATTTCTGTAGATGCACATGTTTGTTGCTCGCTACTGTGACCTGTTAAACGTGGACATATCCTGTGATGGCTGTGATGAAATTGCGCCGTGGCATCGCTACCGCTGTCTGCAGTGCAATGACATGGATCTGTGTAAAACTTGTTTCCTTGGTAAGAGCCATTAAATAACCCCTCAAAACCCTGTATTTGAAACCAAAGTAGTATCTTGTAAATTATACGCAAAATAAAGTCAAACACTTTTCTTCTGGGTTCTCTGGAAATGTTTAACTTTTCTTTCCCTAATATGTATGTGAACTTGAAATTAGGAAACATCCTTTCTCAAAAAGATTTTACAGGGAAATCTGTCTTTACAGGTGGAGTTAAACCTGAAGGACATGAGGATGACCATGAAATGGTGAACATGGAATATGCCTGTGATCACTGCCAAGGAGTTATCATAGGTCGGAGAATGAACTGCAACGTGTGTGATGACTTTGACCTTTGCTATGGATGCTATCATGCAAAGAAGTACTCTGACAGGTATTAAAAATGTGATTTGCTTTTCCCCACATGGCAGAAAGGCAATATTTAGTAGCTAAATACAATCAGTCATTCTCATGGTGCTTCCTATAAAGCTGTGTCTGACATCAGGACGTCTCCTTGGTGTCCTTTGGGGAAACAAAGATAGGACCAGTTCAGCAAAAATGTCTGGAAACCTGCCTCAGCCTCTGAAGTCAGTTGGTAGCAATTGTTTTCTGGATGTGGCTAGGAAAGCTACAGAAGGAGTTACCAGTCCTGTATGACAGGATAGAAGAGATGATCACTGTTGTGCAAAACAATTTCAGTGCTTGACACCAGAAGTCATAAAAACCAGGTCCACAGCTTGAACCTCTGGAATGTGTGGGGTTTTAAATGGTTTCCTGTGAGGGTGTTTTGTGTTGACTGACTGACTATGTTGGTTAGCAAAACACCAGCTGCATTCCTAAATGATGTCCCTTCTCCTTCCAGCCACTTGCCCACCCACAGCATCACGGTGTATCCCATGGTGACCATCCGAATCAGTGACCGGCAGCGCCTCATCCAGCCCTATGTCCACAATTATTCCTGGCTGCTGTTTGCTGCCTTGACTCTCTACAGTGCAGATCTGGCAAATGGAGAGGAAGTAGAAGGAGAGAAACTGGATCCCCAGGTCCTCAGTCATGCCAGAGTTCTGCAGCATCAGTGCATTCAGCTCATTGGGGACTGCCTGATGAAAGCACAGCATGGAAAAGGTGAGTCAGCTCCTCCTGCTCTGAACAATGCTTTCTACAAGTCTCAGACATGTCTGTGGTTACTCACTTTAAAGTTTCCAAGGGAAAGGGGAAGCTACTGTGTACTTCACTGAGAATAACTGTTTATGCAGAAAGCAAATGTAGAACAAGTGTCATTCAGGGTCATTGGAACATGGAAAATGGAGTGCTTGAGAAAATTAATTTTATGCTTACATAAACATTAGAGACAACTTGGCAAGTCTGTGGTTGGTTTTTTTTCCATCTTAGCTGTTGTAAAGGGATCAGTCAATACAGCTTCATGTTCTCTTAGTAATGTGTCACTGACAACTGAAGGACAACAAATAGCTTGGTGGAAAAGCTTTTTGTTCTGTGTCTCTTGGGAAGAGATTTTTAACCATGTTTGGGGTATAAATTTCTGGCAGTGGTGTTCATTTGTCTGGAAATTGAGGTTTCTGTGGACAAAAATCTGCTACAGAAAATAGGGTGATACGATAGGGACCTATGGTGAATGTATCAAAAATTCTAGACTAAAATTCAAATAAGTTTGCTGGTAGTTTTTGTGAGCAGCTCTAATGCAGCTGAAATACCACCACCATGAAATACTTGTGCATACTCATTAATGAATCTGTTTACAGTCTACAGTTCTGTTGTGCAAGTGGTCAGAAGATTGAAAAATAAGACAAATTTCATTTGCTATTCATAATTTACACTCTACTGCTTTCTTAAATAAGGCCTCTACCCCAATGGCATCTTTGAGGTGGAAGATGTCACCACCTGTCCATCACTAGTATTTAATGGAACCACATAATTATATGAGCCTGATGGAAAGCAGGTTTTTGATGGCGTTAATGTTTGAAAGAAGTGTGTGAGAAGTTTGCATTTCTCTTTTTAAGTGTTTCAGTTCTGCTTTTTGTCTGTCTTGCCACTCAACAGCTAAATAACTTTTATAACTTTCATGCTCCCAGGACTGAAAAATTTAGCTCTCCTCTGCATGTTACCAGAAGATGAGTCTTTCTCAGAGAATGACACTGTTTCAGGCAGTCCTTCCACAGACAGTGCTCCAAAAAGTCATCCAGGTGATGAAGCGGGGAAGGGAAGAGATGAGAAACCCAGCACAGGCTCTTTGGTGCATCGTAGTGTAAGTCCCTGTTATTTCCAGAACCACTGATACCAGCTATGTGATCTGATATTAAGCATCTTCAGATGCTTGAACAGCCTATTCTGAATGTGGGACTGAAATAAGGGATAGTAATGATTTCATTTATAGGTAAAAGTTGAGGGGCAAGGGACAGTTGTTTTTTTCATTAGATCCAGCTGATCAAAAACTTCTTGTCCTGAACTGATTCACAAAAAGTGTTGGGGGAGAGGGGCATGTCTTGTTCTTTGTGAAAGGGCTGTCATTTCCCCTGGTTGTTAGCACTGTTAAGTAGGAGAATGAGTTTCCTACACTTTTACACAGTGTTTAAACTATTGTAGTGTAATAATCTTATGCAGAGCAATACAAGCAAAATAAAAAACCATAGTTTAATTGTATGGAAGCTTAAGACATGAATACATCAAGAAATTCTTCAGTAAAATGTTTTGATACTCAAAGAAAAATGTTTGTCAAGTGCAGATGACTGACTTCTTTCCATGCTTGTTCCTGCAGATACTAAATTTTGTTTTAATCTTTTGGTACTTCTGTTTTATTTTTAGGGGAAAGGAGATACTCACAAGGAAATCCAGTCTCCTCCAGAAGATAAAGTAGAAAAACAAGAAATTGAAATCAAAGCTGTCTCTGCAAAGAAAGCTGTTGTGAGACAAGAGTCAGACTTGTCTGTGGATAGGAATGTTCCTCCAACAGGTAAAAAATGTTTTTTCATTTTCCCTGTCACAGAAATATCCATTCATCTGCAAATAAACAGCTGTCCTTTTATTCCTAATCCAGTTTTGCATATTTTCAAATGTCTGTGTCTGCTTTGTGAAAACCTGCCAGACATTGCTTTGAACAACTGCCCTGCAGTCAGTTTAAAGGAGTCTGGGAATCGGAGTAGATTTCCACATATATTTATCCATATGTAGAGATTATAGTTCCTGTTGGGCTAACACAACATTTGTGTGTTCTGATGCACTTGCAACCAGAAATTAAGTGTGTTATCCCATTAAAGATTGGGATTGTAAGAATTATGATAGTTAAACTGATCTGTCTGTAGCACTGTCCTTTATATGTTTTTACTAGATGGTAAAAATTTCTTTGCCTTCTGTCTTCCATACACTTTTACAAAGACTTTATTTTCAAATTGTAATACTTCTTTTTATAATTTCTATTTATTTTTAGATTTGGATTATAAAAATTAAAGTATCATGTTTTTCTTTTATTTTTAATGTCACTTAGGGGATTTTCTTCTTTTGTTTTTATTTAAAAGCAGGTGACTCCCTCTCAGAGGATTCAGCCCAAAAGCCAACAGAGAAGGTTTTAATACCTAGCCAGGAACAAGTTTTTGCTGAATGCTCTCAGAAGAGGATTCTGGGCTTGCTGGCAGCTATGTTACCACCTTTCAAATCCGTTAGTTTTTTTTACTTCCATCTGGGTAGTTTTCTAGGTGCACAAATAACATGAATAAAAATCATAGGAATTAAATGTGGGATATGGGCCCTTGTTGCTTACATGTTAGGAAATGTGAATTAGAGTATCATCAGACATTGACATCACTAAGGAGTGTAAGGGCTTGTTCCTGGGTGGGGGAAGAGGGAAGGGAATTTTTGTATCTGTGAAGTAGTGTCTTAACTGTTCAGCAGAGTTTAAATCTTCAGTTTAGCTTCACATGTCAGGTCACACTAACAGGTCAGTAACCAAAGTAGGAACGTAGTTTCTCATTCCTTTTGCCCCATTTGAAAGACATTTAGAACAGAAGCTTTTGCATGTGCTGACTTTGACTAAAAATCTTTTTTTCTTCCCCTGCCTCACTGAGATTTTTTTCTCTCCACAGGGCTCCACAATGTCTCTGATCAACCTGGAGCAAATACTGCCACTGATGTTTCATGTTGTAATCTCAAATGCTGGCCACCTGAATGAAACTTATCATTTAACCTTGGGACTCCTGGGCCAGTTAATCCTCAGGCTTATGCCTGCAGAAGTGGATGCTGCTGTGACTAAAATCCTTTCAGCCAAACACAATTTGTTTGTACCAGGAGATGGGTCTACAGTGCCAGAAGGATGGAAGACAACTCATCTTCTGTTCAGTCTGGGAGCTGTGTGTTTAGACAGGTGCTTCTTACCTTAACCCAATTAGTTAATCTCTGCTGAATAGCTATTTTCATGTGTGCCTCGTGCATAGAGGCTTTTTAATAGAAAGGTAATTAAACCTGTACCCTGGCCATGGGAGGGGCTTAGCATCTGCAGCCCTTGTTGCAGTGGGAATCTTAATTTCCTTCCAGAAGAAGGCTGGCTGCCGAAGCATGGCCTGGTTTCCTGTGCTTACCTACACAGCATGTCATGGAGGAGGAAGCGAGGTTTGGAAACAACAAGGAAAACCAAAAATACAGTCCTTTATTTTTTGTGTGACATTAATTCTCTGACATAGTTACAAATCCCTTGTGTAAGTTGGGAAAGGAGGAGGGTGTGTCACATAACTATCACCAGTGCTGAGTTCTGGATCTGGCCCTTCTGTGTGAGAGTATTTGAGAGAGAGGTTTTTTATAGTAAAATAGCACTGGAAACAGCAGGGAGGGACGGATTTTGAAGATCCTGAGAAAGCACTCGAGCATTCTGAGATTGATGTCATGCCTGTTAAATGTGACTTATATTTTATTGTAGCTGTGTTTTACAGCGAGGGTTTGTAAACAAATAGAAAAGCATATGAAATTTAAAGCCAGAATATCCAGATCATAAGCTGAGGGGAAGGATTTTCTCAAAAACTTACTTTAGTGTGAGGAGACCAGTCCCTGTAGGTTATTTGTGTGATCCACAGAGTAAGCAGATAGTCACATAGATGGGAAATAAACCTCTTGCTGCCATGCAAACAGAAACTTCTGAATTCTAAACTAAAATTCAGAATTAACAGTGGCAATGTTCTGGCACACTTTGATTTGGGACTGTAAATGCTCTCAGAAAACAGAATAGTATTTATGCTCTATGGAAAACAAAGCAGAATTCATGTGTCAGCTGGCATGAAAGCTTCAAGTATTTAGAAGAACAGTTCTGTAATGATTTGAAAGCTGCAGCTGTGACAGATTACCAGTGATATGCTGTCTTGAGGAAAAATAGCTTCAGGTAAGTCTGCAGTCAGCCCTCCTAATGCAGCCTGCTCTTGCTTTGCAGTCGTGTAGGTCTGGACTGGGCAAGCTCCATGGCAGACATCCTTCGCTCTCTGAATGCCTCTGCACAGTGGCACGACGTGATCGCTGCTTTCACTGACCACTGCATTAAGCAGCTGCCCTTCCAGCTAAAGCACACCAACATCTTCACTTTGTTGGTGCTGGTTGGCTTTCCTGAGGTAGGTGGCCTGGCGGTCTTAAAGGAAACAAAATTGGGTAAAGCTTTTGGGAGTCTCTTTCTAAATACTACGGATTCCATCAATTGGGGACACCCTTTATAAACTCTCAAAACCTGGTGTGTGTCAGAGTTCACATCTTTCCACTTGTGCACAATTAACGTTGGTCTAATGAGGAATAATAGCTGATTTTGCCTGGCATTTCTTTATAACTGCTACAAGCAAACCAGCTTCATTTGTTTGAGTATCAAAAAGGACTTTTGTACAAGCGAAACAATCCATTCTCCATCTTGATGTCTGTAACTGATATGTTGCCTATGTAACCTTAAGTTAGTTGTTGTAGGCATTTCTTTTATAGACTTGAACTGCCATTTTCTAAAGATTAGCAAATACCTGGCAGCAAGCAATGGTTCACCTAAAAAATATGATACCAAGAATAAGCAAATATAACCAATGTAAGAGATGGCTGTGTATTTGTAAATAAGTGTTCCAAATCCTAACTGAAGTTCTGCTGCCATTTCAGGTGCTGTGTATGGGCACTCGTTCTGTGTACATGGACAATGCTAACGAGCCTCATAATGTGATCATCCTGAAGCACTTCACTGAGAAAAACAGGGCAGTGGTTGTAGACATCAAAACCCGAAAGAGAAAAACAGGTTCTGTGACATTTTTGTTTTATCAGAGAATCACAGAGTATTTCCTTACAGTTTGTTGTGGATACCCAAAAGCAAATGTTAACTAGACCACTCTGTGCAGGTCTGCAGAGTTTGAATTCCATTATTAGTAAGTTGCCTGACTTTCTGCTCATAGGTTACCAAATTCTGCTTGCAAGTCACTGCCAAATTGTGAAACTTCTGCAGTAATTATTTCAATTATCTTTATTCAGAAAAGGATTTAGAAAACTGTTGAGACCATTCTGGTAATTGAGAAATCCCAGAAATAGGCTTTTAATGAAGCAGTTGTTTCTGTTTCAGTATTTGTGTACTGCTTGTGTCTTACCCTTTACAAAGGTGTGCTTAATGCTGTAAAACAATTGCTAATTTAAAAACAGTTTGGATATCCCTAAAATTTGAGACCAAGTGGAACATTTAATATATAACAAATCAGTTGGATTTTTAAGAGCAAGGGCTTTTCGTTTTATATGACCTAATATTGTGAAGTTAATAAAGCAAAGGTTGTCCTAAGATTTGACTACTGAAGTTGTGTAAAAGACATTTGGAAAAATCAACAGACTAAACTTGCTTTTTGATATTGAAGCAAGATTTGAATATAAAAGCTTTTCTTTTTGTTTAACTGTTGACATTTTAAACAGTAAGATCAGCAATATTTGTTCCATCGTATCAATTGCAGGTCAGAATTTTCCCCATTTTAATTGTAAAAAGTACAACATGTGCTGCTTTGCATGCTGGTCTGCTAACGTGCAAATATGTGCTGTTGCCAAGAAGTGACGTGGGAATTTTTAACTTGTACTGAAAAATGAAATACTTTCTTGACTGTTCAGGGAATCTGAGATAATTTTTGTATAAGACCTTTATTAGAACATAATTGATGTACGGATGTCTCATGTCTCAACCTACTCATATCTAAGAGATGACTCCACAACATTTTAAAGTGAACGAAGTGAATTGTATTTTCTCTCTCTTGTAGTGAAAGACTATCAGTTAATTCAGAAATGTGGGCAAGAAGGCAGTGATTCCCAAACCCAGCTGAAACAGTACCTGCAGCACTTTGTCCTTATCTCCACCCACCTCCTGCAGACTAGCATGGACAGTAGCTATGCTGAGGCAGTGGAAACAACTTGGGTCTTGTCGCTCGCTCTGAAGGGGCTTTACAGAACTCTGAAGGTACCTGGCACATAGAATATGATCGAGAAATAAAAACTGATGTTCTACCCTGTGCTAGAGGAACTTGGGTATTGACTGAGCACATTGGGGAATTACCACAAGGGCATTTCTCTCACAGCTGGATCTCTTTATGCCCAGTCTCTATGGGGTTGAAAATGTTGCTGGGCTTTAAATAGCTTTTGTGAGCCTGAGCTGGAATTTGTTTTGCTTCTCCTTGTGGGGGCCAGCCATTCAGGAGAGCGCAGGAAGAAATTCATAGAGATAACATTTTATGGAGTGAAGCTCACTCCTGAAGTTATTTGAAGAGGATTTTTTTTTTTTTCAGACTGTCAGATCAAAACAGATACTCAGTTACTACTCTGTGATGATACCCCTAAGTGGGGATTTTTATTTTAGGGAAATGAAAAAGATTCCTAGTGTAGTTCATCTGGGCAGGAAATTCACCCGAGGCTGTGTGACAAGGCCTTGCAGGCACTGTGATGCATTGTTCCTTATTTAGTTATTTATTTGTGTGTGTGCGCCTGTGTGTGCAGATTCATGGATTTAAGGAGATCCAAGCTGCCTTTCTTCAGTCTGGTTTACTCAAACTTCTAGTGAAGAAGTGTAGCAAAGGAACTGGCTTCAGTAAGACTTGGCTTCTCCGAGACTTGGAGGTAAGAAAAGTGACATTTTGTAAAGTCAGGCTTCACACAGTGGCCTGAAAGGTTATAGCAATGCACTGCCCTCCTGGGGAGAAAGACTCAAGATGATCTCTAATTAATTAATTAATTAACTCTCTCTAATTTAAAAAATGTTCACTTAACTGTATTTCCTGAATCTGCCTCCTTCTGCCCATCATAATCATGTAGATAATAGTCTAAATTCTTTGAAGCAGGAGCTGGTTTTCCCCTAATCTGATTTTAGTTGGAAAAAAATTTGCAGGATGAGACATTACTCACCTACTCAGATTGTTTTATGGATTTTATTGAGACTGTTCTTGAAAATTCCATTCTTCAATTTAGAAAATAATCTCAAAGAAAAGCATGATTTGCACAAGGTTTTGCTGCAGTGCAGGTGGGGAGATCAATGCACACATGGGCATATTCTTTCACAGTAGGTGTTAATTGCTGAAAGATAAGTGTGGTTCAACTGTTAGTTATGTTTTATCTTAGGCAGGAATTGTGTTAATTCATATTTAGGACTATGCTGAAGCCAAAGGGCTGTTTTCAAAGGAGAAGGGTGTGTAGGGGCATTACTGGCATTTTGGTGATAGTCACCTTTGCTCTTGGAATCTTCAAATCTTTGATGTACTGAAATGGTTAAAAAATTATTTTTTCAACTTTCTTTGCACTTTCAGCTAATCACTGAAGTTGTCTTTGTAGCAACATGGAAGGTGTAACTCACTAGTGAAGTGGGAAATAGTTTTGTTTTGTGTTTTGGGGGTGGTTTTTTTCTTTTTTTAGCTGTTGCTTCTTTGTAAAATAGCATGTGTTAAGCACTGTCCAGGTCTGATAATGTTCTTCTGAAATGCTGATTGCAAATAAACTAATAATACCTACAGCTGTCACACCATATACTACCTTTTTTCTGTGTAGATTTTGTCAATAATGCTGTATTCCTCAAAGCAAGATATCAGTTCCCTGGCTGAACAGGAGGATACTGAACTGGAAGACAGGGAACAAGATCAAGATGTGGAGCAGCCTGTTGTTGGTCCTGTTGATTTAGAGCAGAATAAACTTGATCCTCTGGAGGGCCTGGATGAAGCCACCAAAATATGCTTCTTGGTATTTAAATTACTTTACTTCCTTTTGGGTAAATGAGCATTTGCTAGTTGCATAAAACATTTGGTAGTTCATATGGTTGTTTTTCTTCTGGATTTACAGACTATGGGTCTATGATTTCAATGGATCATTCTTCAAAGAAAATAAAATAGAACTACACTAATGAATGCTACAAAATCATTATACAGTGTTTTGCTAAATTGCTTCTCATTATTGCTAATCCAGATATTAAGTTCATTAATTCTCTACCGACAAAGTGGAGAATAATGCCTAGGTCATCCTTAAAGAAACTCATCTTTCTTTTTCCCCTCTAATGTAGTTTGGGGTTTTTTTTCATTTCTTTTTGCTCCTTTCTCAGATGACACACGATGCACTTAATGCACCTCTCCATATTCTTCGAGCCATGTATGAGTTGCAGATGAAAAGAACGGATTCTTTTTTCCTGGAAGTTCAAAAGAGGTACGTGAGAGTCTGAGTCCAGCAGAGAAACAGCGCTGGGTGATAATCTAAAATCCTCTTGGTGCTGAATAGGAATTCTTCCAAGGATAAGATTTGGTTTTCATGTTTAAAAAAGTAAGGAAATAAACTCCTGCTAAGTTGTATTTATAGAAGCAAGTCACCATCTTCTGAAACACATCACATGCTCTTTTCTATGTGGTAGCTCCCATATGAAGAGCTGTTATGGCTCTGAATTCTGTGAACTGAGGAAGAGTCAAGAGCTCACATGTGGCTTCTGGTACTCAAAGCATCTCACAGAGACACCATGTTCTCACAGAAATGAGTGATTTTGTAACATTTAAATCCTTTGGCTTGTTAGAACAGGGGAGCAGTTAATGTGATAAAAATAGGTAGAGTTTAATCTTTCCAAAACAGAAGGTGGGAAGATTTAATTTGCATTTAATTGCCCTAATTGAGTTTGCATTACTTTGGAAACACATTTGTGTATTTTTGATTTTCTTTTGCCTCTGTTAAGGTTTGATGGGGATGTAATCACAACGGATGAGAGGATCCGGACGCTGGCTCAGAAGTGGCAGCCCAGCAAACGCTTGAGGCTGGAGGAACAGAGTTCCAAGGCAGTGGATACAGATATGATCATCTTACCCTGTTTGGTATGGACATCTCTACAAACAGGAGCAATTGGGAAATAATGAATTTTGGCATTGAGTAGCTTCTGTTTAGTAACTTTAAACTTGAGAAATCTTTTTTAAACATCTTTTACCAATTTTTTATGTCAAAATGAGTGAGTAGGTACAAGAAGCAAGTATTTCTTCCTTGTTATTCCTTCCTTAAGGAAGAGAAAGAACTTGATTCCCAGGTCAGGAGAACAAATTGTGTTTGCAGGCTGTAATTTCCTCCCCTTACACAAGAGAGATTGTATCTCATTGCTGTAAGCTTGTGCCATGCTACTGTTTTTAGCATATCATTGTTATCTTACAGTAAGTTCAGCAGAACAAGGAAGCAATGAATTTATCTTGTAGATAGACACTACACTCGCAAGCTTTAGGTTTTGCCTTCAATAGCAGGGTCCCACAGCTCTGCTTTATTTTGGAGGCTCATTTCTGGCCATGTGGTGTCACCAGCACAGCTGTTTATCAGTTGCATAGCAAAGGGCAAGGAGCTTCCTGAAGCAGTTTCACATAATTGTAAGAAAAAAAAAGAGGCCTTTCAACAGCTTATACACAGGCTGTGAAATATGCACCCCTGGAAATTGTCCAAACTTAACTAGACAAAACCCTGATTTTGAAGTTATCTCAGCCTTAAGTCAAATTTGGACCAAGTGATCTCCAAAAGTCCCTCCCAACTTGACTCATTTCATGGCACGTGGTAGCTTTAGCTCTGTAGATCAGCTTCATTTAACACTTCTGGTTAGAATTCTAACTGCTGTTCCCACAAATGCATTAGTGTATAGTGAAGTCTGCTGACATAAACAGTGTTTCTCAGGAACTATGTCCCTGTAGCTGTGTGAGAGATCCCACTTCTGTGGGTTTTTTTGGCAAATTCACCTGTAAATTCACCTTGCAGTTTGACTGGTCAGATATCCAAACATAAGGCAGTAAATTATTGACAGCCTGTTTTCAAACTTGCATTTCTCTTCTTGCAGTCAAAGCCAGTACTCTGTGATAAAGCAACAGAAGAAACCAATCCTGTTGCCCAGAAACTTATCACCAACACAGAGAGTGACCTGCAGCTCAGCTATGCCAAGCAGCGACGCACCAAGAGTTCCATTCTCCTGCACAAAGAGCTGGACTCCAGGAGTAAAAAGGCTGTGAGGGACTACCTGTATCGTGTCAATGAGGCAATTGCAGTTCTGTATGCCAGGCATGTGCTGGCATCTTTGTTAGCTGAGTGGCCTGATGATGTGGCAATAAATGAGGAAATCCTAGACCTCAGTGGCCCAGCCCATATGACATACATCCTGGACATGCTGATGCAGCTAGAGGAGAAGCAGCTGTGGGAAAAAGTAAGTGGATTTCACTTAGACATGTGAGCAAAACCTGTGCCTACATGCCATGAGTCTCTGACTAACAAAAATACTTGCAATTCCTTTTTTTAACTAAATTGAAACTCCAAAATTTAAATTAGTTCTGAAAAACCAGTTGGAATCTGTCAGTGTCTTGATGTGCTGATCTTGTTAACAGAAAATGGAAAAACTAGCTCTGTGGAGAGAGCTCTTTCAGTTATGACAGAGAAATTGGTAAAATTTTTTCTGTTTTGAAAATAGGCAATCTAGATGGTAATCTAGAGAAATTGGCAAAAAAAGGCAGTGCCTTTTAAAAGCTGCTTTTACTTAGATCTCAATGTGTATATTGTAATACTTGCTACTCCACTGATGAGCTGCTGGTGGAAGTGATCTTGGAATTACAATAGAATATTGTAATGAAAGTGTCAGCTCAAGGCTTCACGGCAGTCAAAGCAAATCAAGTGCTGGGAATCTTCCAAGAAGGAATGAAAAATAAAGCAAAAGGCATTGATATGCCACTGAACCAATACTGTGCATTCTTTTGGACTGCAGTGACTCCCTCATCCGATTAAAAAACATAAATAAAATGCAGTACAACTGGAAGAGGCCTAAGAAGAATGGCAGGGGTTATTACAGCCATGGAATAACTTCAGTATGAGGAACCAACTGGTTTTCGTCATTCTAAATCTTTCCCCTGTAGGGCATTGAGGGAGAAGGAGTAATGGAAAAGTCTGTTCCTCTTTCTCTGTATATTTAAAGCAGTAAATAGCATGCAAAAGTTAAGAGCAAGTATTATTCACTGGCCCTCCCAGTAAGAAAACAAAGGAGTGTCAGATTAAGGTAATAAATGGCAGGTCCAAAACAAACCAAAAGAACAGGTTCTTGACACAGTATGTCATGGAAATTGTTGCCCTAGGGTGCTTTCATGAGTTCAGAAAAGGGCAGGATGAACTGATAGAATAAAATCTATTAAGGCATATTAAATGCAAAAGTGTAGCCTTTGTCTTAGCCTGTTCTGCAAGTGCAAGGCAAGGAGTGCATTCAGGGAACTGCTACATGCTGCCTTTGGTTTTTAAACTCCTTTTCCCAAGAAATCAGTTTTTGGCTGATTTGGAGATGAACCTGCTGGTTTGAGCTGGTGTATTACATTTTATAGGAGGAGTTTGGAGATGGCAGATGAAGAGATGTAATGAGTTGCTCTGATGACCTGAAAGGGCCTCAAGTAACAGAACTCTCCACTCAGGGCTTTTGTGCACTTTGAAAAAATAAGAAAAAGGGAGACTCGGGTGGTTCTGAATTATATTTAGTATGTCCTGACAGATTAAAGGGCATTTTTGGGAGGTTTTAAAGGCAGAAGGCTTGCATCTGCTGCTTTCAAAACTTCAGCCACCTAATTGATACTTAATCATTTCTTAGGCACAGAGTTGTACATTTTTGAAGGCTAAAATATATGACCTATTCTATTCAAATCAAAATCTTTAGGTATAGAAGGCAAAGATACCTTTTTAGTATGGTAACAAAGTTGTTTGTCTTACTTGATTACAGCTTTAGTTTGCTGTTAATTACTTTATGGATTAGCCTTGATTCTAGCAGTTGTGGGAAGAGATGTAGCCAATATCTGCCATGTTTTTATCAAATAAAGAATGAAAGATCCAGAACCGAGGACAGAGTGAAATCTTGTGTGCTTATGGCGATGACACTTGGTAGGCATCATTTGTGAATTTATCTTGTTTCTTGCTGGTACCTTAATTCCCTCTTCCAAAATACTGTGTGGCTGGACATGACTCCTGTCAGCCGTCCGCATGTACAGCTGTAAATGTTCTTTTGACAGTAAATTGTATTTACATGACGTTGCTTCTCCCCAGATTCTCCAGAAAGTGCTGCATGGGTGCAAGGAGAACATGCTGGGGACCATGGCCCTGACAGCCTGTCAGTTCATGGAGGAGCCAGGGATGGCAGTGCAGATACGGGAATCTCAACATCCTTACAACAACAACACAAACTTTGAGGTAAGGCAGGATTGGATTACAGTGCATTACTTGAAGCTGAGATCACCGAGGGGTTGGAGCAGAAGCCTCACAAAGTTCCATGTGGGTATCTGTGGGACTCCTGTGCTTGAAGCAGCCAAGAAGTCTGTTCAGTCTTGCTTGGAAAAGGCTGATGTCAGATAGCTGAGGCCTTGCCCTGCAAAGAAACGTGTTCAATTACATGTTCAATTTATTGTAACTCAATCATATGAAAAGTGCATAACTTACATGGTTTTACTGTGCATGTATTTGAAGTAAATCAGATTTGTAAATGGTTTCAAGGCCTTAATGATCAAATATTTCTACCCTTCCATCCAAAGATTTGTTTCAGTTGGCCTGTTACTTCCTTGTGCTGTTAGATGAAAGTAGGAGTGGTGTCTTTTTTTTTGTATTTCTCATTTTAGACTCGTCCTCTGACACAAACAGGGGATTTTCTGATTTTCTTTTCTTGATACTGTTTGAAAGAATTTTTCTGATATAGTTTGGTAAGTAATTATTGCCTCCGGGCAGTCTTGGGACTTTTAATTTTAATTTTCCCTGCTACTCTGACTCTTCTCATTTTTATTTTTAAAAAGCATATAACCCCTTAGGTTCTGGCAGTGAGATCAGTATCAGCAACAATTACTGCTTTTGAAAAAGCAAAGCATTGCTGGCAATTAATTTTACATGCTTAACAGCTAATGTGAACAATAGGCCATGCTTTACATTTGTTAAATTAGCTCTGGGTAAAAATATCAGTTTTTTACTCATGGAGATGCTGTAATATTTTTTGTATCTCCCTTGTTTGTATGGTGAAAGTTAAGTGGATTCTGGGTAGTACAGTGTGACAGGACACACAGCTCCTGTGTTTGTTTCTCAGGATAAAGTTCACATTCCCGGTGCTATCTACCTCTCCATCAAGTTTGACTCTCAGTGTAACACAGAGGAGGGCTGTGATGAGCTTCTCATGTCCAGCAGCAGCGATTTCCAGCAGGATCGGCACAGCTTCAGTGGGTCTCCACAGAAATGGACTGATTTTGAGCTTCCAGGTGAATATGCCCCGATTTAAGGTGTTATGTAGGATATTGCTGGGACTCCTGAGAGAAACTCCTGATGAGTTAAATGTGGATGTTCCTGAGATGTGTAGGAAAAAAGCCAATCCTTTCCTTGTCCCACTCCGTTTGCTCTGACATGGTACTCTTGCATTTGTTTCTCAAAAGTGCTTATCTGTTGTTGTGTTGTGACCTTTTCTTTCCAGCCCTCAGTCAAAGCATGCACTCAGCTACTGGAAACAAATTTGATCTTGGTTCTGTTCCAGCACAGTCCTTGTTCTGCATGATACTCACTTACATTGTTTATGCCTTGTCTTACTTTCCACAGGAAGCACATTTTTTTATAAAAAAAAAAAAAGATAGGCTTATCTCTGTCTCTTTGCTCTGCTTCTGCTCCAAGCAAAGAGAGCTAGTGCCAATGCCTTGGCTCCAGCTGGTGCCACAGAGCACAGCTGGCAAAAACCCAGGGTTTGACTGCCAGCTGCACTCTGGATTCTCTAAGCACATTTGCGAGAGCGCAGTGCAAATGCCAGGAAGCTCAAGGACTGCACAGTCCCCTGCTTCTGATTTTCAGTTGTTTTAACCCACTGAGCACTGGGACACTGCAGGAAACGCTTGACTTTGAGTACTGTCAGCATCTGTAAAGAGATTTAAGAACTTTCTTAGCAAACCGGTTTGGGTTACAAGGTGCTGGTTTTGAGTTACAAGGTGCTAGTTAGAAGCAAATGTGTGTTCTGTAGAAATATTTTAGATTTTTGTGAATTTCTGTCTTCTTTTTCCTCCCAACTAGTTGCAGAGGTTTACCAAGGAGCTGAACTTCGAGGCCCATTGTTTAAAGCAGCTTTGGCTGTGAAACTTGAATTTCATCTTGTGAAAGTTCTTTTCCAGACTAGGCTGTCTGGATTAAGGCTCCTGATTTCCGCAGGTTTTAGCTGAAAACAGACATTTAAAGGCTTCTGGGCTTTTAATTTGATAGCTGGGCTTTCTCCTATGAGTAGGAGAGAACATTGTCTCCATTTCATGATAAAAAGGGAAATTCTTTTTTAGATATTTCCTTCTAAATTCTAAAAACTGTTTTCAAAATTTTTGTTGTTCATGAAACTTTGAGAATTCTGCTTCCCAATGAAAACTAGCCTGCTTGTCCCAGGGTGACAGGCTTTTTCACGGGACAGAAAGATATTTTAACAGCTCTAATATTGCAGAGCACAGTAGGTAAGGAGATGTTTTGTGCAGCATTACAGCTAACTACTAGGATTTATCTCTGAAGGTGTAGATGCTACAATGACAAAAACCTTTTGAATGTTTTTTGCCTGATTGTTAAGTGGTCAAATGTTTTGATAGTCCTTCTATTTTTAAGTGATTAAGTTTAACAGTTTTCTTCCCTAGAGTAAAAATGTTCAATTTAATTTTCTGATGTGTAAAAATTTTACTTTCAAATATTTTAAACTGTTTGTCCAATGAATTCAAGTGGTGTTGTAAAGAACTTGGCTGCCTATATAGGGGTTCTTTTTTCATAAATCATAACTGATCCAATAACACAATTGGAAAAGTGAAGTTACATGTGCAGAATATGGAATTTCTTTAATTTCCTCTATTTAGTTGTCAAAAATATAAAAGACATTATCCTTCCTATCCAGTATCTTTAGACAGGGGAAACCATTGTGGGTTTTGCTTCAGCCTCCTCTTTGTCACCCAACTGTGTGTTTCATAGTTACCAAAAAATAAAAGACTACCTCTGTTGAATGAAGGCATCTAGGATTAATTGATTTCAGACTTTTCATTTAAACTGTATTTGAGATGGCAAAACTAACTCAGAAGGTAGTAATGTGGGCTTTCTTCCTTCCCTGCACATAGGAGACACACTCTACTACCGATTTACTTCTGACATGAGCAACACTGAGTGGGGCTATAAGTTTACAGTGACAGCAGGTCATCTAGGAAGGTTTCAGACAGGTAAGAGATGCTCAGAATGCATTGAAAAGGGCCTTTTTTTAGTCATTTTGCTGAGCTTTGAGACACTCGTGGTTATCCCTTTTTCTTGACTTAGAATTTGCATTCAATGTCTTAGAAATAAAATGATCAGGTTTATTCAAGTTGAAACTCAACTGATGTCTCTTACTTCCTGTGACTTTGGGGTAGAAATACAAAGTCTTCACAAAGACTTGGAGATTACAATTATAATAATGTAATTTGCATCCAAAATCTCATTATATGATAGTAATTACACAGAGTATTTAGTAAACACTCTTGGATTCCGTAATTGGAAACAGAAATAATGGTAATTGCATTTTTCAAAAGTGGTTATCCATTAAAATAGGATGGTTCTGGGTCTAATTTCTAGCATAAGAGGTTTTGTTAGTTTATTTTAGAGTTTAAATATTTTGAATGAAATTGAGGCTGGTGGATAATTTGCTGTCAGCAAAACTCCACTGCTTATCACATAATATGTGTTTTGTTTACCTTATTTGGGCAAAAATTTTATTTTGGATACGGTTCTAATTTTTATGTATGTTTTGCCTCAGAAAAGAGTTGCCATGTCAGGATGTAATCTAGAATTATCTCAGATCTTTGTTGGTATTTTAATTCAATATTTCTGGCTTGACAGAGCAATACTTGGTGTATGGAGAAAACTGACTATATGAACAGAATGTGTCCCTACAAAACTTAACAGCTGTTTGAATTTTCTTTTTTTCCAGGGTTTGAAATTCTAAAGCAGATGCTGTCTGAGGAAAGGGTAATTCCTCACCTGCCACTGGCCAAAATCTGGGAGTGGCAGGTGGGGGTAGCATGTCGCCAGACGGGTCACCAGCGTCTGAAGGCCATCCACCTGCTCTTGAAGATAGTGCAGTGCAGCACCCAGGGGTGAGTGCACTGCTCCACATCCTGCACCAATGGCAAAGGGCAGGGCAACAAAAGGCACTAAACTGATACTCTTTTGAAGCAAAATAAACCCTGTGATTTGAAGCAGGTATTCTTAACTTGCCTGTTGGATACGATTTACAGTGCTTTGATAGCAGAAATTTATTACTTTCTCTTCTTTCCTGGCCTTTAAAAAAGTTCAATGAATTCCAATGTTGTAAAGAAAAAAAAAATCACCCCAAAACAGGACGAAGGTAGATTTCAATTAATTTTCTAGAAATTATTCTCTTTGTATTAGTTACACTGCAGAATTAAGGTAAGGATGAAATAATAACCTGGTGAAGTGATGTTCTGATTCTCTGTAAAATAAATAGATTTTAAATTATTATTTTCAGTTGTACCACTAAGCCTGTAATTGAGTTTTAGAAAGGATATATGTCCTTAAGCTTATGTATGTATGGCATGAGTATCTCTAGATGCAAGAGCATTTAGCAAAGTGGTTATTTTTTTTTTAACTGTCACAAATGTATGGTTTTGTTCTCTTAAATTTGGGTTGGTTTTGGTTTCCGTCCCACCTCCCCATTCCCAGACACGAGCATGGTGGTTACTCACTATTGCATCATGATTTCATTTAAATTACTTTTTTCAGGGGCTGTGATCTCACCTTATTGAAGCCACTTTGGCAGCTTTTCACCCATATGGAAAACAATTCGTGTCAGGACACAGCCAAGCCTGGTATTCTCCTTCCTCTTCATCGTGCACTGGCAGAACTCTTCTTTGTGACAGAAAACAGAGTTACTGTAAGCAGTTCCTGTATTTGTATCCCTCCTTTCCTCAGTGCTGGGATTGACAGAGAATTCAGTGTTACACCAATTGCAATTTTCCTTTATCCCTCAGAGCTACAGAAACATTAACAACTTTCTCTTATGGAGTATGGCAGCAAATTCTAATTAGAGGGGAATTCTGTTGCCTTATCCATCATGGGACTTTAAGTAATAGTGATGGCTATTAAGGCCCTAAAGCCACTGTTTATTCTGAGAGGTTTAATAATTAATTTAAAGGTATTTGCATGTGGTTTTTGTTGAGTTGATTTTGGACTTTAAATATGAGCAGTGTCATGAGCTCATTTCTGTGATCACAAACTGTGCTCTAGTCCAGGAGAGTCTGGTGTGCAGTTCTGATACCTTTGGTTCTTGGGGACTGCTCTAATGATCAGCATTTTAATGTTAATTAGTAGAATATCACCTTTGGTAGAACCATTGGTGTTCATTGCATGTTTTCTGGCTGCAGGAGCTTGGATCTCTACAGGAGTATTTGCTTGCCTTAAATACTGAAGATCATCTTCATCGCTGCACAGCACAGGTAGGATTGCACAGCCCCAGGGCTGGGTGGGTCTGTGACTTTTGTGGCAGACACTGAATGATTTCTCATTGCCCAGTGGAGTTTATAAAAGAGATATTAATGTACTTGGGCATTACAGGCCTCTGAAAGTTATGAGTGAACTGAGCACAAAAGCTTTTCTGGGATATTGGGAAGAAATTCTTCCTGTGAGGGTGGTAATGCCCTGGCACAGGCTGCCCAAACCAGCTCTGGCTGCCCCATCCCTGGAAGTGTCCAAGGCCAGGTTGGATGGGGTTTGGAGGAATGTGGTCTGGTGGAAGGTGTCCCTGTCTGTGGCAGGGAGTGGAATGAGATGATCTTTAGGGTCCCTCCCAACCCAAACCATTCCATGATTGTAGGTTTCAGTTTCATACAAGCATTTCTTCACAGTTTGGGATTGAGGAGAATATTTGGTGTGACTTTGTTTTTCCTTTTCCCTTCTAGGCCCTGAAAAACATTGCTGCTATCAGCCTTGCCATTAACTATCCAAACAAATCAACAAGTTTCTGGAATGTTTAATACTGGCTCAGGCCGGAGTGCATGGGATAGAGTAGTTTGTCCATAGGACATTGGAACAAACATCTTAACTTCGTTCAGGAAAAGTTCCTTCAGCTTCAGTGTATGAGCACTCTGCAGCCTTCCTTCCACCTTGATGTAGAATTTGTAAAAGTAACAGCGCACTTCAATGAAAAAGCACATCCTGAAGTAACTCACGCGTCGCCTACAGTTATGTATGCACATATTGTAGCATGTTAGAGTAAACAGAACAATATTGTTTTCTATTCAGAGGAAGTAGAGGAAAGAAGGTAGCTGAAGTATGAGAATGGAAGGCTCCCATGTTGGTATCATCTGCTCCCGAGGAAACTTGATCCATGGAATGTGTCAGCGTCAGAAAATACTGCTAAACTCGGGGTGATGCCATCAGCAGCATCTGTTGTACATCTTCAGAGTGAAACAGGCAAACCAGAATCTGGTGGCTGCTGCAGAAATGGTCCTCGCTTGAATCCTGTCATTTTTGCTTTGGAGACTACTACCCAAAGAAAAAGATTTCAATTCTTACTAAACTACAGGTTGTAAAAGAAATTGTTGGTGATCTGCAAAGCAGTTGAAGGATTACAGTTTCAGAGCATCCTCGTGCAAGAGCTTTATGTTTCTCCTGTTCTTTGATTCGTTCATCTGGGTCACCTGTTCTTACCTTGCTTTATCTCCAATGTATTATTCCGAATAGCCCATTATTGTAGTGCAGAGAGCAAAGGCTGGCCCTCAGTCACAAGGCAGTGGTGATATGAAGACCTGAGGAACTTAGACGTTTCTCAAAGAGCACATCTTTACAAGAAATTATTCACAAGGCTTTTTTTCCTTTAGTTATTTCAATATTAGTGGCTTAGGAGGTCCTTCTTGGCACTGTTGGGAACCCAGACTCCCAGCACTCAGGGTGGGGTTAATGATCAATCCACTCTTATCTTACAGAGCAATAACCACATTCCTCCTAGTGAACATGGAATGAATGGCAGACCTTCTATGCTGAAATAAATTGGCTTTCTTCCTGCACAGCTACATTGGTTATTCCCTTTCCAAAGAGTTAAAAAGAACACAGAAAGATTTGGGGGTGTATTTTGTGTACCATTGCACAGTTTGTAGAGCTGGTCTTGTCAAATATAAATTCAGATTACTTTTAATTCTAATTATTTTCTTCTTCCCTTCTTCACCCCAACACTGGACCATGGAAAAAAAAGGCAGCCAAAAGCTCTAGTAGTAAGTGAATGCAAGTTGTGTAAAGCAGTGGTTCTGTCAGGAGGGAAGGTATTTATTGACTGTGGTCGTCCAAAATTTGAGTGGTGCCCAAATACCAGTGCAAAGGAGCCCTGCTTTGGGGGTGTCCTCTGAACTGATGGTCTTGTCCGCTGCGGCTGGAGTTTAAGGGTGGCCCAATCTCCCTCTGAGAGGGAAACATGCAGTAATACATCCCTCGGATTTTTTTTTATGGCCTCTAAGTGCTGTAGAGTTTTGTTTTGACTTCTGTTCAGCCAGGTGAGTGCACAACAAGTGCTTGAATCAGAATGTGAGTATTCTGCCTGAAAGACTTAAAAATGAAGACCAAGAAGCACCACGCTGAAGCCATTGCCTTCAGAAATGGAGTGGCTCTCTTAGCAAATGAGAATGCCAGGATTCAGGAAAAGTGTAGTATTCATCAAAGACTGAAAGGAAGCAGAGAGATGCTGCTCTGAAAGCCCTCCTTGAGCATCCTGAGTTGATTTCCTTAAAGACATCACAATGGGAAGGGAATTATCAAGGTTGTGGTGTACCTTTAACGCACGGATCATTCTGTTCCCACATCCAAGAAAGGTGTTTGAGTTTGCAGCCTCCCTGCAGGGGAGTCAGAGATCCCTGGGGAACCAACTGCTTCACACCTTGTAATTGTTTGAGCAGATTCTGGGCATGGGAGTTGCTCCACCAAAAGGAGACGTTCCTAAACTGGTGTAAGGGAGTTGTATGGATGGGGCAGGTGAGCACCTGGTAATTGCTTTTCTGGAGCAGTAGGACTTCTATTCACTGCCTCTGTGGGCATCCATGGCTGGGGAGTCAGGGATATGCAATGGGCTGCTGCGCTGAGCTGTGCAGCTGCTGAGATCTGCCTGTTCAGTCAAAGAAGGCTTTTTCTTTTTTCACATCAGGGATGAAGACTGTAAATAAACAATTCATAGAACCTGTCACAGCTCTGTCATAGTCACATTTTTTTCTGTTGGACTGTCCTTTTGCTTTCTGGATGAAGACATAAGGCTGCAAGGATGACACAGGAGTGGCCATAATTCCTTGCTAGGCATTACCACTCAACTTACTCTACCAGCAGTGACTGGCATCGTGAGTCAGTCGTCTTGCCCTGAAGGAGCTGTCTAGGAACAGTGTCCACTGAATATAATTTCTACCCACTAGATGGAACTGAAGGACTGTGACCTTGAGTTGACACTGAATCTGTTGCTGCCTTATAACTCAAATCATAATTATGGATTTTTTAACAGATAAGAAACACTGATTTTTTTTTTTTTCTTCTGGTAGCTCTAAAGAAAGAGGAATAGAATACCAATAATGAGTATTCATGATCAATCACATTTTGAAAATTATGCAGAAGCTCCAAGTGGATGTGAATGATGCTATTGAATTGTATAAAACTGTCTGGAAAACAGGTATGCTGAAAAAAAATGTGCCTAATTTAAGAAAAACTAAAAAAGTTGTCCTGCCTGAATCACCTATGATGTATTTAAAACAAACCATATTGTTCCTAATGATACATTTGACTTGCTTTCATTAAACACTTAAAAACAAGCGTTTTATAATTTCTTTTCTTACAGGTTTACTACTTTGCAGTTTTTATCAGTTGTTTAAAATATATCAGACCTTTAGATTTATTCCAGTTCAGTTCAACATGTAAAAAGAAAGCTACAGATGTGGGTAAAATATGCAAATGAAGAGAAATATATTGTAAAAATTCTATAAAATCAAAAAAAGTACAACACGGTGTCTGTTTTTTGTTTGTTTTTCTCCTCTCCTCACTGAATGTTTAATGCTGGAGTTTGCAGTGAGATCCAGGGTTTTTCTTAGGAATCCTTATTTTCCATGCCTGTAAGCAAACCTGCCTGTCCCCATGTGGTTGGTAAATACCTGATACTGCATCGAGCTATGCAGGAACCAGACTTGTGGAGTCGTCTCTTAAATTCCAGCCCTGCTGTTTACATTCCAGCGGCCTTACCCTAAAAATTCAGTTTTCCCGTGAATATCCATTAGTTTCAGTGCCTGTGTGTATCTGCTATGAGACCTGAAAAGCATATCTGGAGGCCCCAGATGTCTCCTGTAAAGCTGAGATTTGTATTAGTAGTGTTGATTCTAATTAGTGATATTTATCAGCAGAGCTGCTTGTCCCTACCTGGTCCAGTGGGTTTAATTTAAAGGTTGTTTGCCTTGGGTTTGGCTCAAGGAAAGGGCTGTGTCGAAGTCAACATCTTTCTGTATTTGCCTAAAGCTGCAGTTGTTTCCTTGGAGAATGGTCTAATTAGGTAATTTTATTAAAGACAAATAAATAATAGGATTTGAGGGTGTGGGAGAGCAAGGATTGTTCCCCGAGGTTTGAGGTTTCAGCTGATAAATGTGAAATAATTCAGTGTAATTGCTCTGAAATGTAGTGGTGCCAGGCATTGGAATGTGACAGAGGGCACATCCATAACACTTTGGATCTGTTTTTCAGATCAAGTTCATTAAGACTGTTATTCTTCCAAGAGATCAAAAGTAGGCTGCAAGTTAGCTTAAAGGTGGGTGACTTTTAAAAATCTACTTTTAGGAGAAGGCTGAGCTGTGTTTAAAACAGAACTGCCCCAATCCCTGCATTTTCACAGCCCAGCTCAGGTCTGGTGTTTCCAGTGGGTTTTTTACCTTCACAAACATGAGGGCAAAACCTGCCTGTTTATACCATTTTAAACCTGGAATGATTGTCTGCAAATCCCCAGAGTAACCTGCTGTAAAATCTGGTCACCCTGGGGCAGAACAAGGCCCAATAACCTGATTTTGTTCTTCCCCTTTTCAATGGTGAATCCCTCTGCAGTAAATTGTGTTGGGTCTTCTGGGGAGGCACCAGCCCAAGCAAGCACCATTCCTGTTTCCAGGAGACAAACCACAACCAGGGGAGCCTCTAAAAGCATGACCTGGCCTTTAGGGAAAGCTCTAAAATGTTGGAAAATATATTAGTATAAGTAAAGAGGTTGGTTTTCAGTACTGGACCAGGAGGTCAGGCTGGATAATAACTGGAACAAAGAATGGCTGTTGGTTAAAATGGCCTGGAAAAACAGGAACTGTACTGGGATTCATAGGAGGAAACTGAAATCTGGCCCACCTCACCTCTGCATTTAAAGCAAAGGAGTCAACCCTGATTCAAGTGAATAAGAGAGAAATCCACAGTGAATAAGGAAGAAATTAAGTAAGAGGTGAAGGAAGTAAGATTAAAACTCATTCTTTCCATGATGGTCAGGTCTAATGTAATCAGGTCTATTCTGCAGTAAAATCTTTCCTGATTTTTACCTAAGAAAGAACAAATAAGAAAAAGCTGGTACCCAGCTCCACCCCAGGCTGCAGTCAGCCTCACACATGGGTATGCAGGAATAAACACTTCCAAAAAAAAAAAGCAACCCAACTCTTTTTTCCTCCAAATGGAAACATCCACAAGCATTCCTCATAAATAGATGGAAATCTTGGGCAGTTTTGTAGTGGCACTTAGCATTTAGAGTTTCCCATTCCTTGAATATAAAAATAATCAATGTTTGGGTTTAGGGAGCATGGGAAAAGAGGGGGCGAAGGGATAACTGATCTGTGTTGAAGAGGGGGTCTTTCCCCACAAGTGCTTAGCAGTTGGCTGGGAAGTTTTTCCTACTAATCCTTTTCTGACAAGTGCAATCAATTTTTTTCAGCTGGTTTCTTCTTTCCATTCCCCACTTTACTGTCTGACTTTCCATAATCTTACTGCATAAATCTTATGCATTTTGGAGTTTTTTCTCCAAAAATTTGTTATTTGCAGTGCAAATAACAAATATTTAAACTTGTGTTGCATGGAAAAAGTCAGTTTTATGAAACCTAAGGAAATGTGAATTGAAGTGCCTGCAAATGTTTGTCAGTGGTAGCTTCTCTTAGAGGCTCGTTTTTCTAAAACACTTTGTTAGCACATCCTCACAGCTGGATCACCCCATCCAGGAGGTGTTGGTAAGGCCACACTAAATTCTTTTTAGCTCTGTATAATGAGTCATTCCCCTTACACTGGCACAGGGTGCCCAGAGAAGCTGTGGCTGCCCCATCCCTGGAAGCGTCCAAGGCCAGGCTGGACGGGGCTTGGAGCAACCTGGGATAGTGAAAGGTGTCCCTGCCCATGGCAGGGGGTGGAAGAAGATGGACTTTAAGGTCCTTTCCAATCCCATTCCATGATTCTCTGATCTTTTACACACCTTTGTGTTGTGGGCTGGACCTCCGTTCTCACCTTGCTGCCTTTCAGACACCCAAAGGTTTTAGCTTCCTCAACCACACAGCATTTCTAAGAATCAACAAAACACTTGAGGAATCACAGGACATGCTTTCTCTTATGATTTTATACTTTCCAATCAGCAAAAGCATCCTGTGCAGATTTTCCTCTCCAGTAAGTCATCTATGATAGGACTTCAATGTGCGTATGTAGGTAGACATTTACTGGGGCTTCAGTTCACCACTGTGCTTATCTTGGATCAAGTTAAATATGGAATTAAGGTGTAATCTTAAGCACATCTAGTTCAGCTTTTAAAGGTAGGCTTTAAATTGGTTTTGTTGCCTTGGAGCCTAAACAGCCTGTGCTGTTGATGGGAAGTACGCAAATCGTGTGGCTTTTCCTCGCATCCAGCAGAATCTGCAAAGGCACAAAACAAAAAGATTAATTCTTGAGTCAGGAGAAATGTTGAGTCAGGAGACCTTTAGTCTCATCATCCTGCTTGAGAATAAATCACGTCTGCATTTCTTAACCTTCTCCTCTACATCAACCACCCACAGAAAGCTCATTCATCAAAAATGTCAATGATTTCTCAGAAATCCCCCCACTTACATCTTGGGGTTTTTATTCCTCTGAGTAGCAGTCTTTTCTCCCCACTTATGCTTTCTGGGGTGGGGGGGGGCAGTGGAGGGAGTGGGGGGGGTTGGTTGTTTGCTTGTTTTGGTTTTTGGTTTTGTTCCTTCATATTGTGGCTGTTAATATTTTAAAAGAACATTTCGTCCTCTGTGGGGTCAGTATTGGATACACTACTGGATTTTAAATTACATCATTTTTCCCCCCACTCAATTGCCAGTTTCAAAATACAATGTGATGTGTTTGATCTTTTGCCACCTTATTTTTCTGCAGAAGATGGCTCAGCCTCTTCAAAGATTATGGCATCTGGGAGGGTGTGCTCAGTGCTCACTGCTCTGGTTCCTGCCTTTCCCTTAGGCCAAGGAACCATGGCGGCAAACCTGGGCAGCTGAAAATAGTTGCTTTATTTACCAGAAACTCAAAGCCTCTCTGATGCTAAAGCAAATCTCTCCTCCCTTTTGCACTAATAATGCTTAGCACCAGCAGAGCCGCTGCTGGGAGGTTACAGCTTGTCTTTAATTAAGCCGACATAGAATTGAGGGGGGATATCTATGGATGAGGAGTGTGGCCGGATGTCCAGGAGGTCTCAGGGCCTGTCCCCTGTGCTTGTGCTTGCCATGCACTGTAGGAACTACTCTGCTCTACGAGGCTTCCACACAGCTAAAACCAGTGTTAGAAGATCCCTCAAGTCCCCTGGGTTTTTTCCCCTGCTTTTTTCCAACCCTCAGTACCCCTTTGTGGGGGCCAGCGAAGGCTCAGGGCAGCCGCGGTGCCTGTGCTCTCGAGGCTGAGTGACTGCTGCTCTTAGGGAGTTTTTTCTGCACTAAAATCACGTTTCGTCCCTGGCTTGTTGCCTCAAGCGCACCCCGAGCCCTCTCTAGGTAGCCGAGCGCGGAGCTTCACCAGCTGGGAACGCCGTGTCCCCCCGGAGCCCGGGAAGCGCCTGTTCTGGAACAGCGACAGCCACACGGCCCCGGCACTGCCCGCCCCCGGAGCGGCTCCTGGGCCCCGGGGAGCGGCGGCCTGCCGGGCTCTGCGGGCCCGGGGCAGCTGGAGATGCACCAGCTCCCCCGGCTAAAAGCAGCTCTGAGGCTTTTTCGAGCTGCAGACTCCGCGTGTGACACTGCTGGGGCAGCTCTGCCTTTGGCAACACGTGTTTTATTTCTGGGCTCCTGCGAACGTGGAATTTGCATTCCCCGGGGGAGTTCTGGATTTCCCCCAGAAAGCAGCACCCTACCCCTCACCTCATCCTGGGCCCAACACTCCTGGGCAGCCCTGGCCTCCCCTGGTTTGTGTCCAGTTTGTTCCCTCCTCAGTAATGAGTGACCCACCAGCCCTTTATAACCTTGATGGACACAGCAACGATGCCAGCATGGGCTGCCAGTGCCGGTGGTCCATCATCTGCCCAAGGCAACCTCTGGCTTTTTCCTGTCAAGACTTTTCCTCCTTGGTGTGGAGTGGAGTGGCTGTACATGAGGTCACACAGTTGGCAGTGCAACTGACCCTTGGCTTTAATTACAAACTAGTCCTTTGAAAAGCCTCGGATAACTTAAACCAGACAATTGCAGCTCAGCTCCAGCTGGTGAGCAGTTGGTTCATTTGGGCATTCAGGAGCCCCTGTCTGGCAGAACTCGACCTGAGTGTGAATCTCTCTGGGCAAGGGCTGGCATTGGTGTCCCATCACTCATCCCCAACAGCCCCTGGCTCCCAAGCCTGGCTCCGCAGTTTGACCCTCTTGAGTTTCTCTTTGGTGGCACAGCCAAACTCCTGTCTCAGACGTGTCTTCTGGGTGCTGGATCTCCCAGGAGGTTTTTGCTGCACCAGAGCCCCACTGTCTGCAGGGTTTGTAGAAGAAACAAGGGAAGACAGGAGCCTGGGGCTGTTTGAGGGTGCTGCACCACCAGACACCATGTGAGGGGTATTGGGTTGACCTGCTGTTGTTCATGGTTTTGCTCTGGGTGCTGCCCTCAGGCTTCTTGGAACAGCTGCACAACCCAGCAGCAGCATTTCCCCTCTCCCACTGTGGGTGCCTGGGATGGGAGCAAGGGAGGCTTGAGGGTGGTGTCCAGCTAAAGCACTGGGCAGGGCACCTGCAGTCCCCACCCAAACCCTGGACGCTTCTACAAGCCAGAGAGCAGCAGCCCCAGGCTGCAGCTGCAATGGTTGACACCGGAAAAGCAGCATCTGGCAAGCAGAGCTGGATGATGCCCAAAATAACCCATCCCTTTGGGGTGCCTGCTGCAGAGCCGGGACCCCACCGTGCCCTGAGAGTGATGGAGCAGCCCTGTGCTCACCCACACATTGCCATGGGCTGCTGAGAAACCCGATCCTGGCTCCAGCCTGGGGGATGCTGCAGGAGGCAGATTTGTGCTCAGTGCATGTACCCCCATCCTGATTTTTCAGCAATTGCCTCCCACAGCCATGATCCAGCCCTGGCGCCTTCCTGGGAAACCCTGCCAGCTCATAAACTACTTTTAATCTCTCAAGAAGGTCCTTTGTGCAGCCTTTTGTCAACAGGGCCTGTCCCATTGCTATACCTACGGCCCCTTTGCTGCCGGACACACCTGTTTGTTTTTCCAGCTCCTTTCTGTTGCCGTCAGATTTCTCTGCCACCTAAATAGAAATACTGAAAAAAGCCCTGCCCTGGTCCTGCACCCTTCTTGCCCTTCCCAATTAAGCAAACTCCTTGCTCCCCGGGGATCAGTTTTCTGCAGGCAGTGGGTTCAAAATAGCCTGCTCAGTGAGGGACCCTTGGTATGGCTTTGTTTTCTGGTTATTACCCTTGAAATTATTGTGTGGAGCAGGGCTGGGGATGGTGTTGTCTGCAGCCAGGTCCCCTGGTGAAGCAGGTTTCTTGGGAAGGGTCAGGAGTGGTGATGTCTCTATGGCCCCTCAGCGGAGATTTTGCAGATAAATCGTGGGGTTTTCTCACTCAGTGCTCCTCTCCTCATACCTAAAACTCGCTCAAATTAGTGCTTTTGGAATATCAACCTCATGTGTCCACTTGGGCAGCTGGAAGTGCCCCGGCCACTGGGTTCAGCATAGTGTGGAGAAAGGCTTTTCCCTTGTAGGACTCTGCTTTCCCTGGCACCTGGAGTCTTCTGAAGGGTTTGCACTGCCTTTTAGAGACACTTGAAAAAGGAAAATATTCCACTTTCATGAGCTGTGGTTGTTGTGTTCTCAGAGAAAAACACCCAGAGATGGCAACTATCCTGGGGAAGTTGCCCTTCATTTGCAAGGTGTTTCTCCTGCATCAGGTTTGGATGGCAATGGGTTTCAACAGCAATTCTGTGAGCAGAGGGATTATCGTGACCTTTAAGGAGTGACTTAACCACAGGAATCCCGCTTTTGTCTTCCCATATTTCATTTCTTCCCCTTCCAGATGTAGCTGAGGTTTGATCTCATCACTAGGGCCATAGGATCCACTGTTTTTGCCTCCCTGCTATACTCCTCGGCACGGCTGAGTCACGCTCTCCGCTGCCGCTGACTCACCGCCGCACCAGGATCACCGGGACATCTCCGGGAAACCTCTGCAGCCAGGCAGAGAAAGCCACCCCCGAGCTGCAAAGCTCAATCCCCCTGGGCCAGAGCCTCAGCGCTTCCTCCTGGCACCCAAAGCGATGCTGAAAAAGAGCAGGAAGACACCTTGGGATGCACAGCTCCGTCTGGGCACAGACACCTGGTGGTCTTGGTGAAAAGAATGGGCTGGGGCAAGGAGCGTGGCCCTACTTTTGTACAACAAAATAGTTAAATGAGACCTCTTTATCCCACCCGAATATTATTGCTCTTTATTGACCTGCTGCTTTGGCGTCACTTCTAAATATGTGTTGGAAATTGTATTTCTGATTAATGGGATGTATTTGGTGCGTAGTGCATGGGTTATAGTTTTAAAAGGGAAAAAAAGATGACCTTTAATGCTTTTAATAAAACAAGGCTGGATTTGGCAACACCACTAAGGCCTTGCACCTTGTCTGTCCCTGTGTTGGGCAACGCCCATGTGCACTCTGACCCCTGGCACTGTGTTCCAGCTGTCAGGTCTTGCCTGAAATTCAAGATATAACATGAGTCACATCCCTGATTGCAGCTCTGTGGGGACGCACTGCTGCAGGTTTGCAGTGATGCTGCACATCTGGAGCACAGGCACATCTGGGCAGCTTCTCCAGGAGGGATGGACCAGTGCTGGTGTGCGCAAGCAGGAAGGGCAGGGGAACAGCTGGAGGATTTCAGGGATGTCCCAGCTCTCCCCCTGCCCACAGGCAGAGAAAACCAAGCTTCTGTTGGGTAGAAAATGAGCTTTTTCAGGAGAAATGGGTCACACTCAGCTGGACGTTCCTGTAGCCCAGAGGGCTGCAAGGAGCAGCGTGTGGCAGCAGCTGCCCTGCGCACAGTCCCATTTGTCTTGGAGGAAAACAGCCAGTTTTGATATTTAAGATTTCCAACAGTGGAAAATTCACAGCAGCCATGGGCTGAGGAGCCAGGTGCTAATTGGCAGAACTTGTAGGAAGAGTGTCCCTCCAGCTCTTTTCCATTGGAAAATCCAAAAGCTTTCTCCAGCTGTTGATTTCTTGTAAAAACAAAAGCAAAACATTCTGGGTGGGGAAGTTGGAGTTGGGGAAGATCTTGAAAATGTTGGAGCAGCCCTTTTCACTCCATCAGGACAAATATTTACATTTTTTTATTGTAAAGTTACTCTTGTTTGGAAATAATTTGTTTTATTTTGCACTCTGTTACCAGCTTTGACAAATCACAAAGAAAACAAAGTGACTTTGCAGAAATATGATGTTTTGGCTAAAGAAGAACAACTAATTTTTCCCCTAATTTTTCCTGGGAACATTGATATTTTGGGACCTTTTCCAGCTTGGAAATTTCAGAACAAGCTCTCATCCCTGTTTCTCCAGCTGTACCATAGAAAAATTATTCTTGAAGGGTTAATAAATCTTATAATAATTTTTTAATCCATTCTGTACTGCCTGGTTCTGGGGACTGGAGCCATCTGCAAGACTTCCTATCACTGTGCTCAAATCCACCCGGAGCATCTGCTGCTCCCACCAGTGGCACTGCTGGGTTTGAGTAAATCAATTACAAATCATTAACAAACGAGCCCGGCAGGTCAAACCTGGAGACCCTGCAAATAACATTTGAAAAGAAAATTTTCTCCTATTGCAAACCCATGTCTGGCTGGGTGAGCACAGGTGTGTTTTCTCCCTGTAACATCCTTCTAGGCATGTGAATCGCTCCAGGTGTTTTCCCTGCACTGGAGGGGATGGAGTGGTTCAGGTAATTAGTGCTGGGAATACAGCCACGGCTAAAGGAGCCAGGGGAGGGCTGGGGTGTCACATCCCTGCCCATGGTGGGAGAAACAGGTAAGAGGTGAGGGATGGGAGAGGTTGTGGGAAGGCCACAGGCTCAGAAGTGGCTCTTAATCCACCATGTGGCATCACGTCATGGCCAAACCCAGTCTTACCTTGGCGTTTTCCTTTGGGATTAAAAATGCGTTGAAGTATTGCTGTCCCCATAGCTCTTCTGTGGGTTGCAGCAAGGTGGATACAAGCACTTTGCATCCCAAAGTTGGTGACACCACACGTGTCTCCAGGGCAGTAGCTCCAGAGTCACAATGCTTGTCATTCCTTCCCTTCCCAAAATCTCCTTTGGCTCCTGCACAAACTCCTCCAACCCCAACCACTCTCCTGCTGCAGTCAGAGCCTGCTGCAATGCATCCCAGCACCCGTGGGGTGTGGAGAGGTTCCATCCCTTTCATCCTGCAGAGCTATTCCCATCAGGAGCTTTGCTGCAGGGGTCTGGGGATGGGGGAGCTATGCCAGCCCCTCCTCAGCAGCATGAGCCTCCCTGTTCTCAGGGATGTGCTCGGGAAGAGCTGATATTGAGGTGCTGGGCCCATCCCATGGTGAGCAATGAACACAGCCGGGAGCTCTGGCCGGGGTGTCCTCTGTCCCAGCCATGGGGAAAATGGTCCTAATAGCATCCCTGGCTCCCAGCTCATTCCTCACCCAGGGCTGGAGGGTTTGCATGGGGTGCAGGGGATGGACTGTGGGACAAAGACCTCAGCATCCATGAGCCTTCTGCTGGAAACCTTTCCTTTTGCTGACACTATGCCCTGTGCAGCAGTGGGGAAAGTTAGTCCAGGCTTGCAGGTGTGGGGAGCTGGTTCAGGTGTGTCAACAGGGCTAAGCTCTGCCTAGTCAGTCAGGATGGAAAAGGTCCAGTCCCTTCTTTAAAGCCCTCTGCAGGGAGCCCACAGCCCTGGTGATGTGTAATGTCCTGCCCAGGGTGGGATGTGCAGCATTTCTTGTGTGAGACTTTCCTCTGTTTCCAGCAGGTCCAGAATCGCCTCCCACCCTGCATCGCCTGCTTTCAGCTCTCCTGGTGAGCAGGTTTGCTGGACCCCTGGTCCAGGCTTTCTGCCATGTCCCCCTTGGGTGCTGTGAGACACCCTCTTGTCCTGGTCCTGTGGCATGGGCTGGGTACCAGTGCTTGAGACAGGAGCATGGGCACTCTCTTCAGCATTGTTTCTTGGGATGCTCCAGGGAAGAGGCTCAGCAAAGCCCTGGGGAAGCTGGTGCAGGTCACTGCTGTGCCTTGGCAGTGCTGGAGGGTCTTGGCTCATACAAGGCTCTAAGCTGCTGCCTGTTCCCTGTTCTCCTCTGGCACATCCTCTCACTCAATCACTTCCTTCCTCCCATCCCGTTTCTCCAGCAGTGCTTCTGCTGCTGTCTCCTGTCCCAGCAGCTGTTTTGTAGCACTGGCTATTTTGACTACTCGGTTAACTATTTATCCAGATGGAGCAGCTCTGGTGTCATGCGCCTGGCATGTTTTTTCCATATACAAATTCTGTGTCAGAGTGGAGGCGACAAATCCCAACTATCTCTATGAGGTGTCCGGGGTGTGTTTGCTTTGGCCACGTTCAGCATCCCCAGGTCCCAGCCCTTCTCTAGCCCCTTTTAGATCGAGTTTGGGGGTTTTGTCCTCCCTATCCCCGCTCTTTCCCTCACAAAGGTCCCACCATCGGACCTCACCCTGGCCCAGCTGCAGTAAGGAACTGGCTGCCTTTATTTTCCTAACACTTAATTTTAACCAAATGCAAATCCCGAACACTTTGGAAACCCGCTGACCTGTGCAGATGTCAATTGCTCTGGATGGGGATGCTGTTTGCCCCCCTGGGAAGGCACTCCCTGTCCCTGCTGGGAGTGGTGGGGAGGGGTGGCCCCATGGCCATTCCTGGCTCTGCCCAACATTGAGGACACACAGGGTCCCAGCCTCAGGGAAGGAGCTCAGGGAGGATTGTGTGACCTGCACATCCCCCCAGGGCCCAAACACCCACTGGGGCTTTGAGGCTGGATCTCTGCAGCCCCAATTAGGGCACAAACCCACTGCAGAGCTCAGCTCCTAAATATGCTGCTTTTTCTCCCATTTCTGTTGCTGCATGAAGACTCTTGGCTTCCAGCTGCCTTTTCCCCAGCAGGGTGGTGTGATCACCTCTGCAGCCCTCGTAGCTCCCCATATCCACTAGGGATGAGAAATGGCTTCATATGAACACCTCCTTGAGCAAATTCCCCAGAGTGTTTTCACCTCCATCCGACTCTCCAGCCAGACTGAGGATTTCCCCAGGAGCCAAACCTGTGGCAGATCACAGCAGAGCAGAGGGTGCCCTTACCCTTATGATACCCTGGAACCTACCAGAGGCCAGGTTTGACTGCTCGGCAGCATTTGCATTGAAAATCCCAACTTTGAAATGCAAAAAGTGATGTGATGGAAGTAATCGCAGCAGGGAGTTTACAGCAAAGCCTAAATACTTATTTAGAAAAATTGTGTTTTTCCTCTGCTCATGAATTTCATATTTATTTCCTTTGCTCCATCCTGGGTTGGGGATGAGCAAAGGCTGCCTCAGCTTAGCCATACTGGAGGGGACCTTTCTCACCGTCTTACAGCAAAACTAGCTGAAATTCAGAAAACCATTCCAAAACTCTCTCCTCCAACATTTCTTTTTCTTCCAGCTCTTTTTTTTGCAGAGAGCCTGAAGTTTCCAAGCGCACTTGTCGCTCAGTGCGTGAAAGGAAAGTTGGCAGCTCTCCGGCCTATTGTCATGGCCCCTTATGAAACTCAAGGATTTCAGCTACATTTCCTACCCGCTGACCTTATCGAGGTTCTGCATGTTTTTGGCATTTCTTCATGCACTTGCAGGGTACAAAACACCAAAGGCACCAGGCACTTCACCCCGAGGTGCCTCCAGCCTGTTGTAGGGATGCGTCGCCTGTGTGAGGATATTTTAATGAAGATAAATTACTCCCTGCACAATTTATTTAGTAAATTCCCTGTTGTTCTGTTCATGAGTTGTCAGCCAAGGTTTGCTGAGGGGTTCGAGCTTATTTGGAGCTGATGGTTGGTTTCTGAAGGCCTTGCAGTAGCACCTCAGGGTGCATCACAGTATCCTGGGACCTCAAATATCCCATCTCATCCACAGGGCTGGGATTCATGGCAAGAATATGTCCGTGTGGTGTTGAGTGATGTAAGAGTGAAATCAGGTCAGAAATGTTTATTTTCAGTCTGTGCTGGTTGCAGGACACGCTGCCACCCTTGGTTGCTGCCAGCTGAACTCTGGGGGCTGTGCCCAGAGCAGGAGGGACCAGCCCTGCTGTGTTTCCGCGGAACACAAGTGCACCCTTGGCCATCAGCCACCGAGCAACAGCACGAGGGTGTTGGGCTTCCTCAAGCCGCCTGGCCATGGAGATAAGCGCCAGAGCAGGAAGTGTCTCACTCCATGCTGGGATGGAGGAGCTTTGGCTTGGGCTGGGAGCTGAAGGGCAGCACCTGAGTCCCTCAGCAGTGGTGGGGACATCCCTGGGGTTTGTTTCCTGCTTTCCTGTGAGGTCCCCTGCTGGGAACAGTCCCAGTGTGGCTGTGGTGGGATTGGAGGATGCAGGAGGCAGCAGGAGGTGGGGCAGCACCTGCCAACATCCCCATCCTGCAGCCACGTAACCATCCTGGCTGTGACCTCTCAGGTAACACAAGCATTGTGGCACAAGCACCCCAGGGTTGGGTCCACACTCACCGCAGCTAGGCAAGTTGGAGGTGATAAGGGGGAATGAGTTTAAACTGGAAAAGGAGAGATTTAGATTGGATATTAGGAATAAATTCTTCTCTGTGAGGGTGGGGAGGTCCTGGCACAGGTTACCCAGAGAAGCTGTGGCTGGCCCTGGATCCCTGGAAGTGTCCAAGGCCAGGTTAGATGGGACTTGGAGCAGCCTGGGATAGTGGAAGGTGACCCTGCACTTGGAAGGGAGAGTTGGAATGAGATGATCTTTAAGGTGCATTCCAACCCAAATCATTCCATGCCTGTATGAAGTCTCCTCATTTCCCAGGGGAACGCAGCATCGCTCTGACCAGACACAGAAACCAGGACATCTCCATATGCTTGACACCCACGGCATCACTGTAAGAGCCAACCTGCCTGAGGAAAGAGAGCTTTTTGCATGCTCTGCACCAGTATTCAGGGATCTCCTGAATGTGGGGCACAGAAAACACCTCTTCCCCAGTGATTATGTCAGAACAGGACGCTGCAGGACATGTTGGGAGCTGCATCCAACATGGCCACTGAAGTTTGTGGTGGGCCGTGCTTTGCCAACAGCAATCAGTAAACAGCCCTGCCCATGGTGGGCATAAGGAGGATTCCAATCTGGCTCCAAAAAGGCAAATCGACCCAAAGTTATCTTCACAAACCAAGCCTGGAAACGCAAGAAGAATTCCTGCACGCTCTGCCAACAGCATTCCCTCCCCTTGCTGGGGGTAATTGCTCCATCTACCAGCAAGCTGCTCCTGGCGATGTTTGGCTGGGACATCGTGTCCCGGGGACCGGCTGCTTCCCAGGGGCCGTGAGTGCTGGCACAGCCATCAGGTGTTTGCTGTCTGCTGTGTTCTGGGACTTACCTTTGGAGCAGGGCAGGCAGGGAGCGGGATCAGTCACTGGGGCTGGAGGCTGCCGGAGGGTTTGCAAAACAACAGCTCTTGCTAAGAGACCCTGATATTTCATAGAATCCCAGAAACCCGGGATGGAAGGAACCTTAAGGATCATCTGGTCCAACCTTTCTTGGCAAAAGCACAGTCTAGACGAGATGGCCCAGCACCACATCCAGCCAAATCTTAAGAGCCCAGCGTTGGGGAAACCACCACTTCCCTGGGGAAATTATTCCAATGGCTGATTGTTCTCATTGTGAAAAATTTTCCTCTTGTTTCCAACTGGAATCTCCCCAGGAATAACTTGTACCCAGTGCAGAGTGTGATTTTTTCCTAAAGGGTTCTTGCACACAAGCTTTTCCTGGAGGGAGGAAAAAAAAATAATCAGAATAAAAAGAAAATAATCAGAGTAATAAAGTGGGGGTGCACATAGGGCTGTGCATCAGCGAACCCAGCATGTCCTCCAACAGCAGCTCTGTATCCTCTATTTTTTTTTAATGCAGTGAATGTGGCAGAGAGCAATGGTTTGGCTCAGCACAGCCAGAATGATTCCAGTTGTGCCTGGGGTTGGGTCCATGGTGAGCTCGAGGAGAGGGACCTGACTCAACCAGTCACTAGCAGATAATTTAGGAGTTTTATTTCTTTATTGGTGATTAATGGCAGTGTTTCGTTTCTAATGGAAGGAAATAGGGAGGAAATGGTTTCTTGCCTTCATTTGTCAGGGATTTGTTTAAAAGGGCACTCATGTTCCCTGGAAATAGGTCAGTGTTGTGTATTTCCAGGCATAAGAAGCTGGTTAGGCTCAGGCTGGATGTTTGGATGATGGAGCACCCCAGGCTTTCCTGTGTGAGGCCGTTCCCCTCTCCTTCCCCATCCCCATCCCCTCGGCCCCGCGCCAGGGACACCCTGTGTCCTGCTGCCTCTGGATGGAATGAGAGGGTTGGAAGTTCCCAGCAGTTAATTAGGTGGAAATTAATTTTCCTGGTGTGTCCCTGCAGCAGGACTCTACTGCAGGCAGTGTGGGGTGTGCAAGGAGGGTGCATCAGTCTCGGGATCTGTGTGCCTCCCTGAGGCATTTTGGAGCAGGTAGTCACAGAATCATAGATTTCCAGATTTATGTAGGCTGGAAAAGCCCTCTGAGATCATGGAGTCCAACTGTTCCCCCAGCACTGCCAAGGCCACTACTAACCCATGTTCCCAAGTGCCTCATCTACAAGCCTTTAAACCCCTCCAGGGTTGGTGACTCCACCACTGCACTGGGCAGCCTGTGCCAGGGCTGGACAACCCTATGGATGAAGATATTTTCCCTGATATCCAACTTAAACCTCCCCTGGCACAACCTGAGGCCGTTTTCTCTTGTCCTGTCCCTTGTTCCCTGGGAGCAGAACCCGACCCCACGCTGGCTGCCCCCTCCTGTCAGGGAGTTGCGGGGAGTGAGAAGGTCCGCCCGGAACCTCCTTTTCTCCCTCAGCCGCTCCTCATCAGACTTGTGCTCCAGACTTTTCCCCAGCTCCACTGCTCTTCTAGGGCACACAAATGCATTGAGCACAGAGTTTTTAAAAGAAAAATCTTGGTTTTGAGTGGAGTGAATGCATTGCCTGCAACTACCGATGAAAAACAGGGGCTAGGAGGCAACAGTGGGCCAGCCGCACGGGCAGAAGATGGCAAAGCCACTGTCCCGTGTCCTTGCTGCTGCCAGTGCAGAAAAGCTGAGATGGAGTCACTGCCGCAGGAACTTGTGCATGACCTTGTGCCATGTCTTGTGTGTCGGACACATGGTGGGACACAGTGGGAAGGTGTAGAAGGGTTTAACAGGGCTTCACCCCTCATTGCTGCCCTGGCATTGTAGTCAGTGTGGCACTGGGGGAGAGTTTCAGAGGTAAATAAGCATGTCTGGTGTTCTATAAATGCCAATTTCTGGTCAGTTTGTGTATCGAGGTTGAGATTTTTCCATGAGTTCAGAGCTCAGGGCTGAGCAAACCCAGGGCATTGGGTCACTCGAGGTGACTCTTGCCACCATCCCAAGCCCCAGAGCGGACACACTTTGATGTCCTGGATACCTACAGGAGCCAAAAGTGTTACTGATAATCTGAGCCATTTAAAAAATTCATTTGTGTTCTGAAAGGACTCAACCTTTGGAAAAGTTACTCATGTTCCTCTTCAGCTGAAATAACACCATTCCTGGTGGCTGTCCTTCCCCAGCCTCGCCAGGGGCTCTCAGCCTGGACAGGCAGTCAGAGCCTGAAAATCCTAGCAACAATGGCATTGTTTTCTATATTTGCATCACTTAAGGCTGAGCAGAGGCAATGACACACCATGGAGCTGCCATCTGCAGAGACCCGCCTCCACACCGGCTTCAAATCAAATTTTCGGAACTGTTTGGTCTGTGCTTCCTCAGGGCCAGCATTCAGGGTGCTTGTGGTGGGCACCACAGCACCTGGCCAGGAGCCCAGGGTGGCCCCAGACAGGGGGTGCTCTTTGCATCTCTCTGGGCATGGATGCAGAGACGTCACATCTCGTCCCTTTCCTTGGCACATGTGTGCACAGGCTCCTTCCAGACATCCCACCCTCCCCCATGAGCAGTTCCAGCAGCAAATGTTCTTGTGATTTTTAAAATTTGATTTGATTTTTAAAAAAATCGTTTTATCCTAGGCTGTTTCTGATGTAGGAGACAAGGTCTCAGCTCTGCTTCATCTTCAGGAGATGCAGCTGGGTGGCTTGCAAACCCTCTTAGTCTTTTTGCACCTGGGGATTCTTGTGTTTTAAATGTCAGTTTGGCTCTTTGTATTTTACTTAAGGTGCACTTGGGGACTCATGAGCTTGTGTGATCAGGTTGACTGAGGGGAGAGAGCTTCTGGCTTCACAGGGAAGCTGGAAAACAGGCACGTGTCATTGCACAGGGTGGGAGGAAGGAAGCCAAGTCCTACAGCTGCATCTCACCAGTACCAGGAGATGCCCTGCGTGATCCTTCCTCCAGAGCTGTGAATTTAGGCCTTACAGAAAAATTCAACCAAACCTTGCTTTTAAAGAAATGCTGGATTCTAAATATATGCATCCTGGGGTTTACATTTGGAGAGCATTTGCTGCATGTCTACATCTTGAAACTTGGAGTGTAAAAATAGCATAAAAGCCAAGACTGGCGTGAGAGACACAAGGAGAATAGGCAGGCACAGCACACGCCAACTCACATGAAACCACTCATCCCCCACACGGGACACAGGGTGCAGCCCCAAAATGCTGTGGGGCTGCAGGTGCCATGAGGATCCTGCACTGGGGGCTGCGGACAAGGGGACAGAAACAGCAAAAACCAGCTGGGAGTGGGGAAAGAAGCAGTGAGAGGGGAGGTTGGGGTGAGCTCTGTTTAATTGCTGGGGTTGTGCTCGGTCACTGTGACACCACTGGCACAAGGTGAGCCTGAAAATTGCTGACTGCTCCCTGCTGCCAAGAAGGGAAGCTGGGCCAGCCAAGGGAGGATTTCCCTACCTCTAGTAGGGCTGCTTGTACTTAGTGCATGGTGCAGATACTAAAAATAATCCATGTAGACCAAAACCATGCTGGCCCCAATGGCTCTCGAGCAGGCAGCCCTATATCAAGCCAGCCCCAAAGGGGCCCATTTTCCTTCGACAGTGTCTTTTCTCATGCCCTAATGCAGGACCAATGCTGGTCCCCACTGGACTGCTTTTCCTGCTGTTTCTCTTCACAGCTTTGTCCAGGAATAAGAGGCTTTGGGAGAAGAAATATCCTGAGGGGCTCTTCTTTTTCCCTTGAGCTGTGGGGTTTATTTTCCTCCACATGCCTGGACCTGCTGAGCCCAGCACAGCCATGGGCTTATGGGCAGCATTTCCCATGGCCACCACTGGAATTAGAGGCCATCCCATGGCACCAGCACTCTGGCCCAATGACATTCTAATCACCGTTGTCTTTGGCTTTCCCATCCCACCACGTCCTGTGCCCAGCAGCGGAGCTGCTCAGCACCCTCAGTCCCCTGGAGATTTGGGGCTGAGTGGCAGCAGCGGCATCCCGGGGCGATGGAGAAGGTGTTGTTGGCAGTGGGTGTTTCTGCCACCCGGGCAGAGCGTGGGAGAAAGCCACTGGCTCTGTTTGGATTGGCAGTGGCCACTCGGCCCCATGAGCGCTGGGCTCCATCCTCGCTGCCGGCTCTTACGAGGGGACGTTTTCCACTCCCGCAGCGAGGGCAAGAGCCAGGAGAAGCCTCCGTGTCTATGCCAGGGCTGAGTCACCCTGGTCGTGAGGAAAGGAGTGTGTGTGGGGTGGGGGAGAATTAAACAGTCAATCATGCTTTCAGCAAGCCTGAAATCATCTGTGATATTTTTATTTCCAGATTCCAGGCTTCGATTTTTGTGGGAAGGTTGTTCCCGACATCCCGACTGCAGTGACGCCACACCGAGGGCAGCCCCGGCACACTGGTGCCAGGGGTGGTGAGCGAAGCCTGGCTTCATCCCATCCATCCCAGAGCTCCCCTCACCCCTGCACCACAAGCTGGGGACTGGGGGCAAATTTCAGCAGAGAATGTGCTTTTCAGTGCCTTGGTCATCATGGGGAAGGTGGACACATCTTCTCCTTGGCTGCCAGCTCTTCCCTTTCATCCATGCATGGCTCAGGAGCTGGGGCACCTCAGAGGCCCCTGCCATGGCACAGAATGGTGTGCAAGTGAGAACACTTCTTTTGGGAAAACCTGGGAATAGAAGGAGCCTGCTGGGATGGAGCAGCTGTACGAGCCTCTGCACTTAGGTGAGGAGAGCAAAGCGAGCTGTGCCTTTATAAAAAAACATACGAAATAAATAAAAGCTGGTCCTTGGTTTCAGAAGGATGAGATGTGGCATTTCCCCCTAGAGAAGCTGTGGCTGCCCCATCCCTGGAGGTGTCCATGGACAGCTTTGATGGGGTTTGGAGCAATTTGGTCCAGTAGAAGGTGTCCCTGCCCATGGCAAGGGGGCTGGAATTAGATGATCTTTAAGGTCCCTTCCTACCCGAACCATTCCGTGGTTCTCTGATCTCAGGAATGTGTTTTCTCCCAAAGCCTCAGTCCCTGGAGCAATGTAATGAGGAGAATTTCAAAAGGTTGGTTTTTCTAGGTTTTCTTTATTTTTGCCTACTGTATCCCTGGTTTCTGGTCACAGGCACAGCCTGAACCCTCTTGGCCCAAGCCCAGCAAGAACAACTAAAGCAACTTGATTTGGAGGGATGCTCAGGAGTGATGTCTGGAGCTGGGAAACCATCACCAATTCCTCAAGCTGGAAGGAAAAAATGGTGGAAAAAAGGCTTTACATCTCCCACAAAAGCCTTGGTGTGAACAGCCGTCGGCAGTTCTGGGCTCAGAATCCAAATTGAAACAAACTGAGCAATCACACACATTTTTTTTCCTTGTGGAGCCAAAAGCTGTTCCTGTCAGGCTATATATTTGCACTTTGATTAATATAGGAGATTTTTTTTTCTGGGAAGAGAAATGGAGAAGCTGACACCAGCATATGAAGTATTTGGCAAAGGACTTCTTTTATGTTGTGTGTAGGTAGCGCTGGATATATTTGAGAGCTATAAATAGCCCCACACTTATATATCTCCCTCCACATATTGTTTCCACTTCTTTTGCAGACTACCTGAAAAACACAGACACCCTCTGAAGCTGTAAATACAGCCATTACACTGACTGACAGCCCATCCTCCAAAGTTTTGATGCAAAACACCTTTGTGTTTTCTGGGGAATGGTGCAGGGATGTCACCCATGTGTTTTGGGGTATCAATGCACCCAGAAGAATAAGGTGTCCTGGAGCTGCAGCAGTGTGTTGGATAATTCATGGCAGATTTTCAGATGGTTGAGAAATTTTCTTGGTGTGGGTGTCAAACTGGGATGGTGGTGACTTGGCTTCTCCTTTCAAGATCAAAAATACAGTAAAAAATTTGGTAAAGGGAGCTACAATAAATAAAACCTTTTGTTTTTGTCCCTCCAACCCAAGCAGTCCTATGATTTTTATCATTTGGAGTTCTTCCCCTTCTTATATAGAGCTAAATCTTTAAAGGGAAAAATTCCCATTTTTTTCCTTAAGAAGTGCTGGAACAAAATTCTGGGACTTTTGGAATAAAAGTGCTGCTGCCTTTTATTTTTCCCTGCTTCTTCCAGCTTGATTATTCAGTCAAACCAGTCCCTTTTACACCCAGTTGCATTTTTTTGGCTACAAACGCATCCGTGCAGTCACTGCCATGTTTTACCAACTCTCCGCCTGAACCATCCATCTTGACACTGCATAGAAATGTGCTGGGTTGCCTTTTTTGTCTCTTGAGGGCTTCCCTGCCTCGAAGCCAAGGGCTTGTGGAGGTTTATCTGGTTTCCCTTTGTTCAGCACTCACGAAGGAGAAAGAGGAAGGAAAGGCGCTGTTGCCCGCCTGCTGCTCTGTTAAAAATAGGAGGGCCGGGGCTCCCAGCCTCGCTGAAGGTCACTTCCCTGAGCCCCACTGCTGCAAATATGTCACAAATGACCCATTTTGGCACATTTCTGAGGGTTCAGGGGCAGCAAAGAGCCTGGAGGAAGGCGAGATGCTCATTGCCCAGCTCAGCTCCAGGCTGTGCATGGAGTTTATTTTCCCTCCTAATGACACATCCAGGGTCTTCTCCTGGGTGTCAGGGCCCTGGTGGGATCTCTGCAGGTGGACAGATGAAGCTGGAACATCCTGACTCCCTTTCTCCCATGCTGGCTGGTGCAGGGGGCTTGGTCCCCCAGTGGCTTTTCATTTTTATTTTTAATATTTAAAAATTTTTTTCAAATTACTTTTTAAATTTTAATTTTTTTAATCTTGTTATTTAAATTTTTTGTTTAAAATGTTTTTAAGTTTTATTTTTAAATTAAGTATTTTAAAATTTTACTTATTTATTGTTATGTTGTGCAGGTCAGCTACTGGCTGAGATCAGGACAGCCCCATGTCTCAGCAATGTGACCCGGGTGACTTGCAGGGGAACAGGAGACAGGTGCAGGGCAGAGGACAAGCTCCAGTCCTGTCCTCAGTGTGCCTCAGTGTGGGCAGCCAGTCTCCAAGGCAACTGCAGGAAGGACTCATGCGGTCAGAAACCCCGTTTCCCCTTTTCCCGCTCTTCAGTCTTAAAAAGAAATTACATGGTAAAAAACCAGCTCATTATCTCATGCAGTGTGCCGGGTGCTGATGTCCCCTTGGATTCCAAAGCTCCGTGCTGGGATGAGCACCCTCCTGCCAGCCCCAAGGCACCCACCCTCCATGGGCCAGGGTGAGGAGGGATGAGGTTGGTTTGCACCCCTGTCTACATCCCCACATCCTGTGGGCATTTTTGGCTTCCAAGCCACTGGGATGTTTGTCCCCTGACAAGGGACAGGAGCAGTCAGAGAGGGCCAGTTCCTGGTGCTGTGATATCCTGCAATTCCTGCTTGGCAGGGGAGAGGAAAGTGCTGAAGATATGAAAGAGAGAGGCAAACCCTGGTGATGCTGGTCCAGGGCCATGCAAGTCTCCAGCCCTCACCCTCCCCTTGGTGAACATCACATCTCCATGGAGAGCAGGAATCATCCTTCTGCCTGGTGAAAACCAGACCTTTTTCCATTTTTGGCTTCTGCTTTTGCTGGAAGGAAACATGGAGTGAAAATTTGCCCACAGGGAGAGGGCTGAATTAACCATCTCAACCATCAGCCCAGCCCCAGGTATGTAAGGGCCTCTTGGTGCTGCCCGGGAGCCTCCGGTTGTGTTGTTTTCTCTGTTTCCTCAACTCCAGCAAAATCCCAGGAATGACACACCACAAAGGCACGTGTTTTTCCAGGAGGCATTTTGCATCAGGAAAAAACCCATTTGAATGTCAGAAGGAGTGTCATGGTGTTCCCCCTTTAATGGATATTAATGTATTTTCCTGCCTTTGAAAGGAATTGAAAAAAAAAAAATGGGCCAATACAGGTCTGGATTCATAAATGGAGGCTCCTAAGTGTGCTGCTGTGGGAAAATGCCAGTGAGTTTGGAAACACCACAGGATCCAAGCTCAAATCTAGTTTGGGCAACCATTCCAGATATGCCCCAGATGGGGCATTGCACTTGGGAAATCTCCACTTCCAGCTTAGTTGTGGACAGGGCCATGGAAGAAAATCTCAAAACATGCTTTAGAGCTGCTCCTGTAGAAGTCTAACACGTTACTGAATCCTATTTTTCAGAGCCATTTTCAGTGGGATCAGAGCTGGACAACAGGGTGACTGCTTTGTTTTCATGCAGCCATGGCCTCCCATAGAAAATCCTTGTCCAGACAGACTGTTCCTCCTTGTTTTCCCTAGATGTAACATCCTGCCTGCCTCAAAATCCTGTGCTGGCCAGGTGTTGCCAAGATGTCCGTCTCTGTCATCCATGGCCCCAGGTGGGCTCTGCAGAGCTGGGATTGCTGCAGCCCTGTGCTGCAAATCCACATTGTCCCCTGCATCCTGCTGGGATGCATGGCAGGCCTGGTGCTTCCCTGCCACCTTCAATGGCTGCATTTGTGCTCTAAGAAGCCAAATCCTGCTGGTAACCACACTCCCACACCACCTTAAGATGCACAGAGCAGCACAGGATGCACAACCAAGGGAATATATTTCCAGGAAGGGTGGGAGCACCGGCGCTCCAGCCCTGAGCATTGTGATGGTGACGATTGATGTTTGAGCCCTCAGGGAGCAGGACGGACCCACAGCTGCTGCAAGTCCTGGTCGGGGGATTAGAAATAAACCCCTAAGCCTGGCTCTGAAAGGTCGGCTTGCATGTAACATTTAGAAAAGCCTCAAACTGTTATTTCAAGGAGTATTATTTTCTTTTCTCTATAGGAAAAGCAAATATCTAAGCTGCTGTGGAAAAAAAAAAAAAAAAGCTGTTCCTGACTCTCCCTTGTGGATGGGGATTTGCTATCTGTGAACTGGGGTATGCAGTGAGAGAAAGCCTGGAGCAGGATGGCAAATGGCAGTGGCACTGTCACCTCTAATTAATTAATACCGCTGGGTGTGACAGTCCTGGGGCCAGGGGAGGGAGTTGGAGCAGGACACGGGGCAGCTGCACATCAGCCGGGTTGATTTAGGAAGGTGAGAGCTGCTGACAGAAGAGATTCGCACCTCCTGGTGCCGCATTATCTGCTCTGTTTGAGGTGGTTAACCCTGAATTCGCTCTCCTCGGGCTCTCGGCTCCTCTCCTGGGAGCCACCACTGTGGGTGTGCAGCTGTGGTGAGCTCAGGGGGTGGCGATGAGATCCCTGAAGAGGTGCGAGATGCTCATCCGAGGGCTGGCTTCTGCATCTGCCTCCCACTTCTAACGCCCTCTGGATTAAGACGAACTTGACCTGAGCGAGGTGGGGAGATGTGGACGCTAAACCACGTTGGCGCAGAAACGAAGAGGTTGAACTAGTCAGCTAAAAGCCCTGTACTTTCCCCACAGCCTTTCAAGCCGGAATTGCTGCTAACAGTCCTTAAACCCGTAGTGTGCCAGCGCCTGTTGCCCGTCGCTGCCTCGCATGCTGAGCCGAGCCGGAGCCTGGCGCTGCTTCCCAGCACACAGGCTGCTCTCGCAGCCTTTCCAGCAAACATAATTTTTCCCCCATCTCAGAGGAACAAAGTGGAGACAAAAGATTAATCTTCCATGGATTGTAAAATCCTTGGAGTGAGGAGCCTGGCGTCGGTTCAGCGTCGCAGGCAGCCTCTCTGCTGATTCCGACAGACTCTGGGGCGGCTCCAGCCATCCCACTCCCCTCACCCCCAGCCAGGGAGCAGAGCAGTGCAAATCCACAGCTTTTGGGAGAATTACTCCTGATTTCCTTTTGCAGAAGCAAGATTAAAATCAGAACTGCCTGTAGATTTCCATGTCTTGTGCAGCGCTCAATCAGCCCTGGCTGGGTCCTGCTCTTCCTCCCACACTGCAGCCACGGCAAAAAAAGAACTCCTCAGTAACCTGGGAGGTGTTAAACCCATTCCTTTCTTCTTTTCATGGCACTCTTAAGAATGTCTACCTCCAAAAGTTATTACCGTGGGGGAAGCAAAGATAAATAAGGAGGTTTGCCCTTTGTTTCAGGGCTGACCTGCTACAGAAGGGAATCCCCCAAACTCGAGGGACTGCCAGGGATGGAGCCCAGCTCCCTCCACAGCCGGGGATGTTTGCTTGCAATGTTCAGTGTGTTTTCAGTCCATTTTCCCTCACTGACTAATTTACAACTCCCAGCCACTAATTGTTTTCATGGATTGCTTAATTATAAGTGGGGTGGATGGTGCTGCCTTGTTACCAGAGCTGCCAGATGTTCCCTTTGTAACGCTCACCTCAATCGTTCCCAGCCATGTCAAACTTCAACCTTTGCAGCTGGGACATCACCTTCATGCTCTTTTCCAGTACAAGGGCTGGCATCATCTGATGAAACTGGGAGAAGCAGGAACAACACCCTGCGCTTGACCTAGTGGTAGGGACTCACGTGTGGGGTGGGTCACTGCTGGGTTGGAGGAGCTGCTGGTGTGGGAGAACGTGACAAAAGGGTCGGGAGATGTCGAGGAGAGCAATGAGGGTCTCCAGGGGATACATGCACAGTCACACAGCTTGAGCTGTCTGTGTCTTGTCTCTGTTCTCGATTTGCACAATGAGCATTAAACCAGACCCTCACCTTCTCATGTGCAGGTGAGGCAGTTTGTGGTGTAGGGCCTCGCCTAAATCACACCCAGAAGGACACCAAGAACCCCCTTTCCAAAAGCCTTGCTCTAAGAGCATCATGTTTGCTGTGAAATAGGCTAACAAGGCCAGGGCAGCTGCCTGTCATGGGCTCCACATGGGCTGCAGGCTGGGGGGTGAGAGGTCCTGTCCCACCCCCACCAGAGCAGCTGCTTTGAGAGAAGCTCCCAGGTTTTGGGGATGATCTATTGCATCAGGTTCTCTGTGCCCCTGGTCACGAGCACATTATGTGTTAATATTTTCACATCACATCGATTCTTCCTAGGCACCTGGTGGAAATCTCTCTAAGGAGGACAGGCTGAGGGAACTGGGTCCATTCAGCCTCGAGAAGAGATGACTGAGAGGGGACCTCATCCATATCTGTCAGTATCTGAAGGGGGAATGTCAAGAAGATGGACCAGGCTCTTCCCAGTTGTGCCAAGAAATAGGACAAGAGACAATGGGCAGAAATTAATGCCCAGGAAGTTCTACCTCAACATGAGGAAGAACTTCTTTCACATACAGTGACCAAGCACTGAACTATGTGCCCAGAGAGGGTGTGGAGTCTCCCTCTCTGGAGATATTCCAGAACCCTATGGACACACTCTGGGCCATGTGCTCTGTGATGACCCTGCTGGAGCAGGAAGGTTAGACCAGATGAGTTACTGTGGTCTTTTCCAGCCTGATCCATCCTGGGATTCTGTGAACCACTCAGCCCCACGAGCAGGGAGCCCTGGGGCAGACTCTGGCCAAGGGCAGCACTATTGCCTGGAGGGCTCAGCAGCAGAAACAGCACTTTTTCTCCCAGAGCACTCATGAGAGGCAGATGAATACAATGACAGAGCTTGAAGCAAGGCCAGCCCACAGAGCTGGGAGCTGTGCATCCTGCAGGAGGGCCTTTGGCGTGCCGGGCTGAGCTCCGGGGCACCCTCTGCCTCCCACGCCTCAGCTGCGGTGAACCGAAAAATTGAGTTTATCAAACTCAAAAACTGAACCTGCATTTCTTCAGGACCTCCACTCCAGTGGGAGCCACAAAACATTTTCTATAAATGAATTTACATAGAAATAAATAAGCCAGAGTTCCTTCCTGAGATGTCTGCTGTCACTTCCTCACACTGGCCACTGTCTCCAACTCTGCCTTGGGTACATGTCTGTAGAAGTTGGGTTTGTCACCGTCCAGCTGTCCCACCTCTCCCCTCTCAGCTGGAGAGCAGTGCCAGTCACCATCAGCTACAGGCTTCTTCCAGCAACAGTGAGAAAACTGGAAGTACCTGAAAAGTCAGAAGCTGGTGTTCACATGGGGAGCAGGTTTGAGCCGGGTCATGGAAAAATTGCTGGAGTGAGGGAGCCGGGTCAGGTGCACTACGTTGAAAAGTCTTGCAGATGTGGTGGTGGTAGTTACCCTTAGCTGGGTTGTACAGTGGATTTCGGGTAGAGATCAGGTGGAACAAGTGTTGCAAAGAGTGATGTAAAACCTTGTGTGGTGTAACTGGAGCTCTGGCCTCTCCGGAGCAGGGCCGGAAAGGGACAGGGAACCTGGCTAAACAGGGGAGGGAGACAGGTCGAGGCCAGTCCTGCTGTCTGAATCCTTGCAAAAACACAAGTGCCTCCAGGATAAGCCCGTTCCTCAAATACAGATGCTCTGCCGACAGCGTGGGGATGAGGAGCACTGAGGGGGGATGTCTGGGACACACACAGTGAGTCAGGTGCTCGAGTTTTACCACGCAGGAGGTGCCTAGGGTCCTTTCTCCGTCTCCCTGCAGTGACAGTTCACATCTCACCTTTCCAAAGACAAAGGCAGCCCTGCACTGCTGCCTCTCTGGGTACAGCGCATTGATGAGAACAGTGTCAGTGGTTGCCACAAGTATCAGGCAGGGATTTGTAATTCCAGGGCTCCTGCTGCTATCATACAGTGATAATCCTGATCCCATCATGATCCCATCAAAGTCAGTGGACATAGAACTGCTCTGCTTCCAGCAGAGTAGGAGCAAGATTGGGGCATGCTTGGTTTCCAGCTGGAAGTAGGGTGATGGAAGGGACCCAGAGAGCATCACTCTTGGGCAGCCCCCTTAGACCCTACAGCTGAGCTGCATCCCCGCAGCATTCCCACCTCCTTCTATTGCACCTGATATTTTTTATATTATTTGTGTGATTGAAACTTTACCTCTCCTCTTAACTGCTTAAGACACAGCTATTTCCTCTGGACTGTTTCCACTGCCCACAAACCTGCCCATTTCTCAGCCTGGAAATCTGCCGAGACATTGACAGGCTGAGAGAGCTGGGGTTGTTCAGCCTGGAGAAGAGAAGGCTTTGGGGAGACCCTAGAGCCCCTTCCAGTGCCTAAAGGGGCTTCAGCAGAGCTGGAGAGGGACTTGTGGACAAGGGCTTGGAGCAACAGGACGAGGGGGAATGGCCTCGCGCACTGAAGGAGGAGAGATTTCGATTAGATATGAGGAAGAATTTCTTCCCTGTGAGGGTGGGGAGGCCCTGGCACAGGGTGCCCAGGGAAGCTGTGGCTGCCCCATCCCTGGAAGTGTCCCAGGTCAGGTTGGTCAGGGCCTGGAGCAGCCTGGGATAGTGGAAGGCGTCCCTGCCCATGGCAGGCGGTAGAACGAGATGAGCTTTAAGGTCCCTTCCAAGCCTTGCCACGGCCCGCCCGGGGGGCACCGGGGATAGAGCCGCACCCGAGGGTCCCCACTCTGCCACTCTCCGCGGCGCCGGGCCTGCCGAGGGGGCGGTGCTGGGCCGAGGCCCCGGGGGAGGCGGGGAGCGGAGCGGGGCGGTGCCGGCGGGGCGGGCCGGGCGCCGGGCGGGCGGAGAGGTGCCGAGGCATCGCCGTGCGAGCGGCGCCCCGTGTGCCTCCTGCGCCCCCGGCCAGCACACCCGGGCCGGGGCATGGAGGCGGCGCACAGCATCCCCGTGCTCGACGTGCTCCACCGCTTTGGGGTCAGCGAGAGCTGCGGGCTCAGCCCGGAGCAGGTCCGCCGCAACCGGGAGAAGTACGGCCCCAATGGTCAGTACGGCGGGACGGGAGCGCCGTGGGATGCGGGGCGGGGGTGGGATGGGGCAGCGTTAACGGGACACCGGCATCCCGGCTGGGGCCCTCCATCGGGACCCTCCCTACCGGATCCGGGATCGGGATGTGGACCGGGACCCTTCCCGCCGGGATTGGGATGTGGACCGGGATCCTCGCCGCCGGCACCGGGAAAGTCCGGGGTGCTGCCCTGGGTGCCCCCCGGAGAATTCCCCCGGCCCCGGCTGTGCGGAGGATCGGTGGGGATGTGCCGCGCGACACCTGTTGTTTGGGGCAGTATTTGTTGGCTTTAATTAAAGGCTAATTACTGCGGGTACGGGCGGCCGGGAGCGTCGGCAATTAGCGGGGTGTTAATTCCGCTGGTGGAGTGACAGAAAGCGGGAAGGGACAGCGATATGTTGTTACCAGGAAGGAAGGAGGGGAAGGTTTCATTGCCGGTGGGTGACAGAGGGAAGCCCCAAAAAAGCGGTGAGAGGTGTTGCAGTGGGGGGATCCCGTTCGCCACTACGGTAGTCCAGGCTGCGGCTGCTGCCGTGGAAGAGGGAGGGGTGCTGGGGGCACCGTCCGTGTGCCGGCCCTGCCGTGTGTCACACTGACCCGGGGGACCCTCTGCGAGCAGCTGGGCGTCTTCACGAGATTGGGAAGGGGAATTTTTAAACTTATGTTTTGTAAGTGTTCAGTGTGCCCAGGACGGGCAGGCTGGGGTGTCTGGACCTACCCAGGTGATTTTAGGGTGGTTTTTTTCAGCCTGTGACCAAGGTCGGTCGTTAACTCTGTATAGGAAACAGGCGGGTTTAGGGTGATTTGCTCCAGTGCTTTGGAGCAGCGAGTCCTTTCTTTAACTTGTGCAAGGAGATGAGCGTGTAAACTCTCTCCTGGGTTGAAGCTTGTTGCATCTGCTTTTTGCTTGGTCCTCATGGATGAGGCTAAGGAAGGCCTGAGTAGATGCTGACAGGATTGCTGTCTGCATTTCTATTTGTTGGGAGGGCTGTGTTAGGTGGGATCAGAGGGCTGAGACTCCTCCAGCCCTGTGAGCAGCCGTCCTGTGATGAGCTGTGCTTAGCGCCCTCATCCCACCAGTGCTCCCTGTCCCAGGCAGCTTCAGCTCCATCCCCTAAACCAGTATGGTCAGGGCTGGGCTTGGGAGCTCTTGCCATGGAGCACCTGCACAAACTGCAAGCAATGGAGCATCACATCTGCCCCTGTTAGGCTTGATTTTGGAGAATGGCAGCTGGGGACCTGTCTGGTTAACTGGGAAGAGTCCCTCTGCTTTTAGGGCTGAAGGCAAAATACAGGTGGTCGGTCTGATTTCAAGGTATAATTGCACCCAATTTCTGTGCCATCCCCTGGCCCCACGGGAGCATGTGGCTGAAGGGTGGTCTGTGCTGGGCAGCAGGGTGTAACCGATGGGCATCACCATTGTGGGGCTCCTAGTGGCTTTGTCCTTCTGTTTGCCCCAGTGAATCATCATCACTGAGTCAGGCACGTTGGCTGCTCGGTGGCACCGGGCTTTGCCTTGAAAAGGGGAGCTCAAAGGTGTGACATAGGTGCAGAGCGAAGGGTTAGTGGTGGCAATTAGTTTGCCTTTTTATTCTTTTTGCTTCCTCCTCTTGCAAGCAGTGGCTCTGTGCTCTCCTCGCGTGGCAGTTTTGTTTCCCACGCACCCCAGTGTTGGGTTTCTCACAGGCTGTTGGTTCACAAGAGCTTCTGACTTTGAGGTGTCCTGTGTCTTTCACCTTCCAAGCACAGCTCTGCAGCTCCTGTACTGCACAGCTCATGGTGATGTGCCTGGACGTTGAGAGCAGTGACACCCTCAGTGAAATGTGGTCAAAGGTTTTTAAGAATTCTGAATTTCTGCAATTTCTGAGCAGTATTTATCTTTTTCTTGTGGTGCAAATGAGACATAGACAGGTTAGAACAGCTTAAAACCATGCAGATAAGGACCTGCGTGGTTTACTTGGTTTAAAACCTTGATGTTAAGCAAAAAGTGGGTTTTTTTCCCAGCATGCTGAGAACTTGCAGGTTGTGTTGTGGCAGCAGGCACCAACCTCCTTGGCTGTGCCGGGGTACCCTTGGGTGTCCTGTTTGGGAGAGCTGCTTGGGGTTAGGGTGCTGCAGGGAGCAGCTGGGGACAATGGCCTGGGCTTAGAGATGGGCTGTATTAAATTGCATTTCAGTTTAGGTTTAATTTAAACTCTGGCAGCAGAAGTGTGGGGCAATTTGGTGACTCATTTGAACTTGCACAGAAGGGGAAGAAAGCTCAAATCTTGTGTGGCTTGAAGGGCAGAGCAGGCCTTCAGCTCCAGCTACTTTCATTTTCGCACCCTCCTGTCTCACATTCATTCATTGCCTTCTAATCCTGAACTCCAAACTGCCAGTGTGGTCATGAATCACAATCTAAAATACATCATCTTTCTGAAAAATTGCCTCCTGACATACTTCATAGAGGTGCTGGCTGCTGCTTTTTTATTGCATTTAAAAAAATACAAGCTGCAACGAGCTCTGACGTTAAGTGAGAAGCAGCCATCATTGGTGTGATTGATATAAAATTATTTTATTTTTTGGGGGCGGTATTCTTTTGGAGCTTAAAATTGTTTTTTCAGATCCAGTGCTCACAAACATATTTGCAGGAGGAAACAGAGAGCAATACCGATTATTTGGTATCTCCAGTTCGTGGCTGGGGAGCCACGCAGTGTGGTACAGATTACTGGAGTGGAAGGAGATATTTCTCCATTAGGAAGAGCTTGTGTTCTCATTTCATCTCTGTCATCAGTGTTGTCAGCATGGCCTTTCATTTGCCAAGGAAACTGGAGAAGCCGCAGAACATTTAGGTCTCACCATGGCAATTCTGAATCCCCCAAGTCAATTTTAATTAATAAATGCTTTGGATGTCTCATGTGTGCCTGGCAGGCACATCCCTATACCTCCAACCTACACCCATCCACCAGCTCCAAGCTCCACAGATTGCTTTTAGACCACAGAACTTTAAAAAAACCCCAAACAAACGAAAAACCCAAATGCACATTTGTTATTTTATAACCGACTAAACAGGAGGGTACAGGTGTGCAAACATTTTCCTTCCTAAATGTGAAACCAGGGGCACAATTTCCCTAAAAATGATTTGAGTTTTGCCAAGGAATGACAGATGTAAACAGGAGTTGCTTCATGGACAGCCAAGTGATTTTTCTGTTTTAAATATAGCTCTGATTTATTTCTTCTAAATGGATTTCTGAGTGTAAATGAGCATACATTTCAGGCAGGATATTGCTGGAGTTAATGCATATGCATAATTTTATTTGCTCCATCGGTAACCTAAATGGGCTGTGAATGTCAGCGGAGTCAAACTCGAGGCTGCAGCATAGGGGTGTTTATCTCATCTTGTGTTTTATCTCCTCTGACTCTGAAGCAGAAGCCCTGCTGCAGTTGGAAACGCAGCCGGGCAGGATCATCCTGCCCATCCGCCCTCCTTGGGGGCTCACCCATCCTCTTCTTTACCCGCCCTGCTCTGGGGGTGACCCTACCGTGCTACCTGATGCTCTGCAGACCCTCCCACACCTCGCTGAAGGGGCAGTGTAACTGTGTTTAAGTGTTATCCAAACCAGCTTCAGTACTGGCTCAGCTCAAAACCCATGAGCAAATTTGCTTGTTTTTTCCAACACACCTCCCTGTGTGTCCGTAAGCCTCATTCAGGATCCCCAAATCCTTGTGTGTATTTTCCCATATGCGTGCCGAGCCTGCCTGGGTGGGAGGAGGAGACATCCCCAAGCCCAAATCCAGCCTGAGCTGTGCCGCTGCTCTCCTCAAACCCACCAAGGCTCATCCTCAAGGAGCTGGTGTGAGCACACATCCGAGCCTCTGTTTTGCTAGAAACAATACCAATACATGATTTACTTCCATCCTTTTCCCAGGATGTGTGTGTACATCTGTTGGCACACGCATGTGCCCGTGTCTGTGCGTACTCCGCCTGCGGAGCAGGACTTGACGTTGGATTAGCTGCTGGCGGTTGCTAACGAGCCAAGGTTATGCTCCAGCTCTCTCTTGACAATAATAAAATTAAAAAAAAAAAAAGAAGAAATAAAATTTCTATTTCATGCTGAAATATTTGAGGTGGCAGCAAGAAGAGGAAAAGCAGCATTTTCTGACTCATCGAACTCTGCGCTCTGTTCCTCTGCGCATCGCCCACCTTTTCCACCCCCAAAACACACGCTTAACAGTCTGATTCATAAACATGCTACGGGTTGTGGGGTTTTTTTCTCCTCCTCCAAATCCTTTCCCTGAGGAGAAATGCTGAAGCATTCAAACCTTGCGAGCGCCTTCAAATTTGGGGAGAGACTACACAAAGTTTTCGTAATAGACAAGAAAACTTGGGATTTTCATCTCTGTGCTGTCCTCTGAGGTTACCTGCATTCACACCTACCTTTAAAAAACACTGTGAATCAAGAGCAATGTTCAGAAGAACTATCTGCTGTCTAAATGCTGCAGGAACCAGGGAAGGAAGATTTGTAGGGCAAGAAGACACAGAGACTTCTGTGGGAGAAGGGGTTGTGCCTGCAGGTCTTGTGTTTACCCCTGGGGTTGGTCTGCCTTGTGGCACAAGTATTATTTCATGAATATTTTTATTTCATTGCTGGTTTTAAAGCTGGGCGTCGTAGAGCTGGTGCTACAAAACACTGATTTAAGAGGAGCTGGATGCACTGTGGATGCCCAGATGCTGGCTTGGGATGTGCTGCTTCCAGTAAGGGGCTGGAGTGGGTCCTCCAAAAACACCATTAGCAGCAAAATACCCCCCTTCTCCCAGGGCAATCCTTTTCCCCAGTAATTCAGGTGTCTCTTTTGAAGTCCCTACTCCAGTCAAGAGTTTATGGCCATCCTAGAGCCATACTTGCCATCACTACAAAGTCACACTTCTGCTCTTTGCCATTTCAGTGCCGTTGGTCTTTCTGCATGTTTTAATTCTTTTCTTATCTCCATATCTGATCTGAAGCATTCCATTTTTGTGGTCATGTCCCTCCAGGGTGAATCCCTGAAAAATCCTATTGATATTTATGTTGCAAGTAAGTTTTCCTCTCTAAAGCTTGCCTCAAACCCATTTTTCTTGAGTAAAAAGCATCACTCAATGCCTGGTGTTGCTGTTGCTTTCTTCCTCCCAAGGAGAATTTTAATTTTTAAGAAGCAAACAAGTTGCTGCCTTTTCACTCTGCGTTTGATCTGCTCCTGCAAAAGGGATGGTGTGAGAACAGGAGGCTCCTGGCTGAGTATTGGGTCTGTCATGGCACAGCCACAGCCCAGGTGGTGCCTCTGGCACGGACCCCACGGGACATCCCTGACGGGGGCCAGGGTTGCAGATGTTGGCACAAAGTGAGGCTGAGCAAAGGATACTTCAAGTGACTTTGAGCAGATGGTTGTTGTTTCTGGTGGTGACAGCTGCCCTATGCAGCACTCGAGATCTGGGCTGATCCTCGATGCACAAAACCTCCCTGGAGAGCAGTGTTCCCGGTGCTGTCCTGTGATTGGCATCAGGGGTCTGAACTGGGCATCAAAAGGCATCAGAAACCTCACAGGCTGCTGGCAGCCCTGAAATGCTTCTATTTTCACAGTCCTGAAAAATGAGGTGGTTTGATGCTTTTTCATATGTTCAAACCTCTGGAAGAGACAGCTTTGATTTTTCTCCCACACACAGCTCGTGCAGAGTCAGTTTGGATGCTGATACCCCTCCAAAGTATTGTTGGGGGGTTTTTTTAGGGTTATTTTTTGTGAGCTATGAGCCAGATGTTGAGTGTTTTCACCCTTTTTCCAGCTTGTGCTGCCCCACTCCTGGGGAAGGGGCTCCTCCCTGCGGGGCAGTGCTGTGGCTGGACCAGCCACAAAACCCTTCTCTTGGTCCATCAAGCTCACCTGGGGGCCAGTGGATGCTCCATCCCCATTAAGGTTTTCAGGGCTGTTGAAAGAAAGACTGAGAAGTTAAGAGCAACAGCTGAGCTGTATTCCAAGGGGAATTAGGGCAGTAAAAGCAGAATAACAAACCTCTTTGGGCAGGTAGTGCTGGGCATGTGGGTGCTGACCTTGCACAAGGATGCTCTAGAATTCCTACTTATTATTTTCAACGGAAAAAGCCCACCAGGACACTTTAGGCAGTGCTCCCTGCCCAGCCCCTTGGTTCTCTCTTCTGATCACAACCAGTGGCGCTGCAGAGATGAGGCTGTTTTCTCCTGGGCTGGCTGGTGGGATGTGGGTTAGTACAGAAATGGGCTGGAAGAGTGTTCCAGAGGGGAGGCACTGGCACTGGCATGTGCACCAGGAGCTGAGCTGCCAGGCTGATGTTTTCTGGCACTGCTGGCACTCATGGTCTCAGTTACAGGGTGGAAATACTGAGGCAGGTTGTGATTATCAGGAGGGCGTTGGGGATTTCTGCTTGCTTTTTTATATTTTGTTTCTTTTTTCCCTTTTCACCCCCCTTTTTTTCCCTCCCCTTCCTCTGGTTCTCACATAGCACACATGGATGACTTCCCATGGCATCTCAGATGGGGTGAAGGCAATGCAGGCAGTCCCTTCTGCTCAGCTGGAGCACATTGGGCAGGAGAAACAGCTGAGGCTGAGGGCACTGGGATGGGTGGAAGGGATGGATGGAGGAGAAGGGGCCTGTGGCCACTCTGCGTGGGTGGGTGGCAGCAGGGCAGAACTGTCTGTGGGTTCAGTCCAACCCAGTGCAATATTAATACCCAGAAAGCACCAACCCACAGCCCACCTTTGTTTATTATTCTGCATCTGATAATTTTTTTTTGTTGTATTGTTACTCATGATCTTTTTTTTATTTCAGTGTTGGTAGCATTGAAAGTAGAAAGTAAAACAACAACCTGTATTTAAAAACAAAATTCCTGGCTGCTCAATGGAACTGCTGTCAGTACCAGTTGCCTCACTGGAAAACAGGTAGCAGAGATCTGGGGTGGAAGTGTAGAAACGTTGAAATAAACGTAGCCAAAAAGCAATAGAGAAAATTGTGGTTACTCCAGTATTTCCATGACGTGAGCGTGCGCTAGAGGCTCCTCCGTGGGCGGTTAACCCCTGGCAGGCAGGGCTGCAGGCAGCTGCCTACTCCCCCCGCATCCCAGCACTGCCTGTGAGGAGCAGAGCTGCACAGGAGGCTCGTTATTCCCACCAGGATTAATGCTGATGGGTCTTCTCCACGCTGTGGCTCGGTGGGTGACTTGCCTTAGTCCAGCCAGTCATCTCTTGACCAAAGGGTCACATTTGAGTCCAGAGTGCTGCCCTTTTGAAGAAATGCTGAATTAATCCTTGCCAGCGATTAGCCTCATGTCTGTAATAAGCATTTGCTGGTTTGCTCTGGGAACCTCCCAGTTTTTGAGGTTTGGCTGCTCGTTATCACTCTATAAAAAACCTTTTCTCTTTCTCACCTGCAGAGGTGGTAAGGCTGTGGTCAGGCTGTGGTTTGGTGGTGATCCCATCTACCCGTGTGCTGCCTGGTCCAACACATCCCTGGACATTCAGGGCATGTGGTGGCATCAATTTGTGACCCGTGGTGGCTGAAATCTGAAATGTTGTACTTTTTGTTGAAGTCTAGATCTGTAGTAGTCCTAAACCTGAGTGTCATTGCTCTGATCATCAAAATCCTCCTAAAATTTAAACGCTCAGAAATCTGCTGGATGCAGGTCCTGGCTTTGTACCCTCTGGTCCTACATTAACCCATTTGAGATTATACTTCTATATCCCATTTGGGATTTTATATACATATTTTTCTTTTGAGATTGTATGTGTATGTCCCATTTGAGATTATACGTATGTGCTCCATCTGAGAGTAACCTATGTCCAATTTGAGATTTTTATACATATCCATATATATATACCCATTTGAAATTTTATGTATGTATACAGTCTCCCATTTGAGATTATATATATATGTCTTATTTGATAACCAACCAATATAACTTATTAACCCACTGATAACTTACAAACTTTTCCTCCCGCACTAACATTTGCAAGTCAGTGTGGGACACCTTTGAAAAAAAGACCCCTTTACAGAGGGAAAACAAACCACAGACAATAAAAACCTGTTTCTCCCTATCGGAGATGCGTGCTGAAGGGTGAAGGCACTCGAGGACGAGTGACAGGGCGCTGCTGGCCCGGGCCAGCCCGCGGCAGGGTCACGGTCCCCGTCGGAGGTGCGATGTTTTGGGGAGGAAATCCGCTCCTTGCTCTTGCATGTCCCCTGTGCCCCTGGGTTCCTGCCCACGGTATTTTTGCTTCGGGTGTTTCCTGCTGTTTAACCACTATGTGTATTTAAGACGGGCGCGGGGGGAGGCGGGGAAGGGATGTGAGTTAATCCGGGCCGGGCCGTGCCGTGCCGGGGGGACGCGGTGCCGGGGCAGCCCCGGCGCTGCCGGGTGTCCCCTGACCCGCCCCCGCCGCGCCTGTGTGCTTCCCAAAGCCGCCGGCTGTGCCTGCCTGAGAAAGCTGTCCCCTGTGCTGGGACCAGCCCCCACAGCTGCTCCGCGTCCTCCTTGGTGATGGATAGCCAAAACGCCCTTTTCCCTTTGTTTTTTCCATTGTCTTTCTGGAGAATCCCCCTGGAGCGCTTGCAGAGCCGTCCTCTGAGCAAATGCAAGGCTGTGGGGTTTTTGTATTAGATGTTTGATTTATTATACAGGTTGTTTTTCGGGTTTTTTTGTTTTTGTTTTTGTTTTTTTGCTTAGATATTTCTTCTTCTGGTTTGGAAACAGTTTTCCTTGCATTTGTTGGTGATAAAAATCAGTTGTTTTTTTGGAAGGCTGTGTGGGTGGGGGAGATTCTCTCTTCTGCTTCCTTCGCCACGGGGAGTGAAAGCTCAAAGATCCTCGAGGAGGAACTGAGCCGAGGGTGACTCCGGGCTCTCTGGCGGTGGCCGGATCCCCAAGGATTTGCACCGTAACACATCAGCACAGCTGGAGTCTGCCGAGCAGGAACCGCCCGCTCCCGGGAGACGGGCGGCCGAGGTCGGGATAACCCTCCTTTTACCTGCCTGTTTGCACTTTCCTTTTTCCATTTTGCAACCTCCCGAGTCAACAGAAGGGCTAAATTAAGGAATATGTGGGGAGTGAGTGGAAAAGTAAAAATGAAAAAGGCTGGCTCAGCAGTGCAGGGCGGAAGAGGGGAAGCGATGGAGCTCTGTTCCTGGTCCGCCTGCTCCGGCCGTCATAGAGGGTTCCCCTCGGGTCATCTTTGGGGTGTCCTTTGGGGTTTTGCAGTTTTTCTGGACTTTTCCTTGCCTTGAGAGCCAGGGACCTTCTCTGCTCCCCTCCGGACGGGAGTCCTGCAGTGAGCCAGGAGGAGATGGGGCTGCTCTGCAGTGCTGGCTCAGGCCCATTGTGGGGTTCCTCTTCTATTTGTAAAGGCCTAATTCAAATTATTCTTCCCTTTTCCACACAAATATATTTATATATCCCTGTATATAGATATAGATATATATATATAAAAGATGTTATCCTTATGCACAAATATATGTTGGTATCATGTGTGTATACATGTATGTATAATATTCCATATTTATAGTCATGCACACAGATATTATACGTATTTGGAAGGAGATTTTGAAAAACCCTAGAAGCGACTCATATTTCCAGGGATCTCTGAGTATCTCACTCCAGGAAAGGAACTGCTTCAACTACACAGAAATGTGTGATCCTCAGAGAGTTCATCCATGAAAAGTATTAATTGTCCAACTTGCCCCTTTTTTGCATCCAGAAGAACAGATCTTTTCTATCCTACAGAATTTTTTTTCTTCTGATATAATTTAAACTAAGGGCAGGGTAGACTTTATTTTCCATGAAAACCCATCCAAGAGGATTGCTGAAAATAGACTGTGCTCTGAGAACAGATACCAGAAAAAGCCAAGGGAGGGGTGGGGGCTGGTCAGCTGGGGCAAGGAGTTCTGCAAAATAAATTAATGATTGATATTAACAGTTTGAGTAAAAAGCAGCTCATTAACACCCATGTGGGTCAGGGGGATGCATCACCCTGCAGATAGACTGGATGTGTTTTATTATCCTGATCTTATTTATCATCGGGGGTGGGTTGGAATGGGATGCCATGTTCAAACTTTGATATTCCACACAGGTTTGCCGTGGCAGAAGCATTTCCTCCAGAAAACAAACAAATGGAAAAAATACTCCAACCCCACTCCCTCCAGACCACAGCACACTGAGGCTGGAGTTGAATCCCTTTGGCCCCGAGCTTGGGGCAGGGAACTCTTCCGTCCCAGTCTGGGTTTTCATGATCCATGAATGCACAGCCCAGTTTGTGCCCTGGGGCTCTGCTGCAGGCGGCAGCAGGATTGATTAGAACATATGGATTAAAACATAGCAATTAGAACAAACATCAGCCTTCGGAGGGGTCAGGGTGAGCAGGTTCCTCATCTTGGCAGGGAAGGGGAAAAGATGCAGTTTGGATTTAAAAGCAATATCCTGTAGTTCTTTTGGGGTTTTTTTCCTTTTTAAAACTGGCACTGCAGGTGTGGGGCTTTGTTTCAGTAACTTTAGTTACATCTGTAATATAATTTGTTATTCCTGTTTCTTACTTTTTTTTATTATTTATTGGTTTATTTTCCAAGACATGCAAATGTGATATCCTTGATGGTTGCTTGCAGTCTCATGGAAGTTGCTTGTCTCAGTGTAAAGGGATATTGGAGGTGGTCCTTGGGGAGGCAGTTTTGGGGGATGCTGTTCCCCTGCTGGGCACAGCAGCATTTGCTGTGTTCTAAGCAGCATTTCTCCTCCAGAATCAAATATATCCCTTTGGAGAAAAGCACCCTAGTCTCACTTTCTTACCTGGAGTCTTTTCAGCTCAAATATTATTAGGAAAAATAGGATTTTTCTTAAATCCTTTAGGATTTTTAGAAAAAAAAAATCCCAAACACAGTCCCACCTTGCTCTTTCCCAACTCCTGCAGAATTTACCTGAAAGGCTCAGCCCAATTTTGGTGCTGAAGTTCCTCCCCGGGGGGGGTTTGAATCTTCCCGGGGCTGGGCACTCTCTGAGCTGACCTGGCAGTGAGGGCATCGCTGGGGCTCCTGGCACTGCTGCCTCCACAGATCCCTGTGCTTGGTTTCCTAAACTGCTTCCAGCAGTGCCAGGAAAATATTATTAAGTTTTGTCACTGGGTGTTGGAGTTGCTGCAAGTGCCTGGTTTGTCAGAGTGCCTGGAGAGGGTCCAAATCCCCTGCTGCACTGTGCCCTGGCCTGGCTGGGGCATTTTGGCCACTGTGCTGGATCTGGGGGTTGGCTCTGCGTGGCAACTGAGCATCTCAGGGATGTGGGGAGCAGCCAAGGGCAGGAGGCTGCAGTAGAACCCAAAACAATGAGAAAACATTACTGGCCAAAATTCTCAATTTACTAAACACCTAGCTGAAAACTAAAGTTTAGGGTGATAAAGGAGGAAATAAAATGCTATCTCTAGGGTTGAAGAAGGGAATATATTGAAGTTGCAGCATGTCCCTTGGTTGGGGTTGTGGTAATTTTGGCAGAAGGCTCCCAGATGAGGCAGAGTCACTCCCTCGCCTTTCCCAGCAGTTATGGAGAGGGTCTGCTTGAAGCAGAGGTAGGAAGAAGCAAAAAATACCCAACACAACCCCAAAACTAAAAAAACCCCACTGCACTTTTAGCTTTATTTTACTCAATCTCCTGTAGTGGTTGTGGGGTTTTTGGTTTGTTTTCTTCTTTTTCCAAAACCGTTACTATTTAAATGCAGATTTTTAGCTTTTCCACCTGGGAGCTGGAGCTGGAAATTCTTTTCACTGCGTTGGTGCAGGAGGGAACAAACTGCTGCTTTTAGCTTGCTCAAATAATCCATCCCTAGCTGGAGCCACGGGTTTCCTCCTTCCCACTCCCTCCCACTCCCAAAGCGATCCCAGGATCTGCTGCGGGTGCTGATGGGGACAGGGGTGCGGGAACATTGCTTGAAGTCCCATTTGCTTAAGGTTTTTCCCTTAAGTTTCTCCAAGGCTTTATTCTTGCAAACGCCACATGGGCACTGGAGCAGCAAACCCAAGTGGCAGCTTCATTTTTCAGAGTGAAATGGGCAAAATCTTCCGTCCTTATTTTCCTGGCATTAAGAAAAGGAGGTGGGATATTGGCAGGGGACCAATTTGCTTTTCACTGTGGCATAGGAGGAGGATGCTCAGGGCTGGGCAGTGTTTTTGGCCTTGTGCCAGGACCCCCTGCACTGCAGTGAAGGGAAGCTTGAGCTGCCCAACATTTTGGGGATGAGCCATTTCCAAGAATAAAGGAAAGGAAGTTTGGAGTGGGATGGGTGAGGCTTTCCTTATTTATTTCACACAGCTTCTTGGACCATTTCTCTGATGCCCTACTCCGTGTTCAATTCCTGTTTCCCTCTCCCTGGACAGTGGGGCATGGTGGTGGCTTAGCCTTCAGCACCTTCAGGGATGTCATGTCTGATTTACTGGGGAGGAGATATTGGGCTGGGTTTGTTTGGTTCTTTGCTGCTCTTGGGGGGCACATCCAGGATAACTGCATTTCCTAGTCCCTGACTTGCTGAGATCAGCTCAGCTGGCCAAATAAGGAACAAATGAGCCTTTCAGCTTTCCGCCCCCGCCCCCCCCTCCCCCCACTGACTGCAGCAGTGGGGCTGTGGGTGCCTGGTGCCCCCAGTTCTTCACTGGGACGCTGTCACTGTCCTGGGGGGATCACTGGTGCTGGGTTCAGTACCTGTGAGTTTGGAAGAGCAGTGTGAGGGAGCTCTGTCTGCCACAGGAAGCCTTGTGACCCAAACCAGAAATTTTTGGGGCTGAATTTTTTGCCAGCCATTGACAGCATCCAGGTGCCGGTGCGGAAAATGATTGGATCATTTTACCCTAAAGCATCACCTGGGAAACAGCAAGGATGTTTCTGGTCCTTAAACCTCTGCTATCCATGCTCATATGCTGCTCACCCACTTCGGGCTGCTGCCATCCCCAGCTGGCCTGAATTTTCTTATTTTTGGGGTGGTGGATCCCCCAGCCAGAAGAGTTTTGGGCTTTTGCAAAGTGCAGGGCACAGCTGGAGCAGGGATGAGCACTGGGGACTTACAGGAATGGCAAACCACTGGTGTTTGCCATGGGAGGGGGGTTGTATCTCTTTTATCTTCCCGATGCCTTTTGAAGCAGCCCCAAATGAGCGGCTGTCGCTGGTGTAAGCAAACCTCACCTGGCACACAGGAAAAAGCAGCTGTGAGGCGATAGGCAAATAAGGTGCTGGGGCTGCAGGGCCTCCTCACCCACGGCACACCCAGAGCCACCACTGTCTTCACTCTGGAGGGGAAGGCACAGGAGGAGACCACCCGTGGCTTTGGGACCAGCTCTTTTGGGGTGGTGGAGGACAGGGGAAGGGCGGAATCCTCTGGGAGCAGGTTGTGGTACAAAGCAGAGCTTGGCCGTATTCACCAGGCACAAGGATGGGGATGGATGCGCCATCCCTGGAAGTGTTCAAGGCCAGGTTGGGCAGGGCTTGGAGCAACCTGGGATAGTGGAAGGTGTCCCTGCCTAAAGCAGGGAGGTGGAACAGGATGGTCTCTAAGCTCCCCTCCAACCCACACCATTCTGTGATTCTATGCTCCCAATGCGATGCCTGCACCCACGAGGTGCTTTTTAATGCAGGGTTCATTCCGGTGTTCCTCAGGTTGCAGAGGCTCGGCACAGCTGGAGATGTTGGCTGCTGCAGCCCTGTGGGCTCACATGCTCCCACTGCAGCTGTGCCCGCCCAGGGGTGGCATTTCCATGCGTGGGTGGTTGGGGTAAGTGACCCCCTGCCAAGGGGTGCCCCGGGTCAGCCCCTTGCCATGCTGGGTCTCGGATGGCTGCTTGGCTGTTGGAGTTTAACGAATGGGGCTTTTCTGGTGAAAGGCTAAGTGAGCTTTGGGGGGTGTTTGCCCCCCATCTGGGGGCAGCAGCGTGTGGTAGCCGTGGGGATGTGGGTCCAGTCTCAGCTGCCAGAGGCAGAGGGTGAGGGAGGCCGGGCAGGAGCTGAAGCGGACACAGTCCCTTCAGCTGCACCCTGAGGATGCCACTCTTCCCGAGCACAGCCCCCTCCTGCCCTGGAACGTGGGCAGAGTCCCGGCAAGACGGGAGGTGCAGGGCCGGCTCCAGGGATGCAGCGGTGCTCAGAAGCTCCAGCGGGGAGCTGTGCAAAAAAGGAAGTGGTGGGGGTGAGCTTAAGTCATACACAACCAGACGCTTGGATCGCTGTGTTTTGTCCTCTGGGAGCATCAGAGAGCATTAGCACCATTAGGCTTCGAGTGTTTGTCATCCCAGATAAAGCTAAAACACCCAGGATTAGCTCGCAAACGCTGGTTTTCACACTCCTCACCTCGAGGATAAGGAGCAGCCCCGCGTTCCATCCTTCGGTGGGATTTATGGGCTGAGTGTGTGTTAAAACACCCCGGCAAAGCCTGTCCTGGTCGTGCAATCCAGCAGTTTTGGGGAGTGGTGGTGTGCGGTGCTGGCTGTCACCGGGGGTGAGGCAGAGCAGATGTCCCTCCGGGATGGTGGGATCCTTCCCATACAGCCGGCCCTGGGAAAGGCAGCCAGTTAAAATAACAGTTTATCCTGCGTGGTGTCTTGTGGGATGGTGGAAGGATCCCAGAGCAGCCCTGCCTGGGTTCCTGTTTTATGTCACAGGACAGGAGCTGCTCTTCCAGCTGGAGTTGTTTTAGGGTTTTCTTACTCTTTTCACTACTATTTTACTGCCTGTCAGCAAAGTCCAAAGGAATTGGATGCATCCCTTATTTTGCGCATCCATTTCCCCTTCCCTGCATATGGGTAAAGATATTAAAGGCAAGAAAAAACAAATGTGTTTACAACACAGAAATACAGTTTGAATTAAGTTATTTAGAGAAGAAAGCTGGGCCTAGGTGTGATGCTCATCATTATTCCCCCAGAGAGCATAATGCTCTTCCCACATCATTTGGGGGCAGATGTATTTCCCATGAGGGAAATCTGATTTTATCCAAGGGAAGCTCCTGAAATAGTGAGGGGAAACGGAATTTCAGTGTTCACCCTGCAGGATGTTTGCTGTTGTGGATTGCACCCTGGACCTGAATGGGCAGCAGGGGTTGCTTTGCCACGTGCTGGCCTGTGAGAGGGTCACCTGGTGCCTCACTTTCTCCCAAAGCAGAGTGGGATGTAATACCTCAGTGCAGAATGGAGAAACGCCAGCTGCTGTAGGGATGTGCTCCAGGGATTTTTGCTCCTGTTACAGCAAGAGAAACTCAAATGTTTCCTTGAAGCGCCCCAAACGCCACCCCGTCCCGGTTTGTGTTTGCTTTGGCCAGGAAGCGGGGCCGGGTCTCCCCGGAGACACGGAGGCTGTCACAGAGCCCCGGGGCAGCCGCCTGTGCCTGTGCTCGTGGGTGGCACCAGAGTTTATTTACCTTTTCATCACCTGATTGCCGTGCCCTGCCATGTTGCAGGCGCCAGCCCATGGGCTGCCAGCCCTGTTTGAGTTGGCAGGAGCTGGAGATTAACCTCCTGCTAAAATAGCCCGACGCCAGCCCTACATCTGCCCGGGGTGGCCGGGCTCCTTGCATGCCCTTAGAGCATTTTTTATGGGTATTTTGCAGCCTGGTGTGGGCCAATGTCACCACATGACGTGATGGCGCAGTGAGGAAAGATGTCGGAATGCGACAAGCTCAGAGCCAGTTGCAAATGCTCAGCAGTTCGGGGAGCCGTGGATGTGTCCCTGCAAGGCAAAGCCCTCTGAGGTGGTGGGACTGGGGGTGCCTTAACCTGGAGGGGATGGTGCTCTTTTGCTGGTGGGAATGGCCCTGTGACATCCAGGCTCCCATCCCCTCTTGGGATATCTCCACTTTCTTGGCTCTGCTCTCGAAAGCTGCGATGACAAAGAGCAGGAGCAGAGGACCCACAGATGTGTCCACAAGCTGCAGGTCCTGTGATGGGACTGCTCAGCTGGGGAAGCTGGATATTTATGGTGCATGTGGGTGACCCATTTTGGGATTCCCTGAGGCACCATCACCACTTTCCACCCTTGATGGTGTCACTGCATTTGTGTTCTGGCCGTATCAGGGAGCTCGTGCCCAGAGTGGGATTTCTGTGCTGAGCCACTGTCCAAAGAAAGGGGCTATTCAGGTGGCAGCCAGGAGTTTCCATTTCAGCCTGTTTGCACTCACCATGTTGTCCCAAAGGAATGGCAGATTTGGGATTTTGCTGGTTCCCTGCCTGTGGTGGCTTTCATGGCCGGATGGGACATGGCACCACAGCTGGTGCCACAGGGCTGACTCACATTGAACTCAGGTGCTGGTGAGTAGCAAACCCTCTTATTTTTAGTGAGATGTGACAGGAAGAAGCTCCAGCCCCAAACCTCCCTGTTTTCCAGTGTGTTTTTATCAGTTCAGATCCAAAAATGTGGGCTTATTGTGACTTTCTGCCCTTTTTCTCTGGGTGTTTGGTGCTGAGCTGCCACATGAACAACAGTGGAAGGGGTCACTGACAGCAGGGAGCTGCCTGGATATTACTGTACTCAAAACTGGGGTCTTGGGAGCTGTCTGCAGCAGCATTGCTGTGTTTGAGGTTTGGTGACATGATGGCACAGTGTCACGGTACCACTGCGGTGTTTCAGCTGCCTGCCCCAGTGCACGTGTTTCCTGAGTTCACAGAAACCTGTTTTCATGCTTTAATCAAGATCTCATGCAAAGTCCCGGCTCTGTGAATGGCGTTGCTGCCAGTCTGCATGCAAACACGGTGTGGGAGAAGCACTGAGAGCACTGTGGTGTTTCAGGTGGCTGCTCAGGGTGGAAAGTCACCCCTGGGCACCCCGGCTGAGCCAAGACCTGTGGGACCTCCAGCTGCCTCCCCCAGGACACCTGCCTGCCCTTAGCCCTCTTACCTTGCATGCTTGCACCCTTAAAAGTGGAGTCTGGATGGAAATAGCAGCAGCAGATCTCTTCTACTTTTAATTTTGGAGGCTCTCTGGGCTGGGGAGAGGAAGCTGTGGGTGGAGAGGAGCTGGCTGTGAGAGGACAAGAACCACTTTGCTCTGACGCTCCGTAGAGCAATTTGAAACACTGAAGCTCTCCCAAGATTAATTTTTTTTTGCTATAAAAATAATTATAGGCGTTATGTCCTGGTCTGTGTCTCACAGGGGCAGGGGATCAGAGTAGCCTGACCCAGGGAGAATGTGGATTTAAAACAACTCTTAGTGGGTGTGTCTGTGAGCACTGACGAGCTGGTACTGTTTGAAGCATGAACACATTCAGGCTTCTTGTTTTCACTGGTTGGTTTAGTGAAGGTGGGTTTGGTTTGGGTTTTTTTTTCATTCCTCTGAATGAAAATAGGTGATGAAAAACAGATGAGCAGGTTTCACTTCCTGCTCTCACTTAGGGCTCCACGCTGGGGGTGTTTGGAGAAAGCCACAGCGGTGGGGTATCAGAGTCTGCCTCGGGCTGATTCCTCATGGACTCATCTGGTCCCTTATTCCCTCCCAGAAACACAAGGAGATGGAGAAACATCTTTTTTTATCACAGAGTTGTTAAGGTGGAAAAGACCTCCAAATTCATTGAGTCCAACCATTAACCCAGAGCTGCTACCTGTTTCTTGTCACCTCCGTGGGGTGCAGAAGTACGCTGAGAGATCTGGGGAGAGGAGGAGGCTCTGGGGAGACCTTAGAGCCCCTTGCAGTGCCTAAAAGGGCTACAAGAGAGCTGGAGAGGGGCTTTGGACAGGGGATGGAGTGACAGGACAAGAGGAATGGCTTCCCACTGCCAGAGGGCAGGGTCGGATGGGACATTGGGAAGAAATTCTTTCCTGTGAGGGTGGGGAGGCCCTGGCACAGGTTGCCCAGAGAAGTTGTGGCTGCCCCACCCCTGGAAGTTTTCAAGACCAGGCTGGCTGGGGCTTGGAGTAACCTGGGACAGTGGAAGGTGTCCCAGCCCATGGCAGGGGGTGGGTGGAACAAGATGGTCTTTGAGGTCCCGTTCAACCTAAACCACTCTGGGATTCTAATGGGTGAGACAAGCACCCATGAGCCACCAAAATCAGGGGGGTCACTCCTGAGCCCTCCCTGGGTGCAGGACCCTACAGTCCTGGGCCCAGCCTTGCCCACAGCAGGGCCAGCACATCCCTTGCTGCCCAGCAGCAGGAGGATTCCCTTGCAGGGTACCAGGGTTTGTGCATTGTCCAGCGGGACCTGTCAGTGCATGTGAAGGTAATGGCTGCCTCCTGGGGATGTGGGAGTGTTGGGGAAGCTCTGCTGGATGTTTGAGAGCCCTTGGGTTTCTCTCAGGTTCTGCAGGTGACTGGGCATGGGTTTGGCTGGGAGAAGTGCGGGTGGAGGCTCTGCACCCACTGGGGTGGGTTCAGGAGGACAGCTTGGAGCAGCTGAGCATTGGCTTTGGATTTGTTTCCTAGAGTGTTGCAGGCTGTAAAGTACAACAGATTAATAGGAAACATGGTCTGAAAGTTACAGTCCCCAGTGGGGCTGTACTGGGTTTCTGGCAGGGCATTTTATGGGATGGTTGAACTTCTGTGTCTTGGATTTGGAGAGGGCAGCTCCTGAGGAGTATTTTTTTAGGCAGGCTGAGTGTAGGAATAAATGCTGCCGGAGCCACTTGCAGCAGGGAAACGATGTTTCCAGGGCTGCTTACTTGGTGTTGGACTGAAAAGTTTGAGGACAAGCTACCTTGGTGTGGGAATATGTGCAGAAAAATTTGCATTTTGGGGTACTGAGTGAACTGCTGGGCATAAGGGAAGGGATTGCTAGTCTGGGTCCAAATCACTAATTGACTTTTTATTTTTATAATTTTTTGCTGTATTGCGCTCCTTGGGCTGCTGCTGAAAACCCACAGAGCTCCCTGCAGAAGAAGGTAAGTCATGGGCTGGAGATGGCAGTACATGCCTTGAGTCTGGGTGGAGTGTGCTGGGAACAAGGAAGAGGGAATCTTCGGGGTCTTTTAATCTTGGTTTTAATCCCAGAGAAAGCTGGGCTGACAGCAGATCTTCCCTGTGATGGTGAGGCTACCTGTGGGAATAGAAACACAGAGGACTTGGTTCCAGTAGTTAAAAACAGAGCCAGTAAAAACAGGGCAGTGCCAGAAATGAAAGCATTTCATTTTAGAGAGAACCCCCCACTGCAATGCTGCATGTCCTCACCAGTGCCCATGGCCAAGGGGCATTGAGCAGCCCTGAAGCAAGCAGGGATGGGGTTCTGTGGGTCTTAGGGCCGCAGTGGTCTAAATTACCTGTCCCCTGGGGATTTTTTTGAGCACTGACTGTGCTTGGCTTCATGTTTTCCCACCAGGAAAGTCCCTCTGGGAGTTGGTACTGGAACAGTTTGAAGACCTACTCGTCCGCATCCTTTTGATGGCAGCTTTTCTGTCCTTTGTAAGTACCTGGAGCTTGGGGTGGCACCTTCTGGGGCACATATTGCCTCAGGTGACATCCAAAGAGGAAAGGTGAGGAGGTGCCTGTGGGACGAAGGAGATGCAGCAGCAGAACAGTGGTTTCTAGGGCATAACGGCAATATCACTGCATCTGCTTAAAGATGGGACTGGAAGATTTTCCTGTAATGCTGATCCATCCAAAAGTGATATCAAAGAACTCCCTGGGCTGCTTTCTGTTTATGTGGAGCTGTTCCAGGCTGATGATTTGAGCCTGGTTTGCAGTGCCCCAGTGCTGAACTGTCAGTTCAGCTTTGCCCACAATCTGCCTTGGGAGCAGCTCTGTGTGAGGAGGTTTCCCATCAAGCTGCTGGAGAAAGATTGATTTTTCTGAGTGTAGTCAGTGTGCTTGGCAGGGATGGCAAAGCTGAGACTCCTGTCTCTTCCTTTCGGATGGGACTCATGGGTAGATGAGGGGGAAAGCTGGTCCCTTGTGGGGTTTAGTACATTCCCAAAACAACATGCAATGAAGTGAATGCAGGTAAAGCAGGTGTGAAGTCCTGTGCCAGAGGTCCTTGTGCCTCTCTGTCAGAGCAGAGAGGTGTTGCTATGTTGACACAGTGCAGATCGATGAGCAGTTAAATGGAGTGGAAATATTTGTGTGTGTGCTTCATTTGTACTATGGTATGAGGCCTTTGTGGGATGGAGAGGGGGCTCAGGGTGGTAGAAGCCACAAGGTCAGTCCCTGCTCTGCAGAGCTGCTCTTACTGCACTGATTACTCATGGTGCATCACTGACCTGCTGCCCGGGAGGGGCTGCAGTGCTGCCTGGTCTCCCCACTCATCAGCTCATGGCCATGGTCTCCCCACAGGTGCACAAACACAAAGAAAGAGGCTTTCATGGTGCGAACACTCATCCAGGCATTGCATGGCTGTTTGCTCCAGCCCCACTTGTCCAATGCATTAGGTTATCCCAGCAGAGGAGTGGAGGCTCCAGCAGTGGGATATGACAATTCCACTCTTTGACCAAGCCATGTGGCTCTGGCCACCTCCGGGTTGTTTCCTCTCCAGCAAACACCACCTGTTGTTTGGCTCTTGTTTCCATCATTCTTAAAATGTTGCTGCTCTTGTTTGAACCACATTGTGCTCCTTCTTTTCTCTTGCCACCAGATCCTGGCCTGGTTTGAAGAAGGAGAGGAGACCATGACAGCGTTTGTGGAGCCCATTGTCATTATCATGATCCTGATTGCCAACGCTGTGGTGGGTGTGTGGCAGGTAAGGTACAGCCCCCCCCCCACCCCTGTGGTCTCTGCTCCACGTGGCTGAGATCCTTCATCTTAAGGTCTGGTTGCTTCATGCCCTTGGAAACTCATTTCCCAAAGGTTCAATTTTCATGTTGGCTGTGCTTCCCCTGCACACATGCTCAGTTGCAGGCTGCCTCTTGGCTCGTTCCTTCAGTCTTTGGCAATTTTCGCAGGTTGGAGCTTATCTTGCAGTTATCCAGGCAAAAACTGCTTGTCTCCTGGCCAGGGCCAAATGCATTTTCCAAGGGAAGCTCTTTGCCCTGTCCACCAGACAGCCACAGTGGCTGCTGCCCCTCGCGTCACTGTGTTCCTCCTGAGGGGTGAGTAAACACCTCAGCCAGTGATGCTCCTCTTTTGTATCTATTCATTATCAGGCCATTTATTTATCTGCAGCTTGAGGTGGGGTTGCTGGATGGGGAATAATACAGCTGGTTGGGATATGCTGCTTCCCAAGCCAAGAATGAGATCAACCCCAAAGGTCCAGGCAATATCCAGGATCTGGTGTGGTTTAAAGCAGCAGGAATCATTTTGCAGAAGCTGGAGAAGATGTGGCGCTTGTCCCATCCATGGTGTCAATGGATTCCAAAGCCAGGGCAGGGGTTTGGGTTTTCCTGTCTTTGCAGTAGGTGGGGAAGGAGCCTGATGGCACCAGCAGCTCCAGCACCAGCAGCTCTGCTCCTCTCTGCTTGCAGGAGAGAAATGCTGAGAGCGCCATTGAGGCCTTGAAGGAGTACGAGCCCGAGATGGGGAAGGTGATCCGTGCCGACCGCAGCGGGGTGCAGCGGATCCGCGCCCGCGACATTGTCCCTGGGGACATCGTGGAGGTGGCAGGTAGGGTGCCGTCACCCCAGGGCGTGGGGTCGGATGGGGAGATGGAACTGGCCGGGGGGTCCCCCAAAGCTGAGGCTCTTCACCCTGCCAAGGCTTTGCCTGAGCATCAGGCAGTAGAGAACAGCAGAAAAGAGAAAAAAGTATCCACTTCTGACGTAGGTTTTGAGTCTCAGGAGGGTTTCCCCTTTTTCTTGAAGAACTAGAAGAACTTCTTCATTTTCCCCAAGATTCCCTCTCTCTGGAAGCGGCTCTCCCACGTGCACTCCCGGACGCGCGGTAAAGAGCCAGCGCTGGGTGCTGCTGCAGGCAGCCTGTGTGGGAAGGCTTCCCTGGGAACCGGGGCTGGTTATCCGGGGAGGGTGAGAGGCAGGGTGCTTTTGCCTCTGGGTGGATTGTACCCCCCAGCCCTTCTGTTGGGGCTGTGCATTCAGCAGAGCATGGCTGGGGGTCTGCTGCCTGCCCCAGCAGAGCTGAGGAGGGTGGATTCCAATTATTCCATTTTGTTTGTTCCTTAAATGATGCCATAAACCCCCAGAGCCACAAAACTAATCTTCTTCTTTCCTCCTCGTGGCCCTGCTGGTGGAAACATGCTGCAATCCCTCCTGTGCCCAGCCAGCTTGCTGTTATTTATGTCTTCCAGTTGGGCTTCAGCTGGAAGATGAACATAAAAATAATGCAGAGAAGATCAAGCCAGCCAGATCCTCAGCTGAGCGAGCTGGCGGCACTCCCAAACCAGCTCTGACAATGCAGTCCGGCTGCTGACCTGGCCTTTAATTAAATTAATGAATTATTAATAAAATTCTGCCATCTTTCCCCAAATCGAGGGCATACTGCCTGCCCATCAGCAGCCCAATATTACTTTTTAATGGCGCAATCAGCATTGCGACTGGAATGGAAAGAGCTGAGCTCTCTGGAGGAGTTTGCAAATTATTAGCAAATTGTGGGTTTAGGAGGTTATGGAAAGCGGTGAGGGTGCTGTCAGGTGCCTGATAGGAAAGCACACCAGGAGGAAAAGCTTTGAATCTGTGGTGGACATCCGGGTGATGCCCTGGGGACAGTGTGACAACACAGGCAGGAGGGACTGGCTGCTGTTTGCATGTGCAAATGCAATAAATTTGGCAGCAGGGAGCAGAAAACCTGTTACGCTGGGGCGAGGAGGAAGGGTGGTTGGAAGTTGGCAGGCTGCTTAAACCGAGCTGAGTTTTGCCCTTTTGTGACAAGACCATGGAGGTGAGTCCTGGTGCAGGCAGCTTTTGCCTTTCCCAAAAAGTGTAGACGGAGCATCTCTTGGGAACTCCAGCAGTTGCTGTGACCCCTGTGGTGCTCTGGCAGTGCCAGTGGCCATGGCTGGGCAATGTCCTCCTGTTTTCCTCTCTTTCCCTTGGGAGACTTGTGCTGCTGGGGGAATCAGCACGTTCAGTACCTGGCTAATGGCTGGGCCAGGTCTGTCCTGTGCTGTGGGATAAAAGTGGCACCAGGGCTCTCTCTGTCCCTGGACGCTGCAAGAGTCTTCCTGTGCAGTTTTAGCTCACGTTTGCAAGCCCTCCTGCCTTTCCCGGGGGAAGAGGAGCTCTTTGCTCCCTCTAAGATGCCCCAGCCCCCCTGAACAGACGCAGAGTCTGAGTCTGTGCATGAAGTGGATGTTTTGGGGAGGTCTGTGCTGGCACCCCCCAGCTCAGTGTCCCCCAGACAGGTGTGACGGGGAGCAGGGGAGGTCTGGCTGGATGGCAGATGTTGCTGCTGCATCCTGGAGTGCTGGGATTTGCAGCTGGAATAACTGGTTGGGTGGTGGAGCGGAGCCAGCCCCCTCCCGCTGCACTGGGGGGGTTTATGAGCCCCGGGAGGAAGCCCTCGCTAAAGTCTGGGATTTGAGAGCATCAGCAGCAGCCAAGCCAGCAGTGTTGTGTAAGGGCTGGGAGGGACTGGGAGCCAGGGCTCCCTTGGCCTCAATATTTCCGAAGCATTGGAGCGTGGTTGTGTCCAGCCGATAAGGGAGCAGGAGGAAGAGCCAGGAGGAAGAAACCCAGTGGGAGAAGTAGCTTTAAATGTTTGTTTTTTTTTTTTTTAAAGAAGTACTAGTGCCTTGGAGGGTGGTGTGGGGTGGCTGGCAGGGGATGGAGCAGCTTTCACCTGGACCCACTGTGCCATACCAGGAGAGCCAGGGATGGTTGTTTGTCTTAGACACAGAAGATTTTCCACTGTCAACAGCTTCCAGTCAGCCCAGAGAAACCTGAAGCAGGGTCAAGGCTGGCATTAGGAAGCTTGGACTGCTCCAACACGGGGATGTTTTTTTTTTTTGCAGGAAAGAGGCAAGGTGGGGGTGCAGGGGGAGTTTGCAGGGAAGAGGAGAGACAGGGACGTGATGGGGAAGGGGGTGGGTGCAGCAGGCAGGGCACCACCAGAGTTTGGCTGGGGGCAGACTTGTAAATTCTAGACAGACAAAATTAAGCTTTAATAAAGCTTTAAATGCAGAAATGAGGTATCCCAGTGCAGGGCCCTTTGCCAGGGCCTGGACCCCTCATTGCTCCAGGCTGGGTGCTGCTGTGCACATGGTTGGTGTCAGTTTGGGGTTTGCTGTCCCCATTCCTGGGGTGTTGGGTGCTGCCAGTCCCACCTGACGGAGCTGCTCTGCTCTTGTCCTTGCAGTGGGTGACAAGGTGCCAGCGGACATCCGGATCATCGAAATCCGCTCCACCACCCTGCGGGTCGACCAGTCCATCCTCACAGGTGCGTGTGGGCCTCATGGAACAGAGGCAGCTTCCTTCTGCCATCTTCATGGAGGCAAATTTTGGAACTGATGCCAGGATAAGTGCTTTGCTGGGGTGGGAAATGGGTGGGAGAGCAAGATTTAGATGATGCTTGGACCTTCCCAGGTCCTCAAAGTCACGGCAGAGGTGAGATGTGTCTGGTGCTTAGGTAACCTTCCTGCAGAACACAAGCCTGGGGCTTTCCTGTGTGACATGTGGGGTTTGACATCCCCATGGTGGCTGCTTGGATAGTTTGGTGGCAAAGTGCTGCTCTAGAGCACTGTGGGGTGTGTGATGCAGGCTTGGGACAGGGATGAGCTGAGGAGAGGGAACATGGTGGTCCATCTCTCCACTCTTGTCTTGCCAGGGGAGTCTGTGTCGGTGATCAAACATGCTGACCCCATCCCCGATCCCCGGGCTGTCAACCAGGACAAGAAGAACATGCTTTTCTCTGTAAGTCCCTTACACCTGTCTCCACCTTTCCTGTGGTTTTCCAAAGTGAAGAGGCTGGTGGATGTGGGAGATCTCTGAGCAGAGAAAGGGAGTGCATGCATAAGACCTGAATCCATAAAAACGAGCTCCAAATCCATAACGATAAGAACCTGCTTCATTTGGATTTCATTTGTGCTGTGGCACATAAGGCCTTTAAATACCTTGGGCAATCTCAGAGCACTTTTTTTTCCATCGTATAGGATGCATTATGGATGGGGAAGAGGTTTGTGGTTGACCCTGGAGCTATTGCAAATTTGGGTTTCCTCCTTTCTCATGCTCTTCTCAGGCAGAAGTCAAGTCCTCAAGGGGTTACAACTCTCAGGAAGGGCTCTCCTGTTCCTTAGGGTGGGTTTATATAAAAACCCAGGATGTCCCATTTTCCTCTTAACCAAGATCTCATGTTCTCCTTTCACAACGAGCAACCTATTTCCCTGCTCAAACCAAGAGGTTTCATGCCCACATATCCACTCTGCCCCTTTCCTCCCCTCCCAGGGCACCAACATTGCAGCTGGGAAGGCCGTAGGGATCGTTATTGCAACAGGGGTGTACACTGAGATCGGGAAGATCCGAAACCAGATGGTGGAGACCGAGCCCGAGAAGACCCCCTTGCAGCAGAAGCTGGATGAGTTCAGCCAGCAGCTCTCCAAAGTGATCTTCCTGGTGTGCATCGCCGTCTGGGTCATCAACATCAGCCACTTCAGCGACCCTGTGCACGGCGGCTCCTGGTTTCGGGGGGCCATTTACTATTTCAAGATTTCGGTGGCACTGGCGGTGGCCGCCATTCCCGAGGGCCTCCCGGCCGTCATCACCACCTGCCTGGCCCTGGGTACGCGCCGCATGGCCAAGAAAAATGCCATCGTCCGGAGCCTGCCCTCAGTGGAGACCCTGGGCTGCACGTCCGTCATCTGCTCTGACAAGACCGGCACCCTCACCACCAACCAGATGTCCGTGTGCCGGGTGAGAGGCGGGTGGGCTTGGGGTCTGGAGGTGCAAGGGGGATGCTTAAGAGCACCCCATCCTGTGGTGCTGGGCTCTGTGTCCTCACCAGAGGTGTGTCATGTTAGGAATGTGGGGGTGAGCAGGGAAGAGGGGTTATAGGAAACCCTGAGGTTCCCCTGGCCAGGGTCAATAAGGATCAGGGCTTCTCTTGGCTTGGGGGTAATTAGAAAGCTCACTTTTATGAGCACACCATTGTGGAGGTGCTGTGTTGCAGTCTCATTTCAGGGGTCACTTTCCAGGGGATGTTTCTTCCTGCTGGGATGTGACATTGATAGAGAGCTCCTGTAGATGCTGATGCAATCAGCCTCCTCTGCTCTCTTGCTCTTTCCCCCCTGTTTTTAACCAAACCAGTGAGAAATCCCAGACCACGCAAAATTACAAAGCCTGGACCCATAAAAAGCATTTCTGATGGAGGGAGCCCTGGAGTGGTTTGGTGAAGAGTTTGAAGGCTCCTCATCTACCAGAGAGTTTTGCTCCCACAAGCCTGGCCATGTGGAGAGGTGACTTGTTAGGAAAGCCTGGACCATCCGAGTACTTCTCAGTTTCCCCATTAATCCATGAGTGTCAGGGAAGCTTTTTACATGGCTTTGGCATGTTGTTTTTATAGGAGAACCTTGGAAAATGTGTTTCTGTTGGGGAAAAAAAGGACCTGGCCAACGTCCCTCCTCTCTGACACGCAGATAGTGTGGTGGGAAGCTGTGACAGTGCTGCAAACTGGCTATAGGCTTTGGCCACTGGTTAGCTCAGCACAAACTGCAGATGACTGGAAATGTCTGGTATTTCTGCCCTGTAAATGATACAGAACAAGACAGAGCCTGAACAAAGCAGGGACCAAAGTGCCCATGTCTCACATGAGGAGGAGGTTCCCACCAGCCCCATTTTCAGAGCTAGTGATGCAGCAAAGCAAGGACAGGGTGACCCCAGTGCTTGGGGTCTCCTGCGCTCTGCACACTGCAGGAGGAGAAGGAGTGACCATGCCTTCCCAAACCACTTCCTACTGGAGGGTCTGTTCCTTGAACTTGGAAAAAAGTGCCACCATCCCCTGCAGTGTGGCACAGTCAGGAGAGTCAGGATGGTGATACTGAGGCAGGGAGAGGGACAAAATGAGGCAGTGGCATACAAGGGTTTTGGCATCAATTGTCATTTGCAGAATGAACTCAGCAACTTTGCAAAAAAAAAAAATTCTATTGAAAAATCAAAGTATCCTCCAGCCCATCTCCCCACAACCCCATTCCAATATCTGTTTATTCACTTGGCTGGATCCTGGCTCCCAGGGCACAATACTGGGAGCAGGGCTGGCCCCAGGACACACAGCCAGAGCTGTTAATGTTTAATGGACAGGGATTCCTGTGCTGACGTGGGCAGGACGGGACTGCCAGGGCCCTGTGAGCGGCAGGTGCGTCAATATTTGTGCTGGGCAGCCGTTGGCATGTCCGGGACACGCTCTTATGCCAAACAGCCAGCTCAGCCATAGGGGTGAACAGCCAGACAAGCCTAGCAATAACCTGGGAAAATGTATTAATTGAGTGTGATTTCATTAACTTGCCCATTAATTGGGTGAGCACAACTGCTCAGCTGCAGGGCCTGCTGCTGAGTGGGGCCTGCTCGCTGTCTCACTGCTGGCATTGGGTCAAGCTGTGAAGTGGCTCTTAGGCTTCAGGTCTGGTGTCAAACCCTCAGCTGGGTTTTAAGGGCTGTGCCATGTCTCTGGGTCCCACCCAGTGCTGGGGTCTCGTGGCCAGGGTGCTGTCTGAGCCAGCGCAGCAGGACACACATCTACCCCAGGTGGTCAGCAGGGGTGAAGCTGTGCCCCCAAAAGCCACCCAAAATGAGGTGCTTCATGCTGGGGACCTTGTCCACCCAGGATGGCCGAGACTTTTTTTTTGCTCTGACCTCAAGTCCACCCAAGGTTACAGTAACAAAGCCGCAAACCCACTTAGTAAATCAGAGTAAACCTGTGATTTGTGTCTCTGTATGGTCAGGTGGGGCTCTCTAAGATCACCATTTCCCCCAGCCCAGGACGTGGAGGAACTTGGAACAGCCTTCTCCCAACCATTAAATAACCATGGAGCCTGGCAGCAACGGGAGCCTGGCAGGAGGAGAAGGGACATAGAAGCATCATAGCTCTCTCTGCTCTCATATGTTTAAATCACTCTCCTAAAACTTGCAGCACCCTTGTATGCATTCTACCTTCACTTTCCAGGAAGGTGGAGTTTGCAAGTCAGGACCCAAAGTGGAGATGTGGGCTCGGGGAGGGGGAAAGATGCTGGCACCCCGCGTCTGGGAGGAGGTGGTCAGTGATATTTGGCTGTCCCTGAGATGGCTGCTGGTGTTTTGGGGAACAGGAGCAGACAGGGGTTTATTTTCCACAAAGCTTGTAGCAGAGCCTGGACGTGCAGACTCCCATCCCTGGTGCAGCTGCCCAGGAGCTGTGTGGGCAGTGTTTGCTTTGCAGTCTCCAGGACACTGTGCCTTGCCTCAGCGCTGTTGTCTGTCTAAACCTGTCACTGATCTCTGGGAGACCTGGCTGGGGGTCCCCAGGGGCTGTGCCAGTTGTCAGTGGGTGCCTGTTGGCTGGGGCTGCTTCCAGTGCAGGAGGAAAATGATGCTGATCCATGGGTTGATTGATGGAACAGTGAATGATGATTACAGCTCTTACAATTCCATACAGCAATCCTGCCTTGTCTGCCTCTCGAGTAGTTCCTTTAAAGACACTACAGAAAATATGGAGTAGTGGGGATGAATCCTTCACACCTATCTTCCCCACGAGCCCAGAGCTGCTGCCATGTGCTGCTCCAGGGATGGTGCATCCACGAGCGCCCTTTGCTCCCTACAGATACACACCAGCAGCATCCAGCTGTGCTACAGCACCGGGGCCAGGCAGGATCAATGGGACATGAGAGGCAGAGTGATGCTGGAACCCTTTGGAAGAAGGTTGCACTCTTCATGAGCATGTAGTAACATTTTCCTTCCAGCCTCTCTGTTGCATTAAAACCCCACATCACTGGCGTAGCTTTAAAGGTTCAAGTGCAGGGGGAAGCCCTGGGGTGCTGCTGGCTGTGTTCCCCTGGCTGGGTGCTGGAGCTGCTGTTCACTGTGTAGTACAAGAGGTTGGGCAGCCCCTCTGTGAGCCTGACTTGTCAGCAGCCCCCAGCTGAGCTGCACCCACAGCTTTCCCACCTCCTTCTATTGCTCCTTATATATTTTATATTATTTTTGTGATTGAAACTTTAGTTCTGCTCTTAACTTCTAAAGACACAGCTATTTCTTCTGGACTGTTTCCACTGCCCACAAACCTGTCCATTTCTCAGCCTGGAAATCTGCCGAAACATTGACAGGCTGAGAGAGCTGGGGTTGTTCAGCCTGGAGAAGAGAAGGCTCTCGGAGACCCTAGAGCCCCTTCCAGTGCCTAAAGGGGCTTCAGCAGAGCTGGAGAGGGACTTTGGACAAGGGCCTGGAGCAACAGGACAAGGGGGAATGGCCTCACACTGAAGGAGGAGAGATTTCGATTAGATATGAGGAAGAAATTCTTCCCTGTGAGGGTGGGGAGGCCCTGGCACAGGGTGCCCAGGGAAGCTGTGGCTGCCCCATCCCTGGAAGTGTCCAAGATTGGTCAGGGCTTGGAGCAGCCTGGGATAGTGGAAGGTGTCCTTGCCCATAGCAGGCGGTGGAACGAGATGAGCTTTAAGGTCCCTTCCAGCCCAAATCGTTCTGTGATTCTCTGATCACACGGAAGCCCTGCAAACCCCTCTGCAGTGCCCCAGCCACCCCCATGCTTGGCCAGTCACGCAAGCAGGGAGCAGCAGGAAATTTCATATAACCTCTGGTTGCTGTGGGTTATGTAGCACCTCTTTTTAAAAGACATGGAAAAATAAAAGGCTTGGAATGTTTTTTTTTTATTTTCCCTTTTCCCTTTTTTAATAAGAAGGAAGCTATTGTAAAAGTAATAATTGTTTTGTAGCCATGAGCATTTGAAAACAAACAGACCTATATCAGGCAAAACCATCAGTGGCTGGGGTGGGTGCTTTCAGCTTTTTTAATAAATGAGTCTGGTTGGTGTTTCAGGAGTCTATTTTCTGAAGAGGCCAGGAGAATTTGGCTCTCTGGAAGACTGATGGCATTGGATGTCTCAAAAAGAGATGAAGGGTGCTTAGCCTTTGATGTTGTCTCAGACTGGGTGCCTCACCTCAGGTTCTGGGTCTGTTGTCTCTGGGGGTGTTGTTTCCAAAGGAGATAGGATGTGTTTGGTTTCTTTATTGAGTTTACAACCACTGCCAGAGGAGCCCAGTGCCTGCAGAAGACCTGGGACATCTCTTCTGCAGCCCTTTGGCTCATTACTTTCTTCAAAACCTGTCAGGGATGCTGGTGGGCCTCCAGGATGGGCCCTGGGAAAGGAGCTGAGGGAATTAGCCCAATAAATGGGATATCTGCAAACAGCTGGGAAGCTGGGAAGCCGTGGTGAGGTTGTTTTGGACTCAGAATTACTCACTCAGGAGGTGTATGCTTTGAACCTGCTCCTTTGATTTGCCTAAACCTGTAAAATAGGGAGGTGAGAAAACTCACCGAGATACCCTGGTGCCGTGAGTGTGCTCCCCTGAACGTGCCCTTTATTGCTTGGCTTGGCCCTAAGCTCATACCTTGGGACACCTTCTGTGTGGGGGAGGCTCACACCTGCCAACGTGGCTGCACTGATGAGGTGTCCTCGTATTATTAACAGTAATTAGTAACAACAGCAGATTAACCTCTGTTTGTTGCCAGGGGAAACGTGGAAGGCAGAGAAGTGGGTGGTACCCAGAGCTGTTGCATCTCTGGTGCTGAGTGATGCCTCCTGCTTCCTCCAGCATCTGTTGCTTCCCTCTCCTGGGGAACAGCTCAAATAACTAGAGGAAAATAAATAGAGAAAAAACAATTATTTTGAGACAGGTTAGAGTGGGACAGTTTTCCCTGCACCTGCTTTCTGGAGGCACTCAGCAAGTTCATGGAGCTGAGGAGAGCAGCACTTCCCTGCAGCCAAATTTCATCCTGGCTTCTCCCTGCAGCCAGGGAAATGCATTTGCCAAACAATTCTAATTTATTTATTTATTTATTTACTTACTTATTTATTATGTTGGTTTTTTGGCTTCTGTGTGGGTCATAAATTACGAGTAAGCAGAAATGAACTATCAGCATCTCTGAACTGTCTTCTTGGCTGGGGTCAGGCCCTGCTCTTTTTCCCAGAGGATGCTGCCCTCAAAGGTGGGCTGTGCTGGGAGGGGACAAGGTGGGACTGGGAGACCTTGGGGAGAGGGGAATTTTTATTTTATTTTAGAGTTTGAGGGGTTTGTCTCATTATAGCAGCAAAAGAGAATCTGGAAGGATTTTGAAAGGCAAAAATCACTAAAAATAGAGTGTGGGGGACTTTTGTGGCTCAGTGGGGCTTTATTAATGAGCTGAGCTGTGATCCCAGTAGGGCACAAGGCTGGTGCCTGAGAGCTGGCTGGGAAGGGGTGGCAGAGGCAGCTGCTCAGATCCTGCCCTGCAGAGGTTTTCCAGGGCAGCCAGGGCAGGAGTGGAAACCTTGACCCAGCTCCTTCCCTGCTTCAAGAAAAACACAGGCACCTTCTTAGGAACAGGCTCGGTGTCTCTCCTAGGGAAAGAAAGAGCTGGAGGAGGTGAACATGAATAAGGCAGGGGAGAGCTGGAAGGGTTTGGGGACAGCCAGGAGTGGTGGTTGTGCAGGGAGGGGGCTGAGCCTGGTGCCAGCAGGGCTATCACTGGGACAGTACCAGCTGCTGGGTTTCCAGGCTGGGCACGAGGGTTGTACCAAAAATTTGCTTCCTAATGCTCTGTTTCCACCTCTCCCCCTGGCAGATGTTCATTATGGAGAAGGTGGAGGGCACCCAGTGCAGCCTGCACGAGTTCAGCATCACCGGCTCCACCTACGCCCCCGAGGGACAGATGTGAGTGAGGGTTCCCCCGCCTTCAGGGTGGCCCAGCTGGGGCAAGGTGGGAGGGTCAGGTTCATGGCCACGGCTGGGTGTCCCCATGAGCTAGGGATAAAGGAGAGTTTTCTGTGGTGATTTGCAGCCCTGTCCATGGGGACACCCACTGGGCACTGTCTTTTGGCCATGCTGGGCTTGCAAGTGTTGGGTGATTGACTGTACTCTGCTGGTCATGGGGACAGGGCAGTTTCACTGTCGCTCACATCTAGCTCCTGCCCTGCTTGATTTGAGGAGTGCTCACCCTGGCTCTGCCTTCCCACTGCTCAGCAAAGGGGCTCGCACACACTTGGCTCTCCCTTCTGAGGGAGAAGATCCCTCGTTAGCAATCCCAGTAAAACAAGCCCACTTGTGAACCAGAGAAGATGCCAAATGTGGGAATGGTGATGAACGAGGCTTTTTGCAGTAGATGATGACTCTCCAGATTTCTAGAGCCTGCACAGTTTGGGTATTGACTGGTGGCTGTTGCCCTGCCCCAAGCAGGATGCAGGGCCAGCAGCTTGTCTAGGAGCCACCAGTAGTGGTCAAGGGGACTTGCAAACGGCTGAAACCCCACCAGGAAAGTGCTCCCTGGGCCCTGTGTTAAGGCCGGGATGGCTCCCATGGCTGGTGTGCTCAGGGCACGATCCTGCTGATGGCAGGGTGTGTCTCAGGGCAGACATGGGCTTTGCAGAGCTGCAGCTGAGGTCAGGGAGTGGAAGCTGCAGGATTTTCCCTGAAGCGTTATCACACACACAGGGTTTTCTGCTGTTGTATTTAATTATTCCTGTTCCTTTGGAAGGAGGTGGTGGCCCCCAGTGTGGCAAAGTCTGGGAAGAAGGCAGATGAGAAATTCAGCTGGTGGTGGGAGCACTCTCTGCTCTCCTTTGCTTTGTTCTGTGATCCCAGACACATTTGTCACCACAGTCCCTTCTGCTCATCCATGGAGCAGCTGTAATTCATCCTAGCCTCAGACTTAATTTCATGAATATTTATAGAGCCAATTTGATCCTTGGCTGGGAATCTCCATTAAAAACTGAGCCAGGTCGTAAGCTGGTGTCAATCAGTGCATTTCAATTGAATTTGAGGAGGACTGAGGGGCTGAACTTGTGTCTGCCAACCTCTGAAGCTCTGTGTCCCCTTTCTTCTGGGGATTGCATTCAGGGCCACTGTGTTGGTCTGCAACAATTTCTGTTGCTCTTGAGTTTTGCTTTAGCCGTGCGCCTGTATTGTGTGTCGACGGGGATGTGTGGGCTCACTGAGGTGTCATGGAGAGAATCCCCCCTTCCCCCAGAGCTGGTGGGACTGAAATGCATGTTTGCTTTAGCCTGGCCTTGGCAGGGGGATATTTCATACTGGACCTTGGGTTTGCTCACACAGCACCCAGCCAGCAGCACCTCTGCTGGTGCTCTTCCCAGCACATGGGTCTCACCTGGCTCCACGCAGGGACCGCTGACAATGGGGCTGTATCCTCCCATCCCTTCCCAGCCATATCCCGGGGATCACATGCTGCAAAGCCATGCCTGGTATTTCCACCTTCCCAAACACTGAAACCCATCCAGAGTGTCCGCAGCTCCCTCCTCCACCCTCTGTCCCTTCCCGTGAGCCCAGGGCTGGGTAGCATCTCTGGGCAGGAGCAGTGGATCTCCCTTCCCACTCACAGCCCAGTGCGGCTTCATCTCCCTCAGCAAACCGATTTTTCAGATTTTCTTGGCTGCTCCCTTTTTTCCGCTCCCAAGCTGTAACAAGGGCTCCAAAATGTTCTTTCCATTGAGAACCAACAGTGGAACAAGCTGATCCTAGTAAATGCCTGACAAATTATTTTTCCAGCAAGCAGATGACCGGCTGGGTTTATACAGCTCTAACCTGCAGTTACCTCTGCTGGAACCAGGATAATTTTTCATTTCCCTTCAAAACCACTGCTGCCATTCCTACCACCAGGCGAGGAAAAGCAACTGGCTTGCCTGGAGTGTTCAGGGCTGCTCCTTTCCAGGACATTTGTGCTCCTTTCCGTAGAAAAGAGCTGCTCTTTAGGAATCAAAGACCACAGTTCACCGCTTGCTTGGAGCAGTCACCGCAGTGCAGCTGTGAAAGTTCTCTGCTGCTCCTAAATGCTCCCTTGGGCTCCCTATGGAGCATGAAGCAGCATCACAGGGAGGAGAAGGGACTTGCTGTTGCTTCCACAGCTACTCTGGATTCCCAGCTAATGGAAACCCCTGAGGAGGTGGATGTAAACATGAATTTCTTTGCCCCTTTTCTGGTCCATCACCTTCGTCACCAGCCTGTGAGCAGCCTCTGCTTGCTCCTTTGAACTCCTCTACAGCCCCTTTTATTCTGGGCCACTTCCAGAATGTATTTGCCTCCTGTGGTATTTTATTTGCAATTTAGTCCTGCCCCATTTCATAAAGTACAAAATGTGAACACAAAGATTTATTGCCAGCACTGGGCTTTAACTGGGCTCTTTCTCCCACTTTTACAAGAGTGATATATAGGCTATATCTCCCTCTAGAAGGGATCTTTAGGATGAGCTAAGTGCATTTGAAGGTGTGAGCTGGTGTAAGGCTGTTGGGGTTGTTTTCTACCCACAGCCTGAAGGACGAGCAGCCGGTGCAGTGTGGGCAGTACGACGGGCTGGTGGAGCTGGCCACCATCTGTGCCCTCTGCAATGACTCCTCGCTGGACTACAACGAGGTGCGGGGGCACAGGGCCGGGGTGGGGCGGGGGGAGGCTCTTGGTATGCTTTGGGGCAAAGCCAGTAGAGTTTGTCCCCTGGGATCCCCTTCCCTGGCTTGAGCTCATCCCAAGGGGTTGCTCTGCTGTGGTGGGTGACAGCATCCTTGGTGGCAGCAGCATGTAGAGGATGTGCTCTAAAGCTTAAGCTCTTTTTTCCTGTCCTCTAGTCCAAAAAAGTCTATGAGAAGGTGGGGGAAGCCACTGAAACAGCCCTGACATGCCTGGTGGAGAAGATGAACGTCTTCAACACGGACCTCAGCAAACTCTCCAAGGTGGAGAGAGCCAATGCCTGCAATTCGGTGAGTGGGGAGAGGCCCCTGTGAGCTCCAGCACTGGGGAACAGGAGGGAGAGCAGGGATTTAGGATGTGTGATATTTCGGCAATAAACACTTTCAATGATCTGAGGGACTGATCTGGCACAAGGATGGGATTTTCGGGCTCTCAGGGTGAGCTGGTTTTAGAACAGATGGTGCAATGGCCCTGGGGGGCTGATGCCAGGGCCTTGAGGACCAACCTACATGAAGCTTTGGAGCAGGTGATTCCTGAGGCTCCAACTCAGTCCAGTCCCTGCTCAGCCACGAGAGACCCTCTCAGTGATAGCCCAAACTCTGGCTGCACATGAGGAAGTTTGGAGTTGTCTTTAGGTGCCCAGTTTGCGCTGAGCAGCTGCCCTCCAGCATGAACCAAACCCTGTTCCCCAGAGCCTTGCCTGCCCCAGTGACACTTGCTGCTTGGAGACATCTGTTTTTGACATGAAAATATCTTGTGCTGGCTATTCCCCTACTCCTGTGTCTGCCTGTCTTCCTGGGTGAAAATACCCTTTATTTTGGGTCTGGATTTCCTCCACTTTAGATCTTATAATGTCTTTATTTGCTCAAAGGGCTCTCTGTTCCAGCATTTTTTCCCTGGATAGATCTGTGCAGGTTGTAGTAAATCTCCTGACTCCTTTCTGATACAGAAAGCTCGTAAGCTTTTAGCCCTGTCCCATCCTTCCTAGCTCCTGTGGCTGCCTTTCTCCTCCCATCCCCGGGGCTCAGCAGGGCTGTCAGCCAAGGCAGAGAGCACCAGTGTCCCTGGCACGTCCAGGCTCAGCCCAGCACTGTTCCTGCAGGTGATCAAGCAGCTGATGAGGAAGGAGTGCACCCTCGAGTTCTCCCGGGACCGCAAGTCCATGTCCGTGTACTGCACTCCCACTGGGCCCGGCAACAACTCTGCCGGCAGCAAGATGTTTGTCAAGGTAGGGGCAAAGCACCTGCAGGGTCCTCCTGCCCCCTGCACACCCAGCTGGGTTTGGCCCTTGCTGCACGGGGCAGTGCTGATGCTCTGCAGTTCCTCTCCCACTCTTATCTGCCTGTGGATCCAGGGTCCAGCAGGTAGGCTGGTGGGGTCAGGGAGAAGGTGAGTCTTTGCTATATGGATTAGGAAAAAATAGGGGTGAGATGATTTACAGGGAGGAAAACGTGCTGAGTGTGCTAGTGCTGGGGCAAGGGAGAGTTGCCCCTGTGCAGAATTTGGGCACTTGCCTTTATTAAAGGCTTGGACCCTCCAGATGCTAGTAATGCCCAAAGGATGATGCCCAGTTTCCCACTGTAACCAGAAATAAAGTAGTGTTTCTTAGGGTATTTTCTTCCCAAGAGAAGAGATGTGGTGGAGTTTCCCCCCGCTCACTCTGAGAAGGTTTGTATATTGTTGTTCCCACTGGGAGATGATCTGGGTAGGCGAACTCTGCCCTCCAGGTCAGGCTGGGATCCTCTGGAGCCTCTGGATCTGTGGCCCTGGGCGAACTTTTTAAGAGGTGCAGTAGAAGGATTGCAAGTTTTATATTAAAGAGCAATGTCAGGGTCTTTTGTTAAGCCAGAAGGGCAGGGGTGAGATGCTAGGATGCTGAAGGACATGTTTTCCTGAACTGAGAAGGCATCACAAGCATCCTCTGAGTATCTCATATTCTTTTCCACACAGATTTACAGCCCTCATCCCCTCCAGGCCGGAGCGGGGATCTGTGGGGTGGGAGTATCTGGGGCAGATACGTGGGTTTGGCGGGAGTCAGCTGGCTCTCCAGATCGTGCTCTTGGCGAACTGGTGCGGGTTCACGTTCCGGGGTGCGATCCCGGTGCACTTGGTCGGAGGCTGCCATCTAGTGCCCTGAGCCGCAGGGCCGGGATGTGCCCGCTGCAGTTTTGGGGAGATTTCCTCTGCCTTTGCCCAAACTTGGCGCCTTCCCTCCCTCTGGCACTTCCTGCGGTGCTGGCAAGAGATGCCCATCCTCCAGCTTCACTGCAGCCCCTGAGCCTTCCGCTCCTCTGCAGGGTGCCCCGGAAAGCGTCATTGAGCGCTGCACCCATGTCCGTGTGGGCACTGCCAAGGTCCTGCTGACGGCCCCGGTGCGGGACAAGATCCTGGGCAGGATCCGGGACTGGGGCATGGGCATTGACACCCTGCGCTGCCTGGCACTGGCCACCCACGACTCGCCAGTCCGCAGGGAGACCATGCAGCTTCATGACTCCGCCGCCTTCGTCCACTACGAGGTATGGCACCAGAGCTTTGGCCAGGAGCTTTCTTCCTTACTCCCAAAGTTTCCCCACCTACTCCCAGCTGTTCCAGCAGTATTTCCCCTCTGGTTTCTCTGTGGGCAGTGTAATGGCTCATCTCTTCTGCAAACCTCAGGGTCCAATCTGAAGGATAACAAGCACCATCTCACTGAGGATGTGTTCCTGTGGAGTAACAGCTGAGAGGGCCTTCCAGACCATTGTGAGGGATGGGGAGGAGGGGAGCAAAGAGAAAAGGTGTGAGGAAGAGCAGAGGGAATGGGAGCATCCCACTGGATTGGGGCTGTAGAGTACATCCATGGGGCAGCTGGTAGGAAACCTCCTGAAAGTTTCCTCCCCAAGGAAATCCCTGTGCTCAGGGTGGTTTCACAGCAGGGGGGGAAGTGGATGCATTCCAAGGGGTTAATATTGGTCTGGGGTGTGTTTGTCCCACCCAGAACAACCTGACCTTTGTGGGCTGTGTGGGGATGCTGGACCCTCCCCGCAAGGAGGTCACCTCCTCCATCGAGATGTGCCGCAAGGCCGGCATCCGCGTCATCATGATCACCGGCGACAACAAGGGCACGGCGGTGGCCATCTGCCGCCGGATCAGCATCTTCTCAGAGACTGAGGACGTGTCTGGCAAGGCCTACACAGGCCGGGAGTTCGACGAGCTGTCCCCCGAGGAGCAGCGCCAGGCATGCCGCGAGGCCCGGTGCTTCGCCCGCGTGGAGCCGGCGCACAAGTCCCGCATCGTTGAGTACCTCCAGTCCTTCAATGAGATCACGGCCATGGTGAGCCCTTGGGCACACCCCGCTGCCCCGCTGTCCCCTCCTCCCCACCCTGCCCAATCCCTTGCACACTTAAGCATGGCTTCGTGCAGACAGGTGATGGCGTTAATGATGCTCCGGCCCTGAAGAAGGCAGAGATTGGCATCGCCATGGGGTCGGGCACGGCCGTTGCCAAGTCAGCTGCTGAGATGGTGCTCTCTGACGACAACTTCTCCACAATCGTGTCAGCTGTCGAGGAGGGCAGAGCCATCTACAACAACATGAAGCAGTTCATCCGCTATCTCATCTCCTCCAATGTTGGGGAGGTCGTTTGGTGAGAGCCTCCCACAATGGGCACCATGCTGCGGGAGCAGCAGTGTGGGGACACATCCCCTGGGACAGGTGACCTGCAGACCTGTCCATGTCCCCTGGCCTTGGCAAGCATGTAGTGCCCAAACTGGTAATCCCCGACACCACATCTCATTCCCCAAGGGCAGGGAGATTTTTCTTCTTTTGTAGTTTTCCAATTCTGCCACCCCACAGGACCTGTTCTGTTAAAGTGTTGCCTATTTAAGCCCATGCAAGTGCCTGAGCGGGGTGCAGATATTTGTTGTCACCCAGTCACAGCTCTCTCTGCCCATCCCTCCCAGTCCTCAGCAACATCAGCACAACCTTGGGATCACCTGGGCATCCTTTGCCCTTGCCTTTTAGCATGGGTGTTTGTGCTGGGAATGGGAATGTTTGTGGCCATGAGGACGTCAATTAGTTGGGTTACAACTGCAAAGCAAACAGCAACAGGAACAAATTTTAGCTGCAAAATTCAGTGCTGGGATTCAGGTTCCCGATCAGGGGCTGTGGGTTGATCTTCAGGAGTCTGAGTGAATATTCACCTTTGGATCCAGGTGCTCTCTCCCCCTTGCATGACACAGAACTTTTCTCTGCCTGCCCAGGCCTTGTCTGATTTCACATCTCTTGTTTTTTCCTTGCAGTATCTTCCTGACAGCCATCCTGGGATTGCCCGAGGCCCTCATCCCTGTGCAGCTGCTGTGGGTGAACCTGGTGACAGATGGGCTGCCAGCCACCGCGCTGGGCTTCAACCCCCCCGACCTGGATATCATGGACAAGCAGCCGCGCAACCCCAAGGAGCCCCTCATCAGTGGCTGGCTCTTCTTCCGCTACCTGGCCGTTGGAGGTGAATGCTGTCGGTGCGGGTGGGCAGTTAGGATGTGCCTGGGGCACCCTGGGGAAGGGGCCCTCTCTGGGTGCTGGGCTAAGGATGTCTCTCTCGGCCGCAGTGTACGTGGGCCTGGCCACGGTGGGCGCAGCGACCTGGTGGTTCCTGTATGACGCTGAGGGACCTCAGGTCTCCTTCTATCAGCTGGTGAGTCGGGAGGGGAACAGGCTGGCAGCTGGAGCAGATGGGCGAGGGCGTGCATTCAGGTGTTGGGGTCTTTCATCTACCTTCCCTCTGCGTTGGTTGTAGCATTCCCAAATTCCTGATGGAGAAGACAGTGATTTAAAACAGAAGCAAATTCTCTCTCTCAGGCTCATGTTTCCAGCCTTGCTTCTGCCAGCCACCAGCATGGTAGTGAAAATTTGATTCAGAGAAGCTGAAAGTAGCTCCCATATTGGAAGGGATCTGTTCTCACATTACATTCCTGTAGCTAATGTGAAAACTGCAGGGTGTGGGGGAAGCAGGTGCTATCACATCCCAATGGCATGTGCAATGCAAGATGGATTTCTGATGGAGACGTGTGTGGTCAAATGCCTTCCTAACTGCACCTGAGAGTCTTGAAGCCACTGCCCAGCCCCAGCAGAAGCTGGGTCACTGTAGGCAATTTATTGATTGCTCTGAACTGTGGGATGTAACAGCAACCCAGTTCGTCACATGCCCCCAACCAGTCGACTCTTCCTCCTCTCTCCTGCCTTTCCTGCTGCTCTGCCGTGTATTTACCAGCGGTTTCCTGTGCTGACAGAGGAACTTCATGAGGTGCACTGAGGACAACCCCATCTTTGAAGGAATTGACTGTGAGATCTTCGAGTCGCGATACCCAACAACGATGGCTCTGTCTGTGCTGGTGACAATCGAAATGTGCAATGCTCTGAACAGGTGTGGTGGCCACAGGGCTGCCTTATTCACTTTGTGCATGACTGATTTTGTGCAGGGTGTCTTTGAGCGTCTGCGGGTGGGCTGAAGGTTTTGCTTTGGCTCAGCAAAGCCGTACAGAGCATCCTCACAGGGGGACCACTGGGTTTTCCATAAAGAAACTCCTCCAAGGCTGTGTGCTGTGGCTGAGAGCAGTGAAAGAAGGACTTGATCTGCATTCATTAGCGATCTGGTCATTAATGATCGGTCCTAATCCATGCATGGCTGGTTGTGTTGGGCATCCAGATCCAGTTCTCAGCAAAGCCTGAAGATGAACAGCCTGGAAAAGCAAGGATATAGCATATGGCCTTGCACGTTGGAGGGAAATGAAATTCCCAGCGTGGGCAGATGCGGGGAGGTTTCTGGGGCTGACGTTGTCCCCTCCCTTTCACAGTGTCTCTGAGAACCAATCGCTGCTGCGGATGCCACCGTGGCTCAACATCTGGCTGCTGGGGGCCATCATCATGTCCATGGCTCTGCACTTCCTCATCCTCTATGTCAAGCCCATGCCTGTGAGTGCCCTCTGTCACCTCCCTGTGCCTCCTGTGGACAAGGACATCCCTGGAGCAGTCAATCCCTGGAAACTTCTGGGATGGTTGTTCCCAGCAGGTGCCCTCAGGATCAGGTCCCATGACTCAACCCGTCATGGAATATAGGAGTCATTCTGCCCCATGAGCCAGAAGTCAGAAGCTCTCACTATGGGCAGTGCAAAGGGGTGTAGATATCTCCAGAAGGTGGTTCAGCCCTTCTGGAGTTGTCTCCTTCCTTTGCAAGGTTGGGGATGCCTTGGTTGATGCCCACAGATGCTTAAGACGAAGTGTGTCTCTGTACCCGGGAGGTTACACTGTCCCTTGTCAGCTGCTAAGCACCTGTGAGCACCTAAACACACAGTCCTACCTTGTGCCTCACTTTCTCCATTTGCAGGAGAGGTGAAGGACATAATTTTTTACTCATCTTGGCCAAGGGCCACCTTGGATCATGACAGACCTTGAAGAAATCCTCCTCTTTGGGCTGTCTGGATCCTCCCTCCTTATACCTGGGATGACCCTCTCTCAACCTTTGCCATACAACAGTGTGACCCTTAAAACAACAAAGTATCCCACCTGCTTCCCTATTGACATATCCAATCCTTTCCACCCTGCAGCTCATCTTCCAGGTGACCCCCCTGAGCTGGCCGCAGTGGGTGGTTGTGATGAAGATCTCCCTGCCCGTGATCCTGCTGGACGAAGGACTCAAGTACCTTTCCCGCAACCACCTGGATGGTGAGCATGGTCTGCACCACCCTGGGTTAGGGTGGCTCTGTGGCACTTGGCTTGGGGTTCCTGGTGGCTTTGTGGACCCCTCGCTCACCTCCTCCGCTTGTGTGATGTCTGCACCTGCATGTTCACCCACCTCTGCTGTGCAAAGAGGCTTTTTCTCCTACTCCCTCCTTCCTGGTGCCACGCCTGGCAGAGCAGTTGGTGCTTACATCTGCTTGAAATGCTCCCTTTGGAGCTGAAGCATTAGATAAATCTGCCACAGGTTATTAATTCAACTCCTCTTGAACCTCCAGGAACTGGATCCCTTTGCTTATAAAGCAAAACAAATCAAACAGTGATTTGTAACAGGAACCTTTTCTCTTTTCCTCTCAGATTTCTACCCTTCTCTGTCCATCCTTATTTTGTATTGGCAGCCTCTATGCTAAGATCAATTGAGAGCTGAACACCTTATAAACTGGTTCTAATGGGGTTGCCCTTGGCCAGCACCTCTCAGGATGCAGCCCTTGGCACAACCGGAGGAGAAGCAGCTCCCGTGACACTGGGGCAGCAGTTCCCATATGCTTCTGGGCTCCATGCTGTAAATCACAGCATGTCTTTGGGCAGCCTTCCAAAGAGATGATACCATCTTTTCTTTCATGCTGTGGGGGATATCTTGGCACTGAGTTAAGCCCACAGGTTTTCCCGGCGGTGGCTGCGGGCCCCGGGCTGCCACAGGGGTGGCCCCTCTCCAGAAAACAGGTTTTATTCATTTTTTGGGGTGTACTCGCCCTGACAGTGATAGCAGGGAGAAGAAGGGCAGGAAAGGCACTGTCATTGCTCAGGGAAGCTCTGGGGGCAGATGAACAATCTGAGTGTGAGGACTGGATGTCCTTTCACACCATCAGCTTGCTCAAACCCTTAGGCAACCTGTGTCATAGCAAACCCCTCTTTTTCCCTTCACCCTGTAATAACGACCCAGAAAATCTGTGCAAAGCCACTCTTGCCTTCCCAGACTGAAGGCAGGTATGGCCAGTCCTGTCAAAGAGGGATTTGGGGCATTGTAACAGCTATGTTTGGTTTCTCATGGAGCAGAGCTTTGCTAGTACCTGGAAATACGGGATAGGAAAGTATTGCAGGCAGGAAATGGTCACAAACAGGTCTCCCTCCCCATCAGTGTGTCCCAGTGTGCAGGTGGTGCTCATGTCAGCCTTTCTTCTTGTGTTGAGCTGATGCAGAAACTCAGCAATTGTTTAGAGAAACAGAGGTGCAATGACTCCTGTTTCTACAGACCAGATAGAAATTGTTTCTAGCCTATTTTTATTGAATTGTTACATCTCTCACTGGACACCCAGGTCTGTTTTATCCCACAATTACGAGCCTGTAGCAACAATTTTACAGCGCAGCACCGGGCTGGGGTGTAGGAGAGCTGGTTAATGTTGCATCCCATGCACGCCCTCTGTCTTCGCTTCACCATCTGTGATGTGGGGCTGAGTCTGTCTTTCTCCCTCACTTTGTATTTCTCTATAAAATCCCAGCACTGTTGGAGGAAGGGCTTTTCTTTGGCTCTGCCTGCACGGCTCCAAGCACAGTGAGGTTTTTGGTAGTCAAGTATCATCATACCAGCTCAGAGTGTTTTCTCCTCTCATGCCACACTCCCAATGTTTCAAGTCCTCTGAGCTTCCCTCATCCCCATGGTCATGATGTGCTGGTGCTCACGGGTTGCTCTGTCTCATGGATCCAGGGTTTCCAATGCAGCTCTTTAATCATGGCTGTGTGGCAAAATCACCACGCTTAAATCATCAGACTTGAAAGAATTGAAACTCTTCATCTTCCTGATTCCTCTGGTCTTTGAAAAGCAAAGAAAAAACCCTCCAAAAGCCACTTTTATATGTGGTCTTGTGATTTTTTTACCAGGAATTCTCAGGACAGTAAGACCCAAGTGGAGCGGGGAGCATCAGTTGAATACCTGCAAGACTCCAGAGCAAGGGTTGGCATCCTTACGCATCTCATCCCTGAATGCCGTGTCCCAATGCTTCCTGCAGTCTTGCTCGTGTGTGGTGGGGACCTGCTTGGAATGTGTCTGGGTGAACATGGCTTAGACATAGAACAGAGATACAATAACAGAGCCGAGGGTCTCTACCCAGATAGGATCTCCTTTCCCACAGTGCTCTCTGTGTTTTGCTTCAAAATAAGGCCTAATGAGTCTGTGAAGTAACTGTTTGGTGGCAGTTTTGGCCAGGCTACCACTTGGTCTGTGCAAGACAGTGCTTGGGGATGGTCTCCAGTGTGGGACATTCCAAGGGATGGCCAAGGGTGTTCAGCTGAGGAATGCAAATGTATTGCTGCAAGTTCTGCTGATTCAGGTTTTGTATGGAAAAGTTTCTCCTTTGATGAGATTTAGATAAGTTGTGTTTCCATTACTCTGGATTTTCCTTGTCCTTGAAGTGGCAGAAAGCTGAGACTCTTCAGTTCTCACTGTGGTCTCAATGCTTTAAATTCCTCTCCCATTGCCCTGCTCATGTCCAACCTTTCATTTCACATGCTTTGCATATCTGGCTGCCTTCATTCCTCCCTGGCCCCTCTGAGGTTTCTGCTCTCTCAGTTTTGGGAGAGTGATGTGAGTGTGAGAGTGAGAGAATGTGCACAGCTGAGGTTGGCTTGGTGTGAGCTGCAGGTGTTCTGGTCAGGAACATGGAGATGTTCTCAGGGGTCTGTCACATGCTGGCATGCTCACAAGGGCTCACCACCCTCAGGGATCTCTTGCTGTAGTATCTTCAATATTTTCCATGCTCTATGCATTCAAGTGTTTGTTCTTTCCGAATCCTGTGGCACGCAGGAGGAAGGTTTCCAGGCGTCTGTGCCAAGGCCTTGCAGAAGTCTCTTTTCTGAGTGGTTCTCAAGAAGTACCAGATCTAGGGAGGACACTGAGATAACCCCAGTGCTCATGTTCCTCTGTGCACCATCAGCCCACTGCTGAGGCCACCCAGCTCCCCTCCTGCACTGTCCCTGGACCTCCTCATGTTTATAATCTCAAAGCAAACCCTTCGCAGGTGTTGGAGTTGCTGCTGTGGTTGTTCTCAGCAGGTTCAGCAGCAGGCCCTGCCTGGGTGCTGAGTATCACCATTTCTCACCTGTGCCGTGGTAAAAGCAGGGACAGATCACAAAGTAGGTGTTTTGTGCAACACAACTACACACCTGCCCTGACAGCAGCAGGGCCACTGAAAATGAGGAGTTTGGATGCACAGGAATTGGCTTGGTGTGTTTTGTGGCAGATTAGCGTTTATGCAGCTGTTTGTCCTTGTGCCCAGTGAGGACAGCAGCCCCTGGAGTCATTTTGCGGGAGGTGCCACCCCACCCTGTTCCTGTCCCCACCGGGTCCCTGTTCCCTCTCCCATCGGCAGCACAGTGCCCTGCAGTCTCCTGCCACTGCAGCTGATGAACAGGTGAGGTTGCTCCCTTGGGTGAATGTCTCCACCACTGAGGGAGCTTTGGCCACTTCTCTGCAAAGCTGGCATGAGCTTTAGGCTTCAGCATCCTCTCAGAGGAGAGTGGCTGGCAGAGGTGGCAGTGCAGTGACAAGAGCATCACACTCCCTGCCAGGGGCAGAGGGAGTTCTGCATCTGAGACAGCCCAAAGTTTGCAGGGACCAAAATCTCCATGTCCCATCACAAAAAACCCTCCAGCATATAGCAAAAAGGAGCTGTTCACCCTCATTTTGCCCCATGTGCCTGCATCTGGGTATGAGGGAAGCCCCCTGGAACTCCCCAGGAACACAGGAGCTGCTGCAGCTGCCCATGCTCCCTGCGGAGGAGGCAGGCATCCCTCTCCCTGGCACGGCAGAGCCGGGAGCGAGTGCCTGCAGCCGTGGCCTACCCTTGTAGGGTAATCTGTGCATGGAGCTACCTTGGCTGGCTGCTGGCAGAGGAATGTGTCCCCATGGGCCAAGTATTCCCTTGAGCTGTGGGATGCTCTGCAGGAGAGCGGTGCTGCACCTTCCAGTGCTGGAATCTCCTCACGAGATTTTACGGCTTTGCTGCCTCACTTTTTATTTCCCCCTCTCTCCCATTTTTTCATACGTGTCCATGTGTCATGCTTTAGAAATGGAAGAGCAGAGGGAAGCTGCCAGTGTTGCTGCCCTGGTATTGCAAAGGGGTGGGGGGACAATTCCCCTTTTGGTTTTCTCCTGAGGTCTGGGGTCTCAGTTGAAGCTCAGGGTGCCCTGGTATGATGGGGGAGATGTGCATTTTTCAGAGCTACAAGGGCTACAGCATTTTCCTTGGTGAAGGAAGTGATGTGGGCTGGCAGTGGGAGCCTGAATCCCTCCAGCAGCACCTTTTACAGGGACCTGTCGAGGAAAGTCAAAAGCAGTAAGGAAAAACCTCCCCAGAAGCCTCAGCTGTACTGGGGGGAGCAGACCTTGGAGGAGCTGAGCTCACATTGTTCAGTTGCTGGTTTGCAAGTGCTGAAGGGCTGTGATGGCCCTGGTGTGAGGCAGCATCCAGAGGGAGTGTGACCATCCCATCATCCCTGCAAACAGATCCTGAATTCCCCCTGCTGCTGTCACCAGTGTGAGGGGAGGACAGATGGACACTGGCATGCAGGGACCTGGAGCTGGAGCTTGGCTATTTGCAGGGCTCATGGAAACACTGACTCGCTCCATGCCGGGATTGTGGTACTTAAGAGGCCTGAGAGCAACATTTTGAAGAGCATCCACTGTGGTTAAACACTGCAGCTGTGTCCCCTTCCTGTCCCTGCCTGTCACATGCCATGGCATCCTCCTCCCTGTTTGCACAACCACGGGGTGATGTGTTTAGGGGAAGTGCCACGGTTTGCAAATTAGCACTGGTGTGTCACCAGGTGGGGACTGTTCAGCTGCTGGAGGAGAGGGAAGAGATACTGCTGCAATGCGGAGGAGATAAATTTTGATTATTGCAATGAAATTTAATACAGTGCAGTTGCCAGCATCCCTGCTTTACACCAAAGCCTGCAGTGTCATCCTGAGGGGTGCTGCCATCACAGCAAACCATTTTATCCCAGGACACAAGGGCTGGGCTCTGCAGCCAGCACTGGAAAAAAAAATTGGCAGAAGTTGCAAAAAAGCCTTTTCCCTCTCTCTTGCCTGTTATTTATTAATTCCTCTGAAAGCTTGTTGGCACCAGGATTGGCAGCAGGCACGGAGCCCCTTGGGTAACCCCGGGCAAGACCCCTATTTATCAAGAGCACAGGAACAGCGGTCCCCAGTGAGATGTGTTTGGTGATGTGTGCAGTGATGAAAGATAGAGAAATACAGTCAAAAGATTCATGATAAGGGATTTTTCTAACTCTCCTTAGCAAGTGCTGCTCCTGGGTGGGTTTTTTTTAAGGAAAAAAATCTCTTCTGGGCAGCTGCTGCCTCAGGGGTCAGGGACGCTCCTGTCAACTGCTTGAAAATTGGGGATCTAGTTGCTGTAAGTCAAGTTCTGGCAGGGATTTTGAGGCTGCTCACATGGAGTTCAAGCTGGATACCGTCACTTTCCTACAGGCTCTGTGTTGCCTGTTACCTTCCATGTCCAATCCTATCCATCCAGAGGGAGGGAGAAGGGAGGAGGGCAGCCCTGGGACAGTGGCTGTGATGAGTAGGTTGGTCCTTGCTCATTGTTCTGGAGGTATTTATGGGTGTAAGTACATGTGCAATGTGTGTAAGTGGTGTCAGCCCGTGGAGCAGTGCCCATGTCTCTGGCTGCAGCAGGGCTGGAGCTCTGAGGTGGGTGGGAGAATGCAGTGAGCTTCCTCCTCTCTGAGCCACTGCTTTTCCCTGGGTAATTCCTCATTAGGAGCAGTAAGGAAGGGTCCTGCCTACTCGCCCTCCCACAGGGCTCCACCTCATCCCTTTTCCTAACTCTCAGAGACCTTCCTCATCCAGGGACTAACATCCTCCTCCTCCTCACACAGCCTGAGCTGCCACAGCTGCAGTCAGGCCAGCTCTGTGCAGACAGGATTCCAGGTTCCTTCTGGGATCAACCCAGGAGCAACCACTCTTGGTAACAAAAACATGGATCTGGTTTGCTTTTGAACCCTCACCAATACTTTTCCTTCTCCTTTTTGCCCCTTGTTTCAGGAGAAGAGGACAAGAAATGAATGACACGAGGGCGACACTCCAAACTAGAGGATCCCTAACTTGTAACTCAAACTGAAGTCTTGCATGCGTGACCATCGCTAAAGCCAGCAGGACATGCATGTGTCCGACTATCAGACAAATGCGGGTGAATCGTCGAAAAGAAAAATACTGATTTTGTTTTGTTCTGTAGCTTTCTTTTTCCTGTACATACGAATGCAATTACTGGACAGCTGGTGTAGGGTTTGGGGATGGAGCTGTGTGGATCTGAATCATTGTAACGTGGTTCCTTGGGATTTGTTGTTGACAAATTTTAGACCCTCTTTCCAGTTTTCACACTGACTGGGTGAGCTCGGGCAAGGTGGCCTTCATGAGAGATTAAGGTGGGTAGTCAGGATTTGAGGCCACATCCTCCAGTGGAACGGGATGCACAAGGCAGCTTCAGGGGCCAGGAAGAGCTTGGCAGTGAGTGAGGGCAGGGAGAGAGGAGAGTGGGCCACGTGTTGGGGTTGCTGAGCCTTGATGATGTCCATGGTGTTGGTGGGTGCATTGCTGCTGCTGTGCTCTGCTCCAGTGGCTGCAGCAGCTGGGAATAGCTTCAGAGTGTGTCCAGCATTGGCATGGACGTGTGTTTATGTGTCGAGGTCGGGTACATATTGTGGAAGGCGATGTTCTCCCTATTTATCACGCTGTCCTGTTTGATCCCTGCATTATGGAAAGCCCAGAACCTTCTCAGGCTCATCCAGCACCAAAGCACAATGAAGTCTTGTCTGTTCTTCTCCATCTGGCATCCTGCTAGATCCCATCTGCACTATACAAGCTGCAGTCCTTCTCCTTGTAGGGGCAGCCATGTAAAGAAAAGCAAGGGGATGCCCACCTTGCATTCCTCATGTCCACCATTCCTTCCTGGTCACACTTTCTTTCTGCAGTGATATTTAACTATTTCCCTAGCAGGAGTAGAGCTAAGCTGTGTTTAGGAGCACGTCCATGACTTCATATCCTCTGCTTTGGGAAACATTGCTGACTTGCACAGGGCATCCTTGCCAAGGGATCAAGATGGGAATGAATGTATGCTTGTACATAACGTGATGTTTCTCCATGAGTGGTGTTTGTTGTGGCATCCCTTTTTGTAAGGCACCAACTTTATCTTGCCCTTTGGGGACTTTTCTGCAGCAGGAGTGAGACAGGCTGCAGTTTGCAGAGAGTTTGTAGATCAGGAGTGGATTTTGGGATCCTTTAAATTTATCTTTCTCCATTGAGCTGCGTCAACTGAGAAGCTGATAGTGGGTGGTTTCTTCTCCAGCTCTCCAAATCCTCCCTTCTGTTTTCCTCACAGTCCCCTATGATCCATCCTGATGATATTTAGTTAGCCAGAGCCTGTATCTTTCCTTTCTCTTACATTCCAGCAACAGCACTAGAGCCAGGGTCTGGGATAGCATTTGCTCCTTTGCTGTTGGGTTTTCTCTTCTGCTTTTTGCCTCTTAAAAGCTTCCAGTGTTTTTCTGTATCACCTGGGCAAGAGCCTCTCTCCTTCTGTACAGTAGGTGCCAAATATAATCCCTCCTTTCTTTTCTCCATCACCAGCATTGAAGATGAGCAGAGCCCCCAGACCAATGGGAATGTACAGAATTATACTACTGTTATACTACTGAGCTGATTTATTGTACAGAAAACCTTGCATGAAATGTTGTTACTGTATTTAATATATAATGTATTCAAGGAATTTTAATATGGAGCTCTTTAAAAAGATCTTTATAGCTACTCTGTGGTTTAGAAGATTGTTGCTGATTTTTTAAAATCTTATTATACTTTGTCTTGAAGAAGTTTTATTTTTCAAATGTGTTCTGTCTAAATGATTAAATCAGTTGATCCCATGGGATAACCAATTCCTCTTCAAAGATTTTCACCATGGATGAGACCCACCCTGGTGTAGAGGACCAGGACATGAGCCAGGTACTGCATAAGCCTTCAGAATAAAGCCTCAGTAAGACTAATGCTGTAGACATGTGATTTGCCCTTCCCCAAAAGGGTGGATTTCACCTTATTTTAGTACAGGTCATAGATTAAAGAATTGTTTAAGTTGAGAAAGACATCCAAGTAGATTGAGTCCATCTCCATCGCTCTGTGCAGAAAAACAACCAGTGGGAATTTAGTCCAGTTCCAGCTCGGTGTCATCAGAGGAAGCAGCTTCTCTGAGGCTAACAACCAGTTTGGGAGAGGCTGGGCTGGATTCAGAGCATCCCAGCCCTGTTTGGGGGGTCCAGCAGGGCTTTCAGCTGCCCAATGGCATCTCCCTGGGATGTGGTGGCCTTGGTCCCTTGTGCCTACAGGAACCTGCTTGTTCCATCCACCACCTGAGTTACACTGTTTTTTCTGGACTTAATGTCTGGTGGAGAATTATTAATTTAACCCAAATATGTGCAGTGTGGAGAAGTTTCTTGTGTAAAAGCCCAGGCAGTGTCAGTCTGTTCATGCAGTCATCGGGTCACAGTTGTGAGTTACCAAACCCTGAGCCATCGCAGACAGGAAACCAGAGCTGTGTCCCAGCTTGTTCTTTCCAGCAGCAGCAGATTGCATTTTATTTCTATTGTGCGCCTTCAGATCTATCTAGAAAGTAGCCCAGGTAATCTGCACTAGAGCTGCCTGGAGCAGGCATCCCCCTTGCTAGGAGGGACCGTTTTGACACATCTCCATTTCCCCTTCTGAATGGTTGATCACGTCTCTTGTCTTCCCCCCCATCCTTTAATTACTTGGAGTACAGGTTTCACTCCACACTTTTTGATTACAGGGGCTTATACTTCAAACATCTTAATGAAGTAGAAAAACATCCATAGATGTAATTATTTTTTCCTTTATTCTTCAGTGAAAGGTCAGGATAAATCACAGAGTAGTTATTTATTGCATGTGTGCCAGCAGCATGCTGGGAGCTTTTACAGGCTGGAACACGTTCTTACGTAAACTTGGAGATCCCAGAGCCAAGACCATCACTTTGGGATAGGCTCTTGTGTCTTACCAAGGCATCTGACTGTGCAATACAAGGGGAGAGGGGCACTGGGTGGCTGTTTTGCCCAAAAGCTTTTTTAAGAAAGCAGCTTAGGGGCAAACCTCTGGGATCCTTGCTTTTCTTGGCAACAGAGGTTAGGAATTATTTCCTTTTTAGTTTTATTTTGATGGTGCTGCTTGGCATATTCTAAGTCTATAAATAAAACTCAGGTCTTTCCAGCAAGACCTTTAACATTGGTGGGCTGCTGTGACAGATCCTTCACAAGATGCAGGGCGTAGTACATGCTGGGATGGCAGCATGGGATTATCCATGAGCACTTTATACTCCTTCCTCAGGGGCCAAGCACCATGCTGGGGTACAGCCAAGGTGGGAGGGGAAGGGCCTGTGTCCCTGGGGCGAGCACCGGAGGGATCAGCTTTGGGCTGAAAACTCAGCAGCTGTGGCAAGTCTTTTGTTTCAGGATGTTGTATCATTGTGACCAGTTGCTGGATGAGCTCTTCCCCCCGTGGTGTGTGATCCCATGGGGAGGCATGCTGGAAAAGGAAAAAGAGCAAAGTACTGCATCCTGTGTTTTATTTGTGTCATGCGGCCCAGGCCTGGATGAGGTTTGTGTTTGTGTGTTTGGGGCTTTGGCATTCCATGTGTGTGTTTCTGGTGATGCTCTGCTCAGCCAGGGCTGGATGGCACCACCGGGGACTGGAGAGGGCAATAGGAGGGACAGGCTCTATGGAGGGACTGGGGGACTTCGTTCCTGAAAGAGCATCAAATCTGGGATTGAATGGGAGTTTCTGCTCACGGTGTGCATGGCAGAAGGAGGAGCAATAGGAAAACTCAGCATTAATTTTTGGTCCTTCTTTTGTACATCAGGTTGATAATACTGCTTCCCAGTTAGGGTCATGCTTCACCAAAACTCATGAAATAATGATTTGAGTTGTGCAGGCGCTCTGGCTGGGAGATGTTAATGAGGTTCAGTGACCTTGGTATTACATCTCTCCTGAAACTCAAACACACCTGAGTTCCCACTACCAACTCCTAAGACTTCCTGTGATTTTTGGACCATACCTGGCATGGCCGTCACTGTGTATAAATGATGCCAGAGATCCAGTCCCATCTGGGCTCTTTTTCCTCCCACTTCTGCAGTGGCATTTGCAGGAGACAGCCTGGGACTGAGGTTTTTGGTACTGACCAAGGAGAAGGCTTTACCCCATGCAGATCTTGTGCGGCACAGTTGGGGTTAAGATTTGCAGGGCTGCAGTGAGGAGGAGACACAGGGTAAATTGCGCTCCCTGGACATGTTCTTGTGGTGCCATTCAGCTTTTGGTGTGAGTGGGGCATTAAATGAGCCAAAATCTCTGTGTGCCTGGAATGATGAGCACTTGGGACCAAGAGGAGGGCAACCACCGAACTGCCAGCGGGTGCCCTCAGTGGCTTTGGTCTGGAAATATGCAGATTTTTTAATATGAGATGCCTGAACAGCCAAATGTAGAAATCTCTGAGATTGTGCGTCATAGCAAAAGGTAAATTGTTATATCTTGGGGTGTGGGAGGGTGTTATCTGAGGGATAGAACTGAAAGAAATGAGGTTTTCTATTTTATTATATGAGAGATATTTTTCCACTAAATTACCGCTTCCTAAACCGTGTCCTTTGTCTGACTGTAAATAGCCAGGTGTGCCGGGAAGACATGGAAAGGCTCTTTGTGGTCACATCCATACAATCCACTCTGTTCACACAATATTGGGCTGATTTGTTTTATACTTAGAAAATTACAGAAATAAAAGCAATTTTACTGGATGACTCTGGGGGGTATTTTTGTCTGTTTTGTTGTTGTTTTACTTTTTTTTCTTTTTTTGTTTCTTGTCCCATTCGTGGCTGGTTTGGGGGACATTTGGGAGCCCATGGAGCCATACGAGAGTGCCTGAAGGCATTCTTCAGCCGTAAAAGGAGTTGTGCTCACCAGATCAGGATTTCTTGTGGGTTTTCAGAGGAGCCAAACTAGAAATGGAGCTGAGCTTGTGCCTGGCTGACAAAGGCAAAATGAGCGGAGTGGCATGATGTGACTATTGGGAATGTTTTAATTCACTCTTGGGGCACAAGAATACAAATAACAGTGCTAATTTTGACTGTATCCAGAATAGTCATCACCTTATCTCCCCTGGCTGGGATGGGAGGTTTAAATAAGCCCTGCAATAATCTCCACAATAAATAATTGTGAAATAAATAATTAAATAACTTGGCCCCCTCTGGGGGGATGGCATAGTGCTTGAGGCCATGTGTTTCCATCTCTGCATCACGCAGGGCTCTGCCCATGGTGATGTTTGAAGCAGAAAATCCTGATCCAGCTGCAGGTTGTGTTTTAGAGCAAATCTGTGTTCATGGCAACATCTACCCTTGGTACTTTTTTGCTGGGATGTGGCCCCATATATTCCTTCCCAATGCTGTGAGCAGGACAAAGGAGGTGCACAAGGTAAGCCAAAGCTTTGTAACCCACAGAGGGTTACAAAGAGGGACATGGGATACCCTGGCAAATGCTGGTTTTGGGAAAGGGCCATTGCTTGGCCTTTTCTTTGCAGGAGCAGACTAATGGCAGGGCAAGAGGAGCACCCCTGCCACGGCTGGAGGTGACCCCCATACCAAAAATGCTGTCTCAGGACACAGTGGTGAAGGCAAAAACACCCCAAATTCCCTTCCTGATGTTGTGTCAGTCCCTGGACCCCTGGGGACCATCACCTGGGGCTATGCTTGTCTTCGAAGGCATGATTCAGAACACAGGTGTTCCCTACCAAAAAAAATCCCATTGGTCGCTGTGACTGGCTGGTCCATGGCACAGGTCCAGCCTCCACGTTGGATGTGCATCCACATTTCTGGAGGCCACAATGGCCACAGGGCCACTGACACCTTTTGGCACCCCCAGCACCTCGGGTTCATGTTTGCTTTGGCATCAGCTAAACTATTGCTGAAGTATTTCCAGGAAGATGTGTTGTCACAGCGACTGGGGATGGAAATGCCACTTCTGAGGGGTGAGTACCACCAAAAATATCTTGTGCCAGGGCGTTGCAGCATGGGACAAGTACAGAGACGAGCCAGCCCTGCTGGGAAGGAGTGAAGAGAGGTCAAGGACAAGTTAAAATTGGAAAGAAAACTGAACATGCTGTTTTGTAGGACCTTGCTTGCTCTCATCTGCCAATTTTTTTCCACCCTTCCCTTCCCATTGCCAGTGGTGCAGTGTAAGCACCTCCTGTAACTGGTGAGGGCAAGGGGGCTGTGGCAGCCCAAATTACTGGGAAAAGCCACCAGCTCTCAGGGACTCTTCTTGGCAACCTTGACCACAGCAGGTCCCCTCTGCACCGACCATCATATTTTAAATCTTGCCCTCCGTGTTACTCCTCCCCATCCATGGATCTGCAGCGTGCCACACATTTTTGTGCTGAAATTCAGAGCTCTGTGCTGGACACTGCCAAACACGAGTCTGGGTTGCGTAATGAGCTTCATCTATTATTTTTATATTTTCTTTCCCCCCATCAATGTCTGAGAGCCTGGAAATAACTGGTAGCTTTTATGCCCTCCCCAGCTGTGCTTCCCTGGGTGTAGATGGGCTTGAATCCCATGCAGAGGTTTTCAGGACCCTCTTTGTGCTCCAGCAGTTCTTGTCCCAGCTCAAAGCAAGGAGGCACTTGCATTTCCAAATGTCTCCCTTAAAAATACCAGATTTTGCATTTTTCTTTCAGCCCCAAGCACAGGCTGAGTGTGTTTAACGAGAGGAAGGAGCTCCTTTCGCAGCCATGGATGGACTCCTGTGCTAACGCTGCATAGCACTGCCAGGGATACCCTTGGAGGGTCACCAGCCCTCAATGCTCTTGGCGTCCGGCCCAGCTGGAGCTGGAGATGCTGGATGAGGCCAAGCCTGGCCCTGGGGACCAGTCAATGCCAGCTGATCCAGGAGAGTGTTTGGGAAATCTGGCCCTAGGTCTTTGCAATCTCAGACACAAGCACAGGGGCTTTAGAGCCTCGTTTGCCATTTCTGCTTCCATTTTCCCCTCCCACGGGCAGTGGAGCTAGATGGGCTCATTTTCCTTATCTCTACCTGGTTTTAGAGTCACAGAATAGTTTGGGTTGGAAGGGGCCTTAAAGATCATCTCGTTCAAAACCCCTCCCACAATCAGGGACATCTTCCACTGGACCAGATTGCTCAAGGTCTCATCCAACCTGGCCTTGAACACTTCCAATTCTACTCTCTGTACCCCTGTGTTGTCCCACTTGGTCGTTTGTTTTCATGCTGCTCAGGTCAAGCGTAGTTCAGCGCTTTCTGTGCCCTGGGCAAACCCATCCTCAGTGCCCAGGACCTGCTGCAGATGAACTCAAGCTGCCACTGCTCCTCCAGCAGCATCCACACCTCGTCAGTCCAGGCAGAGCACCTCCAGTGCCTCCCCCCTGCTCTGCTTGGAAGTGGCCAAGAGATACAAAAGTTATTCAGAGGAGATGACTGTCAGTGCACTGACTGCACCATTCCAGTTGTCTGTGGGAACCCAAGATAAAACCATCCCCAAGGTCCCAGCTATGTGTGGGTATTGGTGCAGAGGGTCATGGGACAACCCCAGGCTGCACCCTACACAGTAGGCTGATAAAAACCTCTTTCTCTTAATTTTGTTTTTATTTTTCATTTGGGTGTTACAGTAATGCATTTATTATCACAGCAAACAGATGTCCCAGCCTGGCCTCAGGACAGCCCAGTGCCTGCACCACAGCTGGAAGCATCAGAGCCCCATGATCTCAGCATCTCTGGCCAGTGACCGCCCTGTCTGGGCAGGTCAATTAACAACTGAACAGCCCAAGCAGGATGCTGTCCCTCGATAACCACCTGGCATAGGCAGGGAGGTGTGTTGGCAGCCACCTGGCACCACCATGGCACCATTGCAGGGCCACAAAGGTGAGCAATGCCTGGCGAACCTACTAAATTCCTTGTGATAAAGTAATGTAAAGAGTGGCAATTCCAGGGATAGAGTGTGTGTGGGAGAGGTGTGAACCCACAAGTGTTTAGGCTGTGGTTTTTCCAAACATTTGGATGCTGTGGCCAAGTGGGTGCCCATGCTGGGTGATGCCCAGGAGAAGACTCAGGTTCTATTGGTGCTCCAGGCTGGGATCTTCTGCTCTCCATGTCACTGCAGACGGGGTCCGGCCCCACTCGCCAGCTGCAGCATGGCTCCAAGAGATTATAAAATGGCAGATGCATATTATCCCCCAATGGAAAGTATTTTAGCTAAATCCATGCTATAACCATTCTATTGACTCCAAGTACCAGAGAGGAGGTTAGAAGTGACTCTTTTACAAGTCATTTTGCTGTTAAATTTAGCTGTCCTATTTTCATTATCCCCATGGCCTTGGCAAGGGTGAGCAGCCTTCCCTAAAAGGCCTCGTTTCATACAGTAAGTTATTTGCTTCTCTCCTGACAGATATCTAAGCTTATAAGGTTTGTCTGCTCCACTCAATAGCAGTATCAGCCTTCAATCTGTATGATTAACATCAGCATTTTGCATTTGCTTTTGGCTCCCTGTCTGACAGCTTTCCATGTTGCTGAGGACTGGGGCATTGGGATCGCATCACGTCACTTGCAACATGGAATCATCTGATTTTGATTCCCAGGCTTCATGGTACGCCCAAAAGATTTGGATAAATGGTTCCGTTGCTTTTTCCCCAGTTTTTCCTATTGCCTGGCAAAGATAATTGATTTGTTCCACTTATTTCACAGTTGTCATGTCTGTAATATATTGAGTCAAAAGGTTAATGTGACAGCAAGCAATCAGCAAGTGAACTTGAGAGGTGGTGATGCTAAAAGAAATATTCCTGAAAGGAAAGATTTATCCCAGCAGGTTAAGAATTTCCATGTTTCCTTCTGCAGAGAGGGCCTTTATCCCAGGCTTGGTGGCTGCAGAGAGCCAGTGTCTCCTTTGAGGCCAAGGGAGGCAGCAGATGAACTGGGGCTGCCTGGTGTGCTGAAGCAGCTGGGCGCTGGGATTTCCGGGAAAAACATCCTCTCTTTCCTCCAGAAACACAGCCCCAGCGCCCCCTCCTCAGCCCCAGTGCTCCCCAGCACAAAGCTCACCCCTGAGGGGCTGCGCCCTGGAGCTGCCCGGTGGGATGCAGTGAGGGCACAGGGTCCCCTATCCACAGCCTCTGTGCTTTCCCCACCAATGAGCCAACCCCCTGCAAAGCTCCCATTGCGGCTGTTGCCCCCAAATTTCAGTCTGGCACTTTCAAATCCAGTCGCTTTCTCAGGGATACTTGTTTAAAGTGGTGCCGGCACCATCCTGCTGAGCATCCCTCGCCGTGACCCCGGCTCGCTCGGCCCCGCTCACGGCCGGGCCTTTCAGGAAATGCTGGAAATGCTTCGAAATGCGCCCAGCCCAGCCCAGTGCAAGTGCTGGTAATGAGCCAAGCCCCAGCTGTCTGGCCTCACCACGGGAGGGGGCCAAGCTGGGCGCCTTTCTGCTCTGTGGGTCAGCTCCGAATTGCTGAGCTGGGCTTTCTGTGCCCCGCCTTCTCTTTCCTGACCCTTTTTCTGGGGCAGCTTTTGGGAGACAGAGTAGGACATAGGCTGGGGACACACAGCCTGAGGTGGCTGCTGTGGCAGGAAAGATGATGCCCCAATCCTAATTCCTAAAATGTTCCCCGGGACCCCCACCATCTCTTCCATCCCACTGCTGCCCCCAGGGATGCCTCGTGGTCCCTGCTCATCCCGAGCCCTTCCTGCAGCCTCTCTGTCCCCAGGGAAGGCTCCTGCCGGCGAGGGAGCATCCCTCACGGGCAGATGGCTTCATCCTGGTGGTATGTGGGCTTGGCAGCGGGGTGGCCCTGCACCCTCCCACACCCTGTCCCACCCCCAGACCATGTAGGGCACCCGCTGTTCCCAGCCCAGAGCTTATAGGAAGAGGAAGCCTCATCCTGCGCAGAGGAGGAAACCCGACAGCCCAGATGTGCACAGAGCCACGCCGATAGCATTCTTATTTTCTTTTTTTTCCTCTGCAAACAGAGGAGCTGCCGGAGCGGCGGCGGGCACGGCCCAACCCACGGCACGGTGAAAAGGCCGGGAGGCTGCAGCACAACCCTGGCGCAGCCATGGGGCAGAAGTGCATGGACAAGGTGTCCTCCTTCCTCTTCGAGTATGACACCCCTCGGATGGTGCTGGTGAGGAACAAGAAGGTGGGACTGACCTTCCGGCTGATCCAGCTCATTGTCCTGGCGTACATCATCGGGTAAGGCTCCCCAGCACCTGCCTTCCCTAAAATTAATGCTTTGCCACTGGGTTAAAAAGCAATGGAGAGAGAGGGGCTTCTATAACTCCTATATCCCAGGGAAGGGGGGTTATTGCTGATGGCTTCATGTCCCTCTGGTTGTGGCTGCCCCCGTGCAGCCCAGTGTCACACCATGGCTCTTTTAGATGGCTACTTAGTCCCCATGTCCTCCCCATAAGCTACTGCCTGTGCGGGCTGGAGGCTCATCCCTGCCCAGCCCTGCTCCGCACAGCAGGGCCCCGTCTTCTCACTGAAGGGAATCCAAATCCTGCTCCAGCTGCTGGACGGTGGCCTGAGAATCTGTTGTTATTTGTATTTTCATTTATATTAAATAAGAGGCATCTGGGGCCAGTGCAGTGATTTGTGAGACCCAAGTGGCTCAAGACAGGGCCATAAATCTCCCTGTTCACCTCTCTGATCCGCGGCTGAGACGCAGCTTGGCTCCAAAATTCCTGGTCTGCTCTGCTTCTGGGAGGCAGCTCCAAAAGCCAACACGGTGCAAGGGCAACTGCTTAAAAAAGGCAGCGAGTGGAGCAGGCGGGATCAGAAGCCGGTGAGGATGTGTGTCCTCAGGTGCCCCGGGGCTGCTGCTCCTGCCACAGTGACTCGGTCCCTGTCCCCTCAGTGTGGGATGATGCTATGGGATGTGATGATTGGTAAGCCTTTGCTGTGGCCCCATTGGCTGCTGTGGACTCAGCCCTAAAGGGAGACCAGCACCCTTTCATGGGGAAGGGCCCCAGGGCAGGAGGTTTGAAGGTTAAGGGGGTGTCTGGCCATGAATTGGAAAATCTGGGAATTTTAGGGTTGCAGAGTGTCTCATGCAAAGAAAAGGCAGTGGCTCCCAGAGCTCAGTGGAAGCAAGTCACTGTGGGGAGCAGAAGTGCCCATCCCTCCTTTTAGCACAGACTCCTTGGAAAGGGTAAAAACATTCCCAGGGGATCAGTGTGGGACCCCTATGTTGGTCCCACCCTGCTCACGAGCGCTTTGGCTCCCAAAGGTAATCCTCATGCAAAATTGCAGCTGAGGTCTCAAGGATGCTTTGTTACAATGAGTTTTGCACTGGTGTTACTGGGAGCAGCTTTGTTTTTCCTGAGGATTGAGCCTGTGAAGTCACAGGGCTCCAGTCCCAAATGTGGCCAGGGGCAGCCACTCCTGTGGATGGGGAACTGGCACAGATGGTTGTGCAGAGCAGCTAAGGAAATGTGGCTTAAGCAACTTGGCTAAACTGAGACAGGCAACCAGGAGGGAGCAGAAGGAGAACCAGCCAAAGGGTAACAGTGGCAGAGGGGAGGAATCTGGTATGAAGCTGCTGTAATTCCCAAGTTTTTCCTGGTTTGTTGGGATTGGCCTCCTCTAGCAAGGGGCTGCCTATGATTGCAGCTGCCCACAGCCCCCCCAGCCCCTGGCATCCCCTCGCTGCTGCACTGCCCCCAGCTCCCCTCCCACAGCACTACTCCCAGTTCCCTGCCCACAACACTGCCCCCAGTTTGCTGCCCTCACCAAGCCACAGTGCCTGAGATTTTCTGTCCTTTGAAAACCAATTTGGCAGCCAAATGTGTATCTGTTTACTGTTCTCCCAGCTTTTGTCCCCCCTTCGTAGTAGGCATGGGATGCTCATGGAAATGCGTGCCAATGCATGACTCTGCTGGAAGGACGTGGGTAGTGCCATCAATAATCACAAGTGGGGCCAACCCCCCTGCGAGACCCCATGTCACGCCTGGGAAGCAGTACTTCTTTCCTCTGATAACTGATAAGGTGGTATCGCTGCTGGCCAGGCAATGCTGGGTGCTTTCTGGGTTTCGCTTCCTGAAACCATTCATGCAAGGAGCAGCAGGCTGAGCCACAGGATGAGGCTGGCAAGGGAAGAGGGCTAGGTGGCCCTGCCACATTGGGGAGTGACACCAGGGTACTTTTACAACCTGGTCAGGACTCACTGCAGCATTTACAGCATCATGGGGAAATGGTGTTTTGTTTGTCATGACCTTGGCTTTGAGGCAGGGGAGGTGGAGTTGCCCAGTCCTGTGTGCCTGTAGTCAGCTCTGCCAGAGGGGGATAAGGTCAGCAGCAGAGTCTGTGCTGGAGGCTGATCTAGGAAAACGTTCTGCCCCTGGTGCTGCCCAGCTCACAACCTCCTGCAGCTCCGAGGGCGTCAGGGAAGATGCCCACTGTAACAAGTGTAACCCAGTATGGTCTTCTGCCTTGGAGGAGGATGTTGGAGCTGGGTGTCCCAGCTGGGGTGGCAGCAGTGCTGAATTTCTGCTCCCATCCCCAGGCACTGGAGCAGATGGCATCCCTGAGGTCCTCTTGCCCTCAGTCCTGGGATGCCAATGGGGCTGCAAGCTGAAAAGCTCCCTCCCTGACAAGTCCCCACAAGGTCCAGCACCAAATGGAAAACCTCCAGGCAGAACCTGGGGTTCTCCATTTTTTCCCCTGCCCATCAGCCAGGTGTCAGAGGCGAGGTTGACACACCAGGCTGGTGTCATGGGCCGTCCCACGGGTAGCCTGCTGCCTCTGTCACAGCCAGCGGGACCGATGCCCGCAGCAGTGGGGACAAAATCCAGATCGCTCCTTTTTTAGTGCCGAGAATGCTCTGCGCCGCCGGGAGCACTACCCGAAATGGTTGCTCGCCCATGTTTATAGTCTCCCTGAGTCAGATTTAATCCAGCGGCAGCTTGTTTATGCTGTAGGTTAAATAGTGTCAGGAGCCTGCCCTAATGACTGTGTGATGGGCTGGGAAAGGCAGAGAGAGCACTGTTCCAGCCACAGCAGTGTCCCTATCCCTGCTCCTACAGCCCTCTTGCACACAGGGCCATGGCTCCACATTCCCTTTGCTGGATGGGGAACAGTGGCTCTGGATGTGAGCCATGTCCAGACTCAGCTCTGTGTTGGAGGCATTGATTTTTGGAGAGTTCCTCTGCAGTGGATCAGGAGATCAGGAGTGTCTGGGTAGGTCACTGAGACCAGCAAGCTGAAAACCTACCATAGGCTTTAACCCCAAATGACTGATGGCTACTGTGCTCCACCTGCCTTCACACACCCTCAGCCACAAAATGTGTCCCAGTCCCCAAAACACACCATCCTGGCATGAAAGTCGGGTCCTGCAGCTACCACATGCCTCAGGCAAAGGGTAGGAAAGGTCAGCAACATGTCCCATGTCCAGCAGGAGGAAACTTGGAAAATTATTCCTCAGACAAGACTTGGTAGAAAAAAAACCCCAGTCCACAGGTCTGTGCTGAGAATTGGAGCCCAGTGGAGGAGTGCTGGTGGCCATGCTCACCCTGCCACCTTTCCCTGTCCAGGTGGGTGTTCCTCTACGAGAAGGGCTACCAGTCTCAGGACAGCATCGTCAGCTCGGTCTCGGTGAAGTTGAAAGGGCTGACACTAACCAATGAGAGCGTCCTGGGTCCTCACATCTGGGATGTGGTGGACTATGTCTTCCCACCCCAGGTAAGGAGTCAGGGTGGGTGGGTTAGGGATTTGCTTTCGTCCCTGTGGCTGCTTTTCCCCATGTGCTGGGGTGCAGATGGGTCCTCAGCATAGGCTTTCCATGGGGCTAACCATGACAGAGTATCCCTGTGGTGGAAAGGAGGTTGCTCCTGTCACAAACCTCTGCCCAGGTTCTCCCTGAGGAGCATTTGGTACTTGAGACCGACTATGGCTGAGGAGGCCCATTTGAGGCTGCCTTCAAAAGGATCAAGGTTCCTCTGATGCCTCCGGAGCAGTATCTCAGGCAGCGAGCAGGGTCCTCCATTGTCCCTGGGGCTGGTGCCACTGTAGGTCCCCCTCCAAGGACAGGCTCCTCACAGAGGAGACCCTGTGCTGGCTGTGAGCTCACTGGCTGTCTCTCCACAGGGAGACAACTCATTTGTGGTGATGACCAACTTCATTGTCACTCCTGGACAGAAACAAGGAACCTGCCCAGAGGTAAACTCACAAGCTTCCTTCAGTGGGCTCAGCTTCTGTAATTCAGGGGCACCGTGGTGGTGTCACTGGGGAAAGACTTTCCTGACATTGGGAGGTTTAGTAAAAGCTTGAGCCTGGTCCATATTATTGTTCCTGACTCCTGTGTGCTATGTGAAGACTTCTATTCTGCTGAAAAATAGACAGCATCCCTTTAAGTTTTCTTCCCTTTGAGATGATCAAGCAGAGCAGACTTGAGGCTTAAATGGAAGCATCTGCCTGGAGTGAATAAATCACTCCTTTTTTCCTGCTTTATCTGCACAGCCTTGTTTGGGAAGCAGTGTAGGAACAAGGCCTTGAGCAGTGTATCCCTCTAGGAAAATGCTGCCCGGTGAGGCAGGAGGGACAGAGGGATTGAAGCTGCAGGGTGGGATGCTAAGAGGTGGCTGCTTTCTCCAAACAGCTGCCAGATGCCGGGCTATGCACACGGGACAGCGACTGCAGCAAAGGGAAATACAGCCGTCAGGGACAAGGTACGGCACACGGCCCCGGGGCACCGGCCTTCGTATTTCTGGTGAAACACACCCAGAAAAGCTGCCTGGCTGGGTGACCTGCTTTGGACAGGGGTTTGGGAAAAGCCTCTGACATGCTGGTTGAAGTTTCCACTTGGGCGGGTCCAGCTCTGCTCTTTTGAAAGATACCTGAGCTGCAAACAGCTCAGCCAACAAAAGGTTATTCAGGACTAAGCCATTTGCCCCAAACTCTTGTCCTCTTACCAGCTCAGCATTTTCTTAGGTGTATTTTAACAAGAAAAATCCCCAGCTGCTCCCCTGTACAGCATTGTAAGTGAAACCATTGCCCTGAGCCAAGAGGCCACAATTAATTTCCTGTTTTAGAAAGGTGCCAAAACCTTGAGCATTTTGTGCCTTGAATGCTGTGGCAGAGCAGAAGCCCCAGCCAGATCCCATCCATCCCAGTGTGAGGCTGAGATTTCACAGGATCCAGGGGTGTGAGCAGCTGTCTCCCCCACAGGGCTCATGACTGGCAAGTGTGTACACTACAACAGCACTGTGAAGACCTGCGAGATCTTTGGCTGGTGCCCTGTTGAAGTCGATTACCATGTTCCCAGGTAAGGAATGATGTTGCCCTCTTTCCCACCCCAGCTGCACTTGGTGTGGCGCAGACCAAGTTGGGGCTCTATGGGGTGTGGCCAGGACAGCCTGAGTCGTGAAAGACCAGAAAGGGAAGGGATGAGACCACCATTTTTCTATGTCTGTTTGTCCCAGTTTGGGTGAATTTCCACCAAATGGGGCTTTCTCTAGCACCTGGAGAACCAAGTGATGGACACATGTCTACACTTGTGTTTTTCAGCCCTGCCCTGCTGTCAGAAGCAGAGAAGTTCACCTTGTTCATCAAGAACAGTATCACCTTCCCCAAGTTCAAGGTGTCCAGGTAAGGAGAGGTTTAGGGGGATGGCTCCTGGTTGGTTCCTCCAGCTGTGTCCCTCAGAAGAAACCATGGGTTTAGCTGGATAGGTGTAACTGGATGCTTGGTATACCTCATCAGTGATTCCAGGACTACTCTAACCACTTCACTGAACCCCAGATTAGCTCATAGGAACTGAGACACTTCCATCTCAAATCTGTCCCACCTCAGCTGGTAGCTGTAGTTACTGGAAAGATTTCTGGAATTAACCTCTCCTGAGTTACCCTCACAAGTTGCACATGAAAATATAGTTTCTCTGATTCTTCATTTTTCTTCTCTGAAGACATTAAAATACTACATGGTCAGGATAAGCTTGGTGCCCCAGAGTCCCTCTTAACATCACAGATCCCACCTGTTTCAGCAAAGGCTGGGTTTGGCCCCTTCCTGGCAGCACTGGGGGAAGTGCTGCTGGCTGAAGGCACACTCGTAAAAGGATTTGTGATGGCACTGATTACATATCTGATTTGGAACAAATTAACAGAAGCTATTTGTGCTGAAGACAGCAGATTATACTCTAAGCTGATCTTGTCCCCGTGCTGCAGCCAAGGTTAAATGTCCTGGCAGCCGGCATGCTTGGCAAAGTCTTGGGCTGACCTCACACTGCACTCCAAGAGGTGGCTGGGAGAGGGGATCCCCCCAGCAGCAAGCAGAGATGCCCTGAGCAAGGGCAGGCTGAAGAGGACCCAGAGAGGGAGCAGGTCCTGGCAGTGAGGGTGGCCGGGCTGGCTGCTGTGGCAGGGGCTGTGCCAGACCCCGCTGGGTTGTGGGGAAACTTCCTGCCTTTGATCACTGCTGGCAATTAACTGCTGAGCATCAGCAATGGGATGAGGTTGAGCGAGGCACAGGTCTTACAAAACCATAGGCTTCACAGAGAGGATGTTTTTAAGCAAAAGAGCAGAGTAGGATGGAAGGCAAGAAGTTGTCCTTTCCTTTTAACCCTTGCTATAGAAGATATCAAACTCCAGCTAAATGTAAAAGCTGTGGGATGCACTCACTATCCATGAGGTGTCCCAGATAAGAACTGTTGGTGCTCCGAGCATTGTGTAGCAGAGCCCATGGACAAGAGGGCAGGTGAATGGGAGAGGGACATTGATTGGACAAGGGACTTCCAGAGGTTCTTTCCCACCCAAATTATTGTATTATTGAGAATTATTCTCACTCTCTTTTCATTCACAGGCGCAACTTGGTAGAGAGTGTTACCAAGCAGTACCTGAAGAAATGCACCTATCACAAAGTCACTGATTCCTTATGTCCTGTGTTTGAACTGGGATACATAGTGAAGGAATCGGGTCAGAATTTTACCTTCCTGGCAGTTAAGGTACTTCAATTTCAAGTTATGTTCTTTGCTGTTGATGGGAGAGGGACACTGGCAGTGCAATCATCCCCAGCTGTTGAGATAATTTTCTGTTTTCTCAAGAATGCTTGAGAAAACAAAAGTGTCAGAATTATCTCATAAAGATTATGAATCTCCTTGGACATGGCCTAATATTTACATCTTTCTTGGAAACTCTTGAGAAGATTTGACCCACTGGCAGTGGGTTTAGCTTGTTTTAATTTGAGCAATGAATAACTAGATCTGTGTGGCCAAATCCCATCTGATTGCACTTGGAAATCCCAGCTGGATGGTCAAATATTGGTCATTGCACAGTGCAAACTGCAGCCTCTCCCCAGGCTCCAAAATGCAGCTTTGCCCAACACTCCTCAGGCTGGTGTGTGGGAGTATCTGCCCTCTCTGCACTGCAGAACCTTGTGATAACTTTGGCAGGCTTTGAATGAAATCAGAGGCTTGCATATATGAACATGTATTGCATGGATTGGATCACATGGCCCAGAGAAGCTATGGCTGCCCCATTCCTGGCCAGGTTGGACGGGACCTGGAGAAACCTGGTCTAGTGGAAGGTGTCCCTGCCCATGGCAGGGTTTGGAACAAGATGGTCTTTATGGTCCCTTCCAACCCAAACCATTCTCAGATTCTATATATTAAAGGTGAAATACAAGCCTCTGGGGCACAGCTATTTACAACCTGGAGTGAGCTCAGGAGGGACTCCTGCATTTCCTGAGCAATCTCTTGGACATAAGCAGGCAAGGGAAGGCTGTCCCATGAGGACCAGAAGGGATCTGTGGTGAGCACTGTTTCTCAGGACCGTGCCTTGGGCATAGGATTCTGATCAGGAACAAGAGGGCATGAATTTATTTGTGTATCCAGCACTCAGGGCAGAAACAAGAGCTTCTGCAAGGGGTTATATACAGGCCACAAAGCCAAGGCTGCCCAGGAAGGCTGAGGCAGCAGTGGGGTCCAGAGCCAGGACACCTCATGGCATTGAGAGGACACATATGAGGAGGGAAAGCATTTCTCTGTGTGGGCCAGGTCTAAGGAGGGGCAACCCCGTGACTCCCCTCTTGGCTGCAGGGTGGAGTGGTGGGCATCACCATAGACTGGAACTGTGACCTTGACTGGCCCCTGCGGTACTGCAAACCCATTTACCAGTTCCACGGCCTTTACAATGATGACAGTAACGTTTCACCGGGGTTCAACTTCAGGTAAGGAAATAACTGTTAATTCTACAGGCATAATTCAGAGGTGACAGCTTTCAGGCTCCCACAGCACTCAAGGGATGGTGGAAGGTCAGAGACTTCTTCAAAATACTGTGCAGGGCCAGACAGTAGTACCGTGCTCTTTAAAATGGCATGAGAAAAGTGATAATACACCCCTTGGCTTCAAAATTACCCTATTTCCTTTCCACCTCCTCCCTTGCTGGCTCTCCTGCTTGGCTGAGCTTTTGGGAAGCCCCTTGAAAGACTGGAGATGGTGCAGGATCATCTCATGTGTTCTTACAATCTCTATCCTCTCCTCTGTGTGATGCTGTCACTAGTGCTGCATCAGTATCTGCAGCATGCAGGACTTGGGGACATCAGATCAAACAGCACAAGCAGGAGCTGGAACTCCAACCTGCAGGCAGGCAAACTGAGGCACAGAAAGGAGAGGTGCCAACAGCCCAGTTCCTTCAGGGGGTTTAAAGAGAAGGTCAGGAGCAGGTCTGTGATAGCACATTCCCAGATCTTGGTCCAAGATCCCGATGCTGTAGGGTTGCAGGGGCTGTTAGACACCCTGGCAGACCATTAACACTTGCCATCCAATTGCAGATACGCCAAATACTACAAAGAAGATGGGATGGAAAAGAGGACACTCTACAAGGTGTTTGGGATCCGGCTCGACATTTTGGTGAATGGCAAGGTATGGGTGGATCCCCTGGATCCCTGAGATAGCAATGCCATGTCCTTGGGAAGGTACCAGCTCTGTAACACAGCACCAGGATCCTATGCGATCAAGAAAACTAGTGTGAGTGCTTTCCTTGGGTGCCGGCCCACTCACAAGAACCCTTGGGAAGTACTGGGGAAGGGAAGAGAGGAGAAAAACATGTTTTATAGGTTATATCTTTCAGCTGAAGCTTTGTCAGTGGTTTTGTCAAAAAAACTTCATGATGGGAGCGGCGGGGACCTGTGGAAACTCAAAACCTTTTACCGCTATTTCCAAAAGCTGAAAATTTGCATTTTTCTATTTTGTCTTTTTCTTTCCGCTGTGAGAGAGGGCTTTCCTCTTTGTGTTCCCACGGGGAATATTCAAAGTGTATACTTTTGTTTGGTTGCTTGGTTTTGGTTGAGTTTCTTATATTAAAAATATAGGAAGAAAAGTAACTTCAATTTATTTCAGCCTAAAACCAACCTACAATATTTTTCTGTTTGACCAGCTCTTTCCCAGCTCCTGTTTCCCTGTGTGCTGTGGTTGCTGTTTGGGTTGCTGTGAGGCACTTTTGCCGAGCCCCACCTACAGCTAGAGTACCCTTTTATTTTCCCCTGGGCTGACTGTAACTTACACCTATTTTCTCTGACTTTATCCAGGCAGGCAAATTTGACATCATCCCAACCATGACCACAATTGGCTCTGGAATTGGTATTTTTGGAGTGGTAAGTTCAGATATTTCCAGCCTCTATATGGAGACTCTCAAATTATTCTTCTTGCCTGTGACATCTGTGGGAAGTGTCCTTGAGCTGCAATGAAATGCTGGCTACTGCTCAGGGAATCAGAGGATGAGCAAAAAGGGGAAAGGAGGTGCTCTCCTGCCTTGCTAGCTCAGGAAAACAGATTCCTGCTGGTCCCTGGCTGATGTGAATTCTGCCCTGCTGATGGAGGGAAGGCTGGCTCTCTTGGCAGGTCTTGGTATCCTGATAGTTTCGAGTTAGAGCTGGCATTGAAGGGGGTCTGGAGGTGATGGGCAATATTTCATTCAGGACAGGAATGCAGCATCCTATTTGGTTATGGTCGTTAAAGACTGGGGCACGGCTCAAAGGGTGTTGCGCTCTGCACTTACCTAAAGTGGAAACACTTCATTTCTGTTGACTTAAATCACCCACTATTGAACACAGCACACTTCACTTCTGTCCTAAATGGACATTTGGAGACTTCAGCAACTGCCATGTTGTGGGATGAAGCAGAAGTGACCCTAAATTGTGGGGCAAACTGGGACAAACAGGAAGTAAGTAGTGGTCCAGGTGAGCTCAGAGGGCAACTCCAAGCCTAACTGCACTTTGATTTAAGGCCTCTGTCCTCTGTGACCTGCTCCTGCTGCATTTTCTCCATGGACGAGACTATTACAAGCAGAAGAAATTCAAATATGCAGAACAGGAGCCTGTAAGTAACAGCGAGTGCCTGCCCTGCGGAGGCTCTTGCAGGGGTGTGTGTGGATGTGTGCATGAGTAATGATGCTGTAACACAAACATCCATGCTCAGGGGCAGCGAGGCGCCTTCCTGAGCCCTTGGGACTGTTGGAGACTGGGATCCATGAATCTCCTCTCCAAAATTACTGACATCTTGTGTGTGACTCACTGTTAATAACTTTATTCTCTCCCTTTAACCCCAGATATTCCAGTATCTGGTAACACTTGTATTGCTTTAAGGGAAGCAGGGGCAGATCAGTGCTTTAGCAAACTAGAAAATGTCTATTTTTCTGCTCTTTGAGAACATCTCCATGACCATGGAATGTTTCATGGCCTTTAACAGGATGCAAAAACAGTTCCCCTCAAATTCACCTGAAAATATGCTCATACACTGGGGGTTAGGAGTTGCTCCCCAATTACATTTTTCCCTGGCATTAGAAAGGATCAGGTCTGTAAAAGAATACTTGTTTTCTCTCATTTAACCCCCAGTCGAAGTTGCATAAGAAGGAAAAGGAGCCAGATAACACACAGTGAGAGGTGAGTGGTGTTTCCCCAGCCCTGCTAGCATACGTCTGGCAGGCATGAGGGCTATAGGTCTTGGGGCTATCCCGAGGCCCATGGGAAGGCAGGAGGATTCAGGGAAGGCAGCAGGGCTCCAGTGAGGCTTGGAGGAGATCTGAGCTGTGGGCTATAATGTCTAATGTGGGGTCAGCATTTCCCAGCATAAGCAATTGCACGGGGCAGCAGCAGATGCAGGATGTGGGGCTGACATCGCATCTTCGATGGCAGCTTCTCTTGAAGAAGGCCAGTGGGGAGCAAGATACTAGAAATCACTGTGCACCTCTCTCTCAGCAGAATCCACACTGACTGACAAACCTGCACCCCTCCTCCTCCTCCTCTTCTCATAAAACTCAGTCACCATCCCCTGTCACTTCCCTGGGCTAGCCCCAGGCCAGCAGGAGCAGCATCCAGCACCAGCTCATGGGAAGGTGGTGCCCTGCAGCCAGGGCAGGGGCTGGCCCGCCCAGCACATGGCCTCTGGTGGGACATGCCACGATGCTGTGAATGGGTCAAACTAAGGGATCTTGGGGCCCTCTGCCAGCCCTGCTGCAGGGCACTAGGTTTGCTGGCATTGCAGGCCTTTCAGAAGGGCTCCCACTGCACCCTGCCTGGTGTGCCAGGGCCGTGCCAGGGCACTTGCACCTGAAGACCCTGGGGAGAGCACAGCTGCCATTTCTTCCCCAGAAGCACCCTTGGACAGCTCCAAATTGAGAAGGGGAGGGAAGGAGAGCTGGCAGGAACCATGCCCAGCCCCTCTGCCTGGGAGAAAAATGGTTATTTTGTAAGGATGTATTTTATTTAAAAAAATAAACCTTTAGTTTTTCTACTACATCCCTTTGTGGTGCCTATGCTTGCCCCAGAGCACGGCGTTTGCAGTTGTTTCTGGAGGGTCTATGCATGCAAAGTAATCCCGTCAGTGATGATTCCTTCAGAAACTGCCCTCCCGTGCAGGGCCCCTGGGCCTCCTGCCACGAGCAGGGGCTGTTATCAGCGTTGTCACTTGGGTTTCCTCCTCAGACAGGCTGTCTGGCAGGGAGCGCTGGTGCACTGCCAGCCATGGCAATCTGCTGTCCTGTGCCAGCTCTGCCTCCACTGCCCACGCCGGTCAGTGTTAGCTGGTCAGAACAGACTTTCTCAGCAGCAGCCTCACAAACCAGCTCTTTGCACCCAGGAACTAAACTTCCCCTCTCTGCTAGAAGATTTGCACTACTCATCACATGCAGCTAGACATTGCGGGCTGTGCTCAAACCCCACACCCGTGCGAGCAGACCCTGCCCTGTGCTGCTGGCCCCGTTCCATTCTCCAGGACACAGCAACACTGACTTTCTGCATAGTCCCTCTCTGAATGTCTTTTTTTACCTCCCTGGGGAAAATTTTGCTTTGGTTGCTTCAAAAGTGCATCCCAACTGCCATGGAAAAGTCAGTGGAGAAGCTGTAGGGCTGTTATGCTGCCAGAGCATGCACGAACACTGCTCCAGACTCTCAGGGACACAAGAATGTGCCATAAACAGATGCAAGTGATATTTGGTCATGAGCTCAACAAACATTCCAAACCATACCTTCAAGCCATAGGTTCCCCAGGGGGAGATCATTTGCTCTCAGCAGGATGCCTCAGCTTTCACAGGCAGGGAGGGTTTTTGTAAGGTTACACATGGTTAACTCTTTCACCCTTTCTTGTGCTGCCGTCCTGTGTCAGAGGTGCCAGGTGCTTATCCTAAGGATGCAGAGAGGATAAGGCAAAACTCCCTGGTCTCTGGAGGAGTCGGTGCCTGTTCAGCGGGGGTAGGGAATCCCCAGCCCCGGGGACCCTCCTACAGCGCCCATCGAGGCCAAGCACTGCACGGTCCCATGTGGTGCCACGGTGCAGTTCCCCAGCAAGCTGCCACCAGCAGAGGGGACTGCAAGACCATTTCATACAGACGTGCCTGGGGAAAATCCCGTTTCCAGAGACAGTGCAGGGAAGCGAGAGTGTTCAGGTAACCTTTCGAACCCGCTTAACACCGGGTCAATCTCTGGTCAAAACTTAACAAACGCAAGGCTGCTGGTAGAGCTGCGGGGTGTTTCTGCATGCTTAATCTTTCAAGCTGCTTGTAATGCAAAGCCCCTATTCTTTCCTAGGAAGAATTAAAAGGCAGAATATGAAATCAGGAAAAATGCAACTTGTAAATTATCCCCTCTTAGTTGCTACTCTAAACTTCTGAGCTGGGATCCCTGTAAGTCCCAAGGCTGCTTTAAAAATCATGGAAGGATTTATTTTCGTCTCTTTAACTTGTTTTTTAAAATGCACAGTCTTTGGGAATCCTTTTCTTTTCATTCATTATTTCTGCAACCAGCAGAATGAGATACTGCAATTTTAATTCTTTCCCCTAGACAAGATCCTCCTCAAAGCCAGGGGCCCCAGGCCCTGTGGCTCCCAGGTGGGTGCCAAACGGAGCAATGGCTGTCCGGAGGAAACTGAGCAAGTGTCAGATTTTAACATATGCTGGTCCCCTCTGCTGTATGAAAAGGCAGGGAAAACCCATGGCACTTGTTTCAGGCCGTCTTTTGCCAGAGGGGCTGGAGCTGGTGCTCAGGGATTGGAGACCAATGAGGAAGGGCTGCTCTGTTCAGCCCCGTGAGAAGCCTTCCTTGGCACAAATGCTCTACTTCAGCATTGCAGCTCCCAACCCCCTCCCAGTGCCTTCCAGTTTCTCCAAACTCACGCAAAGTTACTGAATGCAGGATAGGACACAACAATTAAAAGCTAGAGCCTCACAAATGGAAATGCTGACAGGTTAAGACACCTGGTGTTGCAAGTCCCAGTGTGGAAGTGTGGGTGATCAGCAGGATCATATTCTTTTCCTCTTGGTTTGACCTGATCTTGGTCTGAGGGTCAGGGGAGAATTTACTGTTCTTAGACAGAAGAATTTCTTTGCATTGTGGCCAGAAAACAACTGCATTTGAAGCTGTTAAGATGTGGCCAGTGTGTCCTGCTGCTCTCTGCCCTCTGAGCAGTAAGATGAAATGTTACAGAATCCTAAAGGGATTTGGTCATCGTGTCAAGACCCTTTCAATGACAGTTTGCTGGGTTGCTTCCCATTCATGCTGTGATCAGTTGAGGGTTGGGTTGTTGGTTGTTTTTTTTTTAACTCCTTGATTAATTTCATTTTGGTTTTTACACAGTTATTAACTAATAGAAAAATACTAATAGAAAAGGAATTTTCAGCAATTCCAAACACTGTCCCAGAAAACACACAAGAAAGAATACATATTATCCAGCTTATTTTTGCAATCAGCAGTAACAAGCCCTTGTATGTGATAGTGTCAGTGCTCCAAGGGTCTAACAGAGGACTCTTGCCTTGATCATGGGTGTTAGATGACAAAAGCAAGCAATGAGTGCAGTGTGACTATTCCCATTTTATAGAAACGGAAACCAAGATACAAATAATTTTTGAACATAGATTTAAACGTAGTGAGAATTTTCTGCTTCTGACCAGCTTCTGTTATCTGTAAAGGCTACTATGTTGGACCTTGTACAGATATATCTTTTCACTCCCTCAGGCAGGGTTATTTTGCAAAAAAATCAAGTAGCACAGATATTCCAGAAGAGCAATTACAGAAAAACTTAATTGGCAATAATTATGCTGGTTAGTGATTCTGCAGAGATGAGGAATTATATTTCAATCTCTGCAGAGCTGGCAACATTTAATCATTATGTTTGTGTTCAATTCCCAGCACAATGAGGCCCTGATTTCCACCTGGCACTTCCAGACACTGTAATGTGGCAAATTAAAATGAGTAACACTCAAGAAGTAGATAACTCCTTTCCTGTGCAACCTCTCCTATCTTTAAGCCCACTCATTCTTTCTCTGGAACAGCAGACTCCCTGTTATTTTTAACCCGGTCCTCCTCTTAGGACATTCTTGGATTTTTCCCTAAAAAAGCACCACCTGCCTTTCTGGTTACACTCTTTCCCTTTCTCTTTTGTTGTGGCAGCATGTTTTCAGTTGGATAAATCCTCTGGCTGACATACAGTGAAGGACTGGCAGGAACATGCATATCCTCCCAGCTCTGAAGGATGCTTTTATTTCCTTCTGTCCCACAGCTGGGCATTTTCATGCCAGACTGTGCTGGGTGGCAAAAGGAGCTTCTTGGCCATTTGAGCACTTGACATCTGCGGCTCAGCCTGCAGCCACTCTCCTGGGGACAGTGAGGTTGTTACAGCCCATTTTCACTGCGGCCAGCCCTGTATTAATTATGCCACACTATAATCTTTGGCTGTCTTTGGTGAAGTGCTCTCTCCTTCTGTTATCTAATTGCTTTATTGCCTTATTTTAGAAAGCATAAAATTCAAAAGTGTCCAAATGGGTTATGAATATAACAACAGCTCAGTCACCTGATGGGCTCCTCTGCAGGGGTGAATCAGGACCTCTCCAGTTAACAGGGCTCTGCCTGCCAGTACCAAGCATGGATCCTGCTCAGTTTTATGGGACCACAAAGAGATTTCCTAAAAAAATGATGGCTTTAAATATTTTTTTATCTAAACATACTAGCAACATGCCTGGGGAAATGTAAGCTCTCCCCCTCCTGACTGTAACTCAAGGACAGGTTAAATAAACACATTCCCAGTCCTTGCACCCAAAAAGCACGTGCAAAATCAGTTACTAACCAACCACACTCAATCATTATTGAACAGAAATATCAAAGTCTTATTTTAACACTGTTATAGCCATTGTGGTCTAAGCATCAGAGAGACAGTGTCTGTGACTCTCTTTCCACTGGCCACAACTGCTCTGCAGTGTAATCACCTGTGTATGATGAAAAGGCAAGCTGAGCCACATGATTTGTTTTGGGGTTTTTTTGGGGTTTTTTTTTTGGTTGTTTTTTTTCTGAAAGAAACAGCAGGTTCTGACTGAGCTGAGCCAACCAGGTTATTTCATTAAGTCAAGTGCTCACAGTCTTTGCCAGAGATGGTAGTTTCAAACCTTGATACTGGCACTAAACCGTGCTTCAGACATCACTGGTGATTTAAACTGCCTGGTGCTAAAGGAGGCAGATCTTTAGGGGACAAATACCAGCACTTTCCAAACAGCCAGCATCTCGTAAACAAAGGCAAATGAATCAGTCCAAAAGACTTCTGAAATCCTTGCAAAACCTCCTCAGCAATAATTAAGGCAAGAGGAGCAGGAGGCTGAAAGGTTCACTCATTGCTCAAGAGAAGCTGAGTTGGCCCTGCATGAGCAAGGCCCTGCTTGATTGAATTGAAAGCCTCTGTGAAACAGGTCAGTGTTTTGCCTTACATGCTATGGTCTTTCAGAGCATCTCTTGTGCCTGGGAGCCGCAGGAGCCCAGTCCCTCCACACGCACAGGTACAGGCAGAGGCACATTCCTGGGTCCTGGGCACATACTCCAGGCATCTGAGAAGGAGGTTGCTGGGGCTTTCACTCAGGACTGGGAGAAGGCTTTGCTTTTGCTCACAGGCTTGTCTTACTTTTCCTGAGAGTCCACCATGGCAAACACAGCCCAGGAGCTCAGGCTGCTGGCTGCCTTGAGATGATATCTAATCAGTGTCATTAGCTAATATCCAGAGCTGCTGCAAGACAACAAGAGCTTTGGAAGCACACATTCACAGTGATGGGGCTCTCTGCTGTGCTGTTACAATCATAGAATCATTTCGATTGGAAAAGACGTCTGAGATCGTCAAGTCCAACCACAAACTTAACACTGCCACTAAACCATGTCCTAAGTGCCACATCTACATGGCTTTGGTTATCCTAAAATGCAGCAAACTCTGCCATCCTCTCACTGGTTATCACGCTGCTGTTCAGCTGCTCCAAGAGCCCTTCACTGCCCCAGTGCTTCCTGTTCATGGAAGATCTCTGCTGGATTTTCTCTGTGATGAGCTGAGAACACAACCCTTTGTAGCTTTCTAACAGGGATCATCTCATGAATGTAGCAACTCTTTAGTAATTAAGCTTTGAACCACATAACATTTCAATTATAAGTGGTTTTGACTGAAAATTGGCAAAGAGAATGTACCAATATTTTAGATGGAAGTGAAAGGGCATTAGCCCTGAATAAACCTGTTCAACTGTAGAGAGTTGCTCAGCTGCCTGTGACCAGCCAGGGTGACAAAGCACATTTCTGCAGGAAAAGTAAGATCTGGACGCACATAGCAAATAGCGGCAGGGTACGTCTGACTATAATAAACATACCCACAGAATGAGTAAATTAAAAAAACATGGTCTTTGCTAGGCTTACAATGACTTTGCTGTTTTAATGAATAGTGCATCTTAATTACATTTTGATACTTTTCTCAACACAGTGACAATAGGGGAAGCTTTTTTGAGATGAGAAAGTTGGTAGTAAACCACAAGATGCATTATTAATGTGTTATTTTGAGTTATAAAATCCATGGTAAGAAATTAATTTGTTTCCAAAGCAGAGGATTATTTGAGACCCACTGGAAGCAGGCACAGGCATTTCTATCTGCTTGTCACAGCAGGAAGGAGCAGCAGTCTGCAGTGGGTTGAGTCAGGATGTGGATTTAATCCAACTCTTGCTCTCTGGCTAAATCCAGGATTCCTGATGGGGGACCCTGACTGTGAGTGGAGTCACAGCAGAGCCCAGCGAGCCCTGCCACGAGTCACTTGTCACAAAATCAACATCTTCACGAATCCCACTGCAAACACTTCACTGCTGCGTGTAGTGGGAACCCCTCGACCCAGGGTTACAGTCAACTACGAGTCAAGAAGGTAAAAGAGAGTAGGAGGGAAAAATAAGGCCAAAATATGAGTCAAACCAAAGAGGGCATCTGCTTGTAGGAATTCCTTGAAGAACAGCAGCGGGATAAGTTGGTGTGCGGCATTTCTCCTCGTTGCCGTAAGTCTTCAGAAAGTGTATATGGTCAGGGTTGGGTGTTACTACTCTAGAGGCAGAGCCTGGATGAGGGGACACCCGTGTGCCAGGATCCTGGGTCCCTCACGCTGTGTCACTCAGCCCGGGGCCAGCGCGCCCTCCGCTCCTGCCCTGTCAGTGTCACCTTTCCGGATTGTATACATTAGGGAATATTTAGGGAGAATTTCTTCGCAGAAAGGGTGATTAGGCATTGGAACGAGCTGCCCGGGGAGGTGAGGGAGTCACCGTCTCTGGACACGGCTCTCGGTGTTCTGTTCTGTCACACGCTGGACTCGACAATCTCAGAGGTCTTTTCTAATTTAACCGATTCTGTGATTAGCAAAAAGGCCCGTGTTTTCACCCAAGAGCCCGCACCCCAGATGCGCTTCTGACTGGACACCACACGCCACCGGAAAATGTTCGGGGTTTTGGGGTTTTTTTTTTTTTCGCCTTTCTGCCCCAAACCCCGGTGCCTCCTCGCCCCCCGCCCCCTCTCCCTCACGGCCACACGCGCGCGCCCCGGGAGGCGCGGCCGCCTCCAGCCAATGGCCGGCACCTGCGCGGGCGGGGCGGGGCGGGGCGGGGCGCGGCGCGCGCCGGCCCCGCGCGGCCAATGCGGGGCGGGGCGGGCGGCGCGAACGGCGGCGACGCGGGGCGGGCGGGACCTGGCGGGAGCGGCGGCAGCGCCGCGCGCAGGTGAGCGGCCCCCGGGGACGGGGCGGCCCCCGGGAACGGAGCGCCCCCCGGAACGGAGCGCCCCCCGGAACGGAGCCTCCGCACTGCGCCCGCGGGGCTGGCAGGCCCTCGGCAGCGAGCGACAGGTGGCGTGCGGGGGGGACAGCCTGTGGGGACAGTCCACGGACAGCGTCCCGGCGGCGGTGGAGGGGACGCGGGTGGGATCCGGGTGGTCGGCGCGGGTGGGCTCGGGCAGCCGCCGCATCCCCCCAGCTGCGGGAGCCGCCGCCGCGGCGCGGCTGGGGGTGCGCCCGGCAGCTGCAGCTCCGGAGGTGATGATTTTACCGAGCTTAAAAATAAATGGGTAAAAAAATTAAAATCTTTCTGAAAGCTGGGATTTTGAGCAGTTTGACCATCACGCCAGCCGTCTCTGGCCCTTTCCTCTCTCCAGGGGGCAGAGAAGAATGTAAGAAGTGCGGTGAGCTCCGTGCAGGTTTGTCACGGCATCCTAACTCTCCTTGCTGCCCTTGGGATCCGCCTAAGCTCCTCAAAGTTTGGGTTTTCTCGTGGGTCGGTGCCTTGGCCTGAGCTGTCCGTGACCCCGGCTTGGCCGTGTCTCAGAGCACGCACCTGGCAGCCAGGCTGGTGTGAGAGGGGCTTATCTTCCTCTCGGCTTACCTTGGCTCTGAGGGACAATAACTTGCAGCTCCCAAAGGCCTGTGTGCTGTGAACAAGGAAAGCTGCTGATCCTGCAGAGATATCACTTTCTCAGCTGCTCTGATGAAAGTAAAATTACTATTCTGTTGTAGTTGTAACTTAATGGAGAAGGTTTTGTTTAATATGTAACTGTTGCTTTTCTGTTTACAGTAGTCTGAGATTTCACATTAAGGTTACCTTCATGTGTTAACTTCTTGCCTGTGAGGCATCTCTGGCAGCTTCAGTTTGTTCTGGAGTTTGACATGGGATGGTTTTGAAGTGTAGCTTTTGAAACTGCATAAGGCAAACAGAGAGCCACTATCTCAGTTGCTTGAAGAGAAAAACCAAAGCCAGCGTGCTGGGGCTGTGCTCCAACATGTCTTGTGCATGGTTTGCTGTGTAAGCCCTGTGCTTGGGCTGGGGTGCCTGGTGTGAATGGGTTTAAACTCCAGGCAGAGCAATAAATTTGCTTTCCTGGGCTTGCTCCCTTGGCTTTTGCCTGGAGAAGGTCAGATCTTAGCAACCAGGAGCATAAGCACCAGGCTCTTATCGTTCCAGCAAGGAGTTCAGGCATGCCATGGTTTGATATGGTCTGAATCTGGGCTTTAGGTCACAGTAGGTGCCAGGCCACCAGGTCCTAACAGGTTTCTTTCCTTGAGGGAAGCTGTGTTCGCTGGCATGAAGTATCTTCCATCTGGAGCTGTTTCCAGCTATTTCACCTTGGGTTTGGGATGGCTCTTGTGGGTTGGAGTGGGCTATATGTGAGTGCTCCCAGGACAGCTCAGAGAAGGTGAGGCGAGGTGCTCATCCAGGTGCTTCTGGAGTGAAGCTGCAAGGGGCCCTCATCTGTCCCGGCATTGCCCCAGAGAGCAGTGAGCTTCCCCATCCCTCCACGCAGCCAGAAGGTGCTCTACTTCTGCTGTGGCTTTCAAGGCCTGTGCTGCTGCTCTGTGCTCCCTAATGAATGTGTTCATTAAGTCCTATATGTCTTTTCCTGACATAATTAATTGTCCTTGCACTAGCTAGACTTGCAAGGCCCAGCTTTTCTTTTGCTAAGAAGGGGTTGTGGGATTTCCCTTCCCTTATGGGCTTTTGGGGGGTGGCTGCAGTAGGAATGTCCTCAGCCTGCAGCAGAGGGGATGTCTGGAAGGATCGTGTCGCAGTGCTCTGTTTGCTGGAGCAAGAAGCACTATTTAGGTAGTGGTCACTACACAAACTTCTGTGGTTTAGACCTTGGCTGGGCATGAAGTGGTGGCACTGTGCTGTGTCACTGTGCTTCAGCCAAGGCTCTGCTTCCAGAGTGCAGCATCTCTTTTTGCTGATATTTGTCCCTTGATGTTACCGAAGGGTGTACTAACCCTGTGTTTGTGCCACTTTCGCATGAACTGTGGAAAGAACAGTTCTGTCTGAAAGCCACATCTTCTGTTCAGTGTCAATGCTGACCTTAGAAGAGCCTTTATAGGGTCATTGCTACCTAGGGACAGGGGAAGGAGAAACTTCTTTTGTAAGAGGTTTCAGGAAAAGGCTGAGGTTGCTGGATGGTTTCTAGCAGGGTGGTTTGGACCTCCAGAGGAGGTGTCTGCCTGGCTGAGGGTCAAAGAGGATAAATCCAGGCACACCAAGCTAGTGGAGAAGGGGTGTGTGTTGGTGAAGAGCTCGGTGTGAGGATTTTGTCAATGCTGGAGCTGTGGAAGGCAGTTTGGTAGGATCTGAAATCAATATGTGCAATTAGCCTGCCTTGGGAAGATGCCTGGAGAGAGGATAGATATCCTTTAGTGCCCTAAAGCACAGGTGGATGATGGGCAGGTGCAGTGTTGGTAGGTCTGTTCAGCTGCTCAAAGCCCTGACAAATGCTGGGTGTAGGGGGAGGCAGGGTCTGCCTACATGGGAGATCTCCCATGGCTCCAGGGCCCTGTGGGGATGCTGAGTTAAACACAAGTAGGTGAAAGGTGGGAGGGAAATGGTTGGTGTGAACTCAGCAGCAGAGCCCAGCTTTGGGCAGCTGTAGTAGGAGCTCTCCTGAGTGGGAAGGAGCATGGGGAAGCAGGGCTTTTGGGTGGGTTTTATCTTTAACTTCTCCTGCACAGCCTCTGGCAGATGCTTTGTGCTACTCAGCCCTGCCACTGCTGCAGCTTGGCAGGTGGAGAGGGGGGCTCAGGAAGCTGAGCCATCCCTTTGCTGAGAAGGAGCAAGGAAGCAAGGCACCCCTTTGTCTTTGGGATGAAAGCAAGGCCTGAGCAGTCAGTGTAAAAGCCAGGTACAAAGTTGGTATGAGATAAAATGTTACTGGCTTGTGTCCTAAACTGTAGCAAAGCAGACCCCTCTGAGGACAGCCTTGAGAAAATTCTTCCTCTTTGTCTTCATGGTTGCTCCTCTGATTTTCAGTTGTTTTGGGGTTTTGGAGGGAGGTTTTGTTTGTCTGTTTGGTTGGTTTTATTGGGATTTTTTTTGGGGCGTGGGATGTCACTTGCTTTAAGAAGCAAACATCCAACATGGAGGAAGGTGACCCAGTCACCAAAAATATGTGGTTGAAAAAGGAGTATGTGTGGCTGGCTGTGGGAATGATTGAAGTGTGCAAAGCAATTGTTGACATAATGCAGTCATTGAGGCAGGTCTGAGGATTGGTTAGAGATGTCTGTGATGGATAAAATATCAGGTACAGCCAGTGAATGAATGATACCAAAAAATGTCATGTGGTCAAGCATCTTGTTTTAATTAAGAGAGTGGTTAAGCTTAGCATGGTTGGAGAAAAGTTTCTGAAACCTTCTAAAGAGAAGAGATCCTAATAACTGATAAATTGGAGAAGGATACTAATCTGAAAGATGATGGTGGGAAGGAGCTACAGTGATTTTCATCCATGTGTGGGAGGGTGGCTGCTGATTTGTGGTGGTGGGTGAGGTGTGAGTACATGTGTTCCAGCTCTTCAGAAACAGGGATGTTTCTCAGGCTTCTGTACTTGGCCACAGGTGGTGACTTTACCAATTAAGTCCTTAATCACAGAAAAACATTTTATAGACTTTGTCATTAATGCTGAGGCGCAGTCAAGGATGGCAGAACTTGCAGTTGTAACTTGCTTAGGAATCTGCAGGCTGCATTTCTTGGTCATTTTTTCTACTGGTTTAAGTTTTTAGAAAGATTTTCCTGTTTCATTGCAGTCTTCAGTTTTTTAATATATTTTATATATTTGTACCTATTTTATATATTAGATATTCAGTTTATTTTATACTTTTGGAACAAGTGATATGGATAGAAACAGAGGGAGAAGCACAAATGTCATCTCTGTCAAGTACCTGACAGTGGAGAAGTTTTTTGTTTTCAGGTGCTGGTGTCCCTGGCTGGGGAAGTTCTCCTGAAAGCCCAAACCCTTTTGAGGACACAGCTTCTCGGTGGGCTGAGGCTGGCAGCTCAAAGGGAGGTCTGTCCCATGGCAGCTGGGAGCTTCATATCCCACAAAGCTGCTGGTTTAGGAAGTGAACCTGGCCGAGTAGGCACCCTTGTGTTTTATTTCTTGGTGGCACCCAGTGCATGAGCTGAGTCATGCTTTGTACATAAGGTGTGGTTTGTTGAGGACTTGTTTCTTTTGGGTTGCTGCCCTGGGCAGGCATTATTTTTGTGTGAGTACTGCTGAAATAGTTGTAGTTCTTTTTGCTAGAATCGGTGTGGGATTAATTTAGTCTGCTTGTGTCTGGGGTGATTTCAGTGTTTCTGCAGAGTGGTGGCTGTGAAATGTTGTGATGAATTCTTCAGTATTGTTCAGAGAGTTGATGGTGAAGTTGTTAGCTAGTTAACAGTGACTGGTCTAATTATTCTGGTGTGAGTGTAAACAGCAAGGCTGTGATGTGCTGGAGCAGCACTTGAATATGTGTCTTTCTGGGATGCAGACATGCATCCTTTTCCCTGTCCTGTGCTGTAGTCTGTGCAGAGCAGCCGTGTGTGTGCCTCGGACAAGCAGGAAAGCCATGGAAGTCCAGCTTTCCTTTCTGCTGGTACTGGTGCTGAGTGGCAACTGCATCCCTGAGGGCAGTGGAGCCAAATTCATGGCCTCTTTTTTTTTGCTGCCTTCTGCAATTCTCTGTCTCCAGCAGTTTCCACTCACTCACACCAGTATGAGTGAGGACTATGTCCCATCCTTTTTAGAGCTGGTATGCAGAGCAGAGATGGGGCAGAGGGGTCTGTATTAAGCACAGAGCTCTCTGCCAGGGTGGAAGAGAACAGATCCCTGAAGGCTGCAGTTTCTGTGCAATATCCCATGAATGTTTTAGGGGTGTGCTGATTGTTTTTACAGCCAAGTGACACTGTGATTTTGTGACCTTGTGAGGACAGAGCATTAATGACACATTTTGGATATATGTTAAATCTCTGTTGCCATGAGGAAACTTCAGGGCAAGACTGACTGCACAGCTGTACAGATAACATTTTCTTCAACTTTAGAGGAAGAAAGTCTTAACTGGCATTCTCACTTTACAGAGATTCTGGTGTGGCTGTTGAACTCTAAGCATAGAAGCAAGTCCTACAGACCCAGGAGGCTTTCAATTGGAGAAGAAATTTGATATGTAGGATGTTAAATTAAGACAAAGAAGACTCATTCAGTTGTTTCCTCTGGCTGCAGATTACCCTGGTAAATTGGAACTCCAGTTCACAGATAGACCCAAAACCTGAGTTCTTAGCATGGGTGTTAAACTAGGGGCTCATCAGTTATGGTGGGAACTGAGGAATAAAGTGCTGAGTAAACCCAGACTAAATAACACCTTCTGAGGATGTGTTAGTGTTGTATTTGTGAGTGATTGGGACTGAGGTGAGAGTGTGAATCAGTGGTACCAAGGGGTATGAGATGATCCTACCCTGGTGACCTGCAGTGCCAGTTCCCTGGTGACCCTAGTGACAGTTCCGTGCTGTGCTGGAGCAGTGCTCCCAGTCAGGTGCTCCTGTTCTCCTCCTGGTGTTCCTCAGCTGTGCCTCTGCTGCAGAGATTGGTCATAATTTTGTCTTGCAGTCTTGTGAGTGCAGCAGAGCTTGCACCACCCACTCTGTAGTTTGGCTTGGTTTTGCTTTGCTTTTGTAGAGTGTATTTATTAACTCAAAGTCTATTTTGCTGTCCTGAGAGACTTTATCGGGGGTGTCTGTCTCTTCTACCCCTCTCCTGCTCTAGGCAGTAGTTCAGATTTCCATTCTATAGAACAGAAGTGAGTCCTAAACCCCCAAAAGAGCTGGTGAGGATGGATTTACTGTACACAAATAACATGGGCACAGCCCTCTGATGCCCACAGCTGGAGGCTGTCACATCCACAGTAGATAAAGCTGAAGGAATTGGGTGGTAGCAGGAAAAAAAACAAGCCAGCACAGCTTTGCAGAGTGCATGTGTGTACCTACCCGAGGCTGGCTCTAATTATCACAGCTCCCACGCTGTTGCATCCAGCTCTGTCAAAGTTACTCTCAACTACCTCCTGCCTTTGTGCTTCCTCGCCATGGTACTGGCAACACGCAGGCATTGCCAGAGCTTTTCTGCTGCCCCTGGACCTCCTCATGTGCTGGCTGCAGCTGGTGGCCTTAGTCTGCTCTGCTGCTCTAATTCTCAGAGAGAATTTGGGATGCTCAAAGGGACCCTGCCTAGAAGAGGGTCTGTAGCTGTTGCTTCATGCTGGATATCTGCTACCAGACCCTCCCTCTCCCTCATTCCAGCCCAGCCCGTGGAGTCTTGACTGTGTGTGGACAAGAAGCTGGAAGATGTGTGAGCTGCCTCCTCATTAGGAGCATGGCATAGATGTGATCTGAGGATGAACCACAGCTCCATTGGGGAAGGAGGCTTCTTTCCTGCAGTGTGTGAGAAGTGATTGATGGTAGCATGAAAGAAAAAGGATGAATTTTCCTCTCAATGAGTGGAGTGCTGCCTTGGAAAAGTGTATTCCACTGCTTCAGAGCTTCCTCCCCTGTCTTTTGTCAGTGCTTACAGATCAGTGTGGAAAAACTAGGAGGGAAGGAGAGAGAACTGGGTTTGGATACTGGTGATATACAGAAGGTGGTAACCCTGTGCCAAAGAAATCAAGGTACTTGAAAGGCAGTAGGACCTGGTGCAGTGTTCCTATGACAAGCTATTACAGTACACATGTGGAAGCCAACCACCTAAATGAGTAAAGTCTTAATTTTGACACTTCCTAACACCTGGTTTTGGAAATGGGTAGTGCTGTTCTGGGATATTCTTTCTGCTGGAACCAAGGGTTTGGGTCTGCTTGCTAATGGTGTGTCTGCTTCAAGTGGCAGTATGAGGACAGGAAATTCATCTGCTGACCTCTCACTGATGAGGTGCTTTGATGCTGAAATCTGGATTGACCTTTCTGTATCTGTCAGGCAGCTTGACTGACAAAGGTTAATGATGTCTGAGGCAAGCAGGCACAGTGTAAAACAGACCTGAGATGAGTCTTTTAGCCCTTCTGTGTCAGCACCTCATCCCCAGGCTGAGAGATGGTGATGGAAAAGTGAAAGATGTCCAAGTGGAGATTGTTAGGCCAATCCTTGCTGAGTGCAGGGGGAACAGAAACGTGTTCCCTCAGGGCTGGGGTATGGGGTTACTGCATGAGCAGGGTGTGTTTTATTGTAACAGGGAGAACAAGGTCCTCTGGCTCAGCTTGTCCTGTGGTAGTGGGCATGGATTTCAGTGTTCTTAGCTGTGTTATTAATGTGCACTTCCAGGTTAGAGAGATCAGGCATCTCTTACAGGGTGCTTCCACACTCTGATCAGGCTTCTGCTTTGTCCTTTCTCATGCAGTTTGATGTGAGCAGCAGTTTGATGTAATTTGTCTTGAAGAATAGTGAAAAGGCATGCTTTATTCATAGCAATTGCTGGGAGTCCGTTTCTTAATGCCAGATAGATTGATTTAACTCTGAATGCAGAATGGAACTGGTATTTTTGGTTAATTTTCATAGTTTGCTGTTTCCAAGGAGCTGAAAAGTATCTCTGCTCCACCTGAATGCCACTGGATCTGTCTTTCATGCAAGATGCAAGAGGGCAATATGAGATTGTCCCACCTGTGGGAACTGATTCTTCTGTGGCACATCCTCTCAGCCACCCAAAGGAATGAAAGAACAAAACCAATACAGCTTTCCTTGGGCTCATCCAAACATCTGCCTGCTTGCCTCATTGTTTATGGTGTTAAGAATATAAACTTCACAACAGGGACCAGCATTTTCTCTGTGCAGCATCAGGCCCAGGTGATAGCAGTGTCTGAAGTGCCACAATAATGGAAAATAAGCCTCTGGATCTGAGTCAAAAAATGGCAGGTGCTCTGGGGATGCACAGAGCATTTTGTTATCTAAAGAGAAATCTTCTATTTGACTCCAAAAGCAGCATGTTGCTGGGCTGCCTTTGGTTCTGTGCCTGCCCAGTATCCCGGGGGAAGCCCCCTCCCCTCATCCCCAGGGCAGTCCCTGGCGCTCACTGCCCTCCCTTGCTTGCTCCATGCGGTGGGTGCACCAGCCTCCTGCTGATGCCATGGCTGCAATGCCAAGGGATTTTCAAGGTTTTGCTGTGAGTTGGATAAAACCACCTGGATTCATTGAGGGTGTTTTGTGGTTACTGCAAAGTGCTGAGAGTCTCCTTCCACTATGGTCTGGTGGAGGAAATGAGACCCAGAGTCTTTAATATTCCATGCTGTTTAGGTATGAATAAATTTTTCCTTGCCCTGAAACCTTCTCCTGCTGTGAAATCCATTCCAATCTCTTTGTCTAAGACAATCAGTGTCCTTCCTTTCCTCTCTCCTCCCATGCCCCAGCTTTTATTAACCTAGAAGTGACACTTCACCATCAAACTGGTTAGAGAGCTCTACAGAGTATTTTTCCAAGTTGTCAGCATAGCTGCCTGCAAAAGAAGGTGAAGATGGCTCAGAGTTGCTCATCTCCTGGGGAATTTGGTTTTCCTAGCTGATGTCTTTCTGCAAAAGTGTCTGACAGCACTGTCCATGTACTCATCTCTACCTGTTCCCCTCAAAAGGAAGGGCATCATTGTGTTTTAATATATTTATTTTGGCAGTGCTCCCTCCTGTATCAAATCCCTGTCCCGCCATGCATGTGTACTGGCTTAAGCCTCTCTGGAACTGTCCCTTCCACTGTCAAGTCCTGTGGAATGCTTGGTGCCTCTGCACACTGTTCTTGTTCTACTTTCTTGGCGAGAAGCCTGTGCCTCATACTGAACCCCTTCCTGCTCCACTTCCCAGGAGGCTGAGCTCTCCAATATAGGAGTTGTTTAGCTCCTACATGGAATTGCTGCAGTAACCTGAACTGGTGGCAGGTGTGGCTCCTCAAGGGCCTGAGTGAAGCCCCTGTGCTTTCCCAGAGCAGGTACAGGTGACTGCACTGTTTGGGACGGACTGAGCTGAAGCTTATTTGGACCTGACAGTTGATACCTTGAAGCAAAGTCATCCCAGCCACTCCTTATTTGCTGACATTGAGAAATGCTATTTCCAGCAGCAACCTGGCTGTTCCAAAGTCCTTGACCTCCTCTGAACTGCTCTGTGGCCCTGGTATCTCCCAAGCTGAGCAGTGCTGGTAGTTGGAAAGTTTGACCCAAATAACATCAGCTCTCCTGATGTCTTCCAGCCTAACAGTACCTGGCTGTTCCTGCCCTGCACAGCCCCATCCCCTGGCTAGACAGTGCTGTGGAGATTCACCAGAGCCAAAGGATTTGTGGAGATCTGCTGAGCAGCTCCTGGAGGCTGGCAGGAAGCCAAGAGCTGGAGCACAGGCTGGTGAGCTGGAGGGGGGTGGGAAAGCCTGTCCAGAAGGGACTCTGAAGGCCCTCTGAGGTCACTGTTAAGTCTGAACAGCCACAGCATCACACAGTTGGAAGCCTGACTGCAAAACCTGGAGCATTAAAGGATGTGACAGGGAAAGGAACAAAACACCCCTCTGTCGTGCCCCTGGGCTCTATGGCCTTGGGAATCCACATCCTCCTTGCCTTGTTCCTGTGCACAGCTGGGACTGCTGGGAACACTGTTGGATGTCACCGGGACCAGCTGAAGCCAGTCAAGGACTAAGTGTGAACCAGCAAACTCTTAGAAGCAAACCAGTTCCTTTACTTTGGAAGCTGTAATGGGAGCACCTCCTAGGCACTGGGGAGGGTGGTGCTGATACTGATGAAAGCAGATTCCTGACATTAATACCAGATGGAATGCAGGTGCTGCTTCATGTGAGAAGCTGGAAACCTTTGGGTTCCCCATACCTCTCACGGGTGCTGGGAAGCAGCTGCTCCTTCCATGGTGCCAGGTAGGTCCTACATCCAGCTCTGCAGTGTGTTAAACCAAACATGCTCTGGTGATTGGGCTGGACAGAGTCTCCTGTCAAATTATTTGTTCTGGCTACAATTTTGTCTGCTTCGAAATTTGTCATTTTCTAGCCTTTCAAGACCACCTCCCAGACAGCATGGGAATTTTAAGTATTTAGACATTAATAAGAATGATTAATTTTATTTTTCTTGTTTGAGTGTAATTCCTTTGATTTAAAGGGTGGTAGTAGCTAATTGGATTTTGGGCCAGACTTGCACAGGCAGCCAGGAGAAAGGGACTGCAAATGAGTCTAGCCAGGAAATTGCACATTTAAATCTAGTTCTTGGTAGGGTCAGCAAAACACCCAAGGGACAAATTAAGAGTAAAATTTCTACTGTAATGTGTTCATTTAGCTGCAGACATTATCTTAAGAAAACAAGGAAGCTTGGGAGTGAGAGGAGCAAATTTCAGGGTAGATGTCCCATCTGCAGTGTTCTGCTGCAGGTGTCTCATAGGCAAGTGCATTCTTCTCCTGGCTCTGGGCTGTCTGGTACATTGGCTGATACCAAGAAGAAACCTCTGAAGGGATTTTGGGGTTTGTGGGTGTTAGTGGCTTCACTGGAGGATGGAAATCCATAGTTCACATAATGCTGTGGGGCTGCTACTGCTGTTACCTGCTTTAGCACAGATCACCTGGATCACACTGTTCATCAGGTGGAAGGGAGATGGGACCAGCCACCACCCATTGCATTGTTTGGGTTAATGGGGGACAGTTTTCCCTGTGAGGCTGCTGCCTTTGTCCAGAATGGGTGGCTGGGATGGTGCATCCCACTCCCATGGATACTGACCAGTTTCTCTGAACTGGCGTTCAGGAATGTGACTGGAGTCTGTGGCAGGAGGTAGTCAGTCTGGAAAAAAAAAAGAATGTAGGGATTTGAAGCACTGGGTTTGTCCCTTTGGAAATCTGCAGCCTTGTGTTTTTCCTGTTGGGACCCATGACCCTTTCACAGATGGACAAGGTCATTGTCCCTGCTGGGGACCTGTGTGAGGAGAACAGTGAGGAGTAAGCAGCCAAAGCCCGGGATGCAGGACATGGAGCACATCTGGAGTAACCCCTGGCTGAAAACCAGCACTGCTGTCAAGTTTGACTAACAACATTAATTTTTCAGCCCTGCTTATCTCTTGATTTAGGCACAGCTCAGACCGTGTGCAGCAGAGCTCACCTACTCCTTGGTGGTGCACAGGGAACAGTCTGAGTTAGTCCTTGGCAAGTGTTATTTCCCTTAAGGCTGAGGTAAAGAAATGTTGCTGGTGATGGGAGATGCAGAAGAGCAGCTTGTTTTATGTTTCCCAGGACCTCAGACCCGGCTCTTGGTGCTCCCTCTTTCATTCTGACTGTGTCCCCAGGGGAAGGCCACATGCTCAGGGAGGGAGGCAGAGCTTGTCGGGAATGAAGCCTGATCCTACACCCTTCCCCTCTCTGAAGGGCTGCAGACCTGTTCACTCTAGCTGATAAGATTCCACAAAATCATCCCACCTTGCCTGCAGTGTATCATCTGGAGGGAGAGCTGCCTGACCACTGGTCTGCAGGTGTGACCGCTTGCATTGTGCATCACTTGTTTTGTATATTCTAATTAAATTGTTATTGATTATTTTATCTTATTTTTCTATCCTATTAAACTGTTTTTATCTCAACTCACAAATTTTACCTTTTTTTCCCCTCAGTTCTCTCCCCCATTCCTGGAGAGGAATCTGTGTGCAAGCAGCTGTGTGGTGTTTACCTGCCTGCCAAGTTAAACTACAACATTTAAGTTCTCTTTTTAAAGCCTGCTTTGATTCTAAGCTCTTTGAGCCAAAGCTTGCCTTTCTTACAGCATTAAGCACAGTGAGCTCTCTATTAATTGATGCTGTTGCCAGGCTATTGAATAGTTGTAATAACATGGCCAAATTTTTAAGTGTAGTTTAGGCTTTCTGCCTGGATGTCAGAAAGGGAAAACTAATTACACTGTGAACCAGGGAGAACAGGCTGGCCGGAAGGAAATGTCATTAAGGTTCTCCTCAGGTACCAGGTCAGCCCATGTCAAATCACTCAACACAAGCTGCCTCAACCTCTAAATTTCACAAGCTGCCTCGACCTCTAAATTTCTTCCTCCTTCAGTTAAATTGCTACCAAGTGATTTCTTGCAAGTGTAACCACCTTTTATAACAAGAGAATGAAAACCGTCTGTTTTCTTTAAATACAAACAATAGAGGCTGCGCGGGGACTGCAGAAGCAAATAGAGGGGGCAGTTTCTTCCCTGGCCCTGTAGCACTGTGCAGAGTGCCTGTGTTGGCTCCTGCTGACCCTGGGTTGTGGTCATGGGGCAGTGGGGGTGTGTGTGTGGTTTATCCTCTCTGACACCATGTGGAATCGGTGCTGGGATGCCTGAACTCCCCTGTTTGCCTGGCAGATGTGGCGCAAATAGTGCTTCTTGCGCAGGGCTTGTCATGCTGCAGAGCTCAGTTCCCTACAGTGTTGTGGAGACTGAAAAAATAGCTTCAAATTGGTTGTAGACAAATTCAAAGATGTTCTGTCAAGGCTTCCTGAGTGACTGCTTGGAGCCAGGAGGTGCTGTCAGGAGGCCAAATGCTAAATTTTTCCTCATTATCATAATTATTTTTAAGCTCTTAGTTTCGGCAGCAGCACTCCTCCCAACATCCACTGCTGGCCACTGTTAGAAACAGAAATCAGGGCAGGGTGGATACATGGCTTGACTCAGTATGGCTTTTCCTATAAACGATTGGCTGGCTTGTTTTCTAGGAGCTCTTGACCTATATCTCAAACTTGGTGCTGGTTCAGGAAGGAACAGCAGTAACAGTTCCATAAGTCACATATGGGGGGAGTTTCATCTCTTGCAGCTCCTTCTCAACATGGAAGGTCTTGGTATCAGCCAGGGCCAGGTAGGACTAGAACTGTGTAAATCAGAGCTTTCTGTAAAAAAATAAATTCATTTAATCTGTTTTTCTTCTGAAATGAGACCCTGTGTGAAAGACAAGCTGGATACCTGCTGTGCATCTCTGTCTGTCAGTCGTGTCTCTCACTCTGCTATCCATCAGCTTCTGGAGCTTTTGTTGTCCTGTACTCAAGTGTCTTGCAGTGGTTAGGGCTGCTAGGATTTGTTACAAGTTTTCAAGGAAATGGATGTCCAGGTAGAGGGGGAAGATGTTATGGTAAGGGAAAAATGAGAGGCTCCAGTCATTACTTGTGCTCGTACCAGGACAAGGTGGCTTATGCTGCTTCTCTTCACCTTCTCTCACCTTGATAGCTTTTTCCTGCCATCATTCTGGTGTCATTCTTTCCCTTTTCCTGCCCTTGATGCTTGGTCCTGGAGGATCCTTGTCCTGTAACCACTTCTGAGGCTGAGCAGGAACTGCTCTGATTCAGGGCTGGGCTGCTGGCCAAAATTTGGGTTATTTGGAGAAGCAATGGACAGTGATGGTGGGGTGTGTGAAGACCAAGCCTCAGAGCTACTGCGTGCTCTCTGTGGTGGAGCAGAAAGCTTGGGGACACCTTGGAGGTCCAGAATACAGGTAGATTGCCTGGTCACAAATTATACAGAAACCTGAACCCTAAGAGAGCTTAGAACCCTTCACTGCACTGCCAGCAGGGCTCACTCGGCTCATTCACATGATGCCACATGGCCAAGGCATGGCTACACTAATTTAGTTGGTGTCACTTTTCATCCTCTAGGATGGTCCATCTGGGACTGCAGTCCTGAGGCTTTCTGAGACTGTTTTTCCCTTTAAAAGTTCACATGGGAACTCCCACAGGACACAGAATTTGTAGTGCTCTCTTTAACACTTCTTCATCCTCCTGCAGTGTTGAACCCCCTTGCACAGAGGGAGGAAGCTGCTGTGTTTTGAGGTCAGGATGAGCCAAAGAGTGCCAGATCAAGGCATAAATTTATCTCCATGTCTTAGATCACAAACCATTGAAGCAGTTGGTGGAATGTTTGCATGTGGGTAAGGAGTAGGCAGATGCAGTCTGACTCGAGTGCTGACTAATAAAGAATCTGGTACAGAAAATAAGATCCTCAGAGGAGATTTAATAACTGGGGAGAATAATTGTAAAGTACTTCAGAATATTAACCAATGGCTGAATGCATCTAATTAGCTTAATGAAGCTGGGTGGTTGGGTTCTTTCTTAATCAAACAGATGGGCAAAACATTATGCACAAAAAATGAGATCTGAATACAATGAACACAATTAACAAATAAAAGACAGAGAAAGGGTTTGTTTTTCAACTTGAGAAGTGAGAGCTTCTGCTGCACCAAGTACTCAAAAAAGAGCCTTAAATGTCATGGTGTCTTGAAAGTCTTAGTTACAATTATTATTTGCAGTGACTTGGGTGTTTGAGATGGGGGGTAAGCCTGGGGCTGGCTGCACCTGCAGGCAGGTGAGTGGGTGCTGGAGGCAGCAATGCATCACCAACCCCACAGTGCTGCAGAGCCATGGAGCAATCCCTGGCTGCTGATGTGGGCTGTCCTCAAGGGCAGGCTCAGAAGCAATAACACTGCTTAACCCTCTGCTCCAAACCCTTTTCCCTGCATGTCGGTGATCACCTCTGTTCTGCAGAAGAAGAAAGCCAGGACTCCTGGGTTAAGCAGGGTGTGAGGTCAGTGTCGAACGTATGGTGCTGGTCATGGTGTCCTCAATGTTCAAGAGACCTGTGGAGCGTTTCCCTGCTGGCCTGTGCTTGTGCCATCATGTGTGCAGTTGCTGCAGCCACCCACCTACCTGTGATGCTGCTGGCCCCAGTCACAGAGATCGATTCCCACCATTGGTTTCACTGGCCTTGCTGCAGCACAGGCTCCCGTCCCTGCTGGTGCCCAATACAGACACAACTCCTCTGTTGTCTGTCTGGCCAGTTTTACTGGGCCACGGAAACCAGGTGCAAATCAATGTCTTCCCTCTCCAGACAGGAGACTCCTCTCCATACAAGCCTTGAGTGCTTATGTAAGTGTGAAATACAGAGCTGTAATATCAGTCTTGCCAAGGCTGGGAGTGTTTGCTCCAGCCTAATAAGCTGAACAAGCCATTTTGATATTAAGCCTATAATAATAACACCTTGTAGCTAAAAAGTGTATTTTTCCCCATTGGTGGATTACTCAGCCCTTTTCTTTTAAGGCAGTATTTAACAAAAGCAGAGACTTTCCCAGACTACGTTTAATTAAACACAGCTTGGAGATCTCTTAATTTCAGTGCTGTGATGATGTTGCGCTGCAGTCTCATCTCCAGGGCAGTTGGAAATGGAACCTGTGCTCTGCCAGTGCATGGGCTGGGCAGGTCACTGTCCCCTGCCCAGATGTACCTGTCCAGATGCGCCCAGTGGTGTGGAAATCCCAGAGGGGCTCACATTTGTGCTCCAGCCGCTTTTGAAGCTGAGTAGGGGCTTGGTCTGAGCTGTGTGGCCCATGCAAGTGGCTGCTCAGCCAACATGCTTTACACTACAACTGAGATTTGGGGTCCTAATTTCTACCTGCTTCCTTTCTTGGTTGCTAATGTAGCTATGGGAGCATTTTGAGTGCCATGGCCTGGTTATCAACAATTACAGACAAAGTGAAAGCTTTAATTTGAAGGCTCCTCGCTTCTGCTTTAGGAGGTATCTGTGAGCAGATGGTGATATGCTCTGGTTTTGCTTATTCTTGGAGATTATTTGCCAGATAATTTTTCTGACTAATCCTTTGGCCCATAGACTGTTTATAAACTGGAGTCAGGTTTCGAGTAAAAACACTTGTGTTTGCAAATTTTAAAATCTGTTCCTGTGCTGGCTTGCTGATGGCACTGCAAGCGGGAGACTGTTCTCTAAGTGGCAAATGCCCTCTGCACCATGGGAGACAAGCAGCTCCTAAAGCAGAACCTCCTTCCCAGTGTCAGGATGGGAAGAAGAATGTTCATGCCTCATTCGGGGTTTATTTTATTTTAAAGCATGATATGACTGAAGTCCTAATCCCAGCACCAGTACTATCATACTGAGCTCCCCTGAGGTCACATTGCTGTTTCAGGTGGCATGGTAAGGAGGCACTTCTGCTGCCACGGAGTTTGTGTCTTGTGCAGGTGATGCTGCATAACCTGTGCAGAGCAGAAGTTGGGGGATTTGCCTGTATATGGCTGGGCAGGACTGCACATGGACTGGTAGCAGTATTGGTGGGGGCTCTGCAGCCACTGGTACAGCTCTCCATGAAAAGCACTGAAAGGCTGTAGTGATATTGTTGTTGTTATTATTATTACTATTATCATTGCTGTTATTGTTTCGCCCTCATCTCTTACCACCTCTGTCCTTTAAAAATATCAGTCCCTTGGATGTCTCTGGAGAGCTGGCAGTGGTAACTGCCTGACTGATTTATTCTGGTGTTTTAACATTTACTGGATTTACATAACAGCCAAACAATCTGTTTCAGGAGTTTAATATAAACTCAGCTCTAGTGAGTCACATCCATGCTAGCAGTAATGCAAAGAGAGACAGCTGGGGGAGTGAGGGGGTGACTTTTTCTAGGTTTCTGCAAGGGAATATCTGGCTGCCTGAAATATCTCTGACACCTCGTAGCTGAGGGATGCTGCCAGTTCTCCTCTGCCATCAGGAATTTGTTCTCAAACTTTGAAAGACCAGTGGGTGCATCACATCAGTGCTTCCATTGCTGCTCCCAGCTGAGTTTGGGGGCTTTTCCAGAGCTCCCCAGGCACTGCTGCATCCCTGGTACTGCACAGCCCCACTGTGTGTAAAATACCTTTACATGTATGTGCGTGCTTGAAGGAGTGAGTGTAGCTATGGGAGCAGCAAGATGAAGCCTATAGAGATTTCCTCTTTGCCTTTTGAATTCAAAACCACATAGCTTTTGTTTGTGCCAGACTTTGTGGGCCTGGTCCCCCAGACATGCAGATCAGAACAGCAGCAAGTGGGGAGTGGATGTGTGCCAGCATTTCTGTGCCAGCATTTCCACCTGCGGTCTGGTGACCCATGTGCAGGTTCTGGGGACAGAGTTTGAGCCCAGCCAGGTTAGAGCTGGCCCTGTGTCCCTGGGCAGTCACAGGAAAATGTTGGAGCTGTTGGGGACTCCCTACCTAGACAGAGCCAGGTGAGCAGGGCTTGTTCCTTGGGGACAGCAGGAGAGAGAGCCATCAGGACAATTAACAGCAGGGGTTTCCCAAAGCATGGTTGGGAAAGCATTGCCTCAGGTCCTGTCCAGGCAGTGTAACTTTGGGATTCCCTCAGTTGTCTCCTACAGTTGTATGAACGCAGCAAATCTCTGGAGCAGGTCTGCTATGGGCAGCCTGTCCCTTCCTGCTCCAGAGGCTCTGTCACCTCTGTACTGGTGGGGTTGTAATGTGGCTGAGGAAGGTGGATGTCCAACTTGAGTTGTCACTTTTGAAAATCCCAAGCAAGATCCAGCAGGGCTGGAGCAGCCTCGTTGGTGTTGCTACCTGCGATCGAGGTTGGCTGTTCAGCTAAGCAAGCGCTTCTCTTGCTGCAGCTTATTTGAATTCTTGTCTTCAGAATGGAAAATAAATGCTGGGTGATGAGATCTATTACAGCACTGATTTTAAGAGCATGCCAAACAGTAGGAAATTGTTTTCAATCTTCACTCTCATTTCTCCTTTATTTCACCCCTCCAGTTGTGAAAATTGCCTTTGTCATTCTTCTAAGTGCCCAGTGATGTCCCGCTCACTGATATCTTCAAGCATTCTCCTTCCAGCCCTGTATTCTGATATTTCTTTGTTCAGCCACTTGACATTGCTGTTAGAAGAGATCTCTCCGGTGCGCAGGCAGCAGTGTTGGTACGATGCTGATACTGAGTGCTCAGGCAGCTGGGTGCAAGATGCCAGCAGAGCCCCCTGCAAGCTGGGGGAGCAGGGAAGGCAGCACCATGGTGGAATTTCTTATCCTTGAGTGCCCAGGGCTTTGTAAGTCTTTCCAGCCCCACCCCAGCCTGCTTTCTCAATGAGCAAGAGGGAAAATATGAATTTCCCTCTGGTCTGCTGAAGAGTTTAGGAGGCAGTCGGTGTTTGTCCTTGGCACTAATGAAAACCTGAGCCATTGCTCAAGAGGTTGGAGCAGGCAGCAAGTTAGGAATCAAAATGCTTGATCGATGCCAGAGGGAACAGTGGTGCACAAAGTCTGCATTTTTCGGACATAATTCCTCTTCATAGGTGGAAAGTCTCACTGGTTTTAGAAGAGCCTGGATGCCTAACTGATGGTCTGCTCTGAAACCTTCGGAGTGACTGCAGACACCAGTCCCTCCCTTAGCCCTGCTCCTGGCTCGCAGTGCTTAGCAGAACCTGACTGAGCTGCAGATTATAGCTGGTGGCAGGAGTCCAGTGACTTCACCCTGAGGATTTTTCAGAGGCTCTCTGGAATACATTTCATGGGTTTGGCAACCACGTGTCCCTGACAGCAGCTGCTGTGGCCATCAGCACAGAGACTTGGTGCCTGCCCTGCAGGGCTTTGAAAATCCTCTCTCTCCTGCCTCCGGCTCCCTCATCCCTCCTGCCCCCTCACCTTCCTCTCATCCCTTGGCTGGCAGCCGACAGTGGCTTTGTCCCTCAAAAAGAGCTGTCTCTTGCTCTGGCTTCTTGTGCTGGAGAGGGGTAAAAAACTCCCTACTCCTACCAATTACCATTCCATACCTTTCCTGGATGCACTCCTCCTGTGGCTGCTCGCGGTGTCAGTCCCCAAGAATTCAGCTGGTGAATGTCTTCATAGTCTGCCTTTGTGAACATGGCTGAGATAAACCCTTTACTGAACTAAATGTGGTAACAGCTAATCCCTTGGAGACACTCACCTGGGCCCTGCACAGTGAAAAGAGGCTTTGCTGCTCTGATTAACAACACTGGCAAGAACATTAACTCATGGTTCTTCTTGTAAATGAAAAGCACCTCTCCAGGGAAGCTGAAGGGATTAGATACCAGCTGGAGTATTAAGGTAGGTTTTTTTGCACCTTTCTGATAAATTTGTAGCTTAAAAGTCTGGTCAGCCCTGGTGGGATGGGTGATTATGGCTGAGTGTCCCTGGGCTGTGGTGGAGAGGAGACTGAGGCCAGTGTGGGACCCAGGAGCTTCCCAGGAAGGATGGTGGTGGTGACAGCTCTTGGTCCTGACTGCCCGTGCTGGGATGTCTTCAGGGCTCTGGGGCTTACTATCGAATATTAAAACTGTCAGACTGGCCAGCCCTCCACTGAAGCTCATTTAAACCTTGCTAAGAGCCAAATGATGCTGACCTTTTCCAGCCACTTAAAGCAAATGCTGAAGGCTGTGGAGAGCATTCCAGCTGTTTTGACAGCTCCGGTTTCCTTTTTTTGGGGGAGATCTGCACTGATCTCTTTATTATTATTTTATAACACAGCACTTCATTTCAAAAACTTGAACTAGAAATTCCATCTACATTAAAAGCAAAGCTCCTGTACTTCAGTGAAAGTTGCTTGGGCTGTGTTTTTGAGATCAGGATTTTATCTTGGTGCTGGTTTCCATGAAGGCTGCGTGGGCCAGCTCTGCCTGGCAGTAGTGCAGCCTGACCAGTGAGCATCACATGTGACACTTGCTGAAGAGAGCTGTAGACCAGCAGCCCAACTGACTGAATGGATTAAAACAGATGTATAAACTTTGTCTGTAAAATAAGGTAAGACTGAAAAGAGTTTAAACACTTGCATTAAATACTTTTTGTTCAGAGCAAATTTGAATGCTCAAGCTACTTCCAAAATTCTGTTACCTTTCAACTTGTCTTTTTCCTACAGAATTTTCTATTTTAAGTAAGTAGCACAGAGCTCAGAAGGGAAAAGACACAAGTGTCACTGTTCAAAGTGTGCTTTATTGGTTAGATATTTATGGGAGATATTCAGGAAATGAGTAAACACTTGTAAGTATATGTATTATTTATTATCGTAGCTGATTAATTACCACTTGAAACCTTTTGGTTGGCATTACGACTCTCTACAGTCTTCACCAAGCAATGCTTCAGCAGAGTCTAACGTGGCATTCATCCCAGTTAAACCCTGCAGGAGATGCAAGTGCTGCAGTTGATTTCTGGACAATGGGAGTTTGAGCAGTGGAAGGTGACAGTGTGGCACTTGGTGCAAGCACCAGGGGAAGTGAGATCTGCAAGTGGACAGGACCTGGGAGTTGCTTAGTGATGGCTCAGTCCTCCCAGCCCCAGCAAGAGAATTTGCTGGCCCCAGTTTATGGAGAAGCAGCAAGGTGGGGTTAACGTGTCTGACTCTGTCTGATGAAGTGATGACAGTCAGGAGTTTAAACTTGGCTCCCAAGCATTGGGCTGCCAGCAGGGACTTCTGGAATGCTTCTTCACTGCTTCTACAGCAGTGATTCCTCCTCCAGGCTGGAATAGAGAAGTGCATGAAAAAACAAAGGTGGATCTCACCTGTCCCAGCCATGCAACTACTTCTGAATCCACGGGCTCTCAGGGCACACTCCAGCAACCTGCTGGCTCCACGTGCTCCTTGGGCCCGCTGTTAGATGTTGCTGTATGTGAGACCATGCACCAACATCTCTATTCCTGCCCAGGTTTCTGAGCTGTGCCTGGGAAACCTCTTGAAGCCCAGTTATGAGCAAAGCACACATCCCATCCACCAGTGCTTCCTGAAGCAATACATGTCTTTAAGCATTTGCTTAGCTTTAACAAGACTGAAGCATATGAAGCATATGTTGAGATACTTTCTTAGTTCTAATCTGCACCTCTTGAAGAACAATATAAAATCACAGTGGAAGGGGTGGCAGGACTCCCTCTGCCTTCAGCAAAGTAGACGTCATGCTCAGTTGCAACGGGAGGAATCCCCTGTCCCTTGCTGTCACTGTGGAAACTGGAGGCCCTTGCCTCTGGCACTGGCCATCCCTGCACGAATATGCTCATTTAAGCCTTCTACTAAAAAAAGTTTGCAGAATGCTGCAATCAGGAAAGTTCCTTCATCAAATGACTCCTCTGAGGGAGAGGGGAGTGAGTGGGCCTGGAGAGGAGTGGAAGAGTCATAAGAGAGATGTATCAAAATGCTTTTTATGGAATGAATAATTTTTGGTCTGGAGGCAGCAGCGTCGTATTTAATTCTAATTTGGGGATTTTTGGGGAGCGCATGATTGACGCCCAACGAGGGGTGCAGGATGCTGTTTCTCAGCAGGCTGTCATTCCCCTGCTCCATTTACCTGCCAGCTCTCCTGTGGAGAATTCTCACTCTGCATGCCATTAACCCATTTCCCACAGCACATCCCTACAGCCTCTCCCAGGAGCCAGTGGCACATGAGGGGCCCATCCAATCCCTGCATCTATGGGGAGCCACTCTGGAGTTGTGCTGAGGCTCGTTTCTCTTGGCTGTACCTTTGCTGCACTGGTGAGCAGGAGCCTTCCCTAAGTCCATCTGTGGCTGTGCCTGCCCTCCCCAACCCTGAGCTGGATGATGCTCCATCCGCTCCAGGCTCGCTCCTGCCAACACAATGTGCTTTTCCTTACTCTGCACATGGTCATCCCCTGTAGGAATCCAGAGTACAGGGAATATTTCTCTGCCTGTTTTGGAGAGAAAAACCCCCCTGGACAGCGTGGTTTTTGACCTTTATCCATGGAGAAAACTCCCTACTATCTGGGAGGAACTAAAATCTACACAGATGTGAACTAGGTGATAGAATATGATGTAAGGATGTCACAGGGTGAAGAATTTAGAAGTTTTAGGCTTATTAATGTAGTAAATAGATAAATAGTAAAAGTTCCAAGATGGAGGAACCCTTGTAGTTTTCATCTCCTTCTGTCTTCTTCTAGTCCTCCATATTCTGCAGCAAAGGTAGTTTAGGATGATTGGATGAAAAATGCCGCAGTTCCGGCCTGTGTGCCGGAGTGATTTACTGAGCATTGGATGAAAAGTAAAAATATCTGTCGTTTCAATTTTTAATTGGATAATTTACCTATAAAAAGGCTTTGGAATCTTGATAAGCAGCCATTTTCTCGCCTTCTCTTGTCATGTTCTGTTCTACTGTGTCTTTCTAAGCTGATAACACTAGAATAAACAACTATCGAAGAAGCAGTTACTGCGAGTTTGCCTCGTCCGTCTATCAAGCTCCTTGCAAGGACTCTAAGAACTTTAAAGGGCCTCTCCCAGCAAGAGAGGCTGATTTATGGCACTAGCAGTGTCAATCCCTGGCTCCCCTCTGTCCCTGACATGGCTTCATCTCCCTGGGTAAGGATTGGCTCTTGCTGTACCTGGGTTGGGGCCCTGCCCTGCAGCAGTGTGGGGGCCCTGCACAGCATCGCGCCCAGACTGTGCTGGATCAGGAAAGATGTTGCTGGCACTGGGGCTCTGTTTTTTCCCATACTGGTAGTCCTACCCTTATAAAAAGGGCTATTAAGAGTTTTGTTTTACTGCAGTATAAACTTCAGCCAACTCCTTCCTCTTGTCCTGTCCCATTAATTAAGAGTGTGTATGTTAAATGCTGTGAGCCCAAGCAGAGTCTCATTGCAAAGTAAACAGGAGCATGGGACTTAGGCAGGTCTTTTGTTACTGCTGTACAGGGCTTATGCTAGTAACAGCTGCAGAGATTGAACCCAATCCCTCATGAGCTTTCCAAGAGTCTGATTAATCTGTTTAACAGTGGATCTGTGTTTTTGTTTTGATCTTTCTCATAGGAGTTAAATTTTTGTCCCTTTCAGAGTAGTTGTGGATCATATAAGCACAGCAGTATTGTTTTCCTAATTGTCTTCAGGTTTATCTCTATCTATTATGGTTAAGGACTTACAAGATGCGCCTGTCACCATGGCATCAAAATGCTTCTTATGCCAAAAATACTTGATAAAAACATACCTGTATGTGTGCATGCACTTTTTTTTGGTCTGTTGGGAAGTGCAAAGACATTCTGCTGGAAGATCATGTTTTTGCATGATTGTATTCTCCAAATAGTCAACTTTGCAAATTGTGCTTTTCTGCTCATGCTGGCTCTGGTCCACGTGCCATCGGAGAGAGATGTCTTTCCAATGAGCTTTGGGCCAGCCCCTGTACAAGCAGAATTTTGCATTTATATTGTTGATGGTTCATACTGGGTGATGGCACTGGTGCTGTACAAAGACAGGGTCAGTGACAGACCCTGACTCAAACTTAGTGTCTAAAAGTCAAGATATATCAAAGGGAGGAGTGAAGGGTGGGGAAGCAGGGGAAAGAGCACAAATCTTTAGGCAGACTAGTCTCCCCTGGGAAGACCACAAATGCTCTGGCCTGCTTTGACTTTCTGAAAAATACAGCAGCAGTATGGGGAAGCAGAACATTTAAAGTGAAGATGCAGATGTTGAAGGTAACAGGATTTAAAGACTGTGTGGCACAAAATACAAGAAATGTTCCAGTATTTTTAGCAGAAGCTTCTTCCTCCCTCTCGTGATTCTACCTTTACTTGAATGCACTCAGTGATTGCTTTTCATGTGTGAATGCTTGTAAAAATGGAGCTCCCTAAACAGACGTGAAATGTTTATATGAGTTAATGACTTCAGAGAGCTCTGGTTGTTTAAAACAGAGTGGCAATGAAGTTGCCTTGGCTGCAGTCAGTGCTCCTCCATGGAGCAGATCCAGTGCCAGCAGTGGGACAGGATGGTGCTGGCTGCACACAGATCCACCCTTGGGGAGCTTTCTCATTATTGATTTCACTAATGTGCTTATGATGGGGTGGGAAGGAGCCTTCCCAGGGGCTGAGAAATCTGTGTGAAGTGTGTAACCTCTCTGGGATTTGTGCTGAGTGAAACCCTTAGCCTGAAATGGGGGACTTGTAATTGATGGTCTTTATAAAGTGTTTTACCCTGGGTGTTTTCCTACTGCTTCTTTGCTTCCCTCTGAATTGAGTGGCCAGGAAAGAGGTGTGGCGTTGTGTTGCTGGTTGCCACGGGGGCAGTCCTGCCTTGTCCATGGGCTGGATGCAAGTAGCTGAGGAAGAGTTTGCAGAGGTGAGACTGTCCTTAGGCCTCTGTAGAGAACTCCCAGAGAAAGGAAAACAGTAAGCTCCTTTCTACCTGCCTCTCTTTTTCCCCAGGGTACAGCTATTTGTCTGGTCAGAGGATCTATCTGTCCTTGAATGCCCTTTTCACCAGTGCCAGAGGCATAAGTTCAAAGTGCCATGGCACCATGCTGGTCTGCAATCCTCCAGCAGCCAGTGAGTGACACCCAGGAGTGCTGGAGTAGGCCAGTGAAGTCTTGCTGCCCCGTCAAGTGCCTGGGAGAGTGGCTGGACAGAGGCAGACACATAGAGCAGTTATCCCAGCAGGGAGCAGACAGATCTCATGATGCTATAAGCATAGCAGAAGAGCTGGTAATTTTATTTTGAAGGATGCCTATAGCGTGAGAGAGAAGGGGATGCATTTGCCTCAGTGCAAAGTGGATTTGTGATGGAGCTGCTGTGCACTCTTCTCAAAGGCTGTCAAGTTTTCCTCCCTCCTGGAGACTTTGTTGGTGCATCCAATCTGATGGCCATGGAGAGCAGTGGATGATGATGTGCTGGTGTGTTCGTAGCTCTTCCCTTTATCCTGTGTGCACAAATGTCTGGGAGGGTGTGTGTGAGTGCATGTGCCATCCTTGGGAGCAGCTGGGCTGTGGTCACAGCTGAGCTGTCAGTCTGAGGACCTCCATCCAAACCCTCCAGGGGTGAATGTCAACCCACTGAAGCCTCTTGATACGTGAGGCAATGGTGACCTGGTTTAAGAACCTAGCACGGTAGCTCGGCCTAGCCCCCCGAGCTGCTTGGGCCACAGACACACAGCACCAATATGGTAGATGGTCAATATGGCACTTTATTATTTTGCCTCGTGGGGTTTTATAGTCGAGGTGGTTTCTCTACGTCAGGAGGGGGGACGATGGGATGGTAAAAGTTAGTAAGGGGTGGAAGACTACTGGGGTTATGAAGGGCTGTATTGTTTAGAGTAATTCTTATCACAGAGGAATGAAGGGGGAGGAAGGTTCCATGCTGCTTTCTGCTTTCCGTCACATCACGAAATCTTCCGTTCGCTTTTGTCCCTATTCTACCACAACCCACCTACAACTTCAGAGCTGTTTGCTGTAATGGTGCTGAAAACCAGCTTATCCTGTGTTAATCTTATACCTGCACCTGCAGGCAGCTGTAAGGAGCCTTTGTGGAGGTTTTCAGCCTTTTCATCCTTCTTCATCAGTGCTGGCAGCTGCTGCTTTGTGGTAACATCAAAGTTTCTCTGGGCTGTGTAAGTCTCTTCATCCTCAGGCCAGCCTGTTGCATGGGCTTTCTTCCATTCGGCTTCCAGAGGTGGGTTGTTTTCCCTTTTAGTAGATTATTTTGTGGTGAACTTGAAGTTCTTGGAGGGAAGTGGGATGTAGGAAGGTGGTCAGGAGCCATGAGCAGACATGGTCTAATGTTTCAGACAAGGAAGATCACTGCCACAGCAGCTGTGGAGACAAGACTGACTGTGTTTATGGGATTCAGTCCTGTTATTTGACCTCAGTTTGTGAGAGGTTGAATTGTGGTCACTGGATTTACTGCAAAGGGATGAAAAGTCTTCCTCAGTGCCAAAGGGAAAAATGAAGGCAGAGGGGCCTTGGCTCCAGGTGGGTGGTGGCAACTCTTGATATATCGTCCAGCAGAGGCAAATTGCAAATTCACCCCCTGGTGAGAAATCTCTATTCTTTTACCCTTTTCTGTGTAAAGGCAGATGCTCACAGGGCTGGCCATTCAGGTGAAAACCCTGGCTGTGTTCTCCTGTGAGTTTGTTGAAAGATTCAGAAAACCTAAAGCTCTGGAAATGCAATATCAAGACACTGTTTGTAGTGCGATGCCAGTGGAACGGTGTGGAACAACTTAAATTAGTCCTTTGAAGTTATTCCACTTACAAGTGTACTTTTTGTGCTGTGCTGGTGGAACACAGAGAAATCAGCAGCCCTGCAGAAAGGCTGTGCAGTGGGCTGTAAAACAGACTGAACAGACTCATCATTTGGGGGGGTGCCCAGGCTGTCTTCTGGGTGCATCACTGCTGCTGTGCTTGGGGCTGAGGTGTGAGGGGCCTTGGGAGGACAGACCAGACCTGCTCACTGATGTCCTCACCAGGATTTTAGGAAAAGAGCAGGGGAACATCAGCCACAGATCTCCTGTTGGATCTTAAGCTAGCATTTCAAAGGCATCAAGGTGTCTGTTGGGGTCTGTTAAGAAGGATTCATGGGGATTGCATCTTCTCCCCAGCATTGTTTCCCCTGCCTGTGAACATATCCCACAGGATGTTTGTGAAGATGAGCAAATTTGCTTTGCAAGGTGCTCATATTCCTCCAGAATGGAGAGATATTTAAGCCTTATAAGTGGTTTAACTTAATGCTTTTGCAGCTTCATGTGAGAGCTTTTGGGATCGTAACAGGAGGACATTGAAAGTGTTCAGCTGTGGTCCTGGCACTGCCTGCACGGAGCTCTGCTGGCATCCTGCTGCCAGGAGCAGGGCTTGTGTTTGCCTTTGCAGGGGTGCTGAGCTGCACCGGTGGCTGGTGCCAGTACAGTTTAACTCAGGAGTTGAGGCTAGAGGCATCTCCAAAGATGACTTTCAGAGCACTGTATATGCAGACTTGCCATGTGGTTTTGCTCTGCTGGTTCAGCACAGGGTTTCCTGGCAGTGCTCTGTCTATCATAGCATGACAAGATCAGCTGCAATTACTGTGGTGGTGGAAACAAGAGCTTCTTCCTGGCCTTAGAGTGCTGCTGCATCAACGTATGAAATGGATAAATGATTTAGGTAATGCAATGACTTGGATGTGGTCATGGATTGAATAAGATTTCCAGAGCCAATGTGCTTACTCATCAGATGAGTCATGTCTTAGTCACTTTTAGAATAAGTGATTCTCTTTTGGGTGCTTCCAGAATGGGATGGGTGGAGATAAGCTGAAAATTTCCACCCCTGCCTTTGATTTTTTTTTTTAGTCGCATCTAGAACATGATGGAATGGTTTATCAGACAGGAGAGGAAACAGCTCTATCTTGCGTGTACAGTGTACCCCAGGAGATTTGCCTGAATTCCACAGCAATGCAAGACTTCACTTTTGCTGTTTGCTTCCTAGTCAGGCAGAGTGATCTCAGGCTTTAGATTAGACTTCTCAAGCTTTGTTTTCAGCCTACTCTAGTGAATCCCTTCTGTGGGTAGGTGCAAGTCTGAGCCTATTCTCAAACTCCTGTGCCACCAGCAGTGAGTAAAAGCACCCTCAGATGGAAGCTGTTTCCCTGACACAGTCAACATTGCTGTGCAAATAAAACCCTGTTCTCAACCTTTATTTATATATAACTATATTTTTTCTGTTACCAAAATATTGATTAAATTGAGTTATGATTGTTCAGAAGCATGCACATGTGTAAGCAAGTGAATAGCATATCTGAGAGCCTAGGGAAATTCCTTTGTAATCCGCTCTAGGCTTTATATAGCAAGTAAACCTATTGGGTTTTCCTTCTTTCTAATCTTTCATCTCTCTAGTCTCACAGTCATCCTGCAACAAACACAGTGATCAGGAATTAGATCAATTCTGATCTAATGTAGGTTCCTGGTGGATCAGTTGATCTCAGTGGCACAGTGTGATCTCTGCATCTTACTTGACCAATGTGGCTAGGCTGCAGCCAAAGTGGGAGAGTCTGAAGGGAGTGATGTGGGGCTTTGCTGCTGGCTGATGCATAGGCTTTGCTAAGCTGGATGTGGCTAAACTCTTCTCACTGCTTCAAATGTTGAAAATGGGAGTGCACTGACTGTCAGGAACAGGCCTGAAAGCATGAGCCCAGTTTTGGTTTGTGTCAGGAATGATGATGTAGTGTTGTTATAAAAACCATGCTGGTGTTACGTCACTAGCGAGCAGCAGATTGAGGAATAAAAGCGACATGGACGATTCCATACTAACAGAAACCAACCTCTTTATTAATTTACAAGTTTGCTTATATACACCTTAGTTTGCTGGACTAGCATAAGGTCATTGGTTTATTGGTCAGCCACCCCCCAAAGGGATTGGCTGAACCCAACAACACTTACTTCAAATATTTTTCTTCTTGGTACCATAACAATACCATAGTTTATGAAAAACTCCCAACTGTCTTCCCAGAGCGTCCATGAGAGAGCGAGGCTTTCACACAGACACTATCAGAAAACTGAGAAATCTCTCTGCACCCAAGATTTCAGCATCCACAGTGTTAGATCTACTCTTACAAAGGTGCTTTCATTATAGGAAGAGTACCAAGGTGCATGAAATAGGCAGAGGTCGGCATTTAGAAATTTGGGATTCTCTCACTGACCATTAAGGTGGTGTCTGGGTGACCCTGAGCAAGAGCGTCTCTTCCTAACTCCTCTGTGTAAGTGTGGTTTTGGCTCTTGGTGAGTCGGCACTGTCTGTAAAACACAGTCATGGCAGGTGACAGGCACTACGGAAATGTATTAGGCAAGATTTTCAAAAACAGCTGAAGAATTGGGTTTTATTGTTAAACAGAACTGGTGAAAGGAAAGCTAAAAATAGTTCTTCTATGGGTGTCTTTTGTCAGGTAATAGAGAGTAATTCACAGGCTTGTAGGTTTTCAGTTTTCTGTAGTTGTCTGTGCTGGATCTCCTGGGTCACAGGTGTGGAGGATTTTATCAACAGTTCCTCTCAGAGAATTCAAATCGAGAGAAATCTATCACTTCCTCAAGAAGTCTTCTAGTTTGCTTTGTCTCTTAATTGCAGAAGAAGGGGGTTTTTGTGTTCTGTTTTAAAATGTTTTTAAAATTTACCTAACTAATTTACCAATTGTTGCTAGCCTCAAAGGCAAAAGAATGGCACTGATATATTATAATATTGTAATAATAGTAATAATAATAGTAGTTGTAGTAATAGTGTTAGTGTTTTGTTGTTGTTACTGCACAAAAAGCCCTCCCACATGAGGATAGTTCAAAAGCTGTCTCCAAGTGGGTCACCTCTCCTCAGTGTGCTGCAGTGTGCAGTGGTGAAGGGAAGAAAGATGGATGGAGATAGACCCCACCCAAGAGGATGGATGCAATGAGAATTATTTCTGATACTGCCTTGACAAGAGGCCTGCTAGCCTAAGAAGATGCAAAGCAGAAGAAAACATTGTTGTCCTCCTCTCCTCCTGGGAAAGGAGTCCTGGGATGGTTCCCAGAGTAGCTGGGCAGCTCTCTTTGAGACATGTGAAACACATTTACCCAGACACTCCTGTAAGCATTTCCACATTTTTTAGTCTGAAATTTTCTGTGTTGTTCACACATGTGTGATCATCCCTTCTGATGTCCTGAGACCACAGTTAAAGTTCAAGAATGTGTTTAAGTGTTTTGCTGGAGTAGAGCCAACATATCCATCACAGAGAGGAGCAGTGTGTTGGGAAACTCAGTGGCTGCATGCAGACTAACTGTTCTGGGATGCAACCTGGAAGGTGCTGAGCACCCTGGCTGGCAGCCAGCAAGGCTTTTAAACACATGCTTTGGTTCCTTTTTTTCATGTTGTTACCAGTCTTGTTCTTTGATTTCTTTACCCATAGCAACTGGAGAAGGATATCTGAGTAGCCAGAGCAGTGCAATTCATTTGCCAGCGACACCCCAACCTGTACCACCAGGACATGGGATACAGCTGTTGGGATTAGGTGTTGCTACCAGTGCCCAGGTCAATTGGCTTCAGAGTCTTCCTTCTTAGCTCTCTTCCTGGGCATGGGGCAGGCCAGGCTGCGTGAACGATGCTCAAACTACATTTGTAAACCACATCACATCTTTCCACATCTTTGCTTGCTATTAAATTGCACAGATCATATTTCCTTACCACCCTTTCCTCTTAAACTGTGTTTGTCTTTCCCCTGCCTTGAAAATTTTAGCAGCAAACAGCCAAATTCAGGCTTTATTTGGAAGTGGCATCAGCTGCAGTGGAGCCCAGGGCAGGGAAGAGAGGAGGCTGAAAATCCTGTGGAGGTTGATGGCTTCTAACTCTCTTGTTTTTAAGGTTTTGGCTTTGCCTGCTGTGAGCAGGAGGAAGGTGCTGCAGCCCAGATTGGAAGCTGGAAGGAGCTTTGATTGTGCTGGGAGATGGCCCTGTGTGTGCTGCCATTGGTACTAGCTGTGTCTCTTCTGTCCCTGCATCTGCAGCTGGGGCAGCTCCTCCCACAGCTCCTTGTGCCTCACTGGGCCATGCAAGGCAGGACTAAACCCTGGCTTGTCAAAAGCTGTCAGGACATCTCCTTGCCAGCAGATTACTCCCCGTTCTGCTCCTGCGCTTGCTGACTTGGTGACCAGAAACCTGCCTTCTTCCACTGCTCCCCTGCAGAAATTATGTGGCTTTGTGCCATTTCTGACACTTCAGAAAGAGCCCAGCTGATCAAGTACAATGCACAGTACTTGTCCTGAGCCACAAGCACAGGGGCGCTGCTTTGGTGTCCCAGGGCCAGCCTGGAACCCCAGCCTGGGCAGTCTGGGTTCAACCCGTTCACTGGGGTGAAATTAGGGTGCCCCAGGGTGGCATTTTCACACTCGTGTTTTAACTAAAGCTGCACCCGGGAAGTGTTGTTGGCCCTTTGGTGCTGTAAAGCCTTTTTCACTCTGACAAGTGCTGAGTTGTCATCAGCCTAAATTTCAGGGATAGCATTGCAGTGACTCAAAAAGACAGCTTTCTCCCCAGCAGCCTTTGCCTAGATAATCTCCAGTCATTGACCTCGGGGCTTTGAAAGTGCATTTAGGCTTAAAGAGCTAAAGCTTAAGGCTTCAAAGGAAGTGGGAAGCCTGCTACCTGTTGCATTTCCAAGTGTGGGTTGTGTGTGCACGACAAGGGTAATTGTCGGGGTGTACCTGGTTCTGACTCCCGTGGGATCTGCTTTTCATCCCCCAGAGCCTGTTCCCTCTGTACGGAGCCTCTCTGCTGCCGCTGCCTTTGATATTGTGCAGGTTATCTGAGGACATGTTTTCAAGTCCTGGGGTTTCTAAAGATGTAAGGATTATCAGAAGATGGAAGTTATCCATGTGGAAATAGAACAGATACTTTGAGCTCTGAATTTGAAGTCCATTTGTCTTGTAGTACAGAGTTCACTGGTTTTGCCTTGCTCTGTGCAGTTCTGTGCTTTGCCCTTTGCCTGGGGCGATGCAGACTGGCAGAGTTGATGAAGACCCTCAGCCCACTGACATTTAGAGATGGGTGCTGGGATAATTCCCCTGGTTAAAACTCTTTGCAGAGATCACCTTGAAGAGAAATCTCTACCTGTGCTGGGAAGAAGAAAGCCTGCAGTGTTCTGTGCTTACACTTTCATTGTAGATTTGCAATCCTGGAACAGGTGGAAATTAATGTTTTTAAAATGCTGAAAAGACTTTTCACTGCAGCTGGCTTGCAGAACTAAGGAACTTGATATATCCCCTGAAATACCTCCAGATCTCTCAAAGGCAGCTGAAAGCTTTCTCCTTATCTGGGAGGGAGATAAACCTTTAAGACCTGACACACATAAATGCAAACTTGTTCTGCCTAGTGGCTTGTTCAGTTGGTTGTAGATGCTTTTTAAACAATTGTTTAAACAGTGCTGGTGTGTGCTGTGAGATCTGAGCCTGGCAAAGGTGTTTAATGCTGAATTCTTTTGCTGTGTTGATGATCTCAATGTGTCCTTTCCCAGATCCCACTATACTGGTCTTAAACAGAACGAACAGCTTTGTTCTGCAGTGATTTGTTTTCTGTCATTGAATTCTTATATATTGAGCAGCAGCAGGAATTCTGTGAGCACCTGGAATGCAGAGTTAGCCATGGCAGTCAGTACAGAAGGTGCTAGTGGGTGCAGTGAGGCAGGCAGGGCTGAGAAACATGCTAGTGAAATGATTTAACTGAGGAGGAGGAAAGAGATGTCCTGGAAGCATCTGGGTGCCGATGTGCAGCTTGGGCTGAGACTCTCCTGCTAAAGCAGCAGCCTATCTATACAATTCCAGGTGGCTTCTTCCCTCCTCCTTAATTTATTTAATTACTCATGTATATCACGGGCTCCACTGTGGAAGCACGATGCAGTTCCACAAGATCAGTTGTTGTGTGCACTTGGTTTCTGTTCCTCAGGGTGACAGATTGGTGTGTGTGAGAGCTGGCTTGCCTGGCTGGCAGGCTCCCTGCTGCTCCAGAGCCTTTGCTGCAGGCTGGGCTTACCAGGCTTAAAAACCAGACCTTACACTAAAACCAGAGGGCAGGTGCCTTGTGCTGTGGCTGTTCACACAAATCTGTGCATGAGCTCATTGCTGTGAATTCTGTTTTCAGTTCTGTTTCTCTTCTATTCCCTTTTCTTGCTCTCCATGCCACAGAGGTGCTTTCCATCAGCTGCTTGCTGGTGCCCTGGTCCTGCTGTCCAGCAAAGTCCCCCGAAGGCACTGGGTAGCTGCACTGGCCTAGAGGCAGGCTTGATTTGGGTGCCTGGTTCTGCTCCCGAGAGATCAGTGGAATGGCCGTTGTGGAATGTTAGACTTCACCCTTGCAGGTGTTCAGGTCCTCTTGATTTCTTCATTTTCAGTTTGTTTATCACAGCAAACAATGATACAGGTGTCTGTATCATCTTCTGTGGCAATTTTGAGGTTCATTACAGATTGCTGCAGAAGATGGCTCACCTGAGACCAATCCCTTCCCCTTAGAACAACTGAAAAATTTCTTTTTGTAACCTGCCATTTACCTTGCCATGGTACAGACATTTGGAAAGCCATTATTGCAATGAAGACCCTAAATATTAAAGCCTCCCTGATTCTGAGGCAATTATTTTGGTCATTAATTGATAGAGCCTGGCTACTGCCTTACTTGTTAGTATTTTACAAACAATCTAAGACTTTCAACTTTCACATAATCTTACATTCTTAGTTATTTTTTGAGGCACCCCCTCACTGACTGTTTAAATCTACCTCCAGCAAGCTGTGTTCCCTGCCATGGCTGCCTCTTCTCCTGGGAATCACACTGCCTCTCAGCCCAGCAAGTGACAGCAAACCATGACATTTCTTCCTCCTCTTCCTCCTCCTCCTCTTCCCTGCTCATGTTCAGCCCCAGGAGCCTGCTCCCTCCACGGCACAGGTCCTGCACTGACCCTACATGGGACCTTTCTGTGTGAGCTGATGCTGTCCATGCCCACCTCAAGCTGTAGCACCAAGTACTCCTACAGGTGCTGGTTGGGAGGCTGCTTTTCCATTGGATTTATGGGGATCAGCTTTCCCTGGGCAGCATGTAGGTTGCATTTGGGATATTTCCTGCACTCCTGATGGTGACTGGAAGAGGGGGTTGGGGTAGGCAGGCTCTGAGGTCTGAGTTGGTGTCAGGTGAGAGCAGCTTTGAAAATGGGTTTTTGTTCTCCTCTGACACCTGAGTAGAGGTCCCCATGCTGTCCAGGCTGTGTGCACATTAACATGCTAGAATCCTTCCCATTGCTTTCCCTAGGGTCACTTGGAAGTGAGGCAAAGCACCCAGTAAGGCTGGTGGTCACACAGCAGGACTGCGCTTGGGCTCTCTGCCCACACCAACCTCCTCCATCCTCCCATCCCTCACTGCCACGGTATCAGGAGCTGGGATCAGGCTGGAACAGTGGTCAGGATCCTTCCTCCACAGAGCTTTTGTGTCCCTTGTCGCAAGAGCAAATGGGATTTGTTATAATCTGAGCTCAGGTTGTCACCAGAGTCGGTCTGGAGTTGGGTGCTGGGATGTGCTGGTTTGTGGTCACTTTGGGCTGTTGCAGAGATGGTGAGTCACAGCACTTGGCATCCCTAAAATACTCTGGGATATGTGGGCTGAGTGCCTCTCATTGCCTGTTCCTCATGCTTTCCCAGCTGTAATTTGCAAAATAAAAGCAGCTCTGATGCTCATACACTGATAAACAGCTTTAAAAGATTAAAGCAGGAGTGAATATCGTCTGGCATCAGGATCTGATGCCCACAAGTCTCACTGAACCTCTGCTATGAAACACAGCAGCCAAACCAGTCTTACCAAAGTCATTTGTAGCCAGGGCTTGAGTACAAAGGAGAACAACTTCTCTTCAGTTCTTTTGTGTTGTCCCCACCAAAGACATGGTTAAAATGTGCCAACAGAGCTGCACTCAGCTGGATAATGCTCTGGCAGGGCTCCTGTTTCACCTGCATTATCTGGAGTGTTTAATGTTAATATCACTCTTGCTTAGACAGACTTGGCATTCCTCAGTGTTTTCTTTCACATTCCAGTGTTACAGGAATTTCCTTAAGTAGAAACTTTTTTCTTAAGAGTAATTTTTGGTTGATTATTGCTTATATATGCAATTAGTGTAATTGCATCTGATTATGCAAATATATTTAACCATATAATTAGAACATGGAGGGATGAAATATAATGCAGTTGGGAAATCTTTTCTAGAACCTCCCAGGCTCGGGTCTGTGTGCAAGGTGGTTGTTATCTCTTGAATTGTAGGTTGCTAGGCTGGTATCTTGGTTCAGCATCCTGGCTAGTTTCAAAACATATTTTAAATATGCCGTTAATTGCTCTTAAAAGTGGTTACATGGCCTTCATGGTGCGTAATTCCTGTTTTTCACATGATAATATCAGCAGATCACTGCTGAGCTCAGCCTGTGTCCCACACGTGTGTCCTGGGTTGCAGTGTATTCTATTCCCATCTCCATGAGCTGCTGAGACCAGGCGTGGGGGTGTTTCCCTGCCTCCTCCCTCTGGACTATCTTCTGTTAATAGCCCCATCAGTGCCCTGCCTCAGGAACTCACCATCCCATTGTGAGATGCTCCACACAGGGGGGAAGGAAGCCCATATTGCGCACCTGGATAAATTATCTCCTGTTAATAGCCCCATCAGTGCTCTGCCTCAGGAACTCACCCTCCCATTGTGAGATGCTCCACACAGGGGGGAAGGAAGCCCATGTAGCGCACCTGGATAAATTATCTCCTGTTAATAGCCCCATCAGTGCACAGCCTCAGGAACTCACCCTCCCATTGTGAGATGCTCCGCCCAGGGGGAAGAAAGCCCATGTTGCCCACCTGGATAAAAGTCTGGAGTTTTGGAACAGACTGTGCCACTTCCACTGGTTCTTCCCAGTGGAGCAGCTCTCTTTTCCACTGAAGTCCGAGTGGAGCAGCTTCCTTCTCTACCGGATTCCCAGAAGATAGCTACACCACTTCTACAGGATCACTGCTTCGACAGAGCCGCAACTGCCACTCCAGAAAGACTGCAACCACCATTGAATTGGACTGCTACCACCACCCTGCTTGGCAGGGTGCCAGGTCATACCCCAACTCTGTCAGGTTAAACCAGTGTTTTCTGTATTATTGAGATATATATATATATAAAAAGAACTGTTATTTCTATCTCTTATATATCTGTGCCTGAAAGCCCCTCAATTTCAAATTTATAATAATTCTTTGGGGGAGGGGGGTTACATTACCCATTCCAGAGGGGGCTTCTGCCTCCCTTTGATAGATACCTGTCTTTTAAACCAAGAAAGATCTTGGCGCCCAACGTGGGGCAAAGAGGGCGCCTAGAGAAAAAAAGGAATAACAGTTCTTGTGTGTTGGATATAGATCCCTCATTAGGTGGCATCATGTGGGCTAGCTTACCCTGGTTTGGGTGGCACGTGGTTGTGGCCATATTTCTCCCATTTGCAGGCCCTTATCTAAACATGGGTCCTATAACTAAGGCTACTGTGGCGGTTATCCAGTTTGTTTTATGGATTAATAAGGTGAGGAATTCATGGCTTATTAACTTCCTCTGGAAGGTGGGTTCATGGATTCAGAGCTATCATACACTAACTGTATGCTTTTGGGGTTACTTTAATAATGGGACCTACTGTGAGGAGATGACACCGGGGGAAATTTTCTCCCAACCCTTAACTCATCTCTTTGGGTCCACCCCGCCAGTTTTCGAAGGATTCAGATCTTCCCTAAATGCTAATGATATTGTGCAGTGGGTGGTGTTGCTGATAGGCCTATTCTACTTAGTACTCAGAGATAAGGGGAGATTGACTTGGATAACCACCCTGATACCTACCCCGGGGGCTAGGGATGCTGCTCCAGAACCTGACCCTGCCCCGCAGCTCACCTCAGAAATTAACCATCTGGACTGGGTAAAGAAGATACGTGAGATGGGTCAGGTGCTGAAGGAGTGCATTTTCTCAGCTGCTGGGAAACCCTTCCCCTGCCTTAAAGAGGGAGAGTCTAATGGTGCAGCAGTAGTAGAATCCACAGACGTTACAATTGTTGAGGTTCCAGTTAGACCACAAGGGCAGTCACAGCCAGCTGCAGTCGCCCCTGTGGAAACAAGGAAGTCTAAGACGAAATCAGAGCACCCACAACCCGCAGGAGAGCCAGTGGTTGAGATAATCACTGAGTCCCTGACGTACGACAGTCTCTGAAATCTGCACAAAGATGTTGTACGGCAGGGGCGTGAGGCTTTTACAACCTGGTTACTTCGGGTCTGGGACCCTATGGGTACAGGTGTGTAACTGGATGGCAGTGAGGCAAGGAATTTGGGACCCCTTGACTCAGGACTCAGGTGTCAATCAGGTATTTGTAAGGGAACCAGGGCCCCTTCCCCTCTGGGAGCGGCTTTTAATGAGTGTGAGAGAGAGGTTTGTCCACAGAGAGAGACTGCAGGAGCACCATCACAGAATGCGCTGGAAGACCCTTGAGGAAGGGATCCAACAGCTGAGAGAAGTGACAGTATTAGAGGTACTCTTTGTGAGGATGGACAGCATGGCAATGACCCTGACAAAGTCAGGTGCACAGGGCAAATGTTGTGGAATCTGGCAACTCTAGGGCCATCTCAATACGCCACCTTCATTGCAACCATTAACGCTGATAACAACCGAGAGACAGTTGGTTCTGTTGCCACCAAGCTTAGAAATTCTGAGAGCATGATCAATGGCCCAATGCAGGCTCATGTCTCTGCTGTGATTAAGGGCCTACAAGAGGAGATTAGGGAGGTGAGGGAGGAGATGAGGAGGAGCAGTTCCGATATGGCACCAGTGCAAGTCACAGTCCCCCAGGTCAGAGCCCGACGTCCCCCAGTTAGGGAGAGAGCATACACCCCACCAGCTGAGCTGTGGTTTTTCCTGTGTGACCATGGGGAAGACATGAGAAGGTGGGATAGGAAACCCACTTCTGTCCTGGCAGCACAGGTGCGCGAACTCAAAGGGGAAGACACTAACCGCAGGGGTTGTGCTAAAGCGAAAATAGCCTCAGCCTCCTATGACCAAGCTGCCACTTATTACAGAAGGGAAAATGATATGTCAAATCCCCTTGAAGGCACCTCTAGCATGTATGCCCAGGGATGGAATGATAACCAGGGCTAGAGGGGCCCTGCCTCTAGCCAGGGAGAGGCACGGGAGAATCGAGTTTTTTGGACGGTGTGGATCCGATGGCCTGGCACATCAGAGCCACAGAAATATGAAGCTTTGGTCGATACTGGTGCACAATGTACTTTAATGCCATCGGGACACGTGGGCGCAGAACCCGTTTCTATTGCTGGGGTGACAGGGGGATCGCAGCAGTTGACCTTGTTGGAAGCTGAGGTTAGCCTGACTGGGAAGGAGTGGCAGAAACATCCATTTGTGACTGGCCCAGAAGCCCCATGCATTTTGGGCATAGACTTCCTCCGGAACGGCTATTACAAAGACCCAAAAGGACTCAGGTGGGCGTTTGGGATAGCTGCTGTGGAGGCAGAAGGCATTAGGCAATTGAACACCTTGTCTAGGCTTTCAAAAAATCCTTCTGCAGTTGGGCTCCTGAAGGTGGAAGAGCAGCGAGTGCCAATTGCCACCTCGACTGTGCACCGCCAGCAGTATCGAACGAATCGAGATGCTGTTATCCCCATCCACAAGATGATCCGTGAGCTGGACAGCCAAGGGGTGGTCAGCAGGACCCATTCACCCTTTAACAGCCCCATCTGGCCTGTGCGCAAGTCTGACGGGGAATGGAGATTGACTGTGGACTATCGTGCCTTGAATGAAGTGACTCCACCACTGAGTGCTGCTGTGCCGGACATGTTGGAGCTCCAGTATGAGCTGGAGTCCAAGGCAGCAAAGTGGTATGCCACTATTGACATTGCTAATGCATTCTTCTCCATTCCTTTGGCATCAGAGTGCAGGCCTCAGTTTGCCTTCACCTGGAGGGGTGTGCAATACACCTGGAATCGACTGCCCCAGGGGTGGAAGCACAGTCCTACAATTTGCCATGGTCTAATCCAGACTGCACTGGAAAAGGGTGAGGCTCCAGAACATTTGCAGTACATTGATGACATCATCGTGTGGGGAAACACAGCATCGGAGGTATTTGGGAGAGGAGAAAAGATCATCCAGATTCTCCTGGAAGCTGGCTTTGCCATCAAGAAGAGCAAAGTCAAGGGACCTGCTCGAGAGATCCAGTTCCTGGGGGTAAAGTGGCAAGACAGACGGCGTCAGATCCCCAGCGAGGTCATCAATAAGATCACAGCAATGTCTCCACCAACCAGCAAAAAGGAAACACAAGCTTTCCTAGGTGCCATTGGCTTTTGGAGAATGCACATTCCTGAGTACAGCCAGATTGTGAGTCCTCTCTACCTGGTTACCCGCAAGAAGAACGATTTCCACTGGGGCCCTGAACAGCAGCAAGCCTTCGCCCAGATCAAGCAGGAAATTGCTCATGCGGTAGCCCTTGGCCCAGTCAGAACAGGACCAGAGGTGAAGAATGTGCTCTACTCTGCAGCTGGGAACAATGGTCTGTCCTGGAGCCTTTGGCAGAAGGTGCCTGGTGAGACACGGGGCCGACCACTGGGATTCTGGAGCTGAAGCTACAGAGGGTCTGAAGCCAACTACACCCCAACAGAGAAGGAGATCTTGGCCGCCTATGAAGGAGTCCAAGCCATCTCAGAAGTAATTGGCACTGAAGCACAACTCCTCCTGGCACCCCGACTACCAGTGCTGGGGTGGATGTTTAAGGGAAAGGTTCCTTCCACCCATCACACCACCGATGCTACTTGGAGCAAATGGATTGCCCTCATCACTCAGCGCGCCCGTATTGGAAACTCAAATCGCCCTGGGATCTTGGAAATAATTACAAACTGGCCAGAAGGTGAAACTTTTGAATTATCGTCTGAAGAAGAAGAAGAGCAAGTGACACATGCTGAGGAAGCCCCACCATATAACGAGCTACCAGAGACTGAAAGACAATATGCCCTCTTCACTGATGGTTCCTGCCGAATTGTAGGGGCTAGCCGGAAATGGAAAGCTGCTGTATGGAGTCCCACATGACAAGTTGCACAAGCTACCAAGGGAGAGGGTGGATCGAGCCAATTTGCTGAACTCAAAGCTGTCCAATTAGCCCTGGACATTGCTGAAAGAGAGAAATGGCCAAAGATCTACCTCTACACCGATTCATGGATGGTAGCCAATGCTCTGTGAGGTTGGCTGGAAAGGTGAAAAAAGACCAGCTGGCAGTGTAGGGGAAAACCAATCTGGGCTGCTGACGATTGGAAAGATATTTCCACTCGGGTAGAGAAACTACCTGTGAAAGTCCGTCATGTAGATGCTCATGTGCCCAGGAGTCGGGCTAATGAAGAACATCGTAACAACGAACAGGTAAATCAGGCTGCAAAAATAGAGGTGTCCCAAATAGACTTGGATTGGCAACATAAAGGAGAGTTATTCCTAGCTCGGTGGGCCCATGATGCCTCAGGCCATCAAGGCAGAGATGCCACTTATAAATGGGCACGAGACCGAGGGGTGGATCTAACCATGGACAGTATCTCCCAGGTGATCCATGATTGTGAGACATGCGCTGCAATCAAACAGGCCAAGTGGGTGAAACCCCTGTGGTATGGTAGACGGTGGTCAAATTACAGGTATGGGGAAGCCTGGCAAGTTGACTACATCACCCTTCCCCAAACCCGCCAAGGCAAGTGCTATGTGTTAACCATGGTGGAAGCAACAACTGGATGGCTGGAAACCTACCCTGTGCCTCATGCTACTGGCCGGAACACCATCTTGGGCCTGGAAAAGCAAGTCCTGTGGAGACACAGCACCCCTGAGAGGATCGAGTCAGACAACGAGACTCATTTCAAGAACAGCCTTATAAACACCTGGGCCAGAGAACACGGTATTGAATGATCTATCATATCCCTTATCATGCACCAGCTGCCGGGAAAGTTAAACGCTGCAATGGACTACTTAAAACCACTCTGAAGGCACTTGGTGGGGGGACCTTCAAAAATTGAGAAGCGAACTTAGCAAAGGCCACCTGGATGGTCAATACCCGAGGGTCCATCAATCGATCTGGTCCCGCCCAGTCTGAACCTTTGCACACAGTGGATGGAGATAGAGTCCCTGTGGTACACATGAGAGGTATTTTAGGAAAGACTGTTTGGATTAATCCCACCTCAGGCAAAGGCACACCCATCTGTGGGGTCATTTTTGCTCAAGGACCTGGTCACACTTGGTGGGTAATGCAGAAACATGGGGAAACCCGTTATGTACCGCAAGGAGACCTAATTTTAAGTGAGAACTCTGTATAAGGTTTTCAATGTGTATATATGTATATATGTATCTGTAAGGGGGTATTGGGTTGGGTATGTAATAGATGGTAATAGAATAAGGGGTGAATAATGTCCTGAGTTGCAGTGTATTCTATTCCCATCTCCATGAGCTGCTGAGACCAGGTGTGGTGGTGTTTCCCTGCCTCCTCCCTCTGGACTATCTTCTGTTAATAGCCCCATCAGTGCTCTGCCTCAGGAACTCACCATCCCATTGTGAGATGCTCCACACAGGGGGGAAGGAAGCCCATGTAGCGCACCTGGATAAATTATCTCCTGTTAATAGCCCCATCAGTGCTCTGCCTCAGGAACTCACCCTCCCATTGTGAGATGCTCCGCCCACGGGGAAGAAAGCCCATGTTGCCCACCTGGATAAAAGTCTGGAGTTTTGGAACAGACTGTGCCACTTCCACTGGTTCTTCCCAGTGGAGCAGCTCTCTTTTCCACTGAAGTCCGAGTGGAGCAGCTTCCTTCTCTACCGGATTCCCAGAAGATAGCTACACCACTTCTACAGGATCACTGCTTCGACAGAGCCGCAACTGCCACTCCAGAAAGACTGCAACCACCATTGAATTGGACTGCTACCACCACCCTGCTTGGCAGGGTGCCAGGTCATACCCCAACTCTGTCAGGTTAAACCAGTGTTTTCTGTATTATTGAGATATATATATATATATATAAAAAAGTAAAAGAACTGTTATTCCTATCTCTTATATATCTGTGCCTGAAAGCCCCTCAATTTCAAATTTATAATAATTCTTTGGGGGAGGGGGGTTACATTACCCATTCCAGAGGGGCCTTCTGCCTCCCTTTAATAAATACCTGTTTTTTAAACCAAGACAACATGCATCTATACTTTACATCCAGGGTTATGAAAGCATCAGTCCTTCATCAGATCCAAACCCCAGATTCTGCCTTCAGATGGGGTCTCTCAGGGAGAAGAGAGGGAGAACAGGACAAGCACAGAATTGTGCACCTTGAGGTGCCTGTTGTCTGTGGCTCAGGGGCCGAACTGGCCCCAAAATCCCTTTGGAAAGCACCCTGCCTTGAAAAGGACTAAGGAGGAGGGGGAGGTGGAATGCTGCATTTTCTAGACCATGGTCTGGAGATGTTTGATGTCATTTAAGAAGTCTGGCAGGAGCAGGGGTCTGAACTTGCTTTTCAGATTTCTCACGCAATGCTTGAATTGCAAAAGCTGCTGTTCTTTGTCATTCTGTGGTTCCTGGTAAAGCTGTGCAAGGAGCTTCACACAAGTCATCAAAGTACCTCGCTTTAGATCTGATTTTCAGCTGTGGCACAACAGCCAGGCTCACTGCCAAGAGCTGTGGAGAGAAGAGGGACTGGATGATTACAGCAGGATTGAGTGATTTCTCAGCAAGATGTGCTTGTCTGTGCCCTGAAACAAGAGCCTTGTGAGCCCCAACACAAAGCAAACGTGTGGGGTGTGTGCAAAAAGCATGTTCTTATTTATCATGTAGGTTGTATTAATGTCTTCTGCTTCTAGTCAGAAATTAGTACCTAAAATGATTACTGACCCTTGCCAGGGAGGACACAGTCCAAATGGGCAGTCTGGGCCCTTGCCTTGATGATCTCTGCAAGGGCTGCAGGGATTTGCTTCTTTTCAGCTTCACAGAGCTGCAACTTCTTATTGTCCTTTGCCTCTTGGTTTGGCCTGCCTTTTGGCCAGCAATGTCTGAAACTGGTTTTCATAGATGCCAAGAAGCTTGTTTGCTTTTCGAAGGCCTGATTCCTGGCAGCAGCAGTGTGAGTGGAGATGGGCAGGAGGCAGTCTCACCCTCAGGTGCCCTGCTTGGTGTGCCAGGGGTGGGCAAAGCTGAAATGTAGGCCAGCATGCTCTGAATTTAATTACTGCAGGAAAAATGAGCCCTCTAGCTGCTCTCCCACCACAGCATGCACAGATATAATGCACCATAAATGGCTGGTGTATTATTTCTGAAATTCATTGTGTTGCACACCACTTGTGGGGTTTGTGGCAGCTCACATGTTGCTCCGGTGATTGGCTGTGGGACCCAGGTTCCCCTCAAACTTCTCCAGACTGAAGGTATTGGAGTGAGCTGGCTGGGCTTGAGGCAAGTGCCTCCAACCCGTATAAAAAGTTGATGGGTTCTGGGTGGGGGATGTGGAATTATCTCCCTCATATCAGTGTAGCAGTGCTTGGGGAAGTCCTGCAGAACTGGGAGCACAGGCGACACTCCAGGATGGAAATACTGCTAGTCTGTGTTGCTTGGTGTGGGGAGACAGCTTTGGCTCTGGAAAGGACTTGCTGACCTGATATTTCTAAAATGTCATTCGAGGAGCTGTCCAGGACTTGGCAGCCCAGCCCAAGATGTGCTGCTTTTTTCCTTAAAGGGAGTTTCTGCTGCTGTTGACAGCAGTCGGAGCAGATTCTTCATTGTGGCCATGCTGCTGAGGGCAATGTCTGAAGGAAACACAGGTAAGACAGGGCTGGGTGTGCTGCCAGCTCTGCCCCAGGCAGAGGGTGTTCCTGGGGGAGATCTCACTTGAGTTGATGGATGCTGGTGATGGGGATAACGTCCCCCCTGCAGGCAGCCTGTCCTGGTACATGGATCATTGCACTGATTGGAAAACCTGGCCTGATTCCTGACCTTGCTGGTGTATGGTAAAGCACTAGAGAAAAAAGAGTAAAGCTGTTGTGATCTTTGGGACCTCTCTCTGTGACAGCGCCTGTGGGTCTTGTGTGGTCAAGAGGTACCTAATGGACGTGCCTGCAGGCAGGGTCTCAGTGTGACATCCCTGGTGCTCCCCATTGAGGATGCCAGCATTTGAATCCTCTGACTGAGCAGCAGCAGAATCGCTGCCTGAAGCCTTTCTGTGCAAATGCTCATTACAGTTATTATTCACTGGGATTCTTTTACTGCAACGGCCCTTGGCGCCTCAGCACAGGGCAGGTGTGTTCTCAGGGACACGAAGAAGAAGCAGCATAATTCCTCTTAATCTGGAACTGTCACAAAGCCATAAAGTCACTTTTCACAGCCTGTAACAAAACTGGGAAATGAATCTGTGTTTTCTGAGGCTCAGGACCTTTTATCCTCCCCATCTTTTCTGACAGGAACATTTCTAGTTAGGCAAGAGGATGGACCAGGCAGTAAACTAGATTTGTGATTTTTTATTTTTCAAACAGTGCTTTGGAATTCTTCATTGAGCAGCAAAACTAATTGCATCTGCTCATCTCCCACATAAGAGATATTTTCTCCAGGATCATATTCCTTTCAAAAGGGTTTTTTGTACAATTCTCTGCTCAGTGCCAGTCTGGGAAACATGTGCAGCCATTTGATAAATATATTGTGAAAATCATGGTTGAAGTGGCAGTCTGCCTGCAGCAGAGGAATAGCTACAGGGAAAAACGGTAAATAAGATACCTGTAAGTAAATAAATTTTGCTCATATAAGCTTGTTTGCAGCTTTGGTTCGTGTCTACAGCATAATCCTCTGCTCTACAGCAGGTGTTCAGTGTTGTGGGGGATCAGCAGGGACAGCGGAGCTGTGCAGGAGCTGGGAGATGGTGGTGGTGGAATTTCTGTTCTGCTGGGATTTCCCATCATGGCAAGGTATGGTTGTGCCAGAGCCTGAAAAACTGCAAATCCACCATTGATTTAGCCTTGCAGAAATTAATAGTTGTCTTTTGTACCGAGTTTATGCACAGTGAGACTGGGCTGCACATAACTGATTTGTTTGTTTGGAAATCTTTGCTTTCCAATACGGTTTTGGAGGATTTATCAATGAAAAGGAATCCTTCAAAACAGCAGAACCTGAAACAAAGCCGAGCTCTACAGATGAACGGTTATTTTCTTTAAAGTCTTGCTGGATTTTTTAGCCTGCTTTTAGCAGCACTGTATTATTTGTTTCAACACTGTATGGGTTTGTTTGTTTTGATCAGATGGACTGATTTATGAGGTTTATCTTCAGTTTATCTAGTTCAGTTGTCAGTTAGCTGGAGATTTATTTTTCAGCCTGTGCTGTGGGTTAGAACTGAGAAAGTTTGCTTCAGCTTTTGAGGGGGAGACACCCCAGGTGCCTGGTCTGGGTGGTGAGGAGCTGCTCAGGTGACTGGCATGAGCATCACTGTTTGCTGGGCTGCTCTTCCCAGTGCTCCTGACCTTTTTTTTCCTGCTGGCTGAGCAGTATGAGACTCACAAATGTTCGGTCCAGGTGAGCGGTTTGTGGGCTTTCATGCCCAGCCACACAGCAGCACAGGCAGATTCTTCCTTCCCTTTGTTCCCACATATGGTGAAAATCTCGTGGCAGGAGGAAGGAAGAAGTTGTAGGAGCTGCAGGCTTCACCTGCAGATTCATTTTCCTCTTGATGCTGCCTTGGCGTGAGGTGAGCTGTGAGTGTCCAGGGGCTAAAACTGCGTCAAGGAAAGGCCTCGGGTTTGTTTCTCTATAGGCAGAAGAAACAGTTTTTAGCATAGGGTGGCCTTGGAGGTTTCCTCCTATCCCTTGGGTAAGCTGGGTTAAATGGTGGAAACATTTTCACTCCCTCCTTCCCTTCATTTGGAATGATTTCTGTGATGTACCAGCCTGCCAGGAGAGCTGCAGCCCAGCCCTGGCAGAGGCTGAGACAGCAGGGATGTGGCTGGTGCTTTCCTGGCCGTGCAGAGCAGCCCTTGGAAGCCCTGATCTGCAGGCAGGGCTGGAGTCTGACTGTGCTTCCCTGGGGCTGAGGACCTTCCCCTAGAGCCAAGCATGCAGGCATCCCATGAGTGTCATTGGGAAATGTGCTGCTCCCCAGGCTCTGGAGTCCAGGGAAAGCCTCTGCAGAGAGAGTGGCGTGACTGCAGGCTTGCAGTTGCCCTGACCTGATGCTCCTCGTTTAGCTCAGAAGCTTTCCAGACTTCACAAAAGCATTTTGCAGACAGCAAATCCTTGGTGGGCTTCCCACAAATCCTTTTGAAGGATCCTTGCTGGCTTGCCAGCCTGCAGCCTGGGTTTGGGGGTTTGGAAGAGCAGGGAGGTCTGGCAGAGGGAAGGCTTGTGCTGCTTTGCCCCTGGGTTTGTGGGACCACGTGCAGTGTGTGCTGCATGGAACCCCACACCTCTTCCCTTGCTGCTGAGAGCAACCCGCAGTGCCTGCACCCTGGCTCCAAAGGGGATTTGTGCTTTGGGATTGAAGTGTTTAAATATAGTTTTAATAGAAGTTTTTAAAGCTGATCTCACCATTTCATTACTGTTTTGAGTGAGTGACACTTCTGTCAATTTGTTTCAAGCAAGCCTGCAGAAAAGACAGGAGGGGGGAAAGGAGGTGAACAGTGGGATGTGGAGAGGAATATCTTAGATGTGGATATTCCCTTTCTGTGACACCGAGTGCCCAGCGTGTATCCCTATGATTGGCACATGACTTAGGGTGAAGCCTCCAGTCAAGATCTTAATCTGGTTTTCTCATTGATGTAAAAGGTTGCTTGAGTTTGGCTGCTGTGGGGGACTTGGGAGGTCATCCCTATGTGGCTGAGTTCGCTGTAGTGAACAGCTCTGAGCCCTGCTCAGCCTGTGCTCCTTGCCAAGGGTTGTGTGTGTTCCCAGGCTGATGCTGGATGGGGCTCTTTGGACTTGCTCACCCCCACCCTGTCCTCATGTAAATGAAATGTAGATGCAAGTGTCACCTGACTTGCAGGGGTTTTATGCACAACCTGCTTTGAATACAGAGAACCACAGGCTGCAATATTTCAGGGTTAAGCCTGCTCTGGAATTCACTGGATGCAGGCCAGGATGCTGTGAGTAAAGTCAAATACTCCCCCACTGTCCCCAGAAGCTGGGCAGAGGGATGAAGTGATGCAGTGCTGCATCTTCAGAGGTGATTAAGTGTTGACAGCCGTGTGCTGTAGAGGATCATTTCCTGCTCTGCACTGTGTTGGGAAGACTGAAATCTGTTTTAAATTGAGACTGAAATTAGCATCCAGGAAACAGCGATTTTATGCAGCAGTTTTAGCTTTGTATTGCACTTTTGTGTTCTATAGGTCCTTTCCCGAGGAAAAGCTGATTCCCACCATGCTTTAATCATCAAGCATTGTTGATTTGCAACTATCATTTTTATACATGGTGGGCAGCAAGGTTAGCATGTGTTTTCACACGGACTGTGACTGTGTGGGGCCAGGGGCGACCCTGGAACTGGATTTGCTTTTAAATTCTGCTTTTGCTGACTATGTTGCAAATGGCAAGTCATCAGGCTTGGCCGTTCTGTGACACTCTCTAAGGGCCTACAGGGCAGCAGAGAGACCACTGGGGAGCCCTAAATGGCTATGGAGTTGTTGTTAGGCCTGTTGGGTTTGAGTACACGCCAGAAGCCCTTGTATCCTATAAATAAGAATTGAAGAGGTTGAGAGTTCAACCCTCGGCCCTCAGCTGTTGGGATGCTTCTCCCAATATTGTAAGCTCTGGTTGGCTGTAGGTCTGGCTATAGAAGGAGTTCTCTTTAGCTGTGTCACTTGTTACACATCAGATAAAATCTCATTTTTATCTTTTTCCTGTCTAGCTCAATGCCTAGGTTTGCCTTTCAGTCTGAGTGTTTGTACCTTGTTTGCAGCCTGCCAGTGTTTTGCCATCACTTTCTTGCATGCTGGAAGAAGCCAGAGATGGCTTTTTGGTTATGTTTGTGTTGAGTGAACATTATTATTCAGTTTACCTCTGTTTGTGATTCCTTTCAGGTATTTCATGGAGCCTTTGAGCACTAACATTGCTGCTCTCTGCGTGACCATCTGAGACCAAACGAGCTGGACACAGCCATGGGGGACTCTGCAGCAAATGCTGTGGATGGAGGCATGGACACACAGACTGAACTGGTGGAGAGGGTGGCAGCCATAGATGTGTCTGTTGTCCCAGACAGAAGTGACCAAAATGGCGAAGACAACCCTGAAGAAAATGACACAGTCTTTTCTGATAACGTAAAAGACATCCAAAGAAATGGAGTCAGTAGTGACATGGGAATCAATGAACTTCTGCCTTCCCAACAGTCAGAAGATGCTCACTTGAGGCATGTTCCCAAGAGACCTCTAATTAGACCTGGTCTATCAAGTAGGAAGTTGTCCCTTCAGGAAAGATCGTCAACAGGTTATTTGGCTTCTAGCAACACTCCAGGTTGTGGCCCTTATGCCACAGGGCCATCGCCACGTATAATGAGGAGACCAACGATAGAGTCCAATCGGGTCTCCATATCAGACTCTGAGGTAGGCATGTTCTCCCCTACAGCTGAGGTGTTGTGGTAAGGTAAGTCTTTCTTAGGTGGTAATGGGAGCCTTCAGTCTTCTGGAGAAGTAGATCTGAAAGCACTGCTATTACTAAGGTGGGGGCGGGAATCCGTGGAACCAGGGATCATATTAGCTTGGAACCGGAGAGCTCTGCTGGGTGTAGCCCTGGCTCTGACATTTGGCTCCTTTAGCCCTCACCTGCCTGGGACAGTCTCGTTAAGGGACCACGACCCCTGTGTTGTGGTAGCAGGCAGAAGGTCTTTCAGGTTGTTCAGAGAAAGGGCTGTGGCCAAATGACTTTGCTCTCATGTCCCTGCTGCATGTGCCCTCCGGGAATTTACCAGTCATAGCAGCTTTTCTGATGGTATTTTATGGATTTAAACTTCTGGAGATTATGTATCTGCTATTGTGTTTTGCCATAATTGAAGGCATGATTTAATTTTATAAAGAGCTTAAGTGCCTGGCTCCCGTCAGGGTTTTCTTTTGTCTTTACAGCATTTGTAACAGCAGTGGTAAGGGGTAAGGTAAAGAGGGCTGTGACCCTACTCTCCTTCAGAGGGGTGTCTGGGTGGCTGTGGTTGTTCTTCAACTGCTCTCTTGGTCCCAGAGCTGCCCTGGAGGAGCTGTGACATGCTGTCAGTGGTCGAGTGTCTTGATTGAAGGGGGTGATGGTTGCAATTCCCAATGCTGGATGTGCTGTAGTGGGGAGGACAGGGAGCAGAGGGGCTGTTCAGATCACACTGCCCAGTGTCATGACCTGAATGCCTGCAGCAACACAGGGACCCAAATCACTGGAGTTTAGACTTCTGCCAGTGTGGGTCCAAGGGACTGGGAGCTTAACATGTGTGTGGCTTGGTGTTTCCCTTTTGAGAACTGGATGTTTTCTCCTTGCACATCTGAGAGGATGGCGCCATGCACAACCAAATCAGCCTTTGTCTCTGGGGAGTTGTGCAAGTCACATCAGCTGTGGGATGGATGGTGCACCCCCAGCTGATAAGAGGATACATGCAGAAGGTGCACTGCAGAGACTGCAGCTTCTTTGACAGCAGCCATATGCTTTAATAAGGGAGGCAGGGAGGGAAAGGAGCCAGTTCTTGGAAGCAGGACGTGACTTGAGTTCCAGCTCTCCCATCCTGCAGTGCTGTGACTGTGCCAGGACTGAGGCTTTTCTGAAATCTTTCAACGTAACTGCAGTCAAGTGTGACTGGCACAGTCCCATCTGCAAGCAAATTCAAAGTACTCCATCCTCTTCCACAGCTCCTGCATCCTGGGGAGCAAGGGTTACTGCCTAGGGGTGGGAAATGCTTGGTTTGAAATGCAGATGTGGAGCCCTTGTGTCCCTGCTCCTGCAGCAGCTCTTTTCACAGTGCTGCCTTTTTCATGGTCACTTTGATATCACCGAGAGAGCAGTGCTGTGGTGCAGCCCAGCCACGCAGCAGAGCTGTGCTCACTGGAAACCATAATTCATATTAATGGGGAACAGCTGTGGTAGCAGTGGGAAGGGAGCCTGGGCGAGCTGGGAACATTCTGAGGTGGGTGCTTGCCCTCACAGAGGTGCTCTCAGGAGCTGCGCTGCTCCTTCCCACCTTACAGGGATAGGATCTGTATCCTATAAGGAACAGAAGGTTTAGGAAGATGCATGCTTGGATACAGGTTAAAATTTGAGGCTGGGCACTGAATCATGAGCAGTGTATGTCAGGTGTGTGACAGCAAGGTGAGAGTGCAGCCTGCACACAGCCCATCTCCAGCATCCAGTGTCACCACTGCTTCTGCCAAGTAGCTGTTAAAGGGTTGTTGTGTTGAGAGGCACTGCCGGTCCGGATCTGAGCTGTGCAGCTGAGAGACAGCAGGGAACTCTGAAAGAAATGGAGAGCTAGGTCTTTTGTTCTCTGTCAGGGATTCTAAAAGTTACCAGGGTCTCTGTGTTGAGGCTTTTGGTGCTACTGGGGATCAGTAGCACCAAAATCAGTAGCACCAAATCGTGCTACAAAAGTGGACAATCGTGGTGCACTTGGCAGCCGCTGCTGCTGGATGTCTGTTGGTCACTCTGATATGTAGACCCTCTGTGAGGAGTGAGGCTGGTGGGTCACTGACAAGATCCAGCTCACCAGGCACAGCATTGCCCATACCTACCTGCAAATGGCTCTGTGGCACACCTTGTTCTAGGCAAGCTGCACATTTGTATTCCAGTCAGTGCCTCTCACCTGCTTAAAGCCATTTTGGACTTGGTTTTTCCCCTTGCATTGGGTTTCTGGCATCCTCAGTCAGTGCCTTTCAGTAGCAGACCATCCATTGCTCCAGCTCATGGCCAATGCCTGGGTCAGTTCCAGTCTGCAAAGCTGGAGATTAAGTTCAGAAACATTCAGGCTTTATCAGTGCCCATGTGCAGGCACTGCCTGTCAGGAGCAGGGATGGATGGCACAGCTGCATGTCACAATTTCCTGTTGTGTCGATAGCCATCTCAGAATGAGTCTGCTTCCATCTCCAGCAGGATGGCAGCTTCATTCCTGGCTGTCAGTGGTGCTGCATCCTGGGCTGATCTGGAGAAATAATGGAGAGATGTGCTATGCAGAGACAGAGTATGGGGATACTTCAGAGCTGAATGCTCTGCTTTCACTGACGAATTATGGAAGAACATTGTGTTCTCTTAGAGACACTGCTGAGCTTTTTAATGCTGGTTTAATACTTGTTCACAGGCTGGGAGGAAAACTTCTGTTCAGGGATCAAGAGGGCCAAGAGCTGAAGCTGAGCCTGTGTGGATGAGGGAGGATTTATCCAGCGTCAGCAGCAGGCGGTGAATTGGGGCTGTCCTGTCACTGGGACTGATTCCACAGACACCTGCCTGCTGAGCAGGGCTTGTGGATTTATTATTTAGGCAGGTGGTGGCTCCTGGGCTGGCAGGGCTGCAGCAGGGCTGGGACTTGTTGTCTCACACAAAGGCTATTCCCAGAGACACCAATTAGCCAACTGCCCTTGGACTAAGAGTTGGCAGCTGCTTGCTCGTGTCTTGCAGCCACTGCTGACAAGTCTGAATCTGCAGTTTTAACCCTGCAAGCATTATTGTGCTCTTAATTAACCTGATCTGTCATTTCTCTATCAAAGATTGATCTGTACTTTAAAAAATTCCCTGTTTGTTCCCCTTCTTTCTTAGATTATCCATGGCCTATGGCCTGGAAGGTTCTCTCAGTGCCGCCTTCCCTGGCAGGAGTGTCTGATGGGATTCTGCTGCCTTGCTGCCTATCAGTGCGTTGCTCTGACAAGGGAATGGCTTTGCCTTTAGCTGTGGCACAGAAGTGATTAAGCTGAAGCTATTAAGGGTCCATAAAGCTGCAGAGCTGAGGCACAGGCCCCAGAGTTTAGGTTGCTGGCCCACTTTTGCCTCTTGATGTGATATTCCCAGCTCCTACTCAGTGCTGGCAGCAAGGCAAGAGGAGAGGATTTTCCTGAGGCTGCTAAAAGCAGCTTCTGCTTTGCTGCCCAGATGATGCCCTGGTGTTTGTATGTACCAGGGAAAGTCTCTGAAGATGTTTGTACATGGGCATCTGGTCACTGTGTGACTGACAGAGCTTGTCCCATCTGAAAGAGCAGGTCTTGGGTCTGTGAAAGGGGAGAGATGCTGCTTGTTGGAACCTGGCATTTGAAAGTGCAGTGCTGGTGGGTTTGGTTTGGGTTTTAATTCTGCTCTCTTAAATCAACCTTTTTAGATAGCCAAGAAAATCTTACCTGAAGAGTGGCTAGGAGAAGAATAAAAGATGTCTTTTCTTGGGCTTTCTCCCCAGACCTGCCAGCACAGTTAATTGCTTTATACAGTCTCTTCTCCAGTCTCTTCCAGTTGAATTTCCTCTCCCTTTCACACGTTCTCTTCCTTTCCCTGCATCCCAGTTCCTCTTGCCCTGGTGTCCACATTTGCCTCTCCAGCCTCTGGGATCAGTAGGAGACTGTTCCAACTCCCCCTGCCTGGGTGTCCCTGCAGTCATGGCAATCAGCTGGTGTTGGGGTCACTCGGCCAGCCGGTCAGCCAGGGAAAAGGGCTGAGACCGGCTGGTGGAAAAACCTAGGCGTTTGACAATGTATCTTCTGACCTGGAAAGGAAAAGCCTCTCCCACAAGTCCTCGCGGTTGAAATGTAACCTTACCCCCAGACCCTGTGAATGTAAAACTACCTCTCCCAGCAGCCTGTGTGGCTGCTTCCTGCCCTGGTCCTCTCCCTGCCCCTTCCCTCTGTCCTGTGGCTCCGTTCCTCGGCCCCGCCTCTGTACCGTCCCTGTCCCCTCAGATCACTCTGTAAAAACAGTGTGGGCTCGAGGTCTTGGTCTCTTCGCCGTCCTCTTTCTGCCTGTCCACTTTGGTGGATGGAATAAACCAGCTCCATAAGCTGGAGCTATGTGTGCTTCAGCAGGAGTGGAGAGGATGAGTCAGGCCAGTGCCTTCTCCCTCCTCAGAGATGCTCCTGGCCTGTGGATGCAGGGAGGAGAACGAGCTGACAAAGGAAATTTTCTTACGCTGGATGTCCATGGCTTACTCCAGAGGCATGGAAAATAAATCACTTCTTTGTCCTTTCTATCCTTGGCTTCCCCCATCTTTATCACAGCTCCCTGCTTGTTTGGCCAATGGGTTTGAAGCAACTGGTGTCAAGAGCTGAGAGGCAGTGCCTTGGTGCTGGGCTGATCTAGGTCTCACACTCCTCCAGGGCATGGCAGCTGCCTGGTTTTCTTCATAGAGTGATTTCCTTGCCATGCACAAAGGTAGACTCAGGTGGGACCAGGGCAGAGGCAGGAACTGAGCTCCTACTCAGCATGGGCTGAGAGTTTCCCCTTCCAGCCCCCACAAGTCCCTGAGATCAGTTTCTTTTAGAGGCCTTACTGTGGTGCTCAAACCAGAGCTCTTGAAAAGATTAAAGATACCTGGAAAACATTTCTTCAAAGAAATGGAAGACTGTCCCACAGGCATTGCTAATTTCTTTTCCTTGGATTAATTAACCTTTATATAAAGTTGCATTTCCAGCTCGTCTAAGGGAAAGGTCTGAGAGAAGGAGAAAGCCCAAAGCTGCAGCTGGAGAGGGGCTGGGAAGGGTCTACCTTCGTCCCACGGGTCCCAACCTCCTCCTCACTCTTCCAGTGATATCCCAGGGACCCAGCAGGTGCCCAGGCTCCTGCATCAGCTCCGGGGTCTCAGGTGGGTGAGCCCCAGTGCTGTGCTCTCTGCCCAGCCATGGCCAGTGCAGTGCAGCAGGACTGGGCTTTCTTTTTGCACTTCTTTTTGGATGTTGTTTAAAAATCTGTTTATTTTTCTTACCACCACAAGGTCTGGGCTTCCTGTCCATCCTTGTCTGTCCCTGAACAACTTTGTAATTTGAGTTCATTGCTGCCCTTAATACCCATTTTCTGGCTTTTATTTTCAGTTTGCCTGTTTTCAGAAATCCCTTCACTTCCCTTTCTAGGCAGGATGAGTTTAAACCAGTGTTTCCTCATTCTTTTTCAATGCCTCTCTTTAAAGTGTATCTCTGAATTGCTGGAAATTCTTTTCAGATTGGAGAATTTGGCTTTGTTTAGGGGGCAGAATTCTCCATTATATATGTATTCTCCATTATATGTATGTAGGCAGTCTGATCGTTTTCAGAAATATCTGATTTTGGAAATCCGCTCTGGTTCTCCCTTCCCATCCTTGCCTCCCTTGGGACAGCAAAGGCTCAATTCCCAGTTTCTCAGGGTTTCTGTCACCCAGTGGTGACCACAGTGGATTTCTGGAACTGGGCCTGGGCTCTGGACTTCACTGTGCTTTATGATTTTTGGCCAATTTTTGTTTTCTGTGGCATTGATTCCCTCCCTTCCTCTCTTGACTAATAGCTTGGACATGTTAACAAAGGGGGCATCTTGTTTTTTAAGGCAAAACAATTACTGCACACTTGGACTGGCTGTGTCTTCTTTGGTGACAGCTTTTCATTAAAGGATCTCATTAAGGTTCTCACTCTATTTGTATTTATCAGCCGTTGCAAATACATCGGTGCGATGAAATCAAGAGAATTGTACAATGTTATCTTAAAGAAACACTTGCCCAGAGATAGGTGTTTTTTTCTGATAAAGGAATAGGATAATTACCCCACTTCCTGCAGGAGAACCAAATAACAGAATAACAACCCTGCCAGTCTGCAGCAACACATGGCAGGAGTTGCTTCAGCTGTGAATTATGGTCTTTTCAGCAAGGGGAAAAAAAAGTAGAAAGCACCTGTAATCTAGTTTGATTTTTGCTGTGTTCAGCTCAAGTGCTGGAAGCACGGCAGAAGCTGAGGTGATGGTGATCCACTGGGAATTATCTGAGTGGGGAGTGATGGGGGCGTGGACCAGGTAGGGATATGGTGGCAGCGAGTGTAAACTCTGGGAGGCTGTGCTGCAGATCTCGTCATTGCCTTTCCCTTGGACCATTTCTGGGTATTCCCTCCCAGTGTTTATCTACCCCTTTCAAAAAACTGTCCCTGCAGATGGGGGTTCTGGTGTCACAAGCTCCATCTAGCAGCAGTGAAACACCAGGGAGATGCCTCAGGTGATCAGTCTGGTGGGGAATAAGAATGGTAATTTCTGGCCAGAGGTAGGAGGGATGGTGGGGAGGGCAGAGTCAAAGGAATTGGTGGCTTGGACACAGGGATAAGGCACAGTCCCTCCTCAGCTGCAGTGCTCTTTGTGAGGATGGATGGATGGATGGACGGATGGATGGACTGCATCCCACACAAAGGGCTCTGCTCCTTCTGGAGGGAGGGAAAAGATGCCACCATGGCTTCCTTGGCAGAGTGTGAGCAAGAAGAAGCAGCACTTGGTGCTTTAGAGATACAACCTTGGTTTGAAACAAGATACTGAGTGTGCAGCAGAGTCCATGGCTATGTGTGGAAGGCTGTATCTACTCCTGCAAGTGATCCCTGCTCAGGGAGGAGGCCTGGTAGCAAGAGCTGGTCTTTTCAAGCTTGCTGGTTTGAAGAGCAGGAGATGTGAGGTGGTTGGAGGCTTTCTTGGAGGAATGGTCACTTTTCCTGCCTGCCCCAGCTGCTCCAGTGGGTGTTTCACCCTCTGCAGCATTGCAGTTTTCACAGGACCAGGCGAGGGGTGCAAAGCTGAGCACAGGGAAACCAGGGGACATCTTCAGAAAAGTGTTCCTGCTGAGTTTGTGAAAATCACCACGATGAAAAGCACAGCCTCACACTGGGAAGCAAATCTGCTGGCACAGTGTTTGCTGGGGAGTTTGTCCTCCACGTGTCCATACCCTGGGTTCTTGTATACCGCCCCCTCCTTTGTGGAGGGGCGTCCTTTCAGGGGCCTCATGCCTTACATCTTGGCTTTTGCTGGGTCATGCTTTCTCCTCACTTGGTGCTTCTGGTTCTGATGGATTGGTTTTTACCTTTGGAAAGACACGTGCTTTGCTAGCAGCAGAGTTAATACACTTCTATGGCCCCATTACTCACAGTTGGCTGCTCTTCCCTGTCAGGGAGGTGGAAAAAACTTCCTTCCCTGGCAGCAAGATCAAGATTTAAACCATTCCTTGTATTCCTGGCAAGCCACTGCTTGTAGGCTTTAAAAGTCATCAGTCCTCCATCTCTTTACTTTTTATTGTGATGATCTTTTGAGTTAGGAGCATTAGGAATGTTTTCTGGTTGGTGATGGAGAAAAGTCAAAATGACCATCTCCCACACCTGTGCTGCATCCTGAGAGGCAGAGGAGTGTTGCTGTTGGTGGGAATGCGGCCTGGGGCAGGGACTCTGACACCCCCTGTTCTTACCAGTGGACTGAGGGCATCTGGCACTGCTTTTATGTTGTTGTGCTGCTTCTGTAGATGGTAGGGCTATTTTGAGGTTTATGGGAAAGCTAATCTACCTGTCTGCATGTTTTATATCAGCTTTGTTCCCAAAGAAGTGCAGAGGCTGGCTGTGAATTTCCAGCCTGCTTTAGTGCATGGCAGTCTTGGGGAGAAATGTTCAGAAATGCTGGCTGATCCCATCTAAGGCTCAGCCCACACCCTGTCCTGGGGTTGGAAACTCCTCCTTTTCCTCACCCCACCAAATTTGGGGCTCTTCCCTCCCCTGCAGTGCAGTTCAGTGCTGTGTTCAGTGAGGACCAAGGCAAACTCCACTGCAGCCCACTCTGCCTGCTGCCAGCACTGCAGAGATCCCGGCAGGAGCTCTCCAGATCTTTGCCAGGAGCTTGGCTCTGCAGCAAGGTGTGTGCTGTGCTGTCCACCACGGACCCCCTCACCGTGCTGCTGCTGTGGAATTGCTTTCCTTTAGGCAGCACAGTTCTAAAGGAAGGGTGGGTTTAATGTCAGGTGGCTGCATGGATTGTAAAAATCTCTAATTTTTTCGTTTTGTCTCTGTTTCTGGAGTTCTTGTACTCAGAGTTTGGATTAGAACACTGGCAGTACCAGGATTCTTCTTCTAATTTGTTTGTTTATTATTTCTTATCTATAGCACAGCTGTACGGAATGTGCTTCTTTGATGCCAAGGTGGAAAATGGCCACTGAGTGCTACTTCCAAGGTCTTTTAAAGCCTAATTTAACCAATTAAGAATTGCCAAGCAAATTGTTTTTATTTATAACCCAGTAATTAACTATTCATGGTCTGCGTTGCGGATTTTTTGAACCAATACCAGAAAACACAGATTTGTGAAGAAGAAAGAAGAAGTAAAAACCCACACCCAAAGTCCTCCATCTTGTTACATGCATATACATTACATTACAATATACATTACTGTATCTCATAAGCTTAAAACCCAGGATTCCAACAATGGATCTTCTGTTCCATCTTGTTTTTCCCCCTTCCCTGCTCCTGGTCTGTGGAGGATCTCATCACCCCCTCATCACATCCCCACGCCGTGGGGTTTCAGTGCTGGATTCCTTCCAGCAGAGATCAGCCCTGCTCTGGGGTGATTTATTTTAGCAAATACCGTATCAGCTGAAGGGAATCCACTGTTTGTGTTGCACAGCAGAGGAACTTGGCTCTGTATACTCCCCTGGAGGAACTGCCCACAATCCAGGTGAGGGTTCCTCTGAGTGTAGCCACAGCCATTGTGCACAGCCACAGAGTGTCCCTGTCTATGCCAGGCTGATGTGGGGAAGGGCACAGGTTCCTGCTGTGATTCTGGGGTGGATGCTGGGAGCTACCAGGCCATGAAAGCCCGGGAAGCTGGGACAGGGGTTTTCCTGCCTGGTACTGAGCACAGTCCAGTAGAGAGGGTTAATGTAAACAGCTCAGGGGCTGGTGTTGGGCCCCTGGGCTGAACCTAGAGCAATGCTGGGGAATTGGGGAGGTTTTACACCAGCACAGTCAGAATCAGAGTTCAGCCCATAAGTATTTTGTCTTGGGTTGTCAAAAAAAAAAAAAAAAAAAGGCAGTGCTTATAGTGTAACATACCCCAGTTTAAGTAAGATTAAGTCTTTAATTATTCAGCATTCTGCTGCTACTTGAACCTGATTCAAACTCAGTCATTTCCTTTACCAATACTCTAATTATGTTCTTCTTTTGATCTGCAGGACTGTGTGCAATTAAACCAGTACAAGCTGCAGAGTGAAATAGGCAAGGTACGTACTGGGGCTCACGTTGGTCACACCAGCCTGTGTCACACATGTGAGTAGGGTGGGAAGGTTGTGCCAGCCCAAGGGACCTCACAGGCCAGGAGTCCTTGCAAGTTGTGCTTGGTTTGGGGTTTTTTGGGGTTTTTTGTTTCTTACTATTTTGAGCAAGTTTTGTTCAAGATCACAGTGAAGTTACTTCCTTTGAAATCTAAATTTATTTTTCCTCCCTGAGAAGGTGGTTAAGCCGGCTCCCTTTCAGGGTGTTTGCTTGCCAAATGTAACACTAAGAGCCTTTAATGCATTAACACAACACAACAAGGAAAATAAAATTTTAAAAAACCCAAAAAGATGATCAGGACAGATGTTTGGTCCCCATCAGGACTAGTTAAAGTTTTTATGTCATGTGAAATGCTCGTTTAATTCTAGTGCACGTTTAAAAGCCGCAGAATTATTCAGAAGAGATTCCTCTAAAGTTATTTAGAGGTCTGGGCTGGTGAGCAGCTCAGACACCTGCACATTTGGCCATGTGCCACCATTGCAGATGGGTCCACGAGCAGTGGTGCTGTCTGGAAGCCGTGTCTGCAGCTGGAACATTTCAGTCAGAGGAGGCTGCACCCTGAGCTGCAGAGACCTTCAACAGAAGTTTCATTAGCCCAAATGCCTCCAAAACAAGAGGCTGTGGGATGGCACCCTCACCATCTGTGCCGTGGGCTGTGCACTTGGCTGCTGGCTGGAGGTACCACTGCTGGCACAGCAGATGCCATCCCAAACTCACACCCAGCTTCAGACCCACTTATGACTGTTGTATGATTTAAGGAGAGTGTGAAACCTCCTCTCAGGTGGATTTGTCCCTGCCTTCTTCACTGTGGGTCACAGAAAGCCGATGGGCACTGTGAGGTTGGTAGAGGGTCTGCTGGACCTGCTGAGCTTCTGGATCAGCAGATGGCTTGTTGGTCTCCTCTGAGACCAGGACCTTATTTCAGCTCTCTGTGAAGTCAAGAGAAATATTTTGAAGGCTCCAGTGTTCATGCCACTCATTTATTCAACAGGCATCTGTCAGGGATGATACCTGGTCATGTTGTCATGTCTCGCTTGCATAACATGAGTGTTTACCTGGAACTTTGACAAAACAGAAGTTTGGATGGAGCTTGGCTTCAGCCTGTCCCTGGAGCTATGGATACAGCAGCAGTCCAGGTCTGCATCTCCCTGGGCAACATGTGGTTGGTTGGTAGAAGGCAGGTCACCACTGAAGTCCATTTGCTGTCAAGAGATGGAGAGGTCTTGTGCTGAAAATGGTCTTGTAGAAGAACAGGAAAGGTGTTCATGCAGAATTTCCAAATTTGCACTAAAAAAAATCTGCTTGAAAATTTTTCTCTATGCTCCTCACTGATGTCTGAGTTCAGACAGACACGGTGGCTTTGGCTCAGGGCAGGAGGTGATGGTCAAGCACTCAACTCCTCCAGACATTGGTAATCCTCCAGTGCCCCATGGCTGCAATAGAGCTGCCAAAATGTACAACCTTGCTGTAGGGCCACATCATGTGCAGACTGCTCAGGGGTCAGCCTGGCCTGGGGCCTTGGAGGTGTTTTTTTTCCCAGCTGTGGTCTACCAGCCTCGAGCAGCAAGAAGATGAGGTGAAGCTGCTCGACTGACTGTGCAATTCCTGTTTGTTTTTAGGGTTCCTATGGCGTTGTGAAACTGGCCTACAATGAGAACGATGACAAGTATTATGTAAGTGTCCCTCCTCTGCTCCTCTTTGCTGCTGCTATTCCCTCCCTGAGAACTGGGTCGTCTCTACCTGGCTGCTCTCAGCATATGCACTTCTGGTTTGGGTGGCTTGCAAGGAGCTGAAGCTCCCACTGGGCACAGAGCTGCTGCGCATGGGAGGGGACCGGGTGGGTGCCTTATGTAACAGGCAGGCTGTAGAAGCATGTTGCTGATTTGCCTTGGCATTTTCTAGCTATGAAGCAGGTGACCTGAAATTAGAGGCATGTTGGTGGTGGTATTCAGAACCTGCTGTGCATTGGAAGCCTGGCCTGGAATGAGCAGGCGTTTTGTAAGGAAATGGGGGTGTTTCTCAGGAAAATTCTGAACAGTGTGGCGTGGCTGGGCAGTGCTACATCCCCTTGGGCGACGCCTGGGGAACACTGAGCGAGGCTCACTGTCAGGGCATGAGGCGTAGGGTGCAAGACAGAAGGCAAATCTTGGGTTTTAATGAAGCCAGGGTTGGAGAGTTTAATATTCTAAAAGGCTGCTTATGCTGAAGGCTCCTGTTCTGTGCATCCTCTTTCAGAGGCAGGTGAATCCCAACCATCACAGCTGGGATTCCTGGGAAATCTACCTGCAGATGTGCTCATGTCCCTGGGCTTGCCCTGTGGCTTGTTTTGTTCAGGCTGAAAGCAGGAGCTGGAAGGAAGGAAAACTGCCTTGCTATGTGTGGCTGTGCCTGGAGGCTTCTGATGGAGGCAGTTTCTGATGGATCCCAGGGCAGGAATCTGCTGAGCAGAGCTGCATGGTTGCAGTGCTGTTGAACCTGAACTCAACACAGCCCTGCCAGAGCTGCTGCTCCACACTGCATTTGATGAGAGTGTCTGGCTGTTGCTCCTGCATGGGGATGAAAATGGGCCCCTCAGAGCACCCAGACAGTCTCATGAGCTGCTGCTTGTCCCTGCTGGCCTTGGGACAACGGGGAATAAGGTGTGTTGTGGAACGTAAAGCATGCTCATTCCCCACTGGTCCCCAAACAGTTTTTCCTCCCTGACTCTTGGATTTACAAGTGACACACCAGGTTGAAAGGGTCAGGTGGGAATTGTATGCCCGTGGGTATTCCTTAGCTTCCAGCAGGCGTGAAACTGCAGCAGGAATGTCTTGAAATGAAGGACGGAAGAGATGACACAAAAGTCTGGACAAGGTGCCCTGGAGCTGGCCAAGGAAAGGAGCCACAATTCTTTCCATCTCCCGTCCTTTCCAAGCTGACTCACAGCCACACCGGAGCTGTTTCCAATGGCTCCCTTTCTCTGCTGTCCTCCAAATCCTCCCTGCCATGCCCTGCAGCAGGATGGTTTGTTCTGCAGAGTGATGATGCCAGCCCTGGCTTCCCTGATCCATCTGTCCCACCAGCACAGGCATGCCAGGGCCAATAGCACAGAGTGGGAACACATCACATCCATAAATCATGTTTATTTCCAGCTGAAAATATTTTTCCTTTGAAAATTGTAATCCTTACATTTTGGCACTGCCCTTTAGTTCATTTGAGCTGCCCCCGTGGGCAGGGCAGCTGTCACAGCTCAGCAGGGGAGAGCTGGATTTAGGATAGCATTGCCTGCTGCATTCCTGTCCCTGTTTTGGATGCAGATGAACTCCATGGATGTAGATTTAGCTGGTCAAATAAAAACCAAAAGTGAAAGCCTGTGTGCAGGTTAGCCTGGTGTGTGTTAGTTAATCCCCATTTAATCTTGGTTTCTAATCTAAGCAAACACTTTAAAGGTGCTGCAGCCCGGGAGGGGCTCTGTGCCTGGGGGCTGTCTGAGCCTCACCTGAAGCCAGGCAGGGCATGCAGACCCCCTAGTGCCAGCACTGCAGGGATGTGCTCTTTGATTCACCCCATTCTCCTTTTGGGGTTGAGCTGGATCCCAGCTGGGATCCTGGGGCTGTGGAGGTGGTCCTGGGAGGTGTATGGAGAGATGGGCCCAGGGCAGTGCCTGCTGTGCATGGTTGTGGTGGTGTCTGTGCGGGAGAGGAGGGGGCAGGCGGCTGTGCTGCTGGGAAAGGCTGAACTCTGTCCCATGTCCTCATTCCCCTCTTGGCTGGGGCAGTGGGAGCTGTCCCCTTCTCTAGCTGCAGTCACATGCCTTGCACCCCTCATCCTCCCCGCTGCCTGTGCTTGTGTTTTCTGGGAGGGCAAGCTGTGATGGAGACACTTCTGCTTTTCCAAGGCATTAAACCAGCTCAGGAGCTGGCAGACTTTTCAAAGCTTCAGAGAAACAGTGCCAATTGCATAACTGGCTAATGGTGGCTTAGCTCCCCACCTGCCTGGTGTACCTGACCCTTGAGCTCTCCCAGAGCTGAGACAACTTCCATCCTGCCCTGATTATCCTTTCCATCCCTGGCTGTTGCTCAGCAGTGCACCCCGACCCCCGAGGGTACCTAATGCCTCTTACTAGCAGTTAATGGAAGCAATTGTGATTCTAATAGTTGGGAAGAGCCTTTTCTGTGTGTTTTGTTTTCCCCCAAATTTAGCTCTGGAGGGTTTTTTGACTCAACGGTGAAAAGCAGTAAGAAGTAATTGGAGGAAATCAACCCTCGGTTGGCCTTTAGTGAGCAAAGCCAGGGTGAACAGGGCTTGGAGCACTCTGGTCTAGTGGAAGGTGTCCTTGCCCCTGGCAGGGAGTTGGAGATGGTCTTTAAGGTCCCTTCCAACCCAAACCATTCTATGACACGCTGTCTCTGTAACTAATTTACATTTGCAGTGGTTTAGCATGAGGCCAGGGTGTTGCTGCCTTTGTTATTGTCTTTAAGCTAGCGTGCTGCAATAACAAGGACCAAAACTGTAAAGAAATAAGAAAAAAATTTATTTGGGGGTCTAATTCAGAGTGTGGCTCCTGATTCTTGCTGAGGTGTGGGACCTTTTGCTAGCTCCCTTCAAAAAGGCAGAGTTTATAGGGACCAAGGACTGAGTATAGCTCCTGTCGAAGCAAAAGGAAAGACTGCTGCTGCTTTAATGAGTTTCGGATCTGGCCTAGAATTAGGAAAAACTCTCAAGAAAAAAATTCAATCCCCACATTTGGGAAAAAATGTAGATGGGTTGTGTTTACTTTGTGGGTTTTTTATCTTCCATTAAAGATGAGGGAGTGCTTCTAAGAGCTTTGCCCTTGGTTGCTGTGAGCACCTGCAGTGCCTGGGAGGGCTGTAAAAGTGTCCTGGCTCACATCAGTGGATGCAGGGAATGCGTTAGACCACGGAATCTCGAATTTCTGCACCAGGTATGTGACCAAATGCTCCCTCCAAGGACGAGACCCTGCTGGAAAGCAGAGCTGGCTGCCAGAGCAGAGGACCCTGCTGCTCCTGGGGCAAATGAAGCTGTTGCAGCAGCTTCTGTGGAGCTATGCCAAGGAACCCTTTACACTGGAAAGGTTTCAGTGTCTCAGCTTGAAGGAGATGCTTTGGCAATGACTAGGGGAAAAACAAAGGCCAAGTTCTGTGAAAAAGCAGCAAATAAAAAGCAAAGGCAAATGTGTCCAGGCAGAGATCTAGATTGGAATCATTGTGCTGATGGAATTTGATTCTTTGATGCCTCAGGTCATGTCTTCCTCCTATTTTCAATCTCTAAATCAGCTTGCAAAGAAAAGTGGTTATGATGGGCATTTGTTATGCTACTGCTGGAATAAGGCAATAGTGTTTAGGTTGTCAAGTGGATTTTTCTTTTTTTCATCCTTCTTTTTAAATCTTGTTTCCTAAGAAACAAGATTTGTGTGATTGTGGTCTCTGCCTCTGTTTGTACCTAACAATCTTTGCAGGGAGGGCTGTTTCCTACCAAGTCTCAGTGATGGGGAGAAATTCCTACCAAGTTTATAAAAGCAGGGCTGAACAAAGGGCTGCTGCTGAGAAGGTGGTCAGCAGCAAGCCTTGAACCTTCCAGCCCCTGGAGAATACACTTTGGTTGCCATCCAGGCGGAAAGGGAAGGCACAGCTCCTGTGTTTCCCATCCTCTTGCTCACATAACAGCTGCTGGACCACTGCCAGCTGCACTCCAGAGCGATGAGGAGCAGGGGAGTGATCTCTGGCTTGCTCTAACACCCCGTGCTGTTCAGCTGAGGGCTCGTTTGTGAGGGGCTGGGTCACCGGGGGTAACAGCAGGATCCTCGGGAGGCAGCTGGGGACAGGCAAGCTCCAGGACAGCATCCCTGCTCTGGTGGCATGGTGTGGATGGGGCACAGCCTCGTGATGGAATTCTGCTGATGGGACAAAAGGTGACAAATGCAGGAGCAGGATTTTAAGGCCATGGCAGCTAAGCCTGCCTGGTTTAAAATTCTCTTTCAGTTTGTAACACTCCTCTTTCCCAGCAGAGCTTCCCTCTCAGCTGCTTTGTCTGAGGGATGTTGTTGTTAGGCAGGACAGGTGAGGAAGGGCTGGAAACACCCTCTGGTCTGTTCAGCATTCCCACAGTGTGCCCTCATGCACTAGCAGGGGATTTAGGTGTTTAGTAGGGACCTCTGAGCAGCGTCCCACTCCAGTGGGAGCTGCAGGTAGGGACTGTGCACAGGCTTCTGCCCTTGCACTACAAGTTTCTCCCTTAGCAAATACAATGACATTCTAAGTGCTGTGAGAGCATCACCAGGGACAGGTGATAGGTTCCCTTGGCTCAATCATTTTATCACCCTTCCCTCCCAAAACGAATGGCCATTTTGCTGTTGTCATTACCCACAGCTTGTGGTTTCCCTGTTGTGAAAGCTGTGTCACGGGCATTCCTCCTCCCTGTGAGCCTGGGATCTCCTTTCCCTCAGGCAGCTTCCCTGTGGTTTCCAGCTATAAGGTTGATAGGAAGAGAGCAGTAAGCTTAGATAATAAACATACATCAGAGAAAAGCACACAGTTCCTGCTGCTTCTCAAAGGGAAATGTCAAGACCCATGTCCACGTGTGAATAGTCGGGAGGAGGATGTGTGGAGGAAATCTCCAGGCTCCCTTTTCCCAAGAAGACTGAAGCAACACTTGCCTGTGCAAAAGGAAAATCCCTCAGCTTGGCTCTGAGCTGGTTCTTTATCAGAAAGGCATTATCTGGGTAATTAGCTCTGCCTATGAGTACAAATGTCTTTGGCTCTGTCATGCATGTGAGCCCAGAAGAAGAGGTTTGCTGAAGCATCCCTGAGATGCTCCCATTACAGCAGCCACAGTTCAGGAGGAAGCCTGGTCCTGCCAGCTCACTGTAATTAAAGTGAGGCTTCACAGCCACATGCCCTCCTCTCTGCTCTTGTGATAATTAAGTGGTTCTGGCCTGTCGCATGATGCACTTTGTTTTTTGTCCATGTTTGAGTTTGTCAGTGCAGTGGGACAGGTCCTCTCTTCTGACCCAGCCCTGCTTGTGCAGTAGCAGATACTGGTGCTTCAAAACTGGTATAAGCATATCCTGGTGCTTCTTTCCCAGCAGTAGTGGTGGTTTGCAGACAACTCACCCATGATGCAGTAGCCCCCCACTGCCCCTCAAGCGTCCTTCAAGGACTTTGGGTGACAGCAGTAGCTCCTGTTCCCCCCATTTCTGTCCCCGAGAGCAAGTCTTGTCTTAGCTATTGCTCCTTTCTGTACCTTCCTGCTCCCTCCAGCTTCTCCTGGGAAGGATTATCCTGATGTGAGCACGGCTGGTGGTGATGGTTCAGTTTCTTAGGCTGAGGCCCCCAAGCTCCCAATCTTGGGAGCTTTCAGCCGCAAATTCCATCTTCTATTTTTGCCTTTTTCTAAAGCTCCTTGCCAGAAGGCAGCGAGGACTCAAGATGGGATTGGAGCAAGAGGAGCTTTCTCCTCCTGAGTTGGCAATAGTTGAAAGAGAAGTGGATGTACTGATTCCTTTGATTTTTCTCATAAATTTTCATTACGGAGAGATAAAAGTGGGGAGCATAGGAAGTCCTCCAGGCTTGGTCGTGGCCGTATTTGGAGGTGGTTGTGCACATCTTGGATCCTCTTTCAGCAGACCATGAGTCACTTGGCTGCCTGTATTGGACACAGAGCTGTGCTAAGTCAAAGATAAGCACTTCTGAGTCTGTCTCTCAACACCATCATTTCCAGCAGTTGGTTTGGAGCTGTCAGGCAGGATTGAGACACTGCACAGTGTCTCTTGTCAATTACACGGGTGCAAATCCAGAGGATTTCACTGGATCAGTACCAAAAGTAACAATCCTTTCAGCGAGCCATGAACCTGTCTGCAGTGGGAGCACCGATGGGAGGTGGGGATGCTTGGACATGTGGTGCCACCGTTGCCAGGAAAACAACTTGGGAAGGAGCTCACTGAAATGGATTTGGTGACCTGTTCCTGGTATATGTGCTAAAAAGAGGTAGTGGGCAGAGACCCTGCCTCTGTGGTATTAATGCAAAATTCCTGGATGTTTGACTGTGTCCTGCAGGACTCCTTGGTTAGTTGTATTTTGTAGGGATCACTCCAGTGTGAAATACATATTGGATGCTTTATTAGTAGGGATAACTGCTTAGGCTAGGGGAAGGAGCGGGTGACCGTCCTAGCTCCTGGAAGCACAGACTGTTTTCCTAAGCAAATTGTGCCATGAGCTGGTTTCTCATTAAATATTCATCTGCTGGGCCACTCAGGGGCTTTGAGTGGCCCTCCAAAAGGTTATTAATGCACAGAGCATATGGAGGCACAAAGACTGTTTGTTAAATTCAAATTGCCTTTTGCCACTATGCTAATGCCAGCTGGATGGCAGGAAGAATTTTCGACCCCTTCTCACACCTCAGTTACCTGGGTTCAGTTTCCTTCTTATACCCCCTGACAAGACAAAACATAAGATTAAGCAGCCTTGAAGTGGCTCTGACCTGAAGCATGGCTGTAACATCATCCAAAACAGTGGGTCAGCCAGAGGCACCCACCTCTTCCCTCAAGCTTCTGCCCCAAATGCAGAAATTGGGCTCCGTTTTCTTTGTCCATTTGAAAATAAATCAAAACCTTTCATGGTGAAAAATGAACTGGACAAATGGTTAGCAGTGTTTTTAGGAAAGCCTGGGTCTGTGTGTTGCGGCCACCACTAACCAGGACCCTTCTCTGGGCTGAGGAGCAGCCCTGAGCCAGTCCCTGCTGCCCAGCACACTCCCAGGTCACAGCAACCAGCTCTCTTGCTTTTGTTCAGTTTTAACATTGCTTTTTCTTCTTCCTCCAGGCTATGAAAGTCCTCTCCAAAAAGAAGCTCTTGAAGCAGTATGGATTTCCACGTGGGTATCTCACATTTAGAGGTCTGCCTGTTGTCCTCAGCCAAATCTCTCTGTAGAAACATTGTCTGCAAGGACTGCAGAACTTGGCCTCCTGTGAAAGTTGCCCATGTAGTTGGGAGCTGGTTAAAATGCAGTGGGTGGTGAGGGGGCAGATACAGCCACAAGGAAATTCAACACACTCAGTAAAGAGATTCCTGGCTCTGATTTTTGTGAGTCTCTTTGAAGTGGTGACTCTTCCATGTTTACCATTTATGAAGCCTAATTAAGCACTGGAAGTTAAGCAAAGTAGTCCCGCTGCTTTCAGAGTCTCTTCTACCCCTGGGATAGCACCTGGGTCCAGGCTGGGCTGTGGGATGCCCCAGACCCATCTGGGCAGCTGGGAGGAGCTGGTCTGAGTGGGACTTGGAGATTTCAGTTCCAGGCGGGAGACTGCAATGCTTTGGGATGAGAACAAGGTGATGAGATCTTCAGAATAGCTGGAGGTATCTGCAGAGGGGCCAGTGGCTGCTCATGCCGTGTGCAGGTGCTGCTGCCAAATGAGGAATTCTTCACCGTGCTGTCACACTTGCAGGTCGGCCTCCTCCCAGAGGGTCAAAAGCATCCTCCGGAGAGCAGCCCAAACCCATGGCACCCCTGGACAGAGTCTATCAGGAAATAGCCATCCTAAAGAAGCTGGACCACATCAATATCGTTAAGCTGATAGAGGTGAGCTGCTTCTCCACCCTATGATATGCTGAAACAAGTCTGGTTTGTATTGCAACAAGAGAATTTTTCATCATCTGCTCCTACTTCAGCCAGAATTGGTTTAAAATAGACGTTGAGAAATTTAGGCTGGTGATTCCAAGTCATACTGATTGTGTAGGACAAACTGCACACTCACCCTGGGCTCTGGGCTGGTGCCCAGGAGAAGGCAGCTCACTGTGCTGGTAGAAATAGCAGTGAGCTTTGGTCACTGAAACTTGTGGGCAGACAAGCCTGGGAAGGTGCACAAGTGCAAGGCTTTGGTGCCATTTTTATTATTGACTGAGGTCAGGTTAGGACAAGCAGTGCCTTTATTGGTAGGCTGTTTCTCCAAACGCAGAAGCCCAGATTTTTCTGGAGACAGGAAAATCTGTGTCCTTCAAAACCCCACTCTCTGCAGGACTCTCTAAATATTAGCCTAAGTTGTTCTCAATGTTCTGCAGCTTAGCACAGTGTGCTGGGAGTGTTACTTGCTGTTTTTCACTTTTTTCCTCTTTCCCCTTATTTCTCTGTTATCTCTCAGGTCCTTGATGATCCTGCAGAGGACAACTTGTACATGGGTATGTGAGTCTCATAACTAACAGAACCATCTGGGCTTAGGCCTAGTGATGCAAGTGACACGTACCAGGACTCGGGGTCAATATGGGAGGAAACTTGTGCCAACTTCAGCAGACTTATTTTTTTCTGCAAAGTTAAAACGCCTGTAAATGCAGCTGGGATGGAAAGGCCCTGTGCAGTAGGGTAAGGCAACCTTGTGTCAGTACAGCTGTGCACATCTCTTTGCCATGGGGACACTAAAAAGACCTGACAGCTGCTCTGCCCTCCCCTCTCTGGAGGTGATTCCTCCCAGTCCCAGAGCCAGGAGGGAAGGGAAGGGTGCAGGATGGTTTCCTTGTCCTCCTGGTATGAGACTCCTGTAGGCTGTGGATAGTGATAGTGACTCCAGAGTCACTTCAGTCCCGTCTGGGGGTGTTCCCTGTGACCCCTGCAGAGCCACTGACCACCCTGCTGAGCCTCAGCACCTCCTAAGGGAGCAGCACTCCTGCCTTTGGTGGGGAAGCCGTGCCTGACTGGGTGTTTATGCAGAGGGTGAGGGAATTCCACCCATTTTGTCTTCCTCTCCTCCAAACCCTGAAAGTGCCACAGCCTAACCCCCACTTGGGTAAAACATTGAGGGACAGGCCTGGGAGGTGCCCTCTGAGATAGGCCAGAGGAGGGGCTGGCTGACCCTTTTACATCTGTGCTTCCCTGAACTGTTCCTGATGAAGCAGGTTCAAAGGCTGCTCCTCATGAAATAATTATGGGACACTTTTGAAGCTACTGTGAAGGAGGACTCTGCCTAGCAAATGAAGCAATTTGCCTTTGAAAGGCCACTTTTCCCTCTGGGCTGAAGCCCCAGCGGCATCTGGCAGCATCTCAAAGTGACGGCACTCAGCACTCGTGGTGTGGAGGGTGCTTGAGGCTGTTGTTTGGAGGTCTGAACTCCTGGGGATGGAGGAAAGGGGAAAGATGAGGTAGAAAGCTGCAGAGGAAAAAAAAATGCTAAACCTAAACCAAGCTCTACCTGTGGAGCGAGAGAACTGTCCCAGCAATAGCAGCAAGACAGGTGGGTAATTTTCTGGTCCCACTGGAGATTGTGCTGGTCCCTGAGTGACAAGCAGTAGCCATGTCCCTGTTGTCCATGTTCCATCACCCCCTTCCTCTGCCTGGGATCCCATGAGTAGTTCAGGCACATCAAGTTCCTTCCTCTGCAGTTCCCTTGGCAGAAGGAGAAGCTGTGGATGCTCAGTGCTGCTCAGGGCTGAACCTCCTACAAGTGGGTTTGCTCCCTCCTGCTGATGATAACTGCACCTTTCTCCTTCCCAAAATGCCCCCCAGTGCAAAGCAGATCTAGAGGAAGTGGAATTGGCTCTTTGCCCATGACTGCTGGGATCAGGCACTACTCTGAGCACTTGGCTGTGTGGTCACTGGAAAGGGATCTGGGATGGGATGGGATGGGATGGGATGGGATGGGATGTCAGCAGGCACTGAGCAGCCTGCAAAGGTAGAAGGTGGTTGAATAATGAAATGCTTCCACGAGCTGCAGCTTCTTCAGCCTGGAGGGCAAGATGAGCCAATTCAGGCCGCCCTGCCGTGTTTGTACCTTCAGAGGATCCCACTTCCCTGGTGGTTTGGGGAGGGGATCTGCTCAGATTTTTTGAGAAGTGCAAGAAATCCCCATGTAATTCATGGGGAGAGAGCTCTCCTACTCTAGATAAAAGCAGATCCTTCTCCTGTTTGCAGAACAGGGCAGAGCAGGATCAGAAGAACACTTTCCCCCAACCCCCTAATCAGACACACAAACTCATGTGCTCTAAAAACCTCAACTCACACCAGCAAATCCTCTTTAGTAGCTCTCGCCAGGGGGTGTTTGTCTCTGGCAGAGCTGTAGCTGTGCTGCTGATTGACACAGCAGAAATGGAGCAGCATGTTCTTACAGCATCTCCTTCACTATCAGCAATTTAGCAGAAATATCACACCAAGCACCCTCCCTTGGAGATACAGCAGGGCTCAAATCAACGAGGGCTGACATCCAGAGCAGCAGCACTGTGGCTGATAGATTAGCACCCGCTGTCTCCCTGTACAGAGCTGGCAGGAGGGGGGATATTTGTCTGTGCTGAAGAGATGAATATTTTCATTTTGCATCCTCTGGTGTCCTTGTCACGGGTGAGGGAAGAGAAATGAGTGGAGATAAATTGATTTTTCAGGTATGGAAATGGATGTGTTTTTGTAGGTGATGAATAACAAATAAGCTTGGGCTGCTCTTCTCATTCATTCATGGTTTATTTCCTTTTCTTGCAGTGTTTGACCTCATGAGGAAAGGGTAAGTAGCCCTAGGATCCCTTCTGTTGAAAGTTTTGGTGTTCATCATCAGCTTCCCATGTGAAAGGGAGGTTTGATATGTCCAGTGGGGCAAACTCTGTCTGCAAGGGTTTGCCCCACTGTAGTTGCCCAGCTGTAGTTGCCTTTGCACTGCTACAGCCTGGAATGATGTGGTGAATAGGAATGGGCTGGGAGGACATGTCCTGGTGCCAAACTCTGATCTGGAAAACAAATTTTATGACAATTCCTCATCAGGTGCCTGGAAGAAAAGGTTTGAGTAGGAATATTCTGCTGGGTTCCAGCCACACTGTGGCTTCCTCTGACACAAGGGGTATGTGGTTGCTTTAAGATTTACTTGCCACCTGCTGCTTTATTTTGCCCTCAGCAGTAACCTCTTATGGGAGGCTGTTCTGTTGGCACATTTCTTTTGCATAGTAGAAGAAGGGATAAGGTGGTGAGAGATTCCTCACTGCTCTTTGCTACACCTGCACTGATTCTGCAGCTCTGCAGTCCCAGTGAGGTCATGATTGCTGTGTCCAGGATGGAGGAGATACCCAAAGGGGTTATTTTTCTCTCTGGCCTCATGAGCAAGCTGCCAGCTCTAGTGGGTTGCTGGCAAGAGGCTCTCCAGTCTCCCTGGTGATCAGGCTGATGCCTGTCCTGTAGCAGAGGGAGCTCCTGTAAACAGCTGAGGCCAGGGAACCTGTGGCTCATCCAAGTGCAGCCCGGCTGCCTCTGGCAGGAGGCAATTAGAGTCCATTAGTGGCTCTGCCAGCCCTGCACTCACATTATTTCTCCCTGGTTTCAGCAACAGAAAAATTGCATAAAAGAGGGAGGGAAGGCAGTGGGCAGGAAAATGCAAGTGGGAGATGAAGGTCATCAATCAAATGGGCAGCAAGGGAGAAGAGGGAAATGCTGCAGGAAGGTTTTGCTGCTGGGTGCTGAGGGGAAAAGTCACAGAGCCTACTTTTGGCAATGGGCTGTTCTCTGCCAGGGTTTGGCTTGCCAGGATGGTGTCCCAGGAGCACTCACTCAAATCCAGCTCCAGTCAGTGGACCTGTGTCCAAATGCAAAGCCAAGCTGCTGATCACAGGCAGGATTAGCCCCCAGGGCAGTGAAGTCCTTAGCTCCAGCCACTCATCCACGGTAAAACAGGAGAGTCTGACTAGCTCTTACAGCCTCTTTGCCCTCAGCTTTCAGCAGGCACAGGCAGAAGAGGGGCTTTTAGAGGAGACTGTGCATCCCTCAGCAGTGGTGGCATTCAAAGGAAAGGAGAGGAGAAGCTGACCAGGTAACCTTGGCTGTTCAGGGCTGAATGGCTGAGCTCTGGTGGTGGCTGAACCCTGAGCAGCTAAATAGGCTTTCAAAGCAGTTTAGCACAATGCACTGAAAATATTTCCATTTAACCTTTGAGCCAGTGGTTCATGTCTAGACTGTGCCTCAGTGTAGACCAGCTGCACAATGATATTGCATCAGGACTGAGCCCCAGCAGGCAGGACATCCAGTGCACAGCAACGGGTACTGGCCCCACTGCTGCCTGGGATCTTATGGGAATGCTGGTGCTCACAGCCATCAGCAGCTTTAGCAGGAAACCAAAGGCCAGGTCCAGCTTTTTTCTTCTCCCATTAGGATGGTCAGTGTTTGTCTTATTTTGTGCAGACATCAGCAGTTAATCCTGATGATGATGAGGGCTCTGTGGCTCATGCTGGCTCAGGGACTATGCAAAGCCACCCATCACTAGCCAAGCTCAGTAACCAAAGCATCACCACGTGCAGAAAGGATGGACACGCCTCTATCCTGTGTCACAGCACCCAGAGCCTTTTGGGAGCCTGGCCCTCAGTGCTGGGATGTGGTGATGGAGAACATACTCCTGCAGCAAGGGGTGTTACTGCCATGCTGCAAAGCACTGAGCTGCTGTCCCTCTTCCCCACAGGCCTGTCATGGAGGTGCCCAGTGAGCAGCCCTTCAGTGAGGAGCAGGCTCGGCTCTACTTCCGAGACATCGTGCTGGGCATCGAGTACTGTGAGTACCCCAGCACTGGCAGTGCTTTGCAGAGGGTGTGCCTCGGCCCCTGCACAGCTGGGGAGGGGCATCTCAACACTGGGGGATGTTGGATGAATCAGAGGTCCCCTCGGATTGTCTGAGATGGGGTTGCTGTTGAGGTGGCCCCACTCAGCTCAGGTTTACCCAGGAAGTGTCACAGAACCCTTATAAAGGACATTAGGGAAAAAGTGCCTCTCTTTTTTCTTCCATTTGTTTCCTTTTGGAGACTGTCTTTGAAGGCAATAGCAGAGCCAGAAAGTGGGTGTTTGCAGTGTCATGGACTAATTCAGGGAACAAATCCCTGTCTCCAGCTTCACAGGGACAAGCACTGGCCATGGCAGAGCTGGTGAGCACCATGGGGAGGGTGTCTGTCCTTGTCCACTCCCTTTGCAGAATCCATCTGAGTGACTCCCTGTCACTCAGGGCTGTGGGGTGACGAGAGTCCAGCACTGCTGTGCCCTCCCAGGGAGGTGGTGGATCAAGTGTGTTCCCAGGCTTTGCCCAGACTCCAGAGCAGAGTTCCTCTTTGTGGCCTGTTTGATTATCATCACCTTTTTTGGTGACACCTTGTCCCTGTGTGGCTGAGGCCAGATTCACTGCTGAGTGCCTGTTCTGCAGAGTATGGGGAGGCCACAATAGGTCTGTGAATGGCAGCAGGGATTTTTCTGGCCCCATTGTCATTGACATGTCCCTGCTGGCACAAACCTGGCAGGGGTGAGCAAAGAGGGGTTCCTGAATTAAAGACAGCAGGTGGAATGGTCTTAACTGAAAGCAGTTACTGTTTCTGTACCTCAGCTGGTGAGCTGAGCTTGGCTCTGTGCCTGTTTGATCCTGGAGTCCTCCTTGCAAACAGCCTCTGTGAGTTCAGTACTCTCACCACCAGCTGCTTCCTCTACACGCTGATACGCTAAAGAATTGCCCGTGGTGAATTTGGGGAGGAAAAGGCAGCACAGCTTTTGCAGAGGCCATTCCCACCTTGCAGGTGTGATTGTTTTCCAGAGGAGACAGCAATATGTAGATAAGGGGATCCTGTTACTACCTTGTGTTTCAGTTGCCAAACAGCTTTTGATTAGATCCATTGACAGTAGCTCATAAAACAGCTCCTAAGTCTCTTGGGTTGGATGGGCTCTTGTGGATTAATAACTAGACAATCAGGAAAGTTGGAATACAGCTTTCACAACAGAGAAAAGTCACTAGTACAGTTAAACAGGAATCCATAATGTGGGCTGGGTTGTTCAGTGTGTTCCTAAATCACCAGAAGAAGGGTAGAGGACAATAAGAGAGATCGATGATGGCATTGAGCTATTCAGGATAGTTGTTGTTAGAACCAACTGGGAAGACTGGCAAGAAAATGCCGTGAGAGCAAGTGATGGCATGATAAAATGACAGATAAAAATTCACGTTGCTGACTGCAGGGTAATGCGTGAGGGGGAGAAACAACACTGAAAATACATACAATGTGATGGGCTCTAAACTATCTCTTCTCACTCAGGCTTTATTCTGGATAGTTCTCTTGAAAATGCTAAGTAATGTCACATTACTTAGTGACATTCAACAAGGCTAACAAGATTTGGGGAATTATTTGGAATGAAAGAAAGAAGAAAGTAGAAAATGTTATTATGCAGTTATTTGGATCTCTGAGAGCTCTTAGGTACAGACAACGAATATCCTGAATCTTATGTGCAACTTGGCTCAGCCTATCTTAGAAACAGCTCCCTAGAACTGAGGCCCAAGAAGGATGATCAGGATGGTCCTGGAACATTTTATGTACAGATATATGACCAAAGGTCTTAAGACTGGAAAATTATCGTGGGGAGGGATGCTATGGCAGAAGCTTGTAAAATCCTAAGTATCAGGGAAGTGCTGGACAGGAAATGAGTCTTTTCTGTCTCTACAAACACAGTAACTAAGGGATAGCAAACAATCAGTTTAAACCAGAAGGAACCACTCACTTGGCTTCAGCCACCGAGAGAGAGCAAGTCTCTGAGCACAATGGGCCTTGCTGAGGCAGACGAACATGGTTTGCAGGGTCTCAGTCCCTCTCCACATTGAAATGCAGCACCACCTCATTTTTTGTCTAAAACCACCAGGGAATGAAATCAGTGTTTGCAAGTCTGACAGTCCAGAAGCTTCCAGGTGCTGCCAAAATTAGTCAGGTCACCCCAGAAAGTTGGTAGAAGTGAATATATGAATGGGAATCTCAAGATTGTCTTTGAGTAGAGCTTGAAGGGTGAAGATTCAGCTTTTTATATTCCCATAAGCATTCCGATTGCAGCAGAGCCTGGGTGCCTCACCTGGGAGAACCAAGCTCTGCTGTGCTGGATGCTGCTGCAGGAACAGTTCCTGCTCAGAGGAAACTTTGAGTTTAGTAGATAGGGAAAAAAAAACAAACAAACCAACAACCCAGCAAAGTGTGGGTAATCTTAAGCAGAGGGAGTGAAATTCAACAATAAATTATAGAATGCTCAAGCACTTCCAGCAACAGGAACAATAGGATGCTTTATTTTGGGCCATTGAGTAACCACTTATTTTATTAGCAAATGAAAGTTAAAAATGGTGTTCTCTGTGAACTGCTGGGTAAATGCATTGCAATTATTATATAATTAAGAGGAAAAAGTGCATGCTGAAGGAAAAGTGTTGCCAGGCAATCCAGAGATTGCAAGGTAATTTTAATGTAAGCATCCATAATTGTTGCGTAATTTGGGAGGCTCAATAACCATGCAGCTGCTTGAAGCTCGCAGTCATCACAGCAGCAAATGCATCATTGCTGGTTGATTAGGTAAGAAGTTGCAAACTGAATTCCTGTTGGAGCCTGAGAGGTGTTAATGGTGAGCAGGAAAGGGCTGCAGGAGCCAAGGTGGTGGGAGACGTGGGCTGACCCTTTAAATCACTGGTGGTGGCATGTGGTCTGTGACCACTATGTGTCTGTGGGGACTGGACTCACTGGTTTTTCATGGAGTTTGCCTGGGGTGGAGGCCTCCTGCAAGAGGGCTGGCTGTGGGGGTAAGTTTGGAGGGAGGAAGTGGTCCAGGTGACGAGAACTGGGTGGGAAGCCTGGCTTAGGCATGGTGGGAGGCAGGGGCAGTGCCCTGGAGAGAGCCAGGAGCTCCCTGATCCAGGCAATGGCACGGTGCTGTCACCTGCTTTTGGCTGGGTTTCTGGGTTTAGTGTGTTTAATGCCAGGAGTGCACTGTCATACAAGCACAGTCCCAGCCTTGTTCACTGAGCAGTTTTTGGGGTTTAGGAGTTACCCTGTTTTTCTTTTTCTCTTAAAGAATTTTCCCCATATTTGTTGCCAGGGGACAAATTACTGGGTGCTTAAGAGAAACAAAAGACCTGGCCACAGGGGCGGGGTCCAACGGGCCACTCTTCTTTCACCTGGGGTTGAGTACACTGGGGGGACTGGCTGGTGTTCTCAGCGTTCAGACACAGAGCTGCCTGCCATCGTACTGGATAGTCTTCGTCAGCACTGCAAAGCTTCTGCTTTCTCGGCTGCTTGCTTTCTACGGGAGAACCCCCGGGCTTCCCAACCCTGCCTTTCCCTGCCCCGCTGGGAGCTGGGCCGCTGCCGCTCTGCCCCGCTGCTGCTCGGAGCTGTCGCTACTCTGTAGCTCGCACGCTCTGCCGGCTGAGACCTGCTGAGTTTTCCTGCTGCAGCACCGCAGTTTGATGCACCTCACCTGTCACCCGGGATCTGTGCTCGTCTCTGCTGTTCAGCCTGCTGCTCCCGAGGATCCGGCCGGACACCGGGATCGGCCGCCCAGGGGTTTGTGAAGCTTTTCTTCCATGCCTCCCCATCTCAGCCAAGCCGCCATTGCCGTGTGCTCCCCGAGCTCGCTCCGGAGCGCCCCCTGCAGCCGCGGGGGAACCATCGCACCTGCCCGGCTCACCGGGAGCCGCCAGCGCCCCTGCCGGCCGTGAGCGGAACTGCACCCAAGGGGAAAGGGCCCGGCAGCCGAAAAGGCCGTACTGGGTTTGTGCTTCTGTTTGCTGTTACTGCCACAGTTATTGTTGTTGGTTTGTGCTGTTATACATATATGTATATATATATATTAGTAAAGAACTGTTATTCCTACCCTTCATACCTTTGCCTGAAAGCCCCTTAATTTCAAAATTGCAATAACTGGGAGGGAAGGGGGTTGCATTTTCCATTTCAGGGAAGGCTCCTGCCTTCCTTGACAGACACCTGTCTTTCAAACCAAGACAGCAGTGAAGAAACAGGTTCAAGGGCTGAGAGTCAGGGAGGTCTGCCCATGGTTGAGTCTCCTCCCTTCCTCTGGCCCCTGCAGTCCTGGGAATATATTTTGAGTTCAGGCGTGGTGATACTACTGATTGATGTGCTCTGTTTTAGTGCACCCACCTGTCTTAGACCTGGACTCTGTGGTGTGAGCTGTGCCAGGAGTTGTTGAAGCACATGCAAACTTCTATTGGGTTCCTGGTACAATGGGCCCTGCAAAGGAAAGTGATTTTGCTCCCACTTCCAAGACTTCCCCAGTACTGCTGGCCTTGCACACCCCCTCAGGAGCTGGGGAGGCATGCTGGCCTCTGTGTGTGTAAGTACCACTGGAGTGGTAATTACAGAATGTGCTCAAGTGCTTTGGATGGGAAAGTTTGCTGGATTATTTGTGTCTTTAACTAAAGTATGTGCTTAAGCATCTCTGTGAATTAGGGATATGTGCAATTGCCTCCCTTTCCACTTCTAACTCCCCTTTAGCAGTGCTTGGCTGGGCTTATTTAAACTTCAGTCTCCCTTGTAGTACAGCAAACTTTGCTTTCCTAGAGATACTCAGCAGAAATGGGTGGGCAGTCATCATGTTTCATCAAAAGACATGGAGGATATGCCAGGCAGGTATCCCAGTTTGATTTTAGGATTGAGACACGAGTATCTTCATTTAGTAAGAGCCTGAGTAAGGAACAAGAATAAGCAGACGAAAGAGCTGTCTAAACAGGAGCCTGGCTGTGACACAGGCCAGAAGCAGACGCTCAGTGCAGAACACGCACGCAAGTGTGACCCAGGGGAAAACCCTGCTGACTTGCACAGTCCAGATGAAGCACCGTGACTGTCCCTGCTGCTGTGGAGCTGCAAGCTCAGTATTCGAGTCACGAGAAGCTAAAACAGTTTCTGTCAGTGTGGCTGAAGAAGAATAAACCTTATTTCCTGCAATCTCTGTAAAAATCTGCAGTTCTCCTGTGACTGTGTCTAAAGGGGGGGTCAGTTTTGGTCTCCCCTCTGCAGAGGAAGGCTCATCTCCTCTGAGCTATGGGGTTGAAGGGAGGGTAATGACATGTGGCTAAAGCCATTGGGAAATTGCCTTTCCAGCAGCAGCTCTCTGCAGTGAGAACTACAGTGACCCAGGGCCCTGCATGCTGAGCCTGGAGCCTTAGTGATGGGTCTGGCTTTTCAAAGCTGGCTTTTCTGACATAAGACTTAATCTACTTGGTCATCAATATGTGAGTAAAATTTCCAATATCTTAAAAGGAAATTTAAGCAAATTAAACCAACAGCTGAGCCAACACAGGCTTGTGTCTTCTGAAGAGTATCTAGTGCAGGGTAAGTCCAGCATGAGTGCACTAAAGCATCAGTGGTGCAGATGGTTTGATCTGGTCTGGCTCTTGGCAGAGGTGAGTTCCTCAGGTTGGTGTGGGTCAGCAGAGCTGCGATCCAAGTTTGTGGTGGAGCTGCTGTACGCTGTACCATGATTCCCAGCAAGCTGCTTGCTCCCATGTGGGAAATGGGGGCCTCTTGTCTGCTCCTGCCTCTTGCCTGTACAAGTTTGGAGCTCCTCAAACAGAGCATGTTGAGGTGAGAGCTACAGCTGCAAGGTTCTGGGTGTTATAAATGACACCACCAGGCGAAGAGAGGCTGGCTTGTGTTTTATCACGTGCAGACAAGCTCTCCGTAGCTGATAAAAAACGAACAAAAAATCCTTTCATGAGCTGCAAGTGTTGCTGATACTAATCGATAAGGACTTTGTACAAAGAGTGAGAGTAATTAGCTGATATGGAGCAGATCAGAGAGATGTGCTGGAGCCTCTTAAGAAAGATCAGGCAGTTTGATTTTTGTTGTTTGATGCAGTTCTGTGCCTGTGCTCGGAGTTGGCAGCAGCCTCTGGCACAGCCTGTGCAGGCGGTTGTGTCAGTTCCTGTTGCTTGTTGTACCCTGCTCCCCTCATTCCCTGTGCTCCCTTGGACACGGGCGTGTGTGTGCAGCCATGGCAGGGAGCTCTGCATGTCCCCTGTGACTGTGATGAGGCTGTGCTCGTGGGGGCTGGAGGACAGCCTCTGACAAGGTTACCTCTCTCTCGTCCTGCTGCAGTACCCATACTGCACCTTCTGCCAGGAGCATGGTGCTCAGCCGGGTGCTGAAGATGGAGCACAGAGGGAAGCTGAGTTGCTCGAAAGGGCTGGGTAGTGCTGAGGTGTCAGACCCCCTTTGCAAAACCTTGGCTTAAGCAACTTGTCCAAGTGGCAGAGGCTTGGTGGGTGCAGCAAGAGAGCAGAGAAACAGTGGAGAGAGCTGACAGCATCTCATCTGGGATCCTCCCCCTGCCCGAGTGAGCTGAGCAGGGGATGGGGGTGTTCCCCTTCCTCAGCCCATAACACCCCTGTCCTGCAGCCCTGCCTCAGCAGAGCATTGTGGATGAGAAGCAGTCTTGAGCTCTGGATGGTGGTGCAGCAGTTTCCTTGGGAGGGTGTTAAATAATTTCTTTGCTACAGGGGTGATGTGAGCCTAATACTAAGCAGACTCTGCAGTAGCACCATATGGATTGCTTTTGCCCTTGAATGGGAATGGGATTCTGGTTTTAATCAACCAGAATTCAGCACTGGCCTCAGTAAATAGCAGGATGTGTCAGTGCATTGCAAAGTTTTATAAGTATAATTTTTAAATGAGCTTTTAGCAAGTTTGTGTTAACCTGCTGGAGCTCCAGGGTTTCCAGAGGGGAATGCAGTGAAAAGCACCTTTTCTAAAAGGACTAAGGAACAACGTTTCTTTCTAGCACATCTGTCTCTGCCCCCTCTGGGTCTTCACTCCCTGCTAGTGGATTTGCTGGCAGACAGTTCCCAGGCACTTGCCTCTGAGTGAAGGGGAAAGCCTTTTTATTCCTGGAGTAGCCTGTGGGATCTGGAAATGAGGAATGTTTGTGAAATGGCTGTTTTGTCCCACTGAGGGCAGCTGAGGGACTGAGCAGAAAGGAATGATGTCCTTGGCAGGGCTTTGCTGAGGAGCAGTGATGGAGCCAGGGAGGCAATGGCAGAACTGTGGAGACCCAGATAGGAGTGTACAGATAGGAGCCAGCTGGCCCAGCAGCAAAAAGGTGGATTTTCCCCAAAATCCACCCTTTTCTCCAGCCCCATCTACTGGACCACAGCTGACTGCTGTTACTAACTCAGTTCAAAGACATTGTAGTGAAGAAACAAACAAACAAACAGAAAGCCCTAAAAAGCCAGATTTTCAGGGATACCTTTTATTTTGGGCAGTTGTTTCATATGGGCTTGAATTTGAACACCCAAGTGCAGGTTTGTACCAGCTGCAGTAGGTGCAGCATGCCTGCTACAGCTCTGTGTGAAATCAAGAGGGACAGAGGAACATGGTCCTTTCCCAAGGATTGCTCATACCCTGAGAGCTCTGAACCCTCCTTTGAGGTTGCATCTCCACAGCATCAGCCTTCAGCAGGCTCTTGTTAGGCAACAGTGCTCCATGCCCAAGTTCAGGAGGCAGACTAGACTTTTAGGCATCGTTCCCTTGTTTCTGAGCACCCTGGAGCTCTAGGGCTTGACTAAGTCCAACTTCAGATATCCCTGGTCAGGCTTTTTTTTCACAAGTTGTGATAAGATGTAGTACACAGGCACTCACCTGCCCTGCCTGCTTTGTTCATGGGGTGGCTGTGAGGATTAACAAACAGTATTACAATACAAAAGTATTTCTAACACACTTGAGATCTTTGCCTGGATGATGCTCTAGGAATCCATGGGATTGTTATCCAGATGCAAATAGGCCTGAAATAGTGTTACCTTTCCACTGAAGAATGGGTCTAATAAAACCAAATTTGACAGAGCACTGCATAATCAGACTTTGTCCTAAGGGCTCTGTGACATTTTAGGTGGTTTCGTTTTCATTATGAAGAAATACCGATCTATGCTCTGCATCAGGTCTGTCAGCACAGAAAGTGCAGGGTGTTGTGGAGCCCAGGTAAGTCATTCTGCTGAGCTGCTCACCCCTGCTTTAAGACCAAGCCCCTTTCCAGGTAAAAGCAACGTGTCAGCTATTTTGTCAGTTTACCAAAGCAGCTTCAGCAAAGTGCTCTGCTTGGGCAGCTCAGCATCGATGTTAACCTGGGGAGGGGTGCAGGCAAGTGCATTTGCATGGGAATGAGTGTTTTTCAGCTGTTGGTGTGGCCTTGTGTATGGCCTGGGAGGGCAGCACCAATGGGATGGTCCTTCCCAAGGCTTCCTGCATCCAGCAGCCACGTCCCCATGGCTGGACTGGGTCTGAGGGCAGTCTCTGCCTGCTTTGTGACTCTTTCTGTACTGTCACATACAAAAAACCTGGAGCCTTGCTCCATGAGCAGGACGCAGAGCAGCTGGAAGTTCTCTCAAAGGCATGGATTTAGCTTAGGCGCCCCAGTTGCCCATGAAGGGAACTAAGGGGAGGTCATAAGTTGGTCTAAAAGAAGATTTATTCCCAGACTCTCATGGAGCATATTTAAGTGCAGCAATACAGATCATTATTTTGGTTATGTTTGTTTAAAGCACATTTAGGGGTTTTATTTATATGTTGAAAATGCTTTTCCTTCTCTGCTGAGCCTGATGCAGCCCTGCTCCTCTTTGTGACACAATGTGTCCTTAATTAAGAGGACAGGACAAGTGTTTTGTTTCTGGGACCTCTGGTCCTGGCTTCTAGTGAACTAACGCTAATGACAGCGCCTCTCCTACCCGCTGCTCTTAAATCTGCAGAGGATGAAGCTTGCTCCCAAATGCTTCAGGATGGTGAAATGAGAGGGTTAATTTATGCCTATGTTAGACTGACTGTGGCTGTCCCCTGCTCCTCCTGGGGTGGGTCCTGTGCTCCTTGTCCCTTCTGTACAGTCATTAACAGTCTGGAGGGTGTCATTAGTGGTAGGCTTTTATATCCCGGATCCTCAGCTCTCCCTCTGGAGCTCTGCAAGGATAACACCATCGTTTCTCTGTGTGCTGTGCTGGAAGTACAGGTCATGCTGGTTCAACCAGCACCTTTCCCCCAAGACAGCTCTGTCCCTGGGCTCCTTTGGCAGCACGTGGCAGTGATGTGTGTCACTGCAGGCACGTCCAGGCAGCCTTTGGTCAGTCCTGCTGAGTTAATTGTTCCCTGCCTTTCTCCCTGCAGTGTGTATCTGCAAGAGGTCTAGACTGGCAGCAGAAGCTGGTGGTTTGGAAAGTTTTTCCAGGTTCAGTTGTGTTGGTGTCCTGCAGGTGAGCAGTCCTGCTTCCTTCCTGCAGCTCCCAAACAAGCCAGCTTTTGTCTGTTGCCCACAAGCAGACTTGGGAATGATTTTGGGGGAATATTTTACTCTGTATTGTGCTGAACTGTACCAGTAGCGAGGCACAGCACAGGGGAGGATAAGCCTGTGCGTTTTGAAGCCCAAAGCCAATTTTGGAAAGCTGTGCAGGGGAGGATGCCCACAGCAACTGGCAGGCTGGCACTTTGAGGTGTGTTTCTTCGGAGCAGAACAGGGATTTCAGGCTGCCTTCATCAGGTTAGCAGCTCCACACCAAATCATTTCTTGACAGATGTGAGCACTTGCTCTTTCAGTTTTTGTGGCTGTGATGTTCATTTACACCAGCTGCTGCACAGTGCATATCCCCTGTTCTTCTCCCTTCATGGCCCTTGCCTCTGCACAAGGCAGCTGGACAGGGAAGGGGATTTGCAGATAGCAGGAATTCTTTCAGCCAGCTGGCAGGAGACTTTGGTTGCTGTCACTCACAGCAGCACAGTGGGACACTGCTCCCAGCACCACTGCTCCAGACCTGCCCAGCCACCTCCCCTCTGCATCTGTCCCCTTCCCATCCCAGTCTGTTATTATTTTGAATGGATACCAGGTGTTCAAAAGCACCTGGGATGTGGCATTCCAGAGGCCAGGCTTACTCCTGGGGTCCTCAGCCCTGCAGGCACTTGTGCTGAGTTTCTCCTCTGAGCACCTGAGTCAGACTGTCACTGTCCCCAGTGCACGTGGATGTTCTGGTCTGGAAACTCAAATATTCAGTGCCCAAATGAGCCGTTGTTTGATGGCTTTGATTTTTGCAAAGGATGTGTTTCTAATTTCTTTGTTCTTTTTTCTGTGCCCAGGAGTCAGCAGTGTCCAGACCTGCTGGAGACCAGCAGAGATGGGCACTGAGGAAACACAGGGCAGCTGGAAAACTGCCCACGGTGTTCCTTGACTTCCATTAGATGGTGCAGAGGCAGGGAATGTATTTTACAAAATACACAGTTACATGATAGAGAAAATGGTTTGTGGTTTTATTTTGTTCGTGGTTTTTTACTTTCCTATGAGGACAAAATAATAAAAAGCCTGGAGTGCCTGCTTGCCTTAATTTTCACAGACCAAGCTCCAGGGATGTACTCATCTGTTTGTTTTGGGTTTTTTTTTTGAGGCTTTGGGAATCTTAGCCCTGTGGTATCAGGCATGGCACCAGACACCTGCCTGAAAGGCAGCTCATCATCTCTTGACAGAAAACTTCACTCTCCCCTCACTCTTTTTTGCTCTCCCTATATTACCATAATGAAATGTCAGCTTGCCACCAGCTCTGCTGCTGAGCAGATGCCTCCTCATAACCACTGTTGTTGCAGGGTTTTGGTGTTTATCCTGTCTAGGCAGGCTGTTACAGCATTAACTGCCTCCCATCACAGCCTGGCCACGCAGTTGCTGCACATTTGGAAGAAGATCTAAGTACTGCTGCTCTCCAGCAAGTTGTTGTCTGCTGGGTCTCCAGAGCAGCTCTTGAATGTGCCAAGGACAGCATCCCCCAACAGTGCTTTAAACTGAGGAGAGGGCCTTGCAGAAAAAATACCTGGAAGTCTTCCCCTCCCCAAGCGTGGCGTGCTGGAAAGTTGGCTTGAAAAAAGCAGAGAGTTAAATGAAGTTTGTTCATTCTTGTTCCTAAAGCACAAACTGGGATGCTCCATAGGGCAGGCTGCCTTTGTGGGAGTGTGTTGGTCAGGTTTGTAAAGCAGGAAAGGGTTAGACCTGCGTTTTCCTCCACCCAATGTGTATTTCCTTGGAGATATGAAAAGTGCTCATGGGGAGGTATAAAAACAAACATGCTCTGTTTGCAAGAAGGAAATGTGAAAACAGTGGTTGGAGCCAGGGTAGGAGTGAGGCCAGGGGGTCCTGGTCCTCTGGGGAGGGCAGGATTAGAGGATTTCCTCTTCCTCCTTCAGTAAAGTCTCATGGGTTTTCTACAGTTCTTCTTTTGAGGTCATTTCACATTCTGAAAGCTGGTGGGTTTTTTATTTTTCAAGTTCTCCAAGTTCCTGAGAAATCAGCCACTTTCCTACAACTCCCTGCTTCTCTCCGTGGCCTGGAAATGTCTTTCAACTGCAATGTTGCACAAGAGGGGTGTTTTTTGTTGCTGTTTTCAGTGCATCTCAGCCTCCAAACTCTTTGCAAGGGTTTGTTTCATGTTTGATGTACAAGCACTTCAACTGGTGCCCATGGTTGGCCTCATGGAGCTGAAACAGAGCTGAAGTGTTTGCTAGAGCCTCATGGAGTGAAGGGCCAGCTTTGGCCACAGCTCTGGGTGCAGGAGTGGTGGGAATGGCTGGGAGCTTTCTGCCGGGGTGGGGGTTTGGGGCGATGCAGAGTAAGTTGAGGTTGTTTCTCTGTTTGTGGGCTCCATTGAGAAGCTTGGCTATAGAAGGAGTGCCTCTTTGGGGTGCTGGCACCAGCCAATTGAGGATTGCTCTGAGCTTGGAGCTCCATTATTCCATCTTTTGAGCTGGAAATGCCCACTGCTTTCTGAGCTGTTGGCTGAACTTGGTGCTCAGCTGCTCATTACCTGTTTCATTCTACCCGTGGTTCTGCCCCTTTTGATGAGCTTCACAGCACTGCAGTTTCAAAATAAAGAAACTAAAAGTGAACCTCTTTATTTGAGTCCCATGAACCTTTAATACAGCAGGTGGCCCAACCCATCAGCTGGTCAGATAGGGCCAAGCAAAACTGCAGTATTTGAGAGCTTTCCCTCTCCAGCAGCATTCCTTGTTCCCACTGGTTGAGCTTTCCCTGAGTTCGTGTCTGTTCTTTGCATAATTCCTAGATGTATTTCTGAGAATTGTGTCCCAGTGAGGTACCTAAAAGGAATGGCTGTAGGAAATGGCCCTCTTGCTCCACTATATTCCATCTTCAGCAGCAGCTGGGAGTGTGGTGCCCGAGCTTGCACATTTATTTTCACTCTCCTGGAAAGGTTTCCCCTGGGTGTGTTGGCTACCGTGGCAGACCATGCTCCTGTTTTTGGGTGTTTTTTGCAGTGCACTACCAGAAGATTATCCATCGGGACATCAAGCCTTCCAACTTGCTCTTGGGAGATGACGGCCACGTCAAAATCGCTGATTTTGGTGTCAGCAATCAGTTTGAAGGGAATGATGCCCAGCTTTGCAGCACGGCAGGGACACCAGCCTTCATGGCACCGGAGGCCATCTCACAGACTGGCAAAAGTTTCAGTGGAAAGGTGGGTCTTTGCTTACAGCTGGCGTCTCCTGGGACCCCCAGGCACAAAGGGCAGTGCCACACCTGCATCCTGACTGTGGTACAAATTTGGGTTGTCATTCAGTAAAACTGAAGCTCTAATTCTGTCCAGTCCAGGCAAAACTCACATTGGTTGTTCTGTGCAGTGGGCAGACACTTTGCTGTGGACCCCTGCCTAGGCAGAAGCCATGCTAGAGCTCTTTCCCTGCCCAAAGGGAAAGGAGGAAGCCTTTGATTCCCTTCCAGAATAATCAAGAGGCACAGAGCGCTGCTGAGCACCAAGGTCACATCTTGATTCCCTGAAAGTGAGTAGCACTGCCGAGGGTGGGGATGCAGACATAGGGATAGGGTCTAAGGGGGAGTTTTTGTCTGGAAAACTTCTGAGGTTCAGCCCTGAATGGTGAAATTTCCTGTAAGAAGGGGCTGCTCACTGGTCACAGTGGGGCAAGGGAGAAAAGCCTGGCCCAGCACAGCCCTCATTCCTCTGGTGTGCAACAGCTGCCCTTAGGAGCCCAACTTCAAAGTGACGCAGAAAATGTTAGAGCCATACAAACAGTGTTTTCTGAATCGGTGGGAAAATCCATCTCACTCAGATCATTTGTGTTGCCTCTCCTTTACTGCCTGTTTCTGCTCTCTTCCAGGCACTGGATGTGTGGGCCATGGGAATCACCCTGTACTGCTTTGTTTATGGGAAGGTAAGCTGCCCTCCAGCTGCAGGAGCCCTGCACTGCTCTGTCTGCCTGGCTTTTGACTCATTCCTTTCCAAATAAAGGCAAATATTAGAGACAAAGACCTACCTTCTGCAAGCTCACAAATCCCACTGCAGATCAGAAGGGGCTGACGTTGTCATCTGTGGAAAGGATCATTTCCATTGTTGGTCCCTGAATGCACGGCTGTTGTTTGTGATACAAACCCAGAGCAGCATCAGCAGCACCACCAGCAGTTTGTGGGGGGTTTATCCACATTGCCTGCATTTAGAAATGAGCCAGAGCATGGATAGAGGAGTAAGATTGATCTCAAACTGCTGCAGCGCTTTAGGAACAGGATTACAGAAAGCTCTGTCCGCCAAAGCTGAGTTAAGACTGACAGGGGGTCTGGTTTGGCAGAGGCAGCTCTTCAGTGCTGCCTTCTGCACACTCCGTGTCCTGTCACGGCTTTTCCCTCACCTGTGGCCAGACCCGCCATGTACCAGCCATGCTGTTCCAGGATGAGCAGTACAGCAGGTTGTGCAGTCTCTGTGGGCAGGAATGTTACCTGAACCTCTGTCCAAGCACAGACCACTGCAGATCCCACCTCACAGGCACCAGGCATCCAGCTCTGGCGTAAGAAGTGGCCAGGGAAGGTGGCAGAGGCAGTTCATGGTTACCTGGCAGGCTGGATAAGGAAGGTATTCCAGTGCAGTTATGTATTCCCTAGATCCTGCTTCTGTTCTGAATTTATTTTTTAATAAGGAATGAATTGATTTAATTGTGTGTGGGGAGATTTTATTTATTTCTATCTCTCTGTAAATTCGAGGGGGTACAGAGAGTGTACTTGTGTTACATGAATGACAAATGCCTGAGTGATGCCAGGATCTTGGACAACTGGAAAATCTCTTGTTTGTTTTACAGTGCCCTTTTATAGACGAATATATTCTGGGTCTTCATAACAGGATCAAGACCAAGCCTGTGGAATTCCCAGAAGAGTGAGTAAACTTTACTCTGCTACTGTAAAATAAAGTTCCGTTTTCAGCATTATTCTTTGTGTGGCACAAATGCCAGTGGGTCACCATGAAGGGACGGACACGAGTGGGTGAGGTGCTCTGTGTTCACCTGGGTTCTTCACATGAGTTTTGTGCTGGTGATGTTGTTGAGGTGCTACAAGTGCCTCTGCTTTTTCTCTGTCCTTGCTGTGCAGACAGGGACTAAAGGAAATGGCTCTTGAAATCTTTGGAAGTGAAGGGATTCCAGGATCTAGGAAGTTCTGCCTTAGTTGCTTGACTCTGGAGGTGCTGGATGCATGGTTTGGTTGGGGTTTTGTTTCTCTCCATGCAGCAGCCACCAGAATGATTCAATGTATTCATTTTCAAAAGCAGTATGGTGATAAACCTCCGTCTTGGTCTAAGTAAACACATCCCTCTCCTGTGGGCTTCCCTTGGAGCCAGGGGAACTGTCTGAGGGAAGGATGCTTGTCCCAAGGTGTGCAACCACAGCTCAGCGAGTCCCACTCCTCTGGCACACCCCAGGAAAACATGGGTTTGTCTTTTGCACTGGCAGAGAGGCACCAGTTATGAAAAAAACCAGGAATTACTTTACCTGTGTGCTTTTGAGGGGCTGCTCCCACCCTGCTTTGGCCAGTGAAGGAAACCCCCGTGGGACACAGTGGCAGTGCTGGGATGGTCAGGTGGAATGGCCAGCTGTGGTCACAGCAGTGCAGGGGAGAAGCCAAGGCCACTCACATGGCATTTGAACAGTGGAAGTTCAGTATTGAGGTGATTAGTGTTTGTGGTGTTGTCAGAGTCTGGCGGGAGGTGATGACACTCCTCATATGCTCAGTCATGCTGGGCTGATGGTCACCATTCCTGTAGCTTCGAGGGCTGGCCACTCCTCAGCATTTCCTCCAGCTTCAGGCCTTTGGTGACTTTATCTTGGTGAAGAATTTGTTTCCCCTGGTTCCTGTCAGATGAAGTATCCAGAGGTGGACTCTTCGTTTTCCTTCCCAAATCCACACAGCAGTCAGGCAAAGAATTGTTGACCTAATTGCTCATTCTAATAAAAATGTATAGATAAAATTACTTGATTTAAAGCAAGCACAAAGAAATGAAAACTGATGAAAGGCATGTGGTATTAGAGAGGAAGGGAGGGGTGTTGTCAGGCAGCCTGTGCTATGTGCATGTATCCAACATCTGTGGCAGGGCAAGACTGTTTTGTGAGCTGCTCACTGAATTTTCACATTACAGTAAAGGGCTGGGCCTCCACTTTGGCAGTCCCAGACTTCCTTCTGATTCCACAGAAAGCGATGGATACTCAGAGTGCCCTCTTAGACATCTGCCTCAGCTGGGCTGACTGAGCCCTGGCTCCAGGGGCTGCATTAATAACCCCTGCACTAATGAGGAGGCACAGCCACTGCAGACAGCTCAGCCACCTCTGCCCAGGTGGAGCCCACACAGGATGCTGGAGCTCCAAGGACCTGGGGGTCAGGCCACTTGTTAGATGGCACACACAGACCCCAGCGTGGGTATGGAGCAATTCTGGCAGGGCCAGATGACCTGAGGCTTTAGGAGCACAAAGGTTGGTCATGCTCCACTGCTGTGTCCCTACCTACAGTTGGATCAGGACTTTGTCTTGACAGCACTGCAGCCAAAAAAACCCAAACCTCTTTATGTTCCCCTGGCAGTTTTCTGCCTTGCTCAGGGCTGGCAAAACTCCCACCCTTCCCTCAGCCACCATGTATTTGGGTTAGCAGTCAGCTTACGAGTGACTGTTCCCATCTGCCTCTGCAGTAAGTTATTAACATTTAATGGGCTAACTGGGTTGTGCTGAGATCCTTTCCTTCATTCAGGCATTTTCTTCAGCGATAATTGGGCTGCATGATTTATGTGGATTCCTCAGTGACCTGTTCTCCCAGTCTAAAAAAAGCTGCACCCCTGATTAGGTTATTGGAGGAGCTGAGGGTTAGTGGGTGTTGACAGCTGTCCAAACCACATCTATTTGTTAGAGGCAGCAGCAGAGACATGGAATTCACTAGAGTGGATCCACCCTGACTTCCCACAGAATTAGCACCTCTCTATAGTGAGGAGTATTTTGGTTTCAATTTATTTCACCATGGCTACAAAAGACACATTCCTGTTTGCAGACAGCCCATGAAAACTTATTGCCTGTTTCCTGACAACCTTTAGGACAGAGAGATCTGACTGTAGCAGCGTCACCATCCTGTCCCTTCCCTTAGAGACGCCAGGATAAATATTTATGGCACTGGAGTTCTCATTCATGTCACCAAATCCTTGGCATGACATGAGGTAAATGGGCTTAGCTCACACCCTGAGGATCCTGGCATGACTATAAAGCAAGCTGTAGTTTCTGTTCAGACGTGTTAGTAGAGTCAGAAGCTCTGCCTTGTCCCTCCTGGTGAAGCCCAGGACAATGTTCCCTGACCTGCAGGCACCCTGTAAAGTGATCTGTGGTGCTGGCAAGCCTCCCAAAGGCATACTGAGCTCTGTGCTTGGCATTCTCCTGAGAGCTCTTACAGGACTATGGCTGTGAGAAATCCCAGACAGCACAGGCTTTTCAAATGAAAAATGCCATCAGGCACAGTGTTCACACTGCTGCACACTGGAGAGAAGGGAAGCCAGAGACAGGGTGATGTGATCTGTTACCTGGCCATAACGCCCCTGACACTTGGTGATCCTGTTTTATGGGGATTTCCCCTCTGACTTTAATCCCGTGTTGCATAGAAATCAGTCCCAGAAATGTTAAGTGATTTTTTATTCTATTTATTGTATTTTAAGTAAAGCTGTTGACACTTAGGCACAGAACTGATTTTAAGTATTTTTTAAAATGCCATCTCACCTGCATCAGTGTGGTGTCTGGAAGGAATCTGTTTGTTCTGACCTGCTAAATGCACTCTCACTGCCTATGGCTCTTCCTCTGGAGCTCATCTCAAGAGCAGCACCATTCTTTCCGTTCCCACTGAAATTGTCACCCGAGTCTCTGAGGAGTCATCCTGTTGTTCCCCTTGTCTGGGCTGTATTGCCTGTGTACAGCAGACCCTTGATGCAACTCTAAGTGTTTAGACTTCAAACTGAACCCCCTTTCTGCCTCTGAACGAGCAGCATTTCCTTGCGGTTGTTTGTAAAGAACTCATAGTCAAAGTCCAAATAAAATATTCCTGAATTATTAAACGGCAGCTCTGTTTTCATCAGACTGAAATATCCCTTGCTGTGATGTGGTTTTCATTTTGGTTTGTGATGGTTTATTCCCTTCTCTCCTTGAGGAGAGGGGTGCAGAGGAGGTGGGCATAGCACCTGATGTTGTTTTCAGTCTCAAATCCAGCCTTCCTGGGGAGTGATATTTTATGCTGCTAAGTTCCATCTCCATGAAGAAACACAGTTCTTCAAGAGTCGTTTATGACACAGACTTTCAACTGCCTAATACAATTCAGTCACATGCTGGCATTTTACTGCAGTAGCACTTTGATCATCCAGATCCAGTGTGTTTTAAAGGCATCTCCTGCATCATTAACCACAGGAGTCATGCAGCCTTTGGGCTGCAGGAGCAAGGGCTCCATGTCAATAGAGTGGCTTCTGGGTTTAGGCACTCTCACTTTTAGATCTTGGAAATAGTGGTAAAAAATTAAATGTATTTCTCTTATTTGCATTTGTTCATTCCCTCCTTTTGTTACCCCAAAGCTGAGCTTTGCAGGTAGGGAATACCGAGTTACAGGCTGCCTACAATCAGTGTTCTGGATGAAATTTAAATAACACAACCTGGAAGCTTAGCTGGGAACTTGAATGTCAGATGGGGGTGTTTCATCCAGCACACACCTGCTCATGATCCAGGTTCAGCAAATCAAGCTGTGCCCCTCTTGATTCAGAGTTCAACTCCAGTTCCGCTCTCAGAACACTTTGTTGTTCCAGAATCTCCCCTCAGAAATTCCCCTATGGTGTGCTGTCTTTAAAAAAATCTTTGGACCCGTTCACCTGCTCCCTCATCCTGCATTTTGGGTGTGTGTTGTTGTGTCAGTGGCAGAACAGGATAATCAAGCCCTGTAGCAGTGATTGTGGTGCCTTCCTCTTTCAAGCCAGGTTTGCAAAGAAAATATCTCCTGAGCAGAGCAGATTCTCTACCAAGTCACTGCAGTAAGAACTGTGCATTGCTGCACTTACAACTCCCCTGCTAACTGTGTGCTGCTGTTTCCTTCACTCAGAGCACAGATAAGTGACGAGCTCAAGGAACTGATACTGCGCATGCTTGATAAAAATCCAGAAACAAGGATAACAGTTCCTGAAATAAAGGTAAATTGGATCTTGGTACGAGAGTTTTTAGTCTCAGCTGATTTTGTGTTCTGTGGTACCTTCTAATGTGGCAGAGCTGTTCCCAGTATTTGTTTTGGGAGCTCTCTCTGGCACCTTCCCTCAGAAAGGGAGAGCTCATTTTGCAGCCACAGCTCCATCGCTGCTTCGTGCTTGGGGAATATTGACAAAAGCTTTCTTGTTTACTTATTTAAATGAAAATTACTCAAAAGCTGGCTGATCTCAGTGAATCCCTGAGAGAATCAGCATTGTCAGGGGAGCTGCTAGCTGCAGAGCCTGTGCTGGCAGTGCTGGATGTGTGTTCCTCCTCTGGTCCTTGTGTGGTTAGTGGCCTCAAGACAGCACATTTGTTTCTATCACCATTATTTGGGAGATGTTAATAATAGAAAGAATGAACAGGCCTGGCAGAGCACAGTGCTTCACAGGCTGTGGTTTCATTCTGGGATTGCGTGGGCTTGCTGTCCTCCTGTCACCCCTCACCAAGGCTTTAGACCTGCTGGAGGATCTCAGAATTTCCAGAGAGATCCATCAGCACGCTCTGCTTTGCTTTTCCCAGGGCAGCTCAGTATTACCACCAAAGCTGGCTGTAGAAAGGTTGAGCTTCGGGAAAAAATGGTGACATTCCTTCCCTCCATGCCCAGGAGGCCAAACCCAGGTTTGGAGCTCCATTTATGGGATTTCACTTGACAGCTCTTGCAGGCACACTGTAAGACCCTGTGGGTAGAAGATCAGAGCTGAGTGCTGGCCCTTGTCCCTGTCTGTGCACAGATGGTTGGTGTGCTTGGGGACTTGCTTTGGATGCTGACAGAGGACGTGTTTCCAGTGCCAGGCTGGGCTCTGTGCTCAGCCCATGCCCCCGGACAGGGCTTTCTTCCTGTTCACAGCCAAGAAACCATCCCATGAGAGGCAGCAGGAAAAGGGGGCTTTGCTCTGCTGCATGTGAGAGAAAAAGATTAAAATGCTTCAGATAACTCAGGTTTTCAAAGTATTTCAAACTTGATTCAGAGGATGCCATGGTGCTGGTCAGTGGCAGCAGGTGTGACAGCACTGAGCCAGACTGCAGACATTTCCAAGGAAGCTGGTTAAAAAACATCTCTGGCAGTGGGAAATGGAGCAGTACTGACAGCTGCCCCTGCAGTGAGCCCTGTGCCCCCATTTCTGTGGCAGCCCAGAGCTGTGTGTGTCCCCCGTGCAGGTGCACCCATGGCTGAGCAGGGGTGGCGCGGAGCCGCTGCCGCTGGAGGAGGAGCACTGCTCCGTAGTGGAGGTCACCGAGGAGGAGGTCAAGAACTCTGTGAAGACCATCCCCAGCCTCCCAGCCGTGGTACGTGTGAAATACACCACATCTTCTGAGCAGGGGGCTGTGCTGAAGCCTTCAGCTGGTGGAGGAGGTTTGGAGAGGGCACATGTGTGTTCCTAGCATGAAATCTTGGCCTTTTGACCCAGTGTGAGCGTCTTGTGTCTGAGTTCTGCAGCAGCCTTGCTCTCTTGAGCAGCTGGTCTGTGGGTTCCTTTGCTTCATGCTCTTTGCTGTAGTTCTGTAAAATGTCAGGTGAATTATTAAAGAAGCCATTGTTACTCCTTTGAACTGGCTTCCAGGAGTCAGTCCTGCTGTTCTCACTGGTCTGTTCTCTTCCTCAAAGATCCTAGTGAAGGCCATGCTAAGGAAACGCTCCTTTGGGAATCCCTTCGAGGTCCAGACGAGGCGTGAGGAGAGATCCATGTCTGCTCCAGGGAACCTGCTGATGTAGGTACCTAGAGCCATGCCTGGCTCTGTGGCATGGGCAGGGCCAAGGTGCGTGGGGAGGGAGGGTGGGGGAAGCAATTTGCAATCTCTTCTGTAGCATTTAAAGACAAAACTCCCTTCTGCATCAAACACTGGAGATAAAATCTACCTCAAGTCCTCTCAGATTGAAATACAGTGTATTACTGCAGCCTAAAAACTCTTTTATAGATGCAGTTCTCTCTGTAAGATGGGTTTGGCCTAAACATGTGAGGTGCTAAACTGTCTTTTCACCTGTTAGTTTATACTATGCTCTGATCAAAGATCCATGAACTAAAATAAGTTTAATTAGGGTCTAGTATCAGTATATACTGGAGGGTTTAATTCTTCTCTCCTTTCTATGGACAACAGAAATGGCACCCCAGATGAGCAGTTTATGTGGGGCTTTTAACTCAAAATGAGATTATGGGATTTGACCTGTAGTCTGGGGCCCAAGTCTGGGCAGAGACACCATGGTCAGACAAAAAAGAACACTTTGAAATTGCTTTTTCGCTTGAGAACACACAGCATTTTTTCACACAGTTTTTTGCCAGTTAGTGAAATAGTGGAACACGTTGTGAGGGGATATTTTGGAGGTTGGGTATAAATTACTATATTGGGACTAAAAAGGGAGTAGAGATGATGATGACTAATGGATTCATCAACAGTTTTTAACCATGGTGGTGTGTACAGGGATAGGGAGAGAATTCTTCTGTCCTTTACTTGGTTCTTACTCTTTCTCCCTTATTTTTGTTACTGATCCCTTTCAGAGCCAGGATTCTGGGCCATCACTCCAATAAATAACAGCTGGACCAGTAGCCTCATCTGGGATAATTATTTTTATATAATAAAATTCTCACCCCACAGGTGCTGTAAGGCTGTGGCTGACAACAAAGCTGTGTTGTCCCAAAATGATTCTTCTCCACCCAGAATCCCAGTACCATTCCTAGCAGACTCCCACGAGGGTGTGCTGAGTCTCACTGCACCATTGTCAATGCAATTAGAGGAGTCTCTCTGTCTCTCACAGGTGTGTGGGGATTTAAGGGCTCAGCTCAATTAAAAATGATGATGTTCTAAGTCCCCAGCTGTGTATTGGAGGCTTTAGTGAAGACTTTGCCTCAGAGTCCATGGCCAGACACCAGTTTGACGTTTAAACACCCTGTACATGAGTGCTGCTGTGGAACACATTTGGAGCATGGCAGGCACAGCTCCTTCGCCAGCTCAGCACAAGGGATTTGCCCTGATTTGTTTCTCTTGGCTCAATGCCTTCCAAATTAGTTATTGCTAATTGGACACACATCCCTACCCGTATCTTCACCATCATTCCTGGTCATTGCATTGCTCTGAGATGGGGAAACATTTACTAAATTTGAAGAAAAATGTATTTTATTCTTCCCACTGTCCCAGACAGGTAACTCAGAGCAAGGCAGGATTTCTTTTCAAGCCCTGCCTGAATTGGTATTTCAAGGTGGTCACCCTGAACCTGTTTCCAAAAGGGACCTGTTTCCTTCCCCTGTCATTTGAGATGATTGAAAACTCACGCAGGTGGTGGGAAAACTCCTTAACCCTTGATGCTGGTTCCTGCCTGGGGCTGGGTTCTATAGTAACTGCTCAGAGAAAACAAAGTTCATTTGATCTGAGGTAGCTGTGAAGCTTCTGATCAGCCACATTGTCTATGTCTTGTCCTTTATAAAATATTCTTAGACCTTCAAGATGAGCAGTAAGCTTTCACTTTTGTCTCCTTTTTAAAGTTGCTAGTCAGATTCTTCTCAGCTTATTCAAACCCAGCGTCTTTCCCTGTCTCAGCTCATTCTGGCCCTGTGTTTTATTCAGGCTCCTTGTACAGACCAAAAGGTTTATTTTCTAAAGCAGTGTGTAATTTCCACTGTTGTATTGCTGTGTCCAGTGCCCTTAGTTTACAAAACTGTGCCAGACCAGGGATGGAGCTGCAGCCGTGCTGGGCTGGCCTCTGCCTAGCTGTGTGAGCACTTAGAAATATCCAAAATCAATGTGAATGTGCCAGTTCTCCACTGCACTAATCCCTGTGCCTAATTTCTCAGTCTCATGCCATCAGTGCCAATTTTTGGCAGTAACAATTGACTTTATCCTGAATTATTTCATGCACAACTGGAGCTTTGAGAACCCATCTCGAAACTGTTGTTTAAAAGAAAGATACTTGCCAAGTCTCTCCAACAAATGCTGTTTTATATTAAACACTACAGCAGGGATGCTCCTTTTAAGGCATATGGATTATTATTTCAGACTTTGGAAAATGCTTTACTTACTGAATCTAATGAAAATAACTTCAAATTTAAATAGATATGTTGGATTTAATGACATTAATTTCCAGTGAACCGTGGCTAAATGGGAAATGTTCATTGTTCAGTGAGTTATCTCTTGATGACAGTGTTATTGCCACAGGGACAAACAGAGTAGACATCAAGCTCATCCACTTCTTAATTCATAGTGGGTTGTTCCCTGGAAAAACCACCCTTAATACACATGTAAAGTTTAACATCAGTGCCAATGTTATGAACAGAGCTGTGTTAGTTAAAATAAGTTTCAAGTGAGTCTGGATTTCTGTCAATTTTTAGGATCTTGCAGGAGCAGATAATATTGCAATAGTAAGGCTCTGCAGAGTTTCTGCATGTCCATCACCCTTGTAGCTGGACAGGGGACCCCAAAAGTGGGACATGCCAGAAAAGCAGTGCCTGCAGCCATCACTGTGCTCTGGGCATGTGGCTGCCCATGAGGAGCTGAGCAAAAAATGAGCCACACATTCCCAAGCTCTCCTCCACAGAGCTCCTTCTCCCCCATGGCAGTGTTTTTAGAGGGACATAAATCAGCTTTTGTAATATTGCATCTCCTTCTAGTTGTAGGTAGGAAAAAACTTGCTGTGTTTCTACAGAAGAAAAAAGGAAAGCAATTAGAATACTCCAGTTTCACATTCAATTTATTTAATTAGGCTGCATGTGAAATTGCCAGAGCCCCACTCACTGCTGCTTCAAGCATCTTACATCTGTGCCATTTCTGAGGATATACTCCGTAGGAAATCCTCTGGCAACTGAGCTGAGCCCTGGTACCAGAGCTTTCTGGTATTTGATGCCTAATTGATGACTCTTAAAATGGAGCTGTCCTTCAAGCTCACTCGTTGGGATTTGGAGAGGAGGAAACTAAATCATGTGGCTGAATCTCTTTTTAATTTCTCCCTGCATTATCTACACAGCATGCTGGGCTCTGTTCCTGGAAATGCTCTGTGCAGATGTCTGTGGTGGCAGGAGGCTTTCCTGTTGTAGCCTTGGTGCCTTTAGAGGACACCATTAAGACACCACTGATACGAAACAGTTCTTAAGTTAATACTGGGAGGAGAGCAAGCTTTTTTAGCACTCTTTAGACCCGGAAGAAGTGAATCCTCTCCTGGCTGTTATTTATTGCTCTGTTTATCAGGACTGAGCAGTTAAAAGGCAGATGTTCAGCGCTGACACTCAGCAGGTGGAGGGGAACTAAAATGAAGATGCCCCATTTAGCAGTCCTTGTTTTGCACACCTAGAATGGTGTGAGTGCTGCCAGCTGTCACCTCACCCTGGCAGCTGGGCTGTGGCCAGGTGTCACAGGATCCTGCCTTTCATGCAGGATCCCCAGGAGAGGCAGTGATCCATGGAGTCTTACAGATCCTGCAGACCATGGCCAGGTTCAAGCCCATCATTAATGGTGGCTGTAGAAGACACTGATCTTTTCTAATTTTCCAGCTCCAAAGTATTTTTTAAGCCCAGTTCAGCATTCACAGCTAAGTTCTGGGTTTCTGGTAGCAGTGTTTGCTGCATTTCTTCTGCCTGCTCCACATTTCTGCTAATTGAGTCAGCCCTGGCTTCACCACATTTTATTGCTCTCATTTATTGCAACTACTACCTATCAAATTAATTGCTGTGTTTTGACAGACCCAATTTACTTTCCCATTATGGCTGCTATTACTGTTGATGAAATGTGGTTGTCAGCTCCTCTATGGGGGATCAGTTGGTATTTAAAAAGCCTACCCTGTTTCCAGCCTTCCCAAAAAGAGCCCAAAAGGGCTGTCACTGTCCTTAGGGCCATGTTATCCATGTAGGTTAGGCACGAGGAAGCCAAGGGGGAAAAGGAGGTAAAAAAAGTGGCTGACCCAGGTCTCCAAGCAAAAACAGCTTCTCCCAAAGGGAGAACTGCATGTTTTGTGGGAAGAGCCATACCCCACATGCAGGTAGGTATCCTCACAGGACCAAGAACTTTCCTCTGGAATGACCCACCATCAGCAGGTCCCTCCAGTGAGGGGCCCAGTGCTCCTGTGGCTCTGCCCCATTGCAGAGGTGCTGATAGGACACAAAAGCCCAGAGGTGCCAAATGACGTGGCCCAGGGAAGCACAGCTGGACATCAGCAGTGTGCTGGAAGCCACTTGGAGCTTTCAGCAGTGGTAGGGGCTTGGAGTGAGTTTCTACCACTGAGCGCCATCCTCATTTGTCCTTCAGGTGAATGTGGCTGATGTTCCATCCTCATTCTGCTCTGCTCTTTAGGCTGGTTAGGCACAGAAATACAAGCTCCTTCACCTGCTGCCATTGTCTTCATAATCACTTTCTTTCTTTGTCTCATTGTTTTGCTCTCAGGGACAGATTCCTCTTAAACACATCTGTATATTTGCATCCATCTTTAAGGTAATTCCATGTCTCTGCTTCCCCTGGGTGCTGTAGAAACCTATGTCTCCTCCTCAGCCTGTGTGATTTGTGTGGTAGTGAGAGCATTTGGGTCCATCCTTCCTTCCTGTAGGAGCAGTTTTACTGCAGTCATTCTGTATGTGTGATGACTAATGTTTATGTACGCTTTTCATTATTATTTCTATTTGTGATTCTTTGGCATTTCAGCTGCGTTTAGGGAGGGAGGGGTGAAAAAAGCCAGTTGGGTTTTAGCAGGAGCTGGTGCTCAGCCCCACGTTTGCAGAGGGAATAGCTACAGAATGTGGGAAAGGCCAAGCTTTATAATTTGAGTTTATTATTCCAGCTCCAGATGCTCCACCACTCCCTTGTGCTTCTGCCTCTGGTGCAGCACTGGGAGGGCTCTGGGCAGACCAAAATTGGTTGCTCCATGTGACCACCCCACCTCAGCCAGGACGTCATCAAAACATGGTCACCTGTCCAACCACTTGCACAGACCCTTCTAGGAAGTGTTGGTCCAGTTAATTCTGTTAAATGACAGAACAACATTAATGCAAACCGTGATCAGCTGCTTACAGACAGCTCAGTGGAAGTCCTAGGATCCAGTGGTTAGGCAGGACACAGCCTCCAGCCAGGGTGGGAAGATCTGGGCTGAGAGACTGGGAAACAACCGCACATCTCTAAATACGTTTGGGAGCAGCTCCAGCACTCCAGAGACTGCCTGGCCTGGTTATTGCTCTGAGACAAATGGATGAGCCAGAGCCAAGATGTCACCCACTCTGAGTGAGGAAGGACCTGCACAAATTCTTCAAAAATAGCCAGGAGAAGGCAGGTGGAGGCGGATGGAGACTGATGTGGCGCTGGCAGGGACAGCTGGTGCCACCGCCTCCTGCTGCTGCATTTTCCACAGGGAGGAAGGGACTTCAGCAGCCTGGATGAGGGCAGAGTGTTGCATTGAATGGGGACTCAGTGGAGGAATGAAGCACTTGCCAGGGCTGTGTATGTGTGTGCTGTGTAGGTTGTCCCACGCCATCCCTGTCCCGTGCTCCTGTGTTTGGGAGGGCAGTGCGGGGAGGCTCATTCCTTCCTGGACATGAAACTCGTGTGAATGCCCAGTGGCTGTGACCCCCCACAGCTGCTGTGGCTGACGGCCACGTACTCTCCTGGGTAATTGCATAGACCAGGCTTTCCTCCCCAGTGGCTTAAAAAATGTGGGGCAAATAGAGTCTTATTTCTTACCAAGAGTTATTTACTGGAGGTTCCCATCCAGCCTCAGGCTTCACAGCATGACCCAGGCTCCTGTGCAGACATGGAGCTCTGGTACTGGATCTCTGCTGCTTCACGGGCAGCCACAGCTTTTTGGGTGGTGTTTGCCACCATGAGGGTCCTCTCACCCTGACGTGGGGTGTCTGGAGAGGCAGAGGCTGCTCAGAGTGGTGGGACAGCACTGAAGATCCCTGACAGGAGCAGGATCAGCAGGATGTGCCAAGCAGGGAGCCGGGATGTGCTGAGCTGCCACAGAACAGAGCCTCTGCTGCAAAATGAGGTGATCAATCATTTGAAGAGGGGGATGACAGGTAGTGAAGACAGGGCTGTTGCTCAGCCTCTCCTGCAGAGAAATGGTCCATAGGTTCAAGGTCAGGTTTATTGCAGGGCTTTACTGAAGTGGAGGGAGAAGGCAACATGATTTTTGATCATTTCTGGTTTCTTCAAGAATCGGGTTAGACCTGTGCGTAGTTTGTGTTGTTCCCAGCCAGGAAATATCCCCAGAGCCCCCAGCCCACACTCCCCAAACACTGTGTGCTCCAGGCACATGCCGCTGCACTGACCCTCCACTGCCCAGCTAGCTTGTCCATGCAGGTTCCACAGAATGCACTGGGCACAGGTTGCCCAGAGAAGCTGTGGCTGCCCCATCCCTGGAAGTGTCCAAGGCCAGGTTGGACAGGGCTTGGAGCAACCTGGGATAGTGGAAGGTGACCCTGCCCATGGTAAAGGGTGGAACAAGATGATCTTAAGGTCTCCTTCGAACCCAAACCATTCCGTGATTCTGTGTCTACAGCCAGACTGGCATGAGCGAGGCTGGATACCTGGCAGACACAACTGCTTGGAGATGATCGCCTCCTTTGTGTTGTGGATATCTTTATGGTGGAGAAATGGGTGTTTTAGGTGAAGTCATCTGCCTGTGACTGGTTTCTGCTGTGGGTGGCACCTGGAGGTGTCCCCTTTTCTCCATCCAGTCACAGTCACATGCAGTCTGAGGGTGGCTGGGCTGGGCGGAGGTGTTGCTCCTCGAGGTGTTGCAGCTCAAGCCTTCTACATGAGAAAACATCAAAAGTTAGGAGTTGGAGGAAAAGGCTGAAGTTATCGTGGTGTATGTGCCATGCAAGTAAGTTACCTTGGCTGAGATTCTAGGGCTGCTGCTCTCAGGTTTTGGGAACTGCTGTTTTGGGGACCAGGCAAACTCACAGGAACTGAAATCATACAGTTTTTGTGTAGGAAAAACTGAGTTCTGGTAGAAACATTTAGTTTTACTGCCATTTACAGTGGGGCTTTGCAGAAGCAGTTGTGGAATCAACCCATCAGTCTGATTTTTATTAAAAAATCAGATTAAAGGAGAGCAAGCCAGAACTCTCTGAATACAAACTAGATAATTTGGAAACCATGCTGCTGGTCTGCAAGATTTTCCCCTAGAACCAGATACCTCCTTGTGGAGAAGGGCATTCAGGGAAGCAGAGAGCTCAGTTTTTGGGTGCAGAGGCCAAACAGGTGTCCAGGCACAAGCTGCACATCACTGCAGGGCATCGTGCTGGGATATTGCCGAGGTGCTTACGTGGTACCAGCACAACCAGCTGGTTCATTGCCATTCCCTGTTGATATTGCTGTCCTGGGTTGGACAAAACACCCCCTGCCTTGCTCTATGCCTACAATTTCTTTATTTCCTTGCCACCCCTGTAGAACACAAGGGAGCAGAGAAGCAGCCAGGGACCCGGAGCTGCCGGACGTGTGCGAGGACGAGGCCGCACCCTGAGGCCGCCCAGCTGCCGCGGGCTGGCCGCGCACGAGCTGCCGCCGTTGTGCCCATCGTGGTGTCGTGTAGCACATCGCCCTCATCACCCAGCCAGGGGCCTGCACAGCAAAAACAGAACCAGACAAAACCCACCTGAAATGGACCAAGCCAGAAAGCCAGGCAGGAGGATCAGAGCAGCGCTGAGGAGCAGAGCGAGCCCTGGGGCAGCGCGGCCGCATTCCTTGGGCAAGGTGTCTGTGGCTCCTCCGTGTGTGCCTTGCTCTCCACTTGTGCTTCGCCTCAGGGCTCTGTCGGGGGTCTTGGCCGAGGAATGGGGGTTTGTTTGTCTCAAGGGTCCTTTTCCCCCGGAGACTTTTTCCTTGTGTTTTTGCATTCTCTACTTCAAGCATCAGGAAAAAAAAAATGGCATTGGAGCCAGGTTTTATGTCAGAGGGCAACTGTTTTATTTAATGCACAGGTAAAGCACTTGTGTCCATCAGGAGTCCTGCTCCTGGCATGGAGTTGATGGCAAAAGGTCTATGGGTATCAGTTAAACGAGGATGACATCTTGCTGCTGGAGTGAACACTGTCCCTCCCTATGCCTTTCTTTCTCTTTCTTCTCTTTTCTTCTTACCCCTCAGTTTTGTGCAGTCTCAGTCCTGCCCCCAGCCGTGGCTTTAGTCAGGGCAGTGCTGTAAAGCAGAGGATTCCCTGGGTGTGCAATGAGCCTTGGAATGTCACAGAGCTCTGGAGCATGGGGATATGCTGCTGCACACAACAGCTTAGTGCTCCAGGGACGTCTGCCAGGGCTGCACTTCCCAAAGAGCTGGGAATGCACCCCATCAGCTGCACCCAGTCCTGCACCCATGGACCTTGTTCTCCAGCTTTAAAGAGTGGCAGATTTGGGGTTTATTTTATTTCATTTCCTTTTCTTCACTCATCTCTTGTGTACCTGATGCTTTTAAATTTCCTGAAAATGACCCAAACTGGGAGCTGTTCCTAGGATGGAAAATGTTGGTGGAGGGTTTTTAGCAAGCTACAGAGCACAAGTTCACAACTTGATCTTTTGAATTTTTTTAAAGGCTTTAATTTTTAATTTTATTTTAAGACTATGATTTTTATGCATGGGGTGATGCTGCTATTTTATCCATAGATTGCTTCTAAACTTGAGGTTAGAAGCTTCATCTCAACAGTTTGACAACAGATAAGAGATTGCACTTAAAGAGGCAAATGCAAAAAGGCAAATACAGCCATTTTTGTGGCTGTTGACTGTAAAAACTGTGTGGATAATCAGGAATTTCGCTCTTCCATTCAGAAAGTAAAAACCAGTAACATCCATCTGTCAAAATATACATCGTTATTTTCCCTTGAGCTTTAAAGGGTCAGAACATGCCCCTGGGAAGCCTGTGGGATTGGAATCTTATTTTATAGTACTTAAAGAAAGGACGTGAATAAATTTGGTTCCTACATAATCATCTTAGTGTCTGTTTTTAGGTTAATCCTGAGGACTTGGGAGTTTGTTCCCTCATTTTTTGTGCAGGGGGACACATGTACGAGGGTTGTTGGTGGTGACTGGTATATCCTGGTGTTCCTGTTCTGTTTGCTGTAATCTAATTTGGTGGTTCCCAACATTTCATAGCTGGGCTTTGCTGCCAGTGCCTTTTGTCTGTCCCCAGCCTGTCACCTCCCCTCACTCATCCTCAGCCACGTCAGTGGGATGCCCAGCAGTCACCAGCCTGGGCTCTTCCTCATGTCTCACCTGTAAATATTGGCAAAATGGGAAATAGCATTGCAGCTTCTGCCTTTAATGAAGGAGGCCTTTAATGCTGAAAGCTGGCAGTGGTGTTGGATCCTGTAAAGGTTACTGCTGTAGGCCTGAGCTCTGCACTGCTGCATCCAGGTGCTAAATCCTGCCTGCTTGTGTCTGCAGCAGCTGTGAGCTCAGCATCCTCTGAGGAACCTGGTCCTGCACAAGGGGCATGCCCTGATCCTTCCCGCAGCCTGGGACGCAGGGCCTTCTGCTTGGATCCTGCTGCCTTGCAATGGAGATTTAAGTACCCAGAGGTAGGGAATGAAAAGTCTGAGCGCACGGGGGGTTTTGCAAATGGGAAAGATTGTCCAGGTGGAACCACTGCCTGTGGAAGGGACAGTCTCTGGATACAAACTGGTCTGTGCTGGGGTGCCAGCAGCTCCTGCTGCACACCAGGGGCCAAGCTGGGCAAACTGTCCTCCAGTTTGTGGAAAAAATTACTTTCTCCAACTGGTGTCCCCATGGCAGGGCCAGGGCGTGACCTTGGAACAAGGACACATCTCAGGAACCTGCCCTACCCCAGGCAGAAAAGGGAGTTCTGGTAATCCTCATCCCTGTGGAACTTCTGAAGTCTAAGCAATACCTGGGTTGTGCTCAAAGAGCTCCAAGAATGCAAACATGGGGTTATTATTGTATTTTTAATCTGTGGCAAGAATAATCTGCTAATCCAGGCAGTTGGGGTTATTTTAGTGATGCCCAAGGGATGGGAGCTGGTGGGGCAAGGCTGCAGGAAGGCTGTTCTCAGCCTCAATTAATGCAACCAAACAAACGATGTCATAAATTAACTCCATCTCATGTTCCTTTAGTGGTACCTAAATCATCGCTTCACTTTTGGAGGGGAATGGATGCTTTTTATGATTATCTCAAAATGTCCTTTGAAATATTTGCCCTTTCATCTAAAACAAATCCCTCTGGAGCTGTTCCCACAGGTCCAAGAACCAACCCCTTGAGTTGTACAGCTGAGCTCTGAGCTTATGTCACACCATGTTTCTTCAGCAAATCTGCCAGCAGACTTTCCTTTATACCCCAGAAATCACCTCTATCATGTCACAAACAGCAGCCTGAAAACTTGCATGAAATGAGATAAAAAAGGTGCCCAGGCAGCAGGAGAAATGCTCAGATAGGCAAAAATAGGCTCTACTTCTCACTCAGTTGCAAGGAAATCCTTGCTTGTTTATGTGCATGTCAGAGCAGCCCAGAGCAACGCTGGTTCTGCTCTGAAGAAAGGAAGAGACTGAAGAGAGGGGATTTATTTGAGAATAAACATCCATGGCAAGGCAGCACTTTTAGCTCTTGAGTGAAATCGTTCCCTTTAGCTGGATGGGTAAATATTTGGCTGCTCCTCTCTGTGATGGAGGGGATGGGGTTCAGTGTGGGCTCTGCAGAGCAGCGAGCAGAGCTGGTGTGGCACACTCGTGCTTTGGTGTGTGCTCCGGGTTTTTCCCCTCCAAATCCTCACCTGTGCTGTTCTGGAGCAGTGGAATGCTCTGGCCTGTGTTAGCTGGGCTCGGAGTCCCAAGGAGGGCTCCTCTTTCCCCCAGCACCATTGCATCTGGTCAAGTTTTCCAGACTCTTCCAGCTTGAGGATGATTTCCTTGAAAGGAATTTCTCATTTGGGGGAATAGCACATCTCTTTGATTTCCAGGAGGTAGATTTCTTTGTCTTGCTCAATTAATGGCTCTAGGCCTTTGGTTTTGTGGAGTAGTGCTAAGTAAAATTCCTGGTTAAATCTCTTCTGTCCTGCACTGAGGAATGCACAGTCCATGTCTTTAACCCTTTGGGCAGGAATGTGCTGTTGTGAATGTCACACTTGTAAATAGATGAGGTTTTCAGCCTCAGGGCTGCTGGTGGGAAAGCTGACTTGGTGTAGGGCTGCAACCAGAGGGAGCCTGGTGGGGGACAGTGTTGCTGCTCCATGCAAAACAAACTGTGGCTCCATAAAACAACCTCCAGGGTGGGATTTCATTCCTTATTTATTGCCAGATTTGCAAGGAGGAGCTGCTGAGGGAAATTTTGTGTTCCTTCAGCACAACTCTGTCCTGAAGCCATCAGCAGCACTGCCATGGGGGAATTTCTCTCTTTGTGGTGTGTGGCTGGGAGCTCATTTGCTCTCCCCAACTCAGTGCTTTCCCTCCCATCTTGCCCAAAAACCCCAAGAGCTTTGTCCCACCAGCCCAAGGGCTTTGTCTCAGCCCCTTAGAGGCCCAGGCTTCCCCAGGGATGGGGATCTCAGTAAATTTCCCAAGGCAGGAGGGCTGTGCTGGGAGGTGCCACTGAGAGCTCGAGCACCTCTGGTGTGCAGCAGAGAGGCTGGAAAGCAGAGAGTGGAGGGTTTGTGTGGAAATAGAACTTGGTTTAGGTGCCAAACTTGTCTGTTTTAGCAGGGCCCATTTGCAATGGAGTTTGCTGAGCAAAGCAGTGCAAAGCATTCCTTTCTGGGCCAGGTCCTCCTACACAAGTCCATGCTTGGCTCGAGTCCCTCCCAGACTGAATTAACCTGGATTATGCCATGACCCTGTTGCTCTGAATGCAGCCTTCCATGGGATGAGGGAAGGAAAGCAGCTTATCAGTCACTGCCTTGCTCCTTCCCTTCCCAAAGAAAAGCCATGTATGCTCAGAGCTGCTGCTGGCAGAGCCCAGACCCTCCGTCCCATCAATCAAAGCGTTCCCAAAAAATGGTGTAAATTCAAGAAAACATGAATTGCAACTCTTGAGGGTGTAATACAGATCTTCTGTGCCGTAATTTTGCTGCTCTTTCTGATTTCTAGGCCTGTTCTGTTGGTATTTCAGTCTTTCGTTGCACTTGATGTTGAACTTCTTGATGTTGAACTTCTGCCCCTGTATGTGCTCTGCTATGATTCCAGCATGATGTAAATGCACTCAGTACTGTGACAGCACGTGGCTGTTGCACTGTAAATATGTACCATGAAGAGAGAGGCTATTTTTTGCATGCTTTTGTACTGTAGAACTGTTGAGAAAATGACAATAAATTCCACAGAGATGACCCTGGGTGTTAAGTGCAGTTCCTAAGGCAGCACTGGCTGCTGGCTCTTGGGTATTCTCTGCGGCTCCACCCCTCTCTGTGCTGTCGCTGCGGCAGAGAGGGGCTTGGAGGGATTCCTTTCATTGCCCTTTCCATGCTGGGCTTTTCCTGGATGAGGAAGCTCAGGGGTCTGTTGTGCTCAGGCGACACATCCCCAGCTATTCCAGCCTCCTGCTGCAATGGGGCTGGTGAAATTGTCTTGCCTTCATTCCATTTACTCCCAAAGAAAAGTGCAATTTCCTTCACAGACGGGCTGGGGCTGGCCTGGGTTGGAGCGCACGTGGTTCAGTTGTGGAAACCCCAGCAAATCCTGGGCTCAGCCAGTGCCATGGGCCAGGACTGGCTGAGCCTGCCTTGCTCCAGGCATCTTCCTCCAGGAGAGGCAACCAGAGGCACCAAGCTCCTCTGATCTTTATATTGCGGAAAAAATTTTTTAAAAGTTGAAGGCGTCTGCCTCAGCCCTGACAATGATATTGCAAGGCTGAGAGAGTTGGGGTTGCTCATCCTGAAGAAGAGAAGGCTCCAGCAAGATCTTAGAGCCCCTTCCAGTGCCTAAAGGGGCTTCAGTGGAGCTGGAGAGGGACTTTAGACAAGGGCCTGGAGTGACAGGCCAAGGAGGAATGGCTTCCCACTGCCAGAGGGCAGGGTTGGGCTATTGGGCCAGAACTGTGGGGTGCAATAAAAAGTTTTTTCAAATCTCAGTGGGAAAAGTCAGTGTAGAAATAACTTCACCCCTTCCAGGGGGTGGATGGTCACCTCACAAACAGGGACAGAGACAAGGCTGAGGTGTTTCAAGCCTTCTTTGCCTCCATCTTCAACACTTCTCCCTCCCTTCCCAGTGGAAAACATGCATTGTCCCGTAGGACACTGCAGAGTCCTGGAGGAGGGCAAGCCCTGCTCAGCAACGGCCAAAGCATCCCTGTGGGATCCACAGCATTCCCATCCTGAATCCAAAGCCAGCACGTGCCAGCTCGTGGGAAGAAAGGAGCCCCATCCCAGTCAAAAACAGAGCAGGGGGAGGACCATTAGAGCTCCTTGGGAAATGCTGATTTCTTTAGAACCGAGACTCTGCAGAGGCTGGTGAGCTGCTAACAGAAACCTCTTGCTGGCCCTCAACAGCCAGGGACAGGGAAACCTTCCAACTCCCTTTGTCTCTGGAGGATCTTCCCAGGCCCAGAGCAGAGCGCCTTTCCCGTTGGCATTGCCACAGCACCCTGGGATCCATGGTGGACACTGGTGGCACCAAGGCATGTGCCACTTGCTCCAGGGAATGCTTCACTGCCATGGGCTGAGCAGCCATTTTCACTTCCAGGCTTTTTCTGGCCATGAGCACCCTAAGGGCTGAGCCGTTCGGGTGCTCCCTGAGGTGGGCAGGGCTCTGACAGCACAAAGGGGCTGATGCCAGGCTGTGATGTCACACGGTGTCCCGGCCCCAGCACTGTGACATCATCACTGCCCCTCCCAGCATGTGCAGTGAAAAGCATTCAGACACCCATGGTTCTTTACCAGACTTCTCCCATATTTCTACATAAAAACCCCAAAGAAATTCTCCTTCATTGCTTCTGTATTACACAATGCTTAGGATCCAATCTCTCCCCTGTGAGGGTGGGGAGGCACTGGCACAGGCTGCCCAGAGAAGCTGTGGCTGCCCCTGGATCCCTGGCAGTGTCCAAGGCCAGGTTGTATAGGGCTTGGAGCATCCTGGGATAGTGGAAGGTGTCCCTGCCCATGGCGGGGAGTGGGACTGGATGAGCTGAAAATCCCTTCCACCCAAACCATTCTGGGTTTCTGTGTTCTGCCCAAACACACAATGGGCCCCAATAGCTGCCAATGCCAAACCCACTCGTTAATTGATGGATAAATAAATTCCTGGCAACCACCACCATGAAAGGAAGGAAAATGGCTCCATAAGAGGGACCAGCAGAGGCTGAGGTTGGAAATGGGGACATCAAGGGTTCCTTACTGCACAAGCACTCTTCCTGGATTGATGCTGTTGCCCACTCCAGATGGATTCATACCCCAGCACGTTGTCAGGGAGTGAATAAAATGCTGAGGGCAGATAATTGCTGGTTCCCTGGGAATGCCGTGTCCTGGTGAGGTCACGTTGCTGCCACTATGGCACATCCAGCCCCATGCGGTCAGTGACATGTCGAGGCCAGTAAATGCCCCTGGAGCTCATGGTCATTTAGAATCATGCTGGGGACTCGATTTGGGGTTGGATCCAGCCAGGCTTGAAAGCTGCTCCCCCTAATTTTCTTGTAAGTGGGCTACATATCTCCATATTTCTGGAGCAGTAAATTATAATTTAGTGCTTATTATAATATTCATTAAGAGCTGCTGTCTGCTGTAGTGTTACCCCAAATACTAATTATTAGAAATTAAGGTGACAGGAGGGAATAATATTCTGAGTTGTGTAAGTGGGAGTAATAAGAGCCCAGGAGGGATAAGCAGACAAAACAGCAGGAGGATTTCCTTTCTACAGGAAAATCAGAAGTAAGAGAATCCCCAGTAGCACAGCACTGGGAGGCATGGCTGCCCGGGAATAGGGTGTGGGCAGGGCACAAAATTAATCAGAGCTACAAAGACACCAAGCAGAGGGGTCATAGCTGTGAGACCATTGGCTTCAAAGTGTTCAGTTTCACCTGGCAGGATCCATCCAGTGGATTGACTTCCAAAGGCTCCATCTTGCCTCGATGTTATTTTTCTACGTTGTTTACTTGGTTTATTTATTTTTTTAATTCCTCTTCAAGCTGAAATTAAATTCCTACAACGATTTTGGAGCAACCTAGTCTAGTGAAAGGTGTCTCTACTCATGGCAGGGAATAGATGATCTTTAAGGTCCCTTCCAACCCAAACCCAACTACAGCAGGGGTGAGATCGATGCAGGGCAGGATAAACAGCCAGGGAAGCAGCCAAAGCCATGCAGGGCACGTGAGGGACGGTTTTTCCAGTCCCCAGCAAAGGAGAATCATAAACTTCACCCTTTATTGTTGTCTGTGCTGCTTCGCACCAAGCACAGCTGTCTCCAAGGCCTCCCTCCAGCAGAACCTCTTTAATCACATTCCTCTCTCCTATGGTTTAATTAGGGAAAAAAAAAAATCTCATATGTGAAAGTAATTCCTTTGTTGCCAGACATTTCCAGGTTTTCCATTTTCTCCTCCTTGAGTAGGAAAAAGCCATTTACCATGTTCTTTTCTAAAGCAATTTCCAGGGAGATCCAGCAAACACAGCCAGGAGCCATCAGCAGCCAAGCCCTTACCGAGTCTCTTTGCTTGAGTAAACCAACGTTTTGCCACTAACGGGAGCTGAATGCCCATTTTCCGTGCCCCATTTATTTTATTGCCAGGCCTAGGGTGCAGGGGAGGCAGCACTGGGACAGCTCTCCGGAAATCCCACCGAGGACTTGGAGTGTTCACTCCCATCCCATTTTATGGTGTGTGATGTGCAAACACATTAGGGAAGAGCCACTGCACTCACCAGCTGGAATAACTCACAGCGCCTGGCTCTCTCTCTGTCCATCTCGTATTCTTTATTTGGAGTTTCCACAGGGTTGTTTCAGGATGGGGGATGCTCTTGCTCAGTTTGTGCCAGCCAAAATCCCCGTGGAAGAAAATTTTTTGCCATAACAGGCATTTTTTTCATTATTAGAATGAAAAAGTATCATTTTCCCCTGCCCTCTTGGTCCCTTCAGCCTCGCTGTGGGATGAGGACAGGGATGGGAACCCTGAATCACCGTGGGATGGCAAAGGCAGGAGCTGACCCAGCACCAGCTTGAGGTGAAGCAATTAAAGCGTGTGGCTGCTACCAGCATTTCCTGCCTGTAATTAATGCTTTTGATGAGGAGGCATATGGTAACCCCGTCCTCCTCCGCCGGCATTTTGCCAGGTGTGGGTTTATTAACAGTTGCTAATTACACCATTATTCAGCATCTAAGTCAAGGAGGGCTGTACCGTGTGCTCCAACTGCTTGTGAATGCCGCCAAAAATTTCTTAGTTTAAACTGTTTTCTCCTTATACAGGGAAATGAACCCCCGTGACCCCTAGGATGCAGGGCCAGCACCTCCCCCGCTTCACCTGACCCCTCTCTATGCACAGGGCCTGCAAATCATCTGCACGTCCTCCTCCTCACAGCCTGAACATGCTTTTTTTTCCCAGGGGTGAGTTTTGCTGGAAGCCTGATAGTCCCAGGAGCTGTAGAGGGGCTCAAAGCCATTCTCCATCTGATGCAGTATCCAGCTGCCAGGGCATCCCCAGCCCTATGGATCCTCAGGGCTCCTGCATGTCCTGGACCAGGAGGGCCTTATTCCAGTAGGAAAACCAGTGGCTTTGTTCCCCTCAGACCTCAGCTCTGCTGCTGGGGTGTTCATTGGACCAAGTGCTTGACAGCAAGGCTCTTTCTCCTGCAAAAGGCTCTTGGAAATGTTTTACCAACAGCTGGTTAGTTTTTACATTGGGTATTATGAAGTACCTTGCTCCCAGCCTGGGGCTCTGAATATTCCAGCTCCATGCAAATATTGGGAAAAAATGAGAATTAAAGTCATCCATCTGGAAGTTCTCCCTCTCCTTTCCAAGCCAGTCCCAGGCCCTGCTCCTGCAGCAGCCTGGTGCTACCCTGTCTGTGCCTGCCTTGTCACCAATGGGACCTCTGCCTGTGAGAACGATGGGAGCCTGGGGAGAGCGGGACAAGGACGGATGGAGAGGCCACTGGGGATGGACTCAGGGTATGTCAAGCTGCTCATGAGGGTCTGAACCTCCAGAGAGCCCACAAACACACGGACATGATTTGGAGTTGGGAATGCCTCGCCAATACTGTTGGATCCAGCAGTCATGGATGTGGCACTTGAAGACATGGTGAGTGGTGGCCATGGCAGCACTGGGGGAACTGCTGCACCTGATGCTCAGAGGGCTTTTCCAAGCCAAAGAATTCCATGATTCCATGAACTGCCACAGCTTGCTGCCCGAGGGCACTGCTCCTGCACAGCATTCTGGAGCATCAGGATATAATTTATAGTAAAATATTTAATTATGGCAACTGGAGTGCCAGGAGTGTATGGGGCAGGATGGCATTTCCGGGAGCAGGTGGGAAGAGGCAATCACAGGAGGGCCCGAGGCTGGCGTGGGTTAGTGGGATGGTAAGTCTCAGATTTAGTTGTGGACACATTTCCCTGGCTGGTGACACAGCAGCACATCAAAATGTGAGCCAGGGGTCGGGGAGTGGGTCGGGCACAGCCCAGGATAACTATCACACCCAGCATTCCTGTCACCCACCACTCCAGCTGTGAAGGATGCACTGGGGAACACCCTGGCTGGGTGGTGAAATTGTCTCTCTCTGGCTGGGAGAGGAGAAACGTGTGAAAATGGGAATAATTTCTTTTTAAAAGAAAATACAGCATTGGGGTGTGTAATTCAGTAGGGTCCAGCTTTCTGCAAATCTGTGTGTGATCTCTTCTGGCACAGAACATCCAGGAAAAGTGTCTCCTATTTATTAAGGATAAAACAACTGATTCATCGGAGGAAACACGATAATTCTTGGTGTACAGGAAAGTTAGAGTTGGAAAACAGACCAACCGCCTGTGGAGCCGAGTCCAGGGCCGGGCTGATGGTGCCCTCTGCTGACACTTTGCACATCTTACTCTGCTCAATTCAGGGAAGAAATAACTACAAACTGTGTTTTCTGTTTTCAAGACACTATTTTATTGCAGTCACCTCTAAATGATTCACAGGGTTAATGACTTTTAAACTTCTATGCTAGTAAAGTAGAAATTAATAATGATACTTAATGATAGGACTAAACAGGAGATAAAAAGCTGCAGTGGAAAGATGCAGACTGTCAGGGATTTTAAATTAAGTACAGATAGAATTAGTTTAATTAAGACAGAAGAGCTTATCAGCCTTCATAAAATTTTTACAGGAAAATGTGATTAAACATTAATAAAAGGAGCTTTGCTATTTAGTAGGAAAAGGACACTGGGCAACAAAAAACCCCCCAAAAATATATATCTATAAAGCAAGTAGGGAAGTAGGGCAAAGTGATGGAATTACTCATTTCCTCCAGTGGCTTCTGCTCTGTGGAGCAGCAGTGCTGTGCTCAGAGAAACACAAGCACAGGTGGAGTGGTGAGGAACCCTGAGATTCCAGAAACTGGGCTGAAATTTGGTTTGATGCCAACAGATCTCATCAGAACCTTGTCAACAGCACCAGTGTCATCCTTCTCCCTGCACTTCCTCCTTGCTGGCTTTCCAAACACAGTCAAAGGCACCGTAGCCAGGGCCAAGCAGCTCCTTGGGAACTGGCAAAGTCCCCATGTCCTCACTGACTCCTGCACCAGCCTCAGGCTGGAAACCCATCTCACATTCCTACAAGTCTTAATGAGGCTCCGTTTTAATAACCTTAAAACGGGTAAGCGCTACATTGTGTTCAAAGATAACATCCAGTGGCCAGGAAGGTACTTTCAAATCCCGGTTATCCAACACAAAACTCATGAAATTAACAATCTGAGTCACATTTTACAGCCTTTTCTCCCCTTCCTGCCCTAGGGAGGTGCAAACTGGCACAGTTCAACAGTTTTTAGTCCAGATCCTGTCAGAATGAGTGCAGTTAGGGAAAGATAAGCCTCTGTAATTTTAAGCAAGCTCCCTATGAGTTCTGTTGCCTTTTCCATTACATTAACTGATCATGCTGCTTCATTTTTTTGCTCTTCGCCTCAACATCCTTCAGCACATCCTGCAGTTTCTTAGAGCTCTGTATCAGGAGGGCAAAGCTTTCCTTGAAGTTGCCGGCCCCGTGCTCCCTGCAGATGTTCTCAAGCCCATCAAAACACTGCAAAATCTTCTCCAGCTCGGCCTTGACAGCCTTCTGCTCCTCCAGCTCTGCTCGCAGCGCCTGCTCCGCGGCTGCCTCTGCCCGGCACTGCTGCTGCAGCTTCTGCAGCTCATCCTGAAGCGCCTGGAATTCCTCCTTGCTGTAGGGATACTGCTCCTGCACCCTGTCCTCGGGCAGCAGCACGTTCTTAGGGATGTTCAGTACCAGCTGCAGCAGCACTTCTTCCATTTTAGCGAAGAGTTTATCGAAGTGCTCCTTCATGAAGAGCAGGAATTTCTCGGTGCATTTCCGGATCTGGGAAGGGCTGACTTTGCAGCCGGGAATGCCGTCCAGCTTCTTGAGCATCACGCCCTCCACCACCAGCATCATTTCGAAGAGGTAGTCCTGGAAGGCGATGTAGACGCGCAGCATGCACGTCTGGGGGGTGAACCCGAAGAACTGCGTCTCGTAGGCCATGGGATCCACCGACATGGCGGCGGGGCGGCCGAGCCGCGAGGGGAAGCCGGGTCTGAGGGCTCCCTGGCGTTACCCGAGGCAGCGGGCCGCTCCTCCCGCTCGGGTTCGTGGGGCCCGGGGCCGGTGCCGAGGACGGGGCTGGGGCCCGGCGCCTCCGCAGCCGCCGCTTTCCCGCCTCGCTCGAGCGCCGCCTCAGGGCACCCCCGCCCGCAGCCAATCAGCGCCCTCCAGGGCCTCCGCGCCGCCCAATCACCGAGCGCTTCGTCCCTCGGTGGGCGGGCCAAGCACCCAGAGAGCGCGGCCGCCGGCTGGCCGCTCGGCCAATGACAGCACGGAGCGCTGGGCGGGCATTGCAGCACGGCCAATGGGAGCGCGGAGCGGCGGTAGCGAGCTGCGTACTCGGCCAATGAGGGCGCAGAGCGGAGGGAGGGTGCTGCGGTTCAGCCAATGGGAGGGCGGAGCGTAAGGCAGGGGCGGCGGCGGGCGGGGCGGGGCGGGGCCGAGGAGGGGCGGGGCCGAGGCGGGGCGGGGCCGAGGCGGGGCGGGGCGGGGCGGGCGGGCGGGGCGGGCCGGGGCGGGGCCGAGGCGGGGCGGGGCGGGGCCGAGGCGGGGCGGGGCGGGGCCGGGGCGGGCCGAGGCGGGGCCGGGGCGGGCCGAGGCGGGGCCGGGGCGGGCCGAGGCGGGGCCGGGCCGGCAAGATGGCGTACCAGACGTTCCGGCAGGAGTACCTGCAGGTGCCGCCCGTGACCCGGGCCTACACCACCGCCTGTGTCCTCACCACCGCCGCCGTGGTCAGTGCCGCGGGAGGGAGGTCGTGAGGGGAATGGGGAGGGGGTGGGCGCGGGGTAGCCGTGGAAGGGGAGCCCTCAGGCATCGCCCCCGCCCAGAGCCGGGTCTGGAGCCCCGAGGACCGCCTGAGCGAGGGGATCCCCGAAACAGGCCCCGGGAGGTGCAAAGTACTAATAAATAGCAACAACGTGAGAGAGTTGTTGTAGCGAGGCTCCCACTTGCCAGAAAACTCAAGAGTGCTTATTGAGGACTTGCTAGGCTCTTTTTGACACACAGGAATGGGTTGCTGGTTTGGGTGTGTATTTTTTTTTTCTTGTATTGATCCTTTCAAAATGTTCTCTTCTTTTTCAGCAATTAGAACTTATCACGCCCTTTCAACTCTATTTCAACCCTGAGTTAATATTTAAGCACTTTCAAGTAAGTGTATTTTGAAGCACGGGAGGTTTTAAACTGTGCTGTAGAGTTTGTGAGTGCTTGTTCTTCTCAAAACAGTGTACTTTTGTATTAGAAATACACTTTTTAAAAGCTACTGAAGCCAGAGTGCAGACCACTGTACCTTAAAATAGGTCATAGTTTCGTTTTCTGTAGAGGAGATTTCGGTTTCACTGTTACTTGCTTATCTTTTTAGACAATAAAAATAAGCTGTCACGTTTAAAGTCGTTGTATTTGTCTTATTTCCAGATATGGAGGTTAATCACAAACTACTTATTCTTTGGACCAGTTGGCTTTAATTTTTTATTTAACATGATCTTTTTGTATCCTTCACCAAGTTGTGTGGGTTCCCTTGGCGAGCAGAGCTCCAGAGCGCAGAAATGTTGCTGTGCCCGCACGCGGGAAAGATTGAGTTCCTGGGAATTCAGCAATGCCAACTTCATTGGTGTCATGAATGGGCTTCGAGAGGGTCTCCTTCTTAAGTGGTCAAGAATTTTGCCAGTTACTTTTGTGGTGTTAAGAATTTGTACAAGCCTGATCCTTCAGGTTGGTGCTTACCCAGTGCAGGAGAAAATTCCAGGTAACTTTTTTGTCTCCTGGGTCACTCTCTCTGCTGAAATACCCAGAAAGAGCCAAGTGATGCAGTAAAATGATAAAAAACTTTTAAGCTGATGTGAAATTGAATCGTTTTCTGCTTGGATCTATCTTTAAACTCATTTGCAATGGAATTTTCCTGACCTGTGGCCTCAGATACCGGTACTGCCGCATGCTCGAGGAAGGCTCTTTCCGGGGTCGGACGGCAGATTTTGTATTTATGTTCCTTTTTGGAGGACTTTTAATGACTGTATCCTTTCTGTTATAATTCCTTTAGTAAGCTCCTTTAGTAAAGCTAAAGATGTGTGAATGAGAGCAGAAACCATGTTGTTACTGTTACCTTAGTACAGTTAGTTGCACAAGGACTGCTGATGTTTTTTGGGGTGGTTTTGAATACTTTGGGATTATTGCTGGTTTTTCAGGTTTTTTTCTGCTTGATCATGGAAATGAGGTTATCAAGGGACTGCTCAAGTGTGGGATCATGCTCAGGTTGTCTATGAAGAATTAATTTATGCTTTAATGAGATTATTCATGCTGCAGGTACCCCGAATCCTGCTGTAGCTGTTGAATTTGATGGTCAGTAGTTTGATGTACTCGCACCAGGGAAAGTGGAGTTACCAGCTGTGTGGAAAACATGGGATTACAAATTAGGCTGTGAAATTCTTGACCTCATAAGTGTTTCCTTAACGACCCATGCCAGCTTTTTGGGCTATTTGTGAACTTGGTGTTCCTGGGCCAGGCATTCACCATCATGCTGGTGTACGTCTGGAGTCGCAGGAATCCCTACGTCCGCATGAACTTCTTCGGTCTCCTCATCTTCCAAGCCCCATTTCTACCTTGGGTATTGATGGGCTTTTCACTGCTTTTGGGGAACTCCATCATTGTGGATCTCCTGGGTGAGCAATGGCAACAGTCACAGGATCTGTTCTTCCTCACGTTTTACATGAAACAGAAAATGTGGATAAATCCAAGGGCTAAATGCCCTAACGCATGGTGTTGGTTCTTCTGGTATATTTATACCAGGCTTTTCTGATTTCTAGCCGTTGTAGCATGTTTTGTGCTGTGATAAGGATGGAAAGAGCTTCTGATATTTTGGCTTTTTATTGCTTGGAATCAGCCCTGATGCATCGTCTGACTGTACCATCAGTCTACTGAAATAAAATAGTTTATGTTACTAATTTATCAACTCTAATAGAGCCAAAACGTCCGTATTTTTAATAATGACAAGGAGTTTTCCCTGTATTCATGTCTTGTAGTGTAATTTAAGCTTTTTATCTGCTGTTAGCTTTCTTCCTTAGGTTTTGTATTTCTGTATCATTATATTTTCTGTGAAATAACCAATGTGTGTTGTTTTCCTGTAAACTCTAGTGTAAAGCATTTGAGAGTTGTAAAGGAGAAGTATTGAAAAATCACCATTTGGCTTTTGTTTCTATACCAGGCATTGCTGTTGGGCATATATATTTTTTCTTAGAGGATGTCTTTCCCAATCAGCCCGGTGGTGGGAGGCTCCTGAGAACACCGTCTGTCCTGTGAGTATTGGTGCCTGCTTTAGAAGAGACCTGGAAAGAGTGCTTGTTCGGAAAACTCTTTGCAATCCAGTCACATCAGCTTCTGGTGAATTGGGCAGAGACAGAACTGGGGGGAAGTCTGTATTTACTTTTTGTTGAGCTCGTGTTGCCAAACAAGGAGCTGGCATTTGTGTAAGTGGCAGCCAACTTAACTGGGAGAAGAGCTAAAGGATTTTTGCTTTCTCTGATAGCACTTGTCATGCTTTGCGGACAGCTTTTTTTGGTGGCAGCAAAGCTGTATCCCCTGCTGGGTGTGAACAGTGACTGAGGCATAATATATAAGATATCTAATGTTTTTTTTTCTTTTGTAAGTCATCATAACTGCACAATTTTGGGAAAAAAGCCCTCAGTGTTTATAGTATTGAGTGGTGCTGCTCCTGCTCAGTTCCCTCTTGTGTGGAGGCTCTAATCCCCTGTGGTGCTCTCCCAGAACAGCTCTGATGGTTTTTCATAGAGTCAGACTGTCCTGAAGATGTCTGTCATAGAACATTTATCTTATAAATAGCAGAAGATGAACCTCATCAGTCTTGATTTGGGATCTCCTTCCTGGTGGCTCCAAACTGGAGAGCAAGACGGGCATAAATCCCACTCCCTGGGCAAGCTGTTCCTGAAGGGAGGGCACTGTTCCATGTGCAGCATGTGAGCAGTCTTGATCTTGTTGTGAAACATGTATTTTAAAGGATGACCATCCTTTGTGTTTTCCAGGAAAGCAATATTTGACACGCCGGAGGATGACCCAAATTACAACCCCTTGCCAGAGGAACGGCCAGGGGGATTTGCATGGGGAGAGGGGCAGCGCCTCGGGGGATAATCAGGGCCTGCGCGAAAACCCAGCCACCGCTGGGAGAGACTGGCCTGGATCCAGTCCCACGTGGGGACTCTCCTTCCCCAGTGCAGAGGGGACTCTTTGACAGCTCTATGGTTTGGGCTACAAGCACTTTATGACATGGCAGTCTCAGCTGAGACACTTCCAGTGTCTTTCCCAATCAGGGAATTCACTGTGCTGGACATAATCTAAATCCAGCTGAGCCAAAAATTTAGAACTGGAAACCATTTCCTGTTGACTTCAGTTAACAAGGCCACACTTGTTTAAAGTGATTTCTAAAGCATTTTTTCACGTTATTTGATACATGAAGCTCTATGGGAAACTTTACAGGGGACAAACCCAACTTTTTGGGTTTTAACTCATTTTTTTATTCTTGGATAAAACAACTACAAGGTGATTGAAAGGCTAAGTCACTATTTCAATGGCAAAAGATTTCTTAATCTGATGTGCTGCTGTCTCCAGTCGTCTTTGAATTGCAAGGAATACAACATGCAGCATAGTCAGCTTTTCACTTTGCCAGTTGGGTTTTTGGTTTTGGGAATGTTCTGCAGGCCGAGGCTACATTTTGGTGATTTTTTTCTGCCAGGGACTGTGTGTTCTCAGTTTTGAGACTGGTGGTTAAATACGTGTGCCTGCAAAATCCACCCCCATGTGCCCTCTGCTGTTACTGAATGACCTGCAGCACTAGGGAAGGAAACTTGTCTGGAGTCAGGACTCAAATGATGATGAGTTGAATAAAATGTCTCGTGGATCCTTTTTGGTTAATCCTCTGTATAATCCTGTAGTCTTGAGGCAGCAGGTGAAAAAGCAGAGGCTGGAAAAAGCAAGTCCTTGAAACAGGGATAACTGAAGCTTTTTTCACAAGTGTCTCAGAACTGCGGGTCACAGGATTGTCTGCTCAGGATGTGAAATCCGTGGTCTTCGGATGAAATTTGTTGTGGGAGGGCTGTGTTCAGTGCAGGCCAGTGACACTGAGTGGGATTTAGCTTAAAGCTGAATTGATTCTAAAGATCTCTGAGGGGCCACAGAGGAATTTGGAGCTCAATTCAGCTCATCATGGTCAGTTGTTCTTAAATTGCCATAGAAAGTACTGGGTAGGTTTTTACTGATTATATCATAATAGATAAAGAGAGTTAAAGGTGCATCTTCATTCAAAATTTTAGGGAATGGGCTTACCTGTGACAAGTGATTATCTCATTTAGTCTCAGATTTTGTTTTTAAGCTGGCTACATGTTTTAGTTTTTTAAATTTATAGTCCAGGAGAGGAATGTGTGGGGATATCAGGGGAAATGCTTGTCCACAAGCAGTGTGTTAGATTCTGATAAACAAAATGTGTGAGGTAATTTCTATCTGCATTTTTATCTGTTAAAGGTTATAAAAACTTAAGGGAGCTTTGTGGGGTTTTACGGGTTTTTTGGTCTGTTTTTGGGGGCGGTTTTGATTGTTTTTAGAACAGACTTTTAGTGCTCCTAGAGAGCAAGAATGAAAGCGTTTTGGACAATGTTGCTTCAGCATAGGTTATGAGGCAGGATTTAGATCAAAACCTTATTTTTGAGGGTTTTTTTTAGTTCAGTGTTTGAGAACTCCTCCGTAGTTTGTTACTGGGACAAGTCATGAATGGGAGCGTGTCCCAACCAGCAGCCGGCTCTCTGCCCTCTTTGGCTGGATTTGGCTGCCGTTTGGGGTCCGGGATTTTTCCGAGGGTCGCCCTAGTCGGGAGCGCTGCAAATGGCGGTGGGATCGGGACTACAACTCCCAGGATGCTTCGCGCAGAGGGCGCGCAGTGACGTCATCGCGGCTCCCGGGAGCCCGTGGAGCGCGGCCCCGACGGGCTGGGCAGGGAGAGGACGGAACCCCGGGACAGCCCCGGCGGGACGGGACGAGACGGAGCAGCGAGGGGCGATGGCTCAGGACAGCGAGGGGCCTCCGGCCAAGCGGTTCAAGGCGGCATCCCCCGGCACGCAGCCCCAGAGCGACGCGCCGCCCGCACACGTGCAGCGCCGCTCCCTGCCCATCTCCGGAGCCCGCGGCCCGCTGCTGGCCCGGCTCCGCCGCCTCGACAGCGCCGTCCTCATCGGTGAGTGCCGGGCCGGGCCGTGTCCGGTGGCGTGGGCTGGGAAAAGCTGCCCAGAAACGATCTGGGTGTAAATCTGAAATGCGATGAACTACGAATATGATGATTTTTGTGCTTTGGCTGGTTAAGGCAGCTGGGGACTTCGTTTTTATGGAGAATTTCCTGCGAATTTCCCTCCCCTTTCGCTATCTGCTTGGAGTTCAGTCAAAGCCAGATGGCAAAACTCTCCTCTTCAGAAGAGTCTCCTCAGTTACATTTTCAGGATTTTTCATAGATTTTATTATGCTTTCTGTGAGCCCAAACTAATAACCTTTTTGTCAGACTTCCAGAAGCTGAAGACATACAACTTCCCGCATGGTAGTTTAAAGACTTAGCATTTATTGGAATTAAATTAAAAATGCTTTGTATCTCACGCCTATTAATGACACACCACAGACTCCTCACCTCCAGAGAGGCTGGAATATGTTTCTAAACCAGAGTGTGGCTGGAGAGCACCCGGGCAGAGGGAGATCTGCAGAGAAGTGGCCCAGCAGCAAGAGGAGGGTGTTGGGTTCTGTCACTGATCTGCCACTGCTTTGTAGTGGGAATTTTTCTCCGTCTTCAGCTTCCCCATCCTGAAATAAGGCTAAAAGTTAACTTAAAAAAACGAAAAAAAGGTGCTAAAAAAAGGTGGAGGGGAAAAACCCTATTCCCTTGATGTTCCTTAGGAGAAACAGGCTCAGGGAAGACCACTCAGCTCCCTCAGTACCTGTACGAAGCAGGAATTGGCCACCCTGGCATCATTGCTGTGACCCAGCCCCGCAGGGTGGCAGCTGTCACCTTGGCTGCCAGAGTCGCCGAAGAGAAGAGGACGGAGCTGGGGAGGCTGGTAGGTTGATGTACAGATCAATTTTGGTTTCGTGCTGCAGTGGGGATGGGGCCCTATCAGGCTTTAGTGTGTAGGATAATAACCAGCCACAGGGATGACAGTTTTAATTTCATAATTAGTTTTGGGTGCCACAATATAACAAGGATGTAAAGCTGTTAGAGAGTGCTCAAAGGAGTGACACAAAGATGGTGAATGGTCAGGAGGGACCACATAATAGGAATAGCTGAGATCACTTGGTCTGTTCAGCTGGAGAAGTGGAGAATTTGGTCAAACCTCACCAAGGTCTGCAGCTTCCTCCTGAGGGGCAGCTCCAATTTCTGCTCTCTTGTGACCAGGGACAGGACTTGAGGGAATGGCTGGAGTCCCCTGTGTCAGGGGAGGTCTAGGTTGGATATCAGGAAAGGTTCTTCCCCTAGCACTGCCCAGGCTCCCCAGGGAATGGGCTCAGCCCCAAGGCTGCCAGAGCTCCAGGAGCATTTGGACAGTGCTGCCAGGGATGTACAGGGTGGGATTGTTGGGGTGTCTGTGCAGGGCCAGGATTGGAACTTGATGATCGTTGTGGGTCCCTTCCAGCTCAGGATATTCTGTGATTCTGTAATTAAATGAATGGAGAAAAATGGTTCTTTGCCTGCCCCATGACACAGTCTGTCCCTGTGGTATTGTACTTCTTGATTATTATCTGGGTTCTTCTGTTAGAAAAAGTACTGATTCGTGAATAAAACAAAAAAGTATTGTGTTCTCTTCCATTGTTCCTTGTATCAGAAGTCACTGTCAAGGAGAGCAGAGTGCTGAATCTGTGCAGGTCTGTGGGAGAAAAGCAGAGGAGAATGACTTCCCCTGCATAAAATCTTTGGGGAGCCTGGAATAATTTCTAGCAGGGGGGGAAGGAAAGGAAACTTGGAGAGCATTTGTAATGAACTTCTAGTTAGGAAGAAGCCAGCTAGAGATGTTGAGAGTATCCTTTGGGGGGCTTGTTAGATTTGGAAGATGAACTGCTCACAGACAGCAGATAAATTGCTCTGCTTTCCAGAGCTTCCGTGCACTACTGGTTTGCTCTGTCCGATGCAGTTACCAGGGCTTTGTAGTCCTTCCTTGTGACACGATGGCAGTGAGAAATGCCAGTCTTTGTGCCCTGTAATCCCTGTGTGATCCCTTCCCCAGGTTGGCTACACCGTGCGCTTCGATGATTGTTCGTGTGCCGAGACCAGGATCCGGTTCCTGACGGATGGGATGCTGCTGCGCGAGGCCATCGGGGACCCTCTGCTGCACAAGTACAGCGTGGTCATCCTGGACGAGGCCCACGAGAGGACCATCCACACTGATGTGCTCTTCGGAGTGGTCAAAGCTGCACAAAAGAAGCGAAAGGAACGGGGCTTGCGACCACTGAAAGTGTGTTCATCCGGGATGGCAGCGAAGGGCAGGGTGGGGCTGGGTTCTGAATGCTCTGAGCATCTCCTGGGGCCTTCCAAAGTGTTTGGAATTTTCAGTCTTGACCATTTTTCTGTTCCTAAAGAGTCCCTTTAAGTCTGAATAGTTAAGGATGTCCCTCTGACTAATGATGTGGGGGCCTGATATGACACCTTTGAATAAGGTATCTGGTAACCTCCATGATACCTTTTCTCCATAAAAGCCCCTTGGGTGTGAGCTCTAGACTAGACAGAGTGCTGGGGAGGTTTTGGCACTGCTGCTGAGAGCACACTGGGTGCAGGAGTTCCGGCTGGTGGGACAGCTGTGAGACATGCTCATTCCCAGGAAGGGCGTACGGGATGGGTGGACATGTCAGGAATTTGTGTGAAAGCACGTTGGCTTTGCTGGAGGAGCCTGGCAGGGTCCTTGCATGGTCTTATTCCACCACACCAGCACTTTCTGCTTGTATTAAAAAGCTGATGGCTTTAACGAGGGGAAATCACTCTCTTCTGTCCCAAACTCTGTGAGTTGTTCTGAGCATGGTTCTCAGGATCCAGAAGGTGACTTTTGGCTGATCCTGACTTGTCAGTGTCCAGCTGGATGGAAGCTGCAGTGCTGACCCATCCTGTCCTCCTTTTGAAGGTCATCATCATGTCAGCCACGATGGATGTCGACCTGTTCTCCCAGTATTTCAATGGAGCTCCTGTCATCTACCTGGAAGGCCGGCAGCATCCCATTGAGATCTTCTACACCAAGGAGCGGCAGAGCGACTACCTGCAGGCAGCACTGGTGTCAATCTTCCAAATACATCAGGTATGGGGGTCTGGCCAGGTTTGTGTCCCTCTGGTGCCAGGGATTGGCTTTTTGTGCCTGGATGTTTGACTGCCAAACACCCGGATTGTTGTCTCATTTCATTAAACTGCATTTAGTGCTTTGACGTTGCTGCTGCTGTTGGGATTTGGGTCCTGTGCACCCAGGCTGGAGCTGAAAGGAGACTGCTAAGCAAAGCTCTGCGATGTCAACTCATGCTTAAAACCTGAACGTTCCCCTCACCTGAGTTCTCTGTACCTGAGTGCTTGCTGGCTCTCTCTGTCTGTCCTGGACAGTTATTTGGGGACACAGCATTCTTCCATCCTGAACGTTCCCCTCACCTGAGTTCTCTGTACCTGAGTGCTTGCTGGCTCTCTCTGTCTGTCCTGGACAGTTATTTGGGGACACAGCATTCTTCCATCCTTTTAACACTTGATCTCTCAAAATGTGATTTACTCTTTGCCTCTGGTGAATCCATTGGAAATTCTGGCTGTTGCATACCTTGCACCACGTGTGTTTTTTCTTTCTTCTTTGCCTTCCACGGCCACATCTCATTACCATCTCAGTTCTCCTTTCCTATCCAAACCCTCCTAACTTGCCTTTTCCTCTGGCTCCAGGAAGCTCCCGCATGCCAGTACATCCTGGTGTTCCTGACTGGTCAGGAAGAAATTGAAGCAATGACCAAAACCTGTCGAGACGTTGCCCAGCATCTCCCTGAGGGTTGCCCACAGATGACAGTGCTGCCCCTTTATGCTTCTCTGCCCCACTCCCAACAACTCCGTGCCTTTAAACCTACCCCTGAGGTGAGGGAATGGGATGGGTGAACAGGAGCAGTGTGTTTTCTTCCATGAGTCTTTGGAATGTGGAATTTAAGGGGCGAAAGCAGCCTGTACTGAAAGTAAGCAATAGTCTCCATTGGCTTTAGGCTGAGTGGTTCCAGTGTGAGACAAGACATTGCAACTGTGGTGGTTTTAACAGATGCATCCAGTAAGTCATTTGGGATTATAAAAAGAAGGAAGGATTAGAGGGAGTGAAAAGGGCACAGGAACTGAAATTTCCCTCGTTTCATAGGAATTTTTTGCCCATGTCACAAAAAAGCTACAGCAGCTAATGGGAGAAACATTAAGAAAGTTAAAAACCTGGGAATGTTTGTCAGGGCCGTAAGAAAAGGAATTTGTGCTGCCTCAGGCTCTTTTGTACCTACTCAGCAGATAAATAACACAAATGTTGTGCCAGAAATGAAACCAAAATTGTTGAAAGATATATTGAGAACAGCTGTTCTGGTGGTGTATTTTGGTGCAACTGCAGGCACATTTTAGAAGCTGATTAGAAATTGGAGATTACTTGAGTTTCTGAGAGCTGGCATAGGAAGCACAGTGTGTGCTCACAATGTGGGGCAGGGCTTGGCCCACTGTGGCCTAAAGCAGCAGAACTTCGTCTTGCTGCTGCTCTGAAGTGGCCTTGGCCTGGGTTTGATTTGTCCTTCCTCCCAGGGCTGTCGCAAAGTGATCCTCTCCACCAACATCGCAGAAACCTCCATCACCATTGCGGGGATAAAATTTGTTGTGGACACAGGCATGGTCAAAGCCAAGAAGTACAGCCCTGGTGAGGAATTCTGAGGAGGAACAGGGCCAAGATTGGGTTTGGGTTTGTAGAAGTTACTGGAGGCCATAAGCCCCACTGAATGAGGATTTCAGACATCCTCTGTGCTGCTTAAATTAATGTCCCACGTTTTGGGTGTAGGGTTTGGTGGTGTTTTTATGGGTTTTTTTGAGTATCAGCTATGAGGGGGTAAAAAATCTGTCCAAAGTGAATCTTGTCTTCATGGACACAGCATGGGATAGTTCACTGTGTTTCAGGGTGCTGAACCAAGTGAGCTCTGAACTGTATTTGAATGGCAAACCCTGGGAATTCTTACTGTTAATCCTCCATGTTTTCCAAAGCTATGCCTAACACAGGCATTGACTGAGGGGATGCTTTTCCATGCCCAGAAACTGGCCTGGAAGTGCTGGCAGTGCAGCAGGTGTCCAAGGCCCAGGCTTGGCAGCGCACGGGGAGAGCAGGGAGACAGGAGAGTGGAATCTGCTACCGGCTCTACACCGAGGAGGACTTCGAGAAGTTTGACGAAATGACAACACCTGAGATACAGAGGTGAGTACAGAAGCTTCACGCTCCTTGCCACACCTCTTGTACAGCTGGAGCTGTGGGAAGAACTGAGCAGCAGAACTGGATCTAGGGACCGATGGGGTGACTTAAGAAAAATGGAAGTGTGGGGACTAAACAGAAAAACTGGGAAACATTTGCTCAGGGTGGACAGTTGGGTGCTGAGTCTCCAAACAGATAAGGCAGTAGTTCTCCTGACTGTCCTTCAGATCTTGGACTTCCCTCTTCCTGGTTTAAGAAGTAAGGCTTCACCAGCAGCATCAGGCTAGTCTCTGTCAAGCTGCAGCACAGGCCTGAATCTCTATCTCAGCCTCTATGAAAAAAAGAATAAAATAAAAGAAGAGAACTAGGTCAGTTGTTTTTTCTGCCTATGCAGGTGTAACCTGGCCAGTGTGGTGCTTCAGCTCCTGGCCCTGAAAATTCCCAATGTGCTCACCTTTGACTTCATGTCCAAACCATCTCCTGGTAAGTGGCTACAAAGGCAGCCTTGGGGAAGAAGAGCAGGGAGTAGTCTTGAGTCATAAAGCACTTGAAGGTGTGCCCTGACTACCAAGGGAAGCTGGAGTAAATTGGGAAGGGTGCTTGTCCTCCTGGATAGAGGAGGATAAACCACATTTTGGGACCCTGATTTCTCTAAATGGAAAGTGTTTGTCCCTCTGGCCAGGGGAGGGAGGCAGTGATGGAACCAGCTGATCCTTCACATCCCTCAATAGGAGGCAGAAGGCCTCACAGTCCAATGTCCTTGTTTTGACAGATGCTATTCAAGCAGCAGTTGGTCAGCTGGACCTGCTGGGAGCTGTGACACAAGAGGAAGATCAGCTTGTCCTGACCCCCCTGGGAAAGAAAATGGCAGCCTTTCCACTGGATCCAAAGTTCTCCAAGGTAAAAACTGCAGAAAAATTAACTTTTTTTAATCTCATGTACTTACCTCTGTAGCATTGGTGTTTCTCTTTCAAACTCCTTAAGGTGCAAAATTTGGTGTGTTTGCAGCTGTACTGGTATATTTGCTATACATTAATGTACATAATTTACTGCCCTTGTGCTGGATTGCTTGTCATTTGTTTAATTCAGGAAAGTTTTTTAAAAGACAATTTATTTCCTCTGGCACCTCTGAAGGTGAACAAGGCAAATTTCCTTGCAATTTTCAGGATGGTTTAGGTCCATGATGTCTCTGCTGCTGTAGTTGGTGTCAGTCACTGTGTTTGTACTGGTTATGCACTGGTCAGTCCCAGGAAGGAGCCTGGCAGCTGCTGTTAAAGGTGCTTGGTGAGCCCATTGGAGGATTTACAGCTGTTCCTAGGCCCAGATGCTTGTGAGATTGTCCTAAGCAATGTTTGGTCAAGTTCCTGGGCTGCCAGGGAGCAGAAAGATCTGCCCAGCTGAAGTGGATTTGGTGGACCAAAGATGAGTTTTGTTGTCTCTCTGCAGGCTATCCTTGTGTCCCCCAAGTTCCACTGTGCAGAGGAGATCCTGACCATTGTGTCCCTGTTATCGGTGGACAGTGTCCTGCACAACCCCCCTGCGCAGCGGGATGAGGTGCAGGCTGTCAGGAAGAAATTAATCTCCAGTGAGGGGGATCATCTGACCCTGCTCAACGTGTACAGGGCCTACAAGAATGTCAAGGCGCACAAGGTGGGATGATGTGCAGGTGCCAGGGCTGTCTGAGCTCAGGGGGTGAGGAGTTTTTAGCAGAGGGCAAAGTGACACCTGCATCTTCCATGGCTGGTGCCACAGGTGTCCTCCAACGCCTGTGAGAAAGGCAGGCTCATCCTTTACAACTGGGGAATTGGAGGAAGTTCAGGTAGCAAAGGTTCCTACAGAAAGCTCTTGCAAAGGTGGTCATCAAAACTCTGTGGGGCCGGTTCTGTAATCACAGCCAGTTCTGTTCCTTCCCTGGTTCCAGCTGGAAACAGGAGGGAGTGGGTGAGTATTGAGACTTGATGGTAAATACCTGGATGTGCTCTGTGACAGGGTTCATTGGAAAAACACTTGAGCATATGTAAAAGCAGATTTTCATTTATCCTACCCTATCAACCCCACAGACAGATCTGTGGATCATGCACCCCATTCCTTGCAGCACCTGTCATTCTTACCTGATTTGTTTTCACTACCTGTGGGAGAGCAAGTGCTGTTCTTCAGCACATGGTGGCCTTGCAGAGCAGCTCTGAGGGGGAAAAGAACCATCACATGCTGTTTCTTAGCACTGTGGGGGGAAGCTAGACATAGGGGAGTAAATGGGAATAGAAATATGACCAGGAAAGGGGCCAGCACCTTTTCTCTGGGGCAGATTGTCGGGGGGATTCTGCTTTTCATGGTATCCAAAGGCTGTCATGCTCCTGGGGTGAAGAAATACCCCCTTCCAACTCCTGGTGTCTCTGCTGCAGGGATGGTGCAGAGAGAACTTTATCAACGGCAGGAACATGAAGCTGATGGCTGAAGTCAGAGCTCAGCTCAGGGACATTTGTGTAAAGGTAACTTGCTGCCGTATTCTGTTTCTCTGTTTCACCTGTTGGCATTTTCCTGTTTGTCCCCAAACTGATGTTACTATGCACCAAGTCCCAGGAGTGAGAAAATGTGGGGTTGTTTTCAGTCTCTGGGTAAAATTCCTGACTGTGCAGTTACGTCCCAAAATCTTAAAGCTGCAGGGCTTAGTGGGTCAAGGAAAAATGGGAACCTCTGAGAAGGCTTCTCAAGGAGGCGACAGGTTTTGCCAAGGGTTTTTCCTGCTCTAGTGCAGGTGGGCATGTACTGTGTGTGCCACAGAGTGCTGCCAGCCTCAACAACCTGTGCTTGCTGGCTTCTTCATGGAGTCAGGCATTCAGTGTGGCAGCAGCTTCCCCTCAGCACTATTCCTGCTGGGCGCAGCTTAGGAGCTGCTGCTGACCCCCTGGCAGTCTGTAGTGACATGGGAGCTACCACCTGCGGTATAATTTGTGAATGCTGGTTGGCGTAAAACTCATTTCCAGAAGGAGAGTGACGATCCATTTTGTTGGCTCTTAGTCTGGGTTAGCCTATCATCCACTCGAGCTGAATTGCCAGTGGGCCCCAGGCATTCTGACACAGGAAAATCCCCCAGGATGCCTGAAGAGAGCCCAGTGAAACGGGGCTGTGTCCCCCCAAGGGTGCAGGTTGTGCTTGCTCACTCCTGTGTCTCCCAGCTGTCGATACCACTCGAGTCCTCACGCGGGGACACCACGAGCGTCCGGCGCTGCCTGGCTCACAGCCTGTTCATGAACGCGGCCGAGCTGCGGCCTGACGGCACCTACGGCACCGTGGACTCGCACCAGGTGGTGGCCATCCACCCGTCCTCGGTGCTGTTCCAGTGCAAGCCGGCCTGCGTGGTGTACAACGGGCTGCTGCGCACCAACAAGTGCTACATGCGCGACCTGTGCGTGGTGGACGCAGAGTGGCTGCACGAGGCCGCGCCCGACTACTTCCACAGGAAGCTCCGGACGGCCAAGAACTGACCCGTGGATGTTGGACCAGCTGGCTCAGAGGGCTCAGCTTCACCTTAAAATACTTACTTTTTAAAATTTTTTTAAATGAATGTATGTATAACCACATTTTATATATGATTTATGTGCACTTAAGGAAGGGGATGGGTATTTATTGAGACTGGATTTATATGTTTTTTCCAAAATAAAGAAGTGATGGTGAAAATCCAAATCCTGTGTGTTGTTTTGTGAGGCACAGAACAAATGATCATGGGACAGTCCAGGAGCAGTCCTGGTGTTTTCAGTTCTCATAGGCATGTGTTCATTGTCAGCAGTCTGGGCTTAAAGGTAAGATGTGAAGGTGGCATAGTGAATCTGTGCTTCTTGTGCAGAGTGGACTCTGCCATTTACCTGTGCAGTGCTCAGACACCTGCGTGGAGTTGGGAGTTAAAATTCTGGTCCTTTGCTGCGGTAGTGTCAATCCAATGGGGTGCTGTAGGTGCTCTCCTTGTCCAGCCTGGCAGTGAGCAGTAAACGGGCCTTCTGTGCTTCTCAATGCTGGGCACTAGTGCCAGCTTTTGGACAAAGGGAAGGGTTGCTGCCAGGAAACATGGCCTTAGGCAGTCTTTCCTCTAAAATACCCATTGCTCAAGGAGCAAAAAAACCCCCCAAACATTCATTTTTTCATTTTCTGAGACCGCCACACTCTGGCCTGAACACTGGCAGTCCTAATTAGGAGTGGGATGATATCTGGGATAAAACCTGTGCCTGTCTCCCGCATTCCTAAAGCTCCCTTCGTGCCTTCACCCACGAAGGGGCCGGTACTGGTGCTCTGTCCATGCCATCCCTGCTCCTTCCATTGCAGGAGATCTGAGGAACCAGGCACCCCACTGGCACTCTCCTTCCTGCAGGGGCCGGGACTCGAACCCTCGTATCTCCGGAGGCGGGACGCGAACCCGCGGCTGAGGGCCCGCGCGAGGCCCGCCGGGGCCGGAAGCGGAGCGCGGTTCCGGGGCGGGGAGTGCTCGCCCACTCCTCCGTCCCGCACGATGCTCCTCGCTCGTTCCCTGCGCGCCGCCGCCGCCGCCGCGCTGCGCCCTCCGCGCCCCGCGCCGCGCCCTCCGCGCCCCGCGCCGCGCCGCCCGCTCAGCTCCGCGTCTCCCCGCGCCCTCCTGCCGGCCCCCGCCGCCGCGCCGGCCCTGGCGCGCTCGCTGTGGCAGCTGGGCGGCGGCGCGGGGCGGACAGCGCTGCTGCGGTCGCGGCGGGGCTCGGCCGGCCGCGTGTCCTGCGGGTGCGGCGGTCTGCACACCGAGGGTGAGCGGGGACCTGCGGGGAAGGGGGGACAGGGGACAGAGCGGGGCCGCCCTTGGGAGGGCGCGGGGCGGACACGTGCGCTGCAACCCCGCCTTGTGCTGGGAAGCACGTGGGGCGGGGGGGCTTTCCCTACTCCCCCCTCTTTCTCTAACCCTCTCTCTCCCTAAGCCAACTCCACCTCTCCCTAATCCCCGTTTTCCCTAAGCCACCTATTTCCCTAAATTCCGTCATCCCCTAAGCCCCATTTCCTCTACGCCCCCTTCTCTAGCCCCTCTTTCCCTACTCCCCCTCCCCTAACCCCCTTTTTCTCAACTCCCTTTTCCCCAACAGCTTTTTTCTACCTCTCCTTCCCTTAAACCCACCACCCCTTTCCTTAACCCTCCATTTTCTTACCCCACCTTTTCTTACTCTCCTCTTTTCTTATCCCCCTTTCCCTAATTATCCTTTTGTTGTTTTCCAACCCTCCTTTCACCAATGCCCCTTCCCCTCCCCTTTCCCTGAACTCATCCCCCTTTCCTTACCTCCCCCTTTCCTTGATTCTCCCCCTCTCCCTAACCCTCCCTTTCCCTAACCCCGTTCTCTTTCCCCACCAGGAGACAAAGCCTTTGCCCAGTTCCTGACAGATGAGATCAAGGAGGAGAAGAAGATCCAGAAGCACAAGTCCCTGCCCAAGGTGTCTGGGGGGTGGGAACTGGAGGTCCATGGCACGGAGGCCAAGCTGGTGCGGAAGATCGCAGGGGAGAAGTAAGTGGGGTCTGGGAAGGGTCCCCAGCACCTGAGGGCGGGTGGGTCACAGTGACCAGGCTTCTCCATGTGCTCATGCCTCAAACTGCACGGGGCAGAGGCTCTTTATTTTACCACTTTGGGCCAAAGGCACTTTTTTCACAGCAGTTTGTTACTGTATTTTGTGTTACAAAGTTTCACATGGTCTTCCTGCTTTAAAAAGAACATTTCAGTAAAATTTGAAGAAGTGAGAGCACTTGGAGGGAGCAGCTTCTCTCAGGTGTGTCTTTAACTGCAGCCCCTGGTTTTGTTCACACTGTGTGAATTCTGAACGAGGGCTTAAAAGACCCATTTTGATGGGCGTTTTTTGGATGTGTTCAAACGATTTGTTTCTGTTTCTTTTGCAGGATAACGGTTACATTCAACATCAATAACAGCATTCCACCCTCTGCTGAAGAAGACACGCAGGAACAGCAGAAGCCTGATGAGCAGGAGGTAACTTAGCCTTGATGTGCATTTAATGTTGGTGACACAGAGGGAAGTTGGAATCTTGCCTTAGGGAAGTTGGAGCCTTGCCCTCAAGTGTTGGGGCTTTTTCTCCCCCTTACTTGATATTTGGGAGCATTAAGTCACAAAATGCAGATTTTCCAGGGCTGCCTGTCCCCTGGTTGTGACCTTCCTCTCTGCTGCAGAGCAGGCAGAGCAGCAGTGGGAGGGCTCTATGAGGAGAAATTAGACCAATTCTGAGACTTTCTAGCACCTTCTAGTACCAAAAGGGGCTACAGGAGAGTGGGAGAGGGAAACTTTTGGGGGATGGCTGAGAGATTGTCCCCTGGGAGGGTGGTGAGGCCCTGGCACAGGATGCCCAGAGAAGCTGTAGCTGCCCCATCCCTGGAAGTGTCCAGGACCAGGCTGGATGGGACTTGGAGCAATCTGGGACAGAGGAAGGTGTCAGGGAATACCCAGTGCTAGATGGGCTGTGTTTCTGGGCTGTGCTGCGATTGCTTTGGCTGCTGTTCAGATTCTAGTGCTGATGGAACTGTTCTCTTATTTAGCCTGAACTTACATGGAACTGTTCTCTTATTTAGCCTGAACTTACATCAACTCCAAACTTTGTTGTGGAAGTAATAAAAGATGATACAAAACAGACCCTTGTCCTTGACTGCCATTACCCTGAAGATGAGGTGAGTATCACTGTGCCCCTGTTGGATTTAACTGCTCTTTATAATCTCTTGCTTTTCTGAATCTGCACAATATCCAGTCTCCTTATTTCCTTATTTTTCTTAATCACAAAAAAAAGGCTTTATGTTTGCAAGAACAGTGGGGAGGAAATGTTCCATGGCATTCCTCACATCCTGCCCTGGAATTTCTGATCAGCTGCTTATTGGGCTGTTTATAGAATTACAGTAGAGAAGTAGGGATTAAGAAAAGGAGGGGAGAAAATAAAATTGACAGCTTTTGCTCACACTGATATTTTTGTGGTTTATTCTGTAAATGTTAGGAGATGTTTAACAGCCCCTCCTGGTTGACAAGGTGAGACAGACATGGGAAGACATATTTAGAACCACAGAGAAGAGGTTTTTTATATATTTCTAAAATTCAGGCTGCTGACTTACATCAGGTCCCTTCTGGCAGCCCAAGCCTGGAAGATTTCCCGTGTTCTGTGCATGTCTGTGCTCAACAGGCACGTGTTGAGAGGGGAGAGGCACAGCTTCTCTGGTCCCAGGGCTTTTCCTGAGGTATTCCCAGCCTGGGGATGAGCTGGCTGAGTGTGCCCACTAATTGGAGTTAATTGCATGTCTTGCATCTGTTTTCCTGTCTCAGATTGGACATGAGGGAGAGGAAGAAAGTGATATTTTCACAATTCGGGAGGTCAGCTTCCAGCCCACGGGAGAAGCCGACTGGAAGGACACCAACTACACCCTCAACACGGATTCCCTTGACTGGGTGGGTGCTGCTAAAGGCCAGAAAGGGCACTCATCTCACCTCACCTGGCTGTCTCTGTGCTCCTGGCTGGGGAATTAAACCTGTCTGGATGTCTGAGACAGCGATTGCTCCTGCTCTGCCCCTGAGCTGGTGCTTCTGCTGCAGATCGAGGGTGTTCCCTGGTCCTAGGGTCATGCAGTATTGGTGGCATTACTAGGAATCAGGACAGACAGGTGGAACTTCTTCCTTTCCCGGTTTTACAGGCTGACTTCCCAGCGGGGAATCGCACTCTGGAGATGCTTTGACACTTGTTAAACATCTTTTGAGCTGTGTGTTTAACAATGTAGCTTATCAGGTACCATGTGTAGATAAAGGCATCTGAATGTGGTAGCTGATAAAATACATTGTGTCCTAGTTTTCCGTGTCTGTTGTTACAGTTGTAACACTAAAAATAGGCACAAGAATCTGTGTTCTTTTATATTTTCAATGCCAGGCTTTCAGAAGCTTCAGTTTTTAGTTTGTGGCTGTCATATGTTTAAAACTGAAAGTAGAAGTAAGTCCTAGAGTGTATCCCCTTGAGAAGCATTCATGTTAAAATTTCTGAGGGTGCTGTAGAACATCCCACACTGATTATTCTTTTTTCCCCCCCTCTCTGTCTTAAGACAGGGAATTGATTAAAAATGTGTATGAAAAGGAAAAAGTGAAGTTCATGACTGTAACAGATTTAAGCCTTTCAAACAAACTTGTACATCAGATACCTTTCCAAAGTATTAAACAGTTCACTCCTGAGTAGAGGGGATGGGCAGAGCTTGGCCTGTGTCATCCTTGACAGACTTCCCCTGATGACTCCTGCAGTCTGGGGATCATCTCCAGGGTGCAGCTCATTTGTAGTGTTGGATTTGGGTTTTTATGACCTGTTCCGTGGTCCTTTCCATCCAAATGTTTCACTCAAGGTCAGGCCTGCCCTCCCCTGTGGGAGCTGGGCCTGATTTTCCTGGGAAAAAGTGCCAGTTGCCATGGGACATTTTAATGCACCCCCCTACCTAGGTGTGTTCCACTAAGAAAGCTTTCTGTTCCTTGCTCCAGGCTCTCTACGATCACTTGATGGATTTCCTGGCTGACCGAGGAGTGGACAACACCTTTGCTGATGAGTTAATAGAGCTCAGCACTGCCCTGGAGCACCAGGAGTACATTAAATTCCTTGAAGACCTTAAAAGCTTTGTCAAATGCCAGTAAGGTCAGGCGAGGAAACTTATCCTCGAGTGTGGGTATTCCACAGTGCTGCTTTATCCAGCAATACCCAAATATATCTTCACAGTGGATACAGAGAATAAGTAACTTGGAAGGTGGAGAATGGGAGAACGAGGATTCTCACTTGGATTTGGGGATGTGTAGCGATGGTGCAGCCCCAATCAAGCTCTCTGACGCCACGGGCCAGAATTGCCTTGCCCTGTGTGGGGGGGTTTTGTACAATTAAGAATGAGTGTGGAGAATAAAACCTGTTCAACATATCACTGAAAAGGGTGGCTTCTCTTCTTCTTGCTGTACCAGAGCTGCCATGAACGTGATGGCAGTGTCTGTGCCACAGCTGCTCAGAGTTGTTGGGGTAATGATGGTTACTGATGGCAGAAGCACTTCTACTTAAACTGGTGCCTCCAATTGTTGCCTGAAGGCTTTAAGTTTATTTTAGCTTATTTAGCTAGTTTATTTATTTAAGGTTTAAGTTTATTTAAGCTCACAGAGAAAGCTGAAGTCCAACATGAGCTGTGAGATCACTGATGCAGAATTAAAGACAACAACAAGGCCAAAATAAACTAAATGTATTTATTTCAAAATGTCCTGTGTGATTAAAAGTGCAGGTTAAGGCAATATTACTGCCTTTTGAAGTGTCTTTTTGACACAGCAGTTAGAAGTATGTACACAAGAGTCCTAGCAGCTCTGGGTGAAGTTTAGTATTGAAGTCTTCCAGAAGTAAAGCAGCAGCTGAATCCACTTAGAAGAGAATCATCCAGGAGTCACAGACCTTCACAAAAAAGTTGAACAGAGAAGCTGTGTTAATGTTAAAAGTTCAAAACTACTTGAACAGGAAAAACTATTGATTAGGGAAAAAATTCACAAGGGTTTTGTTGAGCACTGGCAGAGGCTGCCCAGGGCAGTGGTGCAGTCACCATCCCTGGAGAGATTTAACAGACATGTAGATGTGGCACTTGGGGACACAGGTTAGCGTGGCCTTGGCAGTGCTGGGGGAATGACTGGACTTGATCTTAGGGGTATTTTCCAACTTGAACAATTCTATGGCTCTATTTGAAATACTCTGCCCCTAACACTATCCTCACACTGGTTTTACATAGCAAAGCAAGTACCAGCTCTAGCTTGAGCCAAAGGGCTGTGTGTTCTCTGAGACACCTGCATGAAGCTTTTGAGGAGGCTTAAGTAATTTTTAAAATGTTTCTTTAAGAACCACTTATCTGAACAGATGGTGCACACAAGACTTAGAAGCTGTTGGCTGAAGTTAGGGCACCAAATTTGACAGGTCCTTGAAAGATTCCCTAACCCAGCAGTTAAAAGTTTGTACTTTGGAACTTCTCTTTTATGGTTACTGGTGGTCAAAGGTAAAGCCATTTCCAAGGAATTTTGTGAAAAAACAGCCACACAAACCCCTGGGATCAATGGACTTTAGGTTTCTGCCCATGTAACTGAGACACGGATCCAAGCAGGGATCTCTTCCAGGAACCTGACATTTACACTCACTGGGCAGCTCATGAGCAGACTGGCTTCCTCCTCCATGCCAGTGGTGACGGTGAACTCAGGGCTGTGCAAGCACCTCTGACTGTGCTCTGTCAAGGTGCTTTCCAGAAGTGACCGAAGCTTCCCTTCTGTCATATCCTGGGAATAATTGATTAAAAGTCAGCTAAAGTTCCTGTCTGTACCTTAAAGCTGCCTCTGCAGCAGCAGAGGTCCCACATACAATATGTCACAGTGAAGCTTACCTGTGTGCTGATGTACAATCCACACTGGCAACAAACCAAGTGAGCCTTCACAATCAGGTTACTCCTGGCAAGAGCAAACAATGAGCATCATGACACACAGAACAAGGGTAGATTTTAGCAAAAAAAAAAAAACAAAACCAACCCAAACAAAAAAAACCCAGACACCCCCACCCCCCCGCCCTATTAGATTTAGATCCTTGCTCAGGTGTTTTTAGTCTGTTGAAATGAACAGCAGCCTCTCTCCGCCCATTTCTAAGCCCATACTGCTGTAGGGGAGTGGGAAATCTGATTCCAATGCCAAGGGCTTTCTTACTTCCTACATACTGGGCAGATGACCCCGTCAGTGGCATCCAGGCCGTCGAGCATGGCATTGAGACATTCCTCATCGAAGCGCAGGCTCCGCTCGTACTCCTTGATAACCGACTGCTCTGCAACAACACAGCACAGCAAAACACCCTCAGAGATTGCCTGGGCAGCACAGGCAAAGCTGCTGGGCAGATGCAGGCTGGGCTGGATACAAGTTTCTAAGAACTTTAATTCCTTTGAGTCAGATTTCTACACTTAGTGAAATCATTCCTGCTAATCCAGTTTTCCCTATGGCTCAGCTGGTCTCATATGGGTCTTTCTACTTTCCAACCAGCACTTTAGAAACTTTCTGAATTGATTTATAAAGGTTCCTAGAGCACACAGACATCTCAGTCCTGTTTCTCTGGCTTCTCTCACAGACCTTAAAATGCCACTTAAACTCTAAAAACTGTGAGAAGAGGTCTCAATACCTCAAAGCCTCAATACCAGGATTTCTAAGGAGGCTCTTGCCTGTGTCATGTGGTTTGCAAGAAGCAAGGAGTGTAGCCTCAGCTATTCTGCATTACTAGGAAGTCAGGAATATTACACATCAAATAGGAGTCAGAAAACGTGTAAAGGTCTTACCTTGCAAGATCAGTTCTTGCTGGATCTCTTCCAGCACTGCCAACTCATCAGGCTCCTCCAGCATCTGAAAGGTGAATCAGTCAGTGATCCTCCCATTCCAGCCACTTTCACACTTCCAGCACCTGACTGAGCTGTCACAGCAACATAAATTCACTGTTATTCTCCTGTCCAGTAAATCTCTGTATTTGCAAACCCATGCACTGTAGGAAGCAAGCTTTACTGTAATCACATGTGCAAAGCCAGCCAGAATGGATCCAAGCACAACCTGCCCAAAAATTTGCTTTTTAACACATTCAGGTTTCATTCCCATTCTCAGGAGAGGAAAGTGACAAACCAGCTATAAAAAGCACAGATGAGCAAACTAACCTTTTGCTGTGATCCACAGGCTGTTTGTGGAGGAAATAAGGAAGTTACCCACTCGTAGGCCCAAAGGCACTTTGACAGCTCAACACCCTGCCTGAGCTGTAGAACTGGGGAACCCTGAAGCTCTTGAGCTTTGTCAGCTCCAGTGAGAGGCTGAAGTCAGACCTGCAGGGAGTTGTATTTGATACCCCTGTATCACACACGTGGTGTCGATGCTGGGGACCCAGCGCTGACCTGCTCCATGGGCTCTTCTCCGCGGAGGCCGGGCAGCCTGTCCCGCAGCTCCTGCCATTCCTGCTCCATCACCTCCTGCACCAGCAGCGCGCCCGGGGCCGCCCCGCACGCCCCGTCCCCGGCCTGGCGGTACCGGTCCAGCAGCTTGGCCCGGCTGCTCCTCAGCCGCTCCAGGCAGCGCTGCGGAGAGGGGAGAGCGCCCGGGGCCGTCAGCGTCAGCTCGGGCGGGACACGGGGGATACAGGGGGCTGGGGGACCCAGGGGGTGACACACCGCGGGGGGAGTGCGGCCCAGGGGGCTGAGACACCGGGAATGCCTGAGGGGGGACACGGGGAAGGGTGGGGTGGGTGCTAGAGGGCGAGATGGGGGGAGGCACCAGGGGTACAACACAGGGGCAGGGGGTGGGAGACGGTGGGGGCCGGCCACGTCTCGGAGGGGCTGCAGGAGAGCTGGATAACAGCTTCCACCGGCGGCAACGCCGGGAGCTCGCAGAAGGAGTTCGGGAAGGGGTTGGGGTGGAGTTTGGGACGGGACGCCGTCCACCCACTCCAGCGGGACCAGTGCGGCCAGCCCAGGGAGACCGAACCGCGTCCAGAGGAGACAGAAGCCCATGTGCCCCCTCGGAGCTCCCTCCCCGCTCACCCTGCGGTACATCTCCCTCCAGGGCGGCCCGCCCGGGCTCTTGTACCGCGCTCGGTGCCGCTGCACCGGCGCCTCCATCGCGCCGGGCCCGCAACGCGCCGGAGCCGCGGGGCGCACCGGGAAATGTAGTCCCTGGGTCGCGGCGGGCGGCGGCGGCGATTGGCCGCGCGGGCGGTGACGTCAGGGCGGCGGCGCGGGGCGATGGCGGCCGAATGCGGCCCGGCGGAGCAGTGGCGCGCGGCGCTGCCGCAGCACGCGCTGTTCGGCCGCCTCTGCGAGCGCGCGCCCGCTGCCCCCTGCCCGCCGCGGCTCCGCGACCTCCTGTGCGGGCTGGGCGCTGACCTGCTGCTCTGGGACGGGGCCGCCGCCGCCCTGCTCGCCATCGGCCTGCGCCGCCTCGGCGGCACCGACCCCGCCGCGCTCGGCCGGTACCAGGTGCGGCCCGCGCCGAGGGGCGGCGGGAGGAGGGTGTGGGAGAGGATGAGGGGATCGTGTGAGGAGAGTGGTTGTGTGAGAGGATGGGAACTGAGGGGACGAGGGGCTGGGGCGGGCGGTGCAAGGGAATAGGGGTGAGGGGGTGTGTGAGGAGGGGGCGAGGGGTGGGAGCGTTTGGGGAATGAGGGGTCGTGTAGGGAGGGGCTGGGTGTGAAGGAGCATGAGGAGAGGAGGGGGTGTGAGGGGCTGGGCGGACCGTGAGGGAAGAGGGGTGTGATGGGCGCGTGAGGGGATGAAGGGGCCGTGAGAGGATGGGGGGCTGTGTGGAGAGGGCGGGGGGGGGGATGTGAGGGGATGCGAGGTGTGAGGGGAGGAGGGCCATGGTGGGCGCGGGGCTGAGGGGGTCTACTCCCTGAAGGCCCCTGGGCGGTTCATTATCTCTCAGTCCGCACTGGGGGGGGGCGGAATCTTTCCCCAAGGAATCCACTGCTTTGTGCTATGGAGCCGGGTTGTGCCTCATTCCCTGCCGTGTAAATCACCATCCAAAATAAAGATGAGTTGTACTTTCGTGAGCGCTTTGAACGGCTTGTGCTTCCTGTAACATTTGTGTTTTCAGACCCTTCTGTGCATAAACCCGCCCCTTTTCGAGGTGCACCAGACGCTGCTGAGCCCCGCCCAGCACCATGTGGCGCTCATTGGTACCAAGGGGCTCATGGTGCTGGAGCTGCCCAAACGCTGGGGCAAGAATTCCGAATTTGAAGGTGGGAAATCCACGGTGAACTGTAGGTGAGTGAGACCTCAGGTGGTTAATGACACCCTTGTCCTGCTGCTCTTCCTCCACAACCTCCCTTTCTTGGAGTTAGACAGATACAGAAGACACTGGTGGAAGGTACGGGTTATATTGAGTTTGTGGTGATGCCATGATGATTTTTGTCTTTTCTTTTATACCCCTGTTATACCTTTCTGCAACTTCTGTATTTTCGATGCTTTTTGCCTACATTCTTAGACTTGTTTGTTAAGCCAAGAGACTAAACATTTTAGAAGCTTCATAGTTAAGGTGCCAGGGTGCCCAAACCCCAAGGTCCTCTCCAGAACACATTTTGTAAACTAAAATAAAACCATCCAGGGGAAGGTTCCTTGGGAGGGGGGGCTCATTTGAGCCTCTCATTGGGGAATATTTAATAAATATGCTAATTAGTAAAACCTGGAATGTAAGACCAGGGGTGAGAGGGACTTTACGGGGGTGATAGTGAGGTGCACAAAAGTGTATTCAACCTGTTCGTGGTGCACCTAAGGATCCTTACAATAAATACCAAAGTAAAACCCTTTTTCCCCTTCTAACCGTGTTCACCTCTTAATTTTTAAGACTAAAAAAGGCATCAGTGGGGCAGTCACAAATGAAGTTATTTTGGCTCAAGTGCTTGCTGATTATCAAGTGACCTTCCAAACTTGTTGCAATTGCTGAGAAGCAAGATGCTTCTCTAGTATTCTCTGGCCTTTCACAGAGTCATGGAATGGTTTGGGTTGCAAGAGACCTTACAGGCCAGCAAGTTCCAACTCCTGCCATGGACAGGGACACCTTCCATTAGACCTGGCTGCTCCAAGCCCTGTCCAATCTGGTCTTGGACAGAGATGGGGCAGCTAAAAGCAGATGTCCAGAGGAAAATAACAAAGGGTTCAAGTTAAAGCTGCCTCTCCAACTTTCAGAATAATACAGATAAAGACTTTGAAACCTTTTCATTGTGCCTCTAGCGCCTCTTCCTCTACTTCTTTTTAGAAGTAGCTTGTGTGTTTCTGGTCACAGTGCAAGTTTCTGCTCTGTATTCCAGCACCATTCCTATTGCGGAACGGTTCTTCACCAGCTCGACATCCTTGACGTTAAAGCATGCAGCCTGGTACCCCTGTGACACCTTGGAGCCCCACATTGTGCTCTTGACATCAGATAACACCATAAGGTAAGACCCATTTGTGGCTGATTAGCTGAAGTGGATTTTTTTGTCATGTCCAGTCTTGATTTGTCACTAGATATTTGCATCCTGCCATTCTTACCAGTTAGCAATAACAAAATAGGATGGGAGGAATTTCAGGCTGAGAGCAGCTAATGTTCCTGCATCAGCAGGGAGTGTGCAGCACTGCCAGCACAATGAACATGGCTGCCGTTTCTTTCCTCCAGGTTTTACAGTCTGAAGGTGCCTCAGACACCCATCAAAGTGATTGCGCTTTCGGACTCGGAGGAGGAGACTCTGACAATCAAAAAAGGGTTGGTGTGGCTTCTTGTATATTGAAATGCTTTTGCAGAATAAGCTCAGTATTCTCAGTTGTGTTTTTAATGAATAAGTGATAAATGTGCCTGAAAATCTGATATGAATTCTTCAGTGCTAGCACTTCCTCATAGCACAGTACCTGCACTTTTCTTTTCTCTCCCCTTCTCTTTCTTTCTCTCCCTTTCTCTTTCTCTCCCCTTTTTCTCTTTTCCTTTCCCTTTCTCCTGTCCCTCTCCTCTCTCCCATCCTTCTAGAACAAAGTGGTGACAAACTGTACAGTCAAGTGTTTGTCGGAGCAGCAGTTTGAAAACACCTGTTGACTTTTAAGATGGGGCTAAGACGGGGTTTTTGAGTGAGGAATGTAGAAAATAGATCATCTTTTTATTTCCCTCTTGGCCTGGTTGGAAAGGAAAATCTTGCACCACAGAGTGGTGTGCCTCACAGGAAGGACCAGAACACCTCTTGTATCCTCTGAAGCTGTGGAGGCACTGCAGAACTGATGTGCCAGGAGAAGGATGTCACATACACTGTTTTGTTGCTGGCAGTGGCACGTGGCAGGGCACTGCTGGCCAGGGATTTGGCAGGAATTTGGCAGCACGTCCCTCAGGACCAGTTAAACATTGTGCTCCGAGTCCTTGCTGACCCCAGCTCATTCTGCCCTGTCCCAGGAGAGCCTACACAGCGTCCCTGGGGGAGACGGCCGTGGCCTTCGACTTCGGGCCGCAGGTGCCGGTGCCGAAGCACATCCTGGGCCAGTGTGGCAGCGAGGAGGTGCTGGGCTACCCCCTGTACATTCTGTATGAGAACGGAGAGACCTTCCTCACCTACATCAGCCTGCTCCAGAGGTACGGTCTTACCCTCAGGGCTCACGGGGTGCTTGGATGTTTGTAGAGTGCTAGGGTGAGAGAGTCCTAGCTTGGCTGGGACTCTGTGAGGGATGCTTGGCTGAGTTATGTTGTATTGCAGCCTGTTCTGTCTCTCTGGCAGTGCTAATAGCCTGGAATCCAAAAACAGCGTGTCGTCCTTTCTCATCCAAACATTATGGGTGCAGTTTCCACTGCTGAGAGTCCACTGTGCATTATTTACCATGAGAAATCTGATATGGAGGCACAGGGCTGTAAAAAGATCAGTGGGTGTAAGGCTGTTAAGTGTATTTTGTGGCCTTCAATTCCCGGCACAGACATCCTTAGCTTTGGATGAGGGTCACTGAGCCAGGGGCATCTTAGGAAAAGAAATATTTGAAGAGCACAGAGGGTTCACAGGCCTGTTCTGCAATGATAAGTCAGGACAATTAATTGAGAATATAAACAAAACGTGAAGTGCGAGAAACCAGTTAAGTAATAATTACATTGAGCTTTCCTTGAGTACTTCGTGTATGAAAATGTTTCCTCATGAATTTTTGCAGTGTAGCTTTGGTTGCTTTCAAAGCATAAAATATAATAAAATGAGCTCCAATTTCCCCCTGAGATTTCTACCAAGGAGCTGCAGGTCAGACTTGTAATCTGCAGAAGTCTAATGGGACTCAGAACTCCAAACCATTGGATTGTTTGACAGCCACGGGAGGTCCCCTTGCAGACCAGGTGCTGTGAACAAACCTTCCTTGCAGCACTGGCAGCCTCGGGAAGCTTCTGGGCCCCCTGCCCATGCACCCAGCTGCTGAGGACAACTATGGCTACGATGCCTGCGCCGTGCTGTGCCTGCCCTGTGTTCCAAACATCCTGGTCATTGCCACCGAGTCGGGGATGCTCTACCACTGCGTGGTGCTGGATGGAGAAGAGGATGATGAGCAGGTACCTTGTCTTGGTTTGGGTTTTTTTTTCTGTAGCATTTTTGTTTCTTTAATCCAAGTTCCTGGCTGCAAGCTGGCAGGATGCCTGAAAGTGTGTGCCAAGTGCCAAAGCTGCATTCTTTTGGAATGAGATAGTGAGTCTTCCTCCTGTTTCAGCCAGTCCCTGTGGCTCTTTGACACTTCTGTTTTAAATCTCAGCCCTGTGTACCCTGACAGTTGATCAAACTCACTATGATCTAATTTAAAGAGGATTTTCTAAGAAACTCTGGGTTTGAGTTAATTTTTTTAAAGCAAACTTAAACTACATTCCTTGACAATTAAAACTCTTGCTGTGTTACTCTTTCTTGATGCTGTTTATGTTGGCATTCCTATTTAAATGATGTCTCACAGAAGAATTCAATGCTCTTTACAGTCAGAAAAGTCCTGGGACCCAAGATCTGATCTTATTCCTTCCCTCTACGTGTTTGAATGTGTTGAGCTGGAACTTGCACTCAAACTGGCAACAGGAGATGAAGAAGATCCTTTGGAGTCTGACTTCTCTTGCCCAATCAAGCTGCACCGAGGTAGGGTTGTTGTTCAGCTTGTGGCTTTTTATTCCTTGTATTTAGGATCCAGCTACTTGCATGTTCTTGTCGGTGTCAGACAAACAAGGGGATTAGATTAAGGATTTGCCTGATGCCCTCAATAAAGCTGTGGAAGGAGCAAGCCTGGGAGGGGCTCCAGTGTTGGCTGGAGGGGAGATTGCACGTGGTCACACAGTACTAAATCCTGTCAGCTGAGGGTTATAAAGGAGAAGTTGCTGCATCTGTGCTGACCTGTGAGTGTGAGGGAGTGCTGTGGGGAGGGTGATCCTGATGAAAGAACCTGCTTATCCCGTGGAATTGTGGGTGGGTGAGGTGTTCAGGTGTTTGGGAACAAGCAGCTTGTCAGAATGCTGGTCTGCCAGTTTTAATAATCTGCCATTGAAAACTGATTTGATTGATACAGATGAGGAGTGATAGGAAGGGTTCAAAACAACTCACCAGTATTTTGGACCTAACACACGTAGCTCTTTTTCTGGTACTTGCACTAAGATGCTAAAGATGGCTGGACACTAAGTTGATACACAGGATCAGCAGTGCAGGTGTGAAGGATGAGTTTTTCTCAGTTCAGTGCCAACTCTTACATTTTCTGCTTGACTTTCAGATCCCAAATGTCCCTCAAGATACCACTGCACACACGAAGCTGGTGTCCACAGTGTGGGCTTGACATGGATCAATAAACTGCACAAATTCCTTGGTTCAGGTGAGTGAGGGAAGTGAGGAACAGCTGAACATCTGCCAGTAACGGGCTGGTGGATGCAGGTACTGCTGAATCCCTCACCCTGTAAAGTGGATCTGCTGCATCATGACATGTCTCTCTGTAGATGAGGAAGACAAAGACAGTTTACAAGAGCTGGGAGCAGAACAGAAGTGCTTTGTTGAACATATTCTTTGTACAAAACCACTCCCATGCAGGTAAAAAACCAAACCCTTTCTCAATTGCTTTCAAATCAGGGAGTTGCTATGGAAAATATTTATGATTTGTCATCTTTTGCTGCATTCTTGCCATTAAAGTAATAATGTAAGCTCAAAAGAATTCAAATAATACAACTAAGCAATTTGTGTATGAGGACTCTTCATGCATAGTTAGGGTAGTAGCTTAAATTCTTGTGTTACTGTCTGAAAATCATCTGTCAGACCAGCAGAAATTTTCACTTCCATTTACCTGACCTTTGAGCATTTCCAAAAGAGTGAACAAGCACAACTTCAGGAATAAAGAACTTTCCTGACTGGGTACTTTTTGTGTTCTTCCCTTCAGGCAGCCTGCTCCAATTAGAGGATTTTGGATCGTTTCTGACGTCCTGGGGCCCACAATGATTTGCATCACCAACACCTATGAGTGCATTACAAGGCCTCTCTTGTATGTGGTTCTCAGTTGAAGTCCATGACTGCATGGAAAGGACCAAAAAAGGATATTCTTATTTTTCAATTACTCTTTGATTGTTTCTCCCCAGGCTTCTGCACCTCTTAGGACACACAATGAAGTTTTGCTTTCTGAATGCCCCCTGGCTGAGCATTAAAGTGTTATTAGAGTAGTTACCTACTGCTGATAAGATCTTTGTAGGGGATATAATTAATCAGATCACTTTTAGTGAGTAGTAGGACAAAAACATGTTCTTGATGGTATTGTTGAGGTTTTACAGTGGCGTGGATATTCTTAATGGGCTACTGAGGTTATGTGTGCATGAAAGGAGAAAAAAGAAGTAAGATTTTAGTTTGTGCTTCCAGTTACTTTCTTTGGAGGTGGTGGCAAAGATCCAGAATGCTGTAAATTTGTATTTGCACAATGAAATGAACACCGTGAGGGGAGGACACTATTTTCAGCTTATCTTTTGCAGGACACTGTTTAATGTAGGACAGGTACCATCAGCAGAGCCAGTGTTAACACTAGGTTCTCCTGCAGCCCTTTTATTTATTTCACTGTTTCCACACAGGTGGGCAGTGACCAGGCAGGGTGCTTTGTGAAGAAGGTCATGCTGCTCTTCCAGTGCCTGCTTGCCTTGTTCTGGAACTTCCTTCTCCTCAAGCCAAAGGATATTTATGATTCTTGCTAGTTTGAGCCATTACCAAACAGGTGTGGGGATGTGAGCTGTACCAATCCTGCTAGGGCTAGATTTACTACAAAACTGAAACAGCTCCTTTTAGACCCCCCTGCAGTAACACAGGATTTCCCCAGTGGATGAGCTCCTCACTTTCAGTACCAGTTAAGCTCTGACTTGGTTTCAGTTTGCCTGGTCTGACTGTGTTCTCCCCTGTGCTGTTGTGTGGTAGAAGCACTGTCCATCCTGCCTCCCCTCCCCTGCTGTGCACCAGAGAGGACAAGGACCTGACTGTGTCCCCCCTGCGCATCGTGGCTGAGTCAGAGCATTCCTTTGAGAAGCACATCCAGGGCATCCTGCAGCGCAGCTCTGCCAACCCCCTGCATCTCAAGTAAGCAAGTGTGTCTTCCTGGGGCACCTGAAGTGGGAACACTTGGGAACAGTGGGTATTGATCAGCTCCTGTTTGAATAGCACATTGCCTTGGGCATGGCAGCGCTGGGGCACAGCTCCTGCCACTGACTGGTGCCTCTGTCCCTGTGGGAATGGCATCCAGCCCAGTGATGGTGCAGGCTGGGAGGGGATTGCCTGGCTCCAGCCTCCTGCTCAAAGCAGGGCTGCCTTCAGCTGATGAGGTGCTCATTGCTTGGCCCATTGGGTTTGGAGTGTCTTAAGATACCTTGCAATTACCTCATATAAAGAAAAATTATTTCTAGCAAAAGGATTTCATTGTAATCCCTCACTTTTGTAACAGATTCCCCCTGAGCTCTTATCATAAACACTGGAAGTGGTTTAGCCTTTCGAAGGAACATGTTAGTAAGGTTGCAAAAATCTCTCTTAAGATCGGCAGATAAAGATGCTGCTCCTCCCCCTGAAGAATGCCTTCAGCTCCTCAGCAGAGCCACCCAGGTATTCAGAGAGGAATATATACTGAAACAGGACCTGGCAAAAGAGGAAATTCAGCAAAGGTAATGCAAAACTCTCATAAAAATGCGCTGGCCACTGTCTCTGTGACACAGCAGCACTAAGTACTGAGCACTCACCCTCCTCTGTGGGGCTAATCCCGGTGAATGAGTAAATATACTAAATGTAAAACTAATAATGAATCCCAGAACTTTAAATGGAGTTACCAGGCAAAGCAGGGGTGAGTGTAATACTTGGTCTCTGTAGTGGCTCATAGGGGAAGAAAAACAAAGATAAATACACACACACATAAAAAATACTTTTCTCTTGGTGTTGTCTGCCTGCCTGGGCCTGTGGGTGGCGGGAAATCTGACCTCAGCACTAATCCTGACAAAGGAAAATTGCCTTAAGTCTCTGCTGCTTCAAATCATAGTCAGTTATTTAAACTATACAGTTAGGACAAAATGCGAGTTTTTTCTCACCACTGCCCCTGGTTCAGTGTCTTTAATTCTTCCCATTCCCAGCATTTTCTGTGTGCTGTAAATCCTTATTCACCTGGTTGCAAGTAGTTTGAATTTTTTGTATGTGTTTACTTCAGAGTGAAGTTGCTGTGGGGGCAGAAAAAGAAACAACTGGAGGATCTGAATTACTGTCGAGAAGAGAGGTGAGTAGAACCTTCCTCCTTTATCAAGTCAAACCTCAGGAATGATACACCTGTGGTGCCTGGGACAAGACCCTGTGTGAAACAGGTGCCAAGTGAAGGCATTCCCAGCCAAAGTGAAGCCTGTAGGTTCACTCCCTCCTCCAGCTTCCTTGTCCTATGTCCACACCCTGGCCTGTCCCATGTGTCAATCTGAAGTAGGGTACCGTTTCTCCCTTGCCTTAAGGAAAAGCCTGCGGGAAATGGCCGAGCGCTTGGCTGACAAGTATGAGGAAGCCAAAGAGAAGCAGGAAGACATCATGAACAGGTGAGTGCACATGGGGGCTCTGTTTAACATTGTGTGGAGTGAGGTGAAACAAAGTTTGCAGGTGTGGTAGAACAGAGTGGGCAGAAGCTGCTGCACTGGTTTGTTCCAAGACTGGGCTTCTGAAATTCCCTGTGCTGGGGTTTGGTGTGATTTGTCTGCAGGCCCAGCCTGAGCCAGCCCCGTGCTCAGAAATGCCACCTGAGACCAGCTGTAAGGGGAAAGTGAAGCCCCTGAGACTTGGGAAGTGTGGCCACAAAGCACCAGGCTGCAGGTGTTTGAGCAGAGCTGGGTACCAGGGAAGTTAACTCAGAGTCATTTCTTGCTTTCAAGGATGAAGAAAGTTCTTCGGAGTTTCCACTCTCAGCTTCCTGTTCTGTCTGACACTGAAAAAGATATGAAGAAGGAACTGCAGACAATCCATGACCAGCTGCAGCACCTGAGCAATGCTATCAGACAGGTGAGAGGAGGAATGACCTGGGAGGTTACTGACAGCTCCTCACTCAGTGCTGGCAGACAAGTCCTGCCAACAATGTGATGCTGTACTTGTGTTAATTAGCAACAATGTACTAAAGGGGCTTTGGGCCCTTGTGGGTAAGAGAGGGAACCCTTTGCACACACTGCAAGCCCTCAGAGAGCTTCCCCATCGTCAGCCTGACAGGGACATTTCTTCTCTTTGTGGGAAGTGCAAAAGCGGACAGATTTCAACCCCAGAAGTCTGTAATTAACAAGCTTTCATTGTGACAGGCAGGACCAGCACTGATTGGGGCCTTCTTTCTTCTCCTCAACTCCCAGGTGAAAATGAAAAAGGAATACCAACAGAAACAGATGGAGAAGGGGCAAAGCCCCCGCAAACCCAGCATCAGCCTCAGTGCCTACCAGAGCAAGTGCATCCAAGCTGTCCTGAGAGAGGAGTAAGTGCAGGCTGGGCTGCTCCTGAAGAACCCAGGCCCTGGCACTCACACTCAGTTCAGGTGTCTCAGGTGCCATTTAAGCCGTGCTGCAGGAGGGGCTGAGGCAGTGGCTGGGGCTGGGGAGAGGGGCTGAAGCACAGGATGGTGCAGTTCTTGACAGCAGCACTTTAAGCAGATGCATTGAAGTGCTTTTTGCCCCAGGCTTCCAGGGCAGTCTGCATCCCACGTGGGATTACAGGCATTGGTCCCATTCCCTGCTTCTGCCATCTGAAGTGTTTCCCTTCCTGCTCAGTTCTGCACTGATGGGACCTGCAGCCTTCTGACTTGGGTTTTTTTTTCTTTAAGGGGAGAACACATCCGGGAGATGGTGAAACAGATCAACGACATCAGGAGCCACGTGAACTTCTGACGCGTCCCTGGGGAGGATCCTGCAGCGAGAGGCTGGATGAGCTTTACCTGTCCCTGGTATTCCCCCTTGTATATTTACCATTTCTATGTTGAACAATACAACTTTTACTTATTTTATAAAGAATTGTGAAATAAAATGCTTTTGATAAGACTCCTCATGTGTTGTCATTTTTGCTTTTCTCAGGGGAAGGGGATGTGCTGCAGGTGTTTTATATTCAAGGTGTCAGAGAGTAATGCTTGCAGCTGCCTCAGGAGTGGGGGATTGCTGCTCCCTGGGCTGATCCTGGGATTATCTCCCACCCTTGCTCCATGAGAGGTTCCCCGGCGGGAGGGCTGTGGCAGGAGGCAGAGGAGAAAGACCAGAGCAGGGGACACGCACACTTCAGCAGCTTTTTTTAATTTGGAACACTTTCTCCATAAAGGACACACCTTCAGTACAGTTAACAAATGGTTACACTGGAATCCTGGAGACAGCAGAATTCTACACCCACGATTGCACAGGACACCAAGGGCTTGGCTCACTGGAATGCAGTATTGACTTCCAAACACTGTCTGCCTTTTGCAAAAGATGGCTCTGGAGTCCCTCTTGACATTTCAAGGCCAATTCAGTCTCTGCTGTAGACAGACTCCAGTGGACAATAAGTAATTGTTGTCCCTCCCCCCCTCCCCTTAGAAAAGGCGCTGTGGTGAAGCTCAGGGGGGACAGGAGTTACTGCACTGCTAAAACGTGGCACAGCAAGGGGGGCCGGGGGTGCTGCTGGGGAGGGAGCAGGTACCAGACATGCTGCAGGAACACTTTGTACAGGATAAGACTATACAGGTACAGGAATGCAGACAGAACTCGACCCTGTTACAGCCTCCACTGACAGCTCATCCCCTGTGTCACAGCTGAGCAGGTGACAGCACCTGAGTCAGGACAACCCACCCTCGCCCCAGCCATGCTCCACAACACCCAGAACTGGAAGGAAGAGCATTTGTTTTCTCATGTTCATGAGCAGTAACACCATCATCCATCATCCAGTGAGTATCTATACCAAGAGCTTTCCCTACACTTCATTTACAGTCTTTTAAATTTGCTCTGCAACTTTGGCACATGCTGTCTTGTTTTGCTTTTAAAGGCCCCTTTAAGTTTGAGTTCAGCAGAAGCTCAGTTGCTGCTGCTGAAGCTTCGCTGTCCTTCCCCATGAGGGAGAGCAGTTTGCAGGGAGCACATCTCCCACCACTTCTGTGAACAGCCAGGGTTCCAATTTCAAACTAAATTGTTTAAAAGTCTGACATTAGAGCAGTTGGTGAAAAAGGTGACTCGTGTTCCAGCACTAAAATGGTCACAGCTGGTACTGAGACAGGAGCACAGCTGTTCGGGTGCGTGATGGAACAGGGTGGTGAAAAGGAAAACAACCATGCAAGAACTGCTTGCCTGTCCTCTCCAAACCAAATAAAGTTCCTTCCAGGACTGGTGCAGTGCCTGGCTCACAAAGAAAAGCCCACAGTGCGCACCCCTCAGGCCTGCAGATCTGCATTTGCGAACAGCTCCATGGGTGCTGGGGCTATGAAGGCGCCCAAACCACTCGCCCCGCTCGCCTCCTTCCTGCCAGGCTGCAGCCATGACCTCACCCTGACGCCACCACACCTGGGGAAAGCTGTGCCAATGAGCCATAAAAACACACCCAGGGAAAGCCACCCAGCCCTGGACTACCTGCAAGCCTCTGACCCAGCCACAGCCAGGGGTGTTCAGAGCAGACAGGGCTGCTGAGAACAGGCCAGACACAGGGGGACCAGTAAGGGATGCTGGAAGGCCAGGAACAGCCCTTCCCGTGCTCTCTCGCACTGGGACCAGCCAGAAGCACAACCAAAAAACATTTTACTGTGAAAGACTTCAAGGGTGCAGTTCCTCAAGTGCTCAGCTTGCTGAAGAGGGTACAGGATGTGGTATAGTTTTGCCATACAAGAGGCTCCCTTATACCTCCTGCACAGGTGAAGGAGTCACCAGTCACAGTAACTAACTCTGTAACCAGTTACACATTTGTTTTTGGGAAGGGAGGGTGGGAACAGAGAAAACCACTTTCCTTTCTGTTCTGCAGCTCCTACTAAATGCCTGTAGTTTTGTCTCCAAAGTTTACCCAACCATTGGAAAACTGAATGAAAAACACCTGGTCCTGGATTTATGCATCAGGACCCAGCTGCTGTCACCCACAGTTCAGCAAATAGTGAGAAAGGTTAAAAAATCCCTAATCTGGTAACAGCCCAAGACTAAAGACCCAAGCCACACTTCAATGTCACCTTTATGCAAAAGTGTCATCTTTAGACATGACAGCTCTGCCATTTGTTGGTCTAGTCATTACTAAGGTGAAAAAAATTACTTTTGGATGTCAGGATTACAGAGGGAATTAATTGCTAGGGTGAATAAAATGCTTTAATTCTTGTAATGAGTGGTAAGGAATTGAGCTTGTGTGATGCTTTTCTGGCTGTTTTTAAGGCATTCCTCTTCACAACCACTGGTTCTGACTTTATGTCAGTAGCAGGATATAACACTGCTAAAAACAGGATCTAAGCACTTTAAAATATAGTCATGTGCATTGCAGTTTGGAGCATTTTCTGTCACTTTTGAAGGTGATGAAGAAAAGCAGATCTCTGGCCAAGTATGTGAAGAAAAAACAGCAAGGAATGGAGGAAAAACTAAGTTTTGGACAGTGGAATCTGCTCCTTCAGCCTCCTTTTAGCTGAGTTGTAAGTTCACGAACTGGGTTTGTACCACCAGGATCATCAACACCTGCAACCGTTCAGGAATCCATCCAGCTGCCTGCATGGAACTCCAGCAGTGGAGGAGGAGGAGGAACGCTCATGTTACCCCTGGACATTTATAGAACAAGAAACCCAAATCTGGCAACTGAGCGATCACAAGAATTTCCTGCCTCTGCTGCCACATTACTCAGCGTAATTGAACTGTCTGGGAGCAGAACCAGGAGGCAGCACAGGAGCCACCTCTGAGCAGGGCCAGGACACCAAAGAGCTGCACTGTCCCCTCCAATCGGCAGCAGCACAATCCTGCAGCTCCAGCACATCTGTGCCGTGGCTGGGAGTGGTTCCCTGTTTGCTGACACGAGGCTGACCCAGCAGAGGGGTCAGGCCCATGGCTTCATTCTGCCCTCAACACCTTCCCCAGAGAGCTCCAGCCTTCACACCTGGGGTTACCCCCAGAGCAAAGCACACCTGCACCAGCTCAGGCCAATGCTCAGACATGCACATGACTTTTACCAGCTTTTTTCTGTTTGGGTTTTTTGTTTCTTTGCTTGTTTTTTGGGTGTTTTTTTTTCCACAGAGAAGGGATTCCAGGCACTACTCAGCTTTAGAGATGAGAAACAACTGGTGGTAGCTCCATATTCTAAATTACATTTGTGAAAAGAGATTACAAAACAGTGCATTTCTTGTGCTTTTCTTTCAGTATCTGAATTCAACAGAAAAATGGCAGGGAGCTAAATTCTCAGTACAGTTTTTTTTTTTTTTGGATTAGTATTTCTCTGTTCAGGAGATACACAGCTCATTCATCCACATTTCAGCAGCATTCAGATTCTTCACAGAGCCAATGGTTTAAAAAAAAAAAGTACTAAGTTATGAAATAAGATCAATATCCAGTGTCCTGCTAATAAAGTCATATTTTAATATAAAATATTCATACAGCATACTCTACACCTCATTCTCTCTGCTAGCTGAATACTGTTACTGACTATTCAAACAGAAAAACTTCAACCACTTTGCTCTTCAACGTTTTGGAGGGACAATACAGTTTCCAGCAGCTACTTTGATCACAGTAGTGGGGGAAAGGACAGAGGGAAAGACAGGGGTACATGTTCCAGAACTCTATATTAGGTTACGAAGTTGGCTGAAAGAGGGAAGTTTTTCAGAATGTAAGGACTGATCCCACTCAGTGGAACACAAAACACTGCACTCATTAGTGTTTCCATTAGAAAGTTCTCCTTCCTACACTACAAGTCACCCTTGTGCTCTCTTCCTGCCCAGTACGAAACCTTTTCCCCCTCTAGAAACAAAACTTAAGTCATTGCTTCCCTCTGTTGTCTTCTGCTCTCTTGGTTAGAGTTAAATAATAATTAATGTTGCTATAAAGATGAGTTAAAAACCCCAGACACAGCCTCGGAGCCCATCAGGGTGTCATGTTTCAGGGAGCTGATTAATGTCCGTCAGTTTTGTGTCGTTCAGGATTGCACGGATTCTCTCCAGGGAATCTGCCTGCCGGATCCGCTCCAGCTGCACCTGCAGGGAACCAACAGAGGCACCGCAGTCAGCAAAGGGTGCAAGAGCTCAGACCCAGACCCAAAGGGAGCCCCCGAGGGATCAAACATCACCAGGGGCTGAAGAAATGCAAGGGGTGAAGGAGCGCAAGCTTCATCTGGGCCCAAAAATGGGAGGAAGGAAGACAAGAGGCAGGTGTGATTTTACAATAAAGCCCCACTTCCTGGGGGGCTCCAGCCATCACCATCACTCTGTGTCTTGTCTCATGTCCAGTCACTGACTGGAGATGTGCAAAGTAAACCTTCCCAGGAAGAATGTAAAGGAGCAGCCCAACGTGTGCCTTGGAGCCTCTCAAGATCACATCCAAAATGCTCTTGGAGCAAACATGCCATTTCCAAGCTTACTCCTTGCTTTGCTGATAATCCAGTTTAAGCTATTTTTTAAATGCTGAGAAAGGGCCCAGCAGAACTGTGGTGAAATCAATGCAAAGAGAGCACAACTGATTTCTTTATCACACTCAAACTTTCACTTTCTTTGCAATAGGATCTGGGCTTTCAGTTATAAATTCCCAACTAGCATTTAATTGGCTTTTAGCCCTTCCTCTGAAATGCCGATAACTAATTAGGCCAGTGGACCCCTCACACAAGGGGCACCTGCCCAGGCCCTCACTGACAAGGCCAGGGAAGGGAATATCCCTGCCCAGAAACCACAACCCTCCTTTGATGGTCATCTCACACTGTGCACAGTGCATGTGGCACAAGCCATTGCTTACACTGGAGCACAACCTGATGTGCAGTAACTGCTTAGGGCAGAAAGAAAACACAAAACAGAGCTACAATTCTTACTGAGCTCATACTGAAGGTTTACTAAACTACCTGCAAGTTGTGGAAGAGTCCACCACACATCTTCAAAGTGGTGGCCATGTTTGCTCTAAGAGCTGCATAAACCAGTGCCTGCAGGACTTTAAAAACCAGAGCGGATGATGACAAACAAGAAGCAACTTCCCCAGGCAGGACAACTCAACAGTCTCCTCTGTCCTACCAACTCCTCCAGACACAGACAGACAGAGAGGACAGATCTCTATTACCATCCAGCTAAACTGTGTCTAGTGAACAAATCTCCCACATTCTGGGGTTAATTTTCCAAGTAAACCTGAATGCTAAACTCAGAAAATGTGTACTTTGAATTCTGCTGGATGTCACTGAGCAGCCTGGCCAAGGACTCCAATGGGATAGGGCTGAAATTCAGCTCCCCCTCTGTGAGCAAAGTTGGAACAAGAAGGGGGTGCAAACTCTGGAAACACATACCCTGAAGGTGAGCCCAGTCCAGCCTGGCCTCCCAAACACAGACAGTCCCTCTGCACACACAAACTGCAGGTTCCTCCATGCTCTCCACAGCAGGAGAGAACAGCCTGACAAACCAGAATCAGCCTCAGGAACACCCCTCACAAAACCCCTCCCTTCAGCCACCTCTTGGCATCTCACACCAACCACAGGTTCCACTTGGTGGAGGAAATACAAGGATAACAACAGTGACAATAGCAAGGACAAGACTTTTGGGATGTATAAGCAGAAAGCAGGAACTGTAACACAAAGAACCATTTCATATATTCACATCAAACAGTACCAGTGCCTTATTTTGTCCTCAAATATTTGCACCTGAATGATTAGCTATGAAAGTATCATACTGGAAACAGCAGGAGATGGACAAGGAAAAACAGATCTGGAAGAGCCATCATTTATGGCTCTACACAGTTTCTTTTGGTACAATAACTGAAAATTGGCTGGAACCAAGTAATCAGAATACAATCCCAATAGCTTTAATAATAATATCATACTAAGAATACCTGATCCATTTATTACACTAACAAATTCTAAAATAGATCATAAATACCAACATAAGAAAATCTACAACTGCCATTTCTTATTTCACACAGCTGTGGAGAAATAATGAAACTAAAGTAGCCCCTCACACATTGATTGGACTCTCTTACCTGAAGTGTCTGAGAAAGCTTTACAAAGTCTCTCTGCACTTGCTCACTGACATCTAATTCAGTCTGCAACCGCTGAGCTTTGTTCTTCTCTTCAAACACCAGCTGCTCAAGGTTGGCCTGAGGAGGAAAAGATTCTTTACGCTTGAACCAAATAAAAATCAGAAGCCTGTATAAACTGATTAAAGGGTGATATCAGAGCAAAGCAGCACAGCATTCACAGGGTCTTGGCAACAAACTTTCCACACCTCAGTTTTCCAAAGTGCAAAATCAGGGGCTAATACCCATTAACAGGTGCCAATAGACTGGTTAAAGCATGAAAAAGCACAAAGTCTTTTAAGAGCACCATGACCAGGGATCTCAAAATACAAAGGCAGAGTTCTGAGTTTTAGTCAGAAAAGTGTTTGGGGAAAGGGCATAAAAAACCAAAACCACAAGAGAGGGCATAGAGCGAGCGCTCAGACCATGATTAATTCATTTGAGTGCTGAAGTAGAGCCCCTTCCTACAGCAACCACAAAAAACCACTGCTTCAAAAGCATCAAAACATTCAGCCCAAGGTTTGGTTATCACACTCTCCACAGGCAGGAATGTTATTGAGGCTTAACTTGGGAGGGAAATCCAAGGGATACTCAAGTCAGCAGCAATTCAGACCCACCACTTTACAAATCCCAGTGAAAACAGGGATGAGGATTTAAACCACATCCAGAGGACATTATTTCCCTGCCAGTTTCTTACCAACATTCAAAAGCTGCTTTTTTTCATTCTTAGGTAGTGCCACATTCTCTGACACAGTTGCTCATCACAAAAGATGCAGATACACCTCACATCCAGACATCATAGCTACCTTTGCTGCAGTCTCCTTCTTTAGCTGTTCTTCTAGAGTGTTCTTTGCCTCCTGCAGACTCTCCAGCTGCTGCAGGCTTTCCTGCGAAGAACTTTCCAACTGTATAATAATAATAATAATAATAAATAAATATTAACTACACTTCCTAACATTTCCATCTTCCACAGTCCCTCCATAACGAAGTATTTTTCTGGGACTCAGAAACATACCCAAATAATCTCTTATAGGAGCAGAGAAAACACCTGAATAACATCTCTTTCTCTCAATTTATTTATTTTAGGTCAGTGTTAGGTAGCTTAGTATTAGTTAGGAATTAGTTAATCCAATATTTAAATAATAATAAAACAGATCAATAAAACAGATCAAACACCTTTTAAGGAACAGAACCATGAATGCGTCCCATTCCTACACCGGCATCAATACAGGAACTAAAAAAAAACCCCTTTATTATAAAAACCCACATCACCAGAAGTCCTACAGTGAAAGGGCTTCTTACCTGCTCCTTTTCTGCTTTTATTCTATCCAGCTCAGCTTTTAAACTGGAAATAGAAGCTGAAAAACAAGAACATTAAAGCTTAAATGCAAGAACATGGGAAATTGTTCATACGCTATTTACTTCTGTTAATATTTAAAGGAGAATTAAGCTCCTGTTACATCAAAGGTACCTCAAAAGCAAACAAATAATTGTACTTTTATTTTCAGCTGCACATCTCTGGTGTCTCTGCTATCAAAAGTGGACAGCATTTAGAATTCAGGTAAGACTATTACAAAATCAAGTCTTTGTGCATCTTATTAATTTTTAATATTCCTATTTTGAGACTGTTTTGCCCCTGCTCACCTATTTCCTCTTTGCAATTCTCTATTTCCAGCTGTAGAGTTTCTTCTATATTTTCTTTCAAATATTGTTCAGCTTGGATCTGCTCTTTCAAGAACAGGATCTCTGCCTTCAGCTTCTCCTCCAGGTGATCTGCTGCTGTCCTCACACTGATGATGTCTTCCCGGTACTTCAGGATCAGCTCACGGAGCTCCTGGACCAAGGATTAACAGAGATGTGCATTTTGCTCTCCCACAGCCCCAGCACTGGGGTATCTGCACGAGGACAAAGCTGTGCTGCCCCAGGCTCTGTCTCAGCATCCCATACCCTGCTTCCAGCAAGAGGTTACAGTCTCAGCTGGCTTGGCCACAGGAAATGAAAACACGGCAAGATTCACATCCCCAAAGGTTTATGATGCTCCCCCTGCCCTTCAGCCCCACCAACTCTTTTAGGCTTTAAGGAAGGGAGTGGCTATGAAAGGGATGATAAGGCTTATCATTACTCAAGGCTTTGGATTATTGCTGGTCTTAAGTGGACAGAAGTGATTGACTTCACTTGAATTATTGAATCAATACAGTGGGGCCCTGGTGACTGAACACTTTTGTGCCCAGTTGGAAAATACAGCTTGAACTGGCTGAACTGGGCCAAACCCACACTCCACTGACCACAGAGCAGTTGTCAGGCCACAGTTAACCGGTTTTACAATCCATCCACACCCTGAAGCAGGCATGGCACAGGGGGATCACACTCATTCACAGACTTACAGGGTTAAAATCCCAATTACTGTTCTTTGTGCTATTTGAGACAGCTTTCTGATAAAGAATAATATTCCAGTGAGATCAAGTTACAAGCACTGTTTGTGTTAATGATTTAAAAATGTTTTACCTCTGCTGCTTCTGGTAGAATGAAATCTTCAGCCTGCTGTAAGGACACATGTAGGCTGTGTTTTCCTTGAAGACTTTCATTATCTTTTTGCAGTCTCACCAACTCTTCTGAAACCTGCTCCCTTGACTGTGTCAGGACAGCCTCCAATGCAAAGAAAAGTATAAATCCACACTTAGGGTCATGCTCAGATCTCTTCTGCCCCATTTACTTCCACTGCTTTCAAAAGTCTGGTGAAGTGATATTCTTTGTAAAGAAGGGAAACAAAATGGTGGTGTGGATCAACACAACCAGTTCCCTCTTGCCTGGCCTATGCCCCAGAAATAAAGGCAAGGGCAACTTTAAGCATCCAGGCAGAGAGGAGGAAGCCAGTGATAAGTACAGCTTTGTTCAGTCTCCCACTTTCCTCCTGTGTTTATCCATTAGCTGGCTGTGCTCAGGGAGGGCAGGGAGGGTGGGAATCACATGTGCTTTGAGGAGCTGGCAGGGATGTCCATTAACAGCACCTCAGCACTCAGCTGTAAGAGCAGGTTATCGAAAAACCTGAAAACATCCACCCTGAAACTTTCTGTGGTGGGTGTCTGCCTCCCACTGTCCTCCGAGGAAAGCATCAGAACAGCTGATACCATGGAAAGAAAAAAGGATGAAGAGGGCATGGCTTTGTCTCCATTACAAAAGAAAAAAATCCAGTCAAGTCTTCCAAGAGGAATGGAAATGGGGAACCAGGAGCAATGGCAGGAGCTGTGCATAGGGAGGCAGCAGGAGAAGCAGAGTCATATCAACACATTTTCTGAATCTCCTGCACGTCCGTAAGATATCCTCTCATGCAGAGCATGTGACAGAGCATCTCTGCAGGCAATGTCCTGATGTCCTACACACAATCCCAGACCCCAAAAATGCAATACTGGGATTAATGAGGATGAATTCTCTTGGTCCCCCACAAATGCTATGCCAGGGAGGAAAAAAGAAGAGACTTGATTCTGATATAGAAGGGAATGAATTGCTCTAAAAAATCAAACTTAGTTTTGGAACATGAGGTCCTCTTCCTGTTCTCTGACTTAATTCCAACAAGATGCTCAAAAATAGTTTAAAAAAATTAAGTTCCCGTACATATCTCTCCCTGGGTGTTAGGGCTGATATTTTAAGTCTGACCTGCAATAACACTGATCATTCACCTGAAAAACTCGAGAAAATATTCACTAATGATGGTACTTGGGATGAATCCTAAAAAGAGTCCTGAGAAAAATCTACTGTCTTCAGATTAGAGGCGAAATTAAGATACTGAGGAGGCATGGAATTAAATCATGAATAAGGGGGAAAGAAGATCACTGGTTGACCAGTGATCTCCACACTCCTGAATGCGCACAAACACAGACAGCAGCACAGAATGACACAAATGGTTCCAGCTCCAGCCCTTGCCATCAGAGCTCACTGGACCAGGCCCTTTGCAAATGTAGATGCTCAGCCCTCTCCAGCCAGCCTTGGCTGGGCAGACAAAGCCTTTTACAGACACACTGAGCTCCAAGGGTCAGACAAACAGGGCTGGACAAGGATCTCTGGAATTAACCTGTCTTACCATTTGCTCCTGGACACTCCTCTTGGCTTGCAGAAATGCCTGCTGCAGCTCACTGAGGAAATTCTCTGACTTCTGACACTTGGCCATGAGCAAGGAGATCTTAAAGAAAGAAAACCCAAACAGACATGTTAGAAATAAAGCATGGAACAGATTCTGAAAAAGAAATAACCACACCAGTTCTCTCACCTGTTATCATTACTAATAGATACTTTGAAATTTCAAACTAAGCCACTGAAGTTTATGTTAATTCTTCTCTCAGTAAAGCAGGAATGCAGATCCAGGCAGTAAGGATAGATTAAAGACAGTTTCTGCAATAACAGTATTTTTATACTCTATTTACCAAACTCCGAATGAACAATTAATTCTATTAAAATTTAAATGTAAGCCAGTTCAGAAACACTGAAGGGAAACTGAAGAGCTTTTATCTAAGTTTCAGTGTTTTTTGAATTATTGTACCTTTCTCTGAGAGCACCCACCTTCAAAAACTTCACAAGTCATTCCACAACAACACATGTAAGATTAAGCATTACTTAATTAACAGCACCCTGGTACACCCAGAAGAACATATGAACATATTCCTGTTGTCTAAGCTGGACTTTGTCTAATGACTGTTTCTTCAGTAAGAAAAAATACAGGGTGGGATGGAAGAGAGAAAGCTCCAGCCCAAGTGAAGTAAATTCAGTGTCTTGTACCCAGCATGTACCTACTACTGTAAGCTTTAATAGGCCAAAGATGATGACTTTTTTTCCTTTTTATTTTTAACCATGACTACCACCCATTATATTTGGCTTCATTGTTCCAGGAGAATTAGGTACACATCTCACACTGAAAAAATCTTTCTAGTCATCCACTCCTTATTTTAAAGGAGTTCAGTGCATGTTTTGGCCCTGCTACTGCCTGCTCAGCTCCTCATTAACTGCATTCTTCACCACGAGTCCATTACCTGGGTGTCAAGTATTGATAAGAGCAAGTGGTGGAAAAGGACCACTCTTCTACCAACAAGGCTGTGCCCAGAGCACAGGGCTCCTTTTACATGTTTGGATCATTTCATACACAGGTCACTCCAAAACTCCAAAACATGACTCAAATTCCTATTGCCACTCTGTAATGGATTTCAAGATTAGAGACGGTATTTTAAGGCAAAAATTGGGTAACACAGTATTAGAGACATAGTAGATTTATCTAGAAACTGTGGCAGACTCAGGTGGAGCATAACTAACCCTAGAAATTCTCATTTGTGTTGCCTCTACAGCCAGTAGCCCATCCATATCTAACAAAACGTAAGTTACTGTTACACACTTTTGAAGAACATTTCGTGATTCCTGGATCTCAATTACCAAATGCTTGTACCTGGTTAGAGGAGTCTTCAGCACTTTGTTTCATGTAATCCTCCAATTCCTGTTTATCTTTCATTGTCTTTTCCAGCTGGTCATTAGCCTGCCTCAGCATCACCTGCAGCTTTTTCACCTGTGTTGTCACAACAAAATTAATTCATTTTCCATTCTCTTGGGGAGCATTTATTTCCTGAAGCCCTTCACTCCTCAAACCACAACATAAAATCTCTCAAAAATCCTATGCAATCCAGAAGTTCCTTTGTTGCTGAAACAGCCTCCAGCATAGATCATCCCTCTAAGGAAACACGTGACATCAAACTGCACTGGACCATGGCCATGTAATGACTTCAATCACTTATTTCAAAGCAGAATGTGACTCATGCCTTCCACACCCATCTGAAAACTGTTCTTAGGTATATGGCAGGAAACAAATATCCTCCAAGACTTAAAAGTCATTTTATGCTGCTAGGATGAGGTCCTTTTCTGTTAACAGTTCTTACAGTATCAAAGATAATAGAATTTAATGCATGACAAGCATTTTAAAATATCAATTATTAAAGATACTGACTTCAGCATGGGCATAACACTTTTAATAGAACACTGCCTTTACTGCATGGTCTTACAGCATCAAATAAAAGTGGCTCTTCAAGGTGAATCCTTAAGAATGTACATGTTGGTATTTATGACCACACAATAGTAACAAATCAAGTTATGTCAATAACATGTCAAGTTATCCAGTATGCTGATATTGCTCAATTAAAATCAATGAATAAAACAGCAGATAGTTCATTGTTGCATCCTTATTAGTTCAAAAAGCTGCAAAAGCCTGGCTAAAGTAATGAGAGAAATCCCACCTGGTCTCTGGTCTCAGCCTCCTGGATCTGGATACCTTGCAACTGCTTCTCATAATTGGAGCACATATCACAGCGCCTGCCCAGCTTGTTCCCTGCATTCTGCACCTGCAGAACACAGAGTCAGCACCTGCCATGAGACCAGGGAAGTCTCCAGAGGGTGCAGGAATGCTACACACACTCAGGCGCGTTGTGTGACCACAAAACATTACAGATAAAAGACAGAGGCAGAATCATGTAACGGCAGGACTGAGTTGCTCTAACGTGAAGGATAACTCAAATCAGCTGTAGGCTATCAGCTTTTCCTGCCATGGGTCCCACCACTAGCACAAAAAGCCATGACATAAAGAGCTCATCAAGTCACTATTGTGTCCTTTTGACAAATAGAAACCAAACAGGAGAAGAAAATAACAGTGTTGGGGCGGGCAGCAGGGAGACCAAGAGTAAACCTGCTGTCATTCTGGACCTGCAATGGTTTTGGCCAAAGGGACAAATGGAAGTTTTATCAAAGTTCCAGCTGCAAGTCAAGTTTGAGCTGAATCTGTATTTGTATTTACTGCTCCCTGTCCAACCCACAGCAAATGGCATTCACACCCCAGCGTGTGCTCCTGCCTCCAGGAACATATGGGAAGCTGAATTTCTGTTCTGGATTCTGAGAGGGCTAAAGTACAGTGTCATCAAAATGTCAACAGGGCAAGGAAATACTCAAGAGCAGGGATTTAACTCAGCTCTGAGCTCAGGATGCTGTAATTTCTCCAGATATAGCAAATCAGTAGGAAAACAAGAAAAACAACAACAACACAGCTTTACAACAGGTTTGGAGAGACCTCCCTAGCAATGATTTGCCCTAAGTTAAATTTCAACAAATTGAGAAAAAAAGTATCAGTACTTCTTCATTTCATCTGTCCTTCATCTGGCCTTTTCTCCTTCACTACATTCTTATATTCTTTCTTTTACTCCCATCTTGTCTTCCTTTTCACCCAGCCTGGATTGTTATCTTCCCCCACCTTTTCTTCCCCCTAAAGTGTTGCTCCTTGGCCTCTTTTCCTCTGAAAGAGAAACCACAGGAAACCCCAAATACTCCCGTTTTCAGCAAGAAACCAAATGCAAGTTTTGAACTGGCATCATATAAAGCTGCTGAAAAACTGACAGGCAGAACACCCAGAAGCAACAATTTCCTTGGTCATCCACACTGCAACTGGCGAAGGGCTTAGTCTAATCTGCTGCTTGCTGCTCTCAGAAATGGGTTCCTGATGATGCAAGTCCCCAACAATTTCCTGGAGCCTCTCTGTGGTACTTTGTGCATTGGGCATAGTTTGGCTGCTCATTTCCAAACTGTACCCTATGCACAGCCCTCAGCAAATGCCCCTGGCACACAGAGCAGCACCCCCAGCTCTGCTCCTTCTGCTCCTCTCTGCTCTCTCCTACTCATCCCCAGCTCCACTACAATGCCCTTTCCTCAACTTCCCATTTTCTCATATTCTTTAAGTTCTCCCACTTTTTTTCACCCTCTCACACAATTCTGAGTTCAGCAGCCACCTCTGTCAGATCCTCCTCAAAATCCAAAGCACTCTGTTTAGTAACGCTGCCTGTCCCACAAGCAGGGCCAGCTCACACACCTTACACTTGATGCGCTCCACCTACAGAAGTGTTCCAAGAGAGAACAGTGAACAGCTGCCCAGGATGTGACCTCTTCTTTCACACCTGACTCTAGGCAGAGCAAAGGAGGCAGAGCTTTGCCCACAGCAGGGACAAGGCAGGAGGACTCACCTCCTTCTGCAGCAGGTTCCACTCTGTCTCGCTGACCAGGCGGTACCCACTGGGAGACACATAAGCACTTTCCACGCCCTGAGTAACACTGGAGAGCAGGGAAGCAGTCTCTTCTTGCTCTGGTGTCATTGCTTTGATTGCTTTTTCCTGATCTTTGGTCAACATGAACCCACTCGGCATTTGCAGGGATCCAAGGGAAGCTGTATCAAAGTTCTCAGACACTGAATCTGCTCCAACAAGTGGTCCAAAATCCGACTCATCCAGGTTGCCAGCAGATTTTGCTTTGTTGTTGTATCCTAAAGCTTTGGACTGTAAGGATCCAGATGTGCCCAGACTGTCTGTTGACTGTGCTCTCCGTAGTCCATCTTTAAACATATCAGTATCCGGTTTATTGAAGGATTCACCGGAGGAAAGAAGCAAGTCTGCATCCAGGGAATGGACTGAGCCGTGGGTGCTATTCACATGCACCTGGCATTGAAAAACACAGAATAAACGAATTAATTACTCCATTTTAGTATGGTACAAGAGGAATGCTGGACACTAATTATTAGACATGGCAAAAAGCAAATTTAAATTTCTTTGGCAAGAACATCTGCTCACTAAGCTTAAGGTGGCAGAGGAAAGGACAGAGAACTGAAGTGAATCAGCTAGAATTCAAAAACAAATAAAACAAGTAGAAAGAGTCTTCTGTTAACAGAGTGTTTTTGTAAGACTATCTTCCTGCCAGACAAGCAAGGAGACAGTCACCTTCCATCTCCCAATATTTGAGGCAAAATGCTTCCCCTGGAGAGATGTACTTGCAACATCCCTTCTACAACCATAATCTACACAACAGAAGGCAGATACTCCACTTCCAAAAGTAAATTCAGACGTCTTCCATAAAACAAAAAACTTTGTATCAACACAAAAATAGACAGAGAAAAATATAGTTAAAATCTACTCTATACCCGTAAGTTAATGCTGTTCTTCTATTTCTTTCTTCTGCTTTGAATGTCTGACAAAATAGCAAAATATTTTCTTTGCAAGATTATTTGTACATAAAATAAAAAGACGAGGGAAAAGGCTGGGCTTAGACACAAAGGTTTCTTGGGGAATGCCAGCACCAAAAGCCATGCAAACTGTCCTATGATATGTATCAGGCAAATGGAGCCTCTTGATCTATTTTTGTTTTTTGTAGCACTGAAAAGAGAGCAGTAATGCTTTATTTAAAAAGCATATGACTGCTTTCAAAATACCTTCCAAAATATTATGCACTTCTGCTTTGTCATTAGACACATAAGGAAGTAACACTGGAAACCAGCCTCTTGAGAAAAATTATCATTTCTGAAATAGGTCCAGAGACCAGCAGGCTGCTGGCACTTCATATAAGTGCTTGTAACCTGTAAAAAATATATATATATATATATTTATATATATTTATATATATATAAAAAATGTCCTACTGTTTTATGACTGTTGTAAATGCATTGTTTTAATCATTTTTAGGTGTAATATTCATATTTGCATGTATATACACAAGTTCATAATAAAAAAGTCAAGAGAATATAGTTCTATAAAACCTCATTTTCAGGCTACAGCTGTTCTGTGATAACCAAAACAACACTAAAAAAACATCTGTTTGCATTGCAAACTGCCCAACAGAGAAGAACTTAGAAGTCAAATTATGAGAAGTTCTAAGAATTGATCAATACTATGATTGATTACAACATATAAAACATGTTCTGAACAGCTAAAAATGTTATAAATAACAAAACCAAACACATATACAACCCCAAACCACTCTGACAGTTATGCTCCTTCTCAAAATACAGATTTTCCATTATTTATAAATCTTAGAATTAAATAAATGTTGTGAATGATAGACTAAAGAATATGCTATGAACGGAGATTAAAGAAAACATCGGAAGATAAATTTTTGGTCCCCACCAATGTGCCTCATTTGTATATCTGGACACAGAAGATACAAACAGTACTTGAAATAGAAAGTGACTGTTGGATAAAAGGTAGAATTAGATCTCAACTACATTTAGATCCCATGATTCTGAACATCTTTCTGCATTCTGAACTGTTATAAATCCTTGATAAAAGTAAAGCGCAGACTCCAGAATTCATATATAAAAGTATATACTTTGATAAAGTATATCTTTATATAGGTAAAACCAGGCAAAACACTGGCTCAACTCTGCAAATTCTCAAGTCTCTTGAAGGTTAAATAAGCTCCTATAGCACAAAAACTTGCTGGGTTTTTATCAGTTTTTCCCTAATTTGGCTCACAGAACCAAAATGGACCCTGAGAAATGGTAAGTACAGAATTCAACAATTTGGTTAGCAAAGTAGCTACAACACTCTTGCTGAATGTTCAGATATAATTGGCTTAATCCCGAACATTTGGGTGTCTTAGAACGTGCCTAGAAATGTCAAGAGAATCTACCAGCAGTTAGCTTCCAGAATGCAAAATGTAAATTACCATTTCTAATGGCACCTCTCAGGATGGTGCAGTATTGTCTTCCAATATTAATTGGGATTTAGAGATTCAACTGCAACTCCAAGGATTTTTTATTGCCTAATAAGATTAGAAGCTACACAGAATAAAGGGCTGTAACTTTGCATTTGTATTTGCAATGAACACCCTGAGGAATACCCAAGTGCAAGTGAAAGATCCAATTGTTTTACCTCTTCATTAGAGAGCTGGGTAAGGTTTTCTTCAGGGGCCAGAGAACATGAAGCTTTTGTTTCATCATCTGAATCTTTTTGCTTCTCCTCCTTTCTCTTGCTAAGCCTTTGCTGATCATCTTCTTCCTAAAAATCAGAGGCCAATAGAGAATACATAGAAAATGCGATTCAATTTTGCCATAGCAGTCATGACATGAGCTTTCATGATAAACCAAGCTACAAAGAAGACACTGAAAAAGGTTATTTCAGTTAAAACCCAGTGTTTAGCATATAAATATTCTTTCAGTTAATAAATCTAGTGCTCATTTCACCAGGCACCCAAACTGACTTAAGTGAGAACTTACTTTGCAAGTTTAGTGGCCAATTCATGTTCTAGAATGATTTTATTCAAAAAGCGTATTACCTAGATCAAAACTAATTATAGGGATTACCAAGTAACAAAACTAGGTGGTACATTGGCTATCGTATAGAATTTATATATATGTGTATATATATATATTTATATAAAAAACATATGTACATCCCTAAAGAACTCATTAACAGCCATTACACAAGCATGAACATTAAAACAAAATGTGAAACAGGAAGTGCCTTGATGACTAAATGATGGAATATAAGGAATCAAAAAAAGGACATAATGGATCACTAAGTCATATGTACATACACAATCACTTGCATAAGATAATTTAAAATGAAAGTCTTAATTTATGCCTAGGATACATACTGGAAGACTGAAAAAACCTAGAAAAAAGTGAAATTTGCTCACAACCATAACCCAGATGTTTTGCATCATAGATGACTATTTCTTCCTCCAAGACTAATTTCTGGATATCCTTACCTTTCCATTCAACTATTGGCAACATTAAGGTTCCTACATACATCAATATTAAAATACTTGTGCAAATGGAACCTGTTATAACTACCAGCTGTCATTCAAAGGGGAGATTTCTGTTAGAACTGTCACTTCCCATTTTTTGAGCTATTACCACACTTGCCTCCAACATGTGATTTCCATACATGTTACACCACAGTAAACCCACAGCATTACAAAAAAATAAAAGGAAAAACAGGAAAGCAGCAGGTAACCTGATCCTTTTTTTTCAGCTCTTCCACCTGCCGGAGCTGCTCCGAGGTGAGCACGATTTCCATCCTCTGCATGTCCCTCATCAGCAGCCGCTGGGACTCCAGGAACTGGTCATTGGCTTTCTGCCACGTGTGTTTCAGCTGGTTGTGCTGCTGCCTCTCTTGCTCTAGGAGATGGCAAACTATGCAAACAGAGAAAAAATTCTTCTGAACCACAAGTGTTTAAATATCTTTTCCAAAGAGATGCATTTTCAGGAATAAAAGTAATTATTATTCTAATCAAGAAAAGTCAGGCTTTGTTCAACAACTCTTTAGCATAATAATGTCTTATTTCAAATACCATTTTCTTAATTTCCAAATCTGGCTCATGGTTAGGGATGTATTACTGAGAGTTCAAGATTTCCCAGTGAGAAGACTAATGCCTCAACTTCATTTATGAATTCTAATAGTTTTGGGGATTTTTTTAGTTCTGGATTCAGAAGACTGTCTTCTACGTCCCTCTTTACTTCAGCAGCAGGTTCTGGTTTCCACTCCTCTTCAGTGACTCTGGGCTGTAGCGCCCTACATGAATATTTGCACACCCACTCAGCACTGACAGACCTCAGGGAGCCAGGTCTACACATTATGGAAATAATTATGCACAAATACATACCTAAAACCACTTCAGCAAGAATGAAGCTCGCAATCCTTTAAGACCTTAGCAGATATTCAACAACAAACCTTTAGGGAATGAATGACTTTGTTGTCTTTCTGTCATAAGGGAACTCCATATTCAACTCTTCTGCAAACATTTTAAGGCCTTTCACATTCAAAAGTGCTGCTTCCCCCTCCCGATTTCTTTTAATCAAGTTCACATAAGAAGCAATAAAAGAATTAACAGCTCCATTTGGTTTTGCATCCTCAGTGGAAGAGACTCAAAGGACTTTTATTAGGTAGATACCTTCATGCAGCTCCTTCCTCAATTTCTCTGCATCTTCTTGCAGGACTGATTTTTGTGTGTTGAGAACAGCCACGTACATCTCCAAGTCTGTCCTACATGACTTCTCAGCTTCCAAATAATGGTTCAGTTCTTTAACCTGTACAAAAAGAGGGAAATAACCAGCTCAGTGGGGGAACACTCTCATACATTTCCTTCTAGTTAGGAGTTACTGTGTTGCCTGTTCAGGTAAAGTACAGGTGCTGAAGGACCAGTTTATTTACAGAAATCACAAATATTTAACTACCAGTGTGTAAGTAGTGCTTGTATTTACTTCTGAATAAGCTGCTCATTAAAAATCTGCTAAGTCAAACCTGTCAGCATATCACAGTTATAACAGCTGGATCACAGCAGCAGCAGCACTGAGCAGAGATGGTAAAAAGGGAACTATCTCAAGAAAGTAGATAGTGAAGTGATCCTTTAATCAGTGCTGACAGGCAGAAACTAAATAGCTGATAAGTGCTAATAAGCCAAGAACTCCTTAGTTCAAAATAGAGTAATCACAGTAGTCAGAAAAAATGACTATGAGGCAAAGGAAAAACTGTCAACAAAAAGCAGTTATATCAAGAAATATTGAAGAAATATATTTGGATTTTTTTCTTCTTGGTTTGGTTTTTTTTTTAATAGCAAAGCTAACAAAGAACTGAAACGAGTGTCCTGCAGAATCTCCAGTGAGAACCTTTTAAGACAGGGTTACATAAACATCTGTCAGATGTGATGCTTGGAGAAATGGATCCCATCTTGGAACAAGGAACAAATTGAAAGATTTCTTTATGGCACTATTCAGTTTTATGGTTTGCTGAGTCAGAAATCACAGGAGGTTTTATCTCAGGGGAAACCAAAGCCTTCAGGCAATTCCTAACTGGCTCCACAGAGCTGCTCTTCATCTTCCTCAGCACAGCACGGGATGTGCCAACGCCAGGCCAGGGCTCAGGACAGCCTTGGGCTGTGACTGCCACTGATGGTGGGGACAGCTTTCCTGCCCTAGGACACCAAATCTTCCATCTGCTAGCCTTTAAGCCTTTGAAATGGGAGTGTCTGACTCTGTGGTTGCAAGTGTGACAATAACCTAGAGGCCAGGTGGTTGGGAGAGGTGCAAAGCAGGTATTTTTCTAGAGCTTTTCTATTACTAGTAGACCTGAAGCTGTGCAATTTATTCTAAACACAGATCCCACACACAAACTGCAACTCTCAAAACAGAAAGATGCAGAAATGTATATAGGCCAAACATGACATCTGAGCTACAGGAGACAAGAGGGGCAGAAAAAGTTTCCCAGTACACCTTTTTCTCTCATATAAAATTTTACTTGTCTGCATCAAACTAGCACGTTGCAAGATATAAATCAGGATCCAGTTAGAGCTCCATCTCACCTCCGATGCTGCTTTTATTTTTTCTTCAGCTTCTGCCAGTTTCTCCTTTAGGGCCGCAATCTCTTTCTCCATGGGCATCACAACTGAGCGCAGTTTCTCGGCATCTTCCTGAGCCTGAAGTTAAGACAATAAGTTGTAATAAATCATCAGAATTTTCACAACAGTTCCCATTACTGGAGCCACTTGGAGAAAATCTCTACATCAACAAAAGAAGCTGACTAAACTTCCGCTTTCAATGCTCATCTTACTGCTACTTATTCAGCTCAGCAGCCATCTCTGTGACAATAGGCTGATATTACTCCATTTACAGAAGGCAACTGAATTTTAAATCTGTGTACGGGTTAGGCCACAAATATCCATTTTAAAAGGGAATGTTAGCAAATCTGTCACTATTGATACCTGGGAGAAAATGTATGGATCCAGCATTTTAAAAAATGTGTGCTTTTCTTTTATTAAAGGCCTAACTGTCCCACAACCTCCTGCCACATAGCACACATGAAAAAACTGCAAAGAAGTGCATGATGATGTACTGACCATGCAGTTACTTACTCAAAGTTAAAAGCAAATGGAGCTGCACAGTAATGCCTAGTGTAGCTTAGTTCTCTTTTAGAAGATCACTTTTCAACTTCACTACTGACACAGCATCAGGTTTTGGTGTTACTGTACTGAATATTTCAAACTATACACAGACAATTTATTCCATGATTTTTTTCAAAAAGTAGTCCTGAGAAGATCAAAGAGCAATAGAATTAGAGGACTGTTTCAAGGAAAGAAGAAAAAAAAAACCGGAAAGACGGGTAAAAATAGCAAGAATTAAAATGAGAAATAGCATTCAGGGCTCAAATCCAGAACTGCACATGTTAATGTGTGGCCCTGACATCCCCATTTCTTAAATGCTCTGCCTTCCCTCCATGGATGCACTACAGACTTTCCAAGCGAACAGAGCAGCTCCCACAGACTCCCCAAAAGCCAGCAGAACACTCAAATACTTGCTGCAGTAAAACTCTTCAAGGCACAGAGAATTCCAGCATTCTCATTTGGGCTGGCTTTGTGCATGAGGCTCAGAATGCTCAGCTGTTCTCTGTCTTCTACTGGAAGAACTCAGCAGGGGAGGGAGGGCAGGGAACTGTGCCCCAAAGCTGAAGTTTCAAAAGATGACACCCTTCATAACCTCATCAGCAAAGACAGACCATAAAAGATAATACTCATGTCTGGTTTTAAAACTAGACTAGAATGCAGGTTTTAGAGGCTTGACTGATTTGACTTTCAGTTTCTGGTGAGCTCATTGACGACTGTATTCTGAGCAATACTTTCAGGAAGAGAAACAGAAAATATTTTTAACCATTGAAGTTTTCTAACTTAAAATTAATACACAAAATATATTATTGCAATACCTGTCAATTATATAAACACTACAATTTTAGAGCTTTGCAGAAAATTCTGAAGACAACACAAAATTAAATTTCTTTACGTTTCATTTACTTCTGCTACATTTTGTCACTGCTGGAGTACCAATAAAAGCTGTGAGGAAAGCAAGGGACGTCACCCAGTAGTGAGTTCAATACCAGGGACATGTGACTGTCACACACACACCCAGACCCTGGCGCTTGTGGCCAGCAACTCAACAGCCACATTTTTCAAACAGATGGAAGCAGAAGTTCCACTTCAGACATTGCTTTGTATTTCATTTATCACATCAGTTCTATTCATTTAATGTTACCTATAGCTGTTTTATATGGACTAAATATAGCCCAACATTTTCTGCAGTGTTGAAGATGTTCTTTTCTAATTATTCATGATAACTGCAGCAATATTTCACTGCCAGCCTGGTTTCACATGGCTCAACACAGAATACAGTGCAACAAATGTGCCTGTGTTGCAACTAAGCAGTTCAGAGAAACAGTCAGAAAGTTCTCTGAAAGCAAAACCAGATTGAGAACAGCAACTAACTGGAAAGACAAAACTGTATCACCTTCCACATACAGAAAAATTACTCCAGCTTTTACTGCTTGGTAAACAGAGCTGAAGTTTGACACTGTGGTTGCAACGTATCGTAAGGATCCCTATTAAAGGTCAGTCTGATCTTGAGCTAAACACTAACAACAGCCTCTCTCTGCTAACAAAAGGAGTGCTGGGCCCTAGGTCTGCTCATGGACATAAAGAATTATTGAGACTCCAAAATCGAGGTTAAAGGTCCACTCAAACCTTTCAATAAAATGAAAATACCTGTTGTGTTGCAAAATGCTACTTAAAGATACTGTCATATGTGGCAAGAGGTGCCACAGCACCAAATTTCCTGTGCTAAGAGGTGTTATTCAGACACTTCCAGATGTGTGATCCTTAAAACATTTATTTCCTTCTAACTTTTTATTAAACTTAACTCGCCTGTCAACAGCCACAGTTTTACACATGATCAGCTCATCTTTCCTCATTCCTTAACCAAAAACCAAGCACCCAAACCACTCCTGCCCCAGCAAAACCTGCTTCCCGCAGCAAAGGGGCTGCAAAACACACTGTGAGGGAGCTGCAGACCACAGCAGGAATATGACTCCGTGGAGAGATAATGCTAAAAATGAGTCAAGAGTCATTTTCAGAGGAACAAACACCTGACAGGAGAAATCCCAAGTAACATTATACCTGAGCTTGTTCCTTAAAAATGAGAGAAGCAGAAAATTTTACACAGACACAATTCGAAGATTTCCCTTTAAACCAGGACTAAACCATTTAAAAGTCCTCTAAATTTATCCCACTGTTCTTCACCATTACCAACAAAAATAGCTTGCTGTAGATCAGATTTTATGGTCAACTCTGTCACAGAAATCTGATTATTCTCCCCTTCCAATTTCCCCTCTCCTGACTGATAAGCACACTTCCTAACAGGAGACTTGTCCTTTCCTGCTCTCTCTGCATACAACATACCTGTTCTGCAGACTTCTTCTACTCCGAGTTTGACACAACTGTGCTAAGAAGAGTATTTATATTCATCACAGCTCCAACAGCAAAATAGACGCTTTCTTGTACAGAAAATGAGGTCTGACTAAAAAAAAGCCAAGTCAAATTTTGCCAGTGGCCAAAGTTTGGGCACAACTCATCTCCACCCAGTTGTTGTCCAGGGTCAGCCCAGTCATTACCCAGCAGAGAACTTGCACGGAGTACATGCTGCTGTGGTAGATTGCTTTTAGCTTTTGTGAAAACAAAAAACCCCAGACCTACTTGGTATTACAATCCAATGGGAAAACAGATTTTTATAAATCACCAGCAAGTTTTCTGAAAGATTGATCACTAAGTAGGCATGTTAATCACTAGGTCAAGGTATCTACCTTTTTTGAGTTGAGAAGGGAGATTAAGAATACAGCTACAAGGTTTTTTTAGAAATTGTTGCTTTATGATAAAGAACACACAAATTCTCCACAGAAATTAGCAATTTGCAGCCTGAATTTGCAGTACATGGAAAAGCAAAATAGCTGCTTCCAGACAAGAGCATGCTTCCAGACATGCTCTTTCTGACAAAAGAAAATGTAAAGATGGAATAGAAGCATTGCTGGCTGCAAATGCCATTTTGCATGAGGAATTGATCACAAGTCTTCAAATAACACATCCCAAGTGATCAAGAAAATTCCTCTTTTCACACTGACTGCTGACACATGAATATTTGTTTTTTTGCTGGCCAAGCATACCTTTTCATGGGCTTGGGATTTGCTTGTTTGTTTTTAGGTAAAATTGAATGTCCTTTTCCTAATTTTGATCTAATTCTTAGTCTCCTTGAGGAAAAACCTCACAGATTTAATAATAACAAAGAAGATTAAAACCTCATGCAAAGCAGTTTAAACAATTATTTCAAGCTGCACTCCGAAAACCAGATTTCCCCCTCCTATTACATAAGGTACATGTTCCTCTGCTTTACAGGCCTAGAAAGCTTTCCAAGCTCCTATTAACCAGACATTAATAAACTGATCACCTTTTCGTTTAGGATAACCAGAGATATTTAATTCCCTTTTAAAGGACTGTAGTTGAAAATGCTATTTATCTGCTATGCTAAACTGCTCTACTAAAGGCACTGAGTTTAGGTGAGCTGTCCTGCCATGTCAGCAACTTGCAGTTTCAACATACATGATCAGTAAATTCAGATTGAAAATCTGAATCAGTTGAGAGAGATTGTTTTCTGGAAGTGCTTACTGGCAGTTAGTTGGGAGTGCAATCCCAGGAGTTTTACACTACAAGCTCTGCATCTTCTGGGCTGTTCCTACAAGACTCACCACACTGATCCAGTTTTGAACCTCCATTCACTTCAACCAAAGTCTTTTTTTCCTTAATAAGACTAAAAACTTTTCTTAAAAACAGTGTACGTCTTACAAATTCAGTGGGATTAGAACAGGCTTTGCCCTGACTCTTACCTTTGAAATCAGGGCTACATGAAGAGCAGTCCCAATTAACACTGACGGCAATAATGCAACCACAACCAGCAATAGTCATTAATCTATTTCAAAGCCTCAGAAAAAGAATTCCCTTTTGCAACACTAACACTGATTGCTTGCTACAACATATTAAAAATAGCTAAAATGTTTCTCATGTGGAATGTTTGTGATATTCCATGCTGCATTCCTTCTGACAGCAAGCAGGAACAAGGACACGCAGTGAGGCGGCAGATTATCAGATGTTAGCCTACTCCTTCATTGAATATAGGTTCAGTCACTACTTTAAAATTGTCTTAGAACACCCTGAAGACCAAGGTAAGCCTGCTGAGATGCGTAATTAATGAAAATGCAAGTTATTATAATAAAATAAACAAATATTATAAAGCACTGATCTATTATGACAGGTTCAATTTCCTTTCCAGGTCTGAAAGGAAACACAACAAATCTTCAACCTCAACAAAAAAAATGAAAATCCAAACTCAAGACAAGGCACCTCAATGTACTTCTATGAACTTTTCTTAGGTCATAGAACTTAGATCTTTGAACAACTACAACAATATCTGTCCATACCCCAGAGCAATTATTTTTCATAATCTAGAGCCTGCTGCTTTGTGACAGCAAGGTTCTGTACTTCTTAGGGAGGCAGCAGTACTGAGGCTTACTCTAGAGAAAGAGGAAAGACATCTTAGGTATTCTGAGGTTTTTAACGGGCACTTTAAGATTTTAAGACCTGGCAAAAGAAATGAAGGTACAGAAGTGTAAAGGAAACTTTATAAAACTGCAGTCAATCCAGGAAAATCTAAAGGTGGTTTTACTTGAGCTCATTTGACATTACAGCGAGTGACTTTACAAGGCTGCCTGCTTTTACAAGCTGAAGGCAAAACGTTACCATCTTCCCAGGTGCAATTCTCTCACTGAATCCACATAATTAGGAACAAAACCTTTAAGGCTTCAAATGGATTAGGTCATGATGACTTCCATGAACAAAAGCCGGCAGTTGGCAGGAGCAGGCTGTGTGAATTGCTGAAGAATTACAGCAGGCATCAGAACGAACCCATGCATGACCCCACGGGCCTATCTTCAAACAGAAACTGAGGAACTCCATTCCAATGTACCTTTTTCATTTCATTTTCTAGGTTTTCTTCCTCCTGGCCTTCGGAGAGTCGCCTCCTTAACTCTGCAATTTCCCGCTCCATGTTTTCTCGGTACTGGTTCCACTGAGCTCGCTCTTGCTCCATCCTGTGGTGATACTGGAGCTCATAGTCACGAGCAGTCTCTAGAAACCAGCATTTTCAAAACTTATTTTCAATGTAAGTTAAAGAACAGAGCTTTAGGAACTCCATCTCCAACCACTCAATGATTTACTACAATTAATCAAAACTAGGACAATGGTGAAGTCTCCCTTCCCTTCGACTCCTGCCCCAAAACCCAAATACGTAAGTAAAAAATCCAAAGGAACTGAATTTCAATTAGTACCATCACCAGAACACAAAGAAACAAGCCCCAAAAACTGTGCAACCCCTAATTTCAAGGTAACGTACATGACTAACATCCTATTTAGCAGCACATTTTGTACCTCCAAGAACATCACCCAAACAAATGACCAAAACCATTAAAAAGGTACTCCAAAATGCAAAGAAATTCAAACTTCTTACATAGTTTCCATTTCCCTAGGATTAACACTACCCTCTGAGGTCAGGAGCTGTCTGTGTTTACACAGGGACAGCAGCTGGCACAGCTGAGCCTTAATTCAGGTTCATGTATCTGTGTAGATCATAAGTAAACAGACATTCGTGTACTCAGTATACAGGAAGGTTTGTCTGTTCTGGGTGAAAAGCATAATGAGGTGATGGAAAAACTGCCCACAGCCAACAGGCTGTAGGCTCAGGGTAGAGTGATCCTGTTTGTGAACCTTTATGAAAACAGACTTTTGTGGCAATAGCCTGTATCCTTTTGTTCATTCACTCTGTCTCAGAAATGTCAATAGCTGTGCAACATATAAATATAACAAGGAATAGATCAGAACTATCAAGAAAAAAAACCACCCAGGACTGAGAGAGCAGCATGTGCAGTCACTACCCTGGGGGAAGGCCCATGTGAGTACTGGAGAGACACCTGACTGTGAGAGCAGAACTGCGCTCACACAGGAGGAAAAAAGAGAATCATGCTGGCAACTTAAAGCTGTTTTCAGACCTGTCAAATTACAGGCATCATACTGATCTTCGTGGAAGGATGAGGTATCACACCCATAGTCCCTCAAAAATGCTTTGCATATACATGAGGTTCTCATGACCATGAATTCTAAATTCTGTCCTCAAGCTGACAATAAAAACCCACCAAGCTCCTTTCCACAGCCTTGGGAATTTCACTTCATCCAGTCCTTCTGCAGCTTTCCCAAGCCGTAACACTTATCCATATTCTGTGGAAGAGCAGGCACAAATCCCTAAAGACATCAGGGTGCCTGATCTCAGCAGCTTGCCTGGTTGTTACCTTTCATGATGGCCTGGAGTGAAGCCACTTCTTCTTGCCACTGCCTCTTGACCTCATCAATGGCCTCCTGCTTGGTGGTCTCTGACACTGTGGCTATGGCCTTGATGTTCTCCATTTCGGCATGGGCTTCCATCAGCTGGGTCCGCAGCTGGCCCAGGTCATCCTGGGCTGCCTGTAGCACTGCATTCTGTCTTTTCAGGTCCTCTGAAAGAAGGATTATATACATTTAGCTTGATTATGAGTTCAATCTGAAGTGCAGCCCTAGTTGCTATGGCAAAGAACAGAAGGGAGTGAAGGAAGCACTGGTATTAAAACATCTACCTGTAAGGACTGAACAAATGTTGGCAGGTATCTTCAGGGAATTGCTATTTCTTGACTTTGCTTGCCCTTGCCTTTTATTAAAGGAGTATCTTCTCATGGATGCAGACACAGAGCACACACTAGATGAAACTACGATCAATATACCTGATGAAAGCAAACTGCGCTTTTCATCAGTTCTTACTATTTAACTCATTCTGGTAATGAATCTGGAAAAGGAAAGAACAGACTGGAAAACAGTTTTTCTCCCATTTCTCACACCAACTTGGTTCTCAACTTGGATGGAACACTTCATATTTCTCGAACAGAAACACTCTGTGACCACTTTGGAGAGCCCGCATAAGAAAACTATGCAGCCTAATTTGCTCTTTACCAAAGACTTTGGTAAAACTGAGCTTCTACTAAGAAAAGGGATACATTCAATGGAACTCCCACTACTTCTCTAATTGTTGCAACTATAAACAGAAATTAAACTAATTTCGTATTATCCTCCTGAGTTCTCAGCTAATCTGAAACAAACAGATCTGGAAGACATGTATAATTAATTCCAAAAGCACTAACACAGAATGTGTTTTATGCCCACACAGCCTGTTTCAATGGCAATCCCTTTTAGCAGAAACATCTGGCCAGTACACAACCCAAACCAAGCTATCTCCATGTATTTCCCTCAGGGCCAAAAAGCCAAATCAATCCTGGTGCTCTCACCCCCAACAGAGAATATGGAATCCAGAACTAATCAAGTACTTAAAAGGACATTAATCCTTGTGTAAAAAAACCAGGACTCTGCAGCACTAATATTCTTAGTTTTCAAATGACAGTATTAAAGATGGGTTCCAACAGCCTCAATGCACATTTAGGAAAGGGTCTCAAAGACAAGGAGGAAAAAAAGTTTTGGGGGTGAAAAAAAAGAAAAGTAATTGTTTGTATATTCTCCTCTGGTGTCCTTTCACTTCAGTACACATAAAAGTTGGGGTGTTTTTTCTTCCCCTATCACAATTTATTTTCTGCTTTTTGATGGTACCAAAATGGGAGAATTATTGCTGATCTCATCAGTAGTGCCTTGTATCTAAAATTTCCTTTCATCCAGCCTTAGAAACACAAGTAAATAGGTTTGCTGTATGATCTGATCTTCGTTACGCCTGTTGTATTTCTGCTCTCATAAGCTTATACAGCAGCTGCAGTCTTAATGCATTATGGTTTGGCTCTGCTTTCATATGTTAAAGACAGGAAAATCATCAGAATTAGAAATAAATCAATCTGGCTCTCTCTACTCTCCAATCCTTCATCAGATATTTGAGCTCATATGGTTCAAATTTTCCTATAAATTGTGTTATTGAAATAGATGCCCTTGGCTGGTATTAAAACTTTTATAACGTTTGCCTGCTTACAGCCTACCTCTGATGAAAATTTAAGACAAATGCTACATAAAAAAAAGACTACAGAGTACAAACGGCACAGCATCCAGGCTATGTCTTTCCATTTACCAGATCAGCTCCTGCTCAGAGAGTACACCCTGAATTCAGGAAATTAGTATTAAAACTCACTGGTGGTGCTTCTGCATGGACATCAGGTTGCTCTGGTTCCTGTCCATGAGGCAAATCTTTAATTCTAAAAGTTCATTCTAAGAAGCTCAATAGCCACCTATTGAATCTCTTACATTATTGTAATAACTTTAAAAGACAGTGCTTTGTACAGGGATTATTTGAAGATGAAGTTCAATAAACCTTAGAACAACTCAGAGAATTGAGGACTTACCTTCCTTAGCCAGGTATAACTCCTTAAATTTTGCTCTCTTTTGATTAAATTCTTGCTCAAGTTGCTGCTTTGTGCGCAGAAATTCTGCATTGACCTTTTCCAACTCTGCAACCCGTTGTAGAAGAGCGTCTAAAAATAAAGCAGAAGATAAGGTACGTCACTAACAGTTATCCAGACATCCCATTCTGCGAGGCTGAGGTTTGGGGCTTACTCTTTTTAAAATACCTTCACTCATTAGCTCTGCTGTTGCCTCATGATCATCAGGAAAACTAGCCAGTCCTTCAAGGAACAAAGGAAGGTAAGTTTTCTTAGACTGTAGCACCAAATTCTAATTAAGCATCTCTGGGGAACTAGAGGGAATGTGGCAGGGAATTCTGCAGGAAACAGTCTTCCAAAGAAAACCACAACTTGGTATATACAACAAAGGAAGAAATAGAAATAATTCTGGCAATGGTTTTTTTCCCCTGGGAATTTAGTCACAAGGCACAGGGAGTGTGTGAGGGCTGAGCAACAAAGCACCAAGTGCTCAAAGGCTGAGGTCAAAAAAAAAGTGACAGCAGTTCAGCCAACAGCTATGAAAGGGCAAAGCACAGGAAACCCTGTAAGCTAAAAATTAGGTGCCATTATCAATCCAGTCTTCAGCTCTGTGATTTAACCAAAAGATGAACCAGATTACATCTAGAGAAGTTTGCCAGAGGATGACCACAGTCTAGAGAATTAAGTGATAGTAAGATCAAATTGTCCTCGTTTCCAGCACATAAAAATCCCCAAGGGCACACATACATCACACTGTTTTCCAGAATTTACCATAACAGCCCTTCATCTGATGTTACAATGAGAGAAGGAAGAGTAGGAAGTCTACAAAGATTGTTATAACATGCTTATTATTGAAAAAAACCCCGTATGATACCACTGTATGATGCTATAAAGACCCCATACAACCACCAACCTATCTGCATGTGCAGGCTCAACTTCCTTGCACCTCAAAGATCTGCTGCAGGTGGCAGTTTCATCTTGCACACCTCAGAATTCAAATATGAAACAGAAATAAAAGATGAGCCAGAACAAAACCCATCTCCCTGCTGCAAAGCACTGGGGAAAAAAATGATCCTCTACATGAGTCTCTATGTGTTCTGCAAAAGCATTTCGTGGACATGTTCCAACTCTGCCACGCAAAGCTCAATCACTTCAGTTACAGCCTCTATATAGCGCACACTAGATACACAAAATACTGATCCATCAGAGGTGTTTGTGTATCCCATCCAACACTTCCCACCACAATCAAGTAGTGAAAACACAATACAAAGGGTACACGACTACAGCATCAAACATTTAGACTAACAAACAGCTGGAATCAGCTCTACAGCTTGCAACAGTAAAATGCTGGATGGGCAATGCCACTGAGATGGGGAGTTACTTTTGGTACCAGATGACGTAGAGTAAGAGCAGACACAAACAAAAGGACCTTCTAAGAGCACAGGTATGTTTTGCTGGTTATAAGAGCTTATGGTGTTACAAAATACAGCACTTAATCTGTTCAGTTCTGTACTGAATAAAAGATATATGCAGATATAGGACTGATGAAATTTTAACGTCGCTTTTTTACAAAAATCCTAATTTTGGATTTTTTATCACCTTAAATACAAACACATTGGTTTTTCTGGCCAGCAACCTCCATGTGGATAGTTCAAAGCCAACTGCACAGGAGCATTCTCCAGAAAATGAAAGGAATCTGCAGCAAAGACACACTGAGAGCAAAGCTTCAAGTGAGTTCAGAGAGTGCCTGGATCAAAACCAGGGATGAAAAAGCACATGTGGAACCAGGTCCTACCAGTGTAGGAAAAACACTTCCCAAGGTTAAAGTGTTGCCTTTGATCTCTTGCTGAAGTCTTGCAAAGGGAAAGGGTTTGCCTGTGCTTTCACTCCCCCCAGTCCTGTGCAGAGCGATGCAGAGACCACAGCCACCGTGGCACCTCCTGCTCCACACCCCATGAACAGCTGTGCTGGCCCTAAGGAGCTGGCTTTGAGCTCAGCTTCAGCTCCTGAAGGGAAACTCCTGGAGGCACTAGAGCCTAAGGGAGCTCTGTGCCAGGGGCAGGTGGCTGCAGTGTCCAGATCCAGCCAGGCAGCTCTGCATCCACAGGTACCACCCTGGAGCCACATGCACACATTCCTACCGAACAAGGAGGAATCTGGACATCACTCACCTTGTACACACTCTTTTGAAGACCACCCAAATAAACTGTTTCATTCTACAGTTATTAATCCTGCAAGTTAAATCAATAGTAGACAGCAGTCAGCTCTCCTGCCCCCAAAGCACTCGGGCACTCCTTGTTTACTTGATTCACTTTCCACCTTCCTCCAGCAGAGAGACAGCAGCAGCTGTGCTGCTGCTCCCATCAGAAAGTGCAAAGTAACCAAACTGTATTTCTCCTGAAGGTGTGAGCTGCTTCTGCTGAGGATGAAAGGGCAGGAGGACACCATAAAAGCAGAATGTTCAAGCGCTTTAAGCTGAGGAAACAACAGACTCATCCTTTTTAAATCCTCCTGCCCAAACACAAAGAGGGAGGGCAGAGTCACCAAGAAGGAAATGAAATTTAAATATTTACATTTTTACAGTATTCCCCTCTCTCTACAGCCTGTCAATTATGTCTAAAAATAAATAAATAAATAAATAAATAAATAAATAAATAAATAATCAATCCCCACCACAACTGAGCTCTGGCAGCTGTCAGGGCCAGCTGCAGGCATTCAAAAAAACAAGCAGTTTAAGATCTCAGCTGCAGGTCATCCATCACTGCAACTGTGCATCAACATTGTTCTTTCGATTCTATACAAAGTTTAAAGTGGTTTTACCACCTGCACTACATATACACCTCAGGACACACCTCAGCACATACCTCAGCACATCCCCACTGCAGTGAGACAAGACAAACTTGAGGACAATAGGCTATACAGGTCAACATCAACCCCCTCAAATGCACCTGCATAAGAAAGAAAGTTTATTTTCTGAGACACCCTAACAACTACCACCTTTCTGCTAAGTGATTAAGTTTACAAAGATATTATTTTCTTCTTCAGAGGTATAATTTGTACAAAAGCCATACAGACATTTCCCAAAACACAAGTGTGATCCCAAGCCCAGACTGCCAGGCACAGGTACCCTCGGGCTACATGGCACAGATTAAAGTCTACCTAGAAGTGCACCGGAGTCAATGGCAGGAAATGGACTCATTCATAGATTTCCAATTAGGCCTTTGCCATTTATCACTTAATTTTCGCTCTGAATTTAGGTCCAACTCACCCCAGGCCTGTAACAGAGCTGAAAAAGAAAACTTATTTGCCATCATAGGCTATCAACTTAAAACCAGCCCCAAAAGCAAGACGTCCATTTTGCAGTGTCAGTATTCCCCGAGTTGCCAGGCGCCGTTCCCATGCTCCCACTCCCAGCTATCAATGTTTAACGACGGATGAGGGATAGAGTAAACAAAGCCGAGAGATGGGCCGTGCTGGCGGAGCTGTGCCCGACTGAAACGGGAGCTGGTGGCACACACATGGGCATCGGCACAGGCACGGAACACTCTGTATTTCCTCAGAGCAGTAGTGTGAAGACCTAATTCCCTATTTAGGGCCCTAAATCATCAAGAAACAAACAAAACCCCTAAAGACCCAGTTTCCTAACTCCTGAAATAGCCCTGAGAAAACTTTAAATTAAAATTGATATGCCAAACTAAAAAAAACCAAACATTAAATCCTTTTGGCCAACAATTTAAAACAGCAATTTTTTTCACAGATTGTTATGCCAAATAGGCTACAAATGTCAGAGCTGGAGATGCCAATTAAATCACTAGCTTTATTTTTAGCTAACAACACAGATTTTTGCAGAGATACTCCAGGTCAGACACAGGGATCCCCCATCTCCTGTGAAGCACCGACATTTACAGCAAAGCACAGTGAATCTCATCATGTGCCTTAACCGGGTAAAGGAACTCAAAAGAAGGACAGCAAAATCCATTTCAGAGTGGACTCATCGATTTACAGGAGAACCATGAAACTGCTGCAATACACACAGAGAAACTCTAACAAAAAAGATACAGCTTTCTCTTAACCCACTGCACAGCAAAATTCCAATTCTAGGAAAACACAGAACAAACACACATTTCTTATTGACTAGTTATTTATATGCTGTTGCACAGATCAGCTCCAAAAAGGATTAAATTTTATGACAGTTTCCAGTTACACAAACATGTAGTGATCATTCCAGAACTAAGACAGACAAAGCTGATTATCAATAAGACTATTTTTGAGTACCAGGTCTATTTATAAAATTAATGCCACAGAGCTTTCCGCTTGATATTTAAAGTGTCAAACATGACATCAAGAGTTCAGTCCAACATAGCTGAAATATGAAAACAGAGCAGAAAAAAAACCCCACATGTACAATCAACTTTTTGGAGACAAAAAAAACGCACCCTGTTTCTGTCATTTTCTACCCTTCTTTTCCTGTCATGATTGCTTGAGATGGAAGTATGCAAAAATACTTATTTCTGTGAGTATAAGTTTCTACTATGACTTTCTACTATTTTCTATGAGCACTAATTTTCATCTATTGTAACATTATATTGGAGCCACAATTATGCTACTATATAAACTTTTAATCTAAGTCTGCCACCAGACCATACATAGGGACTGCAAAATGCTTTTCTTTATTTTAGTCAAACAGGATTCGATGAAAAAGGAACAACCAACTCCACCCATCCTTACAATACATTCCAATCCAGCTGTTTGCATGAGGCACTCAGAAGCAAAGGAACAGATTATGGCTCTTTGAATAAGCATTTTAAACAGAAGCAATTCCTGACTTATGAAATAGGGGTTGCTTTATTTTCAAGGAACAACATTTGCCCTTACGCACAGATAACTCAACAGCAGCAGATCAAACTGAAGGAAAAAAAAAACCAAAAAAAAACCAAAACAGGAAGAAAATAATTACTTGCTTTTCTCAAACTTGTATTTACAAGCATCAAGCATTTTATTTACTGGGCCAAATGGCTCAAGCTCACTGGTCACACACTCTTCTTGTTTTACTTGAGGACAGAGAAGGACCCCTGACTTCTCACTTGCCACCTTCATTTTCCGAGCAGCACCAAAAGCCTCCGACTGTCACACCTCCTCTTTCAGAGCATTTCACTGCGTGCAGCGAGGAGAACTCGATGCCAGAAAGGGGAAAACCAGGGGGTTCTGCTCCACAGCTGTGCCCTGGCACAGGACCTGTTCCCCAGTGCTGCCAGCACTGAGCGGTTCTGCAGAAGGAGCTCAGGCAGTTCCCCATTTCAGGCAGTGCAGCTTTCAGACACTGCTGCATTCATCCTGCCATTTCTGGCTGGTTGTGCAGCTGAAGGTTATTTGACATCCACAATTTGTTCTCTATTGACTGAACATTCACAGGCAAACAATCCAGTACCAATTTAAGGCCAAATCCATAAAAACTTGGTGTTGCTGACAAATGCAGATATCACCATGCAGAACTGAGCCTTGCTGCATCATATCTGTTACTGAAGCTTTATAATTATTGCAGTAAATCAGCAAGTGCAGGATCAAAAATATTCAGCCAAGCATTGCATGTTACCAACATCTAACCACATTATAAATACTCTGTTAACATCAAGTGGAAGTTTGCAATATATTATTAATTGAAAGTAATGTTATTTTTAACTGAAGAATGACAAACATCTTTCCACTATAACCTGTAATCTCAATAGTGCCTATTCCTACTCTTTATTTTCCTTTTTTGTGCTAAATACTGTATGGCATCCTACAAAAAGGATCTTAGAAAATGAAAAGCCATCACTAAATTAAAGTAACTAAAATCTGAAGAAATTTAGATGTTTGAATAAATGGGAAGACTCTCTTCTATAATACAGTCAAGAATCACAGAATGGTTTGGGCTGGAAGAGACCTTAAATATCATCTCATTACAACCCCCTGGCCTGTGCAGGGACACTTTCCATTAGATGAGGTTGCTCCAAGCCCTGTCCAACCTGGCCTTGGACACTTCCAGGGATGAGGCAGCCACAAGATGAAAACAAGAAAAAAGGGCAGAGAAAACAAGGGTCCTTTAAATGGCTTCATGAAACCTGCAGAGATAAATAGCCACATGCAGTAACAACTAAGTAATTTCCCCCAAAGTATGTTTACATAGCAAACATCTTCATGCACAATTACAAGGAAAAAAAAGGCCAACACACAGTTTCTCCTTCCCCATTTCTTTTCCACTTCCCACTTCTTCTCCCGTTTCACAGCACTCCCAATGTGTTAACTACTTCCTTGCTTTGTTATTGTCTCCTTCATCTTTCCTGGACACAAGAGCAGGCAGTTGCTTTCTGGGGTTCAAATATCCACCTCATGACACTCCATTTTACTCAGTAAAGGAGAATCACACCTGACTGCCAGTTTTGGTAAGCCCACTTCATGTGACAAGTAATGCTCTTCTATGCACTTAGTCATTCTGACCCCAGGTTAACTTAAGCCTAGTTTTAAATTTATGCTTAGTTAACCATTATTTACATTGGACTGCAATGGAACAGTGCTCACTCACATCAAGTACCACGGGAATGCACTTAAACATGGATGTCCATGTTGACAAAAGTGAGCTTGAATTTTTTTCCAAGAATCTCTTTTCATCTGCCAAAAGCATCTTTTCATCCCAAGGACAGTCCCCCACCTCCACCATTATAGCCTGGCTTTTCGTACATCCCTTCTCACCATAGTAGCTGGATCTCTCCTTTTAACGAGGCTGCCATCAGAGCTCTCAGTTCTGTGCACACAATCTTCTCCACAGAAGTCCCAACTTAATGCACAAGGAGTTTTACCATCATTAGTTTTCACTCTAATTCATCCCTGCTTTTGATGTTTTGATGAGGAGAACAATTCCTCGAGAAATTTCAGAAAAACACTATTGGTTAGCAATTTTTTCCAAGAAAATCAACCATGCTCTGTGCTTTATCAATTCTTTGAATAATTTAAATAGGGCAGCAGTGGATGAATCACAGAGTTGGAAAAGTCAACAAGACAACACCATTAATGAAATCCTATGGAAAGTGTTTTGGCTGCATCCTGCTGCTATCACCAGTGAATCTCCTCAGAAATGCAGTGCTGCTAAGCTTGAATGCGTATCAGAGTGTTTCAAAAGTCAACAGCAAGCTACAGTCTGGTGAACTTTGAATTAATCTACAGTGACACAAAATGGAGAGAACAGAGTTACCAACCTCATCATGATCACCAGCATTTTCCCTACTCTCTAAGTGCTTGTATCTTGTTCCCCTTGCTTTAACAATTTTTCTTTTTTATAGCTGCTCTTTTCAGGAGGACCAATTTGAAAAAAAAAAAAAAAAAAGCTCAGTGTCTCCCTGGGTTTATGAAGGAGGTTATTGACTCTGCAGGCTGTGGACATTTACTCAGACCAGTCACTGCCTGAACAAACAAGAGCATGGTGATGGCAGCACAGAACTGGGGAAGGTGAAGTCCCCAAGAATTGGGCACATTTCTCCAAGAGGGTTCACAGCTGGATTACACCACTGCCAGGTTTAGGCCAGCCTAGGTAGATCTCTACACCCTGCAGGCACAGCCTGACGTGATCCCCTTGGCAAAGCTTTTTGAGCATTTCACACATCCGAGCTTGAACAATGCAGCTGTCAAACATGTCACACACCTCCCTGCCCCTTTCATTTTACCAGCCTGTCCCACCTCATTATCTGCAAGATAAACACTAACAGAAGGTGTTTTAAGCAGACAGAGGCTCCTCCAGCCTGGAACCAGACCTCCAGCACAGCCACCTACTCCCTTCCACAGCATTTGAAAACAGGTCCCCAAAAATGTCAAGTCACATAAATCTTCCTGACCAGAGCAAGACTGAAAATATGAATGAGCCTTCATATTTACACAGGAATATTTCTGCCAAGTTTTTCCACACTACCACGTCTCATCATTTGTATGATATAACCAGAAAATCCAGAACTGGATTACACGTGGCAATTCCACTTGACAGTGAGGTTTTCAGTGTGTCTTCCCAGTAAAAGAAAATTTGAGTATAGTGTCTGTTTTAGTAAACCACCAGGAATCTGCTGTTCTGATCAAATAAAAATATTTCAGATTGAGAGTCATTTAGGGAGAGATTGTGATATGCATTTCATTATACAGGAGACCCCCTACACAATTTGCACTCTGAGCACCACTAATATAACTGTTCTCTTAAAATGTAAACATTTGCTAAACCAGACAACAGACTGATTTTCTTTCAAGATAATTTAATTGCTGACTCATTTGCAGTGGGAGGGAAAAAAAAATCCCTGTGACTTCTTATTATATGTTTACCACTTCGCCTACAGATTATTAAACGCTGTCCTCTTCAGGCAGAAAAATGGGAATAAAGTATGACTCAACTCTCAAGAAAAAAAAACAGCCAACAAAACAACATAAAACAACCCTATTGCATTGTTCTCTTTGATGAAGTAAGTTAATATATAAAAGAAAACCATTACATTAATTCTAAAATTCCCCCAGACACCACCAGTCTGAGATCTCATGCTGTCTCACTATTTGTCATGGGGCCAAGAATTGAGGCGTAGCTTTGGGAGCATTCAGGCTACAGACCACCCCAGGTACTCTGCTTCTCAATTTCTGAGCAGAAAGAACAAATTAGTGATAACCAAACACACTTAAAAATACAAAGGAAGGTAACAAAAGTGAAATATAGCTTGCCCAAGAAAGTGATGTGGAAGAAACCAAAAAGAAGCCAATGTTTGTGAAATTTATATAGGCAATGGCTTCTGTAATTTACCATTGCTACAGGTATGAGGACACTCCCATTTAAAGCAAATTGGCATCTATGTAGACATTTTCAAAAGCTGAAATAATCAACAAGACCATGGAAACTCACTTCCACATGCACAGCTACCAGACAGCACTACGGTAATTTCACAGGTACCAGAAAAATTCAGAAATAGCAGCAACTCATCCACAACTCAAGAGTTATGGATGTGAACAAGCACCACAAGAAGGGAGTTAACACCAGATTTCTTTCCCACTGTGGTTCCCTATCCCTTACTACATAATTTGGCCACCCAAATTGGTATACAGAGAATAAACTGGGAAAGGGAACAGGTAAAAACTTACTTTCAAGAAACAGTAATTTTCAAAATTTAGCTGTCAGAAAAGCAGGATGCAAGCATGAAAAAACAGTGCAGTAGAGTAGCCTCTTAAAAGATATAAATCTTAATAAATAACCTGGAAAATATTGTTGCCAGAGATATTTATGGAGACGGGATGACAAATATAGTATGACAAATAATAAAAGACAATTAACATCTTTATTTGATAAGGAACATGATCCTTTTATTTACAGTAAGGTTTCTAAAGCAATTTAATAGGTTCCCTGAGAACAACAGACTAGTACTCCCCCAAGGCTCTAGAATCTATTTCTTGACAAAAAATACTGCTGTGATTCTATATATTCATATTTTTTGTTACGGCTTGTCAACTACATGAATTCCTAAACAGTTAAAAAGGAAGAAAATCTTCCTCCAGCAAGAAATTTTCCAACCATTTAAAATATTCCAGGGGTATAAGCAATACAGAATGGGAAGGCTTGACTAAGCCTGCAGTTACAATCATTTTAAATCAATTTCTGTACTGGTGGTCATCTGACAGGATAACTCAGCACTCCCACCTCACTGTGAGCACATGTGCCTTTTATCCCCACCATGCTACAAGAGTCTTTGACAGCAGTGACAGCATCAGAGTGATACAGGAAAAAGTTGGGGGCAGGAGGGGAGTGAATCTCAAACCAGGTCCAAAGCAAATCACACCTCGCACTTGGCTGAGCACAGACCAGACCTGACACACACGTGACAATGAACATATAGATCGGAGTAAACTGTGAAGAAAACGTCAGAACTACACCCTTGAACTCTCATATTATTACTACTGTGTGGTCTCCACCCTTCCTTTATGCCAGCTATAATACTTACCAGGTCTTTCACTTAATTAATTAAACTAATTCAGTCAGTAGTTCTCAACTGGGTGACTGAGCTGAACTGGCTCAGTGATGGGTCCAATGTGCAGAGCTGGCACAAAGGAAACGATGGAAATACAACTGTGGGAGGAGGAAGAAGAGAGCAGGAGCACTTCTTTCAGCAGCAGCAACCTTCTAGACTGAAACCACAGCCTATGGGTACAGTCTGATAATCAGTTTAACCTAAGTGCTTGCTGCTTGCCAAAAAATATAGTCTGGCCTTCCTTCTGTCCCCCACTCTCCCATGTGGCAACTGCAATTGGTGTAGTCATGCAGCAAAACTTACTTTTTAAGATTTGATGACTGACATTTGTAAGTGATAAATAACCTTTCTCAAATCCTGATTTCCATTCAGACTCTCCAGGGGAAGCTGACAAACTTAATCGGTATTAGAAAGCAAATTCCAAAGCTCAGGTTTCCCACCAGTGTTTGTACACACTCAGGTTTTGAACAAATGCAACTGAAAGAGTGTTTCCAGTATAGAAGTGATTAGACTGGTACAAAACCTAGAGCTGTAGATAAAAATATATCAGAAAACATTTATATTCCACAATAAGGTTATGCTTACATTTACTCTTGCTTGAAAGCAAATACACAGTTGGACATTGTAACAAGCCATTACAACCCCTCCCTATGGATCATCAGCTAAATGTAATCCTCAGTGCCTCCAACAAATGTAACCTCTGTAACACCAGGAGTTAATGCACCACTTTGAGATTTAACATCTTCATCTTCAGTTTCATCTAAGACTCCAGCAGAAGCTCTGAAGACCAGACAGACAGCTATAATATCTTCACAGCTAGAAGCGTCACTCAAGCACAGAATCCAGTTTGCCTAATTGCCTTCCCATTAATTTCACATGGGAGAAGATATAAACAGACATTGCAAGCTGGCGATTAAGAAAACCTTACTTGAAACCAATCTTTGAAAGAAAATTGAAAAGATGTAGCGTATGACATAAAGATGGCGGCCTGTCAGATGATTCGAATTAACAGAGCCAAATTTATGCTTTGTACTTCATCAAAATAAACCAAGTAACACCGCAGATAAAATGTATCAGAGAGATTTTGGCACAGGTTACTGTTAATGTAAGATGAATGCTCCAATTCTTGTGTCTGAAGTCAATGGGAGTCTAATATGAACTCCAGTAGGCCTTAGGAAAGACAATTTTCTTAAAGGATACTGGACATGAAAATTTACTGTGGATGGTTAAAATACTTATTGCTTAAGCAATAACTTCTAGCACTCCTCTGAGTTTCTTCCTGTGTAGATTAAGGTAATGACACTGAACACACAGATGTAAGGATTGTATTAAACTCTGTGGTTTTATCTGCGTTACTGTTTGCAAGTTACTGCTTTGTTCTTTTTTTTTAAAGCAACCAACCATGGTGCTGCCTCCTGATTTTGCATAGCACTGATGCAGCATAGATTAAAATAAATAATTTCTTTTGGGGAGTATTTTAGTGGTGACCAGCCATGCAAATACAAAGTTACCCTACCAAGGCCCGGGTGTGGAGGATAAACAGTTATACAATGAAACATCCCACAGAAACGGTTAAAGAGCTGTTTCTCCTTTTGTTGCGCATATTCCTCTCCTTTGTTGCCATTTAAACAGCATTGCAAATCTTGCTGCAATTATCTGTAAGCTAAAAACATGTATTGACAAAAGATGCAATACAAACCACATAGTCTATTCAGGTCACTGGCTTAAAGGCATGGGAACACCATTAGAATCAACAAAGTTGGTTTGGTTTGATCCCCAGGTAATCCTTCCCTCTCACCTCCAGGCTATTCCCTCTGGAATACATACAGTTAATGCTACCATTGCCTTCCAGTCATTGATTCCAATTCGCTTTTCATAACTTCTCTCTGTTACTGCATTTTTGCTCCACAGTTTTACTAAAAAACATTTTCAGAAACCACAAAATAAAACAAGATAAATATTAATAAAATCCCACCCAACTTCTTCTCAGTGTGACTCACCACAGTAAGGCAAGGTGGTTTTGGCTTATTAAGTAACTAAAAATCAGACTGCCTTTTGGTTTTTTTTTACTCCAAGATTCCGTTTAGTCTTCAGTCCCTGAAACAGCCAGATACACAAGACAGGGCCCTTAAGTGCACACAGAACCAAATGAGCAGATCACAGCACTGCTGTTTCCTGTCCTGCTCTCTACTGATACCAACATTCAGAACTGCTCTGATAGCCAAAAGATGGAATGCTTCTATTTTCTACTTCTGTTTCCAAGAGGCATAAGTTAACGTTCAGCAATTATTTTTTTGCAAACAGTGAGGCACTTAGCTACTTCAGTTTATAAATAAAGATACCAAGGTATTAAAGAATTAGATGCCAGCCTGCCTCATAATTAGGTAACTGAAGTTCACTGCCTCAAAATTCTACAATCTATTCTGAAAAAACACTCAGAACCTGAACATGTATATGGCAGGGCTGGAAAGCAGATGAGTAGTTCTCTATGCCAAGAGTAAAGCACAAGGAGATCTTCCTTCCTTAGTAACAGAACCTGGAAAGCTCTTAAATAAAGAAAAATATATTTCAAAAAGAGCAAATAAGCTAAGATTCAGCATTCCTAGGGAGCCATACTGCTTGGAAAAGACATTTTTCACTGAGGAAGTTTGCACAGTCATGCGAGTTTCTCTAGAAGAGGGAGAATGGAGGGATGGGTGTGATCCCACAGAGCAGAGCAAGGCCTGGAGCAGCCAAAACAAGCACAAGGTCCAGGGGACACCCAGACAGGAGGTTACAAAAGGCAAGGAGAGCAATATTAAAGAAGCTGAGGTGGTGGCTGGGAAGAAGGGCTAAGGAAACCAGAGGACTTGCTGAAGAGCAGCAGTTGCCCAAGATACAGTCAAATGACTGGGTGTTTGACCAGAGAGGGAGCAAAAGCCTGAGACCAAAGAGCAAGCAAGGCCACGTTTCTGCTGCTCCACTGTGTGAAGCAGGAATTGCCAGAGGAGATGGAAACAGACATAAAAGGTGACTCAAAAGCTTTTCTTTTTCCCCTTCATTGTATTGAAGAAGTCAGGCCTGGGAAGAGAAGTGTAGGATAGAGACAGGAAGGAGGGAAGCACCATCACAAGTCAGCTGAACACCAAGAAGAGTTGTGGTTGACAGAAGGAGACAAGAATGGGAAAAAAAAATACACACAATCCCTCATTATATCAGCAGCCATGCTGCAGTTCTGCATTTTTAGGGTGCTACAGTCACTGCTTATAGAGCAATAGGACAACTCTAAAGTTTTCTCAAGCACCGGGTATCTATCAGGTAAAAAAAACCCCTCTTCCTTCTGGAAGGCACAGAAATATTAACCAAGGGTACACTGCTCATTTGTTCTTCCTACGCCAATTTACACAAAAATATCAAATGATTTAAATTTTTCCAGAGATAATTCATCATCATGCTTAACTGACTACACTATGACAAAAATGACACAATGCTTACCCTATTTATAGAATAAATTGCAGAGGGTAGTACCATTAACTCGGCCACCATTAAATCAGACGCTAAAACCAACTCTGCAAGTAAAGGATGAACCCCTGAGAAGTACCAGACCTTTGGTGTGAAGGATGTTCTTCTGAAATAAACACACACAATGGCTTTCATAGCAGCCTGGTTAGTAAGTGCTGGTTATCGATGTTACCAGTTCTTATCTTGACAGACTTCAATCAGAGTAAAGCCATAATCTCAAACTCAGGCTTTTTTTTTTTTTTTTTAACCTACATATTGGGTATTTTTAAGAAGAAAAGTATGTAGTTAAAATACCTAAATTTAGGATAGAAAACCTCACATCTGAGAAGCACTTTTTAATAAAAGGCCTGGAGTGAAAGCCCAGCAAGTCTGCCAGTCAACCATCACCCATAATGAAGCCTATGGGATTTGGTCCACTCCCACACTGAGAGAAGTTGTTTGGTTTAGCTTCTTGGAAATTTTAAAACAAAATTCCTTCTTCAATCACTTTCAAGGGAGTGCATACAAACTAGTTTCACAGTGGGAACCCAGTCCCCCCACCAAGGGCTGTGGGAAAGCAGCTAAGAGCATCCCAAGGCACCAGGCCAGGAAGGGAAGAAAACACATTACTAAGTCCATCTTCTCTGTGACAATGGTGAAGTGGCCAAGAAGAAATAAAAATGAGCAACGAATTTATATCTTCCAGTGTCCAAAATGCAAGAAAGAGTCAGTCCACAGGTTAAAGCATATTCATTGTGCCTTCTGGCAGATCAACAGGTAATGATAAAGAACATGGTCATGGTATTTTTCAAAATTAAGAGATTTGCAATTTGACTTCGACAGGACAACAGACACTCTGAATGTAGATATTCCCACTTCAGAGCAAACTGATCTGCTGACCAGAACAAAACTTCCCTAGAAACAGTAAGAGGTAGAAACATGTACATTCAAGGTGTCTGTTTTGTTTTTGAAACCAAATTCCAGACTTGTCCACTGAAATGACAGAAGAGCATACAGCCTAAAAAACAAAAGGTGTGAATATTTGTGTTTTAATTAAAATATATTTTTTGCTAATATTAGTAACTATTGAATAGTAATAAAACAAGGACCAAGCAAAATGAAAGTGAGGGAAGAAATTTTTTGCCTTTTGGAAAGTACCAACAATTTTGAGTTTACTCCACAAGAGATAAGAGTTTCACATTTGACAGTTGCATCAACAACGCAGAGTTGAACATCAGCACTCAAAGCCAGTCCCCTATGAACCACACCTAGCTTGGAGATGAGTAATAGCATTTTTAGATACTTTTATTTAAAAGTGATACACATATAAGAAAAATAACTAGAAATATAAAAGCACCTAAGGTTTTGTTAGTTTATTTTCAGAGTGACATCCCTGATCTCTCCACCATCATCACTCAGCCCCTGGGGTGTGTGACAGTGACAGCAAGTCCCAGCTCTCGTTGGGATCCTGGATTATTGATACAGGGACATAATGCGGATCACGGCCCTGCTGGTGGCACCAAAATCAATATGGCAACATCCTCCAATCTTCCATCTACAGCTGTGCAGTTCTCTCCACTGAGAGCTGGCACAGCACCCATCACAAACAGACAGACACTTTTTACTGGCCTAAGTTACTTCAACACTGGATCAATTCTTTCTGCCAGCAAAGTCTTACTAAAATATCTGATAGACTGTGCCATTAACAGTTTATCACTGAACAATATCAATGGATATGCTAATTATCAATCTGACTGTACTAACAGTTTAAGCTTAGAGCAGTAAGAAGAGTTTAATAAGTGGCCTATCATTCTAATTCACTTTAGTATTGAAGAAATACTGTTTTATGTTACTGCAGTTCCTTCATTGAAGTGTTTTCCAGAAATGAGAAGGGGAATTACACTAAATCCTGAGCACTCTGATAGGGAAAAACTATGCCAACACATTTGGTTTGGTAACCTTACATTCAGAGAGGGTAAGCACCCAGATCCAAACTAAACCCAGGGAGCCCGAGAGGCCTGAATTTTGAATATTATATCCTAAGAAAAAATATTTTGAAAAATAAGACATTACTGCTGTGGTAATGCAATCTAGACAATGCATATAAATTAAAATCTCCCCCAAAAGCCCCTTGACCAGGATTAGCAGGCAGCACACACCTACTTGCAGCACAGGTCAACATCACGAGTTCACAATTCACAGCACAGAGCACAAAGCTCTGGCAGCAGCCAAGGGCTGCCCTCGGCCTCTCTGCGATCCTTATCATATAGAAACTCTGTAACCCCACACACTGGATTAGAGGGTTATTAACGTCTCCACTAATCCAAAGTGCAAAACCAGGGTAGGACACAACACCCATTATTTTCCTATTTCTCTGCACTATTCCTTCTCCTATACTTTGACCCATTTTCATTTCAGTACAGGCTTTAGAATAGAAGACAAATTCTACATTAATTCCTCTCATGTTGTTCCATACATTATTTCTACCACAGTAGAGAAAGTAGCTCTTTTATACTTGCTTTCCACATAACAAATCATAGCTGATGTGTCTCACATGAATAAAGAATGCATAAGTTATTTATAATCAATAAAAGTAATTATAAAGAGCCATTATTTTTCCTTAGGGGAACATACTAATCCAGTTCTATTTTGTCCCATGTAATCTTAAATCAGAGGTTGCACTATTCCTTTAAGCAATAAATTCAGCGCAGACAAGTAAAAATATTAAATAATTCATTTCTTGAATTTTCTCCACATTAAAATAGAACAGTTTCAAGGCACACTTTTGGCAAGTTACTTAGAAAAAAAAACCAACACAGATGAGAACAACAGTATAGTAATCAAAGTGGATAAAAAACCCCAATCTGGTCCCATGGCTGCCAAAGGAGGATGGGGAGAGGAGCCATTTTGGGAGCTTCAATTCGTTAGTGTAGGACACAGCAACCACTTTCAGAATCCATCCAACGTTCAGCCCGTTCCCTTATCTACAGTATCCTCATCTCCCCACAGCTAGGGAGCAGGAGAAAGACAGCAATCCATGCCTCCTGTAAGACAGACTTCAACAACCTATCAAACCACTAAATTTACTTGCACCTTTTTGCCTTCCTTTTAAACAACAACAAAAATACAGCCAACGTGGATCTTCTAATACACTACAAACATACAACTACCTTTCCTGGTCAAGAGGCAGCCAACATTTGTACACTGCACAGTTCCTCTGCAGACCTGCAGTGAGACAGTCTGCAAGAGCCAAGGAGAAAATTCGTTGGAAGGTGTTCTGCAGCTCTCAGAAGAACAGGCTGAAGAACAATAAACAATGGTTATTCACCACAAAGTACAAGAGAACAACCCCTACCAACGCTGACCTTACAAGCATGACAGCAGAGAAACTCACCTTCCTCTCAGTGCTCTCGAAGGACAAGCAATGACCTTAATGTAGGGAAAACCCCACAATCTAAGCACCTTCGTCATTAAAACTGTTAAAAGGCAGGCTGAAATCCTGAAATCCCTGAGGATAAGCACTTTCTCGTGTAACTCCACAAAAAGAAAAAAAAAAAAGAAAGCCCACGCAATTCCCTAGACATGCATAATTAAGAATACATCATTGCCCTTTTCTAGCAGAGTGCTTTCCCAAGGAAATTCAACTGCTCTCTAAAAGAGGAGAGCCCTGGCCTAGTCCAATAGTTGGGTAAGCACTAATCCTGCAGGATTCTGCACATCTCTCCACTTATCCTAGATCTACACTATGACCAGCCTCAACTTAAAATCCTTGTTTTCCCACCCTTTCCCATACATCCCATTCAGCAAACACTGTCCCTTCAACCTCACCTTCCAAGCTAAGCATTACCTAAAGCTTTTATATATGCACACAGTTCTGTAACCCATTCCAAGGTAAAAAGCGTTCACAATTCCTCTCTATAAAGAAATAACCTTTCCACAGCAGGAACCTTCAGGGAAAGCTTAGCGTCTTTCTGCACAGGTACATACCACCTTGAGAGAAGATCTGTTATTTCCTTTGTCTTGTCCAGCAAAGGAATGCACTGTTCACACTGCACATCCCGACCTGAACCTTCCGAGGTGCCTTTTCGAACACAGCCAAACGTCCCCCGCCGTGGCCAAATCAATGAGGGCGTCCCACCCGGCGGATCCATGTCCACCTGGATACATCGCCACCCTTCCCCTCCTCCCCTGCCAGGGCGGGGAGGCCTCATCCCATCGAGGCCGGGCTCCCGTTCCCCGGTAGCAGCGCGTCCTCCCTGCGTTATCCCCACTCCGTGCGCGCCGGGAGCCGCCCCTGCTCCACATTACAGCCTAAAAAACCACCTGCCCTGCCTCCCGCTCCCTCCCAAGGCCTTCCCAGCCGAGCTCCTCGGGGCGCTCCCCGCTCCCTCCCGGCGGGTCTCCGCTCCGTGCGGGCCCCCCGGACCCTGCCCGGCCGATCGTGCCCAGGCCGCCGCCCTCGCCCCGCGGCCGGCGCGGCTCTCAGGCGGGCCCGGGGCTGCGCAGGCCGCTCCGCCGCCCCCGCGTTACCTTCGGTCTGGGCGCTGGGGCCGGGCTGGGCCATGGCTCGGCGGGCGGCGCCGCCGCGGCCTCCTCCGGGCGGGGACCGCTACGCCACGGGCAGAGAGACGCGAGCGGCCGGGCCGGGCCGCCGCCTCCTCCGCCTCATCCTGACAGCGGCCGCCGGCGGCGGGAGGGGAGGACGGGCAGGAGGAGGAGAAGCAGCAGGAGGAGGAGCCCCGCGCAGGCGCCCACGGGGAGACGCGGGATCGGCTGCGGCCGCCGAGCGGGGAGGGACGGGGACCGGGGACCAAGGACCAAGGACCAGGAACGGGGACTGGGGGTAGAGATAGGGAACAGGAACCGGGGACTGGGACTGGGAACAGGGACAAAGACCGGGAACCAGAGACAAGGGACAGGGACAAGGAACAGGGACCGGAATCGGGAACAGTGACCACATACTGGAACAGAGACCAGGGACGGGGACTGGGTACAGGGACAGAGACCGGGGACAGAGACAGGGATAGTGACCGGGAACAAGAACTGGGAGCAGGGACTGGGAACAGGGTGAGGCGTGGCGGTGGCTTCTCCCGGGTCCCTGCCCGGGCTGGCCCCTCAACCCCGGGCAAGGGAAAAATCCCCGGGCCTACAGCCCGAAGGCATAATTAATGTTTATTATTCAGGAAGTCTCTTTGAGCAACACCAACAAATCCTGCCCTATAATCACAGAATCACTGAGGTTGGAAAAGACCTCCGAGGTCATCGAGTCCAACCTGAGACCGATCCCCACCTTGTCACCCCAACCATGGCACTGAGTGCCGTATCCAGTCGTTCCCTGATGTGATGACCTACCCTGAAGGGGATGGAAGCACCCAAGATTCATAAATCCTTGTGGACCAAAGGAACCTCAAATGTCAGAGGGTCCGCAAACAATCAGGAAGTTTTATTAGTAAATTACACACTTGGCATGGAAATTGGTATGTTTGCCCCAGCCTAATTTTAGTTGTCACCAACTTGTGTTAGTGTCACACTTGTCACACTAACAATGCAGCTGTGACCCGAATGGGCAGTGGAACCATTGGTTGGGCTGTGTTGATGGAGATCTAGTCCTTTGATGGGTGTTAGTCCTTCCACCTAACTGGGAGAACATGTCTGAACTCCAGGTTTTACCAATAAAATAGTAGATCTACATCATTTGAACACATGTAAAATCATAGAAGGCAGTGTTGGAGGAGAAATTACAACACCAAGTCCTTTCAAGGGCAGGATCAGTTACAACTCACTTTTCTTATGGCTTGCCTACCCTAAAATGAGTCACTTTTAAACTGAATCTCGCTTGTTGCCACAGTCTTTCAAGCTTTGCTGCCAAAATACATGGTATGGCAAGGTATGGGATTCTGCATTTCCTATTAAATTTTTGCTCAGTTAAACCAAATGCAAATCTGAAAGAGAGAGTCTTTGAAAATTATTCCATGTTGGCCTTTTTTGATCAGTTGAGGTAAATCTAAAATTGTATAAAGCAGGCTTAAACTAAAGACTTCACTTTTCAGTGTTCCCAAATTGAGACATGTAGGTCTTTCTTCATGGAAATTTGGAGAACCCAGAAGTGTCAGCTGCTCACAGAATTGCTGACTTAGTGACAGGTGATCAAAGGATGAATTATCTATCACTTGAGGTACATTTACAATTTTCTTAGCTCCTGCTTAGGCTTTTTTATAAGTAGATGGATGTTACAAGAATTCAGTGCATGAATCTCCCTGAAAATCTAGTCCTGAGTGTAGGAACTGAGCTCTTGAAACTCCATCCTGGTCTGTGTTCATATGGATACCCCAGAGCACCCATATTAGCAGCTAACTTCATCATGTTCATGTTGAGGCAAAACTCTGACACATTTTGGTTGGTCCAGGATCAAACTCAGTGCAGCATCACTCCTGCTGCAAAAAGCAAGTGAGGTAATATCAAGCTTGATATCTGTTGTACCTACAAGTGCTTATTAAGGGGTGAATATAATTTCACTTTCATCACTTCCATAGACAAGATATTGACTATTAGAATTGCAACATTTCCAAGTCTTTATCAGAACTCCTAAACTTACATTCTAAATGGGTTTTATGTGTAGTTCGAAGAATATAAAAACTCTCAAGGGGCTTGTACTTTTATTTTCCCTTCTTGTTCTTCAATTTAGAGTTATACAAGCTTTACAGGTGTGGTTCTTATTTAATCTTTCTTTTCTGTACAGTTATTGGACTTGACAGAGGTGAAGGTTTATGTAGTATCTAACAGAATGTCTTCTAACCTGGACCAATTGAGTAACTTCCTCTGTGCCTCCCAAGATGTCCCATTTAATTCTACTCACTTGTAGTTCTTATAGCCTTGATCTCAAAGGATTTCCCAGCATGACTCAGCTAAATCTTAAAAGAGGTAAAGAAGGTTTAGCAGCAGTTTTCAGTCAGAGGAAGAGGTCTTGCAGCACAGAACCAGCAGAGACCAGAAGTCCTGAATTCCAGTCCCCATGGTGCAAATGTTAGACAAGTGCAGTATTAAGGAATCAGTGACGCAGGTGAGCAGAGACTATTTCTGGAATAAGCTTCTCCAGAAATAATGCTCCTAAAATCCCATGAATTTTTATCAAATTTATTTGGCCTAAAAGCCTAACATGGGCATTTTCAGCATCAGCACCCCAAGCAGCAGACACGTGTGAATGGAAGATGCATCTTCCTGGAGAGCATGTGCTGTGTCAGTACAGGTGGAGGAGTAGCTGTCACCTTGCACTCTGCCTGAAATTTAATCCTGCAGCTCATTGGAAAAGAGAAGTTTGCCGGTTCTGTTTGAACAGTAACATCCAGGGACAAGCAGTGAATGTGAACACAGTGGTTGCTGGAGACCAGGAAGAAACTGAGGGAGACTGGGGTTGTTTGGTTGCAAAGAGCACAGTGAAGTAATTCACATAACATATCTAGGAGAGAAGAGGTATTTTCATTTTACTTGAGGAAAATTAAAAAAATAAGTGGAGAAAGAGCTTATTAACTCTGTTTTCCTAATAGGTCTTATGGTTGATCGATTTCTGTGCTTATGGGTGCTCAAGTTCCAGATGAAATTTTCCCTGCTTATTTTTTTGATCATGTAGAGAGATTTTTCTCTTTCTATATCTTTGCTTTTGCCTTTTTTCTTTTTTTGTTCTTTACTTGGGGCACTTTAACCTCAACTGAGGCATCTATTTTCACGAGGCTTTGAAGAATGTAATTATCATTGTCCTTATCTGTGACACTAGTCCCAGATCTGGAGGCTAGTTGGGTTACCCTGGCTATGTCCCAACTCCATGTCAGGACAAGACCCAGTTACATACATTGTGCTTGCCCTAAAGTGCACAGCTCTGGGGGGAGTCCCTGCACACTCCAGCAAGTCCCTCATTGTGGGGGATTAAAGGGGCAGGGCTGTGATCAGCATGGGAAAGAGCACGATCCTGAAAGCTTCCTATTCACAGCAAGTTTGGCTAATAAATGCAGAGTTAATTCCTTTTGTTTTGCGTGATACAAGATACTATTGTTTTATATGACAGCTAAGCCAATTCTACAAAACCCAGAGTCTTTAAAAAGATAAACTGAATTTCTGGACTTGCAAGGCCAAGTCTGCATCTGGTATGAATCCAGTGGAAACAGGCTGATGTGTGGGAACTGAGAAGCTGGCCTGTAGCACAGAATCAAAACGGAGGTCCAAAAGGCCGTCTGAAGTGCTGTTCCCCATGTCTGCTGCTTGACTGGCCATGAAAAAGTTGGATTCCATTGTGCCCTTTATGGTGGGAGTTTGCAGTGAATTACAGGCCCTGCTCCCAGTGTAGTTCATCTCTTAAACCACCCACCGCTTAATTCAATTAATCCAAGAAAGCTCAGTAACGAAGTGGATTTGGGAAGCGGCATTGTGGGTTGCTAAGGCTAAACTCCACTGCACCCACAGGGGAAGAGAATTGCAGAACTGGGGGCCCTCTGCCTCAGCAAGTCGGAGATTTCGTCTCCCCCACCTACCCTACCTGGAGGTGTTACACAGTAGAGAGTTGGGTAACAGTCTCCATTGGCCAAACCATGCAATGAAATAATCTTTAGAGGAATGTATCGAGATGTTAAAAGGAAACATGTGACCAGAAAAAAAAAAGTATGATTTTAATTCCAGGTGAAGCCCGGGGAAGCATAAACCACACGCATGTTTAAGGAGGGACTCAGTGGTGCAGGACAGCCAGGCTTGGCTTCATTCCAAAGGCAAGTAACAGCCTTGTCCTGCTTGCAAAAGAGAAGAGGAAAACCAGAATTTATTGCTTGCACTTTATATATTTCTAGGTTGGCCAGATTTTGTCTACTGTTTTTCTCACTTTTTTAAATTGTTTAAAATAAAGGGTTCTGTTTCCTAATTTTTAAATGTTTGTTTTCCTTCTGTTGAGATCAATGGGTCATTAGCATTAAGTATTGGTTCTGGAGCTAGGAGTGTTTGTAGGCTTTGGTCCTTTTTAAAGCAAAGCTTTTGGAGAAAATTTACATTCATCTAAGTATTACCATAAAGAGGCTGGTTAAAAATCCCAAATTAGTCATGCTTTTTGCTTCAAAAGTTATTCTGGAATGCAAGGAATTCAGTCTGGAACAATTACATTATTTGCAATGGTAACATCTTAGCGAACCCTGGAATAGTTTATGTGGTTAAAAACCTTTTCAACAGCAACTGAAAAATTATGTTATCCCATCTATTGTTTAAAGGATTCCATGTGGTGCAGTTCTTTGAATATATGGGAAGAAAATGGAGCCAAAAATGAAAATTTGGCAGAGAAAAAATTGAAGTGCTTGCATTGGCCCTAAATCCAGATATATACACATTAATGATCTCATTTGAAAGATGTCTATATTAAGATCTGAAAGCTCACTGTGTTCCCAAGGGACAAGCTCATTGAATATTGTGATACACCATGAAACGAATCAATTTTCCTTACTGCAAAATAACCAAGGAATCAGAAATTCAGTCTGTGTGAATAACAAAGGGCACATTAAGAACACAGTCTTTTGGGTAACCTTGCTCAGCAGTACATCAGAATTGCCATTGCAGGGAGGCACAACTCTGCTTTGTGCTTACACACTCTTTCCTGGGAAGATCTAAAAATATGCCATACCACGTTCAGACTCACTATACCTGCACTAACAAAGTTACCTGCACACACTGCAAGTACTGCAGTACCCCGTCCAGCATGTCCACTTGAATCACTGCTGAAGGCAGACTTGGATAAAGGCTCCCTCCTGCCAGCTCTGTTATTGCAGCAGGAGGTCACAGCAGAGGAGAGAGGCACCAGCAAGGCCCGTGTCAGTCACCACACATTTATCAGACCTCACCAAGATAACCCAACATGGTCCAGCAGTGGGGACAATGAGGGCAGTGGGACCCCAGAGAAAACTCTCCTGTTTTTCTCTTTGTTCATGAGATTATACTTCAAAAAAAACAAAACAAAACAAAACAAAACAAAACAAAACAAAACAAAACAAAACAAAAAAACCCTAAAATAACAACAGAGTTTCTGCTTCTTGAGGCTGTTTTACGTGTAAGTACTGCTTGTAGTAGCATTTCTCTAACCAACAGCCCATGTGAGCAGTAGCATCTCATGCACTCAACTCCCTAATCTTGAGATGGCCGGTTCGTTAACCTCGATGAGATGAGTCATGTCAGATCTGCAGGACTGGGCCATTTATCCAATTTTCTTCCTCTGAGGCACAAGCAGCTCAGTTATCCCATAAATTCTAATGGTTTGCAATGCCCACTTGCCAAGAGGAGGGAGTGTTGCAAGTACTGTAAAATTCATTGTCCTGTGTGTGTCATATTAAATGGTGTAGCCAAAAGATTTCCATGTTAAGGCTTCAAGAGCAGTGCTCGTTTTGGAGTGTTTTATTCATCCAAGCACTGTTAACCCTCAGCTTATCCCTTTCAGAACTGTCTTTGGAGACATTTAGAAAGATGATACTCAAGAAGACTGAGCAGTCTTTGTGTAAATAATGGACCAGGCAGCTGAAGAGTTGCCATAGAATCCCAGGGGATCACCAAATCTGTGCAAATCCTTCAGCTGAGCAAGCCCACCCTCTGAACTGTTTAATCCAGGTAGGATTGCTGGAAAGTGTAATTCAATTTATCTCCTATCTCCCTATAGCTTTTTTTGCCATAAAGTATATTTCCTTTTCTTGTTTATTACATCTTTAAAAATACCAAAAATCTTCTGACCTTCTATGAAAAAGAACCAAAGACAAACATCTGGTGTAAAATTAATATTTCTTAGCAGACAAAAAGATCAAACAAACTCATTTTCTATAGAATCTCAGTCTGATTCTCTCAAAAAGGTTTGCTGCTGAGATAGCTTCCCTGCCTCTCTCAGGCAGCATTAAGAAGCTCCTTTCTCCTCTGAGACCACAGGAGGTTTCACATTATGTTGTTAGCCTCCCTCATACCATCCCCTCCATGCACAATCCCAGTCACATTTACATGCAGACATAATGTCACTCAGCCCACTTTATGCCACTTACATCTCCCTTGTTGCTATGGGGAACATTGATAAGGAACCAATTAGCAAATAAAATACTTGAGGCCGAATGTGAAAGCTTGGTGGATGTGTGTGTCATAGGCAGTGACATTTCATTTGGCATTTGTCCTTACCTAGCTGAGCTTCTTCCACTTCAGCCTGGGCTACATTCTGTGTAGTCAAAACGTGCTCTTCTTGGGATTTAGAGGCTTAGACGTGCAACTGTATCTGATCCCGGGGAATTTTTACAGCTCTCAGGAGAAGTGGGATTGCTTGGAAAGCGCTTTTGCGGCATGAAAGTGCCAAGAGCACCATCCAGTGCCTGAGCTGAGTAAACACACAAAAACTCGGTGGCGTTGGGACAGAGGCAGCTCTGCACATGCCATGGTCCAGCTGCACCCGGCGGGATGCACGAGGAGTTCATAGAAAGAGGCTACAGTCAGTTACAGAAGGAACCTATAAGGGAAGGCTGGCAGAGTTGTCAGCCTTTCAGGAGCACAGCAGAAAACCTAGAAGGTCACATCATTTAAAGAAGAGCTGTATTCTGAGTTGGAGTTACTGACTGAGGGAGCAAAAGATACAAGCAAGGAGAAGTGGAGGTGGCAAGAGATGGAGCCTGTTAAGAAAAGTAGGCGAATTAAATCCATGATGGAAAGGAGCTACTGCAGAGAGAGAAAACTGGGCCAGATACATATCCTGTTATCCTTCCCTTTTGCAGAGTTGAATCAGCAGAAAGAGACCAGGAGGGTGCACTGGCAGCTGAGAAAATAAGGGAGAAGTGACCTCAGCTTCCACTTCACAGTCTCAACAGCCTGGTATTGTTTGAAAAATGTAGGCAGTCCTGGATTTCAAGAATTAAAATAATTTGGAGAAAGGTTTTGCACAGATGTGTGCAATAAGTAGTAATTTTTACTACATATGGCTACAGGCTGTTAATGGGCTAGAGAGAAGGAACTAATAGAACAAGGAGTCCATGAGGCTAAAAATGGGCACAGGCAAAAATTAATGTTATCTGTAAAGAAGTGAACCCAAATAGATGTCCAGGAAAAAGGATGCAACTTTTCTATGGACTAGTAGCTGTGCAGTAATCTGTGGAAACTCTAGGTGCAAGGACATATGAGTTTGGTATATTATGAACTGGATATTTCCTAATCAGAGATGCAGAGTGCTCCAGTTTAGCACAATATTTGTGGTAACATATCACTAATATATCCTCCCTAAAACAAGACTTTGGGTATAATTTCGAAATGCCGTAATCCAAGACAGCTCCTTTGTTGTGTTCAGTGTTCCCAGGAACAGCTTAGCATGTGTTTGCTCTTACTCTTTTTATATTGCATTTGTAGAGCAAAAGTCACTTCTTTGATTAATACTAAGCAGTGTTTTGTTTGTGCCCTGTGGCAGAAGTGCCCAGATAGAGTGGGTTGAGTACTGAAAACACGAGAAGCATTTAATGTTCTGTGGAGCTCTGTTAAAGCTGTCTGAATAGAACATCTGCTATCAAATCTTTGGATAAATCAGTTTCTGCAAGTACTTGGTCCTGCTCTGGGTCTGTGCTTTGTTCCAGCTTTACATTCCCTCTCTTCCTTCCTTGTTGCTAGAGCCAATAGATGATGGTTTATTGCCTGGTGCAACCCATTAAAATCCGTTTGCTGGGTCTTGGCAATTAGTTGAGCAGAAAGAGTGTAAAAATCACTTTGACATCTGTGGGGTTGAAATTGCAACACCGACTTAAGATTTCCCTGAAAGGTTTTTTATCTGTCCACAAGGTGATGGAGAAAGAAGATAGAAAGGTTATCCAGAGGCTTTGGGAAGATATTGTCTGATGTGTCTGCAGAGTGGGACCCCGTTTGAGAGCTTTCGTCTGTATAAAACATGTCTGCCCACCACGGGGCCCTAGTGGGGATAGATCCACGGAACACCTCCCTGCCAGGGGAAGTGAGTGCTATCCCACAGCTCAGCACTTCCAAATGCCAAACATAAGTCCAGTCTTATGTGCAAGAAAACCTCCTGCAGAGCTGAGCAATGTGAAGGGAAAATGGGAGCTGTTGGTGTGTCATAGGACTGATGCCACTCACCACGTGGTGAAGCCCATATTTCAGTCACACAACGCTCCACAGTCTTCCCAAACTCATCCCACCGCTGTGCACAGGGAGGAAGGGCAAGCTCTCACATCACCAGCCGTAACTGCAGAGGCGAATCAAGGGCTGGTGCATATGGACCACCCAATTTAGAAGTATTTGAGATGAAACCTTTCACTTTAGGAAGCGTTTCAGCTAATGAAGGCTGAGTACATAGAGCTACCATTACTCTGGCTGGGACTTTGGACATTTGGCTTCACTCTTGGACAGATTTTCCTATGAGCGATGTTTTTCCCTGTAAATTTTACCAAATTTACCTGCTCAGAGGCTCTGACTCCTGGAGCTATGACCAAAGCCATGGAAGAGCACCAAATGGGAATTCCTAAATTGCACTCAGAGTGTTGTGAAGCAACTGTTTTATGTGTAGTAACCAAGAAAAATGTCTCACAATGTAGTATTTTATGCTACTAAGAAAATAAGGTGTTTTGAGTTGTATTCCTTCAAGATGTCTTGCTGTGTTTAAAGGGCTATTTTTCTTCTCTTTTGTCTTGTTTTCAGGCTTGATACATCAAGAAAACTTCAGAGGAATTATTATTGCCTCACACCAATGGTAAGGGGAAAGAGAAACAAGTTATTCATGTTTAATGTTGTTTTTTGCCAGATGTTTTGCTGGTAGAAATCCATAGCTCCACAGGCACCAATTTCTTCAGGATCTGGAATGTCTGACACAATTTCTTTCTCCTTTCTGGATGGTCTGTAAAGGAAGCTGCTTGATTTTGCAATATTGAATATTCATGCTGAGAAGTTATAAGCAAAAACAAAATAATGAGAGACAGGGTCTCCAATAAGCTTCCTGTCACATGAGGCTCTGGTTCTGGTGAAGCAGATGTGGTTGCTGACTTCTTTCCAAAATGTTTGTTGAGTGGTGATTAGGTTCTGTCATACTGATGTTATATCTCTGTGATCTCATTCAATACAAGTAGTTCTGCAAAGAGTGAAATATTTTTTTCCTATGGATTTATATCTTGGATTGTGTTTAGGCATGGATTCTCTGATGTTTAATGGGGATTGAGTTCATTTTAGCCTGTTTCTTCAATGAGAAATGAATAATCTGTCTTAATTTGGCTGTCTATTTTCACAGAACTTGCAAGAATTAAAAATCATAAGATTTAAAAATCTGAGTGGGACTTATGAACCAGTTCCAACATTATTTGGGGCCAATTCGTATAAAAAATATAAACATGAGTCTCATCTTCTTACAAAAGCAAAAGGTAAGAATCAATCTTTATTTCTTTGTACTTCCACATTACCTGTTTGATTCTGTTCTGGTTTATTTGTGATCAATCATAGAAGATATGCTTTATTTATAAAGCTGCACGAAATACAGGACTTTTGCCACGTTGAATGCATATTAAGACATCATTAATTTATACTTGCTGCATTCTCGGAGGTCACATTCTCTTTTTATTGTCCTTGCTGGAGCATGGGAAAGAGATGACATGCATTTTAACTTCTATGTTTGCACAGGCAAGTGCAGAGAAAACGAATTCTAAAGGAAAAATTATCTATTCTATCACCAGTTCTGGAGAAAGAAATGTAGAATTAAAAGTTATCTTTTGGGTTGTTGAGTCGAGTCTTCTGCTTCTGCAGTGAGCCAAGTTCCCAATCTTTTTCATAAACATCTTGTGCTATTCAAAAATATGATCTTTCCTCCTTGTTGTCTCTCCTGTCCTCCCAGTTTCCCACTTCATTCAGCGTTTCTTCCAGATTTTCCTTCTTTTGATGGGAAAAAATCTTTTAATTTCCATGGTCTGTTTAGGCATGTTTTTCTTGCTCCGTGAAATGCCTGAAAAATTCATTGCTGCAGGTAGCCATGTCTGTATAGGGAGTAAGGGAGGAAAACCCTTATGAGAGGACACAAAATCTACACTTGGGTCAATCCTTAAGACTCAAGTCTGTTGGCAGCTAGGCTTTTACAGCACTTAGCATAAAGTGTTCGTGTATCTAATACTACCAGGTTTTTCTGGGACTGGCAAATGAATTATTTAGTAATGGAAACTGCATGTGCATGTTTTGGCTTCTGTAGGTTCACATGATAGAAAACCGTAAGAGTGTCTGTAGGGATCATAACTGCCCAACCTCATGTCATAGACCCCGTGTCTTAACAGGACTCAGAAATTCCCATTTAGCTGAGTCGAAGAGAGAGAACAGAGTGGCAACTCTCAGCTTTTATTGCTAATGCTTTGTAAAATAACATTTATGGTCTGTAGATTCAGTTCTGTGCAGGTCTGTGTGACTTAAGATTTATTACACCACTTCCTATTTGTGCATCTCTCTCCAGTTCCTGGATATGAAAGAAATTAAAGGTCCAAAAGGTTACCTTTATGTTAACAGATCCCAATATACCCAATATTTAACTTCCCTGGACAAAGGAATTGCATTGAGGGCTGGCTTGTCCTGTTAGCATGTGACAGTGTCAGCCCTGTGTGCTGCAAAGCTTCATGGAGCCTTAGAGAATAAAAAAAGAAAAAAGCCAAGTGTATGCTCAATGGAAAACAGATGGAGTTTTCATTAGATATTACTTTTAATGATCTGCTTTAAAAGTAAAGATACACCATTCTGAGCAGAAGGGCCTCATAAGAGCTGTGTTTGGGTCCCAGGCTCATTAACTTAGCTACAGATAAGCAAGACTGCAAGATCTTTGTATCATTAGAGGTTCCAGTCAAGTTTGCCTACCATTATTAGAATTCCAAACACAGCAGAACAATTTTGGAGCCTTAACAATAATTTATCCTGAAGATGTATCTTTATTTAATGATTCAGGGTTGTTATTACAGGCCTGGCAGTCAGTTGCTCGGTTTCTGGAGTATTACCAGTTAACCTAGGTCAGGATAAAAATGCTGGAATATTCATTGCAGGGCAGACCTGAGGGCCTGTTTTTTAGTCCATTTGTGTGTGACTCTCCCAAATGGTGTCACTGGCTGTGAGAGGTGACTCCAGCAGTCTAGAAAACCTGAAGATCCCTTCTAAAAAGATGGACCCTGCAATCTGTGCCTGTAGGTACTTAAATCAACTTTTGACATGTAAAGAACAATGCAATCCCAGGGTTTTAGGAGTAGATGCTTGTTGCCAAACCACAAGAAATACTTTTGTCTGGAACTCATGGAGCAGTAACATAGCAATGGAGGGTGTACCCTTGTCTGTTATTCCCTCTGAGCAATTTCTCAGAGACATGTTACCAGGATTCAGATAGATTTCATGGAACTAGGAGAGAAATAGGCTTTAATTTCCTTTCAAAGGGAGGGAGAGACAATAGAACTCAGCAAAACATGTGGCATTTTTTTGTTTCTGTCTGAGAGTTATGCAAGCAAAACCCAGTGCCCATCTTCAGGCAGTACTCTCTAAAGTGAGACTCACGTGAGAAAATTTGTGGTACCTTTCTTCTAGTAAGAGTTGATAAAACTGCTTTATTTCCTCTGCATATGTGTAAATACAACCTTTGTCTTCAGGTGATCTCCAGTTGGGGAGTACAAATCAGAACCCAAGTTTCTCAAAGTTCAAGGAAGTTTGGAGCTGATGTTCTGGTTCACTGCCACCTCTGCAGAAAAATACCTGCATGAATAAAAAAGAAATAAGCCACTTGTTTTCATAAGAGAGGGACTAGAAGGATCAGGCCCAGTGACAATCTATCACAAACTGCTAATTAAACACTGGTCTGAAACCAGGTTTTTCCCTCTCTGTTAGATAACTTCTTCCACTTCCAGACTAGAGTTATTGGTTGAATAGTTTGTTCATATATAGTATTGTGCCAAAGCTGCCTTTTAATTTAGATTATTATAAACAAAGAGAATGTATTAGGTTTCCTCTGCTTTTTGTGTCTTTCAGGAGAAAAAAAAAAAGCTTGTGTTCAAGGTCGAATCATTTCCACATACAATTCAAGGGCAGGGGGAGATTAAGCAAAAGGAGCAGATGGTAAGTGAGTGCTTTATACTTAGGTTTGTGTACCTTAGTTAGAATGGTCCAGCCCTTTATCAACAGCATCCCTACTCTTCTGATTGCTCCTGTTACCTTATGTCCAAGTAAATGCAGTCAGTTTTCTTTCTTTGTGGTTTATTTGCAGACATCAAGCATATCCCCTTGCTATGGTGCAGAGTGAAAAACCCAACACTTCTTATACAATTGTTTCTTTCTTCCTTAGCCATTCAGTGGCCTTTTCCTGATTCAGTGTATCTTTCTGAGCATGCGTGGCCAAACCTGAACACCTCTTGAACAAGCCAGTTCCATCATACTGGTGATGCCAGCACAAGATGAGAGGTTCCCACTGTAGTTTGTGAAGATTTTTCACAGGATGGGTTCTCAGCAAATTCTAAGCAGGTGCCTTTCCAAAGTATCTGGTTATGCAAAGCTCAGTCATCCAAGGGGAAACTTGTCTGAAGTAAATAACCTGTGTGGATCAATGCAAGAATGCACACCTGAAGTGACAAAAGGCTTGCTTTGTACATGGGAATTAATCCCTGAACTGCTCGGAGTAGCAGCACATGGTGTCTGGTACTCCCTGGTGTCATGGTGTCTGTGTGTGCATGAAGAGCACCAACTAAAGCTGTGGGAATTACTGCTGCAGTGTTTCTAGCACCTTGGGGGAGGCAACTTCTCAACAAGGTAAATTGGTATTTTGGCAGATCTTTGCTGCACCAAGTGTTCCACCAGTGAAGAATTCTGGAGAAGTGATAAGAGGAAATACAAGTGACCTCCAGAGCAAGGTACTTCTGTTGAAAAGTTGACTCGTTTAAGATCTGATTTTAAGAGGTCCTGGATACCTTCTAGAAGTTGCTTCCTAAAGCATGTGCATGTCAGCACCCTACATATTTTAAACTGAACATGCAAAACCCCAGCATGGATGGGCACTCTTCAGTGTGGGGGCCTACGTGACTCCCTTTAGTCACTTGGCAACACAATAATAGAAATAGAAACATGGGATTTCTTATGTCTATTGTGTCCATTAGAACAATACTGCTGAGAGCAACTGAGACCAAAGGCCTGGCCTTCGAAATACATGACTTGAAAAGAAAGCTGCATTTTTTTGGTAAGGTCCAAATGTATTTCATTCAGCTTTGCTACTACTCCCAAAGTTTAGTTGTAAACAAGTCACACATCTGGGTAGCACTGCCTGTAACTGTCTTCATCATCACCAGGAATTACTGGCTTCACAAAGTTCTGTGTGTGCAGAAAACAGCTTGTAAGATATATCCTGAGCAAACTTATAATTGAAGAGTTTAAATATCTTCAATGACCAGTCTGCAAAGTAGCCACAGTCTTTAACTTTATGGATATAACCCTGAAGTCTTGAAATTCTGCATTTTAGCCCTGCAGAGTTCCTCTGATTCTGCTCCCTATCAAATTTCCGTGCAGACTCTTTGTCCAGACAGGTCACCTGTCCAGAGCAATGATGTATGAACTGCTCTTGTGGGAGGTCAGTGTGAACTTGAGTAGAACTCATGTACAGCTATCAAGGGTTTTGTAGCTATACAGCAATAAAACTTTGAAAGTCATACCTGTATATCATAAATGAAATGAAGTAAGCTGTCAGGATTATCATTACTCAGTGTGAAGTGACAAAATAATGTTCCACCTGAATAACTTCTGTTGAAGTGACAGGTTGTTTTCTCATTGCATGGTTAGCATATCCTGGAGACTTTGGATTCTGCACTTGGAGGCTGAATTTATTTGAATTAATTACTATTTAAAATGTTCTGTGCTCCTGATTCCAGCCTCAGTTCCCAAAACCATGACAGAAAAAACACTGGAACAAATAGCCAGTTCCAGTACGGACAAGGATCCACAGAATGGGACAGAGAACTTGGAGACTTCCAATTTGTGCACAGCTGATACAAAGCCAGGGTTTGGAGTTCATGGCTCCTGACAGGATGAGAAGGGGACATGACCTGTTCACTCTAAGAGACTGAGGACACCTAGAGAAGGCTACATTTTGGAGGAGTTGACAGACTTCACTGGTTGCCTGCCTTCCTCTTCTTGGAAAGGCCATTCCAAAAAGCCCTTACAAACTTCCCAGCATGGTGGTAAGGTAAGGTCCTCAGCGTGAAAGAATAAAATAAAGAGTGCTCTTGCTGCAGAGCTGCTGTTCTCTTCTGCTCCTGAATTGTTCCTACTCCTAGTCAAACCCACAGCTTGCCAGCCGATTCATGGCTGTTTACCACATGCTCCCAGTTTCCTTTACACTTGCCTGGCACTTCCTTGGCCTCCCAAGCAGAAATCTGGACAGAGCACAGAACAGCCCCTTACCAACAAACTGGCTTCAGGCTCAGGGACACAACTGCGCCCCCACAGTCTGAGTAACACCAGGATGTGGCATCACTTGGAGCTCTGCAGGCTCTGAGAGCTCCAAAAGGAAGAGACAGAGATCCAATGTGTGTTCCTTGGCATTCTCACACCTCTCTCTTAACTGGGTGTCCCTGATGGCCTCCTTCATAAATCATTAATAAAAGATACTTCTGAATAAATACTTTCTCTGTTATCTTCTCCATTACTAAGGATTAATTTTGCATGAGTCTATGCCTTTACCGTTCTTCACCAGTGACAGAAATTCATCTCTTTGCCAGATTTTATGAATGATGTTCCACATTTATTGTGTATTATGACCTTTTTGGATGATACAAAGTCAAGTCTAGGCATCTGTCTTTTGTTCTAACACTATTTTTCTTCACTGATGAACAGTGTATTGCAGTCTATAGATACCTTTAATTTACAACCTTTTTTGTGTTTAAAGTAAGATCATGATTAACATTTTATATGAAGCAAGGTGGTGAACAGGAGAGTTCATTGACATTTCAACACTGGAATCACCCAAAGACTGTTTTACATTCCAAATAAAATATTTGGTGGGTTTCACACCAGTCTTTTACCAGTGAATATCACAATGTTGCTGTTGGGGAAAACTGAATTTATTAAGGCAGTATATTTTAAAAATTGGCTCCAGCACCACACAGCTGGCAACAAGGAAAAAGTAATCTAAGGCAGCATGTACAAAACTGTTCTCTAGTTACACTGTGAATTTTCCAATAACTGCCTCCAACAGACCACCCTATGATGCTGATTGCAAGCACAGAAAGCCTGATTGTTCAAAAGTCATATAAATAAAACATAGATGTTGAAATGCCAACCTCCCACTATTCACCTCCAACCTATTCTTTTCATCTTTTCCTGCTTATTTTACTTGTTTCTTTTCTGGTGTCCTTCCTGTCACTGAGGAAGGGCAGCCATGAACTCCAAACCTCTCACTACTCTCCTTCTTTCAGTACCACCCTCTTTTAAACTGTAGCTTTTAGCTTTAATGGCAGAACAGGAACTAGAACTGTGCAAAGATCTTTTAATCTTTCACCTCCTCAGCCCTTTGCACAAGGACAGGCTACTCACTACTCAGAAAAGAACTACGAAAATAGGAAAAACAGTAATTAACCTGGATCACTGAAAAACCAAAGAAACACTCACTCCTGTTGTCTTGAACTAAAATACATGAAGTACTTCCCGGTTTATAACACTAAAGGATGTTTTCTAAAAGACAGTATCAATGTGGTGTCATTTCTTTGGCTACTTGGGTCCAAGTTTTTGTAAATGTCTCTTATTGTAGGCTGAAACATACTACAACTTTTATCACTATTTTCCTTACTAAAAATTAAACAAGTTGCTAAGAGTTCCACAAACCCATAATTAACTTCCCCATTGAGAACAAAAAGGATGCATTTTTAAAATGTTTTTATTGCGTTAGTAATGCATGTTACAAAAAAAATGTCTTCTGCAGCAAAACACACGAAGAACAGGGATGAGTGCAAACCAAATAAATCAGAAAGTAAATTATCTATGAAACCACTTATTTCAATGCAACAGGGGACAGTAAAAGTTTCGAAACAACTTTTCCTCTTCTGGAGATCGCGGAACTTATTGGAGCTCCTAATACAAGTCAAAATATTGCACTAAACCAAGATTTAAATTCCTTCCTCCCAGAGAGACCCAAACATTGTCCTCACAACGTTTATTTTGTTGGAATAGAAGAGAAACTTAGTCCTGAGGAAGACTGCAACCTGCTCTGTCCTGCCAAGGCAATGGTTGTGCAACATGCTCTTTTCAAGAGAAAGACAAGGACAACTTGGAACATAAAAAAGTGGATTCTCCACCATGACTGCTTGTCAGATCTCTATGCCAATCATTTTGTTCTGACTTCCAAAGACAAGACTTCTCCAGCAACCCAGCTAACATGAGCACTTTGCCCAGATACTTCAGCAGAACTCCAAGTCTTATGCTCTGTCAGGCTTTCTTCTCCAAGCACCCCTGCACAAAGGAATTCTGAAGCTATGACCCTTATTTTGTATTTGGTCCACACTAACATAGTAACACCTTCCTGTGCCTCTGATGCCAAAGTGCAGCTACAAAGTTACTGAAATTCCTGGATGTGCAGCCATCCTCTTGGCACCACAGTTCACTTGATGTCAGCGCTTGTTTACAGACGGAAGTATTTGTAGCCTGGCAAATTCTCCTTGGGAAGGTCTGTTCACAGGCTAGTATCACTTACAAGAGGAAAATCATATTTTTTCTTCCTTGTTCAGTATTTTTTTTAATATTATGAGATAATTGACATTTCTTCCCTCTCTCTGCTCTCATTCATTATGGTGATAATGCTTCTGAAGTACTTGATAAATTCCATCCGAACATCTTCAGGATCTTCCTCTAAGTTGGAATGTATCAATTTTAGCTTGTTCAGTGGATAAGCTTTGAAAGTAAATACAAATAATTAGGTATTTTCCTTTTATAAAAGAAATATTCACAATCAAGGTCATGAAACAGCTCATGCTGAAGTCACCCAGAATTCAGTGGCACACAATGTTTGATGCCCCAGATAACACAGAGAAGCATATGGGCAAGAAGAAATGCAGCACAGTTTGTCAGTGCTGCAAACAAATACAGCTTACTGCCAGATTAAATTCTTCAAAGTTTATTATTATTGAAGCCTTAAGTCTGGTTTTGGTCTCACATTCAGTTAAGCAGAATTAAAAAAATTGAGCACTGAACTGCAATTTTACTATTAAATGATATGATACTCTTTGAGTACTTCAAAATTATGGAATGATATTGTTGTATTAAATATGTATTAATATATTAATGCTTATAACCAACATGTGCTTGTTTGAACACTGGAACAGGTTGCCCAGAGGGAGTGTGTGTTTTCACAGCCATAAAGAGCCACAAATAATTTCGCAGTATCTAAGGTACCTATTGCTAATTTTAAGATGCAGCTCATTAGCCTTTTATTTCAAAGGGCTCCTGTTTTTTTGATTGACAAAATACAGACTTAAATGCCCTCAAAAGTGTCAGTTACCAAAAAAAATCCAATGTAAGAACCCAACTACTCCTGATGAGGAAATATGGCAGGAGTTCTAATTTCTGGCTCAGCTGCATACCCACTTAGAGAAGCCACTCAAACTCTCCTCTCCTCTCCTCTCCTCTCCTCTCCTTTCTCCTCTCCTCTCCTCTCCTCTCCTCTCCTCTCCTCTCCTCTCCTCTCCTCTCTCTCCTCTCCTCTCCTCTCCTCTCCTCTCCTCTCCTTCCTCTCCTCTCCTCTCCCTCTCCTCTCCTCTCTCTCCTCTCCTCTCCTCTCCTCTCCTCTCCTCTCCTCTCCTCTCCTCTCCTCTCCTCTCCTCTCCTCTCCTCTCCTCTCCTCTCCTCTCCTCTCCTCTCCCCTCCCCTTTATTTTTGTGAAACAGGAATATTGCTCACCTCCCAGATGACCTTTGAAATCCATTATTTCTGTTTTTGCAAAACACTTTAGTGTTCTTTAATCAACAGATTTAAATGAAAAATGCAAGCCATAAGGTATTAACAATTTTAAAGACATGAAGATCAATGAAAAACCCTGAGCTACAAATGGAGTTTTCCATCTCCTTACCTAAGGACAGGTTTTCCGTGTCCCCTGCACTGCCTGGCTTGTGATGTGCCACCAAGAGACACTGACTGTCAAGCAGTGGCTGCTGCTGCACAAAGCACGAGTACCACATTTCAATTTCTTTCAGGTGGCTGGGCAGCTCAGGGTTGAAGATGATTATTACACCATGACAGTCCTTCATCAGAGCTGGCCAGCATGTTTCAAACCTTGAAAAACACAGAAAATGGCAAGACTGATAGCTGGAGAGCAGAAACATGCACTCCAACTTCCTCAAGTTTTCTTCCCTCCTCAAGAACGCATTAAATTTTTTTTAACTGTAACATCAGTAACCTTGTCAGTTATATATAATATTCCAAGTATTTTGACTTATGATAGTTGATCCCATGATTTTCTAATTTGAAGATTTGCTGACAATGTACAATTTGGTCAAATGCTCACATAAACTTAATTAAACATTGCCCTAAGAATGGATCTGTCCCATTCTCAATTCCATCTTTTAGAAATTAAGGCCTCAATGATATGCATACATTGTTTGAAGTCCACTCACGTAATTTAAAGGAGATGAAGACAATTACAGAGTGGTCCTGTCTCCTGTATCTGTAACTTCATTCCAGGAGTTGTGGACTTTACTGTTCTAGTCAGTCCTTATCCAAAACAGAGTTCAGCTGTTACCATGGCAGAGAGTACCTAGTGTTTACTGCAGAAACTATAAAAATATATTGGGGTAAAGAGTCAGGAGTACTCCTCATGACAAACAGATCATTGGTTTCAGCCTTAAGTATGAATATCTTGTGAACAGAACTATTAGGATTTAGTAACCTGCAGGAAGTAACAAAGCTGGCTTACTTTTGATCACCACTGCAATCCCACAGCTCGAATCGACACCCAGCTCCCTTGTTGTTCCCATTGAGGTTTGGCTTCTCATACTCCAGGATCCTGCGGAAATGATGGATACACAATGGGATATGATCTCACACAGTGGCTCAGCAGAGCGCGGGGCTCTCGGGGGTCTCGCTCACCTGACCCCCTTCGTCGGGCTGTAGCTGCCGATCCCTTCCGTGCTCTCGGACACGAAGTTTGCCAACACCGACTTTCCAGACTGGCAGAACGCGGGGGTGAGAGACATACGTAGGAATTTAATGCGCCAAAGCCACAACGACGGTGTTCACCCAAGCCCCCCACGCCATCCCTCCCGCTCAGCCCCGGTGCGTCCCACTTCCTCCTTTCGTCCCTCCGGCCACAGTGACCCTGTGGGGCTCGGCGGTGACGGCCAGGGGGTTCCGGGGGCCCCGGCCTCCGCTCACCTCACGGGGCCCCACCAGCAGCACCTTCGCCCTCAGCATGGCGGCCGGGGACGGAGCCCCGGCGCGGCCGTTGCCCGGCAGCGCGCGGAGCGGAGGGAGCGCGCGGCCATTGGCTCTGCCGCCTCACGTGACGGGAGGCGCGGGGCGGGGCGTGAGGCGGCGCGAGGCGGCGGCTGAGGCGGCCGCGGGGTCTGTCGTTTCTCCGTCCCTTCGTGTCCCCGCGCTGACCCCGCTGTGTCCCCGCTATGCCGCAGCTATGTCCGCTTCGTGTTCCCGCTCTTTCCGCGCTCTCTTACCGCTCTGTCCCCTTCATGTCCCCCCTTCGTCCTTTCAGTGTCTCCGCTCCGTCCTCGTGTCCGCCCACTGTGTCCTCACTCCGTCCCTTCTGTGTCCCCTTTGTGTCCCCAGACTGCCGCTGCAGCGTCCCTGTTGTTCCCTCATTGTGCCCACTCTGTCCCCGCAGTGTCCTTGCTTCGTCCCCGCTGTCCCCTGACTGTTCCCCCGCTGTGTCCCTGCTCTGCCTGGTCTGCTCGTCGGTCTGCTGGAGCAAGTATGGTCACAGCAAAAGGACAAAGGGATCCTTCTGTAGGGTTCTGGAGTGTAGGGTTTCGGACGGTCGGGACAAACGGAGACTGGAGATCTCTGGTGCTGGTCTTAGAGCATGACATTTATTGATGAAGGCGTGGGTGTAAGGGGACATGCTAGGAGCTGCCAGACGCAGCTCGAAGCAGATCAGAGAAGCAGTGAAGAGATGCAGGGGTGCAGAAGTGGTGTAGGAAGAAAAAGGGCAAGGGCAAAAGCAAGAGAGTAAGAGAGTAAAAGCAAGAGAGAGGGGCAAGGCAAGACAGCGAGCTCCCGTTTGCAGCACAATAAATCATCTTTTGTGCTGAATATTCTAATTTCCATTAACCAATCTAGAACAAGCTACAAATCTTATAACATTTACATACAGCCTATAGGAATCATTGTATTACCATATGGGGTTACATTTTAAACTCTAAAAACTACGTTTCGGACTCTGTGCTAAGCTGGGAGGGTCTGCTCTGACCCTTGGACCTTTCTGCAAGCAGAGGGCATTGTTTAATCAAAGGGGATTATCTTCAGCCGGCCACACCATTGTTCTCCAGTTGTTCAGTAACTGGAGTTGGGTAACTCAAAGTTTGTCTTCATTTCAATCTCGCTTACAGTTTTCATATTCTCAGCATCCTTTGCCAGGCAGTCACATTTATGAGTCTGTTCTCCCACATCCCTCACAGGCCACGTGCTGCTCTGGCCCAGGGCAGCCTTGGGAAGGGGGAAATCCTGGCACTTCCCAGCTGCTGCTTTCAGCAAGGGACAGGATTTCCAGCCGCTGAGCTGTGTGACCCCTGAGCACTGACCAGGGGGAGGAGCAGCTCATCAGCTCTGAGGGCAGAAATGGGAGAAAGTGGAAGGTCCCTCTCAGACCACATTTTTGCCCATAGATACCAAACTTTGAACCATGAGAAGATAAAGCCCACGATTCCTGTGCAACCTTTCATGGTCCAGAAGTCAATGAAAGTGGGAATAGGGATCACCAAGCCCACTGTTGCACCCTGGTCTGCTGGCAACTTACATGCAATGCTGCTCCTGCATCGGCCCCAGTGCCCTGGTAACCAGCCCTGGAGGGATGAAACAGGCAAAGGTCAGTGCCCTTTTCCAGAGCTCTCTGTTAATGTGGTCTTCAGACCATTCTGCACCTCTCTGGTGTCCCTCACTAGCTTGAGCAGTGCTCTCCTTCCTTGTTTCATTGCGATTTTAACTGCAGATTCTCCTTGGAAGGATGATGAAGCCAAGCTCTTGAAGATTCCTATAAAGGCTTGTTAGGGGAAGCAAGAGGCTTTTTGAAATGGCAGCTTCTAAGGAAATAAAACATCTGGCAGACAGATGTGCTGCTTCAGAACTGTTTAGTGCCCAGGTAAAATAGCACTTCTAGACAAGCTTTCAAATAGGGCCTCTAGGCGCTACCACAATGTAAATGTTTATTACCAGTACTGCTAATAAATGTGAACCAGAAATGCTCTGCTCTCACTGAGGGGGTACAGTCTTCTCTGTCACAGTGGAGACTCATTTTTTGTTTCACTCCTTATGTAGGGATAATTTATAGTGGTTCAATGTGGCAGTGGCATCCTGATGTTCACACAGTATTTTAAACTTCAGAAAACCCTTTCTTTTCAGGTTCATGGGACTAAGACAATGAAGAAGCAGTAGCTGCAACTACCCATGAAATTGATTCTGCTGTAGCAGACTGGATGTGTGTTTTCTGCTTGTGAAGATTTGTGTGTGATTCAGGACCAAATTCACAATGAGCTGGGACAACTCATAGTTAATCCTTTCTGCAGCTTTGTTTGTTTTCCACATTTCAGACCTGCAACTTCCAAAGGAAAGACAGAAAGGGTGGCCCAGAGAGAAGAACCAGGACAGCCTCAGCTGGCATGTGGTATTAGCTGACACTAGCACATGAAGAGAAATGTGTTATAAAGGGTCCTATTGTGGACAGCAGCACAGAAGAAGGGGGAAAAAAGCATAAGAGGTAACTGAAACTGGGTAAAACTGGCTGTTTGTGCAGCTGCCCAGAAAGCAATTAGGATTAATTTTTAGATGGAGTGTCAGATAGGGTCTTTGTGTGTTTATATTAGCCACTGAAGAGTAAGGAGAGCACAGCTGACTAAGGGTGCAATTTTTGGATTTATCCATGTGATTTAGGGTTTGCAGTCACTTTAGAAAGTGGGAATTAAGCTTTCAAGCCACTTATGGTGATTGTTTTCAAAGGCATCTAAGTCAAGTACATTTGATGTTATCAGCATCTGCATTAGGCATATGGGCAAAGCTATGTTAGTTCTGGTGTATCGTTTGCTGAGAGCACGTGTGTGAATCATTTTCCTCCACTGATTTTAAACTCTTTGTCAGACTACCATGAGAGAAAACCTCGGCATCAAGTTAACTACTTCCAGACAATGCTGGTAATGGTCTTTATGTCTTGCATTTATTAGATGGCAGGTTTTCCGCCATGATGTTTTGGTAGCAAGCAAAAATGATCATCTTCAGGTGATTTTCCTTGTAAAAACCCTCCTTCTTCCTTCAAAAGCCAAAAGCTGCTGCAAGGTATAACTAATATTTCAATGAAGCTGTTTTTCACTCTAGAAATGCCAGTAAGAACTTGAGTGAGAGACACAGTGATTGCTCTGTGAGGGCAAGTGATGCTTTTTGCCTGAATTGCAGACCAGAGGCTATTTGCCTCTGAGGTAGAGACCCACTGGTTTTACTGGAAGCAGCAGTAAAATGTAATGCCAGTCAGCTTTCAGATAATACTTGCGCACTTGCAAACCATCCAGTCTTTCAGAGAGCAGTATTTTAAGTTTGCATTGTATTTCGTTTAATGTGGCGCACAAAAATTTTCCTATGAAAACAACACAAAAATTTTTTTTCATAAGCATTTGCGGCTCAGTATTGGTACTTTGTTTAATGTACTGTAGCAATGTTTGCAAACTTTGGAAAACATGCCCTGGAGCATTCCAGTTGTGTGTGAAAATGCTGCCTGGGTTAGAAGTACAACCACATGGCACAGCTCGCCATGAAGGGAAGGCTCTGCCTGGTTGCTGTGTGCTGCATGACATTTATTGTGTGTGTGCACAAACAGCTCTTCAGTGGGTGCAGACAGGGACCTGCATTACATCGTCCATTTATTTATACTGGTTCACCTGGGGGCAAGGCATGGAATACAGGAACTGAGAGGAGGGAACACCTATTTTTGAGCATTTTAGCCTGTTATTAAAAATTAAGGAGAAAAACAATATTGTCGTCTCAAAGCTTGTTGCTTAAGAATCTCAGGGCAGGGATGTGTCTCTGGGTCTCAAAGCGTAGTTGATTAAGTAAATGATGGTTTGGATGAAGTGTGGCTGCTCTCTGGAAAAATCTTAGGGTGGAGCTGTGGCAAGAGACCAAAGGGAAACAGGACATTAAGGTGCATTGACAGGGGTGCAGTGGAGTCCTGCTCTTTGTCACCAGTCTGCGGGGCAACACTCAGTTCAGTCTCTCTCAGGAAACCTATTCTGGGATCAACAGAAAAAGCTCATGCAAAACCTTATTGCTTTGTTCATGCCAACAGATTGTCGAGGACTTCAACTTTGATTGATCTGTGGCCTCGAAGTCCTTCCCAGGGGAGATGAGGATCTTCATTTCCATTTTATAGATGGAGAAACGAAGCAGAGATGTAAAAACAAACCCAAGGAGCATCAGTCTGCCTCTATGGCCACCAAAGTGCTTTGATTTTTGAGTCGCAATATGTGAATCCAGAAGTAGGAGTTTGCTTCTGTGGTTTAAATCTTCAGGTACAACTGCAGATTATGCCTCTGATAGATGTTTTCCTTATTCTAAAGTCCGTGGAGCAACAGTAACACCTAGTGGCTGAATGTGCCAGTCTGTTCCTCCTTCCTTTCCTTCCTTTCAAGAAGCAGAGTTGGGGGGCACGCGGTGTGATTGACAGCTTTGACTTGCAAGGCCAACACTTAGGATCTCCAGGGATTTGCCATTTTCCTTTCAACCCCCTACCATATTCTGTTTTCTATTAAAAGTGGTAGATGAAATATGAAACTCTTCCTCCCACCTCCCAGCCCCCTTCCCTTTTCTAGCTTATGGAGGAGGTTGTTCCAGTCCATCTTGATCTGTAGGTGGGTGGGCTGTGAGTGACCAAGCCTACTGCTTCCAGCTTGGAGCATTCAGATTTCTGTAAGGAATCCAAGCTTTTTCATTTTCTTTTTATTTTGGTCTGAAAAGGATCAAGCAGATTATCTGGTGGAGGTTGGTGACCTCAGTCCATTTGATAATGAGGTGTTAACTTGCCTGCGTTAAGGCAGACCAAACCAATCAGTTCCAAGAAGTACCATTTCCTAAAATGTGGTGTGTGGGATTGTTTGCCACTATCTACTGGGACTGCTAATTCATCAGAGAGGGACCCCTAGAAAAACAGCTGTTTATTATGTTAGCAGGAGAACCCTTCAGAGGGTCTTCAATGCCCCTCACAGGGGAAGGTTTCAGTTTTTCCATGGAAAAAAACCATTAAGCAAAAGTAGGTCTGCTAAAGCCCAGATCATTTGCATTTGTAAACAGAGCCTCCACTCGTTGTGAGAATTACAGTACTGAGACACTATGGGCTTGTCATATTCATGCTGTTTAATTTTAGGCTTCTGGTTTAGGTATTCTGAATTACCATTGGAAGCATCTGCTTAGGAGAGTCTTCACTGCCTGTTGACAGAGCCTGAACTCTAATTTACACTGTGGATATATGCTCTTTTACATATGACATTAACTTGTATCACCACTCAAAGATTAGTATTTGCCTCCTTTCATATCCCCAGTTCTCCATCCAGCTTCCTCGCAATTACCTGTTGAGATGGAACAGATTAAATTGAAAACTAGCCTGATGGCTCTGGGATAAAAAAAGAAAATAAAATAATCAGCTCCATGAACCCATTTACCGCAAAACTGCACAAAAGCCTGGTGCTAACAGAAAAGGACCAGCGGGGATGTGGCCAAGTGGGACAAAGCTGGGACAATTTCTTTTGGCTTCTGTGCAGATGTACCTGGAATTAAAGCATGCATATATTCATACCATTAGTCAGACCTCCTAAATTTGTGTTCCCAATACAATGTTTGTGTGGGCAGGGAAAGAGAAACACAGCCTGATGGTGAGAAATGAAGAATATTGTGCTGGGATGTGTTGGGCAACCTTTACTCTTGGAAGAAGGAGCGTGGCAGCCTTGTTGGGCTGGGTGAAAAATCTTCCTTAATGTTTGGTAAAAATGCTGTCAGAGGTGGCAGACCTGAAAGTACTGAAAGAAGACAATCACAGGGTAATTGTTGTTTGTGATTCACAAGGGCCCTTGGAACCTTTTCTATTAGACCCGTATGCTTTTTGTTTTGAGTACAAGATTTCAAAGTCAGCTTTGTTTCTCACTGGCAGCTGTGGTGTTTGCCACCCGTGTTGGTCTGGGAAGAGACGGCATTTATTAACGTTGTCTGGTCTGGTTATTCACTCGAGGCCAGACCATCAATGACTTCATAGAAAGAAAGCAAAGCAGTGTGTAGTGTCTTTAGAGGGACTGCCATGTGCCCTGTAGGAGAGGAGAGCCTACTGACAGGAAGATTTTGTTTTCTCTCAGTTTTGTTCTCTGGTTTGACTTATGTGTTACTTTGGAGTTTATGGGCAAGCACAGGAGTTCCTTAACCCCATGATCCTTCCAGGCATTATGTTTCTGCTAACATCCTGGGTCAAATCAGCTGTCTTTTCACATGTCTCACATTCACTTTCATTTAAGGCTCAGTTACTTCTTGGCAATATGCCATTTGTGACAACAGATTTATACCAGCAGTCAGTATGTTTTGAGAAGTCTGGAATAAAATCCTTGCTCCTTTGCTTAGGTACCTGGATGCAGTGATGAATTCTTAACACTACACCCTAAACTTTAAAAGGCTTGACAATTTTGGCTTGACAATTTTGTCTCAATTCCCTTTAAAACCTAGTAGTAGTATTGTATTAGTTTTCAATGCTTGGCTCACTTGCAAACTCATTTGAAATTCCCTCCTTAATATCTCTGGGCTACAAAAACTTGTGTATGTGAGACTGGCCCTCTGAAAGGGGCCTGCCACTGCAGACTTGCTGTGACTGAACCTCCTTCCACTGCTGCAGGTAGGGTTTGAAGCACTGTGTTGTACTCTGTATTTTAGACACCATGAGGAATGTCTTGGAAATATAAAAAGCAAAGTAGACTGGGCACTATAAAAGTTCATATTTAATACAGATTGTCAATCATGTAGTCTTAAGTGGTTCATTATTTTATTGTTCTTCAATAATCTGAGAACTTAAATCTACTTTTGGCTTGGCTAGTGATGCTATCTTGAGCTGGGTTATAAAAATACTATGCTTCACCTAAGCACAGATTGTTATAGTTTTCATCTTAATTAGCAACTTGCAGATTTAGATGGATTAATACAATCACTCTTTCTTTCTTTTGCCGTAGAAGTTCAAAAGTATAATCTGTTACTTGTGAGAACATAAAGAATTGGACTGGAAGCATTCCAAACTCTTTACTGTAAGTGTTCAAAGATTTAATGGAGTCTTCAGTCATAAAATCTTTAATTTGAACTAGACCTTTATATTCTCCATTCTTAAATTCACAATTTTTATGTCCAGGGGATTTCCTGTTATCCAAGTATGGATGGAGGCCCTTTATTTCCCTCTGTGTGCGTTTTTTAATTCAAATCAAATGTGTATGTCAGTGGTTGATTGCACTTAACCTCCTTAAGTTCATATTTCTTATTTAATTGCATTACATTTTAAGGTTTAAGGCTATATATTCACTGCAGTTAATAGCACACCATGTTTTAATGAAGCTGTTATCTTCTGCAAGTATATACAGAACAATGGAGATTGATTGTACAGGACCTTTTGAAGAAACTATCTCAAAGCCATTTAACATGAATAAACACAGTGGAGGGTTTTTGTTAATGTAGTTCTTCACCTAACACAGCTTCAAAATGAAGGAAATGAGTGGTTGGGTTATCAAGGCCGTTGTTCTCCTCATCCCCAGCCAGGGACTGCGCCTCTGTAGGTTGCAGCCACAGCTGGAGTGTCCTGGTCCAAACACACCGTGGTTGTTCCCAGAAATGCTCCAGAACTGCAGCACCAAAGTCCACTCACTTCTCATGTACACTGGCCAGGATCCCCCTCTGCCCAACCTACAGCTCAGCTCAATGAATCTATTGTCAGTCCATTCAAGGAAGGCTCAGTACATGAACAATTATCTGGTTTTGCTGAAACGCCTGAAAAAAAAAGGGCAAGTATTACCTAGAGATCATGTCCAGAAAATCTGGGACAAATCTCCCGTGCTCCACTGGAATGCAGCCAGCTCAACACCTGTTTTCAATGCAGAACGGGGCATCACCCTACACTGGGGCACTGCACTGGGTTTCTCACGACAATCTGAGAGTTAAATGCTCTGAATTGAGCCAAAAAATGCTGGGAGCTACTTCTTTCCAGGCACACAGCAAGGCTGATAGTCTTGTCCTACCATTCCATCACATACCAGAAATCTCCCTAGTCTGGTCAAAAGCTTTTATTTCTTTTTTTGGGCAACAATCAGTTTAAACATTTCATAGTATCTTGCAGACTTCATAATTTCCTTTCTGCCAAAGGACAATTTATATCTCTCTTTAGATTACATCTCATCCTGCTGCTTTTATTTTTATTTCTCTTCTTTCATTGTTGTTATTATTTATACCATGTCATTTTTATGCCATTCCTATTATCCTTACAGTACCCATGATACACAACAAAGCACTGAACCCTGTGTTACAAAGGGAGGCACCAAGAGATTTGCTGATGGCTCTGGTAGGTCAGGGAGTTCAACCTGGGTGTAGAGTGACAGTCTATGTATCCTTCCTGCCTGAGACCCTGTGGCATGAGGGGCTGTGAGCCAGTGTAATGCCAGAGGATTATTTGGGGATTGGTTTTGCATCTGTAGAGAGATTGATCTCCCTTAGGCAGAAGAGAAAACAGAGAGATGAAGAACATTTCTTGTGGTAAAAGAGATTTGTGTTCTGTGTGTGGAGCTGGATATCTGTAAAGTACAATTTAGTAGCTCCAGCTTGGGTCATTTAAAAATGGAAGCGAGGCCCTGGAAGAGGGATAGATTTTGGAAACCAAGCCCATTAGGTGTGGAATCCATTGCTGACAATGGAGTATTTTGTGAACACCTAAGCTAGCATTAGTGTACATGTGCTTAGCCAAGAAATACTTGGAACCTATTGCTTTGCAGTGACTTTATCCTTTAATGCCTGCAATCTTTTGTATTTAGCACCTTAGCTGCCATTTTATTGCTTCCATGGAGGGATCTGTCAGATTCAACAGAGGAGATTGGGTAGAGAGCCACCTAAAGAGCAAGACAGTGCCACTGAACAGTGATGGCATTTGCTTGTGTGATTTCTCCCCTTAGAATGAGGAGACCAAAATGTTCATAAAGGTAAATTGATAAATCTGGAAAATATTCTCTTTAAATAGTCCCCAGAGTTCTCAGCCTAACACACAACTGTAGAAAAAAAAAAAGACCCCAACAACTGAACAGGATGTTGGGCTGCATTACAGTAAGAACAGAATATATATCAAAAAGGTGTTATTGTTATTACCTAAACCACTGGTGAGTTATTGTTGAGACTGCTCTTTTCAGTACTGCTCACTCTACCAAAGGAGGATATGATTAAGGGATAGAGCAGGAAAAATGACAGTAATACTGTGCCTTTCTGCTCTGAGTTATAAAGCAAGACTGAAGAGCTTTGGTATTATCTTGTTTAAGAAGAGATCTTGCAGTGATTTTAAATGATGTTAAAATAATGAAGGAGATTAATCACATTGAAACAGACAAAGTCTATATAAACAAGAAGAGTTAAATTGAAAAATAGGATCTTGGGAAAAGAATGAAGACAGAGAAGGGAGAGGTTCACATGAGTGCTCCAATAAATATGTAATGTCAGTTATCAGAGGGGTCCTGTGAATCTGGATGTGCAGGATAAGGTGAAGATAGAACTGTAAGGAAAATAGGAGAGTGACAGTGGGATTGTGACTGCTGGCCAGTTACACAAAGGCAGTGGAAGCCACGCTGGAGCAGGCTCTGGGAAACACCTGCAGCAAGGAGGAAAAGAAAGGTCCTGCAGCCTGTGTGGTAGGTCCATGGGCAAGGATGGTGCAGGGAGGCACTGACTGACAAAAAGTTTGTAGTGTGAAGACAGAGAGCTGACAGGTAAGGAGCTTGTGGAAAAAGGCAGGGGAGAGAAGAGGGAGAAAGCACGTGGCGGCTGTTAATCCACCTTAACTGCAGACACCTAAGGTGAAAATACTAGAGGCAATTTCAGCACTTAGCTGAGCAGGATCCTGCTGTGGATGTGGTGGTCCATATACAATGGGACCAATTAGCAATTTTCAGCTTGCAGCCCACAAATTTTTGAAGGACCAAAGCCAACTTCTAGGGGCCCTGTGAAAGCCAGCTAAGAAAAGCAGACTGTTGTGGTTAGGCCTCATTGTCATGGCCCACGGAGAAGGCTCCTAGGAGACTAAAAAAAAATCAATAAAAGCTGTAAAAATATAGCTACAGCATTCAGATTTTCTGGGTAGATGAAAGGGGACACCAGTCTCTCTGCTTGCATCCCCACCAGTTGTTGTCCTTGGTTCCATAGGGCAGGTGACAGTGCCTCAGGTGTGCAGGAGCTGGGATGAGGGTGCTTATTTCCATGACTCCTTTCTTATCTGTTTTGTGTGCATTTACTTTTGTATTTTGTGAAGAAGGGAGTGAGCCCACTATCTCTTATGTGACTTGCACAATACAGAAGGGGACTTCAGACTCCCACTCATACTGGGTTCCTCAAGTCAAGCAACCTGGGTCCATGGGGAAATGAAGAGAAGTAGGAGGATTTCAGGGCCAGAGTTCAAAACGAAGACATTCTTTGGTCATGAAATTCCTTCCTTCTCTGAGATTCAGAGAGTCCATGACTCAGGACAGGTTTTCAAATCAGCTAAGCATTAAGAAATCACCGAATCTGGATATCCTATAATCAGCAACTCCAATAAAACTTGCAGCCTGGTCTCTGGTAGATGCTCCACTGCATATTACAAAGTACTTTGTTTTGTTGTACAAGTTTGAGATTCTCTGTAGTCTGGAGAATTTATAATATCAGTGTTTATGTCCTGTACAGCATCAAGCAAGATCAGTGACTCAATGATGTTTAATGAACAGTTAATGAACAGGAACATGGTTTGGGGATACCGACATGGAGACAGACCTCCCAATGTTTCATTTAGTGACCTCAGCGATGGAGGAGAGAGCATACTTATTAAATCTGTAGATAAGGCAAAGCTGGAACTGAATGCAAGAGTACTGGAAGGCAGGATTAAAATTTCAAGTGATCTTGACAAATTGGTGATATAATCTGAGTAAAATTAGATGAAACTCATTAAAGACAACTGCAGGGCACTATGCTTTGGCAGGAATAATTTTTACTAGTAAGTACAGGATGAGAGAATGTCAGGTTAGCAGTTCTGTGGAAAAGGTAGAGAATCCCAAACTAAATATGGATTAACAATGATGTACAGATGTCAAAAAGGCAAATCCTCAGCAGGGCAGTGGTATTCCACAGAAATATAGGTCATGGATACTGTAAAATAGATGTAGACCAGTTGGAAAATCCAGAGCAAAAATACCAGAAAGAAGCAGAACTCTCTGATGTGACCTGAAGAAACTGCCGTTGTTTTGCTTCTAGAAGACAAGGAACGTTATTAAAACATTTTTTAAACTATGTTGAGGAATTAAAAGTCTCTTCAAAGAGAGGACTGATAGCTTTCTACATCCATAATGAAAAAATTGAGCCATTAAGAGCTTATATTGCAGTAAACCAGAATGAGGCTGGATGCTAAGAAAAACTACCAGAACAGAGCACAAACACTGAAATATGTTTTCAGATGACCACAGAGACTTTCTATCTTAAGATCTTTCAGAACAGGGCAGAAAAATTTGTGCCAACAACAATCTATGTATAGCAGATCTTGCCTTCTTACTGGGAGAAGAAAGGATTAGGTAACCCTTACAGTCCTTCCTGGCTACTTCTGAATGTGTTTCTCCTCTGGTGGGTCTGAGTGCAGTAGCCTTGGTGCTATTTCTGCATTGTCTGTATCACATCTGTGTGCACCCCTGCTCTACTGCATTCTTGATGATTCTGATGGATCAAGGGTGTGTCCACAAACTCCCTGTGCCTGTGCAGATCAGTGCCTGACATCAAAGGTGACATAAATCATTTTTCCCAGGACACAATAATGCTCAGAGTATGTATAATGCCACCGGACATAGGCATTGTCTTGCCGACCACTTGAGTCATCACATTTTCCATCTGCTGAATTATGCTTCAATCTGAGTTATTTTATCCCCTGTATTACTTTATAATACCCACACAAGTGCTTCACTCAGGCAAAGTTCTCATCTATGGTCAATGAATTTTGCCATTCATGACTTCTGAATAATTTCTCATGCTTCACACAATAACACTGTCTATCATGTTTGCCGTGTGCTAAACTGCTTGTGTGAGACGTTTTTCAATTATATTCCATTTTGAATTGTGATTGATTTATTCCTGGTCAAATGCAAGAAATGTCACACAATAGCTATCTACTAGCTTTAAAGAAAAACCTCCACAGTCCCATAAAATTTTCAGTCTGGCTCAGGTTTGGTTCGACTCCCCAGTAATAGACGTGTTACAATAACCTTAGTAATCTTTAATTTATAATAGAGGTCTTGAACTCTTACTGTTACTAGCCTCTTATCCATCTCTTTCAATTTTCCAAGGTTTCTTGAATGCTTTGTATATCACAATGATCTAGGCATTTTGGGAAGCTAGAAGGGGTTTACCTAAATTATTTTTGGGTTTAGATGATCTTATCAATTACTTCATTCTAGGTTCAAAAGGACACTTCATAATTCTAAAACTCCTCAAGGTTTTATCAACCAGAACAAAACTGCTTTTCCTTTGGTCTCATCTTAGTATCCACATGAAAAGTGCACTCAAAAATACTAGGGATTGGCCTTTCAAAATTTGTTTGCTAACAACAATTGTGACTCTTTTTTTCCAGCTAATTACTGACTTTTGTAATACTCTAAGTGGTGCTGAAGAATTGAGATGGCATTTTGGTGGAGCTGCAGTCTGCTTACAGGTATGACAGTGCTTTTCTGCCTTTTTGTGCCACAGATCCCTCTTTTGCTGTATCATCCCAGTTTTTCCCTTTCAACTGAACAAAAATCAGACTAAACTTTGATTATTCCTTTTATTGTCTGTATTTTCCACCACTTCAATTATTGGTTGGCTTGCATGCAGGGTGTGTATAGTTAAAGAAATTATAGATATTTTTTCAGAACAGTTTCTGATATCTTTGTCTCAGGTTTGCCCAATGGACTGGGAAGCTGAAACATGTTCAATGTGCCCACGTGATCCATGTCCAATGGACTGTTCTTCTGACATGACAGTGTAAGGCTGGCATTTGCTTAGCAGGTGAGCAGAGTGCAGGAGGACAGCCCTCCAAGGATTTCTTTTTTATGACAGCAAAGTTCACAGGGTTGGTAAATGAAAACCTGCCCCTTACCTCTTTACTTATTTCCCCCAGTGCTGCCCTGCATCGTGGCTTTCCAGTGTGCATCTGCCTCTTTCATCCTTAACTGAATTGGTGAAATGCATCCAAATAATTTATTTAGCCCTGCTTGCAGGGCTAAAGGGCAGATCTTTAATTAACATGCTTATGCACGGGCATACGATACATACACAGGCTTTCTATTTTAAATGTATTACGTCTGGTTTATAAGAATAGGACTGTTCAGATTTCAAGGGTTTTCTTCTCAAAGCCAGTCCCTCTGATAAATTGAAGGGATTATGTTTTTGTTGGCTGTCTTTGTTACCTCCATCACTGTGTTTCCAATTTATCAACATAGTTTTGAGAAATTGTTAGAATATGTTGCACTCGTAAGCACCGTGGAGAGAAAAATATTCATTTATTACTGCTATTGTGTTTGATTATATTACGCATATCCACAGGACTAAAATGAAATGTCTTCTTTAATTCTCCCCTTACAGTAGACAATATCACCCTTTCTTCTCTCTTTCCAGAAACAGCTTGGAAGTCAATTCTTCATTTTCATTTTAAATCAGCCATACAGAGTAGGAGCAAGTGTGCATTAGGGACAGGGCAGAAGTAATGGGAGTCTGGAGATCTGAGCTCTGTTTCTGGCTCTGCCTTTAGCTCTTTGCAGTCTTCAGCAAAGTCATTTGACCTCTGGTCTCCACTCTCTCAGTTCAAGAAATAGGAAGACGATTAGCTTCCTACAGATGTCTCTAATAATTTGCCAGAATAATGTCTTGTCTAATCACCTGTGTTTAATATCTCCTAGGGTCTTGCAAAATCAGTGAAGGCTGAAGCAGCAAATTTTCCATGCAGCCGAAAATAAAATGCTTTTGGAAATTTAAGACTTGAAGACTATGAAGGGCTTCCGAAGGGTCTAACCCAGGCCAGGAGAATCGGTCAGAAAGCCACAAGTGCTGTGCAGTCTTGTTAAATATTGAGAAATGATCTGTCTGAGCCTGGCAGGAGAGGAAGGTGTGTTTGGGACAAAAGGCAGAACCCTGTCCTCAACACCCAGTCTGGTGCTGCAACGAACTGCTGGGGTGCAAGTCTAGCTGCACTCACTTTGTGCACACAGAGCTGAGGATGAGCACCCAGCTTGAAGGGGAGGCAGTCTCAGAGAACTGCTCAGTGTTTTGCTTTTCCTGACTCCTTTTCTAGGAGAAGGCTGAATTTGGAGTGGTTTGTAGTCCAGCTGAAAGGGTAGAGCAGAGAGTAAGTCTCTTCTTTTGTTGCCTTGCCAGGCTGAGCAGGGGTTTCCTGAGGACTGACTGAGCAGCATCGCTGAAAGGCTGAACATGCCAGGGTGAGTTTCTGGGAGCTATGTGCTTTCGTGGGGGTAGGAGAAGGGAAGAGAAAATGTTCTCCTTGCTGGAGGTGAGGGGAGTCTAAAGGGAAGAGCGTTCAGGCTGCCCTGAGCCAGGGCTGGGGACAGAGGGCCCTGTTATGTCCTGGCTTCAGGCACTGAGGGCTTTTTGTAAATAAATAGTGTCTGTTTCTGAGCGGACTTAGTGGTCCAGTGCTGCTGGAACAGAACTTTTAGGCCCCTTTGGGCTCAGAGAGTGCAGGTCCATTGCCTGCCCCAGCTCTGGGTCTGGGACAGCTGGGGGCAGCTGGGCAGCAGCCCAGGGAGGCTGTGCTGAGCTGCAGTGCAAACTGCACCTCTGCCTCCTTGTGTGATTTGCTCCAGTGATTAATGACAGTGGCTGTTTAAAAACCTGGTGCCTCATTTGCAGTCTAAACTTGTCTGGTTACGGGCTCCAGCCAGGGGCTATTTATCTCTGCGTGCAGGCTCTGGAGGTGGGCACCGTGGGGGAAGGGGTAGGTGCTCACCTGTGACTAGGGGCAAATGCCAGATACAAGATACTGGGTTTTCCCAGTGTCTTGTAGGGAACAGTTTTCAGCTGCAGCATCTTGCAGGAATTGTATTGCCCTCGAGGGAAGAGCGTCTCTGCCTTTGCAGGGCCCCACGGGGAGGCCCTGGGCTCCTAGAATACCCCAGCAAGAGAGCTGCTTTCAGTGGTACATCAGGGCTGTCTTTGGCTGACTGCACAAACAGTGAAGGTGCAGAAGGGGTGTTGTGAGCTTGCAGGATCTGAGGGTAAAAAACTTATGTCATCTTAAAAATTAAATCCCTGCTTGAGGTGTTTGGTGCAGAGAAGTTGCTTGCCCAGTCAGTGAGCTGTGACAGCCCATGTTCCTCTGGAGCTAGGAAGGGGACACTGAGCCAGGAAATGGGGTCATAGCACTGTTGCCAAATGGGGGATACAGAACGGTTTTAAATACAGACTGAGCTGCTGTATAAGAGGGAGCCTTTCTGCTGCATTCCTTCTTGGGGTGCTGCCCCATTGCGAAACACCCACATCCTTCTACAACTGCAAAAATGTTCCTCCCACCTGGGGTTAACTGTGCAATTCTTCAAGCTCAGGGCCATCCTGGGTGATAAACCAAGGGGGTCTGTGGGCAGTGGTGGCAAAGGGAGTACTTGTGTGTGAATCATAGACTCATGAAGGTTCTAAAAGATCTCTAAGATCATTGAGTCCAACAGTCAACCTCACACTGTCATGTTCACCACTAAACCATTGTCCCCACGTGAGTGATGCCAGAACGAGCAAGATGCACGTGGTGAAGCAGAGATCACTTTCTCACCGCAGGCACCAGCTTTTGGGTATTTGGGCTGCAATGCTGAGCAGTGGCTTCCCTTCGACCTGGCTCTCAGTTAATCGGGGAGACACATGGGCTTCTGCTGGGTATGGGTGATGCCTTGGTTTGGGGTGGGGACTGGGGCTCCCCGGGCGCTCCTGCCTGCGGGGTGCTGCCAGCTGTGCCCGGGGCAAGGCGCAGCCCCACGCGTTCCGTGCCCTGCGGGACCGCGGCTCCTCTGCCCCGGGCCGGGCGCCTGCCCCGACGGACCCCCTTCGCAGCGGGGTCTGCCGCGAGGCCTGCAAGGGTTAACGCCGAAGCCCCACGCCCCCTTTGACGGAGTCGGGCCAACCTCGCCAAATTTGAAAAGGCATCCGGGGCTGAGTGTGCGCCCTGGGAGCATCGAGCTGCGCTGGCCCCAGACCCCCTGCGCGGGCAGCAGCCGTCGCCGCCGGGGCTCGGCTTGCCGAGGGACGGGGCTTCCCTTTGGGAGCCGGAGCAGCCATCCCTGTGTCCCTGGCACCCCTGCCCCGTGCTCCCCGCTGCCGGGGGCACCTCCGTGCCTTGGAATCCCGCCGTGACCCCGGCCGGGGGACCACGGTGCGGCCCCGCGCCTGCCGTGCAGTGTAAGAGGGAAAGGCGGTAGGAAAACCCCGTTCTTGCAAAAATGCAGCTCGCTCTTTTCTTGTCCTGGTGCTGCTGCCTGCACGGATGCGCGCTGGGCACCGGCTTCCTCTATCAGTTCCCAGCATCAACCCTGCAGCACAACTACCCAGAGCAGAGCTCCGGCTCGCCGGGAAGCGGCTTCGCCAGTCGCCGGTGAGTAAGACCGGGTCCGCCTCCGGGCGAGGAGGCTGCTCCCCCGCCGGTGGCTCCGGGGGGACAAACGGGCACGGCAAAGCCGCGGGCAGTGGTCCCTCGAAGGGTGCAGGGGCGTGCTGGGCTGCTGCCCCTCGGCGAGCCAGGCTGGGCTGCCCGCATCCTCAGTGGGGTGCGGGACGCTCCCTACCTGCCCGCAGTAGTGTCCGCCTCCTGGGGCAGGGAGCGGCTGGGGAATCGAGGAGCTGAGCTGGGGTAAATGACACCCGCAAACTCTCCCCCTGCCGCGCCCAGCCCGTCGGGGAGGGGAAGGGGCTTTGTCGGGGCTGCGCGTCCCTGCGCAGTGCGGAGAAGGAAAACCTGCTGAGCCGGGACACTGGGGATGCCGGCAGAGGGAACTGTTACAGCCCTCGGCTGCGAGGAGAAACTTGTTCAGCTCAACAAAGGAAAGCCCTTAATTACAGATCTCTCTTCAATAGCTGAAACTTCCAGGTAGCTGTTTAAAACCAAACCTCCCACACTTCTCCTCTCCCCCCACCCAAACCCGAATTCTTATAAACTTTGTATAAATCAGGTTTGATTTACTGTATCTTACTGCTTCAGTGGAGCAAACAGTTTAGGCTTCTCCCCCTCCCCTCTGTTTTCTCTGGGTATTTCTCTAGAGGTGAACCAGCTGTTCAGATGAATGAGCTGCACTGTATAAAGCAAGAGAGTGGCTTAACCTGATTCCAGTTGTTCTTGAATTTCACTTTTTTCTTTTTTTTTCCCCTGTCATTCCCTTAAATGGGGACTTTAGATTTAATATTCAGGGCTCGTCCATCCTGTCTGTACCTCTTTTCCTTCTCCCTTGCTAATACCTAGTCTGCGTGAGTTGTGCTGCTGTGGAGGAGGGCTTCTGTTAGCATCGCTTATTTGGGCTGGGGATCGGGAAAAGGCACGGACACCCTGGATTTACGTGTCAGAGGTGCAGGGGCGGCCACCAGCCCTGTGCCTTGCACAGGGCTCGCAAATGGTGCGGATTTCCCCCCGAGGCGGGGTGGCTTTGTCCGCTGCGCTGTCAGACAGGCCTGGGGCTGCAGGGGGTGTGATGTTAAACTACAGCAACTGTCAAAGGGTTTGAAATGGCAGAAAATTATAGGAGAGTAATGGGATAAACCTATCCCAGCTGGGTCTTTTCCAAGGTACCCCCTTCCCAAAGCATGAGCTGCAATGAGAACCACATGTCATTTGTCTTACATATCTATTAGCCTCCAGATCTTTGTTCAGAGCTACCACGCTTACATGAGTGTGGACTCTGCTCACCAAAGACCTTCCCAGTTCACACTCTTGCACAGTTTTGCCATGCCTCAGTGGTTTGGATAGCTGATGCTTTGTCAGGGGAACGTGTTCCTCTTCAAGTCTATAAAGCGTTGTGTAAAACCACATAAACCTGATTTAAACAATGATGTTGGGGAAGGCTGGTAGATTTTCTTAATTTATTTTTTATGTGTGATGGAACTTTGCCATGTGAGAATCTCCCATTCTAGTTTAATGCAGAGGGGGAAGTAAAAAACTGAAGGGAGGAAAAAATCACAAGTGGATGTTGTGAAAGAAAAATTCAAGTGTTCAGTCAAATATCACACGTTGAAGCAATCTTTTTATGTTTTAATTTCCCCTTGAGTGGTGAAGTTTTGCTGCTGGCAAATGTCTAACAGCTTCACTTTCTGATGGGAAAATCTGTGTGGGAAAACTTTCCCCAGCCACAGTGTTGAACTTTTGAGGGAAGTCTCCTGCTGGGTGCAGCTTCAGGTTGGGATAGCTGGACTTTTCCAGATTTAATATGGTCTATGATAGGAATGAGGCTTTTGCTCCAAGTCTGACACTGATCTATGCGGGTGCAAAGCCTTTTTTCAGGGACTGAATCAGACTGGTATAGACTGGTTTTTATGTTGTTCAGTGTCCCTTTTACCATCAGAACAGGGGATCTTGGTAGCATCTGATTTATGTGAAGTTCCATTACAGCAAAGCTTTCTGGCCACTGCCTTGGAGAGGCTGTGGAGGAGACAAGACAATGGGAAGGTGATTGCTATTCATGGCACTATATGGCCATTCTCACTTTCTTTTCTTTAACTTTCCCAGTGTGTGCTTTGTGCAGTGACTTCTGGCACTTTTTCTGAGTCAAAAATAAGCAGGGGCAGAGCCTTGAAATTCCTGCTGCAGCTCCAGGTTTAAGTACATTGCAGCACATACTGATGTGATGCTGTATGGTTGACAGGTTTCCTTGCTACAGGACACGCCATGATTCTGCAGTTGTCTTTTCCTGTCCTTGATCAACAAGTGATCGAGCTGTTTGGGAATCTGCTATCAATTTTTTAAAAATTAACTTGTCATAAGAGTTGTATTTCTCCAAAGGGAGAAGTTTCTGGAGTCTGTTTGTGCTGATACAGCCCTTCGTATCTAGGTTGAAGGCTGGCTCACAGATGGGCTCCTGAGGTTCTGAGGACTGCTGAACATGTTTTCTGCCAGAAAAATATGGCCCTGGACAGCGTAAAAAGCTTGGGGTGGTGGAGGAAAAAAAAAAAAAAAATTATTCACATTCTCAAACTGAAGCCATGTAATATTTGTTCTGAAGGAATGATGTGTTCTTCATTTCCCTTTTTTTTTTTTTTTTTTTTTTTTATGAATATTCTGTCTTCTGGTTGGCTTCAGATGACAAGTCTTGGTCATTAGACCAAAGACACTTGCAGTCTATCTTTGTGTGTGCTTGAATTGCTTTGAACTTTTGATGTGCAAGTGCTGGTGACTGAAATCCAGGCAGCAGTGTCTTTTGGCATTGTATAGACTGCGACAGCCTCACAGTTTAGCTTTAAATTCCCATTCAGTGCATGCATTTTGAACTTGCTGCTGTATTAAGGCTATGAATGGGAAGTGGGCCTTACTGGAAGCATAAGAATGGAAGGGCTGCCTGCCAAGGAGAAATCGTCCTCCAAGCTTTGAGAAGCTTTGCTAACTGAGTTAAGGGAAGCTTGTTCCCATACTGGAAGTAGTTCAGTTGTCAAGGAACGCCTGCCTCTGTGCTAGTTGTCTTTGGGGTTGGTGTTCTCCCAACTCCTCATTCTATTTTCCTGTACTTTCTAATTAGTCATGCACTGAGCCCTTGTCAGCTTAACTGTGGGAGTCAAAAACTTCTGAGAGTAGATGCAGGGCTTAGACTGGAAACATCTTTGGATGAGAAGTGGAGATGGCTGAAAGAAAACCACAAAATGTGAAGCCAAAAGCAATGTAGGATGATAATTTTTTTTACTGGGATCATTACAGTACCATCACAAAAGTCATCTGGGGTGGATGCAAGTCCAGTTGTGGTTGTTTGGTCTTCAAAACACTTCTCAGCCTAAAAACTTCTTCCTGTTAACGAGCATTAGAACCACGATGTTACAAATAACAGGACTGTACCAACAGGGATTCTTACCCGCATTCTAATGGTAATTACACATTTGATCACAGTAATTCCCAGTGCTTCCTACAGCAGTGATGTTTCTTGATGATGGATATGGAGAGAAAAGTAATATCTGTCAGCTGGAATCTGTAAGTGCAATATTTGGTTGCCAGAGCCAGAGGCTTTGATGGCCAGGTGGCCTTTACCCAAATCTTGTTGTGCCTCAGAGCACAGCCCAGGAGAGCGAGACCTGGGTTCCAGTTGCTCCTTTACCAATGGTTTACTCCATGTCAGAGGGCACACCACTTTGCTATGGACTCCATGGAATAGTTAAACATGCTCTGTGAGCTGCTTTGACATGGGAATGATATTTAAACAGACATCAGCTTTCCAGTATTGCAGCTTGTCTTGCTTGTCCAAGAAACCCAAAGTGTTGGTGCTTGAAATATGTTGTCAATTATTCCTTGAGGAACCAGTTTCCTAACAAGTCACTTGAATGTCTGGCTCTCAAGATCAAGATGTCTGGGTGGACCTCTTGTAGGTAGATGTGTTCTTTCCAAAATAACTGCCTGTGTTGTGCCTGGCCCTACAGCTGGGCTGGAATTGCCCCTCCCCAGCACAACTGCGCTGTAATGTAGCAACTTCCAGCCTCTTAGGTGAGGTTTTAGTGCTTTTAAGTACTGTGGGTCTCTTTATGTGATAGAAGCCTGTTCTTAATACTAAAAGGTGATCTATGAGTAAGTATCCCTATTTATGCAGTCTGTCAGAATGCTTTCAGAGTTGTATCTGGAGTTTTCCTGATGGATTTTTATTAATTCTCTCGTCACTAGAGAAAGATGACTTGAACCTTATTTCAGCCTCAAATTCTGAACCTCTCGTGACTCTTAAGTGGGTGTGGAATATAAAACTATACCTATTGGCCAAATGTGGTTCTCTCTCCATTTAGTGACAGGATCTTGCTCTCTGAGTCATTCCCTCCATCACCTAATATTCTGCTCATTGTCTGATGTCCCTGGTTTGCTGTGGACTGAGGATGTCAAGCAAACAAACTGGGATTTGTGTCATGCTGAGTCTTCTGCTCTAATTCCGCTTTGAAGTGCCCGACCCAGGTAACCAAGAGGTCAGAAGGTCTTGAGCTCATCACCAGACCCTGGAAATATCTGGTGTTTGTTCCCTGGACTCTGCAGCCATATGATCTTCATCTGACTCATGGGGTTCAGGGCTGTAACTCTGCAATGCAATTAGCAGTGGAGCCAATGGTAGTGTAAGGGTCTGGTGACACTGGAATGGCTTTTAAATACCACATGTGACTGCAGCTACTGCAGTAAATTGTATTCCTGTAGGAAATCTACTGTCCTGTCTGTCCAGCTGCTTGTGTGAATAATTTCCTCTTAGGTAGGTTTCATTTACCATCTTGAGGGGGGAAAAAAAAGGGAGCAGAAAGGCAAAACAATGGGTGCCAGTGAACTTGTACTCCCCTTGGGTAACTTAACAAATGTTTCTTTCAATAATCCTTATTTTTTAGTTTTCTCAAAGTTGAGCTTGTTAGTGTGCTAACGTCCTGGTGGAAACAGGTCAGGTTAGAAATGTCACAGCTTTGCTTGGGGAGTGGTTCTGTGACACTGGGATCATAGAAGATTCACTCACATCTTTGTTTTGTTGGGCTGTGTCTTGCTAAAGGGGGAAAAATGAAGACTGACTTTCAGATAATGATGAAAAACTAAACGCATAGAGTGCTTTAGGTCTTCTGGGTCAGTGTAATGGACCCTTTCCTGCATTAGACCGCCAGCATATCTGGAAATATTACTGGTTTATAAAGCGTAGATGCCTTTCCTGTAGGATAATACAAAAATTCATCCAACTGCATTTCTGAAATATGCACAAAGCTCTCAACTCACTTTTAATTAGGCAGATCTAGACAGTGCTTAAATCTACTTCCACTGAGGCATAATGTTTATTTTGAATGTTTGAGCATACTGCCAGCCTGTGCCAACTTAGATATCACGAAGAATTTGTTGAGGATAATAGCTGCAAATTGGAAAAAAGGCTAATGCTACTAATTTGGTTACTGCCCTACATTCTTCATCTTTTTATATAGTTGAATAATACTAAATCTCTTGCTTAGTGTAAATATGCACAGTGTAGCACTCATCTGAATTAGAGTCCTTAATGCTGCAGAAACCAGTGAGAGTAGGAACTGTGATATTGTTCCTTACCTCCTTTTCTTTGGAGAAATGATTGTTTGTCGATGTGTAATTTATTCCATGATTTTGGTGCTTTGGCAGGTTTTGACAAGTAATGTTTTCCTCCTCTTGGAATTGATCGGATGTGTAAGGGAAGAGTGTGCCTGGGTGGAAGTGTTGCCTGTAATGTTTAGGCCTGGCTGTTTGAAAATAGTTGAATCTTTTGGGGAGGACCAACAAATAGGAAGGTATTTCAGGTTTCAGACTCCTTTTCAGCTCCTAAAGCTGGGCAATCATATTTCTGGCAGGGAAAGAAGCCTCTTTTATGTTTTACCCAGAGGCCCACACAATGGATGCCTCTGAGATAAAAGCTGAAGGCAGCTTCACCCTGTTTCATGTTTGGAACAGATCAGTCTCCTCTTCCATATCGATGTAGTTTATCTGGAAAAGAGAATCTGCCACTCAAAATTATAACAGTTGATTTTGAAACTGAAAAGAGAAGGTATCTGTGATTCTCTTATTTAGGACTCTTCCCTTTGCCTCTGTGGTTTGCTTTATGTCTCCTGTCCATCCTCGCAGAGCTGAGTAAGGCTGTTCTTATCCAGCCACCTGCCTTTGTGCTGAGCAAACAAACCATCTGTCAAAACATTAAAGCTCATGTGAGGTACCATTGCATAGAAGGGACCAATTCATGTCCAATATTGACATCAGGTTATGTAGTCAGATGTCTTTTTAATCAATTCCACTTTTTGTGCCCCTAGGAACTGGGTGGAAGTGATATTCTTTGCAGCATTTGTGCTGGATACAGGCATGTGTTTGCTCAGAGCATCTCAGAAATGCTAGTGCAGTGAAATCATGAGGCAGGGGAGTATTCCCTGGATGTGGTTGTGTAACCAAGTTGTACTGAGTCTGTAGAGTTAAGAACAGGTCCAGTTCTCTTTCTTCTGGATGTCCCCCCGCCTCTTCTGTGTGTGTATGTGCACTCTAGAGAGGAGGTGTGTTTGTCTCTGCAGATGGACAAGACTTGATTCCTGATTTCCACTTTTTAATGGAATAAAAAGACCACGGACATGGAAAGAGCATGCCTTATAAAGGCAGTATAGGACAAGGCGTTTGTCCTATGAAAGATGCCTGTTTCATGCAAAGGCAGTTTTGGGGGTGGACTGTGAGGAAAGGGCACAGCAAATTCGGTTGCAGGACCCGAGTACTAAGATTCTTGGTTTTCTGTGAGGGAAATGGGAACAGGATGCCCCTTTCCTTGCGCATGATGGATGTTAGAGCTGTTCAGGACAAAGAAAAGGCAGCTGCATAGGTGCTAAATGAGCTAAATACTCCTTTTGCCCTGTTGTGATGACCTTGTGAGATGGAGTTGCTCAGTTAAGGCACTACACAAAAAACTTCCCTTCTTGTCCTTGGCTTGTTTTGAGCCTGGGGTCAATCAACATCTTCTTTTTCCCTACAGGACTTTGCTTAGTTGTTCAGAAGTGTGGTGCTGGGAGCTCTCAGCCTGGTTTGAGCTGCTGCTCCTGGGGAAGGGCTGGGGGCAGATGGGCTGGTGGATGACATAACGTCTCCGTGCTGGGCTCCCGTTGGCCCGGGGTGGCGGTGCTTGCTGGGGTGTGGTAGCCCTGAACGGAAGGGCAGACATTTCTTTTTTGCTGTGTGCTGCTTAGCCCTTATTAAACTCAGATGTTTCTAACGCCTTCCTCCGGGCTCTCATTATTGCTGTAAACATAGCAGAGCACAGGGAGCTTTTTCAAATCCTCATTCGAGGCAGCAATGGGTGACAGCTCTCCCCACATGAATTTATCACTCCAACCCGAGGGAGATTCTGCCTGTGTTTCCCCTAAAGAAAAAGACTTTTTCATCTGATGCCACTTCTCTTGTTCCTGCCTCGGGTTGCTTGGCTTCCTGGCTTTCTTCTTGCCTGATTCTGTCTTGTGCTTCCCCAGAACCTGTCTGGTTTCTGCCACCCTGCTCAATGTGGGCTGTCTGGCTGCTTGTCTCATCACTGTATCTTGTTCAAATGTTGAGTTGTTTGCATTTTCAGTGGCAGTGAAAGCGATACCAACTAAAATAAAGTTTCTGTTGCTGTGCTAGGATGAGTCAAAACGGCTCTCCTAGAAGAGACATCTAGAGCTGCCTGTCAGCAGGTCTGTATCTCAGCTGTACCTGTTCCAGATTTACTGTGTGCCTCTGACAGAAAATTATATTGCAGCATTCTGTAGAGGGAGAAAGAGGGGAGAGACTGCCATGGTAACAGGATCTTAGATGCTTCCTACCTATGAACCACAACTTCACCCAGCATGAGCTACTGTACCCCTGCGGGGGAACTTAGGAATCCTTGGTATCTCTGAATGTAACCCGCTAACTTTGAGGTAAATCCAGGCTATTTATAACCTCCTTGTACGCAGTTCTCCAAGGACTATATCCATTGGAAATCTACTTAGAAGTCTCAAATATCTGTCCATTTAATAGAATTCTTCTTTGAGCTGAGAAATTCTTGGCCCAGTTGAAGTATCAGAGCTGCTTTGTGCATAGCATTGGCTTGGTAAAAGCTGTGTTCCTGCAAGAAAGTCTCTGTCAGATCATCTGTATGACTCGTTCTTGTGACATTTGTGTCTCACTCTAGTCTTGTGTTGTCCCTTGTTGTAAATTGAGCTAGAGCTCTTGACAGTTCAGAACCAGGATATGGCAGATGTTAGGAAGGTCATTGCCATTTTGATGCTGTATTTAGTCACTGGGTGCTAAGTTTCCTTTTGGAAATTTAGGCTATCCAAAGACACTTAAAGATGAGCTACATTGTTGCAAGGTTCTCAAAATCTAGTCCCTTGAGTCTCTGGCTTGGTTTAAATTGCCCTTCAAAAGTTTCTGGCATGTGGGGAGGTACAGAGAGCTTTTCTCAGTTGTGACTCTACACCTCCAAGAAAACACTGATTTAATTAGCGGTCACTGCAAATTTGAGGTGAACTTTTTATGCAGCTTTTAATAAACTTAGAGCTAAAATGGCAGCGCCCCTGAGAACCGAGCTGTCAGCTTGTGTCTGTCACTGGCACCAGCAGTACAGGACAGAGAAAATCTGATATGCTTAAGCTTCAGTATTTCAACATGGCAAACCCTGCTAACCTAAACACTGAGGGGGGAGCTGCATTCTTTGCTATGCCTAATCTCTGTATTTTGTTAAACATGCATTCCTGCCAGAACTTTATTGGACAGAACAATAGTGACCAGCTGGGCAAGTGACCCTGGCTTTTCTGGTCGGCAGAGGAATTCAGCATCTGAGAAGTTCAGATTCTCATGTGCAGCTTAAAGTGATCTGGTTTTAGTTGCTTTTAATTATTAGCTGGCTGATTCATAAGGCTTTGTTTTCCACCCTCTTTCCCAAGAAAAAGACTATTTCCTTAAATGCTCAATATATATTCTATAGGGCAGCGCAAAGTCTGGGAACTGAGACTTGCAAGTTCTCTGTCTTTTCTTTCTCCTAAATAAAATGGTAATAGTAATACTTCCCTTCATGTAAGAGAAGGCTCTGGGGAGTATTTCACGAGGGTGTGGTAATATCTTAGAGGGAAAGCTACAAAATCCAAAGGATTGTATATGAATTTATGCTGAAGTTTATAATAAATCTATGAATGATAATACTTGGCTTTTGTATAAACTTCCACTCTTACAGAATAGAGGTCATTGTGCTCCCTGTTTACTGCATCTCTCTGAGTCTGGATGACTGAAATTGGTCTTTGGGAGTAAGTGTTTGCCTGAGCTCTGCAGAGAAGGATTAGTTTGAAGGGGATGCTGAGGGGTGGGAGAGGGAAGTGCTGAGCAGGGCAGACTGGATTGACCAGCAGCAGAGGGCTGGGTGATGGCACAGGCTGAGGGGCTTTCCTGTCCCCAGGGTGGTTTTTGGGAGCCTGGATGTGGGACATACCTTTAGAAGCAGCACTAGCTGATGGGCTCAGGACATAAATGCCTGTGGCAATGGGTGTGACCCACGAGCACCAGCCTTGGAGCAAAGGTAGCTCTGGGCTGTGATGCTGCAAACTTTCCCTGTTCCTATCTGAAGTACAGCAGAGAGCAAAAAGGCAAATTGGCTCTGTAGGATGTTAGAGTGCTTGGCTTAATGCTGCTGTAAATCAGCATAACCTGCAGCAAAAGCTTTAGTCTCCCTGCAGTGTATTTCTGGATACAGCACCGAGCCAAAGGGTTTAAACTATCACACAGTAAAATGCTGTCTCTGGGGCAGCTGTTACTGGAAGTCACTAATGTATATCACAAATGATACAAAAATTTTGGATTACAGAGTGGTAGGAATTCTTAGGCTGTTGGCCTGTGGATAAGCTTTGAATGAGTGTGCATTGCAAGCAGAAATAATAGGATCTCATATTGCCAAGCACTAGAGAAATACTTGAGGCCTGATACTGTAATTAAAAGTCTGCTAAAACCCTTGCAAGACTTCTGCAACCAAACCCATTGGAAATTTATTTCAAGAACCACAGCAACATACTAATTTTCTTGGGTAATGTCCTTTGAAGCAATCAAGCTCTCTAATTATGTCTGTGAGGCCTTGCCAAGTGGTTCTTGGCATCTGAACTAGAAGGTTTTCAAAGTAGCTTCTGCAAATGACTATGGAATTTTGCTGAAGGTAAACTTTCAGCTCCCAGGTACCATTTGGAGAAGTGGCTGCATAACTTTTAGTAAGGTTATGGTGAAGCTGTGTATCTCTACACTGGCTGGGAAGAAGGGAGAGAAAAGTGGGAATGTGGAAATTACTGGAGTCATCCCAGCTTGTCTCTTGAATTGAATGCAGCTAGAAACAGGGTTGATTTGTGTCGGACATTTCAGCTGGTGTCCTGGCTGAGCCTGGGAGTCATCTCGTGCTGCCTGTGTCTGGGTGGTGGATTGGATCTCAGCATCCCTGAGGAGGTAAGATTGGCTTTGCAGGGCATCTCCATGAGCTCTGATGTCTGGGGGTGGTTTGAGGTTTTTGTTGTTGTTGTTGTTTGGTTGGATTTTTTTAACCAACCAGCCAAAAAAACCCACCACAAAGGCTGACACCAAACTCTAACATTTTACTGGAACCGCACACTTCCTAAAGGCTTGTGGCTCAAATGTTGCCAGTAACAGCTGGATACGTGAACAGGCTGTTTCCGTGGACATACCTACAGCAAGGGCAACCAGTTCAAGAGTTGTTCCGTCATTCTGTGCTCTGAGGTTCTACCAACCTTTTGGATTTGTGTACGAGGGTTGTTTCAAGTGAAACTCAAACCATTTCTTCCTGTTGGGACATGAGTCTGTCACAGCCATTTAATGTGATTCTCAGCACTGCAGTGTTCATGTATCCCCCTATAGCTCCTCAGAAATGGCTCAAGTGAGTGCTGTGGCCATGGCAGCTGCTGGCTTTGCTTCCAGGGTGGCTAAATCTGGCACTATCCTTTGCTGAGACGATACACAGAAAAATTTCTCCAAACTGTAGTGAAAGGTGTAGAGGAAACCTCTTATGTGTGTTTGTACAAGGGAGGAAAAACCACAAACAAGTTTGAGCTGTGGTGTGTGAAGGCTGTTTGTGTGCATACTTAGTGCAATAATAAACACAGATTGTTACTGTGTGTCACTCACACATTTGCTGGTTTGCCCTCAGCCAGTAAAGCAACAGTAAGATGTTCTTCCCAAACTATGAAAAAGGTACCAGAAATACAGAATAACTGCCACCCATTGATAAAATTCAGGTTATAATTGCTTGTTTTAATCAAACTTTTATCTTCCATGCTGTTTGTGTCACTCTTCATCTTCTGATGGAAGAAACGTGTGTAAATAGAAGAAGAGGAAAAAAAGTTAATCTCTCTTTAATGATTTTGCCTTGAACTTGCCCCAAGCTTTTGTAAGTATTGTATGTTTAATGTCTTTAGTGTCAGCCACTGCTTTGCACACAAAGACAGAGACCCTCTCACCAATAACTCCAGACATTCTCACTCCCAGCAGGATGATGAGGGATGCCTGTGAAGCATTTGCTTTAGGAGTTTGGTTCATTTGTGGGCATCAGTTTGCACCCTCACCAGTTTGTGGTTAAAATGCTTTATGTTGTGGAGTTTTGCACTTTGCCATGGTGGAGCAGTTTGGTTGCTCTGCCCTTTTGCATTGGCAGGTAACTTTTAACTTAAACCACTACCAAAGAAATCCTACAAATCCCCATCTAACGGAGTTTGCTGTACAATTGCACACAGAACAGGGCAGGAATTTTTCTGACCAAATGCCTTTATCTCTCCTTCAGACCTCCTGCTGTCCCCTCTCTTGCTCAGTGCTGCTTTCTCCCCATCCGGTTTCTCACGTGTGTACTCGGGAATGTTTCAAGGCAGTGTTATCATTCCTAAGGAATCTACTGTGCGTGCACAGGCTATGGAGTTTTTTTTTTCAGCTGTTATTACTTGGCCAAATCAAACCCATTTTCCACCTGGATACCGAAATGTAGATCTCCTCCCTTCCAAACAGAGGCTTCCAAAGCACTGAGGCACTAAAGCGGTTTCTTAGATTGCTCAAGAATTTTTTAATAATAGAGAAAGGTGCTAGTGTTTCTGTTCACAAGAGAAAGGCTTTCTTTATTTGAGCTCTTTTTATTTCTAATGAACAAATTGGGTTGGAGCAGGGCTTAAAAGGAGAATACCAATAATTGTTCTTGGCTAGAAATGAGGTATGGTGACTGCTTCCAAAACCAGTGAAAGCTTAGGAAGTTGTGTTAAAAGCAGAACAAACCTTTTACATTGAAAATAGGTAGGTAGAGCACTTAGTTTCTTGCTGTCTCTTTACAGTCTGTCTGTGGACAGATAGCAAAGTGCAGGGGGTTCTGTGTGATTAAAACACACCTGCTGAAGAGTGAGTTTAAAACATGATGAGGCAACACTGGGTGCTCAGTAGCAGGGGTTTGGGACTACTGTGTGTAAAGAGCTGAGCTACAGCAAATGCTATGGGGTTATTTTTTATGCCATCAGGTGGGAGCAGTCAGGAGAGTGTAAGAGTAGGAGTGTGGAGGAAGGTGAAAAGGAGGCTGCTGGTGCAGCAGGTTGTTGTACCTGGAACTGCCTCATCCAAGCCATGCTAGAGTTGCAGGGAAGTTTCAATGAGGCCTCTATTGAAGTGCAGAGGAGGCTCTTTGGGAGGACTGGGGAAGTGTTCTAGAGCAATTAACTTCATTTAGATAGGCACTGGGAATTACTGGCTTGAGAGGGAGGCAAGGAAGGGAAAGATATGATAAACTAACCACCCATGGATGTGGACATGTGTTTGTAGAGGCTGTTGCTAGTTTGCTACACTAATGGTGGTTTTTAAGAGTTTTAGCCTGTTCAAGTTGGAATTTATTAACCTTAAAGCTATTGATACATTCTCCTGCCTTAGCTCAGTTTCTGATCTTGCTCTCAATATGCCCTTGGATCAAAACTTGCTGTTGTAAAGGTCAAACTCAGCTCTCTGATTACAGAACAGATCTCAGTTCTGATGTTCCTACTTCCCTACACATGAAACTCCCATGGGTGTGACTGGAACAATAGGATTATTTTCCAAATTATTTTTTATTGTAGTAACGCCTAGGACAGCCTTATGCCAGGCATGGCAGACACGGAATAAAAAGTTTTCAATTTAAATAGCAAATTAACACACAAGCTTTGGAGTTTGTTTTTCAGGCTGATTAACACTTTGAATACCCAGGCAGAGAGGTTTTCCAAGGCTTTGTTTTCACTGAACTGGGTCTTGTGGCTTATCCTGGGGATGTCTGAGCTGAGCTGGGGGTAACAGCCTGATTTATCTACTGCACACAGCACAGCCTGGTGTTCAGATGACCTGGCACATTGGTAGAGCAGTTACGGGAGAAAAGTGCTTTGCTCTTGAGGTACTGGTCATGTTAGTGGGGTACAGCTGTCCCCAAAAGCATCTTCCTGGAGCACCAGCAGGAGTCTTGTCTCAGGCCTGGTACAAATGCTGGCTCAGGGGTACCTGAGCTTCAGCTGCCTCACTGAACACAAGTGGCTAATCTGAGAAATCTACAAGGAAGAAGAGAAATTGTTGATCTCGAAGCAAAATAAGAAGATGGATTTGTCTGGACTGTCCTATTGTTTCTAATCACCTCCTTCAGCAGAGGAAACATTAGAAAACTGTAGGGTTTTCTTGTACTTGAGGAAAGGCTGCTTCCTTGGTGGTTTCAGTGGGCTTGTTATCACATCTGGCTCTTTGAAAGTCACCTGAACCAGGAGCCGTGTGCAATACAGCTGAGCCTGCATACCTGCTGCAGCTTCACTCTGGAAGAGGTGCCTTTGGCTCGCTCTTTGAAAGTCACCTGAACCAGGAGCCGTGTGCAATACAGCTGAGCCTGCATACCTGCTGCAGCTTCACTCTGGAAGAGGTGCCTTTGGCTCATGAAATCCTGTTCCCAGCAGTGATGGGCAACCACACAGTAGGTCGCTACTTAGAAAAGTCTGCTGTAGGTCCCTTGTGCACCAGAGCCCACAAATTCCTTTACAAGTTGCTGACCAAATGAAGACCTAGACTGAAACAATTGTAATGTGCCACAGGGAAAGAGAAGGCGGCACGTGGAAGAAGTTCTGCTAGAGGAGTTGTGGGTTCAGTTTTCTTGACACAGCTGTTTGTGTAGCTATTTCCAGTTGCAACCTAAGACTTGTGAATCTGAAGGTGATACTTTGATCTGGTTTTTGATACCTTTTGGGGCTCACTGCTCTGAGGGTTGAAAAACATAAGGAAAACACATCTGCATTCCCTTAAAGAGAAAGCAATGTGCTGTCTGCAGGATCTCTAGCTATCTTTTTCTTTCTAGCTATCAAAAGGATGTACCTGTGTCCAGTGGCAGCAATATCCCAACTGTTCAGCTCCAGGAAAACCCAAAACATGCATGTTAACCTGAGCAGATTAACATCATGCAATAGTAGGAAGCAATGACTTGATCATGCCATCCTGATTTTTTTTTTTATACACTCAGCACTGTCCTTTTGACATTGCCTTTTGTTCTTGCTGTAGTTTGTGGTTTTTGGTGCCAGTATAATGCTAATGAAAAACACTGCTTCATTTGGGCCAAGTGCCTGTGTTCCTGTCATGCATATGGCATTCATTACTGCTGGTAAGTGCTGTGAGTTTGGCACCAGAAGGCTGAATGAGAGGCACAAAGATGCTCTGTTGTCTGTACAGCACTCTATAAGCAAAAAACTGAAACAAATTTGGGAGCAGGCCCTGTCCAATCCCTGCAGACTGGCTGGCGATGCAGATACAGGCTCTGTAGGGCAAAGGGTGTGACTTAAGGAGATGCTGAAACCAGCAGGAGCCTGATTTGTCCCTTTTGGAGGAGTGAATTGTGCAAAGTGTTTTGTTACAGGGTAATGTGGTAAGGGGAATTACAGACAGCTATGGGCACTGCCTTTGTGCATGGTGGAGGAGCAGCTGTAGCCACGACAGGAGCAGCAGTAAAGCACAGGATGCTCTCACAGGGTCAGCGACTCATACTGGTTTGCCTAATGTTTTCCTCTCTGCAAAGGTTTTGAGGACAAGCAGGTGTGTGTCAGTGCCCCATTCTTCTACTTTAAATTCACACTCTTCTACTTGCTAATTCAAAGCTAGAGTTTAAATCTGAATGGATTTTTGTAACTTAGATGTACTGACTTTTATCAAAGTTAGTCTGGTGCTATTAATGAGGGTCAGGGTCACTGCCTCAGCTTAATCAGTTCTAGATCAGACCCTCAGAGTAGGACACAGACAAGTACCAAATGTAGACTTTGACCACAGGGATCTGTTTCAGACAAATAGTTGGTGTGCCAAATCCCAGCTCTCTACTTTCAACCAAGGTCGTAAGGATTTTTTTTTCTTCCATGATCCCACCCCTCTTTTCAAGGTCAGGCTTTTTAGGAACGAACAAACCAATACTATGGATGTATTCACAGTATGGAGGTGTTAGACCTATCTACAACCATGTTATCCAGCTGTGCAAAAATATTTAGACTCAGGTTCTTCTTTTGAAAGGCTCTAATTCAAGCAGCTTTTATGACATACTTGGTTGTAATTGTGCATGATTTCCACGCTGCATGGATATCAAATGCCAAATTCCATCAAGTCAGTCTAATTTAACAAAGACAGATTCCATGGATATTTTTGTACATTTCCTCTTTCCTCCCTCTGTGAACACTGAAAATGACTGTCTTCTCATTGATTGTGATAAGCTCAGGGGAGGGAGCAGCAAAACATTTCAGTGCATAAAAGAATGTCTGTAAAAGCAAAGAACTTCAAAGGAGTGAATCCCCTTTTATTTCTGAGCACTCAGTCATGGACTAACTTCTTTCATTTTCATGCTGAAGGTAATTATGGTTCAGGTCAACCATATTTATGGTTTGATTCAGTTGGAACGTGTCACTGGCAAACTGAGAGGAGATGGGTGCTGGGTATAAATCAGTGGGATTGGAGGATTATTCCTTGTGTCTTCTCAGCCCTCTGCCCTTATGCACACACAAACAGGTATGCAGGCACAGAGGGGTATGTTTTGAATGGGATCCGTTTGTTTCTGATACTACCTCCCTGATCAACATTTAAATCTTCATCTGCCTCTGTTCTATCCTGCATTAATATCAGTGCTGATGCTCTACAAGTGAATCAAGGGTGTGTAATAGGTGAGTGTTCTCATCTTCACAGCCCCTCCTGCAGTAGCTGCAGCAGCTGGAAGGTGCCTTGTGAATGAGTTTGAAAGTTAGAAGAGAAGAGGAATGTTCTCATGGCTGAAGGGAGCTGAATGTGGCTCTGGGGAACTGGATTCCCTCCTTGTCTCTGAAGAAGAGTTGCACATGTGTTCCATAGTATTTAGCTATTCTGCTTCTAGGTGTTTAATAATTCCAGTAGAGAGAGGTTTTCCCTTAGCCCCTGTAACTTTAGTGGCTGCAGGAGGATAAGGTAAAACCTTGTGCAGTTTCCTATGGATTGTAGAAGGCTCACCCCTCGAGGTAGTGCTTTTTGCAGGGTCATCCCTGCACAAAACAAAGCAAGGAAAGCACAATTAAATGTGCTTGGCTGCAGAACTTGCTAAAGATTGAGGCTGCTGTGCCGACTGAACTGTGTTTTCCTCCTAAGGTAAAGATTCCTCTAGGACTAAACTCCCTCCAGCAGTCTCTGATAATCCACTTTGTGTGGGAAAACTTAAGGCTGTTATTGGCAAGTGAGTTTTTGAAGTGCACTAAGCACAGAACATATTGCGCCCCGGGGAAGGGTTATGCCATTGGGAGGTTCCTAGATAAATTGTCCCATCTTACTCTGCTAGCCAGAACTTATTTTTATGGCCACTTTGTTCAGACTCTTATTGTGGGGGTGGAGTGGTGGTATGTGCAGAGAGATTGGAGTTCCTTCCAACCTTTGTCTGACCAGCAGAGTGGAGAGAGAGACCCGGAACTTGTCTTGTTCTTGTTCGTGCCTCTGGCTCTCTGCTGCTTCAAATGGCTGCTGCTGTCTGGCTTCAGAAACACTAGCAGCCTTCCAATTTTATTCCTTTCCCAAAATGAATGGGCTGTTACAAAGATTTTTCTCCCTTTTTCGCAAGAGTCAGGGTAACCTCTATTAGTGACTATGAAGTGCTCAGTGGGAGTAAGACATGCGTAAAACATCAATATTGACAACAAGATTACTGTGGCTTGTCATGGCTTCTGACTTGCAGGCCTCTTAAAGCTTTGTAATGGAGGAGCAGAATCTGCTTTGGGCTGAACTCTGTCATCATAAGCTTCCGTACGGCCAGCCCCTCGCCCTGCCAGGTGGTCTTTCATGGATTCCTTAGCAATGGTCCATCTATCTACAGGCCCGAATCAATCCATCAACTCTGAACATTCCAAGATCGTGGAGACTGCTGGTTACAATTGAATTTTGTAGCTGGCTCTTTGCTGGACAACGAGCTGGATGACAGCCTTGATCCTAAAACCTAGTTACCTGGGGAGAGCATGAATACAGCCAAAAACAGGGGAAACTTAAGCCCAACTTGGCTTTTATCTGAGCTTTCCAGTAACATGTGATGGGATTGTTTCCTCTTTAGCCATGTCACAGCAGTAAAGAGTAATCTGGTCACAGCCAACTGAATTAGCTGGTAAACTTGATCCTGATGAGAGTCAAGGCACATTCAGGGAGGTGTGTATTTGTGAATAAGGAAGGAATAATGTAGTTTTGTAGAACTGGATGGTTCAGGAAGAGATACCCCAGAGAGCCTGGCAGACTTTGAATCTGCATTTCTTGGTATGTAGAGGGCCACTTCTGCTCCTGGCCTCAGGGGAATATATAAATAACTAACCCCTCCTAATGCTGGGCTCCAGCACACAGTGTATGGATTGCTGTTCTGGCAGAGCAAATGGGATGCTGTACCATTTACACAGAGAAAAGGGCACAGTTTGCTTTCATTGAGTCAGAATGGCAACTTTTTCCCAGTGAAAGTCAGTGACCTTCTGATTTTATTGAAATTCCTCTCTAGGATTGCAGGGAAATTGATAGCTCCAGTGAAAAATGTTATGAGGAAACTTGGGGAAATCTATCTAGCTATCAAAACACTCCTACTGTTTTCTGTGCCCTAAATGTTGATCTCTGCTAAGTATAACACACAGTGTGTTATCCTTATGGAAACAAAAAGATAATTCAGTGCAGTTGTTTACACAGGAGAAAGCTTTAGGGCAAGCCACAAGCATCAGAAATGCCAGCCTCGCTGAGAGGCCTCTGTGATATTTATTGAGAGTGGGGAGGGTCAGTTTGTGCCCAAACACATGGAACAGGTGCTGATGAAGCAACCCTGCATATTAAGCGTTCCCCCACTCCCAGAAAGAATTTTCTTCCTTCTGGCTTGTCCAGTTAAGTCTCTACCAAACCCACACCAAAGCTCCATTTTACTCAGCTCTACAATAGCATACAGAGCCCAGCTGGTAGGACAGGTTCTGCTGGAAGCAGTTCCGAGCTGATGGGAGCATGGTGTGCTCTGAGGCCATGCATTTCGGGAGCTGGAGCCGAGTCCTTCAGTCCAGTGAGAGCATCATCCCACGGGTGCCGTGTGGGAGGTGGTGCCTGCTGTAGGTCTGTCCTTGGCAGGGCACGGCGGCCCTGGCTTTGTGTGTGGAGTGGAACTGTCATCCCATCCAAAGAAGTGATTAGGCAAGAATGCAGCCGCTTTCATTGTCGAGCTGCACCCTCCCGATTCACCGGCTGCTTGCTGAGTCCTGATCAGTTCAGCCCCGTGGTTCTGACACTGCTCAGTTTGTGATCCCTTCTCCAGTGAAATGGAGCCACCTAACAGCCAGGTGGCTTTTCTCTTGTGGACCACCTGGAACGTCCTCCAGGGACCCCAAGGACATAGAGAAGCTTGGAAAAAAGCCAGCAGTTTGGGCTAGGAAAGACGCAAACGCTGCTTTTGGGGATGGCTCTGTGAGTGTGTTGTGGTGTGAGTGTATCTAAGCATTCATGGGGGAGGGAGGGATGGATGGAGGGACGAGTGGATGGGTGGAGAGATCCCCTATGCACCCCGTGGGCTTAGGAAACAGTACTGTGCAAATCCCAGTGGTGAGAAGGGAGGAAAGATGAAGCTTCCTGTCAGTGTCTTCCCATCCATGAAATGATTGCTCTAACTCAGTCATGCTATCCAGGAATTAAGCTTTGATATGTGAGTGTGTGGCTCTGCTGGAACATACAGTATTTTAGCTTGGTTATCTGTTACCTTACACTTCTCCACCCTCTGCAGGCCCTTTTCTTTCTCACTGTTGGATCAGGCTATAAGACATCCAGAATCTCCAGGGGTGAACTGTGAGTCCAAATAAACTCCTGCTGAGGGGTGCAGGAAGTTCAGAGAGTCAGCGGGGTGCAGGTATGGCTCCATCTCTGGTGTCTGCCTACAGAAGCAAACTGCAGCTCCAGCTTTTTGTGTGAACCCAGATGCCCTGGGAAATCCTCTCAGGCTGTTCTCCATGTGCTCTTGAAGGTGAGGATTTTTTGTGCCCTCTAATGTCCAGGTGCCTGAAGCCATCACTGCTGTTGCTGAGTCAGCAGAGAGCAGGCACCTCTTGGCATCTGCTGCGGGAGGGATCTGTTTAAGCTCCAAATAGGAGTTTGCAGGGTATCTCCAAGTGGAAGCAAACTATTGATTTTGTTGTTCCATTTAGCCTGAAGGGTCCACAGTGACATCCTGAACCTACACATTAAACATGATGAGATATCTGCTGGCATCAACACCCGTATTCCCTCTGGGAAAACATGTCAGCCATGATCAAGATGTGAGATCTCGGTCTGTAGCCCCAGAAGGAAACTGTCTAAATCAGCAGCTTGCAGGCCATGATCTGCAGATCCTCTGTTGTGGGTGAAAGTCTTGCAAGAATTAAATAGGGTGTGAGAGGAGGGGGTGTTTCTTTGGAAAGAGCTGGAAGAAATGGACCAAGTGAAACTCCTCTCTCTAAGCAAGTTCCATGCTGCAGGACATTATGCTAAATATGCTGGTCATGAGCATGCATGAGATCCTAAAGAAGCTGCTCTTTGGATCATTTTGTTTGCTTGGTTGGAATATTCTTTTTGGATAAGCAGCAATATATTCTCTGCCATCCTGGATGCATGCCAGTAAAAGTCCTAAACTTCCTTTCTAGCATCTGTATATAATAAAAAGGGTCATTTATAATCTCTGTAAGTCATGATGGGGCCTTTTGTCATGTTGTCGGAAGCCTGCTTGCATTCTGGAGGCTGTTCTTGCTGACTTTTGTCTTTCAAAGAGAAGTCTTGGGATGGTTTTGTCTGACTTTTTTCTCTTGTAATCACTGTGCTATTTTATTTGCAGTGAATTCCAAGCTGTATATCCTAATGCATCCTTGACCAACTGTGTTCCTGTATTTGTCTCACCTGCTTGTGTGCCACAGTAAAAAAACCCCCTGAAAATTGTATTTGTGGGAAAATTATGCTATCTATGGGAAGCCAAGAGTGTGATGTACCTTTCACTCCTGGCTGTGGGTACCTTTGTAACCAAACTCTCCCTCCTGTTGGTAAAGAGAGAAGCTGGAGAAATTTGTGTTCACATTTGATAGGCTGACTATCTTTGGGGTCTGACCTTTTTTTATTTATGCCCACACTGGTGTTTCTGCTTTCGAGATGAGGTGGTAGGTGTGGTAGTTTATCACTGTCACTGCTCTCTCTGTGCTCCTGCTCAGGAAGGTGAAAGATTGTCCCTGGATTTGAGTGAAGGATCTGTTTACCCTGCCGTGAGCTGTCAGTCCTGTTCAGCCCGGCAAACCCAGGTGATGGCTTCAGGCAAAGAAAGCAATGAATGGAGAGCCTCGGGGAACTTCTCACTTCCTGTAGTGATTGATTCCTTTTATAACAGGTCCCTGTGCAGGTCATGTGAAGAAATGAACCTGGGAAGGTGTTGGGTTTCTCCCCACCCCAACGTGCTGTAAAATGGGAGCAGCCTTTATCTTCAGCTGTTGCCCAAGGCTCTGTCACGAGGTTGCACCAAGTTCTGTTCAGCACCTCTCACGTCCATGAAAGGCTGTTCCCAAGCAGGAATTAGAACCTGACTGCCAAATTCCTTGGACTTGCAAGGGAATATGTGAACTTGCTCTACTTAGTCCTTAGAATAATCTGTTAAAAATGTGAGACCTACTCAGATAACAGCAGTTTGGGGCTTGTTTGGAAAGAAAATCTATGCATTGCAGCAGCACCCACTGAGTAGAAGCCCTGGCAGAATCAGTTCTGTATGTAGCTTAGAATAATCAAGATTTCTTGCAGTTTTTGCCAGAGGTGGCCTGAACAGTGCCACCTCCAGAGCCACGCATGAAGTGCCAGACTCCCAAGCTGGTTGAAAATAATTCTTGAAGGAGCAAGAAGACACTAAATTTGTGTCTGTGCAAGGGAAGGCATAGAGGGTAATGATTAGTTTCCAATTTCCCCTTAGGAGTTGCAATTTTGAGCTGCCATTGTCCATTAACAAGGGCAGATTCCCTCTGGCAATTCCAGAGTCTGCCCCCATCACCTGCCTTTCTCTTCTGGGGTGTGTGGTGGTGTTTGCCTTCATTCACCTCATTTCCCTTCAGGAATATGAAGCTGTCTAATTTCAGCATCAGATATGGAAGGTTTTTTCAGAGTGCAGTTGATTTTTAATTTTTTTTTCCATCTGACACAGAAGTACCTTGTGTGTACTCAAGAAAGGGGGATGAGTTGTCTCGTAAACCCAGCAAAACCAACACTAGCATGAAATAATCAGTGTAGGATAATCCATGTACCCTGTAAACAGCAATTCTTCCCAGCTGACTCTGGGAGAAGGCCAGAGGGACACACATACAAGCTACATAACAGTTAAAGCGTAATGTGTAATTAAATATTTATTTGGATTTCATTGACAAACCAGAAAAGACCTTAACATTAGGGGAGGTACTCAAGTCCTTGATAATTATACTCTGATTTAAGTTGTTCAGTAACTATTCTGAATTTGTTTCCAGTATTTATGGCCCTTCATGCTCTGTTACATGTTGCTAGTGAGGATACTGCTGATTCCTTCCTCTCCTGTGGTGGGAACAATTCATTTACTCCTCACATCTTAATGAGAAGTTTTGGTTTTCATGACTTCAGGACACATTATTCTGCCATTATCCTGGCAGGTTCTGTGCATGTGCAGGTTGTTTTACCTGACATGAAATGCTTTTGCTCTGAGGCTCGTGCACAGCTGCTGTCCTTCCCATGGCTGGAAGCACTGGGCTAAAAACGTGTTCAGGGTAAATAACGCAGAGCTGTGGTTTTCCCAACCCCTTTTGTTCTCCCCCTTTCTCGTGGCCACTTTTTCTTCCATGCTCAACTGGCTGCTCCCATGGCAGGAGGAGGTATTACCCCTGTCTGGACAAACCCCATGACTAAAGCTTGGAGAGACCACATGGCAGATTGCACCCAGTGTGCAAGTGAAATGAAAAGGAAAACTACTTTGAATTATCACATTTTCAGCCTTTAGCTCATTTAGTCATTGTTTCTTCTGGTCCTGCTCCCTAAACTTTGTGTGGAAGTTGTGTTGAGCCCGTTAAAGGGTCTGATGTCATCATGTGATCAGAAGCTTCATGAACTTTCTCTTTTTGCCCCTTGTTTTGCCCATTGGTTTGATGCTGGAGAGGTTAATAGAGACATTTGGGTACTCGGGTGTCTGATCCCTATTTATACACCACAGATCCCTGAAAAATCTGAGATAAGTGGTTCTGTAAGACCTCCCTGCCCACCTCAGGTGTGACCACAGTCCACACTTGCTGATGAGGAATCACAGGGGGGTTTATGGGGAGCAGGAGCAGTGTCTCAGGGAAAGCTGCACTACTGAGCCTTGTCCCTGCTGCTGGGCTTTTGGCACTGGGCACAGAGCCACCCCTCCCTGGGTGTGCCAGCGTTCCTGGCCGGCTGTAGCCCAAAGGTCAGTGAGCAGCCCGCTGGCCCCATGTGGTTCTGGCATGTGTGCCTCCTATTCATGGAAATGGGAGCTAACCAGAGAGCAGGGATTCCTGTGGAGATGGGAGGGGAATGCAGCAAGGGGAAAAAACCAACAAATGCTGTAAATGGCATGTTCTGGAGAAATCAAACTGACAGAGAGGAGGTGGTTTAGGGAAGGAGAAGGGAATGTGCAGGTGCATTTCCACTGTGCAAGCAGTTTGATTTTTAGTGTGCAAGACTGGGGAGTCACTGTGGTGCTTGAAGGGATCAGTTCTATTGAGGCCTCTTGCTTTAAGACGGATGAGGAGCCAGGACTCCTCTGGTTCAGCAGGGAATGTTACACAAGCACTGGGTGTGTTTTGGAGCACAAACTGGTGTCTTCACTTCCCACAGTGACCCCAGTTCTGATCCCCAGTCAGAAGGAAAGTGGCTCTCAAACCTGTTAACTGATGTACAAAAGCATCACAAAACATTCCACACCAAAATATTCACAAAAACATGAACCAATATTTGGCAAAGATGAGCAATGCTTATTGCTCATCTTACAAGGGGGAAATGAAAATAACCTTTTTTGTATCCCCTCAAGCATGTCACTGGAACTTAAAACATTTTTTTTTCAGAGAAGGTCCCTGAAGGGTCTCTAGGTCCAAATTCCCTGTGCTGACACTGCAGTTCCTTCTGTCTCATACACCTTGCAGTGAGGGGTCTGTCTCTCTCTTATTTTCTTAGGAGACAGTGTAAGACACTCCTCCCTCCCTCCCTTGCTCGTTTTTAGGCTGTAACCTCAGCAGGACAACAACAGGACTTGTTCAGCACCCAGCTTGTTTGAGCCCTGCTGACAGAGAACTCCACCACACCAAAAAGCAGAATTTTCCAACTCTGCTGTCGTTCAGAATGGTGGGAGGCTGGGGACTGATACCGTAACAAGCAGGATGGAATTAAGACCAGTACAATGGGAGCTGACTATCAGGAGATTTGGAACACTTCTTTTTTTTCCTCAAGTCCTATTGTTTCTGATAAGTCACAGAACTAAATTATGCGCTGTAAAACTGGCCTCTGACAACCAAGCAACAGGCAAAACTGGATCTGTGGTTCAGGTTGGCAGAAGCTGGGAATCTTTCTGCAGCTATTGGAAGGAGAGGGTGGTCTGTTTTTACTGCGGTCTGGTGTATGTCGGTTCACTGGCTGTCTTACTGGGGCCGATTAATGTGTGTCCTTTCTCTCTGCAGGCACTGGTGTCACTACACGGTCACAAGGACAGTCTCCTGCCAGGTGCAGAACGGGTCAGAAACGGTGATCCAGAGAGTTTATCAGAGCTGCCGGTGGCCAGGACCTTGTGCCAACTTAGTGAGGTAAAAATCTTCCTGTCTCATGTTGCCCAAAGCTTCCTGCCCTTCCCCTTTGGCTGGTTGCTGGTGAGTACTGCAGAGAGGGCTGAGGTCAGAGGGTCACTTGGGATATCCTACTTTGGGGTGCTGTGACTGAAGAATGCCACTGGTGATAACTGCAGGGTAGTCACAGGTGAAGGTAAGCGTAGCATTGTTTCCCATTTTAGGAACTCTCTAAACACAGACAGAGTCTAGTTTAGAAAGGAGATATTGTTTATTCTGTGCAAAGTGGAGGTTTCCACAAATCAAGCACACCAAGGGGTAAAATACTACAGCTTTTATAGAGGAAAGTTTACGTGAACCCACCTATCTAATATCCATTCTCCACCTACCTAATGCCTATTTATTTGGGTGATATAATCTTACACAAGATGCTTGAAACACAAAGTTCTTTTCTTCATTAAGCAACTTCTATTGTAGAAGTCATGTGACAACATCAGTTACATTTACAAAAGAGAAGAAAATTCATCCTGTGGACAGATAGTTCAATTTAAGGACATCAGTATTAGGACAAGTTATGTGAAACAGTTTTTAGCTCAGGCTGTAGTGCCAGTTTGTGCTTCTCCACACAGGAGGCTGCTGCTGGTCAGGCATGGAAGCAGATAAATGTTCGGTGTGACTGAACAGGGTGAGCAGGGGTGCTGGATCAATGGTCCTGTGTGACTTGTTGGTATCAAATCCCTGTACTCAGGGTTGTAGTGGTAATATTGATCACATACACTGGAAAGCTGTGATCAAATCCCTTATAGGCGATGAGGGACAAAGGTAATGTGCCCTGGATCTTCCAGAGTGGAATTTCTTCAGATGTCCTGGATCTCAACACCCTTGAAAGTCATGTTAAAACAGAATGCCCTCCTCAAACGAGAAACAAAGCTACACATCAGAAACTTGCCCTGAGCCTGCTTTGCCTTTCGATCATTTATAGTCTTGGAACCTACTTTTAAGAAGGAAAAAAAAAAAAAAAAGTGTGAAATAGCTGTCCCCAGTTACCACCTTTCAGTAAAATGTCTTTGCATTGTTGAGCTTTGCCTTCTCTGAAAGACATTCTCAGAGCAGAACAGTGTTACCCACCCATGTGGGAATTGGGGCAAAAAAGCCATTGTGCTCTAAATTTGCACCTAGCTTCTAAAAAAATTTCCCAAGTAGACAAGCCATAACTTAGCTCACAGAGCTCACTCATTTTAACGTTATTGTTACCAATTCACCCACAGGGCACTGGTTGAGGTCCTCTTGTAGTTGTGAACTGCAGGCTGAGACACACCTCCCTGTTCTTGTGACACTTCATCTGGAATTCACATTTTGCTGTTCATGGGGCTGTTCCCATAGTTGGTTCTCCAGTTTCCACTTGGCCAGTGGTCAGTTTCAGTTTTTTCACTTGTAATATATCTGCTTTGGTGTCTCTTTGGTCTTTATGCAAGTCTGTGGTTGAAACACTTCATATTTTACACTGTCATGGCCAAACTTCTGTTGAAGCTTTTTAATTTCCCAGGCTTTTTAGGCACATAATTGTCATTAGAAACTTGTGAGCTTTCACCTTGTCTTCTAAACTTGCCAAAAATCTTACTTATTTTTCATTGTTAACACAACTGGAATTTCATAAGTACCAAACATTTAATCATGTTATTAGTAAAAATTCTTTTTGTGGGCCGTTGCAGTTGATTGATGCCATTGATTCTTACATTAACCCAGAGACTTTAGGAGTAGTGTGTGCTGTTGTGACAATGTTCATGGAACATTTTCAGTTTCAAATGTAGTTTGGTTTGTTTGCCAGATGAGTCCAATTGTTTGAAGACAATGCAGAACAGCAGCAGACATCTCAATTTTTCTTTCTGTGTGAAAATATCATGGAAAGAAGCTGGGGTTATTAAATATTCAAGATCTCAGCTGGTGAAAGCTCAGCTAACAGGAGCTGCATTTTTGGATGATGATCACTATGGAGAAACCTTCCAGAAGAGATGGGGGGACATCAATGCTCTGTTCCCTTTGAGTTGGGAGGAAATGTAGGACAAGAGGATGAATCCCTTCCAGGGAAATGACTCTAATGTCTGTCCTCTAACCACACATGGTATGACATTCTTGCATAAAGTAGAGAAAAACCCTGCACCTCTTTCCCAAGGACCTTTCAGAAAGCTGCTGACAAAATACTGGAACCCATCCTCTTATCATCAGAGGTAAAATATGTTCCTGATAATTTCCCCTACTGCCACTGTCTGAAAAGGGGAACCCCAAGAGCGAATAACAACAGAGGTGAATCCTCTGAGTTTCTGAGAGCTGAATGGGCTGTTGGATAAGTTATCCCCAGCCAAGGCATCTTTTATAAATGGTTGTTTGTTTCCAACAGTGCATCTGACTTTGATAAGAGAATGAAAACCAGTGCTGAAAATGATGGATCTTGTGATGTGTGATTACTGTGGGCAATGTTTGGTACCCCTGAGCCAGGTTGTGTGATTGAGGTGTTGTTTTCTGAGCACACAGCAGCCCAGCACTGTTTCGTTGCCAGCCCATAGGGATGCTTGAAGTGGCTTTCTTTTGTTTTGGAGTCAAGCTGAAGTTCTAAAACTACTTTTTTTAAAAAAATACTTTTTCCTTCTCTCTCACCAAAATGGGTACTGTCTTCTTAGGAAACACTGATCTCTCTCCTAATTCACCATCTCCTGTTTTCAGATGAAAACTCCTTGTGTATAAAGGATAGAAAAAAAAGTTCCCAAAGTCACAAGGCAGTGTAGTGCCTTTTCTATTCAGCCCCTCCTTGCTGGTGCAGTTCCATGTAAGCTGTATTTGTTTACCTGACTTTTCTGTTAAGAATCTGGCTTTGAAGGGGCTTGTAAGTTTTTATCAGCCACCAAGCCGTGCAACTTCCTTTGACAGGTCTCTGAAAATGCCTGCAGAAGATGAACAGAGCAGAAAACTCAGCTTGGGTGCCCTACTTGTTTCTGTTTCCTCCTTACCTTGTCTACACCAGTGTCTCTTTTTGGGATTTCTGAAGCCTAGCTTCAGGCAAGGCCAGGCTTACTCCAGGTCTGGTAGTGGCTAGAAATGTTCTTGCTCTCTATATCCCTGTGGTTGTTCAGGTAATAAATTTATATCTGCCTTTCTTTTGCTAAAAAAGTAAATTTAAAGTGTCTTTTGGTGTCGGGATTGGTGGGGTTTCAGGAACACAGAGATGTCACATAGATGATTTATTGTTGAATCAGTCTCATATTTATTGAAGGGTGAGACAGGGGTTGGCAGTAGCAGCAATGGCAGAGGTAGCTGCAGCAAGCACAGCTACTGAGGTAGCTAAGATAGCAGCAGCAAAAGGTGCAGATGCCAGGGCAGCTGCACCAGCAGTGAGTGTTACTTTTTTCTACAAAGCCTTCTATACTTTTTTAAGCCAATAAGCAAATGCCACAAAGCTTGCTAGCACATTTGTACCAATCATCACTGTACAATTTACTGCAATGCACATTTTCTTAACCAATCACTACATTGTTATTAAGGCCTATGGTGCAGGCTTATATTGCTACATGTTAACTTTCTAAGAAGTTTCACTATAAGGTTTATTGCTAAACTCAAAATTCTTTACTCTTTTACTTATCACTATTATTTCTTACATAAAGCATGTTCTTACTTGTTAAAAATACATTTCTACTTTTATAAAGCATACTTATTTCAAAACTACAAAGCTACGTTTTCACTTTAAGCTGCAAAAGCAAAGCTCACTTTTTTAACTCAGGCAGCTTCTGCCAAGGTCTCAGATCGAAACGTATCCATTTCTATCTGCTCAAGCATAATGCTGTTTATGTACTCTGTCTGCACCTGCAAACTCTCTGTAACTTCATTTCCCACATTTTGGCCTTCTCCTGTTCTTCTCTAGGGAGATTTGTGATGCCTGAGCTTGAATTGAAGGGCACAGAGTGTTCTGTGTGACTATAAACAATGCAAAATGTCAGTAAGCCACTGGCACTATTTTGGCTTTGTAGTGTTTCTCCCAGCTGTGATTTGAAACAAACTGTTTTCATCTCCTTGTTTACAGGGAGTCAGCCATATCTGGGAGAGCTTTCATTCTGCCAGCACCCGCTATTAGGCTGCTCACTAGCAAAAGGGATGTCAGCCATGGAAAAAGGCATCTCTCAGACTCGTGGTGACAGCTGAGAGGGGCTCTCTACTGCAGAGACTCTGCTTACGAGCAGACATCCGCATGGCCAGACGAGGATTTAATCCCTTTCCTGTCTCCCGTTCATTCATGTTGGGTTTCTGTCCCTTATTGCACAAACTGCAGCTCAGGGTCAAGCCTTTGCCAGAGGAGGATCTGTGAGATCCCAGACTTGCAGACTCAGCCGTGAAATGTCCTTGCTATCCATTCACTTGCTCCTGGGAAGCTGTGGTGGAGCTGCTTTAGCAGGAGTGTCGTCATCTTGGCTCGGCTGGGCCGAGCTGCTCTGTTCTTGCCCTCCACCCCAGGCATTTATTTAGCTTGGGTGCTGAGTTGCTCTGGAGCAGTCTTGGCTGGAGGATTTCCCTCAGCAGATCTGTTCCTGAACTCTCTCTGTGCAGTGAAGGCTTTGGCTCCTGTGTGCCACGGGCTGTGCCTTTGTTGGCACTCACATGCCATTTGTCTGTAGGAAGGCACAAAGTCCCTACCTTGGGGCTTCAGTGGCAACTTAATCTCTGGTTCTTTACTGCCTGGATGGTTGTCCCCAGCTCCCAGTAAACCCAGGCATCCAAACTGCAACTCTTCTCCTCAGCAGTCCTTTTGCTGCAGCAGCTGCAGGGTGATGCCCAGTCCTGTCCTGTTGGGGCACTGCACTCCTCAAGGCTCACTGAGGAGGGTGGTCTTGAAGGCCAGGCAAGGATTTGAGATCTACATTCAGTTGCTGGAGCTTTTTGACTTCTGTGCCTTCAGTCCAGCCATGCCACCTCACCCTGTAAGATGAGAACAGTGCTGCTTTTGTCTTACTGTGTTTTATGACACAATAGGGCAGCTTCTTGCCATACCCTAGCTGGCCAAAATCAACCTATTTTTGATTAGAGTGTTGGTGGGTGATTGTTGTGGTCAGTAAAGCAGTGTCTTAGGAGGTGAATGGATGGGATGAATGGCCTTGGCAGATCATGTGCTGTTACAGCCTTCAGAAGACAAATACTTTCTGCTTCAAACTGTTGTTGCTGTGAAAATCCCCATGTCATCTCTGGAAATGTGCTGCCTCATGTTGTAGCAGGATATTCCAGCTCCTCTCCTGCTTGTCCCATCCTTGAAAATGAATGTTCCCAGCAAGGCTGTGTGAGTTTTTCTCCTGCTATGCTTTGCTGTGCTCCATGGTCACAGAGCTGTCTCACTTTAGCTTTTGAGTCTTCTGTCTCTGCAGCATTTCCTACCTTCAGAGACTTCGAAGATTTTCCGGGAAACACACAGCTGGCTTATACAGGGATGGATTTACCTGGTCTCTTACTTTGATACGAGTCACTGAAACTCCAAACATTTAGTTATTCATCTGTTGGCTTTAAACTTCACTCAGAGATGGGAGAGATGGAAGGAACAGTGTTCTTGCAACACAGCAAATCTGGGCTCTGATGCCCTTTCCAACTGCCTGTCACTGCCTGTTTTTTCCTTTCAGTATTGTAGCTGGTTTGGCTTATCACAAATGCTCTGTGCATTTAATGTAAGCAGGCTACACATCTTGCATGGTTCATTCTTGTTCGGTGTTTTTGAATGCTGGGTTTTCTCTTTTTTTGTTCTTTTCATTTAAACTGAACACATTACTGCTCCCAGAGGGATTTTACAAGCTAGTCTGTAGAATAACAGAGAAGGAATTCTGCAGGCTCATCCAATTTGGTCTTCTGTGCTTTTGAAAACTCTGTTGCTACAGGGTCAGTAGGAGAAGCTGGGGATCTGTCACCCAGGAGATTGGCCTGTAGCTGATATTTCCCCTCAGTTTCAGAACTGGTAATGCCACAGGGAAATCCTTCTCTCTTTCTCGCTTTCCAGTCAATTGAATAATAAATCCCAGAGCTTATTCCAGTGCATTAGGATTGCTGTTTGAAGTACTGTTACACATAAACCCTTTTATGTGTTTAATTCCCTTATGACTCCACTTCTTGGAGAGAAATGTGCTTGGAAAAAGGCATCTGCTCTTCAAAGCACACATAGGATATAAATGCAGGATGAATAGTGCTCCTACAAACAGGACAGACAGAGGCTCTGGGTGTGTAGGATTAGAGCTGTGGCACAAAGGGGCATTCTCAGCTTTGAACAATGGCTGTGTGGTGCTGGCTGGGCACAGGTGGAGGGTCACCTGTTGCAGGGGTTGTGCTCAGGCTGCTGATTGAAGCCTTTTGATCTTGCCCAGACATTCTCTGAGCACTCCTCCTCCTTGCTGCAGCGCTGCTCTGCAATAGCACTGACATCTGATTGTTAATAAAGACAGGAGCTGATGATTACTGTGGTGGCATAGAAACCTCTATCTCTGTGTCCTTGGCCTTTTTTCTTGGGACTGGGACATAAGGGCATGGGAGGTAGATAAGTTTGTTTCCTGGTTTTAGCCTTCTTCGAACCAGACATGTTCAGAGCTAAATAGAGTCTTCTTCCTCCCCTTTGGGAAAGGCAGAAGACACAATGAGCTCCAACACTCCTGCAGCAGCAGGTTGTTTGGTTTTTTTAATCTGGTGTCTGCAGGAGCATATTTGAAACTCCTCTGGTTTTGTTCTCTGGGGAACTACTGCTTTCATGGTAGGGAAGCTGGAAGAGCTGGAGCTCCAGGAAAAAAGAGCACAGGTCTGATTCACAGTGATGGTCTCTGCCATGCCTGTGAGTGCAAACGTGATGGCAAAGGTCCCTGCATCAGCTGTGGCTCTGGTTTGAGGTGAAGCTGTCTTGTGTGTGTTACGTGGAGGAGCTGCCTGGTGTCATCAGTGTCTGGTAGGCTTTGAGAAGATAGTTATGACGGTCTGTCTGGAGTGGGTGTGGTGGTGTTGGGAACCAAATACATACTTGATAGCTTCTCTGAGCTCTGAAAGTCCCTTCTTTCCAAGTGCTTTGAGGTATGGTTACCTAACCTGATGGATTTGAAATCTGATTTCAGAACACTCTGATTTTCTATGGGGAGTTGCAGGGTTTTGGCATGTCTGTAAATCAGGGCATTGGTAGCAAGAGTTAGAGGAACTACCTCAAGGTTTGTTCTGAATGCCCTTTGACACACTTGTAATGAAGGTGAGGGTCCCTGGAAGGCAATGTGTCAGTTATATGTACGGGACTGGACCCACTGGGTTGATATCTGACTTCCGTGCCATGAGAGAAGTAGGCAAAAGAGAGCTTGGATTCCTTGGTTTCTGGATTCTCTACCAGTCAAAAAGGGGAGTTCATTCATCCTGTGATCCTGAAACCCATCAGTAAGTGACGGTGAAACTTTCTACCTGGGGCTTGAATAAAAATGAATAGCAGCCTCTGAGGGTCACTGAGGTCTCCTTGGGCACAAACTGCAATGGCTGAGTGAATCAGAGTAACAAAACCTTCTCTTGTGATGTGGAAACGATTTTCACGCCTTCCCTCTCATGTGGGCTTTGTGCACAAACAGCTTTGTTTGTGAGTGTCAAAGGGCAGGGGAAATCCAGAAAGGGGAAAGGTATTTCCTGTGTGTGGCAGGCTGTCCTGCTTGGGTCATGGCAGAGATCACGCCTTTCTCTTTTACCCTGATTTTTGAGGCTTTGATCCAAGAATGTGACACTCTTCCCCCTTCTTGTGTCATGTCTGGCTGCTGTGCTCAGTGACACTTCCTTGAAAGCAAGGGGGACACATCCTTGTGTGCTGAGGAGTGAGACTTGTTGGCTGCCATCCCTCAGTGCGTCCTGACCTCTGCAGTACTTGTAGCTCTGTACCCCCAAATCAGTTCATCAGTCAGCTCATGCTCCTTCCCCAAACTACCACTTCCTGGGCAGTCACTTAGAGCCACATGCAAGAGATGCTGTTTCCCAAATGATAATTGTATGTGGACAAGCTCCTGTAGCTCTTCCTACAGGGATCAGACAGCTCCAAGGACAGTCATGTGGTGGCTCTGATCTAGGAACAGCAGGGGCTGTGGGTTGAGCTTTCTGGGCTCTTCCCTGGGAGTTGCCCCATTCCTGGGATATTGTAGTGAATCCTCAGCAGAATCCCTGGAAATGTCACCTGGCTCTTGCAGTGGAGTGGCAGATCCTGGTAGTTTGCTTCTCCATGAAGTGCTTGGAGTTCTCCTCATGAAGTGAACTGTGTGCTGAGCACATCCTTTGGCTCCCTGGGGAGCAGAGCAGTGCAGGTTGTGGCTCCTCCAAACCTCTTCCACTCTGCTTTGGCAGATTCCTGTGCCAGTGTTTGTGGTTTGAGTGACATCCAAGGGAAAGGCTTCCCTATTTTGGTACCAATCCTTTTTTCTGCCTGTTGTGTTTTCCACGTTTTCATTTAGGGGCTTCTAGTCTTTAAAAGGTGTCTTCTTTCCCTCTCCTTTTCCATGTATTTTTTCATCTCCTTCAGTTGCAACACTGCAAGTGTCAGATGGTGGCGATGCTTTGCTAAAGTTGCTTTCTTTGCTCCCCTCCTGGAACAGCAGTCAGAAATCTGCATGATGTGATGCCATAGGTCACAACAGAACTTGGTGCCATGTCACAAAATTGAGGAAGAAGGGTGCTATGAAGAACAGAGCAACTTCAGAACAAACTGGACTTGCAAGCTGGGCCTACATCAGATGCCTGAGTGCACAATGCTGAACGGAGCTGCACACGTCAGGCCTCTTCCAGGCAATTCAGGGTGGGTGGTAGACTGTGACAGCTGAGCTCCATGCTTGTCATGCCCTGAGAAGTCCTCCCGCATTTGAGGATTAAACTATAGCTACTTCCCCGACACAGAACTGCTGCCAAGATTCCAGTCTGGCTCAAGCCACTCTCCACACTTCATAATGAAGTTTGAGAGAGTTCTAACATCTTGGTGTTGGCAGAAACAAGGTTTTAAAATCACGGTGTGGTTGGAGACTCGCTGGCTCTGGACACTGGTAACAAGGCTGGAGACTTTCATCTGAAGGTCAGATCCAGCTGTGGTGTTAGTGACAAAGTCATGAACTTCTGACTGATGGTTTGGGGCTTATGTGTGGAAAGATGTCTGGAGTCCAACTGGGAGTTGGGAGACCTGGGTTCAATTCCTGGGCTTTGCCAGAGCTATTCTGAGAGACCCTCAGCAAGGCATTTAAAGTGTTTGTGCCTTAGGTCTCCTTGTGAAGATGCACTGAAGGTCTACCTACATCAGTGTGCTCCAAGTCCTCACACTCACACGACTGTGGACTCCTGAACACCACTGGATGCAGAAGAACAAAGAAATAGGTGGCTCTGTCCAGCCCATATCAGACAAGTGCCTGGATTGCAGTTGTGGGTATTAGCAGTGACTGGTGTGCTTTTTGGCAGCTCCAAGGGTGAGGACATCATGTTCTCAGGAGGCAGCACTGCTCTCCCATCTCTGGGTGAGGCTATTCCCAGGGCAGGCAGCCCTGTGCTTAGGGGGAAGCTTGTGCAGCCCCCCCCTCCAGTGGCTATAGGAGAACTTAGTTTCTATGTTTGGCAGCTGGCACAAATCATCTGCAAACGGCTTCCTGAGAAATTAGTTTCTCAAAGACTCTGCTAACCACGACTGAGCTGCTCCCTCCTTTCCAAGACACACATGGGCAGCCTCTCCTGGCAAGCCTTTGTTACTGCTCTTTGGAGCAGCTACCAGTCACTGCAGTGCTGTCCTGGGTGTACACCTGCGCCTGCCTCCCCTTGGAGCAGTTTGGATGAGATTCATGCAACCTCCAGCTCCTTTTTGTCCCTGTGCCCAGCTGAGCCCAGGGCAGTGCTCTGTCCCCTGCTGCTGAGAGCCTCTTCCCCAGGGACAGGGTGCTCAGGGCTTGTGTCTGCCTGGCTTGGAGAGACAAGCATAAACTGTAGCTTGCAACACTGTAATCCCAAAGCTTCAGACTCTCCCTGTGTGTGCCAAATTCCTTTGGCTGTTAAATAAGGGTAGGAATTTCGAGGGGAGCTTGTAGAGTACAACTTCTGTGTTTGCTTTTAGCTTTATGAATAGCAGCAGTGACTTGTTTGGCTGTATACTGGGTAAACTCAGAGTTGCCAGCTTTCACGAGCTGCTGTTTTAAAGGAAAAGTTGTCACTTATGCAACTGTCTGTGTTGACTTCAGAATCACTGGTGCCTTGCACAGCCCTGCTGTGTCTGCAGGTCACCTTCCAGTTCCCAGTGGGGCATGGCAGTGCTCGTGCTGTAATTGGGACCCTGGGGATGCTGTGCTGCTCACAGAGCTCACAAACCTGTCCTGCAGAACCTTGGCTGTGGTCCAGAAGAGGGTGACCCTATTTCAGACAGGGGAGAATTGAGGCACAGGTCAGATAGCTGGAAAAAAGGCTCCTTGAAGGTCACTGATGAAGTTCATGTTGATGTGTTGGTACATCCCAGGTATGAGTGGTGGGGAAAGAGAAGGTACCTGGGACATGGGAAACACTCTTACTCCTGAGTGAGGAAAGGCTGTTGCCAGCCTCTGTTCAATGTCACAGAAGTCCCCAGGAAGGGAGAGTGTAGGATACAAGTCATCATCTCGCTACTTGCAGGACTTTGCAGTGGTGAGATCTCCACAAAGCTGCTCGTGCTACCTGGGGGAGGAGAGGTATGGGGAAGAGTCAGTAGAGCATGAGGGCTTAAGGAGGAAAATAAAAGCTGTTGAATCAGATCCACTCTCTAATAAATCCTTACTGATATTTTGTGTGACTCCTTCTTCTGTAGCTGGGGGTGGCTGGGTGCTCTGGGATATATCCAGGTGGGAAGATGTGCTATGAATTAGTAGCAACACTGCCCTCGAGTAGGTCACTGCATTCTGCTGACTCCTTGTTTGTGTTAGTTACAGGACTCTCATCAGGCCCACGTACAAAATGTCCTACAGAACTGTGACCACGCTGGAGTGGAGGTGCTGTCCTGGCTTCATGGGGAGCAACTGTGAGGAGGGTGAGTTATCCAGCAACACCTCTGTCCTTACAGAGCAGCAAGGATGGACTGGCTGCCTTGAGCTGGGGTTTGTTCCTTAATTTGCCCTACACCTCTTAAACACAGGAACAAATCACCTGTTCCCTTCACTCCCCATTGTTATCTGAATGTCTCTGGAAAACAGATCATTCTGAATGCCTGCAAACAGGCCTGAACAGGGAGGGGGAAAATGAAAAAAAGGGAATCAGGGATTCCCTCAATCTGTTTAGAGATGTGCTCATGCTTGGCATCCCCTTTGTGTTCAGAAAATGTGCTTTCTCCTTTTCGCGTGTCATCTTCTCCCTGTCCCTGTTATCATCATCAGTTGCTGCGTCCAATAAAAGCTGTCTCCTGGATGGCTGCTGCTGAAAGTTTTATGCGTGTGAGGTCTGAACATAAATAATGTGTGTTCCCAAAGAGCTTTGAATCAATACCTTTGGTTCCTCTTTCTACCTGCTCCTTGATGTATTGGTGCAACACTCATGTTGCACAGTGCATGTGAAAACACAGTTCTGGGTTTGGCATCACTCAGGAAAACACCGGGCTCTTTCCAGAGCAGGAGGAAAAACTATTTTCCTTTTTTTTGTCACAATAGGGCATATTTAACATTTTCCTTCCTAACATTTTCCACTTTAACTGTTACTTCTGGGGGTTTGAAACAAGTCCTGCTTCTCCACCAAGTTTCAGGTTTAGGCATGAAGGTGTCTGCTGAACCTGACATGAGAGTTCACAGCTTATGAATGGGAGAAACTAAGCTTGAAGTTTTTTCTCCATTTGCATCAGGTCAGCACAGCCTGTCTCTGGCTGCTGAAGGGTCACTGGGGGTGTTCAGCATCTCTGAGTCTGCTGTTTGTACTCATTTTCTTTGTGCTGTGGTATCTTAATACCAATGACACAATTCAGGCAAATCTCTGACTAGGAAGTTGTCTCGTTAGAGTCCCAAAGAGTGATGGCTGCAGACAGCAGCTGGCTCCACGCTGCTGAGGAAACAATAGCTTCCCAGAAGCTCCAGAAAAGTCTTACAAAGTGGCAGAGCTACCCTAAGTTGCAGTCTGCAGGAGAGAGCTTCACATTTTAACATAATGCTAAAAGAAGTGAGCCTGAGAGAGAAGCTGCTGTGTGCAGCTTGAGTTTTTACCTGTCCCTGCAGGGAAAGGGGAGCTGGGGATGGTGGCAGAGCTGTTTTTTCCAGTGGAGCTGGGTGAGGATGTGCCTGTGGCCTGAGGAGCCCTTATGTGCAGCCTGTTCCTGCCGGCAGGTTTGCACAGGTGTGAGTTACTGCAGCTTAGTGGTGCTGCCGGTGCAAGGGAGAGATTCCAGCTCCCTCCCGCAGTGCCAGATCTGTCTCAGCAGAGTTCAGTGGAAATAAAAAGCCAACATAAGCTTGTTTGAGAAAGCCAGCAGTGATCTCCCAGGAGCAGGTCTGTGGAACGAGGTGACAATTTTATACAGTTACTTTTCAAAGTGGAACTGTTCTTTTGGGCTTGGATATGGTCTGTGGAGTGTGAGCAGAAAGCCAGTAGTAAGCCCTTACTTTCATGTGTGAGATTCTTTTTACCTTTCTTTTCCTCTCCCTAAAACATCTGGTTCTACTGACAGTCCCATACCCTTGAATGAAAGAGGAAAATAACAAAAGTCCCCTTTCTAGTGCAGCAGGGTTGTGCCACTTTTTTTGGTGGTGTGCCACAGTTTTTAGTGTAAATACTGGTGCTAGTGGTCTGCATGGCCCTTCAAACTGTCAACTTCAAAATGGAAATATTTACTTACTCCATATGTTAATTCTTCATGTCAGTGTCACTTGGAAATGAAAGAGGTTAAAAAGAGGCTGGTTTAGGGTTTTTGGCAATGCAATATAAGGTCTTTTGTGCTCTTTCCTTTCTGTGCTCTCCCCTGCTGCAAGTTTGGTTCCTCTGACAGGGTGGGATGCTTATCTGTGTGAGTTCTTCCTGGAAACAGCAGACAAAAGGAAACAGAAAACTAAACTGAAGCAAAACAAAAACAGTGCAGTGATGAAGCCACAGTGAATTAGCAGGGTAGAACCTCAAAATGCTTTAATCTTTCTTTGGTAGTTAGATTTCTCCTCAATATTTCATTTCACTTGTATGTGCAGCTGGTGCTTTAGAAGTTGATGTGAGGTAGGTATGACTGGAGGCAGCCTGGATCTACACTATGTTTTTTCCTTGCCTTCTTGCTGTGTTGCAAATCCTCCAGTTCTCTGGCAGCCACTGTTGCCAAAGGAATGGCAGCTGCAGTAGCTCTGAGTTTTCACTGCAACATCTCCTGGTTCTAGAGACTGAAGGGAAACACTTCCTTTGCCAATGGGTGTTGGAATGGTGACGTTGTGTTTCCATCAGTAGGATGGACTAAGCCAGGAGGTAATGGATTGATTTAGCCCACAGCAGAATTCTGGGAGCTGTGTGTGCATGGGCATGGCTGATGGTGGTCTTTGCATCCCAATGCTAAAAATCTATCTATAAAATCTATTGATTCCTTCTTTAATCCCCAGTGAGCAGGGTTAATATTTGCTCCTTTTTTGTGCTGCTCTGGAACAGTGTCTTTGGGGGAACCACTGTAGCATATCTGGAGGATAGATCATTTTTACTAGCTTATCAAGCCTTCCTTGCCCTTTTAAAATTTATTTCTTTTAGCATTTTATGAGGGAAGACAGGATGGTGAGAAGGTGAACCAAGGAAAGAACTCAAAGAATTTGAAACGACTCAGAGGCTGCAGCTATTTCTGATACTATAACTTGTTGTGATCTCCCAAATGGCAGGTGAGCTTTTCTTTTGCAAAAGCAGCAGTTCAGTGTGGGTGTCTAGCCCCAAAGTCTGATGGACTCCTGAGCAGACTGGCTTGCTGTAACACACCTTCAGTGGGAATACTCCCCTCTGCTAGAGCAAGCTGTTAAATGCAATTCAATCATTTAAGTGCCTCCATCCTCAGCTGGTAAGTTTAGCTTCAGACAGTAACCACTTAACTGCCACCAGTTAAGGTGACAGGCACCTACATTAATGCTGAAAGCTGCACATTTTTAGATTTAAATCATCCTGGGAATCTAACTCCCGTATTGAAACTGATAAAGAGTAGCATTGTCTGGAGGAAACCCAGCTCTAGAGGTGAATGGAGATTTTGCTCTCAGTGGGCCATTAATTTACTGAGGTAAATTAGCCTGTTTCCAACATGTTTCCTTTTCCAAGCTGACACTGCTTGGGCCTTTCTCCCCTTCCTTTCCTTTCCTTGCTTTCTACTCAGCCCAAGTACGTCAGCATTTGAAAGATCTCCAGTTCCTTTACTGGTTTTGTAGAACTGTGACCTGCTCATCGAGTTGATAGTCAAAAATCACCCTTTCTACCAGGCCTTCCCAAAAGTTTTCTTGCAACTTCCTTGGATGGAGAAGGAGACTTGATGCAAACAAGTCTGGTGAATATAACTGTCACTAGATGCTAACTTTTATTTTCCAGTTTCAGGGGGTTTTTGTTTTGTTTAAAGTGGAGCCCAAGCCTAGGACAGGAAATGAATGCACTGAGCCACCCAGTCTGCTGACTGCTGATATAAAGAACACATGGATGAGGGAAGTGCAGGGGTGAAGTGGTTTAGCTGTTACAATCATGTATCAAGCTGATTGATTTGAATCCAAGATGATGCTGACATTTCAACTCAGCCTTTTTTCTGTATGGCTGAAAGTTCAAAGGCAAGTGCAACCTCTTGGGTAGAGGAAAAATGTCCCCAGCAAGTTCAGGGGCTCAGAGCTGCCCTGGAGCTCTCCAGCCAGGCAAGGTCTTATTTTACTTTACAAATATAGCATAGCTTTCTTCCTTGTTTGTTTGTACTACTTGAGTTTGGGACAGTAGCCAGTATCCTATTTACCCCAGAAGCAGATTGATGGTGGACAGCTTAGCTATTTGGGCAAGAAACAGCTCCCAGAGTAACTTCAGCACCTCTAAAGTGATGCTATTGTGATTCCAAGCTTACTTTTTTTTTCCTTTCCATAAGAATGCAAGTAAGATAGGAAATTTGAGCAGCCTTGTTCAAGTAATGGCTTAACTGGAGAACTTCCTTTTTTTTAATGTCTCCCCCTCCTCATTTCTTGGAATATTATTATCCACTTTTAATAACTATTGTTTGCATCTTTCTTGTCATCCTGATATTTTTCAATCCTCTTATATTCCCATGTGTTTACATTTCTCAAAGCAGCATAAGAAAATGAGGACTTTCCTCTTGGTATGATAGAGTGCAAAAACCCTTTTCATTTTTACTGCTGGTTCACAAAATTTCTTGGTCCTAGGAGTAGAAATGCAGAACAACACTGCCAGTAAAATCTTAAATGAGCAAATGCAATTATGAGACAAAATTTGATGAGACCATGAGAAAGGACATCAAACCAAGAGACCTGAAAGTTTGAAAGCCCATTGAAGTCCTCTGAAGGGAAGGGAATTCAAAGTGGTGTTGATGGCACCTCACTTCTCCAAGCCTTGTTCTTCCCTGTGAGCCATTAAAACACAGAACTGTCCATGTGTGTGAAAAAGCAGCACAGAGATTATGGAGTAACATTTCCTGTAGTATCACAGCAGTTCTCTCCAGGAGTTGAGCTTGTGTGTTCTCCTTTTCTCAAGTACCTCAGTTCATTTCTCAGCAGAGCTTTTTGCTGCCACTGAGCTTTTTCATCTTCTCTTAGAAACTGGGAAAGTGTAAGAGAAAACAGTGGGAGTCAGAGCCATTGCACTGCCTGTTCCTGTTACTGCTGACTCCTGGTCCAGTGATGTTTCCCCACTTCAGCTGAGTCCAACTCCTGTCATGAAACAAAAGCTTCCGTGTGAACAGTGAAATTCTCCCCAAGCTGGTCTCCTCAGTGCCCTCTGACTGGCTGGGCAGTTCTGTGCTGCAAATGTGGCAGACTGAGGTTCCTTCCCTTCAAGTTTGGATCTAACAGGGATGTAGTTCTCTACTAGAGACTGTTTCAGAAATTCCTTTTGGGAAATGTGGCTTAGCTGTCATTTGAGACCTTTGAATCCAAGTACAACATTTGGTTCCACATAGCAAATTTGCTTCTAAAAATATCTCCTCATGCCAAAGTTTGTTTGTTAGATACAATAAGTGAATTATGTGAATAAATGTTATAGACTATTAGGTGCAATGTGAATTTACTCATAGTTTTCCAGTGAGTAAGTAGGTGGTAAAATGTGGTAACTACCTCTGTAAATTTACCTTCAAAAATATTTTATGAAAAAGTATCAAAACATGTGAGTCACCCATGATGGAATTGCTGATATGTGGAAGTGGCTTCCTGAGTACTGGAGTTTGTGATGTAGCACACAGGTACCCACCCCAAAATTATCTTCCATAGTACACACCTCCTGCTGCTCCAATATTCCACCTCCTGCTTGTGTTTCTGGTGGCCTCTTCAATATAAGATCCATCAGGAGCTGCCCAAACCACCCTACAATGTGTCACCCACTTGCTGCCTGCTCCCATCACTGTGCTGACCATTCAGCAACCTCTGGCTTCAGGCATAACGTGCGTCACCCTTGATCAAATTGATCAAATTTTCTGAGGAGTTGCTGGAGCATGTGGTCACTCTTGGAAGTATCCACAGCCTGCTGAGAGCACTTTCTGGCATCAGCACTCTGTGACTACTTGAACAATTTCTAAATGTTCATCTTCTCCTTCAATACATAGTAAAAAAAAAAAAAAAAATCCCAGTTAGATTTCCAAATATTTTGACACTGCATTCCAGCATCTGAGTAGTTTCATTTTTTTGGACATTACTAATCTGAACAGGGAGAATTTTATTGAGCACCTAATGTCAAAATATGTGAAGTGCTAAATATCTGCAGATGTTATCTTAACATAATTGGGAAAGCTGTATGCTGTACCATTACATTGTCCCAAATTTTTTTGCTCCCATCAAATTACTGTGGTATGTAGAGAATCTTCTGCATTTTGATAAGCTATTGGTTTGCTTTCCCAAAGACACTGGATGCTTTCTGCTGTGTATTTCTTAATTCACAAGTGCAGGACCCACCTGTTTATAGTGAATGACTTTCCTATGAATTGGCTTTGTTTCTAACCAGGAGTGAGCATAATCTTCCCTTGGGTAGGGCTGGACAGGGCTTAGAGCAACCTGGGCTAGTGGAAGGTGTCCCTGCCCTTGGCAGGGGTGGAATGAGATGAACTTTAAGGTCCCTTCCTACCCAAACCATTCTGTATGTCTTTTAGACTTGTATAAGCTCAGAGACATCTCTAGTGGTTGATTAGGTAGATATTGAAAGTTTTGCCCCCAGGTGAGCTCCTGAATGACTTTAGAATAGAACTTGGGAAGTGTGGGTTCTGAAGAGCCTGTGCAACCTCTTGACTTTGTCTTCTTTCATAATCCCTACTGCCTCCTTCAATCTGAGCTTTTAACATGCTACTTTCTCATGTAGCTGTTCCTTCAGAGCTCCTCTTTCCCCCCAAATTATCACTTGTTTTCCATTCATCCTCACAATGATGAAACTTTTATTTGCTTGAGGCTATTAGAAGGGAGTTTTTTGTGGGTTTTTTTTTTTTTTCTCCTGTGTGAGTTGTTAGAGCCTTTGGGAGTTGCTGACAGTGTGGTGACCTCTGGAAAAAGGGAGATGTGCAATGTTATGCTGTGAATCCTGCAAATGTAGTTAGTACCAAAATCAGGAAAAACATTCTCCTGAAAGACTCCACCCTATCTCTCTTTTCCACAGACATTCCTTTGGAGGTGGTGGGGAAAGGGTGCAGCTGTGTTTATACCAGAAGTTAGTACTTTTTTGAGTATGCACTGCTATTTGCATAGGGAAGAGCTAAATGAGAGGAATAGTTTCTAATTGGTGTCCACTGATCAGTTTGATGCCTTCCAAGTGAATTACAGATAACAATGGAAGAAGAATTAAACCCACCTGCTGATGCTGTTTCCAAGTTTCCTTGCTGCTGCACTGACTTGTATTTTATCAGGAATAGGAAGTGAGGCTCAGGCCTTTGATATGAAATGCCCACAACTGGAAGGGGTGGCAATGAGGAGTATCTTTCTTTCACTGACTTTGCAAGGCTATTACCTACTTAACCAGCTGGTTTGTGTTTAATTTTTGAGCACTTAACGAAATTACAGCTCCCTCCCCATCGCTTTTCAAGGGCTTAGTTAGGAAATGTGTGGATTTAATGTTGCTGTCAAACAGTGCTGAATGGGATGGTTTCTTGAGGAAGAACTTACTGAATTTCTTGCAGGAGAATACTTCAGTGGCCTGATTTTCAGCGCCATTTCTTTTTAGTGCAGTAATTTATTTACATTTAGTTATCTTTGATATCTGACTCTAGAAGCAGTGGAGACTTGTGCAGATGTGAATGTTGGTGAGGATAAGGGAAAGATGAGGAACAAAGTTCCAGGTTTTCATGATCTTCACCTAGGTGTGACTCTGTTTTCAGAATCCTGCTCCCATCTCTTATTTCTGTCTTGTCATTACTGGGGGAAAGACAAGAACATACTTAATACCGCACAAGTTCTAAGACCTGTGCAGAACTGATCTAATAATGAGCTGTCACTTTGCGTGAGTGATGGAGAAATATCTTGTACTCCTGAGATTTAAAGACATGAGAATAAAGGAAAATACTGAAGATGGGAGGCTTCACCACCAGCATTCCACAGAGAGCAGATGGACAGGCCAAGGTACTCTTGCAAAGAGTTTTTTAATAAGTTTAAGCCAAGCTGTTGACAGTGCAAGCTATTTGCATGTGAGAGTGGCAAGATGTGTCTGAGGGGGTGTGAGACGAAGGGGAGAGGTTGAAGGAGGCCACAGAGTACATGAGGTGGTGCAGTTGGTAGCAAGCTGAACTGGAGCCAAGATTTGGGGGTGAAGCAGATGGACACATTCCTGTTTCTACCTTAGGGACTCTTGCCTTTTCCCCCTTTTTTTTTAGTAGGTTTTTCATTAAACAAGTTAATGTGATTGGTACAGTAACACTTGTGTTTCCTGTAGTAACTAATTCCAGTTGTGGGCTGCTCAAAAGCATCAGCACAAGGGGAGTTTATGCAAGTGCAGGATCTAAGCAGGGTAAGCCTCATCCACCCAAGGTTTCTTCAGGGAGAAGAGATTTACCAGGTACCTAAATCCCCATTACAACTCTCCTGGGATGCTTTGCCATGTGGAAATGGGATTGCAAGGAATTCGGATCCAGGTAGAACTGGGATTGCAAGCTCAGGAGTAGGAACAAAGGTGAATTTTCCAGAGAAGTTTGAGGTTGGTTTCATGTTTTGTAGACTTCAAGGTGAAAGCAAGAGGTAAGCATTGAATTCCCATGTTGCTGAATCCTAGACTTTATTCTTACTCCATTCCTTGTTATGAAATGGGAGAACCAAAAGTGTTCCTCCAAATAACAATTTCTGCTGGAGTTTAATTTCAATTTAATATGAAGTGCTAGGCAAAAGCATGTTCCATGCATTCCAGTGTTGTCTTCTGTATGTGAGCCCATTAGAAGGACAAAGGCAGCAAAGTTAGTACAGCTCCATATGGGAAGCTACAGAAACGTGCAAAACACACAGTTCACTCAAAAGAAACTCTGTGCTGTCATTTGTGAGGGTTCAGACTGTGCCTGTTTGGGCAGAGGAGGCAAATGGAGTTTTATCAGGGACAGTGCTCAGCCCAGCATGGCTTGTTATTCCATTTCCAGGTTGGTGCAAGGAATGGAGAGCCCTCCCTAATTTGATCTGTGTGTGTTGGAGGCTGAGCAGTACTGGGAATATGTGGTAGACTAGGACTAAAATGCAGTTAAATCTTGATTAAATTGTAGATTTGGGCAAGAATCCATGAAGTAAGATTCAATCAAGGACAGCCACAGAGGCAGGGATAATTAAATACACAGATTTAAATAAGCGATTCTGAAGGTAGTGGGATCCCAGGGGTGGGAATGGAGTTTGTGGAAGATGTCAGAATGAAGTGTTGCTCTAAACTCAGGAGAAGAAATGCCATGTTGGAGTTTGATGCTACAAATGTTCTGACCAGGTGTAACATTTACTACTAAATAATCCATGGCACTGCCTGGCACACAATGAGTGAGACCTTCATGGACTGTGGTACCTGCATATGTTTGTGTTGGTGGTTCTCAGAGAGGTCAAATTTCAGCATTTATTGGAACTTCGGCCTTTTAAGTGCTAAACTCATGTGAAAGCCAGTCTTAATTGTGTAGCACATCTGAGCCCCAGGACCTTAAATATTGTAAAGGGATGCTCAAAAAGAAATGTGCCTTTCGTGGTAGATGGCGTTTGAATATGTTGTACAGTTAAATAGTTAGATTGGGTAACTTTGGAGGAGTCAGTAGGTGTATGTTATACACAACTGAAAATATCATCAGCACAAGCAAGCTGTTCTAAATATGACTGGTGGTCATTTAGGACTAACTCATGGTTTCCAGAAACTGGGCAAGAGGTAGATATAGACCCATTCTAATGATGACATGCATGTGATTACAGAAAGTCTGATTAAATGTTTCCTATGAATGTAGCACTGCAAGATATCCTGATTGTCACTGCAGCGTCAAGAAATGTTGTTGTATGGTTCTTTAGCAACTTTACCATTCCTAAATAGAAGAAGGCTGGGAAAAACTTGTTGGAGAAATGAGCTTTGCTTTTTTGTGCCATCAGATTTTGAACAATATTTAATAAAAGATTTCATCAAAATGCATGACCAAGTGAAACATCACCATTTAACCAGGGTGTACTAGGTCCCTCAACCACCAAAACAGGAAAGACTCTGAGGAATGGCTCTGTGAAAATCCCCTATCATGAAGTTCATTAAGCACTGATAAACTTTATTCTGGACTCATAACATATGCTTCTTGCCTGGGCTCCTGATTTGTTTCTCCTTGGATAGTGCATCCAAATCCACAAGTAACATGCAAGTTTGCATTTCATTTTGAGCCCAGCAGGCGTACGGCAATGAGGTTACAAGACCTTTCCAAGTGAGCCTGGAGGGACTTGTTGGCTAGAGTTTGGATTTCTGGCAAGCAGCTCCCTCCAGCTCTCTTCTGTAATAAACTCAGGGTTCAGTCCCCGGCCTCGCACAGATACCGAGCTCTGTTGCGTGTCTCTGGGTAATCAGTCACTGGGAAGGCACAGATGTTTCAAGATGCACAGCAATGGGTGCAGCATAAAAGAGAGGCAACTGCAGGGTCATGCTACAGATGCAACCACATCTCACATGTGTTCATTCTTGACAGGAGAATTCTTGTAGCGTTTGCGGTTTTCTGGTTGCTAATCCCATCAAATGAGGACTCAAAGGCTAATAATGCTCAGGGCTCTTATTGCTGTTTCTTAAGCCATGCAGTGCCAGGTATGGCTGATGCCTCCACTGCAAGCTCATCCAAGAGAAGAGCAATAAAATAACAGAGAGGGGGGCACGATTGCCCCAGGCAGTGGCTTAAATTATCTGGGCAGCAATTCTAACAAAGTCAGAAGTATTAAAGAAATTTGGGGCTAGAGGATGTCCCACCCTTTACCTGGTTGTGGAAATAAGAGGTGAAAAAACTGCATTTTTTTCTTCTTTTCCTGTAAATGAAAAGAAAAGAGAAGAATCCAGACCCAGGCAGGATTCATAGTTTGATGTTTCATTTGTGTGTACATAATTACTTTTGTAGCAGTAATGCTGAAGAGGTTTTGGCATGTATCCACTGTGGGAAGTGCAGGGCCTGTGTTCATTGCTAGGTGGTCCTTCGTTCTAAAAACCATGAGGGACATCCATGGCAGATGGGCTTTAATTAGACTGTCCTGCTGCCAGTGACTGTCAAATGCGTCTCCCCAGATCAAGCACTAGAGCTTTCTGTTGAAGGTGTCAGGTCTTGCTCTCATGGAAAGAGTTTCCTGCAATGTGAGCTGTAGAAAGTGCTGTGGTACCCCTGAGACACCGACAGAAATTGTGAAGTATCTTGGTTAATTAGTTCTTCAGCAGCCAATTTGGGTGGAGATACAAACCTGTTGCTGTTGTCAGCCAGTGTTTTAGCCTCAACGGCAGAGGCCTGTGCTAAGTAACAAAGGTTCTGGTTTTCTCTTTACTGGTGTGGAGAGATGTTAAACCCATATGGCTCAAAGTACTTGCGTAGGGGTGGCTCTACTGTGTTGCTGCAGGGCTCTGCACTGCAAAAAGTTACAGCTCACTCAAGGAAGGGAACAAGCTACTCCTAAACTTGGCTTGTTTGATCTTTTCTAACTTAGCCTCAAGTGATTAAGCAGTGTCTTTTCAAGCATTCTCCAGTTGTGTGATCTGCTAAACACATCTCGCAGTGTGATCTGCCAGAGATGCCTTGAACACTGTCCTTGTGCAGTACACTCGCTGGTCCTTGTGGGAACATAAGCAGTTATTTCTATTGCATCTGGTCTGTCTGGGTGGGATGCAGAGGATGGGAATTGGTTTATGTTTAACATAAACTTGAAGATTCTTGCTTTTGTCTTAATATTAGCACTCACAGCAAGGCAGTAGCTCTTTATTAGCTACCCAGGAAAAGAGTCCATTCTCGCAATGTGAGGGGGTCATCTACAGAGTGATGTGTCTGTACAAGGTATCATTCTTGCCATGCCCTTGTCTTAGGGAGGTAGAACGTCTACCAGCAGTAGTTGGGATACTAACCATAAAAACTGTAAGCTCCTTACAGACCAGCGTAACCAGATCCCTCACACACCTCATGGAGAACGGGAATGAGCATTTACGTGGCTCCATTAATGCCTAGTGGCCACTTTTTTTTCTGCAGTGGCTGTCCTTTGACACTCAGTACTGCTCTCCCATACCTGAACAAATGTGAATGCTGTACACATTGGAGTAAAAATCTTCACCCTGGAATCTCTGTTCTGCTACAGGTTCAGCTGTTAAGATCTGGACTTTGTTGATTGATGCAGAAGAGACAGCAAAAGTAAATTTGATGCCTAAACTCATTAGAAGTGGTCAGGAGTAAGAGATGATGGTTTTCCTGAAGTATATCAAAAGCTGATTATTTACCAGTCCTTTCTCCTTGGAATTGTGATGATCCCAGAGTGAATGAGTATCCCTTTTCCTATCCACATCTTTTTGTATGTTATTTGTATCTCAAATCAGCAGAAACTCTGATCTTCACCTGGCTTTTTATGGCAGCTTGTAGAACTGTAAATGTGAATATGCTTTGACAGCAAATCCTAAATCAACCTTTGGTCACTGCAAGCTGGAACGATTTGAAAACCTGTGTAACCTTTTGACCAAACCTGGGCTGATACTCAACAGGAACTGAAGCCAGAACAGCCCTGATGACTTCAGACTTTCATTATAAGCCAGCTGTAGCTCCTAATGTACACTCAGGTTGGGACAGAGGATGTGATGGGTCAGCTGCACCATTGGGGCAGGAATGTGCTTGCTCCCAGGGGATCCATTGAGCAGTGGTGTTCTCAGGGCTGCTTTTTGCTTTGGCACTGAAAAGCAGTGGGCACTTTCTTCTCCTTTTCACCACGGCTCCTGAGCACCAGCCATTTCGAGGCAGTTCTTGCCAGCATCTGTCATGGTTTTTCTTTGCTCCCCAGCTCTCCCCTTGGCCCTGAACAGTGTGACACTGAGCAGCTCCCTGGGAATCATCCTGAGGCTCTGCACAAACCCTGCACTACAACAGCAGGCCAGGTTTGCTGGTCCAGGTGTGCAGCTGATTTGAAATGTCTGTTAAATCCCTTGTTCTGGCACAGATCCCTGTGCAGCTTGATGTCCCATCCATGTCGATTGGAGCAGGCAGGGCTGAGCTAGCTCTGGGTCTTCATTAACCAGCTGAATAGAAGCTAACTTCAGTTTGGGTGCAATAGTCAGCCTCTGCTGGTGCAGTAGCATGGGCTCTCTGCCATTTGCTGTCAACTGAAATGGTGCCTGGTTTCTGAGAGGATGTTGGAAGAGCAAACAACAAATCATCACGTTTTTTCTGACTACTACAGATGACAGAGGAGAGTTGGACCACTGATGTTAATATAACAAAATTCTGTGGAACCTGTATAGAAAGGGATGGTGATTTTATTTCAAAACACATCACTACCCACTCACATTCTTGTAACTGTGAACACTTGTGTGGTCTGGATTGGATCACTTGTGTGACATGGACAAAAACGGACAGTGGTTGTCAAATCCTCTGTCTTTTGGGTCTTTCCAGGCTGTTGCAGAAAGCTGGATTTTGGAGAGTCTTTCATGCCTTCTAGATGTCAGCAATAGTCATGATGTTACCTTTTCACTTAGGAGTTTGCTTACTTCACTGTCAGTAACTACTACTTAGGGCTTCTGCCTGTTGTCTTCGACCTCATTTTGGCTGCCGTTTGTCTGACTATTAAGATAACAGGAAGGAGCACAATGTGTAACCTTTGTGTGTATTTCCTTCTCACCAACATTCATGTTCCTGTCAAAAAAACAGTTGGCACTTGGACTAGGTGATTGTTGTAGGTCCCTTCCAACTGGGACTATTTATTCCAGTGTGACATACCCTTGCCTTTGAGATGTATGCTGTGGGCAGAGTTCCATCCAATCAAACCTGTAGATCCAGGTTTCTCTTTGGGATCTTGGAGTTGCTTTGGATCTGACAGCATGGGAGTTTCTCTGTGTTCGCTGCCATAAAGACACTTTTGATGTGCCCTGAAGCATCTTCCTGTGTGCTCTGCTCCCAGCTTCTGCTCCTGGGGTATCCAGCCTGCCCGTGCAAACAAACCAACCCCAAAACCCCCAAACATCATTTAGTGTTCAGATTGCACAGCTTCCTCCCTCACTCCAGTGACTAAATTCCACTTCATTGATGCAATAGGATGCTTCAGGCCATGTTCTCCAGGGCAGTGGTTGCAACTCATGTGATGAAAGTCACTTGGCCAGCAGCCCTTATCACGGCAGGGTTCATTCCTCCAGTAAGAGTGACTGGTGCATGTTAACTACACTGGGATTCCAGATTTCATAGCCTTGGGATTTCTGCCTCAATAGTGAAAATATGCTGGGATTTGTTGTGATCCCACCTGAGCCCCACAGGATATTTGGATAATGGGCATACAGCAGGATCTGGATGCCTGTAGCCATCAATCTCCATAGGCACAGTAGATGTTTTTATTGCCCTTGCTTATCTGGCTGTCCCTCATTCTTTTAATATGAACCATACCAAATAAAGCTGACTGAGGATTGAAGATTATCCGTGGTATTGGTCACTTGTAGGAAGGGGAGTTGGTTCAGTGTTGGCTTTTAGCATTTGCTAGGCCTTGTCTCCTTGACAGAAAACAACAGACTAAAGCGATTACCAAGAACAGCTGCTTAGAAGGGGCTTTGAATATTTTTTCCGCCTTTGCTGACCTGAACCACAGCAATTATAAGTTCTGGTTATTGTAAACTTACCACAGAACACAAGGCATACCTTAAGATGATGTCATGTCTAGACACACAATTCAGGTATAAATTATGGAGAGAAAGTAGCTTGTTCAGTGGTTAAACTGTAAAAATTTAACAAGATATTTCTGTGTCTCTAGCCTTCACTCTTGCATACGTATTTCTTTACCTCTTACCAGGAGAATTCTGTGACTGCCTCTTAATTTTTTTGTGCTGGGAGATGGAATTTCCTCCCTGTTCTCCATTTCATTTCCTATTTCTGCCTCACTGGGTCTCAAGGGAAGCAGTGTAGCCATCTACTCAGAGTCCAGAGCTAGAGAAGAAGACTCTTGGGTCCAGTCATGACTCAGGCAAGGTCACACAAGGGGTGATGTATGGCAACCTTTACAAAATTTGGCTTGCTATTTTGGGTAGCTTTGTTTTATGGGGTGATAGGGGAAAGAGAACTCCGGTGTGGTGCCCAGGTGCCTGGTTTTCCAAGTTCTCAGAATTTGGAGTCTCGGCAACATCCCAGTGGGCCTTACGTTTCAGGGGAAGTTGGACCCCATTTACAGCAGGCTCATCTCTGTGGCTGTGTGAGCTGGATTTCTGTCTGGAGTCACTGCTGCAGCTCTCAGGGGAATGGTGGGCACAGCTGATGGGCACTCTCACATGTAGGGGTTCAAGCCCTGCAGGCGTGGAGGAGGGGTGGCTATCACAGGTGCTGGGGAACAGCACATGCAAATCAGTGTCCTGTCCACCACCAGGGACTTGGGCGGAACTCCACTGCTGCTCAGGGAAGGCTCCCCTGCTGACAGGCCCTGGCTACTCTGATTTGCATCAAAATACTGCTCCCCACACTTGGCCTGGGCTGAATTTCACCATGAGATTGGAGTGGTTGGCTTACCACCTGGTGTAATCCATACCTCCAGGTAGCTGCAGTGAAATGCAGACTTTGGAGGTGGAGGGAGGCCTGTTGGGTTAGCAAGCCAGTGCAGGGCTATTCTCCATAGCGTATTCTGTTGTGCTTTTCCTGGCCTTATTACACAGTCCTCAAGTGAAGAAATTTGGCAAGAATATTCTTCCGTTTTAGCTGGTGTTTGGTCTCAAGTTCTCTTAGTAAGCTTTTTCTCAGTCATCTCCATTAGAGCAAACTGCCATCTAGAATTTCTCTGTGTGTGGATTTCTCTGTTGTGGATTTTGCTTCCAGGTCCAAATACTATACCTCTTCTTACCTGAGGAGCACCTTGCTCTCCCCAAACACCTGGTTTGCCATCTGTGTGTCCCTTTGAGAGCAAGCATCTAACTCTTGTCATACCTGGGCCTCTCATGGTCTTTTTAAACCCATAATCACATCAGTTTGTTTCCTGGAAGCTGTCTATGCTACAGGTCTCTGGAGACAACTATTAATGCTCAGCAAGCAGAGATGGCAATTGATTCTAGAGAAGTTGCTCTGCTCTTGTTGCCATGGGGACAGTTTTGGAATACACTGAAGAACAGTTTCACTCTGTTTTCAGCATACGCAGCAATGTTCTCAACTCCAAAGGGATGCATGTTTCTGCAGTCTTGTGAACTTGAAGTGTCCTCACTAGCAACTGGTGTGGAAGACTTTGATATCCATGAACTTAGGTAGAGAAGCCCTAAGCCTTGGTTCACTCTCAGCACCCATTTTTTTGGTAGAACAGCAATCAGGTCAACTTTCCCATTGCCATATAGATGTCAGATCTGCTCTGGAACTGTGGCTTTCCTGTCCTGACCAAGTGTTTGCACAAAGGAAGTTCCCATGTCCTTTTCGCTGTCCTGCTTTTCAGGATCACAGCAAGACCTGTTTTCATTTGGATGCATTTGTATCCATTGTTTCTCCTGGCCTCTTTGTCCCCTGTCAGCCAGGAATGACCTTTTTGCGGTGTTGTTTCTCCATTTGCCCCCTGTCAGCCAGGAATGACCTTTTTGTGGTGTTGTTTCTCCATTTGCCCCCTGCTTTGCTGTTGTCTGCAGGGCAGTGTGTGGAAGGTGAACACTGTGCATCCTGCCAAGTGCCCAGTGTCCTCTGAGGGATTAATGCTCTGTGCAGGGGGTACAAACCTTGTGGTATTTATGAAGGCACCACAAATTGCCATAACAGCTTCAGAGATCAACAAATAAAGTGATTGTTGAAGCAAGGCCATGGAGTAGATGCTGCCACTGGAATACTTTACTGTTTTAAGAGCAGTGAAGAAATCAAAATTCCCACTGCACCCTTCCAATGCCTTGCACAGGCTGAGGTGGTGTTAGGGCCCCTTTTCAGCTTTTGATTGAGTGATTGGTTTTGTACATGGATGTCTTTTTTTTCTTTAATGGCTATTAAGCATAGGAGGAGAGTGTTATTACAGCTCTAAGTGCTGTCAGCCAAAGTTTGTCCTCACTTCTGCTTCTAGGATATCCACTTGCAGTTGTCCCAGTTTTCCCTATTCATGGCTTTTAAGAGGTTCTTTTTCTTTCATGAGACTCTTGATCAGCTCAAGTACAAACAGATGGAAAGCAGCAGAGATCCAGCTCCATAGCAGCACCCAGGCCAGGGTCTTAACTCATCTGAAGTGTTTGGTGCTCAGGGACAGGGGCTACAGCCAGGAATTTCGTAGCCTGGGGCAGGATGCTGTAGGTTCCTCCATGTGTTGTCCTTCACTATTCTTCCATCTTTACCTCTCCCTCACCTCCCCTTTCATCCTGTCTTTCCAAGGCTCTTGTTTGCCCAGGTGGGGCTGGCTTCCTTTCCTGGAATACTGAGGTGTCCCTTTCCTGGCCAAGCCCGAGGACAGGAAGCTACAGGCTCAGCTGGCATCTGTCCCCTCCCTGGGCACAGGGGGACAGGGAGTGACGGCTGATGGTCCATGGGAGCTGGAAGTTATGGGGAAAACAGTTGGTGTCTCATGGAAGAGTTGTCTTGGCACCCTGTTCTGTTTGATGGTGTTTAGGAAGTGCTCTGCAATGGAGGAACAGCTTCTTTGGATAAATGATTCTGGTCCTGCTGCTGAGTGCTGTGAATGCCAACTTCTGCTGTTCCTGGAGTCTTTACTTCAAATGCCCACAAAACAGAAGCCCTAATTAGCATAGAAATTGTCACTAATGGGCCATCTTGCCTGGAGTGGGGGGAGGTGGGGGCCGGTTTTGAGCGCCTGGTCACTGCATTGCCTCAGGAGTAAGGAGGCTTGGTCATGTCCTGACTTTGTGCCAACAAGGGGAATTCTCCAAAGGAGCACTGTGTGTGTTTCTCCTGTGGAATGATCACCAAGTAATTTTGCTAGGGTCAATGTGAGCCATCTTTCAAACAAATATCATATGGGAGTTTGCAAATCCTATTGTCCCAGGAAAAATTAACTTTCTCTTAAGTGTTGAAGTGTTGCAGGAAGCAAAACTTCAGACTGTGCTGGGATATTGAACTATGTGGAAGTTGGAGAATTTTCCCACTTCTACTCCAAGTGGAGTAACTTAGCTTTTTCAGCACCTTAAGGACATTGACATACATCCAGAGAAGGGAAAGGAGGAGAAATGCAAGAAATGAAAATGTGAACCAGAGCTGCTTAGGCAGAGACCATGGCCTGGATATGAGATTCCCTTTTGCTTCAGATTTAATAGGATTTTTATGGGAAAGGGAAGAGATATGATCTTTGGGGAGAGCACACATATTCTGCAGCTTTCTACTCAGAGATGGCCTTCAGCAAGTGTGTGTGTATAGATAAGCTCTTATTATGAAGCAGAGCTTCTTAAAGTCCTTAACAACCTCTCTCTAAGTATCACCACTAGGAACTCTGAAGGGAGAGATTTTGTGTAATTTTAATATAAATTTTTAATTCTAATAGAACTTTTAACTTCCAGGAAGTTAAAGTTTGGTTAACAGTGGGATTCACTTTTCATACATTGCAGTTGGGTGAATTCTGTGTTGGGAACTGTGTTGGAAGTGAAGCAGTGGATGGAGTGTAGTGTGAAACCTGCTGGGATGCTGATTCTGAATAGATGTTGTGTTGTTGAACACAAAACAACAATTTCCTTTGATATAAGTTCTGAATATACATAGAAAAAATGTGTGTGGCATCTGTGGATGTACTGAAAAGGAGCATCTTTGCTCACAGATTTCCATGTTCCATGTCTGTGTGTTTGCTGACAACCCACTCTGGCATTTTGTGTCATGTAATTGCAGGACTCTTAGCCTATCCTACCATTTTCCAAGTAGTGCTCTTGGCTACACCAGCAAGCCAGGCTGTGCACATTGTGAGGACAGACTCTATCACATTGTTTTATAATCTCAGCTAGTTCCTGAAGTGGAACTTTGAGTGACTGGTGACAGATCTGCTTTAAGTTTGGAAGCAAATGCAAATTATTTCAGAGAAAATCTTTTTCACAGAGCAAACCTCTGCTGGCTGGGGAGGAAGGATCGGATATATTCACCTAGGCTTTCTCATCTAGCCAGCTTCACATTCCTTTCCCTCTTCCTCCCAGGCTTCTGTTTCTTTTGTTTCCCCCCAAAGACCCATTGTTCTTGTTCTCTTTCAGTGGTTAAGGCACAGCTGGGGTCAGGAACAGGCAGAGAGCAGTTTTGGTGTGCTGGGCTGAGGGCAGACACCCGATTCCCAGCCTCAGCTGCTCTTCTGTGCCCAGTCCTTGGTGGCTCACAGCAACTCCCACCAGTGCCATCATCCACAACTTCTGCTGGGTCCACAGGGTCAGGTATTCCAAACTCCTCTGCTTGGCCCCTCCTTCTGCGCTGTTAATGGGGAATAATCACATCCATCCCTAGGGAAACTCAGGATGTGGGAAAAGGAACAGGAGGCAATTGTTTCCTCATGCCCCTGACATAAGAAACCCCAAACCTGGGATGTTGTGGACACACTTTTGTTCTGTGTGTGCCATAGGAGAGCAACAATGCCTGGGGAAGCCTCTCTGCACCTGGTCTTGTGCCAAGAGGGTTGGTAAAGGATTGTCTCCACCTTGTCTCAACCTTGTCTCCACCTTCCCATCGGTTTTCAGAATGGCAAAGGCTGCTCTCCTGTGCTTGGCTCCTCAGGTTGAGCAAAGTGAGTGTACTGTCAGAGCTCTCAAACAGGGACTGCACAGGGGTCCAGAGACTCTAACTCCTCTGCAGCTGCTCCTTGTGGAAGGGAACCAGAGGGTGAATCCAGCAGGACCTTCTCTCCTGTTCCTCAGCTGCCTGAGGAAGGAATCTCTTGTGCCTGCTTTCTGCAGCTGCCTGCCCTGGAGGGCTCCATGTAAATGCAGGAGGGCTGTTGGCTTGTGAGAAGGAAAGTGATACTTCGGAAATTGCCAGGCTCCAGGATTTAACTCTTTAGCCTCTGCAGTTCCCAAGCATTGACTGCTTCAACATGCTGAGTTAGCCCCCACTTCCCAAGCATCCTGAAACTGAGCTGAGCCATCTGGGATGTGCAAGGCAGCCCATTTTCTTCCCTGCATCCGTGAGATCTCAGCTGTGCAGGCAAGAAATCATCAGGGAACAACCCAGCAAGAAAAGGAGGTGAGAGCAAGTGCCTAAACTCTGAAAAGCAAAACTCTGGGAGTGGCTCACCTCCCTCCCCACCTTTCCTAAAGCTCAGCAGCACTCATGGAACAGGAATGGGAGCTGCATTTATCAAATTCCTGTCTGCAACAGCAATGCAGTTGTTTTAGATTAGTGTACAAATAGACATTAGTGTAATACATCTGTTGTTAATACACATCTTGGTAGAAAAGAGATGCCAACACATCATTTATTAGCCACATCGATCCTATAATGTCCTTTCTTTTGTCTTTTGAGTATGTAATGGGTTCCAGGATGTCTTTTATTTCATTGTATACCACATTTCCTCTTGTCTAACATAGCAGGACATAATGTGTTCCAGGATATAATTTATGCCATTTTGGAACTGGACACCACACAATGTATCCTGAACTTTTCTGAAAACCTTCAGTGTGTTGTGCTCTGCTCACAGGTCTTTGCACAATTGATGAGTAGAAAGAGCTGGAAAACTAGCAGGAAGGAAAGCAACTTATTCTTAGTCCAAGGAGAGCTGAAGGACCATGAGGAAATCTGGATGCTGCCATGGGATGCTATAACTCTTTACACCCTTGATTTGTTTAGAAAGTTGGAAAGTGCTAGTCCAGCTTAGGAGCCTATCCATGGCTGCTTGTATAAGACCCTGATAGTTTCAGTGGGATTCCACTTTGAAAAGGAACCAGTTAAGGGTAGCTCTGACAGATACATATCTCCTTTTTTGTGAAAATTAAGAGGTACTGCTTATCTGATTTTATCAAAACTCTATGCCAACCATAGGTGATAGACTGAAAATTACCTCACTGTCTTTTTCCCTGTTTGGTGATGTTAATGGGGTTTGAGAAGCAGATGACATTCACAGGTGATGAGGGAAGCAGGGACACAAGTCCAGCTGAAAGTTGGGGAGTTTGGTGGTAATTTGCTTATGGAATGATCATCTGGGGAGGAATTGGCAGTGGCCACTTGCCTGATAGCTTCTGCAGGAGTCTGTTCCTTTTGCTTGTCTTTGTCATGAATTAAAATCTCACCCAGAGCAATGGAATCCCAGTCCTGCATCCCCTCCCCACTGCAATACCCCAGTGTCAGCTTTGGCCTGTGCCAGATGTTCACTTTGTGGTGGAGTTGGACACTGCAGCAAGAAACTGGTCCAAAGGGACAGCACAGGATTTCAAATCAGCTTCTGCACAGAGGAAGAATCACCATGAGCAGAACCCCCTTGAGTTTTAGGTCAGATCAACAGTTGCTGTCAGCTTGTGGAGAGGTTTTTAAAGATAAAATATTTTGGTAAGATTTTTGTCTGTTTATCTCTTTTTGTTTTGTTTTGTTTTGTTTGTTTTGTTGTTTTCTTTCTTTCATCAAAGGATCTCACAGGAGACAATTTGTCTTGCAATGTCCCAGTTTCCCTGCTGTGGACCCCATTCTGTCTGTGTGTGTCTGGCTTCTGATGCCTCAGTCCTGGGTCTGGAGGTCTGGAAGGGAATGATGGCCCTGGTAACTGCAGCCCCGAGTTCTTGCTCTGTCAGACCTTTTTCTTTAGCATGTGCTGTGCTGCTTTTAAGCACTGGAATAGTACAGGGAGTTTGGGGAAGGGTTGCTGGGGTAACCGAGATGTAAGACCAGAGGGAACAATGTTAATAAAATAAATTGCTGACTCGGAGCAGCCTGATAACTCAGATGAGTGAGTTCTCAGGCTTGACATCATGTTTTTCTCCTCTCCTCCCTCTCTGCCCTGCATCAGCTGCCTCTCACTTGCAGGCACTGTCATTCACAGGCCCGTAGTTCAGCTAAATCCAATACGGTGTCATGCCATTAGCACACGGGTCTCCTGTGTCAGTGTCTCATTTCCAGGTCTCCAGAGAACCAAATGTTCAAACTTTTTAAAAGGCAAACTGTTGTAGAAATAAGAAACTCTTATTCCCCTCCACACAGCTCAGCACCATTCCTGTGCAAGGGGAGATAGGACAGAATATGGAATAACAAACAGCACAGACACCAGTCAAGTGATTAATTCTCCTGCCAAGGCATACGAATACTGGAGGATGGGAAGGTGTGGAGAAGGTGGAGTAATTTATGTTGTGAATAGCAGCTGTAGGTCTGTATTGTGCTATAGCCACAGAATAGAGTCTCAAATGGAAAGATCTTCTCTGCACTGTCTGCTTTAGTGAAAAGATCACAAAATTACGGCAGTTGTGAAATTGTGTGTTTGCATATGAATGGTCTTGTGATCTTAAGTGTCACAGGACATGAACACAGCTGAAATTTCTGCGTGGTTCAGAAGATGTTCAGAACTTTTTACTGCTATTGAGACCTCTTCTGGTTGCATCAGAGCAGATAAACCTCCCAGAGCACAGCCCAGCAAGTAAATTGTAGTGCTTGAGAAAAACCTTAAGAAGTTTTTCTGTTAACTGCCTGATGTATGGTCCTTTATGCTTTTCTTGATGCCAGCCCTTTTCAAAAACTTGTTCTTCCTGGCACTTCCTATTGGCATTTATCTTGTTGGTACCTGAGGCACGTAGTTGCTGTTGAGGGCCTAGGTGGCATTTTGTCCTACCACTATAAAATTTAAGACCTCCTCAGGAGGAATGGTGTGTGCCTGTAAACAGAGGAGGAATTAACAGCACACTTAGGTACACTGAAGGAAACCTCCAGTGACTTTCCTGTGGTTAACAAACAGTGCTCTGTAGAAGGTGTTGGTGCTTCTCAGCTCTGTGCCTCAATCCAGTTTGCATTGTCTCTCCCTGGAAAAGAAACAACAAACATTTAAATGATGGAATCTGCTTTGATCATGTAAAATTATGTCCCTGTCCTTTTTCTCCCAGACAAAGCCCACTCTGAGTAGCACTGCTGAGAGTCTGGTGAAACCCCCCTGCCCTGCACCTGCCTGGCCCCTAGCATGGCCTCTTGGGGGGTGTGGTACCCCAAACACTTGACCTCTGAGCAAATTGGTTTTCCTGGGGTCCAGGTAAAACTGCCTTGTGGTCCTCATCCAGTCCTTGGTCCATCAGCTGCTCTAGAATCATCTTTAGAGACATTTAGAGACACATGCTTTAGTGGCTTATAATGGCCAAGGAAGCCACTTCCTAGGCCTTGTGTGTTCCTGCCTGAGCCCTGCAGCCAGAAGGTTGCAATTATTTCCTTGCTCTTTCAGACTTCATTATGTTGCTCCACATGCCTTCATGTGGTAAAGGACACTGCAGTTCTAACAAGCTTAGCTGTAATAATGATTCCTTCTTGGCAAATACTTCCCCTGACTTGAAGCTGTGCAGTGAGACCAAAGAATCACCTTTATCTTTTGCAGTGGGGTGGTGATGCTGCTCCCTCAGCCCTGTCCCTGCTGAGGCAGGTATCCATTCCTATGAGAAAGGGAAGGAAATACTTCCATTTTGGCTGCTGAGCTGGTGTCTGCAGTTCACCAAGCGCTAGGAATGTGCTGTTCCCATGGTGATCCCGGGCTGGGCAGTGCCATGTGCGGGTGACATGACTCCCCAGACTACTGGGGGAATGGGTTAAGAAGCCTGTGCCCAGTTAAGCACAGCAAGCACCAGTCTACAGAGCTGTACTGGCAAATGCAGGGTGCAATGAGGGAGTGGGATGGCTCTGTGGCAACTGTAGGCAAAACAGTCAACACTGAAGACTTTTAAAATACCTTAGAGGTGGTTTGTTTTCCTCATGCACTTTCTCAGATGAAGCTGATACACTTTCGGGTACTCTTTTACTTGCACAACGCATGGTCCAGCAGGTTAAATTTGATTCCTTCCTGCCCCTGAAGCCCCTGGAACTGCTCTGAATTTACCCCAGCAGAGCTGAGGTTGGGATTAAAGCAGATGGGAAACTTGGAGAGCCGTGCAGGCAGGGTGGCCTTTGCAGGGGCCAGGCATGAGTGCACATCTGTGTGCTTCTGCCATTCTGTGCATCTAGTGAGAGAGGGGGCTTAAAGGGGGTTAGAAAAAAAAGAGAAATCATGGTGTGATGCAGTGTTTTGGCACCACTGAGTTACTTTACTTAATAGTTTGGAGATGATTTAATCTTGGAGATAATTAAATTGAAGGTGTCATTTCAAAAGATGACAGTGTATGAGCTCTGTTAGGTTTGGCATAAGCTTCGGCTTGTTTTGTGGGGATTGAGGGATTTTCTTGAGTGGAACATGGGGGAGGAAAGTGGAATATGGGGGAGGAAAGGCAGGGCTAGTTTGATGGTCTTTATTTCCACCCTGTCTTGCTAAAAAATAGTGTGCCATAATGCAGAGCAAGAAAGCAGCCCCTGTGACTTCAAGGGGGTGAGAGCAAACTACTCCCCTGGACATCAGTGTAGCTTGTGATAAAGAAACATATTAGATCCAGTCTCATCTTCATGTGTCTGCTCCCATGACCTGCTCAGGGAGAGAAACTGGTCTGTGGAACAGGGCTGGGATCAGGAAGCACTGTGAGCTCTGCAGAGACCGTTCTTAGGGGTGTGGGGTCGGAGGGTCCTTCCGGGCTCCCAAAATGTCGCTCTCTTCTCCACTGTCACTTATTTCAGCTGGAAAGTCCCTGTACGTGTAGCTGACATGGTTTGTGGCTTGCTTTGTGCCTTTCCTGCAGGACAGCTGTGCCTGCCTGACAGCCACCAACTCTCTTCCAACCCCAGCAGGGAAAGTTCCCTGCCCTGTGCTGGGCACAGCTCAGTTTGTGGTCCCTGGGGGGACATGCTAATCCTTGTACTTTGGGTACAGGTCTCCTCCAGAGCTGTGTGTGACGTGGGGGACTTACCCAGCTGAAATTTAACATGTAGCCTTCTGGTATGTGACCTACAGGTGACTGGAACACGTGTTCCAGAACTGAGGTGCCAGCCTGCTCCTATAGACCCTCCTGCATGGTTAGAGGGAGCCAGCCTGCAGTTTTCCCAGCCAGAATCCCTGTGAGTTGGCAGGGAGCCCTCAGTCACATGTGTCAGTGCTCTGCTCCATCCCTGCCATGCCCCAGGCCCTGCCTGTGACACCGGGGTGACCAGGGGAGCTGGGCTGGTGGGGAGCAGGTCCCTGCTCAGTACAGCTGCCTTGGTGAGAGCTCCCCTGGCTGTCCTTAAAGATGTTCCCTCAGCCCAGGCCCTACTCAGCAATGGGTTTGTGCAGAAAGAAATTGGTAGCAGTTTTCCTTCTCTTTCAACACTGCATTTTTAGTAGTACTTTGCCTTGTTCCTAAATGCTGCATTTATTTCTCTGGGTCTCAGAGCCTTGCTGCCACCAGTTTAACACCAGCTGTGTGACCCTCAGAAAATAAAGGCTCTATGTAATAATGTGTGTATGTCTGTATTTTTTTTTCGCTTTAGTTCTGATGTGAAAAGCCCTGTCTGGGCATTTAAGTGGCGTGGCTTGTGATATACACCAATTTATGTAGAAGTTGTCAGGGTTTTTTTTTCCTTGCCAGCAGGAGAAGGAAGGGGACCTGGGACCTCCTTCTGGTGAATTACTTAGAAAAACGGCCAACATTTAAAATTACAGGTTTGGAATTGAACTATAAATTCCAGTGAAGTAAAAGATCCATGAATAATATGTCATTAGGCTGAAATATAATTTGTTTGTATGTTTTAAGCAGTAGGACAGAAACAGGATATAATTCCTATTAGCAACGTATATATTTTCCCCAAGCAAGAACCAGCTGCCTGATGGAAAGTTTATGTTTGCTCCGTAAATGTTTCTAACTGTTTGGTTGTATTGGGTTCTTTTTCCAGTGGTACACAGAGCTGTAATCTCTCCTGGTTCAGCTGGGTTGATGTGCTGCTCTCAGTCTGGGATTCTGTGCCTTCTGTTCAGTGTGAGCATGTCATGGGTTGCCACAGATTTAACACAAGATCCAGAAATCAAGAGTAAGTTTGTCTGTCTGCTCTGATTGGCATCTTGAGAATCACAAGCCAGGCTCACAGAGCATCTTCTCACGTCTTTGCTCAGAACTGACCAACTGTTCTGTGATCTGGAAAACTCTGGTGAAACAGGAGGAGGTAGTTTTACAAAGGACTTTCTGCATTTCTCACATAGTGTTGGAACCAGCATAACCACAGAGCACTTTTGGTGTTTTTAAATGGGGACCACATGATTTTGTTTATGCTAATAGAAGTCTGAGTGAACAGGATCACTTCTGTTTGAGACAGAAATTTCCACAGATCCTTCCACAAAAAGGTTTAAGGCACTTGTGGTGCCCTTCAGTGTTTGCCCTTTCAGTGGGCAGAGGTGGATGCCAGCTGAAGAATCTGGGGTTCTTCTCATTTTCCTTTATCATCATCTGTCTCCTGACTGGGATGGTGGTGACATTGTGGTTGCACCTGCTTATCTCACAGCAGGTAGCTGTGGAAGGCAAAGACTTACAGAAAACTGGTTTTTTTAGAATTATTCCAGTTTAACGTATGTGGGTCCTATCTTGTGTTTAAAGTCACTTTGGGTTTAGTTTGGGAGGCTGGAGTATGTGACTTGGTTTGGGAAGTTATGCTGGCTCCGAAGGGGTGCATCCCAGGGGTGAATTTGGGCTCACAAAGAGCTTTTGTGGGTTCTGGAAAGGTTCTGAGCTTCCTGCAAATCTTAACGACCTTGATAAGGTCTTGCTCTGACTTCAGCTTCAGCGAGATAGAGAATTAAAAAGAGGACAAGTTGTTCAAACATGCTCTGTGTTGACACCTAGCGCTGCTTCAGGCTGAAGGAGCAGTATCTGTCCAGCAACACTTGTGTACAGTAAATGTGTAACTCTGGGAGGTCCTGGGCCATTCTCACTGCTTGGAATTGGAAGCAACTCAGCCAAAGGCAGTGGAAGAGCATTTTGATAAAGATGGCATAAATAGAAACGTGATGGAGACCTGCAGCACCCCTGTGAATCCTGGGCCAAGCCAGAAAGAGTTAAAGAGCTCCTGTCCACGGAGTAAAGGCAGGAGCTGCCATTTGGTGCTGACAGACAGGGAGTCACTTGCTGCCTGCAGCTTCTATCAAGTTCCACTCCGTTGTCAGCAGGTTGTAAATAAAACCTCTGCTAGGCTGCGCTTTGTGCTGGCTCTGGGACTGCAGGCACCTCCAAGCAAGCTCTGATGGATCTGGGGGCCTGATGGATATCCAGGGGCCTGCCTGTGCCTCCAGCCATTGCTCAGGGCAAGGGAGATATCCCGGCATCCCAACATCCTGCTGGCATAGTCTCAGAGGCTTCCAGAGGCACGAGGAGGCCCAGGGCACAGTGTGTTTCTGTGGGCTTGCTGGTTCACCCCAAGGAAATAAACTACTGTCTGATGTGAACTGGGCTTGATTTTTTGGCAGCTTCGAGAGAGAGAAATAGGATTAAAACTAAATAGGATTAAAACTAAATTTTTCTTTCAAAAAGAAAAATTGAAGAGGAGGGAACAGGTCCAGCTTGAAATCGAGCTTAATGTTGCTGCTCACTCTTGGAGTTACTCAGAAGGCATCCAAAAACTAACTCGTGTGTTTTTGGAAGTACACTGGCCCAGCACGGTGAGCTATGAAATGGGGGCCCCAAGCTGTGCTTTGTGGCTCCACAACCAACTCCTGCGTGCGATGGGGACCAAACAACTCAGGCCAGCTTTTCAGAGGCAGTCAATAATTTTTGGGTTGTCTGGTTTGGGAGTTTCCAAATCCAAGTAGCTTCCACTGGCTTCTGTTGGTGGTTCAGGGTAGGCAGAGCCTTAAATAAACAAACAACTACCACCCCCTACTGCTGCTGCTCAGACATCCCAGCTTAAGACACCGGAAGTCTGCAGTTCCCAAGTCCTTTTTCCACACCAGAAATGTTGACTTTCATCTTTGTGTGTTTCTTCATCCATAAAATAACAATGTTACAACCAATTGCTTATACCTGATAGTTAATGTAAGGATTAAAAAAAGTTAAGTTTCCTCAAAGAAAACAGTTGTGAAGCAAACTTTCTAAATGCTGTGCCAAGGCTTTCATGATGGGCCCATCTCTATGGGAGGCGAAGATGCCGTGTAACTCTCTGTTTTGAACTAATTTAGGGCATTTCTTTTCAGGCTCCTGCGAGTCTTGTCCTCTCTGAACATGGGCGTTCCCATTCTCCAGTTTGTTTTTCACATCCGTGTGGTCATCTGGAGCAGCCCAGTTCCTGGGGGAGGCTGTATGGAGAGCATTGAAGTTGAGCAGTGTGGTGTTCATCCCCAGGAAACAGTGATTCGAGGTCACTCCAAAGCAACAACCCCAGGAGGACACTGGCAAAGCTGCAGCTTTGGGGGTTTGAATGGCAGCTCTGGGCTCCACGTCTCTGAAATGAGGCTGAAAGCTTTTAGGTTCTCTTAAACGGGCATTTTTATTTGCATTTGCTGCTGTGATAAAGTCCGGGGCTGTTCATGTCTCCTCCTGCCTAAGGGCAGAGTGTTTGGTGCTGTAGTTTTAGCTGTTCAGCATCTTCTCTGTTACACCCCTGCTCGAGAAGGGGACTCAGCACTGAACTTTCCAGGTCTGTCTGCAGTTGATCTGCTTCAGTCCTACTGGCATTTTTGATGGGAATTTTACAACTTCTTTCTTGCAAGTTTGGTACACATTTTGTTTTCTTTGGAGCCAGTATTGGCTCCTTGTGCCTTTCTTTTGGAAGCTCCAGTGATCAATGCCTTTGGTTGTGGGAACTCTTGCAGAGAAGAGTTCTGTCATCATTTACAGGGGTACGGGAAAAACAGATGAAGAAGTGAAATATATGCCAAATATTATCCTCAGAACTGCTCTTATCTGATATCTACAGCTGTACTTGTTTAATGTTAATATTATTTTGCTTAGCTGGACCTTTCTTTAGAGAAGTTTTTGTTAAAAAAGTGGAGTTCTCTGAAATCAGGCATCTTTGTTCAGCAACTAGAATTATCTGTGTTGGTATCTGTGTGTATGATTCACTTTTACTGCATTGGGATTGGTTTTTAATACTCTGTGTTTTCTAAAGTCACATCTGGTGGAAGCCATCAGGAAGAAAGGAGCTGTTGTGGTTTCAGAAGTTGGATGCTCTCCACTGGTCAGCTGGATAAGATACAACACCTTATTTTTAATCTGGCACTGCTCTGCCCCCCAGATTAGCACCTTGGGTAGGCTCTTGAAAAAAATAGAAATTCTTGGGTAGCATGAGGCTGCAGGACAGATTCTCCATTTGTGTCATTGTCACATCATGTGATGTTTGTGCTGCCTTATGCTCGGTCACCATCTGCTCCTGAGCCTGTTAAGGCATCTGAGCAATTAGTCCGAGGCTCATTCATCAGCCATGGACTATTTATGCTTTTTTTTGGATCTCCTTCATCTCAGTGCCTGGACCTAACGAAGGGAGTGTGGTATAGATGCCAAGGCAGGTAAATGAAATAAGTAAAACTAAAAGTTCTCATATCCCCCCAGTAACTTTTGTAACCAAACAAGCTGATTTTGGAGACAGAGCACTTGACCTTTTAAGGGAAATCTGTTGTTCAGTCTGGTAATTCAGACTAACACTTAATCTTTAACTTCTGCAGCACTGTTATGGCCCAAGGCAAGGCATCCATCCCTTTTGCAAAAGAAATGTAATCCAAGCCCTGACCATTCAGGATAGTGATGATAAAACAGGAGCTATTAAAGCACTCACTGCATGAAGCCAACAGTTACAACAACATTTTTAATAGGCGTAAAAGTGTCTAAAAATATTACCTGCCTGCACAAATAAGTTTAAATCGGAATAAGGAGTAGAGTCTCTTAAACACATCAGCCTAAGATTCAAAAAACTTTTTTTTTTTTTTTTTTTTTAAGTGAAAAGCTTAAATAATTTCCCCAGAAAGCCAGTTTGTAACTTAAGCCTTCCCAGGGAATGATCCAATGTCCAGTCTAATCGTTTTATGTGACTATTTAATCTACTGTTTAACAAACAAAAATACTTGCAGTATCATAGCAACTACTGCACAGATTGGTGCCCTTGGGACTGAGATCAGCTTCCTGATCCAAAGCAAACCTGCCTACTCTGTATTCTGAGATCTACTGTAGGGCAACCTTGTGGAATCATAAGGAAGACTTTCAAATGCAGGCTAAAATAGAGTCATATTTTGGATGTGGATGTTTCATTCACTGGCCCAGAAATGCATAAGTATGCTCCTTGCTTTGGAATAAATAGCCATCCATAATTCTTCAAGTCTTCAAGGCCATGAAGGGTTCCAGCCTTTTTCCTGGATGTAGGTGTATTATAGCTAGCAATCACTTTATAATTTGTGCATAAAACCTGTGTATATTGAGTTTCAGAGGAATGCCCAGCTAATGGTTTTATATTTAACGTAGTGAAGAACCTCTCCTACTCTGACTGTGGCTGAAAAGCTTTAAGAAACTTTTCAGAAGCATTGGTTTTGATAAAAATCTCTGTCAAGGGTCTAGATCCCATTCTGATTCCCATTCTATCTTCTGGGTGTTTATTCCACAACTTCACTACTGCAGCTGAGGGTTTTCTGTCCCAGCCTTTCATTTGCTTTGCTTTGGTGCTGTTGGATCTGCAGCATATGGAGGAACCTACCCTGGACCACAGCACAACTCAAAACCACAACTTAATTGTGATCCCATTTCAGTCAGTTACATTTGTGTGCCCTGATGAACATGCCCTGGACTTAACGGCTGTCCTGGCAGAAAGCAGCTGGGCTTTATTGTGGGGAGCATGGGTTTATCCTTAGGCTGGAAATGCTTCCAAGCCTTCCATAATTTGTTTTGCATCTAGAGCTGGTCAGGATTTTCCCAACAGAAGTGATTTGTATCAGAAAACACTGACTCCGTGAGATCTTTGCTGTTGTTGTGAGAGACATGTCTAAACTGCTGCAGGAGCCAGAGAGGCAGGGGTGATGCTGGTGGCCAGCTCCAGGTCTCCTGGTGGGCTCCGTGGCTGCCTGGGAAGGGTGGGAAGGGATCAAACCAGGGTGAGCTGGGACATTGGAAGGTGCTTATCAGCTGAATGCCCCACTCATCAGCTGCCCCCAGGCTGGAGGACATCCCAATGGATGCATCCTTGTCTTGGAAACGCTGCAGTGTGGTATTTCCTTTTCTCCTCCTTGCACAACCAGCCAAATATTGGCAATTTGGAATTGTCTTTGAAGCACAAATCCCTCTCTGGTCTTGTCTGAAAGGGAGGTCTGGCTGGGACAGAAGAGCTGGTTACTGTCCCTATGTGTTATACAGAGCGTGGGGCTGTTCTTGGGATGTTTCCCATTCTCTACTTGGGTGCCTGAATCCTTTCATGGCATTACAGCCTGGTTTGCAGGCAGGAAAGAAGGGAGATATTTTGGGAGTTGTTAATGCTCCCAGGAATGTATATTGCCATAAAAGTTTTTGGGTAGTGATGGTGTGACTATATAGTAAATATTTGTCTATTCTCTTCCCCCCTACCCCTTTTCTGCTTTTCATTTTTCCTCCTGTTATTCTGTGAACTTTCATTTCTGCTGTCTGCTCTTTTGCATTAACAGCACCAACAAAAGCTGTTAGTATGTTTGCCTAAGAGAAATAATTTATCATATATGTGTGTATAAATTTTGAGGACCTTTCTGGTTCAAAAGCATTAATAAAATGTTGAGCTACCATGATCCTAAAGCAAATTACTGTACTTCATCTAAAAAGAATTTGTCCCACATTGCAGATCTCTGGGCACTCTGTGTAAAATTATACCCCTAAGAAATAGAACTTACTAATGAAAGTTTTGTCAGAGAAGATTTCACTTTGACAATAATGTTCCCCAAAGCTTTTATAATAATTAGGTTTGAAATAAGGCTGTGCAGAAGCAATAATTTCCAGGCTGAGTGATCCGATATAATTTTCTTCTATCTATCTTTTCTTTTTTTACCTCTTCCCTTAAAATCGCCCCTCACAATTGGACCTGCCATAGATTTAATACTGGAAAGTGCCAATATGGTTTAACAAAGACAAAAAACAAGAAGGAAAAAGCAGGAGGACACTTCCTCCAAGCTTTCTTGGACTTCTCCTTTTCAAATTATCCTTGGTCTTGAAACAATTTAAAATCAAAATTGTACTTTCCATTGCAACTCCAATAAACTGAGATCAGGGCCTTTCTCAATGAGCTCTGTCTTCCCCTTCAGTCCAGTCTGTGCTTTTGTTCTGCACATAACTCGTTAATACCTGAGTCACATCAATGCCCTGCCTTGCCACTTTAATGACTGTAATTTATTCTCAAAAACTTTAATTACATACTTTTGGACTGTGCTTGTGTGCTGTACTGAGAGTCATATCTGGATTATTTACTTGAAGCTGTGAGTCAATGTTTTCTCGTTTATCCCTCAGGACATGATGGGAAAGGTTGCTTTTAGTGCTATCGTGTGGGCTTTCAGGGGACGGCAGGGCCCATCCACTGAGAGAGTTTACAAATTGTTTTTCTCTTATGCATTCATTGGAAATAACTGTTCTTGCTCACACTGATTGAGGGGATGTGGCTGTTCATGTCACTTAAGAGATTCTAGAGAAAATACTCTTAGAAATCTAATGGGTGGTACAGGTAGCTGCTCAGGCTTGGGCAAATCAGCTTATGGTCATTAAAAGCATCGTTCTAGCAGGGAGAAGGAGCTACTTGTCCCCTCCCAAGTTTGGATGATATCCACATGCAGATATTTAACTCAAAATTGATTTGATAGTCTGGTACTTTAACTAGTACAAATCCCATGTAGAAATGCTTATTATGGGTTGCATTAGGAGTAGGGATGGGTGTGTGCTCTGCTCACTGCAGCTTGATGAGTGTCAGGCCATCAGTTTAGCAGGCTGCTGCCATTCCGTGCCCTCTCTGCATGTTGTGACACAAAGGACAATCTGTTGGCTAAAAAACCTTGAGTGTGCTAAGAAATGGTTCACCTGACTTATGTTAATCACAGAATCCCAGAATGGTTTGGGTTGGAAGAGACCTTAAAACTCATCTTGTTCCACCCCCTGCCATGGGCAGGGACACCTTCCACTAGCCCAGGTTGCTCCAAGCCCCGTCCATCCTGGCCTTGGACACTTCCAGGGATGGGGCAGCCACAGCTGCTCTGGGCACCCTGTGCCAGGGCCTCAGGTACCTCTGAGTACCCTCTTTTCCCATTTCCCTTCTGGACCCTCAGGCAATTCTTGGCCAAAATTACAGTGGGGGCATGCACAGAGTCTGCATCCTCACAGTCTGCATACCTACTTTAAATTTTGGTGAGTACCAGCATTTTTAGAGATAATCCCAGCACTGACATAGCTGGATGCTGCCCTGCTGGAGAGGTGCCTGTGTGATTTGGCAGTGACATCAGGAAAAGAGCTGAGTGTTGTGCCCTTGCAGCACCATGAAGAAAAAGCTCTGCAGGGGTGGTGTTGCAGTGGTGCAGTTTTGTGCTTTCCAGGTGAATTCATTGTGGATACACTGAAGGCCATCTCATTTTTAAAATGGTTTGCTGGCATAGGCCCTTGACATTGCTATTTATCCCATACCTTGATATGGAGTAGCATTATCTTAATTGTTCTTGGCATGATGCAGGACAGATCCAGCCTTTAAGGCTTTGGGTGGGAGGAGTGAGAGCCTCTGGGGAGCTCCTCTGGGGTGTTTTTCTGTTGTCTGCCTGCTTGATTTAATTGCTGGGAGTTCAGCTGCCTTAGCGGCCGAGTTTTAGTGCATGATTTGTGTTTTGAGGTTTGTCAGGAGGCCTAGATCCTTGAACCAGCATACTTTTTGCTTTCTTCTTTTATATCTTAATTTTCAATAAATAAAACGAAATTATAGTGACAATTTCTGGGATTTTATCACTCTCAAAGCTTCTGCAAATACTGGGCCTGCTCATTATCCCAGGTGAGGAACATCTGTCTATCACATAACATCTGTCTATGAGTAAGATAAATTAAGAGACTTTCTCATTGGTCTGCCAAAGTTATTGGTCTTAGAGTTGGGAATGGAAACTGAGACCTTTGCTGTGCTCCTCAGACCACCCTTCCAACCACATGCTTATGTTTCAGTGCTCAGGCTCTTCTCAAACACGTGCAATTAGTGATCTGTGCTGCTCATGCTATCAGGCATCTCCATTAAATTTATTATCCTGCAAAAGATCTAAGCCTTTGCATAGTTATAACCTGGCTGTGTTCCTTTGTGAATTATTTACGGTAGTATTTTTGGTCTTCAGTCATCCAGTTTTGGCTAAAATTCTTCTTCCTCCAGTTTCCTGCCATTTATCCTTCATGCTCGAAGCCAAACTTTTAGATGGTCCGATTACCACATTTCAGATGTTGTTGTTCACCTCTACCTTAGAAGGAGCAGCTTTATCCAGGAGACATTACTGCAGCTGTAGGTAGCAGATGAACATTTTTTCCTTCTTAAAAAAAAGGATGGTGTCAGAAGCTTTGTATTGAAAACAAGAAATTAGTCTCTGCTTTTAATAAGCCAAGGTTATTTTGTAACATAGGGAGGGGACTTGGTTTTTAACAATTGTGTTTTCACCATTGATTTTGTTTGCTGCGATTTGAGTTTCTCAGTTGGACAATGAAAAATATTCCTATTTTAGCCAGATCTTACAGCTTTTCACTTCCATCAAGGGAAGTTACATGTGGGAAGGCTGCAAGGGATCAGATATTGTCTTTATTTATGTTGTTTTCTTTTCAGTTCTCATGCTTCAGGACAGTCCTGTGATCTTTGCTTTGTCAAGCAAATATTGCTGATTTTTAAAAACCCAGGAGAACATGTCACCAGGAGTTAGAGCTTTGGAATTTCAGAACAACAGTGAAAGCTCATCTGTGGAAAACTTATGACTGAAGACAAATTTTACTATCTTCCCTCTAATTATAACAGTGACTGCAGAAGTGCTGGAGACATAAAAGATTAATGCATTGCCTGTAGTGGCTTTATAGCCAGGGCAGCTGCAGAAAATAACCTGGTTTCTTACTGAAGCTGAAGAGGGAGAGAATTAACTCTTCTGATACCTTAGAGATGCTTTGTGAGTGCAAAAGTTGGTCCTTCCTAAAGGAGATTTTCCAAGTATTTTTGACTCTAAATGCAGATATTATGTAGGCGGGATAAGAGTAAGTGGGTGATAATGTTTCAGTAAGAAACAAGGAATTACTTTGAAGAGTCTGTGGCAGAAGGGCAGCAGCAGAAGATATCTGTGTGTATGTGTGTGCTTGTCTTCCTTCACTCTTGCCCAATCCCATACAAATTAAACCTATTTAATCTTCCTTGCTCCATTTTACAAGCTGTGCAAGGTTCACCTATTAATTTTAGTTTGTCTTAGCTATAACAGCATTACAGATGATGGACATGGACTGTCGTGCATGTCCTTGTTCATTTAATAGAGATGGGAAAATCCTTCCTGTGGGCAGGTTCTCATTTCTCTTTCTGCGTTCTCCACTGTTGTCTGGTTGACAAGAAGATCTTTGCTCTGTAGGAGTTTCTCTGCTCCTGCTGTTTGTTCTGCACCTGGAGTCAAGATATTGATTTGTGGCACTGTGTAATCTCATCCAGAGCAACCCACTGGGACAGCTTGAGCAGCGTGGGGATGCTCCAGGTGGGAAGGACACAGAAGGGGGAGGCTTTTCGAAAACAGGAGACTCCTCTCCTGCAAACACCCTGCAAAACAGAAATGTGAGGACAACCCCATGGCATCAGCCCTGTGCGTTTGAGTCCTGAGATCTTCTTCAGCAGTGCCTATAATAATCGTAAAGGGTATGTTTGGGGAAAATTTTTGACAACTTTTAAATACCCAGTGTGGTCTCGAGTTTCTCTTTGGAGCATGGCTTTGCCTTGAACTATCATTTTGGGGATAGCTCTTCTCCCCCTCCCCCCCACCTGCTTATCTCCTTATCTCTTTCATGCTAAACTGTAGGGCTTGGTTAAAATAACAGTGGAGTTTTTGAGGGAGCCAGAACAACAACAACAAAGTCTCTTCAGTGAAGTGGCTACAGGTCCCTGATTGATTCCATACCATTTTGCCTCGGGGCTGTTATTTTTGCTTTCTTGGGTTAGATGCTTTATGGATATTAGCATCTCCTTTCATCTTGGAGACTTGAATATTTTGGTACCAAATTGTGCTTCATATGAGAAGAAATTTTTCTTGGCCAATGACCAGGGAAATCTGGCTCCATTGCCTTTTGTAATATCTGCAGGTTAACTTCCAGCTTGCTTTATCTTCCTCAGTTTTATTGCCATATGTATCAGCTGCAAACTTGTTCATGGTTGAGTTTATACCAACGATACACCCAAAAAAGGAAGAGGCTTTTTCAACCTTGACCTGCAATAATCCAGCTAACCAAATGTGTGGAGAGAAGTTCTGCCCTTAAAATGAGATGCTAGAAACTTTCAAGGTCAGAGGAATAAAAACTGTTGTGCATTTTTCGCTGCTGTAGCAGAAACAGCTCTGTGGACCTCTAGTGGTCTAAGGATCTGACTTTTAGCCACAGCTTTATCTGGAATGTAATTTCACACATTTCAGAAATTGTTCTAAGTTTGTTAACCTGGTCTCTATATGTAGAACTGCTTTACTGAAAAACTGCTGGGTTCTGCTTTGGCATTTTAATGTCAAAAGCTAAGCAGTTTAGTTAGATTTGAAAATCTGTCTAAAACACCCTTGCCCAGCAAAAGCGGGAAAATAGTCCACCCAGTCAAAAAAAAATGCGGACATAAAGGAAGAATCTAAGGTCAGATTTCACCCTAAATTTAGGGCCCGTGTTCTCAAAAAAACATCACGCAACATTTCTCTCAGACTTGGACTTCATAGAACATTTTTTTCTCTGAAAAATGTTCTACCAAGAGAAATGTTTTTCCTCCACCAAGACGTGTGTGTGTAATACAGAACGTGGTATCCTTTACATCCCCAGCACTTCCACATTTTCCCAGCACGTCAAGAACCAGATCAGTGAGACAGGCTGGGAATTGTCACCCAGAACACATGAGGGAAGCGGGGTTCTGAAACCATACAGTGTGAAAAACGTGGAAAGGGGAACGTTTTTCAAATTCTCTGTTTTAATAATGTGACTGGATCCAAATTATTTCTTGAAGTGTGGATTTCAGTTGTCAGACTGATGTTCTCTCTGCTAGGAGGCAGCTTTTGAGCCCAGCCGTGGTGTGCAGGATGCAGAGGCTGCACATCCCACCTGGCCCCCTGCTCCCTGCTCTAATACAGACCTGATGCTGTGGAGACATCAGGGAAAAGGGGAACCAATCCCAGTTTATGGTGCACTGTCCCAAACAGTTCATAAACCAGTGCTATTTTCTTTAAATTGCAAGTCAGTCCTCACAAAAGAGCATTGTATGGCCACTCAGTTGTTTGTATTCTTCCCTGCATTTGGTTGTCTGCTTCTCTAAAACCAGATTTTATTGCAGCAGTAACTACAGAATACTCAGAGCATGAGAAATTAGATACCTGAAAGGATGAATGTGGGTTTTTTATACATGATTAGGCTGTGATGATCCCCACAACAGACTGGAAGTGGGGGAATTCAAACTGGAACGGGGAAAATTCAGGTCAGCCTGTGCTTTTCCAGCTGCAGCAGATAGAGAAAGACAGACTGGCTGCCCCATTCCTAACGTGCAGTCATGGCAGAGGAGAGGACTGTGAAACTGGCCCAAGACCATTGTTTCATTTGGGAATGTGTTCATAATAGTTACTGTAATTTTTCATAGACCTGATCATGAGTTTTCCAGCAGTTCTCTAAAATGAAGCTGCTGTTGGAAATAAAGGTGCAAGTTGTTCAATGTCAAGTCATGCTTCAGAGTATTTGGAAGCAGCACTTGCATTCAGGTTGCCAGTGTTGTTCCTTACAGGTACCCTTTGCTCCACAGAAAATCTTTTTAAATGCAAATGGGTTAGCAAGGCTGAAGGCACAGCATCTTTGTTAACATGATAAAAGTGTTCATGGGCTTCTTTTTTCTTCCTAATTTCTAATTTTCTGGTGGACTGGATAGGTTATTTTTTTTTTTTTGATCACTTGGAGTTGATGGGAGGTGTTTGAAACAAAGGTGATGGACCAGCCTCCCTGGTGTCCGTGGCATGGCTGTGTGTGCAGCTCTTACCTTGCAGTGCTCTTTGGGCTGAGCTCTTGGGATGAGGGGAATGAAACAAAGTGATGCTGCCTGAGGAGATTCAAGCAATCTCTGTGCACAGAGCCCCAGATTTCAGATTTTTCTGATGTTTATTGTCATTTGTCTTGCTCTTGAATTTTAAATCGCCATTAGAAAAGTTCACCCTCAGCTTTAGAGGCACTGGCTTGGTTCTTTTCATCCTGAAGTGCCTGAGTTCCCTGTGTAGCCGTGGCCACTGCTTTTGGAGATGGAGTTTGGATCTCAGCCCATTTCTGCTGACTAATTCAGTGTTTGTGATGTGAGGAGGCCACAATTAGTAGGTGAGAGATTGATGTTGGCACGCAGAAGATGAGAGAAGGCAGTGGAAGGATAGGATGCCACTCAGCAATGTCTGAAATGGAAGTCAAAGATCTGGTGTGCAAGTTGGGGTCCCTTCCAGCAGGAAAGTGGGCCTTTGTCTTGTGGGACAATGCTAGGGCACAAAGCCATCCTGTATGTTTGGAGTGGGGAGCTTAACAAATGAGCTCATTCCTACTGAAACCCTAGCACTCTGAGCATATTACTACTATAGATTAATGCAATTTATTTCTATCACTGACTGATTCATAGGGTGTTCTCCTGCAATTTGCAAAAGCACCTCATGAATCATTTAAGTAGGAATTATAAAATTAAATGCTTCTTTCCTCTTCTGACGCTAGTCCTTGGAGCCAGGCTATCTGGGGGAGGTGTGAGGGAAGGGTGTGTGACTGTGCACAAAGAGTCATGTCAGCAGTTTCTTCTCTCTGCTTCTCTCAGAGCTTGGGGGACATTAGGATGTTGAGGAACCCTCTTGCTCTGCTTCGCGTGCTGCAGAGAGGGTTGACTCTAACTCCACAACTTTGCATGGGTTTGGGGGATCGAGTGCTACATCAATTTTATGTGACCACCTCTGTTTTGTGCTTAAGGCCCACTTACAGTGCTCTCCTGGCAGATTTCAGGCTGCCTGCAGCCAAATTTCCCAGACAGGCACCAGCTTTGTACCATGGGTTTGGTGTCTGGCTTTTGCAGATAATCCTGAGCCACCACCTTTGGCAGACCATGCACACGGGCTGTGGCCACCTCAGCCTGCCCAGACCACCCAGCCTATGGATGGACAGGTGTTATCTGCTCCTCCTGTGTGTCTCCCAACCTCCCTGTGATTGCCATCGCACTGTGGTGCTAAAATCAGGTAACTGGTCCTCCAGGAGCTGTTCTCCCTCCTTCACCTCTGGAGTCAGTATTTTAGGAATTATTGGTTTATTCTTCCTTCCTGCCGCTCCATCTTGCCTCCTTTTGTGGGCCAGTGGTTGATTCTGTCTGTGCCCCAAAGTACTTCAGTCAGTTGGTATTTTTCCCTTTGTTACCACCCTGACACTTTGGAGTAGGGGTCTGGGAGTGGGTTTGGTGATGTGCTGAGCATCCCCCACTACTGCTGGCCATACACATGGGATCATGTCAGCCCTAAAGAGCACTTCCACAGTCTGTGTATTTAGAGAGCAATGAGTTGGATATTTAATTGAATAAACTGAGACCTAAAAGGATGGCACCTTCTAGCAGGTGGACCAGGGAACACTTCTACAATATGGTATCGAAAATAGTGTCTGAGATAATTTGATTCATTAGCCAGAAACACTAAATCTGTTTTACCTATAGTGTACCTTTTCCAAAGGGGCTTCGGAAGTGAAAACATCAGGTGTTGTTTCATTAGAGTACTCCTCAATTTGCAGGGTTTTCTCTTTTTTTTCTTTAAATGACTATGCTGTAGCTTTAAACCCCCAGAACATTGTAAACATATTGCAAGCATATGCTTTCCATGCAGAAAACCACAAAACAATAAACCTAATGTTGAAAACCACATTAAAACAAGGGAAAATCACTTCACTAATGTTTTGCTTCATACAATTTTTTAAGACTTGGAATGGACTTGAGTCCATTCTCTTGGCTGCTAATCAAAGAGCCAGCATGCTTCACATAGGAAAAATGTAAACTTTGGAGGGCCAAGGATTTTACTTTCAATGCCCCTTTCAGACAGTGGTTTTTATGGGTTAACGAATGTTAGCCAATACTTCTCTGACAGAGATAATCAGTACTTGGATTTCTGAGAGTAGCTGAATTCCCTTTGGGGGACCTGGAATCATTTAGTTCTTGTTAGCCCAGTGATTAGAGCTGTTGAGTTCTCAGTGTGTCACCATTTTTGTAACCTGCTAAGGAAATAAACAATATTTACAAAGGGAAATAAATTAATGTGGATTCCTCAGTTAATTGCATTCATGTCTTCCTAGATCAAGATGCTTTACTTGGATTTGCTGGAGGGCTACAATCCTTGTCAAAGGCTGATTGATTTGGACTTTTCTGTGCCTTCATCTGGATCTGATTCCCTCTTGTAAAGCAGACTAACAACAGAAACATCTGATAAAAGGCCTTTTCACTTGGAGCCCTTTACAGCTGTAATTGCAAATTATCAGCCTGAATTAAGATAGGGGAAAATTATTAGTAAAAAGGTACTTGGCTCAAAAAGCTCCGTGCATCATTATTTTAGCTATGAATCTCTGGCTGCTTTCACATTACATCCCCTGATTATTCAGAAGCATGCCTGTTGGTCTCAAACTCAATTAGATGATCTCCTTTGTCCATGAGATCACCTCTGGTTTTAGCATTTATAAAACTTTTTGGAGGTTTAGAAGATTTGAAGAGGCCAGGGTGCAATGCCAGCCACAGGGGCCATGCACTGCTCTGCCTTCCCTGACTGGATCTTCTGCACTGCGGAGAACTCAGCTGAGCGCACAGGGACTGGGAAAGGCCACAGGGGAGCTTTGCACTCCTGCAAGACAAGGATATAACAAATGGGAGCAAACCAGTGCTCCTTCGGCATTTCTCAGCGCCTGAGGGAGAATCACTTGGGAATCTAGAAATGCGGGGATGTGGAGTGGGGGTTCGTAGTGTTGAGTGCAGTCACTGATCAAGAAACCATTTCCATTTTGCCTGGGAATAGAATAACAAAACCAAAGCAAGTCAGGAGCACTCCTGCCACTGAAGCTGCTACTGCAGGGTGCTCTGTTGCCATGGATGAGTGCAGTGTCGGGGTAGAGTCTGGCTTAGCTCTTCAGTGTCTTCCTTTAAGAGTTTTCATGGGTGCGAGGCACCTGATTCTCCCTGCACTGCTGGATTTAGGTATGGAACATCCTTCCTTGAAGGTGTCAAGTGATTTGCTTTGTGTGGGGTGTTATCGAGAGCCTGTGAGAGCCTTGAACTGAGCAGTCAGTAGATGTCAGTAGAAACGGAGCCATTTCTCACCCTCTGGGATTGGGCTCTCCCCTCAGTTCACCAGAGCTGGAGGTATCTTGGCTGTGTTTCACTTATTGGTGATTCTTCTACCGGTCAGTGCTCTTTGTGCACACTCCCAAGTGAACCATGTAGGCACAGATTCTTCATTTCTTTGGCTTTATTTCCCAGGCACCAAACTTCTGCCTGGCCCTGCAGCTGACTTCTGCCTCTCTTGTTGACTGGCTTCCCTTGTAGAAATGTTAAGGTTGGAAAAGACCTCTGAGATCACTGAGTCCAGCCAAACAAACCCTGCACAGGCTCTGCTGCTGCAGCACCTGCAGTATGAGCTGTTCAGTGCTCAGGGCTGTAGCTTTTGTTCTTGGCTATTGCCTCCCCTCCCTCAGAACTTCCGTTTGCTCCTATGATAGGCCTGGATGTGGATACCTTCAGTAAGGTGGATATGTGTAATCTGTATAACAAGGTGCTATTCCTCTGTATCCATTTAGTCTGGAGGAGTTCTGCCTCCATTTTGACTCCTAAACCTGCCTGGCTTTCAATTTTAGTTGCTCTTGCTCTTCCTTAAGTATTTCCCACTTTTTTTTTGGTGTTTAGCTTCAAAAACATGCTATAGAGTCCTCATTAATATTCTCCAGGGCATTTTCTGTTGCTCAAAGAGAGAAAAATCTGTACATTCCTTTCTCAGGTCCTTACGGTCTACTCAAGAGCTCCTCAGATCTGCTGATAAGATCAGAATGCCCCTAAACATTTGATGGATATAATTATGGCCAGCATGACTGTGAATTCTGAAGATTAGGAACACCACAGTGCTCGATAGTGTTGGGTGCTCAGCAAGTCACACCAGGAGGTTCCTCCTCTCCTGACACATGTTTACCCTTGCCTTGCTGTGCCTTAGTATCATCTCAACCACTTTCTGAGTCATTGGAATTTTGGAGTGATCAGACTCTTGGCTTCTGCCTCAGGGTTTGGTTTTTTTCCTTTTTTAAAAAGATGTGTAGCAACATCCCTAATCCATAGCCCAAATTTAGTATCCTGAATCTCTGCCCAAAAAATCGTCAGATGAAAAGTCTTTAAGCTGTTTCCGCTCCTCTCTGGGTTCTGTTTTCCCATCTGTCTTTCCAGCAAGAGCCATTTGCTCTCCCTCCTCCTCCAGGGAGCCTCTGCAATGCTAAGGTGGGACTGGGGAGGGAATGCTGCATTGTTGCCATCTCTTCAGAGGATGGAGCCAGGTACCTGGCGGGCTGGTGCTTCTCATCTGCTGTCTCAGGCTGCAAACATTTATTTCTCATTAAAAATTCCACAAGACATTTAGTTGATTTGATTGAAAGTGCTGCCAAGGAGTGAATGAAGTGTAACCAGTGCAGAAGAATATCCTTGTCTCTGCAGGGAACTGGGAGCAGGTGCTTGGGTGGAAGGACAGGCTGCTCTGTGCTGCTGAGCACAGCCCAGGGAAGCTGCTGAACCACAAACCACTGGAGTCTGGGAGGGTTTCCAGGTCCAGTATTGTTTTGTGCCGGTCCCGTACGCTTCCACACACAGCAGCTATTGGCTGCTACGGAAATTGGGATCCCAGGAAACCTGTGACATGGGTCTAACCGAATCCTTAAAGTGGTATTTTATATGTTGAGTTCCTTCTGTGGAAGAGAGAAGAGAGTCTGTTACTTACTATGACTGGCACCTTGTGTAGCAGGTGTCCATTTGAGCTATTGCTTCTTCCCTCCCATCCCCTCAGTCCATCTGAACAGCCTTAGCACAATTCCTGGGCTTTATCTGAACCCCTCCTTCTTCCTTCACGAGGTAAACCTGACCAAACTCAGGGGGTTGCTGGCCCTTAATGCCTTCCTGAATACAGATTTTAACAACTTTTCAGGCAGGACTTCTCTGTGTGTGGTACTTTGACAGTGTTTACCTCCTCTATCACATTTCAACACTTTCTCTTCACTATGAACCAGCTTCCTTAGCTCATTATAACATGATTGTCATATTCTTAGGCAGAAGGATATTTGTGTAAACTTAGGTCACCCCAAGTCCTTAATTTTCGGCCTTACCAAGTGTTGCTTATATATTTTTTGAGCAAAACAGTGCTGGCTTAAGTGTTGTATGATGAAAGAGAGCACCTGTGTTCTAGAGGAGCCATTGAGTGGCAGCTGCTTGATGGAAATGTCACAATTCCTGAGTGTCCTCATTGTGATTTGAAGGCAGACCTGCATCAAGTACTCTGAATTACAAGGATATTCAAAGCTTAATCCCGGAGACGTAGTATGGGTATATCTTGTGCACCAAACACAGAGCAGGGTGGATTTTTCCATGCCAGAATTTTCCCCTCCTATCACAGTTTGGATTGGATCTGTGGTGGTTTTGTTTGCTTGGGTGGTTTTTTTTAGCACCTTTGTTTTCAAACTGTCCTTGGCCTGTGTCTAAATGTACATCCCACAAGCCCAGATGCCTGAAAAAAATACAGCCCATGTGGAAGCTGGTCAGGAGGACTGTTCTGCCAGTTCCCTCTGCTTGCCCAAGGACAAGGAAATCCCCTGTGCAAGTCTGGCCATTCTATCGCTCCTTTCTCTTATTCCACTTTGACTCAGCAGGTTTCAGAGGAAGCTTAGATTTTCATCTGGCGTGGAAGGAAAAACAGTTACCTTCCCATCACAGCTCTTTGTAGAAAGTCTCTAAATTACCATCACAGCTGCGTGTAATGTCTGCAGAAGAACAGGATCCATCCTGCCCTGTGCCAGCCCCTGCCGGCTGCCCTCATTCCCGCGCAGATGGATCGGAAGCCAGCCGGGAAATGACAGCATGTTGCACACCGTCACAGCCGCCGGGAGCAGCTGGAAGTGCAATATACCATGGAACTGCAGTGCATGGAAGAACAGCCATCACTTATTCCCTCCTGGACAGTCTGCCTGGGTTGCTCTTGGATGTGCAGTTCCTCTTTCATCTGAGACTTGGCAGGCGGTGCTTTCCTGGTTCATTGAGCTCTTTTTCAGAGAGAGACAAAGATTTTACTTTTTTTTTCTTTAAGGCGGTGTGGAGAAGTTGTTTGCAATACATAATTTGGTCCCAAATTGAGAGCAGCAAAACTTTCCAGGAAAGGATGAGTTCCCCTTTGGCATGTGATTCAGTGGTTTTCATTGTTTCTGGTTCGTTGCCTGACTTTTCAGAGATTGCTGAGCATATGCAGCTCTGCCCAAATTCACTGGGATACAGAGATTGAGGACTTCTGGAAGTCACACCTTCCTTGTTTAACTTAAGCTCATCTTACTGGATCACTGGAGGAACTAAACTTTAATAAGTGGCAGATTTATGTCATCCTTTAAATCACTTGCACCTCACACTGCATTTTCTTTTGATTAATATCAGGCAATGATTTAATCAACACTTTTAGTTACAAGCACATTTCATTCCTGGCTGGAAGTTATAAATCAGCAAACTCTATGAAAGGATGTAAATAGAAACCTACAGAATTAATTTGTCAGCCAAGAGGTTCTAGTTTGTCACAACTGTTACTCTAACCATGAGAACATGTTTTTACAATTAGAAATAAATGTTCACTTCAAATGGTATATTACATTAAATAGAAAAAATATGCTGTCAGATTGGAACTCAAGCTGGGGTTATGGTGGAAGCAACTGAATAAACCAATGAGGAGAAACTGAAATAGGATTTTTCTCTGTAAACCCATTCAGTGAGTTACCCAAAATATATTGTGTAACTGAGTATAATCCAAATACAAGGTAAACCAAGTAAAAGCAAAACAAACCCATAATCAAGGTGTTAAGGAATAACATTAAATTGCCAAATATTTTGAGAATTTGGGGGAAAAAACCTCAGCTGGTGAAAAGTACCTTCTGAGGAGTGTTTAGAACTTCTGACATGGTGGGTCTGGAAGTGCTTCCCATAATACCAATTGCTGTGTTTGTTTTAATTATATGCTTTGTATGTTTTGACCAAATACATGAAACAACAAAAATTAGAAGCTTCAAAGGAAATGGATTAAATTTAATTAAGAGTTTGACAGAAGGAAAGAGTTTGAGTTAGACAGAAACAGCAGATAATGATAAATAATTGGGAGAAAAATGGCCAAACCCATACACTAGTGTAGCCCTCTTTAAAGAAATGAGAGCTTTAGCAGCTCCAGCCTGAGGTGGGAGGGTCCAGACTCTGGGGAAGTCTCCCCAAGGCTGTCTGGAGATGGGAGCTGAGAGGTGCTGATCCACAGGAACTGAACCACAGGGATCAAGAGAAAACTGCACGAAGTAGAGGAAGTCATTGCCTTGTCAGTGACCTGATTGATAACTGAAAATCCTGAAAAATCAACTGATGAACCATGCAGATAAAGGAATTGCATGTTTGTGGAACTGGTTCAATGGATGTATGAATCCCAGCGCAAAGCAAGCAGATGGAATATTTGCAAGATCCCAGCTCAAACTGCAGACTATAATCTATGTTCCCAGTGTGGTAAAAATGTGAACGTTTCTGTGGAATGAGATAAAACCTTTGGGGAAGGTTGGTACCCCCCAAAATGTGGTGGTTGCCAGTGCCGTAGCCTCCTCAGCAGAGGGGAAATTGCTCTATAATTGTGGCTTTGGAGGATTAAACCTCTGAATGGTTTCTAATCACTAACCTAAAGGTGCATTCAATAACTCTGTGCATCTGCCTGCTCTGCAAACTCCTCAGGGTGCTTGGACTGGGTTTGTTGGTTTGCAGCAGCGGGTTCAAGTGCTTGTGCATTCCTGGGATGTGCTGGGAATTCTGCTGGGACGGCTGGGACAGCAGTGTAGGCGGCGGGCACTTGTGGCCATGTGCTCTCCAATCTTTCAACATTAGCATGCATGTTTCAAGCGGTTTTTTTGGACCTAAGTGAGCAAAATTAAATGTAGCATTCAATTTGAGATGAGCCGCTGATTTATATAAAACACACACATGATTGCCTGAAGTGGTTGTGGAGCCTCCAGTGTTGGAAATCTTTAAAAACCACTTAGGCAAACATGTCAGGAATGATAAGAGCTGAGCTGATCCTGCTTTGGGATGAGAGGCTGGGCAGATGGCCTCCCGAGGTCCTGGCCCCACGGCTGGAGGTCAGGGAGGCATTTCAGAACAAAATAAAAACCAAAAATCAGAGCTCTGCGGATCAGCTCTGGCCAAGAAACACACCCATTGTTAGCAAGTACAAAAGGAGAATTTGAGCCACTTGCACTTCATGAGCCTTTAAAAAAAAAAACCTCCTGAAATAGCATCCAGTTGTTTAAGTGACTCAGATTTTTTTTGCTTTGACAGCGTGCTTGGTAAGCTACATTATTTTGAATGATTTGCTGCTCAGTTCTGTGACATTTATTGCTTTTTGGATGAAAAGGAGAAAACTCCCCTAGGTCTGTTTAGAATTTGTTCATCTGTAATTTCCACGTATGTTTCCTTATTTAGCAGTTGGAATTGGAAGTGTGTGTTGGCATTCCCTCCCTTCAAATTTATTGAGTTACACTCAGAAGAGCCTCCATCCCTCTCTGTTGGGCAATGTGTACAGAACAGCTTATTCAGCAGTTGCTAAATAGGTGATAGGTATGTGTGGTTTCTTTCCCTTTAGTCCTCTGTCTCATTCCCAGCCTTGCCTACAGTCGCATTTTGGGTTGAGAGTGGAGAGCTTGCTCTGAGAGCTGCCCCAGCAGGATGTGCCTGGTGCCCAGGTGCAGCCCACTCGTGGTGTCCCAGCCACACGTGTCCCAAACGTGTCTCAAATGCCGTGGCATTGGCTGGTGGGGCCGTGGGACTGGCAGCGGGGTGTGCCGGGAGGGAGCTGATGGCCAGGCCCAGCTCCAGCTCCCAGTTCCAGCTGGGAATGGGGCCAGCAGGGGCTGGGGAAGAAGTTGATGTCATTGGGTTGACCTGGGACCCACCCACACACGTGCCCAGCCCCACCGTGGACATGAGGGAGATGACTGTCATCTCTCACTGTGCACCCTGGAGCACCTCCTCCCTTCTGCTCTCACGGGGGTTGTGGCTGCTGAGCCGCTGCTTCCAGCCGTGGGAAAGGGTTTGGGATGGGCCTGTAGGTTCAGGAAGGTCACTGACTTCCGGTGCAGCCGTCTCGGTCTTGTTACTCTTTTGCCTCAGCATGTTTTTGTCTAGACAGTCCCTCTTCTCTCTAACACAATTGTGTCACATGTGTCTCATGGCACCTGGACTGGAGGTAGGACAAGCAGCACATCTGGTCTGGATCCTGGGGGCGCTGGGAGTGACCTCCTTTGCTGCAGGTATTTTCAGTCCATCCTGAGCTGTAGCTCTGGCTGTGGATACCCTGCATCGCTGTCATGCTACAAAGGGAAAACTATGTGTGGCTTCTCAGACAAGGAGGTTGAATGTTCTTTTTTTTTTCATATTCAAAGACCCTTGAAGAATTCAGAAATCAGATCAACATTAACACAGGAGGAAGATTGGTTAGATCTTAGTTCAGCTACCAGTGTTCATGAAGTGCCTGTCCTACTGATAAGGAGTGAGAGCAGCGGGAACTGTACAAATCGCTCTAACAAGACTTACTCTTGCAGAGAGAGAAAATTAGACAAATATTTCACTAGTAAGGTATAGTCACTTCAGATTAAGAGTGTGGGTGGATGTGCCCACCTTCCAGCTGGCTTGCTGACTGAGGAAACGTCAGCAGGAGCAATAAGCTGCAGAGAGAGCCCATGGGCTCCAAAAACCTCTACAAGAATCGTGAGCAGAGGTAGAAAAGTTCCAACATTCAAGTCAATTCTTTCCAAAACACTGCCAGAAATGATTTAATAATGTTCCACTCCTAGCAGTTCTTCCTCGTTGCCATTCATTTCTGGAGGAAGTCCTAGTGGCATTTTCTGGACTATACATACCCCAGTTGAGATCAGGCTTGAATTTCATCTCTTCCCTTGTGTTGTTCCAGTCTGTTGTGAATCCTCATTCCCCACCCTCTGCAGGCTCATGAAAATTTCCGTTCTGGCCACAGTGGCGTGAGCAGCCTGGGGGTTGGTTACTCATTTAAGCTCTTTTAATTTCCTCTGACCACTGTCTGGCAGAGCTAAAGGCTGCAGCACAGACTGTGGCCTTTTTTCAATGCAATTTGTGGTGTTTTTTCTCCTAGGTGAGGCCACTGTATGGATCAGCTGGGGGAATCCAGTATTGCTGGAGGTTTCATGAGATTTTAAGCTGCTTTTTACGTCTGTGGGCTTGTACTGTTTGTTTGTAGGTCACACACAGAATCACGGAATCACCAGGTTGGTAGAGACCTTCAAGATCATCGAGTCCAACCCATGCCCAAACAGCTCAACTAAACCATGGCACTGAGTGCCATGTCCAATCTTTTTTTAAACACATCCAGGGATGGTGATTCCACCACCTCCCCAGGCAGACAATTCCAGTACTTCACCACTCTTTCCATAAAAACTTTTTTCTAATATCCAACCTATATTTCCCTTGGCACAGCTTAAGACTGTGTCCTCTCATTCTGTCAGTTGCTGCCTGGAGAAAGAGACCAACCCCCACCTCACTACAACCACCCTTCAGGAAGTTGTAGACAGTGATAAGGTCACTTCTGAGTCTCCTTTTCTCCAGGCTAAACAACCCCAGTTCCCTCAGCCGTTCCTTATAGGGCTTGTGCTCCAAGCCCCTCGCCAGCCTTGTTGCCCTCCTTTGGATGCATTCAAGCATCTCAACATCCTTCCTGAACTGAGGGGCCCAGAACTGGACACAGTACTCAAGGTGCGGCCCCACCAGTGCCAAGTAGAGAGGAAGAATGACTTCCCTGGTCCTGCTGGCCACACCATTCCCAATGCAGGTCATCACTTCTGGCTCTCTGCAGAGCTTAATTGAACAAACCCACTGTACGGTTCAACCTTTTGGGTTAAGCTGGTAGATGGTGACTCAGAAGAGCCAGTGCTTGGTCTCAGACTGTGCCTCGTGCCTCCTAAAAGGTCCTCTGTGACATTTGCTGGTCTATGATGATGAAGATGGGAGAGATCCTTCATCTCACATGGTTGTGGAAAATGTCTGCTCTGTTTAGACACAGAGTTCCCGATTGTGCATCCCAGCTGTTGGACCCGGCTGTTCAGTGAGCGTCAGACACAATAATTTAACAGAAAAATACGTCAGTGAAAAAATGCAGTTGATGTATGGGAGTTCAGCTTCCCTGTTTGAAGACACTCATTCATTTATCCTGGAGATCCTACACAGATCATGGCTACCTGCAAACTTTGAAACACAAGTTGGCTCCAGTGTGTGTGTCCATTGTTTCCACATAGGTTTAGGTTCCTCCATTTCCTTTTAGTGTAGCTGATAAAATGAGAGAAACTGTGGTTTTAGTTTACAGGAATTCAAACCCTAAAAACCTACTGCAAACAAGAAAGAAATGCTTTGAATTCATGATGTGAAGTGCACAGGACATTGTAGGAGATGCAGGAATGATCCTTGTCTGCAGGTTAACAGCATGGATCTGTGCTTTCAGGGGAGCGTTGCCCTTGTGGAAGGCTCAAGGAGCTCAAATCTGAGCAGTCTCTTGTACTGAACCCTAGAAATGCTGGACGTTGGCGCTGAGTGAGCACTGACATTGCCACTGCTGGTGGAAGTGATTGCCACCTCCAAGCTCCCCTCGCTGCCCCTCTGGCCTCCTCAAACTCCAGCAGATCAAACGCCTGTGTGCCACTGCTGCCCTGGTAGAAGCGGCAGGGTGGCTGCCCCAGCCTTTCAGCCTCAGCAGGGGCACTCCCGGCCCCTCTCTTCAGGATTCCTGAGAGCGGAGCCTTGTCCAGCAAGGTTCTCCTTCTAAACAGAGCCGGAGGAAAGGATTCCTCCGGGGTCTGTTCAGAACAGGAGCTGATAAAGATCCAGAAGGTGATTTCACTCCTCTGTCCACTGATCACAGGCAACCCAGGGAGACCAGACCAAACATAGACATGTCGGCTGTGTCCCAAGGTTATATGATACAAACGCTCTTGCTTAAGAGGTGGGGTATTTTAAACTCCCTTGATTATGTGGTCAGTGTGTTTAATTCCTTTCTCTGCTACATTATGAAGTGGGATAAAATCTCAGTCTCTCTTGCTTTCAAGAGTATTTCCTGTGTCTCCCTTCCTCCCAAATGCCCATTTCTTCTTGCCTAATGGCTGGAATCTGTTGGAATAGGACTGGGGCAGTGTGTGAAACCACTAATACACAGCAGCCTTTAGGAGGATCAGGGATCCATGGTCCAGAATGCAAATATATGCTTTAGAAACATTCCACTGAGCAGGAAAGGAGAGAGGATTAAAGTTTCACTTCCTTTTCATTTTTATGAGCTGAAGTTACTTGTCAGTTGGAAACATGATAAATTAGACAAACATTATTCTTTCCCTCCTCCAGGTTGGATGTTCTGCTTTGCATTTCACAGTGCAATGAATAATTAAGCTTCATTATCACCAGGCTGTCAGCACTGAAAAGCTATTGCAGAGCTCTTTGCCTTTAATTGAATCGGGTGGGCTGTGCACCTCATTCATGGCTCCGTGCATTTGTCATTCAGAGTGTGAATTGCAACAAAAGATGACTTTGGTTGGAGCATTGCTGCTGCCAGGTCTCTTTTCAAAGCTCCACCAGCATCAGGTATTTGCATTGTGCAGTCATGATAATGGTATCATAAACTAAGTACAGCAGGGACCATTTCATCATTTCAATTACGTGATTGAAAGATGTGGGGAGCTGCAAAGCCACTGAGGTTAAGAATGCCATGATGTACAGTTAGCATTGGAGAACTGTGAGCATCAAATTGGATGCAGATGGGTTTGTGGACTTCGCAAGTGGCTTGCTTAAGAATGTCTGCACCACACACCCAACCATGCATCCATCAAGGTAAAAGTGCAGTGTTCGTCAGCAGGTCTAAATTATGCTAAAAATACCTAATTTGTCCCTAATACTTTGTGTGAAGTGCTTTACTGGGAAGGCTGGCATTGTTCTTCCTGTCCTGCATTTACAGAAATGGTGGCACAGAAAGCCCTGGTAGCAGAGCAGGTCAGATGGGATCTGGGGAGAAAACCTGCTTTTGGGGCAGCCCTGTTCGTGTGCCTGGGCAGGGATGAAGGTGTTCAGGAGAAGTATGGTGTGGAGCTTTCCTTATGGAGCTTCTTCCTACAGCAGCCAGCAGTAGAAAGCAACCTTTGAGAGGAGCCAGTGAAATCTGCTCAAGGACTTCCCTCTTCTTGGGAATTGGTGAAGGGTCCTTTCTCACTGCCTCCCTCTCTGAAGGGAGGCATGGAAGCCCTCCCTGGCATTCCTGCACTGGCCAGCACTGGGTTCTCTGGGATTTGGGTCTGCCAGTGAGGGATGGGGGTCTGAAGGCATGGCAGAGCCTGGGCTCCTGCCTGGCACATGCACCATTCCCAGCCCTACAACAGGGAAATGTTCCTGTTAGCCACACCAGGGAAAACGGGCTGGAGTGGAGACAGCTTTTCCTCATGAGTCTGGATCACTGACTGATGCCGTGCAGAGGTTTCATTTCTCACCTCAAGATTAAATCTGAGATTTAAACTTTGTTTTTGCAGTGAGTTAGTCTTCCCCGTGCTTTTGGCAAAATGGTCAGCTTTGATGTTGGTCTTAGCCAGACGCTCTCATGAGATGAAATGCTGCCCATCCCAAACTTCCCCCGCGGTTCCATTTAGCGAAGGAATTTTTGAGAAGGGTCTTTGGGCTGGCACTTTCAAGCACTGAGTGTAACCCTGAATTTATAAAGCTTGTAAGTCCCCACTAGTCACAAGTTCTTTTAGTGTGTGACCTCCTGGTCCCAGCCTGGAGAAACAAAAGGGGGCAGGATGGAGTCAGAATTTGAAATCTCTATAAAAGGGCCATGGCTGCCTCCAGCTTAGATTTGGGAGATGGTCAGAGCTGTAGAGGGATAGGTTTGGGTTAGACTTTACTGAGAGATGACACTTTGAGCTTAAACCCTTCTGCAGTCTTGTTTTCAAAGACAATGTGGCAACACAGCAAGAGGAAGGTCTTTTCTCAAGGCTTCAACCCATCTGACCAGCATTAAAATTGCTCTTGTTGGGGTTTTAATTTGGCTTGTGAAGAAAGGGATGTGCTCCAGCAGCTGGAGTTGAATATAGAAGCAGCTGAATTTTAGGGTTGCAACTCTGAAGTAATAGCTTTGATGCTTCTCTAAAATGTGCTATTTTAAGGGTCAGTCAGTGCAGAGAAATGATCTGTACAAAAGGAACTTGGTGATCCATTGGCAGTACAGGCTGCATAGCCAGGACATGTTATGTGAAAGGAGAGGGGAAAAAAAAAACAACCTGAAAAAGAGAATTATGGGAAACCAGTATCGTAGCACTTGGTGAGCAGCTCTTCAATAATTTAGGGAAGGTTATACCTGGTCTAACTCAGCATTAAACTAAAAACCATGGGATAAGATTTGGGCTGTAACATTTCCCTGTGGTTAGTAGCAAAGTTTATTCCAACAAGCTAATGGGTTTTTTTAGAGATATCTTTGGTCTCCTAATGTCAAACTTGTGGCTAGTTTGAAGTTTTATGGCTGTCTGAGGTACCAATTTTCATTTTCTGTGTGTTTCCATACTGTGCAGTTTTTATGGCTACACTAGAATTACTGATGTTTGTGCATACTTACCAAATTATTTAAATAATCCTGGTGACTCTTAGCCCAAAACACACACTCAGGCTCTCTGGGGACGTGCCTGCTACTCCGCACAGTTGACTCATGTGGTATCCATTGCTGAACAGATTTGAAGTACAAGCTGAGAACAGAGGCTCTATGCTGAGTGACTAAGATAAATTACAAAAATTGTGTTATTTTCAGCCTACATGCAGGAAACTCTGAAGTCAATGAACCTTAGGAAAGATCAACAAATGCAAGATGCTCTTTGTAAATTTTTTTTTTGTATTGTTCTCAGTGTTTTGTTTCTTTATTTCTTATGGTTCTGTTTTTTTGCTGTCTTCACCCTGTGTTATAGCCCCAGGCCACTGCTGATCTACCTCGGTGAGAGGGAGCGGGAGAAGATAAAAGCTTGGGACACTTCTTTTCCTTCTTTATCTCACTGTTGGGATGCAGGAGAGTTCCCTCTAAACCCAGGGGAGAGCTATCTATGATGAGAGGAAGAGTGAAACTGTCAGCTCAGGTATGGACATCACAGTAGGAGGCCCAAGGAGAAGTTTTTCCATTTGGAAATAGGCTGCAGGTGTGGGACATGGGTGCCCCACAGAGCCAGCTCTCAACTGGAGAAGTGGAACGGGGCTGTGGATCCAGGGATGGGAGCAGATCCTCCTGCAAAGAGAGGCCTCCTGAGATGGTCGCTGAGCTCCACGTCTGGAGGATTAACGGGTATTTGAGTGTGTCTGTCAAATAGATCATAACAGGGAATGTGGCATGGGAATCCTTGTTCATTTGATTGTCATGTTAAAACCCCCCGAAACTCCAAATTAGTCTGTCTTGCAATGCTAATTCAAATCCAGGATAAATTTGCATGCTGGCTGTCATGAAGAAAATGTGTCTCCTGTACAAATTTCTGAATCTGGGGCTTTCCAAAGAAATACAGCTATTAATATCTCAAAGTAATGAGCTGATGTCTAACTAATGATCTTTCAATGCTGCTGGGAACATGGTTTATATTTTTAATTTTATATGATGTCAGCAACCACTTCTGGGGGCTGGCACGTCTTGTGGGCGAGTCCAGAACATTTCAGAGACCAGCCAGGATTTTCAAAGCAGCTGTAAGAGTTTTGACTCCTGGGCACTAAGGAAAAAAATGTTCTTTATGACCTAAGCCCATCCACAGTGTTTGTTTCCCAGGCTGCCTCGTTTATTCAATAATTTGAGACAGTGTTGGATTAAATTTCATCTTCCAAGTCCTGTCTGCTCAAGCTGCTCACCAGCTCTGTCATTTATCAAGGACACTACATGCTGTCCTTGATTTGATTGCTGCTTCCCTGAAAACCACTAACAGAGGGTGGGAGCCTAAAGAAACAGGGAGGGGAAAAAGAATGGAAGGAAAAAAAATCTGCGTTTCTTAAAGGCAAGGAGTCCCTGGCTAATCTGCTGAGCCCTGCAGGCCCCAGAAGCCAACCCCTAAACCGGAGTCCTGTCAAAAATTAGTTCTTCCCTAATGTAATACTGAAGGAAGAGTAAATTTACAGTTTGTCCAAGGAGGACAAGAAGCCTTTCTGAGATGTCTGTGCTGGACCCACCCTCTCTGGTTCTGATTTTTTTGTTTTGAATGCATCTCCAAACAATCATTGAAGATAAACAATACGAGCAGGGAAGCCTAGCCAAGTGGCTGAAATTATTGAACCTTTGAAAACTAAACACATGCAGGATCAATCTTCCCTGTAGCCTTTCCTACCGAAACTGAATCCTTTTTTGCTGCTACAGGAAAAATTGTCTGGAAATCCCACAAGGCCTCCCAGAAAGACTGATAATCCCTTACCTGCAGCAAACTCTAATGTGTTTTCCCTCAAACAAACTTTCAAGCCTTCCTTGCTGGGCCGCATTTCTTTTTCTTACCAGTTTAGGAAAGAGTATGGATTAGCCTAATAACTCATGGGGTCATCCAGAAGTTGTTAAAGCTACTTATGTCTTTGAAAGCCTTGTTCTCTGTAGGAGCCAGAGTTTGTGCTTGGCTTGGAGTTGGCTCTACTGTTACTACCCATAACTTCAGTAATTGAACAAGGAACCTTGCTGTAGTGATCTTCGTCTGCATTTGCCCAGATAATTTTCAAATTCATACAGAGACTGTTTTTAGCCAGGTCACAGAGATGTCTGCTAGTGTCTGTGTGCTGCTTTGGGCAGTGCTGCTGCTGTACAATGTGGTTACAGTGCTGGCATGGAAAGAGCTGAGCTCTTATTTCCAGTGCTGGCTTTGTACAGAGGTATTGCTGCCATGCTCTGCAGTGTCTCCTGATGTACCATTCAGTGAAGCTCATCAATCAATGTGTCACTAATGATTGGAACCCAGCTGAGCTGGATGCTGCAACTGCCTGCTGAGAGCAGAGCTGGAGCAGGGAAAACAGACCTGGGAGGTGAGAGCAGTGACCGTGAGCAACCTGCATCAGATCCTTCTGCTTCACTTCCCCTCGTGGCATGTTCTAAGTGGAGGGTGCCACCAGCACCCAAAATAATTGTGATTGCAACTGCAGTCAGCAAAGTCCTTGGCTGTCTCTCATTGGGAATGCTGAGATGCCTGTTGCTGCTTCAGCTGCCTTTCCTGAGGCAATCTGGAAGCAGAGAGGCTCCACAATAGTGCTGTGTTGCAGCCCAGAAACTATCAGAGGTTCGTTAGTGGTGTCTTCCTTTAAGTGCCACGTGTTCAAACTCAAATTAAAAACCATCTTTATATATTAGTTGAGCCAACATGTATTGGTCCCTCCCAGTTCTGCAGCTGGTGATGTATCCCTGCTGTTTAGGAGTTCTTATAGCAAATGCGTGTTTATTTGTGTTCACTTTTGGCCATCCACAAACTGTTTTATTCAGCTGAGCTGCAGCTTCCTTACACAACACTACTCAGCATTACAGTGCCTGAGCCTGACTGTGCAGCAGCTAAAAGATTCCAGCAGCAGTGTCTGACCTACACTGCTCAGACAGGGCTTGGTCTGACCCTTCTCCCTGCAGCTGTCCTCCCTTTGCTCAGCAGGAACTGTCCTTGTTCACTGAGTGCAGCCTCTGCCTCTCCAGCACTGTTCTTCCTTCAGTAACTTGTGTCTGCAGTGTTTCCACATTTCCTTCCTGAGCAGGTTCATCCCTCAGTCTTAGAGCAAGTTTTTTTTTTTTTTTTTCTTCTGGATGCTAAACCCTGGGTGTCTCCCCCTCAACTGAATCCTTTCAGGATGTGTGTATAAATTCTGAGATTGGGTCACTTTGTGCATAGGCAGAGAGGTATGTTCCAGTATCATCTGCTGTCTAGAAAGCACAGTTTAAACAGATCAAAGGAGCACTGCGATGTTAAGGCTTGGCCACAGTCCCAATCCCTTATGGTCTTCAAGCCCATCCTCCTGGAGCAGCTGCTTGTGGAGCTTCCACCAGGTGCCTACAATGAGGATTTGACACGGTGCCACTTGGCACTCAGCCCCCAGCATTACGGGCTAGAAAAAGCAGCAGAGGCTTAGTCCTGCTAGAGCAGACACTTTCCAGGTACTCTTGCCTTGATCCCTCTTCTTGATCCCAAAGAGCAAGAAAATCATGATAGAATTAAAATGGGATTTGCTTGCTGCAAAATCCTTAGCAGCTGCCTCCTGAAAAGCTGCATATTTTAGCAACTCTTCTGTGAGGGTCCAAGAGGTCACTGGTGAGATGCAACTGTTGCTTTTTGATGAGATAAGGACGCATCATATCCCTCTCTGCTTTCTCTTTGTGCTGTCAACTTCCAGGCCCTGATTTCCGTAAGAAAATCCTAGGCAGGTTAAACAAAAACCATGTCAAAGATTTCTGTTCTTCAAAAGTTTGAGATAACAGAAATTCCTTATCAATTACCCCTATCTTTGAAGCTAATGAAAGCAGATGGAGAGTGAAGGCACAGGGATCATATTGGTCACGTTAGATCAGATCAAATATCCATCTAGCCCTTGGTCTTGTGTCTGACAGTGGCCAGGAGCTGATGGCTGTAGAAAAGTGTGAGTAAAAAGGCAAGTGTGTTGTAGTACTTCTGACTATTCTACAGGCCTGAATCTAGCAAGCTGTGGCTTAGGCATGTCCTGTGAGCTGATTTTTTTCCTCTTTTTAGCCCTCAGTGGATTTTTCTGTAGCTTGCTCCAACCCTTTTGTCACCCTGTGAAAAATTTGGTCAAGAGCAATGTCCTTGGGATGGTGTTACAGCGCAACATTCATGGCAGTGACACAGCTTCTCTGCCTGCTGTGTGGAAGAGCAATTTTCTGCCACAAACTCTGGGATCTTGGTCAAGGCATTTTGTTTCCCTCTATGTAAAATGGGGATTACATATTCCTGTTCCACAGGGAATTGGGAGGATAATATTTAGAGGTTGTTCAGATACTAGGGCTGAGAGATTTATGGAAACATACATATTAAATTAAGCAATTTGGTCTTAATCTGATTCCTTTCTGACTTCCAACATCCCAATCCATAAAACCAGGCTGTCTTTCTTTTAATTCTTTGTAATTTGGTTTCTCTGTCTCTTAAAGAAAAAAGCACAGGCACATCTCTGCTGTTTTTATCTTCCCTAATATTTGTGCTGGACATGCTCTTAATGTGGGTTTTCCAGTGTTTGACTCCGAGGTACAGGATGCTATTGTACCTTGAATGGGATATCATTAAAAAGCACTGCAGAGTTAAAGAATTCCCAGGTTCAGCAGGAATTCACAGTCCTTGTCACATTCAAACACGAGACTCCTCCATGGCAGAGTTTAAAAGGAGTCTGGTTTTTTCCTGATTAAAGAGTCTGAATGTTGGCTGGCTTGGGCTGGAATGCTTATCTCCAGAAAGGAGGGAAGAAAGAGGAGAGGAATAAATCTTCCTCGGTGTCAGCTCTGTCCTAGTAGGTGGAATGTTCTTCAGGGTGGGTGACACCTCTGAAATGGTTGAATTGAGCGTGTTTCGTGCTATGAAACATGAAACTGTTGCCTTGTCTGCTCAGTTCATGCAGAGCAGAAACTCTGAAAAGACTGATTTATCCATGTCTTCTGTTCTCTAAGAATGAGAAATCATTCCTGCACCTTTTCATTTTTAACTTCATGGAACTCCACATGTGTGGCAGAAATTAGATCATCTAATTGATTTATAGTCAATCAGTGACTGTAAAGCCTTTGCATTCCTCATGAGCAATTTATCGAGGTCTGAGAGTTCACCCCCTGCGTTGCAATAGAGGCTTTAGCCTGGCTACAATGTGGGTTTAAAATGTGTTAAAAATCGCTGGACTTACTATCCTCTGATGTTTTAGATTGTTTTAGAAGATGTTGGCTCTGTGGTGGGAATGGGGGGTGGTGAGAGAACAGAAGGGAGTGCCTGCAGACTGAGCTCCAGACTGGAGAGCTCTGACCCTGCAGGAGATGGACCAGCTCTGGTCAGGGCTGGGGGCTGCAGCCATGGGAGGCATCACTCTGCAAGCGACAGTAAGGCTTCATTTCAGCTCTGTGTTCATTTAGCCCAAACAACTGCACTAACAGGACGGGCAAGTTCACCCTGGCTCTTGTTCCTGCTTGAGATGAAGATTTGGGAATATGGAAATAAAGGTGATATGGATTGTTTTTCTTTGTTGCTATTAATGTATATCATTTTGTTATTGGAAGCTCCTGCTACTGCTTCAGTTTTGATCACCTAAACAATTAACAATTCATGTAGAATTAGGAGTAGTCCTTCCTTCTTCCCAGATTGGCCACTGGAAAATATTGGAAGAGCCAATTACACCCCCAACCCCCAAACTATTACAAAGTCCCTTGTGGTTCTGTGGGCTCAGATGCATGAACGCACAGACACAGGGATGACTTCAGTAATATGAATCCGACAGCAAGAAGCTGAGAAGGGCCCTTGCATAGAGTTCCAAGAGAGCAGTTTATTGCTACAACTCATGAAGGTTTCCAGAGGCCAATGGCCCCGAACACGTGGCGGGGTGATCTTAAGTATAGGGGAGTGACTAACAGCAAGAGCCAACCAGGGAATCAGAACTGAGGTACATCACCACCACCGAACAGGCATCCTGGGAGAGGCTTCTCTCTATCATAACCAATATATCTTTGGCACCAGAGACTGTCTTATCAAGAACACTCTCTGTCTCTTATACCACAGGTTAATCACCCACCACAAACACCAAACAACCTCAAAATCATCTCTTCCTGGAAAAAGAAACAGGGAAAAGGAGTATGTATGCACTGGTATAGCAGCAAGCATCAGTTTTGGCTTCAGCCACACAACTGGGTTTGGTTGCTTGGTGTTCATCCCCCGTTACATCTTGTGAATTTCCAGTTATCATCATCCACACACAAAACCCCACAACCCTTAGTTATTAATTCCCCCTTCCCACCGACCTGGCTCTCCATAAATCTTAGGCCTGGAATCTTTCTTCCTTTCTTCTCCTCCTGCTCCCACCTCTTTCTCTCTTTTTTCTCTTTTAAATTAAACACATTCCAGAGAGAGGCTGGGAGCTGTTAGGAAGCTCTGCATTGATGGGGTTTCCTTTGGGATGTGCAGCCTGGTGAGATTCCTGCCTTACTTCTCCAGCCTACAGCAAGGAGTAAGGGGAGATACCAGCCCATGTCATCCAGCTACTCCCTGTTCTGCTTCAGAACCATTTTTGCATTCTGAGTTCACCAGGAGAAAGGCACTAAAAAATAAGAATAAACTCATAGCAAAATCAAGATATGTGCAAGCTACTATTTTGACTCTTTCCTCAAGTGACCTAGTATTTCATCACAGAAGGAAATTAGATTAGTTTGACATGATTTGTTCTGGACAGATGTATGTTGACTGTAAAGTGATTTGATTATTATCTTCCAGGTGCTTATAAATAGTTTGATGATTGACTGCTTCATTTTTTTTCTGGGTATTTATGTAAAAATGGCTGGCTTCTGTTCTCCATTTTTAAAGATAAGCATTATCTTGCCCCTCTGCCCAGACTCAGGATCACAGTGGCCTCCAGAAATTCTTGAACATGTTCATCAGTCACTCACCAGAACACTAAGTGCTCTCAAGATACTGTGGCTCACATAATCAGAAACTTCAGAATTGCCTTGATAAGTCAATAATTCAGTAATTAGCAGGCTTTTTTCCTTTGAATGCTATGTTTGTGAGAGACACATGGTAAAACCTTTCATTTTTAAACTTTTTGCACTCCCTTGGTCATGCCCAAAAACTCAACCTCCCAACTGGGTGAGTCTCTACCAATGTGGACTCCCCCCCCACCCAGAGAAGAAAGTGTAAAAGAAGCTGGGAAACTGGAAAAAGGTTCTTAAGGGCTGATTGAAGTCAACCCAAGTAAGGCAAGAGAAAGCCCCGGGGTTTTATGTAGTGGAGGCCCAACTGAGAAATAAGGCAGGGAAGCAGCGGATATCCCATCTATTAGCTTTGCACTTTGCGTTTGGGTTTACCAGATTCTTTCTGTAGTGCTTTAACACAGTAAGTGGTGTAAAACGTTTTAACTTTCTCAAAGAAGCCCAAATACTTTTAGCAGATGACTTGATCTCTCATGCCAGTGAGTGTATGCTTCAGTCTCTGTACAATTTCCCTTTGACAGTGCCCAGTCCTGCAGGAGAACAGCTGAAGGCACAAAGTAATTTGATTGAAATTCTAAGACATCTTGAGGGACCTAAGGTTTGTCCCATCAAGAAGAACCACTTTTCACCTTTCCCTCACTTCTGCCTCTTAAAAATCCATAAGGAAGAAGAAAAAAATCCCCAACCCTTAATTTATATTTAGAAGCTGATTGTTTACCTTGAATCCCTTTCTGGCTCAGCCAAACTCGGAGCCCAGGCTGACAGCTGTGAGTTTGTGCCATCAATTTCCATGTACATGTTCCTCAGATAATTACCTGAGGGACCAGGTTTCAAACCACAGCGCATGGCCCGTGGCCAAGGCGATAGAGATCTGGCATTGTGTGGGAAGAAGGGTCAGTGCAAATCAAACATGAGCCCCATTCCCACATGAAAAGGAAATAAAACCTCCACATGCAGGCTTGTGGAGAAGCTTCTCCTTAGTCCCTCCACTTAAACATAACCAAGCAGGAAAAATAATGCTGTTAAGGAAATACAACTGTGTTTATTGGCCATTCAATGCCCAGCAAGTCTCAAACTCTTCAGCGCTGGTTTTTCATTAATGCTGCACTGGAAACCCTGGTTGCCTGCTTGTTTTAGGAGCTGAAAATCTTCTGTATGCTGGAGGCATGAATAAAAGTTTGCAGCAAAGAACAAAGAAAGGAAAAGTTGACGTAGCTGTGAGCAACTTGGGTGGAAAGCTGAAAGCTTCCCACACAGACAATGCAGAAACAGGTTCCCCCAGACTGGATGAGCTGTCTTGGAGGTTGGTCACCAAGGGATGTGAGTCACCCACTCTTTGCCTCTGAGCATGAAGCGAGGCCAGGGTGACCACCTTGGGCTTCAGTGTCTCACTTTAAGGTGCCTAAATTAGGGCAGGTAAATCCCACACTTGTAATGTAGGCAGGGATTGTCTTCCAGATGGTGGTGCTTCAGGGGGAGGAGGTCAGTCTGAGGGAATGGGGTGGCAGGATGTGCCCTCATGTCCTGCCATGCTGGTGAAATTCAAACTGTCAAGGATGGCTCCAAAGGCCCCAGCGTGCTGGGCATGTTCTGTTTGTCCAGGACATCAACCCCATTGTCTGGTTCCTTTTCCACAAACAGGAGCAACGCAGTTTCCACAACCAAATTATTTCAGTGGCTTGTTCAACAAGCAGCTCCTGTGGTCTCAGCTGTTATCATCCTCAGTGTCACTCTGTCAGAAGTTGCTGGATTCTGATGTGTGTGGAATGGCTCTGTGCTAACAGGGGACCTGCAGGTGTTGTCATCAAGGTGTCCTTTTGTCTGCAGGAAGAAGAGCTCAAGCAGCAGTCACCTGACCCAGCTGCTGGCTTTACTGCACACACAGTGTCACTTGTCCCACCCTGGAAAGCCACAGACCCCAGCCTTAGTGACGTGTCCTGTGAGTCATCTGTGGATGCTCTTGGGAAGTCAGGAATTCTTCCCATACAAAAATTCCAGGCAGTGTAATCCATATATTTAGGCATTTAAACCACAGCTCACTGAGTGCCCCCAGTGTAACGGAGCAAAAGGAGTGTGAGGAAGTAGCAAAGTATTTGTCCCACATAAAGACTAAATATCCATTATCAGCAATCTCTTTGGCCTGCTTCCTCTGTTCTTTCTTTCTTTCCCTCTGGAGATTTGACAATTGGATTGACTTGCTGCCTGACTCACTGTCTTAGATTGAGATACTGAGAATTGCTGACAGTATTAATAAAATTAGCATTAGGGAGGATGTTTGAACATTTGCCTTTGACGTTTTTAGGGGAGAGAGCTGACATTTAGTCTAAGTTAAAAAGTTACTGAATTGCCTTTGTTTTTTCTCCTGACCAAAGTCTTTGTAGTTTTCATGTGAAAACTGAGTCCAGAACTAAGAATTCCAGATTGCAAGTTTTGGACTTTCTTTTTGCTGAGAACCCCTGATTAATTAAGAAAGCACTAAGAGGTATTTAACAGCCTTCTTGGGAGAAATATTTTCATAAAACCATAAGATACACATACAAGTATCTCCAGCAGTATTGTTTTATGACAGTGAGGATTATTTTGTTCTATCTTAGGTGACATAAAGGTCAAACTGAAATAATGGTCTTAATGTTACAATCTAAGGACAGGCAAATAATTTTCAAGAATTGTTTGCATCATTACTTTTCAATGCAGTTGCCTGTCTTAAGGATTTGTGGTTAACTTTTGCTCCCTGTGGGAAATGACTGAATCGAGGAGACATTTGTTTCGTGTCATGACTGCTCTTTATCTAAACACCCTGCACTGTTCTCACATGGTACAATTAATCCCCAGGGAATAGCAGCAGGCTGAGCTTGGGTTTGCTCTGGTCAGCAAGAGGATCACTTTCCAATAGCCATTAGAGGCAATTTTCAGTAGCCCTTAAAGGTTTTAGTTCATGTGTTTGTAATTTTGTGCTCTTTGCCTGACAAGTGGAGCTGCCTGATGTCACTGAGAGTCTTCTTGAATGTTCCCTTTCCATAACACTTGGGGCAAAGTGTCGGAGCTGCTGCCACTGGTCAGTGTCCATGTAAGGTGTGGAACGATGTGAAAGATCTTCTGCGTGTTAACACTCATTTGTAGGCTGTGTCCTTTTAAAGGATGGGGCAAACAACTGCAGTTGAAGAAAGTCCAGCACTGCTACAGAGTCAGGGCACTGCTGGTCACCTCCCTGCCCTGTCTCCTGCCGGCCTCATCCTTTGGCTGGTGGGAATACAAGTTTTTGGGGCTGGAACTGGTGTTACTTTGTGCATGTGTCATTTTGAGGCCATACATGCTGGCTGTGTGCTGCTATCAGCAGAACCAGTTACTCTTCAGTGGAGTTTTATGTGGGGGAATCCAACAGAAAGCCTCTGCCAGTCACAGCTGTACATGTGTGCGGTCGAATTCCCACTGCCTTTAATGAAGAGGGAGTGTCAGAATCTAAAACAACTTTTCCTGCCCTCCTATAGACAGCACTGCTTGTTCCATCCCACAAAAAGTTGCTATTCTCTTACCTGTTTTTCCCTTTCTCCGACTGCAAAAAGTATAAATTATTTTAGTGCAAAAATTTTGGAAGGTTTTCTCCCTCTTTCCCATTTCCTGAAAAGCTTGCATATGGAGTGAAACACTCATAAGCCTTTCCGAGATAAGAATTTAATTTATTTATGCTTCATTGTTCCAGGCATGGCTGCAGACTGGTTTGGAAATTTGCTGTTCCAACTTTAACAGGTCACTGCATGGAAAGGAGCAGCTGGATTTTCCTCCAGAGAAGCCGTCAGCTGTTGGAGATCTCTTGATACTTGCCTGGCTTCTCCAGATTCAGCATTAACTTCTCCTTCCTGTAACAGGAATTATGCTATGTGCTGTAGACTCTTTAGCTAGAAAAAGGAGGAAAGCACAGGAGAGGAATACAGCAGATGCTGATGGGGCTGGCAGAGGCCACACCATTGCTCTGACTTCTTTTCACCTTCATGAGGTCAAAGGGTAGGAGAAAAATCTTCTCCAAATCCAGAACGTCACAATCTGCCTGAAGTGACTCCTGCAGCTCGAGCAACTTCTGTAGATCCAGCAAGTGAGCAATGAGTCCAAACTCAAGAACTGTGAACTACTCCATGCTTTTACACTGCTTTTCCTTCTCACCTCTTCCTCTCTTAGGAAGTGCCTCCCCCATTGCATATTCCAGTGCTCCAGTGGGATAGCTGAAGGATGAAGGCAGCAGCCCCATTTCTCATCTCACACAGGCTCTATGGCAGCAGGATTCGGCTGACTCTGCTGCAGTTGGTCCCGATTTGCGCAGATAGAATGACCCACATGTTAAATCTGTGTGATGACATCTGCAGGAGACGTAATGCAGCCAAGTAACTTTGCCATGAGAACAGTTTCAGTGTTGCTTGACTTTCTTTTAGAATACAATGACTAAAACATCATATTGCATTAAGTAGTACTTAATTAATGTAAGCCATGAGAGAGAGAAATTCAAGCAACTTGCTCCTTTGAGCTGGATGTTTTACTGAGAACTGAGCCAGAGTGACATAACTGGTGACTTTTTTCAGGAGTTGAGCTGATGGTTGCCTCTCGTCTCAACTTCACTGAGATTCGTCCTTCAACACCAGCTAAAAACATTTGAAAGCAGGTTTTCTGCTTGATCTTTCACATTCTTTGTATCAGAGCCCTCATCAGAGTGCTTCTTGCTCTGAACTTTGTGCTGTAATTTGTCCTGAATGTCTCGAAAGGTTGTAGGCAAAGCTGCGGGACAGGAACTGCACATGCAGGAGTGTCCCAAGGCAAACAGAGCTGCAGGCACTAGCAGCTTACAGTATGTAACCCCTGCAGGGAGTTGATTGATGGACATTTTGTATACAGTCACAATCGACAGGACTTTTTCATATAACTAAAACTGATTATGGGAAGAGAATAAAGTGAGAAGGGGAAAGAACAGGGGAAAACACCACAGTTACCACTGCTGGTTATCAGAACTTGCAATTTATGTCCTGTGAAAAACATGGGGAAATAACTGAGAGTCAGGAGGGAAAAGTTACTGGCCATGACATCATTAATTCAGTTAATATAAAACATTATATGCGCACAATGGGAGACTTCTCTGTTGAGATGCTGGAAAAGAGGGTGGATTCTACCTGGTATAAAATGACATGGTTCCACTTTAACGTGTCAAAATATTTGCTGGCCTTTTGTGTGGTTTTGTCCAGACCAGGAGATCCTCAGTTCTCTCAGGTAAGTGTGACCTTTTCCCCTTAGCCCTTCTGGTTAAGACACAGGAGAGAGGATATAAAAGAGAGGATATAAAATTTGTTGTAGGATGCAAGGAGCCTGAAGACACTCAAGATGAAGTGCATCCTTTTGATGCACTGTTGACCATTTTCAGGCACTTTTCCTCTTCCCTGTGTTCTGAACTCTGAGCTATTCATTAAAAGGGAAGAAAGAAAAAGCAGTTCCCTCTAGTTGAGGCACTTAATCATGTTTGGAAGATCCGCAGATGTAGCCCCTGAATGGCCTGTGGAGTCTGAGGCTGGGCTCTCCCCGGGGGATATTAGTGGCTCATCGTTTGCACATCAAGCTTCTGTAATGACGAGTGGGATTATCAGAGAAAATCCCCTGTGCACCGCCGAATCTGAACTTGTGGCTCTCTTGCCTTTGCAGTAAGACTCCAATTCACAAAATAAAACAGCTGGATTGGCACAGGCAAGGCCAAGTTGTCTGGGGGAGGGGTACATCCTGTCCTGAGAGCAGAGCAGGCATGGCCTGAGCAGCATTTCAGGGTTTGTCTGACTCTGAGATTGTCTTGGTTTGTGCGGTGGAAGGTCTTCACAAAAACGTCCTGAATAATGGTTGTTTTTAGGGTTCCTGTGAATGGTGTTGTATGACTTTATGGTACAACTTTCCTTCTGAAATTCAGTGTGCTCACAACTGCCCATGTCCTGGCCAGTGCTAATCAAATCACTTGTTAATTGAAAAATGGTGAGGGAAATTGGTAGCCTGCTATAGAATGAAATGTTCCATGGACATCTGGAGTTAGATGCATTTATCCAAGAGGTTTGAAATAAGAAAGCAATTGTCTGTGTCCCCAGGGAGCTGTAACCCTGTCAGTAATATTTTTTGGTCCAGGGAATGTAGCAGGAAGGATGCCCTCTCCTTGGAAAAATGTGGACAGTGTTGGTATTGAGGTAAAGGATCCTCCTACCTACCCTGTGAGTGGGTGAGAGCTGAGGACAGAGTGTTTTACTCAAGGCTGATGTGAGTGGAGCCACCTGTCCCATCAAGCATGGGCAGGAGGTGGCTGGGCAGGTATTTCACTACCTGAAATACCAACCAATCTTCAGAGTTTAAAAACGTGTAATTTACCCTCCACAACAAGAATTCCAGAGGCATTCCCACCCCATGATTTCCAGTTAATCTTCCACTGGCTTGTGAATTCTGAGGAGCTATAGATTGAATCCAGGCATGCTAGCTAAGCCGAATTTCTGAGTGGTAGGGGTTTTTATGTTTGTTTATTTGTTTTAAAGTAATTTTTTCCTTTGAAATTCCTTCAATACCAAAGGGTAAGTGGATTCTTGGGCACTAATTTAAGATATTGCTATTAATAATAATCTAATGCTTACTGTTTGTCAAAAGCTGAGAAACAGCAATGATGAAAAATGAGAACTGCCCCAAGTTTCTTGGCAAAAGTGATGGAGGAAAATATTTCAGAGGTCATTTCAATTTTGAAATTTGCTTCCTCGGAGATTGTGCTGTGGTAACATTTGCCTTCTAGATGTTATCAGAGAAGCACTGGAATTTCATAGTAACTGAAATGAAAGAATTTTAGGATGTAGAGTCTGGCTGTTGGAGATATCCCTGTCCTGCTGTTCTCATTAACCTTGCTGGTCTTACAGGCAGTCACTGTGCAGTCCAGGTCCAGCATTTCTCAGTCAACATCTTACATCTCAAGCTCAAAATAATTTGGTTGTCCCCATTCACTGATAACACACTTGACTCTTGTCCTATTTGTTATCTGTTGGCCCCTCAATAAGCTTATGTGGTTTGGGGTTTTTTTTTAAAAAAGCAAACATAACTCCAGCCTTGCTTGTGCATTAATTGACTTTGCAAGTTAAATAGTGCTCTCTCATGTAACAGCAATGCTCAGGAACACCGAGAGACCACTCAGAGCAGAGCCCTCTGTGGGCTTGGAACAAACTCACAGCTACAGCAGGACCTGCCAGATGGCAGCTTCTGCAGCCCTAAACATTCCCTTTTTTTCGCATGGGAACAGTGGAGACTCTGAAGAAATGCTGCACTGGTAGATGCTGTAGCTCAAGGGCAGCAATGTAAGAAAACAAATACCTTTTAGGTTTTCTGTGCACCTTTTGATACCATCTTAATTTTAATATTGCATAATTCTTGCACAGCATAAAACTCCTGTTGCTTTTGGTTCTTAGATGAGTTCAGCAATTCCAAATTTATCCCCTGTTCCTAGTCTTGAATTCTGACCTGTGTCTTACTGGGTGGAGCAGGAAGGCTGTACCCAGGCACTGGTAGGAAATTTATTTGTGGTTTTTTTTCAGCTACGCTGAATCTGGCAGCATCGTCAGAACAGCTTTTGATGTGCTGTGCTCCTGCAGTTGGTGCCTCTCCTTGGGGTATCTTGGACCTCAGGCAGAAAGAATTGAAATATCTTTTCACTGAGAAAACAGGGCTTGTGTGGAAGCTTTAACTGGGAGAATATCCTTTTGTAGAGGCTGTGAAAGCAGGTGGCCTGTTCTCCTAGAAGTCATCAAGTGGCTGCCCTGGTCTCAGATCAGAAATGAAATGCCTGCTTCTGTGAGCAGGTGAAAAGACCCCAGGATATGGTCAGATTTCTAAGAGGTTTCAACACCTACTTACTCCATTTCTTTCCTTATCTCCCTCCAGCAATCGTAAGTCATGTGGAACACCTTTTTTCATGGGATTGAGCTGCAGGCTGAAAACCCCTCTGCAGTAGATTGTGAGCAGGTTGCTGCTTTGACTTTTCAATTTATATCACTGAAGACAAATTTTATTAGTAAAATCTTGGGCAACTCAGCAGTGGATTTTTAGGCTCTGACTGGGTGCCTGGAGCTGCATTTCTTTGAACTGTCTTCTAGAGAAACTGCAGCTGTATAAATGGATGAAGACTGTGGAAAGAAACTATAAATATGGCTTTATTAAGGTGGGTTTTTAAATTAAAGTGACTTTTTGAAATATTTTAATGAACCTTAAAAACTATTTTGCAGTTCTTTCCAACAGTTATGTTACTTTTCAGCAATGGAGGAGGAGGGGGACATTAGTGAGGGAACTGTGGCCATTACATCTGTGGCAGCGGATAGGGCAGTGCCTTTTCCATGGACTTGGCTGGACAGAAAACTTAAAATGTCCCGGGGCTAGAAGGCCTCTTCTGCTACTAATTTTCATGGTGTAAAGTGTAGCCAGATTTCAGAGGGATAGCGATGGCGTTGGGGAGTGAGGAATTTGGGGGCATTTGAGACATTTCCTGTTGCCCTGCAGCTTTTTCAATGGGCACTGGTGGATTGTGCTTCACAGGAATGTGACAAACCCACTCAATAGATGTTTTCTTTGCTAGAAGTAAATTGAAAACAATGATTTAGCACATAAAAAATGTGCAAGCATAGCTTAGTGATGGTTTAGTGCCTTCAATTCCCCTCACGTTCTTGTCACAGAGAGTTTAGGATCTCTACTTAAGTGCACACGGCAGAATTCCCCAAGCCACCTGGTACTTGGTGTTGGCTGTCCTGGGAGTCAATCATGGGCTCAGTAAGCACCACTGAACTGTGCTTCCTCAGCAGCTGGGAGCTATGAAACTACAAGTTGGGGCCTTACATCAGAAAAGACACATCCATTCCAGCTTAAATACACATCTCCACATCCCAGTGACTCCAAACCTGGCTTCAGTGAACTCCAAAGGGACTTAGACTGACACAGGCAGAGAGTGGAGCAAGGGATAGGTGGAGGGGTATGGGTGGTCACTGGAAAGTCAGGGCTAAACCTCTGGCAGTTCCATCTCGCTTATTCTCCACCATAACACCGTGTCTTTGAAGAGAACTGTGTCTTTGAAGAGAACACTGGGCAGGGTTCCTCTCTGAAAGCCAAGGCCATAGCATGAAGGAAATCATTCAGAAAGCTGCTCAGTAGTATTCCAGAGCATAGAAATGGCTGTGATGGAAGCAGTTTTCCTCTGGGTGTGTGCACATGTACACATCTGTGTAAATGAATGTGTAAAAGGAAAGGCACTGGAGTGCATCATCCAGAGGTGGTCTGAGCTGGGATTTTCACTCATCAGAGCCTGACATGGGGAGGCTTTGTAGCAACTACAGTGTTCTTTTTGGGGAGGCAGAGGTGTTCCAGATACACAGTACCATCATGGTAAAAATGTTTTTGGCACAGAGGGAACCACCTCTCTTTTAATTCAAGTGTCACATTTTACCCGCTTGCAGTTTCCTGCTTGTATGTTTTGGCTTTTGCCCAGCACCTCGGGCTATGTGTGCTCATCTGGTTTTGATAAAACATTAAACTTAGACAATACATCTTCTTGGACATTTCTTCCTGTTAGATTCAAGTGTGATACAAAGCAACCAGTACTTGATCAGTAGCAGACACTGTTTTTATCAAGTGTTGTTGGATGTTCATTAGCCATGAAAGGACTGCAGAGAAAACTTGCCACAGGACAGGTTAGTGCTGCTCCATCCTTAGCCACCTCAGTGGCTACCTGTTGGGTGCTCTTTTGAAGCCCATGCTCACATACCAGGCTACAATATCCATTATCTTGCCTCTTTTATAGTCTTGTTAGTGTGCTAAGAGAGATAAAATTGCCCATGAGGTATTGAACAGTGGCAGATGAATGGGAGTAGTAACCTCATTAAAAATCATCTCCTCATCCTGACATTTAGGTAGCATTTGAGAATGCAGTGCAGTAAAATGCTGGGTGAAAAGATGAATAAAAATAGCATTTCTCATGGTGTGCCCAAGGCGCATGTGTGACCTCTGATATGGCTGTTGAGTCACTCAGCCCCTGTAACACACCTAATGTCCCTGATAGATGCAAGGGAAGGATGTACTGATGCCTTAGGTTTTAACTTTTATATTTTTCAAATTCAGTACTGCTTAGAGTGTAACTCTAAGCTCCTTGTAGCCTGTAATTTCTGTTCTCTCGTGCAAGATAGACGTAACAAAGCCTCTCCAGGCTTTGCCTTCAAGGACAGCCAGGCTCTTCTAGGTCCAAAATGTGTAAACCAAAGACTCTAAGGGGGGAGCAAGCTGAGGGGAGTTACATCATTGAACTGGGGCTTTAATTGGAGAATTAACCGTGGTATGCAAATGAACCAAACCTATAAAGGTGTGAAGAACTCGTGACCTGTCGTCCATCTTGGGGTCCATTTTTTATGGAAGCAGCCTCTGGCTCCCCCAGGGTGTACCTTGAAGGCCCTTCAAACAAATACCTATCTTTATTCCCTTACTCTTGTCTAGTCTCTGTTTCTAGGTGGCTGGAGAAGGCATCAGTACCACATCCATGTTAATTAGACAGTGATCTAAAATATGAAGAAGAAAGGCATTCATCTCACTGAAGTTCATCAGTCTGCCTGTCTCCTTTTCGCCAGTCCCCTGGGCTCCCCTTGGAGGAGGGAAGATGGAGTAGGAAGAGGGAGAAGGAGGGGTATCTCCAGAGGCGGAGCATCCCTGCCTGATTTGCATGCCCGGCAAGCACACCAGAGGTAGCTGTGTCACCACGTGGTGTTAGTGGTGCTCAGTGAGCTTGGGATGGGTGCTGTGTCCCTGTGTTAGCACCATCCCTTGTGGAGAAATTGCCTTAATTCCAGTCCCAGGGGAGTTCTACCTTCCAGCAGGGCACTGCGCGTGGCCTGTCGTGCTGGGCTGGGCACAGGGGCTGCTGCTGGGGAGCCCTGGTGGTGTGCCAGGAGAGCAGCTCTCACAGCCCTTCCTGTGGTGCTGATGGTCAGTGCTGACACACAGTGTCCAGCTCACAGCTCTTCCAGCTGGAGGGAAATGGGTGACACTCCACAGAAACCTTCCGGGTAAGTTGTCCTTATGCTGTTGGGAAGCCTGAGTTGCACAGGGAGATAAAAGACCCTCAGACTTGCAGAGCACAGTTGTCAGAGGCTTTAGCCTGACCTCAGGCTCTGACAGACGTGTTTATCCAGCGTGAGGGAGACTGGAGGCACCACACAGACCTCTTTGTTCTCAACTTTTTTATCTCTTTATGTCTCATCTCCCTTCCTTCATCCAGTGGACCGAGATGAAAGTTGTGTGCGCCCCTCTGCAAGCTTCCTCAGAGATCCAATTTGAATACCTCATCCTTGGAGCATATGGGAGGGTTGAGCCATGGATCCTGTTCCTCTTGAGGGTTACAGTCCTGGAGCTTTTTCTGTCTTGTTTCTGGGATTGTGGATATTCAAAACCTGAGATTGAACACTTAAACTTTTATGGGAAAGGCTGGTAGAACTTAATGTGCTCTTTGGTTTTTCAGCAGATTTTTGCTTAATGTGGAACTGAGTTTTGCCATCTTACTGCAATACTATAGCCAATAAATAAGTGCAGTAGAATCCCATTTAATTTGTATGAGTTGCACCCCCTAAAATCCTCTAGGCTATTTGAACAGATTACAAGCCAAACCCCAGAGTTTTCCCCTAATTTTCCAGCTGTGCAAATCTATCCTTGGATATTAAAAAGACTAAGTCTCATTATATATTTTCTGTCTCCTGTCTCTTGACCAATTTTCTAGGAAAATCAAAGGTCTGGTTCTTGGAATGTTGTAACTAACAAGTGTTTTTTTAATCATATCTTAATCCTCAAAGGCAAGAGATAACTCTCAAAGTAAGAGCTGACTGCAGGTTTCTCAGTGACACTGAAATACCTGATAGACCCTCACTAAATCTGTTTCCAGGTCCAGGGATTAGAAGGCAGCTGACAATGTTCATTAATGACACGTAGGATGAGGGGGAAATCCAGCTTACACCACCTGTATTGTTTGTTGTGATGATTGAAATGTGGTTTTATTTTTGCCTTTGTTACATGTACATGGAAAAGAAGAAATACATAACAGAGGTTCCATTTTTTTGAAGTGTCACTCATCTGAGCCATCTCCAGTGTAAAAAATGAAATTGCTTTTACAGAAACCATACAAAACCATTGTTAGGGCTTATATGAAATACTGTTGTGTCCTAATAATAACTTCTAGCTGAAAAATCTTGGCATCCTGCAGCTTAGGAAAGGGATTTAAAATTCACCTTCAGTTTTTGGGCAACAGGCAAAACATGTGGCTCTGTTTAGGAGCTATTTTTGTTAAAGCTTGACAATACAGGATGATAAAATACAGCTGCATTGTTTAAACTTTCAATTTAATTTCTGGTTTGGGTCCAAGCTGTTTCATCAATATGGCGCCATTCATTTCAAAACAAAGCCCTTGGAAGGGTCTCCATTACCCCACCATTGATCAAGAGGGTGTTAAAATGTGGAGCCTAATTATGTTCCTGGCCTGTTTGGAATTCCAAAATTGGATTTTTATAACTGTCAAATTTGCAATCAGGGTAACTTTCCATGACAATTAGTCAGAATTATTATTGCTTTCCTTGCCAGGGATTATAACTAATGGTGGTGGCTCACTTTTCAAGGCTCAGTAAGTGTCAAAGGCAACATATATCTTACAGAAGAGCCATTTGACTGCAAAATTGTCTGCACTGATCGGCACCCGAGCCTCTACTACTGTTACAGTCATTTTTATCAGTCCTCCCGGGCTGAGTTGTGGCCGCAACCTCTACTGCAAGTTCTGCACATAGAATTAACCACTGGGTTCTGCCTTCTTGCAAGATGGGCCTCAAGAAATTGCGACATGAGGAAGTTAATCCTTGATTATTTCACTCAAGCTTATCCTGGTGAGGGCTGGTACTCAAAAGGCTGCTGATTTTGCTCAGTTATTGCTTTGAATCTTTAAAATGAGCCAAGCATAAACATCTGTACAACCTGTCTGGGGAAGTCTAAATCCTCTCAGCCTGATACCTGACTTGCAGATAAAGCTCCTTCTGTGTGTAGGGCTGAGTTTGTGCTGAACTAGCGGCGTTTGCCCAGCTGGGAGTTCCTTCGTGGTGTAGCTCTACAAATATTACACAAAATATTAAAGGGAAAAAGTAAAGAAGAAAACAGTTACAACAACAAGCAAAGCCAAACCCAAAGACATTAAAGCTGGGGTATCCACCCCCTGCTGTCTTACGCAGTACTTTGCAGACACGTGGTTCTTTAGCCCAAATGCTGATGCATGGGGCTCTTTGCTCACAGGAGAGCAAACACTGGCAGAAAAGAGCAAACACTGCCCCTTGCCTCCTGTGCAGCATCCATTTTGGAGGCATCTGTTCAAGATGCAGATGACCTTCTGTTGGTATCAAGAGATTTTTGTCATCAGCTGCAAGCTTTAGATGGAGCACTAACCCTGAGAGCTGCCTGCCAGTGGCGGGCAGTGACCATGTCTTCATCCTTGCAGGAATTAAATGAGCCACTTCCCAGGGGCAGTTCAAACAACCCCTCCATGTGCCTGCTCCTCCTTCCACCCCATGCTGCCCTTTCTGTCCCTCTGCCACAAGTGGAACAGCCACGTGGTTTAAGGAACTGATCTCCTTGAAAAATAATCAGTTACTGTTTTCAGATTGGGTTATTATTCATCTTTCTCTGTCTTATCTGGCAGTGTCCATTTATGAGGTGCAGACACTCATTCTAAAAGCAAAGGTGGCAACTCAAACCAGTTAAACCTAAGCACAAGTGCTGGTGTCAAACTATCGCTTCTGGTTTTCCCCAGGCAGCCAGAACCTGCCTTTTTCTCTTAGGACATCTGTTTTTCTCTTAGAACATACTTTTTTTTTTTCTTAGAACATCTCTTTCTCTTTTAGAGCACCTAGAACATCTCTGTGTCCACTGACATATATTTACCTGGACAATTGTGTGATTGTTTTGGACAAAATGATCTGGAATTTATCTTTATTGATACAGGTTCCAAGTTGCTCATACCCCTAATCCTGCAGAATGTTTGCCCTGGAAGAAAGAGGGTTTGTACTCAATTTTGCTTAATTAAATCAACCTAAACTAATTGTCAGCTAATAAAATAGTGTTGGTCAGCTCATAAAACAGAAATGAAGATTAAAAGAGCAGTTGCCATGAACAGGTGGTAACTCTGTTTCCAAGTTAGACCACATTACTCTCTGGCACAAAATCTCTGAGAATACCTCATATTCCATTTTTTGTCAAAAAAATGTTTATGAAACTTATAAAATATAGATCTCATTTTATAACCAATTTTCTCTCTCACCTGCCAAGAGCAGTGGGGGTTGAGCCAGCACAAGGCGGATGCAGAGTTTTAGGCAGATGTCCAGAAATGGATTCTCTGCATAGGGCTGTGGAATATATTTCTACCTTTGACTGGCCTTTTTGTTGCAATTCTTGAGATTTAGGTTTTTCTTTCTTGTTGCTATTGCAGAAAAGACCTAGTAAATTTTTTTTTTTTGTTATTGCTCTTGACCTGACACTGTTGTGCAAAGGGAGAAACTTTCTGTTCTCACTGTAGATGCTGTTTAACTCTAGATGGGTCTTGAGTTAGTTAACAGGATCCCTCTGGATTTGGCCTTTGGTATTTTTGTTGACTCAGCAGATCTTGCAGAAGGCATTAAACATTTAATTTCAGCTGGAAAGTACTAAACTGGAATCTTTCTCTGCTTCTCAAAGTAGAAGCAGAACTTGGTGGTTTGAAGTTGCTGTTAATGGTTGAATGATGAAAGCAAATTTATTGCATAGTGATTGTTCTATTATTTGGATAAAAGTGCAAAACCATGTGGTTTTGAGCATTTTGTTATGGCTTGCAGGTAGTGTGGACGCTCTGTAGCAGGCCAGGGCTTCCAGCAGCAAAGAGATTTGTTGCATAGCCATTTTCTGTGACCACCCATTCCCAAAAATATCATGCAGGATGTGCTTGGTTGACCTTATGTTAAGTCCTCAAATGTGAAAGACAAGATAAATTTTCTTCCCCTTCACTCACAGTCAATGAGCTGCACTGGTGCAGCTCCTCAGGCTGCACTGACAGTCTCAGTGCAAAGGGGAGGCTTCTGCCAGACTTGGGCTTAAAATGTGAAGCTTGATTCTTGTTTCTCTGTACTCCTCTTGCAGCTGATGTGTCCTCCCCTGGGGTGGAGGGCAGCTGTTGTGGCCCAGGGTAACAGGTTTTAGGCTCTTTGAGACTTGGCTGTGCTGGTACCTGACCTGGATGAGAGAGCTCTGCCTCCTCTTGGAGGAGAAGGATATGAGCCTGCCCAGCTGGCTGTCCTGGGAGGTGGAGGAGATGCTGAGGCTGCATCCCAGTCCTGACCTGCAATCCTGTGCCTGCTGTAGCCAAGACAGGGAGCAGGGTGGGTGGGACTGGTTTTCTGTGAAGCAGGGCATTGCTGTGGCTTGCTGCAGCCTTAAGGCAGACCTATAAAAAGAGGAAAGAGATTTAGACACCCATCACATCCGACAGGGTCAGGAGCTGGGGTATCTGGAGAGAGGTTTCTGTGGGAGGCTGGGACTCCCCTGTGTGGTTCCTGCTGCAAAAGTGCTCCTGGCCATGCAACAGGAAGGTGTTACTCAGTAAAGTCCATGTTTTCTGTTTGCACTTAAATGACACTGTGACCCAGCCAGGCTGCCCTGCCCTAGGATGTGTCCCAGATCCCTCCTGCCCAATCTCTCCTCTGCATGAAGAGATGGGGTTGCAGCAGGAGCTGACATAGCTTGGAGCCTGCTGGCATTGGGGGTGCAGGAAAGGCTGCAGCATGGCCGTCACCTTCTCCCTACAGGATTTCTAGAGGCAAACGCTGCTGCCTGGCTCCCACTGCTGGAGCTGGTGGGAGGAGAAGTGCGGTGAGCAGGGCAGCACAGCCTGTGGTTGCTCGTCTGAGAAAAAACCATGGTAGGACTTTATGGCAGCATCCCCTCAGAGATCTGATTTACCACGTCCTTGCAGAATGAGCATCACTGAATCCCAAATCTTGGATTAAACTAGCTGAAAAGATTCCCCACACTGGCAATCCTGTGAGGGTCTTGGGGTCAGATCCTGCTGAGACAGAGTATCTTTAAGGAAAACGTAACAAGATAGTGCTGGTGTTCATTCTGGGCAGTTTTCTGTTCATCCACATGTCCCAAACTTGCCCAACATTACAAAAACATCTGCTGGGAGTCACACCAGCAGTCAAGTCTCTATTTATTTCCCTCAAAGAATAAGTTTAGGGGGAATGCAACCCTGACTGTGGGACAGGCTTCAGCCCAGTATCACTGCTTGTGTGCTTTAAAGCTCGAGTGACACAGCAGAGCTGGAGGAAAGTTAAAGCATCATCCTCCAAAGAAATGAGTGTGGACTTTGGTGACTCTTTGAGGGACCTAAAGGACTCCACTGTCCAGATTTGCACTGGTGTAAATGCACCAGCATCTCCCCTTCCTCCCCAGTGACGATGAGTAGGAGGACTATGAGCAAGTTGGCTGCTCAGCTTCCCAGGCATTTGCACAAAACCATCCAGGACCCCAAACTAACAAAAACCACATTCAAAGCAATTATTTGAACTTGTTTGGTTGATTTTAATGTGATGTTTCTAGACACTGGTACAACAAACACACTCTTGTAAACTCTTGTAACAGTTGTTTGCAGTTAGTATCTTCAAGATGGTTTTATGTGTGCTGATCATGACTTATATCCATCACTTCTGTGGGACCGTCACCCTCTGGTGCTGGGAGAAGTTTTTCCTACTAAGACAATTATTTTCTCAGCTTGTTTAGCATTTTTCTTTTTCCTTTTATTACCCTTTTATTCACAAAACACAGATACTGATTTGCTCATATATTGTGCTTTCCAGATGAAAGTGCTTTGTGGTTCACAGACTCAAATAATTAGGTCTTCACAGACCTCAGACTGGTTATAAAGGCAGTGGGAGTTGTCATCTCTGGTTTTACACTTGGAAACAGAAAAAGTCTGTAGAGGGAAGGTAACTAAGCCGGCTGACAAGCTGTCTTTGGCAGAGCAGGAGGCAGACACCCCTCTGTACTCTGTTTTTCAAAGCATTAGGAGATGTTGCTGTGCCCATTCTGCTAAAGGCCTTCCCCCCGCCTTGATTCCATCTCTTCTTGTCACAAACATAATTTTTAGCATATGCACCAGCTGCTGGAAAGGTGCTGGGTTCTTCTCTCCATGGTTCAGCCAAAACAACAGCAGCTGCTCTCCCTCCTTGCACCTGGGACCATTTTTTCCCCATCGTGTGTGATGGAAGCAGTGACTGCTGTTATCCCAAAAAACCACCCCAGATCCAACCCCAGCCCCTTTTATACTCAGCCAGAGTGGATGCTGCAACCTATTTCCTTCAGGAGGTTTGTCTGAGGTTGTATTTCTCAGAAGCATCATCACCAAAGCAGGCAGGGGCTGTTTTAGAGGCTCAGGTCAGCCCTTGGGAGGGTGGTGTGTGCTGTGCATGCTGGGGGGCCGGGGTTGCTGCTGGCAGAGGGGCAACGGAGGCTCTTCCATTCCTGACCAAGTATTGCTCTGCCAGCTGAGTGAACTTTTTCTCTGCTGAAGCAGTGCTGTGCAGGGCGAGGGTTTGACACGAACCCAGTGATAATTGCTTGTCTCCCCCCGCAGGTTCCTCTGGCCGCCAGCACGGGTCCTTTCCCAGCCAGGACCGTAAGTGGGCAACAGAGCAGCTGGGGTGCATTCCTGGGGGAGGGGGGGCTGTGCCAGCCAGGGATGCCCTTTGCTTCTGGGGAGAAGCTGGTGGGAGGGGGGTGGTCTGTGAGTCTCTGCCTGTTCTTTGCCTCAGTTTCTCTCAAGGATCTGGAAAAGGGAAAAAGGAGCTGGGAATGGCCTGCTTCTCTCTGGGAACTGCCCAGGCAGTACTTGATGAGCACCTGGGAAGGGCCATCCTGCTTTCACTTTCCTTCCTTTTTGCTTGGTTCCCTGTCTGAGAGAGGACACCAGGCTCCTGGGGCTGTCTCAGGGTACCTGTTGTGCTGTCCTTCCCATTAAAACTCACGCCTCTGTTTTCCTCAACCTCTCATGCTTCTCATCAATCTTTGGGGGTGGGATGCTGAGAAGAGCCAGAAACAGGGTTACTTGCTGATGTGAGTACTCAGAGGGATGGTGGCTCTGGCCTTATTTGCAGTTGCAGGCTCTCCCGTGAGGAGAGAGGTTCCTCAGCTGCTGACATCCAGCAGCCTGGTGTCTCCTCGTGTCTGAGTGTGGTGGTGTCTTGGAACAGCCTCCCCTGAGAAAACCAAACTGGCTTTAAAGGTTGAAAGTGAACAAAAGCTTGATTTGTTGATTTTTCTGATTTGTTGCTTGCTGGTGCATGAACTGTGTGTCTCCAAACTGATTTTAAAAGTGGCTTGAAAGTTCTCTGGTGCAGGTGCAAAAGCCCAACCGAGGTTTTAAATTCTAAAATGTATCTCCAGTGATAGTTAATCAATGAGAAGCAGGAATTTACATGGGAGTCTTTGTACCAGATGGCCACATGCAGGTTTTGTGGAAGATGAAAAGCGTGGCACCTCGGAAGCAGCACATGCTGAGTTATCCCAGAAGCTCCTATGAAGCCTCAGATTAGGACAAGCCCCAGTCTTTGTGCCCCACCCTCTATGGAGCTGTGCTTCTTGCTGTAGCTGCAGTTCATCTCTGTGCTCTGCCCACAGGTGTCACAGAACGTGCTGCTGATTCCTCATGGAATGGTTGTTCAGGGTGGAATTGGCCATGGGTCCCCGGCACAGCTGGTGGAGTGGGAAGCAGCCAAGCAGGGCAGAGAAGGCAGGCCAGGAAGGATCTCTGTCAAACCTGCAGTGCTGAATCCCTTGGGTGGGACCCTGAAGATGCCCAACACTGTTCCCAGTGCTCACTACGGTGGCCAAAGGACATTTGGAGTGTGTAACAGCTTCCTTGAAATTCTTAGCTCTTAACTGTATCAGGAAAAAAAATCAATGTCTGAATAGAGAAGCCAGCCCCAATCCTTCTGGGAGGGAAGGATCCTTCTGTCCTTGTTTCTATCCTCATTCTCTTTCCTACTCTCTGCTGTGGTTTGGGATGCTGTTGCTTACTGGCCTCTGTTAACTTGGGCATGTCCTGGCACACAGATGCACTTCTTTCCACAGTGACCCTTGTGTTGCAGCTGCTGTGGGGAGGAACTGATGACATGTCCAAGGACACATGGGAAAGTATTGTGTCAGCAGAAATTATATCTACATTTTCTGCAGTCCTTATTATTGGTCGTGCCACAGACCAGTCTTAGTTCTGGATTGTCTTTTTAAAGTGGTGATTTGTTTCCTTGGCCTGAAATTCTGTGCTTCAGTTTCTCCCTTGGTGGCTGTGCCCTTTTCAACATCTGTCCTGTTGGGTATCCGCAGACAGCCTGAAGAGTCCTGCCCTTGCACACCACAGCCCTCAGAGGAGGCAAGATACTGAATAATTTTAAAATGTGGTTTTCTCCACTCTGCACTTTCACACACTTTTAAGGTTTCATCCAGGCAAAATCTAGTGATGCTGCTATTCTGCTAATGTGGCAGCAGGTTAGGGAATAGGGGCTGGGTGCTCATGATGGTTCTGATGGGTGTTTAGGATGCTCTGAACACCTCTCCTACAAAGACAGGCTGAGAGAGCTGGGGTTGTCAGCCTGGAGAAGAGAAAACTCCAAGGAGAACTTAGAGCCCTTTCCAGTGCTTGAACAGGGCTTATAAAAAGGAAGGAGAGGGAGTTTTTATACAGGCAAATAGTGACAGAACAAGGGGCAGTGGTTTTATACTCAAAGAAGGGGGTTTAGATTAGATGTTATGAAGGAATTGTTCCCTGTGAGGGTGGGCAGGCCCTGGCACAGGGTGCCCAGAGAAGCTGTGGCTGCCCCATCCCTGAAAGCGTCCTAGGCCAGGTTGGATGGGGCTTCGGGCAGCCTGGGATAGTGGAAGGTGTCCCTGCCTTGTGGCAGGGGTGGGCTTTAAGTTCCCTTCCAAGCCAAACCATTCTATCCTTCTATGATTTATAGGTTGGTTGGATTTTTAGGGTTTTTTTGTCTGTGGGAGGAATCCTCCTCCTTGGCAATCTGGTCTGGGATTCCTCTTGTTGCCTGACGTTTGAAGGTTTCCTTCCATGATTTGATTTGAGTCGTTTAGCTTCCAAATGATACTCTGATTTTAGGACATGGGCTAAACCCCTTGGAAGTGTGGGGCCAGGCAGCAAGGCAGAGACAGTATTGCCTGAATGTGGTTATGGGCTTTTTCTACACCCTGGTGATATGCATCCCAATACTTTGGGATTGTCACTTCAGGCATCTGGCATGCTGCCTCAGGAAAGGTGAGCAGGCAATAACAGTGTTATGTTTACCACTGGGAGGCTTTCGGAAGTGTGAGTTGCTGCTGTATTTCTGAAAGGTACAGGAAGGGCTGTGTGTTTTCTTTTACACTGCGACATTCCTTGTGGGCTCCTGAACACCGCAGTACAGAGAGATCTGCAGATGCTTCTGGCTGCACCCAGGCACTTCCAGCCCTTCCCAAGGTGGGTGTCTCTACCTGGCCTTTGCTATTGGCTGTTCCTGAGGCTTCAACCCATTGGAAACTTTAGTTTCAGGGAGTGAAGTGGAATTTAAACTATCTGAATATAGTCCTTTGTGTCAAATCAAATGATTTGTTAAAGTGAGGCCAGATTTGTGGGGAAAATCAATCTTTTTTATTAGATCAACTGATGTGGAAAAAGCAGACAAACTTTCAGGCATATTAACCCTTCTGCCTGCCTGTGTTTGTATTGCAAGGATGAAGAGACTTGTCTGCCAGGGGAGGCTGTGCTTTAGGCTGTGCATTCATTCTGACTGCTCCTCAGTAGTCTTGGTCTGAACACAGGCATTGGTGGTATTTTTGGGTGTGCTTGTACACTTTTTGGGGAGAAGGACTCATCTCCCTCTGTTTTTGGACACTAGATGTTACTACAGAACAAATAATGGGCTCTGCTCTGCAGCTGACTCATTGTGCAAGTCTGGGGCTAATTACTGAATCCCTCTGTGCCTCGATTTCCATCTGTAAAAAGTCACAGATGCCCACCATTCATAAATCGCTTTCAGATTTCCAGATGATGTGCTGTGTAAATGTAGAACAGCATTAGTTTATGCATATTGTGCTAGAGGATAATACAAACCGCATGTGCAGCAGAGGAGCCTCACAGATGTGTCTCCTTCCACTGTGAAAGGCAATGCCTGGGCTGATGATTTAGCACAGCACTAATTGGACTAAAATAGGAGATTGCTTTTGTACTGATGCAATTGTCACCATTAAAGTCCTCATTTACCAATGGTTCTTGGAGGTAGCCCAGTGCTTCCCTGTTGAGGAGAGCTGCAGTGCCTTGCCTTTGGAAGTACAGCAATTTACAGCAAACGGCGCTGTTTTTCCAACACCCCCCACATTGTCATTCCATGCCTCTGGGCAGGGACTGGGCCATGGTTTAGTGGGAATGTGCATCTTGCTTGGCCTCCAGCTGCACTTAGCACGTTTTTGCTGGCATTTCCTGATCTCCAAGCAGAGGCATTTCCAGTGCCATTCCTGGGTGTTGCACACACAGGAATCCCCATTTATCGGTAAGAAAAGCTGTTCCCATGGCTGCGGGTGAGTGAGTGACTGGCAGCTGTTCAGCATTAAGTCAGTTCTCAAAGTTTAAAGGATTTGTGGGCTGTGATGGTTTGGGTTCAGGTAATTAACTCTGGTGAAGTGCCTGAGAGTGTCATGCAGACACATTTCATGGAGAAAGATGAACTTAAACAGTTAAGAGCTTTGATTTGATTAAGCGCCCTCGCCTTTCCATATTGTGCTGTTGGGGCTAAAATCTCAGTGGGTACAAAACCTAGGAGCTCTTTGACTGCAGGAAAAGTCTGGTTGTTGCTTCCCATTGCAATCTGGCCCTGTGCTTGTTTTAAAGTGCCAAAATCACCCCGGTTGCCAGCGGCATCACATGGCAGCAGGCACCAGTGACTGCATATCGGCCTCTAAATCTCGAGCTGTGTCATTTTAAAGCCCTGCTTGGAGCTTATTTGCCAGTGTGTTGTTGCCTGGTGCTCAGAAGCGACTGTTGATGGTGTGGGGTTGGAGGGGATGGAGGTGACTCTGGAGGTATCCAGTTCCTTCCTGGTGTATGGCAGGCAAATTGCACCATTCTGGGTTTGTCCATTTTGGGCTCACTGGCTCTTCTCCCCGTTCCTCATCAGTGCTCAGAGGGAGGGTCAAAATTCATTGTCAAAACCTCCACAGCTGTAAGGGTAACATAATATTGGGGCTGACTGCGTGGGGTGACAGGCGTGGGAGAGAAGATTGGCTGACACCCAGCCTTACCCAGTGCTTGCCGTGTTCCAGGAGAAATCTCCCCAGATGCTGGGCCTTCATTCATGGGTCTAAACTTGCCATTTCAGGCGTTTTTTTAGGAGAGTTTCAAGGTGGAATCAGCTAGAACCTCAAAATGAAGCTACTCAAACTGCTACCAGCATGAGGTCTCTTAGGGGACAATGTGTGCTGCTCCTTGTTGGGTCCATGTCACAGGTCAGAGAAAGTGCAAATAGGCAAAATTAAGGGCTTAGTCCCATCAGAAAGTGAATAGATCCCTAGGTTTGGGAAGTGTTTAGTGAGTTTGGGGTTCAAGCAACAGAATGCAGGAATCCTGGGAAACATTTTGATTTTTCAATCTAAAATGAGTTGGAGGTGTAGCTTCTTTTGAAGAGTTAAAAATCTGAAGCTGAAACTGAAATGTACCTGGCTAAGCACAAGCAGATATTTCCTTTACTAATTTTTCTTCACCCAGAAGTTAACAAGGAAACAACAGAAAACAAACCCAAACAAAAAGTCTTTTGCACAGGTCTGTGCTCACCACTAATGGGATGCAAGTGTTACCTTGTTCTTCACATCATGGAGACCAGAGGATGTGAGGGATTTCCTGGGTCCCCTGAAACCCCAGCATCCCTGGGTGTCCTGGAGAACAAAATCACAGCTGCAGAGAAATGTGGAATGGATTCCTCTTCCTGCTGCTCAGATCTGTAAGGACCACTGCAGAGCTCAGGGGGATTTAGATAAAGGCCAGCAAGAGGTAATGAGCAGCATTAGGCAGAGTGATGGTCCTTGAGGGATGTCCTAAACCCTTGAACCATTTCAGCGCAGCTCCCAAGTGCTCAGTGGTGGTCACTGGCCCTGTGCAGGGTAAAGGTGTTGGATGAGGGCTGTGGGGGCCATTCAGAGCCCCAGGGAGGGAGGGAGTGGGGGAGAATGGACAAACCACGGTGGGGTGAACCTGAAGCTGAAATGCTGATATGGGAAATCAAACCTTTGCAAAAGTGCCCCTGGCAATAGTAATTATAACAATCATCATCATCATCATCATCATCATCATCATCATTGTGCATTTGCTGGAGAAAGAATATGCTAACATAGTATTTTGATGTTCAGGGAGCCAAATTCTTCTGAATCCTGACCGTCCTTTTCAGTGGCTTAAAGAGTTGTTTTCCTTATTGGTCTTTTAGCTGATTTTTTGTCTTGGCTGAAGGAAGCCAGTGCTAAATGTTCTGGCTGCGGAACAACTAGAGCTTGACTGAGCATCCTGAGTATCACACGTGTGTGGGTTACAGGGACTTCGTGCAGAGAGGAGGTGTCCAACCGTAGAGCTGCCCTGCAGCTTTTCAGGCCCAAGTAATAAAACTCAAAGCTGGGGTAGAATTTGAGGTCAGAAATCCCAACTGGAAACAAGATGCATATTTCCTATACAATGGTTAACTTTGGGTGCAGTTCACTAACAAAACCTTGGTTGTCTGGCTCTGGAGTGTCTTTACGAAACACAAACCCCAGCTGTGCACACGTTGTTTGGCTCAAGACTGTGAGAGATTCCCTGACCTGTGTTACACAGGTGCAGAACCAATATTGTGGGAGTCCCTGCGGACTTCACGGTGAGCCTGATTCAAATGTTTCTTTTGCCCTGTCTGCTTCCTTATTTCATGTTACACTGCACCATATTTTGACTGTGTTTTCCCCCTGATTGCTTCTCCCAGCAGGGACGAGCAGTCTGGTTTGTAAGGGATGTGAAGCCATCTCAATGTGAGATGAAGTTTTGAGTGAGTGCATGTGTCCTTCACTGGGGTCAGGGTCCCATGAAGTCTCTCTCCATGTTATAGATCAGGGATTGAGGGGGAAATGAGTCCAGTTCAACGATGGTGGTGTCAGGCATGAGATTTTGGCATAGTGAGGACTGGACCAGCTGCAGGAGGAGTGTTTTCCCCTGGAAAGGAGCCCCAGGCCCTGTGGACATTGTGCCCTCAGCTTCCTTGGCTGGAAAGCGTGTGGAATCCCTCTTTTAATCTGGGGATTTTTAATCTAGTTTAGATTAGCCCTGTCTTGCTGTGAGAGGTTTGTAGATACATATTGTTCATTCCACCTATGTGTCTTGTCTTTTCTGTCTTTTTATTTGCTTTGTCTGCTTTGCTGCCATGCCCTGCCACAGCTGTGAACCAGGGGAGGGTTGTTGGGTGCAATATCAAAATTATTGAGCAGCCCCAGTGCCACCAGCATCACTTGGAGCACCAGGATCAGCAGCTCCAGTCAGCAAGGCTTTAGCAAACTCATGCTGGGCAGGTAAAATCTTTGTTTTCAGGGTGACTTCAGTCGGGCCGCGAAATGTCCTCGGTGCTTGTAAAAATAAAGATGACGCATTTCTAGCCAAACACGTTGCATCAAAACCCAGCCATTCCCTGCTAAAGCTTCCTCTGGCAGATTGAGATGGTTTGAACACAGATCTCACAGCTGATGGTTGCCTGTGAATAAATGATCCTGATCTAATTCCATGTGCAGATGGAGCAGGATGGATCTCTTGCGGAAGAGCACAAATCCCCAGGCTGAGAGCAGTTACAGATGAAATTAGTGAGTGGGTGGGAGTGTGCATGTGTGAAATTTCAAATAAAACAACGTGAGTGATGTGAGCTGTTTAAGAATAGACCTGGGTGAATAATGGAGGCTTTCTGACTTCATTTGCCAAATCAAAAAATTGGAAAGAAAAATGATTTGGGAGAATCTGAAATGGAAAATTTTAAGGTTTTGACAATGTAATAACTAAAATATGGGTTTGGGTCAACCAGAATTGTTTCCTTTGACCCAAACTAAGCCATTTACTTTTGTTTAAGACTATTTAATTTGTTCATTTATTTTTCATTTAAGTGAGATTTGAAATAAATGCTATTCAAAACTTAAGGCTGAAACATTTCATTCAGAAGGTATGAAAAATCATTTAAGAAAGAAACCTCTAGAGATAATATTGCAAAAATTTTTAAAATTGCACCCATTTTGTTTCTCACTTGAAAGAATGTACCAGATTTTGTGTAGCTTCTTGAATAGTAGTTGTTACTCCAACAACTTGCAGTAACTTGCAGTTTGTGGTCAAATTTCTTTTCACTCAGTTTTGCTGAAGTTTTTCTTATAGACATTTCAAAATCACCGAATATCATGGTAATGAAAAAACATTTATTGTTTGTTCATGAAAACATAAAAAGCCTTTTCGTCTTTAAGAAGGAAAAGAAGAAAGTAGACACGAAAATGAAGTATGAACACTTTACAAGCGGAAAAGGATCAGATAGCAGTTCTCCTAAGAAAGGAAATCTGAGCTGCTTTTTAAAGATAGCCAGTAAAGTTAAGGGTAAGGGTTGTTACAATAGAGATATGAGAGACATTACGAATGGGGGAATTTTGGCAGTGATTGGGTTCTTGTAACAGAGATGGGGAATTATCTGGAATGAAGGACAAAGGCAAAAATATTCTGGAGGTGTTCTGTTTCATATTGATAGGCAACCTAATAACTCACAATTTCCAGGTGAAGATAAAACATTCCAGCCTACAAAATCCTGATGTGAAAACTGTGGGAAAGAACAAACCCACTTTGGTCAAAGAGACCATCTTTAAGTTTCTCTGAGCTCCCAGTTCCTGATGTGTGAGAGGTTTTAATTGTGCTGATGACCAGGCTGAACGAGATGTTGCGGGGCTCTGCCAGTGCCAGTCTTGAACCTGGATCACAGAATGGTCTGAGTTGGAAGGGACCCCAAAGGATCATCGAGTCCAACTCTTGAGTGAACAGAAGGGCATGCGGTGTGGAAATACAGGTGAAGGTGAGGCTGTGCCCAGGCTGGAGCATGCAATGTCTGCAGGTCAGCCAGAACGCACATTTCGTGCAGCTGGACACGTGAAATGTTGGGAAGAGGAGGCACTGAATGCACAGTTCTTCTCTGGGTTGGGTGACTTGGCCCTTCTGTCCCAGCACCAGGGCCCTGACAGCCCCTGCCCAGCTGGGGCACTTCCCTTGCCACTGTCTCTGCCAAAAGGGGAAGAGGAGAGGCAGCCACTGATCTCTCCTCTCTGGTGACCAGTGACAGGATCTGAGGGAATGGCCTGGAGCTGTGCCAGGGATATCAGGAAAGGTTCTCCCCCGAGCGGGTGCTGGGCACTGCCCAGGCTCCCCAGGGAATGGGCACGGCCCCGAGGCTGCCAGAGCTCCGGGAGCGTTTGGACACCGCTCTCAGGGATGTACAGGGTGGGATTGTTGGGGGGTCTGTGCAGGGCCAGGGGTTGAAGTGGATGATCTTTGAGTCCCTTCCAGCTCAGGATATTCTGTGATTCTGTGGTTTACAATACACATAGCAAGTAAATGTCAGGGCAGTCAGTAAACAGAGCAGTGGAGTCTTAATGATCCCACACTAAACAAAACTCAGAGAGCTCCCCCTTGCAGAAACAGCTCCTGCTCTGGCTTTACTGGGCCTGGAGATGTGGCCAGGGTTGGAGCCCTTCCCTCCCACAGCTCTCCAGGCCTTTGATTCCCGAGCCTTTGCTCCTCAGACCAGAGGCTGCCGGGTGACAGAGGCGTTCATCCCCTCCCTGCCTGCTGTCAGCCCTCAGCCTTTCACGTGCTCAGACCCCGATGCAGTGCTGCACACACGGCCCATTCTAAACAAGCACAATTAATAAAGCCTATCTAGCCAACATCTGACTCTCATTAGAGGAAATGTGTTGAAAAAACAGATCCCAGGTTGGCTGTGATTTATGGCTTAGGCCTGCTATTCTTCACAGGCACTGGCGACAGCTTTTGCGAAGGGCCAGAACATAAACTACTTAAGGAAACTCAGTAACCATGTAAAAAGGCTGGAAGGTTCAGATCAGACAAATTAAAGAGAGGTGGAGATGCAAACTTGGGCTGGCTGTCCCCCATTGAGGGCCACCTAGGTAGGCACAGGAGAGCTGTGTTCATATTTCTGCTGTGGAATCTGACTTGAAATTCCTTCTGTGCCAGTGTCAGAATGTGTCACTGTTCTTTTTCTGGCTAAAGTGTGTGTATGTGTGTGGCAGTATGGGGATGGAGGGGTCAGTGGTCTGGTGGTCTCTCTCAAGAGTGTCAAATAAAACATCTCTGGTGCATGAGATCCTGGGTGCTCACTGAGTTAATGGTGCTTCCTATTTCCCTTGGGAGTTTTGGGCTTCATTGTTTTCTATTTGCAAAGAAATGTGGTTGACTGGGTGAATTTAGCTGACTTCCTCCAGATTTGCTCAGAGGCTACTCTGAACTTGTCCTGGAGGAAGGCATCTGCTGAGAAAAGCCGGTCTCCTGCTTACTTTGACAGACAAAATGTTCTTCCAGCTGGACCTTCTTGAGCTGTATGTCACGGATTTGTCAGGGCAGTGGAGCCCAGGCCGTGTCTGTGGTGGTGCAGGAGCTGCTCCAAGCAGTGCTGGTGGTGCAATTGCTGCACAATCAGAGCTGCTGTGTTGAGCTTCATGGAGCTGCTGTTGCCTTCCCAGTGCTCCAGCATGGGCTGTTGGCATCTCTGGTTTGCTCCCCTGACCTGGGGATAACCCAGCTTCTCCTCTTTGTGCATGGCCATGCAACGGAAGTGGTGGAATGGGTGAGATGGAGAGGGAAGAGCTGCCAGGCAAGTTGTGTCACAAAAATCAAGTGTTTCAATTGTTTCTCTGTGTATATGTTACATTTGGTCCTTTTTCATCCTTTAACCTTGGATCCTTTACGGGTCCTTTACATTAAGCTAACAATGGATGAAAGGAAAGTGAACCTGGGAGGAGGGAAATGTGTTGTTTGGAGTCTGAGCAGGTTGAAGCATGAGCTGCAGATGTGATTCTCATGTCCCCAAGCCTGCCTGTGTGCTATGCCCCATTGCATTGCAAGGTTGAAGTTTCTTGTAATAGCAAAATATGGTCCTGAAACAAACTGGCTGCAAAGGCTTTATTTGTTTAAACAAAGGCTTTGTAATTCCAGATTTCTCTCCCCTTTCATATGCTATAAACCACCTCCTCCACCTCCCCTCTGAAACACAAAGTGTGGAGCAATCCATCAAGAAAAAGAGAGACAGAGCCTTGATCCCTTGACTTCAGTTGAGCTGCGCAATTTATATCTACTGAGCATCTGGCTGTAGGGAAACCAAAAGCTCTTTTAATATTCTACAGAGACTCTGGGTATACAAATGAGCGTGGGCTGTCAGAGCTGAGAAATGGAGCAGAGGTGCCAAGAGGTTTCCTTGCCATTTCGCACAAAACTGACCTGCGGCCCCATGGTGAAAGTTGGGCTGGTTCTTCTTTTAGTGCCCTCAGCGCCACTGCAATAGTTGTGCTGAAATCATTAGAGCCCGGTTGGTATCAGTCTGTTATCACACCTTTCTTGTTATGATTTGAGTGAGGAATTTGAAGACTTGTGGGACTTTCAGGCTTGGGAAGCTGCAGTGTGCATCTATTTAATAATGAAATGATGCAAAGCAGGAGTGCCAGGTTAACAAGGTGTCTGAAGCCATCATTTCCTGCTTTAGGTCACTCACAGGGGTGTATCCAGACTGGAAGCTCAGGCACAGATCTGATGCCTGTTGGCAAAGCTGCAGCACTGGAGGCTCAGTCTTTATTCAAAGATGGGTTGAACATAGCAACCTTTGTGTCAGGGTTAAGGGGGTCACAGCTGGTACAGGGTGCCTGGCTTGTTATTTCCAGCATGTGAAGTCTTCCACGTCTCCTCTGCATTAGAATTTTCCATCCCTCCAGTGGCATTCCAGTTGAGAGGAGGAATGGGAAGGGAGAGATGTGCTGGGAGAGTAACAGTGAGACTTTGTGGAGACAGACTAGGTATCACTGGATATGCTGGTACTGTCTCATGTTCGTTATTTCAATTATTTATCCTCCCTGCTGGAATATTTCTAAAACAAATCCTACCATGTGTTTTGAGGTTGGGATTCATACAGTGAAATCACAACTCCTTTCTCAGAGTTTAGCTGGAAAAATACAAACCTGCCAACTAGGAATAGAAGGGAAATAAACTGTGGTTCTGTGTAGCAACAAATGATGGATTTCTGCAGATATGGAAAGCGTCTGCTCTGCAGTCCCAGGTCAGAGATTGTGTGCGTTTGCCCCAGTGTTATATTTGTTCCATGAGAAATAATGATGTGAGATTCTCAAGCTCTTTTTAATAACACAGATTGCTTTCACCCTGATCAGAAAATTCAGCTTCACAGTCCCAGGCCTTGGAACCACCAGCCATCGAGATTAGATCATAAATACTTCAGTGCATCGTAGTTAGGGAAGATATTTATTAGCTTGATTTGTCACCACCATTCTCAGGCTTTCTGCAAGGACAGACGTGGACCCCAGACCTTGAACAGTTCCTGGTGTGCAGTGAGGGAGCTTTGAATGGAGTGTCTGACACTGCTGCCCTGAGTATTCATCTCTGCCTTTGAAAGCCTTATCTGCCTGTTGGTCAGATAAATAAATGTCACACAGATTTGTTGGCAGGACTCTTTCCTTAGTAAGATTTTCTGCATTAGAATATCCACTTTCTGGATTATTTAAATGTCTTTTGGGCCCAGTCTAAGTACCTTGGGTGTGGATCTGGGTTTCCAGGCATTTCACAACAGAAAGGATCAAAGATCAAATCCAGCTTGAACTTAAGTAGTTCTGTTTCTGACCCAGGCTGTGTTTTCTGCATGTTTCAACATCACTGACATGAAGATCATATTAGTACAAGTCTCACAGGCAGTGACACAGACACATGCACAGACACTGCTGGTTTCTCTCCTCTTCTGTCACTTTGTCCATTTAAATCAAACCTTTTCTGTTGCAAATGCACCTGAGAGGGCTCTTTGAGACACTCTTCAAGAGCAGAGATCTGCCAGACTGGTGCTGTCCCTTTCTTTTTTTATGAGCTGAGCTCTCCAGAGGGACCTGAAATGGTCAGTTGAAATGCACAGAGATGGTTTTCAGACAGTTCAAGTCAGTCTGTCTAAACCTGTGGGAGTTACTAATACGTGCGAGCCAGCAGAAGGGAGAATAGGACTCTGTATTTTATTTGCTCTGTAACACATCTGGTACGTCTTTTGGCTCCTGGGAGCACTGGATTTATTCAGTCTTATCTTTCTGTGGGGATGAGCAAGATCAAAAGCCTGAAGCCAGTTACATACAGAAACCAATTCCTTGTTTTACACACCACAAGCAGATCCAGACCAAACAAGCCTCACCCATTTTCTTCCCCGTGGGACAGTGCACTTATGGCACTTGCGTGTTCATGGGTCAATTCAAGCCAAAAAATATTGCCCAAGAACTATTGCAGAGAACAAAAATAAACAAATGTTATTTTCTGATGGGTAAAAGAAAATGCATGTCAGTACTGACCTGTGAGGAAATCCCTCCATCTGAGTGTTCCTGAATCATCAGATGTTTTTTCTGCAAAATGTTGTGTATTACAAGGTGGAAGGTCTATGTCTGGCTCCTTTGGGAAGCAGCACAGCTCCTCATAGAGGGCCAATGTGAGAATTCCTTTGGAACTGGATGCAGTGAGTTGCTGTTAGCACTCAAACAATCTTTTTAGCCTGTAAATCACCAGGGTGGAAACAGCCCAGCTTCCTGTTCTTCCAGGACATGCACTCAAATCTTTGCATGGCTGAGAGCCATCAGGGCATGCCATGTGCTCCATGAAGCCACCAGGTGTCTGTGGCTGGAGACTGGAGAGGTCCCTTGGGTTTCTTGTGCAACAGGGGACAAAGCTTGTTAGGGGGGACAGCTGAGTCCAAGTGTTGGGGTGCTGTTTGCTTAGGCCAAAATCCACGTTCGAATCATCCTTCGCCATAGGGAGGCTTTGGGTTTCCTCAGCATCCCCTGCATCATTGCAGCCTCAGCCTCAGCTGCTCCTGAATGGGCTGTTAGGGGCTTGAGAACTACAGGCCAACATTCCCAGCCCTGTGAGAACACCAGAATTAAATACTTCTATGGCCAGTCAATGAAAACTGGCTCTGGCCCTTAAGCAGCACAAAACACACACAGAAGTGTATTTCTCCTCTATGGGACATGAGATGTGATTCATCACCTGAATATGGATGGTTTATCTTCTGAAATGCTTCATGCTGCAAATAATTTTCCCTTTTTGGGGACTGCTGGGTTTCAGAAGTCATGAGAGGTGAGTGGTCCAGTCTGGAGGGCTTCTCTGAGAGCTGGGAGTGGGCAGTTCCACTCTGCTGCAAAGCACTGGGAAAGTACCTTGTTGATTAAATCTCTGTTCAGGGCTTTATCCTCCTTCTTTCACTTTAAAATTGCTGAGATGAAACCAGAGGAAAAGCAGCAGGCCTTCTGTTTAGATAAGGAATGTCCTTTGGATGGAGCAATCACTTTAACCTGCACTCAGAGCTCATTCTGGCGATGTTTGTTCTCGCTGAGGCCTCCTGTCAGGACTCCTTTGGTGGCTGCTGACTGTCTGCTGCTCCTCTGCAGCACAGCGAGATGGAAACCACTTCATGCTGCAGCTCTGGACTGCATCAGCCCTCGGATCTGCCTTGGATTTCCTGGCTGTCACTGAGATGGGTGCTTTGTCTCATTTGTCTGGGAGGGGTAACAGGGCCTGGGAGCCCAAGGATGGAGCAGGAGTCCACAGAGATGGGCATTTTGTGTATTCTTTGCTTTCCTTGGTATTTCAGCAGGAAAATAGTAGAGGAGCGAGTATTAAATGGAGTGGTCGTTGTGCAGCCTGGTGTCCTGTGAGGTAGGAGCATGTGCAGTGGCAGGACAAGTGTCTCTGCCTATGACAGTAGCTCATGCTTGTTGGCACCATGAAAAGTCTTAAAACTGATTTTTATTTCATCTGCCTTTTACGTATTGGGAGCTTAATTTCACACTCTGCCCCACTAAGCATCCCCAAACAAGGTTCGTGTAACGTGGCTGTGGCTGGTAATCTGTGCCGTGGATTTGAATATTTATTTTCCCCCATAACTGATCTCGACTCACTTTTCCATGTGCCTTGGATCAAAGGGACCAGGCTGAAGCCGTGGATGAACATGCACATTACCTGGCAGTTTGACATCACCGTGTTTTGTTCTCTCTAGAATGCATGAACTGCACGAGACTTGCGGATATGACCGAGAGGCTGAACACACTGGAGGCCAAGGTAAGGACCTGCCTTTATTCTCCTGTTTGACAAAAATTGCCAAGAGTTTCTGGTGACAAACATGTCGAGTTGGCAGGCCTGGAGAGATCAGGTGCCTGTTCCTCTCTCCATGGCTGTGGCTCTGCCCCAGAAAATGAGACACGGCGTGCCTCTAGCCCTGCTCCTTTCCTTCTCCTTCCCATGTGGCTGCATCTCTGCCTCAGCCCAGCTCCTCCAAAATAATGCTCAGACCTCAGAAATAACGTGCCATGTGTTGCCATCGTGCTTATTTGTCCCTGTTTGCCTGTCACACCTGCCTCCCTCCCTCTGCCCTGCTGTGTTTCTTCAAGTGCAATCCAGCTCTGCATTTTTATCCCTTTTCTGAAGGGTGGGAGGCTCTCATGTATAGTTTAGTGGAGACAAATATTAGGGGGAGACCTTCACATTGTGGAGGTTTTTTCTTTCCCACAAATCGTTTTAATTTGTACCTACTGGAATTCAGATAAATTGTTCCAGTCTAACAACAAAGCAGCTGAGTCAGCATTCCCCTTTGATCTGTGGTCCCTCCTGTGACAGCCCACTCCTGGCTGTTACTTATCATTCTATGGTCCCTTTAAGGCATTTACTGCTGTTATTATTCATTAACTGATGCTTATCAATGACAGAAAAGAATTTAGGGAGAAGCCTTTGTGGAGGGAGGTGATGGTTGTGTGGTGTTTTTGAGGCCAGTACATGATATTATGGTAATTTGGGAATTGTTTGTGCTGAAACGAAGTCTGGAGTCTCCTCAAAGCCTTTCCGGTTATACTTCACTACAGGAAAATGAAGGGGTGGGGGAATGAAATTCTGGGGAACAGAATTGTTCGAGTGGAAACAACTGGTGTAGTGCAAAGGACAAAGGGGAGCTGGATTGTTCGTCTGAGCAGCAGGAGTTGGCAGGTGAGTGTCCTCTGGCAGGGCAGGAGAGAGGGGCTGGTGAGTGATCCCTGCGTGTGCAATCCTGAATCCAAGTGAGACACGGGACTGGCCTCAGAGAGATGTGAATCAGCCCTTCCCTCTCAGGCTGTGGCCAACTGTACCTTTCTTCGCTTTCCAGGATTTTCTCTGTCTGGCTCACTGGAATAGGACAACCAGAGACTGTCCTGACATCGCTCCACACTCTGCTGGCTTGTGCTGCTCAGCACTTGTGTGGGTAACAACGTGTAAAGGCTGATGGCAGCCTCAGCTGGGGCCTGGCAGGACTTTTGGGAGGGGGAAAGAGGTTCTACCTGCCCAAATGCCCTCGGGAAGCCAGGCAGAGTGTGTCGTGTCTGATTTAGTGCCGCAGTCAGGCAGTGTGTGTTGTTGCTGTGATGGTTTTCCTTCTAACTTCCCTCTTCTCCCACACAGATGCAAGCTGGGAGCAAGGCTCATCAAAGGGGTTTACTTTTACACATGAAAATGAGTTATTGCCTTTATTTTTGAAGTACTAAAGCCTATGTCTCTGCAAGGAGACCTTCTGCAGCACGGCCCAGCAAGGTCCTTATCAGTCTTCTGGCTTCCACTTTGTTTGAAAAGTTGTGGATGCTTTGCAAAAATGGACTGTAGCAATGGAACAGAGAGTGAAGCAACAGTACACGACTGCTGGTTCTGTACACAAGAGAAATATGCCGATTCCCCTTTTTTTCAAGGTTAAGTTCAGTTTGATCTATGTAGCAATCTAATGAACTCAGTTGTTATTATTCAACAATAGCCAGCATCCTTTAAAAGGTGCTTACATTTGTTTGGTGTTGTCTGCATTCCTGCTCTGGGTTTTGGAGAAAGAGCCCTGTTTTGCTGGATGATCTGGATGTGAAGTTGTCGCTCAGCTCTCCAAACTGTCTTCTTGTAATGTCTCATTTCACCACAACAACCTGAAGCTGTTCTGAGGAAGACAGGAGGGATGGGCTGGGCTGGGCTGGGCTGGGATGGGATGGGATGGGATGGGATGGGATGGGATGGGATGGGATGGGCACACACATCTCTGCCAGTGCCACAGGCTGTTTCCCCCTGGAATTTTGCAGGTTTGTTCTGCAAAGGCAGATGTGGAATTTCATCTTCCCCATCAGCAGAGCTGGATTTTCCTGCCACAGTCCTGCTCCCTCTGGAGAGAGCTGAAGTTGAGGTTCTTTGCTGCTTTTGCTCTTTTGAATTTCAGCCCAGAATGGCCAAGGTGAACTCAGGGGATGGTGATGGGCAAGACCAGCCTGTGGTTTCCTCTTTCCCCACCCTCTTCAACTTTTACAGAAGCCTCCCTAAAAATGGGGATATAACCAGCAATGGTCTCATCTTTTTTATTACAAGGGTGAGCTGGTTCATCCAAATTGTAAGATCAGTGCCCAAATGAGGTAATAAAAGCAACCATCTGATTTTAGTAATATGAGATCTGGATCAGAGGGTGAGAAGCGAGAATAAACACAGAGAAAATGGAATGAAAAATGACTCATTAGGGGCCAGAGCTTTTGTTGCCCCTGGGGCAGAGAGAGGTTGAGCCAGTGGCTCAACTGTGCAGCAGAACCAACTCTTGACCTGCCTTGCACCTTCCTCAGGGCTGCTCTAGGTTGTCCTTGTGCCTGTAGGAGGTGTTTCTTCAGGGAGGGAGGTGAAGGCAGATGGAATCAGGTTCCATCCTGATCCCAGCCTCATTCAGGTTCTATCTCCTGTTTCCAGCTACCACATTATCTCCCCAGGGTGGAGTTTCCTTTTCCTGTGTGCTCGATACCAGACCCACTGAGTGCCAGAGATCTGAAAGCTTGATTGATGGTGCTGAGCTTGAAATCTACAGAGCACAGGATCTACGTCAGGGAGGATGGTGACCATCCTGGGGTCCAGGAGAAGAAATTGTGTGGATTGGAAGAAAACTATCCCCTCCCCAAGCTCCAACATGTCGACCCTTATTTGTCTCCTATGACATCTTAGTTTACATTCCCACAACACCCCCTGATCCCACGAGAGCCTCGTTGGTGGGATGGCCGAACAAACCCTGCTTTTATTTCATAGCAAAGGTTTCACTTAAGCCAGCACAGCCTCTTAGTGGGAAGTGTGTTCAGCCCTTCCTGAATTTCCTGAGCCTCGTGCTGCCCTCCTGTGTCACAGGACTGAGCCCAGACAAACCTCCGGAGTGACAGCACTACCCACAGCAGGAAGGGCTGGCAGGGATGCAGGGCTGGCAGGGAAGCAGGGCTGCAGGCAGGGCTGGCAGGGCTGCAGGCAGGGCTTCAGGCAGGGATGCAGGGCTGCAGGCAGGGCTGCAGGCAGGGCTGGCAGGGCAGGCAGGGCTGCAGGCAGCTGCACACAGATTTCTGCTCACTTTGTTCACCCAGTTTCTCTGAGTAAGCCCCACCACGGAGCCCTGGGCAGCACAATATTAATCCCAGGTTTGGGTTGGAGCTGGAGTGCAGTGCCTGATCTGAGCTGATACAACCCAGCCTTGTCTCCTGACACTGCTCTTGCGAAGCTCGTGGCATTTCACTTCCAGCTTTAATGCCTGGAGATAGCATTACATATCCAGTGTCTGATTGATTCACTGTGTGATTGATAAATGACATGCATAGTTTTTGCATGAAAACAGTCCCTGTAATGTGATTCCCCACGCAGAAGAATCTGAGAGGTTTTAAAGAAAATCTTGGTACCGTGCACAGAATTTGATCAATTCATTGCTATTTTTCTGAAATCAGCCCATTTATTTAGGACAGATTATCAACAGCACCTTCACCACCCACGTCTTTGGATGGTAAAGCATCATTACTTGGAGTTATAATGTGATCACTGTATGAAATGTTTCTGTATCTCCCTCTTCGCCCAGGCAGTTACATGAAATACTGGCAGCTGTCTGGGATGTTTTAGAGAGTTTGTCTTTCCTTTCTCTGATAGACAATAAAACAATTCCCTGCTGTAGGGGAGAAATATTTGGAAGATAGCAAATGTTTCACGGTGCTGTGACATGGCTGAGAGATTGGCAGGGCAACCAGAATTGCTTGGCTGTGAGGCTGCTGCTGGTTCTGCAGGGTGGAAGTGAGCAGTTGCTTGTTGCTTCAGGGACTTCCATGGATTTTCCATGTTCTGTATGTGACTATTTCCTTTCCTTTCTGAACAGGAAGGTGTCTTCCTTATTAATGCCTAAGGTTTCCTAATGGCTCTGTGCAGAACATGTTTCTCCAGCTCCAGCAGTACATTGAATTTAAGGAGGATTTGGGCTGTTTCACAGGTAGCTGTATAATAACTGGCTGGTTTCTGTTAGCAGCAACAACCTGGAATCAATCTCTGTGAAATTTCTAATTTAACGCTGAGTTTCTGTAGGCCAGTTAATGACTCAAATGTCTCTAAGAATAAAATGCAACTTCCTAACTGATTCTTACAAGGAGGAAGCATGAATCAAAACTGGGTGGGCAAACTGAATTTTGTGTTACTTTGCGTCTATCTCTTGGTTTTTTGCTGATCTGCAATAATCCTGATGATGATGAGTTTCTCTCATTTGGGCATCCTGCTGTCTTCCAGAATGACAGTAAAAATCCTTTCCTTCTAAAGGCTAGTAATTTTTGGACCTTATTTCTTATCACTGTTGGATTGAAGGAGCACTCTGTCCCCTAAGACTGTTCCTTGTGTTTGGCCAATGCTGAAAATCGTTTGCCAGAACAACAAAAAGGCTGCAAAGGCCTCCTCATCCACTATTCCCTCCCACAAAGTCTTTTAGTTGCAAGTTTGGCATTTTTAGTCAAATGGATTTAATATTTTCATAAAATAACTTTGCAAAATTCTCTTTTCCTGATGCTGCTTAAGTTTGCTGAGCAAATCCTATGTCTGCATTAGGAGATACTTTTTGGTGTGTTTAATACCTGGGAGCATGGTTTACAAGCTCTGATTTTTTCAGAGAAACACATTTGTGGACAAACAGTAGGTTTTATCAAGGGAGGTGTGTGAGGAGCCCAAGGGATGTGCTCAGATCCTTTTATAATTCTGAGTCCAAACATTCAAACTTCCACTCGATTCTAATCAGAAGTTCTAGTGCAGCTTCATAAGTGAAGCACCACTGTAAGATAAAAATGACTTTGGATCCTTTTTCTTTCAACCTGTGCCAAGGTTAGCCAGGAAAGGCCCCATCTCCTCATCTTTTCCCTTGTGCTGCTCTCTCCTAGCAGCTTTCAGAGCTCTGTGGAGGAGAAGAGCACACGTGGCATCTGAGCTTGTTTGAGGTGAATACCTGAGCTGAGGGCTCCTCACCTGGTGGGAAGCAGAGCTGATCCCAAAGCCATTACTGGGCACAGGGGCACTTGGTTAAGGCTGAATTCACCTCAGGCTGGTCTGGTTTCACATCCCTGGTACTCCTACATCCCCAGGAGGTCTCAACAATACCTGGGGCAGAAGAATGATGTGATTTTGAGGGTGGAAGGTTATAGCTCCCATGTACTTTTATCAGGTGTTTTAAAGGAACTGATTTCTGAGCTCCTGTGTGTGCTTTGTGTACAGGGCGTTGGAGGATTGCTGGATCCTTTCCACATCTGGCTCCTTGGGGTGCCAACTGTGGCAGGCTGGGGGCCTCAGCAGCAGAGTAAATCCCACTGAGGAGCACATTCGGAAGAGCTCCCCATGTGCCTCACAGGACCACAGCCAATCCTTCCATTCCATCTGTTTTCTCAAGCAAAGCCTCGAGGGTCTGATCTGAGGAGCTCCTGAACAGTGCCTGTGTTTCATCTGAACTGGGAGGGCAGCCTGTGCTTTTGTGTCTTCTCTGCCCTAATTCCCCTCCAGAAGGTACCTGCTGAGGAAACAGTTGCATTTTCCATCCATTTTTTGGAAATCTTGTAGCACTCTTTGTAGAAAGAACAAGAGCTGTGCTACCTGGTAGAAGACTTTGATCCATATTTCTGCCTTCCATGCATCATCTGATGACATAAACCTCACCTTTTGCTCTGCACTGAGTAACTACAATGACATCGGCTAGTGCTCCCCCCAGCATTTATCAATGCAACAAAAACTCCTCCATGCACTAATTATCTTGTCCCTTTGGCCAAAACCTCTAAGGCATTTTAAGGATGAAGTCACGCATGTTCTCTCTGGGCACCCGGCTCCTCAGATTGTGGTGGACACTTCCTGAGTGTCTTTTGGCTTTTGAAACCAAGCACTTGTGTCTTTGCTGGAGCCTTGTGTTCACAGGTCCCACACTGCTGTGAGAGAGAGACCATTCCCCATCACATTTGGTAAAACTCCCTGTTTAGATCTGTCTTAATGGATGATTAAAAAACTCTTATATTGCCAAATAATTTGCTATGAAGAAAGATATGTTCAACAAGTTACGCAATTACCTTTATTAATCAGCTTGTGTCTCTACAAGATCAAGGGAATCTTACTTTACACTGGAATTTTTAGCTGATGAGCTGGATTCATGCAGCTTCTTTTCCTCCTCTTTAGAGAGGGATGGAAGGGAGTTGATTCTACCAATGCTTCAAGAGACCAAATATCCCCTGTTTATTAATTAATAATATCCATCTGGATTTTTATCCAAAGAAAAAGCATTCTGAGCCCTGTCATATCAACTTTTAAATCTTTGGAAGCCTGGCTGCTCTTCCCTTGTTTCTAGCACCTACCTAGTTACAGGATATCAGGAATGTGAGCAGAGGACAGATGATGGGAGGAGGCCGCCTTTGCGAAATCTTTTTTTGATGAGTGGCAACAACAAAAATAGGGCTCTGGAAAGCCACTACAAGCCAAAAAAAAGTCCTCTGACACCGACCATCTCAAGAAGATGAAAACTGTCCTCCCATTTCCATTGTCCCTGGCCTGAGCTTTTGATCTGATGCAAGAAATGTGGTATTTGTCTGAAGTGGAGAAAGTTTATGCTGGCAAAAGGATGAGGTGGGTTGAGTAAGCTGGGACTGAGCTCCAGGCACACAACGCTCGTGTCCCCATGGAGGGCTGGGAGCGGAGCTGGATCCACAGCCAGGCTTTGAGCCCCGGCAGTGGAGCAGGAGCCAGACCCTGCCCTGGGAGCCTGGCGGGTCTGGGAGCTCCGGGATGAATCCTGCAGGCAGAAGCCTCTGGTGCTGGCCCTGGAGCCTAGGCCAGGGCAGGGTCATCCCCTGGTTCCTGAGCATTCACGCGGCTCCTGTGGCCGGCCTGGCTCCCGTACAGTGCTGGCAGCAGATGTGGCCCCATTTCAGTCCCTTCCAGCCTCCTGACCCAGCTCAGCTGCATCTGAACCATGGGGTCTGGAGCTAGAGACAAACCCTCGTGCTGCTGGGACCTCTCTTGCCAGAGGCTCCAGTTCAGCACAGCCATTTAGTCTGATCTGAGTTTTTCCTTCCATTCGTGCAGAAAGACAAAAGTTTAAGTGCTTTGCTGAGTTGAGGCCATCCTTCAGCTCGGACTGCACAGTGCAAGGTGGGGAGGAAAGGGGTTTTTGTGTCCTGCAGGGATCTGCTGTCCTGGCACCACAGGCAGCAACCACTGTCCTCCTCTCTGCCTTCCCTGGTTGGCTGGTGAGTGACATCACCCATGGCTGCAAGATATATTTCATTTATCCAGTGGCATGAGGATGTTTGCTGCCTCCACTCTTACATGGAGGCAGAACTTTTGTGTTAGAAGTGGTAACAGCAACACAGGTGGGTGCTGCTTGCAATGAGGATTCCCTGTGAAAACCACACATTCTTGGTGTTATCCCTCTCTCTACCTCAACCTTATTGACTAGAAAATACCAAGATTTTAGTACTGAGACTTTAATACATTGCACATTTTGCTAATTTTCATCCTGGCTGTGAGCCTCTGTGGTATCATTTTCCAGCAGTTTACTCAGAGGGCTCAAAACTTTCTTTTTTTTTGTTTAATGAAAGTGGGAATTCTCCTTGAGTCCCCTGACCACAGCAATGGCAGCCTTAAGAAAAACAGAACGTGACAGAAAATGGATGAATGGCTCCAATGCTATTGCAATAATGTGTAAAGAGCTCGTTTGTGCTCTGTGCTGTGTGAGCTGTGAGAGGACACTCCTTGTTGAAAGAGCCATATGTAGTTTGAGATTTTTGAATGTGACTAAATCCCTTGTGCTTCTCCTTCTTTAGTTTGGCTCTGTGGATCTCACGGATGTGAGAGCTCTCTTCTTTCTGCTTTATTTCTTTTGGGCATTTCTTCAGTCCTAATCATGAAAACTAGAATTTCTCAGCAATTTCAAGTCTGGAGACTTCCTGACCTCTATCATTTCGTGCCCAGGGAAAATAAACTTGTTACTATGGTTTGAGCCTTAATGACTGCAAAGCATATATAGTCAATTTATAACAGCGCATACTGGATTATCCTGTGCATACCTTTACAGCTTTTACAGCATTTATCAGCAGAGTGCTCATTTAAAACATGTTGTTTTAATGAAAAGGATACCATTGCCACTGTTTTGTGTTGATTATGTGGTAACACATTTTTATTATCACCCATAAAAATGATTTGGAGCTGTTCCACTCCAGATGCGACCTTCGGCAGAGCCGTGCTCGCGCCACCCACAAGGGCCACAGGCCCCTGTGGTTTGCTGGGCCCTGACCATGGCTGCAGTGATTTAATATCCCTGTTCCCACGGCTCTGCAAAACACTGTCCAAGACAGCCCCTGTGTGCCCCTTCCTCGCAGCAGGAGCATCCCACCGCTGCCCTGGCTGCAGCCCCTCGAATTTGCCACCTCCAGGGTTAGTTCTGCCTCTCTGCCTGAGCACGTTTTGGCAGCATCCAGGTGTTTGCTGGGGAAGTAAAAGGATGATATAATAAATAATGTAAAGTGATTCAGAAAAGGTCTTCAGCTCACACTCGAATCCCAGGGCAATGGGAGTTAAGCACAATTATGGTAAGGCACATGCTTGAGTGTTTGTTGAACTGATAACACGTTTCCTGGAAAGTCTGACAAATAAATCATTAGGTAGGAGCACAGAGTGCAAAAGGCAGATGGAACGGATTCCTTCCTGCCTGGCATCAGGCAAACCTGGTGAAGAAAAGCATTGTGACCTTACTCCTTTTTGCTGTACTCAGAAAACAGAACTGTGGATGTGTAAATAAAGATCCTTGCAATAAAGGAAGAAATTTGCTTGTTTGCAAGAGTGAGGTTCAGTTTCCTTGCACTTAACCCAGCTCCCAGTTTAATTAGTTTCTGTCAGGCCAGTACATTCTGCAGGAAGTTCATAATTTCTGGCACTGCTGCAGTACTGGCTCTCACCAGGCCTTGCAATAAAGAAGTGATAAACCTTGTAATAATTGCAAGTTAAAAACAAACAAGCAGAGCCAAGTCACTCTCATTTATAATTGCAGTGTGACTTCATTATGTAAAGACAATACACTGTGTAAAAGCTGAAACTTCTAGGGCTTTAGTGGAAAGTTTGAGCCATATTCCCTTTTGTTTCCCTTATCCCTAAATCAGTATTGCTTAGGTGGTTTTCAAACAGGAAAAGATGATGCTGTAACAAACCTCAGTGTTGCATGCCTAGGAAAATGTTCCCATGTAGCCATGTTAGAGACCAACTCCCAGTTTCATAGAACACCAGTGGTCAGGGAGCACAGCCTGATGAATAGCCTGAATCATGTGGAGATAGTAGAGTCACTTTGCCAAGGATTGAAGGTTGTAAATGGCCCAAACACCTCAGGGATGCCTGTTGGGATGTGGGTTTATTTGAAGGTTGTGTGTTTGCAAGGCCTAGAAACAGCTGTGAGTTTTGATAATATCCTATTGCTTCTCAGCAGAGCTCTTTGAGGAAATAGCCTGATTTTTTTTTTTATTTGCTTCTAAGTTAAAGCACTTGACTCTTTAAAAGCTCCATCTTCTCCATGATCTTTAATTCGATCGGTATTTGTGCTTTAACAACCAGTGTTTGTCCTCAGTTTGCTACCTTGGGCCTGCAGGTACAGCCCTTCACCTCAGCCCAGCTCTCAGTAATTTCTCATCTTCTGACTCTGGGTTTGAACACCAGGGAAGTGCTGTGTCCCCAACACCAGCTTTGGTCCATGGTCTCATGTTTCTCACCAGGGACACAATCCCATGTGAGGCTGAGTCCCTCTGGAGGCAGTGAGGTCCTCCCCAAGGAGTGTGTGTGTGGGACACACTCACAATTAACACAGCAGCTTCCTACTCTAATTGCTTCCAATTTCCAGAAACCAATAAAGCTTTAATGCCAAAATCCTGTGGTCTGTGAGCACAGTTATTCCCAACTCCTGCTGACAAGGAGAGGAGTTTCAGGACCTCTTCAGGAATTGAGACCGTGTATGAAACCATCCAGATCACAGATCACAGAATATTCTGAGTTGGAAGGGAACCACAAGGACCATCAAGTCCAACTCTGAATTGAAGGGCCCATCTGGGGACTGAACCCACAACTCTGGGGTTGTGAGCATCCTGCTCTAAGATCCAGCTGACCTTGTTTGTGTTCCCCATGTTCCCCTGTCCAGATCCTGCTGCTCGAGGCTGCAGAGAGGAGCCCAGCCCTGGAGAACAACCTGCCCATCACCGGCACCACAGCCACATGGTACGATGACCTGCTGCCAGACGCCTTTCCCCTGCTGAATCCCGGCACTGTCCTGAGGAAAACCGTGGGATCTGTTGGTAAGCCTGGGCTGCTCTTCACCGAATCGCCCATCCTGCATACACGATGCCTTTGGGGTAGCTGAAAAGGAGGCTGGCTCTGCTCTATGCTTGGAAGCTGCAGAGGAGAGGGGTTGGGAGGTCTCTGCCCTTCCTTGAATTTAGCCAGAGCAGAGCAGGGATGTCCTTGGAAGGAAGCAGCAAAGCTCAGGAGCCAATCCATGAAGCTGCATTTTGCCAGCTGTGGTGGCCTGTGGCAGCCACAATTTCTGTTGGCACAAACATCTGCTGGGAGCTGAATTTGGGTCTGTTTGAGTTCTGTTAAGCCCAGTAGGCCCACTGGGCCTGCCCGTGTGTTTGAGTGGGCTTGTTTTAAGTCCAGAGGCTGTGGATTTTGAGGCCTGGACACATCAAAACATTCCCGAGGAAACTCCAGAGAGCCATCAGGATCACACTGGGACAGTTCCTGCTCACCTACTGAGCACCAAATGCAGCATTTACTGGTCTGGGAGCAGTGCTGGGGGATGGAGGAATGGGCTGCAGTGCTGGGGGATGGAGGAATGGGCTACACAGGTCATTATTGGTTTTATTAGGACAAAAAACTTTCCCATGAATAGCTGCATGAGTTGCAGTCTGCTTTGTATTTTCTAAATTTGCCATAAACACAATGGGCTGTTTTATGATCCCTCTTGTGGCATGAGAAAAGAATACACTTTTAAGAAAGTCTCCCTGTGAGCCCACTTGGCCAGACAGATCCCCATGCATTGAATTTCCTTGACCTTGGCATCTTTTTTCAAGATCCCTGCTCTCTGCTTCCAAAGCCCTGTCTGTCTGTTGCTCTGCTTGCTCCCAGAGCAGTGCTTTATTCTGTAGGGCCTACTATGCTTTTTTCTTCCTTTTTTTTCTTTTCATTTTTTCGGCCCGAGCAGTTTATTATGGCAGCCCTTCCTGACTGCGGCACACTTGGAGCGACCAACACAGTCCAGATGTTGTCCCTGTTTATGATTTGACATAATGCCACAACATGGAGGGAGGTTTGCTAACAGTATGTTCTGCAAAGTATTCTCAGAACCACAGCCACGGCTGCCAGGAACTAAATTATAGCAGTTTCCCCAGTGTCCATTATATGCTCATTCTGCCTTTTCCATGTCATTTATTTTTGCTGTGGCAGTATCTCTGCACCTGCACTTTGCTGCACCAAAGTCAGCCCAGCGAAATGCTGGTGACTCTGGGCCTTCCACCCCCAGTCCTCTCCTCATGGAGGCTCCTTACACATGGTCATGTCCTGCTGGGCACAGAGCAGTCGCTACCTCTCCCCCAGGCTTTTGGCAGTGCTGTCCAGCAGAGCAGCTTCCCTGTGGCACTTTGGTCAGGCTCAGCCCATGGTCCAGGGTCAGCACCTTCCACCCCTGCAGCAAAGCCGGGCAGTCACTGGTGGTCACCTCCCGAAAGCAGGTGGTGATGTTGATGCCTTGAAATGGCTGCCTGAAAACAGAGGCTAGACAAGAATAAGAGAATAAAAGTAGGTATTTATTTGAAGGGCCTTCAAAGGTACACCTTGGGCAGTCCAAAGCCTCCACCCAAGATGGACCGTGGGTCATGGGTTCTTCACACTTTTATAAGTTTGGTCCATTTGCATATCAGGGTTAATTCTCCAATTATAACGTCAGTTAATGATGTAATTACCCCAAGTTTGCCCCTCCTCTCAAAGGCTTTAGTTTACACATTTTGCAGCCTGGCACAACAAGATGTCCTTGAGTTCAGGCCTAGAGTGGGTTTGTTAAGTCTGACCAGCATGAGAGAACAGTAACTAACAGGCCACATTAAGTTTCAGAGTTACATACTGGATTTGAAAAATATAAATGTTAAAACCTAAGGCATCAATGTCTGAGCTGTGTGTGAGCCTGTCGTGTCAGCCAGGTCCCAGGCTGTGTGTGTGCTCCCAGGTGTAGCCCTTGCTCACTGTTACCCTTTATTTTTCTGATCTTGATTTATTTAACCTGGTGTGGAATAATGACTGTGGCATAATAGAGTCAGGAATGCACTGGAGTGTTTTGGGCCAGGACAGTGTCTTTCAGCAATTAGAAATAATCAGTTCAGTTGCTCGTTGACACGTGGTTGCCTGCTGGAGGCCCTGCGCAGCCTCTGTGGGCTTCAAATACTTGCTTTCCAAAGAAGCTGTGGGGATATTTCATGGATCTGCGTCCACATTGGGCCTCCTTCCCTCCTCACACCAGTCTGTGTCCACAATTCAAAGCCAGCCAAAAAAACTCAGCGTGGATTTTGGTGGAGTGAAGGGAACTCCACACAAGTTAGGGTGTGTGAACTGCCCATTCTGCATGATTTCAACACTGTGCCGTGACTTGTTGCTCAGAGCTGCCCCCAGGTTTCTCTTACAGAGATCTCAGGAGATCTTTCATCATGTGGGATATTGGAGTAGGTGGAAGTCAAACCTGAGTGTCCTGAGTGATTTGGGGCTGTGGAAAGCTAAGCCTCTGTCCCTCCCACCCCTTCCCCAGAGCCTTTTGTGAAACATTCCCTACTTTGCCCTGCTTCTGGGTGTTCAGCCAAAATAAATCCCAGCCCTACCTTGCATGCCACCAAGCTGGATGGACCAAGGGCAGGATGCTGGGGCCTGACACAAAGGTGGGTGATGAGGACAGGATGCTGTGAGCTCTGGGAGTGTTTCTGGATGACCTTGTAGCTCTGGCTTGGCTGATGCCTCTCCAGGCTGAGGTCCAGGAAAACTTGCTACTGTTTATGGGGGTAGTTATTTCTTTTGTGAGTGACAGGGCTGAGAATAGACAATCATTTAAAAGCAATCAGTGCTGTTGAGACAGCTGCACCACTGGCCTTTCTGATCAGCTTGTTAATCAACAGAATACATTTTTCTGAGTATTAAGAAAATATATGTACTCTGGCTGAGCCAGCTGGCAGCAAGAGATGTAATTTTTCATCTCTCTTTTTTTCTCCTATTCTTTTTTTTTTTCTGATTTTTTTTACCGTGTTCTTCTTAAACAGAGCCTAAAGGACCCAGAGGTGCAGAGGAGCAGCTGATACCACAGGGTAAGTTCATAGTTTCTGCTGTTTCTCTTTCAAAGCACAAACTGCTGTTACGCCCAGTCCTGTATTTAAGCCCCAAAAAGCAGGAGGGCCCTGTGGTCAGGAGCTCTTTGGAGCCTCACAGTTGAAGAGGCTGGGTTTGTTCTTTGGGTTTTATCTGATCATGGGCTGCTTTGGTTGGAGAGGCCAAACACCAGTTTTATCATCTCTGAGACATTAATTTCCCACACACAAGGGATGGACAGCACTGTCCGATGGAGAGGCAGATCATGGAAGCACGTGTGGCCAGAGCCAGCAGGGCATGTCCTGAGTGATGGGAGAAAACTCTTCTCTAGCTGGTATTACCTGCCAGGGGCACCAGGGGCCTCTGGGGTGCCCAGGGCATCACTTCCCTAAGCTCCATACAAACAGAGCAGCCCCAGTCCTGTGCAGGGAAACCCCAGGGAAGGAGGGGAGCAGATGGTGTGTTGCAGGTTAACAACAGAGCCAGGAAGAAACTCCAGGTCTCTGCACATCTGATTTGGTTTCCAGCAGTAGATTACTTACCCTCGGCCTTTTTAAAAATATTTTTTCTGTGGTCTTTTGCTTCATATGTTTTGGAGGATAAGCGCTCACCATGGGCTTCAGCTCTCTCTGAGTGTTGCCATTGCAGCAGAGCTGATTTATGCCAGCTGAAGATTTGGTCTTCCTCTTTTCCCTGAATCCTTCTCTCTTTCTTCCCTCTTTTGCACTTGTCTCTTTTAAGCTGGTAACTCCATTTGTCACCAGTATGAGCACTTGCCTGACACATTACCCAGTGCTGCTTTTCCCAGCCTTTCCTTCAGCGCTTCCCCCTCCAGGGAAGGAAGTGCCAGTTTCTCTAAAGCTCTGCTGCAGCAGTGTGATTGAGGATGCTGCAGGAAATTATTGCTCCTGGTCTGCAGGACTGCATGGGATTGAGTTATAAGGTTAGACTGAAGGATTGAGGGTGATTTACACAAGTGAGGGAACGTTCTGACCCCCACTCACCAGCACAGCGTGTCCTGCTTGCAAAACAGTTTCTGCTGTTCTCCCCTCTGCACTGGAAAGAATTTGCTGCAGTGAAGTTTCAGGTGTGCTGGGGTTTTTTTAGGGCTAGAAGCTGTTTCCAGTGCTGTGAACAAATGCTCTTGCTTTCCTAAAAGGGCTCCTGATCACTCATCTGGGCTTCCCAGGACAGCATCCCCTGCCAGGGGAGATCCATTAAAGGAGCCCCTCTATCCATAGAAAAAGCTGCAGTTTGTGTCCTGTGGATGAGCAAGCTGATCCAAATTAAAACCTGACCTTAATTCCTTGTTCAATACTCAGATCAGATCTTTATTAATGACTGAACATAACAAAAGTACAGGCACACACTCCCACTCAAAGCCATTGAGAAATGTCATTTCTCCAGTCTGCCCAGTTCATCATGGATTGAAGGCAGAGAGATTTCATTTTTGTAAGAAAAAACAATTTGGAAATCTCCAAAATTTCTCCAAAAAGGAAAAAGAAGAGAGGAAGGGGAATCTTTCCAAGGGGTCTGATGTTGGGGGATTATTGCTTTGTTCTGAGAAATGAGGAGAGTTTGGATGAATGTCTGGGGTGATGAGGTTCTGTATCCCAGGTGGGCTATCCCACATCTAGGGTGGGAAATGGATCCAAATGTGGGAACTGCAAATCCTGTGAGTCTTGATTTGATTCTGTAGTCCTGTTCGCTGGTACCAGCTGTGAAGGTGTTGTCCAATTTCTTTCCTTTTCCCCTTCTCTCCCTCCATTCCCATCCATGCTCCCCACCCGCATATGCAGCACGTTCTCCTGGCACTGGTTTTGGGGGATCCAGTACTTCTCCTGACACCTGGAAAGGAGAAAGACACTCCTTAAGAGTTGATCAAACCTTAACTTGCTCTGCTGTGCAAGAGATATATGTAATATGTATATTACATATAATGTAATAATAATGTATAATGTAATAATGTATATGTAATACGTGGACTAAAACTTGAAATCTGAGTGTGCTGAACTTTGGACTCATCCTGATCTCCCTCTGGCTTTGGAGCTTGCATCTGCCACTGCTTTCAAATACTCTGAGCCCTTTGAAAGCCCAGAAACCAGGAACCTCTGACTCTCTTGGCTGTGGCAGTTAATGCCTTTATTGTAACCATTAACCACTTAATCTGAGCAGACAGACCCACTCGCCCACGTCTCCAGGGCATTAAAGCTTCAGTGCTGTTTGCACAGTGTTTAAATGTTTCTCCATGTGACCCAAGATGTGCAGTGTTCTTCTGAAAAACTCTATAAAATTGCCAAGTTTTGTTATTATTTTGATAGTCTGGGGAAAACAACGTTAAGATTTTATTTAGTGTCACCAGAAGTAGTCACTTTGACATCACAAATGCTGCCTCTGCATTTTTGTGCTTTTGTGGCTTACTGGGGGTCTGAGTGGGATTGCCAGGAAACATCCCACTGGGCTGCAATCACTGTGCTCCTGGTGTTTCCAGTAACCCTGGAACCCTGCCCTGCACCCTGCCCATTGATATAAATTACTGACATCCAGTTCCTTCAGAAGTGGGGGTGCATTAATGTCACTTGGGGATGAAAAAAGCCTGTGCACAGCACGGTGCCCTTGTGAGATGAATGAACACAGGAGAAACTGGGGAAACATCACCGATACAGAACCTCTGGGTGATATATATAGAGCAAGTGAGAGACAGGGTTTGATTTGCTTTGGCAAATCTATTCTGTGTATTTTGGTACATTGGGATGGCCCTGGAGTTTATGTGTGTCTGCAGGAACCCAGCAAAGGACATCCAGACCGTGCCCAGAGCCATTCAGGCCTTGGGAAGGGGACAGTGTGGGCTCGGTGTAATTCTGCCCAGCACATCCCAGCTGGAGGTGCACATCCTGCTGGCTTTTTGGGGAGGCTCTTGTGCATGGGGATGTGCTTTTTTCTTACAGGATTGAAGGAAGAAGAGGAGAAGCAAAGTCCAGTCTGGCTCCTCTGCCCTACCTGCCAGAGGGCTCCTGGCACCAGTGCCACCCTGTCTGTGCACTGCTGCATTTCTCCCCCTTTGCATCACTGGTCTCTCTCCTCTGGTTTTGAGATTGCTGAAGCCTTTCTGACCTCAGCAGTGTCCTAACTTCCAGCTAATTTTCTTTCTGAACATTTTCAGGGATTCCAGGACAGGTTGGTCCCCCAGGCCCAGTTGGACCAACTGGGCTTCCAGGACCACCAGGGCCAAAAGGAGAGAAGGGACAACCTGGTGAGAGGGGCCCGGCAGGGCCACCAGGTGAGTCCTGGAGAAGGGAAGTGCTGCTGTGACAGGAGGTGTTTCACTTCACACAAACTGTCTGTGACAGCAGCTCAGAAAAGGCCAGACACACAAGATTTGAGCATCTTCAATTGGTATCAAATCCATTCCAATGAGTCCCGTGGGAGCTGGAATCAGCCAGGAGCTCCCAGGGCAGGCAACCACCTGCACGAGCAATGACAGACCCTGGGATTTCCTGTGGAGCTGGAGAGAGCCTGTCCCAGAAAGCTGCAGAGCAGGATCATGTTTCCCCATCCTGCACAGGAGCTGTAAGAAAGAGCCTGTGACATGTCAGCCTTTGGAGTAGAGTGTTCCCTGTTTAACCCTTTCACTGGGTGCCTGTTTTAACTCCTTTTTTTTCTGCACCATTTGTGTCAAGCTGTCAGATGCCAGGATGTCAAACTAATGATGCTTTTGTATGTTAAGGGAAAAGGTTATGAGGCCGTTCTTTCAGAAAACACTCAATTCCTGAGCTAGGAGTCTTTCTTCATCCCCAAAATGTTCCTGAAGGTTTTGATGAGGGCACATTCGGTGTCAGACCTCAGGCTCTGTGCTCTCTGTGTCTAAAAGGCTGTGCCTTGTGAGTCTGAGCTCAGGAAAGATTTAAAACTTGGAGCGTGCCTTAAATGTGAGAGCAGCCCTGAACACTTTTTGGCACTTTCTGGCAAGCTGTCAGTGGCCAAAGTCTGGCCAAGGACATGTTTGCCTTTTTTGGTTTCTCAGTTTGCAGCAAGAGCCTTCCAGCCCCACAGGACACGGATCCATCTGCTCCTGGACTGTTTCTGCTTCTATTGTGCTTCCTGAGCTCTCCTGGAAGGGAGGTGACACAGGTGTACCTGCAGGGGAAGAGAAGGATTTGATTTCACACTTTGCTGCCTGTAGTTTCTCACTCAGCCTCAGGGAGAGGGGAGATTTGACTCTTTCAGGAATTGGGCTGCTCAAAGGCAACACTTCTGAGCCAAATCAAGCTCTCTGCTTTGCAGAGGAAGATGCTAAACAAAAAAAGGAAAATTGGGAAGCTGTTTCTATTTTCCCCACCCCTCTAATTCCCACAGCTGCAGTTCAGGACAGAAATCCTTTGTCTTCTTGCTGCCTTTTTACATGACAGCATCATTAGCATGTGCCCAAAGGCACTAACACATCCTCTCCTGCCTCTGCACAGGGATGTTGGGACCTCAAGGACCAAGAGGATTTCCAGGAGAAACCGGGATCCCAGGTCCCCCAGGTCCTCCAGGGCCACCAGCCACGCCAAGCCTCCCTCTTACCTTCCAGCAAGGGGTTCTCTACTCACTCCAGCCCACAGCTGAAAAAGAAAGTAAGTTCCCATGTTTTCCTGTGGCATCAGCAGAGTGGGCAGGCACAGAGCAGCTCAGCTCTGCTCCCACCTCCTTGCCAGGCTCTGCCGGGGCCCGGGAGCAGCTGGACAATCTGCCTCCATTGCGTGGGTCTCTTGGAAATTCCTGTTCAAGATAAAACATCTTGGAAGCTGGAGGGGTTCACCTCTCCAAAAGGAAGAACTGAGTCACTGCTCTCCTAAAACCATCAGTGAGAGCAGGGTTTGGGGGATTTTGTTCCCTGTGCCTGTTTTTTTAGGTTCATTGCAGCTTTGGGGAGGCAGCTTGGTGTCCTGTAAGCTTCCATCAGGAGTGGCTGCTGGGAAGAGTGTCTCTAGTGAAATGACAGAGCTACGGTAGCATCACCTGAGAGACAAGGGACAGAGGAATCCAGTTAAGTGGCAGATTAGGTGCTGGTGCACCAAAGCTGCAGGGTTGGAGCCCTCTTGGTGCCACTGTTGTGAGTGTTGGAGTGTCAGGGTTGCTCAGGAATCACCAAGGACCAAAGATTTGCAGCTCTGAAATTATAACAAGGACATCTGTTAAATGTGTCTCTTGTCCTGCCCCTGCAGATGTGTCTTCCACCTGTGTTTCTGGTGCATCCACATTATCCCACATCCACACAAAACACAGAATTATGGGCTGGAAAGTCCAGACTGACACTGTGATTTATCCTTTCCCTGTAACTGGGGTAGAGCCAGGGTTTCTTTGTGCCTATGCTGATTTAAAAAATATATTTATTTGATTTGTGCTGTGCAGGGCAAGAAAAGGCTTTCTAGGAAAGGCACCTCCTGCACTTGGACTGGAATGCTCTCACATTTGGGCTTGATTCTTCTGCTCCAACCCTGTGTAGCTGGCTTGTGATAATGGGGAAGCAGAGCTCAGCTGTGCCTCCCCTTGGTCTGTAAACTCCTGGAGCCTCAGCTCAGTCAGGTCTCCCTTCTCCACTCCCCCAGACTTCAGCTGTGCCTCTTCCCCAGCTTTGCTGCTCCTCTCCAGCTTCAAAGCTCAGTTGTCTTAGTTACAGCCAAGGATTACTAAGTCTCCCCATGTCTTACAGTAATCTCGAGCTCTCCCTTCCCTTCCACCCACTCTGCTCTCCAGACTCCTTTTCCCGAAAGTGAACATGTATTTTTAATTTAGGAGGGAATTTTAACAGCTCGATTTCATAGTCAGTTGCTTAGAGTGTATGGGCAGGACGAATATTTGAGATTCAATACTAAGATTTTCACAAAATACACATCAACATGCTGCATTCATCAGCCTTAGAACAAGGAAGTTTTGCACTACAGCCACCTCACTCCTCTCAGGTGTCATTCTGCCTTTTATTCTAATGATCCTTAAGGATGGTTTGGGTGCTGCTGCTGGCCCCTCCCTCCAACCACCCTTTGAATTAAACTTTCTTGTGAAGTAGTGGATAAATTAAAAAGTGAATGAAGGCTTTGATTGCACGGCCTTCCTAGCTGATGTGTGAGAAGAATGAACTCGGTATTGTCCCAAAATGGGAAGAGGATAAATGAGTGGATAATTATTTCTATTATCTCTGCCAGCACTGGGCAGCCACATGGACTTGAGACCAGTGAGGAGGTGCCTGTTCCATTTCCATCCCTGGGCATCCCTAGGTGTTCCTCCCTCCATGGCTGTGGATTTCTTGGTTTGCAGAAGGAGTAGCCCAAAACTTTATGACAATGTTTTTTATAAAAATCCAACTGCAAGTACAAGTTATCTATGCGGCCATGACAATGCTCTGGCAATATCAAGTCTATTTTCGTACCATTTTGCCTCTGTGTTGGCTAATTTTGCCTCCCCCAGGCTGGTGGAAAGCTGTTCCTCTACCACCAGTAAAACTTAGCCTTGTAAATTTGTTTAGATTTTTAAAAATGTATTTACTTATTTTGACAGGAGCACATCTGAAAACTATAAACACAAGATTCCAGCTGCTGACAGCAGAGGGAAGCATATTCCTGGTAATGGGAATGAGATGTGAGAGCTGTATCAGGTTATTGTTATTATACAGAGTTTGGTTCTGCCTGAACATGGTTAATGCCTGTGCCTTTATTAATTGCAACAAATTCCTGTTGGCAATGTTTATCCGCAGGCAGAAGCCAAAATTGGGGAGACAAATATTTTCTCACAGTTTCCCTGTGCTGTGGAAAAAGAAATGGTCCCATTTTTCTCCCTCCAGATCAGGTAGCAGAAAAAAATTAGGACAGGATTACTTCATTTCCATCCTGTCTCAACAAATCAAGGCTATAATGGGGGAATTTATCCCTTAGTCAAAAACCTTAGCCCTTGGCCAGAAGCTGAGCTGCTGTTCCCCACTGCTGGGGCTGCTGCTACTGGGATCTCTCACTTTCCCTGCCGTGTAAAAATGAGTGATCAGGTATGTGGTCTAGAGCCAGCTCAGACCTATTGCTTGTGCTAACACTGACAACTTCTAGGGAAAAGTTAGAGAAAAGAATGCAACTCTCACCCTAAAGGGCTGTTTTCTTACATCTTGAAGATTTTCAAAGGACACTTGAAAAGAAAATTAACCTGTTTCCATAGAATCATCACTATTGGAAAAGACCTCCATGATCAAGTCCAGGCATCAACCCAGCACCACTGAACCATGTCCTCAAGTGCCACAGACATATTTTTTAACACTTCCAGGGATGGTAACTCCACCACTCCCCTGGGCAGCCTGAAGGGAGAGCAAGGGGAAACTGAGGCAGAGTGGGCTGATTGTGTGATCAGTGATAACGGAGAGGGATTTGTGAAGCAGCATCCCAGTGCCTGCTGCTAGCAAGGCCCTTCCTGAGGAAGGAGAACAGAGCAGAGGAAGTGACGGGGAAGGAGAGGAGGAAGGGAATTGAGAAGGGAAGGCATTTGAGAAAACTGGCAGCTTTCAAAGTGTGCCCTGAGCTGCCTTTGCTGCTCTGGCTGGGCAGCTTTCACCGTGTCCTTCAGGGTGTTTCAGTGCTATTTCAGGGTGCCTCTGTCCCCTTCCAGAGAACATAGCTGCTCCTACCTGACCAGGTCACACTGGTTTCACTCTTCCTCTTGGCTTGGCTGGGGGTTGGAAAGCTCCTGGTACAAATTGTGCATCAAGGTCCTCTCAAATGAAGCAAACAATTGTCTGCTACTTTAGGGTATCCAGAAGCACTGAAACAGAATCCTGCTCTTGAGCCCAGCAGAGCCAAGGTCCCAGCAGGTCAGTGCAGGAGGTGGCTGAGAAGGGAAGATTCCTGCTACCATTTGATGCTGTTTTGTGGCTGCTCTAACAGTCTCCAGCTGCAGAGAGCCCCAGAATGTCCCTCTGTTTATAAGGAGAAGGGAGTTTATAGAGGTACAAGTTCTTCCTGCTGCTTTCTGAGAATATGGAGGCAATCCCTTAAAAAAATGTGAGGGTTGTGTTTTAACACACTTCAGTCCCATTTCATTCACAGAACGTTTTGTTCAGAGCTGATCCTGGAAGGAAACCTGGGTCTGAGTGAGTTCTACCTGGCCAGGCGCTGAGGAAGGAATGTGCCACAGTCCTGTGCTGCCCAGGCCTTCCAGGAGCTGCTGAGCCCAAGGGCTGTTGATCAGAGCTCTCTTCTGTGTCACAATCATGGCATCACCTTTCACAAATAACATTGAGTCAAATGTCAGGATGGGTGGATTTGTGGGAGTAACTCTGTCATCATAATAATGTACCATCTAGCTGGAATGTTTTGTAACCCAAATCTTTATCCCTGGCTTACCTCCAGCAGAAATTAAACCCTGGCTATTTGCTGTCCATCCTCTGCCCCTCTCAGAGGATGTGCAGTTGATTTTGTTGATCATTTAAAAAACAAAAGGTTCTGCAACTGTTAATGCCTTCACTGCTGTTTGATGCTCATTTTCCAATTTCATCTTACTCCCAAGCCGTGATGGATTTTGACATGGTCAAATAAAACTCAAATTAATTGGATTACACACTTCACTGGGGTACCTTTCCTCCTGAACATGAAAAAAGGCTCAGTTGTTTCGTTTCAGGGCTGTGAGGAGGGGAAGATGAATGGGTTTAGAAACAGTAGTCACATAAATACCTGCTTGCATTCAGGCTTTAGGCACAAAATTTGGTTCTTAGAGGGATCTGTGTTGGATCTTGTACTGTCCTGCTGCCTGGAAGGCATTGTGGAGATGTCCTGTCATCCTTGGCAGTCAAAGCCATTGCAGTTTTCCCTGGGAACTGCTTTCAACCAACTGGCTTGGAGATCCTCTCTATCATTGCCAACGCTCCAGAAGCTGTGAAGTGTGTCTGCTAAAATTTCTGGAGAGTTCCCCTTCTGACCTTTGGGCTGCACTCTACAGAGTAAGCAAACACCCTTCTGACCTTCCTGGTGTCACTTGACATTTGTAGGGAGACATTCCCAGCCTTTTACTGCACAGGGTTCTCCTGAATTTTACTGTGATCAGTTACAGGGATGGGTGGAAGAAAACAGGAGTAAGCTTGAGGTCATGGGCAGGAGGAGATGGACGTTATTCCCACTGTGGAAAATGTGGGCTTTTTAGAGGGTTTGCCATCCTGGTGACCAGGAGCCAACATCTTCATCCAGGTTAAACAGGAAATAGGTTGTTGGTCCTGCAGCAGAGGGTCAGGACAGTGGACTCCAAGTCTCAGTAGCACCAGGATGTGGAGTTCCCTTGCTTGTTTTGTGGCCTTGTTGTCTTGGTTGTCCATTTAATTTTTGCCCCAGGTTTCCACAGCTATCCGAAAGTGTTGTGGGGTGCTCAGATGGAAGGCACCGCCATTCAGGTACCTCCCCAGATTACCGGTGTGCCACAGTACAGGTCCACAGGGAACAGGGTTGTTGAATATGGTTTATAAATACTGAGGGTTGCTTTTTGATTTGTAGTTGTGGGTTTTCTATTCAGCTACCAAGTGAATAGAAACCTATTGGCTCAAGGCTGAGGGAAGACATGGACAGCTACAGGCTGCTGGGTTTTATTCCTGACTGGAGAGAACTGAGAAAGATGTGCAAAAGCACAAAACTCCTCCAGTTCCTGCTCCTGGCTTTCCCTTCCCTGCTCCACTCCCATTTCTCTCCATTTCCCAGAACTCAGTGAATCTGCCCAGTTGAACACCTAAAATAATCCTAAATGGCAGGAAAGTTTCCTGAGCACATGGAAGGGGCAGAGCACACCCATCCGTGAGCTTTCCTGCATCCTCAGGCCTCAGGGCATCTCCCACCAGCACCTGCCTGGGTGAGCTGGCTGGGCTGGGGGGGATGTGCTGCCGGGGGGCTCAGCAGGTCCCTGGTACCAGGCAGGAGGGAGCCCCATGTCCCTGCTTCATTTGCCAGGGAGCCACTGATGCCATGATGATTTTTTGTCTTTTCTTCTATACCCCTTTTATACCCTTTTACAAGTTCTGTATTCTTAGTGCTTTTTGCCTACATTCTTGGCCTTGTTTGTCAGACTAGGAGACTCAACATTTTAGAGGTTTCGTAGTTAGGGAGCAATATGCCCCAGACCCCAAGGTCCTCTCCAGGACACATTCTGTAAACTAAGATAGAACCATCCAGGGGAAGGTTCCCTGGGGAGGGGGCCTCATTTGAGCCTCTCATTGGGGAATCTTTGATAGATATGTTAATTAATAAGACCTATAATGATATACCAGATCTTTCGTGGGGTGTGCATTTCAGTGCATTCGACCTGGACGTGGTACACCTAAGGATCCTTAAAATAAATACAGCGGTAAAATCCCTTTTTTCCTTCTAACCGTGTTTGAATCTCGATTTTAAGACCAGGAAAAGGCATCACCACGAGCCAGGTGTGTCTCAGAGATGGTGAATTCGGGGTCAGTTATTCAAAGGTGGGATTATACAGGTGTGTAAAACACCGAGGTTTCGAGAGAAAGGACAGCTCGTCTGCGGTTCTCAGGGGTGGGATGAGCAGCTCTGCAGGACGAGGGGACACAGCCCTTTGAGAGCAAAAGGCAAGTGCTCCAAGAGCCCCAGTTTAGCATCCTGCAGCACTGCCGGCCCTTGGCCAGCAGCAGGCGCCAGAGGATTTTGGAGCGAGATCCCGGCTGGGCTCGCCACTAACTCAGCTCTGTGCCGCAGATGGGGAACCCCAGCTGGCCTCCACCGTCATCGACACTATCATGGCTGGACTGCCCGGACCGCGGGGAGCCCCGGGGCCCATAGGGCCACCAGGTGACACACAGGGCTGGGCTGCAGGGCTGGGAGGGGGCGAGGAGGAGCAAAGGCTTCCTGCTGGAGAGTGGATGGTCAGTGGGTGCCTGCAGGGAAGGGAAGTGGTCCTTACTCGAAGGGAAGCAGTGGGAAGGGTGGCAAGGTGTAACCGGGTTTTTTATCCGTTGATAGTGGCTGTTTGTTTTACCTTTGGCAGGACACATCTTGAGAAAGGGGCTAATGAAAAGCTGTCTTTAAGAATGGGTTGTTCAGTGATTCCTTTCTGAGAGCAGAGTTGTTCTCACCCTGCTGCAATCCTGTCCTGTCACTGCAGGAGCTCCACAAAGCAAGGTCTGGCCAGATGCTGTGTGAGGTGTATGAGGACTTTGGAGCCAGTCTGACCTATTCCAGATTTTCAGCAGTATAACTGAAATCAGAATCTGAGATGAAAATTCAGTGGCAAGCCTTCTTTCTCTCTGTGCTGATGGGTGGCTTAAATGATAATATTCCTGCAAACGTCAGCACTTCCCTGTATGATGCATATTTAGGAGTGAACTCCCATTAGTTGCAGAAAAGGCTTCTCCTTTCATTATGACGGCCTTTCATTTATCCTTCAATTCCTTTATTCTTTGACTTAAGCATTTGTATGGTGCATTAATGATTGAGGCTGATTCAGCTGTACTTTGTGTATAATGTCCACATTGTTTCATCTCAAGGGTTGTGACAACTAAAGCAGAGAGGAGTATTTCTAAGTTCAGGCTAAGCAAATATCCTGCCTCCCATCTGCAGGTATAATTTTACAGCTCTGGTTGAGATATAATTACTTTTTCAAAAGGAATGAATCTGTTAAGTGACTGTGTGAGACAGCTTGACCTGTTTAGATGGTGTTTAACTTGTACTGGAAGCAGCTCTCCTGTGGTACAGATTTTAAATTAATTTATTGCCACTGGAGTGAGTGAAGACCAAGAGAGAGCTTTTCTTTGCCCCACTCAGCCTCTCCCCTGGCTCTGGCCAAACTCCATCTCCTTCATGTTCATCATCAGCTTTGTGACACCCCAGAGACACCAACTGCAGCAGCCTTGGCGCTTCCCTTACCACCTGAGTTTGTTTCAGGACCAGCACCTGGAGTGTCTCACTCTCATGTAGCTGTTCCATGGATCTAGTTTAAGTTTTCTCAAAAGCTGCATTTTAAGGAATGGAAATGCAGGATGTTACTGACATCCTTCTTTCCTATTTTCACCATTTTTTCCTCTCAGAGTTCTAACATCTCCCCTAGGGCATAGGGATGTATTCTGTCAGGATGTGGATGTCCAGTAATCTAGTGTTTGATGAAGGGTTCTTGCAGTCCTGGGATCTAGGAAGGGTTCTCACTCGCTGAGAGACTTAGCAGAGCATGAAAGGAAGTGCATGCCTTTGGAATTTAGGGTAATTCCTTTTAAGTCTTCTTAAAGCTGTCTCCAATCATGATTCCCACCAGGGCCACCAGGTGCTTCAGGACCCAAAGGGCCCCCAGGACCCATCGGAGCCCCTGGATCACAAGTAAGGTGCTTTGGTGCTTTGCGGTGAAGGGCAGAGTCGGGGGGGGGGGGGGGTGTGTGAAACGTCATCTCATTGCACAAGGAGAGAGAATCATCTTAGACCTGCTGTTTTGTTCCCCATGAAATTCTGTGATTTAATTCCTTTTTCTCTTTCTGGATCGAGAGGTTGAAACGGTTGTGCTTTCCAGAGTTTCCCTTTATCACAACAACACATCGTGCTGCTGCTGTGTCAAAACATTTCACTGTGGCCTGAGTTGATGCAAAGGGTCTGACATGGGCTTTACTAACACAGTGACAGAAAAATACTGCATTTCCTGTGGAACACATAAAAAGAACAAAAATGCATCAATGGGAATTCACCAACTCACCAGAGTGAATGTGTTAAGCCTGCTTTTCCAGACATAGCACTTTCTATTGAAGAAAAATATCACAAATTCCCATCTGTTTGATTATTTATTGATACAAACATTGTGGAGGGGGGGATAATAATGGAGGGGCGAAAACTCACTCCAAAGCATTTATGATAGAAGAAAGGCACAGTACTCACATGGATGGAAAAAGCTGGTTAAATGGAAAGAAGTGAAGTCATGAATAGGGAACTGCCAAACTACTCCAAATTGTGGTTGGCTGATACAAAGGGACTCAGTTTTGGGAAAAAACATTGCTTAATGTGGAGTTAAAGCAGCAGCATCAAATTTTTCAAAGGAATCTCACATGACTGGAGAGCACAGAGAAAGGTTAAGTAACTTAGCAGAGGGATGTAACTCAGATCTGATAAGAGGAGGTTTGGAAATGGAAATAGAGAAGATTTTTCCTATGTATTTAATAACCACTTTGCAGAAGCAATGGACACCAGGTTAGGGAAAGTTCGCCAGTGTAGCAGAATCCTTTCAATTAGGGAATGCTCAGGAGAACAATAAGAAACTCCAGATAGATATGAACACAGTGCGAGATTTGGCAGCCAAATGACAGATGCAGTTTAACATCATTAAATATAAGGTAATTCCCAATTCATAAGTAGCTTCTGCAGCAGAGTCTGGCTTTTTCACATGCAGCACACTCTGTAAGTCTTTTATTTTTGCAATGTGGAATTCAGTGTTCTTGAGCATCCCTGTCTCACCACACACTGTTGAAAACTGCCAGGAGCAAAGGATGCTTATGGACACTTGAGCTTTGTTCATTCTGCATGTTTGACACAGGGCCAAGCTTGGTCTCTGCCCTGCCTCATTTGGCAGCCCCAGGGAACCTCCTAAACTCAGGCCCCAGTCTCTGAATCCTTGGTGGGGAGCTCAGCTGAGCTGGTGGGGCTGGCTGCAGGCAGGGAGCAACTTGAGTATTGCTGGCTCCCAGCTGATACTGGGAGAGGGCTCCTCCTTTGGGCCCTTAAATCAAGTGCGTACAACCTCCTCAGGCCACTTCACCAGGCTCTGAGTTCCTCACAGCAATGCCCAGAACCTTCATTTCTCTGGGCCTACAAAAAACATTTCTCTGGGCTCTGATGTGGGATTTGGGGAGCTATTCCTAACCAGGCTGGCTTAAATCACCAGTGGCCTGGAGGGGAGCTCCAGGCTCACTTCTGCAGCCTCCAAGACGATGTGCAAGTCACTTGAGGTGGAAAAAAAGCATCTTGTACATGGTTGTGGGGAGAAGGAGAGCTGACAGGCTGAATATAAACAAACAATATTGTTCTGTCTTGGTCTGGTTAATAACTGTGGCTTCTCTGGGTGGATAAGTTAAGAATTTGGATCGATTTCTGCATAGCAGTTCAATTAGTAGAAATCTGGAGACTGTGCCCTTCTTAGCCATTGGTGACTGCTTTATAGATTTGTTCAACCCCGGGAGTAAAATTATTAGCAGAGATTGGGCTTAATTTGAAAATTGTTTATTAGGGTGAGTGAATAGCTTCAAAATAATTTCCACTGCACAATCCAATTAATTTTCAGGTATGTGTTCTTGCTCCTGGCACCCACTGAGGCAATTAAGAAGTGGGGGGAAACAGTGGGGATTTTTAAGCTAAACATACTACCTGTGTAATAATTTCTTCTTGGTAACTGAGAACAAGAACTGTCCTGTCATAGTGACCCTGAAAAAATGTTACATCAGGGGCCTGCAGTGCATTAAAAGACCCAAATAGAGGGATCTGCAGAAAGTACAGGGCTCAGGATATCTGCAAACAGAACTACTGTTGTATTTGCTTGAGGGGAAAAGAGAATCCAGCCCAACTGCTTAATGGGTGTATGAGGTTTTCAGGAGCTGAGGATCATTGGGAAATGTATTCACTACACCTACACAAAGGTTGCACAGTAGAAATTAATTCCTTCTCCTTCTGCATCTCTTCCAGGGCTTGCCAGGATCTCCGGGACAGCCTGGACCAAAAGGATCCAAAGGAGACCGAGGAGAGAAAGTAAGGTTTTACACGCCCAGAGAGATTCCCAGCAGCGTTTGGGGGATGAGGTCTCAGAAACTGTACACAGCACAGGTCTTGCAAATGCAATGAGACTACAGCCACCAAGAGCTTTAAATGCAGTGTTTCTGGGGCTTCTGCAAGAACCAAGATGAGGGTTTCCTGTACAGAGAAAGAGTTGAATTCCTTGCAAAGTCAGGTATTCCCCAAAGAGATTCAGGTAGCAAAGGTGTGATGTACAAAGGCCCGTGGAGACCAACTTTCTTCCACCAGTCAAAGCTATTTAGTGTGGAGTATTTTGAGAGGTCTAACTGAACTCTTCCTTCTGTGGCCCTAAGGCTTTAAAAACTCTTCAGACTTTTCCTGAACTAAAGTCATTTTCCAGGTTAAATGATGTTCTTAACATATTTGGAATAGTGAAGTCATGTTCTTAATATGTTTATGTGCCTCAGTCCTTAGTGGGCTGTCCAGTCCTGATAACTAAACATAAAGGGCTGTTTGAATGTTATTTCCAAACTGGTGAAGTTTAGGAACTGCCAGAGAAATATCTAACAAGGGTATAAATGTGTCAGATTCCCAGTCCAGCATTCAAGCATTGGGAATGCTTTGAAAGTGGCATTTGGGGCTTTGGCTGCTTCTGTTCAGCTTAATTGCCAAAAGGTTGTAGTCTTTGAAATCTCTGGGTGAGCCTAGGAGCAAAAAATCATCTGGGAGTGGAGCAGGTGGAAGAGGATCATTCAGCCCTTAGGTCTGTGAAATGGGCACCATGGACTGGGGAGAGCCACTGAGACCCCAGTGTGGAGAGGGTCAAAGGAGGGGAGAAAGAAGAGGAGGAAAACATTGGTTGGTACCTCTGAAATGATGGATGTCTGCAGTGGTGGCCGCACTGACACAGCCTTGGGCCTTTTCTTCCAAGTGCCATTTTACTGTCCCATAGACAGAGGTTGAGGCACCACCTGTGAATGGGGGCTGTAGGTGCCATGATTCCCCCTAAGCCAGAACCTCCTCTGCATTCCTACTCCCCCTTCCAATCCAGCAGACAGAGGGATGCCTGAAAGAGCCAAGACAGACAAGCACAAATCAGTTCATTCCAATGTGCTGACTTCTCAAATTCGTGGGAATAGCCAGCAACAGACAAACTGTGCTGCTCTGTGCAAGGGGAGCAGGTCCAGGTGCTTGTTTCACCCCTCCTGAGGGATCACGGAGCAGCAGATATCTGAGGGTGTAGCCCAAATGCCTTTTGAAATCTCTGTTGTATTTTAGTTTTAGGTGCTTGGTCCTGTTCTTAAGTAAGAAATCACTTGTACTTCCTTGAAAGACAGAGTGACTGTTGGTCATTTTTTGTAACACTTTCCTTGTGAAGCTCAGCCAGTTTGGGCATGACTTGGCTTTACAAATAGATTGCAGTCTGATGGAGTTCTGGGACTAGAATTCAAGATGCTGATAGAGAGCAAAACCTTAACTGGTGAGGCGGATGCACAGATTCCCAACTACAGCTCATTGCCATTCAATCTTTATGTTCAGCTAAAGGAAAATAGAAGGGCATGGTGTGTGGCAAAGTGTCACATTTCCATCCTGGAAACTGATACAACTCTTCCCCAATGATTCATTTAATATTTTGCTTTAGTTTGTGGTTGACCAAATTACTAATATTACTACTGACTTATTAAAATATGGATATAGATCTAATATCGATACCCAGCTGGAAAGGACAAAGACTCTCTAACTCGTTTGGGTTAGAAAGGGTATGTTTATTCCAGCACCGGGAAGCTGTGAGGATCGCTCCAAAAGCACAGCTCCGAGATTACAAAGCAATCCAAAGTCTATTTATCTACAAAAGTTCTAAATATTCAAAATACAAATACGTATTTATAACATTGACACCTCCCATTCCCCGCTTCATATGGAAATTAGCTAAAAAGTCATTAAGCGTGGGTAGTTCGTTCTATGAAATGGGTTGGTGGTCCCATAATTATGGGAGGGGTCCCTCATTGGATGAAGTAACTCTTCTTCCTTGCTATGACCTTTTTACCTTCTTAGTTTTTAACAATACATATGGCCTTGGAGAACTCCCAATTCCTTTCCCAAAACAGGTTTTGAATGGGATCATCAATAACTGTCTGGCCCTTCCTTTGCAGATTCTTGTTACAGCCCAGCTGAACAACATCAGATAACCAATAATCAGTTCCCAGACCTGAGGAGTTTATTCCGGCTTCAGTTTCTTCGCTTAATCATCAATCTCTTTGTTTAAATTCTGCTGTGTTTGCTTCCTAAACCTATTCTAACTAATCTAGTTTTTAACTGAAATCTTAATGTTTAAATGTTTAAGAAAAACTTAAATTAAATGCTTAAGAGAGACTTAGTTTAAATGTTTCAAAGAGACTCAATGTCTCACTACTGATATCCCATATTACTACTACACTTATTTTGAAACAAAATCTTGTTGGATTGTATCCATTTAGTCCAGACAGATCCCACAGAATTTGGTTTTGTTCCCTCCTTGCTAGGGATTTAGAATTGTAACTCTCCTCTTAGGTTTGGGACAGATGAGATTTTCAAATATCAAAATGTCTTGATAAATAGAAAAAACCCTGTATTTCCTGTCCATCTTCTGTAGTGTGGAAAAGGAAGCTGACAGTTTTTTCTGTCAGAATTTCTGTAGGATGCTCTGCGTGCTTTTTGTCTTTTGCGAGTGTGGCTTTGAATGCTAGTTTTGACAACTACATGCTGCAATTTTGGGTTTGGTGGATACAAATGAGGGCTTGAGCAGAGGAGCTGTGCAGCTGCGAAGAAAAGCAGAGGGGGGTTTATGATATCTACTGAGATTTGAGAAAATGTTATTATACATTCTTCCTGCTTAATCTCAGAGAGAACAGATGTGGAAGAGACCTGAAGCAGTCAGAGCACAGCCCCTGGATGGCTCAGCTCTGTGTGCTGCTCACGATCAGCCTCTGTTCATCCCAAACACTGCCAGGGAGGGAGGCTGCACAGCATCTCCAGGCAGTCTTCAGTGGAGCAGCCAGTGGGGCCTGGGATAAAAGATATTGCCAACATCCAGCCTAAATATCCTTTGATCCCCTTTAAGCTGATAACATCCTTTCTGTTCCTCCTGGACATGGAGCACAGCCTGTTTATGTATTTTCAGTGTGTTGTTATGCTCCTCTCTGTGATTTTTCCTCTGGCCTGTGCTTTCTCACAAGCTTTGCTCCTTCCAGTGCAGAATCCAGGTATTTCCCTTTGAAGATACTGGGAGCACCTGCCAGTCTGGGCCTTTCTCCCAGAGCTCTCCCTGTCCATAGGGGCCTTTTCCTGGTGCTGACAAGGCATTCCATAGGAATTCAGTCCTCCATGGGAATATTCTGTAGATGCCCATTGGTTTTATACACAGCAGCAATTTGATGGACACAAACCCAGCAGCTCTTCCTTTCTCCTACAGAAATCTGCCACCACAGATGTAGTTTTTTGGGGAAAAAAAGGATGGGTTTGTTGCTGAGTGTGTCTGTGGGAGAAGAGACAGGGGGAATATGTAGCTGTTTCATTAATGGATTTCCATGAATGCTTTTACGTTTTGCCTCTTCTTCCCAAGCTCCTGCTTTGTCACTAAACAACCTGTAACTGCTCTCCTGGCCAGGAATTCTGCCCTGCCCCAGCTGCTCCAGGGTGGGAAAACAGTACTGTGGAGGAAAACAGAGGGAAAAAAAGATGTTCAGTTCAATGGCATTTCATTCTGCCCCAGACCAACACGTAGTAGTTCAAACTGTTTCTGTTAAAAAAAAAAAAAAAATTAAAAAAAGAACAAAAGCCCCTCACTGAGAACAATGTGAAAATTAGCACAGCAGGAGAAAGAAACAAACCGACCATAATATTGTACCTCTGTTTTGATCAGGATCTGTTGGATGTGTGTGAAGCAGGAGCAGATTAAATCAGTGCTCAGTGGGAGCCCTGGGCTCTGTTCTGGCTGGGGCAGGAGTGGCCCATCACTTTTACCAGAGAGAAGAATGCAGTGTTTTTGTAAGGAACAAATCTCCAGCCAAATTCCTTCCTGGTATAATGTAACTGACTGCTGGAAAGTTCAAAAAACCTGCTAATCGTCTTACAGAGAGGGCACTGAGCTCAGGAGCTCTGTATCCAACCCAGCTCCTCCAGAATCTGATGGGATTTGGAGCTGATGCTTGACAGAAAACCATAACCCCTTTTTGCTGTCTCTAAGTGATAATGTCAAGGGAGAGGAATTTTTTTCTCACATTATCCCAAGTGTAAGGTTTTTCATTAAGCCATCTTAATTCCACTAGTAAAAATTACAGTGTTCTTGTCAAATGGTAAAGTATCTCCTAATGACACTGACTTTATTTCCAACAGGGGCAAGCAGGTCTGCCTGGAGAGAGGGGCATTAAGGGATTTCCTGTAAGTGCTGCACTCATGGGTGGGTGCTAGGCTCAGGTGGGGTTGGTGCCTGGCACTGTAGGTGCCACTGGCTGGCCTGGAGCTGCTTCAGTGCTGAGCTCTGCTGGCTTCAGCTCAGACGTTTGTTCCATGGACACCCTCACCTTAATGAATCCCTCTGCAAATGAAACATCTCCCAGTGTAAAGCACTGCGCTGGCGTGACCAGGAGGGCATCGCCCCAGCGGGGGAGCTGTGCTTTGCCTGCAGGGCCCTCTGGCCAGAGCTGGGAACACACAGCGTTCCCTGGGCCCCAGGAGTTCCTGGCACTACTGGAGCCCAAAGGTAGGCACAGTTAAACACACTGAAATCCATCAGCTGCTGTCAACTCCCTCCTGCACCCTGGTTGGCCAAACTGAGCTGGAAACCCTGTAATGAGATTAAAAGATGTCTGCAAATGATTTTTTGGCAATACCTGAACAGATGCAGAGAGGAGATGTCTGCACTGGCACATATGGCCAGTGCAAACAAACCAATGGTGAGAAAGGGTGGCTGACAGAGATCTCGTGGAGAAAATTGGAGGTTTTTTGGCTGGTAACTTCCAGAGAGGTCCCAGAGCCTCTGGGAGGATTCTCATCTCTCTTCCTTGGTTCCACCTCATCATTTCATACAATTCACACAAGTTTTCTTTGGTCCTTCCTCCAGTGCTCACCTCTTCTATGCAAATATCTCAGGGATGTCCAACAAGTTTGGGGAGCCCAAGCCTTTCCACTCTGTTAGTCTTGTTTTATGTTTAGCTTAGAATGGTTTTGTCTCTCCATGTCATCTGCTCTTCAGAGGGTGCATGAAGTTCCTGGCTGGGGGAAAACATGAGATCAATGTTCACAGCACATTTTTCTTTGGTCAAGAAAAGCTTAATGAGCATCTTCAGAGGCAGAAAGTGTTGTGACTAATGAATGCAGAATGGAGGATTCTTCTGTTCTTAAATCAAGATGAAAATGTGCATATTTGGGGCAAAGGAGCAAATTATCTGTGGTTTAGCCTAAAATGTTGATCATTGAGAGCCCAGTGAGATGTCTATGGCCTTGCTGGGGCCCAGGCCATGGCAGGTGGCCCCTCCTGCAGCTTGGCCACTCCTGGACAAGTTTATCTGTGTTAGAAGTGGTGGTGACAGTGGGAAGCTGACAGGAGCCAGGGCAAAGCTCAGGAGAGCACTTTGGCCCTTGGCATGAAGGGGCAGTCCTTGTGTTTTCAGCTGGTGAAATGCTTCTTTAATTTTCTCCTTTGGTGGGAAGGGAGCCAAGGGATCCTGTAAGGGTCCTCAGCCACACATAACCAAGTTTCTCTTTCTTTGTTTTAGGGTGAACCAGGCAAGAAGGGTGAGGAAGGTGACAAAGGCGCTGACGTAAGGATGTGTTTCTACTGTTTTACTTTCCTTTTTGTCACTTCACTGTCCTTCAACCCTATTCCCTTTGACAGGTGGGTTTAGGGGGCCAGGGGGTGAGCCCACAGTTAAATGTGCAGAGCAAGTGGTGATGTGAACCTTGGGTTTGAATTTAATATGTGTCAGAAGTCCTGGCCTGTGAGGTTTCCTTGGCCATGTTGTCTCCATCGCCTCAGCCCCCAGAGGTTTTTCTGTCTCATGGAGCTGGTTTAGGAATTGCTGGCAATAGGAATTGCTTCCCTATTGTCCCTCCCACATGCTGACAGACTCGCTGAGATCGAGCTGCATGTGCAGAGCATTGGAGTTCTCACATCACTGCTCTCAGTTCCTGAAATACTTCCCAACATCTCTTTGTCCCTTCAAGCCCACACCTAAGGTGACACGGACAACAAACTCCAGCCTGAGTGTACATGAGGAGCTCTTTGAATAGGGATTTCTCCTACTCAGGTTATCTTCTTTTACCTCTTTTCAGTTTTAAACATCCACTCTGCAGAGTTTGGTGCTATGAAAGCACCGAATTTTACGGACAAATTATTATGGGCAAGAAGCCTATTCTGCAACATATTCCAATGTTAGTTTTGTTTTCTTTCTTGCAGGGGGAAGGAGTCCAACAGCTTCGAGAAGCTCTGAAGATTTTGGCTGAGAGGGTATTAATCCTTGAGCACATGATAGGAATTCATGGTGAGCATTGTTAAGGTTTTCTTCTCTAGGGAACCAAGGGCTCTGTTCAGGCCTGCTGGTTAAACACCCTCCCAGTCTCCTGAGCTCCATGGTGTCTGTTCGAGCCACATTTTCTAAACTAGGTACCATGACTTAGGGGTGCTTAGAACTGTTGAGTTCCACCAGCTGTACTGCTTCCTCTGCCTTCCCAGTAGCAGGTGAAATGACCCTTACAGTGATATTTGTTACAGTTCGGCAGCCAAGTCACGAGCAGCAGCTCAAGCCACATGGCACAGATCATCTACCAGCTTCCCACAGAGCTGCTTGTTCAGGTCTTTAGGCCAGATCATTTAATCCTGTTAACAGCACCTTCCAAGTGATTTGAACACCACTGAGGCCCTTGACTTGTGCAGCACCACATTTTGCAGAGAAAGTCCAAACAGCGCTGCCATGTCACTCTGAAAATCAGTGATCCCTGAACATTTTATGATTACAACTTACATGAAACCTACTTTCACAGTCAGATTTAAAGTCCCACATGTTCTACATTCAGATAGATTTTTGTGATCTCTTGAGGCTGGTGGCTCTCCCATCACTGGTAAAGTGTGCACATCACACCTGACCTTGATGAGGGTATGGTGTTGGTTATTGTCACAGGTGTTGGTTATTGTCAGACTTCTCCTTTTGGGGTACCCGAGGATCAATTCTTTCACAGCTGCCAAAAGCTGCTGTGCCCGTTTCTCCCTTTTCAGGAACACAGTAGAGGCAAAATGTTTGGCTCTGCTACCCCAGGCTGTGAGCAGCAAGCCTGTCCCTTGGCACTGACCAAGTCCCAGAGCACTCTTCTGTCCTTGACACATGAAACCTCATTCCTGGCCTTGCTTGGGAGCCAACCTCACACCTCCCCTCAGATCAACATCCACTTTTATTGGGATGTGGCCTTTGGATATGAATTTAAGCTATGAAAATGGTAAATAGCTAAAATGCCCAGCAGTCCTGACAATGCTTTACTCACAGTACTGGATGCACTTCAGGCAGCACCTTGGGAGCCCTCAAGCCCCATCTGGAGCCGGCAGGGCTGAGGTGGAATTGATCCTGGACACTTCCAGTGCTAGGGCATGTCTGGCCTGGCCTGGAGCCTGCTCTGCTCTGCTCAGCTCAGTGGCCTCGTGCTCTTGGAGGCCCCAAGTGCTATTTCCAAAAGCAATAGGCAGCAACAACATAAGATTTTTGGGAAACTGTGAATCACAAGCCCGTGATTTAACCACACTCACCCTGACCTCACCTCTGCACTAATCCTGCTTTGCTTCACATTTTCATTCCAAGGGTAGGAAAATACATTTTTATGCTGCTTTGCTTGGAGCTGGTGGAGGTACTGCAACTTTTAGTCTCTTTGAAACATTTAAACTAAGTCTCTCTTAAGCATTTAATTTAAGTTTTTCTTAAACATTTAAACATTAAGATTTCAGTTAAAAACTAGATTAGTTAGAATAGGTTCAGGAAGCAAACACAGCAGAATTTAAACAAAGAGATTGATGATTAAGCGAAGAAACTGAAGCCGGAATAAACTCCTCAGGTCTGGGAACTGATTATTGGTTATCTGATGTTGTTCAGCTGGGCTGTAACAAGAATCTGCAAAGGAAGGGCCAGACAGTTATTGATGATCCCATTCAAAACCTGTTTTGGGAAAGGAATTGGGAGTTCTCCAAGGCCATATGTATTGTTAAAAACTAAGAAGGTAAAAAGGTCATAGCAAGGAAGAAGAGTTACTTCATCCAATGAGGGACCCCTCCCATAATTATGGGACCACCAACCCATTTCATAGAACGAACTACCCACGCTTAATGACTTTTTAGCTAATTTCCATATGAAGCGGGGAATGGGAGGTGTCAATGTTATAAATACGTATTTGTATTTTGAATATTTAGAACTTTTGTAGATAAATAGACTTTGGATTGCTTTGTAATCTCGGAGCTGTGCTTTTGGAGCGATCCTCACAGCTTCCCGGTGCTGGAATAAACATACCCTTTCTAACCCAAACGAGTTAGAGAGTCTTTGTCCTTTCCAGCTGGGTATCGATATTAGATCTATATCCATATTTTAATAAATGAGTACCAGGGAGATGCCCACTAGATTTCCTAGGCAGCAGTCCATGCCAGCTGGGATGATCTCCAGGGAAGAGGGAAAGGGGAGTTCCCTGGATTAGTCCATAAACACAGTGCAGGGTATTTACAGGACCCAGGGCCTGGCCCCCCTGTGGTTAAAAGTAGAATAAAGCAAAAAGTCACGTCTTGAGGAACCTCCTGTACACCCTGGGACCGGGATTCACGCAGCCTTGCCTCAGCAAAACTGCCCGATTTACTTATTTTTCACATTCTGTTTGGCAATACAGCAGCAACAAGGCATGTGCTGCTGTTATTTTGTAACAGTCATTCCAGCAAACCATTTGTATTGATCTGTTACTGCTTGGGACGGCAATGAGTTATTTGTTTGCTTCTATGCCAGTGTAACTGCATCAGCAAAAATGGATGGTTTTTAATTGGGCACTGTGGTTAGGTCATATTTGAACACCTATATTGTATGACTTTAGGGGTTTTTTGTCCCATAACTATTGATAATTATATTCCTGCTCTGTGCTTTTGAAATAGGTCCATTCTTTAACTTCACACATATTTTAGACCCTACAAAAATACTGTTTAGAAAGGGAACTTGGAAAATAAGGCATATTTTCCTTGTGCAGTTATATTCGTCTTTGTGTATATGGTTAAAAAAGCCCCAACAAATGAAGAGAAAAAGACATTAAATAACAAAAAATATTTTCCTTGAGCACAGACCTCCCTGGATTTAAAGGCACCACAGAGGTTTAAATCACCCAGCACCAACTGTCTGGTCATGTTCCCAGTGTAGGTGTTAAGGATTTGACCACAGGTCCTGGGGTAGCCCAGCTTTAAAACCCCACTCAGAAATGCCAATCCCATGCTCTCATTTTCCCAAGAAACTTCCCACTGAGAATGGTTTCCAAAACCACAGCCACCCAAGCAACAAGGCAAAACATCCCAGCAAACAAAACTCTCCTCTGCAGTGGAAGGGCAGCTGGAGCTGACCTGGCCTGGAAGCTGCAGAGAGCAGCCCAGCAGGACACAGCAAAGCCTGAATTGTTTGGCAGGGTTTGGTGCCAGCAGACAGTGCCCGAATCCTCCGGCATCCAAAAGCTCACTTGAAACAGAAACGCTGCCTCGTGGGAGCAAACCAAGGCTGGGACGTTGGGCTCCTGGCAGGGAAACACAAACATCCCACTCTGGAGGCAAAAGGAAGAAGAAATTGGGGCAGTGGAAATGATGAGGCAGACCAAGCCACCAGCATCTGTTGCTGAAGAATGGCCCAGACCAGCGTATATTTAATTTGTTTAGGAGGGTGTTACCTGGAGGCACTCGGGGAGCAGGGACAGCTACCAGCCATTCCCAGTGTTACTGCTGATCTGGCTGCAGCCCAGGGTGGGTCAGTCCTTCCATTCAGTCCTTTCAGTGCCTCCAAATGTCCTTTACTGGGAGTGAAATGGTACCTAAACCCCCAGGAGCATCAGGGCCCAGTGACCACCCAGCTCATCCTCCAACACCAGGAGTCTGGGCAGTGCTGAGTAGTTGCTACAGCCCAAGTAAATTTATAGTTAAAAGAGCAGCACTTTGGAAATGAAACTACAAATGAGAACAGGCCCTGCAGTAGGAGCACTTACCCCAAGGAGTTCAGGCAGAGCAGAGGGGAAACATCTAATGCAGGAGTAATGTGATGGCAGCAAACCATCCAAAGCTGCTTCCTGCATGGAAAGCAAACAGGAGGGACCACACTGCTCCCAGAAGAGGAACCACTCGGAAGGGCCCATGAGTGTCTTCCTCAGCCTCCCCTTTTAAATAGTGCTCTCCCGTGACTTTCTCTCCTTACAGACTCTTTGTCTTCCATTGAGCCAGGCTCTGGACAGGATGTGATCCCGGGCTCCCCCCTGAGAACCAGCATCAAGATCAAGCGAGGAGGACCCCGGCAGCCCCAAGCCCACCAGATCCTCTCTTCACTGCTGGATGACAGTGAAGCCAGAAGGAGAAGCAACCGGATGAAGTAGGAGCATCTCCGTGTTCTCCTGCCTGTTCCCCAGTTAAAGATACAATACCCAGTGCCTAACTACACACTGCAGATGAAGTGGGGGGAAGGCTGCAGTGTTGGTGGCTGGGTTTCCTTCCCTGGCCAAAACTGAGCCCTGATTGCAGGCAATGACTTCTCCATAGCTCAGAGAGGGTTTTCAGAACGTTTTCCTTGATGTTGCTTTGCCTTTGGAATAGCAGTTGTCAGGTATCTCAGAAGCTGCCTACAGAAGTGACACCTCCTGGCTGCACCTCGAGAGTTTAACCCTCCCCTTGTTCCTCACTGCCCTTGCCAGTCACTGAGTAAAGCTCTGCTTAACTGGCCAAGCCCATCCATGCCCCCCAGTCCCAAAGCCAAGCCCTCAGCCTTGTCCATTGCTGTAGTTGGAGGCATCTGCTTTTATTTCATGTGTTGGTGTCACACTAAGTTCCAGATGCTACTTCCAAAGGCCATGAGAGCATGACCTGCAAGGATTTCTTTTAAGCAGAGAACAAATTAGAAAATACAAAGTACATTTAAAAATATTACGCTGAAAGTTCAGGTGGCTTTCCGGACTTCTGCATCAAAATCTTGGCTTTTCATGTTGCTAATTGCATGTGAGTGACATTGTTTCTACTTGTGGTTGGCTAAGCAGGGACTTTTGATGCAAATGTTAATGACAACACTGGCTTTCTGTCTATCTTCAGAGAGTTTAGATTGTTTCTGTGAAAATATGGAGCAGTTTGCATGAGATATGATGGAATTGTGCAAGAATTTTCCCATACTGTGTTCAGCTTGTGCATACATCCAGAGATAATTAATTTAAGTGGTGGCAGTAACTATTCACAGAAAGGCATATTTTGCAATAGTTTCTTAATCCTACAGCAATCAGGAAAAATGTTTTCACAGTGTTTTGTTTTAATCTTGTGAGTAAATCCTCGCCATTTGAATCTGGAGACAGTGTAGTAGCAAACCACAGGCTAAGGAATCAGTCTTGTCAAGAGCTTATCTTGCACTGGGAGTTAAATACAGAGTCATTTTACTTTTTGCAACAACTTGTTATTTTAGGGGAAGTACCAGCTTCCAGGTTTAAGAAGTTGAACCTGCCCTTCAGTGACAAATGAATCACTCCACCTGCTGCACTAACGAGGTCAGACAAGCTGATGTCATTCATGTAGACAGTGATTTTTGTTAGAAGGGGAAGATTAATCAACAGACCTGACTGTACTATTTTTTACTCTTTAATTCCCATGTTCTGACAGTTTTCAAATTCAGCCCAGGACAAAAGAGAGCAAATTGAGTTTGTTATTGGCCCCACTGTCCCTGGTTCCTGTGCAGGACACAGCTGTGTGAGTGAGCTGGGCTGCATTGCTGCAGCGTTTCTGTCAGAAGCTTTGCAAAGAAAACACTCTGCAGTCCCTGTGTTCAGCACCCCAAGTGATCTTCCCAAGGCAAAGCCCATTGGAAATGAGGCTAAAAATGGAGGAGCTCTGCCAGCCCAGCATTAGCCACACATTAAATTGTCCATGCACACTGTGAACATGGTGGTGCTACAGACATCCAATCCCAGTCCTTCCCCTGAAGGGCTGGGCCTTTTCACAAATGAGCAGATCACAGGCTATTTCAGGATGGCTGAATTTACCATGTCTTCACTTGGCCCTGCTCTTTAGGAATCCAGCCATCCCCAGCCAGGTGAAACAGCATAAGCTGATGCTGAGCAAGCACCGGAACTTTGCTTTTACTGCTGTGCAGCTGCATAACAACCAGCTGTGGTGGAGGCAGTGGGGGTGCAAGTCCCTGCCCTGCCTTTGCATCCTCACTCTGCTTGGCCAGTGCCAGAGGTGGGGCTTGTTCAGCACCAGCCCACCTGGTTCAGGTTGTGCTTCCAAAGGATTGAGTTTTCTATGGGACATTTCCAAGAAACAAGCCCAAAGCTTTGCAGGAGTTTGTGGAGTTGCTTGGCTGCAATCTGAGTTACAGCTGGAGCATGGTGTAGAGACAAGAAAACAAGTAAAACTCAAGTCCAGCAGGTTCCTGACCTACGAGAGAAGGAAATAAAGGCTCTCTGAATGCATCTTAGTTTCAAGCCCAGGACTAACTCTAAACCCAGCACTAACTCTAAGGATATCCATAGTGCTGTAAGAGCCCACGTCCCTCCTTCCACTCCTGGCAGGAGTAGCTCTGTTTGTGGGCAGCCAAGCATGGAGCAGCCACGGGACCATTCTTGGAATAATCTTTCCATCTAATAATTAAATGTGCCAAAAAAAGGATGTTTCCCCATTTACAGGCTGATTTCTGTGCAGGAATTGAGAAGTACTTGGTTACCTCTGTGTTGAACTGGGACCATCTTGCTCTGGATCACATGGACACTCCAAGACCTCACTGGTGGCTTCCAGAATATAAATTCTTGTGCCAACCAGTTGGTGTTGGAAAATCAGGCCTGAAGACTGAGGAGAAATCTCAGTTCTAAACTCGTGCACTGGGCAGGCTGGTGCCACAGGAACAACGTGTCCTCATGGCAGCTTCAGGGACCAAACCCAACCAAAGCAATCTTTGAAAAGGGAAGTGGGGAAATTCAGTTTCACTGGTCCTGTAGCTACAGGGTTGAATTTGGGGAAGAGGGAATACAATGAGGCCATTTTCGCTTCCCTGACATTTCAGAGGCTTCACACTGAACTGAAAGAGAAATCTTTCTTCCTCCAAGTTTGTCTTCTGAATTCAAAGCTATTGCATGAGCTTGGTGAGTGCTAATGCATTAGTCACTCGCATTGCTGAGGCATTCATACTGACAAGGATTTGGAATTTTATATTATTTAAAACAAATTACTGACAAGATGAAAGGAAAACTTAATGGAAATTGTTTGCAATTAATCCTGCCAAGTCAATTGTCAAAAGGCTGTTTAGGTTTGAGACCATCCAGGTTTCTGTACGAGCTATGTAATTTTTTCTCCCCACACTCCTTGCTTTGTTTAGCTCCATCTCTCTGATGAGGTGCTGTATCTTTAACTGAGGGACAGTAGGATTATACCAGATGGACTTTCTCTCTCTGCTGGGGTTTCATTCCTCTCCACTCACACCAGGGCTGGATCACACTGTTGTGCCACCCCAGTTTAATTATGTTAAAGGTGAGCACAGCCTCACAAACTGACATTAATGATACTGATGACCAAGCAAACCACTCCAACCACATTCTCCATCATAGGCAGGATCCTGAGGTTCATTTCAGCCAGGGCATATAATGCTTATTGCCATGTCTATGTAGCTTAGGGGATTTATTTGGAATGCGTGCTCATTTAGAAATATATTTTAATTGAAATGTTTAGTGCTTTATCTTACATACATACTGTGCAATATCATAGTGTGTTCTTTTCCTTTTTTTTTTTTTTCTAAGACTTTTTTGAAATTCTTGATGTTTGTTTGAACTCCAGTGTGTTTTTGACTTGGATCAGCTCTGGTAGTAGTAGTGTTTTCCTTGCCCTGAGCTAACCAGAAGCAGCACATTGCACAACCAAAACCCTTTGCAAGTTGTGCACCCTCACGTTCACCAGCAGTCTGGAACTCCTGGGAGGCAGGGAATGCTCCTCTCCAGAGGGTCTAATTTGCACTTACTGTAAGGAATTGATAGCAACCCAGGGAAATAGAAATAAAACAGAGAGAAGAGCCCTCACCTGCTTCCACCAAACTCCACAATCATTTTGCCATCAACTTTGACAGGAACAGGCCTTAAAAATCAGATTCAGCCCTGGAGCAGCACATGCTGGTGCTATGTGGGCTCTGCTACAGTGTCTGCCACGAGCTGTTGTCATGTGGGATCCTGAGCACTGTGACGAAGGCTTCTAAGGACAATCAGCTTCTGGAATTCCTTCCCATACAATGATTGGAAACCCATCCTCCTCCACATTTACAGCTTTTGTCTGACTCAAGATGACATTCCACTGGGGAGGTAGGGGTTAAACTACTCAGAGTCTCTGTGATTTCTTGGTTTCCTGTGAAACCAAGGGATTCAAAGGTGCTATAATTGTTCACAAGGCACATTCCCACCCACGGAAGGAAATGGTAACTTCTTCACTAGTTACTTTACGCAGTACCTTTTTTATTTATACTAGTCTGTTTCGTATGTGTGCCAATGGTCCTGGCTTCTCTCCTGGGGATCAGCTTTACAACCATTTGGTCTTTTATAGGGCAGCCATAGGCAGTATCTTGCAATCATGTGTAATTCCTTAACTTAGAGCAAGAATAAATCTCACCTGACAGGATGAACTCATTTATGGCAGGCTTTAATGTTTGTTGTAAACACAACCTGTTTGTTCCACCTCTTGCATGGTTACTTATCTGTTTTCATATTGCTATGCTATTGTTCTAAATATCTATTTCTCTTTATTTGCTATGGGGTTTGTTACTGTATATGGAATGTTTTGTATTCAGCATTTTCTTACAGAGCAGAGTGGGAACAGTATTCAAGGACCCACAAATACCAAAGACCTTTCATGTAATGCACTGAGAAATAAACTTACTGTAAATGACTATCATGTCAGGTGTCCTCTATTTACAAAGTTCAGAGCAAGTTCAAGCAAACTGCAGCCTGAAATCAGGGCAGCTGCTTTTTCTCTGTGACATCTCAACCTTCTCTTTGGGAAGCCCCTTTGCAGGGCACTTAAAACCAAGATGTGCATGAAGGCCCTGCTTCTGGGCACCTGCTGTGGGCTGGAGGGGAAAAAAGGGCCTTTCTTGCCTAAAACCAGAGCTGAGTTTCCCTGCCCTCGGCGGGACTGACTCCTCTGCAGGTGTTGGATAGAGAGATCTGTCTCCAGGACACCCAGAGTCACCTCTGTGCACTCCCAGTCACAGGACCCAAGCATAGGGGCACATCCCAAGCACAGGGTCACATCCCAAGCACGGGGCACATCCCGCCCTCATGGGGAGGTGTTTTAGCTCCTCGGGCAGCCTCTCAGGTAACCTTAGAGCATCTTGCTGTGCATTGCAGAGCGAGACTCTCCCCGGACTTGGCAGATTCCTCCTGCAGAGCAGCCCCTGCAGGAGTTTTGTGTCAGTGCAGATCCAGGGATCACAGCTCTGCCTGGGCTCAGCGAGGGCACTTGGAGGACAGGTGGCTGCAGCAGATTGTGAGGGGGAAACAAGCCAGACAGAGAATTGTGCTCTGCCCAACTGTGTAAATTAAAATCTGCTGATATTTGCAGCGTTCCTCACTTCTCCAAAAGTTTCCTTACAGTACAAGGAAGTCGACCTGGCTCAGCTAAGACAGCAAGGGCTGCCCAGACCCCCTCCCTGACATCCCCTGGTACCTCCTGGGCATCTGCCTCCCCCAGCAGCCCTTGAATGTTCTCTGGGTTTGCCTCTGGGCTTATGGAGACCCCCAGAGTCGTCATCTCTTGTGACAACTCAAACTGCCAGAAGAGGATGTGGGTAAAGACCTTCTTTTAACCTTCCTGCTCTGGGAACGGCTGCCCCTCTGGATTTAACACCTCTGTGTTAGCAGAGGCAGGCTGCAGGGGAGGACCTGGGCTGTTTCTGTCACAGATGTCACAGTTCTGAGCTCAGACCTTGTTTTTCATATCCCAATGAAAGCAAGAGATGTAAATCCCAGCCAGTTTTTTACACTGCAGAGATGCAGATACCAATAGTGCAGCAAAGGCTGAGCCTTGTAAACACTCAGAAATGTCCAGAGTTGAGGCCTCTGCTTCACACGGAGTTTTGCATCACTGATGAGGACATGCTCAAGGTTACTTCATGCCAGACATTCCCATGCAGCACTTCTCTGGGTCTCTCAGGGTTTATTTATCTCGGTTTTTGAGTCCTAACACCTCCAACTTCGATATATTTATCCTTGCAAAAAGTCCTCTGAGGGAAGGCAGTTGTGTTAATCACCACTGTACAGATTGAGAGTTGCTGGATAAAAGGCTAAATTAATTTCTTGGGACATTTGTGGCTGTGCTGGTCTGTCAGGCACCAAATTAGCATCAGGCCCATGTTGGTCTCTGGGCCATTATGGCCACTGATTGTAATCACAGCGAGGGGAACTGACTTCTCCTGAGCTTAACACAGCCCAGGAAAATCAATGGCAGTGAGGAACACACTGAACTTGTAGCAGGATCTGATTAAAAGAAAACTATTTATTCACAAACAAAACACAGCTACTCTTGGAGTTCACTGCCTTAACTCTCCATTAGCCACATGCTCAGCAGCAAGTGGCTCTTTATCCAGGCAGGCACTGGCACTGTGGTAAGAATGGCTCTGGCCATGAATGTAGTTGGAATTGTCTCCACATTGCAGCCTGGGGATGGGGAAAGCAGTGAACCTGAAACAGGAACAAACTCTCCCTAAGCTTCCCAAGCAACACTAGAGAAAACAGCTACTACACTGTATAAAGGAAGAATAAGCAGGGAGATTATATTACCTTATTTACCCTCTAGGAACAGTTCACCAAAATCAGTGACAAGCTGGTTCAAAGATGGATGGAAAAAATGTGACTATTCCAGACCAAAGGATGTCGTTTTCTTGGTATCAAGGAGAGCCTAGGAGCTGATCAGGCCTGACTTTGTTATCTCTGAGTCTTTATGGGAGAGGCAGAGAGAAACAGGACAGGTCTTCCCCCTGCCACATCCCACTTTTAGGACAGGATCAAGCACTCTTGGACAAAGCAGATCCTGTTTTTTGACTCCAGTGGCAAACTAAACAGCACCTGCTCTCTGTAGCACAGCAGGTAAAGGTGATTTAGCCATGGGCTGGCAGATAAAACTTGTACCAGTGATGAGAATTAATCACTGGAACACTTCGCTGAAGGATGTTGTAGAGTTTGCACTCCAACACGGTTTTCAAATTATGAGAGGACTTCCTCCTCCTAAACATATGTATATATATATATATATATATATGTAGCTAGATATTTTTTATATATATATATATGTATGAGAGAGGGGTGTGTGGGATGTGTGCAGCTCAAGGCACATCCATCCAGGAGAGCCATGCCAGGTGTTCAGACTGGTAGAACTGGTGACCACAAAGCCCCAAATGCCTATTCCTGACCCAGCTCAGCACTGGAAGGATTTGCTGCCATAAAGCCTCTCTACAAATCACCAGGGCATGAGAACAAGGTCCTCGCAGCATCCTGCTGGCAGCAGCTGCCCTATGCATCTCCAGGACACACTGTTCAGCTCCCAGAGCGCCAACAACTGATAAACCAGCCTGTGGGAAGGGGCTGACCAGAGTGGAAAACTTCTGGCAGCCGGATTTAAGCCTGCGACTGGACACGCACCAAGGCAAACCAGAAGTGCCCCACTGACCACAGGCTACCATGGGAGAAGGGAAAGGCTGAGTCAGAGAGCCCAGAAGGGGCCTGTGGCAGCACTGTGGGACTGTGCCAGGGAAAACCTGATTTATGTGTAACTGGCTAGAGTTAATGTTCACCCAGGAGTGTTCTATGACAGCTAAACTTTAGACTTAGCTCAGAAAACACTGGCTGAGTGCACGATAAGACCCTGGCAGCCACCTTCTCTCTGCTCCTCAACCACAAAAACATCTTCAGAAATGGATGGAGCCTGGGTCTACCTGGTGACAGGAGGATGTGGGTTTGTGGGCGAGAGGATCGTAGAGCTCCTGTCTCAACAAGACTACATCAAAGAAGTCAGAGTTTTTGATTCAGTAGCAAGAGAAGAAGTAGAAAAACTCAGCACAGGTAAGAAAAGGGCATCAGCATCTATTTAGTGGCCATAACCCTCCCTTTCATGGCAGCTGGGATAATGCTGGAGATGCCGCAGTTACAGGTGTGGGGCAGGAACCTGGATTAAACAGCCTGGGTGAGGAACAGCTTCCAGCTCAGAAGTTTTACAGCACAGGACTAAAAGAAAAAAGAGCCCTAGGGATGGATCACCCAAGAGATGTCACCCAGGGAGGCTCTAAGTCCCCAGGCAGGGATCAGTTGTGAGGAGCCACGTGCACACAGAGTACGAGACATGGGAACTTGGCTGCCCAGCTGCTTCTGCTCAACCAGTCTGACACAAAGGGGATAAATCAGCATACTCCAGAGCTGCTCCACTGGTTCTGAGGAAAATAACTGAAAATCCCGACAGCAACAGAATCAAACTCAGAGAACCTACTGCAGGCCTTGTAAAATAAATTATGGAAATAATTGAGAGAAACCTATAGCAGCCTTATAAAAGGAAGAGGCGAGTCTCAGTAAACATTCAGAGATACTGAATTAATCCATTTGATCATATTCTGAGAGCTGCCTTCATGCACGGTTGAGTACGGTGAGATATATTGGGGAAAAACAACCTGTATTACTGGGTTCAGGAATACCCATGCAAAACAAGCCAACGCGGCTCACGGTGCTCTGCTCAGCTAATGCTGGGCTGGGTCCCCGTTCTCTGACTGCCCAAACCTTCAGCCTGCTTTGAGAGAGGCAAAAAATGCTGAGGGAGATTCTGTTGGGAGATACAGACAGAAAGGAGATGCACCTACAGCAAGTCAAGGCTCCCAGGGAAATATCACTATCAGAAACCCTCCCTGGCACATGAACTCAGCAGACTGGTTTCCCCAGGTTTCAGGGAGCCAATTACTTTAAAAGCACCCATTATTGAAGAAAAAGCTGTTTAAACCTTAGGGAGGTGCCAAAATCCATGCTCCAGGAGAGGTCTGTGGCCTGACACTCCAGCAAACCACAGAAAAGAAGGCAGAAGCAGCCTGAGGGGCCATCCCAACCCCATCCCTCTGCCTCCAGGTAGAGTCAGCTCCACCACAGCCTTCTCCACAGATGTTTGTTCTGTTCCCAGGCCAACCCGGGCAGCCCATTTATTTCTGCCCCACCAGGCAGTGGGCACAGTCTGGGTCCTTGATTTCTCACCTAAACTTACAGGTAGAAGAGGTATTACAGCATTACTGTAATTTTTTCTTTTTTTAACAACAATCTTCACCATCTGAAAACCACATCCTTCCGCTCCATACTGGTTTCTGCTTTAGGCTAAAGCAGCTCTCACACACTCCTTCCTCCTCCTCTGCTCCATCAAGCACTGCAGGGCACTGGCATTGCTCCCATCAGGAAGGGGGGTATTGAGTTTTGGGCTGTGGCTTTCCCACTGCTGCAAAAAGCTGATGGATTTGTCTCCTCCATCCTGCAATTTATCCTCCTGTTTTACCTGTCACTGCAACCGTGCCTTTTTCAGTTGACAACAAGCAACAGCTCCTAAGCTGCCCTGGTCCAATTTAATTCCTTCATGAAGATCAGCTGTCTCTTCCCTGCTAAACCCAACAACTTCTCTTTGTTCCTATCGAATTTCACCTTTTTTTTTTTTTTTTTTTTTTCCTCCTCCAGACTCTGTTAGTTACATTCAGCTCATTCTCAAATCCTCCAGCGTGGTCCCTCCCAGTCTGATGTTATCTGCTGATTTAATGAACAAATCTGCCAGATTCTTGATGAAAACAATAAAAAAGACTCAAATACAGCAATAAGCCCTGGAGAGCCCCAGGGAAGCCACCTACCACAGCTGGCAATTCCCTGGGAACTGTAATTCTGCCAGCTTTGTGCTCTCCTTAATGGGGCTTATTTAGCCCATGTTTTACTGACTCCTTGTGAGAGTGATGCTGAGTTTCCAAAGCCCTTCGGAAATCAAGATAGATGACATCAACCTGTTCCACAATATCCCTACTGCCTGTTACCTTGTCATGAGAACAAAGGAGGTTTATCTGGCTTGCATTGTTCTTGACAAATCCATGTCAACTGCTTCCATTCTCCCCATTATCCCGCAGGTGCTCACACACGCATGGTTTGAGTGTGTGCTCCTGAACTTCCTGGGGTTGAAACCAAAATGTTCTGTAATTTCCTGCCTCTTCTTTACCTCCTCTCTCAGCACAAGTGTTTCATTTTCTCTGCTGAACTCTTCCAGTGCCTTCAGAAGTTCTCCAAAGTGGCTGATAACGCACTAAAGCTGCAGTTACATCCCTCACCTCTTTAGGAGCCCTGAGTAGAGCTCATCAGGCCTCCTTAGTTTGAAAATTCCTCATGGCTGCCTTACACCAGCTGCCTTAAGACAGGTGGTGTGAAAAAGACTATTTAGCACTTAAGCCTGATGGGTTCCAGGCTTTCCCAAACCACAGAGTAGCAGAAAAATTCCCCCCAAGAGTCTGCTGACACCCTGCTCTACACTCTGGTCCTCCAGGCAAGGGTTTTATCCCTGCTATGTGGACAACTCCTTTCTTTTTACCTTCTATTTTCCCTGAATCGACTCTGTGCTTTACAACTAAATTAGTTTAATATTAATACTCAATGTTAATTCATTTAGTATTAAAACACCTCAGAGTGAGTCCACTGATTGTTGGCTATGCTAATTAAGAAAACAGCCTGACCCTTTTGTAAAATATCTGCCTCCTGCTCCATCCCAGGATGTTCGGAGAACACTCAGCCATTTGATCTGCTGTCTTGGATTCTGTCCCTCCTTTTGGAGATGAGGAATAATCCCCTTCCCACCTTGTCCTGTTGGATCTTCTCTGAGGGTTTCCATGTTGTAACACCCCCACAGCTGGAGCCACAGACCCTTCCCAGAGCTACTCATTTGTGTGATCCTTCACAAATTCCTACCCTCATGCCGGGATGTGTGGGGTTCTCCAGGCAGCTGCCGGCCCAGATGAGACAGAGGAGACACCTCCTTCCCAAAGCAGCCCCATGACTGGCTTATTGCAGATCCCTGAGGAGTACAGGCTCCTAACCCCAGCTTCTTGCTGCCCTCTTCCCAACTGCGGGAAAGAAAAAAGGGAAAAATCCTACTTAAATGTTACAACACTGTCTCAAAGCAAGAAAATGAATAGTAGATGCCAAGAGTAGCCATGTGTGGAACAGCTACTCTGAGGAAGGAGAAGAAGGTAAAAGGGAATAGGGGAAAAATTCATTCCGAGTGGCTCAAAGGGAGGAATTTCCTACAAAACTTTAAACCTGTTACATTCTTTTCCTTTTTAATCTACAGTATTTGCAATTTAAACAAAGTTCTGTGCAATGTTCCTTGAAATCACCGGGTGTTACTCCTAGCAAGCCCTAAAATGTTCTGTCTGAAGGGAAGTGTCCGGCACAGATTCCCTGATCCACAGGGGCTGGAGCAGGTGCAGCTCTCCAGTGTGTCCTTGGGTGCGAGCTGGGGATTTGAAGTGACAGACACAGCCATTCTGCTCTACGTTTGATGCAGAGCACTGTGTTGAATTAAACCAGATGCAAACTTGGTTTCTTGGAGTTCAAAAAAGAAGGAATTTTGCCCTGGTATGCTGGATTCAAACAGCATAGTCACTGTCAGAGAGTGCTTTGCCTTGCCCTGCAGAAAGGAAATTCCATGCCGGATCCTGGCTCTGCAGGAAGGTGAGGATGCTGATTTGTGCTCTTTTTCCCCTCCTGCATCTCTGGCTGTATTATTTTTCTGCAGCTACCACTCGTGTGACAGTGATGAGAGGAGACATCCGAGACTCCAGCGCACTCCTGGCTGCCATGCGGGGCGTGCACGTGGTTGTTCACACAGCTGCTGTGGTGGACTACAGGAACACGGTGCCCTTCTGGGAGATGAGAGCTGTCAACGTCGGGGGTGAGCCTGAACAGGGAGCTGAACACAGCCCTGCCCTCACACACACCTTGCAGTCACACAAGAGGCTACATCGGACAAATCCACCTGCGTTTAGTGCTCCCTCGTCCTGAATCCCACACACCCCGAGATGGGAAAGGTTCCTGGGACCTTTCCAGTGGGGAAGTTTCTCCCTTTGCCCCTCTGTCCTTGCTCAGGGCTGGCCATGCTGCTCCCCTCCACTGCTCATCAAATCTGGGCTCAGTTTTTGCACAGCTGTTCTGGTGGAGGGCAGAACTTCCCCTGGCACTGAGGTGGTTCAGCACACACCTACAGCACTAAGAATCTGTTTTGTGTGTGACAAGGACAACAACTAAAATTAACCCCTGTTCTAGATAGCTCGTGGGGTTCCCAGGGATTTTGCCCTGTCTCTACCAGCACAAGGCTGTACCCGTTGAACTGCACCCACTAGAAGGAAGTGATGCTATTTTAATTAGCAGAGTGATGCTGCTTAATTAGTCAGAGTTCCCAGCTATCATGTATCGACAGGCCACGTGTAACTGAGAGCTCCACAGCCCTTTTCTTCCACCACCAAGAGCCAATTTCATGTTCAGTGCAAGATCTGCTTAGAGAAAATTTGTTCATAAATCTAGGAAATAAGCACAGGCTATAAAAATAATGAAATCCCTATTACAGCAGCAATTCCTGTGGCACCTCAGGCTGTTAGCTACTAAAATAGTTGTTAACCAAAAGGAAGGAATTTTATTTTTTTTTTAATACGTATATTTCCAACTCGATTACTGCTTAGGGCTTCTACTATTTGCTGATACATTCATGGGTAACATTTAAATTCCAGCCTTCTTTTCATCACTGTAGTTTTTTTCAGAACTCAATGCTTTTAAGAGCCTGTATTGTGCTCTCTGTGTACTGAGAATGTTCAGAGCCTGAGGGTTCCTGCTGCCTTTTAGTGGCTTTGTGAGCTCTTCCCCTTCACTGCTGCTGTGAGCTCTGTGCTTCAGCACAGGGAGGATTTACAGACAGCACTGAACACTGAGCAAGTCCCCTCCTCAGCAAACCAAACCTCTTGCAGATGTTGGTGGCATTCCCAGAAAACCACACACGCGAGGATTTTCCAGTGTGACTGAGTGCCTCTTTGAGAAACACGGCCTGGGATGGCTTAACAGGAGCCTGTTCTGCATTTCTGCCTCCCCGTGGATGGCTCCACATGGACATCCCTAAAATGGGGCTGCTGCCCTCACTGGGGCTCCTGAAAACCCTGAATAGAGAGATTAGTCTGAAGTTCTCTATTAAAATCATGGCAGATAAGAGAATAAAAATGGTATTTGATACCTGCTGTAGACTTCATGGAAAAAAGTAGGGTCAGGAGAGGTCAAGTATATAATCCTCTAGCTGGCTTTCTGTGCAACTCAAGCCACAGAAATCCATCCAATTACTGCCCTAAGCCCAACAATTTGTGGCTAAATTGGACCATTCCTTTTCAAAAGTCTTGCTGCCTGGAATTAAGGGTGCCAGTTAATGGGCTATCTATCATGGCTTTCAGCAAGCCATAACAATGCTGAGGAGCGGTGGTGTGGGTATGGTTAATTACCATTTCTGGCCAAAATTTACATCTTTCACTTTGATTCCCTCTGTTTCAACCACCAGCTGCTGAATCCTGTTATAGCCTTGTTGACTAAATTGAAGAGTTCTCTTCTACAAGAATTATTTTTCCATCTAGTCACTTAAAGACTTTTTAATCTGCTTTTTGTTAAGATGAAGGGATTTTAACTCAGCTGTTTCCAGTGATGTTTCTCACCAGGGGTTCTCAGTTTACTTTACATATTTTGATAGGCTCATGGAGAAGCACATTGATTCTTTTCCACTGGGATTTCCGATGGATTCATGCGCTCTGAAATTATCCTAAACTCAGGATTTCCTTGGTAATTTCAGATTATGCCCTTAATAGCAAAGAGAAGAGAAATCACAAGCCCTCCCACATATGATCTGCAGATGGGCTCAGAGCAGAGCCTGCTTAGCCAGGTACAAATAGTGCGGAGGTTTCTGGAAACCAACCCTACCAGCTGCTTCCTTTCAGATCTGCCTTATCAGATCTGAAGGCCCTCAGTCCTTGTCACTGAGGCTCTCACAGGATCAGCTTGGATCAAAATCACAATGAATGCAAAAACCACCCCTGCAAGAGTCATAAATCATTTGAACCCACCAAAATACTCCAAAATAACCACACTAAACCACACACACTGACCAACAAGTTCAGCCAGAACAACCTTCCTTAAAGCAAATAACCTTTGGGGTTTGTCTGGACTTCATGTGGACTTGTAAGCTGTCCTCATTGTTTTATTTAAAGTTCTGCAGCTATCAGGAGTCTGATGGACTGATTTCACCCTGTAGCACCCTGCAGAGCTTCTATAGAGCAACGCATGCAACTAAAACACTGATCCTTTGCTACAAGGCTACAGTTCACCAACAATCTGCCCACAAACTAAAAAAGATGGAGTTTTGCTCTGCCAAGATCTCAGCTTCCCTTTGTTAGCAGCTTTAAAGTCCAAGCTAAGTCAGTTGCCAATGGCCATGGAGGTTCAGCCACATTAGAGCTGTGGATGTGACTCCTACTCATGTTACAAACCATCCCCTCCTGAGGAACTTCAGCCCTGCCCGGGGGCTTTACATATTTTCACCTATAAAAAGAGATGGATTTGTTCCAAGTTGGAAAAAGCCTGGGAATTTATTTTGATTTGCACACCAAGAATCAAAGCAAGGTGGCTGATGTTTGTCCTTCCCATCCTGTCCCACAGGTACTGAAAATGTGTTAAGGGCCTGCTGTGTCCTGAGCATCCCATACCTGCTCTACACAAGCTCCATCGCTGCTGTGGGACCCAACACCGCCTGTGAGCCCATGCTCAGGTGAGGCTCAGCAAATCTTCTCCATTTCTCTGTTTGTCCAGTTAAACAGCAGTGGAGCTGCAGCCAGATGGAGGTTTGAGCTGTGGCTTCCAAGGAGAAGATTTGTGTTCCCCTCCCTGTCTATTCCTCTTCTCTTTCTTGAAAACCTCTCCTTGCTGCTCTTCCCGTTGAGGAACCACGGCCCTTCCCAACCCAAGCCTGGCCAGTGATACCCCAAGGTGAGAACTGCATGGCCCAGCCGCACTTCCAGGCTGTCCCTGGATGTACAGCCCTGCTCCTCTAAGCCCTAAAATCATTCATAGATAAGGTTTCAGGTGCTCAGAGTTGGGGATATGGCCAAACGACATCCTGCTGTTGGGTCAGAGTTTTTGCTCTCCCTCACAGTGAACCAACCCAAGGGGCAGGCGGTGCCCTCCTGTTACCACCACACTGCCCCTCCTCCTCCCAGCTCCACAGGGAACTGCTGGCAAGCCTGTACCCAGCTCCTGTCATCAAATGTGGGCAAATCTCAAGTAGCACTATCCCAGAAAAAAGTAATTGGCCATGAAGGCTTAGGGGACAGATGCACTGGTGTGAACCTGCCCTGCAGTATTCAGGTGTAGTCACCTCTTTCTGTTACCTGCACTATCCCAGAAAAAAGTAATTGGCCATGAAGGCTTAGGGGACAGATGCACTGGTGTGAACCTGCCCTCCAGTATTCAGGTGTAGTCACCTCTTTCTGTTACCTGCTTCTGACCTGTAAATATGTTCAACCCTTCTCCTCTCTTTGTGGCTCCCATGAGATTGACCCAGAAGCAGTAGCAGAGCTTTAGAAAACCCTCTGTGGCAAAGGTGGGATTTGGACCAATACAAAGACAGTGGTCAAAATAACTGTTTTGAGGGTTTTTTTGCTTTGACCTCCAGAAGTGACTTCAGCAATCTGCTGACACCCCTGCTCAGGGCTCAGCATCAGGATCCCTTTTGTATTCCTGGGGCAGCAGTACCTGCACCTTGAGAGCAGGGCTGATATTTCTGAAGACCAGGGGCTGAAGTTTTAGGTTAAATTTGAGGTCAGGTAGAGATATCTGCAGTCTGATACGTACTATTGGAAGGCTCCTTGCTGATTTCAAGCCTGATTGTAGCCACACAGACTGCTCAGACCCTGGAAACTTGTGTGCCAGGGGAACTGGCTCCAAGTCAAGTGGTGTCTCCACAGGTAGCTAGGCCAGACAGAGCTGCCTTCAGTCACTTGGCTCTAGAAATTTGAACCCAGCTAGAAAAGACATAACTTAAAATGACCTACAAGCCTAAATTTCACACTCACAAGTAAGACAAGGCATAACCCAGTGGTTTTGAGAAGTGTCTAAGCACTCAAATCTGTAGAATAAATGTCTGGTTTATGAAAAAATCCATGAGAGCAACTCAATCCACTTGGGACCACAAGCACTAGAGACGGTGTCATTGCAAAGCTATGGAATTTGGTCACCAGAACATCCAAATAATTCCTAAAAATTCATGTAGATACAGATGCATCCTTGTCAGTGTTTTAGTCCTGTGACACAGGAACAGATGTGAATAGATGTCTAGAAAAATTCAGCCCCAGATCTTGCCTGATCACAGTCCTTTGGTTTGTAATGGTGGCATCAACAGGGGCAAGCAAAACCCACCAGGCTGGCATTCACGGAGCTACGAACAGCCTTCCCCACCACAAATGCAAATAAAACCACACCTGGAGCCTTTCACTCATTTTGCAGAACACACTCAGATTCACCAATTATTTTGATTTTAAACTAAGGGAATTAGATAATGGGAGAAGTATCAGCCCATCAGTAAAAACCTACCCCATCTGTCTCAGTCAGGAGCCCAGGGATGACTGGGAGCAGCAGAACACGACTCTGTTTTCCAGACTGAAACCCTGGAAATGATGGGTGATGCCTCTCCCCTTCCTCCTCTTCTCATCTCCCCTCTCCCTCACAGTCCATGATCCTGCCTGCCTTTTCCTTTTCCTCTGTCCCCCTTCTCCATCATTCCTCGTAGAAATTATTTAACTCCCTTGTATGTGCTCGGGAATTGGCACAGACAAAGCAGGAGGAGTCTCTGGCCGGGGTGATGGGCGCAGGGATAATGCTCACACCTCAGCATCCAACAATAATAGAAAATGCCTCTGTCAGTCTCAATCCCTGGGAGACAGGCACTGCTGAGATACCTTCTGACAATGCTGCTCCAGTCTGATTAGCGTTCACTTATCTGGGATCGTTTTGAAAAGCAAGAGCATTATGCTGAGCTCTTTGTTACTACCAAGCTTCAGAGGGGTGGGGGAAGGCACATAGAGCAGAGCCCAGGAACAGCAGGCAGGTTTGTTCCTTTGTGAAGCTGCTGCTTTTTAAAAGCTTTGCAGGGAAAAAAAAAAAAAAAAAAAAAGAGAGAGAGAGAGAGAAAAGAAAAAATTGATTAAAAAAAAAAAGAGAGAAAGCAATTAAAACTAGAACTTCTAGATAACCCCCCACTAATTGTCTTGGGCCTCTCCCGGGCTTGCAACAAACCTTGCACAATCAATCTTTTGTCTTGCTTGTTTTTTGGTTTGTCTCTTGTTCATCCCCCGTAAACACGGGGAGGGGAAGAGGGTTTTGTGATAGAAGCCCAGGGTGTGTGAGGAGGCTGCATTTCTGATGCTCCTAATTTATTTCTGTTGCTGTAGCACAAGGAGAGCCTGATCTCAGCTGGGATATCTGACACACAACATGCCAGACTGCTGAACAGGCAAGAGCCAGGCAAGAGCATCAGCCACATTATACACAGGGAGATCTGAGCACAGAAAAGAGAAAGCAACTTGCCCAAGGTCAAACAGCGAGCGTGACAAAAACACCTCTGCCAAGGCCCAGTGTTTGACAAAAACACCTCTGCTGCAGATTTGCTGTGTGAATCCCTTCCAGGAGATGTATCCAAGCCCATCTGCCACAGGAGGGTCAGGATCCCTCATTGCCCTCTGTGGGGTACCCCATGCCCAGCAGATCCTCGTTTGCTGGGGTGGATTTCTCTTTGACAGCAAAATACAGAGCAAATTAATTTAAAATTGTGAAGAAAGTCTCCAGCAGTACATGGAAGGAGAGAGAGCTGGTCTGTGCTACTCAGGGGAGCACGGGAGCAAGTGGATGCTCCTTCCCAATGCTTCAAGCCAGGTTTCTTCACTCCAGAGCCCACTGGAGATGCTGTATCAAATCCCATGATGGCCTCAGGCTGATCTAAAACCACTGGGACGAAGTGCTGACACCCTATAGGAATAGAGCTGCTTTCTGCTTTCTCCTTGGAATTATTCCAGGCCCTGTGAGGCCAGTTCCATGTTAGATCCCACAGGCTTCCACCTTGGCAGCTGTGAGGTGGGAGCCTGAGGAGCAGGTTGTCTTCTACAGCCACAACCCAGTGTCCCCTGCTTGTCCCTGGCCATGGGCTCTCTGCTTCTCCTTCCCCTCAAGGGTAATTTGCGAGGGGAGATGAAGAAGCAATCCCAGCACACCCCTGCTGATTGCAAGGCTTCCAGGAGATCTCCAGCATCTCCACCACATTCCCAGCAAATGCCTCCCAACTTTAATCAACTCTGTGAAAAAATTAAGTAGCAGCTTCTCCTTTTAGTTTATGGCTCATGAGAGGCTTTTCTCTGCCTCAAATGTGAAAATGAAGTAGATTTGTTCTCATTTTCCTGCCCTCCATCTTCTTGTGCTCTTTCTACCTTGCTCAGCTTCTGTAAGTTGCTTAAAAATGTAACTCCGCTGCCTTCTAATTTGCCTGATGGAATGTTATTTCAATCATGCTACTAGACAGAACTAAATCCAGCTCTGAGAAACCACTGCCCTCATGCAAACCTGCCTGTGAACACCCTGCACCACCTGGTATTCCTTGAGGCCTTATTCCTCCCAAAGTGCAGCGAGGATCTCAGCTTCCCACAGCTCCCAGCCAGCAGAAGTCCCTGGGGAGCAGGGAATGCAGAGCAAACCAGGCTGCGACACATATGCCCGAGCCCTGTGCTCTGCTTGGTCACTCTCTGTCTCCCACAATCTGTTCCAGAGGAAATGAGGACACCGAGTACAGCGGGGAAGTGGAGCTGCCCTATGGGAAGACAAAAGCCGTGGCGGAAAAAATTGTGCTTGAAGCCAACGGAAAAAGGGTACAAAATGCAGTAGTAGCACCCCTGGAATTACAGCACAGGATGGGGGAAAGGAGGGAGATGGTTGGAAAGGCCCCACAGCTCCTGTCTAAGTGTGCATCCAACCTCTGCCTGCATTGGATGCATAAACCACATGGTCTTAAGCCTCCCGATATTCCCACATCAGCCACTCTCCCAAGATCAAAGGGTGCTTCCCTTTGAGCCTGTGCTTCAGCTCCAGCAGGAGTGTGACTTTGGAAAGGGCTGTGTTAAATCGGGGCCAAAGGAACCGGGTTCACCTAGTTCATACTCAATAAGAGTATAACTTCCAGGCTTTCCAGGGTGACTTAAGAATTAACAATATTGGTGTACCCAGAGCCAGCCCCCTGCCCAAGGCAGCTTGTTTTAGACCTGTTTAAAGGTACCTTGTTTGTTTTCACACTACCAAGGTCAGTGTTTTAGACTGGCAGTGCAGTCAGCAGACAGAAGAGTTCTTCTAGACAATGAAGCAGAACGTAAAAATGAGACTTGTGCTCTAAATCACTGCCTGGAGCATCTCTCCCCCAGTCCCAGTTTGAGGCCATCCAGTTTGGCTGCCTTCCTCTGGTACCTGGTTTTGGTTGTTGCAAATCCTCTTTTATGCATAACAACTGCAGAAGAGTTCATGCCACCAGCACTCTCCACCCAGCACCTCTCAGGGAGCATCACGTGTGCAGGTGAGCTGTGAAAAGAAAATAAAATCAAACTGGGCACCTCCTTGTGGTTTTAGGGACTCAAACCAGGCCCTGAGCATCCAGAGCACCTCTGCAAGTGTTGACTCCTCTAGGCCAGTATTCCCAGGGTTTAGGTTTATCTGGGAAACCCAGTGTCACTGTGGAAGATTCTGTCTCTGGATCCATCCCTCACTGATGTCCCTCCCTGATTTTACAGCTGAGCAATGGTGGAAAGCTCCGAACCTGCATCATCCGTGCCAACACCGTGTATGGGGAGAAGGCGGTGTTCCTCCAGGAGCTGTATTTGCTTGCCAAAGCCAGGAATGGGGTTCTGAACTACCTGGAGCCTGAAAACACGGAGCGTAATCTCACCTACGTGGGTGAGTGGAGGGCTGAGCCCTTTGCATGGGGTGCTACCAGCTTTAGTCACAGGGGGTTTTACACGTCAGCTTAGCCTTAATCTCCCCAGACAGAGAGATGAGAATGGTGAATGAGCACAAATGGGCTTGTAACCACAAAACTTAGACCGGCTAAAGAATTTTTAAAGCAGTTTGTTATTACTACTGTTTTCCTGGGAAGGGTTTTCTTTTTTCCCTTTGAGAAGTGCTCCAGGGATATATGGTGGGCAGAGAGAAATTCAGGCTGTGTTTTTAAAATATTTTTGCTATGACAAGACACTTTTCATTAGAAAAAAATTAAACTATCACTTCTTGTCAAATTCTTTACAGAAGAGGCTGTCCTACATAACCAGTTTTAGCTAGCACAAGGAATTACTCACAAAACCCCTAGGAAGAGTTTGTTTTGGTGCCTTTCAGGGGGTGTAATTCACTGTTAGATCACGCAGGCACTCAGTGATTTCTGTGCAGCACACTTACATGTCTTTTTCCAAAAGTGCAGATAACAGTATTTTGAAAATGCTGTTAGAGGAGAATCAGGCCTAGATAAATCAAGTGACCCCTTCAAAGGCTCACAGCAGAGCCAGGGATAAAACCCTGGAGCACTGCCTTCCATTCATCCTGCTCTCACTACAAAACACTGCCCTTTTGCTTCGCATGAACCAGGATCACAAGGCACATTAATTGTCCAGCTCAAAGGGGACACCAAAGGTTTAAAGGATCTTGGAGGCCTGGATTAACTACTCAGTCTCTCTGCAGCACAGCTGAGCACACGATGAGTGCCTCCCTGCTTCCCAGCACTGAAGCTGGCAGATCCAATGCATTCATTCCACAGTAAACAGGGAAGCTGAGCTCCTCCTGAACACCTGTTTCTTTCCCTCTCTTATTTCTCCAGGGAATGTGGCATGGATGCATGTCCTTGCAGCAAGGAACTTGCAGCTGAAGCCAGACTTGCTGGCAGGACAGGTGTATTACTCCTATGACGACACTCCAAGCAGGAAGGGTTTCCTGGTCAGGCACCAGCTGCTGTCCAGTGCAGATCCCTTGGTGAGACTGGGCTCACACATCCCCTACTGGAAGATGTGGTTGATGATACAACTGCACAGGATCATCAGGGTCATCCTGGCCCCTTTCTGGAGGCCACAGCCCTTCCTCAACCTGCCCCTGCTGAACACCATAGTCACCACCTTCTCCTTTGAGACAGACAAGGCCGCCAGGCATTTCAGGTACAAACCTCTCTTCACGTGGCAGGAGAGCAGGCTCAGGACTGCACAGTGGCTGAAAGCAGCTGCAGGGAGCCTGGGACCCCCAGAGACACATGAAAAGAAGAACTAAAGAGCACTTTTGGGGTAAGGAGGTTGCTTATCACACCAGCAGGTTTCTTGCTGCTGCAAAGAACCTGCACGGATCTTTGGCAGAAGCTTTGCAAACACAGAAATCCTGGTACAGAAACAGAGAAGGAGAAAAACTCACAGGCTGCAAGTCCTACCCTTGCCATGCCAAAATCTCAGCTATTTTGTGTCCCATGGGCATTTGAAACCTTCCCTGCACACACATGGGGCTCGCTGGCCTCCCTCATTCCCATGATGCCACCACTGCTCGGATGACTTGTGGGAACAAGAGAGAACAAGCTCAGGTGGGAGACAGTGCCCAGCAAACACCTTTTTGGTAAAGTCAGTGAACCAGTTTTGTTTCAAAGCCTGGGGAGCCACAGTCCTGGACATTTGGTGGGGTAGGTCTGGATCAGACACCGAAGGGCTCTTCAGTGATAGTTTTGGGGAGGACAAGTAAAACCCAGCAGGTTCTTGCTCAGATTTAGGGTTTAATAAAAAGGAAAAAAAAAATTATTCACTTTTCCAAAACTGCCTTTTGCAAGATGCTTCCTGTTATTCTTAACATGTGGAATATTTAATATCTATTTTGAAATACTTTCCCTCTAAAAGGAAAACCTCCGATCTCTTGTCCTAACAATGCATAGGCTGACTCAACTTTTAATTGTATGGATGGAGAACTGATGTCTACAAGCTTAAAGGTGGGATTCACGTAGTTTGTAACTGCAAATCTCTTACCTCAGAGCACTCCAGCAGCAAAGCAAAGCAGATTAAAGCCCATGTTCAGCTGCTGTGCTGGCAGAAAGCAACTTCAAGTGAAGGCCTTAGGGGCTGCATTTATGCTAAATAACGTTTGAACTCCAGGAGGAAGAGGTCATTTCAACTCATTCCATGGCACTGGAGCTGCACAACCCATCTGGGAGCAGCATTTCACAGATGATATTTTCCTCACACAGATGGGGCAGGCACTTCCAGGAGATTCACAGCTAAACTGTGGTTTCTATCAGTTTATCAGCTTCTCTATTTTTAAGACTTGCAGAGAGGCTGGTAAATCTACATTATGCACAACTGAGATTTCAGTTTTCTCTTGAACTTGGAGGAATGGGATATTTTACAATACTGGCTCAAATCTAAAATTACTTCTGTTGATACCACACTTCTGTGTTCTGGGAATCTGTACCCATGTCTCAAGTGTTCCTGGAGTAAAAGTGTGCACATGCACAAATAGAAGCTTATTTTAATTACAAGTGCCCTGATACTCCTGGAAAAAGCAAGTTTCAGCACGGCATCCTTGATAGAAATGATCAAAATTCGCTTCCTGTTAGTCCTGGTAATTACCCAGGAAGGAAAGTGGAGCAATACAGCGAGAGCTGCCAAGTTAAATTTGCTGAAATTCGCACTCATGAGAGAACTCTTTTTCAAAATGGGCTTACAAATCAGAAATCAGTTGCTCTGGTAATTCATTACTAAGCTCATATAACAAATAAACTTGGCTCAAACTGTTGCAATGTGCTCACAGAGAATTTGAAAAGGTGAAGTGTGTAAGTTACCAGTTCCTTACTATTTTTCCTCTTCCATTTGTGCTGGGGGGGTTTAAGAAAGGGGATAATAAGATTTCTGATTTTTCTATATTCACTAAAATTCTCTTTGCAGTTTTTGCCATTATCCAAATGGTAGCTGACAGCTCTGAGAATGTGACAAACAAATACACCCTCAATTCCTTGTGCATATCCCAGAGCAGTGCATCAGCGTTGGCCTCAACAGGTTTTGAGAACTCTGAAATGATGGATTTATCTTGCCAAAAAAGAGCCACTGGGTGGAGCTGCGAGGCTGGGAACAGGTACCTCCTCGTGGAGCCTCTCTGGGATCGAGCTGCATTCTGCAAGGACTGAAATCCCTGCCCAGGCAGCGAGGCTGAAGGGTCTGTCCTCAGTCTGTGGCACTGGGAATTCTGACCTTCCCTCCTCTGGCTGGAAGCTGTCACCATTTTGTCTGCATGGAACCCTGTAATCAAAGAGACTGAGGAAATTATTTTTTCCACTCAGAGCTCATTAGAAACGAATAAAAATTTGCTTTTTATTTTTAAAAACAGAATGAAATTTGGCACTCTGACCTCTGAGAACCCTTGCACAAGTACAACAGGCTGATGCCTTCAGTCCCAGTCCCTTGGTAATTCCTTTGTGGGATTTGGAGCTGCTGCAGATATCAGATGGGAGAGTTGTCAAGCCCCAGCACCATCCCAGAGATTAATGCCTTACAAGCTTGCCTGCTTTCATAAACCTTGCTGGGAACCTCATCATGCTTTTGTTCCTGTCCTGCTCATCATCACCTATGATTCTGATGCTTATCAGGGTGCAGATGACATGCAGGATAAGCAGCAGGGGTTTTCAAAGGTAGTTAAGCGCAGGATTTTTCAAAAGTATCTGAATTAGCTGGCTGCTCAGCTTTTTTAATACCTACTCACCTCCCAGGCTTTAACAAAAGCAACCAGAGGATTCCCTTTCCCTGGTCATGGTAGAAATAGAGGAAAAAGTTAGACAGCAAAGCCTCTGTGCTATTTTCCAAAAAGATGAGTAAGCTTCCTTTGGCTGCCCTGCCTTTTGGCTCCTCCAAGCTAATGCTGCTGCAGACTTCCTGTTAGATCCTTGATTTTATCAGATTATAACTTGTTTTCCCCTGGCAATGCTTTAATTCTTTCTACTGCATTGGGTTGTCATTGGCTTTTCTTTTCAGGGTCTCAGCCCTATTATGTAACAGCAGCAGCAAAAAAAAAAAAAAAAAAAAAAAAAAAAAAAAAAAAAAGAAAAAAATATTTCAGATCTGTTTCTACTTCTGGAGAGGAGCCTTTGTGCACAATTACTCATGCAAGAGATTCAGCAGGTATAACTGCTTCCCCCAGGGGCTCCATTATATAATTGGATTTCAGCCATACAAATTAAATCCTATCTTACCCCTTAGTTAAGCCAGGCAGTAAGTATTTAATGCTAATATCCCTGACAACTATTGCAGGGAGAAGCAGAGCTGAAGCACAGAGGAGACAGATGCTGGCAATCTCTGCCACAGGAGCAGGGAGGATGAGCAAGGAGTGACACCTCCTTGTATTTTCAACATGGCTAAACTTCCCCAGGATGGGCCGTGGCTCAGCTGGAGTCGTTGTGTGAGCTGGAACAGGGTTCTCCCTCAGTTTTCCATGTTCCAGGAGTGCTCCCATGTGCACACTGAGCACTCACCCCCCAACACACACACTTCAAAGAGTCACATGCCTAACCCTGTTTGAGTCTCTCTGGAAGTCTCTGTTCTTGTGCAATGTCTGAAGGAAGCAAATTCAGCAATATTAAAACTCAAGCCAAACAGAAAACCAAGCAAAGAATCCCCAAATTAAAAAGAAAATCCCAGCTGAGTTACTCATTCATCTGCATTTTCTGCCTTGGTCTTCTCCTGGCATGTTCCTGTGAGACAAAGCCCTCTGGGCAGAGCCCATCTCTTTTGGTGTCTGGTACATCAGTCACAGAGTCAGTGCATGGTAATAAAGCAAAATAGATTCATGGTAGGAGTTAAACCAGTCAGTCTGGTCCTGTAATTGGAACATAATCTCATATTGACAGTGTTTAACTCAGGATGCGCAGGGAGCAGATGGCTCCATGCCAGGTCCCCACCGGCCTGCAAAGACTGGAAAGATATTTTCCAAGTCCAGCTCCTGAACCTCATCTGAGATGTCAGAAGCTTTGCTTCCCCAAAAGGGCCTTGAGCCCCTCACTAATCCTGGGTAAAGCCCCAAATGCTCCTCTTCCCCAGAGCCCACAGACAGCCTGGCTGCCAGGAGCTGCCTTGGGAGCACTGGGACAGAGTGGAAACAGCATCCAAAGGGCAAAAGATCCAACATCTGCTGGGCCAAACAGTCCCAAACTTCTCCATACCCCTGGGAGCCTCTCCTTGCCAGGCAGGGACCTGCCTGTGACATGAGGCACAAGCCCACGAGTGCTCTCAGTGCCAGGGTCACCCACCAGTATCACCTTGCCGCTGCTTTTTCACCTCTAAAAGCTTCAGTGGCACAGTTAACCCCACAGAACACACAGGCAACAGTGACGTATTCCTTTCTACGAGCCCGAAACGCTGAGCTAAAGCAGGTGAGAGGAGAGGAAGCACATTTATTCCAAGACTCATCCTATGGTAGAGTGAAACAGTCCAAGTGCCGACACAGACTCAGCTTTCCAAGGGTGCGGGAGAAGAACACCAAGCTTTTATAGCTGCTACAGGAACTTTAAATTGATTTTTCTCCATTTCAGCAATTAATTCCCATTAATCAACTTACTGTACAATGCTGCACAATAATTCACAAGTTTTATGTATTATATGAATAAAATTGCACATATATTTTTATGTGATTTTCATTTAATTGAATTCCAAGGAGATTTATCTGCCAGGTTATTAATAAATCTTAATATGGCCTATAACACTCAATTGATATTTAATTAACCTGCAATAACTGCCTTGTAAAATGTAAATTAAATGCTTTATTTTTTCCAGGCATATAACGCTAAATCAAATCCTTCATTCTACCAGCAAAGCAAAAATAAGTGGGGAAAAAACAACATTTCAGGCAACCAAACCTTAAACCTGCAAATATTTGATATTTAAAGAGGTTCAAACTGGAAATGAGATCCATGCTTTGTAATCGGTTCTTCTCTCGCGGAAGTACTTTTCCACTCTCCCCACTTTTAAAGATCACAGAATTTGGGTGGATTTAGATGAAACAACAAAATCTCAGGAGGCTTGAAGAGAAGCGAGAGGCGCCCATTACTAATAATAAGGTTGCGAATTCCCGTAGGTATTGTGGTATTTGGCATTTTTCTGAAAGTCTTGGCTCCTAGAGTCACATTATCAAATGAGAATGTCAATTTTCATTTAAAACCAAAAAAAAAGAAAAGGAAAAGGAAAGATATTAAAGCCCTTTGATAGGGGAAGTTGGCAAACCTGAATGTCAAAGGCATGAGAACTAAGAGACAAAAATACATAAAATTTGATCCTTATCTTTAAAAGTATCAGAACTTTTTGAGACTGAGATGTTTGAGAACTGGGAGGTGGCAACAAACGCTCAAAACAGCCTTTACAAGAAAAGAAGAGAACAATCCAAATTATATTTTAAGATCAAACTCTTCTCCTCCCCCTCCCCTAGCAATTTACATAGATCTACATTAAATACTGCAAACTGCAAAAACAACTGGTTCTGATTTCCAAACCAGGAGAGCTGGCTACCTTTACAAGGTGATTTGAAAACTTCAGGAGAGTATGGCTGTCCAAAATTGATGTCTATAAGGTTTTACTGCCACAGCATCTAAACTTAGTATATCTTTCTTTTTTAATGTGTGGAGGGGCCAGTCTGTCTCTCAATATTTCATTAAAGAGGGTATTTCCACCAAAGGACAGTAACCCTCACTGTCTGTAATCTGTCTGCATTAGATCACTTTAAAAGGTATTAAATGGAAATCAAAAGTTAAATGTACCATGGATTTTAAGGGTGTCACAGCACGGAAGAATGAAAATGAGGAGAACGGATTCTGACTTGCAATGAATGAACAGAAATAAATCCAGAGCTGCTGGAATGGGAAGCCTGTCCCCACTCACTGTTCATCCTCTCCAGTCACTCATCCTCCTCCTCCTGCACCACCCCAGCCCAGGGCAGGAATTCCATGGGGAGCTCCTGAGGCTGAGGGAGATCTGAGGTGATCCCAGTTCCCGCGGCAGCAGGAGGGGATGTGATCCTGCATCCCACAGTCCCCCAGGGCTGCCAGGACCTGCACTGCTTACAAGGCACCACTGCCCAGCCCCAGCTTGGCCACTCTGACTCTTTGCTGCCTCACCACAGGAGCACCCGGAGCAGGGAGTCAGCACATGCAAGTGGCCTCATGTCACAGGAATTGACTGGAATTTTGCAGACTTGGATTTAATCCCCAGCTCCAGCATAGACTCACTGGATTTTTGTGCTGGTTTTTGCATTTACAGCTGGTTTCTTCCTCTCTCCCTCTCTCTGCCTTTTATGATTTTGGTAATTGATCAGGAATGGTCTTTTCTTCTTCTTTTACCCTTCATCTTTCTAGAGGAGGAGAACGTATCCCACAGATGTGGTGTGCGAGATCTGCTGTCAGCTTGTGGACCACAGCCCCTCCCCAAGGACACTTGCGTTTTACTCCACTGGATAGACATGGTCACGGTAGGGAGTATTTTCCCCCTTGAAGCGGGTTTCTACCTGAGCTGAATCCAGCACTTGTTAAGGCCTGACCATGACTGACAGTTCACATTTTGCTGGGTAGCACTTTTGATCAGGCAGAGTCACCTGGGAGCTGCACCTAGAGCAGCCACAGGAGTCCCATTCACTCACAGGCTGCTCCTAACGAGGCTGCTGGGAATTAAATCACAGCGTGAGGAGCAAATGGAATGGGTCACAACATAGTTAGGACTTGACACCTACAAACCTCCTCATAGAGGTTTTACCACAGAGTTTTCCTGAATGCAGGACTGCTGGGCCCCCTGTGAACACCCTGTTTTTGGGGATGTAGGAGCAGACTCTCCATCACCTGAATTACTTCTCTGCTCTGCTGTCTGGACAGCAACCAACATGGTTGCCCCATAGTCACAGCCATGTGACTATGTCCTAGTCCTAATCCTAAACCCCTTTTTGACCACACTACCCTCATCTTAAATCCCAGCTCCAAGCTCTTTCCCTTTGAGAAGCACAGCAGGCTAAGTATTCCTGACATTTCCACGATGCTCAATGTCACCTTTTGTACAGGATTCTCACAGCAACAGCCTCGCTGGGGACAGAGGGAATGCCCCTGATAGCGAACCTGATACACAGCTGGTGACCAAGAAGCAAAGCATCCACAGTCCTGCTGCCGCTGATCCCACTGGGAGCAATCCCAGTTACTTACACAGAGATAGGGACTGACTGTGGGGGATCCCTAATGGGAGACAGCACTTTTGAGTTCTGCCTTTCTCAAAACTCGCATCTGGAAATGAGCAACTGAGCAAGAACCAGCCCCACGAGACACATCCAAACCAGCCCATTTTAGCATTGGGCACATGCCCTTAAATCACACAGCCAAATGATTCTGATTCCACACAAACCTCTCACTCTTTGGATGGTGCTGCTGCATCCTGTCCCTAAATCCATCCCCACGCCCTGCACCGGGACAGGAACAGGGGGTTTGACACCGAAGATAAGAACGAGGTGCCTGATTTCTGTTCCATTTCAAAAGGATTTAGAAGCTCTGCTCCCTCTCAGAAACCTGCCCAGCCTCCCTCAGAGGCTGTGCACAGGCTTGACATGACACCAGATAATGTTTGTGGGCTCCGGCACAACTGGGGATTACTGCTCTGAAAAGGAGGACTTGCTGAAGTGGCTGTGGTTTAAGGAAGGATTTGAAAGGGGAGAGAAGTACAGAGGGAAGCTGTTCTAGACACTAAGTCACATAAGAGAAGGCTTAAAAACCGAGAGCAGGAGGAAATGAAGGGATCTGAAAAGGAAGGGATTTGGGATAAATTAGTGGAGGAGGAGGGGAAACGTCAGCTAGCAGTGAGATTACATGGGGCAACATGTGAGCTCCTTCAGCCCTTCCTCTTGGGGTGACTGGAGTGATGGGAAAGGAGAGAGGCACCAGTGAGCTCTGGGCCGACTGCAGGAGGAAAATGGGCAACCCCACACTCCTGGTGGAAAGTGAGGGAATTTGGTGAAATGACAGCACCGCTTGCTCAGATCACAGAGTAACTGATGGTGGGAACTTCTTGCAGGCAGCTCTAGCTGAAACAGGGACCGAAGTACAGCCAGTGGGTTTCCAAGGACCACGGCACAGGTCAGGAGAGGCGTAGGGAGGAGCAGGAAGCTGAGAGATGCTGGTGGAGGGTAATGGTGTAATGTTCACTCACCAGGCTGAATTAAACAGAGCTGGCTCTGTTCACGGATTTTCCTGCACTAGTTTGCACTGGTTATCACAGATAAGCCACATTAATGCAACTCTCTTATGATGTTGGGAAACCTCAGTAATGGAAATTAACTGCTCTGCATGGACAGATGAATGGAAGTTACACAACCGCTGCCTTATTTCCGAGAAGCACAGCAATGTTGAGTGGGTGCAGCCAAATTTAATAGCTGTTATCAAAACCAAGGAAAGGACTTCCATTCAAGAGGTAACCAGGAGAAAAGCAAAGACTTGGGAGCGTTGCACAACCATAGCAGCTCTGGACTCACACCAACAGCAGTAACTCCAGTGCTGGAACAATGCACCAGCTTTAGTGCTTTGACATGTGGCCAAGGGCCTTACAAAACACCTCAAACAGTTAATGCAAATCCATATTACCCGGCCTATTAATGGCCTGTCATTGCCTGTCTGCAGATCACTATTTGGTGCCAGTAAGCTCTAGATTTCCTTAACCAGTTATCCTTAGCTGACATTCCTAGCACTGGTGGGATTCCGTAAGGCCCTAAAATCTGAAGGACCAACCTCTTCTCTACCCATTGAATCACCATTCCCCCATCTCTGGCCTCAGTTTACTTTTCCATTTAATGGGGACAACATCTTGGACCTTCACTGTAGTCATGGGACATTCATGTCCAGCTGGTTTTGGAGCTGAATAACTCAAGCAGACATAATTTTGAATTTCTCATTGTCTCAATTGAGGTTTTAAACCAATTCTTACAATCTTCCACACACATGACAAAATGATCAAAAGCCACTTGCAGCTGGTTTTAAATGTGCACCAGACTTTACTGAAACCTGGTGTTTCTGGCCCATTTGCAGAGGACTTGGCAGGGAGGACAGGAGAAAAACTGCATTTCCCCTGTCTCCGCTCCCTTGTCTGTTAACGTGAAACCTAAAATACTCCCCTCCATTTTGGATCAATGTCACATAACCTCATTTCCTCAGCTTAGGAAAAAGCCTTAGATTTTATATGTTGCACTAAAATATGTCAGCACTGCTCAGTTAATAAACAGTGCTAAATCAAAACCAGGCCCCAGTTCGTAGATCATGTGAGCAATGTCAAACATGGGGAGTGATACCACAGCAGAGATGTAATGGACAGGCTCCTTAGCCCGGGTTTACGGCTGTGAAAGAGAAAAACCTGGTGTTCAGTCACTTCTTTTTCACCAGAGGCTGTCACACAATCTCTCACAGCTTTTTGGGTTATGTTTATTTTTCCTGGGGTTCCCAAGGGCTCTACCTTCTGATCCCCCTGCAAAACCTCCTCTGTGACTACCCAAAGGACTAACCCCTGACTTACAGCCAGAACTTGAAGCTTTAACTGCACGTTAGAGCAGATCCTTACCTGATAAATCAGAATATCCCCCACCCATTTACACCCACAGAGGAAACAATTTTCACAATTCAGAGGAACAAAGGCTTGATTTTCTTCTCCATGTTGACTTTTCCTGTGTGGTGACTGTTAAAGCCAAGAAACTTCTCTCCCCCTCACTTGTCAGCAGGACATCCCAGCAGCTTTCAGGGCTGGGATTCAGCACCTATGGCCACCCTGGCCTGGCAGAGCCACTCCCTGCCACAACCAGGCCACACTGCAGTTCCTATGGGCTCTGGTGAAATTAAAGGAATGAATCCCGTCCTCGTTAGTGCCACCTCCTAACCAGCATCCCGAATTTGGGAGGAAACAAGGAGGAACATGTCTTAGAGGCTGTCACATGTGGTCATTCATTATTCCCTTGTTTCTGAAGACCACCATGAACAGATCCACAGACCCCACTTACTGCTCCTCACACCTGAAACATGACCAATTACTGTGTACCTTTGGAGATTAATAGTGAAAATGCTCCTCTCTCACTCACTGCTGGGAAGAAAATGTTTTTGGAAAGCTGTTCCTGTCATTTGATATTGTCCAGTTTTTCCACTGAGAAAAGCCAAATGTGAAACCTAAGGGCTGGTTCAGTTTTTCCCTTGGCAATACCCAGCTAAAGGCTGCTCAGTGTATCCATACACCTCCTCCTGCTGCTCCTGAAAACTGCCGTGGATGAACACAGGGGTGCCAGCATGCAGCCGGAGCTGGGCACAATCCAAGGCCACCCGAGTGTCATTCCCAGGGGGTTACCGGAGGGAGAAATCTCACACAAGTGTCGATCCAGCTACGCATAAACACTTGCAGTGTTGCAGCAGGGAACATCCCAGCTCTGGGAGAGAGGGAGGATTACAACAGTGCAAGAACTCATCCCTGCCACTCTCAACTGAAAAACAGCCACCTGAAAGTTAGAGTTCAAACTTTCTGCTGTGGTGAATGGAGAGGGAAACTGGCACCTCTGGAGGGCCATATCCCTTCCCAAGACACTTGTCTGAGACAGGGAGGGTGGACTGATGCTGGAGGTGCCAGTGTCTTTCAACAGGGACTATAAAAGGAACCTTGATGATTATCTTGGACTTTTAGGCAGAGTCAGTTGAGGTGAATCTTTGTTGGACTGAAATCAGTGGTGGTTTCACCTTTGCCTTCAATGGGGCTGGGTTTTCACCACGGTGATCTGAACAGATCAGAAAAGAAAAACAGAACAGGGAAACACATCTATAAGGGAATGAAATATTTATTTTCCCCGATTCACAGAGAGCAATTAAGATGTAAAGAGATTAGTGGAACTCTTCACAGTCACTGAGTGGGCTTATATTGAACAAGAAAGGAGGCTTTGGAGTCTGCAAGCACAACTTGAGCTCTCAGGCACCCTGCCTTCCTCCCAGGAAAAGCATCATGCAAATGTGAGGAGGAAGGAATCGCGGCAGACATGCCATCTGGGAGGATGATGGACAACAAGCTGACTAGGAATAAATAGCAAAATATAATAAATTCCAAACCATGCCAACAGCAACTGTTGTGCTATGAATTAACAGTGCTATTAAATGTTTACGCACACACTTCTGTCAGCACCTGTCAGCATTTATGCAATACATACGTTGGCAAATCTGTATTACGTTATTTCTTGCAAGTGATCTGCATTAATACTGCCTGTGCACATGTTCAAGCAAATTGCTACACTTCTTTTTGACCTATCCATGTGCAAAAGGTGCAGCAGTTCACAGGATTTTATGCTTATGCAGCAAATTCGAGGTATATGTGCCAGGCAGCAGAGCAAGACTCGGGGATAGAGGGCAGCAAAGGAAAGAGAAAGAGGAGTAGGGAGGAACAAGGGACCTGGAAAGGCCCGGGCCAGGGCTGGAGGATGCCTGAGGAGATGGTGGTGGGCTTAGGGCAAAGCTGAGTTCAACCCGAACCCGGCCAGAGAAGGGGAGTCACACTCTAAGCCTCCTTGAGCAGGAAGAAAAGGATAGAGGTGGGGGGAAACCCCAAAATCCAGCCCTAAACTGCAGCCCCAGTAGAAAACGCACCTGGCCAGGGCTCCTGCTAAACTCGTGCTGCAGGGAACAGTTATGCCATAGCCAGTAGGATGTACCACAGTGCTCTTCCTGTAACTTTCCCCCTCTGATTCCTTCCTTTTGCTCTCCCTTCCCCCAGCCCTGGGAGCAGTAGCAGGCGTGGAGGAGAGAAAAATGTGTAATTAAGGGAGTTGCCACTTGCTGAAGCTGGAGCAAAAGAGAGGGTTTGTGGTGACAGGGCTAAATCTGGGACCCACCAGTGGCTGCTAATGATGAGAGCTGTGGTTTCTGTGCCACCCAGGCAGGAGCAGAGGCAGAAAAAGCTGGTGGTTGCAAAAGGGGCTTTTGTGCCCCACCTCTGCTCTGTGCAAGCAGATTTCAGAGGCTTGGGGACATGGGATGCTCACAGGGATTTTCAACAGCCCAGCGGACACAGGCAGGGCAGTGGGAATGGAAACAAGGTCACAAGTGATGCTTGATGTGGACATCCCAGCTCCGTGGGCAAGTTTAACCTGAGCACAGGGCTTAGGCCAGGGAACACTGGCTCTGGTTCTGGAGCTGGTGCTGCAGAGGAGGACAAACATGCAGGGCCTTCCAGGGCTGCTGCAGCACCTGCGAACTGCTCCTGTTCTCCCTCTCCTGTTTGTGCAGAGACACCATGAACTTTTGTCTTGTTACCCTCGATTTGTTTGAGTACCAAAAGCAGCAGCCAAAACAGGTATTTAAAGGAGCAAACCTTTCGAGTTGCTCCTCCTGGTCTCATCAGGAGAGATTTTTGTTGAAACTGAAGCCATTGCAGAGCCCCAGCCCTGCTGTGAGCTATGGCAGGATGCAAGAAAGGCAGAGTTGGCTGATACCAGCAGTGTACCACACAGCACCCCATCAAGCTTGGCTCGAGCTCTTGACTTGCAAAGACCATTTGTGCTCAGCGCAACCCACTGAAATCTAAAATGTGCGTGGCCATTTTGCTGGGTGAATTAAACGGGATTCAAAGACAGCAGGGAGGGAAGTGACTTACCCTGGCCATATTTACCCTCAGACAACCACATTAATTCATCAACTATATTCCTGTGTCTTTAAACACATGATTTTGACTCAAACAGGCTTTTATGCTTTACATTGGAATTAACATGACAAGCGATTAGCAGATCATCAAGAATAAGACTTCTCTTAATAGTGCTAATAAAAAGAGGAGATATTTTTAATGCAGTTCCTAGGATTAATAATTGCCATTCTGATAGAGTCAGAATTTCCAGCATGAGCCATTCCCTCCATAGCCACAGGTGCTGCAGATGGATGAAGCAGCTCAGAGGAGCTGAAGTTGATCACATTTTCCATGTAAAAGGGCACAGTAATTACAACTGATGAGGGTGCTGGAGCCAAAACACTGGGTCTTGGTGGGGAAAAAAAACCCCAGATATGTAATCAACAGGGGCAGCCACAGGAGAAGTTTTAAAATCCTTATTTAAAAGCACTTAGCAGTAGCATGTTATGCTCCTCCAGGTACTGAGTATGAGGACATTAAAGGAGAGGGAGGAAGTGTCCCTGGAAAGTGCTGCTATACAGGGGACTCTTCAGTGGAATTCACTGGAATTTTCAGTGCTCATACACCTGAAACTCATGGGGTTTTTTTTCCTTCTGTTTAAGGAAGGCACAGAATATTTTAATGCACCTCCAAGATTAAGTGGAGAAGTGAAGAGGTTGCTGTTTAAGATTCAGTTTTGAGGACTGAAGGGATAACAGCTCTACATCCCCATCCTGGAGTTGAAATATCCTTGCAAAACAGAAACATTAAGTTTAATAATGTACGTGTGGATTTGTGTCTTTAAATAGCATTTGCTTTGCTGAAAAAGATGCAGAGATCTTGTCTTGAGGATTAGTAAATTGATGGCATCTAAAAGCTGAATTTCCAAACGAGTTCAGCCCCCCAGTCTGCAGAGCAGCTTTGTAGCACAGAGTGATTTCTGTTTGTCTAAATGAGTGTTAAGATCCTTGGAAGTCTTTACTCCTGGTTGTGGGTTCTGCATACTTTAAAACACGCCCCTGGTCTCTTCTAACACACTGAACCCCAAGGAGAAATACCAGCAGGGTTAGAAACCACCACCAGATATATTTTGAGCTTGATTGCCTGCATTATCTTAACACCCTGTTGCTCCAAACCCTCTGAAAACGACATATCTCATCTTTCTATTGTTATTACACCCAAAGGATATGTCTGCACCGCAGCGCTGAGCTGCCCATGCCAGCTCCCAGAGCTCTCTGGAGCTGGAAGCTGGCTCGCTCCGGCAGCGCCCGGCACATTTCCTCGGCAGGAGAATTTGGGCTGCTCCTGCCCTGCTGAAGGTGGCTGTGAAAAAGCAACGGGAGTTTGGCTTGACTCTTCTGGCAACACACGAATGCAGCAGGGTAACCACTCCTGATTAGCTTGCTCCCACACCATCTGTTTTCCAAGACTACATGGACTTCCTGGCACATAGATTCCTGTTCGAGGATAGGAGCTTGTGTACAACAGTTTACCATAACCAGCAAAGCCGAGCTGACACTCCCACCCTCAGAGACAGCAACAGTTTTGCTTGGGTTTTTTTTGGTTTTGGTAACCCTTTGCCTATTTTGCATTGCTGGTATCACACTGCAGGGGGGCAGTTGCAGAGATTTCTGTGCTCAGGGCAGATTTGCTGGCACAGAGTGGAGCATCTCATAGGTATGAGATGTCAAGGCCAAGCTGACGTAGGAAGGAAAAGCTGATCCCCCAAAAGTGAACAGCTTTCAGGCCTCTGCAGCAGCTCTTGAGTGTGTGTCAGGGCTGGAACCTTCCCAGGCTGCAAGATGGGGGGGTGAGGACCTGCAGATCCCCCAGAGGCGCCCAGGAAGGCTCAGCCCAAGGCAGCAGCCTGCATAGCCCCTCTCCTCACACTCCTCCCTCAGTCTGGCAGTGCCGAAGCAGCCTTAACACAATGCAGAACCCAGGCCAAAACCCAAAGCCACTCTGTCTGTCTAACCCTGTCTGGCAGTGGTGCAGTACATTATTACCTTCTGTAATTCCCCCAAGTTATTTAGGGCTGTCTCCTTATTATCTCGATATCTTGGCTCCCATAATAATTACAGACCCAGTTTTACAAGGGCAATTTTTTTTTTCTTGATTAGTTTCCAGGATTCTGTTGTTGCATCAAAGCTGCTGCTCGTTTTTGTATATTCCTGACAGATGTCTACTGGGGGAATTACAGCATGGGCACGCAGAGAGGAAGCCATCCACAGTGAGATTAAGGAAACAAAGAGCAGTTCTGTGAATTTAAAGAAAAAAAAGAGGCATTTCTCATGCACGTGATGCACACCCGTCTGGTCTGATGAGCACACGCACACACTTTGGCACTTGATCTTCTGTGATTTCTCCCAGCTTTTGCCCACCCAGAGCAAAACACATTACAGAAGTGCTGTAAGAACATCCTCTGGTCTTTGCAAGGGCATGGAACAATTAAACTGAATTTGCCATGTCTAATGTCTTACTCTTTCTGCTCTAGCCAAGACTCTAACAGACCTTCACAAAGGAGCTGGTCCTTAATTACACTTTTCATAGCAAGGAAACTTTGGTGAGAAGTAATGAAGTGGCCAGTTAAAAGCAACTCGGGAAGCAGCTGAGCTGGGAATAAAGCAGAGGTCTGCAGAGCCCTTCCATCTTCACCACAAGCTCACGTGTTTGCTCTTCTCTAAACTCAGCCTGTCCACAGTCCTCTGTGATCTGCTGCCTTCACCGGGCCTTGGCCAAGAGTAAATAACAACAAAACACCCTGATTATTTGCACTACAGTGGTGCCTAAAAAAATACTAATTATCCCTAGCAGTGCAGTGCCTGCAGGCCTGAGGTGAGACTGGTACCCCATTGTGTGTTAGGTGTTACACAAAACAGGTTATAAAAAGACGGTCCCTGCCCTGGAGAGCTCATAGACTAATTATGCAAGAGAAGGAGTGGGTGGAAACAAGCTCAGCGAGAGAGAGAGAGAGTAAGTGATTCAATATCTCCCACAGCAGAGCTCGCTGAGCTTCCTGGCCTCTGAAATGATGCCTAACCCACCTGGGTCCCTCAGACAGGAGGGTTCTGGTGCTGCCTGTTGGCTCCCAAGCAACACCTCATGGCTCTGAAGCAGCCTTGGAATGCGCCTCTGGTCTCAATCCCACAGAGGCCAGGCCCCAACAGGGTGCCTGAACAGTGGGAAGAGCTACGGGGCCACCAGGAGCCGTCCCTGCCACCACCACTTCCAGCAGCAGCCAACCCCTTTGCCATGGAAGGGTGTTTTTAGCCACTGCCAAAGGCAGAATATGGGACTTGTTGGACAAAGAGCTCAACGTAGAATGGCAAACCCTGTATGTTAAGGGCTGGTGATGAGTAGATCAAACCGTGTGTCAAATAAATCACCCACTCAGTCCAGAGCCATACATGAAAATACAATTAGAGATTAGCCCATGGAGTGCATAACTGGCAATACGTCAGCTACAAATCATTTTAAAAGCATGTAGCTGATCTAGCCTCCTTAATTCCTTGAGTTGTTGATTCCAATTATCAGCAGCCAAGTAGCAAAAGGTTTTTTATCCCAGGAGATTTCTTACTTTTGGATACAATAAAAGTCAATTTATTCGATGATTACTAGGACATGGGCAGTTAATAGGTTGCGTCTGTTCTTTCTCCCCTCAGATACTTCAGAGTGGATCCATTAACACATTTACAGAGTAGACTTAAACAATAATAGTGCTGCTCCTTCTCTGGGGGTACCCGAACCAACCCACTTTTTGTACAGGGCTCTGGGATGTTTTTTACTATTACAGCTCCAGAGGAATTTACATAATTGGTTATGAATAATTTGTAACTTGTCTAAGAGTGTCCATGTAGCTATCTGATTTACTACAGCTTCCCACTCCAGAACCAGCAGAAGATTTTAATACAGTTTTTAATTGCAAGATCATAATTTAAGCATATCAGTGCTTCCTAATGCAGATGGGATGTGAGACAAACTCCTCTACACAGCCTCCCCCTGTAGCTGGCATCCAGATCCAGGAGAGCCCTGTGAGTGCTGCAGGGCAGGCAGCAAACAGCACTGCCCTAAGTGCAGACCGCTCTTCCTTGCTTTACATGTTTGACTCCAAATTATTTGATTTTTTCAGGGAGAAAGGAAGAAAACCCCTCGTGGTTTAGGTGTTAACCCCATGATGGGGGCGTCTCTGTTCAGGGGATCCCTCTGTGCACCTCTCCTCACTCCTTTAGTCTGACCACAAGAGCAATAATGCATCCTCTCCTTGGCTGCTAGGATGCAGGTAGGGAACACCCTTGCTGGGGATGGATGGATGGATGGATGGACGGATGGATGGATGGATGGATGGGTGGTCTAGGACCAGGTTTATAGGGAAAACAAATTACCTTCATCAGGGCTGGGGTGCTGGGAGAATTGACAATGCAGTGCAAAAGACTTGGATTTTTGAAAGACAACTGCATTTGAACTGCTCCTAAACACTCTCTTTCAGGAATCTGTCCCTGTCATGCAGGCAGGGATAGATAAAATAACCTGATTTTGCATAGGTACAGATAAGTCTCTTGCCTGTACAGAAATCAGAGCTCAAGGCCAGCAGCTGAGGCAGCCTGAAACCAGTGAAATGAACTGGGAGGGCCCCTGCACGAAGGGTGTGTGCCATGGCCTGAGTGCTCTTCTCCACCAGGGCTTCACCCTGGGCCAGGTGTCTTCTGCTCTGTGCCCCTGGGAATGCTCTGTGCCTCAGTGTCGAGGTTCCCATGGCAGATCTTGATCTGGATCTGGAAATTCTCCTTTCCCCAGGCACCTCATCCCACAGGAACCAGCTTTCTGCCAAAACCTCCATCCAATTTGGAAGAAATCAGCCATCAGATCCAGAGTCACTGAGCACCACAGGCTGACTGCACTGCCTCTGTTTCCTAAGAAAATGGCACAAAAAAAGAAAAAAGATTCCACATTTTGACTCAGTTGGAAGGAAGTCTAAAGCACAAGACTGCGACAAACTTTCTCTCATTTTTTCCCTATACGATTTTTTGCTTCAGCAAATGGAATTTAGGACTGTGTCACTGAATCAAATCGCTTGCTCCCACAGGAAGCCTCTTCATGTAGCCCATTTAATTATTAATATTTCTGCCCCCCAGTTCAACAAAATCACAGGAACATTCCTAAATTTGTTTAATTTGAGGCAACTGCTAATCTTCAGCTGCCTCCAAGTGGCATTTCCAAAGACAGAGGCCATGCTGGTGTGCCTCACTGTCTTGGGGTGACTCTATGATGTGTATCCCCTATCACGGCTCTATGCCAAAAAATTAATTTTGTGCCTTTAAACTGAGCTTGAGAGGGGAGAAAAAAAAACCAAACGTCCTTTTCAGAGCAAGTTCTCAAGGACTCAGAGATAGAGACTCCTCTGTGTTCTCCCCAGTGGCGGTAGCACGGAGGGAGCACCTTTGCCTGTCTCTTCAGCCAGTTTTATTGGGTTTTTTTTCCTTCCCTTTTTCTCTGGCGTGTTTCCTGGGACTTTGGTGGTTTTTTTTCCTTTTTTCCCTTCTGGACTGTTTCAACAACATCAGAACACATCAGGAGAACTTTTCTTCAGGCCCAGAGGGGGCCTAAGGCTACCCCCATGCCAGCTCCGAGAAGGAGGGACCACACCTACGAGAGGACTCTTAATTTCTTCCCAGGTTTTCTTGCTATAGTAAGGGGTTTTACTATTTAGCATTATTATCCTTTTCCTGTGTGTTTGTTAATAAATAGGTTTTATCTCTTCCACTTTCCTTCGAGGAATTCTTTTCCTGAACCTGGTGGGGGGAAGAGTGGTTGTAACCTGGTTTTCTCCCAGAGGATATATTGCTAGATTTTGGCCAAAACCGGCACACTCACAAAACACAGGTTTAATAAAAGATGTTATATCTCTTTCTACAAATTTCACTATGCAAAGGGTAAATAATTGCTTAAGCTCAGTGTTTAGTCACGAGAGCATAAGCTTCATTGAGGAGAGTCTCCAGTGAGACTTAAGGATATGCCTAAATGCTTCCTCCGATTTGGGGACTGAACAACTAATTTGCCTTTGCTATGATAGGGCCTTTACTGGATTTTTTTCCATCAGCTACAGTTTCTTTTAAAAAAATTAATCCCATCAAACAACTGAAAGAACCAACTCACTTCCTTCAAGTTTCTTCCCAACATGTATAAAAAAGATGGTTTATTGTCCTGAAACCAAACCCATTCCAGCCTGTCAAAACCTTTCTGTAAGGCAGCAGCGAGCTGAATAATACATTTCACATTAAATTACACAACTGTGTCATGGGGCTAACATTAAAGGTAAGTCATTAATAAAAAGAGAAAATAAAGTGGTCCTTAATTATACAAGACATTAAAAGGCTGAGTGTTTTGCTGCTGCGGCACCCTCGCTTTGTGAGAATAAACGTTTTAAGAGCAGTGTGAACTTTTCTCTGTGGAAATCGTGGCTCTGAGATAATCCCTGCACCGGCTAATGCAGCTCCTGCTGCTGCCATGTCCTTGTGCCCCTCCTGGCTCCTCGGGGCCAGGCCTGTGCCAGTTTGCAAAGCCCTGGCTCACTCACACACCGGGTTTTGCTTTTGTTTTGTTATTGATGGGGGACATTTTCGAAAGACTCAGGTGAAAGCACTTAATAGCTAAACCCCATTGATTTTCTGTAAAAATAGCACATCTTGGTGCTTCTGACAAACATCCGAATACACTTTGGAAACTGGAGCCTAACAGGATAAAGCCAAAAGAGCACAGAGGGAATCCAGGCATGGAAAGCTCCGTGTTAGGGCCAGGTAACAAGGATGGTGGCAGGGAGAGAGGGGTACTTGCAGCTCACGGCCTCTTGTGCGTCAGCAGAGGATGAGGGACACGCTGTCCCTCCTGCTGTCCAGCTCCCAGGTAAACCCACACCTGGGAATCCCCACAGTCCTTCTTCAGTGAGCAAACCCACATGGGGACAGGGTGCTTTCTGCACAGCTCCACGCACAATACTTTCTCTACCCTGCAAGTGACAGCAGAAACTCCTCAGAGCCAGAACTCCTCCAGGAAAACCACAGATTTAAAGCTTTTGGGGACTGCCATAATTTTTCTTGCCTGCAGAATACCTTTGCCCAGCAGAAAAGCAATCCTCTCTGCATTCCTTCCCTGCTCCTCCTTTCCCCTCCAGAAATGCTTCCAGAAATGCAAAGCTCCTGTGTTGAGACCCTGTCACCCCTCAGGGACTGAGCCAGCCTTGCCCTGGGGCACAGGACTGAGACAAGTACCACTCTGGGAGGCTCCCTGGAGCTAAGGAGAGAGCTCTCAAGCAGGAGCCCCAACGCTTCTGCAAGCCCTGCACAGCTCCCACGGGATGCCCACAGTCACCGCCTGGCAGCTGTGCAGGGATAACCGGGAGGGTGCCACAGCAAAGGCTTGGGAAAGGAAGAGTTAAGGACGCTCAGGAATATCCGTGACTTGTGCTAAGGATAACCCTCCTCTGCCCACAGAACTCAGATAAGTGGAGGAACTTTGCATTAACCTGCTTTTGAGGACTCCAGTCAGGTAGGCTGTGGATCCTTCCCCGGGGGCGGGTGGAGCCCGACTTCTCCAACAAAAACAAATTGGAAGGAAAATTTCCAAGGAAACATGAAAGGTTGTGAAAAGTGTTGGTTTGTGTGGAAAATTTTTGTCCTATTTTTCCTGAAAAACCAAATGCCTAAAAACAAACGTATTTTTGGCCAAACCCCTGGGTTTTCAGTATTTGAATTTCTGAACCATAAAAGAAGCACTTTTCTTGGGAACAGCAGATCAAAAAGATCCCCCTAAAATTAATTTCCTTTTAGTTTGCATTTAAATTGTCTGCTTTATTATGGCACTAATTCTAGCTTTTTAATTTTTTTTTTCAAGAAACAAACTCTTCAGCATTGCAGTTATACTGAGATTCAGGAGATCTCTGTGTTGTGGATACAACCTTTCATCAAGGAGACTAAAGTTTTCCACGAAGTTTCAATGCTGGGGAGCCATTTAAGGCTTTGACTCACGTAGCCAAATTGGCCAGGAATTAGTTTGTAAAGAAAACATTAGGGATTTAACCATATGCACGTCCCAAATCACGCCTCTACAATCTAATCAAGTGGGTTTCTTTCTGTAAATGCCAATAGAATACTTGGTACATATTAAAGGATGCTAATAAAATTTACAAGATGAAATGAGATTGCTGCCACGGACACAGTGTGTGCCCCTCCTTTGCACTTTCCAGGCTTCAGCGGCACAGTACAACAAGGTGCATGGAGTGTATTGAAATTAGTTTGAAAACTGGAGGGGTGTCTGGGTGATTTCCTTGTTTGATGGCACTCTCCCTTTGGTGCCTGCTAAATCATCCTTGCCAAACACTATTTACCCCTGGAGCTAACGAAAATGCTTTGAAGAGCAAGTCTCAGCATACCAAGTGTTAAATATTTCACATGTTCAGGGGTAGCCTTCACATTAAAAGATGTCTCCTTTACCTTAGAGTAATTAACACATTTGAACTATCCTGAGGTTAAAGGAAAAAAATAAAAGGTATAAAACAAAAATAAAACAGAAAAAACCCTCAACACCAGGTAAAGACCAGGCACCTGACGTTCACCATGCAGTACATCCAGCACTGCTAATGCTAGGAGATCATGGGATGCATTTGGTTGGTGCCCCTCACAGGGAGAACCCAAAGTCTGGCTGTGCTTCCGTTTATCGCAGAGAAGCTTTGCTGAACTCAGAAATAGTCACTCTGAGGTAAAGAAAAGAAATCAGTAATTCAAAGAACCTTAAAAGGGGTGGTCTGCATCCCCCTACATAAAACCAGCAAGAGACACGCCCTGAGAGGGCCAGCCAGGGCAGGTAGGACTGGCTGGGATACAACAGAGCAACACCTCCATCGATTCTTCTCCAGTGGCACACCGGGAAAACAGCTCGTGCCAAACCATCTCCCATGCTCAGTCGTGCCTGGCTCTCCCAGCAGCACACTTACTGCTCCTCAGGAGCCTTCAGCCAGGAGGAAGGAGCACATTTTTTAGAGAGTCCCCAGCTAAAACACCATCAGTGTGTTCTGGCTCCATTTCAGATCAACTTCCTTTCCACCTCCCATCCCCAGCCTTGGAAACTGAAAGCTCTGATTCATGTGCAGACACTGCTGTATTTCCATTATTTTTAAACACTTATTCCTCCTGTTTGTGGGGTGGTACAGGAATTACTGCACGTACAGATCCCCAAAACATCCACACAGTTTTGTGAGAGCCTTTCCTAAAGCTGGATGGGAGAGCAAGGTGCTGGGGATGGTGGGGATCACCCAGAATATCAGACAGAGCCTTGGGCTTTCATGTGCAACAATTTTGCACCAGTGCAGCATTTTCCATCATGGCCAAGATGGAAATCAGGAAACCAAACAAATCCTGGAGGCCTTGTCCATACAGCCTTGGGACAGGACTCCCACCAAGTTGGATGAGGGTCTCCTGGAGTTTCCTGAGCAGCTCTTGAGCCCACAGTGATGGGCAGAGCACTTCTGGAGCCTTCGGATGAGCAGCTGATCAATAGAGCAGCACCACTACCTGTGTTGCTGCCAGGCCCTTCCCGGAGCCGTGCCTGGCAGGATTCCTGGAAGCTGCTCCATGGAGCAGCGCTGGCATTGGTGTTCTGCCATTTCATCAGCCAAGTGGCACTGAGTCTGTGTCCCTGACAGCTCATCAATGAGGAGGAATATAATAACCACAATGTGGTATTTTACAGGAGATGGGCCTTTAACCAGAGGACCTCCAATCCCTTTTCAGATGTTCATTAAGCCACGAATTCCACATGCGTGGAGATGGTCACAAATATCCAGACCACCACAGCACTGTAAACTCATCTTTGTTCTCGTTGTAGAGACAGGATCTAAGATGTCATGGGCAGGTTAAGTGCCCTGGTTTAATTCCCAGGGATAATAAGGGTAGGCTCAAAGTAGGTCCTCAATACGGAAAAGCTAAATGAGGATGGGTTCTCCAAAAAGCTTTCCAGAAAACCTGGCTGGAAATACCACAATGAAAGCTATAATGTCCTGAAAATAAAAACACACCTGATTCCAGGCCTGAAGGTCACCCTTTTTAAATCTTGAGAAGCCAATGACAGACTCCAGTACAAAACCAGGAATGGGGAGTGCCTTGGTGAAAGCCAGCACCACCAAACCTCAGCAGGGCCATGGTCTCACCCTCTTTCTGTTCCCTCACCACAAAAATATCCTGTAACTTCAAAAGTGGAATGAAATTCAGGTGCCTAAACTCCCCATGCTCTCATCTATCCGTGCACTCAAATCCCACACATGGATTCAGGGTCAGCCTCAGCACACGGACACGGAGCTTCACCCTCCAAATCTTACCTGGTGCTTTTTCCAGCAAGTCTGTCAAAGAGCTCAGATAAGGAATTATTTCTCTGAGCTCCCAGTTCAGTATCACCGTGCCTGAGCAAGCTGCTCAACTCAACAATTCTTGTTTCAGAGTTATAGAGGCCAAGCCTAGCTAATCTTTCTTTATAATTCATTCCCCAAATCCCTGAATAACTTTGGTTGCCCTGCGCTGCCCCTTCCGTGTGCTCCAACGTGCGCCACGCTCCCCGTAATGAGGGAACTAAACCCTCACACAATGGCCTACGTGTTTTATTTCACATTCCCCACTGATTAATGCTGAATGCTTCCATACAGAATATCCACACGCTTTACACTTAATGCTTCAATATCTTTATCTATATATATATACTGCAATAACCTTGCTGCTTTACTTTACAGCTGCCAGTTTGTGCAGATGGCTGTAGAGTATTAGTCACTCCAACATTCCCCTCCTCCTCCTCCTCCTCCCAACAGCCTTGTTCTCAGTCAGCATTTCACATGGCATTTCCTTTCAAGGTATCCATGGCTATTTTTGGCCCTAGAGTTCCTGGTATATTAAACGCAATGAGCCACATCCTCAGCTGGTGTAAATCTGCACAGTCCTAATTTGGTCAGTGGAGCTGGGCCAATTCACAGGAGTGGAAACAGTCCCATAAATCTGTTATCAGAACAATACATTAAGGCAGCTTATTTAAACTACTTCTGCTCTGGTTGTACTTATTTACAGATAACCCACAGCAGGTAAGGCTGATGCTCCTGCACCACAACTGGGGATAAGGATAGGCACCCAGACAGGTCAGTCAAGCACTGCTCTGGTATTACTGAAAAACCTCCTCTCTTTGGTCTCCTTTTGCCTCAACAGTAATTTGTTTTAAGGCCCAAAACTGGTAAAGACCATTTTAATGTAAAAGGGAAACAAAAGTGTAGCTAAAAGCGAACCTTGCCACACCTCCCCATCCTGAACTGTTTCCTGGTTGTGACATCCTCTATTTCCTGTCCAAAAGCAAATTTTTTACCAGTCTCTAGGCTGGCATTTCAGAGCAGCCTGTTTCATACAAAGTCTTCCCAAACTCCTGATAATCCAGCTCAGCAGCGGCTCCATGTACTGTGCCTACAGCCTGGAGACACTGGAGAGGAGCAGGGCACAAGGGAAAAAACCCAACCCATTAGACTCTTGCCTGAGTTCCTTAATGTCTTGAGGTGAATGATTTAGGCTGTAAGAAAAAGCTTCCTGACAACAAGATCTATTAGTGTATGGAATAATCTTCCAAGGGAAGTGATGGAAACACTGCTGCTTGGCACACAGCTAGTGTTTGTCCAGACTAGTTTTTAAATATACAATCCTGAATTGGCAGAGGAAAAGTCTAGTCGAGGTAGTTGCTCTTATCTATCTCCATATTCCAGGATAAATCAGGTCATCTCCTTTGTTCTAGTCTAAAAATTGAGGAATGCACTTAAAACAATTCATGCAGTTTTAATCAGCTATGATCTCCCTTTTATGATCCACATGGGTTGTATCTTATTAAATTAGATATATCTAGCTGTTTCTTTTTAATCATCAAGTTCTTCTAATATAAGGCAGCAGCACTGTCTAGCACAGCTGGCACAACCAGGGCTGTGAACACCTTCGGGTCTCTCCCTGGCTATGCCCCTGGCTCCCAGGAAAGTAAATAAACTCCTACTTAAAAATAAAATCAGGTCACTCCCTAATTTGTTTTTTGTCACTCAGAGAGCCTGGGACTAACTTTGAGAGATCATGAGTGTGGTTCATGGCTCTGGATAAAGTCGCCAGCTGAGGGGAGAAGCACACAAAGGCATGAAGATAGCACAGCATTTTTGTGGTATAAAAACATGGAAAAGAGATCCATACTGCAGGCTGAATAAAGGCTGAGAAGCACTACATCCTGAGAGTGGTGATTTCAGCCACAGTGTTATTTTGAAACATTAAATAATAGTTATAATGTTCAAAACTGGGAAGGAAGGTGAGTCCTGCAGAGAGTTTTGCTTTGAGAAAGACTGGTAGCTGCCCCTCCTGAAAAAAAAAAAAAAAAGATAAAAAGGAGCACATGCTATTAGCACATTCCTTTCTACTGGAATGGGAGGTCTTCCTCCCAGTGCTCCCAGTCCAGCACCCCTTCCTCCCCCAGCAAAGGGGTCACACACAGGATGTCAGCGATGACCAGAGCCCCATCAGTGCTGCTTGTGCATCATCCAGCTGGGTAGGACACGGAGGCAGCACTGGAAAATGGCAAATTCCTGCCCTTTGCCTTCCTGAGGGCTTTGCGTGTGATCCCAGGCACGACACAAGAGCACACAACCCAAGTGAATTCCGAAGGGAACATGGATATGATTCCCTTTGTTTAGTACAGGCCCCGATCCTGAACAAGGCCCCTCAAGGGATGGATTTGTACCCACCACCCTCCAGTGCAAAGAAACCTCAATATCACAGATCACCGACTTAAAGAATCTGCCCTCAACAGATAAAACCTCAGCTAGGAGGTTCTATGAGATTCTCCCCATTTTTTATAATATTTAAATCATTCCTTGAATTCGCCGGAAAGAACTTTTTTAGTAGCACAAAATTATCTGAGAAACAATAAATATACATTGGGATAAATGTAAAAAATTATAAATAAGATACAGAGCAGCCACTCCAGCAACCATAAATTTAGGCATATTTTCTTTCTAAGGTCTCTATATCAGATCTTATCTCCTGTAGGAGACTGGTTTTCTTTCTCTCAACTCCCAAACACTCATCTATTGTTTTGAAAATGAAAAGCCTGACAGCAGAACAGGACGTCTTTAGAAGAACATGTCTGATATGAGAAAGTCACAGTAACTCTGGTATTGCTTAAGATTCCAACACTGTTACTTAGTTCAGAGTCTGCACCGTTACTCAAGGACAAATTTGGTCAAATTGTGATCAAAGAGTGTGCAATGGGTCAGAATACAGGCAAGATGCAATGGATTGAATAGAGGCCACAGTCATATTTGGGGGCACTGAACAGTTTCTTGAGTAGGAACGCAGAATTGAAAATAATGCACGTTTCCTGGAGCAGTTATTTTGTATTTTTGGTAGGGGGTTGTGAGCTTCTTCTAAACATGATGGCAAGGGGAATTCATGAAACATATCAAAGCAGATGTAAGTATTTTGGTTTTTATCAATTGCACTCTGTAGCTGCTTTTTGTGCAAAATAACTTAATTCCTGACTCGATATTCAAAGGGACAAATGTACTACTCCCCACAGTGAGTAGGTGCTCACTCACTGGTGTCTGCAAGCACTGTTTGTTCTTATTTTTGTGTCTGGAGCACTACTGTGTTTAGTGCAGGAGTTCTACCCCTAAAGGTACACATATGGATCTTCAAGTTCTCTGGAAAGCCAAAGCTATTGGGGGCTTCCTGAACTCCTTGTTATCGCTTTGCAGCATCTGGCTCGTGGTCAGCTGTTTCATGTTACTGACTTCTAGATTTGTTTCTGAAGAAATTAGCACAGCGTCCTTCAAATGCTACATTCTGCAGTGGTTTTGGTTTTGATTGGAACATCTCGTTGTTCATCTTGAAATCAAAGTCATTTATGGAAGCTGCAGAATTTTAATGTTCCTCAGACTCAAAAGCATTTGTTTAACCACCACCAGACAAGGAGATGAATAAGAGAGACTGTCTGCTCTTGATTTAGTGGGACCAGATTTTTAGAAGAGCTCAGCAACCAGTGTCTGTCTTCAACACACTTAAAACTCCTTTAGACAGCCTGGGTATTTATTAGTGCTGAAATGAGAATGACTCTCATGAAAACCACGACCTTAGTGAACTGGACAGTTAATACACACTATATATTTCTATATTTCCATCTGAAGGAGGGGATTTATTCATAACTTCAACCTGCAATTTAAAAGCAGCTTTTGAGTCTCATTATATTTGCACTGGTTTTATTGTTCACCCAGAAGGCCCATCTGCACCACTGCTGAGCTGTGAGCTGTGCTCAGGAATTGCTGCCTCCTACAAAATGATATGCAGGAGAAAAACAGAGAGACAGGATCTTCTTAGGTTACTTTTGTTTGAGCCCTACACAGAGAACAGAATAGATTAAAGCAGTGGGAAAATAAGAGATCAAGTCTTGTGATGTGGCATAGGGTGCTCCTTCCAGCCAACCGCACTTCATTTCTCCCCACTGGTGCTTCCAAGTGGTTTTCTAGGATACCCCTGAGCAGAACTCATTGTAATAACTGGAGGAAATAAATTAATGGATAATTACCGCAAGGTTCATCTAAGAGAAGTTTTGATAAACAACACTTCCAGGCTGAGATATTCAGCACAGCCTGAGGAATGTGGACTTTCCCACTCCCGTCAAACTGAGCGGGTGTCAGTGCCTCTGAGTCAAGCTGGGAAGTGGCCACAACCACCAAAAGCAATCCTGCATTTCAGGTGCAGTCAAAGATCAAGAAGTGCCCTTAAACTGAAAATTTCTGACGAGGCAAGAGGTGAAAGAAGAAGCATCTGACCCATCCAGCTGGCACTGCTGCCAGGCTCAGGCTCAGCAAGCGAACTCCGAGGAGAGTCACAACCTCTGCACTCCCAGTCTCTGTCAAGAAAACTGTACAATCTTCAGAAGGAGGAGACAGAAAAAAGGACAACAGGGGAAGCACAATCTAAATGCCACCCCAGACACAGAGAGGTGGCCCACACATGTGCAAACCAGAACAAAAGCTTATAAAAATCTGGGCAAATTAAATATTATCATATTGCTTCTCTCTGGATTCTCCCCAGGCAGAGTCCCCCCTTGGCAAAGGGATAGCTCATCCCTGAGAATTACGTTATTTAAATCTCTTCCAGACCAAGATTTAGGCAGACCTTAATTGGTGCTGGGCTTTAGGCTGGCTGGCTTTATGGACAAAACATTTCCCGCTTGAAATTATTTCAAAACCACCACTGACACCTCTGCAGCCACAGGTACACCAGGTACTTCTGTATTTTTAAAAAGCAATACACACACCCCTGGCACTCTGAACCCAGGTTCTACCTCATTTGTACCCACAGGATGCTGGTGAAGTCATCATGATTGCATAGGATAAACGAAGGTTGACGCTGGCCTGTTTAAATTAGGATTTTTTTTAAACCTGTATATTCTTCCCACTGCTAAATCTTTTACAGAGGCTACTAAGGCAGAGAGCTGCTGAGCTAATCCTCTTTGACTCCCTGCCATCCTGGCAGGTACAGCAAAGCCTAAGGTAAAGTGGAGCATCAAAAGGAAAATTAATGTCTTCTAACAGCAATTAGAGGAAATTATTTAGATATAAATCTTGTTTTATATCTTCTCATACTTGTTTTTCAATCTTTCCCCTTTGATTTTTTTTTCCTTTCAGGCTTTTCAGAAAGAAACATTTAAAATCCATGCTGTAAACCAGTGGCATAATTAGCTGCATGTTACACCTGGTATTTTACTCTTCTACAGAGTAATTCCTTTGAGCTTTCTTTTTTACTAAGCCCTGAGGTCTCCTGAAACTGAATCTACTTGTTCTCTCATCTGCTGGCTGACAGGAACCAAAACCCGGGCAGGGACTGTGGGGTGCCCTCCTGCCACCCCCTCTGGAGCCCTCCAGCCATGGCAGAGGGTGACCAGAGACGCCAGGTGTGCCCAGGCCTCCGACGGCAGCTAAATTCACCTCCTGGTTGCCAGCACTTGGCCTGTGCCGTGGAGCAAAGCATGTAACCTAATTGTGCTCTGATAACGTCAAACAAAGTCTCTCTGACCCAGCTCCTGGCACACAGCCACCCTATCTGGGGTCCGATCTGACAAGCCTGCTGATTGATCAAATCATTATCTGCTGGTGTAGGTGTATCATCTAACACGAGCCAAATTCTTCCAGTTGCTGCTTCTCTCTTCCAGGGAGGATACAGGGCTGGGGCCGGCGCCTTCCCCGCGGTGCCGGCTTGTGCTCACCCAGGGCAGGCCCTGCTTTCTGCTTCCCAAAAAGAGTTGCTGTGCCCACAGTGTTACTACAGAAAACCTGCAAGAAGAAGAGAGAAAAACAGTTCTCTCTTCTCAGCACTGAAATCTCCATTGCCAGAGACATCCCAGCACAGCTAAACCTGCTGACCCTTCCAGCTTTGCCACGTCCTCCAGGCCTGGCTCATGTTGTGCAGAAAGTGGCACTGGAGTTTTTGGGCCCTGTTTCCACCTCCCTGTAACTATTCACAGGATAACTAGTTGGTAAAAATCTCAGCTATTTGCACCTCTGCAAACCTGATCTCCACATGAGCCTCTCTCTGGAAATGCCTTCCCTTGGCAATGCATCCCCATTACTGCCCACAAAGGACAAGGCTTTGCTTTTACAATTCCCTCATAAGGTACCAGGCTTCTTTAACTCTGCAAACAATCTGGGAACAAGATTTCCCTCTGAGCAGAAACACACAATTACTCCCCCTTTTGAGAAGGTTGAATTGGACATTTGTCTGGTGCTACACCTAGAGTGACCCATCCTGGAGGGCTGAAGGTACCCAAAGGTAGATAAGAGCAAGGCCCACAAAACTGCAGATCCTACCAGGCGACTCTTCATTTTGGGCAGCTTTGCTTTTGTTCCCATCCCAAGAGGATGAGTAAAGCAAGGTGGGGTTTAAAGTCTTAGGTGGCCCTTTCCCAGAGAAAAAAAAGGAGGCAGTCACAGAATCATAGAATGTCCTGAGTTGGAAGGGACCCACAAGGACCACTGAAGTCCAGTTCCAGTCACCCACACTGCAAAACTCTGCAGACATCACTCGGCACTAAGCTCCTGGCGAAGCCATTCAGTTTGTGACATATCCCATCTCATCAGTCCCCAAGGAGTGAAGATAGTGCAGGTGGATGTTTTTCCTCCTTTTGTAACCTTCAATCTCAGAGTTACAGAAAGGGCTTGGCAGGGCCAGGAGATGCTGGACCCATTTTAGTACCACTGATTCAGGTCAGCATTTCATCTGGCCACCTCGTGGTGCTTCCCGGGGTCCTATTTCAAAGTAAGCTATCCAGGGTAGTTTATTTGGTTTATATGCTTTATTTTATCCACATAAATCATGGAACAAAGTCCATAGGGAACAGGCACTCTATACTTATCATAATATGTAACTTAGTTCCCCAGAGACTGAGTATGTACAGAACAGCTAATAAATGGTTCAAAAAAACCCTGGGTCATTAAATCTTGTTTTATATCTTCTTGTTTCCATCAAAATATGCAGGAGTGGAAATTCTCTTTCTAAGACAGGCTCCTACTTTTCAGCCAACTGGGAATAGAGCCAGCTGAAAAGAGAGAACCCCACATACAGCACTGACAGCTGTGCACAAAATTCATGAGCTCAGGAGACAGACTGCTGCAGAGACAGGTGTCCGAGATCTAAGTTTAGCTTGGAAGATTAAAACAGTATCTACTAAGAATGCATTTATTCTAATCCTCTCTGTGCTAGAGACTACACATGCATCACTGATGTACACATCCTGGAAACATCCGAGATATGTCTTTCTTGTGTAGGATTTTATCCCATTGTGTTCAGGGATAAAATAGGTTAGTGCTAAGACCACAGAAATGCACTAGCCCAGCAGAGAGATGTTCCTGATGTCTGAGGAAGGGCTGGGAGCAGTCAGGATCCTCGGGCACAGAGAGGTGGGGTCCAGGCTCTGCCCACCCTGGCAGGGAGCAGCCCCACCCCAGATGTTCCCAACACAGTGAGGACGTCTTATGTAAATAAGAGCTGGGAGGCAGATCAGGTGTGGCTCTTGCAAGACAAATGTGCATGGGAATTATGTATGATTCCATGTTTAGCTACCCTGGTACAAATCCAGAGTAATTCTTTTGATCTTCAGGCAGCACTGCTCTAAATACAGACTAAATGGAAGAATGTACCCTCTGTCCTCACAAGAGCCAAAGTACAGGACTCGGCTGCGGCACCTCCCCAGTGGAGCTACAGGTTGGAGGGAGGCTCTTCCCCTCAGTGGCCTGACTGGGTGAAGAATCCACTTCCTTGTGACAACTACAGATGGAGCAGAGCAGATTTTGATGCCTTAAGCTTGTAGTCCCTAAATTACAGACAGCCTGGGAAGGCAGGAGATGCAGGTTTTAGATTCACAAGAAACAAAGGATGAATCACATATTTAGGATCATGTGATATAGTGCAGTTGCATTTATAATTATCTATCAATACAGTTAGAAATTATCATACGTTATAATAGAAGGAACTTGATAATTTGGGTGACATCAAAGTCACAAAATCAACAACAAGATGGGCTTAATAAACTTCACCTCCTTCACTCAATAAAACACAGGACAGGTGCTCACCTTTGGAAAGCTACAGAGCAAAATTCCTGTGTTCATAACAAAAATTTACAAATTCTTTCCCCTCAGAACATATTGAACCATAATGCTGGAATTTTTAGAACTATTATCACTCCCAAAGAAAAAAAAAGTAACAGAGGGCAGTGTATTTTAAAAGGGCAGAGTCATTCTTTAACCCCAGGATTCCTCTACACCTCTCAGTTCCACAGATTCAAGAAAGTTCCCCAGTTTTGTTCGGGGGGGAATGGAATTTCATGGTCATGAAAATTTGCAAATACTTGTTTAATTCAGCACTTTCACAGGGAGACAACATACCATTCCTAAGATCTCATGGCAAAGCTGCTCCTAAGGCTATCACAGAGATTACTGTGTTGGCGCCGACTGGCACAAAATTATAACACATGGCTGGAGCTGCCATGCAATTCCTGCAAGCAGGAGTAATCCCTATCCTTGCATCGTCAGCCCCAGCCCAGGGAGCAGGAGGTCATGTGATGGGTGCTCCAGACGACGTGGGGGAGGACAGGAGCAGGGAGGATATTTTTAATTTATGTATTTAACATATCTCTAATGGGCACCTGAGAACTGAAGCTGCGGAGTAACTTTTTTGCAGCCTCTGGGAAAACCTCTGTGGGGAATTGGCTGGGCAGCGAGGGGATGTGGAGGAGAGGAACAGGGCACAACTGCAGCCAGGAGCTAAACCAGCCTAGGGGTGGCCACAGCCACACAGCTGCAGAGTTTGTAATTCCGAACATCCCCACAGCAGGCAGAGAAACCTCTGCTCACTGGGTAAGAACACCCCATACCCACTGTACCCATCACCCAAGGCTGGGTCAGGTTCACCCACCACTCCAGCATCCCAAACACCTAGGAAGTAATAATAATGATAAAGACAATAATGACAATAATGCCTACAAACCCCCCATGTGGTAGGGAAGCACTGTGCAGTGCAGAGGGACATGAGGGCACAGACTGAGTATTTTTCCTCAGAATTCCCCACAAAGTGTGGCAGACTTCCAACATGTGCTGCTTTCACAGCAGGATCAGCTTTCCATGCCGAAGACTAGTTTGGAGGGGGAGCAGTGGGAACTCCACGGGCTGTACTCAAAGCTCCCTCCTTGGGCTTTCCCACAAGCACATGGCAAAGTGACTCCCAGTTAACAACTCATCACAAAATGGAAAGAATCTTCCCCTCCCCTCTGCTTTCAGGGAAGCTCACGTGTGAACTGCTTAGCTTTGTCTGCCCAGGGATGGGCCTTCGGGGTTTTCCTTGTGGATTCCTGCCCTAATATAATGGAAGACACCAAGAAAAAAGAATAAAAAATCATCAGTCCAACACTGCTATTCATGAATATCCCTCATGTGTTTTGGCCTTGTTGAGATTCCTTCGTAATTGACAGCTGTTCCTACCCTTTCCCTGGATCACCCCTGGGACCTCAGACCCTCCCAAACGCACCATGGCCTCAGGACACCACGGGAGGGGTCCCACACCTCACAGCAGTAAGACCCTTCAAGGAAGGGTTTCCTCAGGCCCGTGAGGTTAAAGTTTAAGGGGACAAAGCACTAATATGGATTTGAAATGAGAAAACAGCTTGGGCAGTGAATCCAGCTACTCTGCCCCAGAGTTAAACCCCAAGTGTCTTCTTTCCAGGGCTTGGGGAAAGCCTCACCACCCTGCTCCACCCACCCCTTGCCAACAGAGGAAACAAGACCCCAGTGAGCCACCAGGCTCATTCTTTTCTCCTCCTCACATATTACAAGGCTATTAATTACAATTAATAGCAGTGCTCTTTAATTCTTCAGCTTTCAACCCTTCCCAAGCACCACTTCTTTATGGATTTCAAACCAGTTTGACAATACACGGTTCTTTTGGTGTACGTATGAGTTTTGAAGCAATATTTAACAACTAAATTAGATGTGTGCGTAAAACACGCACAAGGCTGCCTAGATATTAGGTGGGGTCTTGTTATATAAAGGCAAGAACAAAGACCTTTATATTGCAGCAGGCAGGAGCAGCCCAGGTTTGTGTCCAGGTTCACTGCTGGGAAGTGAACTAATAGCTCAGTGTTTTAGGCACCATTATTCACGGCTTTCACATTAAGCCATTCACATTCTTTTAAATTCCATTTTAGGCTGCCCCTATTATTTTTAATCCCTGCCATTTCCAAGGCCCCTGTGGCAGAGCTCTGCAGTTCTGGTGTGGTGGAGGCTTCACGCCCAGGATCACCATCCCTCAGCCACAGCACAGAGGGATCAATCAGCTCAGTGTCCTGCGCTCCCTGCAAGGGAGAAGGAGCTCCCTGGCCAGAGGCCAGTGCCCTTCAAACCAATCTGCACATGGCCTAATCAGAGCTGTGGTCGGCTCTGTATCCTCAATTTGTTGAGTCACATCAATTTGCTGAGTTTCCTCTCCCTTTAGAAAAACACGCAAGTGCCGTTTTCTAAACATATTAACTCTCTTCAGGCTATTTTGTTGTGTAAACAGAAAGACAAGTGACTGGGCATTGCAGGCGAGAAACTGATGCTCACTGTAGCCTGAATTCTTTGCAACCTCACCAGTTTCGTTACACTACTTTAATGTATCTCTTGTTTCATGATGCCATTTGAGAACTATGCTGCGCCCTTTTTCCTAGACAACTCCAGCTTAACTACAGCTGGGAAAAAACCCATTACGCTGCAGGGGAAGGACGCCCTCCAGTTAAACAGAAAATGTTGCACATCTTCATCCATGCTCAGAGACCTTCCCCAATGCCCAGAATGCCAATGGGATTAACCCTGAGGTTACCAAAGCCCCAAATTGCCACCACGATCCTAGAACCTTTGCTCAATCACAGGCCAGAGATCTTCCCTCTGCTGCCAATCCTACAGCCTGGTGTTCTCCTGAACCCCATCTGGAGCCAGCACAGGCACGAGGCACAGAAGCCAACCCACAACAATCCCACCATTCCCGCTTCTCACCACTCCTCCCAGCTCTGCTGCTCCCTCCTGCCCACGGGAAAGGCAGGCTGGCCTCAAAACAAGTCCCAGGAGGGCTCAACTTGCAAATGAGGGGGGCAACATAACTGGCTTTGCTGCAGGCTGTGAGAAACAACAGACAGACTCGTTAAGGTGACTTGAAGGTCAACATCAAGTTGCTATTGACATTCCCTTTCTCTTGGCTTTTTTGCTGGTATCTTCCATCAGCCTCTCCCCATCACTTCTGGGAAGTGCCATCATCTTGGTGGCTGTTGTGCACCCCAGGACTGGTTTTGGATAGAGCGCTGTACACTGTTAGTGGAGCACATCACAAACAGGGTTATTCCCAGGCTGCCTTTTCGCAGCATGTTTTCCATGCCACCATGCACAGCTTGTACCAAGGTACAGATTTTCAGCTTTCTTCCCTCTGTACAGTAAAAACTAAAGCCCAATATTTGTTCCCTTTTGTGTTACAAGATCACAACCAAGCTGCCAATCATCTGGCCAAGGGGGTTATACAAGAGTCAGGTTTACTGTAAAGTTGTACAAATTTTATAGGACCACAAACACTTTAACTACCATGATGCTTAAAACTCAAGAGCATTTGGAGAACAAGGAGAGTTATTCAGGCTCCACACCATTTTGGCTGCATGTTTTCCAGGTGTATGATTTCACCAGATGGAAAAACACAGCCATTGCCAAAGTGAACTCATAAAAACCTTTGATGAGTAAAGTTTGGATAAGCACAAATCATTTGAACCGACAGTCGGTCCAATTCTCAAAGGGGTTTGGCAGACATAATATAATTCGTGGTTTCACACACAGGCCATTTTTCCCTTCCCTCCTCCCTGCAGTCTTCACAAATTCGGAAGATGTTGTTCTAGAAGGTGCACTGGGTTGGGTTTGCTCTGTTTTTCTTTTACCCCGAAGGGTTAGGCACCACTCTCTTGCAACTCAAAGCCATTTGGGGCTGTGAGTAAGCCAGCAAACAGGTTTTCCAGAACTGTGTTTAGATAGTTGCATGATCTGCCTAATAGACATCAAAAAGAAAAGAAAAGAAAAATTAGACTCTGGGTCTCTCACCACCCATTTGCTAGCAGGCAGGTAATATCAGGCAAAGGCTTTAACAATCTCTTCCTCTGACACATTGGAACATGTTATTTCGAGATGTGTGGCGTCATTTAAGGCTGTGCCATGAGATAACAGAGTATTTACATCTCGGGGCTGGGAGCAGGGTTGCTTCAGCTTTTAGACATTATTGACATAATATTTTCTTTGATAAACAATCTATCAGGAAATTGTCATATTCATAACTGAGCTAATGCCAGGGGCTGAGCAATCCTACACAGTGCAGGAGGCAGCTAGAAATAACATTAGAGAGCATAAACACAAAGGAGATGAAAATCCTCCTCCTAAAGGATTTTGTTCAGCCTTGCTAGGGAGAAAAGAGTTCATTTTCCACTCCCACTGTCCTTCTCTATCCATATGGGTAGATCCAACAGGCAGCAGAGCTTGGGTCTCTGTAAACACAAGCAAAACTTAACTTGTTCCTCTAGAACTGGAGTAGAACGCTCATCCTGTAAATAGATAATTTGAAATTGACCATTAATTAGGAAGTTTTAGATATTTGAGCTGTAAAATCCTGTGTTTTGCACTTCGTGATGCAAATTAAAAATAGATAGAGATCAGGTGTTTAATTTCTATAGCATGAACTATAATTCTCAGTAGACTTCATGCACCTCATCTTCAACAAGTCAGCACGTTATCTTCTGCTTGGGTCGACAGACTTGCAGCAAATCAGTGGGACTTTTTTCTCCACATTTCCTTTGAGGAGTTTTTCCACAGTTCAGGAAGAATTTGTAAACTGATGTTTGCTATTTGTAATTTCCCAATGTCGAAACAAAATCTAAAATATTCAAATTACCAAAGTAGAAACTTTGGGTGGTCACGTGATGTGTCACTGTCCCTTGCTGAGGTGTGTAAAAGAGAAGCAGCAACAAAAGAGAAGCAACAGAGCTTCTTGAAATAAATTCACTCCCCATGCAAGCTTTGCCATATTTCCTTATAAGCCTTTCCAATAAATACTCCTGAAAATTCATGCCTGCAAATTCACTGGATGGAATAAACAGGGTAAGCGCATGCAAAGCGAGAAGCAAACTGAATCACCTTTTTTGTTTGCTTTTTTGAAATTTTTAGTATTTGCATGATTTGTCACAATCCTCCCTCTTTTTACCCTCATGAATAAATCATGTTTCCTCCTACAGGAACTCCAGGGATGGGACAGAAGTTGCCCTCATGCAAGTCAGACACAAACCCAAACCAGAAGTGTGGAAAACAACCTCAAATCACCATCTTCTACAGCAAGGTCCAGTTTTCCCAAGAACCACAGCTGCACTGCTGGGACAATTGTCCTTATCTTTCAAAATACCCACGTGCTTGTCCATTTTGGGGTCTCAGGTGCACCCCTGTAATGTGCACATGCACTGGGGAGGTTGGAAAAGATCTGGGCCTTCCCTCTGTCTGTAGTGATGCCTTGAAGCGGCTACCTGAAAACAGAGGCTAGACAAGAATAAGAGAATAAAAGTAGGTTTTTATTTGAAGGGTACACCCTGGGCAGTCCAAAGCCTCCACCCAAGATGGACCCTGGGTCATGGGTTCTTCACTCTTTTATAAGTTTGGTCCATTTGCATACCAGGGTTAATTCTCCAGTTACAACTTCAGTTAATGATGCAATTACCCCAGGTTTTCCCCTCCTCTCAAAGCTTTAGTTTACACATTTTGTGGCCTGAGACAATCGAGGTGTTCTTGGAGAGCAAACCTAGAGAGGGTTTGTTATGTCTGACCAGCATGAGAGAACAGTAATAACAGGCCACACAAAACTTCAGAGTTACACACCAGGCAGTACAGGATTTGAAAACCACTAAGGTTAAAACCTAGGGCATCAGTAGGATTTAATCCCAACAAACTCCCCTTGACTTCTGTCGAGGCCCTAAGTCGTGACTTGCTGCTGTGTTCAGCTTCCTGGGCTGTTCTTAAGAGCTCAAGCTCACACAAGCCTAACGATTCCCCTCACTTTTACAAGCATATTCATGTTTGCTGTCAAACGCATGAGTTACTTTTCTGCAGGCTATTGCAAGAGAGCAACCAGTAATTACTGCAACTGCACAAAACGCTTTTTTATTTAGAAATGTATTTCAAAATGGGTTTGGTGATTATACCATCACTCTCCCAAACTAGGTAGTCACTGGCAAACTGTTCTTCTGCTCTGGATTTGTAGAAGGTCGGTGCATTTTGATTTCCTACAGAATAATATTTCCTCTGCCCTTCCCATCCCATCCTGCATGAACTGATTTTTACCTCCTTTTTTATTCTGTGCCTTTAGGGGCTTAATGGAAGATTTCCAAACAGGAGGAAGTGTCTTAAAGCACAGCAGAAATGCACATTCAGTCATTACCAAAATTTTACAACTCGATTTCTTTGTGGAGAGAGGCTCCAAACCACGGCTTCCATGGAGAGCCTTTGGGAAGGGCACTTCCCTGCACGTACTCAGGATGGCACCAGAGCTGGATCTCTGGAGCTGGGTTTGCAGCTGGACACCCCACAACAGCAGCTTCCAGAAAAGTCTCAGTGTTATTAAATGCTAACATGACACATGCTTTTGACAATCCAACTTTTATTTGGTTATCTAAATTGGAGTTCTGAACACCTTCCAGAAAAGTGTTCTGCCTCTCTCAGAAGAGATCCAAAGCCTCCAGATTTCTAACAGAGAAAAAGTAGTTCAGGGAGCAGGAATTCAAGTTTCAGCTTATTACTTTCACTTATTAAATCAAATTAATAAACAGGTAAAATACATTTATAGACTTGTTTATATAGCAACTTACAAATATGATATATTAATACACCACACTTGTTATATAAAATTTTAATATGTATTAGAGGAAAATTCTAGAGGCCCCCAGTGAGTTATCCTTTCCACTGAGTCCCATGTTTACACTGACTCCAGCTGTTTCTTTGGACATCAGTGAGGACTGTCAATAGGACTTTTCCCACACATGGTATATAATTACAAGCTCAATCCTTGAGTGACACCAGATTTCACAGATTTAGAAACTACAAAAAATCATACTTCTCTAATTAGCTTTTAATCAAGTACCAATCAAGTTTACCAGCAAGTAAACATTTAAACAGCTGAGCCCAGACCCTCCTTTTAGAAAATTCCTTCCACTGACAATTAGCGTTGTAAACTTTTCCTGTTGTCCTTTTGCAAGAAGAAAATATTGTTACTGACAACAACTAAAGAAAACTTCACCTTTTCATCCCTGGTTATACAAAGGCAAAAAGGACCCTTTATTTTAGCCAAAAAAAAAAAAAAAAAAAAAAATAGGGTGGGAACTATTTTTGGGGTTGAAGACTGGTTAATAGGCAACTGAGACATTATTCCCACCAGTGGTTAGAAGGTGAGGGATGAAGATGGCCTGGAAATGATGGAGTGATCAGGTCTCCTACTCCTCTGCTGCCCCACACATTTCTAAATGAACACTATTATTTATGCAAATCTCTAGCTCAGGTAATTTATAGAAGCTCACCAGTGTTACAGACCCTTCAGGATGTAAGACCATCACAGAAGTCATAACAACATCTTACACAGGGACAGAAAACTCTGTTTAATGTATCTGCACTGCCCATTTCTTTCAAATTTTCTTTCTTTGTGTGAAATCCTCAGCCCTCACAGAGAACCTACTGCCTCCCTGAGCTTTGATTCCCCTTATTTATCCCTTTATTCATTAATGAAAGCATCCTTAGGCAGAAGGTGTTGTCCAGATCAGAAGCAGGCAGAGTTTCTCAGCTCAAACTTTTATCCCAGCCCAAAGAAAACAGGCATATTTGGGTCAATAAAAACATTGCAAATTTATGTTGGATTTGTCACTTCAGCTGAAAAAATAAGTCATCAGCCTGAAAGTGCTTACACATTTTCAAACTGAAATTAATAAATTAATTTCAATTAACAAGAAAATATTGCAGGCACTTTAATGAAAGGAAGCATTATGTATTGAGTCAAACAGCATTTTATTCAACCTGAACCAATCCCCCTTTTTCGTCCCTTCACTACTATCACCATTTCTCCAGAATCTTTTTAAGACACATTTTCCTTGCAGCTTTTTGGAGCAGACTGCTCTGCCTGTTTATTCCCTGCAGCATTTCAACTCCTTACTGCCTCTTCCAGGAAAATTTGTGCCTACCAGTATCAAGACTACTGTAATTAAGAAACCAGAGGAATTCTTGCCAGAGACAAAACTGTCCCATTTTCTGTTAAGATCAGGGACAATCCAACAGGTTTGTTTTATTATGGGAAATACAAAGCTGCTGTGAAAGGCAAATTTTGCCCATGCCCAGTCTGCTGGGACAGGAGCTTGTGAACATGCAGCCTCCTTAGCCAAAAACTTTTTGACTCATGCCATCCAAGAAAATGTTCCTCAAAAAAAAAAAAAAAAAATTTAAAAACCCAGATCCCCCTCAGCCACTGTCACCCAGGAGTCAGAAACTACTTTAAATACATAGATGGATCTGAGGGAGTTTAATGGTCTGTAATGACAGATACAGAGCCCCTCCAGCTGGGTGTCACAAAAATTAGAGTAGTCATTTTACAAGGAGATGTGGCAAGGGGGATCCCTTCACTGATTCTTCCACCAGAGATCTGGCTAATTACCTGCCAGATGGACATGGACGTGCTCAGAGGGGTTGGCTCAGTGAGAGGGGGTGTTTAACATCCCCTGGACTGGTTTGCTGCTGTCCCCTGCTAGTCCTTCACCTCTGATTTCACATGAATGCTCAGGCTTAAATGTCCAGCTCTGCTAGGACATGGATACGGATCCATTGGCCATTTTGACAATGCTCAGGGACATTTCTGCTCGCTGATTTGCTCTCTTAGCAGCTGGGGACTGGCCAGTCTGCTCGCTGGGCTCTCAGCTGCAGCACTTGAATATTGAACTTTCCCTTAGTGCTCTCATCCTCCTGCACAGCCATAAAATGCAGCTTCTCCTGGTGGGAATAGGTTCCAGATCTGGACACACAACAGAGTGGGACAGGTTTGAGGAGGTTTGGCCCACAATGAGTGGAGGAGGGGGAGGATTCATTGCTAATGTCCATTCACAAGCCTTTTTGGCTTGTAATCATGGGAAAAACATGGGGTGTTACTTGCTCCCAATGCTTCTCCATCCTCTCCACCTGGCTACTGCCTCTTCAGCAGAACAGGTTGGGATTGCTTCCTTGGAAAGAGCTGGGAGATGCCTGTCTCCTTTCTGCATTCTCCAGTGCCACCTCTGAAAGGAAAGGGGCCCCATTTCTGAAACATCCAATACAGGCAGAGACGCTCAGAACCACATGAACGATTTCTTTAAGGTTTGGAACCCTGTGGCAGAATTCCCAAAAATGGGCACTGCACAGGGACTGTGCAGCACTGTGGGTATGATCCAGCCATGGTGGAATTGCTCTGGCAGGAGCCTAACACAGTGCAGGGAACGCCTGCATGTCCAGCACAGTTTGGGATGAGATTACTTGCAAAGCCCAGCTGTGTAGCCCTAGTCAAGAAAACCCCTTCATCAGGGAGACCAGACAAGGCAGAAACATCTCTAGGGCTCATTCCCACCACTTCCGCCTGCCCTCCAGATAACCAGCCCATTCCCTCCCCGCTGAGCTGCATCACACCCTGGCTTGTGGGATTACCTGAGACCGTGTGTGAATGGGAAAAACCCTCCCGGTTGCAATAGGCACCTCACCCTCTCACCAAGACACGGTTTGGACTGGCAAACGTAGTCCTGTTAAACTGAGCAGCACCACAAATTACAGCGTGCAAACGTTAATGGAGACCACACCCTGGAGGAGGGGAGGGAATTGATGTGCAGCAGCGTGACAGGGCTGGACAGAAGCAACAAGACAACAATTTCCATCACACGAAAGCTGCTAACTGGAGTTTAACTCGTCTAACCAGCCCCTCTACATCACATCAAGGACAAATTTGCTACCACCCTGGAATTTGTACTCCCAGGTCTGCATTCCTGGTTTGCCACCATTTAACGTGTGTTTCAGGTGGAGCCAGGAAGGGCTCTTGTAAAATGGATCTTTAATTGTGAGTGCAGACCTAAGGTTGGAATTCAGCTGGATAATTTACAAATGGGAGGTTTGAGGATTGGTGTGGTGGAATGAAATTTGCTTCATCAGAATCCACAGCTGATCAAACTCAGATCCCTGTGCACAAACTCCACAGACCCAAGGAAGTCAGTGGAATCAATGTGTCTCTGGGACAGAATTTGATTAAGAACACTAAATATTATTTCTGGAATCCGTGAGTTTTCCTGGAATTCTACACAAAGCCTAACCTTGCAAACAGGTGTTGTGGGATGCAGAAGACACAGGAAAAGCAGCATGGAAAAGCCAGCACGTGATGTCTCTCTTAGGGGTAGAATATCACAGATGGAAATACAGAAATGGATGATGACCCTGCTACAGGACAAAATAAACCCTTCCAGCCAGACCTCAGCATCCACACCAGAGATCCTCCTTTAGCCAGGCATTGCTGACTAAACAGGGAACTTTAAACACCAGCAACCCAGATAGAGACCCAGTCTGGCTCCTGAGGTGCTTTTGACCCAGAGCTAAACTAATTAGCCCGTTTCCTCTTCAAGTGTTCTCAAATGCCACTTGGCCGTGTCACTCCACACCAGAGAACTCTGAAGCAGACTAATTACACTGGCAAATGTTTGATCAAAAATTACACTCAAATGGCATGGACTGCAAGAGGTTACCTCCCTCTCCACACAAGAGGCCTGATTCAGGACTGTGGGGCAGCTCCCCTTTAAAATCAGTGTAATTCTGCAAGTCCAGGAAGCATGAAATAGAGAAAAAATAAACTTATTTTTGGCACACAGGCCAGATTCATTTACCAGCAGTGCCTCTCTGATGCTAATGCAGCCCAAATGTGGCTGGTGAGCCCATTACAGCCTTGACTGGCTCAGATGCGGGCAGGAAGAGGGAAACACCACCTTATTCTCCATTGACAACAGCCCAGAGGCACAGCCCAGCCAGAATTTTAAGCAGCTAAAATGCTAAGCATAGAAGTGAGATTCTGTCCCAAAACTTCCTGTGGGTTACATTTGCACCTCAGTTTCTCTACCTGTAAAATAATAATTACCCAACACACCAGTTCTTGTAGGACTTAATTAGCACTTGTCAACCTCTTAGAGCTCCTCAAGGGAAGAGGAGCTGTGCACCACAAAGTACTAATTAATGGACGAAGCCTTTGGAACAAAGTGTATGGTTCTGTTGTTGTCAGATCTAATAGAGTCATAAAAAAACAGGGCTGGAAGGGATATCAAGAAGTAACCTAGGCTGTCCCCCTGCCCTGAGGCACGATCAAGTATATCTAAATCACTCTTGATAGATGAATACCCCTAAATCTTGGGATGCTCGAGCTGCAGACTAAAATAGATAAAGATGGGCTCGTGTTACATGTACGTTGGGCTCCGTGGCTCTGCTGAGCACAGATAAACACTCCCTCACACGGGGCCTCTCCAGAGCTCTCTGCACTGGCCTGGAAGAGGCTTCGCTGCACCCATAGTGAAGGTACTAAGCTCTCTGACTCCTTGTTACTGCAGCTCAGACAAGAAAAAGCCCCATTGCAGCATGCAAGCCCCAAATCTCAAAACTGGAATTAATGAGACTCTCAAAATGGGAAAAACAGGGAACAAGGCAGAGAGGTGTTACAGGATCTGGTTGTGAGGAGCTTCAGCCAGAATCAGAAAATCAGCGCAGGTCACCCAAGCCTCACACATGGCTGGATTGCAAGACTTTCATTCTATAATACTTTTAGATCATTTTTGCTATGTTTTTCCCACTTTTCTCCCCCCTCTGCAGTCCCAAGAGTCTATCTAAAATACCATTTGGCCTAAGGTAATATTCAGATGTGGCTGATGAAGCATTGCAAGGCTTTAAGAGTAAAAGTCCCCTTTTTTAAGCTACACAAAGATTTTTAGAGGGTTTTGTTAAATGTTTTAATTATAAAAATGTAACAATGCAAGCCATCTTTCCAAGACATACATGCAAAGTACAGTAGGAGATACCTTTTATTTGGTTAACTTCATACCGGAAAGCTTTCGAAACTTATACTTTCTTCATCAGGCTGGTGGATAAAAGCTAAACCAGGCAACTGATACAGCACTGCAGAAGTTTATTAAATTAACCAATTAAACTGAGGGAATATACAATTTACAGAGGCCAAGGCAAACAATAGAAGGTGGAACACACTCCCGGGGCTGAGGCGATCGAGTCGTGTCAGCATTTCCATTATGAAGCTACTTCAGAGTTATTGTGGGAGGTGTGTAATAAAAAAAAGAAAATAGCTTAAACCACTGAATTCAGTCATTCTTAGGGATTCCCAAACATGCCCAGGCAGATAAAAGAGCAAGATGTAAACCAGTTTTTCCCTAATTTTGTCACTCAAATTAGAAAGGAGGTGTGGCCTGGGGAAACAGGTTGGCAGTTTCAGGGAAACAAAGGGAGGCTGGTTCTGCACAGTGCCCTGCTCCTGGCTGGGTGAGACTATGACCATAATAAAGGTGATCAATCAAGTGCAAGTGTTTGTGTGCACTAAGACAGAGCCTGCCCAGTAACAGAGCCCTTTGTGGGGATGCAGCAGCATCCTGCCCTCACCCCAGCCACCCCACACCGAGACAAATCACGAACAGAGCAAAACTGTTGGTGTCCCCAGAGCTGAACCCCACAGGAGTACCTGACCCATGGATTTGTCACCTCTCCAGTGCTAAACAAGAACCAAAGGGAATACTTTACACAATCGGGAGAATCCAGTGCGAGCTGAACTCCCATAAACTTTTGAAGGCTTGGCGGTTTTAAAGGCTGCTCCTTCCCTGCATAAACTGTGCAGATTCTTTGGGTAACAAAGATCAGGTTCTTTGCGTAACAAGGAGCCAGTGGTTTCAAGTTGCATTTCACAGCACATGAAAACCTTTTCATGAGGTGCAAACCCTTTCACACAGGGAAAAAAAAAAGGAAAAAAAAAAAGACCAAGATGGAAACACTGACACCATACTTACTGTAACAGCGTGATCAGCAGCAACTATAATTCTCCTTCAAAAGGTTGCACCCACAATGCTTTCTTTGGCCTGTGTACCTTGTGTATTGCCTTGGCCTAACTGGTTAATTTAACAAGTTTCAGAAGTATTTAGTTGCCTGACTCAAGCAGTTGGACACAATTTAAAACCAGGTAGCCTGGCTTGTGACCACAAGTTGTTCTTGGGATGGCATCTCCGTGGTTCAGTGCAGCATCCCAGCTCTGCTCTGTTTCCTTTCTGGAAACCAAACAAGCCCAGCTCAGTTTGCAGCAGCACAGATCAGTCACAGGGCTCTGGGGAGGGGAGCAGATTGACAAACGAAGGGTAAATTGGATTGGCTGAACCCCCTCAGCGTTGCAGCTCTGCTACAGAGTTTAAAGGAGCACTGGGAAGGCACAGGGATGGCTTGGAAGAGACAGGATGCCATGGCAGATAAGGACCAGCCTGGAACCCAGAAGACCCACTGCTGTTCTGCCTTTGCCCGTGGCCCACCACATGACCCTGAAGAAGCAGCTCCGTGTGGGTTTTTAGTTTCCCCTGTTGCTCTTTTTCTGCTTTGATTATAAAGATTTCCATGTGATTTCATCATCCTGTTTGTACAAAATATGTATTTGCATAACATCTCACACAGCAAGGCCCAGATCTCAGCTGGGGCTTCTCGACATAAAAGTTATGAAGAGACACATTAGCAAATTCAGTGTTTCAATGTCCATTATGAGTATTTTGTAACCAACACTGAAAATTCTACTGTGTTGTTTTGCCAAATCACACAGGACAGAGGAAGGTCCTGTGTGGACAATATTGGCTGATCCTATTCCTTGCAGGCAGGAACTGAGGGGCATCTTGGAGATGGAAAAGGAATTAATTATTTTTTAGGCTAACAGCAAAATCCTAGAACAGCTGCATAGCTCCAACAACCCAATAAAGACATTTTTCTACCCCAGCGTCCAATTTCACCAGATCTTCTCACGGGATGTTGGTGCCTTCAAACCCAAATTAATTGGTTTGGCCTCACATGGACACACTATTCAGTCCTAATCTAACCAAAGGCTGCGACTGAAAGAATAGCTCATGGACCATTCCCAAAATAAACATTATTTCTACTCAGTGTGTCTCCCTTTATACTCATCTCCAAAATGGCAAAGAGAAAATGAAGAGGAAAAAAGAAATTAAGACAAGAAGTGACCCATCTTCCATGCCTCAGGTTTGCAGCTAACAACTGTCTGACCAGAGAGCTGCAAAAAAAGGCATTTGAGCCAGCAACAGCACCAGCAGGGGCTGAGCTGGAGCCTCCAGTCCTGGCAGTAGCAGTGGCAGTGCCCCAAGAACAATACTTAGAAGGGGTAAGGACAGTGGCAGCAGCCTCTGGGGCCGTCCAAGACCTAGAAATCCCATCCTTCTCCCTGGGGAAGGTGCAAGATTGCTGGTAGCACCCAGGAGTCTGGTCTTACAACCTAAAGGAGGGAGAAAAGCCAGCTGTAACCTTTAGCCCCTTCCAAAGCCCCACAGATCTCCCCAAAACAGAGGCAGAGCAACGACACTGGCAGCAAGCACTGTTGAACAGCAGGAAAGAAGCAGCATTTTCAGAGCTTGAATTTCTGATGTTTGTCCTGTGAACTTAACTTGCAGATTGGACTTGGGTGAGGCAATTCCACACAGGCCAGGAAACAATAATGGATATGCAAGTTATCGTCATCTACCTGGCAATTCCTGGGGGTCTTGAAGGCTCCTGCAAAGCACCCACTTGCACAGTGCCAAGAATTCCAACAAAGTGCCATGACTGCTCCAAAAACAGATGGGCAAGTGCAAAAGCAACTTGTTCAAGAGTTTATTGAGTCAGTGACAGAATTTGGGACTCTTAATCTGCATCTGGTGTCCTGCACCCCCACCCCTGGTTCCTCAGTGCATCCCACAGTGCCAAACAGCACCATCCAGCCAAGTCTGTGCTGACCTGCTCTTGCTAAGCTCAACAGAAATTTGGCACAATTTCTGTAAAATTTGCAGTTTAGGATCTTGCAGAGCTGTGGCATTCCCTGCACAACTGCTGCATGAACAACACTCACAGTTTGGGAGCTGGGGTTGCAACGCTCAGTGCTGTGCAGCACAAGGTGCAGAACAAGCCATCTCACGCTGAACAGTCCTTCTCTGCCTGCTCCAGCTGAAGCTGGATGTTCTCTTCCTGATCTCAGTACCTGGGGGATTTTTTTGTTGTTTTTCTTTTCCTATTTTGAAACTCCTTAAATTAAAATTGCCCTTTTAAAGGGGAAAATGGGCTGGATTGAGTCAAATCCCTGTTCCCTTCAGTGATTTGCTGCACAGGCACCTGGGACAAAGCTGGCTGGGATGTCAGATTTCTGGTGCTTTAATACAACAGGGCTGTTTTCCCCCAAGTATTTCTCTAAGAACTCAAAGATTTCATTCTCCAGCAAACACCTGAGCAGAAATGACTCACCCACCATGTTGGCAACTGGCACAGACCTATCAGCCCTGGTGCCAAGCCTACATTTATAGTGTTGAAACACTGAAAAGGGGAATTTTCCTTCTGTGGCTTCCAAAAAGGCTTGTCCATATCTATTTCACAGAAACATAGAATGTCCTGAGCTGGAAGGGACCCACGGAGATCATTGAGTCCAGCTCCTGGCCCTGCACAGACACCCCAACAATCCCACCCTGGGCATCCCTGGCAGCGGTCTCCAAATGCTCCTGGAGCTCTGACAGCCTTGGTGACGTGCCCATTCCCTGGGAGCCTGTTCAGTGCCCCAGCACCCTCTGGGGGAATAACTTTTCCCTAATATTTTGCATAAATGGTAGCTCTATGCCTGTTTTTGTTAAGAGAGGTAAGAGATAAGTAAGGGGTAAGAGATAAGGTAAAGCGTATTTGTAAGACCAGCCATACAGAAGAGTAATTGTTTTCAAGCTCATGAAACATTATAATGCATCTATCCCTAATCAAATCACTTTCTATTTTTTCTGCCTGACTTCCTTCAAAAATACTGCATATATATGATCATGGTGTGCATGAGCATGCATCTCTAATAACTTTTGAATGAGTTGGTTGCTTTCAGCCCAATTTGAGAGCGAGACAGGAGTTTCAGAGCTGTCACATTGCCACAAGTTTCATTAAAACAGGCAACTGCATGGAAAAGAGAGATCCAGAGGCTCGAAACATGCAGAGTGAGCTCAGCCAGTGTCAGACACCACAAAAATGACATTGTAAAGGCACTGACACTTGGAATAGCCTCCACGGAAAGTTACAATTGTCCAAGAGGTAGAAAGTCACAGTACACCAAGTACTACCTGAATATTTATTCTGAAGGTCATCATAACAAAAGTCAAAAAATGACTGGCCTTCGCGGTACACCACTCGAGAGACACTTAGCAGACAAGACAGCTAAATACTTCAAAGGAAGCCTACAAGCAAAAGTCCTATTAATTTTAACTAAATCCTGGGCTGGACACTCCTCTTACACCCATGTAATCATTAATTTCAGAAGAATGACTTCTGATACACCCCATGGTAAGCCCCAGATCATACAAATCCACTCTTTATTGCCTGAGCAGTGCCGTTGAAAATCAATAGGATTACTCATAATGGTAAAGGTAAGCACCTGTGAAAGTGTCTGCAAGACTGAGGCCTAAGGCCTAGTCTAGGCACAGCTTTTGTACTTGAAAACCTAGTTCACGTAAAGGTTTGTTTTGTTTTGGGTTTTATTTTTAAAGAAAACAAGAGAATAATTAAAGCCATACAACCACTTTAAAATGGACACATTTTTATTGCTATAATGGGAACTTCGAACAGCACAGCCATTCCTGGGTCAGTTGTGCTGCTCCAACTGCACTCCTGGTGTAGGGAATTGTGCCAATCCTGTTAACAGCAGCCACAACTTCTACACCTTGAGCAGCTCAAGGAGCAGATGCCAGCCCATTCTATCTACTTGAAGCTCTCCAGGTAATTCATTGAAGCACCTGAAGGAACAATCAAGACCCATGTTTGAAGGACATTTGGTCTGGAGCCTGTCAAAAAATATTATTTTTTGTTTTCTCTCTCTCCATAATTTTCTTGCTCTCCTCTAGGTATGCACCCATAAGAAAAAAAAAAAAGCAACACCAAACACACCTAAAAAACTTTTGAGTCAGACTTTCATGTGTGCAGAATTAAGGAAGGTGAAAAAGATCAAGATTGCCCCACAAGAAGACAACAAAAAAGGAGTGTGCATTCTGTGGAAAGCACCACAAACTTTTGGAGATGCCAGGAGGAAGAGGGGGTGGAACAATGAACTAACATGTCTGGATTGCTATGAGGTTAAAACAAATGTCACACTTTCAAAGAAGAAAAAGACAAAAGACATTAAGAGTAAACAGGAAATTTGGGAAATCTATTTCACTCAAAGTAGCAAACATCTGGAATAAATTGTCAAGAAACTTAAGCCCATCAAAGCAAAATATTAATGAGGTTAAGAGGCAGCTAGACTGGAGGAGGAGACTGAAGAATACAGGGACAAAGGAAAGAGGTGGAGCTGAGAGAAACCTGGAGGCAACAGCCTCTTTAGCCAAAGGGCTTTGTTTCTCCCTCTGCCCAGTACTCCCTTATCTTCTCGTTGCTCCAGGGGTAAAATATAGGGGTTTTCTACTGGATTTTGCTTGATAGAAAGGGAACAATTCTTCTTTTTTTTTCCCCCTTTGAATTCCATGCTGGGATCTGTGACATGGTACATCATTGTTGAGCATCCCAATGTTTAAACCAGAGAAGCATGAGAAAACCAAGCACATGCTGCCACTTCCACCAAGCAGAGCTTTCTGAAATCTGAAGTCCTCATCCCTCCCTTTCACACTTCAAATTAAGAATAATTCTTACTTTTGTTACCAAATGTTGCTTAAAGAAGAAAACCCTCATCCCTTTAATCAAAGGATTTAGCAAACATGTCCATTGATTCAAGAGCCATCTTTTAAAACTTTTTGGTTTAAAGTAATTCAAACCAGGCTAAACAACACCTTTAAAGATGACAAAAACCAGTGGGCATAAATGAATAAGGAGTCTAAGAAGGAAATACTTAGCATGACTTATCCTTTAATATCCAGATCCCTCTCTAGCAAGGATAATCAGAAAGCTATGTTGGCCTTTACTCAAAAGAAGGGAATAGTCTTCCATCCCTGCCTGGACTGTTATTAGCTATATTGGTTACATTCACGGTCATTAACATCCTTTAAAAATGATCTTGGGATTTCATTTTCCACCTCCTGTTATTGAGCAATGGAATATTCATAAAACAGTAGATGGAAACAACTGAGAAGAAAAAGAAAAGAAAGCCTCCAAGTTCCCATCCCTGCCAGTTAAATTACACTAAACCAAGGATTCAACAGCAAATTGATTCAGGAGCGGCAGGATATATGCACACACGAAGAAGCACACTGGGGGGGAATGGAGAATAATAAAACATGCACTTGCCTGTCCTCTGCTCTAACAACCACATGCAAACTTCAGCCAAGCCTGACAGAGTGGGAGAGGTTTCAAAGATATGAAGTTCCTGTGGGTTTCACAGTGCAGGCAGCTGGGTAAAGGACCAAGATGCACTTGAGGGCTCCACCAAACTCAAGTGTTTAATAGACACAAGAGAATCCACCCCAGCCTTCATTGTGGTCTAATAGTACAGGGCTCTGCTGCTGTTTGTTATCAGCCAGGCAGCCACATCTGAGGAGTCGCTGTTTTATTGGGAACATCTGCCCTTGTCTTGGTGAGAGCAGCTGAAGCTCTGCTTCAGCTGCTTCTGCATTAGCTGTTCCCAAATCCACCCCTGCACCTTTCTCCCCACAGGGAGCCGGCAGGGCTGGTGGGAGGTCACAGGGAAGGCTGAGGGGTGATTCCTCAGAGCCCCCATGCTGCCACACAGCACTGGGGCTTTATTTTTAACCCAAAGCTCAAGAAATATGCCTTGGTACTTGCAAGGAGCACTGAGTTAGACCAGAGGAGTTTTGAATGAGTGGACACATTCAACTTACCCAAATTATTTGGTGAATTTAGCCACCACCATAGTGGTCATGAGAGGAGAGGTGTCCTGTTTAAGGAAGCAGTTCAGACCCAGCACATCACATCAGAGGTCTGAAGTGGCCTCTGGTCTGTCCCTCACTACACTGAATGTAACAAAAGCACCAAAAATCCTACTCCTCGCTTTCGCCCTTCCACAAAATGCCACCAATACCCACAGCAGTTAAAGTGGCCCAGGCCTCTTACTTTCCTCCCAGTCCTAACATGGAAAACCAATGACAGCAGGGCTTGGAGGAACTCAGCTCCATTTTTCTCACTGTTTTTACCTCAAGACTTAAACATAACTAGAGGGAGCCATCTGGGAAAAAAAAATAAGGATTTTTTTTTATCTCTGTCAGCCAGGTCCAGCAGCCTGAAAAGGCCCGGCCACGAGGACACACTGCCCAGCACCCCAGGCCCCAGGGCTTCACCCATTGCAGCAGGCACAAAACACAGGAGATCTTTAACAGTAAAAGCAGGTGGTTGTTTTTCCAGGGACTTTAATGAGTGTTGTAGTGGCTGGAAAAGGTGATAAGCTTTCTATGTTATATGAAAAGCTAGGGGGTTACTTTATATAATCAGCCACAGCTGACTAAACAGGGCACTGAAAGTCATTCACAGCCAAGGGAAGACAAAACAACAAAACCCCACAACCTTCCCGTCCCACCTCCCCAAAGAACCCGTTCCCCAGGCACAATCCCAGGGGTCTTCCAAGGCCTCCAACCCCCTAATTAACATTCTGCTTAGAAAAAAACACCGGCTTACCTTGGCATGCCGGGGCCTCGGCTCCACCTTGGCTGCGGCAGGAGCGAGGACAGAGGGGCCAGGGCTGTGTGGACAGGAGCAGCCCCAGGCTGAGCCCTCCTCATCCTCTCTGGCAGCTTCCTCGGGGCAGGGGAGACCCTTGGTGTGAACAGCCCCCACAGGGTGTGGGACAGCTCCAGCTGCCACCCGTGCTCCGGTGGTTTTTCTCCAAAGGTACAGAAACGCTGGAGCTAAGACAGAGGTTTCAAACACGTTGTATTAAATATTTGCCAATTGTCTTCAGCAGCAGCTCGAAGGCTATTTAGGAAGGAGTATTTAACAAATCAAGATTTAATTCAGCAAACCTGAAAATATTTCACAAGGACTCATGAGCCTGCAGTTTAGTGTAAAAATGCAAGTGAAAAGCTCACATTCATCACAGCGAGAGGGGCCCTGACCAGAGCCCTCAGCTGGTAGCAGTAGCTCAGTGTGGGAAGGAAAAACCTGGTGGCATTTGGTGCCCAGGGCTGGCACAACCACAGCAGAGAGGACACTGAGGGGTCACTGCCAGCAACCAGGCTGTGACAGCCTCAGAAGTCTGACTGCACTGCCACAAATCTATTCCACTTTGGAGCAAAACTGGACTTTTTCACCTTTTCCAGGGCAGTAACGCACAGAATTTCAGCATTACCTGTTTGTACAAACCTGGGTGAACTGTAACACCAATTTAAAAAGAAATCACTGGTATTTCTATAGTGCTTTTTGCAATTCCAGACAAAATAGGGATACTTGTACTGCTTCAGCACTTGATTCACACCTGCATTATTTTTTTAACCATTAAGTTCTGTCACAGCCTTTGCACTCTCAGCCTGGTTGGGGAGCGGCACAATCCTTGCTGAAACTGGCTAATACCTGTTCTACAAAAAAAGACCCAAAAACCTTTCTGGCTGCTATTTAAACTGCATCCTTTTTACATTGATAGCTTAAAGGCACCCGTTTACCAGGAAATTAATGGAGATTAATCTCTTTCTGGCCTGTTAGAGGAAGCCCCTCCCCATCCCATCCCACTCTCTGTTGATGAACTTTCTACTCATCACAGCTGTGGTGGTACCTGCAGCTTCCAAAGCTTAAAGGGATAAGGCTGTATGGATCTCCCCTCACTTGTACATAAGTCCTCTTACCCCAGGAAAGGGGAGCTGCTGTCTTTTAATCATTACAAAAAACCAAAATTCCTGCCTGGCCTGGCATCTGAGCTCTGTATTCTTGATGAAGCAGCTGACCAAACATGAGTTTGCTCGTATATTTTGCAAAAAAATTCATGTTTCTCAGGTCAACAGGCACATTAAGCAAACATTTAAAGTGAAAAGGACAGTAACAAATGGCAACAGTTCACCAGATAAGGACTCAAGGAGGCATTGCCGTGCTTGATCTTAAATACCTGAGTCAGCATTCCTAGGCCCCTGCTTTACAACCAGTGGGGTTGTACAGATGCTTGCAGGGGCTGAATCAGAGGAGAGAGTAGCTTAAGTGCCACAAAATGCCTGTTCAAGGACCTCTGTCCCTTCAGCCTCTGAAGAGAAGTCCTGCAGAGAGGAGCCTCCTTGAATACACACCACATCCAAGTAGCCAAAGTGAAGTCAATACACGTGCAAATCCTCCAAGTTCCATAACTCTGATAAAACTTCCTAGATTTGTATGTCAGGAAACTGTTGTTTCAAATACTGTGCCCACATGTTTCAAGCATCCAAATTCTGGCTCCTTCCTATGGTTTTCAGAGTCTTGTGTTTGGAATAGGGCTTGATAGCAGGGAAGGGACCCCAGATGCTGCAGCTGGACAGAGAGCTCTGCACAGCATCAGCATCCCAGGAGTGTTCCTTCATGAACTAGGAACTTGTGTCCTGGGTTCAGCCATGCCCGTGGGATTTGCAGACTTTTCTGGTGCAAGCCATGGGCTCCCCTTTAGGAATCCAAGTGGATTTACTCTTTCAAATAAACCAGCTGGGTTGAAATTGCTTTCTCCCCATTCACAGTGGGAAATCCCTTCTCCTTGGGCATGAGCATTGTCATAGGATGGCTCAGAGACATGTGGCTCATGGACATCCTGCTGGTGACCACCTGGATTCAAACAGACTGATGAGGAAATGAGGTGAGGCCCACAGGTGCAGAACTTTCTCTGTATCTGCAGGCAGGTTAAAGATCAGTGCCCCAGAGTGCAGTTAAAAACATGTCCAGTGTGAATTATCAATGATATAATCAGGAATCATTTCAAGGATGACCAGGGAGAAGGAAAAGGAGGAGGATGAGACTGTCCCAGGGTCAGATACTGTTCAATTTTAACAATTTGGAGGGTGAAACGGGGAACATACAAAATTTGTGGATGATGGACAATAAGCTAAGGCAGCTTATGTGGAGTTTGGAGGACAGGGATGGAATTCAGAACAGCTGCAAATTGAAGGGGAGATAGACAACAAGGTGGAATTAAAGATCAGTGCAGGTTGTTACATGTTAGAAGAAAGTAAAATTCAAGGAGTAATTGGTCAGGCTGCAGCTGCTTAGGAAAGGATCTGAGGTTCAAAGTACAGCATGGACTGATCAGGTGTCACCCCAGTGCAAGGGCAGCATCACCTGGGCTATGTTAACAGTGCTGACACGTGTGACATCAGCATCACAGGGGTCTTTAGTGGGAAGGCATCACAGGGGATTGTCCAGGCCAAACCTGCTGCTCAGAGCAGCATCAGCTACAGCAGGATTCCCAGGACCAAATCCAGCTGGGTTTGGGATATCTCCAGCAGTATTTGGGAGCTCCACAACCTATCTGGCCAAGCTGTTCTGAGATTTGATCACCTTCACAGTCAAAAAGCTTAAAGGGGCTTTTCTGTATTCCAATGTGTCCATTGCCTCTCATCCTGTCCATGGACACTGCTGGGAAGGGCATGGATTTGTTGTCCTCAGTCTCATCACCCAGGTCATTGATGAAAATGTTAAACAGGTTTGGCGTTGTTTTCAAATAGAAAAAGGAGGCTCCAGACAATCTGCACCTCATTAACATCAGTGAAAATTCAAGGTATGTCCTCAGATAACTCCTGCTGGCACATTACCAAGGCAACAGAGGCAGAGGGAATCAGATCTGAGGAACATTCTGGGATAGACAGAAGAAGCTACAGGGGGATCAGAAAGAAGCAATTATTAAGGAAGAGAGGTCTCGAATAAACTTCTTCCCACATTGTCTAGAAACATTCATAACCTTCAGTGCTGCTGAATCACGGGGGGATTGGTTCATTTGGCTTTTTACAGACCACCAACCTCTGAAATAATTATTCTGATCTTGCTGGTGCTGGAATTTTGTGTCCAAGCTGACATTTGATGTTTAAGAACAAAATATGCACAAATTTAAGGTAATCCTAAAGAGAGCAAGAAAAATTAGGAGTGGAAAAAAGATTACTGTGAGGAAAAGGTGGAAAAAGAATATTGAAAAAAGAAAACTGAATAGGCTTCCACTGTGCTAACGTCATTACAGAGAGGATGCAAAGGATGAAATTGGCTTAATTTGCAGACAGAAAGATTTAGTTTAGGGGGGGAAAATGCATAAATCTAAGGCTAGCTTTGGACTTGAGGCTACCTACAAAGTTGAGACAGGTCAGACAAAGGTTTGTAACAACAATCCTGCCTCTAAGCAGAACAACAAACTGGGGGAACTCATGAGAACCTTTCTCTGCCTTTTATGACAGTCTATTTCAAAGGCTGCTCTATCCTTTCACAAGGTTTCAGAAAGGTTTATGGGATTAAACTTTTAAGAGTTAATAAAATACATTATCAGTTCTACCCTGCTTCTTTGGTTTTTTCCATCCAAATAGTAATTGTTTGTGAAAGGGCTGACATTGAAGAGCAACTGCCAGGGTTCATGCAAGTTCAGTTCCCATCTGATCATTTTAATGATGCTTGGTGAAAATCTGTTTTGTGGAATTAATCTGAGCTCTTTGTTCCCTTCAGTTCTTTGAATCTGCATCCAAACCCCATGAGCACAGCCCTGTGTCCCCCTATGAAAATGGAGATTGAAATGAAATTGGGGTTGATACAGTCTTGTTTTGAGTCTTGAATATTTTTGTGGTGTTTATCTGAACATTTGTCCTTCCCCCTTATAGAAGGGGAGCATTACAACCCCCAATTGTCTTGCAGGATGGTCCAAGGGCCCAAGGTGCACAAGTCCAAATGAGCAACCAGACTGGTGGCATAGCCCAATCCAAAGATCTCAAGCAGTCTGTAACAGGCACCTCAGCTGCACTGCCCTTGAAGTGCCATAATTCTTCGGTAACGGGCAGAAAAAAAAAAAAAAGGGAAGAAATGGATTTTGAACCAAGATAAAAGTGCAGCAACAAGGAAGGAGCAGAACTGCAAAAAGCCTGAAGGCAGACAGGGTCAGGTGGAACCTGAGGCTTCATACAGCCATGAACCACTTCAGAGGGGCACGAGAGCTCTGGTGGTTGAGAGCACCCTGGTGGTGCATTGCTGTTTGGTGCTGCTGCAGGGATCACAGCTGCACCCTGCTTTGGTCCCATCAGGAGCTGCAGGGAATTTGGACTGAATTCCAAGCAGAGTCTCTGGTTTAGCTTCCTCCCAAAAAGTTACCCAGGTTGCTCAAGGTAAGTAATGGCATTCAAGTAATTTCCTTCCAAATTGCAATGCTCCAAACCAAACCTCTCCTCATGGTAAAGCCTGGCTCAACCTAATCCACACTCGGGTGGTCTTGTTTTCCATCCTCCCCACAGCTCCATGCTCCTGCCCCACCTGCAGGTGTGAGGGAGCAGCTGCTCCCTAAGGAACAGGGGGCCTGCAGCAGGGCAAGGTAAAGTGACCTCAGCAACATCCAAACAAGGCAGAAGTAAAGAGGGCAGTCAGGTCCAAGAGTCCAGAAAGGAAATTTAGGGAGCAAGGAGGTTTCTTCTCAGTCAGCACCTGCTGTGTGTGTTTGAGCCCTAGTGCTGACTGGAGGGAGGAAGGGGGTGCAGCCAGGGGAAGGGGAGAATGTGGAACTGCTCAGAACAGACTCCCATCAGCCTGAGAAGTCACAGAGCTGCACTGGAAGAAGTCGTGCATCAGTTACAGATGAGAAAGGACCCATCAAAAACTGTGCTTTGATGGAAAAGTGTGACCTCATCTTTCAAGAGCATTATCCTCTAAGTTTTTGCCTACCAGCTTGCATGAGGAAAAGCAAATTTCTCTAGATTGAAGGCCAAAGGTAAGCCTGTGTGCTGTGTCATCTCGTCTTCAGTCTCATTCTGAAATCTTTACACAGTGTAAGAACCATAAGCATTGTCTGACATCTGATGCCTGAGTGACTTCAGCTCAGTACACATTTGGTCAGGAATGGGATTTTGTGGGGCTTATACAAGGTAGCATTACACTTTGTACGTGTGTTTGTGCCTCACAAGAGCATTTTACAGACGCATCTCTCAAGAAATTTCCAAATTAAGTCTGTGAATGAAACATCCATTTTACAGCCCTCCCCCATCAGCAGCTCCATCTTTTGCTGAGAAGAGCTGTCACTTGCTTGGGTCTGCAGAAGAGTCTAAAGCAGAAGCTCATATGTAAATCATCTTTTTGACTGTGCCACCAAAAAATCCTCAACCTCCATGACCTCACAGTGCCAATCTACAACCCCATCCCATGGGCGGTGGTCATGGACCTGTGAAGAAAAACATTCTGGGGAGAAAAAAACCCATTGAGGGAAACAGCGATAAAAACTGAGCTTGTCCAGAAAAGCTCAGCTGGTGAGTGAGCGAGGACATGGAAGGACAGGTCGTGTGGACTCTTGCATTGAACTTTTCTGAGTCCCCAAAGCCCAGTGAAGCTGCTCATTGTGTTGGGAGGGACAGTCCTGGGTGTTGCTTCAAGTGTTACAGGAACAGGGGGCAAGAAGTACTAAAGCCTTGTCCATATCTTCTGCAAGATTCATGCAAGAAAGGAGTGAATTTTGTCCCTAGCTGTGTCCACTGATATTTTTAAAAGAGATGATTTCTGCTAGATACAATTGGGAATCAACTTGTTATATTGGAAAAACAGTGCTGGTGCAGGAATGTTCACACAGCTTCTGCACACAGGGGCAAGGGGGAGATTTATTTTATGAACTTTCTGTGTGCTAAGAGCCTTCTCACTCCGGGTGTTCTCTATTATTGCAGTGCAGAATTTTGCTGGAACAACAGAAAATGCAGGTAGGGATGAATGTCACATCCGTGAGTCATACAGATGTTAAAGCTTTTTCATGGAATTTCTGCCCCTCTTGATGAGGGCAGAATTGGACATGTTGCCCTCAAGTTCTCTTCTTACAAAGATGAAGATGGAAACAGAAAATAAGTGGCTTGTTGCTTCCTCTCTGTGTCTTTGGGACTGTGGCTCCAGCAGCACTGATGCACAAGGAATGCATTTTCATGAGCTGTTAAAACAGCAGAAGCCTGTTTTCCTTTGGCTGCAGCATCCTTCTGACTCCCACACAGGAAGTGTCCATGCAACATTCCACATAGGCAGAATATGGCCAGTTCCTAGAAGTCTAAATACAAGAAACTGTAGCCCATTTAAAAACCAGGCTGCTCTTGGATTATAAAAGTGAAAGGCTTTCATGGGCTACGGTTCCCAAATTCTCCTCTTTGTCCCTAGACTTGATGATCTTTGGCAAAACACACCCTTGCAGTGCATGTCTCACCTCTAACTCAATGATAACGGACAGGGGTGACACACCAGGTGTTACTGTTGTGGTCAACCTCCTCCACATAATAAAGATGTCTCTGAAGGGGGAAATTCATTATTCCTGGCTTCTAAATGCACCTAGTTATATTTACTAGGAGAAAAACAGCCAATATTCCACTAGTTCTGCTCTTTTGCACCAAAGCAAATGAGTCAAGTGTTTTCAGAAGCTGGCCACATCACTGAGATGGAGAGGGCATATTGCACATTCACAAGAGCTTAAGATTGTTTTATTTGCACTTCCATTTCTAGGGGCTGTGGAATGGAACATAATTCTATTTGCCAGATACTCTTCCTGGTGCAATAAGGTAGAGGAATTCTCAATTAATACATGGAGCTTATGTATAAAAGACAAGAGGTTAAGTAAGACTCCAATGCCCAGTGGACCATCTGGTGAACATTAGGTTTGTCAATAAATCACAAGAGCACCAGTTCATCAAGAAAATTCCATTTCAAACCACTGACAGGAAAAAAAAAAGATGGGAAAAAACCTCACAAAATTGGTATTTTGATATTTTATAAAAACAGGAGCATTAAATAACTTTAATCTTATTTCAATGGTTTTATTGGTTCTCTTCTGATGGCCACATGGCTTCACATCCTGGATGTTTGGCCCTTTGTCTTGTACACAAGAGCATCATGAAATAACTCAGTGCATCATCACAGGAGAAGCTCCTCTCTCTGCTCTCAGTCTTTCTCCTCACCATGGGTGATAACGTAGCAGAGGTTCTTGTAGTCGAGGTTCCCAGAGACATCTGGGGGGAAAGCAGCAAACATCTGGTTGATCTGCCAAGCAAACGGAGATAAGTGTCACACACTGTGGGACTGCAACATGAACAGCTTTTCAACCCAGCTCAGCTCTCTGATGCCGTGGTCCTTTAACCACCACGGAAAAGTTTAACTTAGGTTTGGTAAAATTGAAACAGGAGGTGGAACACAACTGGTTAATAAAGTCCTGCTGGAATCCCACAAGTTCCCTGTTGAAAAGAGCTCTCCCTGAAACCCAGGGAAATAAGCCCCGGTTGATAAATGTACAGTCCAGTCTCTGTTCTGACTGGAACAGGCTGTCCAGTCTGTTCTGTCCACAAACCAACTCCACTCTATCTCCTCTTCTGCCAATAAAGTCCCTGTAAATTCCTCCCAGCCAGCAGAATCCATGCTCAGTCTCACACAAGCCACCAAGTCAGTACCTCATTTCAGATTTCAAACCAAATAACTCACAGAAATGGAAAGCAGAACAGCGTCCCCACCCAAATCCACTTGGACTCCAGTAAATCCATTGCCCAGCTCCCCATGGGCAAGAACAGCACGAGATAGGCCACATTTGCACTTGGATGGGAGTCCAAAGAATCTGTTTGACTTTGATTTAGCCATGGAGCTCTTCAGAAGAGATGCTTTGAATTGTTTCTAATTGCTAGAGCTGGCATCAACCTCCTCTCAGTCTGGATTTCAGCTGAATTCATGCATTTAAAGAGTGGCAAGGGCTTATTACTGAACAGGAGAGGAGCTGGATTTCTATTTTGAGTAAAGTTCCTTACCTCTTCTTGACTGAAACGGTCTGCCTGTGTCATAAGCATTTCTTTGATGCTGTTCAAATAAAACGAAATAACCTGATTAAAGGGTGATAATGGCACATGACAATTCAGATGGCAAGATCCTTCCTGAAGTTGTATGAAAGAAAATCTGTGTGACCGCATAAATTAGAGCTGTTAATCCTTACATGATATTGTAAGAGATTTTCTGTGGGCACCCATCAGTGTCAATGCCTCGCTCTGCCAACTTCTTTCGCTTTTGTGACATTTTATAGAGGTTTAAAATTGTTTAAGGTTATTACTGTAATTGAAATACAGCAATTTTGTATGCTTATCTTAACCCAAAATGGTAGGTTTCCTCACTTGCTGTTTAAAGTTTGGATCACTTAACAAAACCAAAAGAGAGACTATTTTCTGTAAAATCTGAGGATGAAAGGAACAGAGCATGAAATTAGAAAGAGGACTTGAAAGAGAACTCCAGCCACTATTCCAAATCATCATCCGAAAATCCTTTATTTGCATGCAGCCATTCCCAGAAGAGCTGTGGAGCTGTGTGAGACCTGTTGTATTTCACGCTGCACTGTCTTGATCTGGAGTTACAGCACTGTAACACGGAGCTTATCCCACACACAATCTGCATCCCATGCAATTACATCAAAGAGAATATTTTGGGGGCAGACTGTCAGCTGATTTACCCTCTGTTTTAAACCCATTGTGGGAAGGCAGTCGAGCCTGTAATTTTTTTTTACCTAAGTTTAGAAGTGAGTAGAAAAGCCAGGAAGAATTATTTCTGTTTTTAGTCTAACCCCTTTAGATAAAATGTCTTTATAAGACATGCAGCACGTGCTGGGACATCCACCAGTATAAGCTCAGTGATATTCACATAAACACCCCTTCAGTAACACCAATAATTTCCCCTTCCTGTAGAAGGATTCCTATATTAATCTCACAGTTTTCATGCACTCTGAAGAGGCAGAGTTGTCTCCTTTTGTCACTACCAAATTTATTTATACATTATCAGACACAATTCTGGAGCAGTAAAACAAACTGTAAAGCTGTGATAAGAGGTAAGCAGTCTGTGGTACAAAAACAAAAGCTGAGGTGAATATAGAAATCTGGTTTGGTTTGTAGATTTGAAAAAGGGCTGCTTTTTCAAAGAATTTGTTATGGGGGAGTGAGAGCAGCAGCTCTTCTGGAAGAAACCCCTTCTGCTTTTTAAAGGGAGCATTTAAAACTAACTATAATCAAAATCATGCCTGGACAGGAACACTTCCAGGGGAGCAAAATTCACCTACTGTGGGTGCAGATGTTCAGGAAAAACAGTAAATCCTCCCTGTCTGCTGCCATGCACTGCACACGTCCAGTGAGAAAAGCCCCCCAGACAGAAGGGGGATGGCAAGGCTACAATGGCACTCATGGCTCTGACAAATGGGATTTTTTCTAGGAAAAGGCTGCACATCCTGGTTTGCATCAGGGGCACACACACTTCTGCAGCTCTTGTTGATATCGAGTGAACATTGGGAAGCCCAGAAAGGGAAAATTGAAAAAATAATCTGCTGGGCAATGAATAAGGAACTTACTCACAAGGACAAGTGTGAAAATATCTGTGCAAGCTTTGGGAAATACTCTGAAGTCACAGACAGAGCTTAAGTTATTGGATATATTTTTCCTGTGTTACTTCACCACTTAGTTAGCAAAGTTTCTTCATCTCTTTGTCTCAAATTTCTGTTCCTGTTATGTTCCTCTGGCACATTTGGTATGTGACTGCATTTTTGCAGTCGAATTCTCAAATGATCAGTGGGCACAAGAGCAGAGAGATCATTCCCCTCAGCATAAACTGATTATTGGATATATATGCCCCAGACAAACAGCATTAGCAAATGTAAATAGGAAGTGTGGTCCAGGAAGGAGCTTGGTGAATAGAAGGAAGCAATTTTGTCAGAAGTTACAAATAAACTTCATCGCAAACAGGCCTGAATTAAAAAGAGATCTGGGCACTGTGTGTCTTCTATTCACATGCTTAAAGTATTTAGGGGAAAAGAAAAGATCAAATATCTAATTATAATCTTCTGATGCACAGCCCAGTAGGCTCTGGCACACTCCTAAGGAAGAAGGACTGACTAAAGGATCTATGCACATTTTCCATCATTTATTTTATAGAGAAACAAACACTCATAATTTCCAAAGCCAGAAATTAGGCACTTTTTTCTTTGTGTATCTTGTTTTCTCTAGAAAGCTTATTTTCTTCTCAAAAAATACCCAAAAAACCAAACCAAACCCTAAGTCTTCTGGGCAAAAAAAGAAAAAACATTTGCCTTGACTTAAGAGTTTAAATGTTATCTCTTGAACTGGCTCACATCAATTCCTTCTACAGTTACAAATACCTTGTTGCATCCTGATATTTTAAAAACCTTTTTTAAAATTATCTGTGAAATCTCTGGGACATTTTTAGTTTTCCACTGAGTTTGCCCTTCCCATAGTGCTGTCTTGGAGGAAAGCAGGTGAGTGGGAAGGAGCAGAGCACACATCTCTAGCTCAGCCAAACACCTCCAAAGTCTGACATACCTGGGACCTCTTCCATTCCCCCGGGTCCATTTTCATCTGGCGCAAATTGGAAAAGTTTCATTGGCCTCAGCATCAGGCATGCATCAGCAAGTTGGTGTTGGTCTGACTCACTTTGCCCCATGAGTGGCATTTGGGACTGAATCATCCAATCTTTCCAAACACTGCCCCAGTTTACAACAGCTGAGAATGGGACCGAGAGCATTTTCTCTTTTTGACATCATGCTGTAGGAAGGGTTTTATGTGTGGTGTAATGATGCAGACAAACAAAGTCTGTCATTGGATTTGGAAGTAAGTTATAAACTCCTGGAGCTGCTGGAAAGGTTAGAAGGCTCCATCCCAGCTACCATCACATGGACTAAGTGAGTCATTTCCAGACTAGAGGTGAAAACATGCAGAGGGAAGAGACATAAAAATCCTCAGAAGGATGTTAACTCCATGAACATAAAAAGAAGTTCTGATTGAAAGGTCAGCATGGCTGGTTTTGGAGAGAAACATTCCAGGATTTTTTTAATACAGAGAAATATTATTTTTTAGCATTAACTGTCGCATTGAAATGGCTGCATGAGCCAACAGAAAAATAATTTCAAAACTTCAAATGTCTACATTTTGGAAGCATATGAATAGAAGTTAAACCTCAAAGACATCCACGGAATTGATTTAATGGTTTTTTCTGTAATGATCAACATTACCCTCGGGTCTAATAAGTAAACATTATGCTCTGTTGTGGTGATGAACTAAAACAATTGTCTAATGTTAGCAGTGGAGTGGGGGTGGGGACAAGGTTGACCTTTTCCATCAAGGAAAAATAAAATATTTCTCTCTCATCTTCATTTTGGAGTGTGATACTGCATTCCTAATTTGCTTCAAACTCCAAATGGCTTCCAGCATCCAAAGAATGCAGAACTGGACACAGGGTGGCAAGCTGCAGATTTTGTATGCAGGATATTGTTACAGAGAGTGGTGGGAAATATAACATTTCATGGGTTTTGGAGTATCAGAAGTTCGTATTTCATGGCTGTGATTTCACTACTGTGTGATCTGCCCTATTTGGCAACAGGCTGCATTTATTCTGTTGTTTGAGTCACTTCTGATATGATCCCCTGACTGTTCTTCCCCAGCTGTTTGGGTGACGTTAACCCCAAAACAATCAGGACAACTCTGTGCCTTCTGATTGATTGCTACATCCATTTGTGTTTTAATTAATTTGGAAGTTCTTAGTCAAAGGACTGTCTCTTTTATTTTGCCTATTTGCAGAAGTTCTCACACCCACTGGGGTACTGCCATAGAAAAGCACCTTGGTAAAGGAAAGAAATAGTGTACATGAATTTTTTTTTTCAACTAACTTTCATCAATAATTGCAGATAATGTCATGAAAATCTCCACAGGGTTCTGGTCAGAGGTTATCACAACATAAACAGAAATAATTGACGCAAATACAGTTTTGTAACTTATGGTTCCCTAATAGATTTCCTATACATATCATGCTTTATAAAATCTACCTGAAATGGCTGCTAAAGTGAAATGGCTGCAGTAAAAGTATAGACCCCAAATTCACCATGAAATTGCAGCATATGAACAAATCTAAACATATGCATAAATCTAGGTACATAAAACACTTCTCTGAAGCCATAGATCAGACCTCTTCATCCACTGCCCTGATTTGATATCATTTATCTCACTCACCTGAAGTGCTGCTTGCACCACCATTCTGGCAGTGCAAGAGGGGTTTACATTCATGCAATTACCTCTTGAAGTCCTTTTATATTGCTTTGTTGGTGCAGAAGGATATGAATACAAATTAGGTTCTGCCTCCTTATTTAAAAATAGCCATATTGACAATAATTGCCAGATTATTAATAGTATTATTTGGTTTGGCTCTCACCGTATCTAGTGGAATTTTACAGCAAATTATTTCTAGAAGCAGAAGGCTCAAATGATAAACACATAAAAAGGAAAATGTCCTGCACTAAATCCATGTCTCAGATTTAATTAAATTGATCACTTTTTTAAAGAGGGGAGTAGCTTTCCCATTTTAGTCAAGCACTGAGAGTTAGGCAGCAGACATTCATTTTAATTTTACATATGGAGTTAATTTACGAAGAGTCATGTGTTGATTTATATCCAGACCTTCAAAAAAAAGGCTATCTAATGGCCTACATGTGATTATATTTCCGTTGGCTCTTGCAATGTCTGAAGACAATAACATCTCTTTTTGGTATACAAATACATTCATACAACAGTCCAGACTTTTAACTCTGGCTTACAAAGCTAAATGTTTCTCTGCCTCTTAAAGTACTGTGAAAAATACAGATTTTAAGCACTTCTTTAAAACTGTGCAATTATTATTATTGTTGTTATTCTTCCAAAGGATTTGAAATAAACTTACTAGTCTGCCTTTATGCGGCCTTTTCCTTCTGGGTCAAAAATCTTAAAAGCATTCAGAATGGTTTCTTCTGGGTCCGTGCCTAAAATTAATGAAATATAATTTAGAAGGCTGGATATATTTCTCTGGCTGCAGAATACTTGCTAGGTAATTGCATTCTCTTGAAAACAGTGCAAAATGGAGAATTCTACAGTTGTGGGTTTGGAGACAAAGGTTCCCTAAGACAGCAGCATTTGTCATGTCAGATAAACAATAGAGGTGAATAGTTCAATGCTCAGAAGCTTAAAAATAATAACTCATATCTATTCTATGTCTGCAGGAGAGAAAACTTCCAGGAACTGGTTTCCAATATCAGTACCCAGAGGATTAGTGGCTTTCAGAAATGAAAATATAACAAACTGTTTCCCTCACTGGCTTCCTTTAATCTTGCACTGTATGTTCCTTGTAAAAACACTTTTTGATGTTACTTGTTCTTGGCGATATAGAGAAGAGGTTATTTCCCTCGCTAAAGGAAATGGAGCTCATCATAAAATCCCAATGCCAATGGAATGCAATGGAAACAGGATGATCAATGTGAGATGGTGATCTGCACTTATATCCCATTGTGCCCTTCCCCTTAAGTGTCTCTTCATTAAGTGTTACTTACAGCAACAGGGTGGTTTAAAGCACTAAACTGTGGCCACAAGATTTTACTTCTGCTCTTGTTTGGGGCACAGATTTTTGGTATGATGTTAACATCCCTGTCCTTCTGTTCCCAGCAGTAAAATGATTGTAATGGTATTCCTTTTCTCCCTTCCATTATCTATTCCATCTCTTTAGACTGGAAAAAATTTGTCAGGGACTCGTTTTCACACTGCCTTAATCTTGGCTGGGGCTTGTGACTATTCAGCAACACTGCAGATTCTGAGCACACTCATTTTCAACCCACACCAAAGGATACACTGTGTACTCTGACTATTCCCCAATATTTCAAAATACTACCGTAGTATCCATAATACAAATCTTTGTAACTGTAGGAAACCAAATTTGCAAGCAGATGAACTGATTCCATGGTCAAAATGAAGCTATTTGGTATGCTGAAAGAGTGATTAAGAAAGGATATAACACAAGGGATTGCAGATTCAAAGTTTGTTTCAAAGTTTGGCAGAGGTAGAACCAGAACAGAACCCAGCCAAGGTTCCCTGCTCTACAGACACTCCTGATGCCTTCACAGTTTGCTTTGTTGAAAGGATTTCACAAGGATTAGCAGGATCCTAGTGGATATAATAGTGAACAAACCTCAGGCTATATGGCCTCCTTCTTGCCACACAATGGCCATGTATATTTTTTTGCCAGGCTGTAGGCGATGTATTCAAAGTGCAATGAATCTGTGATCAATACAAAGAGCATTGGTGTTTAATGAGTGTTTTGATTGTCCCATGAAGACAAACATCCCCCAGCTCCGAGGAGAGGGCTGCATTTTAAGTAGTCACCACTGTGGGGGGGATTTTTTTCCTTACTGTGTTTTATATTTTCTACTCTGTCATATCCTTGGACTTTGGCTTTGAAGAGAAGCAATGCAGCAGGCATTCTTTATTGATTAGCTGGTAAATAAAGTGGTTTCTTTGATGTGCGGCATCTCTGTTTTCTGTACAAATTGTATTATTCTGACTCCCTGTAGAAGCAGCTCCATGTGGTTGGCATTAACATAAACCGAGTTTTGTTAGCTGTTCATCTGGCATCGTAATCTCAACATACAAAGCTAAAGCTCATCCTGAAAATCCCAGCTTCCCCTTTATGACAGAAATCAATTATAGCAAAACAAATTTTACTTAGAAAGCACCTTTCACCAAATTCTCTGAGTAGTACTTAGCTAATAAAGAGTGTTGCAAAATTGCCATATCCACTTCCTCTAGCCCTTTCTCCCTTTCTAATTGCACTACAAAGGCTCTTCATCCCAATTAGTTTTGATTGGGAATGTGCAGTCTTTTGGCTCTGCTTCCTTTGCATGACAAACCCAACCAGAAGGGCATGACAAGCACAGCTGTGATTTTCCCTTTACCAAATGGAAATTAAAAAAACCCTCCTCCTTTGCTAGTAGCCAACAGGAAACCTGCAGACAAGAGGGTTCTGCTTTGCCATTCACCTTCCTGTGCTGGCTCTGCTTTTAGGCCACAGGATTGGCAGGACCAGAGGCTTTGCCAGCTCCAGCAACCGTTTGGGGCAAGGGGGAAGAGGGGAGAGGAGGAAGAGCTCATTTCTGTGCTCACAAATGGAACGGTCAGCAGGGCACCCCACACAAACAGTCATATATCCCAGGAGGAAGATTATGGAGCAGGGCACTGCCTGCTCTGCCAGAAGACAACTGGAATGTCCTGGTGGAGGCAGCACAGACAGATCGATGTCTGGGGAATAAAATCCCCTCCTCAGTCAGCCTTCTTCATCACCTCTCATGCTTCCCAGATTTCCTGCCCTCTTTAGCAAGAGTGTCTTTCTTCCAGGACCAACTACATGAATTCTTTCAGACCTCTCTATTTTCTATTCCAAGCACAGAAAATCCTTCACTGGAATTGTGTTCAGCAATATAAAGCCGAAGTCCAGAAACATAACAATAAATGTTTTTAAGAAGATAGGATCAGATTTTTCCATTTTTCTATTCATTAGTTATTTTAACAAACTTTTGCTTGGCTAGGGCCAGCCCTGCTTTGAAGGCTTTCACCTTTCTCTTATGCCTGTAGGAAGATGACTGGAGTTCTATCCTGGCCTCACACCCCCTCTCTTGCAGTTTCCAGCCATTAATTGGAGAAGAGAGATGACTAAATTGCCAGCTCACACAGCAAATTTACTACCCACATTTCCTGAACTTCCCCCAGTGTTCCCTATATATTCTGTGGCAATGGGTAAAATCCCTCTCCCTTATCATTGTAAATCTACTGAAATACAATTATTTTAGTTTATCCACTCCATTAAGGGTTATTCAGTGAAATCTTCCCCTAATGGCAAAATCACTATTGACCTCGAGTGACACCAAGGCTAGGCCACTGGGTTACAATGAACACAGAAATGAGGGAAGCCCATGTTTGCTTAATGGAGTGCAAAAAGGGTGGGTTTTTTAGAAATATTTAAAAATAGCTAGCACTGGGAGTGCTATGACTAGAGCATGAACATGAGTTCAGCACAGGAGACTTCTGACGGTGAATAACCCTCCTTCACTGTGCTCCAGGCTGATGAGGTTTCATTACTTTCTGGACCTCAGCTCACCGCTTTCATGTTAGCTTGTGTAAGCTAAATCACCCCTTTGAATTGTCCTCTGCACCGTCCCTTAGCCTTTCATTCTTCCCCTCTGTCTGCAAAACTGGAGATCCCTCCTTGCCTCTAAGCATTGTTCTGTGGAGACATTATTATAATTCACAGGGTGCTGAGATATTTCAGTGCCGAGGATCTTTGACAGATACCTCTCCAATCCCCCAGAGGTGCTTACCTTTCAGCTTTTCCCCAAACATAGTAAGGAAGACAGTGAAGTTAATAGGACCTGGCGCCTCCTTCACCATGTCTTCAAGCTCTTCATTCTTGACATTCAGACGACCTGCAGCAGAGATCATTTTTCATAATAAATCACAAATTGTGTTTCAAAAAACGATTCCCATTCATCTCCTTCCACCGGGGAGCTCAGGGCTCTGTGCAACTTTGCTAATAACATGGTAGAACACAATTCCTGAATACCCCAGTGAAAAAGAAATTGGCAGAGTTGGCTCTGAGATCAAAGAGTGACTGAAGGAACAAGAAGGATAAATAAGACATGGCCAGCAGTGGACAAGAGAAGGGGCATTTCCAAATAAACTGCTTTTTGGTTTGGGGCTTTTTTTTTTGACCTCAGGTGAAATATGGGCCCCACTGATATTAATACAGCAGAGACCAAAGTGACTGAAGTGAATCCAAGGTCTCAGTCTTTGCCCTCCTGTATACTGAGACACCTCTCTGAGTAGAGGGCAGATGGATGAGCTGAGTAGTGGTATCCCTTCCCCATCCTTGTGCAGCCCTATTGATGAGAAATTAGACCCTGGCAACCCTCCTCAAACTGAGTGGTAATTTGCTGTGGATGTACTTTATAGACATTGAAGGGCTTCACTGAACAGGAAAGATAGCAGAACTTGGCCTTAAGAAATAAATATTTCAGGGTAACAGTAGCTACAGGCCAAAGTTTGCAAGCCTCATTGTCACAATAAAGAGTTCAGGAGCTTCTGCTCCTTGCACTGACTCTGCTGGCATCTGATTCCACCCCGGGGAGCACTAAAGATTCTTATCAAGCTCTTTTTAATAAGCTCCAGATGGCAGAAGCCCAAATGCCTACATCACTGTTCAAGCCTCAAATGCTGCAACAAGGATACAACTCCAGGTTTGGGATCATGAGCACTTGAATTTTTTTCTTTCCTTGGGAAGATTTGCTCTAATCTGCTTGATATTATCAAGATTGTGATAGCCATGGAATGGACAATACCTAATCTCATGACATGCACATTTCACCCCACATAAACTCACAGCAGCACAGAACCTCACATGAAGCCCTCCTACGTTTGTGTGGGCAGAGGGGCAGCTAGTCCATGACAGCAGTGCTAATCAGGGGATATTCCATGGCTCCCAGATGAAAAAGGTGCAGCCTAGGAAGCCTGGATTCAGAGGCAAATCAGCAATGCCTGGCATGGACCCCTGCTTGGGTGGGCTTCTTCTGAAATAGTTGCAGGGGAGGGATCAGACCTTCTCTCCGCTCCCTGCTCAGGAGACTTTCCAGCTGGAGCTCTGTAGTGAGATCCCAACTACCACAGGGAGGAAGGTCAAACTGAACAGGTTTCCTTTTGCCTTCTGTGGATCTCATTTCTTTCCCCACTGTCATTCTAATACCAGCCTTCCTTCTGTGCTTGAAATTGACACAGCATATCTCTTAAGTATTGAATTATCAGTTTACCTAGTGCAGCAAATGTGTCTCTCAAGTCTGCTTTGTCAATAAAGCCATCCCTGTTCTGATCCATGATGGTAAAAGCCTGTGGGAAGGAAAAGGAACATGTATTGCCACTTCCATTGCACAGGACAGTGCTCCAATCACACACATCAGTCCATGGGAGGATGATATTCGTGCTGGAAAAAGGAATATTTAACTTCCTTTGATTCCTCCACATCACTGCACTTTCCTCACTTTCAACACATTACTGTGTCTTGGCAAGGGACTTAATTAAACCCACCCGAACTACTTCTTAGTAAATTAATGCTCAGTGCAGCGTGCATTGGGCTGAAGCCAGTGCTGGCAGTTCCAGCCATTCAGCCCTTAACCCATAAAAGTTTGAATTAGGGAGGCTTTAGTCAGGGCAGATTTAGCCAGAGGTTGCTCTGGGTTTATACCATCCCCATACCCCATTCTTTGAATGAGGCCGAAATGTTTCTGTAAAACATTTCATTTCTGTGGATATCTCTCTGCTATCAACCTGAAGCCGATTCCTCCTGGGCCTCAGAATGATCCATCATACAGAGATAGCTGAACTTTCAGAAGTACAGGGAAATGTAGGTTCCATAATATTATTTATTCAAAGATTTTTTTCCCCTTTCCAATACACTGCATCTTTGAGATTGTATTGTGTGCTCTGACTGACACTGATGTGCTGACCTTAAATACTCTTGTCAGGCAAAATTTAATTTTTGATAGAAAAAACAGGTTTGGTTTGTTTTCTTTTTTTTTATTTTCATGTGCTCTAACCATTGTTTACCAAGCCAGCTAACTGCTCATCTATCTGTTTACCCATTTGTGTGTCCACCTCTTGGCTGCCATCACACTTACAATGCCACATTGATTTGGAAAGATTTTAATGACCTGAAATTCCCCTGGTCATGCTATGGGGAATATTAGTTGATCCTGGCATGACTCTGAAGCTGGTTATCTGTCTGACAGGCACTTCAATATGGGAGTGCATCTTCGCTATGGCCAGGAATTACTCTTTCTTCAGACAGTGTTCTCCTGAGGATACAGTAATGCAGAGTTTTAAAGTCTGCTGCCCTACAGGGTGCACTTCTTCCCATGAACAAGTTATCTCCACATATCTTCAGGTATTTTCACCTCCGGTTTCTTGCAAAGCCCCACTGCTCACAGCCCAGTTTGCCCATGAGGCTCCTTTCATAATCACGTTCATAATTCTACATTTACCTTCCAAACCATCCCCTTAGAAAAGATTAAGCCCAACTCTTTAGAGATGTTTTCCCCTTGCTTTAAATGCTGACTTCCCACAATTTGGATGCAAAAGAGAAAGAAAATGTGAAGCTCAAAGCTGAACCCAGGCAGCTCACAGAAGACAGGAAGAGCATCAGGCGTTGTAATGGGTGAACTTCAAATAACATAACAGCAATGCTGAAACATTTGTTGGTGAGCTGGTTGAAATCTCTAGATAAAAATGTTTTAATCCAAACCAGCTTTTCAGAAATACTTGTCCCAAATATGCAGTTCTTAGACACAACACGGTTTTGCGTTTCACTCAACTGCTCCACTGCCTCATGCTTTTGCCGTTATTCTGCCACCATCCTCCTAGAAATGCCCCCAGTATTATCTGATTTAGAGAAGATCAATTAATGGCATTCTGTCCAGTTCTTCTTTTTGTTGGTGCATCTTCAAACAGTAATCCTAGGGGAAAATAAACTGGAAGTTCCTAGGATATGACGAAGAGGTGGGAGAAGAGAGTCAAACATTCCCATTGACTGTGGGAAAATGATACGTGGTTCCAATTCATTTAGCTGGGTCATATTCCCAGTCCTTGCCTTGGGGTTTAGTCTTGTCAATCACTGAACTTTCCTGGTGGGAATCCTCAAGGAAAGCAAACTTGAAAGCCATGCGACAGCACAAAATGAAACAGTACACATTTATCACATTGGGAATTGCTTTGGAGATATGAGTTAGAAAAAATGGGGGAAAAATCAGTAATTTAAAATGGCAAACCAGTGCAGAATGTGATGGTCTCATGGACGTTCTAGAATGTCCACACAGAAAAAGAACATAAACTCATCAAACAGATCATCTGTCTTTAATATGCTCAGCTTTTGCCACCCCATCAGTTTCAGCTCCTGACAGGTAACTGGTCAAAGAACCTGCAGTGCATGGAACACCAAATCCCTTGGGAGCTGCAAGATGCTTAGTTCATCTCCACATGTTGTCTTTTTTTTATTGGCATTTGTGGAGAAAGTCGGCTGAGGGCTTCTTGGCATTTTCATTCCTAGTTTGTGGGCAGCATTAGAAGGGCACAGACAAATATTTTCTGTTGCTGTTGTGGAACAGAGCACGAATGAAAGCCCTGGTTCAGTCTGGCATCTCTATTCAGGACAGTGCTTGAGCACGTAAGACTATTCTTATTTAAAATACCACTTAACTTTAAACATGTGCTCAAGTGTTTTCCTGAATCAGGGCTGGAGTGGATGAGATTATACTTTTCCTTTATTTTGGGGTGGGGGCTTGGGTGCTTTTCAAATAAGTCTAGAGCTTGAAACAGGGGAGTGAGTGAGGGAAGTAAGGAAAGAAAGAATGGAAGAAAGAACAAACAAACACACAAGGAAAATTATCTACCAGCCAAAACCACAGGGATGATTCAGAAAACAACTCTGTGTTCTATTAAAGCAGATGGAGAATTGAACAAGAATTACAAACAAAACCTATGTTATTCATTAGCAATAACAGGAGACTATATAGAACAGCAGAGTAGTTCCCAACCTCTTTGAACTCCTGGATCTGGGTTTGTTCAAACATAGAGAAAACATTGGAACCACCTTCTATCTTCTTCTTTGCCTTTTTGGGAGCCTGTAATACAAATAAGAGGATCAAATACATATTCCTTTGTCTGTTAAGCACCCATGAAAACATATTACATCTTCAACAGAAGGTAAAAAATAGAGAGTCAAGTAATACAAGAGGATTGTTCTTTGTTATTGCAAGGTTTTAAATTCAATCTTGGAGGGATTTAGATGTATAGGATTGAATATATATATATATATATATATTCTTTAATATGGGATACAAATTCTGCCTTATTAACAGATTGAGGCATTTTGCCACTGCCTGCTGTGTCCTGGAACCTGACAGCTCAGACAAACAAGAACAGTTTGTCACTGCGGTGCCTTTAAAAAGGTGAGGGACCCAAAGCGTGACTCAGTATCCTGCCTGCTCACTGCTTGTTCCCCCCAGGAGCTGCCTGTTCCTTGGGCAGGGTCAGCTCCACCTCAGTGGATCACAGACCATTTCACACAGGGACCACTCCCATTCCACGCTGGCTCTGCAGAGTTCAGGAGTGATATCACTTGGCGTGGAGTGGTGTCACTTGGAGATGTGAGCTAGAATTCCCAGCCTGCTGTTTTCAAGAAATGCCAGAATTCAGGTAAGTGCCTACAAGGATTCCTTCTTCCCAGTTCCCATGCTGGGACTGGCAGCCAGACTCCAAACAAGGCCCTGCATGCAGACTCAGCTCAGGAACTATAAAGGGAAGTTATATCATTTCCTACTCACACAGAAATGTTTAGAAATCTGCTTAGTCTGGACCAGCACTGACAGAACTGATTAATCCTTCCCAAGCAGGAACACCTTCTACTCCTGGAATCTCTATTCCTGCACCAACCTACAGCACTACAGTTCAGTACCTTACCAGACCATGTTATTTTAATATTCAAGATAGTCATCTTAAATGAAAGGGCAGGACTGCATTTATCACCATTCTCAAGTCTGGAGGCTGAGACAGAGAAAGATTGGGGAAAGAGCTACAATGATATCTAAGAATCTAATTCTCACTAAAAATCAGTCAGAACTAGATTTCGTTAATATCTTTGAATAAGGGCCCAACCAGCTTGCCTAAGACAATACAGTTCTTGTTCTGCAGTAAAGAATAAAATCTGTGATTCCAAAGGATTACAGACCTGTTTTAACTACAGTGTTATCATTACTTGGGGCAGGATAATGAGCTGCATTGCCTTCTGAGTTCCCTTCCAGACAGATTACTTTTTTCTTTATCATTTTTACTTTTAAACTTCATTATCATAGTCCCACCTGGTTCTCATGTCACAGAAAATTAGTCTTACTTAGTTCGGGCTATTCTGCATGAAACAGAAGGCAACTTCTGCTGTCTCCTTTCATCAAAATAAAAAAGCCTGTGAAAGTTCAAATTCAATACTGATTTCAAATATCCTGAGGAGCAGAGCAGCTCAAGGAAATATTCCCACTTGACTCTGTTTGAAGCATACATTGTCTGATCAATTTAATTTGCCAGGCAGATTTCTGCACTCAGCCACCCTGGTTTAGATCCCAGGATATGGAAGGGGGGGAATTAGGGCAATGTTAGACACTCTCCCACATACTTACACTCCAGACCTGTCAAGCTCCTATCAACTAATTCAAAGAACTAAAATTTGGAAATAGGAATGGAAATTAAGTGAAAAATATTCTTGTAGTGAGGATAAAAACAAGGATAGAATGCCACCACAGGCATGGAAAAAAGAACTTAGTAAGTGGAATGTTTAATGAATGTAGAAATATTGATTTTGGAATAAACAGATTCCCTCCTCCTCCTCCTACACATGAAATAAGTGTTATTTTGAGCAGTAATGGGCAATCTTCCACATAACGTGAGGTGCCTGGTGGAGGCTTTCAACACTTCCAGATCGAATGGAAAAATTCAGAACAATCCTACGTATTTACATGTATTTGTTCCCTGAGGAAAAGGGAAAGCAGATGTTACCCAGGGAGAGCACTGCCAGCTGTGGGGGGACTGACCACAGGGTTTGAGGCCTCGGTGGGCTCGGATGGGGCAGTGGGACTGGTCCTGCTGAGCTCCTGGAGCTGCTCCTTCTGGAGACCAAACAGGCTTTGCCCTCCTCATGGTCTGTTCCTCTGTGGCCAAACACAGCATCCCTGTTCACCCCGATAAATATTCCCCATGCTAGCAAACCATCTGCACTTTTTAAGCTATCACCACAACCACAGACAGTGGGGTCTAGCTCCTTCAAATGCCAAACACTGGCAATTCCTCCATTATTCCTCAGTTTATTGGGTTCTCTGGGCTGTAAGGCTTCAAACAAGGGCTGTAGCTGTAAGGAAGTATCAGACAAATGCAAAAGCTGCTGCTCAATATCTATTAGAAACAAACCAGCAAGTCAAAAACCACCCAAAAAGCTTCTTTATATTAGTGAAGGCAAAGAAGATTTATTATATAGGGAACAATTACTGTAATATCACAGAATCATAGAATGGGTTGGGCTGGAAGGGACCTTAAAGATCATCTACTTTCCAGCCTAGAAGAAATACTAGAAATATTCATCCTAACATATTTGTTCACTGTTACACTCTGGGGTTTGTGGCCTCCAGGGATGACAGAGGAGATCAGTGCCCACGTTGCTCAATCAATCTTTAGTTTTTGTGCCAAAGGTGTGGGTGTGGATCCTATTTATGACCTGCTCACTCGAGGAGGAGCCTGAGACCACCAATACATGTCACAGGGGCCCATGAACAGCTGCCAGGTGGGGTTGGCCTTCCATCACCAGGATCAGGCTATGTCTTCTAGCATCCAACATATAAAGCATCCTGGACTACTGGTTCCCAGTACTGGGAATGCAGCTTACCTGCCCTAAAAGGCCAGGAAATTCATAGTCACAGAAAGAACTGCACCCCAATTTTGCACAAGTTGTGGGCAGGCAGGTGCTGTGAGGAGGAAGGCTGAGAGAGAAGTAGGTGGAACAGGAACAGAGCAGAGTACATTGTCTTTCTGGTGGGTAACTTGAATTAAAAGACAGCTCTAAGAGAACAGAAATAGGTCTGTGTTACAGAAAATAATTAATTCTGAGAATAGAATAGTTCTGTGCTGCTGTCTGACAATTCCAAACACTCCAGAATTTTTTAATGAACACAATCAGGATTCTGACTCCAGAGTATCTCTCTGAAAGAATGGCATATTAAAAGGAACATCGCAGAACTGAGCAAACATATGGCTTCTAAACTGTCAAGGATTTAGCAGGTGACCCACAGAGGAGAAAGTGGGTGACTGACACTTCATTTCTGCCTGCCTTGATTTCCCCACTCTTGAAACCAAAGTGTGCCAGGCTGCACTTTGCAAAGATAGAGCAGCTCTCATTGCAACATGTGCTGTGAGACTGACGTACAAAACGTGCCAGATGAGAAACTGAAGAGCTGAGGGTCTCCTGGGCTTGGATTCCGAGGCCTCAAAAGCACAGCAGTGGGAAGAATGTTGCAACAACTGAACAAGCCTATTAATATTCCTGCTTGAGTGTATTAATCATCCCATTGTGAAGAAAACAACACTTCACTTTAGAGGAGAAACCACAGGCTTGTCGCGTATCACTCATTTGTCTTACCAGTGTTAGCACTCTTTCAATTAGCCTGGATTTTAAAGGGTCTTCTTTCTGTTGTTTTGGTTGGTTGGTTTTGGTTTGTTTTAGAAGCTTTAAATGAAGAAATGGAGCCATACCAAAATCTGGTCCCAAGAAAACTCTGTTGTACCAGGCATTTGCTTTGAGCTGAGTTTCCCTCACTGAGGTTCTTTATATTTCTCCTCCTTGGCAGTGTCAGGTGTAGTAGAACAGGGACAAGAGCGAACGGAAGATTTCGTGATGTGACGGAAAGCAGAAAGCAGCATGTAACCTTCCTCCCCTTCATTCCTCTGTGATAAGAATTACTCTAAACAATACAGCCCTTCATAACCCCAGTAGCTTTCCACCCCTTACTAACTTTTACCATCCCACCGTCCCCTCTCCTGACGTAGAGAAACCACCTCGACTATAAAACCCCACGAGGTAGAACAATAAAGCGCCATTTTGACCATCTGCCATATTGGTGCTGTGTGTCTGTGGCCCGAGCAGCTCGGGGGGCTAGGCCGAGCTGCCGTGCTGGGTTCTTGAACCAGGTCGCAATTGCCTCACATACCGAGAGGCATCAGTCAGGGAGCCCAAAAGAACAAGGTTGTGCAGGGACACAGGCAGGCAGAGACAATGAGTGTGCATGGCCTTTGCCTCTCTGGATGTAAGAATAGGGATCCATTTTTTATATGCTGCAAAGGGGGGGGCGGTGTTCAAGTGAATCAGAGGGAAGAAATCTGATTTCAGGGTGACCTAGAAGAAAAGGGGGTGGGGAATCAGTTTCTGTCTCTACATAGAAAGGAGGAGGAAGATGAAAATACCTTGTTCTTACTTCAGAACATGAGGCATTGTTTGCCCTGATAAATTCATAAAAGGCTAGTGCTAGAGCAGATCCATGACAGTGGATTATTGCAGAACTTTATCATCTCCACCCCTCAGTGTGTTTTGCAGAAAATCCAGAAAAATATGGAAAACCAGGCAAGCAGCTGCAGGGTGAGTGAGGTCCCTCAGTGCCTGCTCAGGGGCACACTTGTACCCTTCAGTAAGCAGGAAGTAACCTGCCAACCTCCACTTGGCATTTCCTGCAGCACAGGGATGTCTCCACAGGCAGTCAGGAGAGATGGGCAGCACTCTGCCACAAGCCACAGCTTTGGTTTGGTTTGGTTTGGTTTGGTTTGGTTTGGTTTGGTTTGGTTTGGTTTGGTTTGGTTTGGTTTGGTTTGGTTTGGGGAGGTCACTTCCTTGTTTGGTCCGCCATGCCCTAAGCCCCTCAGAAAATACTTTTAATAATTAAAGATGACACAGTGTGGTGTTCCTGACAGCAAAGTCAAAAACACAAGCAGAAACACTTCCCCACTCAGCCACTTATTGTGTCTTCTTCTAATTTTCCTACCAGAGACAACTTTAGTGGATAAGCACGGAGAGAGCCCTGCAGAGAGAATCAACAGTGGACACTGTTAAGAGCCTGATTCTGTTGTCTTGTACCCGTAAGTGTTTATTCAGTCCAGGACAAAGTAGACATAAGATACCACCAGGTTTTTACTGTTTCACATATTGTACTTCCTTCCTCTGCAACTACATCTACAACTACAGAAAAGACAGAATCATCCATCATTTTTCTCAGACTCTGTCCCCTGCTGTGATCCACTGTATGATGTTAACTCTCAGTTACTATTACTTTTTCATGCATCACACTTTCTCCTTGTTTTTCATCCACTCTGGGATTTCGGTGCTGACATTTCCTGTCTTCAAATTTTTGTTTATCATCAAATACAGGTTCTGAATCAGAAGTTACATCTCAAGCCCAGCCAAGGGATTGCTGCAGCACGGGACAGGGTATTTGTTGATTTTTGTCTCACGAGTTTGCTCTGCTGAGATTTTTTACACTGCACCTGCACCAAACATGCCAGCTATGGACCAGCCACCGGTTTTTAGTGTGGTTTAGGTGCTTTCCATGGCAGGTGAGCAGCACAAAGCCAACCCAAGTGCGTGCCTTTGAGGGAACAGTCTAGAGGAGTAAGCAACACAAACTGCTCTTAAGGGCACAATTTGCATTTCAAACAGGCAGCAGCCTCAGATCATTCAAATAAACCCCACATTATCAGAACTGAGAAACAGAAGATCATTTTATTACCTACTCCGCAGTCACAAACAGATCCCTCCCTTCTCATCCTCACTGCATTTTGTGTGTAGTCCCAGCCTGCACACACCCACACAGACACACCTTTGATCCCTGCTAGATACAAAAATCTGTTGGACTGCAGCCTCCCTGCTTCACACTCCCGGACGCTATTCTCCTCCGTCCCGCAGAAACCCCCTTCCCAATCACAGCCTCCTTTTTCTCCTGCAGACATGCAGAGGGAAGGCATTATCTCCCCAAACCTATCCCAGAGCAGCAGATAACCTCTCCAGCCTCTCCAACCGCAGACTCCTCCACCTTGATGACCCAAAATTCCACAGCAGCTTTTCCCACATGACAAATTTTCTTCTCTTTCATGTCAACAGATGAGCAGTCCCTGTCTGCACACACAGGGCTGTCACACACACGGAGACACACAGGGACACACACAAACACGTCAGCAGTTCCACAGGCAGCCCCATTTCAGCTGGTGGGGTCAGTCAGCATGGCTGTGCTGTGGTCAGTGCCTGTCTCAGCCCAGGTGGCACATTCCAGCTTGCAGAGCACATTGGATCAGAATGCAGGCTATTTTTGGGCACGAGGTTCCCCTTAGCATACAGAATGTGCTACGAGGTGTCACTCAAACTGAACAAACACGGGAGTGTTTGGGGAATAAGAAAAAGGCTTCCCTCTCCTTCCCTGTGCCTCTGCCCTTCCTTCTCCCCATCAGCACAGAGCATGCGGGGAGACATCACAGACCCAACTTGTCTGAAATTCCCTGGAATAAACGTAGAGCCGTAGACAGTTCTCAGAACTCCATTCCACAGCCCTTGTGTGGTCTGCTCTTGTTAGAAAAATTATCTCCCTGAACCCTGCCTCTCTCACTCTCATCAGCCCTGGATGTCAGAGCCTAGTAGCACTGGCTGACTTGTAATTATTTTTTACTATGCTGCTTTGTCTGCACTAATCCTTTGAAAGTAGCTTTACTGCACATCTGAAATATTATGATGCTATAAAACCTCTGTAATATTTATAAATCCCTTAAGACATCATAAAGAGAGAAAAAAACCTCCCCACAGAGTTCATCTAGCATAATTACATATACATTTCCCTCTGATTAATAAAAAATGATCACTTCCTTATGTAAAGATATTCTTCAGCTTTCTTTCATTAAGGCTATTTTTTTCTTTCCATTTTAAATCTGTTTCATGTGTCCCTGTATAGTAAGGTACCTCAGAAGAAATTTTCCCTAAACAAAAGGCACAATGAAAAGAAGCACCACAGAGGATCGTCAATTGAGCTGGGAGTGAGGAGACAGACGAGTCTCTCACTATATTTTCACGTCTCCTAACTTAAGCATTTCATCACAGAATGTCCTGGAATATCTTCAAACATCAATGAGTGTTCGTGTGTCATTGAACTAAACAGGCAGGGAAAAAACTGATAAATGAAATTTTGGAGAAATAAAAAGAGGGGAAAAAGAAAAGCTAAGACACAGCACTTGCTCCCCACCCCACAAAAGGTCTGGCTTAGACTTTAGTGAGGCTGATTAAAGGGAAACCTGTAAATCCACAAATGAAAAGGCATAATCAGCACGAGGCACTGCTCCCTTCTGAAACACTGCTGAGGAATATGATTAGTGTGAAACCACTGACACTGGGCTTGCACTGGCTGAAACTGGAACCTGTTTTGTGCGTGGATTTTAGAAAAGGCATTGAATGTGGTTTTGCCCTGCTCAGAACAGCACGTGGATCACATTCATCACCTGCTTAAATGGGATCAAGTTTGAACTAAGCTTTGAGAAAGCTTTTCATATACAACTCCCTCTCTGGTGTTCTCCACAATCAAATATTCCATAGCCCCAGGGAGCCACTGGGCAGCACCGCCTGAAAAGGACCTGCAAAAAGGAGCAAAATGAACACAGAGGTCACCTGCTAATTTTTTTTCTAATATTGTTGTAGCCATTCCTCTGAATTTGCAGGAGACAAAGATCTGCCCAATCTGCCCACCGTTCCTTAGGCAGGAGTTCTTTGCTCTATGGAATCCCATCAAGTGAGGTGGCTGTCGGAATCCCAGAGCTAAAAGCCAAAGGTGAGTAGGGCAAAGACAAGACACAGAAATTTCTGCAGTGCTTCCTACTTCTCCCCACATGCACAAGAGCAACACAGTCCCAGTTCGAGAACTATCCCTTTCCCTCAGTCCCTACCACACCACAGCAGACCTTAATTCTATCTCATACCAGCCATGCCAGGCTTTGCTGCCCTGGTGTGTGAATCTGGGACAGAGCTGCACAAGCTCTTCCTTTCAGCACATTCATCTACATTCTCTGTCTTCCTCCTTTGTTACATACATGCAGAAGAATCCTTGGGAGTTCCCAGCTAACTCTGTGGGATGTATCTGCATTCTGGATGTGATACTAAGATGAGATTCATGGGATGCAGTGTGATCATTCTTGCTCTGTTTGAATCTAATTAGAGTCAGAAAGAAATACAGAGACAAACAGACATGGGGAAGGATAAAACCTACCATGGTGCTGCTGCTCCTTCCACCCCTTCTCTGCCGACCAGTCAGCCAGCAAACACAATGCCAACTGTCTCTTTATATAGTGTCACCAAGGAATAAAAATATGCCTGCTCCAAGTTTAGACAATAGATGTAAGGTTGGAAAAGTGCAGTAATTGGATCCCAATACCATTCCAAGCATCTGTTCCATGCGCAGCTTTTGCTTTCACAGAAATAATGCAGCAGATAAGTAGAGGAGGCAGTTGGGATACAACTGTACAGCTCGCGCAGCAAGCTCGAGCTGAAGGGGTTTTCCCATGTACTGCTAAATAATGAACACAGGGCATGCACTGGAAGATTTTAAGTGGACATGGCATCCTGAAAAAGCAGGAACACTCCTTGAGAAAATGCTGGGGAAACTAGCAACAAATTCTGGCCACTACAGTAGCTCCAGAGCCTGGTGCGGGCATTCAGAACTCCAGCAAATTGTCTGAGGCTCTGCAGAGGTGCATCTATACCTGGGGGGTGGAAAAGCACTGCTCTGCAGATGGAAATCAAGTGACTCAGATAGGGTCTCTTTTCCCTGAATCTATAAACGAGCCTGAAGTCCAGGGCCATATCCCGAGATATGGCAAACTGGTGGATGAAGCATGAAGATGGATGAAAGCATGAAGAAAGAGCTGTGTGGTAAAGAATGTGGCAGTGGGAGCAGGAGGAAACAGGAGGCAGCGTAGGAGCCACCAAGGCTGTGTCTCCCAGGGAATGCTCACGGACATTAATACACATTCCATCCGATTGGAATTACTGCAATGGGCCAAAACATTAACCAGTATAAGATTGCATAATTCCGCTGACATGAAATCATGGTTCCTAAAGGTCTGGTCTGTGTGTCTGAGAGTATCTATACAGGAACATCAGGGCATTAAATACACAGAAACGGTAGGTTTTTCAGGAACCTGCATCTGAAATTCTTCTCTCCATCAATCACCCCAGCCTTGAGTCACAGCAGTACTTAACCAATTACCTGAACTTTGAAACAGACATGCATTTAAGTTTCTGGTTGAACAAGGACCTTGTTCTTTCTCCAGGTCCAGCCCCTTGCAGTGCTGTCATCTCTAATCTTAGATCTGGCTGTGTGCTGTTCAGGGCAAGGACTGCTTTAGCTGTTGTGGGCATCTCAAACACCTACAGGGACAATTAAGTAAGAAACAGGCATAACACAGCTCATCTGGCTGTAGTGAAATTGCCGTGGATGCACATTGGAAGTTAACCTGGTGTTCATCGTTCTGACTTAGTGACATTATACCAATCCCCAGTGTAACAGAGCATAAAGATAAATCCCTCAGTCCCTCTGCCTGCAAGTGCCTGCTAGAGAGCAGCCCCAGGTTTGTGTCCCAGGCTGGGTCTGGAAACCTGAAAAACTCAGAGTGAGGTTCCTGAGGAAAATCCTACACAGTTTCCAAGGTTCATTGTGGTAAAGTTGTTCATTGTGATAAAGTTGTATCATGTTCACTGGGTTAGAACCTGATTCATCAAAGCTGTTAAGCACCCACTTTACTTTTAGGGAGTAATAGTCCCACTGAAATTCTCAGAACAGCTCACAAACCTTCATGTGAGAATATTGTCACTCGTTCTGCAGGATCAGTGTCCTTGTCCCAACAATACAGACAAATGAGCAGCAACTTTGTCATGGAGTGCACTGGACCTGGGATTCCATCCTGTGAATTTTGTGTCCTTTCTTGGAAGAATCCTTATCCTTCCACCCAGCCATTTCATGGTTTTCTCCCAGCAGCTCTGTTAACAGACCTTTATATTGTTTTCTTGAGAGTTTTGTTTTCTCTTATCTAGTATACCATCAATCATCATTATTATTATCAATTTGCTCCTTAGTCTTGTAGCTTGATTTGCAGGCATTTTCCAGTAGTGCCTGTATTTTCTGCATTGATCTTTACCTTTCCACAGAATTTCTAGATTAAATGAATCCTTCCAAGCTGTTTTTAAATGACGTGACACATTAGGATAAAACCCACACAATGCTGTGTGTTTGTAACGCACATGTCCTGAGAGACCAGAACCTTCTCTGCTTAGTCTGTGAAGCAAATCCACAGAGGAATTAAGGGAGACATACATCTTGGCTTTAAAGGTCTGCTTGCTTCTGCAACTGCCTCCAAACTATAGAAAGGCTCCAGACTGGAGAGGGGAGGGAGAGAAGGGGGGAATAACATAAGGACTGAAAAAGAAAGGCTTGAATTTAATTGCCCTAAAAATTTCAATCATTCAATCTGGTAATTAGAGAGCTGGCTGATTCAGAAAGCAATTTCATTTGGGAAAAAAAAAAAAGAGCCCAACAAGATAATTGATGCTAAGTGAATATTTTACCTGAAATATTAAATACCAAACTTAAGTCTGCCTCCAGGGCCCCTTCTGCTACCCCTTTTTGATCTGTCTTTCTACTTCTTTGTATTTTCCTCTCACATGACTCAACAGAACAGGACACTCCTTCAGAGAATCAGATTGTCACAGGGACAGGTTTATTTGAACTCTCTGTGCTGCGAAGGAGACAACATAATGATTTATTAGCAAAAAAAAAAAAAAAAAACAAAAACAATAGGAAGTCTCCTGAGATTCAGCCTGGCTGCAAATCTCAGTGAGGTTTTCCAGTGTTGAGTCTCTGCATCTGGCCACGAGCACAGTCTGATGTTTTACCAAGGCGAACAGTTTTCTTTAGGAGCTGATCAAGTACAGGGTAACAGATTTCTTTGTCAATTTAACAAGGATTAGCAGAATGCTTCATGTTTAATTCTGGACTCTCTGATGCCACAAAATGATACTTCAAGGTAGAGCTCTGCAGTCCTGCAGAGCACTGTGGGTGTCAGTGTCACAGGGGTCTGATTGCACAGGTCTTTTGGCAGGATGGAGAGCGGAGCTGGTTTATTGCACACTGCTCAGGAGAGTAACTGTTCATTCTCTAATATTTAATGGCCTAAGGAACAGGGGCAGCATCCCATACACCCCTTAAAGGAATGTTGTGTACCTGGAAATTAGGTAGGTAATAATTTATGCTACATTTATAGATGAGAAATAAAATAAAGAAAATGCACATGACACATTGGATTCTGGTTTCCTGTGCTGTTCTAAGTGCTCACCTGTGCACCAGTTTCACACAAAATATTACACTTTATTCCTGCTAGTAACGTTAAATTTTAATCTTAAAAGACCTTTTTAAGTGACATTCCACATCTATTACTGCTCAGGAAGCCCACATCAAATTTATTTAGGTGCCTTTGCAATTTCCGTCTTTGAAACTGATCATGAGAATGTTTCTGATCTGTACAATATTCACAATCTGAAAGGGCAGATGACAGGTATCGGGGACAATCCTTGTGGGGAGATGGGATGCCAGATGCAGTGCCAAATGAAATGTGGCCTTTCCTTGCAGCCAGAAAAAACATCCACTGATGCTGAACACGCTACATAGGAAATGTGGAGTAAGAACCTCTCTAAGTATTGGGGCTACCGCAGGCCAAGTTTTGACACCAACTCCATACCACAACATGACTCTACCCCTGCCCACAGAGAGTTTTCTGGCCTGCCTTTGAGTGGATGCCTTCAAAGGAAGACAAGTGGCAGTTAATCAGGTTTGGGAACATCCTGCCCATAGGTGGGAACAATCCCCTAATCTTTAGGAGAGCTGCATTTCAGCCTTATACCAAAGGACTCCACTTTCTGTGCAAGTCCCAGAGCTGAGCAAACTCTGGGTCAGGAGTATAAACCAAGGCACTAAAGGGAGAACATCAGCTAATTCCAACAAAGCCACCAGACAAAACTACCAAGATAAGGTGGACTTCAAGCCCTCCAGAGAAAATGAGCAACTTGCTTTGAACCACCCACTTTTCCTTAATCACCTTAAATTTATCAGGAGCTCCCGTTCTTTTCAGAGCCATGATGATGCCCTTTTCTCTGTACAGTTGTTCTCTCAGCAGCTGATTAAGTTCTTCATACAAAGGAAAGGTTACCCAGAAAGTCTGGTCTCAATACTGTATTTTGGAGCCTGGCAACAAGGTAAATCTCAGGCAAGTGAGTCTTATGTTCACAATGTACAGAGCTCCTGCAGTACAGGTACAGAAAAGGAGCTATTACAGATACCTCTGCAGAATTTTAAATAAACAGTTCAAATCCCACTGCAAATCTCCTTTCTCTGTTGAGCAGAGACACAAACACCGTTTTGGAAACAGCCGGGGCTGCTGTTAACTGATAATTAAGTTCTGTGCATTTGTTGTTCAGGACACTGAATGCAAACCCCCTTCTGTGAGCTACCCCTCCCTCTCAGAGAATTCATAGCCACTATCTAATCTGACAAAAACTGTGTACTCTTTTATACTTGGAGGTCACTTTATGTTACTTACAGTGTGTTGCATTATGTCAAAAGGCATAACACAACCTAAGGAAAAGCAGACTAATATAACTCAGCCTGACATCAATGACATAATATGATGTGGCTACTGAGAAATGCACTGTTGTCATTGTTTTGTGTTTTCATCTGATACCTACTTGCCATTCCAGCGTGGGGCATTTGTTGCAGAATTTGGAGAAGAATGTTACGGACTGAGCATGCCTGATTCTCTTGTGGCTCCCCACATTTTTGCACTGAAATCACTTGGTTGGATTTGCTGGGGGTTCCTTCTGATTTACTCTAGCAAGAATCAAGTTCTAAAAAACAATCACATAAAGAGCAATTACATTAGGAAAGCCATCAATGGAAAATGCAGCTCCTGGGAGTAAAGAAATGACAACACTCTTAACAGCCCTGTAACCTTAGCTCGGCCCTCCTGGGCAGTAAAGGAGCCTGCACTATTTTTCCTGCAGGATGTCATTTCATTTTGTAGAACTGTGTAGCAAAGCAGCTGTTCAATATTTCTCTTAACTTCTTCACGTAGTCTGTGGTCCCATATCTCATTTGCTGCACATCAAACAAATCCTTTTGTGGCTTAGGTACTTTTCTTCTTCCTGCTTTTATTTGCTATTGTACTGTTCTAATTACCTCAGTAGATGTGTATTTCAAAACTGAGGCTGAATCTGTCTTCCCAATGCACCCACAAGGTTGAAACACACTGTGATTCCTTCCTTGTTCCACAGACAGGGAGCAGAAGCACAAAACTGCATCTATAGGCCCAATGGGAAGTCTGTCATAGACAAGGCTAGAGTAAAAGGCAGCAAAACCCCAGCCTTTTGCATTAATCCTTTATTTTTTATTCCCTGGCTACTTTATCCTGCCCAGATCCTCAGTGGAAAAAGCAGGCATGAGCCTTATTTGTGAGAGCCATAGGTGAATGGTGAAAATGGTGAAAATGGGTTGTTCTGGCCATGTCATGAATCCATTCAGCAGAACCAAAACAGAAGGCCCAACAGTAACCAAAATAATTGAGCTGGTGTATTATAATGAAACCCACTGTACTTTGCCTTAGAGTTTTACAGACAAATCCATCAAAAAAACTGTCGAGCCTCTTCTCCCCTCTCACACAGGCCATAGCATTTTACATATCAATTGTTGTATCAAGCTCATGTCCTCTGGTTGAGCTAGAACATATTTTTAAGCATTGCTGTTGTGGTTATCATTAATATTATCTTATGTTGATGGTGCTTGGCCAAGCCAACTGAAGCCATGGCTTCCTCAGTGACAGAATTCAGCCCCCAGTGACTCTGAGCCAGGGTGGTCAGAGGACTCACCCTCACATTCCACACTCCAGCACGTCCTCCACTCCCACCTCGTGCTGCTGGTCATTCCAGGGGGGGCATCTCTGCATGAATTATTTGGGAGGCCTTGGAAGCAGTGGGACAGATCACAACATTATTGCTGCAAGATAGGATTTGTAATCAATTTCTGCTGACAAAGCCTGTTCTTCCTGGCAGTAAGAAACTGCTGAGAATTTTGGGTTTAGCAAAGTCAGGAATGGAGGGAAGTTAAAGGAAAGCTAAAAAGCTCTGGGAGACCAGGTGAGGTTAAGACATCTGCGAACGTTCTGGCCAGGTATCCCCACAGAAAGGCTATATTCACTTAAAACTTTCAAAGTATGAAGGAACAAGATCACCACTTGACAAATAGTTCTCCCTGCCAGAAATTTTGCCTAAATGTTTCCGTCTTTTATTTAGATTTTGGTGGGGTCTACTATGCCATTTTCTGTTAGGATGAGATCTTATTTTCTAAGTTAATCTGCTGCATTTGTAATTTCTGTCTGGATCCAAACACATGCTGAATTTCTGAAAATGTTTAGAATAGGGCATGGAGCTTCCTAAAATTTTGGGGTGAGCAATTGGAACTCTTCACCTGAAATCTGACAATTTAAGGTTCTACTTCCTCTGAAAAAAAATTCAGCATAGCAAAATCCAACTGTTTACAGAAAATAATATCTGAATATTGACCCAGTGGCTAAATTCATCCCAGGTATTTGTGGTTTAATTGCAGAGGTGTCTCAGAGTGTGCTGGTTCACAACACACTGAGATTTGGAGCCAGTGATGCTCCATTGCAGGTTACAACACACACACACACACAGAGTGGAATAGAACACAGGCAGAAGTAGCACCTCAGAGTACAGCACAGATTTTAGGCTATACCATCCATAAGAGCCCTAGAAAAGAGGCTGCCACATGAGGGACAATTCAAGAATTTAAATGCAGTGGAAAATGCCAGCTGAAATAGTCACTTTGGAAATTATGGGTATAGTAGCTTGGCATTGCTCTGCAGATGTTGAATGCAGAACATGGTAATATTCCTCCAGCACAGTAGCTGTAAATCCAGGAGCCACAAAGGCATTTAACAACTCTTTGTAAATGTCACAAGTTCCTAATTCAATCCTTTGGCACTTTTCTAAAAAATTGTAATGGGGGAATCATCACATGGCATAGAAACAAACTCCGCTGTTTGTGCTAATGAAACAACCCACACTGCTAAGATTGGCTTACAATTATGAAAAAGAGCACAGCCAATAAGAAAGGTGCCATATTCTGACCTTGCAAACATCAGCATATGCCCATTGTCACCTCTTAGAAAAAGTGGGATTATTTGGGACTGACCATCATGAGCATGAGGACAGAATCTGGACCCTTCTCAGCATTCACAGGGTCATGGAATGGTTTGGGTTGGAAGGGAGCTTTGAAGATCAGCTTGTCCATCATGCTGGAAGCTGTGGTTCCACTGCAGTGCAGGAGCTGTAGGTGAAATGTGCAGGAGGGAGGATTGTCCTGGCAGTGGAGGCTCAGTCATCACAGTGGGTGACAGAACATCCTACCAGTGAAGGACCTCCAAGTGGGACCCAGCCAGTGACCAGCTCTGAGACGAGCTGAGCACCTCCTGTAAAAGTCTTCTAAAAACAGACAGACACATTCACAACGATGCTCCAGCAACTTCAGCCCTCAGACTGCCTCACTGGGGACTTACTGCCTGAGACCTTTGGTGACTGTGGGTAGAATCTACAGATCTGACACCCTAAGCCATGCCTGAGTGTCTTTGCTCCTGCCTTTGCCAGTCTGTGGTGATCCTTACTCTGAGCTGAGACTAATCAGGTCTTTTCAACTTAGGACCCCCCAAGCTATCCTCATTCTGTTGGATGGGTTACCCTGTTGTGACATGTCTCAACCTGCTGCTCGACTCAGTTCTCTTGCTAACCCATTTTATATTCCTGGCACTTCAAAACACAGATATTAGTTATGTATGCATGTGAGCCAACCCCAATGTACTCAGAAATGCAACACAAAATCCCCTGGTATTTTGAAAATACACACTACAGTCACTCAAACAGGAGGAAATGCAAATGCCACACTCAGACACATTGGCATATTCCCATTTAGTCCATACAAGTATCCCAAAAGCAGGAGTCCACCCCCACCTAAAGTAATATTTTAGAGGACACAAGGTTTGAAAAATAATAATAAATTGTAATAATTGCCTCTCAGGTGGGCTGAATTACTCCTTGAGGAACTAGTCTTCCTCCCTTGTCTGTGAAGGAAATACCTTTAACTTGAGCTTTTTGGTTTAAAAGCAATCTGAGCCATGAACCCAACATCCTGGCCATACAGACACCCCCTAAAGCCCAAAGCCTAAAGCCCAAACCATGAGAACAGACAAAACTGAAATGATCTGGATGTACAGAGGGTTGAACTTTTTTAAGAAACAAACTTGACCCATGTTGTAGCTTTCAGTAGAAGTCAAGACCAAGGTTTCTAGAAGCCAAAATCTCCCCTGAAACGAGCAGCAAACTGGTCAAGGTACATCCTTGGCTAGTGGGTCGCAGGTTGTGGTGACAGTGCTCCGCAAACCATCTGTTGTCCCCTCTGCGGGATGGAAGCTGCTCCCTGCTGAGGAGAACAAGTCCAGGAGGGAAGTGCTGTTGGCTCCTCTCTTCCACTGGAGCCCAGGCAGGGTCAGCAGGAGCCAGGTCCCTTCAAAGGAGGGACACTGAGTACACACTCCGTCCTCAAAATAGTTGGGGAAAGGCACTTCCATGGTACTGCTCAGCACAGCTGTGGGTGGACATCGTACACCTACTCACTGCAAAAGTGCAGAGCAATGCACTGAGGAAAATGTCCTTTGGGAAAGGAAAAATATTTGGAATCTAAACTGGAAGACTCTTAACATGAATAACTGTGGCTCCCAGCCTAACTTCCAACAACAACTTAAATACAGGTAAATAGCAATGACTGCAGAGGCAGGGCCACCAAAACTTCCCAGAGGGAGCCAAAAGCTTAACAAGCTCCTCAGAAGACAGAATTAAAGAATAGCCACCTTTTTCTAGTTTTTACTTTTCTTATAATGAGTGAGTAATTCTCTCTCATCATTGACAGGCACTGAACTCATTCTGTATTGAAAGGACAAATGCAAAATAACCCAAGAAATCTCTGTGTTCACTTCCAGACATAAGGATGCGGTTCAGAACTCACAGATCACGTGTTTGCATCGGTTATTGAGAGCAGAAAAGAAAACAAAGTCCCACAGGCAAGTCTGCTGTGAACTCCTAACTTAAGGTTCTTAAATATGCCAGACAGAAAGAAATCCAATTTTCATTAACCTCATTAAGACAGACGCTCTTTTGCCTGCTTAGTGCTCACTTCAGTGAGGCAGGTAAATGTACAGTCTGTTTAGACCCTATTTTTATGTCTTGTTTCATGTGTTTATACATGACCAAGCCCTCTTCACTCATTTAGCCACTGTAGCTGTGCACTTGTGCAGAAACCCACGTGGATAAATGTGGGTTAGTGATAAGAGAGAGGTCATTTGCATTTTGGTGTTTGTCAGTGTGACATGCAAAGAGTTTCTGTGCAAGGAGGCATCAGTTGCATGTCATCCTGCTTTTGGTATTTATAGCTTTATTTTTTGTATGAGGAAACAGACAAATATTCAAGGCTAATAGAGGTGCAAAGAAGTACCTTTAGCAAATCCAGTCATCACTCCACGCTTGTTGCCTGCTTCTTACCAGCAAGCTGACAGATCATGGAAGAAAGGACAAACTCTGGGTACATTACTCCTTACTCCGGTCTTTAAGTCAAGGAATGTGTTATGTATCCTGAGATTTCAGTAGAAGCTCTTGGATATTCAGGGATTTTTTAATCAACTCACTTATCTACTTGACAGAATGTACAATTTTAGTTCCTTGTGTATAAAATAGGATGTCGAGGTGTCCTGCAACGTTAAGTGGTTAAAAAAAAATACACCCCAGAGCTCTTCAAGTAGCTCTTTGTCATTGTAAACCATGCTTGACTTCCTGATTTGTTTGAGGAAAAAGCCACTGAGTGTGTAGACGTCTTTTATCCCTCATAGCCACAATTCCTTTGAGAAATCCAACAGCGAAGGTGGATACAATTATTGTAAATAATGTTGGATAGAACCTAGAGCAGATGAAGGTGGGAGGATACAGCTCAACAAGAACAGAAGTGGTTTCTAATGAGAGAGGGAATATTTCACTCTCAGCATGGCTGTTATTATGTCCTACACATTAATTCAGCCGAGAAGTCTTGAAGTAGCAGAATGAGTTTGTGTTCACTGAAGTGGCAAGCACTGGCATGGCTGCCTTCCTTTCTGCTCTTACAATTAATACTTCCCTGATTTCTCAGAGAAGAATATATGAGAATTAAACCCTGTGAGGCACGAGGCACCTCACAAGGTCTCAAAACTTGCAATATTGCAGCCTAATCCATTCACAGGAGTACATATTTCACTTTCAATTTTGATTATTTTCTGTATTTTTCCTAGAATTGTGGGACATGATTCACTTTCTTGAAAAATAAGCCCTAATAATTCTATCTGAGATGTAAATTCTTCTGCCCAGGAACACCCATGCTTGGATAGTTTCCTAAACCTTCCCCTACAGTTCTCCTGGAACCGTCCAATTTGCCCTGAGCTGTCCTTTTTACAGGTGAGCAACAAGCATATGAACTGGTGTAATGTCTTACCTTAAAATCCAGAGGTTTTTCTCCATCTTTGTTTAAATCCCTGTACCCTCACTGTGATTTAATTTTCTAGACATTCCTGACTTCTGCACAGGTGGAGGTCACCAGTCCTTCTGGCCAAAATGTAAGTTCCTTTTCTCCTTTTCCTGCCAATGTCCTGCAAGAGCTGCAGGGCAGGATTATCGTGCTCTTTATGAGGATCTCTTTTCACGCTGCTTCCCAGAGCTAGAGCTGACAGAAAAGAGAAGGTAGACAAGAAGTGTGAGGGGATTATTTCTAGGCTGACAGAGGTACCTATGAGTAACCTCTTTGGTGGTGCCATTCTAAACCCTTCATCTCCATATCAGAACTTTGCATTCCCAAACCTGCTAAAATGCTGAAAGTTTGCAGTCGAATCCTGCTATGGTTAATTTAAGTCAAATACAGCCTGAGTGTTCGGCTCCCTAAAGGACCTAACTATAAATCATATATCCTTGTGACATATCCCGTATCACAGAGGAAAAATGCCCCACATCCCTTTTCTGTGTATTTTCCTTGTCACTTGCCTTGCACACACATCTGCCTCTCCCTGTCAGGAGCTCGTCCTTGTTCCACAGTTGTGCAGCACCCAGTACAACAGACCCCGAGCCTACAGCCTCATTTCTGGGGTGCTATTGCCAGGCTGATAGAGAAATAATTGCAACCAGCAGTAAAAGCTGCTTCTAGGCAGCACAGTCCTGGAAAGGAACAAAACCTGGGAAGGGCTGCGTGCCTGCAGTTCCCATTGACTCCAGCCCAGGCTGTGGTAGCTCGGCAGCTCTCAGCATCTTGGAGGATTTATTCTGCTGCGTGTTTGCTTTTGCCTCCAGCGTGCAGCGTGAGAAAGGCAGCAGTGTGACTGGAAACCACAGCTCCCAGCCACTTCTCCCTCAGTGTTGAGTGAGAGACTGAGCACTTGCAGACCAGCCCTTACCTTTCCCAGGCGGGCGCCGCAGCGGGAATAAAAACAAAACACGGAGCTGAATTTATTTCTAGCCAGCGGAAATTTCATATTGAGGGTTACAGGCATCCTGTGCCTCTTAAAAGCAAGTAATAAAATGCTGCTCTCAATTACAAATCGTATTTACATTTTAAACCCCCATATGGTTTGTGGGGGTGGAGGGAGGTTTCGAATGCATTAGCAGCAGTGCTGTGCCATGATTAGTTACAATTTTTTGCTCTTTGTAATGAACAATTAATGCCTCCACCTTTTTTTCTCTCTTGCAACCTAAGCCTGTGGCTATGCCAGGTATGCCCAGTAAACACGACACAACTCCTGCCTCATGTTATGAACCAAAACAAGCAAATGCATGGACATGACCATCTCTAAAAGGCCTCCTGGAACAGGATTCATATGCTGAGTATAAATTCGATAACAATTGATTTTTTTTTTTTATGTAACTTCCTGGGCTAAACTTTTCAAAATGTAGGGACATTTAACAGGAAAATGCAAAACACATGCAAATGTGCACGGCTTCATCCTCCTGTGCTGGGAAAGTCAAATCCCTTCTCCCTGCCCTCAAGCACTGCTGAAGGCAAAACAGTCCTTGTGTTCCATGGTCACAACTGGACCTGCTAAAGGGTTTTACCCCAACATTCTTCTAAGTTCCCTTTAAGTACCAAAAGGCTGCAGTTAAGTTTCCTTGGAGCCTTCTCCAGGTTCCAAAAACTCCAACTCTCAACCCTTTCCTCATAGCCAAAGTTTTTCAGCCCTCAGAGCATTTTTGTGCCTGGCCTCCTTCAGCAGGTCCTTTCCCGTGCTGGGACCCCGGAGCTGGATGCAGTGCTCCAGGCGGGAATCCCACCAGAGCACAGGAGAGGGGCAGAATCCCCTCCTCACCTGCTGCCCACGCTGGGGGATGAGCCCAGGACTCAGGGCTGCTCTTGATCCCTTCATTCCCAGCCTGGATTGATCCCAGGGAATCAAGCTGGGAGCAGACCTGGGAGCAGAGCTGTGCCAGTTTACCACAGCGAACCTGCTTTGCTTTTATTTACAAATAACACATTTATGACACAAAGGCTATAAATGCTATTTCATTACTTTCACTGCTTATTTAGGTATTTCCCTAAAGGGCTAATACAGCATTGCTGTTGTGTTACTATTTCAGCTTCTGTTTTTACAGAAGTTTAGTTTGCAGCTAAACCATTAGGCCTATCTGGCGCTGAGGCTGAGCTCAGAGCTCGGCTTTGGACGGGGAGCACATTTGGTGTAATTAGATTTGTGGGTTTAGGTGTTTGGGGTTTATTTTTTTACTGTATAGCTCTGTAATAAAAAGAAATGGCTGTAATTTATAGCCCAGCATTTGGCAAGTGGCTTGTCTGGTCCAGGATTATTTATTTTTTGATGGCTGAAATTTTAAATTTAGGTGAGAATTTCAAAGAAGCTTAGTACCCACAATTAAGGCAGATGTTTAGTGCTGCCAAGCTCAAGCATTCAAAAATAAAGAATCAGGCATGAAAATGCCAATATTAACTCAAAATAAGAAGACATAGACACAAACTGACACCCACACCCCCACATAGATATACAAGTACCTCTGAATAAGGCTAATATTTAATTTTGTATCAAATTCACTCCTGATGAAAATTTATTATGTTTCCATATAGAATGTGATATTTGTGACATTGGAAAAGTCTTATAAGCGAAGACATTTTGATGTTGGATTCAGTATACTTAAGGCAATAAAATTAAAAATATTTTTATTTTGCTTAATAAGCAGCAGTTTTCAGTGAGAACCTGGGACTAAATTAGTCTCTATGCCACAATTTTGCATCAGTTTGGCTCATGACTTTGGGTTCCTTTTTTTTAGCATTCTGGTATTTGTTTTCTGTATGAATTTTTTTTCCCCAAGCTTTTCTCTACCATAACGAAAGCTCAAAAATTCCTGTTTCGAGTTTCACACAAACTAAGATTCTGTAATCATCCAGCTTTGGGAACTCCACACCTAAGAAGAACACTAAGCATGATAAGAATCATAAAAGTATCAGGAAAAACATGAACAAGGTGTGTTGCTTTTCTTTATCAAGAAAGCTGAAACTCTGCTTTCTTTGCAAGAGTTCAATCCCCAGCATAACAAATACCTGCCCATAAAGAGAACTTCTAAGACTTTCTGAAAAATATAATTGCTCTTTTAGGTGCCTTTGTAGAGCAATTACTCCTCAGATGGTACAGACAAATGCCAACAAATAGAGAACTGGAGTCAAAACATGTTCTGTGAGTGCACCCACATTGCACTGCACATATATGAGTGCACTAACAGAACATTTGCTGCACTCTGCGAATGTAAATGCTTATGTTTAGGCACTGGGAAAGAGGGAAATGCAGCACTGACCCAGCTTCCTCCAGAGGTATCCCAGAGCAATGTAAGTGTGCCACTGACTTCCACTGACCTGGGATCCAGTCCTGGGAGTGAAAAGGTGAGAAAGGCTCTGCAGGACTTTGAGAGCGTGTCCTGCATCCAGGCACAATGGGAAAAGTGCTGATGGTATCCCACTATTCCAGTGCACAGCACCGCTGCAGGGACTGATGGCGTTTTCTTAAAGCAGAAGCCCACTTGCCCGTGTTATTGTAATCCAGAGAAGTGATGCCTTGGTGCTGAAATCCCAAGAAGCAGTGGCACATTAACACCATGTTGCTGGAATACACCAGGGCAATTGTGCTCTCGTGCTGTGTTACTGACTGCAGGGCATCTCAGTAACAGCACTCCAGTAACCCAGTCCCCCTGCCGAGGTGAAAGAAACATCTTAATGGGAGACCCTGACATTTCTGCAGACCCATCTACATTCCTGCAAATCAACACAGCGATTGCCCTTGCATGAGGTCACAGGGAGACCTGTAAAAACATTTAATCACAAAGAAGTCCAAACCCCAAGTCAAAACATAACTCACAGGAGTAGTTAAACCACACTGGACTCCCAGCTAACTGCACTGACTGGGGAAACAGCCGGGGTAGTGAAAGAAGGGCATTTCAGAGCTCTTCAAGAAAAGCTTTAACAGTGTTCTATATCATGAGTCAAAAACTCAAAAGCCTACAGTGGTCACAGAGCAATTCACTTGGAAGAATTCATGCAAAATGTAATTTGTTCTGGCTACTGGATCTGAAGCTACCAGGGCATATGACTGTTTATTCAGGTTTTAAAGCAACACTGATCCTCCAGCCAGGCCTGGGAACATTTCAGCAGACCCTGCAACAGAAAGAATTACTTATACAAAAGAACTGCACAAGATAAACCAAAATAGTTTTTAAAAAAGCGTAAGCCTGTCATAGACATTCTCTTTCCAGCTCCAGTGACGACCTGCTGTTCATATTGATTTTGTATAAGTACAGCATCAGCTGGACATTAAACCCCCCATGGCTCTGACACTACAACTCCTTCATCTCAGTCAAAGCTCAGTCAGTGTAAGGGGCTACAATGGAAAGTTTGTGCAAAGTGAACCAGAACAGTCACTGTGTAGAAACCAAACTGAGAACTAAACACACAACATCCTTCTCCCCTTCCAAAGCTGGGGAGGTGGGGATCAATATATACTCACCAGCCCAGCTGGAGCTCACATTCAAATGTCCCCTGTGTTGAAAACACCAGAGATGTTCAGTGATCCGGCCTTTAAGGCACAAAAGCATTTCCGTGGGCAAGGTCCTGCTTTCAGTAGAAATTTTATTCCAAACTTCCCTTGGAGGTTTCGGGTTTGTTTTGATTTTAAATTCATTTCAGCCTGAAATCTTGGGGCTTGATTCTTTCATATTGACAAGTCATTCATGCCTGTGCAGAGTGGAAGTAAGAAGCTTCCTACTGAGAGTGTCAGGCAATCCACGCTCACCTTTCCATGGGCACAATGTGCATCTCCCAGTGCCTGCTTGTGCCTGCCCAGTGTGCCAGTGCAGATCCACCTCCAGCAGCAGTGCAGGCACCATGGGAACACGGGTGACCAGTGTGCTGGCACCTGTCCTGTTCTGCCAGCCCTGCCACGGGACAGGTGACCTCTTGCAGACAGGTAGGACAGACCACACAGAATGTTCATTTCTTGCCCAACTTCATAAAGGGCCATCAGAGTTCATCTGTAGAATGAAGCAATATGTTTCAAGGCGGGTCTCAGCAAGCCAGTGACAAGCACTGACAGTGGAACCTCTGCTTTCTATGTCCCAGAGACCGAGCTCTCTCTGCTCATTAATATTTTACATTATTTTTATTCGTTAGTAGTTTTGTTAGAGTGCTCTGGCATAGGTAGCCATCCACTTCTTGCAAACTCGAGGCAATCTCTTTCAAGCAAACCTGTGATGCTCGCAGCAATCTTTGTGTGTTTAACTGGGATTTCATGGAAAATTTGGGATTTCACTAAAAAACTGCAGACTGTTTACAGTGTTTGTTGTGCATTTGGTTTGCTGATGGTGGTTTTGGTGAAAAAAAAATTGAGTGAAACCTGATTAATCAAAACAATCCTGTTTCTGAAAGAAGACTTTGGATGTTTTCAGATTTTCAGACTAACTCAGGAAGAGACCGAATTTTGTGTCAAAACATGTAAAAATATGACTGTTCAGATTTAAATGTCAAAAATAAATATTGTGTCAGTTTGTGAAGAGCTGAGCACAAAGCAGCAGCAAAATGTGAAAATCTTATCATGAAACACATAAATATTACTTCTTACCCAGCTACACAGATGCTACTGCACAGCAACAGACCCCATGAATGTGCATGGGAGAATATTAGAAATACCTAAAATGCCAGAGTGAAAGCATAAAGGGCAAACAGATTTAGTAAATCATGCTGATTCCAGCTCTTCCTGAAAAGGTTGTAACATCACCTGCAAAGTATCCAAAGGAGTAGTTATTTCTTTTCTAAGTAAATGAACACACAAAACTTTGAGCAGCCTATTACTGTTTGTTTCTGTTGGGAACTGGTTTGTGCTGTGTCTGAAGGGCGAGTCCCACCCCGTGCCCAGCACACAGCAATGAGGTTAAATTGGTTTGGATGATATCAGCTATATGTAATTAAACCAGCAGCCCATGGCCGGGCCTTTCTGTGGCCATGTTAGGTGTTAAATTAAGGTCTGATTAAGAGTGTGCTGCTGCAGTGAAGGTCAAGGACTAAAGATCACAAGCTTTGTTTCATCTAATAACAATAAAGACTGTCTGGCTGCCAAATACCACAACAGCCCTTGTTCTGCTAGCAGACTGCTGTCCAGCTAGAGGGATCTGATTTCACTGGTATCCCTTTTCAAACCCCACTTCTAAGAGGGTTTGTAGCTGTTTCATCTGTATTAAGCAGCTCTGTGTTACCTGAGGCTATACAGTACGTTCTATATGATCAAAGCAGAAATGCAGCAGCTTCTGACGAAGAGTTATCGTGGCTGAGGGGAACAAAATATCAAGGAAGGAGAAAAAAAGATACAGAGCTACAAAATACCAGGTCGTGCCACCAAAGTAAACACCCACAGGTAAGTTCAGAACATGAGACCACATAATGGTGGAAACTGTGCACGTGTGTTTGCTTGGAACAAATCACAGGCTTGTCCCACCAGCAGTCAGCAGGAGAGATATGTCAAACAGGACAGACAGGAGATAAAAGCGAAGTGGTGAAGAGAAAAGCCAGCAACTTATTTGTAGGATGAAGACAAGAATTGTCAAAGGTACATAAGGGCTTCTCCCTGCATAAGTGACAAAGACGGGTCAGGAGGCATTAGCAAAGCAGTTGTCTGCTAGGAAAGAACAAAATTCCTAATAGCCCAACAAAGTCTGCTCCCAAAAGATGCACATAACCTTCCCCAATGAGTCTAGGACACTGAAACATGTTTATTTCCTGAAAAGGAGGGTGGAGCAGAGCAAGAAACCATATGGCCCCAAAATAATCTCTCACAGACACATCCTATTCCATACTTGGGGTCCAATTTCAGACCAGTTACTGATTCATTTTTCAAGAGTCATCTGAAGTGTCTTTCATTTGCTCCTAGTACTTCATAGACTATTAATAGAGCAGTGTCATACCTGGAAGGACAATTTTGCTGCTCTGTGAGGCTGCACACAGAAAACTCCTCACAGGGACACACAAACACACTAAAGCCAGAGTTTAGTCAGTTCTTTGTGAATTGCTTGATACATGTGATCAGAAAAGTTCCTTGAAGAGTCTTGATGCTTTGCATTTCAGAATTGGAGTTTGTTTCCTGACAAGCTTTGAGTGAATCCCAAAAGGTTCAATGAAGCAGCTCAGCATGGATTAGCTTCCAACTCTTTGCTGTTGCTGCTGAGCTACAGGTCTCTGCAGAGGAGACTTTGCTGTGGGACCTCCCAGACTTCCTGGAATCTGAGTTGCATCAGAAATACGGTGAACACCACAAAATAGCCAGGTGTGAAAAATGACTTTACCAGAACAAAAGAAGTACATTCACCACTGGGAGTCAGTGCCTCAACTGGAAAGCAGAGCTTTACTGAATTAAGAAATTCCTGTACACCTCATTTCTTACCTATTCATGAAAATACAATGAATCATGTGCTAGTCCCACTTGAGTCCAATTTTCTAATGATATCAAGAAACTTTTCCTGTCACCACTTAAATTTCAGAACACCAAACCTAAAAAAATTCCAACCAAAGTCAAAGGTTTGGTTTGGTTTGGTTTGGTTCGGTTCGGTTCGGTTCGGTTCGGTTCAGTTCGGTTCGGTTCGGTTTGGTTCGGTTTGATTTGGTTCGGTTTGGTTCGGTTCACCTCCTGCTCATTCTTCCCGAACTTTGCAAGAAAAGATTGTACACTGAGAACCACAGTTCTGTTGCCATGTTAGAGATGGTGGTGAAAGCTTTTAAACACAAAGGTTTAACACTGAACATATATATCCATGTTATCTGGATGACAGAGCTGAGAAATCCTGATTAACTGCTGCAAGTCGAAGGAAGCTGCTTTTGGAAATGATAGTTCATTTTGTAAATCAAACTACAGCTGATAAGGTACATTTCAGAGATCTAAATTGAAGCACTTCAGCCTGGATCCAAATAACATCCAAGTTCAGTACAGGCTGCAAGTCAGAATGGCACAGCTCAGCCCCTTGCTGGAGTAGCATGACAGCATCATGTCCTGACATCTGTGACTTCCCAAGGTGAATTCCAGGTGTCACCAGCAAGTGGCCCAGGGATGGCTCTCACCATAAACAGGGAGTGAGCTCAGGCTCCTGCTCCTGTCTCTGGAGCTGTTGAGAGAAGGATTGCTTTTGAAAACTTTCCATTCTTGTCTCGTGGAGCCGCGTTATGTTATCTCAATATCTGCACCAGTCCCTGAGCTGCACTTAAGCTCCTATAAGAGGGATTGTTGTACTTATTATGGTAATGTCATTTATTTATTTTATGCAACTGGAAAATTTAAGGGCAACCACTTCACTTCTGGGCTGTGTAGATTAGAGTGTTCACAGTAACACCTGCTTACTGAATAGACAGCAAAAAAGCCCTTGTATTCCTTCTTTATTGCAATTTATTATTATAGCTTGAATGGTTCCTAGTGACTTCCTAAGATTAATGTTAATATTCTAATCGGAGTCTCCCCTCAGGAGTTTTATTGTGGATTTTGAACATTCATTTCATTTAACATACACGTGGGACCAAATCTGGTGGTTCCAAAAATATTTGTAGTTGGAAATCACAGTGATTTTGTGTTAGGCTCGGTGCCAAAGAAATCACAAATCAGAAGTCTGTTATAGAGTAGTTCTAATTTCTTGGCATCAAAATTCCTCTTTATGTATTTGCATAGTCTGATGTTTTCCTGGGCCTTGTGGCACTAACAATTAACTGAGAAATGCACTGCTTATCTATTTTTCAGGGTTTCTGGTGGAACTAGAGAGCTTGTCTAGCCGGCTGGGGAATCACAGGGATTTTATGGACTTCCTGTGTGAGCCGGAGCCTGCCCATTGGATATGCATGACTCTCTATCACAGCTGGTGTTTTGAACCGAAAGTGTGGAGTAGAAATTTCATCCCTGATTTTTTTTGGCTGCATTGATTGTTTAGTCTAGGAACTCTCAAGGAGACTTTCTAGGTGCTGGAATTCCTCTTTTTCTTCAGTCAGCAGCTGATGCTGTATGGTGAACATCAGAGTCTAGATTCACATCTTAGTAAGCAAAGATTTATGTTCCTCCTAATGCTCCTTGACGTTAATGAGTATTGCAGACATGTATCCCCATGGATTAAGCTGAGAACATACCCCAGAGTGTGTGTGGAGTTTGTCATTAGAGTATCAGACTATTAAAACCAACAGAGAAATTTCAACGGTAAGAAAGCAATTGGATCTCTTCCCTTCTCTCTGCTGGAGCACATGTAAGAGATACACTTTAAATCTTCTCGTATTTCCAGCCCTCTCATGCTGATTCCTGCACTCGTTTTTGGTTGTTAATGACTTCAAAGAAGAATTGATTGCCACTTTTAAGGCACTTCCCATAACAACGTTATGGGAAATATGCTGCTGGAAGAGAGTATTTCTGTAGCTTTATAGTGGTCTCTAATGAAGAAACTTCCATGTGGCTGGGGGAGACAAGACAGTATGTTTTTCCTCAGCTGGCTGTTTCAGAGGTCAGATCAATGCAATGGGATGACCCAGTACACTCCATTATTTGGGGATTGTGCCTCCTTAATGAAAGACTATGGATCCTGGGATGTGCCACCTGAGATCAGAGCATCAGCCGCCGAAGGCTCACTCTGGCTGCAGCACAGCAGGCTGGTTCCTGCAGATCCATGTGCAGGTGCTTGTTCTCCCCTGCCCAGCACCCCTCAGGGTCTGAGGATATTTTGGGAGGCACATAGTCAACTCCATTATCTGGACATCCTGGGGACAACTCAACTGCAACGCAGATAAACCAGACACAAAAAGCAGACTCCAGGATGTAAATTCAGTCTCACCCAAAACCATGTGTAAAACTGACCTGTGGGAGAGAGTCAGTGCAGAATTACCACATCCCTCAACCCCCATGATCTACCTACAACAAACAACTTTGGAGCCAGGATTCTTGGATTTTCTTCCCAATATCCCAGCCACAGGGCAGACATAATTACTGTGTGTCTGGCTGATAGGAATTGTCTGGGCTGACTCTTGTCACACATAAGGTTTATTAGCCCTGCCTATAATCCTGCCTATACCAGCACACTGCAAGATGGAAATAAAAACTTTATGTTTTCCCTCAGAGCCACTTGAGATCTTTTGGAGAAAATTTTTGTAGGAGAATTCTGATTTAGGTAATTTGAAAGCACTGGCTCCTGGATCAGTCGCTCCCCTGGAAACACACCCATTGCTCCCTCAGTAAAAGAAAGAAAAGAATACTAACAGATTTCTGAAATATTTTGAGATCTGTGAATATAAAGGGCTGTCTGTAAAGTGTTTAGAAAACTTCATAAAAAAGGTGCTACATAAATGCATATTTATTGCAGTGCTGACATTATTGTGGCAGCTCTGAATGCAGAATCAGAAGCAGAGGGGGCAGAATGTAAGTCAGAATAAGAAACTGTCAGCCTTTAGCCTCTATCTTATACTGCTTTGAAATGATGCAGACATCCAGAGAATCTAGTTTGCCAATATTGTGTGTCCTACAGTAATTACACCAATCTGGAATATAAATTTTCCTTCCCCCTTCTGAGAGAAGGCATAGCTCTTAGAGATACACACAAATGGAGGTCTAATCCCACAAACTTTAATGCCTGCACCTAATGTCAGGCAGCAGAGTTGTCCCACTGATTTCAGTGGCTCTGCTCAGATGCATGTGTGGAAATGTTTGTGTGATTAGAAGTTAATCATAATAAATGCCAGTTCATAAGATATCCCTGTGCAAACAATCTTTTTCTGCATGCAAGTGATGATTTTATTGCTGTTCTGTAATTCTGTGTAGAGGCTTTGTGAAGAAGTCTTATATTTTCTAAAGCACTAGAATGCTTCTGATATGTTTTTCATTGCTAGCTCTTTGGGGGCTAATTAAAAGAAATATCTGTTAAATTTATTCATTGCTTGGTTCCTTGAAAGCAAGAGGCACCTGGCGTAAACATTAAAAAGAAAAGCAGGCGGCAGCCAGACCTCATCATATATTAGATGCATTAGGACACTTTATTTATAAATATGAAATTGGTTTTAATGACTTCAAAAGGAGGAAATGCCAGGAACAGCATAATACAAGCAAGCTCAGTAAAGCTGTCATGAAGATGCCTAAGCCCACAAAAAAATCTAGGAATTGTACTTGCTCCCCGCTTCTCCTCTCAAATGGAAGTGGCAATTCCAGCTGCAACTGGCAAAAATGCACATAAAGAACTGCAGCACTAACCAAAAGAAGCAGCAGATGAGATGGAGCACCCAAGTGCCTGTCTGCATGGGAAGTGCCATCAGTGGGAGATCAGAAATAGCTCATTTATAATGAGCTGACTGATTCAGTGAAACAAACCCTGAATTTTGACCCCTATGATTTAACGCAAAATCCTTAAGGATGCGAAATTCATCCTTCTGTTGGGACAACATTTAAACAGGCACTCACATTGAGCACATGCTTTACATTCACTTGACTTTAGTTTCAAACAGGCTTAGCACTGTTTCGTTCTGTTCCCACTACAGGCTTCAATAAATCAGTAATGAACAGTGACTCAATACCTTATAATCCAGCATGCATTCAGCACCGTCCCACAGAAAAATGCAATAAATTAATGATCAATCGACTGTGCAAGTGAGGAATATCAGTAATAGTCCTGAAAAAGTTCTCCTCCATGAAGAAAAAAATCTACCCTAAAGGTAGGTTTCATCTTAGGGAACGTTATTGTAACAATGCTGATTTGAGAAAGGTATTTCACAGGAGTAAATCTGATGCTAGTGAGATCAATGTCCAGTTTTAGTGGGAGGAGCCACAGCATCTTTTCTCATTTAAAGAGCTGAAGTTTTGAGCCAGGTGTAATACACAGGAAAGAGTCCAAAGAGGTAGAAAGATTTATGTTACAGGAACTCTAATTCACCACTACTCGGACCCATAGAGACAGTGCAAAGCAAAAAGAAAGTTTGACCTAAAATGATGAAAGAATAAACTGATTTTGATAAAGCAAGAATGAAGACTTCATTCTAAGTTAACCTGTTACATGAAGATCTGAGACAAGCCACAGATTGTATCAGGTCTCCAATGGACCTGATTGCTCCTACTTAATTTAACCTCTTCTAAGGGACACTTGAAACAATTGGCCATGCACAGGAAGTAATTGCTTTAATCCTGGTTGAGATGAAAAAGCTTTCAGTAGTTGTTCAGTAGTTGTCCTTCCATGTAGTGGGGAGCAGTTCCTAGATAAGCAGTGTGAGGAAGGCAGGTAGAAGCTGTCCCATCCTTTTTCCCAGTTTTAACACTGCACAGACTGATCCTGTGAGCAGGAAATGTGCCATAAGTGGAGGACGGAAATTAGGAGACCTGTTGAAAAAAGCATCTATAGCCTAAAGATGTTTTCTGACCTCCTGGAATCCCATAGGTGTGATCTTTTCAAAGGGTGACTTCCCAGGTTTAAAGAAGCAGAGTTTTGTTGATTTCTTTAATCACATCAGAAGTACCTTGTTTCTAGGGCAGGAACTTTTCCTCATGCCCTTGCAAAGAAAACAAATAGACATTGGTTTTCCATCCTGCCCTGACCTTTAGAAGTTGTCATCTCTGCCAGTACTGCACTTTCTGGCCCTGGAGAGAGCAGTTCAATCCTGACTGAGGGAACTGAGCCACCTCCCGAATCACCATCACACTTCCTGCAGGTTAACACCTGTATTTTCCTTGGAGGTCACTCCATTCAAGAACTAACCAGGTCTGGCCCTGTTTAACTTAGGAGAGATCCAAGCAGCAGGATTGTCCAGACTTCCAAAAGCAAATATCAAATCCCAGAGAGCCTCAGAGGAGCCTGAGCAGGAGGAGCTGCAGCACAGACCCAGCGCAGAAGTGCTGCTACAGGACTCCAGTGCAGTGTGTTGTGGCACGAATTCTCCAGCCTGGGGTTCAAGTGACTTCAGTGACAGACTCTGGCTGGGTTCAGGATGAGAACAGGTCCAGATGAGGGGGAGCTGCAGAGACTGTAAGTTATAAAATTACTCATTCCTGTGAGCCCTGTATGTGAGGCTTCTGCTTCCACAAAGCCAGGTGACATTTAACCACAAAAATTTAACATGCTTTTTAGAAGGATGTGCATCACTGACTATGATAAAATACAGGGGTGTGGGAGAGTCAGGATGCAGCTTTTTCAGTGCAACTCCTCATGAAGGAGAAAAAGGCAATAAAAAGGAAGTCTTGGCATAAGGAAAACATCCCAATGAAATCTTGCCTTTTAATCTCGTTTGCAATCTCTTCTCATCATCTTTCCTGCTTTTTAATTCTCTGCTGGACTTTTTATGTCATTCACTTTATCAACTTCACCTGTCTCAAAAGTCAATAAAAGCAGAGGCCACAGTTATAAAATCCAGGCAAATGAACTTAGGCATCAAACCTTTCAACTTCTCCAGAAGTGCTGACTGCTCACAACTGTCAGGAACAGCAACACAACCTATGGGTGATCACTGCCTTTAAAAGTCACTTAAGTGCTTGAAGAGGAGCATAACTGGAAAATACAGAAGATAATATTTTCAAAAGCTTCTGACTGAAGAGTCACTATTTTACTTTGAGAAGTGATTCAAGCACTTGGGAGTTCAAGAACTACTTAAAAATCAAGCATATTCTGAAATGCATGATACTTTTTGTGAATGGTATACAGATACCTCTTCTGGTAATGTACTTACCCAGAAGTTTTAGGCCTCTCTCAGAGAGGATTTAATGTATTGAAATTCCAGTCCAGGATTGGCCACACTGTCACCTACACAAGATCCACCAACATTCAAATGGGAAAGTAACTTTCCAAGTTTATTGCCTGAGGAAACCTCACTTCAAGAATTACCTAAACAACATTGTACTGATTGCTGAGGAAAGACTCTCCTGCACTTTTCTAGTGCCTCTGATGGAAAATGCTTTTTTCAGGCTTTCTCCTGTTACCATTTTTTCCTGACATCTGTTCATTGCTAAGCCAGAAATAGAGTCAGTGTCCCACCAAGATGTATGTACTTCCAAAACACTCTGAGCAGAAGGAAGAGATTGCTAAGTGTACAGAGACAGCAAAGGCAATCATGTCATGGCTTAAGCCAGCTTGTTGATAGAGGTTTACAGCTGTCATAGTGAAATGGAGAAGAGGCTGCTAACACAAGCTCACACCACTGACAGCTACAGATCAGGAAAAAATCTCAACACAGTGCAGCGTTTCACTGCTGAGCTGTTGGCCTGAAATTCTGTTAATATTTATCCATTGTGCTGATCTTTAACACTTGGATTGCTGCTGGTAGCAGAGAGTCAAACCAACCTGAGGCCTTCCCAAGGTAAGTGTGCTGTGTGGCCAGAGTCAGATTAAAGCTTAGCAAATCCTACCAACAGTCCAGAGGCATCTGGAGATAAAGGGGTCAGTCAGCTTGTACCTCCTTGGCCTGAGCTACCTGGATCCTTCAGCAGTTCCTGAAGGCAGTGGGGAGGCTGGGCTGCTGTAGGCGTGGTTTGCATGCATCCCGTCCATACATGAGGAATGTGGTCACTGTCTTAGGCAGACACAACAGTTTGGTCTTGCCTCTGAAACAGTGGCTTCCAGGGCACTGTTTTCAGGCTCCCAAGGAGTGTTCTGACACCACCATTGCTGCCCATCCCTGCAAGAGTTAACTAGAGCACAGTGGGGTTAGTATCTTTGAAATATTCAGGATTCAAGCCTTTTCTCCTTAGAAAGACATGTTTTTAATAGGAAGGCATGTGCTATTTTCTCTTTCAGTGTCTCTAAAGAGGAGGAAGATTCTCTGTTACTGTTTTAGAATCTCTTTTCTATGATTGAGTTCAAGCTCTTTCTTTGGAACAGCACTTCCATGTTTCTTCCTTAATTTAGACAAGGTTTAAATCACATATTTTGCTGCATTCATTTTTCTTTGGGTTTTTTTGCACAGAGAACCTGTTGGCTTTCTGTTCTTTAACACCATACACCACTCCTAATTCAATCCTAGCCACCTACCTGGTTACATCCAAAAAAGTGTTCTCTCAGTTTGCCTCCTGGCCTGATGTGCTGCTTAGATCTTTCTCACTGCAAGAAGCCTTCCCCTCTTCTGCTATTCATCACAGCAATTTCACATGCTCTCTTCAGCTGTTCTCTCCATGGACTGGTGAAGCTGGCACGGTTATTATCTTCTTTATCCCGTACAAAATTTTTTAAAAAAAAGATTATTTATGGATAACACTGGGGACCACCCATACAGCAAGAAAAATTGAGAAAAAAACTTGTTTTCATGCTTTGGGCAGTTACACGCATGCATAGCTTGGATCAGACAGTCCTTCCCATTTGACTTCTGTTCTCAGTAAATATTTGTAGCTTTGCCGATAAAGCAGTGCTGGATTTCTCAGCTGGGCTTCCATATGGACCATAAGCTGTGGCACTGGACTACAGTGAACCTCATTCAATAACAAGATTTCTTGAATAGTCATTTGTTTCATTCTCCAATTTGGTAATGAAAAATCTGTTTAGGAATTAAATGGCAGAACAAAGTCTCCAAATACAGCTGTTTTGGCTGTATTATTGATTGCTGTGAGGCCCATGGCAATAGTAACAAGGGCTCAAAGGCATGAATTTCTTTTTATTGTGACCTAAATGCAGTAATTTGTGTATAGAAAATCACAAAAATGTGGAGGACTTTTTTAATATTATATGATTTCTATTTAATGCACCTTATCTTTGTTTCAGTCTGGTTTTACTCATGAACAAAGCACATTTCTTGTTTGTGCCTGCCCTGTCTGTGCACAGCAGAAGCTTCTGAGGATGGGCACTGCACCCTGAGTGCTCTGCCCATGGAACAAGCACACGCTGTAATGACCTGAAGGAGGGAGCAGAGTGAGTACCTGCCCAGGGCTGGCCAGCCTGGGGATCTGGAGTACATGGAGAGGAGATGTATCCCAGGACAGTCCCTGTGGCAGAAGTCCCGACACCAGCCACAGGACAGTTTTGGCGCAGGGTTGGTGGGTGATCTGAATGTCTGACTCTGAGCTCAGCATCGCTGGCTTGCCTCTGACCCAGCTTTCCAGTGGGACACGCAGAGAATTGTCACCATCTGTCCCCTGGAAATGACTTTCCATATACCTGCACACAACACAGCCACAGGAAAGTTTCACTCTTAACTCAGAGGTCAAGGCTGTTGGCCACTTCTAAGCTCACTAGTTTGCAATCAGTAGTTTCTTCCCAAAAGAAAAATATTACTAAGAGGAAAAAGACATAGAAGAAGAAGGATGACTTCAAACCTCAGTTTTACAGTTTTTTTCCCTTTTGGAACTAACAACAACTCTAACACCTCCCTTTTGCCCACAGATCTCAAAGTGCTTTACAAAGGCAACAAACATCACTGACAGCACTTTGCAGTGAGGGAAAGAGGAGCACAAAGAGAAAGGTCATTTATCTGAGAACCCTTCAAGAGACCAACAGCAGAGGTAGGAATACAACCAGTAATCTGCTGGTTAGGAAAGCTGCTCCCTGTACTTGCTGCTTAGAGTGGTCACATTTCTAATGCCAATAAAATCTGTGGTTTCGTCCCCTCTGACCCCCTTATCAGTCCTTCCCTCCCTTCTCAGCATGCACATTCCCAGTTAGTCATCATGCGACAGTGAAAGTCCCTCTGGGATGGACTTACTGCTTCTATTACTAAAGATTCTTTTTCTTAGAGGTACTGGTTCTGGTATTTATGAGATAAATTTTATGTTTTGTGCAAAGCAGGAAGATTAGGCTTGGGGGAGGCTCAATGTGTTCAATAGGTAGTTGAGACAACATCTTCTATATAAAGATTATTTCAAAACTGCCCTCAGTGCAAGCTGCAGCTGAATTTAAATGCAGCCTTGGCTTTTTTGCAATTTCCTGCCAGAAGAGCAGCTCTCAAACTGTTTTGAAATAAAAACACACAAATGCTGGAAGGAGGCAAGTGGTCAATTGACCTCATCAGAGCTCAGTGCTGGTCCTAGTCAGGCATCTTCCAGCTAGAGGGGTTTGGGTTTTTCCATTCTTTTGGGGGGAAGGGGGAAAGAAAATCCCAGTTTCTCAGAACTGAAACCTTTTGTGGGAAACACATCATTTTCACAAAATGCTTTCTGGGAACAATCTTCCTGCTCAGCTTGAGACTGATGGACAAAAACTGATTGGGAAAGGATCCCAGCATAGCCAGCAGCCCAGTGGTCAGCATATTCCCTGGTGATGTGCACTTACACCGTGTGATACAGGAAAGATTGAGTTGGCTCCAAATAAAGCAGAGCAAGGATTTGACACAGTCCTCCCACAGCCACTGCAAATACCCCAACCTCTGGGTCATCCTCTCTCCTCTGCCCCAAAAAACGGGATTTTTATGAAGTCAGAACCAATCCAACAGGAGCAATTGTGTTCAACAGATTGATCCCGGTCAACGAGGTGTTTTAGATCATAAACATGAACCATGGTCTCCTACATCCTTTAGAAATATCCTCAGCACCAGGCTTTGGCATGCTGTGAGCTGAACCTGTTTGTTCACTTGCTTTTCCTTCAATGAGCAGCCTTATTTTCATTTTGATGAGGCAAAAACTCTAAACCAGCCCCATTTTTCTTAAAACATGTGTTGTTTTCTACCCGGATTTACTCAGCATATTAGGAGCGAGCCCTTGGTCTGATACCAGACGTTTAACGTCTGACCCACTTTGGGGTTGCCACTGACACCAAATCTAAAATAAACAACCAACACACACAGAATGAGAAGCATTTTCTCTTACCTCCCCAGGCTGTGAATCAGACCCCAAACTTCAACAGTTTCCCAAAAAGTGTCATTGGGTTTGTTTGCTTGTATAATAGAAAATAAAAGATGTGTTCTTTACACTAAACCATCCTTTAGAGAGCCATGGCAGGAGCCCACACTGGAAAGACCCCTGGGCTGCTGCTCTGCCTTCTGTACATCGCTGTTTGCTCATGGCTTATTTTTTTATTCCTGGTCTTGGAGAGAAACTGGCAGGAATTGTGCAAGGTCCTTGCACAGCTGGAAGCAGATGATCCTTCTGCTACAGCTCTGGAGCTGCTAGAGAACCGCTCCACTCCCTTCAGCTACTGACTGTTCCTCCTCCTATTGTCTGAATTATTTCAGAATTCTGTGGGATGCACCAGGTGAGTGAAAATGAGTGAGTTATCATCAAGAAAGGTTTCAAATCACGAGCATCAAATTTTTATTAGTGTCAGTTTTTTCCCAACACACATAATAAATAAATTCAGAGAGAAGTGAAGGAAGGTGTAATCTGCAAATTGTGAAGTCCTGTGAATATTGAGGGAGGCCGTGGCAGGTTTTCTCAGAGGGTCAGAGGAGGAGAAGAGGATTGTAAAATACAGACTTTTAGCTCACTTTCTTTGGCTGAGGCCAATAATTGGATCCCTCTTTCCAAAACTGCTCAGGCACACAGGAGGGATGATACTGACAAAAGTTTCTTTAACCCGTTCAAGTTCCCTTTTGGAAAGAAGCTCTTTGCCAACCCTGGCAATATAAAATAATGCTTTACTCAAAGTTAATTCTTCTAAATTAGGGTGTGCATTTACATATAAGTAAGGATGACAATCTGAAGGAACATTAGCTGGAAGGTGCTGAAGAATAATAGCATTTTTCTGTCATTACTATGAGGAGGAAAGGAAACTGTACATTGCATGAAAGGCTGACCAGCTGGTCCTGTTACATAATGGATGGGGACATTGCTGATTCAATAAATGCTAAGAATACAGAAATTTATCTACAAAGACGGATACTCTTGTGTCCGCATTAAGACTTTACTAAAATGTATGGCACAAATATACCACATATTTCCTGGTTATTTCTCTTTGCATGGTGGTTTATTTCATCTCTTTTTCCCCCCAGTACATTTTATAGGCACTGAAGAGGAGCAGTGGGGGGAAATTGGTGTTCTAGTAAGCAAGGACCTCGTCTTAGCCACAGAACAGGGAAAAAAATAATTTCCAGACGAGAGAAGATTTGCACAGCACTTTCCGAACCTGAGTAAGGTTTAAAACTAAAGTAGAGTCGGCAGGCACATCACAGCCCACCTTCGGAAAGAGTGGCTGCAAATGAGGGGGAAACCTAAGCACTAATGATCAGTTAAATACTCAGTTCCTTCTGTCAGTAAATTTAAACATTCTCAAGGAAGACCTCAGAAAAACCTCCTCAGACAAATTCTGAGTATGTTGACAAAGGAAGAAAACAGCTCCTATTAAAAAGTCAACATTTGTTAAATAAAACAAAACATGGTGCTGAGAATGCAGCTGAATTCAATGGCAATTCTACAGGTAACTGGAAGAAGTGTTGGGAGAGAGAAAACTTCTGTTTCAGACTAATGTGGTGATTACAAATCAGAACTGGATATTTACTGAGGTAAGATTACCTCACCCTGGACTGTGTTTAATTCCTGTCTCTCCCTTGGCAGAATTCAGTTCTGGCTGTATAAGACATTCAAAAATGTGGAAAGGAGACAAGAGGAGAAAGACAATCACATCTGCTGGTACAGGTGGGCACATGCAGGTATCAGTACGTGGATATGAATTCATGTTTGGCAAACACTGAATGGAGATGGGAGCTTTGGGATGCCAGGGGTGGAAGCAGGGGCCTGATAAGTCCTGAACAACAGCTCTACACTACAGAGATACTTGATATGGAAATCAAAATAAGGTAACGCATAATGAGGTACCTGGGCTCTCTGAGCTGTTTCTGGTTTCTCTGCATGAGAAACGCAATTTCCAAGGGTTCAGCTCCCATTTATATAGCAAAACAGACATCCTGGTTTTCCAGAGATTTTGAAAAAAATCCTCTCCCTGCTCTACATCCTGGAGTGTATCAGCAGAGCCAACTGTATTTCATTTGGGGCAGCAGAGCTCCATCAATTTGCACGAGGCAGGGAGCTTCTGTTTCCAAACAGACCATGAGGAGAGTTATGACCTGCAAATCAGGCCAGAATATCCTTGGCTCTCTTTCAGGATGCAAATACTGCTTTTTCTCTTAGAAATATTAAAATGGAATGATCTAGTGAGGAGGCCTTTTCTACCTACTTTGGTTATAGGTCTTTTGAGAGATTATCTTGACTATCAAGTAGCTTTTAGTATTTATCAGTGACCACAAGATCAATTTGCACTCTTAGAAAATAAATACAATTCTTGCTTACAGTAAAAATCAAATGTGCAAGTCTGGAGGAAAAGAAGAGAGAACAGGATTAATAAATTACAATTGTTACCAAGCACTAACATGTATCGAAAATGGCAAATTCTCTGGAGTACAGCTGAGCTTCTTCTATTCAGGTCAATGACTCCTTTTGTGATTCTCTCCTCTCAAAAAGAGCATTTTTTCAATGATTTATGTATAATAATCTCCACATCAGCATACCATATTTTTCACTGTTTGTTTGTTAAACATGCAGCAAGGCTCTCACACTGAATCCCTTAGCCTTGAAAATCCAACTGGGATAAAGGCATAAAAATATACATATAAAATAGAAATATTTATTACCGAGGCTGATGTTTATGATTTGACATGTAGGTAAGGGGAAAAAATACGTCATTTTAGATTGCTGAGTTAAGGCTTTAATGGTGTGGGTTTGGTGTGGGTTTCAGACAGATACGTGAGGGCTGTTTATTAAGCAAAAAAAAGAAAGGAAAATTGTCCATTCACAGGCCAGCAGAGCAGGGAACTGCATTAAGTGTTGCAAAAGCAGCTTGTCATTGGTCTGTGCCAGTGCTGGCTGCTCCAGCCTGCAGGAGTCAGAGCTGGACAAAAAAAAAAAAAACCAAGAAAAAAATTATTTAAATTATTCAGATTTCTTGAATCAGTTCAAACAGATTTGCAAGTTGTTGGATTCAGGGTGGGTTTTTTTTCAGGACTGAATTCCATCATGGTAGATTTTCAACCATCTCTGCTCCTGTACTTCAAAGTGCTCACCCACCACTACATCCCAAGTGCCTGTTTCAAGTGCTGACGTGCTGATTTCTTGAAAAAAAGCAAAAGAAAATTCAGATGCCAACTTGTTTGAAGTCTCATGCATTATAAAGTATTGTCATTCTGTCTAAGAGCAGGACGGAGCCCTGTGACAAAAGGTCACGATTTCCAACAGCGCATCAGGACACTGAAATATTACCCAAGGTAAAGGCTGAGCGTGTTGTTTCTTTGTCTTAAATCACACCAGTTCTTCCATGGGGACACCTGTCCCCAGGCTGGAGAGCTCCCAGGGAACCTCAGATGATCCCAAATCATGCTGGACTATCCCACCAGTAAATCCATATCTGGGCTAATTCTCATTTTCCCTCAGAAGATGTGAGAGATGCAGAAGCCACATATGGGAATTCTACACCAGGCAAAATAGCACTACATGTGAACAGTGACAGCATTTTGGAGGTTATAATTTGTTATAGAAAATATTCCAATAATTTTTATTATTTGATTGACAAGTGAAAATCCCAGCAGATTTCAATGTCAGTATGAATTACAATTTTTACCAGGTCATACCATACATGTTCCCTACTGATGCAGAGGATTCCATTGTCTTTTCTGTCAGTACAAAAATGTCACCAATATAAATTCCATTTTCAAATCTAGGGGGAGGGAGTGACAGACCCCACACAGAGAAGGGGAAGGACCAGGGCAAATTAATACATAAAAAGTCAGATTTCCAGTATCTCTCAACTAACAGGTCTGTCCCACCTTGGCCAAGACTTTAAAGGCAACCAAGCCTTCTCACTAGAGCTGTATTCTCGAAATTGACTGGGTACTTAGTAGGCACTGAAGTCCATAAATGTTTCACAAGGAAAAGAATGCATTTCCCAAGCATTGACTAGCTGCATATATTATTTATATGAAACCATAACTTAAGTTGAAAAACAATAAATGCTTCAACAACAGACCTGTTCACAACCTACTCCATTACTAAGTAAAATGGGCTCTGCCTGTTCCTGAGGATCTTGTAACTATGCAGAAATTCAGCGAGACCCGCACAGAAACCCGACCTACAAAGGTGCAGGAGGAGATTGCAGTCACTGCACCAATACCAGTTAACTTGAAATTACATGGGCAAGAGATTACAAGATGCTGAAATTCATTTACATTTCATATTTGTATTGCACTTTATGCTCCTGTTTGAGGTCAGGTCTCTCAGTCTAAATACAGGCAGGAAATGCATGAGAAGGGAGAGGTGTTACCTTTCTTTTCATACCCAAACCATCAGAGCTCAGGGAGATTAAGGACTCCATTTCCCACTGCCATGCCCCCAGCATAGCTCACCAGTAGCCTTTTCCAGAGGAATAAGGTGCTACTAAAAAGGTTAGGGTCAGAAAAACCAGAGATTGCATATTCCAGATTGATGCCGAAAGACTCCTGAAGATCTGGGAACTGCACTGAGACTTTCCACTTCCCAAACAACTTAGCTACAAAACTCCCCCTTCTTGGTGAAAGACCTTCAGACAGGTTTTTAAATGGCTGCTTTGTCATTCAACCTGTTCAACCCCGCAGAGGAGGCCTCTCAGAGGAGGTGTAACAGACTAATGCTCTTTTGCCTGAAGCACTCGTAACATTAATGGAAGTTAATTCTGCTGGTGGAAAAGGTTTAAGTGAGTTTTGCTAGCTCATAACCGCAGCTAGGGAGAAGGGAAAAGCTTTTGGAGAAAGTAGATCCAAGATGTAGGCATTACCTCCACCATTTATGTGTTTACCACTCAGCTGGCAGCTAATGGCCCATGTATAAACTCAGGATGAAAGTGGGTAAAATAAATTGCATTCTTTGGAATAACCATCGCTTCTTTCAGCGGCACAAAAAAACTCCATCCAAAATGCACCCTGGAAAGCTATTTTGAGTTTGTTCTTTTGGCAAGACACAGAAAGTGCCAAGATAAAGTCAGTCAATTCAGTATTGTGAAGGAAGGGGGGAAAGGCAATAAAAACAGTGGAAGCTCTGAAGACAAGACTCACCTCAGTGCAGATAGCAAGAAGGATATTTATGCACTATTTATAGCACTCCAAGTTCAAATTTGCCTTGCATTGATTACAATGCATGTCTCAAAGATCTTTCTGCAGCTCTGGCATAATTCTAATAATGCAGAGGCTGAGGAAAAGGGAAATTGCATCCACTTTGGGCAAGATCAGCTGGCACATCCCTGTACCCTCACAGCCCAGGGTATCACACACATCCTGACATATACCCAGACAGAGCAGGCTGGAAGCTACCTCATGACAGAGGCTGTGTTAGCAACGGAGCATTTCCCAGGCATTTCCTTGTTGTTTCCTAGCTCTGCCTCCGTTCCCCGCACTGAGTAGAAGTGGGAGGGTTTGGGGTGTTTGGTTTTTCAGTGATGTGCTGGGGCCAGGCCCTTGGTCACTGTTAGAGGAAGGAAGGAGGGGCATTAGTGGGGTGTTAGGAGGCAGAGCTGGCTGACGTTGTGCCTCTCCTGCCATCACTGCTGCCCTGTGAAGGGCCAAGGAAGAAAGGCGTCCCTGCAGTCACTCCAGAGCTCCCACTGACCATGCAGCTGTGGCAGGAGTTAGGCCTGACCCAGCCTGGCTCTCCTGCTTTCCCCTTCCCTGGAAGAGAGGAGCCCAGATTCCCAGCCCAGCTGAGCACAGCTCTGAGCAGTGAAGCCCACCCACTTATTACAGGATCACTGGTTTATATGGCAGGTGCGAACTAATGCAGTTCGTTTGGATCCAAGAGCCCTCAGCAACAGACAGGAAGACAAATAACTTTGGGAAAGGGGGTGTTGACAAGCAGAGACTTGTGTAAACTGACTGGAAGGATCAGGAGCTGCACACCCGGCTCCCTCCACTCCTACAGCAGCCAAAAAGCATTCCCCACCATCAGAGCATCACTGCTCTCTGTGCTCCATTTTCCATTGAAAAGGCATTTCAGGGAAGTTCTGCTTTGGCTGAAAGAGCCAACTCACCCTCAATACCTGCTCCTTCCAAGGCTTCTGCCAAAGAGGATTTCTGACAGCACCATGAAGATATGCCCAGCCCCATGCTTCCACCTCCCCACTAAAGCCAGACTCCAGAGCCTCTGTTACAGTTGCTTCTTTGCCCCAGCAAGCTGATCCTCCCAGATGAAAATGTTGTAACCATTTAGCAGGAGGCAGAGAGTGACAGAATCCCTTCAAAGGATAATTCAGCCTTGTGATCCCAGACAGTACCCTAAAAGATTGGAATGTATGCCCAGCTTGGCTTCACCTAATTCCAGCGCCGAGCACACCTCCAGGACACTATTTCCTCTGATTTCTACAGCACTGATGTATCAGTGACCATCTTGGCAGACCTGAGTTAGAGCATAGAGAAGCTCCCAGGAATGTGCTGTGTGCAGGGGGTTGGTATCCATGGACAGCCCCAGGTGACCCCAGTGCTTTGTGTTCTTCCTCAGCATGAAAGAGCTGATTCCACATCCAGGACAGAGGATGACAGCAGGACTGTGTCCAACCCAACTCCTCTCCATACCAGACTCCGGCTTGTATGGATTTGTACAGGCTGCTTATGAAGGCCTGAAAAAGGAAACCCTACACAACAGTGGGAAATCACATCCAGCTCTGTCACTCTGAGGGCTCACACTATAAAACCTTCATTGCTCCAATCCGTGAAGCAAAATGACAAATGACTCCAGTCAAAAGCTTACAGTCAAGACCTAAATCTTCCCCCACCCCCTTTCTGCCTGAATTCATTTTAGGTGTTCTGTGAGATAAATTGAATTTTGCATTCTTCCAACTGCAAAAATAGATTGTTCTAGCTATTAAAATAAATATATGAAGAAAAAAATTGAAAACATGAAAAAGAAAGGAAATATTAGTATAGTCAGAAGTCAGTCATACTAAAGAATCACAGTGGTACTGAGACACCTGTGCTATATTTCTTCAGGGGCACCAAGGAAGAAAGAAAATTTTAAAAAAAGAAAAAAATATCCCACACCTTTTCAGAGAGAGTCTTTTTGAAGAGAGTTTAAGGTTGAAATAAAAGCAGGTGTCATAACTTGAGTTGCACTGCACCAGCTGACTGACTTGAGTGGGAGCAAGGGCCAAGATTTTTTATTCTGTTTACACCTCCAGCAGTTGCGGGGCATCCCCTGAGCAGAATGGGGGGCTTGTGCCTGATTTACAGATTTTGCCCAGCATGGCTATGTTCTTCAAGAAGCCTTCCTTCTCCCTCTTCCACAGGGCTCCACACAGCATTTTTCTCTAATGGGCCAAGTTCAGTCCTACACAGAGGACACTAGAAAATCTTAATGCAGGAGGCTGCGGTTGGATGTCCCAGGACATGGGCTGGAGGGTCCTCCTGGAAGCTGTCTTGGTCCCTCAGTCACCATTACCTCCTTTCAGATCACTTCACACTGGTTAATGGATTTACCTTCCACCAACACTCCAAAGAGAAGTTCTACACTCCTCAAGAAGTAAAAGCCAAAAACTCCAGATACCAAAGCTCCAGAGGCTAAAAGTGAAGAGATTGGTACCCACGTGTTTGTACAGCTGGGCCCCTGAGACTATAAATCAGCAATTACCACTTTTTTCAGTCTTCCATCATCTCAGGCACCCACTAGACCGGATCTCTTGGGTCAACCCCTCTGACCTGTTTAGTAGAATATTTTATATTCTGACGGTTGTAGATCAAGCTCAACTGGAATTATTTACCAGACTTGGGGAAGAAACTCTTGAAAAATGAAGATAGTTTAAATTTAAGCATCTGATTTTTTTCTTAGAGAAAAAATATTTTTAAATGGATGTTTCATTTCAAATCAAATAAAATATTTAATTATACTTAAAGTTTTTACTGATTTTTATTTTTATGCAGCCAGCAAGCAAAAAAATTGTTATCAGTTATTTCCACAGTGCTGCTTAGATTTGGGCACTGAACAGACTTCAGTACAGGCAAAAACCAAACAAGTGCTGTGTTGCTAACTCTGACCAGCTTACTCTTAGTTCTGTAATAGTGGATTTTTTTTAAAGCTCCAGCTTCTTGAATTATGTGATTCTATTAAAATCTCACCTTGCTTTCCCACTGAAAGTAGAGGTCTGATAATTTGAGTTGCAAACATAAGCTCACATGGTGAAGCACTAAAAGCCCCAAACAAGCAAAACATGTGTTCTTCCATCTTACTGATTTTAAAGTCAATCTCATGATATGGGGCGGATCTTATTTGTGATTTTTGAACTCTTAGGGTAGCAACCTCTGTAAATGACTTTCCAGGAGCTATTTGAGAAAGAAATCTCCATCCCTGGGGCTTTTGACCCTTCTTTGTTCTTAGGCACCTCCTCTGTGTTTTGGGGAAGGAAACCATCAGGCAGCTCAGCCCAAACCCGTACAAACAGCAAGAGTTAATTTGGTGCAATGTATCTGAGTGTAGTAACTGATTACATTTTTCCCCAAAGGAAACTTCAGTTAATTTGGTTAGTGACTCATATGCCAGGCTGCCAATTACAACACAGATGATTACACACATAAATTCACGTCGGAGTGGCTCAACGATCACAGGGAGGGGGAAAAAAAAGAAAAAAGGAAAAGAATAAAAAAGAAGCAGAAAATAAAAAAAGGCTTCCCTTTACCTTCCTGGGGCTGGGGGTGGGTAACAGCCCACCCTGAAAGGCGCTGGGTGCCCACGCAGGCCACTGGAGACTGAGTGCCAAAAGCTGTGAGACTGGGACGTGCCATCCCTGCAATGGCAGTGTCTGTAGCTTTCCATTTGGGATTTTCTCTGCAGAAATGTGTGGCACGCTCTCTAAAAGATTGTTTGCCAGTATCATTAGAGGAATCCATACACAAAGAAAGTGGGAAGGAGGTTAAATGAGCAGTACTTGGCAGTACATCAGTAAATCATTTAAAGATAACCTGTGCATACCAATACACCCCCCCCAAAAAAAACCCAATTAAAGTAACTTATTGCAAACCTAGTCCCATTTCTGAAGTGCTTTATATTCCTAAGGAGGAGTGGGAGAGGGAGAGGAAAGAAACAGGACAAGGAGTGAGAGTCTGATGCTATCACATGAGGAAAGCCCAAGCTGGGGATGAGAAAAGAATTCCTACATGCCTCATCAATTGGAATCGATACCAACGGGGGTTGGCCAGGCTCCTGAATACATATATTCAGAGAAAATGAGACTTTGCACTTAAAAGAAATAGGAAGTTCTGACATTGGTGGAGAGCGTAGGAGGAAGAAGGTTTTCTTTTATCTTAAAAGAAAGATACTTCACTGGCCTCAGAAGCGTTTCTAGCTAGACATTCCTCCAGATAAACAGCTGCATACATTTCCTGCAGTCAGGGTCAGCAGGCTGCTATAGGGGAATTCATGCAGCTCCTTGCTGGGGAGGTTGAAATCCTCCACAAACAGTAATTAAGCTTCGTGGCACCAGGGTACTATTATACCAGTTTTACAAGGGAATAAAAAGAATGTGGCAGCAAAGTGATTTGCCCAAGGTCATCCAGCAAGTCGGTGGCAGAACTAAGTACTACACACAGATGCCTGGTCTCCCATCCACACCTCTCACCAGCAGACAAGTCCCCCACCTTGGCCTTTATTAAATAACCATTACAAAATGTATTAATTTTAATTTGGAACTATATAAATTGACTCTTTCCCAAAAGACAGCAATTGGCTGTTAAATAAATACCGAGTGATTATTGCAATCATATTTGCTGACGAGTGGATCGTCAATGTAATGTGCTGGGTTCAATAAAAAGGTTATTGCCTGTCAAATAAACATGATGAGCACAGCCTGGACTGACGTGGGACAAACCCAACAGTCGCTGGCTTTGGTGGGAACTTCAGCTGCTCAGCACCTTTTAGGCTGAGTTCAAGTATTTTTTGCAATATATAGAGAGAAAACTGCTGCCAAAGCTTCATTAACTCCATTAGCAAGTTGACCTTAGGCCAGATCCTGGCACCCTAAACTTGATTGTTAGAGTAGTTAAGTCTCACTGATTTCTGTAAAAACAGTAAAAGCTCAGTGTAAATGCTCAGTGTGCAATGCTGTTCTTAGCAACAGTAAAAGTAGTAGAAATAATTCCTGTAGTATGAAAGGATGGGATGACTTTAGGATTACTGTTAAATTAAATACAGGAGGATCTTACTTCTGTTTTTATTATAACTCAGCAGAAGGAGAGAGCGGTAAAAACAGCTGAATAGTCAGATTAGGTCTTTCAGAGAAATGGTCTGCATACAGAGGAAGCTGTTTTAAATTGCCAGTTTCTTTTATGTTTTTCTGAAGTGTGATTTTGTAAGAATAGCGTTTGTTCTCTATCAGACAATCGAGGATGCATCAAGAAAGCCCCTGTACCCTGCAGAACTGCTTGTCACTGGCAGTCACACACTGAGGCGAGCACCCCGCTAGAAACCACGGTCACTGGTTTCCAGGGTGCTTCTGTGTGCCGAAGGTGTGGAGGGACATTATCCCAGCGCCGCCCCATCCCAGCGCCGTGTGCCAGCGGGAGCGGCTCTGGGACCGCGAGCGTCGCTGCTGCCTGCAGCCAGCACGCTCGGTTCTCTGCTCAGAGCCGAGCCCCGCTGCTGCGGCCACCGCTGCTTGTGTTAAATGGGCGATTTTTTCCGCACGGGCTTTGGCGGCGGCCGGGCGGCCCGGGCAGTTCCCAGGGACGGCACTAGGTGGTGGCAAGCCGCTGGCGAGGAGCAGCGTGGCGAGCGGAGCCGCCACCGAGGCGCTCCGGCACCCGCCAGCTCCGCGCTCCTGCAAAAATGGGCTTGATTTAAACCCCTAATGTCTCCCATTAAGGGCTAATGTCCTCCCGTACGCTGGCATAGAGGCGGCCAGGACAAGCTGTACTGCTCGGAGGGAACAATTCTTACCATTCTTATCTGCAGACCTTCCCAGGGTGTTCTTTTCCCGTTAATGTTTCCTTAAAATAGCTACTTTTTTCTTTTTTGGTCGTCGTCGTCGTCGTCGTCCCGTCCCCCGTCCCCCCCCCCCCCCCCTTTAGTCCGTTTAGGGTTTTGCTACTGAAACGGCTGAAGGTTGAGATGCGGATTTTAGGAGATGCAAGCTCTGCTTGATTTCGGTTTGGAAAGTATGGAATGTGTCCTCTCTACCAGCGCAGCCGCGCACTCACATCCGCGCTCGCACGGGCCAATTAGAATGTTAATAATAATTAAGTGTCTTACTCCTAAGACGCTCCTACACAGGGGAATGCTAAAGTGCCAGTCAGCTCATTTCATTACGTGCAGGCAGACACCTCTCAGACCTCGTGTATTTGCTAAGGGAGCGGAGCGATTCCAGCTCCGGCCAATCTGATTCCAGATGATCTGCTCAACAAACAAATTAGAGCAGCCTACAGAAAGAAATGTGCACCAGAAAAAATGTCCAGCTGTGGCAGCTGAGCTCTACCTTTCACCTCAAACTGAGCCACAGCAAATAAATACAGGGCGAACCCTATAAACTTCCAGTGTGCGGGGGTTTGTGGGAGTCTTTGTCTAGCTTTGGTTCACACGCTTCAAAGCAGCTCCATTTCAGATTTGAGATAATCCCCTAATTAAACACAAACTCAAGCCTTAAGCTGCATGTCGTCTGATTTCTACCCCAAAAATCAGAGCTGGACACAGACTGGCTAGAGCCGTTCAGCTTGTTCAGCTCTGAGATTACATTTGAGTGGACAGCAAGGGCTGGCCCAGAGGTCGCCTTCCATCTGTGTGAGCCACGTGAGTCCCCACCTTCCCCAGCTCCCAGGAACGTTGCAGTCTGGCTCACAGCTGACCACAACGTGCTGCTTATTCACAAACACAGCCTTTCAGATGCTTGCAAGCAGCTACATCCTTTGGTGGGCAGGCGGACAGGAGGTCAGCAAGATTTGGAAGAGTTCTCAGGCTCAAGGCTTGCTTTTCAGCGAACATCCAGGAGGGAGCTGGGAAGAAAAGCTTGGATACAGTTCTCATAAGCAGAGCCTTTTGAGTGACTCTGAAGAGTTCTGCTGTTTAATTGTCCCTGGTAAAAGGGAATGAATTTAATATGTTTCTGATACCAGGAATATTATGGCTACTTTTCACCCAAAGCTCTACTTCCAGAAAAAGAAAAAAAAAAGAAAAAAAAAGAAAAAAAAAAAAAGTGAGGCGAGAAGCAAAATCTCCAGGAGCAGGAAAACAGAAAACCCTGTTTATCCACAGCACGCACCAAATAAAGCAGACACAAAATAAGTTACAGCAAGACTGAGTCATTCACATTTCCAATAAATTAAAGGGAAAAAATCCTGTCATTTTTCACTCTATTTCACATCAGAGAGCAATCACAACAGACTATTCACTTAATGCGATGATGACTTTACCCCTGCCCCCAAGGGGTTTCTCTGCCTCTCTTGCACAGCCCTGAAAATTATCACATTTGCCCCCATTTTACATCTTTCCCCACATCCAGTTTGTCCCATTTCAAATGCTTTGGGTTCTTACATCTGCTGTCAGGCTCTTTTTCCTATCCTTTGATTTTACCAGCTGCAAGAGAAAAAAACCACACAAACCCATGTATCTGATTAGATGTGCATGACACATAATGCTACACCTGAATGTACAGCTGAGTTCACCCAGATTCAGCTTTCCCAAAAAATCAGAAGTCTGAGCAAAATCCAGGAACCCAAATCCTGTGAAGAAGGTCACCCTGGATCCTGTTTCCAGTTTCTCCACAGACAACCCAAGGGGATGCTGTGGGGTCAGCTCACCACTGTGGGGTCAGCTCACCACTGTGGTAGGAATTTTGCATACCCAGCTTCAATTTTATCTTCAGCCCTTGGGAAGTAAAAAGCTAAATGAGGAATCTAAAGTGAAGACGTAGCTTCCCATTGAACTAGAACTTTTCTTAGCCACCACAGAGATAGAAAGTTTTGTTAAGCCATGTACAGGTACTAATGCCTTTTATTGCAGAAGATCAATGAAAAGAGTCGTTGCACTTAGGTTAGGAAAGACCTCAGAGATCCCTTGTGCAAACTCCTGCTCAAAGCAGGGCTGTTACAGTGCCATGTATAACACAAGATCTTGAAGCAGAAGACAGCAGATGTGAGGATGTTTCCAGATCTTCCCAGAGTTTTTCAGAAATTTTTATCTAAGCCTAGCAGTATATAAACAGCTTGCTCTAGAGCAAGCAGCTGTTGTGTTACTCAATAAAAAGATTTTCTATATTGCATTGCTGGTGTGCACCGAGCTTCTAAAAGCATTACAGGAGGTAAAATCAGAGGTGTATGGTGAAAACCAAAAGGGAAATGGCTGCATTTGAGTTTAGCACAAAAACCCAGTTATAATTTCACAGGAGAACTGAGAGAGAATGGAGTAAACTCCTACACTGATCCTACTGCTTGGAGATCATGCCACAGTGAGGCTGAGAGTCGAGAACAACCTGGAGACTCAAAGTGGGTATTCACTCCCACAGGGATACTGCTAACTGACTTAACTGGAACTATATTTGAGCAGAATGTTTCAGATCTTCTGCCCACTTTGTACAAGATCAAATTCCATCCACTCACTCATAAGCAAGAACTTCTGCCTTCTCAAAAAATTAATTGCGAATTTTAAACATAGAATAGTAACACAACATGCAAAAATAAGTTTGAATATCTCTAGATGATTTGCACTAGCATTACTCTGCACACACAGATTCTCAAACCGTGGAAATAATGAGGTGTCCTTGATAATCATTTTCCTCTCAGCTGTACGGTAACAAACAAATCTGTTCTATTGTTATTGAAGGCAACACTGAAACTCTATGAGAATATCTGAAAATGTAAGAAGTAGTAAAAAAGTCAAATAGTCTGAGCTTCGTAATTCACAGTTGTCTAATAGGACTAATGTTAGGTTTTGGACACATTGCCACCTATAAATTACAAGAAAATTAGCTGGGCAATTAGCTGGAAGCAAAATAAGCATCCTCACGTTCTGTAAAACAGAGCAAATTATTTTATAAATAAGCATGTGATCAAAAAATCATTTGATCTTGAGAGCTGTGTAATCAACGTTTTCAATCACTTCTCCTTAGCTGCCAAGAGTTTCAGACTCACGGAAGCTCTATCATTTTGTCAGCCTCCAGTGCACAGAAATGTTGAGGCACGTCCCCACAAGATGATCATCTGCCTGGCTTGCAGTTAAAGCCATGAGATGTTACATTTTGCATTAGCTGAGAATTGCCCAGTTGCAGTTTTTAAGTTTGTTCAGGATGACAAAGATGAGCATGACAGACTCGTGGTGATTAAATGCCTCTTGGATTTATTTCACAATGCGCTAAATGTTTCTTATGATACAATCTTAAAATTAGAATGAACTGATCTTGTACCTACTGAAGTTTATGACATGATGAATTCTCTGGAGGGTAAATTACAATGAAACATTGGTAGCAAATTAAGTGGTTATAAATGTAGCTCATCCAAAAACACCTCATGACAACAACAAGGAATTCTGTTCAGTTGTTCAGTGTCTGATGTCAGCAAATACGACCATTTTCACCTGATACAATCACCTTCACTCAGGGGGGGAAACAGTCTTCACAAAAGAGCTAAAATTGTACAAAAGCTGAACGGGAACACTTTGCTGAGAAACACCTTCTACATCATATGTTAAAAATTAAGTGAAATGTGCATGCACTTCACAAGTATTGAATTTAGACATGGTATATTGCTTTATATTCAGAGTACTGGTTCTTTCAATTTCTTATAGTTTGTGGAATTAATTATGTCCATTTCTACCTCAAATGCAGAAGGGGAACAAATAATTTCCTTGGATAAACAGACTTGAACAGATTGCAATAGATCACAAAATATTGATTATGTTAAGTTTGAACTTCAAATTAAGGCACAAATGAAGGTTAATTCCAGTTATTCATGTAAAGAGTCTTATGACTTGCTTTAAAAATATATTGAAAAAGTATCAAAACTGGTCATAAGTACTATTTTCAGTAACAAATTGAAGTCTACAGGACTGAATTGAATATTCAAGGGTAGTAGATGTGAACATAAGGACGAAAAAAATAGATGATTTGCTAAGGGAAATGACATTTCTTTAAATTGCTCCTTCAAAAGGGCATTCTTCCCTTAATCATGTAGTTATTTCCAAGGTGGGTGATCATCCTGCTTGGGATGCAGAAGACATGCAGTGGTCAGAGCAGCCCTGGATTCCAGCTAAGCCCAGCCACAAAGCCTCCTTTGGTTGCACTCAGTCATCAGCAAAGCAGAACAGTGGGTCTGACTGCCAGGCTGCAGCAGGACACAGGCAAGGAGGCTTTAGTTCCACCTTTTTCTGGGCAGATCCAGCTCAGCTGGATGAGGCGCTGTAACCAGAGCTTCCTATAGGGACTTTGTACTATTGTGTGCTCTCTGCCATAACCACACCAAACCAGTGTGCTTTGGCACCGAAGCTGGAAATGGCCAGCTCCAAGGGGTCAGGGACCTGCCCTGTGTTCTGGAGGTATCACTGCATTATTTTTCACTTCCCCCAAGGTAATCAGGATGTTGTTGCTGTAATTAGTACTAAATTTGTGGTATGATTGGTCTGGAGACCTATATGCACACATCATTTCAGGACACTGTGCTGAATTCTGAGTTTACAGAGCCACAGAAACAGCCCTGGTTGTGTTCACACTTCCTCTGGAGCTGTGGAGTAACATTCAAGCCAGGGAAACTGAGTCTCTCTGTGTGGTAAAACCAAGCCAGTGTGAAAACAGTTCGAACAAGCTGGGATTTGGGCCTTTACTGCCTCCTTGAAGGTTCAAGCTGACAAGATAGACACCACTAGGGGAATTCAAACTTCTGACAAGCTCCAGTACCCTGAAACAGCTTCCCGGGTGAAATTATATCCCAGTGTCACAAGGGACTCTCCAGCTGTGATCATCTCTCACTAAGATGGTGCAGTCCACACAACTTTCCTGCTTACATCTGTGGTCTTGACCACTTCGAAATAAATCCAGGGGATTGTCTGTCTTTAGCAGCAAGGTGGACCAAGGCTTTTCCACATACCTCTACAACCCAGTCAAACCCTTCTGGTATTTTAATATAAGGGTTTAGGAAGCTTCGTATGGTTGTGTTTCCTTTTTAGCATTAGCACATACCCACACCCAGCACTTCATTTTCCTAAAATACAAATGTGTACATGTATAATAAAAACGTTGACAAGTCTTAGTGAGAATTTAAGAAGTTTTAGACCTGGAAATCTGTGCACCTCAAAAAGGATAAAGTGTGCCCCTTGCACTACTAATTCCTGATTCCACAGCCTGCCCGTCAGCGTTAGGATGCAGAACAGCAGCGCAATGGGCACATGCTACAGAATGTCAGCTGGCATCAGCAAAGGTGCTGTGGATCCTGCAGAGCTCTCCTGTAAGACTGCTGACTGTTTTCATGGCATCACATGAAACACAGAAATAAATAGCTTCTCTTCTATGATCACAGCATGAAAGTTTTGCTTTGCTGTCTATCCCTTCTCATTAAAAGCATAAAACACAACACAAGACAGGGATTAGACACAGAGCAGGCAAACGCAACAGAGCCACAGGGAAGAGCTCAAGGAGTAAAGGGATTGGCACATGTGCCAATAAAGGCAGCCCTGGTGTCAGCTACAAGTTGCGCCCTCAGAAGCCAGAACTGAATTTCACTCAGAGAACAGAGGAACAATAGGCACAGACACTCCAGACCACACAGGCATGTACACCCATTTCCTTCTCCCGAGCTTCAATGCAGGTGTTAAAAGAAGCCTCTCCCCCAGCAAACTGTCAAAAAACTGTTACTTTTTCTTTTCTCAAGTCCTGTTAAAAACAAACAGGCACATACTCTTTTCCTGTGAAGAAAGTTTAGGGGTTTTTTCCTATTTAAATTACAAACACATCAGAAGTCTCTCTCACCACAGCGCATCCTGTCTTTTCTCTGTCTGACATTTAGAGCACAAACTCTTTAGGGCAGGCTCTGCGTTTATTTTTTATGTCTCATACAGAGCCCAGACATATTCTCAGTGTTAAACACTAAGTAAAAAAGGCCCAGATACGTATAGAAGGTTACATGATACATGCCCAGCTTACCTGTGATACACACATGACATGGTCAGTAAAACAGGTCTGTGCAAGAAAACTCTCCATGTACACACAACAAAACAGAACCTGACTTGTGTGCTGGGACCTGCACACATGGTACAGTGTACACAGGAGGGCCTTGTACATGTACGTGCATCTGATTTTTTGAAGTCCCCACGATCCTTGCAGACTGGGAGGAATAGGGAGAAGCAGGGAGGAAGAGGACTGCAGAGGGAAGCTGTTGTCTCCAGCTCAGATCCTCACGGTGCTGCCTGTGAGCAGCTGGGGAAGGTGGGAGTGACTCACAGACATCGTGCACTGGACTGTAGGGCTGAGGAAGGGTGAGAACCCCTGCCCAGTGTGACCCCTTTCCTGGGCAGGAGCAAAGCAAATACATCTCTCTCAGCAGTTCCAAGTAGCAGCTCCAGTCAGGCGCCTTGATGACATCAGCCCTGCTTTCGCAATTATTTAACCTCTGTCGTTCAGATCAGCAATGAACCAGCAAGGGTGACTAATACACACATCAGCCCTGCAAAGTTATCAACGCACCAAACAGGGGGCCAGCCCTCAGGAGTGAGCTCTGCTTTCAGGAGTCTGTTTGGTCTGCATTTGAGGGGAGACTGTAGGAAATTGAACATTAGGTGTCCATAAGAAGCTCCAGGCAAACCTCTGTGTGCCGTGGCAGTGTCAGTCCTTTTGCCAGAAGGATGCAGATGCAGCAGATATTTGTTTTTTCTCATTTCTGTGTGTCATTTTGCACTACTCCTCTCCAGCTCTGGCTCCCGCTCTCACTCCTCATACAAGCTTGGAAAAAGTAGCTTCTCTTAACAGACATCTACAATAAACATGCTGATACTTGAGATGTAAACCGAGAAGCTGGCATTATAACAGAGCCTCTAAATCAACTTCAGGACCTTGTTAGCATAATTAGTGATAGGACTGGTGGCTTACAAGATCCAGGACAGAAAATGGAAAAATAGTAATAACAATAAAAAAATGCAGTTGTATCCTAGCAATTGCTGGGATGATTGCTGATGGTTCAAAAGCAAGTCATATCTTGCGTGAGACAAATACATTTTATATGATGTTTAATCTCACAGGAATTCTGCCGGAAATACTCAGAAGCTTGTTAGAGGAAAATATGAGAAGCTACTCATGTGAACAATAAAAGATTCTTGTGTGGAGGAGCTACTGTGACTCCCATGCTGCTAATAGGTGCACATCTTGCAATTACAAGCATACTGAAAAATAATGCTGCATTCACTGCTCCTATTTACTAATTTGAAGCTTTGGAGAAGACGACAGAACTGGACGTCCTTAAACTCAGGTAAGATAGAGTAGCACAGGTTAGGGGATTTGTTCAAGATCACCTGGAAGTCAGTGGCAGAGCCAAAAATAATATCTGTCTATAAGGGATCTGAGAGCACTAATGAGTTTTAATGGCCCTAATCTGTCTGACCTGCAGCCTCCACTCTCTGCTCATGGCCAGGAGTCGCACTGAAGCTCAGCCCTGGGTCTCCAGTCACCAAATGAGCAAAGCTGAGTGCCTATCCCCAGCTCACACACAGAGGTGCCTGTGCCTGTCCGGGGACCTTGTTGATCTTGACCCACTAATTTCCCAGCTTGACCTCAGGCCAAGCTCATCACTGTGGACCTGGCTGGTGATAACTAGGCTGTGTCTGGCCATTATTAGCCTTACTAGGCCTGATCCTGACCTGTGGATTCACTTCCTGGCTTGAGGTTGGACCTGCCTCATCACCACAAAATTGTCTGGTGCTCTGGACTCCAGGTTGGAGTCAGCTGCCACTCCCAGGCCAGCCCTGCTTGCCTCCCTTGAGGGCTATGGGGTGGGCCCTGGCTGATGAGGACGCTGACCCTGCAGCCACGTTATCCCTGTCAGTTCCCTGTGTCTTTGGGAGCAGACAGTGCCTGCTGCACCCTGACATTACCCTAATACACCAGCCTGCCTTCCTTGTTTCCATAGCACCAAGGGCAGGAAGAGAGATGCCACATGTATGTTGATCTGATCGGGGAACAGGCAGAGAGAAATAAGGTACAAACTTGAACTCGAACTCTTCTTTGTTCCGTGTTTTAAGCACATCCTTCCTCCCACTTCACATTGGAGATGGCAGCATTGCCTGCCCCTATGCGAGGCAACAGCAAAAGACATCAAACGGGTTATAGAAGGAGGTTCATGTTCTGCATCGGTGTCCCTTGAGAACAACAAATCTTGGCTGACAAGAGTAGAAGCAAGAGGAATCGGGCTTTAGCAGGAGGAAGCGATCACAGCAAAGGGCTTGAGAGCACAGGAAGGAAAGGCAGAGACCTGGGATGGGGAAGCACTGTTAGATTACCCAGTAGGGCAGCTGGAGGAGGCAGATGCTGCTCCTGAGGACAGATTGTGTTGAGCTCAGCAAAGCTCCAGGGTAGCTCTGGTATTTGAGGCTCAGAAAGGCAAAGGGGTTCAGCACCCACTGGATGGAAGACATGAGATGCAAAGAGCTCATGGCAAAAAGGGCCAGGTTGTCCTTTGCCTGATGTTAGATACGTTTCTGCTCCTAACTGCTGCTGGGATCTGGCATCAGATCTTAGCTTTCTTGAGAAGTCTTCAGTTTGGAATGCAGCATTCCAGCAGCGTTTATCTTGCACTGGGGGACCTGGATGTCTGGAGCCCTGGCTCCATGGGTGGAGGGAAGAACAGCTCATCCAATAGTTTGGTCTCTAACTACAATGTCTCCTAAATTAGGCTTTTCACACAGAACAGCAGGAAATTCACATACAGCTCATGCTGAGGTTAAAAGGCAGCAATTGTCTAAATCTTCATATACAGGCAATTATTGGACTTCTAATTTGGAAGCTAAAGGAGGTGACTCAACAGAAAAGGGTTCAGACTGAATCAGCAAGATCTTTCCTTGGGAGTTAGGTATACAGCAAGAAAGCAAAATAACTTCGAGGCAGGCAGGAAAAAATTTGTGTTGTGGAGGTTCAGGGTATGGAATGCAGCTTTTCCCACAGACAGTTTCTCTGCTTTTCCCTCTTCAGTTCCTGAGACACCCATGTGTAGCCCGTGGAGTGAATTAAGAGAAGAAAGAAGTTAATACCTCCATAGCACCCAATAATTAAGGTCTCTACAAACCTCCTTACACACTGTTCACCTATCTCCACACAACGGCTCTTCCAGGAGAACTGGGCCTTGCTAGAAGTTTATTGTAATTTGGAATTAGAAACCTCTGTCAGCCCCACAATTCACAGTGCTGAGTAAAGACCAAGATCCAGTCTTTTAGAGGAATGGATGTAGTGAAGGGAAACTGTGGATTGCACTTCTCTGGGGTCCTGCAAGTGGTTAATTAGCCCAGAGAAGCACTGAAATTCCCTTAGTCTCTCCCTGCTGGAGGCAAGCCAAGGGAGTCTGCCTTATTCTTACATGAAGTAGTATCTGAAGAAAGATCAAAGGATGAGACCAAGATTTCATAGCTAGTGAATCAGGCAAGTCTGCGGAGGGTTTCGATATGATCTTTACAATAAAGAGAAAACTTCTCTGCTCAGTGACATGTTAGTTATGGGATATTCATTTTCTAGATTTTACTATTATGAGAGTTAAATTCCTTAGATCAATCGATGGCCCTATAATTTCATACTCTTCACATGGGAAAAAAATTGATGCAGTTGTTTTCAAATGCAGGGAGGGCTCAGATATATTTCTGCAATGTAAAGTCTGAGATTCCTTCACTTTCAAAGGGATTTGGGACACTCATTGGGATACTTTGGAAAAGGTTACCTTAAGTAACTGTCTCCTTACAGAGTTACCACTGAAGACAGTGAGCAAGCCTGCCTTGTAAGTCAATACTTTTAGGAACCAGCTAGCAGAGATGGATGTGGCGTATTCCTGCCCCTTTGCCCTTTCTCCAGAGCACTTTAAAGTCCTCTGTAATCATAAACGTAGGAAGAATTTGCTTTCCTTCTGTCCATCCCCACCCTGCTATGGGAAAGAAAAGAATTATTGTGACAATTGGGCAATTGTAAACCAGAGTAATTAAAAGATTTGCCAAAGACCAGGTAGCCAAACTGGGGAACTGAACCTAAGCGTCCTCATTCCTGTTCCTCCTCGTAGCCGATACACACACAGACCCTGAAAGGTCGGAATATTTCTTCCCTGGGGAAGATTTCATTTCCTCCTTTGAACGCTGAGGGAGGGGCCCCTCTAAATCACAGGTTAGGCAGGCACTCAACTGAGTTAACACGATGTACTTCCCTGCACCGTGTCTTGGAGGTGTAGTTAGGTGTTATTACATGCACTGCTGCAACTCCTAGAGGTTTCTGCCAAAAGCAAGCCCCATTGTGTTGGCCACCGTTCACACACAGTATGAGAGAGTCCCTGCTCCCAAAGAACTTTAATATTCTTTGATATTTCTGGGAAACGATTCATGAGAGAATTTCAACATAGAGTACAGGCCCTGTTTCTTCCTTTTAACTTAGATTACACTACGATAACTCCACTCACTTCAACACACACCTGTCAGGGATGAGACTCCAGAGCCATTATGTTACAGTCTCTCTTTTCAAAAACACTGGAGCGTGTATAGCAAATAATCACGAAATTAGTGGACAGTTGGCATTAATTTTCTCCAATGTCACCAATTTGGTTCCTCTTGTGGAAACACAGCAAGGCACAGCAACTGCTATTTCAGTGCAGAGAGCCATCCCTAAGCCCCAGATGGTGACCATATGATCTTGCCCTCTTACGGACCATAGACATGTTTCCTACCCTTAGAATTTGACTTCTGCTTGCAAAGAGTGCTCACCTAAATCTGCCTACCCCCCACAGCACCTGGGTGCAACACAGGTCCCTTCAGGTTTCCACTAAAGACCCAGACAGAAGGTAAACAATTTGTGGAAAAAGCACAACCTGACTCAATTAGAATTTCCTCCATGAATAGCTCCCTATGTCAGAACTTAAGGCCCCAATCCATAGAGAAATCTGGGACCCATTTCCTCAGGAATTGCTAGTAATTTACGCAGAGAAAGTACTGCATTCTGATTTTGTTTTCTGGACACTTTGGGGTAGGTTTTATGCTCACGTGAATAGACTGGGTTTATGCTGGGCTGGTAGCAGTGACATGTGAGGAGATCTGTATTTCTAAAACTTGTGTCCTCCAGCACCTCATCCCTCCTCCTTGGCAGAAGGTGTCCAGGTATCAGGAAATGCTGATCTGCTGCTTTAGATGAATGCACTCCTCCACCCAGCCCAACTTTGTCAAGAGCCCAAAAACTACACCTGGCTGGTACAAAGTGGTGTAATTTTCTGTCATTTCTTTGCTAAGAAGGCCATGGACTCCCAAGGCCCAACATACAGCTCTAGTCATGATCTGGGGAGTGTTGGCGTATAGGGGGATAATGGTTAATACACAAGAACCATCTGTGGGCCAGAGGCCCGTACATGCCATAAAACACACCTCTCTTAGAGTTCTCTCAGCATAAATGACTGATAGCCCTCCTCAGGAAAGATACTCTTACTGTGTCCTTCACTCTGGCAAATGGGACTTGTCTGTGGAGTAAGATGTTATAAGAGAAGAATGAGTCTGGTGCTGTCTGACCCTCAAGCAATAGTTACAATGATCTCCCAAAACCTCCAGAGTGTATAATACACCCTTTTCAAAGGCCCAGCCTTAGCCACACACTCCTGTGCAAACGAAATTGGATCTAATTCCAACTCCTATGGCCTTTCCTAGTTAAACAAAGCTTTGTAGAGCTGAATGATAACAAACCACAGAGGGAGAGAGAAACTGTGTGAAGAAAAAAAAAGCAAAACATTTGTCCCTGACATTTGAAAAATTCTTATTTGCCTAACTACCCTGATTTCAGCAGAGCTGTATAACTTTATAGCGGCTTCCAAGTTCGTGTCTTTTTTTTTAAATCTCTCTTCTAACGAGGTTTGAAAACAGCAGAGGTGTTCAGGCAGACGTGTAGGCTGTCTCAGACAGCAGGGGCTTCAGGCAAGAAGAATTTCAGGCCAACAGTGGCAAGAAAGAGAAAAGGTTGGTGGTGGAGGAACAGAAGATGAAGAGGGAAGCAGTGAGAGGCAATTCTTGTGGTTTGGAAGTTCCTGTGGCTCTATGTACAGTCAGCATTTCTGTCTGCAAACAGAAACATTTCTATTTGCTTTGCAAGCCAGATTTCTCAACCTTTGGCCTTCTGACCTTCAGTGTATCTGGCACTGATCAGGTGTGAGATTGCAGCTCCCTGCTCGCAAGGGCAGAGCTTTTTCTCTTGGTCCAGCAGCCAGACAAGATGGGGCTCCCCAGAACAAGACTGACAGTCACTGTGATAACAGCACTGCAAGGAGAAAGCCTCAAAAATACTCTCTTCAAATGAAGATTTACCTCAGCTTAGGTTCTGCCATGTTGTCCAATTCCAGTAAAGCCAGGCTTCAGGAGTGAGAAGCTAGGCACGAGCTGCACATTTGCTGAGAATCAAACCCAGGTTCCACCTGGTCAAAGATACACAGTGCTATCTCTGCCAGAAGAAGAGGAATGCAATGTCTGTATTTGACCATTCTGGTCATTCAATTTGTCCTTTTCAAATAAAAATTAAATAAAATAAGGGTTTTTTGAAGGCAGTACAGTTTCTTTATACCACATGCCCATGTTTATTGCCATATAAAATTCCCTGTTTGACTACACCCCACCCAGGCTCTTGTACACACCTGCATAAGTCTATAATTTTATCCCATGAATCATTCTGTACCATCAGATCACACCCAAGTTACCAGAACTTTAAGGAAGTGGCGAGTTCATTATTCTGGTTTTCATCTTTCAATTTTAAAATAGAAGATTTTTTTATTGGTGCCCTAAATCCACTAGTATTTCTAAAAAAAAAATTACAGGCAGAAAGACCATGTAAAAATAATTAATTAAACGCGTCCAACAAAAGGGAGGGCAATGGAAGGGAGAGCTAATCTTAAATGATCTTTAAGAGGCTATTTGGACCCATCCTCCAGAGGCTGTGTCTACATCATGGGGTACTGCAAAGCTGAAGCATTCTAAATTGTGAGTCAGGCTCACCAAAAATCATGATCTTGAGGAAAAATTGTAACCTTCAATTTAAATTAGAGGGGTTTGGGTTATTTTCCTCTGGGTTTTGCAGCCTTGGGAGAGTATTGAGGCCATGGTTTTAAGCACTTAAGCAGCCTTTGAAGGATTTTTTTTCCCAGGAAAGTGGAGATTTGCAGCTAAATTACTTGTGTCAAGAGCCAGGTGTTTAAGCAAACAGCACAGAAGTTGCAATCCAAAAGAAATCCAAATGCCATGGTGTTCAAGAGCAATGCTGCAGCAATTCAGGCTGGTTGGAGAATCTTTGTTAGAAACACAAAGTGAAGCACACTCAACAGCACCCATAATTCTGCAGGCAAATATTTGCAAGTTGCATTTTTTCACTTTTGTTTACAATGTAGAACGTACTTCTACCTTAGCAGACATTTCTCACTTTTAACTTCTCAGAGTTATCTTAGGGTTACCAAATACTGCTCAGATTGACTGGCTTTGTAGTTCCTAGGATTAGGCTCAGTGTGCTTCTTGACTTGCAGCCATTTGGCGGCCGCTTCGCTCTTACACAAATGTAACGTGCAGCAATGACAAGAACTTCTTGCCATTCAATTATAAAATGACAGGCAGCCAAATAAGAAAATGGGATTACCTCCTGGGCAACTTAAATTTATGTAATATTACCATTGGGTTGTTTTCTAGCCAGGACACTTAATTGTTAAGAAATGTGTTTACAGCTTGGTGTGTGCATTATCCATTTGGGACAGAGATAGGAGTGACAGAATGGTAACAAAGATTGGCCAACAGTCTGGAAGAGGCTGCCACCGGTGGGCAACTCCAGCATGGTGCAAAGACTGAGCATCCTTAATTAGAGTTGTCTCCAGGCCGGTCACGAAAAAAGAAAAAGCAAGGCAGTGGTTGAAGTCTCTTACCTGCTCTGGAAGGGTCTAGGTTTGCAGAGATGATTGGGTGCCTTAGAGCCCAGATCTAGTTTTTCTCATCCACATTCATCATGCTTTATTGCTTGCTAATGGAACGACAAAGAAGAAATGGTCTAAATCTAATCATGCTACAGTTGAGTCTATCTGGAAACCCTGAGTATCAGATCCCTCAGTGGGTCTCCCGTACACACTATCCCTCTGGTTAATGGCCTCCCTGCTCACTCAGCACACCGTTACAACAAAGCTCTTTAATTCCCAGCTCTGCACAGTCCCACTGACATTTCCATTTGTTGTCCCCTCACCACCGTGTTTGGCGCTATCAAAGTGCCGCCTGTCACACCAAGAGTTGCACTAAACCAACCTCTGCCTGTGCTCGCAGATCCTCTGTGATTGGCAGGAGGCTCTGGGTAGCAGACAAGGTGAATCCTGTAAACACGGCAAGAGATAAGGCAATAGCAAAGGGAATGATAACCACAAAAGTAGCTCACAGGGTTCAAGGGATGGAGGAACATGTACTGTTTATTTTGTGTGCTCTTGGATCAGCTGCAATTCCATATGTAAGCACACTTGTTCAGTCTCAGCTTTAGGACCTGGAAAGTCCCTTAGCACTGAGCATTATTTAACAAAGAATATATGCTTTCTTTATCTTTTATCTAAATAGGAAACAAAACAAAAACAAAACAACCGAGACATTTGAACAATGCCTACAGCTCTGACTTAGGCCATGTCTCTGCCCTTGTTTGCACTGATGTAAATCAGAGATTGCTGCGAGAGATTTAAAATTGGCCTTTAAATTTCTTATCACATCACTCCTCTGCTCTGCCAGTGATCTGTTCTGTGTGTTTCTAACAACAGTGCCCATGCTTTTGCCAAGCCACAGTTACACATGGAATGCTTTCTCTCTCTCCAGGTACACACAGCGCCTGTCCCCTTATACCTTCATACAAAACACGCACCTTTCATCCTAATCCCGAAAAGTGCACTACCAGTTATACCAAACCCTGGGTTTTTTAACTTATTTCCCCAGCATTTGCTCAGCTGGCTTGCCCATCCCATTTGTTTATGATTAATTTTTTATGACATAAACAATTACTTATTCCCAGGTGCATTTAACCAGAAGAGCAGGAACAGAGAGAAGTAACAGACTTAGGACTGCCTGGGCTTGCATGGTGGCCAGCAACAATACATTTCCAGGCTTCAAAGGCACTGATAGAGCTGCTTCTGCATTTTGGGGGGCTCATGATTAGAATTCGCTGGTAAAAGGTGATTTTGAATGCACAGGGAATTTCTTATTTTGGTTTGGTTTAGTTTAAGGAAGAGCAGAAACATTTTCACCTGAGAACTCCAAGGCCATGCCTTGCCCAGCACAGTTGTGAACCTGGTAGTGAAGCAGTCCATACACAGACATGAATGTGCACAGAGCTGCACACTCACACACCCCCTTGCACACACACACTCTAGTGCGTATGTGCCATGCCACAAGAACATGACGTGAGAGGCAAGACTTGATCTGCATTTCTGACTCCCTGCCTTGACCCCTAACGCTCTCAGCACCACCACGTCTCCTTCAGCAGCTCAACAGCTTCCTAACTCCTGTCATATTTGGGGCATGGATTAAATTCCATGGTTTGAATAATGGCATTGATTTTTTAAATTTCTTCAGGAAAGTGATTTATTCTGTCCTTAAAATCCCTGTAATTGATGTTGTATTATCCAGCACTGCCAAGTTTTGTCAAGGGCTCAAAAGAAAGGGTGAATAAAGACACAGACACAGTTTTCCTCTTATGTCTGCAGACTATCCCTACCTCTGAGCTGCCAGGTAATATCATATAAGTCATATTAGCCCTTGTTCCCTTTCTGTCTGTGGTTGACATAATTAGTGGAGAAAAACTGATGTAGCTGATGGTGGCACAAGGCTGAATCTGCATCAGTCTGAAAACCAGGCAGCAATAGTACCGAGTAACGTGACAAACTACCCAACCCTACATACATTGTGCATTTCTCCATAAAATCCAGGCAATGTGGCCTGCATGGCTTTCAGTTTGGATGCTTCAGCAATAAAAAGATTTTTGATAAAGAAAGGTTAAGAAACAGGTTCTGAAAGTCTGTATCAAACAGAAATGATCCCCAAGGTACATTAAGATCTGACAGTCACCGTTCAATTAGCAAGTGGGAGACAGCTGTCTGTCTGTCCCTCTTTCTCTTCCTTGAACACAAACACATTCAGAGTCAATCCAGACCTTTTTTTTTCATCAGCAGGTTTAGCCAGTTACCTGCCGGATGTGGAACAAGTTTAGGTACCAATTCCTGTAACTCAGTAATGGGTCCAGTGTTATTCTCCCTCTCTCTGCTTACAATGTCTGACAAGCTAATTGCCAAAGGAAAGAGAAACCTTCTCCCAGACACTGCAGCTCTGGGACTCAGGTCTATTTAGATTTGCCATTTGTCTGTCCCCGTTTCTAAGCACAGTTCAGGGAACTCTCTGTGAAGAATAAGGCCCTTTCTCCTGGACCCTTTGAGAGATTTTCTATTAGTCACCAGGATAATTAAAGGTTCCAGTTGCATTGCATTAGCACCTTTCATGTCATTAGAGTCCAGCTGCAGTGCGAGAATCACATATTTGCTGAGACTCCTGTGCCAGCCAGCGAGCTGGGAGCAGAGCTTTACATTTCATCACTTTGTAAAAGAAATACAATTAAGCAGTGTTCCCTGATCATATTGCAGCTTGCAAGGGGGCTCTAAGCACCAATCACTGGAATGTCTGGCCATGAGTTGTATTGAAATGGTGCCTTGACAAGGGTTTATGAGCACTTTGTAATATATCCATGGCCACCTAAGACTTCTTAATTGTCAGTGTGCTGCACATGAAGCTTCTCAGGACCCCTCGGTGGAAATGGCCGTTGTGCCTGGGCACAGCACATGGGATCTCCACTTGGCTTATGGGAAAATCTTCACCCTTTATTAGTATTGCAGGTGTTATGACACAGGGTTGGGGAGTTCTGAATTCACCCTGCAAAGGCTACTGGTGCAGAGATTTAGTTCATTATAACATTGTTAATTGACAGACTTGTGTGCCTGTCTAGTCAATAACAGCCTGCTAAAAATATGCATTAAGCAGAGAGAATGAATCAGCTGCTAATAGCAGTCTGCCTGATTGTCAGCTTCTATCTATCTTCAGGATTTGTCGGAAACTTGTCACTATTGTGCTCCAGCAGCTCCAAGCCTGTAACATATTTATCCTCCAAACACCCCTCTGGGGCAGGGCGGTTGTTGCTCTCACCAGTTTACAGATGGGAAACTGTGATATTGAGAGGGAGAGTGATTTGCCCAAGGTCACACAAGAAATCTGTAGCAAAGCAGGGAGTAGTTCATCAGTCTGGCAAACCCAGGGGGATTAACCTACCCCCTGCCAGGACATCCTTCTTGTCTCCTTCCTCTTTCAAATCAGCAGAGTTACAGCGATTTATACCAGTAGAAATTCTTTGAAATTCCTTGAGAATGCAGAGTCTTCTGAGTGGATGAAGTATTAACTATGTGATCCCCTTCCATAATTCCAAAATGCTGACATCCCAAAGCCAGACTTTAGAATATTAAATATACAAAACTTCTTTAAAATCAGTGACTCCTTTAAACCAAGTTCTACCTCTACTCTTTGGGTGCATTTCTTGCAGCTGTTAACACCTCTAGCGCCAGGTATAGGGAAACAATGACCACCCTACACTGCTGTGGGGAGGTCTACAATGAGCAGCAGTGTCAGAGAGAGATGTCAATCTGTGAACTGGCCTTGAGCCTTGGCAAGTACATGAGGCCTTTACTTCATGTATCAAATGTTTGCTTGTAATTCAGTAAGCTGACATAGGATTTTAAGGAACATTAACTCATGTGTTACTGTGATGCTGTGACTGATTATGCTATTGCTATTATTAATGCTTCTTATGTGCTATGCAATGAACAAATTTAAGCTAGACATGATCCTTCTCATGAGGTTTGCCTTCCAAATAACATATGATAAAGGAAAAAAGGTAAGGGAAGACTGGGGCAGTTGATCTCAAGAACATGGACATAAGGTGACTAATAATGGGCTGGAAACATGCCCAGTTTTTGGGCACAGAAGCTGAGCAGTGCCAGTCACACTGGAGGGGAAGGAAGGTGTAATCAGGTGAGAGAAGCAGAGCCAAATGCCCATTCCTGCAGCACGGCTCCACGTGTCTCATGGCACTGGCTACACACAGGATCAGCTGTGCTCGTGGAGCCCCTTGAACAGCCCTCTGCCACTGTCTGAAGTGGTACCACAGCTCTGGTCCTGAGCTTAGAAACCAAACAGAGATGAGTTGTGGATGCTCCATCAATGAAGGTGTTCAGGTTGGACAGGCTTTGAGCAACCTAATCTAGCACAAGACACCCCTGCCCCTGGCAGAAGGGTTGGACTGGATGATCTTTAAAGATCCCTGCCAATCCAAACCATCCTACAATTCTGTGAATTTTTTGTATATGACAAGTCTAGAATTAAGATGGTAAAACCAGCAAGATCTAGTCAAAGGAAAGAAAACTGTTACATTTGCTTATTTTTGCCTTATTTTTCTTACACTTTTTCAAGGACCACACACAGACTCTACAATGTCAGGGTTGCCTCCTATATCTTCCTGCATGCAGCTTCAAATCCCCACAGGACCACAACTCTACACAGGGAGTCACTATCAGAAGAACAGCACTGTGGTTTCTCTTGGGCTGGGTAGACACCCAAACCACCAGTTTTAGTTCCTCTGCCTGCCTTTCCTCCTTGTGATTCTCCTTTCTCTCCAGTTTTGTCAGGGTTGCTTTGGGAAGTCGAACCCCTCACTCCACTCTTGTGTGTCTTGCAGGCAGCCATGCCTGTAGCAGGTGACAATTCTGCAACATCTCCTTCCTGCCCTTGAGGTTTGTCAGCCTCTCCATGGAGAGGAGACACTCCAGCTGATGGTGCAGCTGCTGTAGCTGCCAGCCAGCCAAGGCTGCTGGGTAGCAGCACTCAGAGGAAAGGAGAAGTACCCAGAAAGGCCTGGCCAGCAGTGCAGTAACACACAAACCTGCTTCTTCCTGGAAAAAGCAAGGGGTTTCAGTCTTTTTGAGAACCCCAAGGAATTTTTCTCCATCTTCCTACAGGTGGAGAGATTGGACAGACACCGGACTGAACCATCCTCAAGCCCTCCCAGCCCACCAACAGAGGGATCTCTGTTCAAAATACTTGTGTACAATTAAGTAAAGCAAACTTCAAAGCTGTCTAACCCACTGACCCAATATGGAAAAACCTTATTTAAGGCAGGCAGAGATGGGTATGGTGTCAGCTTTTACTGGGACAGACTTTGCTGAAAGAAGAACTGGGCTCTGAAGATTCCTGTGCCATGAAGGAAGAAATGGGATCAGCACTTCAAAGACAGTGTTATTTGAAATTCTGAAGTGTTCATTTTCATCCCACTAAGGTCTGGCATTGATAATTTCTAGTTCTCCTAAAAGACTAATATATCAAAGGGGAGCAGTGAAGGGTCTTTGTGCAATGAGTGTCATCAAGGGAAGGTTGTTCCAGACAGCTGACAGTGAGTGAGCCTGATGAGTGGCTTCACCTATTTGCAGCTCTGCATCAGCACCTACCAAATGGAGACAACAGCTCAGGTCAGGGGTGATATGAGTGTAGGCCTGTACTTGAAACCAGAGCCATCCTAAAGAGGAAGGTGCCTGGGAAATTGCAGACAGCATTGTAATGGTAAACACCAAAGTGAGTATATTCACACTGTAAGGAGATGGTAAACCCTCTCCCAAATGAGAACTGAGTTCACTTCTGCTTTTCCTCTTGTCTGCCCTCCTGGCAATATTAATTATTAAGGAGGTGACGTCAATTCAGAAGTAAACCCCACAACAGTCCCATTATTACCACCTGAACTTCCTTGGCACCATGAAAGTACGTGGATAGTGGCAGACACAGAGCTACTAAAGCCAAGGAGAGGCTCCAGAATGTCAGATACTGGAATGCTCATAGATATTAATGAAGTCACAGCTTTTCCGTGAGATGGGTCAGTATTGTTAACCCCATTTACAAACAAGGATATTGAGTAAGACAGAGGGGAAGTGACTCACTGAAAACCACCCTGCATTAGAGACAGGAATAGGACTCAGATCTTTTGACTCCCATTCCTGAGTCTTAACCACTATTAGATCGAAGCTGTAGAGCTCCACATTTGCTGAGGGCTGGAAGAGGGAAGAAACAAGAGGTGGGAAGGGTGCGGAGCTTCTTTGAATCAAAACTAAATGCAAGTTTCCTGGAATGAAGCCACCACTAATTTCAATAAATTTACTTAGATCTTGAGCTTTAGGATGGCATGAGCAGCTGTGAGTCATCTTGGCCAGTCAAAGGAATAATTAATTGTTGTGGGTAAATCTTAAAAGGTTTAGGGGTCAGGTAAGGTAAGCAGCAAAGCTTATCCTTGACTGCTCTTTTCTGCTCTGCAAACTGGAGACACTCACTCGAACACTTACCCCACGGATTCCTTATGCCAGATCTGTCCATCTGTTGCACACGCTTTCTGCCTCATCTTCTATTTTGATTATAAACTATTCAGTGCTGGGATTGTCTCTATTTTAGAAGGTTTTATAGTACCTGCCATCGCACAACTTTGATCCACGTGACAAAAAAGAAGTACCAGAGGTACAGCCATTGCCCAAATAGTAATAGAGGCTGAACAGTTTGGCTCCTGAGATTTTTTATGCTTCCTGATTATAGCAGGAGTGGTTTCCTTGTGGTGCTTTGATAGTTTTGCTCCCAGCACAGCTCGCAACCAGGAAGTACAAGGATGCAGAGCAATGATAGCCAGGATTTGCAGAGCAGCTCAGCATGCATGATCAGAAGCAGGTTTGCAAAAGGGCTCAGCTCCCATTTAGGCACCAAAATTACTACCTAGATTTAAAGGAGTGCCAAGCTGGTGGGCTACAGAGCTCTTTAGAAGATCCAGCCCTCATGGCAGCTTCTGAGTGTTTGAGGATTTGGCTCAGTGTTTCAGGCTGAAAAGGATCTGGAGCTGTGTGAAAAGTGTCGCCCTGACTCAGTGTTGGGTATTGTTATTTTTTCAGGTTCTAACACCTCTTAGGTACTGTAAGATGAGACATGTAAAAAAGTCTTGTGTTGTCCATCAGCTCTTGATTCCAAACCAAAACGTGAAGCTGAGTAAAAGGATTCCTTTTAACCCTACCCTCCTGCCCTGAAAACTCAGCTCCTCCTTAGGCAGAGCCTGAGGTTGGTGATTGCCCTTCAGTTCCTAAGGGTCATAGCCAGGCCAAAGGAAATCTCATGGAAAAGGGAGCACTAGTGTGTCTGTTCCTTCCCAGTGTCCCTAATCCATAACGCATTCCCGGGTGAGGGAGGCAAGCAGTGTCCCATGTGATAGATTGTCCCATATGATGGATTGTCCCTCAGGGTCAGTGCTCTAGAACTGGACAGGATGCTTCCCATCTGGACCTCTTCCCATGCCTGCTCCTTTTCTGTTCCAGTGCAAATAGTGCCAAGCTATTGATGGTTTTTAAAGAGTTTGATTTTTTTAAGGGGTAGAATTGAGGCACTGCAGGGCTCAGCTGTAACATTCCTGTGGAAGCCCTGAGAACCTCACTGAGAGCCCATAGGCATGGAGGAATTTAAAAGCCCTCAAGCCATGTCTGAACTGAGAACTTCAGAGCACAGACTTTCAGGTTCAGTTTCATTTTGAAACGTCTGTAATGAAGAATTTTGATATTCAAAAATTATTATAATTTACTTTTCCTTCCATGGGAAATTTCAAATATGTCACTTCTTTTTTTTTTTTTTTTTTTTTTTCCCACTGAAATAGAACTCTACATCCCCCGCATAAATTTTCCAGGAATTTTCCCAAATTTCCAGATTCTAGGATTACTTATAAAGCAGACATGCTGGCTTTCAACCCTCTTTAGTGCCCTTACTCCACAGTCTTTTTTCCAATTATGATTACATTTTAAAGAAAGAGTTTATAATCCCTTGCCAAAAAAAATTAGCTTCTTTTAGGTTCCAAGTCTGGAGAAAGGTTCCCTTTTGTTCCTACTAAAGAGATATGTTGCCTGGTGCTAACTGGGAGCAGAGACACTCCTGCATTCCCAGCCCTGACACTAACTGCCCCTGTGGCCTCAGGCTAATCGCTTAAATGCTCTGGCTCAGTCTCCCCATTGGTAAAACAGAGATAATGATACTTACCATCTTCTTCACAGGGGTGTTGCAGAGGAATAATTAGTTTGTGTCTGTAAAGCACTTTGAAGATAAAAAGCACAATACAATTGATAATAATTATTGCTATGCAGACTGGTTCTCCCCTCTCCAACAACTTATTGGTGCAGAAGGGTAAGGAAAGCCCTGAACTGAACTGTCTCCCAGCAGAGCCCCAGTTTCAGCAGAAGTGCTTCTAAGCCAAAACCATAAACCAGCCACCCCAAAATTTTTAAGCTTTAAATCCAGTTTAGTGACCCTAGTTCTAACTTGCCGAAGTTCGATGTATCACTGCTTGGAAGGGAGATTTGTTTTTCACTGTCTCTTTTTCTCTAGTGCCTCGCAGTTTTTAATAGCATTTTGTGCCTTCAAAAGCTTCCATCAGTCCCTGATACCTCTGCCTCGCCTGGCATGGGGCAGCAGCTTATTATACACGAGTTCGTTAGAGCCTTCACTTCAAAGCTCCCCGGTTCAAAGGGCACCAGAAGTGTTGAACAGGTCAGCACTTTAATGCTGATCCACACATCTTTAGAGGGCAGTAACATCGCCACAGTTTTGTTCCTGGGGGAAACAGAGAATAACTGGTTTGTAGAGTTCCCTTTGGCCTCAGCGCTGGCCACAGAATTGGATGCTCCTGGTGGCAAAGATCAAGCATCACGGAACCCTGGAGTGGGTGAGCATGGAGGGCTGTGATGTAGTGAATGAGTGAAAATGTGCCTTTGTGAGTCACTGACTTGTTCTTAATGGCAACTGTGGAGGAACAGGGAAGGAAAAAGGAATAGGGGGGTAAAGGAGCAAAAAAGTATCAGAAAGGATAAAATAGTCTAAACTAGTTCTTTCCATGCACTTATTTTCTGAGACAAGTGATAGATGTACCTAAAAATGATCAAAAACAAATAAGAGAAACTACTGCTCCAAAGAGACTTCCTGCACAAACTGAACCAGATCCTCTTCTCATATTGGGGGGGGATGGGGGAACATGGGGGACAAGGAAAAAAACAACCTAGATACGGAATATTGGCTAGAGTATTTTCATTTGCACATGGACTTGAACTTACTGAGCAGCAAAGTCTTCTGCAGAAGGCCCTTCTTGCTGCATTTATGACCCAAGAGGAAGCAAGAAAAAGCAGAAATCATTCTGTTCCACAGAAATTCTGAAGACCGTTTTCCAAACAGACAGTTTGAAGAAGTAGCATTTGAGTCACTGGACATATCTTTAAGCTGAATCCAAATGTTGAAAGTAAACACCAAAGCTTCCTTTCTGATATCAACCAAAGTAGAAGAAGCCGTTTTTTCCACTGGGTGTATTCATTGTCTCTTAAATTGATCTGAATCAGAAATGGTACCAAGCCCTGGAGGAGCTTTGAACACCCTGGTTTTAATCAAATGCAGGATGCTTGAAGGCAGAATTTGCCCTGCAGTTTCTAGTTGGGAGATTGATATTAGCAGACTGCTTTGAGTAAGAGATTTTAGAACACGCAAACACACATAACAACAGGGGGTCTGCGAGGACCTTGGGAAGAGCTGTGTGCTACAGCACATGAAATGTATCACATCCCAGCCATATCAGAAGGCTGCAACCTCTCCTGGGTAGGATTTATTGCAAAGCATCATTTAAATACAGGTGTCTACAGACTGTAGATATCTAGACTGTAGATATCTCTGGACAATTACAGAAAGATTATTTTGATGGCTTAAGTAGAATGTGGATCTTTCAGTAGAGAGGGATGAATTTTTCACTGAGAAAATGATTCAAGTGAGGGAGAAGAGTAAAAGATGTGGGCTCTAACATAACAGGGCTCATCCCAGCTGCTTGATTTCAACTTGGTTGTGAGAAAAAAACAGCCCATAATTAGGACACCACTCATTTCTTATTTCTCTTGCTTCATCCCCTTGTTTCTGGTCCCTGGGGAAGGATGTTTCATTCACATAGTGCACAGCTATGACAGCCCCTCAGTCTGCAAAGGTTGCATTTCTGACTTGCATTTCTGAAAGGCTTTTTTTGCCAGTACTCACCCCATTCCACACCCAGAGACCTGAACTCCTGTTTGCACAGCCATAGAGACCACTGCAAAAACCGATATTTTTGTGAGAATATGGAGCATACCAAGTGCACAGGTGCCTGCTAAAGGTAGAGATTTCATTTGGGAGGGAGATGATCCTGCATTTGGCCTAACCTATGGAAGTGTACTTCTTGTGAGTCTCAGGTGAATCTGTAAAGCTTCCTCATCTATAAAGCTTTGTCCTCCTGCTCAGTTTGTCTTAGGCTCAACCATCCTTGCACCTTCAGAAAAATACTCAGAAATACTTTTCTGCTTCTTTTTTCCAGGGCCTGGGTGGCATGATCTCCTAATGCATCTGCCTGTTTATATTAGCAAAATGGAAAGCAGCTTTGTTTATGGAAAAGATCTATTTTTGTTTTACTTTTTTCTCTCAACTAAACTGACTTTTATCCAGGATCGTGTTTTGCTTTGGGAAAAGAAATGTGCTGCAATTCTTAGCCCTAGCTTAAAAGTAAGGTCAAGAGGAAAGGGGGAAATCCTGAGCATATTATTTAATTTTGTAGGATTATACTGCAGCCTGGAAATCTAAAAGAGCGGAAGAGTTAATATCCCCTCTTCCCTGCAACTTCTTACTCTGTGCAATGACATTTGCTATCTCCCACATATATTTACACAAGCCAGATCAGAAACAAAATCAGTATTTTCATCTTCTGGGCAGGGGGACAGTGTGTGGCATCCAGGGGAGAAGGAAATTTCAGAAGCCATCGTGCTCCCCTGAGGATAAATCATGTCATTGTGTGTCTTTCAAGTTCCTCAGACTTTGATCTTGCAAGAGATCGAACAGGATCAGGTCATGGATGGAAGATTTTGAATGCAAACCCAGACAGGTCATCGTGACGTGGAGATGATGTGGTGAGGTGTGGAGCACAGTGTGCAACCTTTTCCCTCTGCAGCCATCATGGAGAATCTGAGAAATAAATCCGTGTCTGCAAACTGCTCTACAGCCAAAACATAAAAGGTTCTGCTCCTGGCTTGTGAGTCAAACCAAGGTCTGGCCAGTCCTCATCATGGCACACCGCTGGGCAGGTTGTGGCAAACTCTGAGACTGAAAGCTTGGTTCTAATTCTAGCCGTGCTGCTGACTCACAAGATGGATTTTGTCTATTCTCCTCATCCTCCTCAAGGAGATGGAGATCACACCTGCCCATTTTGCATAACAGATCTGCCCTCTTTGCATGTGTGGTATGGAATTAGGGGTTGTATGAAATATGGCCATCACTTTATGACATTTAACATGGGGAATTCATGGTGAAACCCATCTGTAAACATATAATGTATCCTTAAAGCTCTGTGACATAGGGAATGTATTATCCCAATTTCAATTATGAAGGTGTGTTATGGAAAACAGTGGCAGCATTGTCCACTATGAAGGTTGTCTGACTTTTTCCAATAACATGTGTAATTTTCTATAATGTAATGATTCTCTATAATTTCTATATCTGCATTAAAACCACTGAGTTGATGCAAGGTTGCCTTGATTCCAATGCAGGGCACTCGAAAATTATGGAAAATACAGATTTTAGGTAAGTCATGCAACTTCAGTTCAACCCCCCACTGCGTATGGCTCCATGACACAGTCATTTAGCATATAACCACACACAGGTTTCATTCCACATTTTCCCTGCTTCCATTTTCAGAACCTTGTGCAAATCACAGCACTGGTTGCACCCTTCAGACTAATATCCATGGGAATCTTTAAATACAAGCTGTTAAAGTGACCTAAATGTAAGAGTTAGCTGCTGCTACCCAGTAATAACATGATAGGATAGCCAGGGTAGGCACTACCAAAAAGGATAATGAACAATGATAATAACCCTTAATAAGTCATAAGAAATAATAAAGTAGGTAATGAGGTGCCAGTTTTCACAGTTAGATGTGAAATGTTTCTCATGTTGACTTGAGAAAAACCATATAAGGGATGAAAATGGCCATTTCTTTTGATTTACTCTCACTTCCAACATTTCTTCCTAACATCAAATTTGTGAACGGGAATAGCACAGCTAAACCATGTTCTGATCCATGTTTGGTGCAGAGAAATCCTTTGAAAAATTCAGAATCGATTGAAGAACAAGGAACAATAAGATATCAGCTAGTTTCTGGCTGATTTCCCATCTGACAATGTAAAAGCATCCAGGATTATTTGTTTAATTTGGAATAGAATAGCGAGCCATGGAACCATCCTGGAACCCCTCCTAGCACATATGCACATACACAGACCCCAGCAATTCGCTCCCTACCCACAGCCATCTGTCATGTGTGCCAACTGGAGCAAACCACTCATATTACTCAACAAGGAGCTCATTATAGCTTCCTCTTCATGCACGGGGCTTTTGGAAAAGCTCACAGTCAGGGGGAATGTGCAGCAGGGAGGAAAGGCATTCAGGACTGGGGTGCAGTCTTTTCCATGGCTTCCTGTCCACATCAAAGCATGGGCATTTCAGTGACCACCATTATTATTGTCACTCAGAAGATCATCCCTGCTTCCTGGAACCCTGTTATGACTGGTAGGCAATCCAGGCTGACCTTCTCTGGACTGCTTCAAGATTTTATTTCATTTTCCTTATCTATAAATCTGTTTCAAATCATTCATTTAATTTAAATTTTTCCCAGTTTCCCATCACCACAAGGGAAGTACTCATGGGAGCAGATTTTCAAGAGATACCACAGCTCAGTTCCACCATCGCAAACTTCATTCCCTGTGATTTCACCTCTGGTCAGCCCATACTTGTTATTTCAATTGAGTTCCCTACCCTTGAAACTCCATCAACTCTTTGGGACAAAGATGATTTTATTACATTGGATTATTCAGTTTCCAGCACACTGATCACAAATATTGTAATATATTAAATGAGAAATGGCAAAGCTACAGAGGAAAACTCTGGCACAAAAACAAATCCTTTTTCTTAACTTCTACCTGAAGCAGATGCTGGTGGTACATGTAACGTGTGGGGCTTCACTGATTTACACCCTTGTAAAAATCAGTATTCAAAGCTCCTTTTCATGTGCAGCTTCCATCTAAGTAAAGGGGATACTGCATATCAAAGGCAGCTGCACCAGCCACTTTAGATTTATTAGTAAATCCATTGAAAAAACATTTCCAATGAAATAAATCTCAGCCTGCTGACTTTCTCCTATTCTTTACTTATCCTCTTATTGATTTTTGTCTTGGAGATTTAAACCTCTCAATTTGTTTTATGAGACACTTGTCGAACAGATGACAAGAAAAAAGACAGTGCTGGATATTTTCTTTAGCAGTTTTAAGTAGAAATAAAGAGCATTTCTTTGAAATTAGTCTTGCTCCTGTGACACAGTAGGAAGAAAATATCTGACAAGCCCTTTAGAAGGCATTAGTTCCGTGCATAGAGAAAGCTTACGGGCTGCCACCAACACAGCTTTGTGGCAGCAGTGCCCCAGAAGCTCATTGACAAGTTTGACATGTAAACAAGCTGTTGCTAAAAATATTTAACCTGGGGGACCCTGGCTAGTTGAAGGGGCTAGTAATGGAATACAGATCCTTTCACCTCCAGGCATCTGTTCCAAGCTATGCCATTGACTGAAAGTCATTATCGTTGGATGGCTGTGTAGAGGAACGAGTAGGTGGGCTCTGTTCTGTGTCTCACGAGCAAATTGGGGCATTGCTGAGCCACATTGGGATTTTTGACAGAAAGCTGGGGGCTGGCACCTTCTGGTGGCTGGGGCCACTGCTCCCAGGAGGAAAGTGTCCTTGGCTTATTCTCCTGCCACTCCCCTCTAGGGACATGTCACCTGGCAGACATGCGTGTCTTTGCAACAGCCCCTTCCAAGCTGCTGTTGCTGTTCTGGAGATGAGAGAAGATGGAGAGAGAAAATGGAGGGATACATCCATCCCCACCCTGCTCCTGCCTCCTGCCCCACAGCCTGAGCCTCTCCCGGCTGATGAATGCCAGGCACTGCCCTGGAGCCCAGATGCCAGCTAGTCATTTTTAAAGGCTCCCTATTTGATCCTAAAGGTTCTCTAATCATACTTTTCCAGGAAAAAATATCACATAAAATAAAACACCATCTGCAACTTGCAGACCCACCTTCTGGAGCAGGAGTGACAGTGACAAGGCAGCACAAGGGACGCCTCTAAAAGTGAGGCACTGACATTCACCCTTGGCAGGGCAGAGACCTGCCAGACCAAGTGCCTCGCCTCAGCTCCACAGGGTTGGAAAGTTAGGGAAGGGAATTTTCTATTCCCACACATTTTAAATTGCTGTTACTTCACTTAGCCTCCTTTGCTCTGGGCCGTGTGCTCTGATGGCTCTGCCAGCTCTCAGGCAGTCAAACAGCTTTCCCTCCATTTTGTTACTCAGCTTGAGCAGCTCTACTCCTAAAATCATGCCCTGAAGAGAGACCATGGGGCAGTGCCACAACCCAACACACTCTGGGCTGTGTTACTCCATTTTGCTACCATTTTAACCCTGCTTTGTTCCCCTGAGGCGGCAGCAGTGCCCTCACAGCACCAGCCAGGGCACAGCCACGCTCTGGGGCTGCACCCGCTCCCCTCAGCAATGGTGGTGCCAGTCAGGGTCCCTGCCCTGCCCCTCACAGACTCCCGGAAGCCCTGCACAGCTGAATTTTACCTCATGTCACAGATATCAAGTTTAAAAAAAAAAAAAAAAAAAAATTTACATATGTGTCATATATATATATATATGATATTGGTGGGAGAGACTGCTCCCAGGCTGGGGATTTGTTGGGGTATGGAGGCCCTGTCATCCTGACAGGCCAGGATGGCTGTGAGAAGGCCAGCCCAGGGGAAAGAGGTGGGAAACCCTCACTCAATCCCTGCTATCTAGAGAAAAGTCACTTTCCCAAACTCGGTGTTTCTGCCCCAATGGCTTCAGGCTGTCAGAGGACAGCGGGTGCCCTCTGAGGGGACTGGTGCTGTGTGGTCGGCCATGAGCCACTCCTGAGGGGAATTTAAGGCTGGTCTTATGTCCTTACAGGCCCTTGTGCTCCACAAAGCAGGAGGATTTAGATCTATTACGTTGTTTTTATTGGGTTTTTTAAATTACACACCTGGCACCTCTTCTAGTTCCCATTTACAGGGTTTTCAATTCCCATTTACAGAGACATCTCATCCCAGGAGCTCCAGGGCAAACTCCCTCTCCACACGCACAGGGATGATGTTGCCAGGCAAGGTTGGTGTTAATTTAACTTTGGGAATAGCAAGAATAATAGGACTGGAAGGGGCTTTCTGGTTCATCAGACTAGTCCTCTGTTGTTAGAGGCAACTACATTATATAATCCCTTTTGCAAATGAAGCTGACTCTATCCTAAAGCAAGCTGGGTTATTTTTGTCCCCCTGTGTCCATGGGAAGGCCCTTGGAGAACCTCCCTGCTGGAAGGACATCTTCATCCGAAGAGCATCTTGCTCACCATTGAGCATCACTGTTATTAATCTCCAACCACACAGCCTGATTTGAATCCTATTGCATTTCATTCCCTGCCTAGTGCTGGAATGCCCAGGATCATATCAGTCTTCCCCTGGAATACTCTGACCCTCCACATTTACAGCACTGCCCTTATTTGTTGTCACCACCACAGTCCTACAGCAAGATCATTGATTCTGCTTGGTATTTTTATCAGTCTAAAGGTTTTGCCTTGAGAAACCATGCCAGTTACATGCCAGCAGACTCCCCTTCAGCACAGCCCTCATCTCCCTTTTTGAAGGGAATGCATTGGTCCAGGCTATCCAACCTGGGTAAATCTATTTATCCCCACACCTTTTTTTTTTTTTTTAATTCAAATTCAAGGATGTATCTGCAACTCATGTTCTTCTATCATGTGTTGTAAGGATGCTGTGTCCCATGTTGGTTGAGAACTTTATGAACTTCAGCCCCCTTGGAGAACCCCTGGATGCCACACTTTATTATATCAGCATATGTTCCCTATATTTATAACCTCCATTTTCTTTTACTCTGACTCCAAGCAGATTTTTTGACTTAATTTTGACCGTTTCTATGGGACTTGTTTCCATCTGATCTTTTGGCAGGACAGGAGAGAAAAGGAACAATACAAGACCTTAACTACTTAGTGCAGAAAATCCAGAGGCATCTTCTGTTTTCTTGTATCCTGACTGTCCCACTGATGGTGAGCATTTCAGAAAACGGGTCCTGTTGCAAAGAGACCTGTTTCCCACCCTCTTTTTTGGCACTTCTTAGAAGGCCTCTTTGGAGGGGACTAATGGCCCTCTGGGACAAGCCCTCTTCTGCCAATAACCATAGGTCAAAAGTTAAACTGAACAGTGGAGAGTGAAAACCAGATAAAATACACTATAAATCTTGACATTCTAATTGAGAACTGTCCAATGCAAACTGCAGTAGTGTGTCTGGTTTACCTCAATGCTCTACAAGAGGCCAGATCCTACTTTCCTTAAAGGCTTGAAGTATCCTACTGATTTACTGGGACTTCTCACTTGCTTAAGACAAGCAAGATTTGGTCTTTGAAAAGACTTAAAGCTTGATAGTTAATGCAATTTCTGCAGCCATAGGAGCAGAATGATGGTTTTGATTTCACAGTAAAGGCATGATCTTCTCATCTTTCAGGCGACAGTGACATGGCTGTGTATGTGTGTGTCTGGGGGCAGAGATTTGCAGGACAAAAAGATCTGTGGACAAATACAGCTCATAAAGGGAATGTTTTGCTGAAGTGAAATTTGCCTGAACATAACATGTCATCTAAGATGTTTTGTAGATATTTTTGCTGTCTGAGGTAAATGGGGGAGGATTACACCTATTTTACAGACTGGTGAAATCAGACCATAAAGAATTTAAATGACTCACCCAAGATTACTCAATAACTCAGTAGCAGACCCCAGCAGAGCCTGGAGTGCCAGTGCTCGAAACACTGGCCCAAACTGTCTCCTTGGCCTTGTCAGACGTACATCACTTTCAGACACTTAAAATACAGAGTCAAAAACAGAAGAACAGAACTTGTTTATTCCTCTGCTTATATATTAAACGTAAGTTTGCTTTCAGTGAATAGTTTTGTTGTTTATATTTTCATGGGAATTCTAATCTTTGAAGGAATTCATTCCAGACTTCTGGTATTCCCTTTCACAAAGCAAAGCATAGATACTGGAACAAAACTCCTGCTACTACAAGCCGACCACTGTGGTTCCCATCCTGGAAGCTCAAGAAAACTATCCTGTAACATTAGACTACAACAGCATTTTATTAATGTTACACCTTGGAGCTCTTCTCTGAATAGGAAACTTTCCTCCAAATTTATTTGAAATTATATCCCTCTGCCCTGAGCTAATTTTTTTCAGCCTGGTTAACATCATAAAATGGATCATTAATATGTCCTTTGAAAGTGATGCCAGTTCTGTATAGCTCATACAGTCTGTATGTGTTGGTGCAAAGAAATTTGCTCCTACTGTGCAGGATGTGTGTACCAGAGAAGAGAGAGAGGGTTAAGAAAGGGCAAACATATACTGGAATGTAGTGGCATAACAAATCCATCCCTAATCTTGAAAGCTCCATAGTGCATGAGGAATGAAACTAAGGATGAATTATTGCATCTTGCACTCATAATTTACAGGTACGAGTGTATTATCTTACAGCATAAATATTCCATTTAGGCTTTGTGATGGGGTTTTTCTCCATATAGGAAAATAAAAGTAGTATTAGTCACATGTCCATAGCTTTGTCAGTGGTTGCAAAATACTTTTCTTTCCAGGAGGAAAGCGTACTGAATAATGCAACACTTCTATTTAGGCTGTTTTTTCATACACTGACACTTTCAAAATCTAGAAAAAGTTCTTTTAATTTTAAGCGCTACAATGTCTGCTCCCTTTATTCCTGCCCTTTATCATCTTACACACCATGTTCTTATAGACAAGGGGGGAAAAAAAAACATTCCAGTGTCTAATAAATCTGAAATCCATCAGGGGCTGCAAAGTGTTCATTCTCCTGCCTTGGTTCAGATCGTGTTACATTCAGCAGCACAACAAATGCACTTTGTGCACCAACACCAATGCATTAAGCACTTCTTTTCCAGGGTGGGAAGTAAATCCATTTTTTTAGAGTTTTGAGATTTTTAAACAAAGAGAATGGCTGCACAATTGATTCACAAGCAAGGAGAGGGGAAAATCACATTACAATAGTTGTTTCTGAGCAGAATTTTAATATTGCTAAAGGACTTTAGAAATAGTTTGTGCTTCAAGCCTTCTCTAGCTTGCAGCGCTTTGCCTTTGGTTTTTTGAGCTAATTTATGAGAAACTCTGTGTGCAGGTCTCAGTAGTCCTTTTTTTGCTCTTAGACCTTTTGCTGCCTGTTACAGTGAAGTTGCACATGCTGTGCTTTCACAAATGGGAATTTTACTTTTGTTCTTTCCTGTTGCATTTCCCTAAAATAAAATATATTTCGCGAGGGGGTGAGGGGGTGAGAGGAGTATTTTATTACTGTTTGTATAAGGAAATAATGTAATGTGGGTCCAACTCTTTGGGCACACCAGGACTGATTTTCTAATACATGATCTCACAAGATTTTATTTCAATGAGCTCAGTTCACAGCTACAGACCTAAAAGAGGAGTAGATTAATAGGTGCCAGGCAATTTAATAGTTTCTTTCTGACCCTTGTGGACAGCTTTTTTTAGAAGAGCTGAGCCCTCAGCAAGGTGAGTTCTAGAAATCAGAATCCAGTTATGCTTCTAAAAACAATAGCACTTCTCTCAGATACCTGCATCTCAGTTTCTGGTTCTGTGAAAGGGAAGCATTAATAATGAGCTAAATCACTATTAGTGAAATGGTCAGGGAAACATATCTATGAAATGCTTTTGGATTCAGGGATGCTAAGAAACATTAAAACAAATAAATGATTTATAGAACAGACCTGTCAAGTTTAAAAATGCCCAAGGAGATAATATTTCAAAATTTGTTCCACACAAAAATTAAGTTGCATTTATCAAAAGCAGAACTATTTCCAAAGGGAATATTGACCAGCTTGGACAGTGTAAGGAGGGAACTGTAGTTTAGCTGATGTAACTGGGGCGCTTCTACATGGCACAAGTTTTCAAGTCTACAGACACAAAAATTGCAGGGCAGTATCAAAGAAAGATAAAGAGGAGAGGTGTTCAAATACAAACTTTCAAACAAGCACATGGTGATCTGAAAGATCTGCTGAATTTGTGTGTCCAGAATTTGGCGGGGGGGGGGTGCCTTCACACATGAGCATTTTCCTGCATACCAAAATTAGGCCCTCACATATTGTCAGGTTTGAAAACATGGGCACTGAGGGGCCTGCAGATCCATGGGGCAGAGCTGTAATCAGGGTCAGGTCCCAGCAAGGATTCTTTCTTTTTTTCTTGTCCTCAGCTTAAACAGAAGAGACAGCAGAGCAAACACTCTAGCCCATCTCATTGTCGGCTGCTGTGCTGGATTAAACAAGACCAGAATTCACTCTTCTTATTGCAGGTAAAAAAATAAATTATGTCTTCCATGTTACTTCTGCCAAAAAGGTGGGGTTTTTTTCCCTCTTATCATTAAGTCTGGTAATTTGAGCCTGCAGTGGACACCTGTGCATTGAAAAAAGTACTTGTGCTGCACACAATTTTCATCAGGAGCAGCTTACCGAATGTGAAAAACTGTAAATGTTACTGGACTTTCCTTTGAAAAAAATAATGTTCCCAATGCTGGCATAAAATACTTGCCTGAGGAAAGGACGTTACAGTCATTTAGAAATCATAGGTGGAACCACTGAGGTAGCAAAGGGAAAAAAGCACTGTGGAGAGGCATCTCAAGCAAAAATGTCTGGTGGTCACTCCTTTCTTTGGCTGGCCTTTGGGTGGCCAGCAACATCACTGCTTTAGTTGTAAGGAGTCTGCCATTTAAGCTAAAGAAGATGGTCACATTTTAAAACAGAAGTGTGTTTCGAGCTGCAGTCCCCAGTGAGTATTTCTTAAGAAACGGTTGAAACTGTCAGTATTTTGGGAAAGCTGCAGGTATTGCAGCCATTTCCTATCAGATGATGTCTCTCTAAGTATGAAGGGTAATAGGACTACTTTGAGAAGATTAGGTTAAATACTAAATTTGACTTCATTAATGCTGATGGAAACACAGAGCTCAGTATTCTGTGCAAAATTGTATTTTGAAGGAAAACCTTCTTTTAGGTAAGACTATACCAGTTCAGAACTGTTAAATTTGATACTGTTGTAACATAACACATTTCAAAACTGAGTGTGAAGAGGTAGAAATGTTCCAGTCCTGTAAGAGCAAATTCATGAACTTTGACATTTTTTGTGATCTTTGTTTCTACTTTTTAAACTAATTTCCATCAGAAAACTTTGTGTGGGAAATAAAGGATCTTGAGGCAAGTAATTATTCAGTGATTATGTTAGGCTCATTATTCTTATTAAATAGTGAGTAAAGTAATCATAATTTATCTGTGGCCTCTGTATTTTTGTTTGCAGTACAAAGCTGCAACAGAGAGCTCAGAGAGTAACCTTGTTGCCTGAGCAGTGCTGGCATCTCTGATGATTCTTGTACACTAACAGGGTAATAATAAACAGAAATGCCTTTTGAATTACAAGTTCCATTGGAATCACAGGGGGAAGGTCAGTGTTCGCCAGACTGAGGAAGACAAAACTGGCATGAGAGGAATTTTATGTTCGAGCTTCTCAGAGAGGATTAGAACTGCTTTCTTAATAGTGACTGAAAGGGAGCTGGAATGGTGTCACTGAATGTACAGACATTGCCCTGCTTGTGCACATCCACACACAGTCACCACATACAGCAGCACAAGGACCAAATGCATGAGGCTGCTGCAATGTTTGAGGGGGTTTCAAAATACATTTTTTTTCATCCTTCATCTCCACATGCTAAATATATAATAAGATACCTTGTTTTCTTGCCCTGCAGACCCACATGACCAAAATGAGGGACATTAGTAAGTGTTAGAAAAAGTATTCAAGTGTGAAATGAATTTCTCAAACATTAATAAGTATTTCTAGAACCTCAGTTTCATAATTTGACAGTTCCACAGTTAATAAATCACAGCAAAAGGAAAGTGTGATAACAGCAGAGCAAAAGGAAGCCTGGATCTATGAAGTGCAACTGAGGGATAAGTGAAAGAAGCATGCTGATGACCCTGAGTTTACTTTTGGGTTTTCTGAGCTTTCACTCAATTAAATTCATTCCTCTTCTCTAAAGACCTATTATGTGCCTTTACCTACGTTCCTAACAGATTTTTCTTGTAATTCAGCTCCTTTGCCAAGTTATTTCCATGATTTAAGGAGTACTGATTAAAAAAAAAAAAAAGAAAAAAAAAAAAGAGTAACATGGAGATGAAAGGAGCATCCACGCTGTATTCGAAAAGGTTTTCTGAAGAGGTGGGTTGATTTTAATTAACTTCCTGAATGAAACAATTCAGGTCTGGAGCTGGCAATCTCCAATAATCACTTTTTGGCCTCTGGATGAAAAAGGGAGTCAATTAAACAAAGCAATGCAACCAAAAGGCAGTCAATGGAAGGAAATAGTTCTGTGTATTACAGCAGTACACACATTAAGAGAGGCCCAGCATCCAGAGGCCCAACATGAGATTAGTCCTCACTGCGGTAGGCACTAAATACACATTGCAAGAGACAGCCCCCTTACTCCAAAGCTTTTCTTCTCAGCAAGACTAATTCTTGTTTATGTATTTTGAGCATTTCCCCTAATTAAAATTATATGCTCAGAAAAAGCCTTAACTTTATTGTGAGTTGCTGTCCCAGGGGTCCCACAAACTGCAGTTCCAGTTACCCAACAACCAATGTGACCATTCTGTAACGTGAACATCACTTGGTATCACTCGACTGTTCCTTCATCCCTAAATCTTACCCTCTGTTCCGCCTTTTGTGTGTCCTGAAAAGAGCTGACTTAGTCCACATTTTCCTTAGGTGGAGCTAATACAGAACTTGAGGAAATGTCCGAACTATTCCAGTTGCCATTAAGCAAGACAGGTAAGAATGAGAGGAAAAAAACCAGAAGGGTCTGATAGAGAGACTGTCTTGCCCAAGCTGATGATAAGAGGGTATTTAGCAGACCTTTGTTCAGTCCTTGCCACAACAGGGTCCACAGCAGCACAGCACATCCTCACTTCAGACACACATCTGCGCTACTGCATCTTCAATCTATACAGCAAAGCTCCCAGACTTCTGCTGAGGAGGGAGTGTAAGTCAGGAGGGTTGTATTAAACCTGCTCGGTGCTTTTCTGCTGCTGGGAGAGAGAGAAAGTGAGGGAGTTCCAAGTCCGAACTCTTGTCATCTGTCAGTTCCACTGACATTAATGTGGTAATTCTGGGTTAGGATTTGGTTTAGGAAGGCATCCTCAGGCAGCAGAGCACACTGGTTTAAAAGCAAGAATATTTATGAAAGGTTGCCCTGGAGTGGTTTTTATTGATAAAATTCAAACCAGAATCTGACCCACTGACTAAGCCCAGAATGCCATTACTCAATGGTTTAACCAGCAAGGTAGTATCTGTGGTAAGAAAATAAAACTGGCTTTTAAAAGTGATATTTCCTTTATGACTCCTGCTCTATTTTTCCTTTTGTCAGCAGAATTAGTGAGTTAAGGAGTAAACAGAAAGGGGCTGTGGGAAAAGCAGGGGAGCTTCAGGGTTGTGCTTTTATCTGAATAGCACAAGTCCCATTGCTTCATTCTGAATCACCTGATCTAGAGACTTGGCAAAAGAAATTGTGAAACACTTGAAAAATGAATGAAAATGATCCTGAATGGGAGGAAGAAAGCTTAAAGTAAATAGCTTAAGTCAATCTGTCCAAATGTCACTTGTAAGGATGGCTTTGCTCTGCTTAATGACAGGAGAGCAAGGAAGGTAAGGGGGAGGAAGGGACCCTTTTTGAAGGGCTGTTGTTCTAATGTACCTGTGTTTATTTTAAAAGCTTTTCAAAGAGGTGGGGAGGGAAGCTACTGTCTCTCTGTGATAAAAATTGAGTGATTGAAGACCCCATTTGGGGGCAATCTGTTCTCTATCTCTGAAATTGCCCACAAAACCCTTGATATGCAGGTAAAGCAAGCTCAGGAGAACATGGCTGATGGGAGAGGACTAAGAATCAGGACTCCTGGACTTTTTTTCTGGTTCTGGCACTGACTGTGTGTGCAGGCAATTAATGTGGAAGTACAATGCAAGCACATCTCTGGGAAATGGGGACCTCAGTCTTTGCTCCTTTCCTAAGACAGAGAAGCAATGAGGCTGAAGGAGTGTCTGCCAAACAGATTGGGTTCATGGTGAAAAGTGGCTCAGACACTGGTAGTACCTGGGAGTTAAAACAGATCCGTGTGCAGAGCAGATCCCTACTGAAGGAATTCTAATTCCTGTAAATCAGCTGCTCCTGTTCTAATTAGCCATGGTGTGTGAACATCTGCACCCACCATCTCCCTGTTATGGGTCAAATAATCTCATGGTTTATGGCTCTTCTATTACAAAGGGATTCTTGCACAGTGTCTGATATTAAATATCAGGCTTGAGTCTACTCTGCTGTGTGTGAGCCAGTCTGTTTTAAAAGACAAAGGCTTTCGCTTCAGTTGCTGTCATGTACAGACACTGTAACCTGGCTCTTGTGGAGAAAGCTGGCTGTGGAACATCTCCCGGCAGGTTGCTGAAGATAAAGGTACTCTTGGTTTTAGTTCCAGGAGATTGTTCTGCCAGAAGTTCAGAGTCAGTTCCAGCACTCGCTGACCCCTGCTGTCCTCACACACCTCAAAATGGCCCTTATTTAGCAGAGAGGAAAAATCTCCCTGCCTCTTTCCTGTGCTCGCTCTCATGTAACATTGTCCTTTATGAACAATGACATATTCTCACTGCTTCTCGTATGCCCTTCCATTGAGACGAAAAGCTAAGTCCAGATTTGTTTTTGCTGTCATTCCAAATGAAGCCAGAAGAGCTATTCTGGGAATCATCTGCACTCTGCACTTTACCTAAACAAATTTGAAAGGATAGGTTTTTGAATGCAACTGATCCTGCAAGGTACACAGGGTCTTTAGTCAATGAGAGAGAAGGACAGTCACAGCCACACTGGGGAAGACTGGGCTTTTTCATTGCACATGCAAAATGGTTCCAAAACTGATTTTTCTCCATGCTTTGGGATGTGATCAAATTAGTCCTCAGAAAACTTAATAAACAAGAGAAGAGAGAGAGAGAAAGAGAGAGAGGGAAAGAAAGAAAGAAAGAAAGAAAGAAAGAAAGAAAGAAAGAAAGAAAGAAAGAAAGAAAGAAAGAAAGAAAGAAAGAAAGAAAGAAAGAAAGAAAGAAAGAAAGAAAGAAAGAAAGAAAGAAAGAAAGAAAGAGAAAGAAAGAAAGAAAGAAAAGAAAAGAAAACAAGAAACAAGCAAGTAAGTCTGTAGAGAAAACAACTGAATCAGAAAAGTCTGAGGATATGAGGCCAAAGCTGGGAATACAGACCTCTAGGTGCTGGTCCTACCCAGTCCCCAGCATGCCTGGTGACAGAAGGAGTAGATTTTCACACACGTGTAACACCCTGACTGTGCTCAGCAAACTGAGCTGTTTTGCAAATCTGATAATTTTCTGGTGTGGTTAAATAGCAATTGAGCTCCTACAAGGCCAGCACTCAAAGACTTTGAACAAATTATTTTATATTAATGCAAACAAATCCTTGTCACTGGTGTTTCCTTTTGGCTTGTTGCTCCCAGCCCAGTACTTTACTTTGGCCTTTTTACTTTACTGTGACAAGAGCCACCTTACAATAATTCCAAAAACTCTTTAAAATGCCTCACTTTATTTTCTGTGGCCAGGTTTCAACAGGACACATAGTGAACGGGAGGCAGAGACAGAGGAGATGACAGATTAATTACTGGCAGACAGTATAGACAATAGACAAAATGAGGAAGAGGAGTTTGAACTTCATACAAAATGGGAACAAGGAACGTTGAAAGGTCATAGATGGAAAAGAGGATGCTTCTGGAGACAGGGAAAGACTAATCAGGATAGAAGCAATCTTCTCCTGAAATTTGATGGAGATTGGTACCTTCATTAAGCATCTTTTTTCCTAGTGAGTGCCATGAGACAAGAGGAATTGCTCCTTGGAAAACAAGCCGGTTCAAGAACTACAAGTTGAGATTATCACAAACAGATTAGGTTATTTTATTAATACTAAAGTTTAGTATTAATACTAATAATACTAATACCTACTATGCAGAGGCATTTTCCTACCTCTTCTATGACTTGTAGTAAATGAACACAAAATTTCCTAGAAATACGCCTGACTGCTGCCCCAAAGCCAAAACAAACAGCACCACCCCAGCAAGTCTTCAGATAAGTTTGGATGGTGTTTACTACCAATCTCAGCACAGAATTCCCGGACAAGGAGAATCAAGGCTCAGCATGGCACAGCTCAGGAAGTTTGAATCTGTGTTAGGTTCTTTGATGTCCCACCTTCATTTTCTCTAGCTCACCACTGGCATGAACCACAAAGGGCAAAGAGTCACAGATTCTGACCCCTCAAATATCTGTCCATGTGAGTTGGGCTCTTTGTCCTTGAGGATCTTTGGCTGTCGCTTAATGGAGCTGCAGCCCAAGAAAGGAGACAGATGGTACTGATGGGCTGAAATTATACTCAGCTAAGTGCAAAGCTATAACTGCTATTTGTCATTCTAACATCACTGATTTGTCTAGAGAGAAAAACAAATAACTTGTTGGGGGAGTAAGCAACTGCCTGGCTGTGGCCAGGCCAGATTGGAAGTGGGTGTAAGGCTCAGTACACAGAGACCCAGGTGCCATCAGCACTCAAGGGGGGCTATTAGGATGTCATTTCAGTTTCTTCCTCTGTCTCTCTCTCCCTCTCTCTGCTTGCTGTGGAGGTGGAAGGTGCTTGTGTTGTGAGGTGAACTGGAGAGTGAAGAAAAAAATCTGTGGTAAGGAAATGCTACAGCTTTATCTATGTTCTTTGATGTGGCAGGACAAATTAATTGATAACAGAACCAGCGAAAGCAGATGTGGTCATGGCCTTCTGAACTGCCCTATCGCAAGGAAAGGGCCGAGCAACATCAAAGACAAAGGTCAGCCAGCATTCCCCAAGCACAAAAAGACAAATCATGACAGGCAAATAGCTCAGACTGCCATTGGAAAGGAGTTATTACCACAAAGGATGATGTCTGGCACATGGCCACTATCCCTATCAGCTGGACACGGTGGCTTCTCTTCTCTGCGATTTCCTTCTGTACCCAAAGGCAGAGTTTGGGCTTAACATTTTCCTGTAAAAGTGACTGTCACTTTGTGTGCAGTGGCACAGGAGAATTAAAGCACAAAGCAGAATCCAAAGACGTGGCCAAAGCCTGAGCAATGGGGTTAGAAAATCAAGGTCAGTTATTTCAAGTCCTCTTGTAGCCATGTCTTTTGAAGCTACCACAAACCTATTTGTTTACTTCCTACAAAGAGTAAAAGGATTTGGTTTCTAGTCCCAATTCTACCATTTGCTGGCTGTGTGCCTTGAGCAAATCAGTTCTTCTCTTGTGTCTGACCTTCTAAACTGGAGGTGACGAAGCCCACTCTGAGACCTCCAGACCTAATAGAACTCCAGATGATATTGGTATTTATATCAAGTATTGTTTGTTTCAGCCATTTCCTTTACTGTTTTCTTTGAGCATCTTGATGCTTTTATGACATGCTCACGATCCATAACAAACATTTCAGGAATCACCGAACACTAAACCCTAACAGCAAAGGAGCTGAGTGCCCAGCAGTTCTCAGGTTGGTTTCTTTGCTCTCTGTTACTCTATCTGAGAACAGAAATATTTGTCCTTCAAAGCTGAAACCTTCACTCCCTTGACTAGCAGTTATTAACAAATGTGGGGTTTATATGTTCCCTTTTTCCATTGTACCGGATTGCTTATATCTTTTATACTCATCCTGGCAACATCAGCATGGTATAATAACACAGCACGCCATTAATCCCTTTTTCTTCACCTGCTGTCCAGGTGTTTTTCTAAGCTATGTCTCAGTTTCTCATCAGAAGGAGATCCTGACACTCATCTCATGCCTCTGCCCATGATTTACTGCTGGTAAGAAAGCTAGCAGACCAAGAGATTCCAGCTAGAAGGCAACCACAAAACTTTCCAGCCAACTTCCAGGACATCCCAGGACTTGGCAGTCATGAAACAGAGAGAGCTGCCCCACAGCTGAAATTTAACCAGAATGTCTGAATGACTGATCCACCCTCACTGAGGAAACCTGCAGCTTATCAAGGGCTCTGAGCACATATTCCAGGTCTTGATACAGGGCTCTAGCTACTCTTCCATCATTCACATGAGTAGAGTTACTACACAGGACTCTGACTATCTTGGAATTAATTTCTTTTCACTACAGTAAGACAGTGTTCTCAGGCTCGGTGTTCTCAGGCATCCCAGGAGAGTTGCACAGCACTGGCTACCAAGAGATGCTTGGTTATTCCACTTTTAAGTGTCCTTGTGCCCATTATAACATTGTAATAAAAATAACCAGAAGCGGGTATGTGTTCCCAGCAGGCATCAGTGATTCATAGCAAACTGTGAAAACCAATGCATGACATAGATAAAGGCATTTGAAGCCCCAAGACACAACTGTGGTGTGTGTGTGCACCCTGGACTACGTCACCAGGAACCAGAGCGCTGCAAAGGCTTATCCCCCATAGCGAGCAACAATAACTCGGTGGGACAGGTCACATTTGTCATCAGCCAGAGCCTGTCCTTCTCCTGCACAGAAACTTAAAGGAGAGATCACAAAAGTAGAAAAGCTCTGGGAGGCAGCCCGGACTATGTTCTCTGAAGTTTTCCTTCAAGGAATATGGGCAGATTAAACCACAATACTCCTTTTTGCTCCTCTGTAATAGCAGAGGGATACCAGCTCTTCCGAAGGATCTCAGCTCTCCACTTGCAGACCTGTGACTCCCCTGGGGAAGGGAATATCTTGACCACAGTGTGATGTCTACTTGGGTTTTTGTTTGCTTTTGTTTATTTGGTTGGTTGGGTTTTTACTGGAGACAAGGGTTGAGTGGCTTTTGTCCCTCTTACCTGGTGTAACCTTGAGGACGTGGAAAGTTACACTGCAGGGAAAAGCTGGATTGGGGAGCGTAGTAAATGTGTCACCTTAGAGAAAAAAGGTATTTTATACTTAGTGGGATGTTTATAGATGTGAGAGCAGTTACACCTTGTCAGACTTAAAAATGAGCTCTACTGGTTTTAGGGGGAGCAGTCTCGTTTACAAAGGTGAGAATCCAACCCACTGAAGTTATTTCTGATTTAAATTCAGTGTAATTGCAGGAGAGTTAGACCCAACTAGTGCAGTTCTGGCAAGTCTGAGAAAAAGGGGAACTGATGAGATTTGTAGCTGAAATGTGAGAGGCGACACCAATCTGAGCCGTGGGTACGCACACCAGGAGAGCAGGTCCTGGGTCTCCAACTGACCCTCATTCATCTACAGCTTCTCTTTGCCATGGTTTTTCTGTCTGTCGGGGTGGGAAAGTGACATTGACCCTTTTTGGGAAAGTGATGTGACAAGCACAAAGTATTAGACAGCTGTGGGAAGCACTGAGAGATCTCTTGGAATTAAAGATACAGAAACAAGGAAAGATTTTGTCAGCTGGATGCAAGGACTAAAAAAAAAAGACATTCTGACATGCTATTGCTGCTGAAGTCCCCTCCCTAGAGAGGTCTGGCGAGGGCATTTCTCAGTGCCCACTCTTTATCTGAACTCCTCCGCATGCCTCAATCCTAATCCAGCACAGCAGAGACTCATCCTATTGTGTTAAAATCAAATGCACTTACAGGTAAATGTCACTCTGCCATAAAAAGAAAGGAAACCACTTAACTTTCTCTTTCTTTGTCTACCTGCCTCCATAATAGTTCTTGTCAATTTACATTATTCATGACTACCAGAGAGAGCTTAAAATGTATCTTTCAATGGAATATAATGCAAACAGTTTTCTGTGTGGGCAGGGTAAAACAAAATAATAATTACAATACACGATGATAGTGCTTATAACAAAATATTATTTCCATAAAAAGACTTAGGTGGCAGGATTACATACTCCAGCTACAAAAAAAAATACTGAGAAAGTAAAATATCTCTGTTGGCGTGTTAGCTTCTATCAATGACACTGATGGTTTCATTGTCTAAATAAACATTGTGTGTAGATAAAGTGTGACCTGCAAAGTGAATCATTAGATTGACAGGATAAAGCAAATCAACTTTCTTCTGTCTTTGTGCCTCCCACCCAACACATAATCAGACTTCTCCCTATGTGGGCACTCCAACTGCAAGCATCTGTCAGGATCAGCTATTCTTGTAACTTAGGTTTGGGAGTTTATGATAATCTGACAAAATTGCATCAGTCCATTTCAGACATTTTCCCCTCTCTTTCCAGCAATATTATGTCTTTAAATGAATATTAGCATAGGTAATTTGATTTTGCAACTTAGGATAATGCTGTGTGTCTGCACATATCTGTGTGTACACATTACATGTATGAAATCTGCTTAGAAACAACACACATGGCAATGTAGCTACCCCAGCCTAAACCAGGGAATGGAAAACCTAAAGAGAAGACTTTTACACTGCTCCAGCTGAACTCCTGCTGGTTTTCCTGGTAGATTTATTCTACTTTGTGGTGAAGTAAATACTGTTGGATTAAGGGTCTCAGTATATCAGGCCCCAAAAGATGTGTGAAACACTAAGAGGATACTCAAGAGTATCTACCACATTAATTAGCTCTGTACAATAAATATTAAGGTGATAGAGTTGGCATAAAATAACTAAAGCAAAATCTTGCCCAAACTCACAGCTCCAAGTGAATCCAAAAGACAGCTGACTGTCTAGGGCAGATAAGATGACAGGGACATATTCTCCTACAGCCTTAATCAGCACATCCCACAGGTCACAGGCCACACAGTGACATGCACTTGATGTTAACAAAACTGTTTGAAAAATACACCTGTAGAAGTGATCGGAGTGTGATGCACTGTGTGAAAAATGACAACCCGGAACATCACCTGCCTACCTCCAGCTCCTCTGAAATTGCCACTGTTAAGAATTTTTTTGGCAATATTTTTGCTGGAAGAGGTCCCTTCCATGTTACTACAGAGTCTTGATGAACCCCCATTTATTCATCTTCCCCAGGACTCTGGTGACCTTTCTGTAGGGTGGAGATGCTTTCAGAAACTATTAATCTCTCCTCTGGGGTGTGCAGAGAGAATCCATGGAGAGAAAGTCTTCCATGATCTTCCTCAGCCGTGTCAACAAAGATCAGAGCCAGAAACTGGGTTTCTTGCTTGGCAATGCACAGGAATAAGCACAAAGCTATTACAGGGCAGGGCTCTGTAAAGAGGAAGTGGTGAGAAACACCAAATGGAAAAGTGATGCTGCTCAGTAAATATTGATAGATGTTCCCTGCTCTCCCTCCACCGCTGCTGCACAGACATCCCCTTCCTTGCTGCCTTTCAGACTGTCACCCTGCAGACTGGAACATTGCTTCCCTTCACGTGAGGGCTGTTTCATTTAAAGCATGTTTCTGTGTTTGCTCTGGGAAGTGAAGGAATAGGAGAGGCAGGAGGAAACTTTCCACTCATGACTTTGCTCAAGGACAACAGCACAAATGCAACCCCAGTTTACTGCAAGAAATGAGGTGAAAGGTTTTGTCAGTGTTGATCAGTGTTCATTTCACTAGTACTGATTTCCCATTTTGGTAGAAAGATCAAGGGCTGAATGCTGAATAGGGGGAAGACTAAACCAAACTTTCTTCTCAGAAGATGATCATTGTAGGTCAGGCTTGAAGCATATTAGCTGGGTATTATAAGTGGAAGAAATGCTGAAACTCCTGCTGTGCCTGTTTGGCAGATAAAGAATTTCAAGCTCTGAGGCAGACAGATCAACAATAAATTCGTATTAAGAAGTGTCTGTGAGATTTGCTAACAACTTCAAGTACCTCAGGGCTGGAACCATGGCCTTTCATGTGTTTATAAAGCACACAACTCAACTGAACCCTGGTCTGAGCAGGGCAGCCACGTTTCTGCAGCACAGGTAGGAGTTGCACATGTGTTCTGTGGGCAAACACGTGTGCCAGAGGAACTGTACAGGTTCAGCAGTACAGTCCTTAGACAGGTTTCAGTGTTAAGTGGCCTGTCCAGTCTTCTCTCCCTTCTATCGAGCAAGGGCTTCTCCCCAAACATAGACACGGGTGATGGTAAAGTCCAGAACATCAGCTGAGAGCTGAATTCAGCTCTGGTTGTCACAAACCACAGAGTGAGTCCAGCTCCTGCTTCACCACAAGGTTGGTTCTTAAGCGAAGTGAAAGAACTTGGTATGGGATGCTCCAAAAGTGTCTCAATTACTTAAGAGCAAGAGAAGTGACTGAAACCTGCTGTGCTCAGAAGCTTCTGGCCCTCAGAGCACCACAGCTCTTCTCTCCAGAACAGCATCCCTAAAACCAAACTGAAAATTCAGTGTAGAGATGTGTTGTGAGGTTGAATTTGATGACTTTTACAAAGCACCAACATAAACACTGAGTGTCAGTTTGCTACTGTTCTCTGCAGGCAACAAAGGGAGAGTGAGGTGAGGTGGAGGAACAAGGTTCTCTCACTAGATTGCTTTCAGTCAGCCACCTCTGCTTTTGCCATGCAAAGCTGAGGTAGATCTCCCCATTCTGCTACCCCTCCCTATCATTCTGGCATCCTGGCTGCTGCCAGATTTCCTCTTTCAAATCAAACAGGTTCAAAAGTAAAATCTTCCCTTGTGCAAGGTGTTCACGGAACTCCTTCATGTTGGGCAGGATTTGAGGCCATGCTGTCACGTACCAGAGGGGAAGCAGAAGGACACATTGCTGCTCAGAGTTTATACGGACAGCAAATTTATCCTGGCTTCAGGAGGTCCTGCTTTCTCTGCCCCCTCTCCATCATAATTAGACACATCAAAGAGCTGATCTGTCATCTGAAATGGCAAGATGCCTAACATTTATATTAGAAGGAGTCAAGCCCCAAGCAAGCAAAGATCAAGAACATGATGGTGAATGTGAGGGGGAGATTGAAACTCTTGTCTGTGGACCTCAAGGAAGCTGAAGCAATGGAAAATGTACAAGCAGAGAAGAAAAGGCAATCAACCTTCCAATTAAAATCCCCAAGGATGAAGGTTTTGTCTGTGTTTGTATTAATCAAGGATAAGAAATCAGACAACTCAATGAGACAGGAGGAATTGCAGTGAGAAGCAAAGGACAGGGAAAAGCTGGGGGTCTGTGGGGGATGGGCAAACACAGGAAGAAAGAAAACAATGACTAAAAATTTCACTACAAGGTGCTTAAAGGAAATAAAAATCTCCCCAGGTGTCGGGAGTGTTCTAAAGGCAAGACTGGCTTTACTCACGCCTCGACCTAAGCAGCAGGCTTTCTTCAAAGCACAGACCTACTCAAATATGCTTATGCAAAGAGCTTTTAAAGCTTTTATTGACAGCACTTAGCAGCTATGGCTTTCCTGAACCTCAGCTTGCCTGAGGTGAACATTGTGTGGGTTTAATGTCTTCCTCTGGTCAGGGATGGTGCCCTTCAGTTCAGGGACATGCTGAGCAGGAGCTGGGTGCAGCACAAGGAGGGTTCTTGCTCACCTCTGGAGCTTGGAATCGGGAATTCTGCAGCTGTCCCTGCCTCTTGCACCCACAAGGAGCAGACCTCAGTCAAACCCATGGTGATTAGCCCAAGGCAGTAGATGGTGTCAGTGTCAGAGCCAGGATTAAAACTCCAGTGGTTTTTGGCTGCCAGTCTGATGCTCGAATCACTAGACCACACCTCTCATTATAAAATAATTGTCTGATTTTCCCTTTGAAATCAAAGCTGTTTACAATTATATGGGAGAGAGCAAGAAAATGCAATCTGGGATGGTTCTCTTTAAAAGCATTTGCACCTTTTTATGTAAAATTTCAGTTTAAACAAACCCTGTTAGGAGACTCTAATCCCTTCTTTTCCTTTTAATTTGACAGTAGGATTTCTTATCCCTTTTGGAGAAACTCTCCAGATTGATGTGAATTAATGTATTTTTATCTTACTGAGAACTGCTGATTGTGATGAATATAAAACATTACACTTTGAACAAAACATAAATGTCTGCTGCTAAATGAGTAGCTGAAGACTATGGCTGTGGATATCTTAGGAATTTATGACTGTTACACAGGTGCAAGTTTTTTTCTGAAATTAATTCAAAACAAGATCATACCGCCATAAAAATCAGTATTGAGCATGTGTTTCTGTATGAATTAGGTAATTTTCTATTACTACTAATGAAACAGAAATTAACAATTAAGCACGCATAAGTAGTAAACTAGTGAGAGACAACCTACTGAACGCCTCAAACTTCCTTAAAGATCCACAGAGCTCCTCTGGCATTTCAAGTTGTGCAAGTATCCAAGCCCTGACTGAATTAGGCCTGATTTAGTGACAGAGTGGGACACCACTTTTGGAGGGATTTGACAGAGTTGCACTGAAACATATTAATATTGAATAGACTTCTGTTTTCCTATATGGAGTCTGGGAGAGTTTTTCGATACATTGCACCTGATTTAGATAAGACACATCAGCAGGAGTCTTTCCCTGGAGTCTAAGGGGCTTTGGACAGGATCCTGGATACTTAAAAAGCTGTAGACAAGTCTGTATTGCAGTCCCCCTTCATATTTAGATGGTAACGTATATTGCTCATGGTTATTATGAAAATTATTCCAATTAGAGATACCAGATGCTGTGATATGAGGTAAGCTGAGGAAGCTGTCTTTAGCTAAGAAATCACATCCAGACCTACCATTAACAAAAAATGGCTGAAGCTGTTGATATTTAAGACTGTACATAAATACCAGTGGCTAAAAGCTGTGCAATATGGCTTTTCTAATATTTTATAACTCAATTCAGCAAGAAGCAGAAGATGCAGAAATTGTATTTTCAATACTGGCTTTCCTTCAAGTGAATTGCACTTCTTACAAGTTCCACAGCATCTCCTTTTTATAGATAAATATTAGTTCATTAAACTATCATTTAAGCAGAAAAATAGAACTAACAAATATGTTCTTAATGCAAAGTCTTTGAGTGAACACCACTCTTGGAACTTTGCAGTTCTCTCCCCTGTGGAAATAGACTACAGACACCCGGAGGTAGATTACATTTTATTATCAGTGACTCCAGAGTCAAGCCCTCATTGACAAGTAGAAGTCTGGCTGGGGAAGGGAAGAGGAAGGGTAAAGGAAGGTTAAATTTAACCCCCAATAATCAGTGTTCTGTGTATTTCTTTTTCTCCTTATGCCCTGTCTGCAGGAATAAACTTTTTTCCAGGATGAAGTAGGGCTTGGGTGACATGTGTATATCCTCCTCTTCCTGGGTGGCACATCACAAATGTGTTGACACCAATCATGATAACCACACTTTGTTTTAGTGTTAAGCATAATGATAATGATGTAACCTGAGATAGGGCTGTATTGTAATTACACAGTTGTGCCAGTTATTACATAGTTATAACACAGATCAGCTCCTTGATCAGATATGCCCAGGAGCTTCTTTTGCTTTACGCCTAATGCAGGAACAGAAAACTAGATCCCTAATTAACTTTGATTGAACCTTGATTAGATAAGGGAGTGGGGCCAGTAGGCACCAAGCGGGCGGGGAAGTCAGCCCGTATGTAGATATGTTAAGCGTGTAGGCACCGTCCTGACGAGTCATAGGAAAGACAAAGGAAACTCCCTTTTCAGGAATTGATACCTCCCGACGAGCACAAAGGAATTAGCCCAGACTAGCCCTCAGAAATGCAAGAAACTTCTCACCTTCCCCATCCAGCAATGCCCCCACCCTATTAAGATGAGATTCTCAAGCAATTCACCTTGGGAACAGATTTGTATCGTTCTCTCCTGCTACCACAGGAGGGAATTCCAGAGAGAGCTTTGCACAAAACACGATTATTTCTCCCAAGTATGCACTCCTCACTCCTTTATTTCTGCTAAAAGTGCTGAATTGTTAGTGCCATGCAAACAAAGCCCATTTGGCCTCGAACAGTTTCATTGAATACATAATTTAGTAAAGGGGTGAATGATGCCAGACTTGGTTAACTGAACTTGGACAGCTGAAAACTAAAAAGCAACAGATGTATCTGAGGAGAACACTCATAATTTTGCTCGTGAGACAGGAGATGTGCAAATGCCCTCTCACTTCTCCAGAGCTGCACTGGTCACCTACCACAATAGTCAATTTTTGCAGCCAAATTTTAGTCTGTTTAGTAAAGTTACTGATAGCCTCCAAAACTTTGGTGTTTTAGGATGTGTATTATCCCTTTTTCAAGAGTAGAATAGCATATTAAAATTCCACATTTATGGTGACTATATACATTTTTCTAGGAATCATTACTGATATAAACTCAACAGGAGCTCTAGGTTGTTTAATATATCTTAAAATCTAATGATTACTACTAATCTAATCTACTTCGAACAAAGGAATAAAATCAACTTGGGACACTCTTGACAAACTTCCTTAATCAACTGAGTCTGATTTTTTTCCCCAGATGTTATACTGTCATATTAATTCCTAACCTTTTTACAGAGTCCTTTTTTTTGCCAATATTCATTCCTGCTTGTGAAGACATTAAGTGTCCTTGACCATAGAACACTAGGAAAGTGCTGCTGTGGCATTTTCTACTACCCTGTACATGGGAAGGAGCATAAACCAGAGTTTTATAGAAGCAAGAACACGTGAGCCCTGTTCCTGCACAATATTTAACTCCAGTGAGATTCATATTGACTTCTGGGAGGGTAACAAGTATATGCCTGCCATGCTCCTTTGAATGGTTTTAAGTTATTTTATGCCAAAGAGTAAAAAAACCCCTCTCTCAAATAAAACCCACTTCAGTACCTGTCCCAGGGTGTGCTCTGAATTGACAGTACACCACTCTCAGTAGATGTTATCACACAGACTTCTCTCAGTCACTGAATTACTCTATTGCATGCAACAGCCAACTTTCAGTCCTTCAGACTTCAATATTATCCAAACAAGATTTTTTTTCCTGTGGGGCTGTGGACATATTCCTCAGTGAGAACTGTTTATTTTCCAAGTATAGGCTTTCAGAGTCCTTTGATATATTAATTATCTGTGAGGTGTAGAAAAGCATGGCAATCGCTTTTGTCAAAGGCAGGGAAAACGTATCCATTTCACTTTTGCAACACTCAGGAGTGGATTCAGTGCTCCCTTGCACACACACGGCTGCATGAGCCCACAAATACATACAGGTATGAACAGAACATAGGCAGCTTGCTGGCAAGAGAAACCTTTCCAAAGGTGAGTGAGTGAGTGAGTGAGTGAGTGAGTGAGTGAGTGAGTGAGTGAGTGAGTGAGTGAGTGAGTGAGTGAGTGAGTGAGTGAAATACACAAACCTGTTTGCAGGTACAGCTGGGGTCACCCTTGTCAGCTTGTTATGGAATATGACTGTGTGAGGGAGGGGTCTTATCACTTCCAAAACTCGGGCACCTTTGTTGCTTCTCTGTGTGCATTGTCCCTTCTGGCACCTTCTTGAATAGAGGACAGATCACCCAAACCAGAAACTTTATCTCGAGCTTCCTTCAAACCTCCCATCACCAGCTTTTCTGACTGAGCAAAGTGACAAGCACATGCTCATCTATGAGTTGATGAGGAGCCTCCCTGATTCTTGGGTGTTTACATTCAGGATATGCTTCCCACTTCGCTGAAGCAGGGGCAGAACCTTTAGGATTGAGCCACATTTCATTTATGGTTTTTCTGGTTGCAGGGCAAAGCAGTGACACAACAGGAAGGGCATCCCGCAGCCCTCTCAGGAGTGCAACAGCCACAGAGACTCCAGTGCAAATAAACTATCTGATGATAGTGATTTGGTTTCTGCTGAGTAGGACTTTAGGAGTGAGATAACCAGCACAGCTCCAAACAGAGAGTTTGGATCTACATTTGTCCCACTCCAGTCATATTCATTTCACACATAAAGCAGTTCTGCCTGGGACACAGGCACAGACAGCTGTAATAAATGGTACAGAGAATCTGGTGATCTGTGCTCCCAGTATTTGAACCTCCAAAAAAAATTAACTTTCATTTAGAACTCTAAGGACAGACTGCTTGTATAAGTACAACACTGCGTTTCTCTCTTTTCCATGGCATGGAATTCTTTTGCCAGGATTGGCTTCTCTTCCTCCTTTGACAAATCAACACAATTTTGGCAAGTACTTCATTGACTGCCAGTGCTGTGCTACCAATAATTTACCAGAACTGAGAAACTTTGGTGCTTTCATTCTTCACAGCTAAATTATCCCCTGCATGCCCAGATTTGTTCCATTTCTGGTTTATGTACTGGAGGCTCAATCCTACCCCGACACCGGGCTCTGTTTCCAGGCTTTTCAGAGTATGAGCCGTCCCAAGGATTTGGAGGGTAAGGTAGTGGGTATACATTAGGGTTCAACTGAGGACACACTGCTGTGCATCTTGGAAAGGAATTAGACACTTGAATGAACACTGTAAATTAGAAAGCAAAAGCACTTGTTCATAATTTATTGAATTTTTAGGGCTTATGTAAAATTTTGTGATTTCTGATATATCGGCTCTAAAAGCACTTTTTACAGGATTCTGCATCAACACAGATTACAAATGGTCCCTATTTGAGCTGTTTGCAAAGTTATTATAAAACAAAAGGTGAGAGATGCAGGCTGAACTGTGGAGAGAGCTTCTCCCAGGATTCATTTTGGGGGTGAACTGCATGTACAGCGAGGAGGGGTTGCAGAAATCTGAAATGACATTGCTCACATTAGCCTTAGTGCTTAGATTCAAACACGTATTAACCTGGGAAATAATATAAATGCCATTTGAAAGCCTATTCTTACAACATTTCTGACCCACTTCAGACTCCTTTTGGTAATCTGGGAAGGGACCTTTGTTCCCATGGCAGCCCATAATTTCCTGAGTGAAACAGTTCGGCTGAGCTCTGAATGACAGTCAGGCATTTGGATGCTTATCTTGCTTCCAAGTGTTCCGAGGTTCCTCATTTCTCACTTATTGCACAATGCCCCAATCTCACTGGGAAGGTGAGAACTGGATCAGAAAGCAAATATAATTGCTTTTTTTTATTAGCTTATGATACAGTCCCGCCCTTCTGTGTTGCCAGCTTACAGAGTTATTCACAAATGATGATATACATAGAGGGAATTATATAATTATCAGCCTATAATTACAGGTATATAGATATATACATCCCCCTGGAGGAGAGCTGGGCTTGGCACATACCTGCTTGTAACACTGAGTCTTTAGGGAATTCATGCCCATTTTAAGTAGAAGATTATTTATTTATCAAATGCTTCAGACATTTTATGAAAAACGAACCCAAAAGAATCCTTTGATTCTTTTTAATCAAGTTCCTAAAGTAAGTAACTGAACAGATCCAGGCATGCAGGAGCAAATGCTCTTGTGCAGAGCGAAAGCAGAGACGTTTCTCAATCATGCTAAATTATTGGTAGCACAGCATTGGCAGTCAATGAAGAGTTTGCAGCAGCAATGCTGATTTGTTGAGGGAAGGGAAGATGCCAGTCTTGGCACAGTGATCAGAAGCCAACACTAAGAAAACCAAGTCAGTGCTGTATCCCCACAGACACCTTCTTTTTTCTTTTTCTTTTTTTTTTTTTTTTTTTTTAAGCTTTAGACAAAATTAGTTTATCTTATGATGCTGCTTTAATGCTGTAACCATAGATAAACCCTGTTGCCTTCCCTCTCTGTTTCAATGCCTCATTTTGTCATCGGGGCAGATAGTGATTTTCAGCTGATATAAATCAGCAAAGCTCCACTGATTTTTAACAAAGCTGTGCCAGCTTCTGCTAACTGAGGGTCTGCCTGGATATTTCTCTAGCTGTAAAGCAAAGAATCCAGCAGGCAAAGCTGATGTAAGTTGGATTTTTTTTTTGGCTGTTTTTTCTTTGTTCTATCTTGCAAATGCTGCTCTCATTCATAACTGCTTGGATGCTTTCAAGTCTGTGTGCAAGAGTTATGGGGCCTAACCTGGCTCCTACAATGGCGCAAATCTAGGGTAGCTCTAGTTAAATCAAAAGCATTACTCAGAGGTATTGCACTGCTGTAAAAGCACTGTACTTGTGCAGAGCAACTGATCTGTAAATCTCATAATGTGCCCAGGATCTTTCCAAGAGTTTATTTGCAAACAAACAAACAAAAAGAATCATCGTGGCTAAACAGACTGATTCCAGCCCGTGGAAAACGGACTGAGCCTCTGCCAGGAATAAACTGTACACACTTGCTAATTACAATTTGTGGCCAGCTTACAAAGTTCAGTAAAGGGGAAAACTGCCCCATTCAGATCCTCTCTCCTGGTTTGATGACATCACTCACATCATTATGTTGTGATATGCCAGATGGGAAAATTTGAGGTGGGGATGAAGTGAAAATCCCGGTTACACCTTTTCTCCAGGCTATCTGCCTCTCCATCATTTTACAACATCACAGAGTGTCTCAGACAGTTTGACTCTGCCATCCCCAGCTGGTTTGGACCAAGCAGATAAATGCTGAACCATTAAGAATCGATACATGTTTCCACCATTGTGACAGGTTATGCTGCACGTAGCTAACCTTACTTTAATTAGTTTATTTAACCTCACTAGTACATTTAAATAGAGAGGAAAGGTAATAGTATAAAATCTGTAATTTCTGTTGCCTGGGAAAAAAAAAATAAAAACAGCCCTGCATCAAATGCTTATTGAAACTGAAACATATGTATTAACATATGGCAGAATTTCACTTACTGTATGTTTTAGTGCAGAGCTGATGAGGAAGGCATCTGTGCTGAGAGCATCTGAATGGAGGCTCACATAATGAGCTGAGCTCAAAAAATACACTCTGAAAGGTTGGGATGTGTCAAAGTGCCCCGCAGTTGATTTGTGTCAGAGCTTAAAGAATACACTCGAGTCTCTGCACAGGTACATGGCCGGGCTTTCCTTTCTGCACCAGGGCCCTTCGGAGCCTTCCTCTGCCCCCAGGGGCTCCTGCTTTGGAAGTCCTGGATGATTCTAAACCCGAGACAAACTGTCTCACACCAGAAATGCTGACACGACTTCTACTTGGAGTGTAATCAAGTGCTGTTACAGAATTGTTTAACAAAGAACAGGTTAACTGGAGAGCCAAAACATCCAGCTCAGATCTGGGTTTGAAGTTCTCTTCAGGGCAGCAGCTCTTTGGAGCTGGGGTTTGGTTTTGTACTCCCTGCAGACAGGTACAGTTGTGAGCACAACCTCTGTCCTCCAACAAGACACTCAGAGGAACAAGAGTGAACTTCCCAGGCTGATCCTCACCCCGGTCATACAGATTTCAGAGTTTCACACCAAACCAGGTATTTTGGTTCTGAGATGAACCCCTGAGCACTGTGGCTGTGAACCATTTCTCCTGCTCAAAGTGATGTAGGGTTTCAGCAAACTCTACAAAGACTCTCAGAGGCTCTTGCTGCCAACTCCTGATATTATTACGGGGCTCTACAAAGCCACATTGTTCTACACCTATTTACTGGAAGTAAGATATGAGAATACCAGGTGTAATTGCTTTGCTGCCTTAAGGTTATAAGTCTTTCTTTCTGATTTGACCACAGTAGGACACCTGCATCGCTCAACCACAGCTTACCTGGCTCCTTCAAGATGCTTTCAAAGCACCCAGTTGCTACCCAGTGACCCAGAAAAAAGTTTACCACCTACTCACAAACCCTCATTTTGAAGTACTGCACCTCTTATTTAATGCAAGAAGTCTTAAGGTTCTTCAGAGTGTGGGCTGTGTATTAAATGTGTGAACCACTTGTGTAGCATTGTGCAAATCACATCTTTTGATATGAAACTGTACTCCAGGGATAATTCCTTTTTTAAAAAAAAGTGATTATTGAGACCAAGGAAAGGTATTTAACAGGTGTACATTGCTTTTCAGGGAAGCATGAAAGCTTCCAGGCATGGAGCTTAGGGACCTGCTTTAATGGTGGGCTTGGCACTGTTGGGTTTACACCCGGAATCAAAGTTCTTTTCCAACTTAAATGATTCTGTGATTCTGTTAAATAAAGAAAATCAGCTGGCATGACTCAAACTGTCTGTTTCTCTGAAACACCAAAAAGAGTGATGCAGAGAAGTCATCTCTCTGTACACATCAAAATTCCATTTTCTGACAAGCTTTGAATCTGTTGAATTTCCATTTTTACATGTACTGGAGAAAATTCTGGAGGTCCTGTCATGAAGAGATTTCAGTTTGTGGCCCTGGAACATGAATATTTTTTCATTTATTTATTGAACTCCACCCAGGTACAAACTTCTCCTTCAGAGGAAGGACAGGTTGTCTAATTTCGGGTAAAGCTACACAAGGGAGGTCTTGTTCCTGCAGGTGCAAATGCCCTGGTTGAAAGTGTAAATGTGATGCACTCCCTTCAGGTGTTGAAGATGGCACTAATCCTCTTCTTCTCCTCCTCCTCCTCCTTCTCCTCCTCCTCCTCTGTTCGGTCTCTGCACTGGAGGTCACCTCCCACAGACACAGCACAGACAGGAGATACCTGCCTGCTTCTCCCCAGCTTTGAGACAAAATCAAGGCAAGTAATTTCAGCTCTTTGAAGGCAGGTTTGTGCTAAAGACCTGGATTTTATGCTGAAGTGGCTGACACTAATATAATTTGGGGGATAAGGGGTAGCCTTTGGCAGCAGACACTGAGTTGTATCATCATCAGCCAACGCAGGAAGATTTTCCAGAGCTTGTCTCTTAACACCTTGAATTAGCCCCCGACTTAAATCCACCTTGATTAAGAGCAAAATAGATCATGTATGCACAGAAGCACACAAAATAATATTTAAATGTCTGTTCAGGTATGTAAATAATGTTGTGAATAGAGTCTCGGAGTTCTGCTCTCAGTGAGGCAGAACCGTTTTGCACAGGCCTGGACAGTGAGCTTGGCTCTGCTGGGTCCCAGCCCACAGCTTCAATCACAAGACTATTCCCCAGTATGGATTTGTCTATTCCCTATGTCTTTTCCATCATCTCTAAACTTGAGTGACTCCTATGACTAATGTGATTGTAAGTCATAAAACATTAAGTTATGACACAATCAAATCAAAGCCAAGAAATTCATAGTTAGGGTGTAGGCTACATTCTTAACTCAAAACCAGAAAAGCAGCATTACAGGGTAAACAAAAGGCTGAAGTGTCAGCCCTCATTTTTCATTTTTGGGCTCTTATCAGTTTGTATCAATTTAAGCCTTTTTTAAATATGTAATTTCTTTGACTTATTTTTTTCCCTCTAGGAACTGAAAATTATTCTGCTTTGAGGTCTGGAACCTGCCATACAATAAACACTACTTAATTGGGACATGCTTAATAGGGGTGGCCACTTTAATGGGACATCTCCTAGGGAACCTATTTATGTTAATGAGACTGAATGACAATGACTGTTTCTTAAGTGGGGCAACAAAAAGGAAGAAACTCCACTTAACAGGGATGCACTCAGCTGTTACTAGTTTGTTAAGTGTTTAACCAGGTGTTAAATAGGTCTAAAATTCTGAGCTTCCATCTTTTAATTCAAAACTGGAAAATTAAAACAGTTACACCATGATGAAATGTAGTGTTATGATCTGTAAAGTGGTATTTAGTGTGAAGTAAGGGCCAGACTTTCAGAACAGAAGTTCTCGTCTCCAAAGACAATTCCTTTCTCCAAGCATGGAGCTACCTATAGATTGGATTCGTTCAGAGATTCATGGCAAAAGGTAGCAGTGAACCCCATTTGTTCTATTTATGAATCCTGTATTTTACCCTCTCACCCCAAAATCTTTCCATGCTGTAGTTTGAATAATAAAATGGGAGCAAAAAAAAAAAAAAAAAATTAAAAATAGGAAAGCTTCTTAATTCTCAGTGACCCTAAGGTCCCTAAGATGATGTCTGAAGCCTCCAAAAGCCTGTAAACCATCTTGAAGGTTATTCTCTCCCTGTAGCTCTTTTGTGTTGCGCTGCTTCCTCTGTAAATATGTATCCATGTTTCAGGGGGGGAACAAGAGACCATGTCAAGAAGTTGTCTGAAAAACAAAAGTCTCGTCTTAGACAACAGCTATATGAATTTGGGGACTCTCCCAGGCAAACCAAGACATCTGATTATGCCATTATATCCTGTTTGGCAAAGGAGAGAGTGAAGGGAAGTGATAGACGTGAGGGGCAGATGGAGTTTGCCTAATGTGTCTGTTCTTTTCTTCGCTGCCTTTTCAATTTAAGAATGTAGCAAAATAGCAGCTGCTCATAATTTCATGAATCAAGAAGTATGTAAATTTCAGCTACAAAATTCGTTGCATAGTTAGACACACACACACACACACACACACACCACACACACACACACAAAGAAGGGGGGAAAAAAAGGAAAAAGATCTTGCTTGCATCTACAACTTTCTTAATCTGGCATGCAAATTTAGCTTTCAGGCCTGGTTTGCCTCTCATTTAGGAGTGAACCCGAGTGGCTCAATCGATTTCCCTGCCGTCATGTAGGATAATGCCGTGGGATAATGGTGAGCCTGGCATGAAAAGCTCCTTTCGTGTCCCTGAGCTACCACGGGGGGTTTGTGCCCTACCTCTGGGCTGCAGGTGGCGGGAAGGAGGGAAGGGGTTGTGGTGGGAATGTTTCCCTGAGCAGGGGCTGTGACCAGCTACCTGAGGACACTGACAAGCACCACAGACCGAAATGGGAATCACTCCCCTCATGTTTCAGTCCTTAACAGCCCCCAAATTAAAAGATGGAAAAAGTGACTGGAAATGCATCATCCGCATGTATGAAACACTGCTCAGGAGGGGCTGGGATCGGGGCCTCCACACACCATACAGCTGGTTCTAGTTTTCAGACAAGATTTACTAAACACATGTAAACCGTGCGTATCTGTTTGAATACTTTTTGTGCAAATAACTTCCTCTGTGGTCAAGCTGTTCCTCTCAGATCCAGGCTACAGATTCATGCTTTATACTCACCACTTTTTTACCCTTGGATTTCCACCAGTATCAGTTCACACTCAGAATATGAAACTGTGAAGGAGGGAGCTGAGCTTGGCAGCAAGAGGCAGGAGAATTTACAGCGCAAAACACTGAGCAAAACTCTTGGTAAAGGGCAGGAATCATCCCTGGCTTTGCTCCATCCAAGCCAGTGGGGCAGATCCTGAGCAGCTGTAAACAGCCACACGACTCCACGTTCCACAGGAGCTGCAAGCATTTATATCACTTGGCCCAACAGCCTCTTGCAGAGATGCAACATTTCACCAGCTCTGGTGGGGTTCCTCCTGATTTATACTCCCCGAGCGAGCAAGCAGAGCCAGGGTCTTTCTTCACCAATTAAAAGTGCCCCACAATTTTATCTGCCAAGTGTCATGAGTTCCAACTCTAAACACAAAGCAACAGCTGAAACTGGATATGAAGAAGCAGGAGGGCAGAGTTTTATTGGAATCATATAAAAAAAGAAAAGCATTTCACATATTTCATGGAGGTATTTTATGTGCAAATTTAATATGAATCCTCTTCTTGTTAAACTCTTACGTGATCTATGTACTTCAGTATATAAAACACACTATAGGACAACTATGAACAAGTTTATTAAAACAGCTTGGGCTCCTGTTGACATCACCAACCGCACAAGTGCTTGCTCAGGGTTGTTGTGATCTTATCAGTCTCTCCTTATATTTTAGGTTACCTACTTGCTTGTTTTCCCTATATATCTTTCATTGTTACAAGAATTCAACTCCTGGGCAGATCTTACAGATAAATCTGCTTGTCTGTTTGGGGAATATGGCTCTAGTTCTAATTTTGCAGACTTCGTTCAGGCAATACTCCCTCTGACTGCAGGGATTTTTGCCTGAGTAATCCTTTCAGAACTGGACTCTCCATGAGTTTCATTTACTCAACAACTTGGCATTACATCTGTAAAATACTAGCCCAGTAATGTAAAATATCAAATTAGATTTATGCATTAATCTAATCTATATATGAAGCTTGATATGAAGTCAGTTCTGTTATACTGCATTATTGCAATTCCAGGCATTCTGTATCATTTCACATTTATTCTGATAATGCAAGAGAACCAAGGAATGAGAATGATAGATCAAATTTGGTAGCCTGTGCATATGAAAGTCTGAAACTTTGAACAAAATTTAAAACCAATTCCCACTTTCAGATAAACCAGGTAAGTGCTTTCCTATCAATTACAAATAAAGAAGAATGCATACAAAAAGCTAATCTGAAATGATCAAGAGAACAAGCTACGAAAAAGGAAAAAGCAGGTCAAAATCAATAGCCAAACTGCAAAGTATTCTCCAAAAATCCTTGGAAAGGACAATAAGCAATTGTTTCTTTTCTGTGTGACAGTTGCAGTCTGAAAAGTAAAAAATTACTCCTTCATACATGTTCATAAACTGCACTTATAAATACTCCAAACAACTAAATTATATTTGTTTCCTCCAGGTTGGCTGCCCTTGAACATTATTCTCCTTCTTGCAGTTTTAAATTTTTCATATAATCCCTTCATGAAAGCAGGTCTTATGCCTGCGGCCCTGTTTCAGCAGCCAGCCCCACACAGCAGCCACTTAAGAACACGTTAAACTAAAGTTTTGTGTGTGCTTTGGTACAACCCACCAACACGTTATTCTTACATCTTAAATCCATTTACTTCTCTTTATGAATGCTTTCAATTTGTTTTACTCTTGTTGGGCTGAATCCAGCTTGTTATTTACAGAAAGAACACAACAAGATTAATAGGATGTGGTCTGCACTAGCCTACACCCCTGGAAATTCATAGTGATCCCATCAATTCCGTATAATTTCTTTGGATTCATAGCAGGTTAAAGCCTCAATCCAGGATAACGCCAAGCAGATGCAGACAAGGGCCAGCACATAAATGTGGAGAATCATGGCCAGAATAAAACTGGATCTCTTTATTCCAAAGAAGAAGGTAATGTTTAGATACAAAATATTACATGGGGTTTTTTTTCCCCCGTTTGGTAATCTGTCACCATCTGGACACCCAATAGGAAATGATGCAACACCAGGGGAAAAAACCCAATTTATTTCATAGATGTTACTAAAGAAAGACTGGATTGATGTGCTACCCCAAGCACTTTGGGTCACTCGTGTGCCACAACAGGCACAGGTATGCTCTCTTCAAACAGGAGGTTTTCCACACTGAAATGTTTCCTGTGGGACACAGTATCAGTTTTGCCAGTGTATGGCAGCTGCAGTGAACTCAGGGCTTCCTCTAAGGGTGTCTATTTTCTCCCTCTCTGCATTAATCCAGAATTACTGTTTCTCCTTCCCCAGCATTCGCGTACAACCACCCCAAACACAGTTGTGTTTGCAGAAAATCACAGTTGTGCTAAGTCAGTCACAGTCTTCATGTTTCTAAGAAAAGATGTGCTTCCCAAAATGAAACCTCACCCCCATCCTTGGAGGACAAACCACCTCAGACACCCAAAACACAACAGATCACAATACAGGTGCCTGTGGGGGACCCACTGAGGGGTGCAACCACCAAGGAGGGGACAACAGGACCAGAAAGCCCAGCTGGAGGAAAGGAGCAGAGGGATGTCTCCTTCTTCTGTCCCCCGTGAAGTGTTTGTGATTGAAAGTGAAAGAAAAACCTTTCTTCTCTTTCCTTTGCCAAGGCAGCTCACTTCTGCACGCACTCACCACTTCTGTGGAAGGGAAGGGGAACTGGAGGTGAGGGAGCAACTCCAAGCTGCTTTATTTACACATTTCCTCCTTCTCCTCCCTGCTGTTTCCCTGTCCCGTAACCTTTGAGGTGCAGTGCCCAACAGCCACCACGAGATTTTGATCTCCCAGTGACCACTGGTGCTGTACAGAATGGAGAAACTAAGGGAGGATCCAGGGAGTTGTTTCATGTCACGAAAAGCCCTGTGCCAGCAGCCTGTCCCCAGCCACAACCACTAAACCAGCTCTCCTGCCACTGGGAGAGTGGCACAGACAAATAGAATAAGCCCAGGTGAGGTTCAGAATACAAAAAGGCATTTAAACTAATAATGCAGGCTTCAGCTCCTTATTCTAAAGTAATATGTGCAACATTGGACCTGAAGAGTCAGCAGAAACTGGGAGAAATATCTGGCTGGGACAGAGTTAGTGGAGGGAAAAGCAAAGCCAAAATGGACCTGAGAAGGGAGGGAGGTGAGAAGAGCAAGAAGCTGAAGTGAGGAAGTGGCTGCATGAAGTGAGGAAGTGGCTGCATGAAGTGGGTGAGGGTTCATTATAGGAATACCAGGAGTTAAATACCACAAAAAAAAAAGGATGTGCAAAACCCAAAACTCTATGAAAAACCAGTAGAAGGTAACAAACATGAAAATTTTCAAGTGAGAAAAAAGGTGGGAATTTTTTTCCTGGGAACATAACCTACTAACCTGTCTTCTGATCCCTTTAAAGGACAGAAAAGATAAATTCCCAAATCAAGACCAGCCTAAGTCAGAGAGAAGAGTGCTGGATGGAGCATGAAGCCAGAGAAGGACTCGACGTGTCTCCCATCCAACAAAATCCTGGCTCTGATACCATCCTGTGCATGGGATATAGGATGAGAAGGCAAGCACAGTTCTGACAAATTAAAACTGGTGTCAACCACACCCTGAGAGAAATTCAGTATCAAACTTACTCACACCAGCTCCAGGGAGTGGATAACCTGATCAGTCCTTTCGTCCTCTAATTCTTTCTGCTGCTCCAGATGTTGGCCAGAACATGACCATGAATCTGGATGAAACATTTAGTGAGGAAAGCAGCTATTTGACAGAAATGTTGTTGTGGGAGCCCTTTTGGGGTCTTCAGTAACTCCTGCTGCACATGGCAGAGACACCACTGCAGTGTCATCCCATGTTTGTGTTGGTGTGGGTTAATCCACAAATCCTCAAGAAAGATCTGTTGTGGGTTATGCTGGATCCTCATAAACACCTTCAGAGTTATACAGCAAGTAACCACACCATGCAAATTTACTTTGCTTTTAATTGTGGCTGTTTTCCTTGCCCTCTGTGAGAATTGCTTTCTTCTCTTTTACCTACCAGAGTTTATCTGTGGTCGTGAAGTGCTCACAGGATAACAGAAATCATAGGATTTTGTGCTTGGATCACGTGTGCTGCCATCTACATGATTTCTGCTAAAACCTTCCCAGTTTACCAAAGAAGGTGGGAATTGCCACATTGGTTGAGAAAACAAGGGTCCATCCAGCTGAGTGACCACAGCTGGACACCCAGGTAATCATGTGCAGGCACTAGGGATACTTCTCCCTGCTATTCTCCCTGTTTCCAACCATTTTCTGCTCAGGGGCTTTCCTGAGCTTCTACATGTCACAGTGTCCACATCTCTGGCAAAAACCTCAGGCAATTTAAGTGCTGCAAAACCTCTGGCTACTACCAGAGACATAAATCAAGCAGAATTAGAGTCATTGACAATAATTGGGGGAAAAAAATCTGCAATTTGGAGGACATATATGAGTTTTGATCTTAATTTGGACTAAATCTCCCAGGAACATAAATTATCTGTTTGGCTGTCTCTGTTCCCTGCCATCCCTACAGAATCTCGCTGTGCAATGGCACAGAGCAGTGAAGGACAGACAGCACAGCTTGCTTTGCTCTCAAACCCAGTTTAAGGTGAACAGAGGGGCACTTCCACAGTGAAGAGGGATGGGATTTTGGAATGAGGAGCTCTTTTCCAGTGGGCACAGGCACGTGGAGCCAGGCAGCCAGGGACAACAATCAGCTGAAGAAAATGCAAAGGTGAGAGCCATGAAGTGAGGAGGGAAGGGGCTGGACAAAGCGCAGATGGGGGTACAAAGCTCTGGAGGGACTCTTTTAGGGGAACTGATAGAAATTTGGGAGTCAGTTTACATGAAAATGGGAAGAAAAAAACCACAAGAATCCTTGGAGAAGAGACCCAAAAGTTACAGGTGCTGGGAGAAGCAGCACCTCATCTTTCAGCATCCTGGCCAAGAAAATCAGCCAGGTTCATTAAGGCAAAGAGAAGCCTAAGTCCAGTGATCAAAACTGGACTCATCATCCAAAATCTCATGAATGCGAACTGCTACCCAGGGGAGCAGCCATACTAAGGAACTGCTCCCAGCCAGTTTGCGACCTTTGGAATAAAGGTCCATTTTTTTCAGTATTCCAGATGATGATGTGAAGCATAACAAGAGCAATTGCCTGTGATGGCCCAAAGTGCATATATGTTCATTAAAGAGCTGTATCAGTGAGATTTTATGACATTAATAGGTAACAAATTTTAATGTGATTTTTGCCCAATTCCTAAAAAGAAATCTGTACAACATACTTCAAAATGTTTTAGATGTATCAAGCATTACTAGTTACTGCCATCATTTTAGATTTAAACTTCAAATCCACTGTGCTTCCATTTTCAGTACTCTATTAGAGCCTGTTGAAAGAAGTTAGCATTTACACAGATCAAATCTAACTTTAGAAAAATCTTCCTCAAATGAGCAGATGAGAATGATTCTTCAAAACAGAATAACCAAAGAAAACTTTTTTCTAACCATCTTCTTGCCAGGGTGCACCCAATTTTCCAAGCTCCCTCTCCCATCATACAAGGGTACATTTCAGCAGGAACACAAAGCACATTATCGCTTGCTCCAAGGAGCTCTGTAACCTGCAGGATCTTTGCAGAATCCAGCCCGAAGAAATGCAGCACTTTGAGAAAACAGAGCTGTCAAGCAAGATTTCCTTGGGCTTGCTGCCACACAAAATGGCAAACGAGGGACTTGATCCTGCATGGAAGACAATTAGCAATTATAGGTGCTCAGCATTTGTCTTCCAGCAGAGTTAAGGTTTCTCAGTAATTCCCCAAATCAGCTGTACTGCTTTATACTTATCCAAAATTACATAGCTAAAAGCTTTGGTATGTAGCCACAGAGCTTTTATTTCAAATTGGCAATAATGTAACTTCTGCAAAAAAAAGACTACGATAATGTTAAAAATATCATAAAATGTTATTTATATCAGGATACATTTGTTACCCCATATGACAATCATTCATAATTCTTGACAGATATAAACCTCTGCTTAACACATTAGTATCATAAATATTACCAGATATAACACTGGAATTTAATACCTACCAAATGTATTTTAAAATATTACTCCATTTAAAACTTTGGATTTTAACCAGATGTGTTTGCAGAAAATGATTCAGGTCAGATGCTTTTTTCTTTTCCCTTTTCTGTGTGCGCGCGTTCAAAGCAGAGCGTTCCTATGTGATTTATTGTGCCATGACTGTGTGCCCCGAACCTAAAACAGCACCACGACACTTCATCCTTGAGGCTTACACACCTGCAGTCCAAACTAACAAGAGAAAACATCTACATGGCACGGCAGGAGCCTTTGAAATGTCTTTTTGCAGTTGCCTGGACACAGAACAGACTGGTAGAACAGGGAGGCAGCGGAGAAAGGGTGAAGACAGGAACTCCAGCCTCTTTCATCTAGAAAGGGGGGACCATGGAGAGATTAGAGGAAAGGATTTTGATTAGATCACTGGAATGTGAAATGATGCTTCCCAGGATTAAAATCCTATTTTAGAGCTACCAAACCGGTTACGGCGTTAGTCAGAATTTGGAGGCTTGCACAGCTCCATCCCTGGCTGTCGCTCTGAGTACCCCACACCCTCTTCCCGGAGCTGGGGGGACCCCAGCCAGGCACCCTAAACCTCCCCAGCATCATCCCAGCAAGGAGCTGCCCTCCCTCAAAGCACGGCACACGGGGGAGAAGGAGTTTCCTTCTGCAAGGGCATCCCTGGGTCTAGCCCCATGGCAGTCGCGTGGAAGCTCTTGCAATCAGTTTCATTGGGCCCCCGGTTTAGATCACCGTGTAGAGATCTGCCATTTTCATAACCAAATACCATTAGTTTTTTTCCCAGTACAGCCAACCAACAATCTGAAGGTCTGTAGTCGTCGGGCTGATCATTACGTGGAACCCATTAACATAAAACCCGCCATCGCAATTAGTATCTTTGTAAGCAGCAGCCTCAGCAAAAAGTGGAAATGGAGGCTGAAATGATGGTACTCTTCCAAAGGAGTCCGGCAGCAGATTGGGAAATAATCTGTGGCAATTGCTCTGCCGCCGTCTCTGCTGTAACTTCTCCAAAGACAGGCAGAGCTATTTCCAAGCAGTCAGCCCACGGACTTGAGCGAGCACTAAATTCACTCGGTGATCAAATACAATTTGAGAAAAAATCTACAATCACTCACTTGGGGAGGGGAGGGGGGAAGAGGTATTTTCCTTTTACAGATGAAGTGCAAAACAGCAAAAGTTTTGCTTTTTTTGTATTTGCACCAAATACAGCAAAAAAAGCTGTATTTGGAAAAATACTGTGCAGTTGATTGATTCCAGAGGGGACAGGTACAAACTGTAGGTTTGCCCATTTCCCAGTAAAAACAGGCAATGCTTTCGAGGGGGGCAAGGTATCTGCAGTCTGTTTGTGTACACTGGTTTGTTTTGTTAGGAGATGAGCCTGCTAAAATGTTCTGTGCTTTTCAGGAAGGGAACAAGGAAAATGTTCGTATTTATAGCAACATTATTGTTTAGAACAAAATAAGTTATTTCATCCTTTTAATCTCGGTTTCTATGGATATCCTGCGCGGGATTGGGATCTGATTTTCCAAGCTCCGTGCGATCCGTCCCCTCTCGGCAGCGGCCGGCGACACCGGCCCTGGCAAGGGAACGCGTGTCCCCGCTAAAGAAATCCCGTTCCAAGCGCTCCCGGACACCGGGAACCCGCTGTCCTCGATGCACTTTTTCATTGTTGTTTCCCCTAAACTCTCTGCACTTGGCTAATTTTAGCCACGCGGCTCCCCGAGCGGGCTCCCCCCCCGCCGCCGCTTCGGGCACCATTCGCCGGGCGATGCGCTGCCATGAACCCGCACCGCGCCCGCGGGGGCTCCGCACCCTCCCGCACCGCGCGGCTGTCCCCGCACCGCCCCGCATCCTCCCGGCCCGGCATGCCCGCACCGCCCGGCTGGCCTCGCATCCCCCCGCACCGCCCGGCCGTGTCCGCATACCCCCGGCCCCGTATCGCCCCGCACCGCACCGCTGTCCCCGCGTTCCCCCGCCCCGCGCGGCTGTCCCCGCATCCCCCCGCACGGCGCGGCCCCGCTCTGCGCGCTTTTCTCCGCATCCCCCCCGCTGCCGGCGCCCCCCCGCGTGTCCCGCGTCCCCCCCTGGCGCGGGTCCCCGGGCGGGGGTGCGGGGTCGCCGTGAGCGCGCGGGCGCGGCGCCCCTTCCCCCCCCCCGCGAGCGCGCGGGCTGAGTCCGTGTTCCGGGCGGGCTCCAGGCCGGGATTTGGGCACTCCCTGCCCGCCTCCCTCCCCCTTGCCCCCCCGCCCCTCCTCCCCCCTCCCGCCGGCTCCCTCCCTCTCTCCCTCCCTCCCTCCCCCTCCCTCCCGGCTCCTGAACTCCAGCCCCTCTCTCTCTATCAGCCGCTCACTCTGTCTCAATATGTCTCAAGATGGCGGCCAATGTGGGATCGATGTTTCAATATTGGAAGCGCTTTGATTTACAGCAGCTGCAGGTCAGGCTCCCCCGCTCGCCGCACCGGCCGGGCCGCGCCGCCGGACCCCCCCCCTCCCTCCCTTCTCCGCCTTCCCTCGGGCCCGGCCTCCCCCTCCTCCTCCCGCTGCCGGCCCGCGCCGCCTAAAGGGAACCCCCCGCTCCGCCCGGCCGCGGCGCTCCGCTCCCTCCGCCCCCCCCGCCATCGATCACCGGCCCCATCGGAAATTGATCCTCTTTGTTCAATTCATCGATCAGCCCAAGATGGCGCCGGAGCCGCCGCTGCCGGGGCCGCCGCCGCTTCGCCCGCTCCGTCCCGGGCTGCTCTTTCCCCGCTCCGCGCTCCCCCCCGGCGGCGGGGCCGTGCGGGGCGGCGGGCGCGGAGGGACTCCTGGCGGTCGCCGCTCATCCCCCGCCCGCCTCCTGCCTCTCCCTCCCCGCCGCTTGCCCCCTTCCCGCCGCCGCGTCCCCGCCGCTTTTCCTCCGCTGGGAGCCGGGGAAAGTTTACCGAGTGCTGGGACTTTGTGTGGGGGCGCCGGGCGGGCTGGCGGTGCAGGCGCGGAGCGGCGGGGGCTGGGGGCGCTGTGGTGCCGGCCGGGCGGGCGGGCGCTCCCCGCCGCCGCCGCGGGGTGCCGGCCCTCGCTCCTCTCCGCTCCGCTCCGCTTCGCCGGGCGCGGGGCTCCGGCCGCCGCCCTACGACCGCCGCGGGCACCACGCCGGGCGGCGAGGGGAGGGGACGCGGGGGGACTCGCCGGGAGGGAGGGAGCGAGGGAGCGGCGCAGGGTCCCGCGGGGTGGGAAGGGGCGAGCGCCCGGTGCGCGGAGAGGGGGGCTCGGGAGGGCAGCGGCAGCGCCGAGCGCGGGGAGGGGCGCCGGGGCGTCCCGGCCGGCGGGGGCATCGCGGCGCATCTCCCCGCGGCAGCGGGAGGGCATGTTACATAATTCACGGGCTCTCCAGCCTCTCCTGCTGTCCAGGATCTGACAGATGAGCGGAATATTGATGCTTTACTGTGCTGACTCGGGAGAGCGTAGAAGTGCCGTTTCCTGCGAAGGAAAGTCCTCACAGACCGGCCTCCCTCCCCTTGCCCCGGGGGAGCGTCCCTGGGGGAATTGCGGCCCCACGTTTTAATTGAGTTGCCCGGGTACAGATAAGGCCGGGGCGGGCCGGGGGGGTTGTCAGACGTTGTATCGGTGCTGCTCCCGCCGTGAATGGGATTGCAACACGCGTGTCTCCCAGTTGATTGGCGCAGGAAGGCGCTGCCCTGCCTCTCCAAACCCGCCGCTGCCTCCCGTTTAAATAAATTGGCTCGAAAGCCGGCGGCTGCCCACCCTGGCCCCTGTGGAGGCGGCGTTGGAGCCGGCCGGAGGCTGCGGCAGGCGGAGGGATGGTGCGCTGATGCTGGGCAGAGCCGCATTCCCGCTGGAGGTGAGGGGATGCTGGCGGGGGACCTGCAGCGGGACCCGGGTCCTGCCGCCCTCCCTTGCCCTCGGCCGGGCGTGCGGGAGCAATGCTAAAAATCCCACCCCAGCAGCCCCCGAAACGGGAAGTGCTGCGTGGGATCTGTACTAGGAGGCTGGTCCCTTCCGACTTTCAGGTGCATTAGAAGGTGGGGTAAAGTAGCGTTTTGTTTTAGGTTTCTGTCGTCTTCCACCCCCTTTCGCGTTTTATTGTTTCTTTGAAAGATTTTGGATTAAGGTAGACTTGGCTGAACTTTGCTAACTTGAAAGGGTTCTTAATAGTGACCCGGAATACCTACAGGAATACAGAAAATGAGATCCAGATGTAGAATTGTATAAAATAAAATGGATTAAATTAAGACATAGTTAAACAAGGTCTGACATCTCTAATTGTGGACTTTTGCTTTTGCCTCTGTGTACGTGTGGCTGTAGTTGCTTAGCATAGGCAAATAAATGCTCCGAACATCACTGCTGTGGCGTTACATTTAAGAGTGAACAAGTCTAAATATTGCCTATAAAAATAAAGCCTTCAGAAATGCTTATTGATTAAAACATATTATGCTAAAGTATCTATCATGTAAATTAAATTCTAAAATGTAATGAACACAGCCAAATGGCGTTTTGATAGATTGTTCTATTCTGTTTTTAGTAAAAAATAGCTCACTTTTATAATAATTTAATTTCTGTGCATACTGTAAAACCTGTTGTGGAGTATCACTGTACAAACCTTAATCTCGTTTTTGCAGACTAAATGTGACAGTCTGACTTGAACAGCTTGTAGCTTCTCCTTTGAAGCATTCTGGTAACGCCAGCTTAGAGTTGTTTGAACAATATTCATTACCTGCTTTTGAGGACTGGTGATTATTTATCCCCGCTGCGGATTGAGGCTGTTCACCTGTTGGCAGGTTCACCAGGCAGTCTGTGAGCACCACAGAGTTTGTTAACTTTGCATGCAGCCTGTCTGCAGAGAGTCCTGGAGTGACAAGGAAGAGAGAGAGTACCTTCCTCTGTATGCAGAATAGTTAATTTGTTTCAAATTAGCTTTTTTTTTTTTTTTTACCCACCCATCTGCACTAAGAGGTAGTGTAATATTTACTCCCACTTGCGGATGAGGCAATGTGCTATAAAAACTATCGTTACCGGGGATGAAGTTCAGTCCCACAGAACTGTCCATGCCTCCCTCTATCCTAGTCCTGCACTTGTACTGACGTATTTTGAGCATGGACTTGTAGAAAATAAAAAATACTTCCATGTACGCTCTGTTCCAGCACGAAAGCCTGGAGGATTTATGCTTAACACAATTCCACCTGAGCCCTGTGAACTCCAGCTTGTGTAGCTCAGGGTGTGATGGCTTTGAAGCTCTCTGTGCAGGAGAAAGTTGTGAGGAGCTGGGACTGGGCAGTCCCGGATTGCTGGCAGCGAGTGCCGCGTACCCGGCAGCTCCCAACTTCCTCTTCCACCTTCTGTTGGAAGGAGACGTTTAACTGTTGATGAGCTTCGACCTGCCTTGTGATATTAAGCAGCAGGTTTCTCCAGATTGTATCAATATTAATTAAAAACAGAGCCAGGAACACTTTAGGGTCTGACTTTTTAAATTATTTATTTCCTCACGCTAAATAACGCCTTGTTTATAGGGAAATATATTTCAAGTGTTGGAGACAGGATTAAATAATTCAGAACTCGGATTAAAGAACAAAAAGGTCTGCTCACAAATGGAATATGAGATGCAAAAATGGCAGCTTCCTACAGGTATCAAACGGGGCTCTTCACCTGAGACTGTCCCTGTGAGGCACGCAGCTGAACATTAACCCTTTTCTGTAGTAAAGGTTGGCATGATTCCTAATGAAATTGTGGAGTTGGCATGGCATTGCTGCCAGTTTGCCATGTGGTGGTAGATGGACCCATGTTTGATGGGAAGGGAATTGCAGTGCTCGGAGAAAACAGACCCTGGCAGACAGCGAATATTGTGGCAGTAAATGCAAATGAAATCACTGGAGAAATGCTGCTGCCCTCGAGTTAAAGCTGCACGTCCCATTTGGAAGAGTTGTGTGATTGGAATCAGTTCAGCAGCGTGAAGGTAACCTGCTGTTCTGTGGTCCTGGTTTGTTTGTAGTTTTTGACGTCATCATCGCCTTCACTCTAAAAACAACCTTTTGCTGGAGATCAGGAAAACGAGCTCCGCGTTCCCGTGGGCACAGCACGCAGCTCCCCCTTGACAGCTTGCTTAATATTTCTGAATATGTGTGTATATATCAATATCGGAGGAGGCAGCTGGTCTCTCTGACCAGCAGGAGTAAGTCTAGCTTGAGCCACAGCTCTGAGTTGGATCTCAGGATGAATAGAAGAAGTTAATACCCTTTGAAAACTTAACAAACTATCTGTAGTTATTTTGACAGTAAACACAATGTCATTGTAGCTTTTTAAGACAGGCTCACATACTGGTAAAAAGTACAGTTTCTTACTGCTTTTGAGCAGAACGGCAGAACTTGTGGAGTTTTCAAGCTGGGGAGTGAAAAATCTAAAGGCAAATCTTGTTAATGTGTTTGTTTTTTAAAATCTCATCCTGGTATTGCATCATATGTGATTAAAGTAAGGATGGAGTATTAGTTCTAATTGTTGTGACTAATTGTTTAAGGTAAACCATTGATCTGGTAAAATCTGTAACAAAATCTGGAAAAACTAAGTTGTAATGAGTAGCTTTCAACAATTTCTGTTACTGAACTAGAAACAGGTGGCATCTTTTAGTTGGGTCTGGTGGTACCAGAGCACAAGCTGATTTGTAAAGAAGTTCATATGCTTCATCGGAAGTGGAATTAGTCATCAGGTGTGAGTGTTTAATTCTGTGTACCCGTGCAGGTCATTGTAGAATTGTTTCTGTCCTAAAAGTATTTTTAAACTTTTCTCTGTATAATGGTAGTTGAATGTGGATATGGAGAAGAGTGTCCAGCTGCTGTGCACATGTTTCTGCTCCCCTCACCTGCTCGGAGAGCTGTGGTGAAAGCAGCTGGGAATTCCTGCAGGAAGATGCAGTACAGAGAAGGGAGGGAAGGCAAAGCCAGGGCACTGCTGCCAAGATACTCTGAGAGCAGTCACTGCTTCCCTGCAGCAGGAAAGCTTTGGCAGCTTGTGGTGGTCAGGGTGATGCCCCTGGACACCCACCACACGTGACATACCAGAAGAAAGGCCCTTGATGCACTTCTGGCTCAGTAACTTGTCTTTCATAGGATTTCTCGAGTCCTGTTCCTTGGAAGGAGATCTCTGAGAGCTTTTCTATTCCTTGTTCTGTTCCTGCAATGAAATAATGCCATCAGAAATGTGACAGAATCAGGGCCAGAGTGTTTCGGTCACTCTGCTCTAATGCTGAGTTTGTGGTTAATTGGATGATGTATTGAGAAGTGCAGTAGGGAGGATCTGGGATATGGTAGTGGTTGGGAGTTTTCTGAAAAAAAAATTGTACTGGTTGGCTGTGTCTAACAATACCAAATAAGTAATGGGTGAAACATTTGCTGGAGAAGAAATTACATGCAGTCTAACATTCCAGTGAACAGTTATTCTTTATTTGCAAGCTGATTTGTAATGCAAAAAGTGGATGTAGAAAACTGCATAATCCAGAGTTTCAGTTTGATCACACCAAGGCCGAGAATAAAGGCAGTTTATTTATTGGAGAGAGAACAGACACATGTGGATAATTTTTATTTTTTAAGGCACCTAGCAGGCAGTGTGCACTGGCTCGTAGTCTTTCTATGTGGTTAAGTTCCCATCTTGCATATGCAGGTTTTTCCTGCACATGTGCTTGGTTCTTTCCCATATACTTTGTGGAAAGGCCTTGAAAATGCAGTGTTTTCTGGATTGGAAATATAGTGACAATGGTCCAGTTTTGCGTGGATGGGGGAGTGGGGAGAAAGATGTGAGGATGAGAGGGGGAAAGCTGAAATGGGATTGTTTGCACAAGACAAGGAGTGTTGGGTGAAGACTTGTACTGGAGTGCTCACATGTGGGGTTGAATGTACCAGGAAAGATGAGAGAAACTTAGACCTCACAGTCAGAAATAGTGTTCTTAAATTGGTGAACATAAGATAAATCGTACTCATTTTGTGACATATGTTCTCAGCTTGTTTTTGTTGTCTCTGGTTTGACAAGGCGAATCAGTGATTTCTGCCTTTATTGGCAGTTAAAATGAAGAAAATACAGGATATTGCACTGGTTGGATTGTGAAGAACATGGAACGCAGACAGGTTGTTGGATGTTAGGTTTTTATAAAAGATTAAACACAGTTGGGTGTAGGTTGTTGGATGTAACAAAGGTCTCCACTGCTGTCCAGCAGTACTTGGATTTCCAGGAAAGCAGTAGGCAGTAAGGAATTTGCACTAGATCCACAACTGTACCCTGGTTGTGCTTCTCTCTCTAGCAAGACACAGCACTTCTTACTGCACTGTTACTTGGTCCCTCCTGTGACTTAGCAGAGTTAAACATTTACCCTGAATAAAGGTAATTTTTGGTACGAAGGTGCTAAAGCCAGGAGGTGCCAGGCTGCCCTGTGTCTGTGTTACAGCAGGCAGGGGTTTGAAGCTGGAGCCTGTCACACTCATGTCTAACAGCTTTTTGCCTCCCTGGCACTTCACTTGCCCCCTTGCCTTGCAATAATTCAATTTCTTTGTCGGCAGTTGGGGTAATAAGGAAGTTTCTGTGGGGGCTGAAGCTGTGCTGCCTTTATCGGGGAGCAGGGAGGGCAGCTGGGGTGGTGCTCATCCTCTTCCCGTGGCTCATGGACCACAGTGATCTGCCCTGGGAGGACAGAGGTGAAGATTACTCATTCTTTGAAAGGCTCAAAAGCAGATGCACAGAAGTATTTTAAGCTGCTGTGTTTAGATGCTTTAAATTCCCCCATGTCTTTGTGTCTCTGGTTGTGAGCATTTTGAGGCAGGTACGGATGTAGGCCATGGCTGTCTCGGAGGCTTTTCAGAGGAGTTCATACATCAGAACTGAGCAGATCCTGTGGTTCTGTTCTTTTGTGTGGAAATGTACCTTAGTGACTGAGCAAGCCTGGAGATTGCAGCATCTGGAGTGCCAGGACAAGCTTTCTGTGAATGATAAGAAAATTTAGGCTAAAATATGGGTAAATGGCTGCATGAATTCTACAGGAGTGTGACCATTCCTCTTGCTGAATCCAGAGATCTTGTATAGGTGAGCCCAGGTGTGCACTGCACACTGGTATTCAGGTGAGACCAAACCATGGTCTGATTCCTGCAAGCATTTTATCACATCCCTTGAGCTGTGGAGGTGGGATGGTCCAGTGCTGCTGCTTTATCATGTCACTGTGGGATTGCTTTTATGGGCTTGGGGAGGGTGTGTGCAGGATCAGTTCTGACACATTGCAGAGGTCTTTCCTTGCTGAGAAATGTTGGCTTCTGTCTGTGGCTCACGTGTGACAAGCTGAGGGCAGTGATGTTAGAGGGAAGTAAAAATAAAAACAAGTGGTGGGGGGGAAGTGACACTGTCTAAAGGAGTGGAGGAGATAGAGGGAAGTGGTGAAGAAAGGAAGGAGGTAAGGAGTGAGCATAAGCCTAGGACTTGGAAATGAAACTTCTTGCAGTGCAGCTGGGAGAAGAGAGCTTATTTTAGCCTTTATATAAATACTGGGCAGTGCATTGGGCACTGTGGTGGGTCTCCCAGCAAATGCCTGGCTGTAGTGTTGCCACCAAATCCACCTCACCTGCACTTGCTGACCTTATGAAAGGATCACCTGGGGTTTGCCACCAGGCTGTCCTTGTGGAAACTTCCTGGGAAAATTTGTACATGAGATACTGAGGTGATGGTGTGACTTCAGAGTGCACTGACAGATTCTTAGTGTTGCCCTGTGACAACCAGGGTTTGTGTTTCCTGGTAGCTTTCTAACCACCTGCATGGTATTTTCAGGTATTATGAATAGGAGAAGTATTCTCATTGTTCTTACTGAAAAAAAAGGAGGGGGGGAGGGCAAAAAACCCCAGGGAATTTCACAGCTTGTGACTTTTTTTTTCTTTTTTTAAAATGAAGACTCAGACTAGATACATCTTAGATGGCAAAAGCTTGTATGTTTTGAGTGGAAATGCCCTGGCTTATTCCTGTAGAAACAAAACTGTGAAGCCAAAAGGGAGTGCTGCAGATGATGAGATGCAGTGGAAGTTTGATGGGTTAAGTCTTACTCCTTCTGCTCTCGCTGGTATCTCTGCTAGGTGTTTGTGGTTTCACGGTGTTGCTGAACCAATATTCTAAAGAAAATGAAAGATTTCTCTTACTAAAGGTGAGCTGAAGCTGGTGTGTATCAGCCCATCCAATATCTCTGTACTGCGAGCACTCACTTTGAGCAGTGGTGCTGAGTGGGGCTGGTGCTGATAGAGCCTTGGACTGCTTCAGATTCAGTGTGAGCACAGTCAGGACTTGGCAGTGACTCTCGAATGAGTTGGGAGTTGCAGTCTCACTGCCAGGAGCTGCCCCATCCCCATTCCTGGCTCCAACCCTCGACATGTCCCTCACCTCTACTGGTTTGCTTCTCCATCTGGGAAACACAGATAATGCTGCCAGCCCCTCTTTGAGATACAAGATTGTGAGTTAGCAGTTACTGTTGGTTTTTGCTGCTACTTAATTCTGTCTTGTGGATAAACAAGACTCTGCACCTTTGTTCTCAATATTTTAAATGGCTCAATCAGAGAATATGCTGGTGCTGATTTGTAGGTGCTTTTCAGGCTGTTGCTGAGAATAATTTCTACAGAAATGAGTGAGGAAAAAGAACTGAGTTGTTGGTTGTCCTAAACGAATATTGAGAATGATTGGTACTAAATCACTGGAAAAAATGTTTCTTGCAGTTGGTTATAAGGTTATAATCTAGAGTTACTCATACATAGACACACTCTTACTTTAAAATGTACCTCCCTGTTTGGTGTGATGTACAATTTATCAAGTTTCCCTTCAGACTTCTCTGTATATTGAAGGCTGCTTCAAATTTACATTATAGGCAGCCAGCGATATGAATGTTGAATTAAAAATTCAGCAGTCTGTGGTTCCATCATTTCAAAGTGCAGCCCAAGGTTTGAAACAGCTCCCTGTTTCAGCAGGACAGGCCAGCCTCTGCCAGCCAAGGACAAGGAGGATCTTCTATCCCAAGCCACGCTCTGGTGGTTTTAAGGACAGTAACTGGGAGCCTTTGAGCCCCCTGGATGGCCGAAGAGAGGAGAGAGAGGAGATGTGCAGCGCAGTTCTTACGTGAAGTGTTGGACCTGTACTTGAAGGCTGGAATTCATTATTCACCAAAGACATAGCATGGGGTAGCTCAAAACTTTTTCTTACATAAACTTTTCTCTTTTATCCAAATTACCCAGGTTTTGTAGTATATCAGCAGCCTGCTCGGGCTGTCGGTGGCATTGGAGGTTGTGCTTTAGATGTGCTGCTTGTGCCATCAGGAATATCCATGTCCTGCCCGTGTCCTGCGCCGCTGTGGGGCTGTGCTCCCGGCTCCGTGAGCTTGGCAAAGGTGGATAAACTTTATCCTTGTTCAGCTCAACACCCAGTGAGCATTACTGCATGTGCTGAATTTATAAGACATATGTAGTCAGAGTTTCTGGCTGAGCTTGGGTGGAAGGAGCTGCCCTTTCTAGCCCAGCCTAGGGTTAAGTTGTGAGCAAAGATGAATCTCTCTGTCCTAGTCCAGCGGCCTCTCGTCTTTGCCTTTATCTCATGTTTCTAATCAGCTCCATTCTTTTTCTTGTTATTTCATTGATGTGACACACAAATGTTGTTGCAGTAGCTCAATAAAATTTATACTTGTGTCTTGTCTGTAATTATTTTTCATTTTATTTTTTATTGGGTGTTTACACGTTTTATTGCATGTTCACGTCAAAGTAAATTTGTATCATGTTGTCACTTAAAGATGTTTGCTTCATTTTCATCCATAAATAAAATGTACCCTTTGTCTAGGATCTGTAACATGAGAATGTTAATTTCGTCAGTGAACTACATATCTGTTTTTGTGTTGAGGATTTGTGTGTGTTAATATTGATAGAACTCAGCTTTGGTTTGGTATGTCTGGTATGAGCATAGTTGCTTTTCTGATATTAATTGTGGGGATGGGATAATATTAAACATTTAAAAACATGGAGCCAGTAGTCTTGCAATTGATTTTCTGTGGAGAGACTTCTGTGCTGAGTTGTTTACGCAATTGTAACCTTAGTTTCTTTTAGGTGAGTGCAAGAAGAGTTTCATGGATTTAAAAAATACAGTTGAGTGCACTGGTTTCTCCTCCCTCCCTTTCTTCCAGCTCTGCCCTGCCTCTTTCAGGAGCTCTAGTTTTCTTTTGCTAATAGGTTTCTGCACATTCTTTTTGGCATGGAAATTGCTTTTGAAATTCTTGGGATGTTGGAAAAGGGCAGCTTGCTAATATTGTGTCCTCAGCTCATCCCTCTGCTGCTGTTCCCAACACCCTGCCTGTTTTCTTAGGCAAATGTACTTTATACTCCTAATTACCCCTTGAAACTCAGAATGTCTTTTTTTCATTCCTTCCAAAAGTGAGTGGATACTTGTGGCTGTGTAGGGGTGAGCTCAGGGGGTGCTGTGCTCTTGCTTCCCAGGAGAAAGCAGTAAGGAGGGAAGGACTGTTCTATAAGAATTTATTCTGTACTTTTTAAGAATTTTATTTTTGTATTTTCCTGACGAAGAAAAACCTTTTTTTTGCTGTGTCCTGATCCTGTGAGACTCTGGGTGCCATGAGTGTTACTGACAGTCCTTAACCCCTGCAGGACTGGGGATTAATTCCCTGGTTTAGGTCAGGATATGAATCAAATTATACTGTCTTACAAAGCCATGCTGTCAGTTTTATGTCCAAAACTTGGTTTGCTGTTTCCATGCTTATGAGGAGGAGGTGGTTTCAGGCTTTTTTTTTAAGTGCAGGCAGAGCTTTGGTCAGTCCCATGGCTGGAAAGTTTTAATGTAAAAGCTGAGTTCTTCTGTACAACTTGTGATACACATTTTTCTCTTTGTGAGGCCTTTGCTGTGCTCCAGGCCATCAGCTGGTGAGACCAGAACTGTGTGGGATTTTTTCTTGGAGTGTGTGTTAAATACAGCACAAATGATTAAAACATCACACACACTGTGCTGTGATCAGCTTGGTTTAGACGATAAATTAAAATCTGTTAGCATCTGAGATGTTCTGGCATATCCTGAGAATAGTTAGTTCTTTAATATGCCAAGCTAAGTAAAACTTGATTAGTGCCACTATCTGGGATTTTCTGTCCTGTAAATAGAACTTGAAGTCTAAAATTGGAACTGTGAAAACCTACTTTAACTGGGATTAGAAGAAGAATTTAGTAGTTCAGATTGATGTCAGGATCTTAGAAAGTGGTCACTGTGCCCCAGAGCTGTTGTACGTGCCATCTTTTTAAAAATTAACTTCACTGCAAGGGCTAAAAAGTTAGTTTGGGACTGCAGCACGCTCTGCTTGGCCATCCAGCACAGGCTGCCAGGGTTGGAAAAGTGCTTTCCGTGCTTGGCTGCTGCCTGTGTGCCAAAGGTTGTTGTGTCTCCAGGTCCTGGCTTTGCACTCCTGATAGCTGGCAGGATCCTCGGTGGTAAAAGGTGATGGCAGGCAGGAATTGGGGTTAGAGCCTTTCTTCTGGAGCACACAAGCTGGTGTGAAAGGTCCTGATACCAGGAGATGATGGCTCTGAATGTTAGTTTTCATTTCTGGGTGCACTTTGGTTTTGTGCAGGAGGTGGATGTGATGGGAGCTCGTGAGCCAGTGGGAATGCCTGGTGTGGGAGAGCACAGCCACTGCTGCTGGGCTGGGATCCAGTGCTCTTGCCTTGCTTCCAGGGATGTCATGGCACGCTGCAGTCACACTTCATAGTGTTTTGTGCCCTATTTATTTGCTGTTATCATTTTACCAACCAGTTGTGAAGTTAATTTCAGTGGTAAGAAATACTCATTCCATATCTAGTTGCCTTTTTTTTTTTAAGTTGTTGGTTGGCAGCAGCCCCTTTGTACGGTGTCTTGATTGTCAGCTCTTCATTATAAATTTACTTTCTAAATGCTGACTTAAGGCCTGACACTTTGTTTGTTTAACTGTCAGTTACACTACTTGGGAGACCTAATAAAAGCCTCTCAGATCTTCCTGTTGAATTAGGCCACCCTCTACTACTCCAGTGACTGAAGTAAAACAACTGCAAGAGTCTCTTTCCCTGTCTATCCCATTTTTGCTGGAACCCTGCTTCGGGTGTCTTCTGATCCTGTCCTCACTGTGACAGTCGTTCTCTGATAAAAGGTCACTGTAGTGTTTTAATTGGATTTTTCAGTTGCAAGGAATATAAAAATACAAGTTTATTAATACAGTGGCTTTGATCTTGAAGGATTCCAAAACATTTGCTGCATTGCACGTACAGGAATGGTTTAGTTTTACTGTTCGTTCAGGGATAATCAATTTTGTCATGGAGCATGGAAAGCTGGATGTTCTTCCTAGGAGGTCGGGGGGGAAGCAGGGGGAAATCTGGGAAGGCAGAATGTTGTTCCCCTTCTGGAATTTCCCCAGGATACAGAATCGAATTGTGACGCTGTCAGAGATGCCAAAGGATCTTTCATAAGTTGTTTTGGTTTTGTTTTTTCATCTGAAATCTTTGAAAAAGGTCACGGGCAAGAGACAATTAGAGAAACACTTAACTGACCTTGTTAGTGTATTTTTGTGGAATTACTGTGTTTTACAGCTATTGCTGCTTTACCCAGATGGTTATTGCTGGTTTCCATCTGTTCGTTAAGGAAAAGTAAAGACAGAAAACGGCAACTTTAACTGGGTTTTTAACCAGAACTTTCAGGTTTTATTTCTTCTTTGACCACGTCAGGTTAATGTGTTGGGTGAGCGCGCTGCGGTTTCAAGGCGAAGAGATCAAAGTGGGAGCTTGTCTGCTCAATATGGGTCACGACAGCAGCTTCCTGTGTTTTGGGCACCCTTTTCTTTGAACAGTCCTCAGGTATGAAGTGTGATATCGTCCTGGCAGGGGGCCAGGCCTAGGGAAAGACTCTGACCAAGGCTGACATTACAGAAACCATTTAAGTGTTCGTGGCCAGAAGGATCCTCAGCTCATATTGCTGCTTATTCCCAGTTTAACCTCAGGGCTTTCTGTGTGACTTCATAGTGCCCCAGTGGAGTTTTTGCTGGTTTTATTAAAATCTGCTCCCCTAAAGGTTAAAAACTTTAAAATCTTCAAGGCTTGCAGGTGTAAGAGCTTCCTGCTGGCACTGGTGTAGGTGAGCTGACACCAGTTTTAGTGTTGTGCTCGGGGTGATCTTCCATGTCTCCATTTCTGAAGAATGGTGGGAGAAGGAGCCCCAGGGAGGCCAAGAGAATGATCTGGATTTTCACCCGATGATGAACAAAGCAAAATTAAAAACTTCTTCCAAGTCCCACCATCCTGCTCGTGGCACTAAGAGTTTTTCTTCATCTGACTATTTTCTTTGAGCTGGTAGATGATTTGTTCTCACAGAACTGCTTTCAGGCGGCAGAAATTTCAGATGGGATGGAAAAAGTAAGCTGTCTGGAGGGAGAGCTGTTTGCAGGGGTCCTGAGCAGGGTACACAACAGTGGTTTTATTTCCCCAACTCCTTTGCCAGTTGCTCAACCAGATGTCCTCAGTAGTTTGTGCTGTAAGATGTTAAGTAATTAGATCATTCACATTCTAGTTAAACATAATTAAAGCCCTGTGTAAACTGAGTGAAGCTGACAGGTTTTATAGGTTGGTCAGAGCAAAAATATCAGATGATATAGCTCAGCATTAATACAAAAAGATTTAAGCCTCCCTGCCCTCAAATAAAGAGGTGTTTAGTCTCCAAATTTAATCCTTAATTAGAACTACAATTTATGGAATTTGGTAAAAATATTTTCAGGATCTTGGAAGCCTCACTCAAAAGTGCTTCCATGTAGTGTTTGCTGTTTTCTTCTGTACCCCTGAATTCAAAATAGAGAACTTACTTAGCAGTTGTTATGTCAAGTTAAACAGAAAGATAACAGAATTTTGCAATTTTTGTCCTGCAGTTTAAGTTAGTGGGTAAGTCAGTTGCAGTGGTGCTTCTTGACTTGAGAAGGGTTGGAACAAGTAGCACTATCTCCAGCTGCCTTCCCCAGTGTGGAGCTGATTTGCCTTTTGGGATCATCTGGGTGTAGCACAGACTGTGTGAGGTGCCTTGGTTTCCAGCAGTGCCTTCCAACCCACTGCAAGCTGGGTTCATGAGCATCACGTTCCCTTGGTTATTGTTAAATAGCAGAACTGGAGAGAATCACCGTGTCATGCCCCGTGTCTGCAGGTACTGCAGAGTAAAAGAGCAAATGTGAGATTGTGAGCACGGGGCCGAAACATGAGTTCTACGTTCCAGCCTCTGCTATTGTTGTTTTATTGCAACACTTTGAAGCTAATCTTGATTATTTCTCTCCCTCGTTTTACAGATATGACACATTATTTTGTTGTTTGTTTGCTGGCAGGCGAAACATATTTTCTGAAGGAAAGTGTTAACAGATCCGCTGATAAAATGTCTGTCTTCTAAAAACTGTCTGAAGACAAATTGAGTATTTGTCTACATGTGCTGTTCACACTGTTGTACCAAACAAATTAACAAGATGATTCTTGTCTTTTCTAGGATGTAAACTTTTTTTTCCAATGTTGTAGGAGCCCAAAGTTGTGAACTGGACCCAAGGTGATCCTTGTTCTGCCGAGTGCTCTGAAAGCTGATTGCCACTTTACTGTAGCTAATAAAGAAAATTTAGGTACAGAACATCCATAGGGAAGTTATGTTGGAAAATTCATATTCGACTATTAAAGGGGACTTAGCTATTCAACTTAGTTAAAAAAAGAAAAATCAGAAAGAAGAAAGCTGCAATTATTTCTTGGCAATCCTAAATTATGAAGTTGTCTTGCTGGGTACTGAAAACAGCTCCTTTGCATGCACTGCAGAGTTATTTCATGCAATAACTTCTCACATCCTCTCCAGCCTCTCCCCACCATGCTTAGTTATGTCACTGGTGTGATGCTCCGAGCCTTGCTGTCCTGGCTGGAATCTCGAGCCTGTCTCCAAGCTTGTATTTCTCACTTGGCAGCACACACTGCGGCTGGTGGGCAATCTGCCGTATCCCTTTTTTGTCAAACATCGGAGTTGGTGTCTGACACTGAATCCGGGAAGAAGAACGGGGAGAGTGAAATGTACAGTGGAACTGGAGAGGTCTGCTGGGTGTCTCTGTGCATTTTTCTGTAGTTATTGCTTGTGATTGATTCCCAGTTCTTGTGGTGATAGAATGACAGGGATTCTGCTCTTTCCTTTCGTATTTTAAGTGATTTGAATGACCTGGTAAGAGGCAAATTTTCAGCTACTTTTTTTTAATCAGGTGCTTATCTGCTTACAGGTGAAAAATTCCATTTCAGGAAAATCCCCTGAAGTTCTACAGAGAGAAACAGTTCTATCAAGGTGTGCGTACATGTGTGTGTGTTTGTGTAAACACACAAGCTCACACAAGCACAATCTCCTTTCTGGATCAGCTCCCACCATGCAAAATACAAACCTGAAAGGGCTATAATTGATTATGTGCAATAGGAGACAAACAACCGAGATTTTGGGAGAGGGCAGGGTGTGGTCCAGATCTGGCAAAACATTTGAGAACTGAACATTATTTTTTCAAAGGTAGGGAAACTTTAAAACATTGGTCCAAGAGTTAAGACTGGTTGGGAGAAGGAAAAGAGTACAGTAAACTGAGACGTCGTCTGTGTTGGGGGAGGAATTGGGAAGAAAGAACATGCAAGTTTAGGTTAGTACATGTTCATGTTCTTCTGGTTTTTTAACTTCATTTGTTTCCCTGGCAGATGTCCCATGGCTTTGAGGCCTTTGTCTGTGTGAGAGAGAACATGAAGGAGGGCTTGGCAGGACGCTTGGGGTTGTGTGGAATAGCTGGTAGTCATATTTATAGTTGGTGTTGTCTCTTGGCTTGTGCAACTTTGATAACCGGCAATCGCTCTGTAAAGTTACGTGTTGTGTTGGCAAGTCAGCTCTCCCTGAGTTCCCTCCACCAATTCTGCATTGTAGATATGGCTCATGTACAAGTTTTTGTAAGGTGTGAATAGGACTTGTCACATCTATGACTTTACTTTTTGTATACACCTCCCATTAGACTGTCTTTTCAAACTTCATGCAACAGAAGACATTACATGCAACCCTGCTTAACTGAGTCCAAAAGAAACATTTTAAAAGTGATCTAGCAGTCCTTAAGTGATAAGATTTTTTGGAGCTTTGTATCTTTTATTTGTGTGTGTGTGCATATATATATATATGTATGTTGCATCCTCCTTTGAAGGCACTTCATTCATTTTGCAATGATTGTTGTGCCTCAGTATTTTGTATTGTATTCTTTTGACTTGCCGAATTTCACAGTTGACTTGTTCCTGCAGCTTCTATGTTCTGCAGGGGAAGAGGAACAATATTTGTCTGCTGTGTGAGTTTGAACCTTCTGGTTGCCTTTTACTTTCTCTGTGTTTGTGGCTCTAAATAGATTTATAACTGCAGCTTTATGCCTTTAAAACACCTGCTGTAATTGCCTAGAAATATCCTCCATGTCGGCCTTTATTGCTTACTGTGATTATGCTTCTGGTAACCAGGCTTTTTGGCAGACTCATAAAATAAGTTCCTTATAATAGGATTCCGAATGGAGTTAAACAATATGCATAGTTCAAAGTGCAAATGTGTTTTATTGGGGAAAGGATATTATTCTGCTGTTCTTTGATACCTTTAATTTGACTCTTCAGAAGGTGCTTTGCATTGAGTGTATGCATAAGTTTAAAAAAATCATATGCGACCCATTTCATTGATGGAAGTGTGTGTAGGCCTTTGTATGGCAGGTCTAGAGGGAAGAAGAATGTGAAGGCAACTTCTTGAACCTGTGTACACTGTTTTTTTAATCAATTGGCAGAGTTTGTATGTAAACTGTACACAAGGTTGAAAAAATGCTGCTTAATCTTTCTGATTTAACACCTAAGTGCTGTGTGAATGCTGAAAAAAAAAATCTGTCATTAGAGGATTGTACCTTCCGCTTAGGGCTGGTGTTTGCTTCCCAGCAAAGTGAGGGTCCTGTGAGGCTGTTGGAGGGGTGATGGATGAGCTTTCAGGATGTGGTAATGTGTTACATTTGCTAATTCTCCATACAGAAACTTATCTCAGAGCTAGATAATCTGACAACAGTGACGGTAGAGAGGAAGGAAGATCCTCAGACAGTTGAACTTTGGGTTGTGCTCCCTTGATCTTGATGTCTCCCCTGGCATCCTTCAGGTGGACATCAGAGGGTTGGGAAATTCTAGTTTAACATTGCAAATCAACCTAATATATTAGTTCTTGTAAACTGTTTCTGGAGATTGCAGGATTGAGGAGGTGTTATTTATCATCACTTTTAGCTAAAGAGTTCCACCCATGCAAAATTCTTAGTGCTAAGAGAGTTACACTCTTTGGTAGGCGGGTTGTTCTCAATATCTCAAGCAGAGGAAAAGGTGGTGAATAGTTATTTTTGAGCTCTTTTAAAATATGAAAATAAAATTACTGGGGTTAGCCAATGTTCTTTACATCAGCAACTTTATCCTCGATATTTTGGCATTTTTGCATTTGAAATTCAGGCTAGACTTTAAAGGATCGATGAAATTTCCTGGGAGAAGTGGGATGCTGTAGGTTGGTGGAGACTGGGGTTGGAGAAGAAGTAAATGAGCATGGGTCACTTGGTGCTGCTGGTGTCTCTCAAATGAAAGAAGCCAAGCCTTGTCTCACACTGCAGCAGGAGACCTTCCTAAGGATGTGCGTCAGAAAATGCTGCTGAGGGTTCAGTTTGTGGTGCAGTTGCCTCTCACCAGACTCCTGGGGGGTTTTGGTGTGCTTGAATATGGCTGTGAACTCCTGCAGTCGCTCATGTGGGGTATGGGCTTGGTGACACCTTGTACAGGTGCTTGGTGCTGTTGTGCAAAACCTGCTGGAGTGGTTTGAGCCATTTCCCTGCGGGACAGGGATAGTGGGAAGCTGAATTTCCTTTTTAGGCATAGAGTTTATAGTACGACATAAAATCAAACACTGTGGGATGGCAAAGGCTGTTTTTTAAACTAGTTGGCTTGTTGTAGCTGTGATAATCTGTGTTGATCAACCCTTTTGGTGTTTGCTACAAAATTTATTCTAAAAGGCATGGTAGCTCGTTCTCGTTGGTGGCGATCCAAATCGTCTCTGCTGCCAATCTTGGCACTGGTGCCAGTGGTTTGCTTTAGCTGATCTAAGAATATAATACAGATGGTTTGATACTCAGCATGGATATATACAGATGGCTTGAAACTTTCGGATTGCTTTATTTCATTCCATTGTTTCTTCTCGGTATATCAAGTATCTCTGGATATATATATATTTGTGCAAGATTATATATATGTGATATATATATATATAAAATTGCTATTCTTAAAACAATCTGATCTAGTTTTGGTTCAGCTTGTGCCTGTCGTTGCTGTAAGAATTTGGCTGCTATTTTGTGCAAGTTCCATGTTCTGCATGTCAGTACAGGTGTGCTTATTTATAATGCACGAGAATAATTCTGTCAAGTTGTTTGACCACCACACCTGTACAATCTCCAGTTACATGGGATATAGAAAACACATCCCAGAGAGACAGCCTGTAGATCTAGAAATCCAAAGTTTGTGGTCACCAGCAGTGACTTAGCTCAGTCTGTTGCTGACCCTGGCAGTGACATCTTTTCACTTGGAGCAGTGAAATTTTAGCCCCGTGCAATAGTTCAGGCAGAGATCAGTGAGCTCTGGCGGAAGGCTGGATAGTTTGTTTTCAGTGCTCATTACAGCCTGTTGAGCTCTTGCCAGCAGAAATTTCTAGGTTGGGAACTTTTCAGTTGTATACAGGTGTATGACATCAGTTGCCTGCTGGCAGGACAGGGTGTAAATAGAATTATGACAGCATAACTTGAGTGCTCTCTGTGCATGCGATATATTGATGTTCCAGCAGTTGATGCTGACATAGAGATTGCCTGGGAAAAGGGTAAAAGTACCCTCTGCTTTGATTTTTCCTGTATGGGAGATCCTCCTTCTTCAGGTTGGGGCATTGACAGCTCTGTCCTGTGCGTGGAGCTTGGGAGGTGGTTGTACAGACTTCTGAGCAGTGATTTACTTAGCTGCCTTCATAAGGCTGTTGAAGTACTTAACAATGCAATTAATGTAATTTAAGGACAGTTAAAAGCGCTAGTGGTTTTTTTCAACTTTAATTTTAAATGCTGAGACAGATTAAGCAGTTTGAACAATGGCATGATTCTGCTCTACAGCTAGCATATAAATAAAATATGCCCCAGTGCCTGGTGTTTTGAGTCCAAAACTTACAGACCACTGAAATCAGTGATTATGGATATATTGCCTTGTCCTGGGATGATCAGACATCTGACAAGTTAAGTGTGATCAGTGCAAGTCAGTATTTAGATGGCAAATCTTTAATGAGTATTTCACTGGCAAAGGAAGTACTACTGATGGTGATTTCAACATGTATGTCTCTTGACTTTGCTTCAGTTCCACCACAGATGCTGGCATGATGATAACTCCTGAGATGAGACATAAAATAGGTTTATGCATCTCTGAATGTTTCCTATTCCATGTGCATGGAGGCATTTTATCCAAATAGTCACACAGTTTTTTGTATGTGTAAATAGTTTGCTTTGCAGGCTTTCCCCCATACATTGCATCAGTGCTTTAGTTAATACTATACAATTCATATTCTTAATACAGAGAAGTTCATGTGTTACTAAACAGGAAGGAAATTTTGTAAGAATGCCCTCATGATGAAGCTGCCGGCTGGGTCCATCATCCCCATCTCTGGGATAAGGCAGTGGAACTCCATTCCCTTGGGCATGAGAGGCCTGGCCCATTCCATGGCTGCTGTGGAGCAGGACAGTTCCACCCTTGTCGATAAGAGAGATGTTGGCTGTCCACGGCAGTAAACTTAGCAAGAGTGAAGAGGTACATAACTGCTCTCTGGGCAAATAAAAGCAGTAAGGGCGGGTGGGATGTTGTGGGGGCACAACAGGCAGTGGGGACACTCATGCCTGGAGAGGGAGCTCACTGGAGGGATGTGTAGATTAAAGGGAAACATGAATTTAAAATGGAGCGTGGCTGTGTAAAAGCTCTGATGAAATGATCCTTTGCACTGTGAAAACAAAGACACCTAAATCGTACATGGATGAGGGAGGGCCATTAACTGACCTCAGAGTGCAGTTCTCCAAATGAATGGTCCTGGAGCAGCCAGCTGAGGTGATTTGGCTCTAGAAGTCAGATGGTTGGGAGCAATGTGTCTGGTGAAAGTGGCCTTAGCTTTTTAGACATTTAAAATGTTTCAGTTAGTTTTGAAAAGATAGTTTGTCTTTGAAAAAAACAGGTGCTTGCGTGATGTGTTTATTGGAACAGTCCTTTTTTACCAGCCTCAAGAACTTCAGTTCTGTTTCAGCCTTACTGAAGAAAAAATAGTTCTTAAAATTTATCTTCATCCTTCCTCAGGAAGGATGGAGCCTAACTGGGGTGTTTCCCAGAGAGCTGGTTTCGGAGTGACTGACTGGTAATGATGAGTGACAGAATTAGCATAAATTCAGAGATACGGTTGGCTGGTGCCAACTGGCTGTGTGGGTATAAGAGTCGCTCTTGGGAGCGATGACAGAGCCTGATTTTTATCCCTCCCTCCCACCCCCCCACTTTCCCACCCCCCCAGTTTCCCACCCAGAGTGCTGAATATCCGACTGGATATTAAATACTTGAAAATCAACCTACTTAGCAGCCTGGAACAGGCTCCAGGGAGGAGGTTTGGAGAGGGAGGGCTTGTTTGGGGTGGCGTTGCACACAGGGATCTCGCCGAGGGTAGCGCCGCGTGCCCGCGGTGTCCGGCAGCCGGGGGACAGCGGAGGTAGCTGTCCCTGGTGGGTGCCTGTGCCTGGATGTCTGTCCCCAGCACCCCGAGCCGTGCGTGTTACGCGATTCCCCAGCGAGATCTGCTGCTGGTGGCTCCCGGCCAGCTTGTCATGTCAGTGTTGAAAACTCTGCAGCACTTCTCCAAACGCTTGGAACCTGTCTCAATCTGCCCAGTAACCGCAGTGTCTCCATGAGCTCCACACGCAGGGCAGGATGGCTCAGCTTTGCCGGGCTCCTGGCCACGACTGAGTGGCTCCTTGGGGCTGGGCTGGGTCATCCACCTGCCCTGGAAAGCCCAGGGTGTGGTGGAGGCCAGAGGAGCTGTTGGTGTGGCCACCTTGTGCTGGCCAGGCCAAGCAGCTGCCAGGGTTGTACCACACACTGGGCAGGGCAGTGGAGCTCTCCGTGCCTGTTCTGCTCCCTGGGTTGCAGCCCTGGCCTGGGAGGCATGCACGGGGAGCTGGGGTGGTGGAAGGGGTCAGGAAGGGGCTTGCCTTGGGGCTGCGGCTGCTGCAGAGCAAGAGGGGACCTAGCACTTCTTCCCAGGCTTGGAGGTGAGGGGTCGCAGACACCTCCCTCCTCACTGTCTTCTCAGGATGCCACCTAACAGATCTTGATACCCGTGTTTATAAAAAACAAAAACAGAGATCAAATGCACCATTTCATGGAACTTTGGCTGTTTAGGAATGACCATTCCCTATTCTGTTGGCTTACTGTATTCGGTACCCACCGTCTTGGACTCCTCCCTGGTGATCCCATGTGCTGGAAGGTGAGAATTTCTGGATCTGGGCAGCATTGGGAAGCATCTCCCAAACACACAGCCTGACAGCAGCACTGCCTTGTTCCCAACATGTGCTTAATCAACTGGATAAATAGAGGAGCTGTTCAAATGGGGCTACTGAAAAGCACCTGCAAAATCTGTAGTCACTGCTGAAACCCCAGTCCCTGTATGCTGATTAGGCTCTTGTTTTTAAAAAACTCATAGTGAATATGTTTAAATTCTGCAACGAAGATATTTTCCCTAATTATTTTCTTCTAAAATACACTTTTAAGATTGGTTGCTCTGATGCTGAAGAATACTTAATGCTTCTTCCCTCTTACTGGCGTATAAATGCAATCCTGAAATATTGTCAGTTTTTCCAATATTATTTGTAAGATTATTATTGGATGTATTTCTTTATTTTTTTGGGCTTACCCATGAATTATGTGACTACTTGTTTGAATAAAAGACTAGGCAGTATCCCTATTAAAATATTTTTTTCTAATTGCTTAGAATTAATATCCTGCTTGTGTAGCATAACTGTATTGGGCTTCGAAGGTAGATTTATCATGAAATTTCACAGATATCATTTTATTTGATTTGTCTGCTGCTCCCCACCAGCACACACTGAGTACTGGTCGGTTCACGCAGGTTCTGTGCTGTGTGTTACTGCTTCTGTTGTTTGGGTGAGATAAAAACTTGTTGAACTACTAAAGTGGACAGAGTTTAAAATTACAGACACATTACTTTCCTTTGCAGCCGTAATATGTTTGTTTTGGCAGGCTGTCTCTTCACTGGAACATGGAACAGTTCCTTTTTTTGCGATTATTCACTGTTTTCAGTCATACAGCACCAAGTATTATTCATGGTCCTGGAAAAAGTTACTCCTTCACAAAACCAAAGCATAGGAAGTGTTCTGAGCTCCCTCATTTTGGTAATTGACAGATATTAATGATGTGTGGGTACCCAGTGCAGTGACAGTGTGCTCTAAATTAATGAACATCATGGGGTGTTTATGGCTTGGGAGCCTTCCCTGGCTCTCCAGGTGCTGTGGGTGCTCCAGGTGTGTGATACCTGCCAGGATGATGCTCCCTGGATGCACCACGGAGTAAACACCATGTTCACCTGGGCTAGTGCTAAACTTCTCCCACATGGTGGAGCTTTTACCCTCGACTTGACCACAAAAAGACATTTATAAAGTGCGCAAAGGCAGCTCAGGAAAGGAGGGCTCTGCTCGCCTCTTCCCTGATCCATAAAATTTTTGTGTCTTGTCTAATGCTGAGTTTTGCCCTGCTCAGACATGGACACCATGGCTGTGCTAATGCCTGCAGATCGATCAGCATTCAGTGGGACTGGGGCCTCCTGGATCCCTCCAGGATCACATGGCAGCTCCTGTGGCCTGGAGCTGCAGGGCCGTGCAGTGCTCAGCTGCTGAAACCCCCCAGCTGATTTCCAGCTGAAAAAGGCTCATCAGCTTTGCATCACATCCAACAGGTATTGCCCCATTCTCCTACCCAGCTTTGCCATTTCCAAGCATTTTGCTGGTTTTGTCATCAGACAAGAGTAGTGTTAAGAATAAGGGTTAATGATTCTTACAGCAAACTGCTTTTGAAAGAAGTACTGAAGAATCTGAGAGTTTGTGTAATTTGAGCCATACTTAGGAAGTGAAAAAAAAAAGTCTGCTGCTGAGAACAACTGCCTATTTTTCAGAAATCAGCTATTTCTTTCTCATTACTTGTTTATAGTATTTTGATGCTGTGCAGCCTTTAAAGGAATTCTTTGCTTATTTGGTCCAACTGTAACTCACTTTAACGCTTATCTATTTTCTAATAATACTTAGCACAAGAGGTGCCCTTTCCTTTTTTTTTTTTCCTCAGGATGTGGTGTCTTTTTCTTTTCTTTTTTTCCCCTTCCAGTAAGGAAAACACCATTTCCTCTGCTGCAAATGAGTAATGGTGATGCAGGTCAGTTCAGACTCTCATATTGCCACTTGTTTATATAAAAGTGATCTGTTCTTCTGAAAATCTGTAATTTTCATGGGAACTGTGCATTAATTTTAAACTCACCCTGTTCACAGCACAGGAATGTATTTTCCCCCTATTATTCCTGAGGTTGGAAATCACAGTTGTTTTTTCTGCTGTCCCTCTATTTGCTAGAAATTTGGTTTTGCTGCTGAGGTCCTTCAGTGCCCATGTGGCTGCTGCATTGCGCTTTCTGCCACCTGGCCCCTTCTCCCTGCCAAACTTTAGATTTCTTTGGTCTTGCTCTTTGCTATTTCTGAATCAAATCCCTGAAACTTTTTTTTTCCCCCACTCTTCTTCTGCCTTGCTATTTTCTTCCCCCCTTCATAAAAATAAATTGCAGAGCTGATCTGGCTGTTGCGTATCTGCCCAACTGCTCGTGGATTCTCCCATACCAGGGAATAAAATTTCTAACCCTTCGTGCCTGTTCCTACAGCTCAGCTGGCTGCATGCTTAGATTTGTCATTATAGGGCCCTTTCAGAACAGATTTAGAATGGTTTTATCATTAGTGAGTTAAGTTCTGTGTTTTGCAATAGGAATAAATGTTCTCAAAAAGTAACGTAGTGAATAAAGTGATGCTCTCAGTCACTGGATGGTTCTTCTTTGGCAGTGGGAGACTTGGATTTGTTGGTTGATATTTTCTAGGTAAGAGTAAGTAATGGCTTCTTCCCATAAACTCAGTAACATTTTAATTTTGGTGATTCAGTCTTTAATATAAATACAGTAAAGTGACAGGCTTCATGCCTTTAATATTTAGAGCTTTTAGTCATTCTTAGAATTAATTCTGGTTTCGGTAGAAGCATTTGTTATTAAAGAAAACACGGACTCAGATATTTAATTACTTGGATTTCTTTTTTTAACACATTTTAGGAACATCTGTGGATCCTAATGAAGCTGGTGAGGATCCCAGACCCTAAAAATTGCCTAAATTTTTTCAGCAACATGGGAGGAGGGGATAGGCTACTGTGAGGAGGGCAGGCTACTGTGAAGGGACAGGCTACTGTGAGGAGGGCAGGCTCCACTAGTGTGGAGGGCAGGCTACTGTGAAGATTCCTGGCACATATTTTCAGATGACTTACTGTATTTTTAGCTGGTGGGTATGTTTGGTGTCATTCATTTTAAGCAGTAAGACCATCCATTTATTCTATACTGCTCAAATTTCTGAGTTTTCTGTAAAATACAGTGGAGTTTTCTTGTGGGACTGATGTAGAGTTGGCTGATTCTCAGCTGTGAAAGAAATACTTATGTTGATTATCTTTGCTTCACTGTTTTCTTTAGATTTCAAGAGGTTGTGCTTAACATTTCAAAATTAGTTGGAGGACTCCTTTCAGACTGCTAAATTATACCTACCAGGAGGCTGCAAAGCGAGCTCTGCGTGCCTGCCTCAACTTAGCTGCTCTTGATGGCACTGCAAATAAATTATATATGTAAGCAAATTATTTTGAAAGCAGTAGTTTTTAAATTGGGACAGGGCTTCTCTGTGTGTTTGTACATCTCGTGCTGGAGCTGGTTAACAGGTGAATTTGAACCTCTTCCAAATTTGGTGTCGAATTTGCAGGCAAGCACAATGCACAATTCTCCTTTCTGCTCTCTACATAGAGGAAGGAAGGGAAAAAAAACCCCCAAATCTATTTCAGTACTTTCTCAGAAGTTTACTTGTATAAATTTCTCTTTTTCTATGCAACTATATTTTAAAATTCTTGAGGAGTGCGAGAATAATTGTGCTTTTTAAGTGAATCCTAGAGATTAATGAGAAGGATCTGTCTGGACTCTTAAAAAACCACTACTTTTAAAATAATTAAAAATATTTAAAATAATAGAGTATGTGACTAATGGCAGCTCAAAATTTTGAATAATGTTAATATATTTTTGAATCAGCATGGGATTAGCACATGCTTTTGCATGTTTATGCAGGGTGGCATTTATGGCAACATCAGTGAAACTTTTCCTTCACTCTCAGTTCTCTCCAATGTCTGCCCTGACCCAAGAGCCCAACTCTGCTTCACACAAAGAACACAGACATCACCAGGTTTAAGAGTTTTGCCTTCTAGTCAGCTCTTTTGTTCTCTGTGGTCTTGTAATTACATTTTCTTAAATGCAGTTCTCTCCACTGTTGTGGTGCAGAAGAGTTTCGAGGCAGGGAACTGTGCATGTGCAGCAGCTCCTGCGAGTAAACTAAGAGAAGAAAAATGTCTCGTATCTTTTTCCGTTATCTCTGCTTGCCTCACTCTTTTGGGGGTTGGTTTCCACCTCAGGAACATATTGCTGCCAAATGAATCTAGTGAAAATCATAGAAATAGTGCTTCAGGCTTTGGGTGACTTGTTTCACTTGTAAATGAAAATACTCTGCTGTACTCTAAGGTCCTGTTTTGCTCCAGATAAATCAGCACATGGTATCAAATTAACTTCATTTTTCTTAGAGTGCACTTTATTGCAGATATTCTGACCTGGGTGTGTTCTTACAGGTTTTGTTAAAATTAGGGATTCATTCGTGTGCTTAAAATAACCCAAAGTGAGTGTTTGCCTCTGTTGATACCCTGGGAGCTGTGAGTTCTTGTGTGCTCAGATCCCCTGAGAGCAGGGCTGGTAAAGTGGGCAGAACCTGCTAATGGGGTTTGTGTCTGACCCCCCTAAATGAGCAGCAAGGTGGCTGCCCTTGAGTCATTGCCTGAACGTTGTGGGCTAATCTAAGTGGCATCCTGGAGAGTTCTGCTGCAGCATTCAAGGCAGCAGCACAAACTGATGTGACTGATGGTATTTGTGGATTATATCAACATCAGTGGGTTATCTGCAGCAGCAGGAGGAGGAGGACTGGAAACAAGAATGAATAATATACTAAACAACTAACTAAAAGAGGCTAATGAGCAGGAAAAGTAGGAGATTTATAGACTGTAGGGTTTACAGTTGTTCTATACTCAACATCCTTTTGGTAATTTCTGTAAGAAAGATTGGGAAAACCTAATGCAGGGATGACAGCAAAAATTAGGCAATTTTCTGGAGAAGAGGAGTTGTCTTGAGCCGGGAGTTGAAGTATTTGTTACAGCTGTGTTTAGTTAACAGAAGGTGAGTTGGGTTTGCCATTGAGGGTGGTAAGATCTGGGACAGCTCTTTATGTCTTGCAAATGAAGAATTTCTGAGCAATGTAATTTGTTTTAGCAAGAATTGGTTTGCTCAAGTGTTTTACTTGTAGCCAAAGGGAGTGAATATTTACAGGAAAAGGCGAGGGGAGGAATTCTATTCTATAATCAAACCCCACCACTGTATTAAGAACCAGTTTGCTTAAAGATGGCATTACTGGACAGCATTGCAGAAAGCTTGAGGTTTTGACTCAAAATAGGTTTGGCAGCACTGAATAAGAGCCTCGTGTGTGTGTTTGTCTGCCAAGCACAGTATTTAAATGATGGGAGCATGTTTCTTTGTCATTTAGCCCTCTTGCAGAGAGCAGAAAAATCTTAACCAAAAATTACCAGTCATTTTGGTCCAGAAACTCCCTGCAGCAGCTAAATCATTGTCTTGCTATTCATATTTAATGTTATCCTGGGTTCTAGAAATAAGAATTTAAGTGACTTGAGTATCTTGAATACACGGTTTTGACGGCTTGGGTAGAAGGTGTCATTCCAAGAGTAGTTTCTTCCTAAATAAAAAAAAATTCTGTAACTTTCATGTGTGCACTGTTACTAGGTGTAGTTATCATAGGCCTAAATTATTTAAACCATAAACCAGCATCTCACAGGGAATTTCTATTCCTATGATTTTTTTAAACGTATAAATATTTCAAGTCTATGCAAAAGACAAACCTTGTATAAAAATACTGTATCACCCATGAGTAGGAGAAGTTATTAAAGGTAAGCACAGGCTGAGTAATGAAATGGGGACATCAGCTTCCTCAGAATAGCCTGTTACTAAGGGATGCTGAATCCAAGGTAAAAACTCCTGTTTCTTCTCATTTCTAGTTTTTTCAGACGTATTTCACTATGCCTTGAATATACCCAATCTGATGTTGATGATGGTAGTTACTGGGGATAATGATCAGCTGTTGCAGCAAAAGGATTCACTCAGATTTTTAATTTAGGAAGCAGAATGCTGGTTTTTTGTATAAACTTGGCCAGCAAGCAGAAACCAAGATGATGGCAGTCTTGGATGTCGCTTTAGTCTTCTATCTGCTTTCCCAGGGATCAGCAATTGTACTTGGAGGTTTAAGTGGTTTGGTCAACATTACCTTTTTCAGCCTTTATGTTTCCATAATAGTTCATAAACCTGCAAATAATGGTCTGCTCTGAGCTGAGCCAAAAATGAGTAATTTCCTTTTTTCTCCACAGTACCTCAAAACTAGTCTGTAAGATTCTCCCCAATGGAAGAATGAGGCATGTAATATACTGGAACCAGGGCTCATAAGGGAACCAAAATTAAATTAAAATAATCCTATGAATTCTGGTTTGGTTTTTTTTTCTGCATGTGCAGAGTAGTCCCTTCATCCTTCATCTGCCCAACTGCCATTTTAATAAGCTTTTAGGTGTTTATTGGAAAATGTGCCATTAACTTGCATCTGTTCCACTCCAGGAAATTGGCTGTTTTCGTCTGTTTTCTTCCCAAAATATTGGCTATTCCCTGTATGAGACTTTACCCCCTTAAATACAGTATTAAATATGGTGTTGATGCAGGCAGAGTCATCTTGTGCTTGTTCTGTTTTCCTGCTGTTGCTGCAAACAAATGTGAAGAATCTTTCCAAAAAGAAAATCCTCAAGGATCCTTCATTAGATGTACTCCTGGGAATTGGTAATAGATACTTGAATATCATTCATTTTAGGAGCAGGATTTTGATGCCTATTGAAATCAAGGTGCACACTAAATATTTACTCTGTTTGTTTGGAAATGTGTGTTCCTTTTAACACAGCTTCTCTTGCAGAGGAAATGCACAACTCACCAGAGCGCTGGGCGGGGCTTCACAGGGATATCAGGGTTTCCACTGAATTGGGACCTTAATTTCCCAATTCCCAAATGATGCCGTGCAGGCCCTTGGCTGGCCTTGTGCAGGAGCAGATGGTACAGCAAGAAGAGCTTGTGAGTTCTGGGGGCCAAGGCTTGCAGCAAGCAGGGGAAAAAAAAAAAAAGGAAATGTTAATTTAGGAACTTAAAAAATCCCCTGATAAAAGAGAAGGGAGAAATGCCAAAGGGAAGAAACAATAGGGTTGCTCTAAAAGTGGTGTTCTAAGCTCAGACCTAAGACTGAAGCTGTCCTGATCTCATCTGTGCAAGGTCTATAAAATCCGATTACTCTGGTATCTGGAATTTAAATAACTAGAAACTTTATGTCTAGTCTTGTCTTGCTTTTACAGTGGAAAAAACTGTCCAAGTCAGTGATAAGGAACCATTTTATTTGGGGAGGAGTTTGAAACACCACCCAAAGATGATGTCATTCCTGACACTGTTCATATCCTGATTGGAAATCTGCGATGGTGAAAGAAAGAAGTGTGTATTAGGAATGCTGTATCATTATAAACCTATTAGGCATTGTTTTAGATGTTCTGAAACAAGTCTTGGCATATAGAGCAGCTTACTGGGTTTAGAGGAGATTGATCTACTTTTTAACTGAAAAAAAAAAAAATCATTACTCAGAGCATCTGGTAAAGTGATAGTGCACGGATTTTAGGCTACAGTGGTTTTTTTTGTTTTTTTTTTAATGTGTTTAAAATGGAAAAGGTACCAAGGTCTTTGCAGGTAAAATCCAACATTGTACTTTAAAACATTAAAGGAGAAAAGACTTGGAAGCATCTGAAAAGGAAGTGGATTGTTAGAGTTGCTTGAGAATTTCTTTTGCTGTCTGTTTAGGTAATCGTAATTAAAAAATGCCTGAATGATCTTAATAACACATGATTCAACTGACAAGCACTAATTGCTCTCTATCAGGCCAAGAGAAGATGAATGTTGTCAAGAAAACCACAAGTCAGACAAGCTGATTCTCTTCTAGTCTGACACCATGTTCCCATGTACAAACCAGTTTTTACTGGAGTCTTTCCAACATCAAAAGAAAATCCTTGCCTTCCCATTAATTTTCGTTGCTGGCAGGCTCGAGCTGTTTGTGACGAGTTACTTTCGTTACTATTGCTGGGCTGCTCATGCACAGGGTTGTGCAAAGGCAAAAATGTAAACAGGTTTCTCAACTTCTCCTTATCTTTGTAGTTAAACTGAGCACATTCTTACACTGAAATATAAAGCATTAGGCATAAAAAAACCTTTTTTTTTTTTAAATTGTCACGGAAATCCTTTTCTTTTTTTTTCTTTGCCCTGCAATGTGCAGTGCACTGGGCCAAGTGGGATAGCATTATTCTTCTTCAAAGATCTTCTTTTTTTAAGACAACATATGCAAATGCAGTGAAAAATCCCAGTTTTGTATAGCAGATGCTATCTGGCAGGATTTCCTGCAAGGTGATGTGTATCTTGTGCCATTTCTTGTCTTTTGTTTTAAAGATGCCTTTTTTGTCTGTGTTCTAGTCAAATTAAAAACTTGTCCTTTGTTGCTTGACTGCACTGTATTTCTTGATTTAGATACAAGCAGGAGGAGATATTCCACATTGTTTCATACTTTCCATTTGTATTTGGACATGGGTTGCTCCATGGTGTTGTAAGGGTCTGGGTCACTTGGGCAACCATCTACCCAGATAAATCTAATGACCTTTCTTGTAACCAGGGTTTAAAAAACAGTGCCTGCTTTGAGCTAAGTAAATTCTGACTCAGTCATTCCAGTGTTAATTACGAAGGGAGATCATGTTATGTTTTAATGTAGGTTTCGAGACTCTTAAAAAAAATAAAAACCAAGAAACCCTGGGATCTTTCTGTAAATAGAATATCTCCTTTAACCAGATATTTTAAGTTGGATCATTAAACCTCTCCCCAGAGCTCAGTAGTGCCAATTCATCTTTTAATTAGTTTTTCTGAGGAAGAGGGATATTGACGTGATTGTGAATGCACCCTGTTCTCTGAAAGGACTTGAACTCAATCCACTTCATGGTTTTATGGAGAAGATGGAAATCAGCTCCTTAAAGCTTCACCGTAATTCTCAACCTTCAGTTCTGAAACATCACTGTCAGTTATCAATCTTTGTAATGCTTCCCTGCCATATCTGATGACTGTTTTAACTATCCAATGGCCACCTTTAGCGTGTCTGCAGACAGGGTATCTTAAAAGGACTTTGTGCAAGTTGAAACTTGTAATTCTCACTCAAATTTGGCACTTAAGACAGTCCCCTGTCAGCATCTTGGTGCTGGAGTTGAACCAGAGTGGTCATGAACTCCTTTTCCTTACCAGATTTCTTTGTTGGTAACAAGAACCCCCTTGCTGAAGGATAATGCTGAAGCGCAGAGGGAAGGATGGGTGAAGAACATGTGAAGGGAGCATTGAGCACTCCTGACTTGTTTTCCAGCAAGTCCCAGTCCCTCCTATTTACAGGGTCACCCTTACTGATATTGTTCCCCAGTGCTTGGCTCACTGACAGTAGAAATAAGTAAATAAATCAGAGTAGAAAGGCAAGACCACGAACTGACAGTGGGTTGATTTGTCATTTCAAATCTCCCGAAAACAAAAAAGTACCTGTGTTTCTGTGTCAAAACTATTATCAAATCTATCTGAAATTACAATAGTCTCTGACAGTTTAACAACATCACGGGTTATAAAAAGCATCACTATAAGTTCCTTTTCTCAGTTTTTGTGTGTGATGGGGAACAACAAATTCCCTTTTTCCTCAGATGGTGCCCAGTGCTGCTGGTGCTGCACACCTAGGGATGAAGGGATGTTTTCAGATTGGATGGCAGAGCCCTGTGCTGTCAGCTGGAGTTGAGATCCTTTCGGGGCAGCAACAGGAGAGGATTTGTTTGTTCCTACTTCAGAGTTTTCTGCAGAAAATAATGAGAACCCTAGAGTCTATCCTGAAATGACAAAGTCCTTCTTTAGAAAAGTGAACAACTATTTTAAAAAGGAGAAGGGAGGAGGAAGAGGGATTAGCATGGAGACTATAACTGTGTTACCTGAAAAGCACCAGCCAGTCGTGGGGTATTCTGAAAATAGCCATGATCAAATCTAGTTTAATTTTTTCACAGTGGAAAGAGATGATAATAGATATGATATAGACATGAGAATAGATAAGATAATTCTGGCATGTATTTGAGTAAAATATATTTAAAATAAAATTGCTCCGGCACCTTCTGCTGTACAGAACAGAGCAGTGTTGGGGTATCTGTAACATCAGAGTTCTGATATTTTGCGATGGTATTTTTTTTGCAGTGGATTATATAAGAAATAATTCGGGAGTTTTTTCATTTACTCTCTAGAGCAAGGCCTGTCCTTTGATATTTGTCCCAAAGGTGGGTATCAAGCTGCTCTTCAGGAGCAGATGTCCCCACTGGGCTCTGGTGGGCTGAGCAGTGCTTGTCCCCAGTCAGAGGCGCGTGCGTGTGGAGGGCGCTGGCAGCTCTGGGGTGTGCCAGTGACACGGTGCCCCTGCACTGGGGCTGCTGCTCTGTCCCCCTGCCCAGGACGGCTGCACAGGGCCACAGCAGCCCTGCAGGTGCTGAGGTGTCAGCGTCTACCTTTAGTGCATAATCCGTGTATGCTGAGCGTGTTCTTTGGCACGGCTCCGGCAGCCGAGGAGGAGCATCCCAAGGAGTGATAAGCAGTGCCATCTAGGGTTGAGCCTGGCCAGGATCTCATCCTCGGAGCCCTGGCTGAGCACTCAGCCGCAGCCCAGCGCTGGAAGGGTTCCAAGGGCAGAGTGTGTCATTACTCACACAAGAATACGGTTTTCTTTAGATGATAATATGTATTTTAAAAGTACTGAACAGCACACCCTGAGTCTTAGCAAGAACTTTTAATCCTCATGTTATATCCAAAATACATACCTGTGCCAGGGAGACTTAAGGTTGTTTTTGCTGGGTCTGTGATGTTACGTGAAGTCTGCGGTGTTCCATGGAGTGTAGGGAGGGGATGAAGCATTTGAGCTGTTATTTAGAACCTTCTGGCTGCCTCATGTGGGAGAAATTCTGCTTGAGGAAAAGTTCCTGCATATGTTTGAAGAAGAATAATGGAGTTTGATCATCTGTTTCAGCAGTCCTACCCATGCCAGATGAGTTGCCTAGAAGTCACTGGGTATCCTGTCTGGGTCTTGATGGCACTGCAAACCTTATCTTTTTCGGAGGTGGGATTGGAATTAAAAATTTCGTCCTTTCCATGGGGCAACATGTTTGAAGTTCTGAGCAGCAGAGTCCTCTGACAGCACATTCATGTTTACGCCATACATCTCCATTCCTTCTGCTTTGCAGCTGAGGCATTCCTTAGGGGCAAAGACTGGAGAAAAGTCAACTCCAGAACTGACCCAGGAGGAAAAAACATTTGTTTTACAGATTTCTCTGAGGTTTGTGTGCAGCTTTGGGGGAACTCGTTTAACTTGACAGCAGATGCTCTGGTCTTGTCAGCACCATCCAGAAAGGCCCTGTGGTTTCGGCTTTGGATTGCAGTTTTCCACAAACACCCACATTATTTTAGGGTAAGGAATTGAAGAAGGTGCCAGCGTTGAAGTTCTGTCCTATCCTTCTGCACCCAAACTGCCCAGTCTGGGGCCAGCACTGCAGTTATGGGCCTTGCTGGGGGCACTTAAGCACAGCCTTTGCACAAAGCCATGGAGAGCAAACCAAGCCCCGTCCTGGGTCCCTCTAATCCCCCGTCTGTCTCCGTGCCCTTGGCACACACAGAGTGCTGCCTTTCTTCAGGCAAACTCAGGAGTCAATTCCCAGCTGCTCGGGGTGCCTGTGGGCAGGGTTAGGTTTGCATTAATTTTCAGCAGTGTTTAAGTTCAAATGACTGTAACTTATAACAGCAAAATCATACTTTAGTGGACAGAAACAACTTACTTCCCAAACCGTTGAGCAGTCTGTGCCACCTTCTGTTGCCAAATTACAGCAGGATGTACAATAGTCTGTGGATTTTATTTTTTTTTCTTCAACTGGGGGGTTTTCCTGGAAAACCCTCACTGTGGTGAAGGAATGTAGTGAGTTTATGTGAGGAGAGGGCCTGGAGGAATGGAGCCACATCTGTCAACTGCAGCTTGTGCTCAGCAATTCTTGTGAATTCTGTGGGCTTGAAGGGCCCCTTCTGACCCATGTACCCAACCTTTGTTCAACTTTCAGTTCATCTTGAAAATTATTCATTTCCCTAGGAATTTACTTGCCTTTTGGTTGTGTGCTTTAGCCAGGGGGGTTGACAGTGAGCTGAAGCTGCTTCAAAGGTAGTTATTTTAGAGATGCCTTCCACCCCACCCCAAAGTAGCAAGCATGGTTTGCCTTGGCATTCCAGATCCCTGCTTCTTCCTGTTGGAATTTCTCTATTTGCTAGCTTCAGGCTTGCTGATTTCCTTATTTAATTTTTTTTTTTAACCCTTCTTTTTTTTCTCCTTGGAAAAGAACTGGTATAAACTTCTCTGTGTTCTTTCTTGGCTCTCCTGATCAAATGACTAAAGGCTGGAGTGGGAAGAATGTCTGGCCTTCAAGTCTGTGATCTGCTGATTCATAGCTAAATATCCTATAAAATACATAGTTGAGCTGCTCTAAGTTTAGGGCTGAATATTCTTTCATGATCTGTTTGGGAAAGCAGCCACAACTTGACTCAGACTTTCCAGTTCAGTATGTCTTAGTTCCAGTATGATTAAGTTCATCAGCCTGACTTAAAGTGAAGTCCTGGTTCTTGCTCCTGTGAGCTGAACTCATCCAAGTGCTCTTACACTGTTTGGAGAGCCAGGTGAGCCAGCCTTGATATCCCCCTTGCAAAGCTGCATCATTGTGGGCCTCAAATAGAAATATTTGTGATCCTGGAGCGTTTGAAACTCATCCTTGCAGGGGCCCAACTAAATAAATTAGGCCTGGATTCGAAGTATTAAAAAGAAAAATCTATTTATCAAACTGTTTAGGGGTATGCACAGAGAAAAGCCCAAAAGCTCTTTTTCCCCCTTTTTTCTTCCCTGCCCCCAAAAGGGAAGTTCAGAGAGGAACTGGTCTGTGTAAGTGTTTAGTTTTCTGTGGTGAAGAAAATAAATGTTTTTGTAAAATTTGCACTTGTGGGAAAAGAGAGAAGAGGGAATAATGAAGATGGGTGCTGAACACAGTGAAACATAGTCCCTACTTGGTTTTCTGTGGAAAAAAAAAATTATGTAGCAAAATAAATTATGCACTTGTTTTCTTTCTTGATCTTGTTAAAGCATTTCTTAACACAATGGCTTTTTTTCTCAAGTATTAGCATTAATTACTGAAAATGTTAATAGGTTTTGTGGATTGTACAAGTGGGAAGACTAGAAACAACCTGATGTTTCAAAAGAAAATAATATTCCATCCTCTAGATTCAAAGATAATTCAGGAAAGTAATGAAAGCTTGTGAAATCATATGGAAGAAAGCTTTATGTCACTTTACTCCTTCATCAGATAGAAGCAAATACCTCATTTCATTGGCCAGAACTGTGTCTTGCAAGTGACCCTGTAATTTTTTATTTTGCAAATCCCTGACTTTCATACATTTCAGTGGTCTCTTCCATCCCCTCCTGGAGCAGAAATCTCACACCCTGCAAGTGTCGGGGTGTTCTGGCACTCAGGGCTGCTGCTTCCTGCAGTCAGCGTGCACCAACCATCACTCTGTAAATCACACACTGCAGGGCTTCATTAAAAATTTGGAGAACCATCTTATGACTGGGCTGATGATCTCATTTTATCCATACATGGTACTTATTAAATAAATACCTTTGAAGCATAGGAAACTGTCTGGGAACTGACTTGTGTTTCTTCCTCTGCTCTGTTATCTTAATTTGATTGGTAGGACAGAAGTCCTGAAAATACTTTCTAAGGGAAATATACATTCGAAATAGAACAGTGCTATTCTTAGCTCTCTTTGCAAACTTCCTACTTTTTTTTCTTTTTTTTTTTTTTTCCCTTGTGACTTTGCTGTTCTTCAGGTGCTTTAACTTTGTATTTACCCTGATTTCCCCCGAGGGGAGGATTCAGTGAAGTCCTGAGCACGTTTCAGATCTGACTCCAAGGCAACAGGAGGTTTTCCAAGAACTAATTCTGGCTGTTTCTTTGAGAATCCTTGTCAGCACATTTTTTGCTGTAATGAAACGGTGAATAAACCCGAGTATTTTTGGTAACAGTGGTATACCACACCTCTAGGAGCCTGTCCTTTGAGGATGAGTGCACTTGGAGACTTGGGAATTGCACATCTTGTGCATGTTTGTGCTTCAGTTATGAGGCAGTGTTTGTGCCAAAAGGCCGGGACAGAAGCTCTCAGGGGGGAGCTCTTATTGTTTCACCAGGAAAAATACTCAGCCTCTCACCTTCTGTGGCTATTAACTGGTTAGCTGGAAGTCAGAGCTATGAAACCTGACTGAGGGCATCATCTCCTTCAGTTTGGTCTCCTTTGGAGGCATCCAGAAGAAAGATCCTACCATTGTGGGCACGCTGGATGGGAGGAATCTCCAGCATGATGCTTGATGTCTTGCCTGAGAAGGGCCTGTCACCCATCCTGTGTCTTTCTCCTAGCAGACCATTGGGGCTCCACACAGATGGAGTTCCCCCATCATGACCTCTCAGTGCTGTACCAGCTTTGCAATGAAAATGCCCCTTCTGAGCATCCCAAAGAATGATTTTGGCTGTTCCTCCCTAATTCAGACCCTCCCAATTCGGTCTGTGTCACTCTTTGCTTTAGCAGAGTGTTGCCTGCAGCATGAAATGAGCTCTTAGTTGCCAGGCCTTGCAGAAGGCTCCTGTGTTAGGAAAGTCAGCAAATGCTTTGCAAGAGGACGTAGCTACTCACCTGAGCCTTAATTTTTACATATTGGTGTTACCTCTGCAAAGCCAGCCTCTGTATTTGGCAGAGGGAGCAGCAGCTGGAAAACTGATGAAGAGAAGGAGGAACCAACCACCCAGCATTGAGCCCAGCATTGCTGCACATTGTGTTCTGGACTTCCCAAATTGGATTGAACGTTTTGATTGAAAAGATTGTCAGCACTATGCAAATGAGGGGGAGAAGTGAAAGTGCATCTCGTGCAAGTAATTCCTATGTAGATAATTTGCCATAAAAATTTATATTGCAGTCCTTAAAACCTTCAGAGATTTATTCTGTCTAGGGAAGGGTGATTTATATGGTATTAAAACACTTTTTATGTTCCAGTCCTTTAGATTTAATGTTTATTGCCTATAAAAATGAAATCTTCCTGTGGATATTTAAAAGTTTTGGTACTGTGTGAAATATATATTCAGCTTAGAATCTGAAATGCTTTAGAGATGCAGTAAATAAGTGACGGAGTGTTACCTCAGATTCACCAGCCTCGGCAGTCCAGCCTTACTCCAGGGCTGAATCCATTATGTAGGTGGCATTCAGCTTACCTTAGACATATAGTAAAGGAGAGCACGGAATGACAGAAGTGATGTGTAATTTTGTCATTCTCTTTTGGCTGAGTATTCAGGGAACTTTGTATATTTGGTTTTTTTGACTGATGTGTGTAGTCAGTATTAAAATGCAGCAGTAGCTTTATTCCTTACCCACAAAGGGCTGGATTAAAGCACAAGATTAGGGCATGCTGCAGCAGTGTCAAAAGAAGGAAAAACATTCTGCATCATTTCTCCAAGTATCTCCTACCTGTGGTAATGGGGGAGCAGGGCAGGCAGTGCAGGGCTGCTGCAGTCCCTGTGGATAGATGGGCAAGGAGGAGTCTATTTCTCATCTAATTGTTGGTGATTTTTGCTATCCCTATTACTGTTTGGGCAGACACAGAAGAAACTGTACTGCTTTAAAAGCATAATTCCCAGCCTCACCGTGTAGGTCCCTCTCCTCTTTTATCATGGACAATTTTCTAGAGCATAATCTATCTGTCTAATGTATCAAATACAAAGCATGAAGGATAGAGCAGCGGGTCAAGTGAGGCTTTACACAAAAATAGGAAAGTGTGTGTAGGAGGTTGTTTTGCCTTGTAGCTTCTGTAATGGTGGTGCCCTGAAGAAGTAACTGAGGTAACACGCTTTGCTTCTTCCCAAACATTTCTCAGCGTTTCAGGTTCCATCCCACAGCAAACCTGTGCCAGTTCAGCCCTAAAGTGTCCTGCTGAGTGCTGAGGGATATCGAGGAAAGGCTGGCAAGTCCTTTGGGGATTTTTTGTCTGCAGCTGCAGGTGGATCACTGCACGTGGAGCACAAAGATTAAAGATTGTTTTACAGTCAGGTAACTCATACACCCAGAGATGATGTGCAGAATAGTGCTGAGGGCTCACCAGCAGTGTTTCCTTTGCAGGGGTACATCAAACAGCAGCCAGCAATCCCTTCCCAAACTGCTGTTTTCTAGCAGGAATCTAACATTCCTGTGGCTGCCTGGCCAGATTCCCCTGGAGCCCCAAGCCCTGGTTCCCGGAGTTCTCACACCTCTGCCTCCCTGTGTGGGAAGAGATGGGATGCAACTGGGATGTCGCAACGCCAGGCAGCCAAGGGGATGGCACCAGTTCAAGAGGAACTCTGGTGAAACTTCCCAGGGCTGTAACTGTCTGTGCCCTGGCACGTGAAAGCCAAGGAAGCGTAGAAGTAAAAGTCAGGGATGTAAATGCAGCACTTGATGCTGCATGTTCAGCAAAGGTGTTTTGTTTGGTGTTTAGAGGCGAAGCCAACCAGGTGTCCTCAGGTCTGAGTGGGTAAGGCAGCTCGCAGACTGGGACAGACAACAAAACATACCAAAGGAGTATCAGAATAAAACCTTTATTTAAAAAAATATACAAAAAAACAGCCTCCCACCAAAACCTAACACACCCCTCCCCTCCATTTTTATTCTGCTCAGCAGAAGAATTTTGGGAAGCCAGGTTCATATTCTAAATGTGTTTTTCCTGGGTGTTGTGAAAGAAGTGCTTGAGAAATACGATTTAGCTAAATTTAAGAGAAAAACAGTAGCTGAAAAAGTACTCAGGCATTAGCTGGTGGTTGGTGCTCTTGGCTCCCTCATTGTCCAGGTTTACATCTCTAACGTGAGGTGACCACTGCATTTCAGTCTTTCTCTTCCCCCAGTGCTGGTTCTGTGCATCCAGAGAATTTTCTGCAAGGTGTACTCAGTGATCTGCTTTGGATGCCCATCCACAATGCAAAAATTAAACTCTCATATTTTTTGTGTACTGAAATTTGAAAAGCCTTAAGAGGCTTTAGGCTCTCTGGGATGCTGCTGTTGGAGCAGATGTCTACAGATGTCTTTGTGTAGAAAAAAAATATTGTTTTATTTAGATTGTCCTTTGTACATATCACCCAGATACACTGCCAAAACCCAGCTCTGGTGGTCTGATAATTCCATGGTTTTGTGGAGTTTTGTATTTGTTCACTTGCTGCTTCTGCAATAAGCTTAGTTGCTATGTGTATGCCCAGAAATGAGTTATCTTTTAAATACATACATGTTCTTTAGCTACATCTTCTTTTCCTCTTTTCCTAATCATGCAGCATCTAAACTGAGCAGGAAAGAAAATCAATTTCAAAGTGAAACTTCTATTGTTTGATATAATGTGTAGCATGTTGTGTCATCTCAAAAAAGGCGTTTTTGGATTGGTTTCATATTGTCAGGCCTGGGGCTTTATAGTGTTCCATCGGTTTTCTCAGCAGAAGTGTTTGCTGGCATTTGGATGAGGGTGTCCGACCGCTTGTCTGCATGTATGAAAGCTAAAATTTGGCTTCTCTTCAAGAGTGTCTAGATAAAGGATGGAGATATCGGAGGCAGTGATTCTGAAAGAGTAGCTCAGAGGTAATCCAGCTATTTATTTGTGGTTTGCTGGAAAAGCACATGGGGATGGAGAATGGCAACAGCAACTTCAGGCTGTTCACTAAAAGCCTGCAGTTTGTTGCTCTAGGTCACCAAATTCAAGGTTGGTTTGGGATCAAAAATGTGTTTCTGATTAAATACATAATATAGGTAGGAAATTGTTCATGAGGACCTGACTTTTGTTCCTGAAGGACTTAGATAATCACAGAATCATAGAACAGTTTGGGTTGGAAGGGACCTTGAAGATCATCTACTTGGTTTCAGCCACAGCAAAAGAGAGGGGAGGCATTTCCATTTTATCAGAAAGTGGTGCTCTTTATTTCAGTTTTCATACAGGAGAGAGAGAGAGAGAGGTGTGTGTATTTATATATATGGACTGAAAATCACTGGATGACAGAGTGCCTGGCAAAGGCACAAACATAAATGATTTCTAGGTAACGAGATCACTTGTGTCCCTCGTACATCATTTACCTCCCCACATTGTCGGGAAGCAAAAATTACTGTATTGGAGATAACTGTATTTGTAGTTTCTTTCTGAGTGTGGGGAGGGAGTGAAGTAATCTGTTCCATCAGCTTATAAAACTGAGCTAATTAACAGACAATCAGCACTGATTGAGACAGCTGCATTCTTTACTGTGGGATTGTAAACACAGAGTCTTCACAGAATTGTTTTTACTGCCCTAAAGTGCAAGAAATTGAAATTGTATTTGATAGCCAAAATTAAGGACTTTTTAGTGCCAGTGTATCATAGCGAGGTTGACAGTGCCACTGCAGCTAAATCTGTTGTTTTCATTCTAGGGTGTTTTGTTACAGTGAATAGTGGAGGAATTCTGTAAATTATCAACAAAGATTTTTTTTTTTTTCTGGTTAAAACTGTGTTTTAGTTGTCCTCTCTACCTTAGTTGTGATCATGGAGCAAGTAGATATTGGCTGTCCATAGCTTGGTGCTCGTCCTGGGAGGCATCTACTGATTGGTAATGCCAGATTTCCAGTGTTTAAAAACTATTTTATGAATGCCTTTCTTAATACATAATTTCTGGAAGGTCTTTAAATAATTCCTGATGTACAGTTTTGGGGTATGCTATTAGAAATGTTGGTTTAAAAACAGTCAGTCCATGTTAAAAATACAGAGAATAGTCCTTGTGGCTCTGAACCAGCACCATTATTAGCATATAGCATGTTAGTTTTTGTTAAATGTAGTTCTGGCTGCTGTCAGCTCCAATCCGGCCTCCTTGTGACTGTACATCAGCTAATTTTACTTCATGAGTCAATTCTGCTATTTTCCTTTTCATGTCACAGAAAATGAGCTTAACTAAGTACTGCAATATGTTGTTGGGAAACACCTAGAAAAGGCATTCTGCATTCCACCGCCTCTGCCTCTTGATTTCAGTTCAGCGTGAAGTGTGGTTGGTATTTATTTATTATTATGCTGGGCTGTAATCATCCAGATTAAACATAAAAACCTGTAAAAAAATCTCTGAAAGGCTTCAAAATCTGGTCTTCTCTTTAATTATCCAAAATATGTCAAGTTTGCTGTTGGCATTGAACGCCAGATACACATTTTGCATCATACCAAACCGAGTCACTGTTTGGGATTTAGATCAGAAAGGATACTAAGATGCCTAAATGGGACGTTTTAGTAGTAGGAAAAGCCTAAATAAAGAAATGGTTGCTTTCTTGTTTCCTATTTATATCTATAATTTTTTAGAAAACATCCACCAATTGCATTCACAGGCAACTTCTCAAAAAAAACCCTGTATTTTTCCCATCATGGGAAACTGCCTAAACCTTACAGCAATGCCCAGAAAGTCAACAAACTCAGACCAAGGGAGGAAGCATGTTAGTCAGGAGTCAAGGACCGTTCCCTGGAAACCCTCCGCCAAATATTCTTCCTGCTTAAATTGTTTATCAAACAGCAATTTCATTTGCCAGTAATTTTCTTCTGGTCTTGTTTTTGTTACTACTGATTTCTTAACAAAAGTTCCCCATCCAGCTTCCTCCTTGTCCCTGTCCTGTGCCCGCTGCTCCGTGGAGCTGCTGAGCAGCTCTTCCACAGGCAGAGAAAGCCACCAGTGCAGGAGCAAATCAGAATTTAAATGTGTCCGTGGATCAGCAGTAAAGGGGAGGTGAAATTGGGCCTGCTAGAAGGGGACCACTGGACAGCATTTCCATTATATATTTTATAGGTTTTCCCTAGTGCACATGCCCATGGTTAAGGATTTTAAATTTATAACAACAAAAAATTCCAAGCTCTGCCTAGCCCCATTTTTCCAAACCATATTTGTCATGGTAGGATAGTTTATCCATCCATTATCCCATTTCTTCAATGCCCAAAAACATGAGAAGGGAGCAAAACACGAGGTGATTAGTTCAAGTCCATGGTAATTTTTTCCCATCCCTTAAGGAATTACTTTGTTGAAATGTGGTTTTAAAAGTATTTTTAGGTTGCTTTTTCAGTGTGTATTTATACTTTTGTTGGTAAATATTTTATATCCCAATGTTAGGAAACAGCTGAAGTAGCTTTGGGATTGGAAATTGCATTTGTAGACTGAAGGATTATTGAGTGGTGGCTGGGATGGACTCAGTCTGTAATGGTTAACCTTGTTAAAAAAACCTAAAATTAACAACACATTTCATCAAAGAAAAATTGTGAATTTTTGTTCTAGAAGACAGTGTAGTTGGGAGTTGGGCAAAGTTGACTAAAAGCTGAGCAATGAGTTTGTTTTCACTTAGAATTAAAACAAAAAAGCTTGAGTTTATTTTTTTTTCAAACAGCAAGTTCCCAGAACTCACACTGAAACACGCCTATGAGTGTACATATAGTATTGATTTATTGGTGGCAACCTGTATAGCAAGTTATAAATCCTGGTCTGTGTTACAGGATGTGTCTCACTTTAAGCCTGGTCATGCTTCATTTACCAGCACAGCTTAGGCTGGAAAGGGGAGTAGCTCAATACTTTAAATGATATAACAGAGCTTAGTTAAAGAGTTGAACTTTCTGATATTTAAACCACTCTTTTAAGACTACGTTTTACTTTGATCTGTGGTCAAAAGAATTATTTAATGTAGCTTATGAATCTGATCTTTCTTGGAAGTAAGGCATTTGCTGAAGGTGTGTTATTACAAAATGGCAGCGTAATCCTCTTCCACCTGAGCATGAGGCTGCGGCATTTGGGCTTCAGACAAATGGCAAGAGTAGTGCATTCAGTAGTTTGTAATTATTCATCAGTTAATTGCCTTTTATTTTATACATTTTTCCAATTTAAGGGCTAAAACTCATTTTAAAATTGTCTACCAAACATGTGTTTTGTGGATCATGGGTCCTGTGCATCTCCTGTCTGGAACCTCCTGGTTTGCTGGGATCGGAAACACCGTGAGCATGTTTTGTGGACCATGGATGCTGTGTATCTCCTGGCTCCCAGTTTGATATGATCAGAAACTTGGCTAAGCTCTTGGTTTTCCCTCAGTGTCCTTCTCTATTCCCTGTCACCCGTGTGTGTGGAGGGCTGAGGATGGGACAGGGGACATTCCTCCTTCCCTGACTGGCTGTGACAGAAGGAGGAGGGGATGGGCAGGGCGGCCTGGCCCTGATGGGACCCAGCATGCCATGGTCTCCACAGAGTGGGTTTTGTGTTCTCTGTGGCCACTTCACCCATGGGGTAATTGGCTGCTGTGATGTGGTCAGAGCTATGGTCAGTACATCTGCTGGCCTTGTGGTTTGGTCAGCCTTTGATCAATCAGCGAGATAGGAGGTCTAGCAGATGGACTTTACACTGGGTCTTGCCCAGTCAAGGGCTGTGCAAGCAGCAGTGGGTTTCCTTTGGTTTCCCATGATTTATTTTATTTGGCAGAAGAAGATGCAGTTTGAATCCCCACCACCCTGTAGCTGGCCTGAAAGTCACAAATACTAAGCTGAGGCATTTTTTGTTTCTTTCACAGTGATTAACTAGTTTGTACATTATGAACTTAATGTTATCTGTAGAAGTCCAGCACAGGGAAGTTGAGCAGGCGTTCACAGGGTTGTATTGTGATTTTACTCCATGGCCAGTGGATGGTGGGTGAGCAGATTGCTCCAAGTTGGAGAAGCATTTGCTGCTTCCCACTGTCCCCTTGCTATATCCATCTGAAATCCTACCTTCTGGGAAGCCTCACTGCAGCAACACTTAAATTAACTCATTACTTTTTAGCTTTTTCTGTTGTAGCTATTAAAGCAACCGGTTTGAACTTTTGCTTTTAAGTGGAAGAGTGTGAAAATGATGGTGTGGGAAGTGGGTGAAGCTGTAGGCAGTTCCCCAGCGGGACAGGAGCTGCAGCCGGCTGGCTGTGGATGTGCTGTGCTTGCAAAACCAAGGGAGAGCCCTCTCCCCAGCAAACGCTCACTTTTTAGCAAATTTATGTCCTTTCCAAGTGTGATGAACTGCAATGCAAAATCAAGCAGAGTGTTAAGTAACTGATGGAGTGGGTTTGCTGACAGTTTCTCTGAGCCCAAACTGCAGGTCTTTGGGTGAGGTAATGGAAGCTGGCGGTTTCACACTGTGGAGCTTCTGTGGGAGAGCAGCTTGGGAGAAGGCTGGGAAAGGAGCAGGCTGGGAGATGCAGAGAGAAGGGAGTGCTGCTGGGTCTGACAAAATCCACCCTCCAGCTGGTTTTTGGCTTGCCCAATGCTTGAGGTGAATGGTGCTGCTGTAGGGATGAGGTGAGGGTGGACCTGGTGGGAACAAAGGGATTAGTGACGGTGTGGGGTAGAAACTGAGGAACAGGAGGAGGAGAGAAGCTTTGAGGTGAAGATTGAGGGTGCTGTGAAGGAAGCCTGAGCATAATTTCTGGAGAGAAGTCAGAGCACATCACCCGTGTGGTGCCACTGTCAGCAGGGCTGGAGACCCTCGGGCCTGGGACTTGTGCAGTCATTCTGCACCTTGGTTTGAGGAGGATGGGAAGAGGGAGTAAATAATGCTAGAAGAAGGAAAACTACCTTTTGAAACAAATAGGCAATGTTTCATTATTTTCTTGAGTGAGAGAAAAAGCTTGTTCAGTACAGACCTTTGGCATTGGATATCTCCAGTTCTTTGCATTTTCTAAAAAGTTTTGAAATCAAGGTGTAGAAGAAAATACAGGAATAATCATCTTGGCTCTGGCTCTGCCAGGCTTTTCCCCTCGTGGTGCATTTGTTGCTGGCGTTGATATTTGTGTGGCTGCTTTCTGCTGATAGTAGCTCCTTTTGAAAAGCCAGTGCTACCTTTCCCTTCTTGCAAGATGGTTTGATAGGCTTTGCCTACATTTGTGGCACTGACTGTTGTTGTTGTGAGCAGACAAAGCCACAACACCTTTTTTTTACATTTTCCTTTTGGGTTTTTTTTTAGTAGCCTGCTAATTAAGATAATTTTATTGATGGCTCCATTGGCACCTCTGTTCTTGCTCTCTTTGTTCTGTGCAGTGGCCACCACACACGTTGACTCCCTGTCCCAAAAGCATTGCATAGAGCCCTAAATTTGTTCCAGTTAAAGCTTGTTTAAAAGCTAACTTGGAGTCAAATTACTTCAGTATGCGGAAATAAAATGCGTTTATTGAAATTTTCTAACTAATTCTGCGTGTGAAAGGTACTTGCATCAGTTTGCCAAGTGGCAAAATGCTTCTTAAGAAATGTTTTAATGCTTGTGGGTTTTTATTACTTTTTTTTCTTCCTCTGGGAGTGTAAATTACAGGTATTCTGGTCTTCATTATTTGTTCTGCAGTCACTGCTGAATTGTAAGATGGGATTGTGGTTCTTGAGATGTTGTGCTCTTTTTGGATTGTCTGGTCTTTTCTTTTGCTTGTTTTAGAAAGGGGCTTTACAGCAAGGCTGACATGAACTCTGCTCACAGAATCCTTACAGTGTTTTACCTTTCTAAGCACTTTCAGCTTAGAACTGGGGCTGGCCTTTTACAGTCAAAATAGACATTAATAAAAATTCCCGGTGTCAACTCTGTGGTTTCTTCCCCAGTCTTAATCTCTAGAGTTTTATCGGGTGAACATGGCTCTGTTTTTCCAGAGGAACACACCAAGCTTGCAAAGCAGTTTATAATTTCTGAAATATTTCTGAAATACTTACATAATCAGTACTCTGGCTTCTGGACAGGTGAAAATGATGAGGTTTTGAGATTGAAGGGTGGATTGCCTCATGGAGCAGCTAGGGAAATGTAAACTTTCCCCAAGACAAGTAGGCTGTGCATGTGCGGAGTTGTGCCAGACGCTTCTGCGCTGGTGTCATCCTGGCACCGGGAAATTTTCCTTTAATATGAAATTAAAAATGGCAAAAAAGCTACGTTGAGAGCTTTGATAGATCTAACAAATGCAATCCTGTGAGAGGATGAAAACAGAAATGAGACTTCTGAAAACTCCTTTCAGTAGCAGATTTATCAGTAGACTGGGGAACTGATTGAACTGGTGATAAAGGGAAATACCTTAAATACACAGAAACAGGATTTCGGGGGAAGTGGTCAATGCTACATTTACTGGTAGAAAATTCCTAATCTGCATGAAGTTGTGGTTTGTGTCGGTCCTTGTAATAAGTAAAATGAGGTTTATGGTGAATCACAGAATCATTAAGGTTGGAAAAGACCTCTGAGATCATCAAGGCCAACCTGTGTTTGATCTCCACCTTGACAACTAAGCCAGAGCACGGAGTGCCACGTCCAGTTGTTTCTCAAACCCTTCCAGGGATGGGGACTCCCCCCACCCCCTGGGCAGCCCATTCCAGTGCTTGACCACCTTTTCTATGAAAAAATTCTTCCTGCTGTCCTGTTAATCTCTGCAGTCACTCTTAAGGCTTCTAAAGGCACAGCCTAGGCTTTGCATCCATGTCTAGAAGCTTAGCAGGAAATCATCTTTAAGTTTGTCTTAAAGTTCTGATCTGTGTTTGTTGCTCCAGTGTAGGAGCTTTGTGGTAAATGCAGCAAGGATTAAACATTTAAATGTGGGAGAATTACAACAGTTTAGGATACGGTTACGTCACAGTACTTACGGATGGTTATTACAGGTTTTTGTAACTTCTTCCATGTGAGCCATGGGAATACTGGTTCAAAGCAGAGACTGAGGACTAGTTATGGTTGTTGGAGCAGCTTTTGGGGGAATTGGGATGTTAAAGTGTGGTGGTTTCTTTGGCTGTGAAATGCCCACGGCAGGGCAGTGGCCAGTAACTTGTTAGAAGTGGGTGAGGGAACAGAAACTTCATAAATATCCAAGAAAGTTCAATTTCTTTCTGAAATTGTTTTCCTAAGTGAGTCATTTTTAGGATTCAACTTCGAGAGCAGCCACCCAGCAGCTCCCAGGTCTCAGGAATGGAAGGGCTGACTTGAATCCTCTTATTATGGAAAGGGAAGGACTTGTGCTGAACTGGTCAGTGGTGCAGACCTGCTGCTGGGTGATTACCAAGGAATGCATCCGGTAGGCAAAGACATGTCAGCCGTAAAGGAAAACAACCTTGAAACTCGCCTGCAGTGAGCCTGGAGTTCCATAATTACTTGGGGTCAACCTCATTGCAGGCTAGTGCCAAAAGGGGGGATTCCACAGCCGCCTCACTCCTGCTGTGTTTTCCTACCTCCCTGTTGTAATGGTGCAATTCCTTGTGGGCACAGATGGGCCCTGAACAGGGAGCTGATTCAATGCAGCAGAAATTAAGAGGGGAAGGATGGGATGTTTTCAGCAGGCTGGCTCTGCTCTGGTGGATCCCATGCAGCGGTGTCACCATGGGGTGACAGAGACAGGATGGACAGGGAATCTAACAGGGTTTGGAAGTACTTGAGTTAAGAGAACATAAATTCACTCCAAGGTGATTGTTGTTACACTGGATAGTGGATTGACCCTCCTAGTTTTAGATTTTTTATTTCTATACTGCCTGAAAGAAAGCTTTTAATGTTTGTTTTCTGGGCACTGTTTCTAATGACTCCCACACTTAGGAGCACAAGACTCTCTTGTCTCCTCTCTTCCCACTGCCTCCCTCCCACCCCCAGTATATTTGTTGAAATGGGTCAAAGTAAAAACCCTGGAGAGAGTTCTTTAGTTATCTCTGAACTGCCCTAAATCGATGGGACTTTGGGGCAGGGGGAGGGATAATGGTCTTGTTTGTTCTCTCTCAAGATGTGCTCCAAGCAGTGACTCTCTTTCTGCAGGGTGATTGAGTTGTGGCTATTTTGGGCCAGAAAGTTCATTAGCCAGTGTTGAATCAGTGGAACTAAAGCTTCCAGGCTTTGAATCCTTTCCACAGCCAGGTCACCGCTGCAACACCTTTGAGCCCTGGCTTTTGTTTGCTTTTCCTTGGAACCCTTTTGATTTCAAAGGTGTGAAGGATGATCCTGAGACATGGGCTCCTGTTTTTGACTCTCCAAGACACTTCTCTCTGTGCAGAATTACATCTCCTTTTACTTGTTACCTACTTGGAGGGTGATTGCAAGGCTTGGGAAAGTGTTTACCTCTGAGTGTTACACAGTACTCAGGTTTGAAATGTTGAAGTTACTACTATTTACTCCTTAAAATGAGCTTGCTTGCAGAAATAATGCATTGGCCACATTGATTTTTTTTTTAAAAACTGGGCTATCTCATGAGATTAAATCACAAAAGTATGAAAAATCTGCCATTAGTGCTTTTGGATTGTAATCCTGTATCTATTATTAGGTTTAAATAAATGAAACTTGCATTGTACACAGTTCAAATCAAGTAAGGAAGAAATGATTAGCGATTTTCCAAACAGTTTTGATTTGGGTCTTATTAACTATGACATGGCTTGAAGATTTAATATCTTATTTTGTATCAGATCATGGGGTTAGATACCTGCTGCTCCTCAGCTGGAATTGCATCTTACACTCTCAGTTGCTCATCAGTGCAAGATGGGGAGCTCGTGGCTCCAGCCCCCAGAGTCAGACAGCTCGGTGCAGTGGTGTGCTGGCAGTTCTCCTTGGCAACGTCTGCACCTGAAATGTCATGGGAGGAAATGTTTTGTGGTGAGGAATTATCAGACCTGTCCCAGAAGGAAATCAGAAAGTAATGGGAAGGCGCCCGGCACAAGCACGCTGTGGCACCGGTATCAATCAAGCAGTGAGGGTGAGAAAGTTCTTTGTCATTTGCTACCTGACTCTTCATTGTAGCACAAAATATGAAATCTTACTTATTTTTTAATCAGTTCTTTTCCTTTCTTGTCTCTAAACTTGGAAGCACACGTCTTTAAAAGTCTCGCTTTTCCATTGGTCAGGTTCCTTGCTAGCCCTTGATATCAGAAACCAAAGCACTTGGTTCTTTGCTCGACTGAAATTCCCTCTTACTTCATGATTTGTGTTTTCTTTGCTTGGCTCTAAATGTGTGCTTCCTTTTTAAATATAGTTTTCCAAGTTTCTGGCCGTACCAGATTGTTTATATTTTTTAAAAGCCTTCTGCTTAGCCGTTATATTGCTCTTTATAGTTCTGCTTAACCACATTGGTTTCTGCTGCTCTTTTTTCTTGCATAAACTTAGCTGGGATGAATTTCAAATGTGGTTTATCCAACTGTTAAGTATTTCCCACTTTTCTGCAATAGTTTTCACATATGTTACAGAATTCCAAACCAAGATCTGTTGGACATATTGCCCTGTTTCTTTACTCAAAGTCAGATATAGAAGGATTTTTAAGCATTTCAGTGACAATATTTAGGTCACCGGCTCCAGCACGCTGCTTGGCTTCAAATCCATTTGTCATATTGAGCTGGTTTCTAAGGATTAGGATAACTATGGTCCATATATTTATTAAAAAATTTAAAAAGGATCTTAATTTTATGCTAATAAACCTAAAGGGGGAAAAAATATTGGTCCTCTTGAGTTGGGAAATGCAGAAAGCTTTTTATTTTCCCTGCAGAGGTCAAACTGTGGAGTTACATAAGACTCATGTCCATCCACCCAGGATTTATCCATTTGAAAATGTGTCTAAAATTAGTAATTAGGCTTTTTTAGAGTATTTAGTCAGTAGTATCTGTATCTCTTGTCAAGTCAGTGACTTGACCACCTATTTGGGGTCTAGTATTAGACCTGACAGGAGGTCCCAGGCTTGTTCTTTTGGTCCCTTAGAGGTGGTTGAGTTATGAACAAATTCCAGAAGCGTGGTGAATTTCTGGTGGAGAATATTGGGGGTTTTGCAGGCAGGCTGGAGGCACATTGGCAGAGGGATGAGTTGAAGGTAATCTTGCTCTAGCACGTCATTCTCCCTTCTCATGAACTTTTCTCAGAGCTAGGTTTTTCTCTTGTTCTCACTTTTCATGAACTTCTTTCTCACAGCCAGGTTTTTCTCTTTTTGAATTAGTAAGAGGATAAAACAGTGCCAAATTCTTGGTTTTTTATGAATTCTTGGTTCTCCCAGTGACTTGGGGAATGATGTCTGTAGCTGAATGGACAGGTTTGCCTTTATTTTTTCATGTTCTGTGGAAATGCTGCAGCAGAGGCATAAACCAACACAGAAGATGGGGTATTGTTGCTTTATGCACTGATAAGTGACCCATTCAGTCTATTACGGTGACGTTTGGAAGCACAGCACTGAGTGCAGGAACTGGGATGGGGATAACACTCTTGGAAGAAGCTGGGAAACAGTGGGACCTATGCTTCAGCTCAGTAGAAACTGTTGGAAGATACTCTGGCATTCTTCAGGTACTTAAAAAAAGATATGTTTTGGAGAGGAAATGGAGATAGCTGCTAATAACCTTGGAGGAATAGATTCCAATAATAGGAGAAGATAATTTTGTATTCAAATAAGGCAAGACTTAAATGGAAAAGAGCACTGCGGTGGCAGTATGGAATTATGTACAGCATGGCATAGGAAATTAAGAGTGACTGAAGCGTAACCAGTCCAGTTCAAGTGTAAGGTTAACCAATATCTGAATTGATGATTTTTTCTTAGTAGGATAACTCAAAAGGGGGAAAACCAGTATCTTTGAAAAGCTGGCAGGTGAAAATAAACCTGGTTTGAATATGTCCAGTATCTGTAATCTTGACTGGATTTGGCAATTAATTAGGAGGTGTGTATTGTGTGCCACTGCTGCTGTCCTGTGTAATGCTGGGGTGGAGCCATGAATAGTTTTGAGAAAAATGGTGATGTTTTGGTTGCAGGATGGAATGCTAAAGGTTGTAGAGCTTCATTTGCTGTTATTCAGGAGGACAGATCTCTGGAAGCCTGGTGCTTTGTTCTGTGCTGCTCAGCATTCCCAATAACATGATGTATATATGAGGGGTTATTTTTTTTTTTATTTCTGTTTCAGAGTTCTGACTGTATTTCCTTTTTTTTTGTTTGTTTTGTTTTGTTTTGTTTATGTTTCTTTTTCTTAACAGAGAGAGCTCGATACCACAGCAACGATATTGGCGAACCGGCAAGATGAAAGTGAGCAGTCCAGGAAAAAACTTATTGAGCAAAGTCGTGAGTTCAAGAAAAACACTCCAGAGGTAAGGAGAGAAGCTATCCCAGTCTCTTACTATAGATAGTCTTAGTCATGTGCAAGTGATGATTTCTTCTTACTGGTTTATTTCTGTAATTTTCTTGTATGTATTGCCAGGTCCTTGTCTAAACTTGCTTATCTCTGATGTTCTTCTCATCAGACAGCTTTTGCATTCCGTAAATACTGAAATATGGATTGTTGTTTTTAGAGGAAGCATCAACAGCGGCCTTCAAACAGGATTGCTCTAAATTATATAATAATGTAAAACCTGGAGAATTGCAAAAAAAACCCATTGCCAATCCAAACTCTCCGAGCACTTGGATGTAGAAAGTGACATTTCACTGCCTAAATAAATCTATATCAAGGGCATAACTTCAAAGATGCTCATTTTTCCATCAAAAATCAAATTAAGTTTTGCTGTTGATTTCACTGGAAACACAAGGTCAAGGCTGAACCAAACTCCCCTGGGAGAATGTGCATGGAGCAGGTGTGGGGTAAAACTTGCAGGGACCAATGGGCAGAGCTGGCAAAGGTGAATATTTTGTGTGAGAAGCTGGGAGTGTTTAAACTCTTCCTGTAAGCTTGTACAGCGTGTCTGTGCACAGGCATGTGCAGTTACCTCAAACCCACAGATAATCCCACTTTGTTGCCTCCTGAAAGCAGAGCAGTGCTTAGGGCTGGCTGGCTCCTCTGTTTGTTTTGTGGATTTGGGTATTTTTTCCCTGCTGATTGCCAGCAATCTGTTCATCCAGGAATGTTGTGGCGTTCCAAAGTCAGTTCCAGATAACTGATACGCCAGCACCAGCTCCTTCCAAGCCTCTTCCTGGGAGGGAAGCAGCAGGCAGCTCTCCTAACCTTTATTGCTGCTTCTCCAGTACCAGATGCTGCTCTGCGTCCTGTGGCTGCAGAGGGAGGGATACTGACCCAAAGAGGGGAAAGGGAATGTGGGAGCAGGAGTGACTCGTGGGGAAGAGGCAGTGTTGTTTAACTGGTGCCCTGAGGAGGCAGAAATCAATTCTTCTTAAAGAAAAAGTAGAATTTGGGGACTGCAGCTTTGAAGGAGCAGGACTTTTTAAAAGGATTAAAAGAATTTGAAGAGTGAGTTCAGGAGCTATGAGAGGGAGAGTTGATTCACTTTACAAACTATTGGGAAGAGAAGGAGGAAGGAGAGAAGGGAAAGAATATGGAGGGTATAGGAAATTGTACAGAATCGAAAAAATACATAGAATTCTGGGGCCACATTTTCAATTGTTTGCTAGAAGCTTAAGTTCATACTACAAAACCTAACTTGTTTCCTGCTGCCCTCCTTTTTTTCCTATAAGGAAAATGACAAATTCTTCAGAATGTGGCTGTAGCTGCCAGCTCCCATCTGATGGCATGTTACAGATTTCAGGAGATTTATTTAAGCCAGTTTTATTTTTGTGGAGCAGAAGGGGAGCAACAAACAAAAAGCCCCAAGACACTACACTTTTTGATTGCATTGGGAGAGCACCTTGGTAACTCAGTGGGAGAGGAATGTACAGAGGCAAATAGATCCTCTTGTAATTACTTTAAGAGATATAGTGGGAAATGATATGCAATTAGTCCTTCTGTAAGGAGGATACAGAAGTTAAATCATTTGATGGGAAGGTTTTATTAGCTTACAAAGTACAATTCTGTAGCCTCTATTCTCTTCCAGAATATGTGGGTTTTATTTATTCAGGGACTACATTCAAAACAACACTCTGAACATCCCCCATGTTTGAGGAAATTGGGATCTCTGCTACATTCTACATCCTCATCTTTTGTCCTGGGACCCCTATGGAACCATATTCCTTTATAAGTTTGCATGGATTTTTTTAGGTTCTTTCTTTGTCTGCCTTCTTTGCTGTGGTTCTTTTCTGCAGCTTTGTTTCTGAAGAACAACTTCTTCTTTCTCTGACAGAGAAGGAATGAAAATGGGATCAAAGAATTAGAAGAAAGTGTCTAAACTGTAGGAGTAGGCAGCTGTAGAGATGTAGTTTTTGCCCCAGGAGCATGGAGGGAGCTCAGATGTGGAAGGTCTGTCCTGTCCAAGGGATTTGGTGTGGTAGATGTGGGTGTCCAGCTATCCCTGCTGGAAAACTGCACTGGATTTCCTTCTCACACAGAACTTGAAGCTTGTGCAGTGTGTGTTCACCTTTTGTTGTTTTTTGCACTCCCAAAAAGCAGGGAGGTCTGTGAACATTTCTCAAAACTTCACCAGTTTTGGGAGACAGTTGGAAATCAGAAGTCAGGATGAGCAACTGTAGCTTTGTCTGGAAACTTCCCCAGGATAGGAAACATCCTTGAGATGGGCAGGGAATGCACAGGGAGCCACTGGCATCTCCAAACTGATACATTTATGTTCCTAAAACATCCACCGTGTTCTTTTTCATAACAAAAGAGTTCTGTGGTAGAAAACCAGCCTGGTTGCAGAATGTTCTTCAGATAGATAAATAACCCAGTGTACAGCTCAATTCAAATTTCCATGATGAAGTAACAACTTTCTTGGAATTAAAAAAAGAAACAAACCCACAAAGATGGAATTGTTAAATACAACAATCTGTTTCAGAATTGTACTTTCCATTTTGTGTTTCACCCTGCCTGCATCCCTGTCGGTACAGCCCTGGTTTAGGTTGTGCCAGCATCTCTTTTCCTCTGCCCTTGGCAGTCCCACCATAAATCAGGAGACAGGTGTGGATTGCCTTGACTTTCCTATTCATTGCTGCCTCTAGACTTTCCATAATATCTGCTTGAAAATTATCTCCTGTGCAGCAGAATAGGATTCAAACAATTACTAAAAAAGTTGAAGATACTTCTGTTTCTTTTGACTTTAAAAATTGTGACAGATCTACTTGGGTCATTTCTGCCTTCCTTGCAAATTATGAAATTGCTGCAAAAGCAATACAAAGTTTTCATGTTTAGAGGAATGACCCTAGGGCTTTTGGTATTTAAAAATGTTAAAATACTATTTCTGTCTTGGCATACTGGGAGATGACTCTGGGAAGAAGTATCTCATGTTTGGGAACTTAATGTGAACAGAAAATTCAGTGGTTGTGCAGAAACTTCTAGAAAGAGTTCTTAACTTGTTCTTGCAAAAATACTCACACCTTTCAGGAGGTCGTGTCAGTCCTGCTGCTCATAGATGTTTTGGAGTATTTTCAGTCTCAGTTTGTTTCCCCCTGAGCAGCTACTGTGGAAGGCTGAGACTGGTCAGGAGATTACTTGAAACATCAATTTTACATGACTGTTACTTGGAAGACATCTCAAAATATATCATGTGAATTGCCAGCCTGCATCAGATGATTATTTTCTTACAGTGACAAATCCTGAACTGTTGTGACCAACTGGGATATTTTTGGGGTATTTTAACCCCTGTGAAATTCTTGTTTTACTTAATTCTGTCCTCATATGCCAATTCTGGTGAAAAAGGGAATGTTTGAATGACCAGCTTTCAGAGTTGGGGTTTTTTAGTCTCTAAATAATTTCAGGTGCACAGGTTAATAATTTTTGGCATGAAGTGTAGATAGTTCCTAATGTTTGATAACTTTGCTTTTGTTTTTACCCAGATTCAGTAACCACTTTTTGCTTACCCATTTCTGTTTTAACCATTGAAAAGCTTATCTAATACTTCCACCTTTAAGCCTGTTTAACCTGTAACTCTCCATTGCTTTTCTCTATGATTTGGCCATGGAAGCCAGGTAATATTGAGCTGTGGGGGTTATTAATTACCAGGCTCACCTGAGCCAGGGGTCATTACACTGAGCACAAGACAAAAGACCAGCCTGGGAGGCCTGGGTCAGCTGCTCTTGGGAAATGAAATAAGCAACTAATTTTGTAGTGGGAGATCATGAGTTCTAGAAAATCAGGCAGATGAGAGGTGCCTGCATAAAGGACAGATTTAGAGGCAGGAGCTTGCCCTGTTCCTGTGGCCCCTTGTTTTTATCCTGATGGGTAAAATGGTAAATTGGATGGGTGACTCCTCACTGTTGTTGCCCTTTGCAGTTTCTGGGTTGTAAATGACCTCAATTGGTGAGATTGAGAAAGTGAGGATTACCTTTAAATGCCCAAATTCCCATCTGAATCCTGTAAAGCAGATTAAAGGTTTGATGGGCAGAGTTACAGAGGGATGTGGGAGAACCTCTAAGCACAGAAACGTTAATTCTCAAACAAAGATGTTCTGGAAAATGGAATGTGGGAAGGTACTAGAAAACAAAATAATACCTGAACACTGGCTGGGTGGAGGAGACAGCCTGCTGACCCCGAGCCCTTGGTTGATTTCAAATGAATATTTACCTGCCTACACCAAACCTGTTTTCCATCAGTGTCACCCAAACCATCCCTGTCCTCCCCATCCTGCTCCATCACAGTTCTGCAGTGCCCCAAAGAGAAGGAAAGACGCCTGTAAAATCTCTTACACAAGTAATAGTTTTATTCATCATGTTGCCTGTCAAGGTGATGCATATCTTTAAGATCCATGAGCTTGTAAAAAAAAATCATTATAATTGCAAGTCATAAGGATCTAAAGGAAATTAAGACAGTTATTATGGAAGGGCTTAGTTTTTCAAAGTGTAACATTCTTAAATTCTTTGTCTCCAATGTTTCTGGAATACTCTATTGAAATATCCAGTCTCTACAGCAAAAGATAATCAAATTAAGGGTAAAAAAAAAAAAAATCTGCTGCTTGAATTAGTTCTTGAAATGAGAGCAGGATCCTCAGAATTGTGGGTAGTGAATTGTGTTGATTCCCAGTGACGTTGCACAGTCAGCTTTGGTCTAGCCTGTGTGACAAAGTGGAAATAATAACAAAATCTACCGAAAACACACAGTGTGTCTGGGGATAATTGATGTTCTCAGAGTCGGTGTACAGAGGGGTGAATATTGATTTGCTGCCATCTACAGCTGGGTTGTTCCACTCCTTTTATTGTTTTCTTTTTTCCTTCCCCCCACCCCCCTTTTTTTTTCCTTTTCCCACTTTCCCCTTCCTTTTCCCTCTTTTTTTCCTTTTTCCTCCTTTTTTTTCCCTTTCCCTCCCTCCTTTCTCTTTTTTTTTCTCCCTTTGATGAATACCTCTCCTTTAGGATAATATTTAGGTGCCATGTCCTACCTTCCCATGTTTTTATGCTTAAGAGGTTTGTTTGCCATATAAATGATTTTTATGATAATTTGTACTACATGGGCTTGGTATTTCAAAAGCTAAATGGAGAAGTATACTATTATTACTATTATTATGCGACTTTCTCAGAAAAGTAAAAAAAATCTATCTCCATATCATTAAATGTGATCTAAACACCAGTCTTTTGGAGTCAGAGGGGTTAAATCAGGTCTAACCTGATCCTGGATGGATTATTTAATTCATATTTCACTTCAGCATGTTCTCACTGGTGACAGGAAACCCATCAGAATTTCTGACATCTATTTCTATATTATTATCTCTTGCTGCCTTTTTACTGGAAGTCAGAGAACACTTAAACAGTTATAATTCACAGTTGTATTTTTCTAGGATTCTCCTAAAACTGACGTTCATTGACCACATTGACCATTCCCACCATACTCAGTAGACTTTATTAATTTATCTTTTTAAATAATTGTCTTTATTGTCTTAACTTGTGCTGTTCCCAGCAGGGCAGGGTGGCAGCAGAGGGTGGGCAGCAGAATCTGGGCAATTTATTTGGGAATAACATGGCCTGAGAAAGTCCTTTTACCAAATGAGGTCATATTTTGGGGATTACTGCTATGTAGGATTTCATAGTTCATGATTTTCAAACAGCATTCCTAAAGGTCTGAAACCCAGGAAAATAGTTCCCCTGACCTGCAGAAATCGTGAGTGTGCTGTGTGTTATTAGGCAGAGGAGTTTAATTTAAAGCATTTTTCTGAAACCACATGACCTAGGCCACTTTGAGTTACTGTTTCTGTCTCCATTTGCTTTCAAGATACCTGTAATCAGTTTTCTACAACACATTTATTTCAAAAGGCTTTTTGTAAATCTGAAAATACACAGGCAATGACTTTATTCAAGAGTTCCAAAAATATTCAAGAGGGGGACACATCTGATTCAACCAAACTCAGAGCAGTTGAACAAATTAATTCCTCTGAAGTCACTTGCTCTTAGTAATGTAGATTCATTTCATTTGAGCATTTTCCTGGTTGAGCATTCTTGAGAGCTGAAGAGCTCACTTTTCTTCTCCCAGCATTGGTTGCAGGTATTGTAGTTCAGTAATGCCAAGGGTGCAGCATTTTCCATTGCAGCAAAGGAGAAAAGGGGGTATTTTGGGTATTACTGTGGTTTACAAAGGGACACACTTGTAAGCAAATATTTACAAGTTAATCTCTCTTGTTAAGCCTTTGATGCTGCAGTGAGTTTCTGCTGTCACTGAGACTGAAAGAAGGCAAAGCAAACAGTTTGTTTTTCCCTGGTTGTTCTTGCCTTTGCTTGAACCTCGCAGGGCTGACCCAGTTGGAAAGTGGCCAGAGCAGGCAGTGGAGCAGGGGAAGGTTGGGGGCGAGGGCTGAAAGAGGAGAATGTTTTCAAGGTCAGAACTCAAGGAAAAAAGCTGAATCTGACAGAGCATTTGTCATCCTTCCTCCTGCAGAATGGTTGTACTTTATGTAGTGTGCATTAAGATACAATGTGATTTATTGATGTATCATTGACTGGCTTTTAAGGGGAAATATTGTCATTTTTTTAGCTGAAATAGCTGAGATTTTTCTCACTGTGGTATCAACAATTACCAGCCATTCTTACATTCTGTTTTATGGCACTTTTAAAGGTAAGTGTAAAACTTGGAATTTGTATGGCGATCACTCTCCAAGCAAGTCTGAAGTTCAGTTCCTTAATTTACTCTGAACAACAGTTTGACTTTTTTTCAAGAGTTATAACAATAACAGGCATCAATATCCCTGCTCTTCGTTCCTATGTGTATTTACCAAGCGAAGAAATAATTAAACATCTTTAATTAGTCTTTTTCCTTTTTTACTTTGTGAACAAACATTCTGTAAGCCTCAGCTCATCTGCTGGATCACCTCAAAGTCACTCAGGTGTAATTAAAGGAACACGTTGTTCTCATTAAAGTTAGGATGTTGTCACAAACAACTCTTTCAACAGGAGTTGCCAGTTACGAGAGATTCTTGTCACTGCTCTGACAGTGGATAAGTGAACAGTTGGATCTGCTTGAAAGAGAAGCAGAAACTATTAATATGTGGAGTAAAAATACGCACAAACCAAATGCCCGAGGTACAAATGACAGTTTGAAGCTTTTCTATTAAAAACCCTCCCAAATACCTCAATTTTCTGCAGGGCTACTCTGTTGTGGTCAGTTTTGGATGAAGTCTTGATTCTTAGGGGGATAAATGTCTGTAAAATGCTCTTAAAACCTATTTTCTTCCAGGAATTTTTAGTGTGTTTTGCTTGCTTAAAACAAAAAAATGCTTCCTGGTAACAATTTTAAAGTAAATTAAATGACAGATGAGAATTAGAGCAGTTGAGAGTAATTTTTATTTTGGAATTCTTTTTGCATTAACACATCTGCAGTGTTGATGAATATATGGAAAAATGAAATTGTGCTTCTATCCTGCCGTGTCTCCAGTGTGACAATAAATCACCTTTTTTTCCTTTTAAAACGTCTGGCCTTGTAATTTATGTTTGCATAACCCATTACTAAATTCATAGTAGGTGTTTTAGTTGGCAGGCACAATTCCAGGGATTCAGTGGACCTATTTTAATACGGAGCTTTTGTTACTGTTCATAATTATGTGTAGAAATATATGTATTTTCTTAATTATAAAAAGCCCAGCCTGCTTTAACTTTGGATCTCCTCTCACTTCCTCCACACAAATAGTGCTTTAAAGCTTTGAAAGAATTAGTGCTTTTTTGACTTGAGAAAAGAAATGGATTTACCAGGCTGAAGGGGTTTTTTTTCCAGTTTTGAAAAAACAAAACCCCAAAAAAGTAATAAAGTACAAAAAGCAAAGTTGTGATGCATCCCTGGTGCTGTTTAGAATTTTTGAGGATTCTTTTTATTTTACAGCCCAGTTGTAAATATTTAGGGCAGCATCAAGACAGTATGCAAATAAAAGAAGTTTTATTAATAACCATTATCTGGCCTCTGGTAATAAATATGTATGACTCACATAGGAATCAACCCGCCCAATAAATATAAAAGCCATACAAAACCATTAACAATTTTTAATGGACTTGCAGATGGAATAATTTAATGCAACTGTAGTTACTCAGGTTCCAACTCCTGTAACTATTCCTCATCTGCTTGAAAGCTTTCATCTGAAATACATTGCCACCATTCAGGATTCCACCTTGTCTCTGTTTAAAACCATAAAGCTGTGGTTTCACAGTTTTTGAAGCACTAATGCTTATTTATGGTCAGAGTTTTGCACTTTTTAAGTACAGAGGTGGTTATTTATCTATTGAACGTACACTGACTTTTTAAGAAGGAAGTTTTTCTTCAGAAGCAGCAGCACTAGGGCAGTGTTCAGCAGGAAGGATGAGGAGCTGGGAATGAGCTCTGTGCTGGTCCTGGGGATGCCCTGGCACAGGATTGCCACTGGGACAGTGCCTGCAGCCAGCTGGGCAGACATCACCTAATTTATTCATTATTGTCACTCGGGGACACTGGGGTTGTGGTTTCCCCATCCCTGGAAGTGTCCAAGGCCAGGCTGGATGGGGCTTGGAGCAACCTGAGACAGTGGAAGGTGTCCTTGTCCCTGTGGAACTAGATGAGCTTCAAGGTCCCTTCCAGCCCAACCCATCCTATGATTCTGTGATTATTACTCATTAGGATTGAAGCTGTTGAAGGACCCAAACTTGGGACACTTCTGCCCCAAAATGGTTTTTTTGTGGTTCTCTGAAACAGAGAAAGCAATGAAAAGTGCTCAAGTTCGTAAATGAAAGCAATCTGTTTTGTGCAATTGGTGAGGTAGATACAGCATCATCACATCTCCTAAAAAGCTTCTGCTGTGGTTTTCTGTATGTTTTATTTCCTACAGGGTAAATAACAGTAATTCAAAGTATTTTGCAAAATATGTCAGGCTCGCCAGTGTGTGCGTGTGTGTGTGTGTGTGTGTGTGTGTGGGCACCAAGCACCTTTTAATAAAATGTTGCAAAAGAAGCTTGTGTTACTTGTGTTACTGGGCTGAATGCTGATGGATGGGCTGCTCTCTTGAGGAGAGGCACCTGTAAACATTGTGCCGTTTCAAAGCTGGTTTTAATGGCTTTCATTCGGTGCGAGATGGTGCTGGGAGTGCTTTTAAAAACGCCCGAATGTGTTAAGACTTCTCAGTCCTGTTTGTCAGAAGCGATTTGAGCACTGAAGAGCCGAACTGTGCAGCACTTTCAGTGCACTTTAGGGCATGTCCACACCTGCAGTGGAGCTTTGCTAAGGCTGCTGGTATGGCCATGGCTTTCAAAGGCAGCTTTAATGCGTTCCTTGGCTCGCAGCAGCGGGCGGCTCCTTTCAAGCTGGCTCGGCCTGGCTCTGGGGACTGTGCTGTACTGAGTTCCCAGTGCCACATCTCCCAAGCCTTAATCAGACAAATTAACCTGTTGCTGATTATCCCCTTTGCCTCTAAGTCCCGCTGATGAGGCACTGAAGAACTGGGATGGGTCAATCAGCAGCACTCGATGAAAGCAAGAAGCCAGAGGTGGGCTTGGGGCTGCACTCACCTGCCCTGCCTCCAATGCCTGAATACTTCGCTATCTGGAAACACTATCCCTTGCTCCTTCGGAAACTCTATCCATTGCTCCTGGTGAAAGTATATCCATTCTTTATAGGAAACTATCCATTGCTTTATGGAAAACTATCCATTACTCTGTGGGAAACTATCTACTGCTCCCTGCACAAGCTTTTCAGAGCCTCCCTGGGCTGGGCAGTGCTCAGCTGGAGGAACTGGGATCAGATTTGCAAATCACTTTGGAGAAATCCACTCTTGCTTTCTAGCAAAAATCAACCGTGCACGTGGTTCCAGTGAGCGGCCAGTGGTCTTGATGACAGGCAGCATGTGTGAGATTAGAAGGAAGAAAACCACCCAGGTTCACTTCCATGCTGATGTGATGCTGATCAGTCATATCATCACTCATGTGAATGCTGAAACTCAGCTTAAAACCAAGAGTTGAGTGTGGAAAGCAGCACTCCAATGTGTGTTACACCTTTAAACCCCGGCATTGCAAAGTATACGTGTTGCTGCCCACGGTGCACTTGGTTCATCCATGCAGGTAAAATAAGGGCAGCAATAAAGAAATGAAGTGCTGCTTTGTTAGCAAAGGGAAGACATTATTAGTCTAAAAAAAACTAAAAAAAAGTCTAAAATTAGTCTAAAAAAAAGATTTAAACAACATCAGCTAACTGGTTGAAGTAGTTCTTCAATTGATGCTTGAAAAAGCAGTACATATAGAATGTTCTTTCAGTCAGTCACAGGAAAAGGCATATATTAAGCTCACCTGTTGAGAGGATTATCTCTGCTAAACACACTCATTTTACTTGAGACCAAAATAGATCCTTAAAAAATTAATACTGAAATAGGTTTACAGCCGATAGAGAGATTTCCTTCAGACCTGTTTTGTGGTGTGCTCATCTGCTTTTTCAGGAGTTTTAAGCATTGAAGGAATGAAGTCAAAGCTGCTGCTTGTCTTTGAAATGGATGCCTCTTTGATAAGCCTCTGATCTCTGTACCCAGAGTTGTAGTAGCAGATTCAAACACTGATTGTAAAATTGGGAGACTAAAATGTAGCCACGACAGCTTCAAACACTCTCTCTCTCTGTCAGATTCAATGCACAGGACATTGCCAGGAGTTAAAACGATGCAAAATTAAAGTAGCCTACTAAATTTACCTGCCATGGAGAATCCACAAAAGAGCTGCCACTTCTAATCCTCCAATTCGTTTCAAATTATTATTTTTTCAAATTGGACTCCCTGATCTCTTCAGCTCAAGCTGTTGTAGAGATTTGAAGAGCTGTCTCTTCTTGTCAGATCACTGGTTTAATAATAATAATATCTTACGTTTATATAGTCCTTTTCATCCTGCAGCTTCCCAAAGTGCTTTACAAGCTTTCTATACACAAAATCATGCAACCACCTCTTGGGTGGCTGCTGCTCATCAGCTGCAGAAGTGTCTGGCAGCTCGTTACCCTCCTTCCTCGCTCATCTGACAGCACCAGGGAGGGGTAAAAGACATGGAGATGATCCCAGTCCATCCCAAGGGGATGAGAACCACTGCTGGGATGTTCTGCCCACCCCAAAACTGGAGACACAGTAAAGAACAACCATCACTACGGTCTTGCTGGTTTGTTTTCTGATTATATTTTTAATTCATTGTACTCAGAGTCTGAAAAATCCCTCGGTCTCTGGAATTTGAGGGAGCAAGAGGAGTAACTTTGGACCACTCCTTTCAAAAGTGTACATGGGAAAGTGCAGGTGCCTTGAATATGAAGCAGTTATTTAAAAAAAAGAGTCCAGAGCTCTACCCAGATGTTCTTACTCATCTGTTTTCATTGGAGACTGATGGAGAGCTGTTCTGACCTGTCAGCAAGTTCCTTCAATGGTTTCTTTAAACCTCCAGAACCTGGGGGTGATGGTGCACAACAGATTTTTGTCAAATTAGTTCTAACTCTTGAGGTAATGATTCCTGGGAGGGAAGAGGCATTGAAGTGGCATGAGGCTGCTCATTAGTGGAGGAGGCACAAAATGAGTGCAGCCACTCTGCATTGGTTCTCCAAGGGAAAAAGGCCAAGAACACATTGATGGAGGTTTAGACACAATTAATATAATGAGACCAGTTTTCTGTAATGATTGATCTGGCTTATTTTTTTATTTCCTTTAGTACTTCTTGGTTTGGCTTCAAGTGTGCCCTTCCCCAGACTGCTGGTGCTGAAAGGTATATTAAAAACAAACAAAAAAAAAGTCAGGGACAGCTAAACTTAAGAGTCACTGACACATCTGCAGAACATTCTGCTGTGCTGTGCTCATCTGAATTTGGATCATGTCCAACCTCATAACTTTTTCAAAGTATCCTGAATTTTGTGTTCTAGATACCATTAGAGACCATTTACTGTGTCCAGATTGACTTCAAATAATCCTGCCTTCTTCCTTACCCACCCTTTGGGGGTGGAGAGGATGCTAAAGAGGAAGGCTCCTCTTCTGCCTGGAGGGAAGGGGTTTAACTTCAATGGTTTGGAGCCAGGAAGAGGGAAAGCCGGAGAAATAGACATGGTCTCAGAGGCCTTAAATATGTGAAAAAATAGAAAGTGTACATCCATAGACACTAATGCTAATGGACACTTATCCTGTCTCTGGCTGTAAATTATTGAGATCCTGCTTCCATCTGGTAATGCAACTTAATCAGAATCAGTTTTACTGCTCTGACCCCATAGGGAACCTTCTAATTTCATTTTATTGTACATTTTGTCTAGTCACTGTACTAGGAAGATTTGTATCCAGTCTCCTGGTGAATTTTGAAGTTACATGCTGTTGTATTTACCTAAAAACACTGGAATCAGGAGGCTGCAGTTCAGTGCCATAGCTTTTTTCTTGCAGTCCTTCAGCTGATGGTCAGTTGAGAGGACACAAGGTGCCCAGCAGTTTGCAGTCCTGCAGTCTGTTCTGGGCTGGGGTGATTAAAACCACCCCAATGCCATGAGCAGAATTCCCCAAGGCAGCCCACTGCTGGGCTGTCCTGTGCAGAGAACCTCTCTCTACAACTCCTGTAGCCCTTTCAAGTTGCAGCTTTTGCTTTTCTCTCTCTGTAAATATGATGCCTGTGGTGTTGCTCGTTGCCTCCTCACAGCCTCAGTGCTGGATTTGGATTTTTCCAGTCTCCCCAAGGGCAACAGCAGCTTTGTAGGCAGGAAACCTGGAAATCAGCTGTACAACTGCTTTACACATGTGCATGGAAGATGAACATCAGTTATTCGGGTATCCAAAGGCATGATGGTGGCACAGCATTTTATGGCTCCCATGGAGGATTCTTCCAAGGCTGTGCAGCATGGAATGGTATGAGATCTCACCTTGCCCATCCAAATGCTGCCTCTGCCAGCAGGAGGTGGCACTCCAGCTGTCTCTTGTTCCTCCATGAAGGACAGTCACCAATTTCGTGCTGTGCCAGCTGCAACACAACTTCTACCTTCGTATAATACAGATGGCAAGGGAAGGATTTCCATGTCAGGTAGAAGCTGAAGGGTTGACGCTGGTACAGGTCAGCATCCTTCCTGCTGCTGAGCTAGGAGACACAACATCTGTGTGCTTTCCAAGGACATTATTCCCTGCCCAGTGCTGGCAGCAGCATGGCACTGGTGCTGCAGAAGATGGGGTGTCCATCTCCCATGCTGACCACAAGGTGAGCGGCGCTCGTGCACCTTTCAGTTCACTAACTACCGTATTTTTATTCTCTCAGCCTAGTCTAGCAGGTTTCTTAAAGGGATTACACTCCCAAGCCTGGGATTTAAAGCTGGGTTTAATGAGTTTGATGAGCCTGTGTAGCAGACTTGCAGAGAAGCCTGTCTGTCTAAGTAGCATTTTTAATAGCGATTCCCCCTACTCCGGAGATTAGCAAGATTAGTGCGGGAGGACTTCTTCCCCATGGATGATGCCACATAAAGACAAGCTCTACTGATCACTGATAGTGTTTGCCAAAAAATGAGTGTCTTTACACTTAAAATAGTGGCTCTCTAGTGCTAGAGCCCTTTGTCCTGGGTCAGCACCGGGTGTGAGGGGTGCAGGGTGTGAGTGCCACGCCGTTGGATGCTCAGCTGTGTCTCCACAGGCTTTTACCCTCACCCCATCTGCTCTGGAGGATGCTGCTCGCAGATCTCCCAGAAGTGATAACTTGCTCTAAAAAAACCAAAACCCAGCCTTCAGGATTACTTATTAAAGAAAGTAATCTGTGAATTCATGTTGTTTCCTTAAATTTATGTTGGAATTCTCTAACTGTGAGTTGGCAAAAAGGCACTCGGATGTTCTCTGTGTATGTATTTGCATATATATATTTATGTGTATGTATGCACATTAAAAGTAGCTCTACTCAAAGAGGAAACTGGTGATAGTGTCTTAAAGCAGGTGGGCAACAGAGTCCCTCCAATGGACTGGGTTTTCCTCTGAATTCTGTCTCAACAATAGTGTTAGCACATTTTTAGATGTGTGAATACATATAAATAAGTCATAGAAAATAGCAACTGATAAGGAGTTTTTTATGTGAGCAATAACTGGGTAGAATATGTAAGGATAGATGGCAAATCTTACGGGGTGCTGACTCTTTAAAACCTATTGCTGGTCCAAAATGACATACTGCTGTTCTGTTTTCCAAATCAGTGTAATTATGGAGCAAGGAAAAAAAGATTTTTGCATACCTTTAAATTTCTTTTTAAAATACAAGATGAAGGAGACAACATTTTTTGTCTGCGAGCTTTTGAAATATTAGCAGTATTTTGGGGAGATAAATTAGTTGGTAGAGTGCATATTGTTGGACTGCTGTTCAGCAACAGCTTTTGGTGGGTATGAGGATTTTGATAAATCTGATAACACACTCATTTTTGTGACCTTAAAACAGGGATTATCCAGTCACAAACCCTGGATGAAAAATGTGGATAACTTTTCCAAAAGTCCTTTTTATTACTGCACAAAGTTCTTAGGCACATTCTGTTTCTCTTTTTTTTTTAAATACCTTCCTGCTTCAGAACACAGACGAGAGACAGGTGATATTTTGGGGGATTAGGGGGCATTGTTGTCTGTTTTCTGCACTTACTTAAATTAAGCAATCCTTAGAGGGTAGCCTTTTAAAACACACCCCTACTTTATACCTGTACATATGAGCCTGGAAAAAGGGGATGGGGACAGCAACCTGAAAAAAAAGAAGATCACATTTGAGCACTTGTAAGTTGTGTTTTCCCAGTGATAGTTCTTTGATGGTTTGTGTTATTTTCAGCTCTGTAAAAGAGGGTGAAAAAGTGGGGATTTTCCCCTGTTGATACAAGTAAGTGCAAAATGCTTGGCATCATCTGCAGCATCATCTGCAGCATTTAAGGATAAGCAGATACTTAAGTGCCAGCAGCATCTCCAGGTTTCTTTCATCCCTCAGCAATGATCTGAAGGAAGAGAACAAGGCTTACAAGTCCTGACTTGCTGCTGCCAAATAGGAAAGGCTATAATTGAAACTTTGGCATTAGCTGCTTGTCCCTTTCATAAGTCTTTGCTTTGTACCTTGCAGGATTAAAAAAATTGGAAATGAAATACAATCAGGTGTAAATGATGTTATATAAAATCTTATTGCCAAATCTCTGCTGTTAAGAAATGAAGTATTTTTTTATTGAAATGAATAATTTAATTTTACCAGTGTACTGATTTTTTTCTTGCTCCCAGAGTAGGAAAATTGGCAATTAGTATTCCAATAACCCAGTCGTATGGAAAGATTTGCCTGTTGTTAGATATGTTATAATTTATGTATTACATAAAACCTAGTGTGTTCCATGCTTTAATATTGTTCAATCATTTAAAATTTGTGCCAGGAACCAGAATCTAATGTTGGAATTAAAGTTCAGAACATTCAACAGCTGCATTTGTTGACTACAGAAGATAATGAAGGGATGACTGGTAGATACGTTGTGCTTGAACCATCCTGGGTTTTAATTCAATTATTTAAAACCCTTGGACACAGCATGGAAGTGTCTGTTAGTAAAACTTGCACGTTTTCTCCTGTGTTGACTAATAAAAACTACAAGATTGTCTTGAAAATGTCAGTGAAACCTGGGTTCTCAATGCAAGGAGGTGTATTTGCAGCTACTCTGCTGCTGCTCCCCTTCCCCCCCTGTCCCCCCCCCCTTGTTGTTTAGGAACAAATCCTGTGTTTGCAGTAGGGATTTTATACAGTGATCTGCAATCACTGTGGTGCCAGCAGCAGAATGGTGTTTGTTTAATAAAAGTTTGAGTAAAAAGAACCTTGGTGTTTGGTCTCCAGTGCAGTCACTTTATGAGCTGAACATTCTGGAGCCAAAATAAGAGAAAGGTATTTAAATCTTTGAAACAGAACTATTTCTGAGCGTTCTAGTGGCTTTTCTTAATATCTGTGGGTGGATTTAAAAAAGAAAAAAAAAAGGTGCTTAGCAGATAAATATAATGAAATGTATCTTTTTAAAACCAGGGTCTTTCAGGTTGGGATCTTTGGTTAGATACTTTCCAAAGCTGGATGACTAAGTAAGAAAAGACAACTCCCAAAGCTCCTGGGTGGAGTTCCTAGACTGGTACCAGCAAATTCCCAGAAAGGAAAACAATTGCTCCTTAATTGGAATTCTTGTACCCAAAGATTATTCACTTATCAATACTCTAAAAATATCCTAAATAGTTTCCCAGAATTCTAAAGAACAGGAGTTGTTTTAACTGGGGCAGGTGTGTCGTGCTCCTTCAGCAATGGTACGTGTGTGTGCCCTATGATGCTTTTTTGTGTTTCTTTAGTATTTAAGAGCAGAAAGGAAGAAACAGAAAATTAAATTAGGTGTAGTACAACACGGACTGCTTCCTGTGAGGGAAGACTGGGAAAGGTCAAACAATCTAAAACTTCCATTTTTTCTTTTGAAAAAACTGTATATTTTTCTATTCTTTCCCTTTTTCGTGTTTCTGTTTGGTGTAGAATTGCATTTTGCAACACATTGAGATAACAAAACTACATTTTTCACTATGAGTAGCTTGACTTTCCTCAATAACTCTCGTGGAGTGTTGTGTCTTCTGCTGAGGTGGGGGGTAAATGCCAAAGTTTTATATACGATGTAACATAGTGAGTCTGTGTGAAGGAGAAGAGAGCAGTAGGTATTGCTTTAATATTTGTAAAATGCTTTGTAGATAAACACTTCCCAGATAGAACAGAATGTTGGAAACCTGTGGTCTTGCCATCAGTAAATCTTCAGGCTGTTAAAATTTCAGCTGCACCATTCTATTGTGTTTCTTACGCGTGAGCTAATCAGGAGGTGGTTCACGATAAGTTGGTGAGAACAGTGAAAACCAGGTTGTTCTCCACACATATCAGTTACTTTCTTCAAAATTAAATTCTTGGAGTTGATAATCTATAAAATCTGGAATTTATCAAAAATATTAAATCCTTTACATTGTGGGAAGCATCTTAATTACTTTGAGGAAACCTAGTTGTATAAATTTGGTATTTTGTTGTACAGAATTTGCTGCTTTGCTGTTTGCTTTGAATTTACTCTTTAAGCTTTTATATTAAAGACTGATGGTAGATTCTTGCCCACTTAACCTTGATTTGTTTCAAATCTGTCCTCAGTGATGCCAGTAACATGCTTTCTGTCCTGTATCCTCTGACACCTTCTTTTGGAGGAAGAAGTCACTGAATCTGTATCGTGAAAGTCTTGTTCGGAGTTTGAAAACTCTTCTCCTGGGACAACTGAATATTCTATGTTTATTCTGGTCCTTAGGTTGGACCTGGCAATACAGGAAACCAAGCCAGAGGCTGGAATTCCCAAAAAACTTCCCTGTGAAGGAGAAATGTTTAGCAGGAGCTGGAGTTTCCTGATTATTGAGCAGCAGGATGAGATGGCAGCAGGATCAATAGGGAACGTTCTGTGGGGAAGAATTCACACCCAGGACATTTCTGTGCCAGGGAAGTTCTGCCAGGGATGGCAGCACAAGTTCTGTATTATGTTGAAAGTTTATTGTCTGTGTTTACTGTCCTGTTAGAATTATTATAAGCTACAATCCGACATGTTTAGTTCTGGCATCTGGCACTGTGAGAGCCAGGTAGGAGCTCTCAGTCCAGCTTCTGCTGAGATGTCTTTTGTTCTGCTCTTCCTCTGTTGCTCAGGAGCAGGAAGGGTCAAAGAGGACTTTCTAAGAACCTCTCTGCAAGAACCACTGTCATTGCAAATAGGGATTGCAAATGCCTATAGGATAAAACTTTATTTGCTGACCATCAGTGGTAATTAACCCTTACCCTGGCAAAGACTGAAGCTCTGCTCAGCATCGATCAACCACAGCACTGAGTGCTGTGTAAACTAGCCAGTTCCAAGCAGAGATTTCCAAGGATGTGGAATTCTTCATGGCTTGCAGGACAAGATAATACCTTCTCTCTTAAGAATGGTGAGTGAGGCTGAGGAGAGTTTTTAGAACCAATTAGACCCAAAAAATCTGTTTCTCAGGGAAGTGGAGTGCTTCCTCCTGGCCTGGTCTCTCTTTATTTGACCATCTCTTTCCTCAGCTCTTCAGTGATTCCAGCTAATCAGATCAGTATCATCATGAGTCTCTTACAGGTTTGTCTCTTACCAGAGATTCAACAGCTTAGGCATTTTTTTTTTGTTGGCAAGATTAACGATGATGTTTTCTTTCCATGGAGATGGTTAAAGTTTTAGTATTGTTTTTGTCAGGTCGGTAGTTCTGAGTAATTTTGGTGGCTTATTTATACAAGAAGTTAGTTTATATACTCCAGCTTGTACTTACTCTGGCTGGTTCTCTTAAATCCATGTAAAGTAGCAAAGTAGAAATGTACAGTAGAGGAAAAACTGGAAGAACAAACCTCTGGGTAGAACCCATGTGCTGGTTTAAACAGATCCAGCTGCAGTGCTGCTACAGGAGATGGTCTCACCCTGCACTGCCCACGTACTCTTAGCCCCTCGCTTGTGGATAGTTTTATATCTGTTTGTGCTTAAAAGTCGAGTATTTATTTAAAGACTGGCAAAGTGATCCGTAATCCCTACGTGGGATTATTCGCACGTGCTTGTGTAACATGTTTCTCAAGAGCCAGATCCTGCAGGATAAAACTCCCTATAAAAATTGAACAGAAGTACTTTCAGTAGAGTTCCTGAGCTGTGATGGTTTCTCCCCTTGCATGAGGGCATAGTCACTGTCTTTAATCCTTCTTTTCTTCATCTGAGGAGACCAATTCTCTGTGGTTGCATTGGAAAGCTCAGCAAAGCTCACAGCTTCTCCTTTCCCCTAATTTGACCCCAACTGCAGAAAGTTGCCTGAAGTTCTTGCTTTTCTCATCGACTGAAGTGAGCAGGTCCTAACAGGATTCTTGAATTTCACCAACTGCCTTATTTTGGGTTGGCTCCATCTTATCATGTGTAAGCCTGTTATTGGCCGCCAAGCTGGAAGTGCAGTATTCCCCAAGCAGAGGTATTTGGGAAAGGTTCTCATGAAAGACCTGTCTTGAAGTTCCAGTTGACCAAAATGACTTTTCATGGGAAGATGTTCTGATAAAGTTTTAGCTGGGAATGGTTGCTGCCAGACAACTCATCCCACAGTGAAGGAAATTAACTGAGAAGAGGCCTGAGTTGAGGATCTGAATTTCCTGAAGATTTGGGCCAGGATCCCTTTGCTGAAGGGATGCTGTGGAATTAAACAAGAGCCATCCATGCCCTGCACAAAGGGTTTAACTCTGATCCACTGAGGTGGTTTCCACTGTAAAAGCTTTTCCACTTGCAGTGCAAAGAGAGATTTTGGCTTTAAGGTGAACATCTTCTCCTGAATTACAGCTTAAGTTATGAAGGCTTTCTTGGACTCTTTCAGAAAGTCAGTCTAATCCTGAAAACACAAGGATTTGTGATTAAACCCATTTGATTTGTGGCAGTGACCAGTCAGGCGTTGGCTTCCACCTCTCCTTCCTTGTACTTCACCCAGTTATGATGGCTGGCAGAGTGTTGGTCATTTCCTTTATTCTGTTTTTCCTTTTTAATTCCGAAAGGTTTTGTGGGAAGGGGAAACTGCCATGTGGCTGTGCCCCAGAGCACACAGCAATGCTTTGCAGAAAATGTGGGAGACAGAAAAGTGGTACCTGATGGTGTCACCTTGTCCTCTGTTGTGGTAAAGACCACGAAGGGAAGTGCTTGAGAGTCCTGGCCCCCCACCTCAGGTGAGACTCCTGGAGCACACAGGCTCTTTGAATCAAAGAACAGGAACAAAGATGAAGAAATTCCAGAGCAATTAACTTGTTGTGCAATATTTAAATTCTTTTTAATCATAGTTTTACCTCCAATTATAATTTAAGATATATCATGTAATCACTAGTAATACAAAATGAAAATGGAAAGGGCATGTTCTTTCTTCTGAACATTCTCCATATAATAATCAGCTAATAACTCTGTCTGCTTTAATTCAAAAAGTTCCACTCGCTCAGTTTTTAAGTTGGCAGGCTGCTTTTTAATTCTTCTCTTCTAATTTGTTGCAACATGTATGAAATACACAGGTTAATTTGAGTAAATACAGTGAAGTTAATAAAAGGAAATGATTACAGAAGGAACCCAAGAGGGGAGCTGGATATCGCTCAGGAAGGCACTGTGTAGCTCTGCCAAATTAATTAAATACTACTGGTTAAAATCAAGGCTTAGTGATAAGAATCTTGTTGAATTTGGGCTACAAGCAACTTGTTTTAATGGGTGAAATGATGACCCTTTTTTATTTCCTGACAGGTTGAGTATTCTCCTCCCTCCTGTCACTTTTAACTCCGAATTTCCTTGTGGGTTTCCTGTAATGGGCCGAGCAGGAAAGTTCTGCTGCCTCTCTCACATAATTCCTGGAGGTCGTTGCTCCGTGGTGTCCCTGCGTCACTGGGAAGTGTCCCCGCTCCCTCCAGAGCTATAATTAACTCGCTGGAGCGCTCGGCTTGGCGCCAGGAAATCAACCCCAATTACTGTATCCCCTTGTCACTAATGCCACTTCACAGCTCCCACTAATTTGAGGTGGCAAGTCCCAACTTCCCGTAGCAAAATCGTCATTTTTGTGCCATTTTTCTCCTTCGTATTCTGTTACTTCTGTTTTGCATTCTGTTAGTTTGGCTCCACTAAGTTGCCATTGTAAGAAGAGCCACGGATCATCCCAGAAAATTCTCGTCAGATAATTGCAGTTATACCATATAATCAGAGGTGGTCTGGAGTTGTGCTTGGTTGTAATATAGTTTAACACAGATCAAAGGGGGGCAAAACCCAAAAAGATGATCTGTAGATTGATCAAAACTGTGTCTGCATTTAAATGAAGAGTCTTACTGGGGGATTAAATCAGTGCTGCAAACTAAAATATCTTCAGAAATCCCAGCTTTTTCTTCTTTCCCATCACTTGGCTTATGGGACCTTTCAGACTGTTGCATTTGCTGTCCTGGCAGTAGCTGGTTCTAAACAAATACCTGGTTCCATATTTAAATAGTTCATTTCTTTTTCTGGGTTCTCTTGAATCAGTTTTCTCAAACATTCCACAACCAAATTCAGGGAGTTACAGGCAGCTGAGACAAGAAATTACTGAGTTAATCTACATGACAGCATAATGCATTTCAAATTATTTCTCATCTTTCAGTGTTGTAGTACAGGTGGCAGAGGTACAGTAACCTCTGGCATTTTCCCATCCAGAGGATGGGATCTGCAGTTGTTGGATGTGCTCTGAGACTCCTTGACTGGGATGAAGGCTCTAACAGGAGGTATTTCCTTGCTCTGGGCATCTGAGATCCTGCCCAACCAATCTGATCCAGCTTTTATCCTTGAGTATTCAGCTAATGTGATTATCTCTTCCTAAACTTGTTTCACTGCCATAATGAGTTCCTGGTTTGTCACCTATTAATAATCTGATATGGAGAACTGAATTAATGTGTTCCCCTGTATTTCTCCAAACATTTGCTCCAGGGCCAGATCATTGGGTATTTTAATTCAGTGGTAGATAGTGGGTTTGACAAGAAGATTGGTTAAGTTGGGAGTTCATTGAAATGTATTTGCTGATGGGTTTTTATAGTTGTTGCTTTACTTTGAGTTCCCAAGTAACATCCTTAGGATTAATATTTTGGTTTGATTCCAGCTGCAAAAAATGAATTTTGTACTTTGATTATGACTTACAACTGTCATTAATGAAACTGCCATAACTACTGTAACTACCATGGATCTTCACTCCATGTGTCCGTAGCCAGAGTTGATGAATTCCATGGGCATGAAATGCAAAGTTCTTACTCTGCAAAACTTTCCAAAATTAAATATTTGCACTTTTCTTGATTGGCACAACAGCAATACCCTATAAAGAAATAGTCTTTATATATACACACACACACACATATATATATAAATACACCCACCCCCTTTACACCTCCTCCTGCCCATGCCCAAGGAGGCAGCAATGTGGCACCAGTATAGATTTTTTTTCTGGGAAGTGGCATTCTGCAATTTTTGCCTTCCATGACTCAGAGTAATTTCTTGTTGCAAAGCCCCAGTTCCTTCCAAGCAGATTTAGACCAGTGCTGTCAAAGATCTGTGTTTAAATGGGATTGCAGTACTGGGGGTGATCAGCCTCACTAAAGCTAACTCAGAGCCCAAACTGGCCATGGCCACTGGTGCATTTGCTTTGTTAGCAAAGTATTTTTGGGGTATATCGTTAAAAATAAAGTTCATTCTGCAGGAAGTATTCTCAAGTAATATTTCCACATCCCTCTGTCCTTTTAATGCAGCAACTGTAATGTTAAGCATCTTCCTCTTTTGCTACTAATAAAATTTACCAGTTTCTTCATAATTTTGTTCTCATTGACCAGATTCATCTTTCTCACTGGTAAGACTAGGAATAGGAAGATTGTACCCAACTTTCAGAATATATATATATAATATATACAAAATAGCCTTTTGAGCTTCATGGATCTGCAAGATCCTGAGATGACCTATCAGAAGATGATTTTTCCCCACTGCAACCTTGCCCAGCAGCTGCCTTGAAGGAAGGCATTTGCTTATTTGGGTTGAAAGCTGGGAACACGGGTGCTGGAGCTCCTGCAGGGGAGAATTGCTGCTCCCCGCAGAGCCGTGGCCTGAGAACACCAGAGTGTCACACACTCATTCAAACAGCAGCAGCATTTCATAGCAGCTGCCTGCTGGAAGGGGCAGGATTGAAAATGTGGGATAACTTCCAAAGTGCTGCCTCTCTGTACTGTTTTCTTTGTGACCTCATTTTAATGATGTCTGAGGATGGATGGCTTTTATTTGGAAGGAAATTTTTGCAGGAGCTGTAGAAACAATAGTAAGTATACATAAAATCCCGAGGTGGTTTTGAGTTGAGGGTGGTGTCTTGGATATTAAAGAGTGCTGTAGATAAATAACATTTGAATGAAGAGGTTGTGGAGTCTCCCTCACTGGAGCTATTTAAGAACCATCTGTACGCAATCCTGTGCCATATGCTCTGGGATGACTCTGCTGCACCAGATGACCCAGTGAGGTCCCTTTCACCCTGACCCATTCTGTGGGGACAGAAATCACTTCTCTTCAATTTTAGTGTCTCTTGAATAATGATCTTACTCAGTGCCTCACACTCCAGACCATCTTAAACTCCAACACAGTTGTATCCCATTGGAAAACAATGCAAGTTCAGAGATCTGTTTGAGGTCCTGGCAGTAGCTTGGTGACAATTCAGAGCAGAACTTGATGTTTTAAACAGTAATCCTGAGACTGGATAAGCTGATCAGAGCATGGTGCTGATAACATGGGTTTGATCCCTGTATGGGCAACACTGAAGAGTTGGGCCCAGTGATGGTTGTGGGTCCCTTCCGGCTCAGAATATTCCGTAATTGAAGCCACAGTTAGATCTGAGGGGTGTTAGTGGGGTGGGTGATGGCAAGGTGTGAAGCAGCTCCTCCTCAAGCTGTTAAAACAAGAGTGGGGTTTGTAGGTTCAGCGACATGATTGTGTTTGTCCCGTGCCCTGGTTTTGGCAGCCTGATGGCCCAGCTGGGGAGCAGGTGTGAGGCAGAATAAGTCCAGAAAAGTAATACAAGGGTGAGAACTGCCCGTGAGTCAGCAGGAGATGGAGCCCTGGGTGCTTGCAGGATATGGGTAACTCTGAGCCAGCAGGATTTAGGGATTAACACCGGCTCTGGTGCACAGCCCTGCTGCGTTGCAGGTGTGCTGTGACTGTGGACAAGGACAGCTTGATTTCATCTCGTTTTGGAAGAGAAGAGCAGGTCAGGTCTCCATGAGGGCCGTGGCTCTGCGTGGCAGCCCCTGGGGTGGTGGTTGCTACTTGTGGGTGTAAAAGGAGAGGAGCCACAGTTGGGATTTCAGTAGCGCAGCTTTTGCTTGTGAAAAGATTTGATGGTGAGAAGTTTCAAGTAGTTTTCCCTGATTGTGGTTTATTCCAAAAGTGAGTTTGGGTAGCTGCAATTTATTATGACTGCTGTTAAAAATCAATCTTATTTTTCAGCGTCCCAAATACCAGCTACAATGTAAAGCATACTTTTGGTCGGAATGGAGCTTCCCCCCACTGTGAGCAGGAGGGGAAAGGCCAGGTTGGATGGGGCTTGGAGCAGCCTGGGATGGTGGAAGGTGTCCTTGCCCATGGCAGGGGGATGGAACAAGATGGTCCCTTCCAACCCAAACCATCTGTGATTCTATGATTTTACTCTTCACAACAAATCTTGCTTTACTTTTTTAAAAAAGAAAAGATTGTTAGGGTGGTTTGGGGGGTTTTTTCCAGCCCCAGAGGAGATTTTTCAGAGCCAGGGCCAAATGCTAGAATAATACCACCAAGATTGATTCAGTACTGGGACTAGCATTCAGACTGGAAACTGGTCTGTCAGCTTTATCCCAGCTCATTTCGCTGGAATTGGAATGATCACTGTAATCCCTCATTTTAGCAAGGAAGACACGAACAGCATTGAACTGGGTTTTACTGTGTTTTACCATAAAATCAACCTGAAATAACTAAAATGGACTTTTGTCCACTTGTCTGTGGATTTGAACAGAGCTAGATAAAAGCTGTGTCCCGAAGTGGTTGTCCCTTTTGGAGGGACTGTCCTTCTCCTGCCCACACTGGTGCTCTGTTGAGAAGGGTTTTGCATCCTTCTAACAAAAAAAAATCAGGGGGAAGAGGTATTTGTGTGTGGAGAAATTGTGATAGTGTGCAACGCGACAAGAATAAAGTCTTGATCTTTCCTCTGAGACTGATTATGAAGAGGGTGGAGTTGGTTGCAGTTAATTTTATTGTGTTTTTACAAGTCATACTGGTTTTTTCCCTTCCCTGTTTGTTCTTACTTGATTTTTGGGAGGATTCAGTTTTTGCTGTTTTAATTAGTAGGGAAAATATCCTCCTTTTTAGTCTTGCCTCATGTGTTAGACCCATGTTCTGACATGGTGGAGCTTGTGGACCCTTTTAAGTACGGCTTCATTATTTATAAGGCATTAATCAGATTAATTTCGTAATAGTTTCCTGCTAATCCTGCCATTGTTCCTTAACTCAGAACTAACAAAAGCACAATTTTAATACCCTTTTAGTTGCTACAACATCCTTCTATTATTGGTTGTATTTTTATTAGAGAGTACTTTCAAACAGTTTCCTAAAATCTTAAAATGATTGAGCAACATCTTAAAATTGCAGCAGTTTTACTGCTAATAAAAGGACAATTTCTCAAGCAAATCCCCTTTTTATTAAAATCATGTTTCTTTGTCAGTTGAAATTTGTAGGAGTTTTCTTCTTTCTGTATAATCCCAGTCCTTGTGCCAACCAGATTTTTTTCTAGTAGTGATACTGAGGCTCCCTTAAAAGTGGGTTTCATGTGTGGAAAAGATCCTTTTAGTGATCGTGAGAGTATTTACAGTGGAAGTACTTAACACACTGACATGCAGCAATAAACACCAAAATCCTAATTACTTGCATATTATTTTGTTATTACTGAAGAAACCTGTGTTTGAACACCACTTCCTTTCTCAGTTTGCAAAGGGCCTCATTTCTAAGGTCTTTTAATGAGATTAATTATTTTTCTGCTTTCTTTTTCAGTTCTGTTTTATAAAGTATTTCTCTGTTATCTGATACTGAACTGTGCCATTCAGGAAATTTTGTGACATTATGCAGCTTAGAACTGAAACTTTACCTAGTGCTAAACATAGAAAAAAAATCCCAAACCCTGAAAGTTAAAAAAAGGAAGCCTTAAAAAAGGTTGTCTGATTACCTGCATAGATAACCATATTGATTTCATTCTCTTTTACCTGCTGTTCATCTCATCTTCAATAGCATTTTAAATACTCCAATAAAAATGTATATATAATTACACAGAGGCTATTATAACCAAAATGTAAAGGTCATCAAGCAGATTTCTGAATTGATGTCCCTAAAAAGTACATTATTTTTTCAATGATGATGAAAACTTATTCTTTCTGTACCAAAAAGGATGATGGGAACTGCTTCCATGCAGCTGAAGAAGAGACTTTCCCTCAATAGCTCCCCATGATAGGGTCATTGAGGTGTCAATTACATATTTTATATTTATAGAGCACTTTTCTTCAGGAAAGATTCCTAAGTGCCTCCCAGGTCCTACCACACGCACGGGAGATTAATGTATTATTTTGCCTTTTGAAATTGGAGTGGTTCAGAAATACGAGGTATGTTCTGTTAAATGGATCCTCTTTTCACAAAAAGACTGACTCAGATAGAAGGGGCTTGTAGGCATTCCTGGAGGTGTCACATGAGGTTTTTTCCTGGATTATGTATACTGGGATAATTTTCTTTCTGGGAAGGGGCTTCCCTGGAGCAATGACCCCACCTCTGATTTTATTCTTGATCCTGGTTAGTGAGACAATGAAAGTTTAGAAAGCACTCAGAACTGCTTTCATTAATAGCTTATCTCCTTTTAGAAATTGTATCTATATTCTACTTTGAAGCACCAAATGAAACATCATTTTACAATTCCATCATTGTAGGTCTCAAATTAGGGTGGGTTTAATTGCTTTGAAGGAGCTCCACAAAAATGGGCATGATATAAAGGAGGGGGGTTTTTTTCTGATTTTGGGGATAGACTTGTTATGTCAGCAGTAGTTACTGATCTGTTAGAGTTTGGTTTATGTGGAGCACCCACAGAAGAAGTGCTGATCTCTTGGAGTTAAATTTTCAGTGCCTTCAATGCCCAGCTTGGCTAAGACACATGGTTCGTTGTGGGGTTATTTTTTTCCCGAGCTTTTGCTCTCTAGAATCTTTGAATTTTATAAGTGAATGTGTCTTCAGCATCTCTCCTTGGCCATTAATTCATTGCCTAAAAAAGTTCTTTGCATGTTGCATTTTACATGGTCCAAAGTTGGAGATGTTCCTATTACAGGCTGGCTGTGTTGCGCTGGCAAGTAAAGCACTTCCCTACACACATGGAAGATGCATCTATTAATATTCCGTAAACCAGGTTTTTTTTTGTTCTTCAGGATCAAAGCTGGTATGTTAGCAAAAACTTCAAATTCCTGTCTTTTAACCTGCTGGTTAGTTTGTAGGTCTATCTATTCCTTCCTGCTTTATTGCAGCCAGCTACATGTGTCTCTCATGCTCGTTTTAAGATCACAAAGCAGCTGTTGTTACTCTGGCATTTAAAAGTGACTTGAACGTTTTTTTTTCTTGGAAGGAAAAAAGCAGGTAAATTAGTTTTCTTCACAGCATCATTAGCAGTACCACCAGAGGTGCTGAACAAGGTCCTGGAAAATGCAGAAAACCCAGTTAGCAAAGAGGTCTTGAGAGAAAGGAGGGAAGGCACGTAGTTCTGGGAGACTGTAATTAGGGCAGATTTTATAAATATTTTTGTGTTCCTAAAAATGCCAGCATGTATTATCTCAGTCAGTGATGACAATAACCAGCAGCAGGGGAGAGAGGAAGGGGAAGTGGAGAGAATTAATACACAGCCCAGTAACGTGGCCATTCCTCTTTTCATATGAGCGGCTGAACTAGAGCAGGACTAAAGAATCACAGCCTCTCTTTTTCCAACAAGAAGCTGGTAGGAAATTACAGCTTCAGATAGGAAGTCTCCAAAAGCCATGATGTCCTCAGATTTTCATGTTAAATCATGCTCAGAATTTTATAGTTTGGAGCAAGTTCTGTGCCAGAATCCCAAACGCTTCGTTGTGAAAGCAGCTTTGCAAAGTGAGAGAGAAGGACGGTCCCAGGTTCATTATGAGCCTGCTTTGTTTTTATGGCTTCATATGCTTTGGCTCAAAATGCACAAATCAAACAGGAGCTTCTTCTTGTCATTATACAGGTGCCTGAGTCAGCTTCTTGTTTAGTTTTTCACAGCCTTTTCAATTGTGCAATAAAATCATGTTAAAATGCATTTTAGTACTAAACACGTTGTTTCTCTAAAAGCTTCACTTCGGTTGTCTCTAAAATTATTCCATTTTCCATCCACACAACGAGAATTGTCTGCAGGAGGGGTTTATAGCCTGGCACCCAGATTTACTAAAGCAGGACACAAGGTGAATTCTGGCCATGCAGCTTCAGGTCAGATCAAGGTAACGAAAACAAAAAGTGACCAAAGGAGTCCTTTGTGCTGATACTGTTATTCCTAATGCTGGTCCTGGGAGATACGAACACTTACTGGAAAGGTCTAGGTTGGAAGCAAAGCAAAATGAGATTACTGCTGTTTAGGATGTCCCCAAATTCTTTGAGGAAATACATTAACCACACCAGAGTGGAAAACCGAGTTTTATGTAATGTAGAAGATTTGAGGTGTTTTTCTTCTACTACTTTAAAAAAACAGCACAAAACAACTACAAAAAACACCTTTTAAATAGACCTTGTATGGGTGAGTTTTTTTGTTTAAAAACAAACTTTCCTTTTGCCCTGAATGGAATATTCTAGAAAATGTGCCTAGAATTCAGTGCACCATTATATTAGTCTTGATTTTCTTCCTGTATGACTGAAGCAATTGTTTCAACTTTAATTCAGGTTTATTAAATGTAGAAAGTATCAAAGAAGCATGAAGCTTCCCACTCCTTAATGGCCTTGATTCCTGCCAAAAGTGCATTTTCTTCCACTGCATCTTCACCATACATGACTGCAGGTCCAAGCCCAAATTATTTGTTGCTTAGCTGAGAGCAAATAGGTTCAGGGAGTTTTCCCTGCCAGATTCAAAACATTAATGCTTTCAAAACAAATAAATTCACTTTTTCTTCCAATTAAAGAAAGAAGTCATTCCTGTTTGAGCAAGGCATGAGAAATTGCAACCCTCCCACCACAGTGATGAATTTTAGGACATAAAGCCTTCCTCCAAGCAACGTGAAATGCTTTTAAAATGGAGCATTTGGGAGAAAATAAATGAGCTTCATCTTGTGCTTGAGGAATTAACTTTCATTTTAGTGGTGGAAAGTGGAAACACCAATATAGGGAGTGAGTAGGAATCACGTAGAGAAAAGAGGACCTTGCTCTGTGATTCCAGATGTTTAAGCATTTCATTTCCTGTGGAGAGGGGAAGTCAGATTCATCCTTCTATTGGACTTTTCTGCAAGGCTTTTTAGCAAAGTCCAGAAAAAAGGTTCCTTTTCTCCATGCTCTGCCCATACCATGGAGAAGATGTTGCCACCTGCTTCTTTGGAGCAATCTCTTACATTTGAAATCCCATTTTCTCCATCATCTTCTCTTTCCCAAACCCTCATTCTTTTGATGATTTTAACCAGGGATTGTTTTGAAGCATCCTGTGCTTTGTTACTCAGTTCCTCCTGCAACACAGAGCTGCCCCTGTCCCTTCCTTGCCCGGCTTGTGCTCGTGCCAGGGAAGCTGGTTTGATTTTCCTGATTCCTGAGCAGGCTGAGCTGCACTCCTGCCTTGCCTTGCCTGCAGATGAAGCTTCCTGGGCCTCTCTCTGATCGTTTCCACTGCTCTGGAGGTTCTCAAATTGAGTGATATCACTTTTGAAATGCAATACCCAAAGCCAGCAAGGCCTCAGCTGGAAGATTCTGTCCGACACTCACTAGAGCAGAACAATTATTTCACATCTTATTGGCTTTCTGTGTGGGTTTGCTCTTCTCAGAACGGTATCTCCCTCCTTTGAAACAGAAGGACACTGTTGAGTCATGTTCAACTTGTGACCCAGCATTCTCCCTACTATTTTTTTTTTTTTTTTTGCAAAACTGCTGAGTACCCAGTTGCTCCTGCTCAAGTGCAGTCTTTTACATTAAACATTTCTATTAAATTTTGGGTTTCGGGGGGTTTTGTGGGTGTTGAGGTTTATGTTAATTTTTTCAATTTGTGAAGTTCCCTTGGAACTGTGATTGCATCATCTGTCCCTGTTGCTGTACACACCAGGCTCCTGTTCTCTTTAGATTAAATAACTTTTATCTGTTACAAGGTTATTGGGGACAGTGGGGTGGGGCAGATCCAGGCCAGACACTCGAAGAACTTCTCCCTACACATCACAGGGTTTAATAAACAACCACTGATAACTTCTCACTGGGTGCTGCTTTGTGGCTCATGGGTCCAGGGCAGGTTTCCTTACCTACCTGCAGTGTGAGCTGAGCAAGACTTCACTGAAGCCTCCCTCAATTCAAATTGTGGCATTTCCTGGTTTTTCCTCAGTCCTTCAAGCTCCTTAGATCTCAAAGAAGGAAATCAGTTGCTTTAACAAGTTGTTTTTGTGACAATTTAGAGCTACCGTGGGTTTTCCTCTACATGCATATAAGCAGGTGGTGATTTATGTTAATTTTTCCTTGATTTCTGAGGAGGTGTCCCTGTCCTCTGCTCCTTTTATTGCCACTTTAAAAATGTGCTGTATAGTCGGCCTTTTTTAGGTCCTTTTTAAGGTAACAGCAAATGTCTTGAATTATTTGCCAGTTTTTCAGCACACACAGTGACAAAACTTACGAAGCCAAGCCAGTCTGAAAATATCTAAACCGTTTAATTGACATCTTTGTAATCTGTTCCAGATAAAGTTTGAAACCCTCCCCTCTTCTCTCCTCATGTTATCTATCTGCTGACAGGCCTTGTAGTAAAAGCTGATGTAAAAAGACATCCCTTGTGCTCTTGATGTCCTTTTTCCACTGTATAATCTGCCAGGAGTCCCTTTGGTTGTCATTCCACCGTTCCTTTATTTATAAAATGTGTTTCTTGCTGCTGATTGGATTCTTGCTGGTTTTCTCCCATTCTGTGTTGGAACACTTCTGATTTCATTTCCAAATGTTTATGCTGTGTGTTTATACTTGCCTTTGGCAGTCTCACCCAAGTGTTTCATCCTTTTCATTTGAGGTCAGGGAAGAGCTTTGCTTTAGCCATTGGGCCCTTTCCACACTCCTCTTTGGGGTTTGGACCTGTGTCTTTAATTGCTGCTATTTAAGATTCTGCCAAGCTCTTGCTTAACTTTTGTCCCCCTTAGGTTTGTGTCCTCTCTCACTCAATCTACCAGTTTTGTGAATTTGTTACTCTGTTGTTTTGAGTTGTGTGTATCTCACAAAACCCTCTCCCTAATCTTCCTCATTTGGAGTTCAGAATAAATTCCCACTATAAAAGCTCCTATATTTCTTCTCTGCTTTTGGTTATGACTAGAGGCTTTTGTTTCCTACAGCTATCTAAATTTTGGAGTAAATTTTAAAAATCCTTGATGTGTGAAACAATCCTTTCCCTTTTTTTTGGCCCCTTTTTCCCCATGTCCATCTCATTGTGCATTTTGCACAAGGCATCCCCACTGTGAGCAGGATCCCGGGGCTCTGCTCGGCTGTGCTCAATACATGCCAGGAAACCTGAAAGCAGCAGTAACAAGGTGTGACAGAACTTGATTGCCCTGATTTTTACTCCTTAAAAATGTGCAGAGTCAAGTCTGTGGTGGTGCTACTGACACTGTGATTGGATTTACTGAGCTCACTGATGTAAATATGTCCTGACTGCATGTATTGCAGCCCTGGTTGGACTGTGGATGCGTTTGCATTTATTCAGGAGCTCGTTGATCATAATTAATGCAGACAAGGGGTAGGAGGGCAGAATCAATAACTTTCTGGGGAATGCTAGCAGTAGGTACTGTAAGGAAATGAAGTATCTTATTAAACTCGGATAACCAGACACGCTGACAATTCCTGAAGTATCATTTGCTGCCCAGTGCTTATGGGAAAGGTCCTGTTAGGAGGCACCTGCATAAGAAATTTGATAACCAGGTATCTCAAAGCTTGGAGGAGGTACCTGGAGGAAAAGCCCAGCTCTGAGAGCTGACAGTTCTCCCTGGGACAGTACCAGAGCAATTCCTTGAATTATAACACTCTGTTTTAACCCTGTGGCTGGTGCTTAACTCTGACTAATGAGCCTGAGCATCACTTGCCCTCAATAGCCCAATTTCTGACTGTTTGGGGATGTAGAACAGGAATATCTTCTGCCACTGGTGCTGCCCAGTTGTGTTGGGAAGCAGGTGGAGTTGACTGGTGTTGGTAGAAAAAACAGACTGTAAGAGTCTGAGCATCAGCCCCAAACCAGGATATTGCTGAAAATCCCTCCTCACCAGAACTCAGTCCTGCTGTGGTCAGCTGGGAGCCGTCAAAAACAGGAGTAGGGTATTTGGAAGGCAGCTTTCCACGTGTAAGGAAGTTTTAGTGTGCCCAGACACAGTGACCTGGGACAGACTGCAGGGCTAGGAGTGGAAGAGGGCAGTGAAAACTGAGCAGGAGGAGGAGGAGGAGGAGGAGGTGGCCATTTGCCAGGACACAGAAAAAGGATTAGGTTAAATGGTGATTTAAGGCGGGTGGAAATGACTGGAGACAATAGAAGGTATGCTGAAGTTAGGATGTGAGGTGAATTGGGGCATTTTATCAGGAGACATGAGAACTCTGTATGAACTTCATTGTTGTGCTCCAATTCTGACTTTACACTACTGGTTCCATCTTCATAAATAAAACCTTACAAGGAGCAGAAAGATGTTTTTATCTTAACCACAATGACAACTGTATTTTAATCATGCTGGGTTTTTTTCTTAGTGTTGGCATGATGGGTTTTATTGTGTGTGGAGTTGGGAGGAATTGTACGGAAATGTTGCATTAAGTAGATGAGGGGACCAATAGAGTCCACGGATTCACTGCTAACACTTGCAATAATTGTCCATTACTACTTCTTAAGAACAGCTCTCCTGCTCTTAGAATTGCCAGCATGGGGTCCTTAAGAACCCCATTTTGGGTGGAAGGAAACACAGTTGTAATCAAAACAATGATTACCATCGCCTTCATTTAAATGCAGAAGGAGAAACTAATGTGTGCTCTAAAGGGATGTAAAAAATTTACAAGTAATTCCTGGTTTTGAGGTTAGGTTTCTGATGTCCATGGGGAAAAAGTTAATTTCTTACCTTTCACTTTCAAGTGAATATTTTTGTATTCATTTCTCACTCTGCATTTAAATGAAGGTGATAGTAATCATTGTTTTGATTACAGTTGTGCTTCCTTTCCCCTGTAATGGTGTTCTTGAGTACCCCATGCTGGTCGTGCTAAGAGCAGGGGAGCTATTCTTAAGGAGGAATAATGGACAATTATCTGAACATTAATAGTGAGTCTGTGGACTTCTCAGGACTCCTCAGCTCTCAGAGAACTCTCCTTTTCCTCGAAGGTGAGGGGAAACTCCCCAATAGTCTTAGATAATCACACAAAGTTAAATTCTGCAGCTTTCCATCAAGCTCACAGCAAATGCAGCTCTGTCTCCATTTCCCACACAACAGAATTAAAACAGACTCTGCATTCCCTGTCCCAGGCTGTTGAACTCCAGGATTTTTGTGTGTAACTCTTAAATACCAAACTGCAGAAATACTCTATAACTGTCAACATAAATACTGACTTTTTTGCCATTAGTAATGGGTGATGACAGGCTGCATGAAGAACACATTCCCTGTCTCTGCCATTCTTCCTTTCTCCCACTCTCCATCCACCCACTCCTTTTAATGTTACTACTATTGTTATTATTTTTCATAGCAGGCGTCATATCTGGGAGCAGGGGATTAAATGAATAATTCCATTTGGCAACAGGCAGGCAGCATCAGTGCTGGAATCCCTTCTGTTCTTTAGTAGTATTAATGTTGTAGAATATTATCAGGAGGGAGGTGGTTGACTGGAAACTTGCAGATAAATAGAGGGCGGTTATTTGGTCAGTATTGTTTGTTAAAGCATTTAACTACACAGGAGCAGCAACACTGCAAAAATACTCAATGCATATGTTTTAAAATGTGTTTTAATCCTGATTTTTACTTTAAAACTAGAAATACAATGCATTTTATTTAGAATTATGGTGCTAGTTGGGGTGGCTGTCAGTACAAAGGCTAATGCTATTTATTAAGGTCCTGGTTTTATTTAATAGCCAGATGAATGGAACAGTTAATAAAAGAAATATTGCTTTATTCCCTGACATTTATGTCCTTGGTTTCCAATAAAGAATTGAAATTATGAATAGTTGATGGTTTAAATTGATGTTTTATGTTGAACGCTAGCTATAATTTCCCCTCTGAGGATTGTAATACCGAGAAACAGATGGTTTTTCACAGTAACAAATTGCTGTGTGTGTACTGGATATAGAGCTGCCTTTCAGCTCCCTCCACCTTCCCCTCCTCAGCCCGAGCAAAGGCAGCACTGCTGCTCTTCCCAGGACAAAACCAGAGCTGGAGGAAACTCAGCCTATTTTTCCAGGTGCGCTGGAGATGGGAAAGCGCTGCAGAAACTCTGCCGAAACTCGGTGTGAGCAACCGAGCAGGATAAACACAGAAGTTCTTGGCTGTTCCCCGGGTGGAATGCGCCGAGCCTCCTGTTCCAGTGTGCTCTGGCAGGCTGGGCTTCCTTTCCTGCTGCTGCTGGAGGTGGAAGTCCTGGAAAGCTGGGAAGAGTGGTGGCGGTGGGGAAAGGAACAATGGTTTGGAGTTAAACAGGCAGCTCCAGTCCAGCCCCAGCGGTTTCTTTGCTTTGGATTTCTTGAATGCAGCCAGTCCGCAGTGTCTCGAGGTTTTATTGACGTTTGGTCTAAAGTAAATGAGCACTAAATGCTCTTGTTTATGCGTTTTTAAACTGTTTTTCAATAATTGTTACTGTGGGGAAGTGGTGTGAGATGATTAGTGGAGAGTTTGGCAATCCACATTAAAAATACACCTTTTTATAAGCTAATTATCAAGGGAAATGGTTAGTAATTATCACTTCTAAATGTTCTCTGCTAAGGTTTACATGTCATATTTGGATCAAGAGTCACTTTAAGCTCCATTTAGAAGCAGAAAGAGGAAGAAAATAGGAGGTTAAAGGGATATGAGTGAAGGGAGGGATCACAGCCAGGTCTGTCCTCCACAGCTTGTGGGTGTGAGGCCATTGTTGGCCTTCAAAATGCTGCTGCTATTGGCAAAATGAGTATTTGGTTTTTCACAAATCCTTCTATGATAAATCATGTTACTGACACACAGTTAAAATACACAGGCTTCAAGCTGAAAACAGCAGCTATTTCATAAGAGACATTAATTGTTCAAAACTGAATTGCATAGATCATAGGATTAAAATTCTAGTACTAATTTTCAAAAGAACTCTTACTCTAAAAAATGATACAATGCTTTCAAAATCCCATTTTTTTTCCTTGGAAGCATGAGAGATTGCTGCTTACTCAGTCTTAGTGTCCTGAGACTTCTCTGTGTCCTACAGGATTTGGAGCTGAGCATGGTTATTGCATACCTTGACAGTAGACCACTAGTGAACTATATTTTTTATAAAGCAATTAGGTTTCTGGAATGAAATACCACGTTAAAAATCCAAGTCGTTTAATTTAATACTACCCTCATTTTTCTGGTTGTTCTGCTAGTAGCTTGTATTCAAAACAGTGAAGAAATGCATCACAAATTCTGCCCTTTACTGTTCCCCTTTTGGCTTAATGTCAGGAAATGGCACATTACAGAAATTTGTGTGGCCCTGCACCACTGCTAACAGAGATAAAGCACTGAGACCAGGGCTGGAACTCAGCGTGGCCATTGACAAGGACAGGAAAGGTCAGAAAAGGTTAAGATGGTTGGGAAAGCCATTTCACATGTATCAACTGTGGTGTTTAATTAGTTACCTGGAACCAGTTTCTAGCAGTTTGTACTATGGAGCTTAAGCAGGAAAATTCAGCAGAAAACCTGTCTCCAGTAAGTGTGGTGTGGGTTATAATTTAAAAGAGCTTGCTGGGACCAGCTTAAACTGCTTGTGTAAGAAAGTTGCCATCAGAGTAATTTAGAAGTGGCCTTTTGTCAGTAGTTAATAAGCATCACTTGATTAAAAAATTCAAGATGTGATTGCCATTAATTTTCTGGTACAAAAGAGTGGTTAGGTGGAGATTTCTGCATAAGCAGCCATAGAAGTGGGATCAGCCCATGGGCGAATGAGAGCCCATAGTGGTTTGAAGTCAGTGCTGAGGGATGTTAATAAACTTTATTTTACTGGCTCTTGCCCTGAGGAATATTGTGCTAATGCAGTCAGGGTTAACTTCCAGATGAGGGAAGAGTGGGAGAGAAGGCAGAGGGAGGATCGGGAGATCTGCACGCACAGACAGAAGTAACTTGCAGCTGGGCGTGTGTTGTCTTTAGCAACAACTCTGGTTCCTCAAAGTTCACAGAGATGACATGAAGAAATAAACAGGTATTTTCAGTGCTAAAATAAGCCTGGTGTTCTCCCACTTAAAAAAACATTTTTTCTCCTTCCTTCCTTCCTTCCTTCCTTCCTTCCTTCCTTCCTTCCTTCCTTCCTTCCTTCCTTCCTTCCTTCCTTCCTTCCTTCCTTCCTTCCTTCCTTCCTTCCTTCCTTCCTTCCTTCCTTCCTTCCTTCCTTCCTTCCTTCCTTCCTTCCTTCCTTCCTTCCTTCTCCTTCCTTCTTCCCTTCCTTCCCTTCCTTCCTTCCTTCCTTCCTTCCTCCTTCCTTCCTTCTTCCTTCCTCCTTCCTTCCTTTTCCTTCCTTTTCTTTCTTTCTTTCTTTCTTTCTTTCTTTCTTTCTTTCTTTCTTTCTTTCTTTCTTTCTTTTCTTTCTTTCTTTCTCTTTCTTTCTCTTCTCTTCTCTCTCTCTTTCTCTCTTTCTCTCTCTCTTCTCTTTCTCTCTCTCTTTCTCTCTTTTTCTCTCTCTCTTTCTCTCTCTCTCCTTCTCTCTTCCTTCCTTCCTTCCTTCCTTCCTTCCTTCCTTCCTTCCTTCCTTCCTTCCTTCCTTCCTTCCTTCCTTCCTTCCCTCCCTCTTTCTCCCTTTCTCTCTCTCTTTCTCTCATCCTCCTTTTGGCCTGGAAACATTGTCCGGGCAGAATTTGAGGAGGTTGGCTCCCAGCCCAGGATTTCTGTCTGGTGCCCTGGTCTGAACAGGAAATCCCAGGCAGAGCCTGTGGCGCATGTGCAGCTCAGTCCCGAGCATTCCGTGCCTTATCCCTGACGGCAGTGTCCTGTGTGTGCTGCAGTGGCTTTGGGGTGCTCAGGAGCCCCGGGTGGCTCTGAGAGAGGCTCAGCTCCATCCGTGGCGCAGCACATGTGCAGCAGAGCAGCTTCTCCCTGGCAGCTGCCCTGAGCAGTGCGTGGGGATTGGAGATTGCAAATGGAAATAAAACAGTCCTGGTAATGATGATTTTCTCTAATTCACACAGCCCCTCTGTCGGTCTGTGCATGAACAGTAACGTCTAAGTTAGAGCTTCCTTGTGACTTGAACAGCTCTTAAGAACTGGTTGATTGGAGAATATTGACAGGAGATTTCTTAATCTTCTGTCTTCTGGTTCAAAACCACTCCATACCTCTTAAAGATTGAATTTGGTCACTTTGACAAGCATGTGTTGGACAGCAGTAACTAGTGATTTTTGTCAGAAATGCAAGGGTCTATGCCAAATCTATCAGCACTCCCTTTTTCCCTAATAGTTGCATCTGCTGATGATTTATTTAATTAGGAAAAAGAACAACTGATAACGAGTGAGCGTGTCTGTGATCTGAGGTTGTCCTTCCCCTGAAAATCAGAGGTGTGGGGGCCTCTGGCTCTTGCTGGAGAAGCTGCTGTTGGCAGAGCTCTCAAGCAAAACATGCTAAGCCACATCTGTACATAAGAAAGTGGAGGTATTAGGCAGCCATACGCTGTAAGGAAGAAGCACCCTGAATTTCCATCTCCTAATCCACTTGTCTTTTTAGTACATGTATGCACAAAACATTATTATAGCACTTTTTAATAAATGGAATAATAGTAGACTTAGTGTTACATACAGGAGATTATCATCTTCAGTGATTGTGTGTGCACAGCTTGTGTTATCAGAAGATTAAATGAATCTTAAGGAGACGCTGCTTCATAGTGAGATTTGATTTTCCCCTGCACGAATGCTTCTTAAATTATTGAGCCGTTGCAGCGCAGACAACGTTTGGCAGGTGTGAAAGCTAATGGGAGGAAAGTTGTGAGCAGGCTTTACCTGTCTCGTCAAATGGCTCACCTTGGCTGAGTGGAGAGGGTCCTATCGCTGGGAACACATGGGGTGAATTATGGGCAGATTAAGAGCTTCCTCCTTGGCTTAAGGCAGCGCAGCTCCGGCATCGGCGCCCAAGGACTGCTGCTCCCACCTCCTCCCTGCGTATTCATCTCCTCCACAGACCTTGGCACGGGGGACCATGAAAACTATCACCTTAAGTAAATCCTCATAAGCTATTCATGTTCCTCGACAACTTAGCTCATGCTGTTTGATTCACAATCCTCTGCCTCTTCAGTTCTCTCACATATTAACGAGTTTGATCACTGCTCCATGTAAATGAGGCATAATCTGAAGCTGTCAGACCTAAACCGTCTTGAACATACACTAAGTGAATATATTCAAATTTCTCTTTAAAGCTAGGAATATTTATAATAAAACTTGTCAGAGCTTCGGTTAACAGTTTACACTGGAAGCATTTTTGGTTGTGAAATACAAAAACAAGTCCAAAAATGACTTTTTTGAGCTGATATTATTATATTTGCCTTGCATATGGAAAACTCGTGTTGTGATTTCAACAACAAATGAGAAAACCGTCAAACTTTTATGAAAATTAATTAAGCTCAAACTTCTATGAAAATTAATTAAGCTGAAACTCCTATGAAAATTAATTAAGCTCAAATGAAAAAGCATTAAAACACTTCACAAATTTATACTAATGTGACTTGTGACAATCGCAATAAAAGAGCAACGGGCGCTGTTAGCAGTGCTTTTAATTTGGGTTGTGCTGCCTCTTCTGTCACAGCCTGAAACTGGATATCTGTCAAAGTGCAAACACTGGACTCATTTATTTTTTTATCCTGTGATGTTCCCGGTGAAGAATGCTGCGTAAAAATGTCTCCTGGCTCTCGGGAGAGGCGGCCTCTCCTCTTTTCCCTTTGAATGCTTTTTGGTTTTACCTCTCCCTCAGACTGCATCTGTCTGGTCTCTTATATCCTGTCTGATATAAGGCTGCATCCTCGCCTGGCAGAGGCCAGCACAGAGGGAGCTTGAGTGTCCTGGATTTTCCTTTGCGTTACTGTAATACAAGTTCATAAAATTTAGGAATTTTCACCTTTGTGTGAAAGAAGCCCAAAAATAAACAATGTATGGTTGTTATGGGACTTAAAAAATGGAATTCCTGACATCAAAGATGCAAGACAGGCTGGCTTTATAAGGAACTGGCAAAAGGAACCGTAGTAGGAGCAAATGATGTCCTTTTTTAGCTACTAGATAATACTTTGGAACTGAATGAAGGCTGCAGCTTATGAATCTCATTTCCCTCCTCAGCCACATCGAATGCAGAGGACGAGTAGATCTCACCAGTGTGTATTGCTGAGTTAAAATTGAAACCCAAACGAGGTGTTGTGGGACTCCTGTGGGGAGTTTCTGGGGTGTCCCAGCCCTCAGGTGATAGGAAGAAAGAGATCTGGCTGCCTTGAATTTTGGCCTCAAGTCTAATGGCAAAAGTGACAGTTTAGCCCCTAAATTCAAAACATTATCAAACCAGTCAGAAAACATTCTCTGTGTCTAGTGTCGTGTCCAAGGCAAAGCAGACACATGAATTTAAGCCGAATCAAATGTGGGGAAGGTTTCCTCAGCAGCCTTGATGTGAACAGGAAATTGATCCTCCAGCGCAAGGCCAGAGTGCCAGGAGCTTGTTCTTCACTGAGATAGGCACAAAACGCTGCAAGTTAATCAGTTCACTTTCAGTTTAGTATTTATATTCACTTCAGCTTTAAACAAGTAATTAGTTCTGAAAGTGTATTTGAAAGCCTTCGTGTTGGACCTCATAGATAATGAATGGTGCCTGTGAATTTTGTTTTGTTACTGGAAAGTGAAACCAGATGCAGCTTCGCCATCCAGGTTCAGCCTCTGGCTGGCTGGATGCCGTGGGAGATAGGAGTTTTTATCATTTGGGGAGTATTTTGTGTGCTGCACTGAAGCTGGTCATTGTGCTAGGGAAGAATGTTGATTCCACACAATGTTTAAGTTGCTGGAACAACATTCAAACATAAAGGAGCAGCGGAATTGGATTCCTCTGTTCAAAACCAGCAGAAAAAAAGGGATTAGTCTGTGGTTAATGTAATAACTCCCAAAGTTGCCATTACAATGCACCTATATTCATTTCGTTATTAATGACGTGGTTGTGCTATTTAAGCTTCCTTTCTGTCCTTTGGGACCAAATTCTTGTCCTGGGTGAGAAACCAAGCTCCCTTTTGTGTTGGGAATCATCATGTGATGTGAGGCAGGGATTATGCCCAGCCATTCCTGAGTCATTAAATGGGATTCGCCATTGAATTGTCTCCCGACTCCATGGGTTCCCTGAGGGGCCCCTGGACCTGACCTGATCCTGCTGCTGCTGAAACTTGGGTTTTGCACTTGCTCAAGGTTTGGGTGGTGTTGAAAAACTCCTGGAAGCTGTTCGTTCTGTGATGGCTCTCTAAAGAATATCCATTTTAGATTTACTTAAAGAAGCCCTGTGTCCTCTCTTACTGCTTTCGCCCCTTGGGACAGTCTGTTAAGGATCTTTCCCGAGGGGATGCAGAGGGACTATGTTTGTGATGCTTTTAATCCCCAGCCTGACTATAGACTGAAACAAATAGAGCATTCGCCTTTCTGCTGGTGGATTCCTTTCAAATACAATTTCAGTGTCACCTGTGGCATCCCGATTCATCAAGATCTGTTCTAAGCACTTCTGAATCTTATTGACCACTTGTTTTACAGGATGATAAATCCCTGTTCTCCCAGAGCAAATAGATTTAATAGAGCAGATTTTTTCCCCTTGATTTATGTTCGCCATGACCAGAAAGCAGGATTTCAGCATCCAGCAGACGCTGCTCCACAATTACAGAGTCACAAGCAGGCAGTGTCTGTTTTGCTGCTGAATGACAAATATTGTGAGAGGACTTGGTGACAGTTTATATGTTCATATAGAACCAAAGCACGTGGTGCACTTGTTGCTTCAAGATGAAACTTTCTTGAAACCTGTTTTTGAATTTAGGGGATGCCTCTGAGACAGAAGCTCAGTAACTTACTCGTGAGGGAATGAAAAGAGACAAAGAGAGTATATTAAAAGCAAAAAGAGTGTATTAGACTTGAAAACAAATATGAAATGTTTTTAATTTGTGTATTCTTTAAAAAGTGGAAGTAGTGTGTATTGTACAGGGTTTGGAAGATGACTGTGGACATTTGAAAATTATTTTTATCTCTCCTTTTGTAACGTCATAAGGGCATGAAAACAACCCTAATTGCATTTTAACAAGCCACAGTGCTAGTGCCCAACAGCTGAAGGAATGGAAGACTGACATGCTAAATTGTGCCTGTATTGTACAATTAGATGGACTGGAATAACCAAAATCAGGGTTTGGCTGAGGGGATGGGTCCATGGTGACAGCCCCGTGCTTGTACATTGTCACAATAAATGAGAGTCTGAGTTGCAGGAATTAGTGATGATGAGGCCCCCACGATTTATTGATCAGGAGATTAAATACAAACTGGTTTCTGCAGCTGCTGCTTGCTCTTGTGACTGTGGGTTTGTGTGACGTGGGAGGGGTGCCTTGCACTGGGATATTTATGGGGTATCTGGGCCTGTCACTTCTCAAACCTTTGGGAGTCAGAGACAGGGAGTATAGTCCAGAACAGTTGTGTGTATTTACTGCCATCCTTACATTAGAGCAAGACTTGTCTTAATAATGAAATCCTACAAGAGCAGTATCTCTCTTGAAAGCCATATGTCAATAGAGCTTTAAAATTGCTCAGATATGAAGAGGACATTACACAAAACAGATGGATTCTGCCAGCCTAAGGAATGGGAATTGACATTTTTCAGAACAGATGTCATTGATAATTTATAGATGGCTTTAAAAATTAAACTTTATCTAGAAGCTGGCTTAAAAATGAAGTGTTGTCAATGTTCTGAGTGCATTGGGTACATTAAGCAGAAACGTTCGTGTCACTCAGTGATATTTAAATACTGCAGAAGTCAGGAGCAGCCGTGTCCTCTGCAAGTCTCATCCTGTTCAATATTAAAGGCTCATGTGAGTCTGCTGGTTTCCAGATGATGTAGCTGCACTCCTAGGAAGTGTTTTGAAACCAGTAATTATTGATTTTGTCCCTTACACTTCTGACTGAAAACTGGAAGTGAAGCACATGACTTCTGGAGAAAAAGACAATTTTACATCCAAAAATATCAGCTTAGCTTTGTGGTTTACTAAGCTGTAAAAGCTTCGTATTGAAGCCCTCCTAGTTTTAAAAACAGAGTGACAGTCCTCTCAGAAAGCAGAGGCATCTGCTCTATGTGCAGTAACACAGAGCTGGGGAAATTATTGCAAAACTTTCTGGTGCTTTTGCAGAATCAGGATTTCCTTTTTTTAATTTATTTTTTTCTTAAATACACTTTTTGTTAAACTGCTCCATCTAAAACAAAGTAGGGGTTAATACACATTTTGCTAAGTAAGAAAAACAACCAAAAAAAAAGCCCCAGGCCAACACTGGAGGCTCAGCCTGGGAAGATGGGAATTCTGAGATAATATTCAATGTGCCCAAAGGGACAATGCTGTCTCTTGTTGTCACTGTCTATATTTAGCCACCGTGCTCATATGCAACTTAAAATACCTAGAATAGCAAGAAGAAATTTTTTTCCCCTTCATTTGAAGTGGTTCAGTGTAGGGTTGTTAATTTTGGCTTATCACAGCTGACACTTGAGTAGGGGGGGAGAATATAGCGGTTTGAAGCTTTAACTCTCTCCACATGTGCCCCTCCGAGGAGCCCTCCTGACTCCTGCAAAACTTTCTCGGCTGCCTTAAATTATGTGCCCCCCATTTAGAAGTTCACAGGTCATTTAGTTGATTTAAAATCCATTGTTGTTTGTGCAGCTGATAAGGAGTAAAAAAGCTATTAGTTAACAGGCCCGGGCTGAGGAAAAAATGTTAGTAATTCCAGCTTCCTACTTGCATCAACTGGAATTCTTCTGATCAGTTAGTGTAAGCGGTGTGATTTATACTTTGAAACTCCATTTTACATGAAAATGAGCAATAATTTTTGCACTTTCAGGAGTGTTTCATGCTGTTGGCAAACTAAGTTTATGTATTTTATGTAGTTACTGAAAAGATAATGAAGTATTTCTGTATGACAATCTGGCAAATATTTATGTTTTAGGGACATATTACACACTTCAGTGTGCTGGTTTTTAATGGGAAACGCTCCCGAGCATCAGTTTAAAGCTGTCCAAAAAACTGGGCACAAAAATGGGAGAGCAAAGTCCTTGAGGAAATACTGAACAAGTTGTCCATGGGGGGGAATGACCTCGGCTGGTTTGGATCCCACTAATGGCCTGCTTATCCCAAAAGTGAACTCCTGGTCAAAAGCAGGGTGCTGAGCACTCGGGGTTGGGGGAATAGGGAGCAGAAGGGTTGTGCTGAGTGGCCAGGCTTGCCTGAGCTATTCCTGCTCTAGCCGGGAATCTGGTGGGCTCCCAGCTCTGGGAGATCACCCAGCAGGTCAGCAGGAAGAACTACCCTAAAAATTCAGATTCTAGGTCTGGCAAGGCTGGAAAAAATCAGGTGGCAGTGCAGAAAGCAGGGTTGTGGAGTCACAGCCGGTGCCGCTGGAACTCGACCCAGCAGGAGTTTTTGTCATGCAGTCCTTTCCCTACATCTACCCTAAGGAAAAAACACACATGGAATGCAGCTGAGTTATACCTGCTCTCTCCCCAGAGGTGCTAGCAGTTGTTTATGCTTCCACTATCTGATGATGGCACTGAAATGTTTCCTTGTTCTTACACAAACTTCGGGAGCAGCGTCAGAAGTAATCTTGTCTGTTTTGATGGATCGCTGACGTGTGTAAGTCCATGGTATGGGTGAATATCTCAGTCCTCAGGTCTGATGGATCAAATGCTGCACAAGCCATTCCAAAATCAATTTTTTAAATGAGCAATTACATCTTTCCATAAGCAGATGATCAGGATCCAATAAATAGAAGTTATAAGATCAGATAAGTTGCCTGATTAATCAGTACTGATTTGGAGATTCCACAATGTCACTTGCCCAATTTTACCTTTCCCCCTCCTCCTCATGGTGGTCCTCAGTGTCTGTCCTGACGTGGCTAAGAGGGAGCTCAGTGGTTCAGAAGTGTCAGCGTTCATAAGGTTGTAGTCAAGTGGGAATACTCGATATGCTTTGGGTCTTAGGAGTGCTTATTTAAACATTGCATTTTCAGACACGGCGTGCCTTTAGGAATTTAAAATAACTTGTTTTAACTGCACGGTGTTAATAAGCAGCTGGGTAAAATACAATCTCCTCTGAACAGTAGCTTTTTCTTTCACTATTTTATCTGCATTTCCTAAGAGTGTTTCGCAGGACAGAGCATGACCATGCTTATATTTTGTGTTGGCAGCTCTCAGCCCTCTGTGACTCTGCCCCACTGTTTAGAGCGACCTTCATCATCTGCTGAGGTTTCACCAGGGCCATTATTTGTAGACTCTAGCCCAGGAAGAGACTGGTTGTGGATCTTTGCTTTAAATGTCATTTAAAAGTGAGCCCTGTAGGGGTTTTTGCATGCAAAACTCAGTGGTCACTTCCAGTCTTTCAAGTTTGCTCACCCTGTTTCACTCCTGGCCTTGATCCCTCAGTGGCCCTGGATGCCCATTTTGAGGTGTGTTAGGAGTATTTAGTTTAAAGAAGGTGCTTGAACTTGATGTACCCTTTGCTTTGGAGGCACAGAGAAGGTTTTGGATGCAGCTAAAAGCCTTCAGTATTGTATCACATGCTGCTGGCTTTGATGTACGCACTTCAGCATCTTGTAAAAATGATCTGATGTATAAAAGATGGTGATAGGAAGAAGTTTATTGAGTATTTCTCTGGGTGAAGGGTGTTTCAGGCATTTCAGGAATTCCCTTGTAAGTCTCTCTGTACATCAGGCAGTTTTGACCTTTTTCTTTTAAGTGTGGATTTTGCTTCTATTGCCAGTTTGTGCTTGACTTCTCATGGCACTTGATGTTACTTCAGGTAATTCGGGTGATAAGTGATGGAAAACATCTGCTGTTTGGTGAGGTGCACCTTCAGTGACAGCAGAGTAGTGTGAATGAGACCGTGAGCTCCACAGCGTCACAGCCCAAGCCACTCCTCACAGAAATGTATCGCTGAGATGCAGGAGGAACTAACAAAAGTTAATTTTTACTTAAGTGTATCTTAATTCAAGTTTTTTTACTGCCTTGCAATGAGTGGGAAAACACTTTTGAGAAAAGTAGTTGTCATTTTCTGTCTAATTTAGCAGTGCTGCAGCTGAGGGAAGTTTGCCACAACACCAGGAATAAGGTAAAAAGTTTGAAGCTTAGGTTAAAATGATGGCAGATAACTTGATCTGTAGTTGCCATATATAGTCATCCAAGAAAAAGTCCGTAGGAATCCTCCAGACGTTTATGGACTTCTCTGATGCATCTGTCGGAGCCAAACAGCTCCAGCTAAGAGATAGGGAATTTGTTAAACTGCATTAAGTTCCTAAATTGCTGTAGCCCAAAGGAGCAATTCTTCCTTTTATAGGGGGAAGAGTAGGAGGGAGTAGGCAGGGACGATGGTACATTATGAAGTCTCTTCTTTTGGTAAGAGTTTCAAGAGATGAGTAACATTCTAGAGCTCTCAAAAAAAACCCAAAAAACAAAACACAAACCACAGACAAAAAACTTGAATTAATTTCCGTTGCTCTCATCAAAAGCTGACTGTCTAAATTTAGCTGTTTCCTATAGACGCTCAGCTTATGCTGGCAACAGTCAAACTGTTTGTCCTCAAGTGCAATTTGTCACCTCCCCCATCTAAGTTGGTAGAAGATAAGCCTGTATTAATTCTGCTGATTTATTATTATACAAGTGTGTCTCATTTTCATCTGCCATCGAGCTGATTGTGATTCAGCAGTGCTCGGGAACGGGAACCGCTCGCTCTGGCTCCCCGTGTCTCTCTTCCTAATCTTCCATCCTCTGGGCTCCTTTTCCTGGTCTTTTTATCTCCTTTCTCTCCCCACCCCCTCCAAACACTGGAACAGTTCACAGTTCAACACATGAATTTGGGAATTAATCCCAGCTGAGAACTATATATTACAGTTGTGAGGGGATGCTGCTGCTCGAAAGCGCTTTATGTGGGTTTTTTATTTCTGAAGTTCAACTAACAAACAGTAAATGTATTGAATAACTCTGTAGTGAGCTGTTGCTTTCTTTCATCTGCATGATTCATTTCTATCTACTATGTGCTCCCAAAGCATATGTATTATGGGCTGGAGCCTGTTTCCATAGGAATTTTGCCAGGAAGCGTAAAGGCAGCAAAAGTTTGTTTTCTCTGAATTGCTTTACTCGCTGAAGCAACATGAAAAGCTTTGTGCTGTGTTTTTTTTTTATTTAGGTCAGCAGCATGACAGTTAGATTAATTTTGAGGTGTTTTTACCAGGTATGCTAAATTAAATGTAGTAAAACCTTTGGGTCTGTATCCTGGATGTTTTTGAGGTTGTCAATTTATTTTTTTTTCCTTTGAATTTCTCATCTTTGTTGGAATCTGGCATTATCACGTCACCTGCATCCAAAGGGCAATGCCTGAACCCACAGCCAGTGACTCCCCCTGCATGGAAGAAGTCACAAAGAACATAAAGACACCAAAGATGATGGTCATGAGAGTTTCAGCAAATATAGGACATGTATTTGCAGGACAGCAGGCTTTTTACTCAAGTCCTCATGAAACAACTTGTTTCCTGTAGAAGCAACTGGCTTTTGAATAAGACTGGATGGTCAGGATCAAGATTAAGAAGAAAATCTTATAAAAAGATTATTAGAGGATTGCGTAGTATTGGATTTTCTTGCATTGAAATCAAAGCAAAAGGCTGACTGTAACGATAGAAATCAGTAAATACACCTGGGTTCTTACATGCAGGAATGTCAGAGTGTCATTAATGCACAGGCTGCTCACAGCTATATTTGTAATCTGTGTGTAAAAGATAAGTAAGGAGAACAATTTTGCAATACCTGATGTCCCAGCAGTGCCTCGTCCCCAGTTTACAGATGGCCTGGAAGGATCCGTGAGGATGAAGCCTGGCGCCTCGTTATGACATTTAACACAGAATTATTCTTCTTGGAAACTTAACTTGACTTGAAAGCAAGATACTTGCATTCTGGAAACCAATAACAGGTTTTGCACCATGAATGTTTTCAGTAATCTCACTTTTCCTAAATGAAGCAGTACTTTGGAATTTATGATTTCTGAATGGTTCTACCAATCTTTTCCTTGAGACTGAGGAGAAATCCCAGTCCCATGAGCCCAGTGCAGCCAGACAGCTCCAGCTCGTGATCCCATCATCCCAGAAGGCTGAAGTAGGGTGCAGTCTGATTCTAGCACTGCTTGTGTGGAGGGAATATGGAAAATTGCAGCCGCAATTATGGTTTCACATTAAATATTCTTCTTTCTAAATCCACTATGTGAAGCATTAGGCCGTGTTTGAACTGGTGGTGTTAATTGGACCACAGCACTTAGGTGCCTCTTCTGCAGAGACATGGCCCCTGTCATTAGCTTCTCATTAGACACTTTAATTTTTTAGGGCTCATCATAATTACTTTTTTCAGAAGTTCCTCGTTTTACACTGAAGAGAAACCTCTGATCTGCAGGCTGTAATTCTGGATAACCAGGGGAGCGTTAGGAACACTTTCTCTATAAACTTTCAGAGTGGGAAATGCAGTGGATGGAGGATGAAATCCTGCAGGCTGTGATTTGGGAGGAGTGTTCAGGATCTTTTTCACTGGAATACTCGAATCACAGGGGCAGAGAACTTGTGGAACAACATGGAATTTATGGAGGGACAGAGCAGTTCCGGTTAAAATTTGACAAATGCAGGTGAGGCTGTTTTTTGGAATGTAAAACTATATCAGGATGCACAGGTAAGCAGTCTGTTTGCTTCCCATGTTTTTGGACAGATGGACTCATCTAATAAAATCTGCAGGTACTTAACAAAGCTCTAATTACCTTTGCTCTGTGTAGGGATACTGACCTAAGCTAGGAATGGCAATTCCTGGATTTCATTGACACGTGGCTGTCCTGCTGGCAAGGAGGGTGCACTTCAGAGGTTGTAAAATACTTATTTCATGTATCAGATGTGTTTTCGTTATGTAAATAAGGAGTTCTGCTGACATGGGATGATGCAGATATGGTTTTTCCCATGACAAAGGTCTGTCATGGTATGTTTGGTGTCACCTCAAGCCTTCAGCAGGGACCACAGGGTTTAACAAGAGAGCAGGAGGGAGAATCTCCATGGAGCCATTATCCAGTGTGAAGCCTTTTAAATTCATATGTTTGTTAAAAGTGATGCTTGATTTTCTACGTGTGTTGGTGAGCTATTACACAAGTCAGCTTTTCCTTTTTTTCTCTACTGGAATTTTAGTGGCCAGGCTTTCATTTCATTAGAATTAGCTCCTTCCAAAGCTCCACCTGAACCATTTTTGTTTGAACTAATTTTTTTGTTTCCTAGCAACTCTTCTTTTTAAGTTCTGAGTAGTTCCTGTTCAGTGTCTTTCCTAGCCACTGTTAAATCACTGGTTTATAAATGACATCAGGGTTGTGACATGATGCTAAAAAGCTTAGTTCACCACATTAATTTGTAAAGTTAGTTAAAAAAATCCTTTTTCTATTCTGCATAGTGTATGTGTGTATATATATACACACTTCCATGCATACATACCGGTGTAGCAGTTCCTCTCTGGCAGGGTGGCTTTTTAAACAGTTGTGAAGGTCCCCAGGCTGTTTGGACGTGGCTGCACAGGCCAAGAGTAAACCTGTGAGCTTTTTGTTTATTTGAACTTGGAAGAAACCATAAGAGGATTCCATTAAGACTCAGGGAAATTCCACTGAAAGCAAAGTCCCAGTGTGGCGAGGAAGCTCCTTCCCAGATGCTCTGTTTCCCCCAGCTTGGGAAGAGCACACTTTGCACCTCGCCACTGGGAGGGGTCACAGGACCAGCCCCAGAATTCTCCCTCTTGACCCGTTTCCCCATGGCTGAGTAGGACCCACATGGTCTTTGGAGTTTGGTAGAAACTAGGGGATTTCCCCAAAGAAACTCTTGGAAGTTCTCTGTGTGTCTGCTGTCGCTTCCTTTGGGGTTGTCATGTGGCTGCAATCTTGAAAAACTGTCTGAAGTGGTCAAACAGCAAAAATTCCTTCTCTTTTCAAGGAACCTGTATCAGTGTTTACTCTGCAGGCCCTGCTTTGTAACGTCTCTCCCCCTGAATTACAGTGCCCAGGGTTTTGCTCAGTGTTCCACTCGAAGCTGAAGTCTGCGCTCACTAAATCAGCCCTTCACAAATGGAATATTTTTTCACTTCTTGCTGGGTGGGTCCATACACTGAAAAATAGGTCAAGAACAGTAATCTAAATCTACTGCTAATAAATAATTAAAGCTAATGGAATTTGCACAAGATCTGTGAGCTTGAAATATTTCTGAAAGTACTGTAGTGTACGTTTTGCTACTGTAAATCAAGATTTTTTATTTATCATTGTGCTAGCTTGAAACATATCTATAAATGCAACTTAAAAAGGGGGGTTTTTTTGTACAGAGAAAACATTGGCATGTTAGTGTACTGAAATAACTAAAAATACAGAAGATTGATAAGATCGTGATTCACTCTTTAATGATCGGATTTCAAGTAAATACTTCAGCAGCCTTAAGCAGTAAGAGGTTTTATATCTCATTAAATCAAAGTGTAAATTGAGCAATAAATTGTTTACTCATACGATTTACTTTGCCTTATATTTTAAGAATTAAGTAAGTCATCTGAGCTACTGTATAATACCTGTTTGAACAACTATCTGGGGTTTTAGTTTCATCTCTTTTAGATTAAAACAAAGTGGAACTTGCTGGAACTAATTAAACATAAAGACTTAAATGTTTCCTTTAGCACACCCTCAATCACATATGCCCAGGCTTTCTGGTGGAAAAAAAAATGGAATATTCTGGATTTTTTTCATAATGCAAAGAAATAGTATTTAAAACTTGTGCACTGGTAGGTGAGCGTCTGAGTGATCCCAACCCCTTCACCCATTTCCCCATAGCAGGGCGAAGTATCTGTGCTTGCTGCCTCTCTCTAATTAACCAGCAGAACTGCTTACTCCTAATTATAGTTAACTTGCTGATTTGTGTGTTTCATAGTGACAAGTTGTGTCCTTGAAGTACACAATAATCAAACACACCTCAGAAGTTGATGCCAGCGTTCTTCCCAAATCCTTCATGCTTGGCTGCCTCTCACCTCTCCCCCTTTCAGCTGTATTTATGGGAAGCTCAGCAGCATTCTGGAGATAATAGTGGGGTGGATGGAGTGTACGAAGCCCTGGCTGTGAGGGCATATGGATAAACATCCTCCTAATCCCTAGGAACAGATATCCACCCTCCCAGCACGCTGCCTCTGGGTAGAGGGGCATAAACCTGGCACAGTTTTTGACAGGAGAGCTCCCCTTCAGCTGTGCTATTTCTTATCATGGAGTCATGGAATGATTTGGGTTGGAAGGGACCTTAAATCTCATGTCATTCCACCCTTTGCCATGGGCAGAGACACCTCCCACTTAGCCCAGGTGGCTCCAAGCCCTGTCCAACCTGGCCTTGAACACAGCCAGGGATGGGAAGTGTGGGGTGTTGATGGAATTACAAACAGCCTCCTGCACAGCCAGTACATCCTGGGGGTTGTTCTGTGCTGGGTTTTTTCTTTTTCTTTCTTTTTTTAAGTTCTTACGAAAAACAATCAGGGGTCAGGCTGACCAGCCCCTGCCAATTCGGAGTGCAGGGCCCTTGTCAGTGCCTTATTCCATGTGGGCAACCAGGGAAGGGGACAGGGAGCAGGGCAGCCACGGCATCTCGCCGGAGATGAGGCTGCTCCAGAATGGGTTGTGACAGCTGAACTGGTGATGTCACCCACACTGATAACAGTGGGCTGCTTCTCATTAGGATTCCTGTGCCAGACACAGTGACATTCCCCAGCCCGTGCGTGGCTCCAGCAGACGGAATACGGAACAATTGGTAGGAAATGTGGCGCGGGAGGCCCACGCTGGAATGTTCACCCGGCTTTCTGGGTTGTTTTGTTTTACAGGAGCACGGTGCTTGTGTAGATGATAAAGGTGTGTAGGTCAGGTTCAGCCTTGCTGGACCACTTTATCAAACTGGGGTCAGAGGGCTCTTGTTGTGACATTTAGAGATAAGCATTTGGGAGGTAAATGAGATGGAGCAGCTTGTGAGGAGATCAGAAGGTGCTCGTGTAGCTTCAGACCTCAAGTAAATTACAAATACAGCGTTGGTAGCCTGACCATTGCTATGTCCTTTGTACTGTACACAGGGTATTAAGATCTAGATAAATAATGTAGTTTAGTTGTCAGAAAGATGCATTTGTTGCCCAGGATTTTAACATAGATTTATTATTGGTTTATTTTCTGTGGAGTTATTTTTAATGAGAATGGAAAGGGAGTTAAAAATTATGTGGATTCAGATTTCATTGTTTAGCTACTTGATCAAAATATAAACTCCTTGCTTTTACTCTTGTAAAGAGGAAATGCTATATTAGCTTTCAGCCATCAGATTTGATTCAGATAATGATACAGCATCCTAATTCATGGGCTCTTCATCAGAAACTGAGTTTGTCTGTGATAAAGCCTTTTTCAGAGGACTGCTCTACTCCTGATAAATCATCCAGAGAGGAGGAATGCATGTATTCAGACGGCACGGAAAAATAGGCTAATAATGGGATTGTATTCCTATACTCAAATATTTCAGTGTGTTTGTGTTGATAAATTATAATTTGTTTTAATGTTCAGTTGCATGGACCCTTTTCAGCTGTTCTGCTTGGCCGCAGTGGTTTGGTAGCTGTGTGAGGGCTGGAGCCTGGATGCTTTTCCTGTTTTGATCACAGCCCAGGCAGTAAAGGCCACCACACTTTAAACAGATCATAAATCACCCGGTGTCCTTGCTAACCAACACTGCAGATTCCCCCGGGTCTGAACTGAACGTCCTTCTTCCTGTTCAATTTAGTGTAAAGAAGGTAAAATTCCCTTTGAAGTTCAGTGTAGTATTTTGAGACAAAGTCTGATGAGAAATTTTTCCAAACTGCCAAAAATAAATCTCCCCAGCAGAGCTGTGACTAGAGGCATATGTATTCCTGACTTCTGTCTGTTTATTTTTATTTCCCTTTGGTTGTGAGCTGTCTCAAGTTTTGATGTTGTTTCACCGAGGAAGGAATTATAAAAGTACCCTATAAACTCTTGCCTATAAACTCTTTCCAAGGGCAAGCCAGGAAAGGAGGGGAGAAAAGAAAAACTGTGAAAAAGGTGTTTATGCCTTTTGCTGTGGTGTGTGCCATTTATCCACTCACCTGCACGGGGCGTTTGGCTGAGTTTAAAATGCTGGATAACATTCCTGCAGTTCCCTTTCCTGGCTGTTTGCTCTGGGAAGGGAATGGCAGTGGGATGCTCTGTCTCAATTGTTCAGCTGCAACAGATTCCAAGGGATTGTGAAGATTTCAAGTTGTCAAAGCATTTTACCCCGTTCAGGTGTGTGCTCTGATGTGTCCTGGGATTGTCCCGGATGGATTGCAGTGGGATAACCCATTGCTTGCTAACAGAGCTGGATCACCCTGAGCTGCCTCCTCCTCTATCAGGAAATACTTTAAAACCAGTTTTACCCCCACCACAAGTTGCTGTCTGAATCAAGCATGTGTTTTCCCATTATGGCATGAATTTTGCTTGGTAACGTTCCGATTGCTGGGATGAGTGTTTAGCAACCTGAATTTGCTAAATGAATGCACTTGAAAAGTTTTCTCCCTTTTTTACAGCTTGACGAACTGTTTCATGGCTTTGGGATGCTCCTTCTATTCCTTTCCACCCCTGCTTCTCTCCCTCTTTTCTGTTACAAATAGCCAACAACAACATCCCTCATTATTCCAGATGAATACAAAGGTGAAGGCCTGACATATTTGATATCATGAAATAAAAAGTGCTGCAAATCCTGTCTTTGAGAACTCAGAGTGTGCCAGAGGAGGCAGTTAAACAGCAGGATCTTGGCTAGAGCTTGCCATAGACACAGGAGCAAGAATGACATTCTCCTGCCTCTGGATCTGGGATTAGATCTCCTGTATTTCTGCCTTCACTTCTGACATCACTTCTCTGTCTGGTGCCAGACAAGTCAGTAAATTCAGAGGCAGTATCAGGGACAAAAGCCCTAAACCCAGTGATTTCCGACCAGCTGAGATTTTTATTTCAAGAAAAGTTGCTTTGCTTGGATGATATAATTTTTCCTGATTTTATAAAGGGTGCCGGTATCTGGCAATCTAATTCTGTAAATCTAATTCTGTTTGTAATTCCACTGGGCACTAAAACCGCCTCTGCCAGATTTCGGCCTTGAATGTCGACATTTATTTTGCCATCAGTGGTTATTGTTACTTTCTTCAATGTCAGCATCATCAGGTTACAAAGAAAACATGTTCTAAAACATGCACAGCCCTCAGGTCTCCCTGAGGATGCAGGGAGTGGGGAAAAGCTGCTCAACCTGCCAGTTTGCTTTGGTAGAAGTGTAATTTGTAGACGTTTGTGATCCACAAGGACAGTGTCCAACCTTTTTCTGTCCCAAAACAGGCAGCAGGATGTATCAGGAAAAATTTAGATGACTTGAGTTGGCCTAAGAACAGAAGCACAGTTTGGTTCAGTCCTAAGAGAGAGCTCAGCAAGCTGCAATATTATCCTTGACTTGATGGGGATTAAGCTGTATTTTAGTGCAATAACCATGTCAGAAGTGAAATTTGGCTGATCATTTGTCTTTGATAGCTTCATTTGCCTTGGGCCCCCTAAGCCATTTCTCAGGGAGTGGGAGAACTCCTGATACTACAACTCTCTGCATGACTTGTCATTTAAATGACAAAAATCACATCTCTCAAAAGCCTACTTTTCCTTCAGGAAAATCAGATTAAATCCAGAGCTGGGAGTGTTTTGGTGAGTGGTTTAACGTCCAATATGTTGCATGACTGTAGATATAAAAGTAAATGTGTTGGAAAAGAGAATTTCCCAACTTTTTAAGGTCACCCTTTCCCAAAAAGCTCGAGGCTTCAACAGATCCTTTTCTAGGTAGAGAAAATACTTCAGATATGTCTTTGTGACACCCTGCACGAGGTTCAGGTGGCTCAGGTAGTGTGCAGGTAGGAAGATTTCATGGTTACTGAAGCAGTTTGTGCCTGTCCCAGTTGTGGGCACAATTCCCAGAGCACTGTAGGACTCAGGGTTGGAGGGGTTGTCCAGAGTCTGACCAAATCTCACCTGGCATTAAAAATGGGTCTTTAGCACCCATTTAGCACTAGCTCTGCTCAGCTGAGCCTTGGGAATCACCAAGGATGGGAAATCCACCTTTTCCCTGCAGCAGCATCACTGCTGCCCTCCCGAGTGGTGCAGCATCATGTTATTGGTGTGTAGCTCCTCCAGATTTATTCCCAGGTGTAAGTGCTCTATGAAGTGTCTGCTTGTGCCTTGTCAATGGCCAAAGCAGGAATGCAACATCTTGGCTGTGCATGACTGACAGTGTCCTCTGCAGAGTTGCTGGATTTTATTCTTCAGGCACACACATAATAAGAATTACGGAATTTGTAAGTGAATTAGAGCTAAACCTGCTTATAAGCGAAGCCATAGGAAATGTTATGTACGATAAATATTCCTTTTTTCTCTTAAATTATCTCAGTTGCTAAGTAAAAATATGCTATAAATCTTTAAAGTGGTTCTGTGGGCAGTATTTTAATGAATTTTGTAGCAGTAAGTGTGTTGTAGTTTGGAAGAAGCAATTTTGAGTTACACAGAAACCAACAAATAATACTTGTCATCTTCAGTGTGCTCCAGTTCTCTGATGACTAAAGCCAGAGCACTCTTGGGAAAATAATAAATAAAACAGAGATTTTGCAAAATGGCAACACTCTCAGTTGAAATGATGGTCCAGAGTCATCTTCCTTTAAGCCTGGCTTCCATTTGTGGGAATTTCCTTGGCATAAGTTCAGAGGTGTGGCTGCTGTGAAGGTAGATAGAGGCATTTACTGCTAATCTCATTAATGTTTCAGCTGAATTAGGAGACTGAAGGCATTCAGTGCCTACCCAGCACCACCACTGTTTGGATAATTAATACCATTTGCAGCAGATGCAGGTGTATGTCAAACTGGAAATTCATACCTGCTCAAACTGAACTCCAGGTTTAATTCTGTTTTAATCAAAGCTCCCATAAAATGCGATCAAAATTTAAGTAACGCTTGATGACTGAAAATAACATCAGGAAAAACATGATGATGACTTGCCCTTTCCAGTTTTTCTGATGGAATATCCTGCTTCTGTCTTCCAGGACCTGCGCAAACAGGTAGCTCCATTACTGAAGAGTTTCCAGGGAGAGGTAAGAGCTTCTTTTGCTTCTTATGGTGTTTCCAGTGCTGCTTCACATGAGCCTGATGTGCAGGGAGTGTCAGCCCCCAAAGGGAGCCTGAAGATGGAGAGGGACCTTTTACAAGAGCACATAGTGACAGGACAATGGGGAATGGATTCAAATTGACATAGAGTATGTTTAGATTGCATATTGGGAAGAAATTCTTTCCTCTGAGGATGGTGGGGCCCTGGCATAGGTTGTCCAGAGAAGCTGTGGCTGCGTCATCCCTGGAAATGTTTAAAACCAGGTTGGATGGGGCTCTAAGCAACATGGATAGAGGAAAGTGTCCCTGCCCATGGCAGTGGGGTGGAACAAGATGATCCTTAAGGTCCCTTCCAGCCCAGGTCATTCTGTGATTCTGTGATACACTGGGTTTGTGCTGGACAATCTGAACTGGTCACATCACTTTGCTCCGAGCATCTCTGAGCCTCCCTGGGCATCCTGTCACTGTGGCAGGGACCCAGGCGGCACATCCAGCTTGCTGGGCCTCACTGACCCTACAGGTTGGGCTCTTCATGAAGGCAGTGTAGTGCACTCATAAAACATGAGGATACTGCAAATCATTCTCCTTGCAAGGCTTTTCAGCTGTAAAACATTGTATTCCAGAGGGCTGATGGCAAACCTTGGGTTGGCAGGTGCTTGTTGGAAAGGCAGCAGAAAGCGTTAACAGCTCCGGTGCTGGCTCCAACTTGAGTTTCTCTCTTCACAGCACTCAGCGAGAACACACAAGCAGAGTGCTCAGGAGTTTAAAAGCCAACTGTTGTTATTCTGAGGAGTTTCTATAGGCAAAGGCAGCTGGGCCAATTAGAGGATTTTCCATTTTCACTGTGGCCAGATGGGAGCCGTGGTTCTGCTGCTTGGAAAGTGTCAGGGAGGGAGGCTGGAAATTACATTTGTCCTTGTAAAGCTCCGTGCCGGCGTGGGGTGGTGGATGGAGGTTTGAGCTCACACTGCTACACATTACAGAGCTCTGCCCCTCAAGAATTGTGTTCCAGCACTTCCTCAGTCCATGAATTGTTCACTGACTTTGGATTGTGGCAGTTCCCGTCAGCACAGGGATGTTCAGGAGAGTGTTTTCAGCATGGGGATTTAAGTGCACAGGTCCCCTTAGTGAGGCTCGCATTCCTGATCACTTCTACATCCTGCTAAATCTGTGTCCCAACTAGGCAGTCATCCCTCATTTAAAAGCAGCATGGTACTTTTTGCTTTACAAACTGATTTCCCAAGTATTGCTAGAAATAAATAAATAAACAGGACAACTTTGTCCTTGATACATCCAACAGATATTTGTGAGAACAAAGAATGACTTGCGTGAGTCCATTTGCCAATGGAAATTTACACTTCAAAATTGCTCCGAGTGCATTGCAGTGCTCTTAGAATTCAGTTTCAAGCTTGCAATGCACTGACTGAAAAGTGCATGTGTGCTTTCAGCACTGTTCTTTAATGAAGGGAATGTCTGAGGATCAAGTAAGAAGCATAAATTTAAATTTGGCTACAGAGAAGGAGATTCTCTCATTAGATCTCCTCTGGTGGAGACAGCTCCCTGTTACCTTGGTATGGCTCACACACACTCCTCTTCTGTAGTTTTGCTTCACTGATACAAAAGTGAAGTTTATTTTGGTTTAAATTCAACCTCACCAGAGTAAAATTTGTTGTGGAAATCCCGTTACATAAATGAAGCACAAATACATTAAAAGATTGTGCTGCTGAATCTCTGAGCTGGTGATTCCAGTCTCCCTAATCGAGACAGGGTTTCAGAAACCTAAAAAACCTGAACTAATCATGATTGACTACATAAATGCACCACATTAAACTGTGAATTATGGTATTTGATTATAGATGTAATTACTGTATCTTGTTTTGGAGACAAATCAAAATACTGAAGATACGAGCCTGTTCTGTTGAGTTGTATTTGATTGTTCAGGATATAGATCTGGTTTCTGGTTGTTGTTAAGGCTGACGTTCTAAAACATCAGGAGACGACTGCTCTCGGTATCTCAAAAACAAGTTTTGTTAAGCAAATAGGCTTCTCTCCATTTCAAATCCACTGGAGATGCCTCGATTCCTGTCCCTTGAGAGGCTCAGGGAGCAACACTGCTGGGAACAGGACACCCACCCCAGCAGCCTGGGATTGCCTTGCAACAATTTATTACCTGTCAGGTGATAGTCAGTGTCCTGGGAGGAGCTGCCAGAGGGACCTTGGTCACACAGTACCTGTGGGATGGGATGTGAGCAGGAAGGAGGAATAGGGCAAGAGGTTCCCTGTTTTTACTACACAGATGTCAGTTTTCAGCCCCAGATTTGTCCCTGGAAATGTTCAAGGCCAGGTGGGATGGGGCTCTGAGTAACCTGCTCTAGTGGAAGGTGCATGAGACAAGGGAGTTGGAATGAGATGGGCTGTCTAAGGTCCGTTCCAACCCAAACCTTTCAGTGATTCTGTGATTTTGGGTTTTTTTAAAATAGATGAACAGCAGTGAGTAAGTAAAACCGAGGTAAGTGGAGAAGTGATGAGAGTAGTTGTTTTCTAGGGCCCCTTGTGCTGGAGAGCGAGTGTCCTGGAGCAGGAGGTTGGGAATGCTGTAGGAGCAGCCTCCATAGGCATTGTGGGTGGGAATAGGGATCTTTGGGGCACCACCAGCTGTTCATTCAGAAGTCAGGAGAAAGCTTCTTGGTTGATGCAGCCTCTCCATTTCCCTGTGGGAGAGTCTCCACCATGTTTTTGCCCCTGACTCCTGTCTCCACCCCCACGGCTGCTGCTGCCCCATCCTTTGCTCAAACTCTAATATTAGATAGATTTAGTTGTTTTTTGCTTGGAATAATAAATTAGATTCCACATCAGAAGGGAAGGGGGCTTTTGCCAATCCCATGTGGGCTGACTGTCCACAGGGCTCTAGGGAGGGCCAGCAGATCAGAGGATGGAGGCAGCTCCCTAATAAGCAAAGGTATTTAAGCAGCTTTACATGGATATTGCTGTGTTCCTGCTCCCCACCCCCTGCCTTTCCTCAGCACTTTTTCTGTGTGATTCCACGTTCAGCACAAAGTTGGGGGATTTTTTTGCTGGCTTAGTTTCCCACCAGGTTCTGGGTTCTGAGCAGCAGCTCTGAAAGGAGAGGCCAGGAGAGCAAAGCCAGGGGCAGGAGCAGCACAAATGTGTCAGCTCAGGTTGACTTAAGCTGTCCTTGAACTGTGCCTGGGTGAGCCTGACGTGACTTGGAGAGAGGGGAAGTTAAGCTCAGGTATTTATGTCCCCTCCCAAGCACGATTTATGGGAGCTGCTGGTAAACCTGGGGCCAGTTGGCTTTTTTAAACAAACCCACAGGTCACTTTAGCCAATTTTTCTCTTCAGTTTGAGCATGGAATATTGATGCTTCCCTCCAATATTTCTCCTTTATATAATATGAATTTTTAAATATTGGACAAAGCAGAACATTCTGTATTCCTTAGTTATTTATCTCATTCATTCAGATAAAAACTGTTCCAGTTATCAAATACTCAGTTTCCATTAGTACTTGGAAATAACTTTTTTTGTATAGATCTCAGTGCATTAAGTAACTGGATTTTTTTATGAAAAGACTTAAAGTAAAAGCACTATGAAATGGAATTTAGCATACTACAAATTTTCAAATGCATTCCTAGTTCAGCATGAGCGCCTATTAATTCATCACCAGAGAATAGTTTTATTATAGTACTTTTTCCTTATTTAGGATCTTAATGGAAATTTGAAGGCAGTTTTCTAATTTAACAGAATGTTGTGTCTGCTTCAGAGCTGATGGTATTGTTCTTTTTAAATCTGTGGGTAACTTTTCTGCCTTCCCTGGAAGATTTAAGGTCTGGGTGGTGTAAATAGGCTATTGTGAGCAAGACAGTTAAAAGTTATTAATTTCAGAAGTGTAAAATTGCTTTCATTGCCATCTTAAATCTCTGTCTTGCTTTTCCTTTTTCTTGCCGTTAAATTGAGGATGCAACTTATTAATGGTTTGCTCTCCCTATGCTGGGCTAAATACAGGACAGAATCAGGAAAGGTTAGAGAGCTTTATCATGCAATCATGACATGATTATTATATATAATTTGCAAGGCACTCCTGCAAGCAGCCATCTGAATAAGCTGTGTTTTGGGTGGGCCACTGTGCTTTACCATGGGTACATCAGTGGATGGTTATTTGTACATGAAATCTGGGGGGAAAAAAAGAAGAAACAAGAAGAAGGGATGTTCTTGGGCTATGTTAGTTTGCAGAACTGAAGTTGTGGTATGGAAATCTAATGTTGGAATCCGTATTTGTGAAGTCATCAGACAGATATTTTAAGGCTGGGAAAGGATTTCCTGAGGTCATTAGCATTCTTTTCATGTGGCATAAGAGCACTGTCCAACAGTAATGCAGTAATCCCTCATTTGGAGAACCCTCTAAGGCACAGACTCCAAAACAACATGCTGGACTTGATGTCTGTGAAAGCCATTTCTCATATTCTTCTCCCAGAGCAAGTACTTTTAAGGGTATTGCCATTCTGATGAGACCACTCTGGCTCCCACTTAGCTGAATTGCTCTTTAAACTATTAATTTGGTCAGTTGAGTAATTTAATAATTTTCCATATGCAGACAACAGAAGCTGAAAATCAGTTTGATGTGCTGGAACTACTAATCATGTCTTTGAAGGAGTACTCTAATAATGTGTGTGCCTAAACCACTTCAGACCTACGTTCCTTCTGCATTTTGAAGGACTATTCCTGAGCTGATATTCACTTTTTTTTTATTTTATCCCCTTTAATTTCCTTATGTTAAATTTCCAAACCTAATTAATACAATTTCTTTCCTGTACATTCACTCCATGATGGCTCAATTAGAGCAGCAGTAGAACTGTGGTTCAATATTCAGGCCAACTTCATAATTGAAAACACATTTTCTTCTCAAAAGCTGCAGCTGGTTTGGTTCTGCTCATGCAGAAAAGGATATAACCTTGCATAACATAGGAAATGAACGGTTGAGAGAGAAGCCAAATTCAATTTCAGTCAGATATTTTGAGGATAAGTCCATGATCTATGGAAGCAAGGGAATGAAAAGTGTGTGTATGTGGAAAGCAGCGTGTTCAGCACTCTATTAATCACGGCCAGCCTGGGTGCTGTTGTGTGCCTTGCGTTAGCACCGATGCTCGTAGGGAGGCTGGAGAGCAGCCAAGCACTCCAGAAGTTAACCTTTTAAAGACCCTGAGCTGCTTTCAGTTGAATAAATGTAATTTTGTGGTCAGAAATAAATGCTTGTGATGTAGCAGGAGCTTTGAAAACAACAGCGTGGCAAAGCTATTACAAATTGCTCTGTGTTGGGGAAGTCAACAGCATACATCAAAATTCAGCGCTCATGTTTGGGCCCAGAGCCTCCCTGCTTTTCAGTGGAAGCCCAATCAAAACCCTCTATTCACCAAAAGTGAATCTTTTTGGCAGTTAATTCTCTTTTAAGGTCCACTCTGCATCTCAGTTCTGTTCCCCAAAGCAGGGAGAGGTCATGACTTGCTCTTGGGGTAACCACAGCTCCACAGCACTTTCATTTCTTTGTTTACAGAAGTGTGTAAATGATTATTTATTTATTTTTGGCTGGCTTGATTGCAGTTTAAACAACATCTTTCCTGAGGAAGGTGATGTAAATACACTCCAGCATCTCACAGGCAGATTAGCTCTCCCTGCTGAGCACGAGGGGTGGCTGCTGCAAGGTCGAGAGCATCCCCAAGAGGAGACACTGACCTGCAGGGGAGGGACAGAACTGCAGAGGCTCTCAAATACAGTCAGAGCCTCTCCTATTATATCCCTTTTTCCTTCCTGGGACAGCTCTCAGCTATGGGGATAACAAGCAAAGTCCCAAACCTGACACATCCCACCAGGAATAGCGACAGGCGCCGTGCACCTTCCCCAAAGCTCTTGCAGGTTTCTCTCCAACTTGCAGGCAAGTTGTACCAAGACAGCAGAGACTGCCAGGGTAACTTTGGGGAGGATCAGCCCAAATCCTCTTATTTTTACATAATTGACAAAGTGCTGAAATTCCTGTTGGCAGCTGGTGGGCTGTCTGTACCGAGGCGCGCTGTGCCGCTGCCACGCGCTTGGGGGGAGCGGGAACAGTGGTGGGAAATTCAGTTTATTCAGGATTCCAACAGGCAGCACTGGTGCAGCTCGCAGGGTCAGGAGTGTCTTCTCATCATCGGGGAAAAAAAAGAGAGCTTGAAGTGTGCTGGAAGGAATGGGGATGGGAGGGCTGGGCTGGGCGAGGTATTCTGCTGAGTGTCGTTAGAATCCAGTCCCTGTTTCTCCAAATACAGAATTCTCTCTGTATTTATTACAGAATTACCTCTATTTATTACAGATTTACTATGAGGCTCTATACAAGCTGGTGCCTGGTCTTGCTTTGTCAGAAAAGAGAAGCAAGAGGATGAGCTCAGTATAAAACACCAGGACAAGGTTGCATCTTGGTATTTATGTGCAGGTGGATTTTGCACAAAGGTGGTTAATGAGCTCCTTCTTGCATGCATTCCTCTGACCTAACTTTTTTTTAAATACCTAAACAAAAGTTTGGATCATCCATGAGGGAGAGGAGTGATTGTGGGTTCCAGGTCACTGCTCAGAGGCAGGAGGGGAAGTGCACAGGCAGGTGAGAGCACCCACTCACCTTGCACATAGCTCCTGCTGCTGGGAAGCTGGGGGCGATGTGGGATAGCCCAGGCTGCTCTGCCCTGGCTGTCTCCCCTTTCTCCCTGCCCCATCTCCCACACTAAGCATGGCTGGGCTGGCCATGGCTGGAGATGTTCTCCATCCTTGTGCTCTTACCGAACCTCAAGGATCAGAACCGGCAAGCTCTGACATCTCCCTGTTTGGTAACAGAACAAATGATTTGCTCATCTGTTCACTACTAGAAAGGTGTTCCTTCAATTCTGGGGGAAGGACGTGTCCCCTGTTTAGAGGTCAGCTCTTTGTTTTGCCTTTTTTTTTCCATTTTGCCTTTTTGAATTTCCATTAAGAAAATTCATGACTGGCCTGTGCTGGCTTGAGGAGAGAGGCTGGGACACAAAGTATAGAATTACAAGGGTAAATAATTATTCATTACGCAGCCAAATTGGGGCACCCCATATCTGGTTTCACACAAGGTTTTTACAACCCTTAAACAACACGGTTTGACTAATCACTAGCGCTCACACTTACTAATTGGAGTAAAACTTTGCAAATCAACCCTAACTCCACAACATTCCTGCTGCCTGTCTATGGATCCAGGCATCCCTGGGGTCAGCCTTGCTGGAGTTAGTGGTTTGTGACACCACTGTGAGGGTTTAAATAATGTGTCAGAGGGGCTGGGATTTTGGCATTAGCTTGGTGCTCAGAAGTATCCTCTATCCATCACGGACAGCTATCAGCTTCCATGAGCAAAGTCCTTTTTTCCAGGACCAGGCTGTCCTTTGGTTTGTTTTGCTCGAGCATGAAAAACACCAAAGCCTCCAGTAAAGCTGGAATGTGTCATTACATCAGAGTGTATAATACAAACTAATAGAGACACTAACGAAGTTAACTCACTTGCATACTATAAAGATTGATCGATAATAGGGAATTTTGGTAGCATCTGGAACTCTGAGCCTCCTTTTGCCATCCCTTCCTTGTCACTCTGGTTTCGTGCAGTTCCCGATCTGTGTGGGTGAGGGACCAATGCTGCAGGGTGCCCTTGCCCCAGCCCTGGGTCCCCACCTCCTCCCTCGTGCTGAGCCCAGCAAATGCACAGGATGAGTCAGTTCAGTTTGCCAGCACAATGGAAAATAAATTCTTTCTTTCCTTCCTTAGTTTTTCACTGAGCCACTGAGCTGAATCATGCTATGGCAGAGGCAGGAGGAGGGAGCAGGGCTGCTCCCTGCCTGCCCCATGGATGGGCTGGAAGCTGGGCGAGAGCAGGAAACCTGCTCTGAAATTCAGATAGAGGTGGGGAGGGAGGCAGGTGGGTTATCCAAGGCTCCAGGAGAGGTCCAGCAGGGACAGCACACCCGCTGATCCAAAGGCAGGGTGGCAGACAGGATTTAATCAGAGCTGGGGCTCTGCTGTCAATATCTGCAGGCACATGTTGGGCTGGGCTGTTTTACTGGGAAGGAAGATCAAAGATTGGAAAAGCAGCAAGAAGCTGTCCTGTGAGAACATTCCTCAGGGGATGGCAGCGTTGTTTATCTGGGAAAATCAGGATTTATCTGGGCATGAAAGGAAGAGGAGGTTTTAAGGGTTCAAGGTTGCAGCTGTTTTGCTGCGGAGGGAACAGAATTGAAAAGTGAGGGGTTCGAGTCCTTCCTAAAGCTCTCTGCTTAATTTGAGGTTAAACCAACAAGTTGGTGAGGCAGACAGGCCCTTCCCAGGCTCTTTCCTGGTGCTGTACCTATGTCCTGACCCAAGCAGCTTTGTCAAACAGATTGGTACTGGATCCACTGTGAAGTCCTTAATTCCGTTAAAGAATTTATAGCCCAGCTAAAATCCACACCATATGCCTTAAGCAACTGCACAGAAATAATTTCTTTTTAATTTTGCTTCAAAAGTGTTTTAATTGCAACAAAGCTAAAAATAAGCGTTTTTGACCTTTTCTTTTGTCAGTGGCAAAATAAATTAACAGGGATGGTGAACTATATCTTTTTATTAATTTGTAAATCACAATGTTATTTTTTATTAATTTATTTACTAATGTAGATATCTCTTGGTATTAAGAAAGGGAAATCAAGCCAACTGTATTGTAAAGGCTTCAGAGCAAGACTGATGCATTAATAATCGTGCTACAGCCACCATTTGATTCGAAAGCAGTTATCCAAGAATACAGCATGGCTTAAAAGAGTGGTGCTTTAATGAGTTGTTCTCATGCTTTTCCCTTCATTTCATATGGTTCTTCCAATTCTTAATGGTGTTTTGGTAACTTGAAGTAATTGAAGACAAATGGAAAAACTTGGTGATGCAAAATAATACGACAGAAGATGTGTAAGGGAAGAGGGATGGGTGTCTCCTTAAGGCATCCATTTATTAAAAATCAGAACAGAAAAATAACTTCTCTTTTAAATAATTTCTTTTTACTTGATAAGTTAGTTCCAGATCGTGTGCAGGACAGTAAAAGACATGTTAAGGTGGTTAATGAGAGTGAGAATTGAATTGGAGAACTGTGAGGATAAGTGGAAGGGCTGGGACTGCAAAGTTCATATTTAGCACAGTTGTGTGAACACTTTTGTTTGGTACTGAGACTAAATCACCAATACTGTGGTAATGCCAGACAGACACAGCACTGGGAACCCCTCACAGAGGAGCTGTCTTTGGGATGCTGAGTCCAGCATCCCAATCATCCAGCTCTGCTGAATGATCCGAGTGGATCCAAGACGAGCAGCACATGTGCCAGACTCATGCTCTGAAATGTGTTAATGTGCTGATACCCATCAGTTCAGAGAATTTAAGTGTCAGTGCAGGATGTGCTGGCATCTGGCAGTCCAGCTTCCTTGCAGAGGGCTTAATCATCCTGTTCAATCTTTAAATTCAGGAACAGAGTTTTGCATCCTTCAGTCTGACTGCAGTCCATGAGGTGATACCATGTCCATACAGCCCAGAGCATCCCAGCCCTGGTGCTCAGGAGACTGGGGGCAGTAAACATCAGACTTGAATTAATGCTGAAATCTCCCACTGCATAAAAAGTGACAGATTCCAAACTAAAGCCACAGGCTTTGCTTTTATCTTTCTGAACTTGGCTGAAAGAGGCAATATTCAGATAAAACTGCATTCAGCACCTTCCCTGGCGTAGGTGCCAGAGTTATGGTGCTTATGTAAATGTGGAGATAAATCTGTGGATTTCATTGATGATATTTTGATTTTAGCCAGGTGCAGTGGGTTTTAGACTGGGACCGAGTGCTCCTGAGCCAGGCTGTCCATGCTTTTGGGGGAGCAAGCTGGGCATGTCGGGCAACGAGCAGTGGAGAGTGGGATCAGACCACAGAGATCTTCACGGGCAGGTTGGAGGGAGACAATTCTGAGGGGCAGGGGAGACATTCAGCCTCCGGGGTGACCTTGGTACCCTGAGCAGCAACTCAGGAGAGCACTTGACCTGGAAAAACGAGGTGAATACAGGGAGGACTGGTCTCAGCCCGGTGTCTGGCCGCGGCTCCTCCGCGTAGCTCCGGCGATGTTTTAGGGTTGAAGAGTGAGATGAAGGCTGTGCTGAGCAGGGAGGATTCCTGGTGTCTCAGTTCTGTTATCTCACTGCAGCGCCAGTGGTATTATCAAGACAAATAGGATGCCAAAACTTAAAAGTGAACATATGTTTATGGGGGTGGTGGGGAATACAGAGGTCACTGTTGTTTCTCTCTGCTCAGAGAAGACATAATGGGGCCTGGTTTAGATAAATTAAGATTTGGAGCTAAGCTCGTGTCAAGACAACGCGAGTGTAATTATAAGTTGACTTCTTTCAGGGTCCCTGAAGTTTTTGGAGTCAAATAGAAATGTTCAGCAGGAGTTTTATAATGTAGTTCAACTGTTTAATGTGAGCTGATTGCAGCTCAACCTTGTTGGCTCCTGAACCAATTTTACTTTGATTTGAAAAATTTTCAGTGAACTCCCAAATGTTTGCATGTCATTTCAGTGCTCTGTTTCCTCTCTCTCTGGACTTCATTTATATTTTGCTATTTTTGATGTCTTTTTCCTCACATATTTCCTTATTTCCTTATGCACCTGGGTGCTGGCATGCTTAATTATTTTTTTATTCCAGTTAAAGTTGTCATAGTGCTTTTTCTAAATTTTATTTTAAGATATAAAATAGTTGCAGTGCTCATTTTTAGTCGAACTTTAAATCAGACAGGTTGATTTATTTTTTTTTAACAACTAAAACATAAAACCATATTTCTGCCTGGTGGGATTGTTTGGAATTCTGGTTCTGAATTTGGGGGAGAAGAAAGGTGTAAAATAGCTGTGATTTACAAACTGCTTCCTTTGGAAAGTCTCTGATCTCTGTGGAAGATGTTGTTTCAAATCTGGTTTATATTTCCATCACTCTATAACTGGTAAGGAGCAAATAAACCATACCTTTTATAATACTTAGGGAGAATAAAAGTACAAATGCTCTTTATTAAAATGTGGAAAAACTGTAATAGGAAAACAAATCCATCCTGTTATTTCCCAGAAATGGAAGCATTTTAAATGCTTTGCTTTTCATAAAAGGGGCAAATGAATTTTTCAAAATACAGTACAGAATCAGAGCTGTAATGCTAATTGTATTTAATAATAGTAATTTAAATTTGGCTGCTCTCTGCCGAGCAGCAGCGAGAGAAAATTGTAAGTGGGAACGTTGAAGTCCAAAAGTGTAACATATGGTGTGGTTTGGCCTTCAGAGAGTCTCTGTGCACCCATGAAACAGCTCAACTGCACAAGTGTCCCTGGTGGTGCCCCTTCCTTCTCACCCCATCCCCGAGCGGTGCCTGACACTCCCCAGCATGGATTTACACATCCCAGGGCCTCCCTGCCTTTGGCGCTTCGTTCCACAGGCTCATTTCAAGTACTCCTCGTGTGAAAATGTTCTCTCCGAATTGCTTCTGTTCTCGTTCCCTAATGAGCATCAGTCCATCTGTGATTGCTCAAATTCATATTAAGTGGGCTGTTCACAACCATCAATCCCTTGCTCTGCAGCACGTCGGATGCCCTGGGAGATTCCAGTGCCTTTCTGTGGTCTTTCTTGGTAAACTCTGAAAGACCAGCATGGCCAGCTCTTCTTGAGAATTTATATCTGCTCTCCACGTCCTCCATCATTTCAACATCTGATGCTCATTTATCACTTTTCCAATACCCTTTGATAAGTTGCAAATAGGTCAGGTTTCAATTACGCCACACCTCCACCCATCTCCATAAATTAATCCAGATTGTGGGGGGATGTAAGTGAAATAGGAACTTGGTTTATTTCTTTAAATACAACTTTGTATTGTGTTGCCAGAACTCGTCTCTTCCCAGCCTCCTGCCGTATCTCCCGAGATTTCCTTGCTGCTGCTGCCAAATGCTGTGCGGACGCTGCCCGTGTCCTTATTTCCCTCCTTGACCCCTCCTCCCCTCCAAGTCTTCTCTTGGCTTATACGTTGTGCATTGTGCTTCTGTGTGATTTCTACGATTGTGTCCTTGTCCTTTGGTTTTCTGGCCTTAATCCTGCCCCTAATGATCCCTACAAGTCACTTACCAGCCATGAGGCCGACCTCCACCAGCCCCGCGCTGTCCCGCACTGCACTCCAACACCAACTCCCTACATTATTTCATCATCCGCGTAGGATCGCCCCCCCTCTGCCTTCCCAAATCTTACCCTTCTCTGCACAGAGGCATTTCAGTACAAAGTAAGCACAAGTGGCACCAGGGCTGACCCTGCAGAACCCTCCTGCTTTATCTCCCCTCCTCCCCACGCACTTCCTCTCCCTGGCACCCCGAGCACTGGCAGAGCCCTAGTCTGGTCACACACTTTCCCGTGCTGCATATCCCCCTCCTGCAGAATAAAATATCAGATACTTTCCTGAAATACAGATACAGTAAACTCTGGCCATTGTTTCTGCCTTATCTACCGGATCAATAATGTAGAGAAAGAATTCAAGGACGTTTTTCAGACAGGGCCTTCCTTTTTTTAGGCCGCGGTGACGTCTGCACCTTTAAATGGTTCCATAATATTCACTGCCTTTCAAATACACAGAAGAATTGATATCAGGCCTTTGTATCCGCAGTTCTTCAGATCCTTCCTTGCCTTTTATTAAAATATGGGAACGATAATCTCCATGCCTTTGGTTTCCTGATTTGGGTAAGCTGCCACAGAGCTGTGTCAGGCTTTCCTGTTTCCCTTTTTGTCCCTCTGCTTTGGAGTATTAATTCACTGGATCTGATCCTGAGTCAGTTTGGTTGTTTATTGTCAATATTTAATAATAGTAAATTCTCTGGTTTCTAGTACAATAGGAAGATACATGTTTACAAAAAAAAGTTGCTGTGGAATAAGTATTTTATTCTCAGAGCCGTTAAGCTGCCTGTCCATGTAAAATGGAGTTTTAGATGAAAATACAGACATAGGGGAAAATAATAAAATTATAAAAGTACATTCTTAGATGAGTATTGTGTGTAACAGAACACAAGGAGAAGCTGGTCAGAGGAGGTCAGGAGTGCAGACTGTGCCTGAGCTGTATTAGAAAACTTCTTTGCATGTAGAAGACTCACAGTTATTTAGTGTTAAGTATCACAGGGTGCTCAACAAGTTCATCTCTTCATCCCCTCATGGGCTTATTGGAAATAGCAGAAAAATCTATTTACCACAATAAAGGCAGAGTGGGACATCAGAAGTGGCTGCGGTTCCGTTTGCTGTGTTAGATCTCAATAAGTGCTAAAGGAAAACAGTTGTTGAGGAGAGAGTCTGCCTGACAAATACCATGCTTTTTATGAAGATTTAAAGTAAAGAATCACAACAGGCAGGAGTTTTCATTAAAATATTGATGCTTGTTACTGTGCTGAAAAATGGACTTTAAATTATATTCAGTACAAATGTAGCAGGAACAGTCTTTTAAGGCTGTTTCTATAGGAGCAGTACACAGGAGATTTGGGTTCCCTTTTTATGTACTTACTAGTTTTACATGAAATCTATTAATTTATATTTATAGCTCTGAGTGTGAGTTGTACTGGAACAAGTCTTAAAGCCTCTTTTCTCATCCGCCCTTTTAGATTGACGCATTGGGCAAGCGAAGCAAAGAAGCAGAGGCAGCCTTCTTGAATGTTTATAAGAGATTAATTGATGTTCCAGGTAAGCAAATTATTTCCTTACTCTGAGAAACTAATGGTTCATGTTCGTGTGAATGCTATTGGGCATTTTTCCTACCTTTAATAAGGTAAATACGAGCAATGGTCTTGTTCTGGAACTGATACACTCCTGTATTGTTTCTAATGGAGAGAACCTTAACTGTGGCACATTTCATGACTTCTCATTCCATCTACACGTTAATGTTTGTATGAATCAATTTATATTATGATGGTACTGTGTGACCCTTAGTATTTTGTTTGTTAGAGGGTACAGACAATTTTAACAAAAAAATGCATCTCAAAGCTTCACCAAGAAACAGCAAAAATTTTACTTTTAAAGGATAGAGAAAACTTTTCATGCCTTCCAAAAAAAACAAAAGGAAAAGCCTTACTGAAAAGTAAATCACTACCAAATTTCAGTTCTGTGCACTGTAAGTGTGATCATAAATTTTATTCAAAGGCCTTTATTGTATGTGTTTTCAACTTCCCTTTTGTTTGACATCTGAACTTTCTTTGTTTGGCATTTGGTTTCAGTTCATTTCTTTTTAGATTTTGGGAGTTGATTTTTTTTTGTTTTCCCCAGTGCTAAATAAATTACTGCCTGAACAGATTTTTCTTTTTACAACTGTACCCACAGCTGAGAGGGACTGAGGAGCCCAAGTCTCCACTGCCACATCTTGGCCTGACGGAGCTGTTGGCACATGACTCTGTGTGTGTCATTTTATACTTTTATAAACATTAACATTATATATAATATTCAAAATACTGCAGGAGGGGTTTTGAGGTGTAATTAATACCTTTAAATACTTTTGAGGCCTCACAGCAAAGTGCATCCTGGTCTTTAATGGTTTTTACCTTTTAAGGAGCCCTTTTAATGCTCACTTCAAATAAAAATTAATTTTTTAATGTTTTAGTTTAATGATTAACTGGTTGAAGGATCAGTATTTTCAGATGCTCAGTCTCAGCTAACACATGTAATTTTTTATACTTTCCCATTCATAGTTGAGCAGTGCCCCGTGTCCAGTCCCTCTGTAGGGATTCAGGGACTCACCACGCTCTTTCCTGGGCCACAGCTGCCTCAGAAATGTTGGTTTTATGTTAGTCATCTGTGGTCTGTGAGTTTTCCTTCACTTATTTCCTGCTCAGAGTCTCAGTAACATTCCACTGAACACAGAAGAGCTCCCTTTGCCCACCTGCCCATGGCATGAGAGGAGCAGATAACTTGGTCAGGGTCCCAACCATCATGGGCAGTTTGACTGGCACAAGCACTGTGGGCATGGGATGGGCACCCACAGCTCTGGCTTGGAAAGAAACCCCTCCATGAAGACATTCCCAACATATCTGCGGCCTGGGAGCCCAGCAGTGAGCGCTGGGGAGGGGCACTGCAGCCCCTCCATCTCCGTACTAACACACGGTACGGTTTCCTACCATCATTTGGGAGCTGAGTAGGTTTGATTTGGAACAGTCTGGCTTTTTTCACAACTGAGAAGTGGTGTCAAACGAGCTGTGTGGGATCCTTCGTGTGCTCTTGTGCAGAGGCTTCTTTCTGAAGCCTGGCACGATCACAGGTGCTGGGATCTGAGCAGCAGATCAGAACAAAGCCTGGAGGAGAAGGTAGGATTTACATCCCACCCGTGCTGTTGAAATGGTGAGGGACTTTGTCAGGACTTCTTTGTAGGAGAAAGAATTTTCTCTTTTCTTCGATTTGCAGGAGCAAAATTTACAGCCCTGCTCCCACACCCCACAGCCTCTTGCCCCGCCGTCCCCTGTGCGTGCCTTATGTCACCTGTCACAGAAATATTTCTCTGATATTCTTAATACACATAAAAGCTTCAGCGTGGCTGAGTTGGGAGTGCAGTGGAGTCGGTGGGATGAGAAATGTCTCCAGGTTTTAGGCCCGTGCTCTTACCTGGAGGTCTGAGGTAAAAGCAATTTCCAGGTTCTCCAGGAGAAGTCCAGCCAGTCTCCTGTAGCTGTGTGCAGGCATAACAAATACTCACAGTTTACAACACACGCTGCAAGGAGAAGGAAAGCAGCCATGAGGAATGTATGGCACTGGTCTTTGTCACTCTGCTTCATTGCATTGCTCTTTTTTATTTCCCTCTCATCCTGTGTAGTCTGCTACGCTGGGCAGTATCCATGGCTGGGCAGTGTCCATGAAGGGTTGGGTGGGTATCCATGGAGAGCTTTCCTTTATAAACAGCCATCAGTATTCATTTATCACATGTGTTGCTTTGCCTCCGTGTGGCTTTACATATCTTTTGACCTATTCATTTGGTATTTCAAATATTTAGGTACACTTTTAGCTCCCCAATCCTGCTGTGTTTTCTTTTCGGTGTGAGAAGGGAGCGCTGATGTTTGGGGGAAGCTATGACTGGAATGCTGCAGAGTGGTTATTTAGCATTAAGCATCGCTGTTACATGACAAGGGTGCAATTTTATCAGACTTTCAATATCCTTTATAGGACCATATAATAATTGCAGCTGTAGTCTAATTCCCAGCAGCCAATTTTATGGTTCTTGAGAAAAGCGTGTATTTCTCTCCTCCGTAATAATGTGCACACTTTATATAATTAAAAAGGGCTTCTATTTTAATTTTACTATAAAATGATCTGTATTGAAACTCCAGCTACGGTGCTTTATGGATTCAGCAAAGTTTAATGATTTTCTTTCCTGACTTGACCAGAGTTTTCAGTCAGGCTCACCAGTAAGGAATTTGTGGGAAGGGTGGCATTTTACTTGTAAATTTTCCTATAGACATCAGGAGGTTTCTCTTTAAAAGATAAAACAGATCTTTTATATATCTCTCTCCAGCTTTATGATGCCGTTAAAATAGCATTATCACTGCTTTGTGCTGCAAAATTTATCCTTCCTAAAGGAAAGTACAAGTCAAGGAAAATATTTTGGTTTATGTACGTTTATACAGCTGTAATTCTCACTCAGATCATTCTGTCTTGCTTGAGACTGAACATTTTTAATTTCGTTCTGTCTTGCTTGAGACTGAACATTTTTAATTAATGGAATTAATTTTCTCATTTAATTGCCTTATTTTCAGTATGCAGTACAGAGCTGGGGAAAGCGAATGCTGCCACATGAATTGCACTAATCAACAAGGTTGTCACAACTTACCTTTAAAAATAATGTGAATATATTTATTTTGAAGTAAAGGGAGGTTGGGTCTGTGTTTTGAGGAAGCCTTCTACCATCTGTTCCAAGAGTCCTTTGTCTTCAGTGGTATAAAATAAGTGTATTATGTTAGCACCCTTGGCTTTTAGGGTCTTAATCTTGCAAGCACTTTAAGTGAAATTGGAGCCTTGTTGTGGGTTTGGAGGAGCGGTGTTGCCTTGCAGAAACAGTATATTTTTTTTTAATTCTCTTTTTTTTCATTTTTTCCCCATAAATCTTGAAAGGAAAAATAGTAAGCATTAAAAATGCTAAATATTTTTATTTCAAAAAGGAATGGTGTTCACTACTTTATTTTTTTAAAACAAAACTTCACTGTAATTTTCAAGTAAAAGTTAAAATGTGGAGACCAAGTGAATGCCAGGTGTCAGTGTCTGGATAAAGTGGTTAAATAGGGTTTTCTTTCTGCTGGGTGGATCACTGCAGTTACAGCCCAGTGCCACGGTGGATTTGCTCAGTGTTTTGTCTCAGTATTGCTCCTGTGTAGGCAAAGAAGAAACAATTCCGCCTTTAAACACAAACTCTGCTCTCTGGATGTGGCACAATTAAACCCAGTTGGGTTCAGTCCATAGAACAGGAAAAAACCACGGAGTTTTTTCAGCATATACACGTTTGAGAGTGAGGGAAGGACAATGCAAACTGTTTGCTCTTGGTTTGGAGAGGCTGTGCTGCCTTCTAGGGCTGAGCCAGAAATGGATTTTGTTTCTCCTTAATGGGAATTTTCTCATCAGGAAACGAAACGGCTCTTGGGGTGTAAAAGGGGATGTGCGTGTGGTTTTATTGGAGACTCTTTCCAGGTCTCTGCTGTGAGCAGATTTGGTGCATATGTGTGTGATGTGGTTTTTAACTCAGAGGACCTGCTATCGAAGGAAAGCATAACAAAAAACAGAGAAAGTAAAAATAAGATTTTTTTTTTTTATGTGCCCTGTCAAAACAATCAAAAGCAGTAACTATGAAAGATGGCTGAGGTGGAAATTTTATCTTTCCTTTTCTCCTTTGCCATCATAAATTGCACACCAGCCATGGAGGCTCTGTCTCACAAAGGGGTTTGAAGGAGGAGCAGGCTCATTCCAAAGGAGTTTTCCACACACCTATCACTACATGCAGTATTTTAGTTTACATGCAACCCCGTTCAGCCTTGCAAATTCCAACTGCCCTGCATAGGGCGTTCTTTTTTCAAAGAATGCTTTAGCTGAGGAAAAAAAGTACTTTCCCAATAATTGATCAGTAAAGCACTAATAAGTGTGAGGGAATTACTTCTAAAGGCAGAAATTAAAATTATTTGCAGTGCTTGCAGTTATCAGCCATTGCCTTTTGATTATTTACAACTCATGGCCCTTTCCAGACTTGCACTGCTGTTTGGGCTACGAGGAAATTCCATTTAAAGTGTATTTGATCTATCTCCTGAGGTTAAAGGTGATACAAGAGAAAAACAGGTTTGATTTTGGCTTTGGTTGGAGTTTTTTTTTCCCAGAAAAATTATCTGCTGCTTATGTTGGAGGTGATAAATGTGTATGAAGTTGTTGTGTTTGTGTACATCCTGTGACGTGTTTGGAGTTTTTGGGAAAGTGTAATGTTAAGCAGAAAGGTTAATGCCACCCCTGGTAGGAAAGTCTGTATAACACAGACTTTTACAGACCCAGATGACTCATGATGTGCTTAAATTTCAACCTAGGCACCCCCAAGCTTTTCTGCCTGTACAGAGAGCTGGGTGAATGTGAATTTAGGGGAAAATAAAGAGAGGTGAAGGAAAAGAGGTTCACTCCGAGGGACTGTGTTTAAGCACATCCCAAAGTAGAATACTAAAAAGAGTTTGAAAAAGTTAATACTTAGAGTGCTCATCTGAGATAATGGTTCATTGGTTGGCAAAACTGTCTAAAGAGCAAGATCAAGTCATAGTAAACCCTGAGTTTGTGGTACATCGAGGCTGATCAGCACAGACCATTTTTGAGAAATGTTTGCTATCAGTGCAGTGTGAAAAATTTTAGGCAGTTCCTCATTTGTTAATAATACATGTCAAAACCATCACCCCTTTCCCAATGAAATATATTGGAATAAAACAGAGGACAGACCTATAAAATGAACGAGTGTATGTTTTTGGTGCCCCAGACTGTACAAGGGAAATGAATATTCATAACGTGCCTTTTCTCAACCTTAGAGGGAAAGCAACACAATATTACAGTGAGTACTCTCAGAGGGAAAGGATGCAAAATGAACTTGCTCACAGACACAGAAGTGGCACAGACACTCCTCAAACACAGCAGTCGGGTGTCTTTCTAAATATACTTGAAAATCTGGTAAAATAAAGCAGAAAATTGAGCACAGTTAATACTTGAAAGAGTAAAAAGCCATAAACCCCTGTGGCTGCAGGCAGTGATTTAGCTGGTGAGTGGATCCCATCTGAAGCCAAAATCCTTGATGCTTCACCTGCGTGTTTAGAACAGGTAAAAAGAAGGAGTTGCACAAATGGGAAATTCTGGAAGCGAAGTCTGTACCATAAAAAATTACGGACTGTAGAAATTTAGTGGCTCTCCCCACACTGTTCGGCAAATCTGCAAGGAGTGCCCGAGGGGGGGTGAGAGGACAGCTTAAAGTCCCGACGGCAGACGGGAGATTTGGGCAGTCCTCAGAGGGGCAGAGCTGCCGCCGTTTTATTTTCCAGAATACTCTGAATTGCCCAGGATGCTGCTCCAGCCTTGGTAGTCCAGTGCTGAGGAATGTACAAGTAGCTCACAGTCACTTCAGCCTCCTTCCCCGTTGGGCTGGAATTCCGAGCCGCAGCACAATGTGCAGTTTGGGATGTGTGCTGGGTGAGTGCACACTGGTAGGGCAGCACTGTTAGTGTTACACAGCTATTTTCAGATGGAGCACAAAGTCCTGGCCAGTTCCCCTCTTTAGAACTCATTCACTTTATCCTTCTGTTTTGAAACCCATGTCAAAATAACTAAAAACAGTTCTGTTACCTGAAAATGTGGCTTGAAGTTGGGCTTGTCTGATCACATACTTTTTTCTCTAGTTTTTCTCGTTGAATTAATAATTGGCTAAATTCCTTTGTAAAAGCTGGAATAAATATTCAGAGGAAGAAATATCCCTAAAGCATACACTTTAAAAAATTTATCATGTGGTTGTCAAGCCCTATTTTACTTGGTAGGCTGGAGGCACGGAAGGAAGAGGAGAGGTGCAGATAAGGGGAAGGATGCAGTGAATAGGAGCAGGAAGAATGTGCGGTAGAAGAAGATATCCCAGCAGATATCCCTGCGGGAAGGGGTTGTGTTCACCTGCAGGGTGTCACCACAGCCCTCCAAAGCTGTTGCTGCAGGGAGTGGAGTTAGAGCAGCCCCAAGGCCGGTGATGGGAGCAAAAGGCAGAGCGTGGTGGGGAGGGGGAATATTGGACTTTCCCTTTCTCAGTTGCAGGAATGTGAACTGGAATTAGAATAAACCCCAGGTTTTGGAGGGTTTAGTGCTAAGTCTGTTCAGAAGCTTTTAGGAGAAGGAAGGGATGAATGTGGCAGAAATGCTTTCAACCATAGTGGAAGGCTCGTTTTTTCTTTTATAGTCTCAAAGTAGGAGAAATGAAACTTGGAGTACAAGTGTTTTTTCTGTAAGTGTCCTTCGCACTGAGCTCACTGTGTGAGCAGAAATTCAGTGTCGTGGGCCATTACTAGAACATTAACAATCAAATTGGAGCCTTTTCAGTTGCAGTGGCTTCTCTTGTAACTCATTAGGTTCTTTTTCAGCTGACATAGCACCATCAAATATTGTCCTATCTATTATGCACACCCCACGTTTAATATTAAAAACTTTTCTGAGGATTTACTTTGATTACTCCTTTGAAAATAGAGGGAACTGCAGTGCAGTTCGTGAAGGAGTTGATCATTTACTCTGCCTTACATGATTTTTTTGATACTAGGATAGTGATACATCTCAGTCTGGGGCATCTTTCTGGCAGTAACCATTCCCAAGCTGGGAGATAAATAAAGGATGTTTTTAAATAATAGCCCACAAGATGTAAGGACCGCACTCTGGGAGAGATCTGTATGGTTGTGGTCACATTGCCTGTGTACTATCCCGTGCTGTTTCATTTAACCCTGCAAGCTTTGGAGAACTTGTGCCATGATTAATGGGGAGGAAAGGCGCCGGTCTGCTGCCACTCCCCCATCCCCACGCAGGGGGGTCCCATCAGTCTGGCTTTGCTGCTTCCAGAGGTCGGCAGAATTTGGGATTTAGCTTTTTTCTTTTTTTCTTTTTTTCTGGTAAGGAAAATGAGATTCCCTCACCCTCTTGTGGGCACTTTGAATTCCCTGGTATAGCCTGCACAGAATGCTCTGACAGCCGGAGGGTGAGGAGAATGCTGTTAAAAAGTGGAAAAAAATAAAAGGAAGACACAGATCCCAGTCCTGTGGGATGGGGGAGTAAGAAAATATGTATAATTCTTGATTGAAGGAAGAACCTTTTCATGGCTTTTATGAAGTGAGGAGTTGGAGAGATGATGAGCTTTGTTTCAAATGGAATTACGGCTATAACTCTTCTGTCCCTGGGCTACCAGAGTCATAGGGGAACGGGAGCAAAGCTATCATTTATTCCATGAAATCTTTGTCTCAGTCTCTCTAGGCTATTTCAATTTACCCCTGAAATTTCTGGGGAATAATTAATGAATTAATTAAATATGCTGTGAGGTGTTTGAATATTCAAAAGCTACAATGTAATTATTATTTTTTCTAAAACACATTTTCAGGTTATTTTCAGACATGCAGTCTCCCACGAAAGCAGTTACTGCATCAAAAGCTCGTGGAGCTTTCCGTGTCTGTAATCCAGGGACCATTCTCCAGCAGGAGCACTCCCTGCAAAGAGCAGTGTTGCATTTAGGAAGGGGAAAAAAATTCCTTTACTTTGTGACCAAAGTATTGTGACAGCAGGGCTGATCTCCTGGCTCTTTGAAAAAGTTAAATCGAGTTAATAAAGTTGTGTTTAAGGAGGATTATTATTTTTTCCCCTCCCTTATCATTTCGTGTGGGCGTTTCTGGTGAGCAATCACCAAGAGCTTTGCTTACAGTGGGGTTTGGGCAACAGAAATTCAGTCGCGTTGAAAGAGGCACATTGCCTTCCGTGAATTATTTTTAGATCCCAACCTTAGGAAACACATTTCCAGTGACATAAATTATTAATTGCCCCTGTAGTTCTGGCACTGTTTCATGACTTGCTTTCTTATCATTTCCAGTGTTACAGGCCTGTAAATGAAGCAGGAGGAGGGGGGTTATTACATGGCAAGTCCTTTGTTTTGGAAGAGTCTCTTCAGGAGCTCCATGTTACGATACCAAAGGAATAGATTTGAAGTAAAAGAGAGGAAGTTTAATTTAGATATTAGGAAGGAATTGTTCCCTGGGAAGGTGGTGAGGCTCTGGCACAGGGTACCCAGAGAAGCTGTGGCTGCCCCTGGATCCCTGGCAGTGTCCGAGGCCAGGCTGGACGGGGCTTGGAGCAACCAGGGATAGTGGAAGGTGTCCCTGCCTATGGCAGGGGGATGGAGCGAGACGAGCTTTAGGATCTCTTTCAGCCCAAACCATTGTATGATTCTGTGATTTCTATGAATGCATTTTGTGAATAAGCAGAGAGCGAACCTCGGGCAGAGCGGAGCGGGGTGCTGGGCTCTTGTGCAACCCCTTGCCCATCTGTGGCGGTCTCACCGCACGGAAAGATCCCGGTTGTGGTGATTTTACAGCGTGTGAGGAACCTCCCGGCACCGCACCGGCACCGGCACCCGCGGCCGCCGCCCGATCCGCCCGCGCTGTGATCCAGGCCGGACTTTGCCGTTCTCCCCGCCGCGCTCCGGGCCGGGGCCGGCCGGGGGTACCAGAGGTTCCTCCGGGGGTCCGGGCGGCTACTCCGGGGGTCTGGACAGCCCCTTTGGGGGTCCCTGCGGTCCCTCCGGGGGTCCGGGCGGCTACTCCGGGGGTCTGGACAGCCCCTTTGGGGGTCCCTCCGGGGCTCCGGGCGGTTCCTCCGGGGGTTCCCCCGGGGATCCGGGCGGCACCTCCAGGGGTCCCGGTGTTCCTCCCCCGTGGGGCTGTCAGATCCCGTTCCTCGGGACTGCTCCCGCCGAGCAGCTCTCCGCAGCCCTGGGGTTAAATACATGTATTTATATAAATATATATGGGGACAGAGGGTAATTTGGCCCCGCGCGCTGTAAACTGTACATTCAAACAATGACACAGTTTTTCCACTCCGTTTGGCAAACCCCGCCATCAGCCCCTTAGTGTTGTCGGGGGTCCTCACCCCTCACGGCAGCAACAGCCGCGGCCGAAGGAAGGGTTAAGCATTAACTTTAAACATTCCCTGTCCCGCAGGAGCTCCTTTTCCATGAGCCGAGGTGGGCTTTTCCCCCCTCTCCTTAAATAACGAGGGTGGTCCCAGCATACTCTATATCGAGACAGCTTTTCATCAGTTGCTCATCAGCATGCTAATTGCTGTATGACTAATTATGCCCTGAATTCCAGTTGATTTTCTTAATGAGACAGCTGGGTTAATTATGTAATCGTATGATTACATTAGCCCAGAGTGCCCTGGCGAAAAGGAAGGCGGGCGGGAGTGGGATGTCACCGGGTGAGCGGCGCGGGGGCAGCCGCGGCCGTAATGACCGGGGAGGGCGACCCTGCGACAGCGCCCGCGGTGTAAACACCGGGATGGGATTATTGACGCTGGGAGCCGTGCCTTCTTCCAGGATGAGGGAGGAATGGGGGTTCATCAGCAAAACGCACTTGGGGAAGTTCAGTCATCGATGGCCCTGTTGTATTTTGGGGATTGAGGTTGGGTTTGGGCTGAGTGATGTGGGGTGGGGGGTGGATTGTAGAGTCATAGAATATCCTGAGCTGGAAGGGGCCCACAAGGATCATCTGTCCAACTCCCTGCACAGCACAGCCCCAACAATTGCAGCCTGTGCCTGAGGAGCGTTATTCAAACGCTCTTGGAGCTCTGGCACCTTGGGGCCATGCCCATTCCCTGGAGAGCCTGTTCAGTGCCCCACCATCCTTTGGGGGAAGAACCTTTTCCTGATAAACTGAGACCTCCTCTGACACAACTCCAGCCATTCCCTCGGGTCCTGTCCCTGGTCACAGAGAGCAGAGATCAGAGCTGCAGACTCCGGTGAGTCTCCCCTCAGTCTCCTCCAGCAGAACAAACCAAGTGCCCTCAGCCACTCCTTGTACAGCCCCTCCTGACCCTTCACCATCTGCGTGTCCCTCTTTTGGACACTCTTAACAGCTTTATGTCTTTCAAAACTGCACCCAGGGTGGTGATGGGCTACCTCACATAATGCGTAGTTTGGGCAAAATCAATCTTAGTGTTTCTTTTAAAATTGTTTGTGAAGTCAGTAGTTTACATGCATAAACAGCAGCAAGAAAAAAAAGGTTCCCTCGCCCTGCTGTTGAAAAAAGATTCATCGTCAGGGCATGTGTGTGGTGTGAGAACAGCCTGAGAGGTGTTGCTGCGGCTGCGTCGCAGCAGCTCGTTCGATGTGAAGTATTAACTGCTATAAAAATCACTTTGCGTTTGTAACATTAATTGTTGTCACGTCTGTGTCCGCTGGGACGTGTCCACCCTCCTCCTTTGTGGGGACAGAAGCTCACTGCTATGTGTCCCAGCAGTGAGCAGGAGATGTGCCCAGAGCTCGGCAATCCCTGGGGAAGCAGAGGCAGGAACGGACTCTGCAGGTCCTGGGTTGGAAATGCAGCGGTTTCTGTTTCTGCTGTGGTAGCATGGAGGAAACCTCGCCAGAGATCGGATCCAGATGTGCTGGGCTGCCTGCAAAGACAGGATGCAGGGGGCTTCTCTGTGGGTATGGCATGCAACAAGTGGATTAGGAAAAATGAGCAGAATAGGAAGCGAGAGAAAAAAGTGCACTAAATTTAGTGTAAAAATAGACATCTCAATCTACTCTTGGGCAGTAATGATCTTGCAAAATGCTTCTTCAAGTTCTGGATGATCAGATCCCTTTTACTCATTTTCTCATTTTTTTATTTATCCTGTGCTTAGCAGGGATTCTGGAATTTCAGAAGAGAAAATTCAAGGCAAGGGAATAATGTGTGACGAGTTTTCCATATTTCAGTGTTCAGCGAGGTGATTTTTCTCTCTTACAGACCACAGAAAGGGCATTTCCTTCGCTGCCTCTCTCTGTAAACCAGGGCTACTTGATTTTTTCTGAGCCGTGTATGCCTGTTTGTGTAATGAATCGAAAGTTTTGGTCCGTTGCTTGTTTAAAAATTCAGTGACCTCCTGTTAAATGACATGAAACATACTTTGCAAACCTGGTTAATATAAAAAGGTATGCTTTTCCATGCATGCATGTGTTGGGAAAAGGAGAGTTATTTTATTTATTTTTAATCCACTCCACTCAGGTAAAAGAAAAAAAACATTGTGACTGTAATGTTTATACTTGTTTCAGGTTAATTGGTGTTTATAAATACTCCAGAAATAACAGGGTTTTAGGTTTTTCAAGCTAAAAGGGCATGTTGGAGCTTGCCATGAGAAATTATTTTTGTCTGCCCAGAATGTCTTGGTTGGTCATTTTATTTTCATACAATGATTAGTTTTCTTTAATGCAGTTTATAAAAATTAAGTCTAAGAGGTGTCTCACCCGTGGGTTTTTTTACATGTCCTCCAGCAGTATTTAGTGGCTGCAGGCCATTAGTCCTTCAAATAGGCTCTAGTGAAGTTGGAAGTTTAATGCACAGGGACTTTTTTTACATTTTGTTTGTTCTGCCGCTGTTTTGCTACTTGAACATTAACCTTTAATAGAGCTAAATTAAATATACATGTCCTGATGAATAATTATGAGATTGCAAGCATTTTCATTTTGTACATAAAGCTTCTCAGGGACTGCAAATTTGACTAAAGGTTTAGTCATTACTCGCTTTATAATGCCCATGTTATTTTTGTCTTATAATTCTTTACTGATTTCAATATAAAAAGCCCTGTGTATTCGGAGCAAAATACCTCTTGTGCATGTCCCAGCTTTTTACAACGGGCATGTTGAAATGAGGGTGGGGAAAAGTGCACCCACAATTTTGTCAAGTTCAGTTTCTTTCATCATAGCACTTTAACACTATTTCATAGAAATACCCATAGCTGAAGCTTTAGATTCTGGGCCCGATAGGATTCGTGGCTCCTGTGACAGTTTAAGACGTGGCCAGAGCGAGACAATCCAGCCTTTCTTTGTGCTCAGCAGATGAATGTCCCGGGCTGGCTCTTTGGGGGGATGCTGAGCTGCAGGAGTGTGACAAAACGCTCCTTGCGGAGGAAGGTCGCAGACCTCCCTGGGAGCAGGGGGATGTTGTGACAGCCCACACTGTAATTGGACCATACATAAATACTGCAGAGCCTTCAGCTCGTGCTACTGCTGCCACTTCAGCTCTCTATTTAATTCCTTACCTGCACCCCCTGTCTCTGCCACAATAACATTTTAAGTTTGATTTATTATAAATATTTTAATACAGATAATAATAACGAAAAGTATTTGGCCTAAAAAGCATAAATGAAAAAGCTATGTAGTCATAAACTATGTATGTAGAGAGAACAGATGACAAGCAACCTAGATTTTGTATTATGAACAGGGTAATGCCATAAGCTGTTGAAGAACCCGAGTAACAAAATGCAGCAGGCTGCTACTTAGAATGTCTCTGAGCTCAACATAACCCAGTGCTATTCTTCTATAAACTATGCAACAACGCTGGCATATTGAAAAAACACACAGGCTCATGCTTAATGTGTTAACAGAGGTACAATAGACTTATTATGTGTTTCCAGAGACTGGAACTGAGGGTGGTCTGAAAAATTAATGACTGTGGTGGTTGAAAATTAAGTGAACTCCCTAATATATACTGTTGTTGATCCACTGAGTTTGGTGTTTAGCATTCCTCAACAGGAGACTAAATCTTTGCAGCCATTTCACAAGAGATGCTGGCGCCCATAGCAGAAATATATTCAATAATCTTTTATAAGTCCATCACACTCCAGAGTTTTCCTATCCTGACTGGGAAGAAGTCCCAGGGTAAATCACACATGCAGATGTCAGGTGTGTGCTAAGAACCCTCTTTACCAGAAGGGGATGAACATCCGAGAATTAATACTGAGAGGACATTTGATTAATAGTGTAAGAAAAAGAGAGATCCAAAACCAAGGTTCATGGAGTTGATTATGTCCACACAACGTTTCTGATTATTATTGATCTGTCAATTAGGAAAAGTACCACTCAGATCTCCGTGGTCACAGAACCTACTGTGCAGGAGGGCACAGTTTGCTTTGGAAATTCACTCCTGCACAAGCAGAGGCCTGTGGGGGACAGTAGCTGTCAGTGAGCTGTGCAGTTTGATTGCTTTTCACCCAGAAATTCTCTTTTTGCAATAAAAAATGTGACACTTAAAACTCTCTTTGTATCATGACTGTGCACCCAGGAACACTGTCCTGTGGATTAGTGCCTGGATGAAGAAGCCATGTCCAAATATCATGGAATCACAGAACGGTTTGGGTTGGAAGGGACCTTAAAGCTCATCCAGTTCCACCCCCTGCCATGGGCAGGGACACCTTCCACCATACCCAGGTTGCTCCAAGCCCCATCCAGCCTGGCCTTGGTCACTTCCAGGGATGGGGCAGCTGCAACCAAGGCGACCTGTGCTGACTTCACCACCCTCACAGCCAAGAATTTTTTCCCAATATCCCATCTGACCCTGCCCTCTGGCAGCGGGAAGCCATTCCCCCTTGTCCTGTCACTCCAGGTCCTTGTCCAAAGTCCTTCTCCAGCTCTCTTGGAGCCCCTTTAGGCACTGGAAGGGGCTCTAAGGTCTCCCCAGAGCTTTTTCTTCTCCAGGTGAACACTCACAGCCCTCTCAACCTAGCTCTGTATTTAAAGGGAGCATAGATAGAATGAAATACTTCTGGTTTTTTGAAGTTTGCAGGATATATGATGTGAGGAATGTACAGGTCTAATAACTCAGAGTAGGGCCCTGCTGGCCCCAAAATGGAGAAAAAAGGACACTTGTGCTCTGAACTGCTTGGGTCGCAGAAGTGTTCCTGTTACATTTTATTTTACTGTTTCTTTTTCAGATCCGGTTCCAGCCTTGGATTTAGGACAGCAGCTTCAGCTGAAGGTTCAACGTATGCATGATATTGAAACAGAAAACCAGAAACTTAGGGAAACTCTGGAGGAATACAATAAAGAATTTGCTGAGGTGAAAAATCAGGGTAGGTTGCAACCATATTATCAGCTTTTAATGCACGCTGAAATTTGAAGGCAGGGATTGAGTTCAGTTTTATTTCTTAGAGGTGGAGGTGACAGTAGCATTGAAATTCAGTATAGAAAGTACAACAGTCTATTAGAGCCACTTCTCTATTTGTGTATGGAGATACAGCTTTGGGCAGACTCTTTGGATTTCTTTAAAAGTTTCATTTACTGTAGCACCAAGTCAGAGGATGGAGTTGTTGTTCTTCATATTTGGTTGTAGCCTTCAGCACTGAAAATTACACCTGACTGACGTTATTTGTGACATTTTATGAGAGGCAGTGCTGGTATTGACATCAAGCTGAATGTGGGTGTTGGTACTTGCCGGATGTGCAGCTTGCATAGACAAACACAAAAAAATCAGTATTTTATACCCACATATGAATCTGTACAAAATGGAACTTTTTCTGTACTGTTTTTCCCTATCTAAGTGTACTACTGGAGTACATTCAGCATAGGTACTTTATTTTTACTCTGGAGACTATCCATAGGGCAATGTAAATACAAGCTATTACTATTAAATTATTTAAGTTTTAATGAGACTAAAGTACATGAAAACACATGAAAATCTCAATGAGATTTAAAGCCTGTTAGTTTAAAGACTGCTCAAGTTTTCTTCTGATTCAGAATATAGTTTCCTGCACCAGGAAACACAATTTTCTCAGCTGTACACCTAGTTGTCTATCCATGGGAATTTTCATTTCCATCTTTAGTGCCCAGTTCTGGATGGTGGAAAGGTAAATTTTCTTGGCATTTGGAAAAGTGGAGATTTTATTTTTTATGTTATGGAACTGTTGCACCCAAGTAACGACTGAAAGCTGCATTAGCAGCTAAGTTGATTTTGTTAAATCTCATTTGCTGAGGGAACATCTACGCAGTTACATATTTTGAAATATATTTTGTTCCAACGTGGAGGGTGTGACCCCTGGAGAGGACAGGTATCAGCGTGCCAGGACTTGGGCTGGACTGCAGGAGATGTCATGTTGGAACTGTAATGCTCTGAGCAAGACTGTATTTTTTGCTGGAAATGTACAGTCATTGCAGTTCACTGTGCAGAGTTTTCCTGAGGCTGTGCATCCAGTACATCTAAGCATGACATGGGGGTTCATCCCACAAAATGGAAAAGCTCTTGACTTGTAGAGTTTTTTGCTACAACCACTCATAAACTGCCATTTTTGATTTTCCCTGGTGTGGTGGAACTTCCTTTCCATTTTCCCACTGTAGCCTTTGTGTTGTTTTTCACTCCAGTGCAGTAGTTTTACTCTCTGTTTCAAACAGGGATTAATAAGCTATCCAGGGAAAAGGCTATTGTTAGCTAAGGGTGCTTTGATCAGTTAATCTCTTTGTTTGGAGGGCTGGTATGAGCTCTACGGTGCCTGTAAGAACTTCTTCCAAAACTGGTATAAATGGCAGTGCCTGACAAGCTGTAGCTGACCTGAGCACTGAAGAAGGCACTTAGTGCTTCAAGCAATGTAGAGGATTCAGCTGTATTTGTCCAGCACATCTATTGTTAGGTGCTTACAGGTAAAATCAGATTTTATTACAAAAGTTACATTTTTCCCCTTATTTGTGCACTTCTTGCATCCGTTTTTGTAGTTTTGTTTTCTTTTAAAATTAGCTATTGAAATGTAGTCAAGGTGCAATTCTGTGCATTTCCATGGAATTATTTTGCCCTCTGCTTCTCCAGATACCAGAATATTTTTGCAGATTAAAATCTGAAAACACCTGGAGCAGAGGTGTCATCCCCAGGAGAGAATGCAGCACCCTTTGCCCGTTGCCTGTGCGAAGGAGCATCCTTTGCTTATTCAGGAAGAGATCAGGATTTGTACAACTTCCCGGATCTCAAGGAAGAATTTCCCTTTGCTTAAGAAAAAAAAAGTAGTGACGTGTCCTTTTCACGGCCACTTACTCAGTAATGAGCCTCAGCTGATTTCTGCATGGCCAGCAAAACCCTGCTCCTTCAGGCAGAGGCAGCTGCTTTGCTGGCAAGCATTTTTACCACTCTCCCTCCTCTTTTTTTGTGGTCACACTGGCCCAAGCTGCCTTTGGTAGTGCCCAGACAGCAGATCATGTCACCAGCTACCTCCTACCTGCTTCACAGCTCCCTGCTCAACTCTCAGCATCGGGATTTTGAGGGGATTACATGTGGGTTTGTGTGATATTGTTGAGGGTTTTTTTCCCCCAAGCCCATAGGGTTTATTTTTCATATTAGGGTTTGTCTTCCTATGATGTTTCTGCAGAATATGAAACTTTTCATGTCCAAAAGTTTTTATTTTTTCCTCAAGCGTTATTAATGGCATCTGTTAATAAGCTGATGTCTTTAACCCCCTCTGCATCCTGGTGTGAGTACTCTGAACCATGTTGCTGCTTTGAGTCTTCTGGCAGTCTAAGGCTTTTTCCAAATTCCATTATTGTTACAAAGCACACTCTGGTGAATGTCCTGCTTTTCCTCTTCTGAGCCCTATAAGGATTCAGTCCATTCCTGTGGGTGGGATCACAGGGCTTTCATGTAGGAACAGATCGGGGCACGTAAGGAGATGCTGAGCTGTAGCTCTGCAGGTTTCTGCATCTGCTCTCATCCACTGCTGGGCATGGGGAAATGCAGGAGAGCTCCTTTATCCAAGGGAAGGGTTCTGCAAATTCCCTGGAAGGCTGCAAGTGCCTCAGGAAATTAAAATAATTGATGATTGTGTGTAAACCCCGGTGTGGATGACGAGGCAGCGACAGCAACTGGGACATGCAGAGTTCCAGTGCCTGCTGTTAATGCAGCAGTTGGATCCCAACTGCCCGGTTTCTCATCAGCTGGGAAGCAGAGCAGAGCTGTATCCCAGATATGTGTTCAATTAGTGTGAGATTGCATCTGTGCCTGAACCATACTGGAGCTGCCTCTTAGTGCATGGGCACAGTTAGGTGAATTAAGTGTCCTGTGTGTAAATGCATACTTAAACCTACACTGGGACTTTATTAATCTTCACTCAGCACTGAACTAATTTTAGCTAATTAATAAGGTGATACTATATTTTACAATTGATTTTTTTCCCCTTATTTAAAAAAAAAAAAAGTCGTGCTAGAGGACCCTTCTTCACTCTGCTTTCCAGCAAACTCCATTGATCCTTCTCAACCTAAACACTTAAAGTTCAATTTAACATTTAGGGAGTAAAAGGTCTCCAAAGGGACTCATATCCATTGATTTTGTGTCAGAGTTGAAGAGCTAAAGTTTAAAACACACTGAGCCTACAGGGTAAAGCAAGCCTTGTGTTGTGGAACCACGTGGAGCTGTGTAAACTCATTCTTCCCCTATTGTTTTTCTGCAGAGGTTACAATAAAAGCACTTAAGGAGAAAATCCGAGAATATGAACAGACCCTGAAGAACCAAGCGGAGAACATAGCCCTTGAGAAGGAACAAAAGTTACAAAATGATTTTGCGGAGAAGGAGAGGTGAGTGTGTGTGTGTGTGGCTCTGGGTGCTGGGGAGGAAGAGAGAGGTATTTTTCTGTTTAATCTTCCCAGCCAGGACTGGTGGCTGGAGACAGCTCATCTATTGAGTGATTCTGGCGATTTATGCGTGTGACACGGAATCATTTGATACTCAACTTTGCCCAGAAAAACAATCTGGAGAGTGTGGAAGTGAAACAAGGACAGATTGTCTCTTCTCCGTGCTGTGGTGGGGGGAGTATCATGTTCAGGAGGGTGCAAACCTGCTTTTATTCCTCCCTGGCTGTGCTGTCCTCTGTGACACCAATCTGTCTCCATTAGCCAGGGTAATTCCCTGTGTGTCACAGAACTGTGGCACAAGCTCTGCACCCCTGGGCTGGGGGAGATCAACCACTGCACCCACAGCCTGGGCCAGGGATGTATCTACCACTCCTGCTCCCCTGGGAATGGCTGAGAGAGGGGATGTCTTCCTGAATTGTCCTGGGAAGGTTTGCATCTTCCTACATGCCAAAATTAAGAAGGGTTTTCATTATCTATTACTGATATTTTCAAAAACTTTTTGGATGTATTTCTGGTCTTTTGCAGATGAGCAGGGAGCGTTTTAATCTTTAGGTTGGTGGGCAGATAAATCAGGCAGGAGAAAACCAAAGGTCTAAAGAGGGAGTTCTTTCAGGCTGCATTCCCTGCCTCAAGAATTTATTTCTCCCATGGAGCAATAACACTGAAGCTATAATATGTTCAACATAGCGTGGAAAACCTGCAGTTCACGTGAGCTTTTTAGTTGGAGGGTTGGTTGTTTAAATTCAGGGCTGAGTGGGGAGAACCTACAGTGAATGCACAGCTTTTTTTTTGATTCATCAATACCTGTAGCTACTTTTTTAATAAGCGGCTTGTAACCAGTGGTTTTAACAACTGCAATTTCAATGTACTTAAAAATAAAACAAAATGGCAGGTCATGGAATGTGAATAAAAGTGTCTGTGAGAGAGGTTTTGAGGTCTCAAAGTATATGGTACAGTATGAAGGGAACTGACGCATGATTCTCACTATAAATAGTTATTAACCTGGTCAGCAGTGTTGGAGAATAAATTTATGCACCCTATGGAGTGCAGGCAGGATGCTGGTAGTTTCCTAAGCCATTTCACAATTCTGAGATCTGCAGAATATCCTAAAAGCAGAGTTGTAAAAAGCACGGCTCCTGGGAGATGTTGGAGCATCTCCTTTCAAAGATGAGTTTTATAACTCCTGCAGTCTTGCCCTTAGCAAGGAATGCAGTGGCTGTGTGGCCAGATGATGTAAAAATGAGTTTAACTGACACAAACAAGAAAATGTTGCCTGTGGACGTAAGAAATGTGAGCATATTAAAGTTTTGCTCATGTTCTACAGAAAATATCACTGTGAGATTTGTTTTGAAATATGTGTGTTTTCTTAAAGAGTAGCTAATAATATTGCTGCATTTGGCACCCATTACAGTTCTGATGAAACAGCTGCTGCATCTATTCACTCCATCAGTTACGGCAACAAATTCCTTCATTATGACTCTAAAATGGAAATGTATCATTCTTCTTGTACTAACTTTGTACAACAGAGGGTGCTTGGTGACAATTTTCTCAATGTGTATGACATTTCCAAAACAAATTATGCTCAAGAAAACCTTCCACTGAAGTTGTCATTTATATAGCAGTCTACTCTTGTATAACGTTCACAGCTTATGTTATGAGGTGGCTACACTGTTAAAATTTTAATAAGTGGGACCACAAAGTAGGAACAGCATCTCACAACTTGACAGGATTTATGGGTCCCATGGAAGCACCTCATAGCCTGTGTGGTGTTGGCAGTTGTCTGATTCCAGTTGAGATGTTTAATCTCTCCATCCTCCAAATTTGTAAGGCACAGAAGAGTTGTTTGACGTGATCATGAGCTCTGCTCTCACCTCTCCTCTCCCTTTCACAGAAAATTGCAGGAGACACAGATGTCGACAGCCTCAAAGCTGGAGGAAGCTGAACACAAAGTTCAAGCTTTGCAAACAGGTTTGGCATCGCTTTTGTGACCTTTTCCAGGGGATCAGGTGGGAAGTGAGAGGACATGGATCATTGGATGTGTCAGAACTGGGTGTGAAGCAGCTCTTGGAGGGCAGGGAGGTCCAGCAGAGCTCAAATGTGCTTTGTGAATCAGAGCAAATGCTCTTGTGGCAGCCAGTCATTGGCAAGTACAGGGACAAGGCCGTGGAGCACACACAGAATCAGAGCATCCCTGGAATTACAGCAAATCATGGAATTTACCATCCACATGTGTTCTGGTTCCACACATTTCCAAACTGATAAATATCTGTAGTGATCAGTATGAACCCTGTTTCTTGCCTGTTGCTATGACTTGCCATAAATTTTTGTCTCTGGATACTTCAGAATTCCAGGTCTGGACACATTTGGCTTTGTTTACTATGAGAACAGAAGAAATTTTATTCCCTGAACTATTGCAATAAATGTTTCAAAGGAATAAGCATTTTAGCCAGCTTAATAAGAAACTAATAATGTCTAACTTGGTTAAGCAGAAACTGGGATTTTTTGCAATGGGACAGAAATACCATAAGAAATTGTGAAAAAAGTCCAAACCAAACCCTATGGTTTTTTCTAAGCCATAATGGTTTGCCTAGGTAGAAGGATAAAGCTAAGTGTACAGCTTTATTTCTTTTCATCAGGAGATGTACAGCCTTATTTATGACTGAATACTGCTATTTCAGTACTGTAATGCTTCATGTTTATGCCTTTTAGCCTTGGAAAAAACCAGGACAGAACTATTTGATCTGAAAACAAAATATGATGAAGAAACTACTGCAAAGTAAGATTTCCCCGTTTTCTTTCTATGTCTTCCTTCAGGGTATTACTGAATTTTTGTTTTGCATCTGTCTGTTGGAGAGAGATGAGATGAGGGCGGTTCAGGCATCCAAGTTTTTTGGAAAAGATGGTCATAATTTGGCTTCCTATGGAGAGATTATTAGTCTTATATTTTCTTCCCCCCAACAAGACACTTTTCCTGGCACACACGCTGCTGCATTCCTGGTTTCATTCTCAGGTGCTTATCTGCGTATCTCTTACCCTGTGTATCTCTTGTATTTTATTTAGAAATAAGGCAGTTTCAGAAATAAGGTATTTTTACTGTGATCTTCCCATCTGAGTGAAAACAAAGCTTCATTTATTTAAGGATTTCTGATTCTAAGGCACCCTGGTTCTTTCTGCTTTTGGGCTAGTAGTCCTTGCTCTGCCAGGTTCACCCCTAATTACCTAAAGTAGCATTTTAGGCAGATTTTCCTTGTTTTCAAGTAGAACATGAAGGTAGTCTTAAAAATATATATATTCTTGTCTTCTTAATAGCTACTGTTTCCAATTATCCTCTGGTTTTATTAACAATCAGGACAGGGAACAACAAAAGAGACAGACTGCTGCTGGTTTCCTTTGAACCCTTCATATTTAAGAAAAGTTAATAATGAGAAGGAATTCTCATGATCAGTGGGATTAAGCACCCGAGTCATTTCAGTGTCTGGAAATGGGATGGAAATGAAGCAGCCGTTTCAGATGGCTGGGACACTGCAAGGGAAGGGCTGGGGCTCAGTGTCACCTCCCTGAGCCCACTGCCCAGGGTTAAAAACCAGCCAAACTGGCACCAATTTTAAATTTCTTACCCCGTGGTTCCGTGCCTGTTGAGGATCTGATTCCCCACTGAGGATGTGAGGAACCCAGAGCTCACCAAATTCAGCCCATGGTAGTTAACAATCAGCACTTGGAGTTCAAACACCTTTTACATCCTTCAGGATAATCTTTCAGGTGAATTTTGGTTTGGCTCTGGGAGTCCACTTTCCTTTGAGCTCCTTGTAGGATGAGTTCAGTGTAAGGGGATCAAAAGTATTTTTGTTCCCTCATTGATTCCTCCCTCTCTGAGGGATGTAAACAAATGCTGATTCAGATGGAGCCTTAAATTCCCGCAGATTGCCTTTGTTTTTTCCTGTACATAACTGATATTGTTGCTGTTATTTCATCTTGCAGTTGCTTCTGGGGGAACCAGCAGAGATCAGTGGTTGTAGGCACTGAACCTAATAGCCCCTCACCCTTTTTAATGTGTTTATTTGCAGAGTGCTTCATTTTTAAATACTGGTTCCCTAAGTGCTGTAATTTATCTTACACTGAGCAAAATCTGTTCTCTAAAAGATTTGTTTGCATTTCTAATCTCATTCTTTTGGGGAGATTCACACAGAAATATTTCTTTTTTATATGATCTTGAGAATGACTCTTACCTAATTTATATAGAATTACATTAAATTAGTAGCATCTGCAGTAACAAGAAGTTTATTGTGTTCTGTAGCAGAATGATTATGGAGGCTGGGTCTGGAATACAGTGATCGTGGAGCTGAATCCTGAAGCAGACATTAAGCTTGTACTTTATCTCCCGGACTAATGTACTGTGAAAACAAACTTGTAGGACCTAATAACAGCTGAAATATTTTATCATTGTTTTGGATATTTATGGCCGGAATAGTTCTTGCGTAACAACAGTCGTCTGTAGCATTTGTAGCCCAAATTTTGCAATATGGAAATCTAGAAGAACATGAAAAGGGAACTGAATGTAGACAGTGAAATTGAGTCATCTATTTTAATTGTAAAAGCTGGGAGAAAGGCTGAAAAAACACCAATAAAAAGGGTGAAAGACAGTTTGATTCTTTTCTTAAGAGAAGCCCTCTTTTGATCTAAGTCTGAAAAGCTACTTGTATTGCCAATTTTAATTTTATGTTTTAAAAACATGTGATTTTATCTTAGGCCAGAATTGTTAGTTTTACAGACGCTTATTTGATGCAGACGAATTGGAGTGCCTTCAGGAAAAAAACAGATAATTGTCGATTTTTTAAAGCTAACAGTGCTTTTAAGATTTTCAGTCTCAGAATAAAGCTGTCTTTCAACTACTTGAAACTTTGAAAATCTTTCAAACAAGAAAAAAAAACCCAAGAAGCAAAAGAAATACAGAGTGAGAAGTTTTCATTATCAGCATTGAGGAGTCTGGATTTTATCCTGGAGACCAGTTGTGGTGATCTGAAAAGTTGGGAATCATTCTGTCATCTTGTTTGTTTTGTCTTTTCACAATGTCCCGTTCAAAGTACTCTATGTGCACAGGGAGGGACAGAGCCACAGCCAGGCACCTTCAGATGAGATCAGCAGCTGGAATTAAAATTTCCAGTCCAATTCTGTCATCCCCACATACAAAATTCCCAGCAGGTGGGTGTGTGCTGCCCCTGCCCCTTTCCTGAGCCCCAGCAGAGCCCTGGGCCGGGCACTGAAGGTGTTAATGACAAAAAGAAGTTTATTATGTGCAGTCATTGCAGTCTGTCAGCTGGAATATCAGAAGCTGCCTTTGACAAGATGGCAGGAGCAAAGTTTTCCATGTGTAGGCTTGAAGTAAAATGTAATTAGCCTTTATGTGCAGAACAAGGATCCATTGATGAATACAGCTGGTCTTTGTTTTCTTCTGTCATTGAGTGTGGGAGGTAAAAGTGTTCTTCTTCATGTTTATTAATACAAGATTCCTTAGACAAATGGCAAGCACAGTTTAATATTTGTTGGAACACAGAGGGGCTTGCCAAAACAGTTGTTGTGTAAGAGGATTTCAAGGTTTTCAGATTATAATCATCTCTGGGTTAAATAAATGAATGATTACTCTGCCTTTTTCAATTAAAGAGACACATCCTCTCTCGAGGCCTGACACTGATTTTGTTTGCTGTCCCACACGTTCCTATCAGCAAACCTGGATTTAACCAACACTAATGAGTTTGATCTGGAGATTCTATCAGACCTGGAACTGAAAAGCAAACTCAGGCTTGAGTTTCAGCAAAATTAAAGAATGTTGGGGTTGTTTTTTTCACCCTAGTGCAACAGACTTTTTTCTTTTTCTTTCTTTCTTTCTTTCTTTCTTTGTGGAAAAAGAAACATTCTGCATACATTTCCTCAGTTTTCCAGGGACAAACTGTTCTCTCTAACAGTGCTCTTGCACTTCTGGTTTGCTACAGAATCCAAGCAAGTGCTTGGGAATCCCAGCTGAGCTCCCAGCCTGAATGGTCGAATTCTAGTTTTAGATCAATTCCAGAGCCATCTCTTTGCTCTGACCCCTGCTCTCCCCCAACCTAAATGAATTCTGATTGGAAAAGGACCTTGGGTTGCAGCACATACAGTAGGCTTGTTACATTACTGTTAACATGTGGGTTGAGGCTCCTTGCCTTTGATGAAAGAAAATATCAAATTTCACTGAAATGCTGCATTTTCACCAGCCAGCTTTAAGTAGTCTTGTGAGGATTTGGGGTACTGCCCGCTCCCCGACCCTGTTCTGCAATAAAAACCCTTCATAAACAACACAAACCAGAAAATGTTTAGGTTGAGGATGTCAGTCAGAGCAGCTCTGCCACCACCAGTTTTGTTACCAGTGGATCTTCTGTAAGACTCAGATTTTTTGTCCTTCTAAAAGTAGCACAGGAATGCAAGAGAGAAGGAGCTTTTCATATTTACTGAAGCAGTCATCCAAACACAGCACTTTCAATAACTTGGAGAAAACCATTTTGCCTCCAGTATATGAGCAGAGAATTGTTGTCCTTCCATAGATCAGACTGATTATTATTTTTTTTGGCAGCACAGCTAAAGATGACACAGGAGGACAATGGGAACAGAAGGAGATGCCTGTAGTTTTTGGCTCTTTGGGGTGAACGATGCTCTTCTTCCACATTATCAAACAGACCTGTCCTTCAGGCATCCATGTAAAGTTCTACAGATGTGCTTTTCTGCATGGAAGGAGTGGAGAATTGGGCTTGGAGACAGGGGACCAGAAATTTTAGAGAATTCCTGAGGAGTTATTTCTGCCTGAAGTTATGCGGTGGAATTGGAGTTCAAGTATTCATGTGAAATCTTCTGTTATATGGGGCAAATCTCAGTTAACTTGGATTTCAAGGGAATAATTCCCAATAGTTAGTGAGAATTGAATTATTTACTTTAATTTTTTTTAAAGAAATCTTTCTTGGTTAAGTGCTGGCTGATGCCAATATATCACTTCTCAGATGTTTGTACTTCCATTTTGATGGTACTCAGGGTCAAACTGGATAAAAAATAAAGTTGTGCTCCCTCCAGCATCACGTAATTACTGTGATAGATGGTCTCAAATGCTGCTTCCCCCCATTGAGCATGAAATACTGTAGTTAGGGTGGTGGTGCTGTACATGACATGAAATAGCTTCTATTTGCTGTGCCTTTAAGGTCTTAAAGTTGCCTATTTCCTGTTCTTTTGATGAGTCATTAACTTCTAATGCTCAGCTTTGGAATTATTGCTGTATTTAAAGTGATTTCCCTAAAAGCAGGAGATGGAGAACTTCATAGGCCATGTCTGTTTTCAGAGTTTTTTCTCTTCCTCTGTTTCCCAGTCCTTCTGCCACCAGTGAAACCCCAGGAGTGGTGGCAATGAGGGAATGAAAAACCAGGGAAGATGTCACAGAGAACTGGGGTTTTTTTAAGGGGAAAAAAAAAGTGAAGAAAAATTGAATATTTTGAATCTTACAGAAAGCTCTGTCTGCATTTTGCCATTTGAGGTTCAAAGTTTTAACTGTGCTTTATGCAAAACTCACCAGGCTGAAAGTCACTATTACAACATTAATATTTTGCTTTAAAAACCTACAAGTGAAGATGAATGGAAATACTTTGAAGATCTGCTTCTTACTTTGACCTAAAGCTCTGGTGTGAAAGAGGGCTTGAAAGCCCTTGTGCAAACCAGCCTTTTTTGTCACATTTCTGGTTCAGCCTGCAGTTGCACCAGAAAAGCTGCAAAGTTGAATGGGAAGAGAATTCAGTGTTCCTGTAAAACACTGGGCTCCGTGAAATCCTGAGTGCTTGCTTGAAGCACTGGCATTAACCTTTACATTTGAATAGGGAAACTGAGGCACAAAGAGTGGATAATGGCCAAAGGCAACAGTCTAGTCTTGGCTGGAGTCTGGAAATGTGCAGACATGCAAATGATAAGCCACAAACTGACAAAAAGGTTATTTATTTTCATTTTTCATTTCTAAGGGAGCTTTTCTGAGAACTCCATATACATGGAGCCTTTGGAGTCCGTAGGATTTCGTGCTGTAGCTGGGCTCTGTTGCCTCCTCTGTTAGACTTGTAATGCTTGCAATTAGTTAATGTAACTTTCTGACAGCGTCAAAGTGCCCTAGGTCCTCTCAGGGCTTTTATTTTGTTTGTGTTTTAACCTCCAGTGAGACTGTTCAGTTGCTTTTTCTAGTGTAGCCTAAAAGCTGGTGTTATTTAACAACCCAAAGTAGAAAAAAAAATAGCCTTAGGGTATTCCAGCATATTCTAGTCATCACCCTGTTATCTGTAACCTTGGCTTGACATGAGATCCTTAGATGGAAATCTTTAAATAAATGCAAAGTACTTTGGCTACTTCACCAGCCAGGCTGGGGGTCATCCCAGCCGTGGCTGCAACTACGGCTTCTCCGTGGGAGTGAAGCTGCGTGGAGAGGCTGTGGGGCTGTGTGCAATGACAAGGGGCAGGAGTGTCCCTGTGTCCCTGTGTGGAGAGGCTGTGGGGCTGTGTGCAATGACAAGGGGCAGGAGTGTCCCTGTGTCGCTGTGCCCCTGTCCTGTCTGTCCCCACGTGCTCTTGTCAGCCAGACCTGTTCAGGCTGATGCAGCAGCCTCAGTCCAGGAGCAGAGGGACCCCAATTGTGTTCCTGCAATCCCAGCCTCCCAGCAGGGATTGGCATTCCCTGTGAGGCCAGCCAAAGGACATTTCAATTTTTTGAGCCATCTCACCACAGCAGGTCCTTTTACCTGTAGCAGCTTAACTTTGGAGGTGCCTGGTAGGGCCGTGTGAGGAAGAAGAGGAGCGAGTCAGAGGGGACGAAAACCCTCTGGCAGAGGCACATCTGCCCCCAGCAGGGACAAGGTCCTTGGGCTTCCGTCTGCCAGTCAGCTGAGCTTGGATTCCACGCAGCTCTTTCATGTGTGTCTGCAAATTACAACAATCTCTTTTTTTAATTTTTTTTCAATGCAAAGTAGCAAATCAACAGAGTTATTTTGGTGCAGAACCGCTTCCTGGCGAGGCCTTGTCTGTGACAGCAGGAGGGCACGTGGCTGTGCCGTGCTTCAGCTCCTGCAGGGCTGGGATGGTGGGGGAGGCGAGCAGGAGAAGCCCTGGAATCATCAGAAACAAATAGTTCAGCTGTTTCCAATCGGGCCCTGCCCTGTGGGGTTACCCATTTCCAGCCCCAAAGCAGAGCTCTCCAGGAGGTGCTGAGTTAAACTGACAGGTGCTGCAGGGCTTGTCCCTACCTGGCCGCGTGTTTAATAGGTGGCTTCCTGCACTGGCGTGTACTGAAAACTCTCCTTGTGCTCCAGGGATGGATTCCAGCTGCTTTTCCCACTCCCACACAGGCAGAGAAATGAGTCACGGGGTTGTGCTCCGTCATTTAATGAAAAGAGATGAGAATGTCCTGAATGAGAATGGAAGTTCAGGAAACTTTGTGAGATCCCAGGCACTAAAACTCTGTATCCTGGAAAGCAGTGTTTCTTCTGCCTTGATGTTCTTTGGGAAATCAAGGTGTTTGCTGTGAGAGCTAGCAGCCCTACTCCCCCAAGTCCCACATTGCTTCAGACAGACAACTTTCACATTCCCCCAGTGCTTTCATTTGGGGTTTTTTTGCCTTTTCCAAGAACAGGAAGGTGTGAGCCATCACTGTCAGGGGCTGCATCTAGCACAACTTGCTTTATGGAAGTGTCCCTGTGCTGTTTCCTCATTAGCACGGTTTTTCAGCATTTCATTAAACCTACACCTGAATGTAGGTACGTCTGATCCCACCCCTGCATTACAAAGTTGCTCTGATGCCCCAGCTATCAGCCGCCTGACTGCAGAAGCAGGGATGTTATTCTTTCCACAGTTACTTTAAAAATAAAAAGTATTTCTGATTCGTGTCATCAGTCAATCCTGTTGATGTTGGGAACTCAGGGGTGTTCCCATTACTCAGGGTAAAGGCTACAGAATGAAGTCCTGTGCCTGCATTGCTGTACAGGTCATCCCTGCTTTAAAACTCCCAATTATGTCTCCTGCCTGCTCCCATATAAATCTTTGAGTTCCCTTTGAGCCCTTTTCCTTATGTCTATGGCAGAAGCAGAGCTGGGAGGGAGCTGCCTGCATTGGCACGTGCAGGAGTCACCCCAGCGCTTGCAGCCCTGCATTTGCCCTGTATGCCCTGGTTGCAGGAAAAAAGGGGGTTTGGTCTGCAGACTTGGAGCAGTTTTGGCAGCAAAAAGGCCACAAAACAGTGGCATTTCCAGTAAATCAAAGACTTTCCTGAGGAGCAGTTGGAGCGTGGGGCAGGTCAATGTGAGGGTGTGGATGTCGGGGGAGCGTGTCCTTCCTGGTTCAGCCCCTTCTGATCCTCCTGGAGACATCACTTAATGGGACCTAAGAAATATTGTCTCATTTACGTATCCTCTGATCTAATTAAAAGACAATAAGGCCATGTGGGATTGCAGTTTTGTGTCACAGAAGATGTCTGGTGTGGGGAAATAGAATTGCTTTATCTTGATGAGATTTTTTAAAAGATAATGTTTCAACAAAGAAGTTCAAAAAAATACATTCTTTGATCAGGAAACTGAGAATCCAGGATAGAACACTGATTCAGGGATTTGGAAGAGCTGGGTGTTGGCCAGCTCGTGGAGCAGAAGGGATAAGGCAGGATGGTGCAGACACTAAACCCAAGAAAAACAATAGACAACATGCAGGTCTGTTAATAACTTCATTAGCATTCATGTAAAGCATTAAATAAACAAATGCAGAATACACAAATCCTGTAAGCCTGAGACTATTAACCCTTAATGCTTATCTGGTGTTCCTGCAGGAGCACAGCAGAGCAGAGGCTGTGATTTTGTGCCTTGCCTCCCAGATTTTTAGCATGTTGAGAAACTGAGTCACAGGGAGATTGGTCGGGGGCTGGAATACTGGAAGGCAACCAGTACTACAGCAAGGATCACAGCTGAGAAATCAAGGCACTGCATAGAGGAAAGGACTTCTGCTTCCCCTGTTTTGCTTGGATGCAGCTGCTTGAAACCCAGAATAAACCCCAGCTGATTGAGTCTTGCTTGCAGGTTCTCAGTGCCTGTTTGTAAGAAATTTTGAGCAAAAATTAAATTTGACTGAAGCACTGCCTTGGGGTTACTAACCTTTTGTAGCAGATTTTCAGTGCCTTTTAATAGCTGATCTTTGCTTGCTTGTGATCACCAGCTCTCCAGCCTGTCTTCAGTCCTTCCGTGGAACTAATGAACTTTCAGCTGAATAGTGGGGGTTTATTCCCTCCCCCTGTACAGGTTTTTATTAGTGAGGGGCTTTAGGCTAGTCTGGTGTTGATTTGTTTTGTGCTAGGCATAAATCTCCTGGGTTCTCTGGGGACTGCACCCTCTGGATGAATTCCTGCCCTCCTGCCCCTCCTCATGGGTCTGAGCCCCTCGAAACCCAGATTGCTGGGCTGAAGTCAACTGTACTCGCAGCCAAATATATTCATATATATATATATAAATATAGACAAAGTGCCATGGCAACTTTTGTCCAATGGTTTCTATTTTCTTCCTTTCCCTTCCTTTGATTCGAAATTCAGCTCTGGGAAAAGGGAATCTTTCTATTACAGTTGCTGCTAAGCAGAGTTACAAGGGAGGATTGTGAGCAGGTAACTTTCTTTGCATGGTTTCCTCAAGAAATTGTATTTACTGAGGTTTCATTTCCTATGTATTTCCTCATTTATGGGATGGGAATTATTAACCTGCCTGAATACAGTGGTTACATCAGACATAACCTGAGGGGCACATATGGCTTTCATAAAAATATACCACCCATTTCCATCATTGTGAACTGTGTCATCCACCAGTTGGGCTGCCATAAATCGCTGTGAAATGCATACAGCCTTAACCAGTACTGAGGAGCACATAGCTTAACCATGGAGTAACTAACCATCTTAATAAATCTAAATTCACTCTTTGCTGGAGACACTTCAGGGAAAGTGGGAACAATTTCTGCAGCCTCTTATCCCACGTGGTCGTGGTAATGTAAAGGGTAAGTAGAGTTCTTGTTCTGCAGAGAGATCCCTATACCCTGCTCTCTATTTCACCCTCTGTGTTTGGGAGTCTGTGTCTCGTGTAAAACAAATAAAAAGCCCTGCCAAGCAGCCAGCTCTGCAGCCTGAGTGCCCAGCACCCGTGTGCAGGGCCGTCATTAAAAGATTTCATGAAACAGCCTTAAAAATGAAAAGTTTCCTTTCCGAGAGAGAGAGAGATAATTGAACTCATTGATTTGTTTCACGGTTTGTTTGCCCTTTCATTCCCTTCCTGAGGTGCTGTTTGTTGAGGAATGTCTCCAATTGCCAGAAAGACAGTGGGGTGTCTAATATTTCCCCGCCAGCTCTCCTTTCAGCCAGAGCAGAGTGCTGTGGCAAGCCTACGATATGAATTTTTAATGCAGAACTTTATAACATAGCCCTTGCAGCACGGCTGCACTACTCTCTTGAGCTTTCAGATTTAATGCTCTGATGAACAGAGCACAGACTTGGGGCATTCGACAGCAATCGGAATTAACCCCTGCCTTACCCAGGGTGTAGCACTTCATTTCCCTGTAGATTAACATGCATGGGATGAAGATTCCAAGATACCTCCACACAGCCGGGATTTTGACTCCCAGAATTATCTGGGATATGTTTTCCCTCTTTCAATAATGGGAATTTTTAGGGCTGTTTCCTTTTCCTGGTCTCAAGAACACTGCAGTCATTCTGTAGTGGATAAAAGGACACTGTCTTGCCCACTGTCTGGGCTCTGATAACAACCTGGGCTCGATGGCCAAAGAGGGAAAAAATTAAATCAGCTCTGTAATGCATCATGGAGATGAATTTGCCATAGGTTCCTGCTCTTCCAGATTGGATCATTTAGCTGTTCATGCAGTGAATCGTGATAGTCCATCAGAGGGGATTTTGCTCTGTTGGGAATATGATCTTAACTAGATGTGGATGTTCCTATTAGTCCATCTCTTTATTTACCTAGCGAGAAGTGTAGGGCCCAGCAGTGGAGAAAAGTAGCCCAAATTATTACTCTTCAGGGCATTAGCACATGTTTGTCAGTGTTGAATTTCATCTGCTGTAAAGCTGCCTCTTCACCTCACTTGGTTTAATGTCTGGACTTTTTACTCTTCTGCAGTTTTGGCAATAATAATTCTGCTTTTCTGCACTTAGTGCTGCAGTGCTGATCATCAGCTTTTCTGTATCAGCCCTTTACTTCGTAAACACCACTCCTAATGCATTATCTGGAGGAATATTGGTCTCAGAATCCTCCTCTGTCTCTCTGTGTAGCCTTTGGGTTTTTCCTGGCTGGCTCTTTTTGGTAGCAGAGAGTGTCACAGCCAGGACTGGCCTCGTCAGGGACCTCAGCAGGATTTTGTCAAGAGAAAATTGTATTTGTTGGTTTAACTTTGATAATGAAGAAGGAGCCTGATGTATTTAAATTGTAATAGGACAGGTGAAAGCCAGAGAGAATTAGATGGGGCACAGGACTTGCAGAGGTATTAATGGCATTTGGAGAAGGACTTAGCGAGGAGTTTGTGCTCGAGTGCTATTAAACCACTTGCCTTAAACCTTTGCGAATGAGAAACACAAGTTGTTCTTAGCTGATACAAAATAAGTACATTTACACTGTCTAATCTTAAATCAGCATCTCAGCCTTGGTGAGACATTTACACATTTGTTTCAGAGAAGGTCTTTTAAACAGCTTGTCTTACTATTATAGACCCAAGATTGGCTTGGCTTCCTCCACTGTTATTACTGACTCACGAGATTAAGGTTTTCAAGGCTTGTTGCTAAATGCAGAGATCCTGTCGGTTCATTCAGTAGTTCTAGGTATCTGTTAACTTTATTTCTGTAAAAAACCCACTGTATTTTGATAGGGATTCAGTTTGAGACCGACTTATGAAAAGGACACTCCTGTTTTTATTGCTGTAATGGTAATTAGCTCTACATCTTATTTTTGTTGTGTCAAGCACACCACCTAAACCAAGGGGGATGACTCAGTTGTGCCATTTGTAAAAAGGGCACACAGGGTAAGGCCAGACTTCATTAATGTGGATAGTCTTTCAGGCCTTGGATGGGAAGGTGGAAGTACTGTTCTGGTGCTTGCATTGTGGCTGTAAAACTAAAGGTGCATAAATAGAAACACATAAAATGCATTTGCTGATCATTCACTTGGACATCCATTAGGTCATTCTGTGATGAATGGAAATATTCTTCTTTCCTGGAGACCACACCAAAGGAAAAAAGATGAATATGGCATCTGCCAGAATATTCATGCTGTGTTACCACTGACTTTCCCATCTCAGGGCACTGGGATGGGCAGTTTTAATCATTCTACCCTTTCGCATGGTTTTACCTGTGTGGTGCTTTATTGTGGGAGTCCTCTGCTTTTACTGAGCCGAAGTGGAAATATTTATTTAATGAGCTGTAGCAGATTTTTATATGCAGAGGGGTTGAGTTGAGGAACATGACTCATAGGAAGTAAAAAGATCAACAAATTCAGTTTAACCATTTCTGTTCCTCACCCCAGTCCTTCCCATTTAGGGGAAGGGAAGGAAGATGGCAGAGGAGCAAGAGGCAGTATCCTACCATGGATTCCAGAGACACCTCTGCCTTATGCTCCCTGTCTTGACCCAAATCCAAGTGATAAGCAAACAGAGTCCTTTGGAATGTCTCCACTTGGATTCTTGGATGATCACTGTCCATGGCTTTGAAGTTTGTCTGCACAGCCAGAATGACCTTTTCTTGTTACTGACCCAAGATAAAGTGTTGATTTTTAGAAAATCTATTTTTGTTTTTTGGTTTTTTTTTTATTTTATTTGCATGTAATCAGAATAAAGTAGTTGCTGTAATAGGTTATGCTTTTTAATTACATATTTTGATGCTGAGATCTGCAGGATCTAAATCGGGAGGCTGTATCTGGACTTGCTTAAACTTGGTGCTCAAAGCCAGAATTGATACACGTTCTACTTTTTAAAGTGCAAGTAAATGCCTGGCATGGCTTATATTTCTAGGGCAGAAGTTTGGAATAATTAAATTGCAGCAGAGTACACAATGTGGGTGTCTTTGAAGAGGGTACTCCTTGGTAATATGCAGCAGCACTTTTAATAACTTCCCTGTCCTGGGCTGGTTTAGATCTGTGGAGCCAGTTGGGAAATGTGCATTAGCATTGGAAGTTGCCAGCTGAGTGACAACAAACAACTCCTGCTGCTGGAATGCTAACAATGACAAGTCATTTGGTACAGCCATTTGCCAGTTTAATGGCTTAAGCAGCTTAGTTTTAATTAAACAGCAGTTTCTGTGTATGATATCAGGGAAAAGAATGTTCTGCTTACAAGTGGAGTTGTTTAGTGTTGTCCCTGACTTGCTGGAGACACCAACAGCCTCTTTGTTCCAGCATTCAGCCGGTGCATTGTCTGCCAGTTCATATCAGAATTTGTTGCAGTAGAGCCAACAAACCCTTTTGGGGTATGGATGAGCCCTAATCCATTGGTTAAGTGCAAACTCAGCCTTGCCTTAGTGGCAGGAGTTGTTCCTTGGGTGGGAAGAGCTCCATCCGTGGGCTACAATTCCAGGTGTGGTTCCTCACAGGACGTGTAGGCAACGGGATCCTTCACCTCTCTGCTAAACTCTAGGAGAGATCTAGAGACTGACTGATGAAGGGGTAAAATTCCTGCCTCCTGTCGGAAGGTGCACTGGGCACGAACGAAAAGTGACTGAAGCGTTCAAGGCTGGGTGGGACAGGGCCCTGAGCACATGGAAGGTGTCCCTGCCTGTGGCAGGGGAGTTGGATGAGATGATCCTTAAGGTCCCTTCCAACCCAGGCCATTCTGTGATTCTGTGATAATCTGCTGTAGGAGTGAGGGGTTTGGTGGTCCATCTGAAATTAATTTCGCAGACAGTAAATGACAGTCAGGAAAAGCCCCCATGTCCTTCATTCCGTAGTGCCTGGAGGATAGAAACCCAGTTTTGTAGGGTAGCTGTGCTGGAAGTGACAACCTTGTCACCCTCAGGATCATTTTGCAGGTGGCAGAATGCAAGTTTGGTGGGGAATAACAGAACAAGGTGGCATTGCCACTTGCAGACACAGTTCCTGTTGTGAATCATGCTGCTTTTCATCTCCAAAAAGCCTTTATTAATTTGCAAGGAATACGTGCCATGGGCTCACTGTATTCCTTGGCCAGTGTTCCTTTCTTCAAGAGATTGGTGTAACGTGAACTTCAGTGTGGCTGGTGAAGATCTAACACTTGTACTATTAAAGATTAGACCTGTAACGTCACCTGTAGACAACTGATTATCAACAGCCTGGATTTCAGAGCTGTTCCTTTTGATTTCTGTTATCTGCAGATGTCAGCCACAGCACTCATTCCATGTTACCTGATCCCTCTATGTGCCGAGAGCTGGGAGCTCCAAGGAAGTTGAGATGCTTTGGAGGAATTTTCCAACCTTCTTTATTTCTCCTTTTCATTTCCCATCCCTTCCTCTTCCGTCCTCACATATCTTTGAATCAGTGTGGGTGATTTATGCAAAATCTGATGTTACACCCATGTTAACAACAATAAGGCAACCAGAGGGTTTTTGAGGTTAAGAAGATAATAATGCACTAGGTTTAGCTCAGTTGTGCTTATTGGGGCAAGTATTTCACATCTTGAATTAGAACCTCTTGAGACTCAATGCAGCCTAACATGGTCTGATTTATTTAATCACATTTACATGAAATCAGATATATTCATCAACAGAGAACATTGTGAGCAAATTGAATGAAAGCATAACCCAACAATTTCTGGTAGGAGAATTTAGCCTGTAAGTTTTAGGTAGTAAATAATCAGCAGTTTTGTTGCTTATTCCAGTCTGTAGTCACTTAAATGCATTAGCAGTCTTTCCTTGGCTTTTCACATGGAGGAAGTCTTGAAGTACGTTTTGACTTTTTGTGCAAAGAGAAAAAATCACCCATCATGTGTCATTCTCATGAGAACAGTAAAGATACAACGCTGTTGTTGTAATCGTTCAGGTGTCTGGCGCTCCCAAATTGGGCGTTATTGGGTTTTCATCATCTTGGTAAATCAAGGACGTGTTCTTGTCGCCAGTCACAAAAGGAAGATAATACAGAGCCCTTCTCAGTGTCATGTGCTTCAGAGCTGATGTTATAAAGCAGTTTGTCCTTTCTTTCCCAGAGCTATCTACTTCTAACGGCTTTGTTTTGCACGCTGCTGCAAATACATTTGCTGCCTGCATTAGTCATTTACAGTACTTAGATCCTCTAACTATTGAGTTGTTAACATTTGGAGGCAACTATAATTATCTATTACTACTATTATTATTATTATTATTAATGGGCATAGTGCTTTCTTTCCTCTCTAGATTTCCTGAACATTTGAGGGATCTTTAGTGTATCTTAACACTGAAGCAGCATCTTTGATCCCTATTTAGACTGTTTGTTCTCTTATCTCTCTTCTCTAAAATGCTCACCAAGAATTTTCTGTCTTCATGAAGCTTTTGCTTCCTTTGGATGTGCAAAAAATGGATATCCCACGGAAAAATACATGGCAAAGGTATGGTCCTGCAGAATCACCACCTTCCAGGACTGCTTTAAACAAGAGCTGCTGTGGCTGCACACCTGCATAAAGGAGCTCTATAAACCTCATGCAAATCCCAGTTTCTTATTGGGTTTGAACCCTAAAGCAATAAAATAAACAGTGGTTACCAAGGTTAATCACTGGCTATTCTACTAAATGTTCTTTTTATCCATGTTCCAGTTCAGAACCGGGAGTTTTCTTCCACTTTTAGGTAAAAGGGTGGAAGTCCTTAGTTCAACTGTTAGCTAGTTACCAGTTCTTCTGGTGCCTTACTTGAATTTTTCCATATCTGAAACCATAAAAACTAGAGGTGCTTGACTTCAGCATTAATGGCACTCTTTGTCCCAGTGTTTATTGTTGGGTGGGGAAGCTGGAGGGAAGAGGATCTTGTTGATGGTGATGTTGTTCACATCTGGGGGAATATCCATGGACAGACTTTCCTTTGAGCTTCTAATGACCCTGTGGATCTCAGGGGTGGAGGAAGGCTCTCAGCTGTGCCATGGCCAGACAGGGTGCAGTGGTATCAAGCGAGCTCTGTGCTGATGGTCTTGATCAGTGATTTTCCGTGTGTTCTGCAAATTCCTGCAATTCCACTGGTTATTGCTGAGAAATCACAGCAATAACTGTGAAAGGTGACCAGTCATAAACCATAAATGTGCTGTACTAATGTTCCATCCTTTGATGGAAAACTCCAGGTAGTCTGAAAGTTAGAAATGGCTGTTGGAGATTCCCTGGTGTGTAAGTTCTGGCTGGGACTTGATCCTTTTAGCCCTGAGGATTTCTGTCCATAGGACAGCAGTAACTCCCTTGTCTTTTCCCTATTTGTTGCCTTCATACTGTCATAGTTGTAGTTTTAAATATACAATATCTTGGTGTTAAGAATGTCTGACCAGCTTAACTCACCAGAAAACCATTTCAGCTGAGGGCTTGTAGCTGATAATGGCTGTACTTTTGCCCTCCTCTCTAAAAGACAGTGGCCACTAAATATAGCAGTACGACCTATTTTTGATTATTCAACATCTCTGTCTGTACTCTGATTAAATAATCTATTTTCTTGGCAAAGGAGTGCGAGTTCATTTTCTGTTATTGAGCAACACTGTATTTTAGCTGTGATGCAGATGACTTATTTGTCTTGCTGCCTGTTGGATTGATTTCTGTCACCGCCTTGCCATCAAGGGAGCTGGCAGTGGTGGGACCTGCCAGCACGTGCCTGTCCTGCCCCAGGGCAGTGTTCAGCAATCCTTCTGTGCAGTGTATGGTGGATAAACTTCATACTTTTTGTTACTGTTTTTCAGTCAACATATGTCTGGTATCTGTATGAACTAAACTTTTATTATTTATTATTTACACTCAAGTTCTCTCTAGGTGATTCCTGATCCCTTGTACCTTCTACCTCTATAGCAGTGGGACTGACTAAGTTTAGCTGTACTCAATATCCTAAAATAACCTAAATGGCCAGGCCCTGTGGAAGACTTAATAAAAAGACCATTTCTTGGAACAAATTTAAGAAAAAACATCTCTGGATTAAATACGTGATCCTTACAATGGATTTGTGCATCCTGCCCACAGAGACCTCTCCTTCCACACCTTTTATTTCTGTCATAACATCAAGGAAACTCTTGCTGAATGCTTCAGCCCATGGCTTGGGAAGATGCTGCAGCTGCAGCCACCAGAAAAGGTGATGAGGAAGGAAACAGAGCCAGAGAGCCCCATCCTCACTGTTTGTAGAACACTAGAGAAGCAAAGTGAGGTTCCCTGCAATAGTGATTTGCTGCACAATGCCATAAAAGGAGCTGAGCCCAGGGAAAACAGAAGACTAAATGAGCTTTTTTGGGAAGTTCCAAACTTTTACACACACAGTGCAGGAGCTGCTGGCACAAACTGTGCGCTTTGGGAAGAGAAGGGGGAGTTGCCCTGCTCCGTGGCTGGGCCTGATTACACCTGCATGCTCCACAGGAGTGCCCAGCTGAACCCAAGGCCTCAGACCTGGGGGACCACAGAGCTGGGCAGAGACTGCCACACCTGGGCAGTTTGGGTGCTGGAGGAGATGAGGAGCTGGTGGGACACCTGACAGGGTTACAGGGTTACCTTTGTACCTCCCCAGCTCCGGGAACAGCAGGGACAGTGTTTGGCACCGAGGGTCTAAACAGGGTGAAATTGCTCATTAAGCCAGTGCTGGGTTTGTGGATCTGGGACCTGTTGGTTACAGAATTAGCCCTGCATCAAAAACCAGGCAAATCCAAAAGGTTGGTTGGCATTTCCTTACTTGCCTTCTCTCCTACAGCTGTTGCTTAACATAGGAAGGATATTTTTCATCCACTCGAGGATTCTGCTGTAGTAGAAATGTTGAGGAATAGTCATTAGCAACACAGAACTAATATTTCCAGTTCAAACTCTCCTTCTATAGAAATACTGAACCTGTTCTATTAACTGTCAAAACAGAATAATCAAATAGTTCCTTACTATGGAGTACAGAGTTAGTCAAGCCTGAAGCTGTTTTATTTCAGCAGTAGTTTAAAGACTCAACAACTGTTGAAAGGGAAATAAAGAATTTGAAAAGTGTTTCTGCAAATAACATTTTCGAAGGTTAAATTAGAAAATCCTGCTCTCTTGCCCTCCAAGGGCTTGCAGTAGTACCTAGTGTTGTTGGGGTTTGCCATGAAGGATTATTTAAAGTAATTCTGCTGTCTAAAACATATCTAGTTTGGATTCTGTGTAGACAGGCAGTCTGTTAGGCATATTAGTGAGCATCCCTCATAATCCAGTACAACTGGATGCTAAAGTTGGAAAAAATTGAGCAGAGTTATGTATTCAGCAAAGATGTAAAAATAAAATCTGCTGGATACTCGGCTGGCGTAGGAGACTCAAGGGAAGCTCCAGCACAGCAAGTGGTCAGTGCCAAGCTGTCATCCAGCTCCTTGACCAACTCCTGTGGGCTCAGCCTGCTTTCTGGGTGTCCCACGGAGGGAAGGGAAAGGAGAGTGAGGGAGGCAGCTCCTTCATCTGAAGCCCAGGAGGTTGCTCTGTGTCTCAGGGGCCTGCCCAGATAAAGTGATAATGAGCTGGTGCTTGTGCAGCTTTGGACAACACCTGTCTGTTCTCCTTCCCCTGGTTTGTTTTCCCTATTCTGTGGTCTCTCCTTTGTTTCTTTCTGCCTGTTTTTGTGGGATTTTTTTTGCTGGTGCTTTGTCACTGGGGTCAACAAGATTGATGCTGTTGATAGCTCTCTTTGGAACTGCAAAGTGCTGACAAGATGGCCATTTCACAGGAGTGGTGTCTCCATTCAGAGCAAAGCTGGAACAGATTGGGAAGAGAGAAAACCGTACTGGTAATTGAATACATTATTATAAAGACAGCAATCATCCTGGTTGTTAATCTTCAGCATAGCTCCTGGCAAAGGTAAAACCTACTCAAAATGTAGAATAAACACATTTATTATCATGCTTTCTGCAATTTTCATTCCAGTTATTGAATAGAAGGACATCAGCTGCCTTTATCAAAGACCACGTAATGCTATTTTCAACAGCCAGAAGGAGATAACTTGCTTGAGAAGCTAACAGAGAATGGGCACATCACCTGTATTTACTTCTAAGCCAAGAGCATCTAAAACATTCCCCAAATACATCTCCCTCTTGAATGTTGTTACTGCAGAGTCAGTGTTTAGCTTTGCTTTTGCACAACATGCATGTCCTTTACACTGAGAAAGGCAAAAGGTTGCATTTTTAATCCAGATTCCATCACTGAATAATGATTTTTGTTGCCCATAAACCACTGTCCAGATGCTACAGGTGGTTTGACAATGAAACCGGGATATTGTATTTGAGTGCCTGTTGGTGAACGTGCGTGGGGGGGGTGCATCAACAGCTTGGTAAGACATAGTAAATGGGAAATTATTGGCCTGGTGGACACATTCATTTTGTTTCCTGGCAATAAATCCTTCAAAAGGCCGTGTAGGATGTTGTCTTACACTCCACACTATCAGTTGCCAGGTCAGACTGGGTAAAGGAACAGATAATTTGGAGAACTTGAGCATTTGAGCTGTGACTGGAACAAGTATGGCTTTCCCTTCTTCATTGTGGGGTATTTCCCCTGATCCCTGTCCAGGTCCCTGGGGGATTGCTGTTCTCCACAGGGCAGGAGCTGGGGTCTGTCACTGCTCTGCTGGGAAGCAGTAATTTCCCTTTGATCTGTGCCTGCGGAGTGGCACCTGTACATACAATTCTGGCTGTGCTCTTTCATTCTCAAACTGACTTAAAGCTGTTGCACTGAGGATAAACTGTGGGGTTAGAGAAAAGCTTTTATAGGTTCTTACAGTGATGGACAAAGATTCAGAATAAATAAGGGGAGTAAGGGCAGAAATCAATCGATATCTCATTTTTCCAAATTACTGAGCTCCTCAGCTCTCTCTGTGGTTAAAGAGAAAAGGAGATGCTGAGTGTCTCTGGAAAGAAGCTCCTAAAGATTAATCTGGAATGTGAATGTTGATACAGTAAAAATTCTGAACAGTCTCCAATTTTTTTGAGGTTGTTCTTGCTCCAAAGAAAACAAACATACAGAAATCTGTGATTTTGGCAGTGATGTAGTATGAGGGAAGATTGTTCATTTTGGGATTAAAACTGCTCAAAACCTAAAGGGATTTTTCAAATGTGACATGGTGATTCTATTAAAAACAAAAAAAATCCCAAAAGCCAGCAAACTCCCCCCCATATTCTTGACAAGATATTTGTGCTCATTTTACACATTGTAACTGCAGCGATATTATCAATTAAATTAAAATATTTGTGAGTATTTTTAGAGGATCTTTAATCAAAGCACAGACAATTCCTCCTGCTGATTCTTCAATCTAAAATATTGCCATTCCAATAAAAGAGAATGACACTTAAGATGCCTGCAATTAAAGTTTCTAATTTTGCCTAAATTATTATTTTAACTCCATAAGTAAAAATAGGTAAATGGTTGCAGGCTCTTTATTTCAAAATATCAAAGTACTACTACTTCTACTATTACTATTATTATTATTATTAAATATTGTATATAAAAATAAATTCTATTTATTTAGTTAGTTGGAGGAACAATTGTAAAAGAGCTTATGTGAGTTGTAGAAGCAGAATTAATATGATTTGCTCTTTTAGGAAGTTTTAATTTTATACTTTGTTATACATTTTTTTTGAATAAAAGTTTTTAAAAAGGCAAATTCTGAAAACCTAGCAGGTTCTGCTGCAGTGCCCTGGGTGCAGAGCAGCCTGTTTGTGCATCCACAGCCCTGCAGGACCACAGCCTTCATCCCAGTTTCCGAAGGAAATGGAGCTTCCACGAGCCTGTGGTCTGTTTTACTGCCAGCCTGCTTGGAGCTCATCAGTTCCCCTCCTAAATTAACTTGGAAGCTGATGATTGACTTCGGCAGTAATTAACAGCATTAGAAATCCCCAGCACAGGGAGCTCTGGTGGGGCTTGTAGGAACTGGGAATGGGAGGAAAGGCAGGCAAATAACCCATTTGAGGGCTGCAGGTTGATCAGCCATGTCTCCGTGGCTGGAGAGCGTCTTTAATCTGTATTTCCAACACTTTGTGGGTGGGAGGTGAAGAGGGGACACGAAAGGTATAAGGGAGGGACCTGGAGATGTCGCAGGAGGAAGCAGCCATGGGGGGCAGCTGAAAAGGCCCAGATGGCACAGCTGATACTGTTACAATAGGTACTGTCTAAACAACTTTATAGGGACAGGCGATGGGAAGCAGGGCTTTGTTTGGGCTGGGGCTCAGGGAGGATGTGTTTTATCCCTGACTCACCTCCACCAGCAGCTTCACAGGAAGCAGCTCTGGCTGTCAGGTGAAACTGCTCCCACCAGAGCAGGCTCTGCCAAGGACCTGCTTTGTCCAGGGAGGATTTCCTCACTGCGGGAATCCCACAGACTCCGGATCACAAAAATGGGGCAGAACCCACCTGACTCCACCACTCCAGAGGCTGCTCCTTGGCTCCTTACAACACCCAGTTCAAAGCTGCTTTTTGGAGTAAATTGCCATTACCCAAGTCTATTAAATTTCCTTCAGATGATGTTTAATTGGGGAACAAATTAACTGCCAGCTGAAGCTCTTTGAGCAGACTGCACAAATGCTCCACTCCTGGCAACAAGAATAAACACCCAGAGAGCAGGGAATGGACCCAGAGCCTCCAGGTCCCCAGCTGCCCTGCAGGAATGTGTTCTGGAAGTCAGGGAAGTGCAGGGCGGGTGGGAAAGTGTCAGGGTGTACAGGTTTGGGAGTAAAGTGAACTAAGTTACCATTAATAAAAGTCACATCCCAAAATGACTTGCAAAGGATGAATTAACTACAGAGTGTACCCTAAAGACCCCAGATGAGGACAGTTGCAGGGAAAAGAAGGTTTAATAGTGCTGCTGCCTTGATGTGATTAATAAGGCTGCTGATTCCCACATCTTATCAGCTGACTGTAACACTGTTTTGTGTATTTGTTATCTCCATTCTGCATTGTGGTATGGGTGGATAAATAGAAATACCATGGAGGCGACAGGAAACAAAACAAAAATAATCAAACATGTTTATCACTAGAGCATTAAAATGGTTGCTGTGGCAGACACCAGATGAATTATGCAATACATAACTTAATTCTCTGGGCCACAGATGTTTCATTTTTCCTGCAAGAAGCTGATTGAACCTTGAATGACAGTTTCAGGCAGTCTTTGATTGCTCTGTGGGTCACATGATTGATATGACCTGCATTTGAGTTGCTTTCTACATGCTGTTGCTTTATAAAACATGTAAAATTGACATCGTGTTGGCTGCTCAAGGCCAAGTCAGGAGTAATTCCATGGGTTTGATATGCTTTGTGTGCAAGGAGGGGAGAGGGAAGGGTGCTTGTGTTTAAATTCTGGTGTGTTATTGAATCAGCTGAAGTCAGGAGAGGGGAATTGCAGAAAGCTCTTTCAATTTGTACCAGGAGGCACAAGGAAATCGGGAGTTTGCTGCATCCATGTCATCTCACGTTGTTAGGAAATCCTGTCGGATCAGGAATGGCTCCTGCTTCCCAGGGCAGGCTGGCAGTGCTGGGAATGTTTGTCTAAATCACCTCCCCGGAGCGCAAACATTTGGCACAGCCTGGAGGTTTTGTTCCCCACCCTGAGGGGACTCTGAGGACTCCATCCTGCAAATCTGCTGAGTTCGTGCTGGTGCAGCACCTCAATCTCAGGGCCTCAGTGTGGGTGGGATTCTGACATAAATACATGAAAAATTAAAGATCAGAATGTTCTTTCTGCTGTTCTCCATGGCCTGTAAAGGCAGGCCAGAAGGATCACAGCAGAATGGAATCGCAGGGTCTCCTCTCCTTGTATCCCAGTGCAGGACCTGCAGGAGAACCTGCAGTCTGGAGCCCACAGCTTCAGAGGTTCTCAATTTCCCACCAGCTCCTTCAAAAGTTGGTGGAAATTGATTTTTAGGTCTGTCTAAACAAGGTTATTTGTTTCTGAAAATTTCAGGTGCACAAATTGTCTTGTGCTTCAACACCTTCTTTGGACTCCTGTGTGGCCCAAAGGATTGTGACCAGTGCTCTGAGGTGGGAGGTGTCACAGAGGAGACCCAGAATGATCCAAATCTGGACACTCCTAATTCCTTTTTAATGTTACTCATAGGGCTTTGCAGGGTGAAGCAAAAACACACTGTAAAAGAAAAATGTTTGATCGGGAAAAAAAGGATTTATTGCATTTTTTTTCCTTTCTGTGACGGGCACCATGATTGCTGGACATGGAGTTCACAAGAGTTCTGTTCTTGGGAAGAGAAAAACACAGTGAGAGCTGAGTAAGAGTTTTTTAAATGAGGGGTTAAAAAGTCTGGGGAGGCAAAATTCATATTGGCCATGGTGCAACATGTGCAAATATGTGCCACATAAGAACATACTATCGCCATCAAATAAAAAAATAAACCAACTATTTATATATTAGTTTACTTTTTCATCCAGCCAATACATCATTTCTTTCTTCCAGCTGCTTACATTAAGTGTTCTCTGGTTTGCCAAGTGTGCCAGGGTTGTGTGTGTGTGACACTATGGGAATTACAGCTCTGGGGTGCTGTAAGTTGGTGTTGTCTGTTACATATAACTCTTATTTTTCCTCTTTGTCTTTTATTGAGGACATCAATTAGTGTCAGTGAGATCAATTTCTCTCCAGCAATGAGTAAGAAAACACTGATGATCTTTAGAATCTGCTCCCTCGTGTGTCACTGGGATAAAGCTGATTTCTGTTGTCTTTAAAACTTTATAATTGCGAACATGATTATTTTACCCTTGAAATCCTGACTTAAAACATGAAGAGGAAACAAAGAGCTGTGCAGGTTTTCTTGGAAAGCATTTTTCCTATGGACAGAAAGATGCTTTATTCTACAGGGTCTTTTCTCTCTGATGTTTGAGATTATTCTTGTTTTGTCCAGGTACTGCTCAGTATCTTGGGCTTTATAAGCCATTTCTTTAACCTTTTTCAATATTTGATGATCACTTGACACCTTTCAAGCACCCAAGCCCTCGTTTATTTGAAGATTATACCTGCAGCTGGTGTGGCTCCTTGATCCCGGTGTGCTTAATGAGAAATCTTTCCACGAGATTTATTTCCCCAGCCTGGATCTGTGTGCGGTGCCGTGCGTGGGGGCAGCGAGAGGAAACCAGGATGAATTCTAATAAAACAACACAAAAAGATGGGAAAAGCGTTGGCTCTCTCTGCTTTTTGCCAAGGGAGGAAGTTGATTTAGTGCAGAGTGTCTGCACAGAGGATCTGGGCAGTGTCCAGTGGACATTTCCCCACTCCCAGATTAGTGCAGATGATGTTGGGTGCAATCCCCAGAGCACCTGAACCCAGCCTGTCTTTGATCTCTCAATTTAAAGCCTCCAGTGTTTCACTGCTTAGCAGAGAGGGGATTTTTTTCTTCAGTTGAGTTCCTAGGAAAGGAAACACCCAATTCATTACTAAACTTAGTGGATTTGTGAATCCCTGAACAGAGAAATTCTTTTACAAGAGGCCTGGATTTATATGACACTGGAAAAAGGATTATCTGATCTGAAGATCCTTAGAGGGTTGCTCTGAAAGAAAATATTAACCTATAGCTCTTGAAATTTGAAAAGTAGATTTGAGAACTTAGTAGTAAAAAGTGTGTGAGATCTTCCCCTTTGACATGTTAGCTGAAATAACTTTTTATTTTATTCTTTGTACCACCCTTCTGCCTGGTATTCCGTCTTGTACTAGCAGTAAAGGTGAATGTATGCTCTGTGGATGTCTGTTGGATTGGAATAATTATGAATTCTAAAAACACATAAATGTGTGTACAGTGATACTCATAAAGTGCCAAAAAATAAAATTAGTGGGTTTCTTATACTACCTTCCTTTGGAAACTTTCTGAGAAAGTGTTTGGTGGTTTTTTCTTTCCTAGAAATTAGGCAGCAAATCCCAGGCACCTTGTCAGGGCACTGAGGTGCAGGGATTAGATGAGGGCATCCACCAGCAGAGCTTAGGAAGTGGTTAGAACTTGGGTAGGGAATTTGTTGTCCCTCTGCTTTACTTAAAGTAAAAATAAAATTTAATATTCAAATGATGGAATGCTTTTGTGCCCTGAGTGAATGCCGTGATCATTGGGCTGCAGGCAATTCTGCCATTGTTTAGTGATCCGAAATTGCTTCCTAGACCCAGGAACCTTCCCTGATAAAAATTTCATTGAAACCTGAAAAAATTCAGTGCACTGCCTTTTGCTCTTTTTTTTCTTTTTTTCCTTTAAATGCTTTGGCCCCTGTTTTTCTTCCCTTCCCAAATATCCCAAATAACCTCACTTTTTTTGCCTTGTGCTGGCCAAGTGCTGGGTTACACTGCCTGTAATTTTAAGAGGCTGAGCTGTTTACCTAATTTGGCCAAAATCTGCTCTGTACCGATCACAGATATACGTTACAAGGAGGATTTTTGGGTTTTTTTTTTTCCTTAATTAAACATAAATGCACATTAGTTGATAATGTCTGCTTTTAGTTTGAAATTGCCTGTGTAAATGTTTGGGTAATTAGAACATTTTCACAAGCCCCACTGGCTCCATTTACCGTTTGCTCCAACTAGTAAACTTTTACATGTTTTTAAAGAAAACAAATGTGTGGGAAAAAACATTGTTTGTTTTTTGCCAAACCAAAGTATTAATCTGCCCTGGTAGGAAAGTTTCTTGGCCATGCCACTGACTGCAATTTCCAAAGTGTCATCTGTATTTTTCAGTCCTTCCATGTATGAAGAATCCAACAGCAGTTTCCTTCAAGGTTGAGTAAGTTTGAATGTTTAGGGGGCTGTAGCCACAAGATTTGGCAAACCATTCACTTGTCATGTTAATAAAAAAGGAATTGTTTCTGCCTCTTTAAGCTAGTAGCTAAATGAAGGACTTGGATCAACTGAATTTTAATCATAAAGTCCAGATTCTTCTTGCTTGCAAGTGAATAACTTCATGGTGTTCAGCATTTTCATCCGATTTAATTTTATTTAGAGGAAGAACTGAGCTTTTTTCCCTGTTACCAGCCCTTTGCTGGCTTGTTATGCTGTTCAAACCTAATCGTTTTTCTTGATCTTAAAATGAAAATTGAGCCTTTCTGCACTTTTTATTTCCCATAAGCAATTGAATTGAAAAGTGGGGTGGTTTGGGTTTTTTTTTCCAACTCCTTAAGTTGTTTTTTATAGATGGCATGTTAGCTTCGTGGGCCGTTTCATGACTGGTAAAAGCTTATACCTTGTAAAATCTATAGCTTTTAATGCATTTTGTTTCTCACTTCAAACACAGTACCAAGAGAAGAAATAATAGAATATTTCATGGTCGTGCTGTTTCAACAGTTCAGATTCTTTTCACGTGGTGATGCTGATTTTGTAGCTCCAAATGCTTGGGCTTAAAATTTGATTCCCTAAATTCCTTAGTCTGAAAATGTTGAAACTTAGAACAAGCTGTAATACACCCTGAAGAACTGTCTTGCTTACATGATTACTTTTTCTCTACCACAGAGATTATAAGGAACTAGATCAGATAAATGATTATATTATCTGTGGAATGCAAAAACACAGGGTAGATAACATTTATTCCTCAAAACATCATTTCCCCAGTTTTTTTCTCATGATCTGTGTTAATGTTTAGAAAGTATCACCCTTGACCAAATATGTTGGGTTGCAATGTAGAAATCTGGTGTAACCCACCATAAATATCAGTGTATTTTGTAAAATGTCTTCTTGTAAATAAATACCCTCATTCTCTGTATTTGTCTGAAGAAGGAACTTTGGGAGTTTTCTCCTTGCCTTCATCTCTTGGGGTGATGGGGGAATTGAGGCACTCATGCAGGGCCAAGGTTTGTGTTCCTTCAGGAATAAAGAAAGTAAAAAGTGAAATAATCAGATCTCTGATTCCTAAAAGTGAATTTAGTTCACATGGGGTGATTTTGGTTACAAATAGATTCTGTGTAACCACAAATTTGCTGATTGGGTGGAAAAATTCTTCCCTGTGAGGATGGTGAGGCCCTGGCACAGGGTGCCCAGAGAAGCTGTGGCTGCCCCTGGATCCCTGGCAGTGCCCAAGGCCAGGCTGGACGGGGCTTGGAGCAGCCAGGGATAGTGGGAGGTGTCCCTGCCATGGCAGGGGTGGAACAAGGTGAACTTCAAGGTCCCTCCCAAGGTCATTGTTCCCTTTGAGATTCCCATCAGATTTTCAGTGCAAGCCTGCAGGACAAGCCCGGAGCTGGATGGTGTTCTGCCTGCCAAGCTGTTCCACTGAAATAAAGAGGGATGTCGAAATAGGAACGGCTGAAAATGAGCAAATGTAGCTGAGGGTGAACACATCAAAAATGACCTGTGTGGGACTCATTCAGTGAGCCAAGTGGAGCTGCCTCGTGCCTGACAGGTCTGAGTTTGACACAGTCCTTTGTAAACAATAAATCAATGCAGGTTGTTTCTGTGAGTGCATAAAAGGTGGGAGAACTGTAATTTATTTTATAACAAATACTTGTGCTAAGCAAACAGTGAATGCAGCTATTAGAGACTTTCTCAAGTAAGTGATTTTAGGCTGCTGAGTGCCAGCTACTGATGTGGTAGTTGAGCTTTTAAAATGAAAAGCCTGAATTTCCTTTGAAGATTCTCCTGAATGCTGTTGACACTTGTGCTAGGAAAGAATACAGAGTAATTTAATTCATTACTTTACTTAAAGATAACGTTTATGGTTGCAGCATTACCCTCCATTGGTGTGCAGACTGCTAGGCTGGAGGTGTTTTGCTGGAATTTTTTTGGAGATGTTGCATCCTTTTATTAGGTGTGCTGAAAAGCTTGGGAGAAAAAAATGTAGGAGGGAAAGGGGAGTTCAGGATCAGTCAGCTGGTGTGTCTGGATACAAGGACAAAGGGACAATTTTGCCTTTGGCTACAGTTTGACACTTTACTGGATTCAGTCAGAATTATCTGCGCACGCTGAAGGGCACAAATGTCATTTTTATGGCGTTCTATATCCTCAGTTGCTTTTTTTTGTAATTGGCTGTGTATCCCAGTGCTGTAATAGAGCTCTTAAATCCTGACCCCGGCCAAAATGGGACACAAATACCAGTATTAATACTTCTCTCCATTTTAAATGCAGGGTTGAGCCTTTCTACCTTGTTTTTCTAGCACCATCTTGTGTTTTCCAGGCAGCCACCCACCCTTCCTCTGGCTCGGGGTGCTCCTCTGCTTTACTGCACTTGGTCCTGTCTCCCATTGGTCCATTGGCCTTGGATATCCCTCTGTTCCTTCCCTTGCTCCTCTGTCTTCTCCAGTTTCCCTACCTTTGCTTCCCCTTACCGTGCCCCTTTAAAGGTGGCTGAAGGTCCTTGGATGGGTCCAGACCCCCTCACACTTCTGCCCCTTCCCACACATCTTTTCTCCATCAGAGTCATCTTCCTTTCTGCCAGAAAACAGTTTCCCTGGCTGAGCTGAAACCCCACCTTCTGCTCCCAGAGCCAGGAACTCTTCCTCTCCCAGTCCCAGGGGTGTCTGCTTCCGAGTCTTTCACTCTTCTCAGGTGCTGCGGTGTTCCAAACCTTTGGCTGATACCTGGCACCCCCTGTTTGGGAGGAAAGACAGGGATTTTATTGTTCTCCCCACCCTCCAGAGCAGCAGAGGAAGCTGGATTGGCTTCAGCTGTAGCCGGCGTGCTGGGATGGGACATTCCCTGCTCTGATCTGGGAGGCGTGTGACATAATCCAGACATCATTTACTGACTCCATATAACCTGAGGCATTCACACATAAATTCAGCCTGAATGCATAGGCTTATATAAAGAGGATCCTTAAACTATGCTGCCTAAAAATATTTGCAAAATGCTGGGAAGCATCTTTTCGGTACGTTGGGATGTTCTCTTCCCTCTTATCTCTGTTAAACAGTGGGGTCACTTGCATGGGCCTTAGGATGTCTTTTTCACGTGAATTTCTGTCATTTCCACAAGTGGGTTAATAAGTTTCTTGGGCCCGGAGTCTAAAAGACAAGATTTTTCACAACTGCAGAGGCTAAAGAAATGGAAAGTGTTATTGTAGGCTGATTTTAGTCTGTCCGGGTCAGTCTCGTGGCTACTCCCTTGAATCCTTTTTTGTCCAGGCCGTGGTTGTTCAGTTCAGTAAGTAATGACCATTATTTATTATTAATTCAAAATATGGTGTGCAGGATTTCTTCCCAGTGTAAGAGCACATTAGCTTTTCCTGCGCAAGAAAACACATGCTAATCTGTTTTCCATTATTGTCCAAAAGATTCTTTCAGAAGGCAGTTCGTGTTGCCCCAACATTAAAGGCTGTAATTAAAAATAATTTTCCATTAATTTATATACATGCACATTTACTTATTATGATCTTTAGCTGCATTTCCCTAAGTGTACACCCAAAAGCCTAAAATGCTGTTGAGGAATAAGTCAATATTCGCTGTAATGATCCAGTGTGGAGTGTGCCAGAACCCTGATGTACTTCAATTAACCATCTTTCCTAACAAACACCTGCACAGGGAAATGGATCTTCTGTGGGAATCAGCAGAAAAACAAACCCTGACTTTTGCTGCATGGGCAGAGGAAGGGAATTCCAGTATTTCACAGCTTTTGCTGATAATGATCTGCTACAGATTAAAAACAAAAACCAGACATTATGGTGTTGGCAGATTGCAAAAGGACTTGCTGGTAAAGCTGCTGTTCAGAGGAGATGAGGATAGTGTTTATTGCTTCCATATGGTCCAGGCATAGAAGACAGGCAAAATGTCTGAGGAGAGTAATATGTCTTATTATATTGATACAGAACATTCTTTAGGGCTGTCAGCCCTTTTCCTGGTACCTTTCCCAGGTGAGAGCCTGAGTGGGAAATATTTGCCCATGATTGAGCATGAAGATAAGAAAAGATTGCTTAAGGATTGGCTCCATTTGTGTGACTGCTTTTTAAGGGGCCAGGTCTGGGAGCTGCTCCCTAACACAGGGATCTGAAGGATCTCTTTTTTCCTTGACTATTTGTATAGCGTTCAACCCTTTAACTTTCCAATTCAGTTTTGCAAAGTGTGTTAAGAGTCTAAATTTAGAGCTTGATCAATTTGTGTCAAAAAAAACCTCTTTTCCATGTAATGAAAAATTAAATTTCATGGTCTCTTTGCCCTCTTGATCCTTTTTTTTAGCCAAATTTAGAACTAAACTTCTGGGCACACTGAAACAGAAGGGCAGCTGGTTGCTTTTGTGTATATGGGGAGTTGACTGAAGATCTGCAGTCTTGTCTTCTCCATAATTATCACGTGGGAAGCACCTTCACATGTTGGAAAAATTACACTGCCTGGAATTTTGGGGAGTAAGACCTTCAAAGATCCAATGAATGTGCTCAGATATCAATTTGCCTATTGCATTGCAAAAAGGGAACAGGCAAAGGAATTGCAGACTTGCAGACTGGTCCAGAAAACCCCAGAGGATCTCACCAGCCAGGAGATGAGCTGCTCAGTCCTGCTGTGTCCTTTCACAAATAAATATTGACAGTTGGTGTTGTTTGTGTGCCTGTTGCTGTGCCTGAGCTTGTGCAGCAGCCGTTCTCTGTGTGATAACAAAACTTCTGCTCTCTTGTTTTCCCAGGGCTGATGAAATTGAGATGATCATGACAGACCTTGAAAGAGCAAATCAGGTAGGATTTTAAATGAGTCCCCCATAAAATTCTAAGTGTGACTTCAATTATTCTTTTTAATTCTCTTTTGGATTTCATGACAGTTCTTTTATATGCACTTCGCAGTCATAACTGTGTGGAGTAAGAAAATATGCAAATTTCGAGCAAAATACAGCTCTTTAGGGATGCTCTATAAGGATTGTGTGCACAATAGAGCAGTGCTTGCCATATATTTACCCTCTAGTAATTTAAACTTACGTTTCCCACTATGGTTATTCTTGGCTGTATGTTTCTAAATCCATCATGTTGGCCCCTACTCAGATATGCAGGTGAATGGTTTGCCCTTAAAGGGCCTCCGCCCTTATGGCTGTGGCAGGGCTACAGCTTTTGTGGACTTCTCCAGACTTTTCTTTCCCCTTCCTTTTCTGCTATGTTTTATTGGCATATTAATTTTTAGCAAGGGTTGGATCAGACTGTTCTTTCTGTGCAGGATAACAAAGAAATTGTCATTTGTTCCTGCAGGTGTTAATTTGGGCTGTGAAATGTCTCTCTGGCCATCCCTCACAGTGCACACACTCCTGACACGAGTGGCACAAATACTGAGTTTTAACAACCCCAACACCCGTGCAGAGAGCCCCTCTGAAGGAGTGAAGTGGTGGAGGAGATGTGTATGGCCAGGCAGGATTCCCATGAGAATGGAAATTCCGCAAGCCAGTGGGTGGTGGTTTCGCGGAGGGAAACCTCGGCCAGGCATTTTATTATCAGTGAGCTTCATTAATCCCTCTGCCAGGTGCAATCAGAGATTGCAGTCTTTCATCTCCCAGGCTATGGATTTATAATCCAGCTGAAGTTCACCTAAGAGCAGCTCCCTTCCAGCAGGAATAGTGACAGCTCCTTCCCCTCCCTGGGTCCTGCTGTCAGCAGTGGCTGTGTGAGCCAGACCAGGTCACTGATCCTGTTGAAAATGTACCCCCTGCTCCAGCTGCTGTTTTGTTTTGTCTTTTCCCTTTTGCCAGATCAGCTTTCAGCCCCCACGCTCCCCTGCTGCAGCTGCCAAGTCTAGCAAGTGCCGTTGGCCTTTACATCAGTTCTTGGAAAATTGGGAAGATACAAATCATTTCTGTTGGAAAAGCCCTCCAAGATCATACAGTCCAACCATTACCCAGCACTGGCAAAGCCACCACTAACCCACATCCCCAAGTGCCACATCCACAGGGTTTTGAAATCCCTGAAGGGTTGGGGACTCCACCACTGCCCTGAGCAGCTGTGCCAGGGCTGGACAACCCTTTCAATGAAGAGATTTTCCCTGATATCCAACCTAAACCTCCCTTGGAGCAACCTAAGGCTTCTTGTCCTGTCACTTGTTGCCTGAAAGCAGAGCCTGACCCCCACCTAAAGCCTCCTTCCAGGGAGTTGTAGGGAGAGAGAAGGTCCCACCTGAGCCTCCTTTTCCCCAGGCTGAGCCCTCCCTGCTTCTCCTGGTGCCCCAGACCCTCCCCAGCTCTGTTCCCTTCTCTGGACACACTCCAGTATCTCAATGTCTTAATGAAACCAAACTCATATTTGTAAGTTGTTGTTGATTATTTAGTCAGTAAAAGCAAACTGGTGTTTGTACAGTGGGTTTTTAGTTCTGTCAAAGAACTTTTGTAGACGGCATTAAATATTTATGGAAGTGCTAGTAATTATTTGAAAAGATGTAGACTTTTTAGAAATTATGTAGGTGTTAAAAATGTTTTGGTAGATTTATTTTGTGATTTTTGCAAAGGCAGTACATTTTGCAGTGATTTACCCAGTAGTTGGTTTTTTTCTCTCAGTCTAAAGGGGGCTGTAGTTAAAGAAAAGGTATTTCTGAATTCTTCATTGCCTCCTAAAATGGATTATACCTATTTATCCAGAAATTATATTTTTCTATCTAACTGGTACAAAGCTGCAATGTAGGTTGGGGTTTTTTTTTACTTTATTGTGGTGCTTTTCTTGTAATTAGGTAAAATTTATAACTGCTTATGTGCATAACCCTTAGTTTGGTTGTAATTCTGCAAAATCTGACGGTACATCAAATCAGCGTGCCGTTCATCTGATCTGTTGGAAAGCCAGAAGAGGAGATTCTGTCTCCCCTTTCCCCATCTCCCTCTGCTCTTCCTCCCCCTCTGGCTGCTGCAGTCCCGTCCCCTCCCAAACAGCAGCTCTGGCAGCTGGGGGATCCTTCACTGACCCCGCTGAGCTCGGTAAGTGCAGAAAGGCCTGGATTTGGCATGAAGGGGCCACATTTGTTCTCTGGGGGTTTAGCAGCTTGAGGCAGCTCAGCAAAACATGGGAGAAACCACAGCATGGAAGTCACAGAATCATGGAATGGTTTGGGTTGGAAGGTACCTTAAAGATCATCCAGTTCCAAACCCCCTGCCATGGGCAGGGACACCTTGTACTGTCCCAGGGTGCTCCAAGCCCTGTCCAACCTGGCCTGGGCCACTCACAGCGATGGGGCAGCCACAGCTGCTCTGGGCACCTTGTGCCAGGGCCTCATCATCCTCACAGGGAAGGATTTCTTCCCAATATCCCATCTATCCCTGCCCTCTGGCAGTGGGAAGCCATTCCCCCTTGTTCTTTCACTCCATCCCTTGTCCCTAGTCCCTCTCCAGGTCTTTTGGAGCCCCTTTAGGCTCTGGAAGGGGCTCTGAGCTCTCCCTGGAGCCTTCTTCTCTCCAGGTAAGCACCCCCAGCTCTCCCAGCCTGACTCCAGAGCAGTGGGGCTCCAGCCCTTGGAGCAGCTCCGTGGCCTCCTCAGGACTCACTCCAACAGCTCTGTGTCTCTTTTGTGTTGGAGCCCCATGAGGGACACAAAGGGGGCTCTGTGGCCTTGGAGGAGCTGGAGAAGACAAGGGAAGGTTCACCTGGAGAGGAGCAGGAGCTGCTGCAGTGGCTCAGTTCATTTGCTGAAACATCCCCGTAGAATCCTTGCCTCATGTGATGCTTTACCTTTATAAAACTCTTTGATAAATTATATCTAATCTTTGTAGCAGCAATTCCTGTGTTTTACTTCTTTCTAGATGAAAAAAAAAATATTGGAAGAGATTAAATCTATTACTCAGGCCAGAAAGTGAGTTTGCATCAGGCTGAAGTGTTACAATTGCAGAAACAAGTACTTAACCTAATTATGTATTTAATAGTTAAATTAACATTTCCTTTTACCATTTCAGTAAGTGCTCATTCCCCGTTATTAAGGCTACCTTTAAAGAGTAGTGCTCAGCACGACTCCTGCTTTGCTCATGGACTGCCTTGCTGATGTGGATGTGATGTTTTGCTGCTATGGAATTAGCACTGACCCAAATGACTGGGATTCAGAGCACAACTTTACATGTTTCCAATGAAAATGTGGGGGGGAAAAAAATTGGCATAAATTTTTATAGATCTGACGTTTCTTAAAAATGCCTTTCCCAGTTAGTGTCCTTTTTAAATCCAGGGAACTTCAGAACTTCCCTTGCTGTTGTGAGGTGGGGAGTACCTTTCCCTCTCCAGTTCTGCAGGAACGGGGTGTGGACGGGCTCCCTGACCGTGGTCCAGGTGTCCATAAAAATGATGAAACCCACAGGGACAGAGCTGATGTTGTGTCTCCCACCCCCGTGCCCTGTTGGGTGAAGCAGGGACCAGTCTTACCTTAAACTCCATCACCTCTCCTCTCCCAGTGTTCTTCCTCACTTGCATCCTCAAGTTTTTTCATGCAGGAGCTTTCTGGGCTACTTTGCGTGATACCATCCCCAGAACAAATTACGGGCACATCAAAATAATTGCCTTTAAATACCAGTGAGCTTTGCAATTTTCTGCTCAGAGAGAAGGAGGGGTAGTGACCGCAAAGCTCCCTCCCTCTCCATTGTGTCATTAACTCAAGGTGTAAACTGAATTTTCCCACAAAACATAATAGTGGGAGAAATTAATCCCTCGCTGAGACAGAGGTGGGTGCTGGAGATGAGGGGTGGTGACAGCCCCTTCTTCCTCAGCTGCTCATCCAGGTGCTCAGTGCCATTAATCCACGATCTTGAGTGAGGTTTTCTGGTAGGGCTGGTCCATTCTGACTGGTAAAGCTCAGAATACCCCAAGTTACACTCACTGTGAGGGTGACATGGGTGCAACCCTTCCTTTTGAAAGTCCTGAGAGGATTTTTTTATATAAAAAAGGGCAAGACTGGTGCATTAAAATGTCTGGTGCAGCTGCACCAGCCTCAAAAGGAGTCATTAGCTTCTGCCATGGAGCTTTAGGAGGGCTGTAAGGTCTGAAGCCAAAACCCCCACTGCTTTCATGGTAAAAGATGCAACTGCATCATCTCCCAGACAGCAGGAGGGTGCAGAATCCCTGTCCAGCCCTCTCCTCATCCCCAAGGTTGTGAGACTCGAGTGCCTCAGGCCTGTGCAAGACTGAGGGCACAATAGAGCCAAATACAATAGGAATGGCTCATTTTCACTTTATTAACGCAGCAGCTCGATGACAAAACTTGATAACATAACCCACGAGTTCCCCCTGCATTTCCATGAAGATTTAATAATGCTGTAGTTTGGGGAAGGGACTAGTTTTATTAAGATTTCATTTTGCACAATAAATCACTGCATATTTTCTGATATGCTACGAAGTATAAGAATAAATAATTAAAACTAAACTACCCGTACTTGTCAAAATAAATGATTTATCATCGTTTGGGATACAGCATCTTTGAATTTTTTATTGTTTGATTCCCAGAATATTCTAATTTCCAATCAGGGAAGTTAATGAAGCTCCAGTGTACTTTTCTGCATTCACAGCAGTCACAGTTATGTGAATGTTTATTTTAGACAAATATTTATGGTTAGCACTTTCCTGTGCCTTTTCAAGTTTACACCTTTCCAGTAAGTGTTTATGGCAGCAAAGTCACAGAATCTTTCGGGACGACAAATTTATTCAAATGAATTATTGTTCTGTTTCTGTACTTTATCCAGCAACCTGGAATCATCCAGTTGTGCCTGAGAAAAACTGAGGTTTTTGTTGGAAAGAATAATTCCTAGGTTGTGAAAACAGAAATATTTTGGAGTTCTAGATTTTTTAAATGACAGCAAGGCTTATTTTAAGGTTTTTAATATTTAGTCTAAATTTGTGGCTTCATGTCATTGATGTATTCAGATCTCTTTTCTGGCTTTATACACTGATCACATAGTTTAAAAAAATAAAATCTAATAGGAATTGTAATTTGAGCTTTCTGTAAAGAAAAAAGTGCTTTTTCACTTTTAAAACAAAAAGAGAAGAACTTTGGTTTGGGTTGTTTGATCCTGGGTTATTGTATTTTAATCAGAAAGAGGAGGAAATAGATTGGAAAAGCAGACTCAAGTATAGGCATCCTTAGATTTTGAGAGTGGTAACAGAAAGAGGACATGAGACTTTTTTCTCTGTGTGTGGACTATATTTTGTAAGCTATAGATGAAGAATTAATTTATTTTTTCTTCTGTTATCCCTTTGGAAAAGCCAAATGTTTCCATTGGTTTTCTTTCCATCTTCACTGTGCTCATAGTGCTCCCAGATTTCTACTTCTTATTTTTATTGGGGAAAGAAAGTAAGATGTAGAAACTTTTGATACCAATAAATCAAGAAAACTGTACTTCCTAAAATATAGAAGCTTTTATTAAAGAATCTAGACTGGATCAATACCATTTATTCCACAGAAATGTAGTGTTGGGTTTTAAAGTCTGTAGAGGAAGGGTTTGTGAATTTAAGCATTTTTTGGAGCCAAACTGCCACTAAAATACATAAAACAGTATCTACTATAAAAGTAGAAAGCAAACCTCACCAGGGTGTTTTAGCAGAAATGCTGCTCTCAAGATTATTTTTTATTTCCTTGGGTATGGCACCTCCCTGTCTCCAGCAAATCACATTGGAAAATGGTTCGAAAAGATATTCCTGCTAAGTGAGATTGCCATAAAATATGTATGGTTTTGAGCAGCAGATGGAATAAATTCCCCTTTTCACTCAGCAGCACAAGTGCAACACAGTACAGGTGGTGCTGGTGCTCAGGGGGGTTTGCCGTGACCCTCCACACCCCTGACGAGGCATCCTTGGGTTTGCACTTCCATGAGGAAGGGAATTCATCCTGCCATGACTTCTGCATTGCACCAAGGCTGGCACAGACACTGGCAGAGGGTTTGCTTTTATTTCTGGCTCCCTTGGCAGTGAACTGGATGCTTTCATTGTGTGCCCTGGGGAATTGCCCCATCCCTAGAAGTGCTCCAGGCCGGGTTGGATGGAGCTTGGAGCAACCTGGGATAGGGAAAGGTGTCCCTGCCCGTGGCAGAGGGTGGAATGAGATGAGATTTAAGGTTCCTTCCAGCCCAAACCATTTCATGGATCCAAGTAAGTTACACTGCTTCATGGCAGATGAAGTCATTCACTTAATCCTGGGATTTCACTGTCTGTAAAGTGGGAATAATAACATTTACTTTACAAAGGGCATTGAGATCCTTGCATGGAGAGGTTCTGTGTAAAGGCAAAATATGGATAACATTATTTTCATGCAAACACGGGTTTCCTGCAAATGCCTGGCTGTCAGTTGGGAATACATTTATCTGGCAGCCTTTCAACACACAGAGGAAAGTGCAATAGCCTGAAGACAAGAATGAAGACAACCCAACCTCCTCTGGTTGGTGGAGTTTTTTCTTTTTTTCCTTGTAATTCTCCATTGTTGGGAAAAATAGTTGCTGGAGCCCTGAAAAATCTTTCATGTCCCTGATGTTCTGCTAATCTTGCTGCTGTTCTGTGGAAGTAAAGGCCACCTAAAGGTTTTATAGCAAATTTTTATCACTGAAAAGTTGGGAAAAGTTTGGAAAGCACATTGAACCAGTGGGTTTTAATTGATGTTGTACTGTGAAAAACACAGCTTTTGCAGCAGCTTGCAAGTCCGAATGTCATCTCCAAGCATGGGGATGGCTGCCATAACCAGGCTCATTAACTGCAGCAGAATTACTTGTGATAATACCCACTCCTCGCCCATAGGAAGATTTTCCCACATACAGCACTGAATTTAGCATGGAATAAGGAAATACAGTTTGGCTGGTGGAACTTCAAGGGAAAGGTTATACATTTTTTTTCACATAAGTATCTCATTTTGCTGTTCACACCACTGGTCTTTGATCAAATTAACATTTTACTGTAAGTAGAAGAGCACTCGGTTCATGCTATTCATTATCTTGTCAGGAAACAAGGAGAATAATTTAAACTGGATATATTGTGTAAGGCTTTTTTTTTTCTATTTTTAATTGGAAAGCACACGGCAGCGTTACGATCGTGACCTCCCGGCTCCACTGTGAGCAGTACAATATTTACCTACTGTATGAAGGAAAATGGAAGTATTTTGAAATATTTTGTTACCAGGGAGGTAGTTCTGTACTAGAAAACAGTGGTGTAGGAATTAGGAGGAATTGTATGACTGAACTATCCTGAAAAATAGGATTTTGGGCAACACTGGATTTGCATGAGCTTCATCAAGGCCATTAATGTGACTGTCACTGGTCATTGAGGGGTTTTTTTGGGCTGTGCATAGGATTTGGGAGTAAGAAACCAAGAGTTTTAGCACTGACTCATGAAAAGCACCTGTGCTGTAGCATATCCAGGGCCTAAAGGGGTTTCCAGAGAGCTGGAGAGGGACTTGGGACAAGGACCTAGAGTTCCAGGACTGGGGGGAATGGCTTCCCACTGCCAGAGGGCAGGGTTAGATGGGATATTGGGAAGGAATTCTTCCCTGTGAGGGTGGTGAGGCCCTGGCACAGGGTGCCCAGAGCAGCTGTGGCTGCCCCTGGATCCCTGGAAGTGTCCAAGGCCAGGTTGGACAGGGCTTGGGGCAACCTGGGACAGTGGAAGGTGTCCCTGCCATGGCAGGGGTGGGATTGGATGGGCTTTAAGGTTCCTTCCAACTCAAACCTTCAGTGATTCTATGAATCTCTATGTATTTCTCAGCTGAAGTGGGACAGTTTCAGACAAACAGAAGGTTTTGTGAACTTTCCAGTGGCTCCCAGTTGTGCAAGATTCCTCGGGTTTAGCCATTTTCCATACTGGGCGCCTGTCTCTGGCTGTGCTCTTTTTTCTTACTTCAGGAAAAATTGTTCAACCATTTTTAAGAACAAGATTAGGAAAAAAAAATCCATTCTCCCCCAGATGTTACGAATTTTTCTTGCTGTTTTGGTGAGGAGCCTGCTGTGCCCGGATTTAATAACAGGGGTTTGATGAGGGAGGGTTTCCGTTTTTCTCAGGGTTGTATCTTCTGTTGCTTCAAGTAGAAAAATAAAAAAATAATAATAATTTAAAAACAGCCTCAAGTTTGGCCAGCCTATAAGAGTCTGGAGAAAAGAGTTCACAGAAACTCAGCAGAATCTGGTTTGAATTTGTTCAGGCTTTGCTGTCGGTGCCTGTCCCAGGCACGCTGCAGTCTGTCACAGCTCTGGCTGGGTGAACATTAACCAGGCAGGTTTTGCTTCTTCTGGGTGTGATGTAAGGTTTTGTGGGGGCACAGGGAGGGGAGATGCTCCCCAGGCTGCCCCTGCCAGGACTGGAGACATCAGCATGGGAGCAGGAAGGGGAGAGGGATTGGTGGTGGGGAGGGAATGGGGAGAGGCACCGGGACACGGACACTTGGAGGGCCTTTTGTGAGGACATTTGGAGAAGAAGCAGCGAGGAGAAGAGGAAGGAGGAAAAGAGGGAGGAGGAAGTCGTGGGGGTAAGGCTCATTCTGGGAGTTTGTGAATGTTCATTAGGTCATGCAAGGTATGAGCTGAGTTTTGCCTGCCTGGAGCTAAAGGCGCCGTGAAGCACACAGAAGACAGAAATGGTGCTTCCAGAAGCCAAAATGAATTAGGAAGGGGACAGAGTGACAAGCAGAGAGGGGTGGGAGTGGAAGAGGCAAACCCAGAGGGTCTGGCAGGGGAGCAGCACCGCAGCCACTGTGCGGGGTCTCGGCGCAGGGAGGGGCAGGGGCAGCTCCTGCCACGCCGGGAGCCTCCAGTCGGTGCTGCCACGCAGGGAGATGTGCCAGGGGCTCCAGGAACCCAAACACCTCCAAACAGGGCTTGTGCCAGTGCTTTCATGAATGTCCTGAAGCACTTGTGGTGGTGCAGCACAAGCTTCCGTGAGGAAGCGATTAATCCCATCAGCGGGGAGAGCGGGATTAGCTCAGAACAAATGAAGTGCAGGGGTCACACATGGAACACGAGGACAAAGCAAAGGATCCACTCACCAAGCCATGTTCCTCTCAGAGGTAGATGGGATCTCACTGGGAAAAAGCCACAGCGGGTCCTGTGTGGTGCCATCCCACTCCTGAAACCCTCACAGGGGGTGGCCGAGCGCCGGCCTCCGGCTTGGCTTTTCCAAACTTGTAAGTGCTCAAATTTGAAACTACCATTCTTTTAGCAGGGTTTTGTGTGTCATTTATAATTTATATTGCAATAGCACCCAAAAGTGCTTTCCAGACACTGAGCACATCCGTAATTCTGGCTCTAAAAAGCTTCCATTCTGTCAGAGGGGGGAAAAAAGAGGAAAATTGACCAGTATTTCCCAAATAGAATTGCCCAGAGTTTGTGCTGATGTATTTTTAACAATGCCTAGTATGAAATCTTGTCTGGTATTATTCCAAGGATCACAACAGGTGTTGGGAATTGGCTGGGGAGGCTGTGCAGAAAGGGCAGCTGACAGCTCACTGTATATGCAGATGTACCACCTATTAGCAATATCCTCTGTGGTTTGCTCGCATGCGAGCTGAATAGATTCTCCAAACAATGCTGCACTGAATGGAAGCCATCAGCAGAATTGCTCAAGGCTGCAAAACCCATTACTTATACAGCAGTAGATGGAAGAGCAAGTGCCACAGTGCAGTAACTTGTCCTGCTTTGCTGGAGTTGTTCTGCAGTTATTAGATCAATATATGTAGCTGCGCATCTAACAAAGTACCAGAAAATAATTTGTCTCAATGTGTGTTGTTAGCTCAGTATTTATCCTAATATTATCCAGCTGCATAAACAACATAAATCCCTCTTTTTGTGCTTTTTTTACTGCTGTTTCCATGTTTTCCAAGCACACAATACGTTGTGTCCCCTGCTCTGATTATTGGAGCCACATCACTGTACTTTTTACAATCACATTTTAATTACAGCTGTAGAACCTGTGCAAAATCATTTAATACAATGTTGTGAGCAAATAGCGCAGATGATGCGTTTAGTATTTGATTGCTGTTAGTTTACTCATTGATTAAACATGCACAGTCTGCTTTGACTGGTGAGGAAGTCAGAGACCACACACACAGGGCTAAAGGGGTTATATCACTGTAGGGTTTATATTTGCTATAGATTTTATATTCATTACTGGCTTTATATTACTGTAAATTGTATATTTGCTATAGCTTCTATATTCACTATAATTTTATATTCACTACAGGCTTTATATTTGCTCTGTGTTCTATATTCACTATTTTAGATGAGCTAGGTTTTCCAAAGGATTAGCAAGGAGCCAGGCACACAAAACATGGCAGTTTTGGTGGCTTAAAAATGGCAGTGGGGATTTATCATTCTGGTCAAGAAAAGTTTTGACCCTCACTGGTGGCAGCTGATGGATTTGGTAGAATTGATGATAGATCTTGGAAGTGGAGATGGAAAATTGTTTTGGCTGTTTCCTGAAAGCACAGCATGATTTGCGTGGAGTAGCCCAGGCAAAATGCAGTGATTACTCAAGGAGGAAAGCAGTGTGGGTTTATAACAATAAAATACTTTTTTTTTTCAAAAGAGAGAAGACAGTCTTGCCAGGAGGAGTGTATATTGTAAAAGAACCAGGTTTTGTTCCATTTCTAACAGAAGCTTATGGACAGTTATGAAGAGGACTTTGCTGCTATTTATTGCCTGAAGTTACTGATCCATCTGTCTCTACCCAAACTCTAGAACAGACATTTTTTCCTCATCGTTCTGCCTTTCTCCTTTTTATTATTATTCAATATTTAGATAGGAATTTTGACCAGTAGCCAAGTCAGGGGCTTATCAGCTATTGCGTAAATCCTTAGCAGCTGGTAACTGAGCTGTGCAAAATTGTCACTTTAGGGTTAAATATTGTTGAATAAATAGACCTGCTGAAAGAACAGAATCTAACAATTCATGTTGTAGGGAATAATTACTGCAGAAAGACAGCCCACAACATTGTATGCGTGTTTGAGAGAGTGGTCAGAATATCTTTTTATTCAGCATTTACCCGTGAGAATTATTCCCATGAGGAGCCTTGCAATAAAATCTGCTTGGTCTATGAGAATAGAAAGAAATTGAATAAAAAGACTCCATTTCCACTTGTATTTATTCAGTCTGGGAAATTCAGTGGGCCGCAGCATTAGTATCAGCAGGGGATTCCTTGCTCCTAGCGTTAAATTACTGTCATAATCGCTCAATTATTTCTTCCTTGTACTGTTTAAAATAAAAATCCATCACATTCTATGTTTTTTTCTAACATTTATTAGGTTGAGTGTTTAGGAAAATCAATTATATTCAGTCAGGCATGAATTGATGAATGTTCTTGTAATAATTGTCAGTTGTTAAACTGAATGTACTTTCTCTTTTCACCCCTTTTCATTTCCTTCAGAGGGCAGAGGTGGCTCAGAGAGAGGCAGAGACCTTAAGGGAGCAGCTCTCATCAGCTAACAAATCTCTCCAGCTTGCTACGCAGATCCAGAAGGCACCTGATGTGGTGAGAGAAAATATTTACTGACTCTTACAGGTTTCTGACATTCCTGCAGTACAGCTCCTTCAATTTATACCCACAGCTATATAAAAATAGCTGTTTGAAATCATATTCTAACGAAAAGGGAATGGTGTTCCTGTGGGATTGTGGTGGGGTTCAGCTTCTGAGGGGGTTGGTGGCTGGAGGAGACCACGGGAAGGACAGAGGTCACTTGGCTCTGTGGTGATTCATCACTCCCTGGTCCAGGTGGACAGCACAACTCCCAGAAATTATTTCACATGGCTGAGAGCATCAGGAGAGGAAAAATAGAGGCAGCAAGAGAGCCTTGGTGGCCATCAGCACGTGCCTGCCTGTTGGGCCCTGAGGTGTGGGGTTCCATCCCGAGGGGACCCAGAGCTCCCTGCCCACTCTGCCTCTCCTTACTCTGTGTCTGGGTTGTCAGAGAAACTGGAAAAAAAATTGATACCACTCCAGTTTTCACTGGCTGTGTCTAAACTGAGAATTACACCTATAAATCCTTGGAAAATTGAGAAGCTACCTTGCGCTCCTGTTTGCTGCCTCCTCTGTGTGGTTCTGAATAAAGCCAAAGCTGCTGATGGGACCTGCAGGCACAGGGGGCTGTTCCAGGGCTCCAGCTGGCCCTCGGTGAACAGGTATCACAGACGAGCAACCAGATTATTTTGATTTTTGTTTGCCAAAGGAGAAATAGGAGTATTTAAATGTAAATACGCAATTAAGTGAAATTTAGTCTACTTCTAAGCAGCAGATTTAAGAAACAAAAGAAATCATTGCTTTTTTTTTCCTTGCAAGCCTTATACGTGCTTGACACTGATAGCAGAGGAACGAACACATGGCTGCCTTTAAAAATCGTTTGCAGAAAACGAGTAACAAACCATAAGTCCTCCAGATCTGTTTCGTTGTCTATTAATACAAGGCAGTATTTTCTCAGAGACGTCAAAAGATAGACAAGTAGGCTGCAAAACAAAAAATAAAAAGCCTGAATATCACTTGTAACTCTGAATTACCTGCCTCTTCCTATCTCGTGTCCTAGTCTTATCATTATTTTAACATTAGGTCTTTCTTGTATTTAATAGTACTTCTGCACTTCATTTATATTTAATATGACAACTACTGCAGGATGAAAATGATCATTATCTATCTTATTTTAGACTCTACGTTCTAGTCTCAATAGGCACAAGCAGCAGATGATTATACAACTTGTGATGTTTCATGCAAGCAAATTAGAGGTTTTTTCAAGTTAAAAGTATAATTCAGTGTAATAGGAGAGTGTTGTTAACTGCTGTTCATACATGCAGCTTTCTGTGAGTGCAGTGGGGTGTAGTCACTGAGAATCAAGCTGAATGTTTAGAAGATATGGAAAAGGGGATTTTGTCGTTCCTGTATTCCCAGAAAAGAGGGTATGGAGTATATTTCAATCTGCTGCAGTGTCGTCTTGAGTTGTCAGGGTGTCGGTGGGATGAATTCTCAGCTCTTTCACCATAGATCTTTGGTTTAGGGCTCACCATCGTCATCTCCCTCTGGCTAAATGGATTCTCTCCTCCTTCACTGGTGCTTCTGAGGAGCAGCCATTAACCTTTGTGAGATGCATTTTGGGCTCTTTAATGGAATGTGTGCCCCTCATTGGGCTGCCTTGTGCCCCCCCCACAGGCACAAGGGTTTCCTCACATTCTCCATGGAGGAGGCTCAGAGCTCCCTGATGCATCACAGCTGTTGTCTCCCAGCACAGAAGGAGACAGAGATGGTACAATTAGTCTCTATTATCTTTTCTGAATGGATCTGCCTTTTCTGAACTTCTCTGTCTTCTCTGATTCCTTGTCCTCCCAGGAAGTCAGTGCAGAGAGGATGTTTCAGACTTGAGGACAGATTTTACAGCTGTGGGAAACTGGAAGAAGGAAGGTTTAGGAAAGGGAATTTCTGAAAGTGGTGACCAAAGGGAGAATGGCCTTGTCTTAGAGCTGTCACATCTCTCATCTTCCCCACAGAGGGATGCTTGCAATAATGTTAACATGAACAATTTTCATGCAAGGAGCAAATTCATTGGAAGTAGCAGTTTGGGGCAATTTGTGACAATTTTGCCTGAAACATGCAGTGTGCATGCAGAGAGCCACAGGCACATGGCTCTGCCGTTCCTGATTAAGAAATTCTGCTCCATTACTTCAGAATATTTTATCTGATTAGTATTTTGTAAGCACAGATTTTCATAGTTGTCAAAGCATTTGGGCTATTAATAATAAATAGATCTAAATAGAATCCTTTGACTTTCACGGCTGCATCTTCCCAGTGTACTTATGAAATAGGGAAATGTATTCCCTCTGTTACTCCTGTTTTCCCAGAGAGCTGTCCTGGGCTGTAGGAAGTTTCATCTTCCAGATTCCCAATGTCAATCACAGGAGTCCCAGATTTAGGAAGTGTCTGTTTCTTGTGCCACCCAATGCCATGTTTGCTTCTTGCCAAGCTGCTCTGAATTTCATTTTTGGGTCTGATCCTTTTTTCCCTCCAGGAGCAGGCCATCGAGGTGCTGACACGCTCCAGCTTGGAAGTGGAACTGGCTGCAAAGGAGCGGGAGATCGCCCAGCTCGTAGAAGATGTCCAGAGACTCCAGGGCAGCCTCACCAAGCTGAGGGAGAACTCCAGCAGCCAAATCTCCCAGCTGGAGCAGCAGCTGACGGCCAAGAACAGCACACTCAAAGTAAGGCTCAGTTCTGCCCAAAGGATATCACAGAGATGGTGATACTGGGGTTTGCTGGTGTGAGTTTCCTGTGGTTCTGAGCTTCTTCGGGATGTGGCTGAATTCTGGTTTCTGTGGCATTCACGGAATCACAGAATGGTCTGGGTTTGAGGGGACCTTCAAACCCATCTTGTTCCACCCCCTGGATGCATTGGTTTCTAAGTGATCACAGGTTTTTTGAATTCTAAACGGCCCAGTTCTTACTGTTTTGAAATGTGTTTTTGCAGAACAGGGCTACCTTTGGGATTAAAATCATCACCAAACCCCAACATCCATTGACAATGAATATGTAGTGAAACAGTTGAACTGAAAAGGCACAGAAAATCCCTCTTAGATTCTCAAACTCTTGATTCCCATTCCAGTGATTCATATTGAAGATTAGCCATGAATTGGTTTATCTTTGAATTTCCCTGCTACCCCCTCCAGTTCTGTCCACTGGAAGTGGGAAGTGTATCATTTAGGGCATAGAAACAAGGAATTTCAGGACATGGAGAAGGCTTTTAGCTTCAATAACCATTTAATTATTTTTTAACTGTGTATTTGCTGCACAATAATTCCCATTTATAATTAGCAGTCTGGCCCTACACTCATTTGCATACGAACAGCACTGCCCTAGAACCAGAAAGAAAAGCTAAGAATTCTCTGAGTGACCCTTTTACCTCTCTCTTGGGCAGCTTCACTTACCGTGTGCTGAGCCCACACAGTTCTGATCTCTGAGTGAGCATGAGAAATGTTTCCTGACGTGGGGTATGAATCAGTTTCCTGTAACTCCCGTCTCCTTCATTGTTCCACCATCTATGAGCTCCACAGTGTAAACAAGATAAATTTATCTATTCCATTAAATACTTGGTCGTTCTGCAGGTTTGATAGTCTGAGAGTTTTCTGAGAGCAGGAGGCTGATAGTTCCCACTCAGCTCTGACTGTGGCGTGGGCAGCTTTGCTCTATCAGAATGATTTAATGTTCAGTTGAAACTCCTACAAATTGCTCTAATTCGGACATTTTTTAGCAGTTACTGATTTTGCTGTGGTGGAGCATAATTCACATGGAGAGAGACCTGTTAGGAATGAAAGCTTAAGTGTTGCAGTCAGTGCTTTCGGCATGTTTTAAGCTGTCTTTGCAGAATATTGTGAAAATTCAGTGGAGCAAAGAACACCTGTTATGTAACTACATTGACAGTATCAGTCTCTGCCCACCTGTCACCATGTGGGCACCACTTTTATTGAGGGAGAAAGGAGCTGCCCTGGTTTTGAGGGACACATTCTGCTGGCTACACCCATGTTCGGGGGATTTTTTTATTTTACTTTTTCATAAAGCCTGATAGAAAATATCTTGAGTCCTTGCACTTGACAGATTTTCTTGGAATAAAGCATGTTCCTGGTGAGGTCAGTATTAGTTTAGCCATTAACTTCAAAGGGAGTAGGATCATAGAAATGACAGAGCAAGTCTTTGATTTCCATTTCAGTAATCTCCTTCCATTTTCTCATAGCCTTACCCGGCTAATGCTCTGTATTTAGCTTTCTGTTGATAGTGTCTGATGTAGTGCCTCTATTGATAAAGTTTTAGTCATTTCCACCCTCTTTTTAACCTTATTTGTTGCAACTATAAAAATATTTCCAAATACTTACTCTCACCCCAAAGTGCTGGGAAAGCCTGTGCCGGGCACATGTTGTACAAAAGCACCAAATCTCAGTGATGATGTGGTGATCTCCTGTTTGTTTATGGAGGAATTGCTTCTGAAATAACAAAGATTTTAATGGTTGCCTCCACAAAAAAAGACTCACAGTTTCACAAATTAAAGCAATGTTCTCAGCCTGTATCTTGGGGGAATTGTTTAATACTCTATGACTTAATGAAACAATACAGAAATACTTTCAAAATTATTGCTTCTTTATCTTCATCTGATCTAATAATCAAAACATGTCCTCTAGTAACAAGACTTTTCTCACTCTAATTGTATTAACCCTTTGTGGCTGGGTGCTAGAACGTCCCTGCTACCCAGTTAAAATTCAGTGATGTGAGCTGATCACTCTAAACTAAACTACAATGTTAATCTAATGGGTTATTTAAATTTTTAAGCCCCTCAATACAGCCCCTGCTATTTACGTCTCCCTCTTCAGTTAATAATACAGTAGTAATTTTATTTTCTAAATAACTTAAGGAGGGACCCAATCTCTGCATGCTCTGACATGGGTTCATTCACACCACAAATGCAAGATTATTCTTTAACATGGGATATTTGCAAATGTAATGTGCAGAAAAGCCACCAGTCCATTCCTTCTGCCCTCTGGCTCCTGCATTTTTGTGTGTTGGAGGTCGTTGGAATATATTTTGTCTGAATTAACCAGGTTGATATTTAGTGCAAGATATTAGTTCCTCCAGATTGTCTCACAGCTTGAACCTTTGTTATCCCGTGTTCTGTGCGTTTTACAGGGTTCTTGGAGACAATTACCATACTAATACATTTTAAAACAGTCGTTGACTGGGAAGGTGCCAAGTGCCTAAACGTTCTGTTTCTACACAGGCACTGCATCCTCAGTTGTTTATATTGTTTAGTAAAGTAGATGTTTAGGTGCAGATTTTCCATGGCAACAATCTCTACATTAGGTACTTGGGAATGATGGATGTGTGTGTTTTTTGTACAATCCAAAGTAAAATATTGCTGGTTGTCATACTGCTGTAGCAGCATGCAAGTACCTGAGAGTCCAAAACAGCTGCATTTTGTCAATATCTCTTTTTTTTTTCTTTATTTTTCTGGGTTTTGCACCTAAATTTTCCAGAAATTCTCTATCAGGGTATAGCACTTCCCTGCACAGAATTACATTTAATACAGATTGCATTAAAATGGGAATCATAAGCTTTTCTTTGGTTTATATCTGTTTCTACAAAAGCTGTTTTCTTAGCATATCCTTGCATAAGTAACTAACATATTAATCAAGGGTATTGTTTGTTTTAAATTTCTTCTGGTCCTTTTTATACAGAGTACTGGTATAAATAGCCAGTTATTCCTGCTGTAAAAGCTCATCTGCTCTAGACCCAAAATGTTACAAGTCACAGATTTAAGGAAAGGGTGAATTGTAGTAGATTTGTAGAGCTCCAAACAGAGACAGAAGGACAAAGTGACAAGACTAAGGGGAGCAGAAGGATATCGTGGGGTTTGGCAGATCCTCCCATTGCCTGTGACCACTTGGAAAACTCTCAGCTGTGGTGCTGACTCTCCTCCCAGTACCAGGGGCTCTCTGGCTCACTGGTTTAGTTTACAAAGATCCCACTCCAGCCTGACCTGATGCATTAAAAATTCTGCTTGGATGCCTTGTTGAAGTCACACTGTTTTGCTCAGTGTTGAGCTGCAGCTTGAAAAGCTGCTTGAACTCATGGCCTGTTGGAGCTGACCCTCCTTAAAATGTGAGACCTCAGGCCCTGGGATTACGTAGTACATTTCTATTATGAGATTTCAACATGCGTTGTAAATTATCAAAACCTCCAACATCTTTAATATTTGTAGGATTTTCCTGGTCATATCAGCCAGGATTTCCCTAATTAGATCAAGTACAGGGCCAAAACACCTGAAGAACTGTGTCTGCTATCTAGAGCAAAGTCAGTGCTTCCTGTAATTCCAGTCAGTAACTGGAATTTGGTAAGGCAGGACACATCAAAAGAAATGACTGAAACTTGCCCTATATTTATTCCAGGTTGGGAAAAAAAATCATTTTAGCTAAAACAGACACTTTATTTTTCTTTTTAACACAATCGGAACGACTGCACGAGTCACTGATGACAAGACACTGGGACATGAGACCTTTTTAAGAGGCCACTCGTTTCATCAGTGTCCCATAGAGTGCAAATTCCACACTGAGCAGCAGTTCCTGTGATCCATTAAGAGCTGCTCGTTGAGCAGCTGCCGGAGCAGGGCCCGGGTATTCCTGCCGGGAGACGCCTCTCGTCAGCAGTGGTGAGGATGCTGGACTGTGGTGTCAAACAGCAGGAGCAGGACGTTGAGAGGGCTTTGTATTGATAATGTGGGTGTCCACTTTTTCACTGCTCCTTAATATCCATGCTAATGGCGAGGCAGAAATGTCAGCAGTGTGGGAGCTGCAAAGGGCCGGGTGGGAAATCCTATAAAAAATGGCAGAATAGCTGGAGGTCCCACAAAGCCCCACCATGCTGCTGTTGTCATCTGAAGAAGCCTCATTTAAATTACCGAGATGACTCAAACCATGGATTCACTGTTCTGTGGGTGCTGTGCTACATCATTTTGGGGTTTGCATAGCTCTGAGATGGGTCATACCCACACACTGACTTTACTGGGAAAGACAGCACGGGAGACAGGTTCCCAATTCTGTTTGTTGGCCTGCCCCAGCCCTGCCTCTGCTCCCATAGCTGGGCTGCTGCACAGCTGTGTGGGGCTGCATTTTAAACAGCTTTTGCTAAAATTATCCAAGTTCCCAGCAGCCCTCCCCTGCTCTCCTCCTGCGTCCAACGAGCAGCCCCAGAGTGGGTGTAGGATCTTGAATTCCCTTCTCCCCTGAAGGCAGCCTCTCTTGGACATAAAGTCCTATTTTTCTTTTTCATGTCATATATTCCTTTCCTTTTCAAAGTAGATTTCTCTGTCTTTGAGGTGATACGTGCTTGTGTTATTTCTGTTTCCCGTGACCTTTGGGATTCTGTGCCAATTTTAACACCAAAAATGAAGTGAAGCAGAGCTGGCCTGAATTTATCCATGGAAGTTGCAAGCCAGTAAGTTCTGTTCTTTGCTTAGATCAGGTGTGCCTGCACTAAGCAAAGAAATGATTGAAATGAATGTGGCTTCTGCAAGCAACGTAACGGCATCAATTATGTATCACTATGTTTTCGGCCTCCTGAAGCATTTACCCCGTAGTGATGAGCACTGTTGTTGGGAGCTGGGTAAGGTCCAAGTGTGTGGCATTGCATTCTAGATTGTGGCAGCTGGTTTGGTTCAGCCTTTGGGGCATCCTCACACCCAGGAGAAGCCGTTGAGGCCGCCCTGGGTGGGCCAGAGCAGAAGGAGCTGCTGGGGTGGCCTCAATGCTCCCTCTCTGGTGTGTAACCACAGCAGTTACTGCAATCAGTGATGCTTCTAAAGCGTCCTGGTACGGCTGTTTGGTTTGGGCTCGAGGAGCCTTCCGAGCCTAAGGCGTTCCAGTCCACAACAGCTTCTTCAGTCTATTCTTTTTATCATGTAGATAAGGTTATCAAGAACTGTCCTATTAAGAATACAGTATGTGCCAAAGAATCCTGCTTGTTTACTCTACCTCCCAGTTCCCTGAAAATTTCAGCTGCCCCATTTTTTTAATACCTTCATCCCCAAGCTCTTCACTGAACACATGACAGTGACATTGCAAACAGCCAAATTGGGACCCACTGAATTCTGTCATGCTTGGCACTCTGTAAACAAAGGATGAGCGAGGTATAATTGTGTTTATGTTTAATTGGTTATAGTTTGTTTTCTAATATATGTAAATTAGGTATGAGTCATTAACCCTCACTTGTGCGCTGCTGTATATATGGAATAATTTGAAGATGATTTTCAAAGCCTGCAGAAAAAAAAACAATGTAAATAATTAAATCCATGTTCTCTCTTTTAAAGCAACTGGAAGAAAAACTGAAAGGACAGGCTGATTATGAAGAGGTTAAGAAAGAATTAAAGTAAGTGTTAAATGCTTACATAATTTTTTCACAAACTCTGGTTTAACAGTGCTTGTTAAATGAAGCCACAAATCCATGTTCTTGGAACAATAAAGAATTCAGTCAAAACCACAAAGTCGGGGAAATTGGGAATATTGGCAGAAATTGCATCCAGAACCAGTGGAACTGCTACATCTGAGAGTGCTCCTTTTTGTTGCAGCAGAGGATCACAATAGCAAATGAAACACATGTCCACAAAGAAAAGCCACTAAAACTGTTGTCCACAAAAGGAAAAAGTTTCCAGATCTCAAAATCTGTGGTGTTTTAGGTGGTCCACTCTTTAAAAATCTCCAGCCAACAGCTGAGGGTAATGTGGACCAAAAATTTCATGCAGAGCCTTTGGCCACGGTACCTTTTCTCTGCTCCTGCCAGCCAGTGTTCAGCTCTTACCAGTTTAATGCTGGGCTTGTTTCACTATATATTTTTGCTAATATATTGTAGTTTTAAACTAAAGCCACAAACAGCCTCTTCCTATTTCAAGGGATTTTCTTAAGAGACTTAAAAGAGCCTCATTTTAAACTATAACAAGATAAGCTGTCAGGTTCAGAAGAGAACTTTTCTGACTGGAAGTATGTTTAGTGTCAAGGTTTAAATAACTGCGAGAAACTCCCATCTCTTCTTTCATCATTCTGGCATTTCTGCGTGTGTTTTAAAAAGGCTGAAATAACCCGTTCCCTGGTTTAATGAGGTATTTCAGATGAGCCTGGTAGTCACGTGCTTTTGTTTACACATCCCTGGAGAATATGGAAAGCAGGTTCGGATTTGCAAGCCCCACAACTGTCCAGCCCCTGGTGCTGATTTATTCAAGCCACACTGGCTGAGGTTCTGGTTTATCACCAGCTGCAGCACACTCTGATGCAGGAATATAATTTTCACTTAAATGACCATTTCTTTGGTCATTATACCTGATTATTACCTGGTTTCAAAATAGCATCATCATTTAGTGATGGGGTAAATACATCCATGTTCTCTCCTGAGTTAAGGGAACAGCTTCAGGTTTTAGCCAGTTTATGTCCTCATATGTAAAGCAGTGAATGGGAATAAGGCCACAACCTCCCAGCTTCTTACATTAGATGTTAAATGTAAATGTCTTGAAACAACAAATGAGTTTTGAATCCTACCTGGTTTCATGTAAAGGTTTAATACAACAGGATCAGGACTTTAAAGCCAGACTTAAGGTGCCAAGAACCCAATATACTCATTGAATGTACCCATTTAAGCTTATTTTGCATTTATACTTTAAATACAAACCCTGTATTCCTGGTGATAATACCAGTATTTTAAGATATTTTTCTTTTTTACAACACTGACTTACATGAGGGCAGGGATGGAAAGGCAGATGAGAGAAGCTGTGACCTGGGAGGCTTCATATGGTGTTTCTGCTCAGGATGAGCCTGCAGTGCAATAGATGGGAGACTCTCCTGGAAGTGGTCCTGGTTGGGTGCCAGTAAATTAACCCTGTTCTCCCAGCTGTTCCAGCTTTTATATCCCTAATTTATGGATTGGTAGCCAGCTTGTAAGGGCCCTGGGGTCCATCACCATCCTGTGGGATGGCCCGGGGGTTGAGACCCTCCAAGAGAGCACTGAGGATGTTTGCAATGCTGTGTCCTCCAAGCAGCTGCTTCACACCATTCCCTTGCTCCCATCTAATCCAAAAGGCTAAATGTGCATCTGCTGGCAGTGACAGTCTGATTTGAGTGAGGCTGCTCCTGTAAATGAGACTGGGAAAAGTCTGGTGCTGTAAATCTGGAGCCCTCACACCGAATCCTGCTGCACCTGCCTTGTGCCCTGAAACTTTGACAGAAATGAACTGCTCATAACATGTGCGCCAAGAGAAAAGCTATCTTGTCAGTAAGGCAGGAAGAGAATGAATTTTTTAGGTGTTTTGACACTGATGTATTTTCCTTAATCCTTCCTGGGATGTTAGAGACATTCTAGGCTGAGGGGTCTCAATATCAGCCAGCGTGAACCTTGGAGGAACTTAGGTGGGCCCATGTCAAGATCTGGGATGGGAGGATTCTTCGCTTTCTGCCTTGGCTTTTGTGCCCAGTGGCTTTTAAACCTATTTTTGAGATCTAAGAGCTCCATGTGTCCTTTCAGTTCCCTCTCGAGTAGCACGACAGCGCTGACCCTGCTGCCTTTGCAGTTGGGATCAGACGAACAGAAAGTCGAGCTGTCCCAATGCACACTTTGCTTTACAGTCAGATCTTTCAAGTCTTCTTAGATGTGCAGATTCAAGTCACAAGATCATTCCTTTAAAAAGCAGGTAACTGATCTTGAGCCACAGATTGAGTCAAGATCTCATGGGAAAAGATATTCCTGGAATCCAAAGAAGAAACGTTGTGCTTCCTCATATTCCTGAGGAGAATGTGTCTTCTGTGACACATTTGGGGAGTCATTTTTGATGTTTAACTTTTACATTCTCTTAAAAATGAACCTGCTGGAGTGAATATTCCTCTTAGAGTGATTAGAGGTGCCATCAACTCGATTTTTAGTATATTTTGTGTTTTAACTGTATAGGAAATTACCTGTGAAATTGTCAGAAAGTTAATTCAGTTAGCAAAGAATCCCCTTCAGGCAGGCAGAGGTCAGCAGGTTTCCAGCCAAGGTTTGAATACACCTTGCCTGCACCAAGCTCGCTGGAAATGCAGCTGCTGCAAGGCTCAGGGTCCTTCCTGAAGGTCCCAGCTGGCAGCAGGTGCTCAGACCCAAAATGCATCAGCCTGTGCAAGGAGAGGGATGACAGGATCGGGGCTTTTAAGACAGATTTTTGGTGTGGAGAACCAAATATAACCATAAATAGGTTTATGCTTCCAACCACTGTCAGCCGGATTCTGGGGGCAGCACAGTGTGGTCAGGGCACCACTCACATCTTCTCTTTTGGGAGAGAGCAGCTGTTTCTGGTTTAGCCTCATCCAGGAGGAAGGAGATTGGAATGCTGCTGGATTGCTCCACATGGCAAACCCAGGTGTGGTAAGTGGCGGTCACAAGTGCTGCTGGTCTGAACTGAAATGGGATTTCCCACAGGACATTTGCCACGGGATAATTTGCTGTTCAAACTGGGTTTAAATTCAGATGAGTCTCCTCATTTGGGCTTCATGAGGATGTGCATTAGGACTGACTGTCCTTGCAGAGGCCATTCCCTGCAGAGTTCATGGAAACAGCGCCCTGCCAGTGGCTGGAGTTTTCCCTGCATGAATCTCTGTGCATTTATCTCCCCCAGAACTGTGGAGTCCTGGGATGCAGAGCTGGGCCTCTGAAGGGGTGTCCCAAGAAACACTGGCTTTCAGCAGGGATTTGCCACCTGAGTCACATGGCTGTGATGTCAAAGTGATGTCAGGGTCTCTGAGAACTTGAGCCATCAGTGCACAGCCTCTCCTCTTGACTGGCATGAGTCCATTGATAGCACAAAAGAGTTGGTTTTGCACATGGCTGAGCTGCTGTGCCCGTGTAGTCTTCACAGCATCACTTTATGTGCTGTGTGTGGGCTGATGGCTCTACCCTACAGCCAGGCAAGAGGTGACACTGAGTGATGCCATATAATGAAAGTGTTTGCCAGAAGTTTGTGATTTTATTAATTACTATATTTTAGGAGTGCCTGTCAGAATTAACCCTGTGTGCAGTGAGTATGCACAGACGCAAAATGCATGAGGTCTCTTTCTCAGAATAACTTTTTTTCCCTTGGATTTGCTGTGACTTTGAGTGATCTTGAATGGCCCAGAGACCTGATTTCCAGAGTGTCACTGAATGCACATCCAGCTCTGGATTAATGCAGGGACAGGTTCAGGCAGTTAAGGGGTGCCTGGCCAGCTCCTCGTGGCATCCGGAACTGGTCCCTGTGTCTTAATACTGGACTTCTGCCTTTTTTTGTCTCAGTTTCCACATGTCATGGAGTCACTGACTATTTTGGGCTGGAAGGGACCTTAAAGTTCATCCAGTCCCACTCCCTACCATGGGGCAGGGACATCTTCCACTATCCCAGGTTGCTCCAAGCTCCATCCAGCCTGGTCTTGGACACTTTTAGGGATGGGACATCCAAAACTTTTAATACATGATCCACAGCCTTTAGTGCAGTTCAATAATGATTAAACAGATCAGGCACAGCCTGCTCATAGAGTTCCTGGTGCTTTATACATGACAAATGCTGTATAAACACCATCTATATGTGTTTATGTGTTTTTCTTCACCAAATGAATGTTGTCTTTGTACAGTAAGAAGCTGAAATCATTTATTGTTTCAGTCTGAGGAAGTTCATGTCCTGCCTGCAGCAGGCTGATTTAAAAAAAATTTATCCAACAAAGCACGGTAATAAGTCTGGATTTCCTGTAAGGTTCTGGTTTGCCAGACGACACAGCTCTGAAAGCCTCTGAAGAGAGACGTCCTCTGACTGCTCACTATTTGTATAAAATATTGACAATGAGACTATCAGATCCTTCTCCTAATGTACTTATAAATATTTGGATCTTTCATATTTCTTAAGAAATATGGGGCCATTTTGTCTTCCCTTTGCCATAGAACGAGGGGGTTATTAAAATGAAAAACTGCCTTTTAGCCTGTAGTGCCTTGGTTGGGAAGATTATTTGTGCATATTTTCCTTGCTGGTGAGCTGGTGTATAAAGTTCTGTACTGTGGTGGTGATTCCCCTGTTTTGTTGCTTTGCTACAACTTCCTCATTCCCTTCCAGCTTCACAGATAAATTTATATCATTTCTGACAGCTTAAAATGTTATATCCTTATTAACCTTTAAATTTACGCTTTAAACTGGCCTGCTGGGATTGCGTATGGAATGATTTAGATGACGCTCGAGAAAATTTTCTTATCCAATAACTGGTTTCAAGAGTTATTCTGTATTCATTAGGAGACCATGTTTCTGCAAGGAAAGTTGTGGTGTTGCTGGAGAACAGGAAATGATAATGTTAATGCTCATTAGTGGAGTTGTTATGAAAAGGAGAAACAGAAAATAATTTCTTTTTTCTGCCTTCCACAGTATATTGAAATCCATGGAGTTTGCACCATCTGAAAGCTCTGGTGCGCAGGTACTGAACTTACTTTTGTTTTCTTACTTACTCAGCAGCTCAGTTGATTAATAGAAATTTTGTCTTGCAATTCCTTGGCGTTGACATCAACAGTTTCCTGTTGATGTTGAGGCTTCTGAGTCCATCCTTGTTTTTCCTGATGTTTTCTTATGTAAAAAGCTGAACTGGACATTTTTCTTTTGCCCGTTAATTTCTTTTAAGTAGTCAAGGACAAAGTGACGTTTCAGCTGTGTGTGATAAACCCGAATGTTGTGAAGTTGAGTCATTTAAAGATACTGGCGTTGGTGTATGGGCAGCACACTGAGCAAGGACTTCAGCATTTTTAAGTATTTGTTAGCCTTGAAAATTTCTTTTCACAGAAGAAAACAAACGTTTGAGAAATGAGAAAGCTCTGCTGTTCCAGCAAATTAATCTTACTTAAGTTTAAAGGTTATGAATTAAATTCCTGCTTCTGAAATCTGAACGGAATATTGATATCCTGGGATTCATTTTCAATGGGTTTATTAATGATCAAGGGTTAGATATTTAGGGGAGGGTAAATAGCAAGTTTCTCTGACTGATGTTATTTTGAACAAACTGTTTCTGCTGAAAAGCAGCATGTCAAGAAAATGCTTATCTTGGGTCAGTTGACCTAGAAGGAATAATATAACCTTAACTCCTGTTTTAATCAGATTAAAAGAAGTCTACAGCTTTTAAACTGAAAGCGTGCCAGGACCATTTAAAAATAAGTAGGATTAAGAAAATGTTCCGTTGCACATCTCAAAATAATGCAGAATTGATGACTGATTTGCAATGAAAATGAAACAGTGTATCTCTTCCATGGCTCACACCAGAGCCCGGAGTGATTCCTGCAGATCTACGCCTGGCGAATTCCCTCGCTGCCTTCAGAGACTAATCAAGCACTTGTTGGGTTTTTTGGTTTTTTTTTTTTTCTCTCTGAGATCATTTTTAGTGCCTGAGTGAGACTCTCAGTACTTTGAAAAACAAACCTCCCCCTTTGGTTTCCTTTAGGATGCATCCAAGCCGCTGGAGGTGCTGCTGCTGGAGAAGACCCGCTCGCTGCAGTCAGAGAACGCCACGCTGCGCATCACCAACAGCGACCTGAGCGGTAGGTTCACCCAAATTTTGGCTCTTCTGGTGCCTCTGCTGTCCTGTGACAGGAGGGAGGGCTGAGTGAGAGCTGAGTGTCTGAGCTAATGCATGGCAGGAGGATTAAGAAGCAACAGGAACACTGAGTAACGTTGGATTTCTGTGGTTTTATAGGCTGGATAATGAAGTGAAAAAAACTTAGAGAGTCTATAAAGGTTAAGGAAGAGGCATTACAGGCTGTACCAGTGTTTGAGGCTGTCTTCTGTTTTGGGAATAAATCCATCTCTTTCCCCCACACACAGTGTTGTGCAAAACGTTTGCATGTAGAACACAGTCTTCCTGTCTAATACACTTGGATATACCACTAGCAGGTCAGCTTGGGAAAGCAAAATCCTTTCTTTCCAGCAAAGTGTGTTTGCCATTTGGCTTTCCTGATGTGGGCTTTTATATCTTGTGTGCACATTTTTTAAATGGCAAGTCATGAAATTTCCAGATACTTGGATGCTTATGGTTTTTGCAGCTGGAAGAAAGTTAAAAGTTGCCACTGGCCCTGGGATTACTGAATTCTGAAGCGTTTTATGAGTTTTAACTGAGCAATCTTGGTGCATCCACCTAATGGTTATTCCTTTATTCAAATTGGTTTGTTCCAAAATGTAAATGTTTGCTGCATTTGGGTTCAGTCAGGTCCAATGAGTCATATCTTGAATGAGAGACAACAGAGAGACTTGCTGTCTGTAACTGTATTTATTTAACTGTATCACTGCACTTCATGTAACTGTTCTAGTGTTAATGTCTGTAAGGGGGATTCTCCAGGCTGCAACATACAAGAAAGGTGCAAACATGAAATGCATGTTGTTTGTTTTGGGGGCCTTGTTTGGCTTAAAAAATTTCAATCATGGAAAAAAAAAATTTAAAAATAAAAATTAAAAAAAACAAAATAACCCAACAAATGAAAACAAACCAAAAACAAACAAAACCAAATCTCCCACCACCACTCCATTGGCCCGTGTCAATCTGCACTTTTTCCCTTTGCGGGGCAAACTTTGCATTTTTTTATCTTGGTTTTTCCCTCTTTGACCCCCCATAATGCATTATGTTTGACCTTCCTTGTAGGGTCAGCCAGGAGAAAAGGGAAAGACCAGCCTGAGAGTCAGCGTCCTGCAACCTTGCCGGCCTCCCCTCCTTCCCAGTTGCTCCGCAACGCGGGGGAGCAGGCTTCCAATACTAATGGTACACACCAGTTCTCACCAACGGGTTTAAGTCAAGACTTTTTCAGCTCATCCCTGGCGAGCCCCAGCTTACCCCTGGCCTCCACAGGAAAATTTGCACTAAACTCTCTCCTCCAGCGACAGCTAATGCAGTCCTTCTACTCCAAGGCAATGCAGGAAGCAGGAAGCACAAGCATGATTTTTCCAACAGGTCCATACAGCACAAACTCCATATCTTCCCAAAGTCCATTACAACAAAGCCCGGATGTAAATGGCATGGCCCCATCTCCCAGCCAGTCAGAAAGTGCTGGGAGCATCTCTGAAGGCGAGGAAATAGACACGGCCGAAATTGCACGTCAGGTGAAAGAGCAGTTGATCAAGCACAATATTGGACAGCGGATATTTGGACATTATGTGTTGGGACTGTCGCAAGGGTCTGTGAGTGAGATCCTGGCCCGGCCAAAGCCATGGAATAAACTGACTGTGAGAGGCAAGGAGCCATTTCATAAGATGAAGCAGTTCCTGTCGGACGAGCAGAACATCTTGGCTCTTCGCAGCATCCAGGGCAGACAGAGAGGTAAGTGCTCCCCAGCCCCCTGCTCCTCATCGTTCCAAACGTTCCAAACCAGGAACTTCCCCATCCGGGGCCGTTTGTGTGCTGCTGCTGCTCTCATCCGAGTCAGGTGCCAGGTGCAGGAAGTTCAGCTCCTAGCTCTGCTTTGCAGCACTCAGGCAGGTTTGTATCTGTGCTTATGCTTTTTTTAGCCGCTGGCTGGTGCCTGTCAGCAGGAGTGAGCAGCAGGGGCACTCACAGCCCTCACTTCCCAACAGCTCCGTGCCACAGCTAAACACGGAGTGAAAAGGGTCAGCAGCTACTCAGGGTATCAGCCCTCAGAAATACTTGGGGATTTTTATTTGAGGTTGTTTACTAAGACCAGGCTTTTGTTGTGTCTTGCGTGATTATGTTTTTTCCCCAAAGTGTTCTGAAAAAATAGGGTAGGTGATGCATGAGATGAGTAATTAAAACACAATCCCAGTTTAAAGCAGCTTTGCATATTTAAGGCAGCGATTTTAAGAAGTAACATGCATTTCATTGTGATTCATCTTAAGACTGAGATTTACATTTAGAGAAACTGAAAAGTAAGTTGTTTACAGTCAAGAAATATTGGAAAGGACAGGCAGGGTTTTCCTAGATTTTGTTTAATTGGAAGCACACACTGTTAGATTTATAATCTGTTCTTCCTTTTGATGATTGTACTTGAGGGGATTATCTGCCCATCTTTAACCTCTTCATTTTTGGTATCTCTAGACATTTATTTATATCTGTCTAATCTCCTTTCCGAACATAGCTGTAATCTTTATTAACAAATCAGCCAGCCAGCCTTGCTTCTTCCCAAGTAGCCAGTTCCTCCTGATCAGGGGCCCGAGGGGCCAGGAGAGCTCAGGGCCAGGCTGCCAGCTCCTCATGTCACACAGCCCATGATGTCAGAGCAACCATCCCCTGATTGTTTTGTTCTTACCAAACTTGTTTTTCAACAGAGAATCCAGGCCAGAACCTGAACAGACTATTTCAGGAAGTACCGAAACGAAGAAATGGGTCTGAAGGTACGTCACAGGCAGGTGTTTTTCTTTGCAGTCAATCCCTAGGAAGTGGAGTGTGCTTTAGCTGTGTGTTTCCTTAAAACTGTGCAGTTTGATTCTGGCCTGGAATCTGATAGAAAAACAGACAGTAAGTATAAAACAAACCATGGGTTAGATGAACACTTTGCTTTTTCTAATTCTGCTGCTGCTGTACTAACGTAACCCTGTTTGGATAGTTCTTCCACTCCCATCCTCCCTGTGTCCTCAGATAAAAAGAGAGACATGATAGAAGAGGCTTTATAAAGTCATCAGATCTATTGAAATGCTCTCTTTGCTATTTTTATGGATTTGGAGGGAGAAAGTTGCACAGTTACAACATCAGTTGCATACTGCTTCTGCTCTAGATTTACTTCTTCTCATGAGGCTTATGCTGACAAATTCCACTTTAATACATGGCTGAATTAGTGCGATGCTTAGTTCAGTGTTATGTATGGAAAAGACAATAAGATAAGTGAACATCAGATCCATAAATTATCACTGAACAGGAAGTCTGCACGTTTTCTTGTTATGGATTAGTTGCAGAATTTTTCTTTTAATAAGAGCAGAAAGAAGGAAAGACAAAAGCAGGTACACCAGAAGTCCGTAGTTATTTTGACTCCAGTCACAAATTACCTAGCTTGCTTACAGACAATAATGTCATAATGGAAAATGCAGTTACGTGCAGTAGCACTCACAGTTTTCCCTCCTTTTCTTCCCCTTAGAGGTTAAAAAACAAAAAAAAAACCAAAAAAAAACAAAACCAAAAAAAAACCAACCCCAAAGCAAAACCAAACAACCAAGTAATAGCTCTTAGCTGGAGAGTACTTCAAATGGTATCTGCGTTTAAATGACTCTTTCTCTTAATGTATTAACCTCTAGAAAGTTAAAAATTATTTTTATCTAGTTACTTTAGTTACTTTTTAATTCTGTTTTGGGCTGAACATATACTCATCTTCTCATCCTACTTTGCATAGCAGCTGATGCCATTTTAAAATTGATTCCTGGGCTTATGTTTTCAGCTTTCTTCCTTTCCCCTCCGGTTCTTTTCCCTTCCGTTTCCTCTCCCCCTCAAAAAAAAAAAAAAACCAAAAAGGAAAAAGAAAAGGAAAAAGAAAAGGAAAAAGAATAGATCTATATCTGTTACCATAGAAAAGGAATGTGTGAGCACCTAGTTGTTCCTCTAATGTTCTCACCATTCCAGGGCAGCTAGAGACAGGCACAACGAGGATATTTTGCTTTTATTATGTTAAGTACTTTTTTTGTGTGGTGTAAATGTTGGTAAAGGTCCTGTGCAAGTTGTCCTCAGGTTGTGCTGGCCATGTATCATACACAGTGTGTCTTTGTGTTACAAAAACAGCCAAATAAAAGTGTTCCTGGTGTCATTAGTTGTGTTTTCCTCCCCAGGTAACATAACCACACGAATCCGAACCACAGAGTCTGGCTCTGATGAAGCCATCAAATCCATTCTCGAACAAGCCAAAAGGGAGCTGCAAGTACAGAAAACAGGTACAGCCTCATTTTGTCTCTGCCTCCTTTTACTGCAGAATTTAATTAAAACAATTGCCATGAGCTTTCTGGTCAGTTAATTATATTCTTAAAACCTTCAGTGTAGATTTTAAAGAGTTTCTTGGAGATTTTTATTGTTATTTAGTGGAGTTTGTTTCTGTGTCTGAGACATCCCAAGTTAAGGTCACGTGTCACGGCGTGGTGAGGTCTCTGCTCTGCCCTGCTCCATGTGGGATTTCCGAACACCTTTATCCCTGTGCAGAGCTCTGAGCTCCTGGATGCCCTCCAGACCTGCAGGAGTCACTGAGGGGAACCTGCAGAATCCTTTCTTCTCCCAGTTTGCTCCTTGGAAAGGGAACAGCTCCTGCTTTCTCTTCTCTTCTGTCTCACTCAGGCCCCAGGAACACAATTTCATGGGAGAGGGACTGGGTGGATTTGTTGGGGTGAAGGTCACACTCTAGGCAGCAATTACCAGTCCCAGCACCATGGTACATCCTGTACTCATACAGTCCTGACTCTTAGATTACTTTATTTTTGGTTACAGAATGTATTCAGTGAATGAACTGGCAAATCCAAAACACATTCCCAAAAAATCCATCTTAGCCTGAGATAAGTCTAATTTCTCATTGTATGCTGTCATGTAATTAGCATTTCTGTCTATTCCATAGCCCTCTCAGCTTTAAGAGTTCCCAGTACTGCTGTGGGCTGAAGTAGAAATTACTGTGCGATACTTCTCTTTCATTTTTGAAAGTAAATACTGATTTACAGTTGACTTTCAAATGAAAACTAAGTTAATCTCATGGCAGAATATAAAACACTAGTTAATATATAATCTAAATAATATGACTTTATATGAGAAATTATTACACAGAGAAAAATATGGGCTTTGTGCAGGAAACTGCAAGAATGTTATTCGGTAGCATGTTTCATCTGAGAGTCTCAGACTTCCTTTCAAATATTAATTCGGCCTCAAAACTCCCTGTGAAACCAGCAGATAAAACAGCAGAGAGAATCTCACTGTCTTTTTTTCCCATTTCTTAGCTTGTCATGTATTTCACAGTGCGTGACAAGAAGGAATGTGGGGAGGCAAATTCAGAAATGCATTCAGATGAGCCATAGTATTACTGGAGCGATGCACAGCATGTTTCAAATCTTATTTCACTCTGAGGCCACTTCTTGCAGAGTGGGGGTTCCCTGCTCCCACCTGGTGCTTCACTTTCCGTGTTCTCTGTAGAGCAGCTTTCAGAGGAGCTGGTTTCCAAGTACTGGGGACCTCAGTTGAGACTGAAATAGAAGCAGATGCCATTGCACAAACCTCCTGGCTCTGCAGAGATAATTCCCCACCCACGTTCCAGTCTCTGCTCATCCCCGACTGCTGCAGCACAGCCACCCAAATCCTGGTTCCCCACTGGAATGCTGCATTTGGGAGTTATCTCTGCTGAAAGCACCCCTGCCTCCATCCTAGGGCTACGGATAAGGGAGAGGGTGATGGCCAGGTGTCAGCCTGGCTCTGGTAGAGCTGTTTATTTCAGTGCTTGGGACCATGGAACAAGAAAACAGGAAGCAGGAACATATTTAGCTTGTCAAATGAAATAATGATGATCTCTTCCTAAAGTTCTGGCTTTGTTCTAATTTGTGTGTTTGTGTTTTTGAAGTTAAAAGGTCTCACCTTATTTATACTGTAATAGTCTGTCCAGGTGAATGCAGCTGTGTTCCGTTCTGAGTGCGTGTTAAATTCATTTGTGAAGAAAAGAGTGAAGTGAAAGGTTAACTAACTTTGTAAATGCAGCTATAAAATGTTATTGACCACTTGGGGGTGGGGGAGGAAGAGGCGAAGGCTTGATTTTCAAAGGCATTTATTGAAAATTTTTACAATGGTGGAAGGGCAAGTGATCCCAGATTTGTGCAGCTGAGTCTGTGCGTGCAAACATCCAGCACTTTGGCAACTCTCAAAATTTTCCAGTGAAGAACTTTGGAAATCTTACCTTATTTTGAAAAATGCAAATCTTTGCTTAGCAAAAACTCCTCCCTCCCATCCAGAAATGTATTTCGGCTCCCCCCCCCCCTTTTTTTTTTTAATTTTTTTATTTTTTTTTGTCCTGTCAGGGAAATATTTACAGTAGCACGTGTTGAATATAAAGCATTTTCCTCTGTTGCATTTAGTCTTTTGGTTGTTTTTCATAGCTGAGCCGGCTCAGCCACCTTCTGCCTCTAGCAGTGGCAATTCTGATGATGCAATTCGATCCATTCTGCAACAAGCCCGACGGGAAATGGAGGCACAGCAGGCTGCCCTTGAACCTGCCTTAAAAACACCACCTCTATCTCAAGCTGACATTTCTATCCTGTCCCCCAAACTAGTGTCTACACCTGCAATGTCTTCGGTTTCCAGCTATTCTCCTTTGGCCATATCCCTGAAGAAACATTCATCTGTCACTGATTCCAGTATCTCTGCATTGCAGAACCTCTCTGGGCTCAAAAAGGAGCCTCAGGAGGCACCTGTTTTAGAGCTTCATGGAATAAGTGATTCTGCCCAGGGTATGTTGAGGCATGTTAAAAATGAGTTGGGACGTGGTGGTGTTTGGAAGGACCATTGGTGGAATACTGTGCAGCATGAGAGAAGAAATGCAGCTCTTCCCGAAGATATAAAAGTTGAGGAAGCCAGTGGTGGAAAAGAAAAGGTCAGCAATCAGACTAGGCCAGATCGTAGCCAGCTCCAAGGACCGTCTTCTTCTGAGTATTGGAAAGAGTGGCCAAACGCGGAATCTCCGTACTCGCAGAGTTCTGAATTGAGCATGACTGGGGCGAGTCGCAGTGAGACACCACAAAACAGCCCCCTCCCTTCATCCCCTATCGTGTCCTTGTCCAAGCCATCCAAACCTTCGGTTCCTCCACTGACACCCGAGCAGTATGAGATTTATATGTACCAGGAGGTGGATACGATAGAGCTAACGCGGCAGGTCAAGGAAAAGCTAGCAAAGAATGGCATCTGCCAAAGGATCTTTGGGGAAAAGGTAAAGAAGTGGTTCTCTCTTGTTTCACCAGTGTTGTGGTTGTGCCCTCTGCTCCTTACACGGGTGCAGAGCCAGATGGGGTTGTGCCATGGGTGTCCTATGGAAAAATGTTTTTGCTCCGTGTGTGAAGTATTTCAAAACTAAGCTCACAAAGTGTTAGTTTCCCTGTGTGGTAGGAATTGCAAGGGTTTTTATGCAGAGACTGGCTTCAGCCACGTGGAATTAGGAATGAGGCCCCAAGTTTAGAAATCTCCAAAGCTGAAGCAAGCATTGCTGAGACTCAGTATTTCATGTTTAATGTAATGAATTTGTGGAATATTTGAGTAATACCATTGTCATGACTGGAGAGTCTTAACTTTGTTATAAGTGAAGCTTATGGACACAAGAGCATTTTTCCTTTTTCGTTATTATTTGGAAATGTGCACAAGGGCATTAAAACAAACACGTGGAAAATCCCCTAACTCTCCTTAGTCTGAAGTCAAGAATTCCCAGTCATTTCTTACACCTGGTGCTCCGTACCTCAGTGGGCTCTGAGATGTTTTAGAGCACTGTTTGATTACAGTTAAGGCTCCCTGAAGTTCTCATGTTGTGGGCCCTAAGCATTGAGCACGTGGGATTTTGAGGGTTCCTAGCCACCAGAAAACCCCTCCCAGGCTGTAAAAAGTGTTGGACATTTGCTGTTTCTTCTTTCTGTAAAGAACTGAATCAAAAGAAAAGTGTAGTAGGAGCTGGCATCGCACTATTACCTTCTCACTAAGATGTAAAATAAAAAGTCTGACCTCTCGGGGTCATTAAAGATCCCATGGCAGCTTTCATTAAGTATGATTTTTAACTCTTGTCCCTGTGCTGAATTCCAGGCAAGTAATTGCATTCTGCCTGTCTGAAATTCCACCCCACCCCGCAGTCGGCTGTATTCTTGAATATTTACTTATGTGGAGCAGCCGCTGCTACAGGTGAAAACACACATCGTTATAATTCATCCCCCAAAAATCAACCAAATACAGGCCTAGTCTCAAAAGTCCCAATTATTTTTGTTTGAGAACAAAATATGTGCCAGTCATTGCCTGTTTCATCTGCCTGTGTGTGCCTGGACTCGGTGTTTTTCCTGTTAAAACTGATGAAACTGTTTGACACAAAATATGAAAAGCATGCAAATTCCTCACCAGGCTGCTGCCACCCAGATCCTGCAGGAAAAACCCACCTTCCTTCAGAAGGCAACACGGCAGGAAGAAAAGCATTTCCATCTGAGTATCCACAGAAAACAGCTTTTATAATTGTCCAATTTTTACAGTTTTTATAGTTGTCCATATACAAACAGTTTGAGTGATACAGTAAAGGAAACCAAAATGACTTAAATTCCCCCCGTTTCCACTGCCAGTGTGTTAACGTGCCATTCTTGGTTGCTTCACTTCAGGTATTGGGGCTGTCCCAAGGAAGTGTCAGTGACATGCTCTCCAGGCCAAAGCCATGGAGTAAATTGACCCAAAAAGGCCGAGAACCATTTATTCGTATGCAGCTCTGGTTGAATGGTGAGCTGGGACAGTGTGTCCTGCCCGCACAAGGGCAGCAACAAGGACAAGGTAATTAAAATTCCACTATGTTGTTTGAGTTGAGGAGGAGGAGCAGAATTTTTTTTCCTTTTGCCTTTTTTTTTTTGCTTTTTTTTCTATTTTCTGTATTTTTTTTTTTAATTTGCAGTAAGCCAGCCTTGCACCAGTGCTGGTCCAGGTGTTACTGAAGTGGCAACATCCACCCTGGCAGCCCAGCCGGTCCCTAAGGGGACGCGCTGGGAATGTTTACGATCGTTTATGTGTAATTGATAAGCAGCAGTTATCAAGTTCCTCATTAGGGTGATATTATGTAGGCATGAATATGATACGCAATCCCAAAAATTTTGGCCAAAGAGCTGGAAAATGTTGCGCGCTGTTTCCTAGGGTTGCACAGGGGATTTGGATTGTTCCAGGGAGAATATCGATTGCTGTCTCAGGAGGTGAGCTGGAAAACTAAGCTTTAAAGTGGGAGTGCTGGGTTGCAGTGACACTTTTATTGTGGCTGTCTCTTCCCCTAATACCTATTGACACAGAAAAGCCAGGCTGGAGCCTGGCCTTGGTCGTACCTTTCTGAGCCACTGAGTTAACTGAGCAGCGAGCCCTTGCCGAGATCAGCACTTTGCTATTTGTTGAGCCTGCTTACTGTTTAGTTTGTGGTTTGGCATCTCCTTTTATTGTTCCCTGATTTTCCTCTCCTCTCTTATCTAGTCCTTCACTCTGTGACATCATTACAGGATTCCCTACAGCAGGGATGTGCAAGCTCAGGTAATCAGCTGGTTTCAATGATTTGCTCTGAAATAATTCTCTGTGCTTTTGTTGCGTTTGCTTTGATGCCGAGAGGTTTCTCACGTTTTGTTGTATCATACAGGAGTCCCTTCAATCTTTTTTTTTATCAATGCAGTTAATTCCTCCTTCTATCCTTGTTGCTATGGCAGATGTAGGGAGCACACTTATTTAGCTGCATATATTAGGTAAAGAGACTCTGTCTGATCTTAGAGACCGTTGGCTTCGTAAGGGTTTTTTTTTGCCACAGTTCAGCTTATCAATGTGACATGTGACAATGGCTGTAAAACAAGCCCTTGGTTTGTAATGTGATCCACATACTCCAGCTGCCTCACTTGCTGGTAGGTTTTTTTCCACTCTCCTTTGCACAAAATCTGCTTTGTTAATCCGAAGGTGGGGAACAGACCACGTTACGTCTCTTTCAAGCTTCGTTAAATATTCCCAGCTGACCTTTTTTTCCTCTTTTCCGTTTGCAAAAATTAAATAAATAAATGAAAAAGCAGATGCAGCAAAGCTGAGTGTGAGGAAAGTGAGTGTCTGAAGGCTTTAGAGATGGCCAAAGGATAGGAGGGAGGCTGGGACAGGAGAGAACAGCTGTGTTCCTGCTGTTAGATACCAAACTCTACCCACACAGCCTCTTACCAATGAAATGCTTCACTGACGTAAAACACTCCAGAAAAATACCCCTGCCCTGCTCTGTGCTTACAGCCAGTGCCCTGTGCTGGAAAATTGCTGCATTTCAGGATACAGACAGGGATGGGTTGTGCTCTTCTTCCACCTTTCTGCTATTCTGAAACACTCCCTTTTTTTCTGCAGCTCTCTGGCTTTACTCTAAATATCCCAACCAAAGTGCTTTTTCTCTCTGCTGGGGAAACTGTTTTGCATTCTGAAAGATTTTACTAGAAGAAAATCCATGATGATATTCAGTCCACGTTTTTCTTAAGGAGAACAGTTGAAAATAAATAGATAAAAGCAAAAAAAATAAAATGCCCCCAGTAAAAACAAGCCATGAAAACAAAACAAAAACGGGAGAAAATGATTTGCAATCATAGGGCTATTGTTACTTATAGCCAAGCATTTAGGGAACATGGAAATTTCCTGTGATGGTTCATTAAAAACATGCCATTGAGTACTTTTTTTTGTGGCATCAATGCCGTGCAAGAGTGTCACAGTTACAAACGCCTGAGATGGCGTGGAAAATATGAGTAATTAATTGTAACCATTTTAAGGGGAATTCGAAATCAGAGGAGCTGTGAAATGCTGCATTGTTACTGCTAATCTTCATATTTATGACTAGCTCTAATTATAAAAGATGGAAAGACAAGCCCATAGTATTAAAATCCGACCACCTTCTGGATTCCCAGGGGGATCGCTGGGAGCTGAAAGTGATTTCCTTCAGGAAGTTCAGTTTTGCTGCCGGGATATTTTGTTCCCTCCCACACTCCCAGTGTCGTTTGTCAGTTCCTGCCCTTGAGCTAATATTTTGTGAGGTGACACGTTCCTATCAGCTAATAAAATCATGTTATTGATGATTGTCCTCCTTCATTCCTTAAAGCCAGCTTACAAATGAGAAAATGGGCTTGTGCCCTTTCCTACCTCCTCTCGGAGGATTAAAAATAGAATTGTTGTACAAAATGTTCTTTTCTTGGTGCCTTTCTCTGTGTGAAGGAATAAGGAAGGTTGTGACACCAGGCAGAACAAAAGAGCAAAACCAAGTTATTTGAATGAGGAAGGGCAGTTCAGTGATTTCCTTTTATTAGCAGCTGTTCTGTAATTAAAAATGCAGCAAACAGTTTGGAAAAGGTAATAATAATTATGCATTTGTGAAAGATCCATCACTCCAGGGTAGGAAGAAGGAAAAAAGAGAGAGACAGCTCCAATTTTCTGGTCTTCTGAGACATTTCCCAGGAAAATCCAGGCAGAGAAGGTTGCATACTTGTAATTTTAAAACAGAAATTAATCAGAACAATTTTGAAACGAGGAAAGGTCTGGAGCCATTTCCATGTAATATAATTGGCTTGGAACTTGTTGAATGCATGAAGGGAAAGAAGTGAAATTAAACTAATACACTCAGTGGCTCCTGAGTGCTTTGCCAAGAAGGTCTTCAGTGTACAGAGTGTCAACATGCATAGTAACGACTCAAACTTTTATTAGCTGGGAGTATTTTCATTACTGTTTGGCTCTATTCTATCAAACTAGCAAGACTTTCTGGATTTCTGACCCAGTTAAGTTACACTTCTAGATCATAAGGTTTTGATTAACACCTCATTCATGGAAATCTCACCTTTTGTCCAGTAATTTTCCATTTTCACATGTGGACAGATGGGCCCATCAGTGTTTCATACAATGAATGGATAAATATATATATTTTATATATTTATATATGTGTTGAGATAGCAAAAAGAAGCCAGGCTCAGTTTTCTTCTTGGAAGCTGTATTTATGAATTTTATAAAAAACAGTCTGGACCAAAATGACAGCCAGGTATATACCTGTATTTTCTGCCTGTGAGCTTTCTTCAAGGCTTGGTGATTTTGTGCAACTTTTCAGGGAACATGTTTTACACAAAAATGGTGTCTGTAACCTAGGTGGTCAAAAATAGTATTGCTGTGCCTTTTCTAACATTTTTTCTGTGTATTTCTTTCCACCTAAATGCTCTAATGCCCTTGGGTAAATCTGCCTTTTTAATGATTTATGTGTCAAAAGCACGGACCAAATCACATGGAAAAAAAAGTTGAATTAGTGTCACCCAACTGCATCAGCATTTTTTCATGATGAATTTGGCCCTTATTTAGTTGCATTACTGCTGATGGGAGCTGGGGTGGGTTCGAACAGTTGCCATGTGCCAGGAGAAGGCTTGGAAATTTTTCTAAATACTTGTACTGTGCACAGCTTTTGTTAGTTGGTTTTATTTTGGGGATTTGTGCTGCGTATCTGTAGGAGATTAAGACAGAGTTTCCTTTTTGGTGCTGTTGATTCCGTGGCTGCTCGCAGGAAAGCTGAATTTTTACATTCACTTTTGTCTTTATCCTCTGTGAAGGACATATACTCTCTATATTCTACATTAAAGACTTGCAAATACTCAGTGGGAGGAAGACGTGCCTTTTTGGTGTGTGTTTCTGTAAGGGTCGTCTTATGACCTAATGTGGAAATCTTCATTTGCCGATACAGCTGCGGGTGATCTCAGGGGATTTTGAATTTCCCTTTTGTTTGTCTTCCTTTCTGGGTATCATCCATCATTCCTAACCTCATGCTGCTTAGCAATAGTAACACTCATGGGAGTTGAAGAAAGGATTATAGCAGCATAAAATGGGGAGATAATTAGAGCTTGTTTCAAAATCAGAATCTAGCTTGAGATAATTGCATATTATCTGGTGATTTAAAAACCTGAGATCTACTGTATTTAGATCAACTAAAATATGCATAAAAGCTTTCTTTTCAAAATAAAGCGTTTGTAACAACAGGGAGATTACTTCTTATCATCCCTTGGGAAAGCAAATTGGAAAAACCTCAGTATGGTGCAGTGTAGTTACAATATTAACAGAGAGACTGGGGATTGATGGCAAAGCCAGGTATCCATTGTATTCTTATTTATGTAATCGAGATTCCTGTAGCATTTTCCAATACAGAAGCTGCTGAGTGGGCAGGTGGTTAACTGTGTGCAGGGTGGATCTTCCCATTTTCCTGATACCAGGAGAACTCTTGTCACGTTGGCTGGTCTGGGAGAAACAAAGTAGGGAGGGAGCGTGTTTCAGGCTGGCAGCCCATATTCGGGAATGCCATCCTGATGCACTTACGGGAAGAGCTCAGTAGCCATGTGATGGCAAAGAAGAAGCTCTTACCCCCATTTCCCTGTGTTTTATCATCTTTTTTTGCATTGTTCTGGTTTGTTTTTGGGTGGGCAAAGCTGTCCAGTGGCACTCCAGAGCACGGTTGGGATTAGCACTGGGAGAGCTGAACCCTTACACTGTGACATCACCAAAGTGATTTGTGCAGTGATGCTGACAGACCTTCCCAAATTAGAGCTGGTTTTTGTTGTTGAATCAAAAAAACTGAGAGAGATGGTTTTGCAGTCATTTGCTGGCATTCCAGGTTAATAAAAATGTATGACATGAAATGTTTGTGGTTAGTGCAGTCTGTGAAATGGAAGAGGAGGGAGATCACATGGCTCGGACAGCCGACTGCAGGAATTCCTTGCAGAGATGTTTTGTGTTTGATGACCAGTTATTGAGTCTTGGACTTGGGAAAGTTGTGGCCTTTTGTGCCACATGTACAAATGTGGTTTTAAACTTCAGAGCTGAGCAACTCTGTCAGCCTAAGAGTTACCTTCATGCTTATCCCTGGGGCACCCTGGCACATCCTGGTGAAGTTTCCACATTCTTTCTGTGTGGTTTGGGATTGGGCTCCGGAGCAGTTGGCTGTGGCTGTCTTGATTTCAAACCATAGGGTATCAGTTGGCTCCTCATAAGGACAGCTGTTGCAGTCTGTCTGTAGCATGTGTGATCATCTTCTGTGCCATTTCCCCAACATTTGGACCATGAACATCTCCCTGGCAGCCTTTCTGGTATCAGTAAACCCAGGAGAATCACTGTCAAGGCACCTCACTGGGACCTGGGAACGCAGCATGAAGTCAGTGCCTCAAGTTGATTCTGAACATAACACTGGCTCTGATTCCTGGCCATCAGCTGGGCATTCCTGCTTCCTGCTGAGGCCTGTCCTGCCCAGGCTGCCTTCCACAGCCCTGCTCCTTTTCCATCAGTGATGCCTTGCAAATAGTCAGTATTTGTGGAGAAATTCCTCTTCCGGTTGTATTCTTCTCTGTCCATTGAACCACCCGGTGATTAAACAACTCCATCCTCACTGTGGTGACAGCTTTGCTGTTACAGAAGGACTAAAGTAAAATTCATAATCAGAGAGTGAACACTGTTTTCTAGGCAGATACTCCTTGTGACTCAATTATAACGTTCATATTAATGCAGCAGAGAGGAGACCTGTGCTGGATTCTGAAAGCAAATTTAATTTGCTCCAAAGTGGAGTTTTGGGTTCCTAGCATTCATTTTGGAGAAATTACCCAGTCAAGTTGCAGCTTTGTCTTATTTCTGTGGTTAATTTGGGAATGTGGGTCCTTGACGCTCACTCCCCCTTACTGTGAGATCCCCAAGCAAGGAGTTCAACTGTGGCTCTGCAGCAGCACTGAGCCAGGCACTAAAAGTCTTCATTTTCAAAGAGAAGAATTAATAAATGAAAGTATTTTTTAAGCTGAGTGAAAAAAAGAAATTTTCCTGACCATTATTTCCTCAAGCTTTTCAGGTAGTTCACAGAGTAGCAGTTGGCATGAGAGTTGCTAAAAAGGGGGTGCAGTTAGGGAGAGAAACCATGGCCATTGAGTAGTTGAGCTCTGTAAATTCCAGTGTTGTTCATTTCATTACTTATTACTTCATTTCATTAATTACCAGCATTTTCTTTGCCCTCCGCGTGCGCATTTCGGAGATGCGCAGCCTCCCCTTGGGAGGGGGCCCACACCCCCTCCCCTCTGCCAACTGCAAACCACTGAGGGGCTGGGTGGAAAACGAGGAGCTGATAGACTGGAAAGCCAAATTCCAAAATAACTGGAGCAGCACAGACACACGAGTGAGGCCGTGGCTGCCGAGCTCCAGCGTGGAGAGGCCAAGAAGCTCCAGGCAGGGTCAGCAGCCAGGGTGGTGGCCGGGATCTGTCCCCCGTGGGCTGGCAGCTGCACAAGAGCTTGGAAAGGCTCTTCTCCAAAGAGAGCAGATATTTTTCTGTTGGGGACAGAAGACTCTGGCAGCTGGCAGAAAATCACGTTGGTGTTCTGGCTGCTGGTGGGAAAAGGAGGGGGCTGCATCTCCAGCCCTGTGGCCACTGGTGGGGTGGAGATGGCCATGGTACCCTCAGCCCTCCCTGGGAGACAGCCCAACTGCTGCTCAGCAAATTACCAAATGCTCCTCCACTGGCTGAAAATTACCTTGCTTTCAATTCAAAGAACAGATAATGGGCTATTTTCCTCCCAAAATACTGGGGAAAAGGTGTGCAAGCAGCAAATGTGCGGGTTGTTATTTCCATCTTATAATGGGGATGAAAATCCTCTTCACCCAGCAGCTCTGAAACAGGGAAATAAACAACCTGTTTTGATTATAGAGTTACATATTACTTGATAGCAAATCGTTCCCAAGAAGAAAAAACAGAATATTACCAGAAAATTAATGTCTTCTAAGTTACCTTCCAGCCTGTCCTTTACATTAGGGTGTGAGAGAAACTTAGGAATTTGTCTCACCTCATTTGATGCATGTTGGAGGATTTTATAACTTGCCAACAGCCTTCCAGAGAAACAGCAAATGAAAGAATCCAGTGATTATTTTCAATCTGATGAGAAATGCAACTTGCATTGAAAACAAAGTGGCTTTGAGATCAAATTTAAATAAAAGTGAAAAGAGAAAGATAGTCAATTAAAAAGCCAATGAAAGGAGAAAATACAATTACAACAAGAAATGTAAATAGGCCTGATAGTACATGTCCAGTATTTATACTTGTCGAAGATATTGCTGATGGCAGCTTATCACAGAATCACAGAATGGTTTGGGTTGGCACGAAATCTTAAAGCTCATCTCATTTCATCCCCCTGCCATGGGCAGGGACACCTTCCACTAGCCCAGGTTGCTCCAAGCCCCGTCCAGCCTGACCTGGAACATTTCCAGGGATGGAGCAGCCACAGCTTCTCTGGGCACCCTGTGCCAGGGCCTCACCACCTTTACAGGGAAGAATTCCTTCCCAATATCCCATCTAACCCTGCCCTCTGGCAGTGGGAAGCCATTCCCCCATTGTTCTGTCCCTCCATGCCCTTGTAAAAGCATCCTTCTGTTTTCTGGCATGAGGTGGTCCCTTCTGGTCTCATCTCCAGAGCCATCTTCCCTTTTCTCGCTGCTTTCCTTGAGATCCTGGGATGGGTCTGGGAAGGGTTCCCACACGAAGGAGGTGTGAGATTCAGCACGGTGTAACCACAGCTGTGGTTAGTGTTTGTTTCTCTGGTTTACCCCTCTGGAACTCGGGTCCTAAAAATAGTGCAAGTTTGAACTGGCAGATGTTTCATTTGTCCTTTACGAGAGGACCAAAATTAGCCTCTCATTTGGCACCTAAATAAAGCAACTTAACTGCCTTTATGCGAACTTTGCAATTACTGTCTATTGAAGTTGCAACATTTTGTTGTGTTTGATGGGGAAGGGCATTATATAAGCAACACCAGCACCTAAAAAGCCACCAGACCTTGAAAGAGAGGACAAACATGAACAAGCCCAACTGGGTTTTCTGGGGAGGTCTGATTCGGGTGGTTTGTTTGGTGGTTTTTTTACTTTTTTTGATCCAAGACAGGTGTTTTCCCTAATGAAGGTTTCATTACAAAAAAAAAAAGAAAAAGGCAAAAGTACCTTGGAAATGCTCAGAGAGCTGTCTATTGTAAAGGTAAAAACATTAATAAAAGGACAGCAATGGTTTCTCTAATTTTCAGAGAAAAATCTGCACAGAATGCCTGAAGCTGGGTTAGCAGTGGGACTCCCCAGGGGCAACAGAAAGATGTTATAATCAATTACCACATCATAACACTGATGTATGATAATTACTGAGTGTTCCTCCTGAGATAGTGCAGCATTTGGCTGGGATGCGGCTCTTTCATGGTCCACTGCCTGATTAATATGCAAATAATAGGCTGATTGCATGATGAATGCAGAAAATGAGTTCGCTGATAACGTGAGCACCGAAGCGGGAAGATGATAAATTACTTTTACTGACTGTCCTACATTAAGTACCCTTTCTCAACAATTTTATCACAAATTAAGTAAAGCAGTATGGAGAGATTATGAGGATGTGTAAAATAATGTACCTTAATAGCTTTTATAATATTGTTGCCTACAATGTAAATGTCATTTTGTTTCAGCACTTTCCCCAGCACTCCTCCAAAAAGGAGGGTCTTTAGTGCAGCCACTGCTCAGGGTCACTCTGTTTCTCCAAGATGGAGAACAGCTCCCTGTGCTGAGGGTGGGAGATGGGACTCCTCTGTTGGGAAGGAAGGAAGGAGGGAGGGCGGTCATTAGCCTGGGATCCATCCCGTATGGATGTTGCCCGTGGCGAGGGAACGTCCACGTTGCTTAGTGGGGGAGGTATCTTTAAATGCAGTGCACAGAGCACATATGCACCCTGCTGCAGCCTCTGCTCCCGAGCAGACACAAGGTTCAAATCTCAAAGGAGGGTGTAGAAATACCTTCACACTCAGGCTCCTGACACAGGAGGACAACAAGCAGTCATAAAATTGGTGCCACGTTCAAGCAAGTTAGTTTAACACATCAAATCACAAGGTCAGCAAGTCAACAAAGACACTATAAACTGCAGCAGAACCTCCTCACTGAGGCTCTCACTCTGTTTTCCAAAAGGTATTGTGCACGTGTTTGTCTTGATTATACTAAAAATATAACACTGTGGGGTTGTGGCATCTTGATTGATTGCTTCCATGACATATTTGTTTTAGCATTCAGAAAATCCTTAATAAAGCTTCTGCACACAAGTTGGTTTAATAATAAGGTTATTGAAAATATTTTCCAGCAGTTGCTTCTAAATATTGATTTCTAGCTACGTTATGGAAACACAGAAAAATCTGAATATTAAGTAAAGGTTGGCAGAGTAGAGCAATGTCTTTTAAAGCAGTCATGATTCTGCCATTAATCACCTCATTTAAAATACAGTATATTTTTAGAAAGGGTCTTTTTATTGTTTAAGGGTGGTTCGTAAAACCAAAAAATTATCATTTACTCTTCAATGCCAAGATCCCACTTTTGGCTCAGGAACCATAGAATCATTGGATGATTTGGGGCTGTTGGCCTGACTTGGGCATTGCTGTGATATTTTCAACTCTGTGTCTACATCCAGCTAAAAAATTCTTAAATTTCCCCTTTTTTTTCCTGTGTTCTATTGTGAAGTAGTGCTTAGGGTTACAGAGGCCTCATCTTCTCCTCAGGCCATTGCAAAAATGTCCCTTAGTTCTTGTCCTGTGAGAGTTTTCTCTGGGGGTGTGGTTGTGTCAGGGCTTGGTGTGCCTGCTCCAAAGTCAGATCCCAGGACAAACTTCTCTCGAATTGATTGACTCCAGTTGTATTTTCCTGCACAAGATTCCAGATATCCTTTGGAGCAATCTGTACTCCCCAGTCCTCCTAACTCAGTGGAAGTCTGATGGTTTCAGTTTATGTAGCCTTAAAATAGGTCTTGGTGTAGCTTTGGGCGCAGCAGTGGGATTTCTAAGGCTCGGAGGCGTTTGTGGCTGTGGGTGTGTTGAAGGCAGAATTGGTTGCCCAACTTCTCCAAGTACTTTTAAACATCCAGCTGTAAATCTCTCCTCATGAGTCTATCACCAGCTCCTGTCTTACGTGCTCTTTTCTCAACTTCATCTGGTTTCTCCAGCTCTTTCTGCTTTCCAGAGCAGCTGAAAACACATTTTTTTAATAGAGGCGCAAAGCTAATACAATTACTGAAAATACAACTTAAATTGCAGCAATGCCATGTAATCCTTCAGCAATACTCAAAAGCAGTTTTTTTAGGTAATTCTAACGCCTACCCTGATTATTCTGTGTGCTCCTGACACTTATCATATACTCATATACAGAGTGGGAACCTTTGTTTTTATATTGCCCCAGTAATTCCAGAGTTAACCAAAGCCGATTCCTCCCCCTTCCGTGCAGACACACGTACATCTGCACGCTTTCCTAAAGGGGTTTTTCCTTTGATCCCTCCCCCCATCCACATAAAATTTCCCTCTGAGCCAAGACCCAAAATAACATTTTCCCCAAAGTTATAACATTTATGAAGCAAGCAAACAAACAAACAAATTCTCCAGTCAGAGTGGTGATAACTCCAGCGAGTGCTTACAACTCTTAACTGCACGTACCTACATATTTGACATCATTATAGATGCAAACTGCAGGGAGCTTTGTGCACTCCCTGCATAGAACTGGGGGAGTTTATAACTGTAGGGAGGATCATATTTTCATGAGCCACATTAATTTGCAAATTGTGACTAGGCAAGGTTCACTCACTAAGAGTAAATCCACCAAAAGCACTACCTTGGAGAAGGCGCTTTCACGCATATTTTCTTTAATTAGTCAGAAGAGGGATGTGTTGCAGTGCTCTCCCACAAGTTCTGCTCGGCTTTATTACGTAGTTCAGGCTTGTGCTGCGCCCACTGTTAGTGAGGAGAGTTGCTATTACGGTGCTTTAAAAGATTAACTTTAGAATGCTAATTTCTTCTCATCCCTGGAAGTGTCCAAGGCCAGGTTAGACAGGGCTTGAAGTAACCTGGGATAGTGGAAGGTGTCCCTGCCCGTGGCAGGGGGGTGGAACCAGGTGAGATTTAAGGTCCCTCCCAACCAAAATAATTCTGTGATTCTCTGATAAGACCCTGCAAAGGCAGCCATGGCTAAAGGTAAAATCAAATAGAAGGCTGGAGGAAGAAATCTCTCCCTGAAATTTTCACATGCTGGGAAACTGAATGCCAGGGTTGTCCTGGGGATGTTGATCAGATGTGTGTGATCAGGCCCTGATTCTCAGGGCAGCATTCACCAGGTTTTGGTCTACAAATTGGATAGAATGGGCAGCCTCATGATCGGGGAAAACAGAAACTAATCCAGTCCCAGTGTGAGACACTTTGATCTCAGGCAACCTGCCAGGCCTGTTGTTGTCCATTAGCTCATCTGCACGAGGAGGTAAATGCAGCCCTGAAGTAGCAAATGCTCTTTTAAGAGGTTGCTGAGAAATCTCCTGTCCACGTTTGTCTGCTTTCATCTTCCCCGCTGATGTGCCGATTTGGGAGCGAGCGGAGCCCGGGATGCTCCAGCTCCCGCGGGATGTGCCCGTTCCCCCAGTTCCTCAGGAGGCAACTTTGACTAGTTGGGCACAAACCTGCAGCCCGAGCTTTGGACAGTGGGAAAAGTGGTGCATCAAAGCAAACGCCAGTGAAATCATGTTTGGGTTCTTGTCGGAATGTCACGAAGTACCCTGTCATTTTGTTTTAGCAACTTGTCCTTCCAAATGCTCAGTTCGCCTTATGGCATGCCAGCAGTAAAAATGTCACTTACAATAATTACTTTTTGGTGAAAATGCTTGCTGACTTCCTACCTTCAAGCTGTTTTTTACACAGTGGGGAGATAATAAGAAATGACTTTATCCTGACTGCTCAAATGAACACTAAATGGAATTTAGGTTATTATTACTGCAGATAGAAGACTGTGTATTGAAATTTAAATAGTGGATCAGATAAACTACAGAGATTTGTCTCTGAAAATTATAGTGGATCCATTTTTTCAATCCATTTCTCTCTGAAACTTAAGGCAGCTGTTGTCTGCCTGCTGTCTTTAGAATATAATATTTTTCATAATCCTTTTAGAGGCCTCTGAATACCTTCTGTGTTTTGCATGGTCTTCCTCGACTTTGCCATGTTCTGTGCCTCGTTCCCCATGAGTCCTTTTGCAGTTTATTAGCTAAGCCTGTGTTAGCAGTGAAGGTTGGACAGGTTATTCTCCCAGCAGCTCCAGGAGTACAGGGTGTCTCTGTGGATGGACAGGTGTGCTGGGAGGAGAGGCTCAGAGAATTGGGCTTGTGGTTTATGCTCACAGATTCAGATGCTCTTGTTCAAATCTTCGAACTTTGGATTTACAAGTTGCTGTAAAGTCAGTTTTGCTGTCAGAGGTGAGTCAGGGTCTGAGCAAAAGCAGCAAACCTGCAGCTCTCAAAATGCACACGAGAAGTTGCAGTGGAGAAATGTGTCCATGCTGGCAGACGTGGTGCCTCTGGGACTGGTGAAACCGGATCCGTGTCTCAACACTACTCCGTCATCTGAATGCTTCCTTGGAGGGGATACATCTGGCACTGGTGTCAGGTCCTGTAGATGTCTCAGATTTTCTGGGAAGCTTTGAGCAGGTGGCACCTGCAGCTCTTTGCATCTGAGATGTCCTGAGCTTCAGAAGGAGCCTCCAGCTGAGGAGTGCTGTGGATCTGAGCTGTGCTCCAGCATGGAGAGGTCCGTTGGATGCCTTCCTGTGGCCTTCAGAAGAGTTCCTGGACATCACAGAAACGGTCCTTCTTGAGCAGTGCCCTGCAGTTCTGAATGTCCCTGACTGCTGGGCTCCTGCAGACCTGGCGATGCTCGGGAGAGCTGCAGGAGAGGAGCCCTGCACGGCCTGTGATTCCTTACACACTGCAGGGATTCTGCCACATTACCATGGCAGAACACGAGCAGACCTTGCAGGGGGACATGTCAGGCTGGACTGTGTTAGGGGAAGCGTTTTCAGGTGATTTGCAGGCTATCAGTGGGATGGTTAAGCAACTGAGGTCCCAGTCCTGGGGACTTGACCCCAGCATGGGATGGGAAATCTTGGAGAAGAATAAGAGAATCTGGAGTTCAGGAGAACCACCTGTAATCAATGAACTGTGACCAGAACTCTGTTTTCAGACTTTCTCACATTTTCCAAAACACTGTCATGGCAGATGCTATGGGAAAGGTGTAGGGGATGGATGGGACCAGAGCAGCATTTGGATGTGCCAAGGAATGCAAGACCACAGAAGATTTTCTGTGTTGGTGTAATTAAGACAGGGTTAGTTTGTTATGGTTCTCAACCAGGTTTGTAAAGTACTCAGACCCTAGACTTATTTGCTGAATTGTTTGCAAAGTTAGTTTAGTTTCTTACCAGGTAACTACTGAGGGGTGGGAGGTGAAAGGGCAGGCTGTGAGGATGCTTTGGGGGTTTGTTGCAGCAAGATGGTCATTCAGGCAGCAATTTTATATTGAGAAAATGGTGTTTTAAAAGAAAACAGGAGATACTTGTGTAATGTTGACTTTGTTTCCACTCCTTTGTACATCTTCGTTTTAGATTGTGTATCCCTCTCTAGTATTGTAGGAAAAAACAGAAGGGAAGAATTTCCTCACTTAGGTCCCATGTGCTGTGCCAGGAGCGACATGTCCCCAGGCGGGGATGTCTGTGCTGGCAGACTGGATCAGGTGTATTTGTCTTTATGGAGCCACTTTTGCCTCCAAAGCCTGGAAGCTCCCCTTCAGTGCTGTGTTACCAGCTGTGGAATAGCCAGTGTTGCTGGTTGGTTCTCTTCATGTCTTGGCCATTCATTGGGGCCAATTCCACTTGCCACATATTTCAGCGTACTGGCCCATTTCTGCAGACATCACTTCTAGTACTTGATTTGCATTTTTGATTACTATTTTCTGTGTTGCATATTTGAATGTGCTTTTTAGAATTGCTTGGAAGGGCTTAACTTCCCTGTAGCCCAGGCTGTATTTTGAATTAATGTAAAAAGTGCTGGTAGAACCATTGCCCTTTCATGACTTAGTTTTACTTAACATCTTCAAAAGTTTGGATGATATAAGTGCATTTCTGCTGTCTTTGCATCTTTAGTGGCATTTGTCAACACCAACCTGTAATTGTACAGAAGTTACATGGGGGTTTTTATCATTTAAAACTCTCATGTTAAGCTGTGTCTTCATCACATGCAGGGTCTAATGGTCACCATCTTCCCCTAAAGTAATTTTGGGGACACCCTGTTTCCCCCAGCCTCTGTAAAACTCAGGGCGCCGCTGATGTCTGTGGCTTCCTGAGACTTAAGAATTTCCCAGGTTCTGCAATGATCTCGTCACTGGTGATGCTCTTGATCTCTTCAGCTCTTCCAGCACCTTATTTTTGAAGCTTTGGAACTTTTGCTTCACATCTTAAATTGGATGCAGGCTGTTGGAAAGCAAACCCCTTTGGTATAGCAAAGTTTACTTGGAATTTCTTTAAGTAATTTCATCAGTAAATGGTGGCCATGGAGTTTGCAGGTTGTTTTGTAATGCAGTTTTATATTGACAAAACAGTCCCTTCCTCCTTAAACACAAATGTGAAAACATCCAGTGAATATCACTTTTAAGAAATTGGATTGCTCTTCAGTTAGTGTTATTCTTCAGAGCAGTCTGGGGTTAAAAAAGCAGAGCAGGTTTTAAAGAAATAAGCTTTCGATGTATTGTTTTCATTGGAAATGTTCAATTGCTGCTTTGGAAATCTTAATGTATATTTTTCAGATATCCTGAATTTGTGTCTTTGTCTTGTGAGGAACTTGAGAGAAATGAATACAGACAAATTATTTCATAAAGCATGTGAAATGGCTGTGGATTGACAGTTAAATCTGGAATAGTGAATACAGTCAATTTTCCCCTTTGTTCTTTCAGCAGTCACTTGTACTCTAAATGTCTGTTTAATTTTTTAAGTAGATTAACAGGAAGTGTTTACATTATTTGATTACTGAATTTACTTTCCCAAATAATGGATCTTTTCCTCAAATATTTATGTGATCTTGAAAATGTTTTTCCAGAAGGGAAAAATGCTAAAAATGAATGGGGAACATATTTTGAGTTATTTGTAGTATGTGTACATAATGCCTCGCCTGAAATCACTGTACACTTGCCTTTTGGTGGGGGAAAAAAGCAGTTTGTCATCTGTACTGCCTTCCAAAATTAGATTCAGATAATCCCACCTTTTGGAGTAAATGAGCAGCAGATTGGTCTCAAAAGTGAAATTCAAGTAAGCTCTTGGTAAGTGATATAAAAAATAAATAAGCTAATATGTGAGCAACAGAGAGCATCTCAGTGATAAATGATAAGACAGATTACCTTTGTTGTGTTCATAATTAGTCTGAGCAAGGAAAGGAGAGGGAGAAGGAGGCATTGGGAAATGCTTTTGTTCAGTCCTGTGTGGTTGGGTTTGGGGGTTTTCTTCGGGTTTTTGGTTTTTTTTTTTTAATTTTGTCTTTTTCTTTTCCCCCGTGCTCCATGTGTGCATGTGGCTCGCCGTGCACGGATGAGGAATTGTATAGGAAATTTGCAGCTGCTCTAGTTATTCAGTAAGATTTGTATAAGCTGGCACAAGGGACAAAATTAGAGGGAAGTTGAACGAGTGCTGTGCAGTTTATTAGCTAGGCAGCCATAATTTTGACCTTGCTGTGGGTTAAAGGACACAGACCTGAGAAGAAATCTGTTTATCATGTAGGGAATTCATGCCATCCCTGACAGTGTACAGTGAACAAGATGGATGATCTGCCAAATTGGTCCCTCGCATGGGTGAATCAGGGCAAATTTACAGTACGATTCCTTTGCTGCTCCTGATACAGAAATAACATTTCCCGGGGTTTCCGTTCGGTTGTATGAGGACCCAGGGTGAGCAGAGAAAAGAAATAGGATTTGTAGGATCCCTTTTACCTTAAAGATTTACATGCACCTCACTTTCCTTTATGTCTGCCTCTTTTGTATCTCTCATAAAGCACTAAGGAAAAAGTCAGATTTTTAGGTTTGAGAGAGTAACTTCATGTGAGTGTGTCAGGGAAGGTCTTGAATGTAGCATGGGAAGGCTCCCAGTACCTTGAACAACACCATTATCCTCTGCACTCTGCTCCATTTGGGTCTGACTTTTCCTGTGGTAATATTTTCCTTTAACATTTGGGATATGGTTCGATGCTACACAGGCTGCATGATCTGGAATGATTTGACAATATTCTGGATAACAGACTCAAAAACCAGTGAGGTTTGCTGGTAGCCATTGCCTGATGGGACCTGAGAACCCTCTGTGGTGTCACCAGAGGGCTCAGAAAACACAGCAGTGTTGGAGGGAGTGGGTTTGGGTGGGGTCTGTCAGCTTCCTCCAGGGAGCTGGAGCCAAACTCATGGATGTATAAGATTGGAATCCATGTCAGTAACCCTGGCAAGTAAAGAGATGGGAGGCAGCAAGGAGCAGGAAGCAGCCCCACAGAAATGGGAAAAACTGTGGATGGAGAAATGGCCTGTGCTCCTTATCTCCTGAATTATTCTTGTAAACCACATTGCCGATGTGTTGTTGCTTTAAAAAAGGTTCAGACTGTACCCTCAGATGTCTGGAATCTCTGAATAAGCTCAGTCAGTACATTCTGTGAGAGATAAATTTATTGGGGGAAAACAACATTTTGTTCAGAACCTATTGTTGTTGGCAAATTAACAGATTGGGAAAGCTTTCTTTTAAACCAAGTGTCACAATAACAGATTTGGGTGTCTCCTGATCCACTCGCTATCTTCATGTTGGATTCTCAAACACTTTAATTAATACAACATAATTACAAACTCTATTTTAATCTTGTTATTTCTGGACAAAAAGAATTGCAAAAATGTGATGGGTGTGATAAGAAACAAAATGAAATCAATAACACTCTCAAGATAGAGAGTTGTATCAGTTGTAGAAAATCCCTCATTGACACTATAGAATAGTGGCTGAGTGAGTTTCTTACAAGTCACAGAAGGAAGTTTAAACCAGTCTAGAATGGTAGCTTTAAAACCATCCTTTTATAAAAATGTTGTGGCAAGCAAAACTGAGATTTCCTGACCGAGGAAATTGCGTGCAAACTTACAGACTATTGCACTTCAGTTTTTCCTGATTTTTATTTGTATTTGTACATCTTGTCTTTATAAGAAATCAGAGATGACTCAAGATAAAATTAGAAAATAATTCTTGTTTTTAAAAAGAGGCTTTTTAGTACCCAAGCCATAGCAAGTAGCATTTTGCATACTTAGGCATTTCTCTAAGTAGGTAGAATATAAATGAGGAGGAAAGTTAAATATCCTGCAATCAAAACATTACAATTATGCTAAAGTGGGGACTTTTTTCTCTCTTTTTAATTGCAGAAAGTACTCCAAAGACTTCTGCCAGTTGCAGTCCTGCTCCTGAATCTCCCATGAGTTCCAGTGAATCAGTGAAAAGCCTGACTGAGTTGGTACAGCAGCCCTGTCCCGCCATAGAGACGAGTAAGGATGGCAAATCCCAGGAATCCAGCGAGCCGCCTGCATCTGAATCCCAATCCACAACCCCTCTGCCACTCTCGGGCCACTCGGCACTCAGCATCCAAGAACTGGTGGCCATGTCCCCTGAGCTGGACACCTATGGCATCACCAAGAGGGTCAAGGAAGTGCTTACGGACAACAATCTTGGTAAATGTTTTATTCTCATTCCTTGAGCAAAATCATGTGTAAGTGTTCAGGCTTTTATTGTTAGCCACAGTAGATGTGTATGAGAATACTTGGGTTTGACTCTGACCTAAGCTTTAGTTTGCTAAAAAGATACCTAATCCTTTTAAACTGGTAGAAAACTCCTTTCAGCTTGTCACACTCTACTTCAAATGTCATCACACCCTTGCTCTTTCTAAGCTCTGCTCCTGGCTCAGCAGCCACGTACTGCTCCCGCCTCCCAAAAGAGAGTCCAGCAGGCTGTCAGGACCCCCAGAACCTCAGAGCCAGTGAGATCTCCCCTTGGGAAAGGCTGTTTCCCTCATACTTAGAGATTCCAGGCCCGTTTTGGGTGGAATAGAGGAGCCCAGAATGGTTGAGGAGGGAGGTGCACCACGAACAGGAGCGCAGTATCCCTGCAGAGCTGGGAGGGGAAATCCAGACTCAGCTGAGGTTTAGATGAGCCTGAGATAAGTGTCCAGGACCACTCAGTTATTCTGCTCAGAGACGTGCAAAGCTGAGGCTGCTCTTGCCTGCAGATGGGTTTTTGGCTGTTGAATTCAGTGTCATTCATGACTGTTACTTGGAATAGTCACAGGGAATAACCTGATGTATGGGAAATCCACACTAATACTGTCACTATGCCTCTGAATCACTGGTTCTTCATGTCTTTAACCCTTGCTTCCCTCACAAGGCTTTGGGAAATGTTTATGGGATCCTTTGAGGTCTCTGGCAGGGAGGCAGTAAGGCTGTCCCAGTGTTACCCGCTCCTGCTCCTGGGCCTTAGCAAGGGACTCATCCCACCTGCATGAGGTATTCAGAGGAATGTCTGGTGCTCTCCAGAACTACCAGTTTCTCTTCTTTCACTACAAATAGGACCAAAAGTTTAGATTTAGACTGGTGATGTTACTTATGTGAGAAGAATTTTATCCATATCATCTGAACATGACGACTGTAAAAGTAAAAACTCCTCTGTTTCAGAATGTGAGGAAGCCTTTTTGCATCTAGACACAGAATAATGTGTTACTGTCTTAAAAAAATTTTAAGGGGGAAAAAGTACTTGGATGGGGGAGGTCCCAAGTTCTCATTTAACATAATGAGGGGGAAAAAAAGGAAATGTCCCTGATCATTGCTATACCCTGAATGAGATTGTGTTCCACTGAGCCCAGCAGAATTCCTTGCCCGTGCATTTGGCTTGGGCAGATGGTGGCTGCTTGTTCAGTGGAGATAACGTAGAGATAAAGCCCCAAATCATGGTAAGGGTTTGCAGGTCCAAGCCCCTGGTTTTTGGGCAAAATGCTATTGAGTGCTGTACCTGCTCTGGTGTTCCAGAGAGGTTTGAAAAAAAAAAAGTATTTTTGTTTACATTTGCTTTGATGCCATTTTTACTTAGTCTTTTTTATTTCCCATGATTTTTGTTTTCCTACAGTGTGGCTGACAAGCCTAAAAAGCAGCAGAAGAGCCAGGAAATGTGCCCCAAACTCTGCATTAGGTGTGGAACCAGTTTCAATGTCTCCTTTTGTGCCCTCAGTGTGCTAGTGCACCAGGTTTTCTGGTGCACAGGTTTCTCTGGTTTAGGCCACTGGGCCTTGTGAACCTGTCATAGGCTGGTGGTGGCTGAGGTGTCCCAGTGTCACCAGCCAGTAAAGACCACGGTTGTACCAAACAATTCAGACTGAGCTGGGCAGGTCTCTCCTCCCATCACCAGTCAGGGGAATGGCTTCAGAGTGAAACAGAGTAGGTTCAGATGGGATATTAGGAAGGAATTATTCCCTGTGAGCATGGGGGCGGTTCCAGCATGGGTTGCCCAGAGAAGCTGTGGCTGCCCCATCCCTGTAAGTGTCCAAGGCCAGGCTGGACAGGTCTCAGAGCAATCTGGGATAGTGGAAGGTGTTCCTTTCACTAGGGGCTGGAACTGGGTGATCCTTAAGGTCCCTTCCAACCCCAGCCATTCTCTGATGGTTCTGTGGCATCGGCAGATGATGTTGGCAGTGTTCACACTCAGATGCTGCTGATGTTCTGAGCCCCAAATGTCAGAGTATCCTCAGTGATTCCCTGCTGGGCTACATGTGACTCACAGAGGGAAGCAGATGCACTCAGCTGTTTGAGGATAGGGGATATTGGGAATTTTGTAGGAAGGGTCAGGACTATCCATGAAACCAACACAGTTTTGTCCATTAGGATCTACATCAGGGGGAGCGGGCATGAAGGATGGGGAGAAGGTTAGGAAACCTGCGCTTAAAAATATTCCCGTTATTGATAGTGCTCCGATGAAGATGGAGCCTGATACACCTGCTGCCTCCCAAGGATGATTTCTGACACCTTCCCCCTTAGCTTGGGAGTCTTTCAGGTGTTTTATCCTGTCCTGCCATATCCTGACATAAAATAAACAACACAAACATCTTTAGCTTTGTTCTTAACACCTAGAGAACATGATGTTACCTCCTTCCACATTTGCATTTTTAATTTTTAGGCTGTAGTTTGAGGTTCATTTCCTTCAGCAGCACTGCCAGCCCTGCTCATTCCGAACCCTTTTGCAAATCTGTGCCCGTATTCCTGTTCGTGTGGCAACACAGTAAGAGATTTTTAAAGTAGCTGTGTTATCTTGCTAGTAGCTGGCAGGTTTACAGGGAAATGGATGAGGCCTTGCTGAGGTTTTTAAATACAAACAGGGAGCAGGTTACTCCAGCAATACATGTGATGAAGACATAAAGATAAAATTGATAAAATTGCCCCTGAATTACCTCTTTTGTCTGATTTTCCTGATATTGAGGGTAGTGGAAAATCACTTATTACTCAGGAACTTAAGTGAATTCTGAATATAGGTTTCTGTTCTGTCTATAAGAACTGTTTCCAGGGTTAGTTTCAGAGCTTATTAGCAGAGTGTCAAGCCCTGTCCTTCTTTCCCCTCTCTGCCTCTCGTTATCTCAGCTGCTTCCTCTGGAAGCTTTGGAGACCCACCCGCCCCACCCATCTGAGTGGGGTGTTCCGCAGCTTCTGACTGGTCCCACATTCCCTCCTCTCCCCATACAGGCAAAGACAACCCCACTGGGGCAAAAGCCTTGGGGTGTTTTTAAAGAGAAGGAGGAGGGGAATCTTGGAGTTAAGAGCAGGGAGTGGATCTATAGAGCAGATCTTTTCCGTGAGCTGTTTGGGGCAGGATCGGGGAAGGCTGTGAAGGCAAGAGCTGGTGGTGCTTTTGCAGGTGTGGGCTTGTCCTGCAGAGCTGTGGGGTCAGAAGCCCCCACTCACCCCCATCGTCCCTTAGGGATCCATTGGTTACCGCTGGCTGCGAGTGCTGGGACATGAAGGGAGAATGTTTTGTGTGTTAGTGAGGGCGCCCAAAAGCTGCAGATCAGACACAAGACCCTGAAGCCTAAATTTGGGGGTTATGGAAAGATCTTTGGGTTACCTTGAAATCCCATGATAGCAGCACTTGTATGTTAAATCCTGATGACTCAGATGACTCCAGGCTCTCTCCTGTACCAGAAGTTGGATATCAAGGCAGTTCAGCTGAGGAAAAACACTGAAGTGAAGGGGGTTAGAAAACAGCTGTGTGGTTCGGTTTGAGTTGCACAGGTATTTTCCCCAGTCCTTGATGCATTAGACCTTTCCCATATAAAATCATTGTCAGCACATGTGAACATGGTGCACTGTACAGCATTTGCAGATTTTACCCTGCCAGATGACAGCATTTTGTAAGAGAACTGAAATTAGGTATTTTTAACTAGCTATAGTGTAGAGATTGTAAAAATTCTGCAAATTCTGATTAGTGGGTAAGACACAGTTAGATTCCCACAGATAGCATAGAAATTCCATACATGTTTCTATCAGGTCATTTGTGTGGCCTGTGCTGAAGGGGGAGGTTGCATTGCTCTTGGTTCACTGATTGCTGGAATGTTTGGATTGCCCTCTTGGAACAAAGCTGTGGCACTGCCCTCCTGCATAAGAGCTAAGTAGCCTCACTGCTCTCTCTAGTTGCCTGCTTAGCTAGAAGTTCAGTTTATTTTTCCTCTCTTAATTTTATTTTTTGCACACTGTTTCACTGTAGGGTCCCGCTCCCCAAACATGTCGAACTCTCCCCTTTATCCCAGGCAGATCCTGAGGATTAAACTAAAGCTCAATATTTACCCTTCTAGTGGGGGGCGCAGAGCATTTATTCTCCTGAATGTTTCTTCTGGGTTTTGAAGCAGTTCTGAAGTAAGAATAATTGAGGAATGATCTCGTGTTCTTTTCCGTGAGCGTCTCGGCTGAGCGAATTCATGCGGTTCTCAATTTCACATTAGGTCAGCGTTTGTTCGGGGAGACAATCCTAGGGCTGACACAAGGCTCTGTCTCAGACCTGCTGGCTCGCCCCAAGCCCTGGCACAAGCTGAGTCTGAAGGGAAGGGAACCCTTTGTCCGCATGCAGCTGTGGCTCAATGACCCCAACAACGTGGAGAAGCTGATGGATATGAAGCGCATGGAGAAAAAAGGTAACTGGGAGCAGAATGCTGACTCACACCTTCCGCTCTTCCCAACATCAGCCTGGCTTTTATAACCCTCCATAAATAGTGGAGAGGCAGCATTGATCCAGTGTTACAAAGGTTATGCAAAAAGACTTCATGACAGCTTTTTTGGAGCTTTTATTCAATGCTTGCTCAAGCAGATACATCTCAAAATAAAAACAAAACAAACACACAACAAAAAGCCAAACCCAAACCCTAAATATTCACCAGCTGCTGGGGAGTCATTGCTGTTTTCTCCTATAGATTAATTACTGGGGCCCTGGTGTATCACTGATAACTTGCCTTACCAAATGAGACATGTGAGTTTGGGAGCTGGCTTTGGGTTATTAGTTAATAGTGCTGCAGCTGGTCACAGATGTTGGCCTGGAAGAACTGTGCATTGATTCCTGGGAGAGCTCCTTGCCAGTCCTGCACTGATGGTTGCTGGGAGGAGAGAAAAATGCAGCCTTTATAAAAGGGTATTGGAGAATAATGATATCTGTAGCCTTTATAGGGAGGGGGAAGGTGATTGTGTTAATACAGTAAAATTTCTGTGTTATGCTCACATAAAACAGGGTCACAGGGATGGACCTGTGAGTGATCTTAGTTGTCATTGGGTATCTTAGTAGGGAATACATCCTGCAAATTTATCCAACTCTCTCCATTTTAAATTCATCACTAAAACCCCGTGGTTATCCAGAGCCCTGTTTTTAGTATGTTCATGTGATTCTGCAAGAGAGACTTGTGGGCTGCCATTATCAGCAGTTAACTAATTAATGATATATACATCTCTGGAGCTACCCCTTAATGATATTAGCACAGACATCATTAATCGTGTACACTGAAAGCTCTGCTGTTGACTGATGTTCTGAAAGCATTTACACATTTGATCAAGAACTTGGTGATTATATTTAAAATTGCAGTGAGGGAGCTTCTGGGAAAATTACAGTCTTGCAGGCTTTTAAGAAGAAATTCAAACCCTTGTCACAGTTACCAGGATAATATAAAGCAGTGTAGTATCTTAGCACAAATTGTGTATGGTCTTCCATGGGGAGTAAAATCCACTTGGGTTTCCCACTTACAACTGTAAACCAAAGGGAATCATGAGGAGTTTTGCTGTATTAGAAACATGGCAGAAATAAAATTGTCAACTGGCTGGATTTTTATAGCCTCACAGAGAATATTGCCCATAATGCAGGAAAATAAAATAAAAATAATTTAAAAGTAGTACTGACAATATCCTTTCTAAACTATTTTCTAAACTGGATTCTTATCAAATAGTGAGCGATACATATGGTCTGTAGATGGCACCTGAATAGAGATAAGGCCATAAATCATTGAGACTCTGCACTGAGCTCCTGAACTGTGCAAGTGCTGTCCTCAGAGCAGAGCAGTCTAAAGTGAATTCAGCCCTGTATTTTCTGCAGAATCCTTTCATGCAGGTAAGGATCCTGTGATTTAACCTTTTAAATTGCTCCAGAGCCACATTAAGAATTTAACTTTCCCTTCAGCTAATGTCAGTTAAAGAACAATGTGACTGGGTCTGCTTCCAGTGAAACATTATTATCAATTATTTCTCTGCCACATTTTATTAAGGGAGTAAATTAATAATTATGATAAAGGTGAGCTGCATATCTCCTTTTTTTTTCTGTTCTGCCAGTGTGAAGTTTGTGCTATAAATGTCCATTTTAAGAGGTTCTGAAAATTTGAAATGTACATTAACCAAACTCTTTGGAGGGAGCTGGGGGTTCATGCTCACTAGGCTGAGATATTCTGCACACCTTTCCTGCCTTGGAAGGGTTCATTCCTCTCATAACCTCCAGGGTGTTGGGCTGCTAGAGCATCACACTCCTCACAGAACAGCGCTGCTGTCAAGAGAAAATTGAATTCCCTTTATTTCCCCATTATTTCACTTTTTAATAATCTTGTTCAATACCACATGAGGTAAAAATTATATTAAAAGGGGCTCTTTTATCTCAGTGGGCAGCTCTGCAATGGTGTCTGTGGCATCTATAGCTGGGCACTTGCTGGGGAGTCTTCCCAGAGGGACACGTGGATGCTGGAGGGGAAAGGTGTAACTCAATCAGTCTCAGACCCAGATCCAGACCTTTGCCCAGAGTACATCTGGGTTTCCTTTTTCTTCATATGTCTCCTGAGAAGTGGAGACTGGTCACAGACAAAAATCAAACTTCTCCAAAAATAAAGTGTGTTTGCAACTTGGATTCCAGTTTGAGCCTTGCTGTCACTGCAAATGTGCTGAATGATCTCCTTATGTTGTCTACACGCAGCACATATGTTTAAAAATAAAAATTAAAATGGAAAAGCTTTTAAAAATGTCATCTAAGTTTCCAGAGACCAGCATTAAAGCCTGAAGTCTGACTCGTAGTTCTGCCTTTGGCCCAGTGGAAATCCATCCTGATAATAGATTATCCTCCAGAAAACAATTGTTCTGACAGAACAGTGGGGCATCCTCCTCTTTATGTGTATTTTAATGAAATATGTGCTTTTATATAACTTGTTCCATTCGCATGAGAGCAGCCCAGCTCAGCCAGTGCACCTTTTGTGATCCCAGTGTGAGGTTACAGGCGCAGAGGAAGGAATGACATTTTTCCCAAGCTCTCACAGCTCCAGGCTGTCCTTTGCTGTTAAAGACAGGAGCTCTGCCCTGCCAGAAATCCCATCCTTTGGAGAGCGGACAAAGGCAGGTCCAGCCCATCCTGATCCCTGGGTGTCTCATGCTGACTCACCTGACCAAATTCCAGAAACTCCAGTTAGAGGTGGTCTGAGCACCTTTCACATCTTCCATGCCAGGTTCTGTTTTGTCTCATGGCCTCCTTGAAGCTGCTGGCCATTGCTGAGGTGATGGGTGTTGTCCTCCAGCCTCTTGGTTCTGCTGTACAAGGAAACAAGGGAGCCTTGTCTGTAGTTTGCATGTCAATGCAAGTTGGAAACAACACTCAGGAAGCTGAGTTTTGAGATTAAAGACCTTATAGAAATATGAGATTATCTTGCTGGAACGATTAATTCCATAGTTGAAGGTTGTAACAGTTCCTTGAAGGCTACAAAAATAAGGCCAATGGGTCACCTTTAAATAATGCAGATTTTTTGCAGTTTTACATCTAGTTGGAGCAACTTTAATAGGTGGATTTTTAAAGGAAATTTACTTTTTAAAAAGCACTTTGTTTTTAATGGTTATTTCAAACGTGTGCAGGACTGTATCACGTCCGAGTGATGGATCACGAGCATCTCACGTTGTGTTCCATATCAGTGATCTTACACAGTAGGCAATCCACAGGTAATCTGTCATATTCAGGAAAAACAAAATGTGGGCCATGCAGATACCCCCAAAGGTTACAAAGTGTGTCCAGAATTCAATTCCATTATAGTAAAGCCACAGTGCCAAAGGTGCCACGGGAGGCACCGTGGATAGGGCAGGGTGCTGGAACCCACTGCAGCCAGAAAACCCAGCCAGTCCTGGAGGGAGCCCTGCCAGGAGACGTCGGCTGGGCTTTGAACACTGCAGTTTATTTGATTGCACTGGATTTTTATTCTTTGTGCAGCCTCAGCCTGAAGGCAGAGCTGTGGGGAGAGGAAAATTGCATTTTTGAAGAATTTGGTTGCTGACCAGTGTGACTGGCCCCACATTGGTCCCTGACTCCGACCAGAGCTCCTGCTCCTGGAGACTTAATGCCTCCTGGATTGATGTCAGGCTGGTGTAATCTGGAACTTAATAGCTGAGGTTATCAAATTGCAGCTCTTGAATACATAAACTCTTAAATATCTAGAAGGTATTTTAACAGGCCATTAAATATTTTATTGACAAGATTCATCTATATTTGCTGTTTTCAGCCCCCTCATTAGCAATGCTTGTGCACGATACTGCCAGGTGCAGTAAATCCCACCTCTCCATGCCCTGTGTAAATCAATCAAGTCAGTGACAGCCTTTGCTGGGGCTCCTTCCTTGCAGAATTTGCCAGGATAATTCACTCCCAGTTGGAGAGGAAAGTCAGTGGCAGGATCACGAGCTCCTGCCATCAGCCTCACCAAGCCCATGAGTGCAGGGAGAGCTTTCTTAAAAGTGTCTGTGTTTTGGAAGGAGCTTTGTGTAGGGGAGGAGGGTGCTGGGGGCTGGTTTTCTTTCATAACCTGTCACTGCCACAGCAAAGAGCTGTAGGGAAAGGCAGCAAACACCTGACTGGTTGTTCAGCCCATGCCTGGGATCTCCGGGCTCCAGGCGCCATCGTGTGTTGGAGATGCCTTGGGAAGGCTGGAAGTGCTGCAGCTCCACTTCCACAGGCATATTTTCCTTAGTGTCAGAGAGACCTCCGTTGTACACCTGAAAGGTTTTAACCACCAAACCCCTTTCAGTCGAAATGAAGCACAACTGTCCCGATCAGGGCCTTATGTGGGAGTTCATTCCTCCTGAAGGAGTGAATCTAAAATGAGTCGTGTGAACTGAACCTTGTCATTTGTGTCCCACGTTCATTGTAAAGGCAGAAAACACTGGCAGGTTTCCAGCTGGTTTACCCTCTTTCCTTCTCTTTCTGCCTCTTGTATCCTCCCTGCATTTGGTCTCTGGTGCTGCCCCATCCTTCCAGTCCCCTCCCAGCAGCCCATCCCTGCATCCCCCACCTGCCTTCTCCGTGTCCTCAGCTTGTGCATCCATTGATTTTGCGTTTGTATTCAGCCGGGGCTGATCCAATGTGCTTCTCTTCCAGCCTACATGAAACGGCGGCACAGCTCTGTCAGCGACAGCCAGTCCTGTGAGTCCTCATCCGCTGGCATCGACTACAGCCAGGGCGCCAGCCCCCAGCCCCAGCACCAGCTCAAGAAGCCCCGGGTGGTGCTGGCACCAGAGGAGAAGGAAGCTCTCAAACGAGCCTACCAGCAAAAGCCATACCCATCACCAAAAACCATTGAGGAACTCGCCACGCAGCTCAACTTGAAAACCAGCACCGTGATCAACTGGTTCCACAATTACAGGTGCGTGGCCTCCCGGGAGCCCTGCTCCTGAGGGAGGGATGTGTTGGCTTGGCTTTGGCAGGGTGCAGCTCTGCCTCAGCAGACTGTGTCGGGTGGTTGTACAAAATGCACAGCTTTGACAGCAGGGAGGTTCTCACTAACACGGTGCTAATGCTCCAGACTAATTTTAAGTCATCCCTGAGGAGCAGCAATATTCACGTATTGATGTAAGTAGTGCTTTTAAACAGAAAGTCTGGCTTTTGGGGTGGGCGTGGATGTAGAGATGTCCGCTGATGAATATTTATAAACCCCTGCAGTAAGCCAGGCTGCTCTGTCTGACTCACATGTGCACACGCACAAACACGTGTTGGGGTGTGTGGTGGGCGTTGTCCCTGGGTCACTGGGTGCGGGGTACTTGGAAATGTCCTTTACTGGATGGCATCAGAACTGCCCTGCTTTCATTGTGTCATTTTCCTGCATCAGAACAAAAAGAGGATTTTCTTTTAGACCTTGAGACACCAAGCTCTGAAAATAGGTGCAGTGTTTGTGCTGTGTTTCTGTGCAGCTTTGTGGAGTCCTGAAGGACAGAGAACCAATAACCCTGAAGTCAAATGTGGCCACAGAGAGGGACTTCCTACAAGGGCCTGGAGTGCCAAGACAAGGGGGAACAGCTTTAAACAGCCAGAGGGCAGGGTTAGATGGGATATTAGGAAGAAATTCTTCCATGTGGGGGTGGTGAGGCTCTGGCACAGGTTGCTCAGAGAAGCTGTGGCTGCCCCAGCCCTGGAAGTGTCCAAGGCCAGGTTGGATGGGGCTTGGAGCAACCTGGGATAGTGGGAGGTGTCCCTGCCCATGGCAGGGGGTGGAACCAGATGAGCTTTAAGGTCCAAACCATTCCATAATTCTATGATTTATTTCGTTGTTATGATTAAATCATTGAGTCCCACTGAAATAAGATGTTGGTCTGTTCAGTTCCTTTTTCATTTGAGGAGGAACCTTCTCCACATTTGAACCCCTGAAGCAGGTTTTGGCCTAGAGACAGCAATAAAAAGAGACAAGGCTGGAAGAGCACATAAGAATTATAAGGATTTGAATAAACATATTATCAACTGTGCTTGGGATTGGGAATCCTAATTAATGCAGCAGACTTTTCTCCAAGAAATTTGTGCTAATGAATATTGAACAGGTACAGTTAAGCTACCAGATTTAATACTATTCTGCACCTTCACTCAGAGCCAGTAACGTTCCTAATTAGTCCAGATTGCTAAAGATGTTTGTTTTTTAAAACTGCTAGCATTTAAAAGGTAGTTTTTCACTTTGGCCCTTCTCAGCTTTTACCGGGGAAGTTGCTGAAACAAAAGCAGCAGAGTTTAATGAACTATCTCAGAAATATTGTGCATAATACTTAAATAATGTTTATAGTAAACAATACAAAATTAAAAAAAAAACAAAAAAGGAGTAATAATATTTACACTGAATTTCACTGCCTTGAATTCAGTACAGATGCAGCCTCTTCCCACCGCTCAGAGTTCTCCAAACGCAGGCCTCTTCCAATTCCCACTTCCAGGCAATTATACACAAGTTGGAGGGATGCCTATGAAAATATGTTCCCTTCGGCCTGACAGCAAAATGTGCTGTTCTCACTTGGGCAGACGAGCGCGGGAGCGCTGGTGGCAGGTGTCACCTCCCTCATTATCATGAGATCTCTGCCTGGGCGTGCGGCGAGAAGGCGCCACAGACCCGCGGGGATCGGCGTGTTCAGCCCCACCTTCCCGGGGAGTAGGTGCTGACAGCTGGACACAAAATAAAACCCTACAAACAGGGTGCTGTGGGCTGGGGGCAGCACAGGGCTGAGCATTGAGTGATCTGGGCCTGCTCCCAGATGTGCTGCTGGGACTCCAGGGCTTTCAAAAGCTGTTTCAAGCCTGTTTGGAGCCCTGTGTGCTCTGAGCACTGAAAAACCAAAACACAAACCTAATTTTTTTCCCCTTGACAATAACTTTCTTAGCTGTCATGCATGAATTCCTCTTGAATCATTTGTAGGATGTTGCAGAAGAGGGACAGGTTCCATGTTCTGTGAGGGGAGCAGAGTCTGACTGTTCTGCAGCTTGTATGTTATGAGAAATAGGTGGTCTTCCTTTCTGTCTTCTCCAGGCCACACTTCACTTTATTTATCTCTTTTGTACTCTCCCTCAGCCATTTCTTTTCCAAACTGAAGAGTTTTTATACGGAAGCAGTTCCACATCTCAGACCATCTGCTTGAGCTTTAATACTAATTTTTCCTTAAAGTAGCTTCAGACAAAGGAGGGCACAGATTTGGACACGTTTGTCTTGCTGTCTCTTCAGAATCCTGTTGCAGTGATGTTTTTCCTTTCGAATTCAGCCCAAATCTCACTTTCCAAAGGTGGTTGCTGCAGCAGGATCTACCTTTATATCCACCAGATGGAAAGTCAGCATTAGCATTTATTTCCTGCAGCAAAAAGAAACACTGAAAAAAATATCCTCAGCAGGCAGAGAAATAATTCACTTCAGAATATAAATGGGTATAAAGGATTTTGACGTATCTGCAAACTTCTCCAAGTCTATGGCTTTGCATTCATACCAGTCACAGGGCTCTCAGAATATACAATAAATATCCCTTGCTGTGCACTGGTGAAGCACATACAGGACACATCAGAGTTTGAGGCTCTGATGTCTAAAGAATGGTACAAAATAGCAGGAGGCAGGAATTTCTATCCCACTTCACCTGTGGAAGCCAGCACATAAACTCAGGCCACAGAGAATACTACAGATATATCAGGAATGAAACCAGACTTTCTGGAATTGTAATCCAGCACTCTTGGACACTAAATTCTGAGTGTATTTTTCAGTGAACTCTGTGTTGGGCTGGTTTTGATGTTGTGTGAAGGCTTGTCCAGGGAGCTGCAGCAAACACCCAGGAGATCTCTGATGTTTTTGAGGTCCACTGGTGAAAGCCAACAGGGCGTGTGGATGTCAAGGCCAGCACCTTCCCCAGCCAGAATGCTCTCTGGAATTCTCTAGCTGCTGTCACCAGTTCTTCTGTACCATAAGAATTTAATTACTATGTTAATCAGGAGGCAGACCAGATTCCAGAAGCAGTATATTGGGTATGAATTCCAGGGATTTCTACAGACGTGGGTTTGCTGATTCTCAGCAAGGATGTCATTGTTCAGTACCTGCTGGAGCTGAGGTATTTTAAATGCTATACAGGCACAGAGCTCTTAAGCAGCCTCCTCTCCTGACCTGGGGAATGTTACAGAAGCACCATGTTCTGGATCAATGTCCATGCAGGGAGATTTTAGGCATAAATAGAGCCTGATAATCGATGTTGCAGGATGCATGCAGTTAATGGTAATAGAAAATTAATGTTAGCACCTGTGGTCTTCTGTTAGGTGAATAATATTCTCCTAGGGAAAATTACAGACCCCCTAAATCCTTCAAAAGTGTGGAGTCAGCGAGTACTGCTGAAATACTCTGTTGCATTTCAAGTAAGTCAATAAGATCATTAGCTTCAAAAGCACTATTCTGGTGGTGTTCTGCATTTAGCCAAATGTTTTTCCATTGTGTGCTGTCTTCCATAGCACAGTTAAGGAAAAACAGAAAATCCTTGCAGCTGTCAGCACTAGGACAGCGTTTCATTGTGGTCTGCAGGCCCCTTGGCAGTTCCCTGTGGCTGAAATCAGGAGTTTTTTATCTTCACTCTGAAAGATACTAAGTTTCGGTAAACTCTCCCCAGGCCTGTGGTCCATTCCCTGACCCCGGACCACTGAGGCTCCCTCTTGGTTATAAATTAGGACTTAAATGGTGTTCATCACTTCTCCCATGGATGGAGCAGGACAAAGAAAGGATTTGCCCAGATCCTAAGGTTTTTCCATAAAATTTTCTGTACTTGTGAGGATTTTTGGGAACTCCTAAACCAGAGAAGGAAGAGGGAGGAAGGCCTGAGTTAAGTGGCAGAGGTGGTGTGTTTGGGGTATTCTTGCACAGCAGGCAATTCTACCCACATACGGAGTGCAGTCATTCCCATGAAATGCACTGCTTGACTTGTCACTATTCATGTTCTGAAATTGATTTATTAAAGAAAAAATTAGGCAGAAGTCAGACTAGCTCATAGACTGGCAGCCTGTCACAGGCTGGGCTTCCTCACAGCACTTTCAACACAATGGGCTTGGTTTCATCTTTATTTCTCTTCACTGTCCAGGAGAGCACCAGGGAGCTTGTCCAGCTTTGTCCTGGTTTATCTTTTGTTTAGGCAGACTGGCTCATTTCTAGTAGAAGTCTGAATTGTTTTGTGTTTACAATCCACTTTATTCTGAATTTCCTAGAAGTGTATTCATATTTTTTGTTAAAAATATGAACTTCTCACCAGGGAAGTGGTGGAATCACCATCCCTGGAAGCGTTCAAACATGAGTCGATGCAGCACTTGGCAGTAGGGTTTGGTGGTACTTGGCTGGAAATTGGATTCGATGGTCTCGGAAGTCTCTTCTAGCCTTAATGATTCCACGAAAGGGCATTTTTAGTGGCATGGAAAGGGCATTTTTAGCGAAGGTGGGCGTCTCCTTGCGGCCCTGGAAGACTCACATCCCTCTCCCCTGTCTCGTAGGTCCCGCATCCGCCGGGAGCTGTTCATTGAGGAGATCCAAGCCGGGAGCCAGAGCCAGGCCGGGTCGAGTGATTCCCCTTCGGCCAGAAGCAGCAGGGCGGCCCACAGCTCCGAGGGGGACAGCTGCGACGGCGTGGACGCGGAGGGCCCTCCCGACGGGAAGCCGAGCGGCCCAGAGGCGGACGAGTTCAGCAGTGCGGCCGCCAAGTCTCAGGGAGGGCCCGCCGAGCCGGCTTTCGAGGCGGGGGAAGAGGCACTGCGAGGCGCCAGGCCTTCGGAGAAAGCGGAGCCGGAGAGCCTGGAGGACACCGACGACGAGGGCCGGCTCAGAGCGCCGCGCCAGAGCTCCCCGCCGGCACCGCAGCGCCCGGGAGACGCTCTGGAGACACTGCCAAACTCTGCCACGGAAGGGGATGCCTCTACCTCAGCTGCCTCCACCTCAGTCCTTACGGGGGAGAGCTCCTACAAGTCAAAAGAAAGTTCAGAGAAAATCTCCAGTGTGCCAAGTACGAGCTCGACGCCGGCCGCAGGCTCGCAGAAAGCCAACTCTCTCCAGAGCTTGTTCGGCTTCTCGGAGGCAGCGAGCTCCAGGAACACGCGAGACAGCTCCCTGAGGAAAAAGAAAGCGGCCAACTTGAACAACATCATCCACCGCTTGGAGAAGGCCGCGAGTCGGGAAGAGGCCGTCGAGTGGGAGTTTTGAGATTAAACTGGCCCAACTCGGGAGAGCTGGGAAGTCAAACTGGACCTCTACTGGTTTTATTGTGTTCGCACTTAACCGCCCTGCGGGCCACAGGGCAAAAACGCCATAGGCCAAGGTGCATATAGAAATCAAAAAAAGGAGCGTTAAGCCCAATTTATGTTTGTGTTTTCGAGGAAGAAAACTGAAATGTGTAGTCAAGCTTTTTTGTACCCTGAAGTGTTTTTATTATTGCCCTAAGTGATTTCCACAATTTCTGGAATAACTCATACAGCTTTGCCTTGTGCCCTCCTCTTTGGTGTGGGGCTTTAAAAAAATGAAAAACAGGAAAAAAAACCCTAAAAAAAAAATCTTAAAAAAAATCAAACCCACATATTAAAAGGGGGCTTTTTATCTGCCATCTAATGGCTACAGAGCGATAATACACTATTATCTTCTTAAACCAGGAAAAAAGGGGAGATTTTTCAAGAAAAAGAAAAAAAAAGAAAGTTTTTTGTAGCTGTTCAGTTGCCACTAAGAGATTGCACAGTCAACCGACTCTAAACACACTAGTTTGGATTCCTACATATTTTCAAGAAAAGAAAAGAATCTTGTTGTTTGAAACTTTGAATTAAAAAGAAAAAACACATTTACTCCACATATTTTTTAACAAAACAAAAAAAAAGTCACATCAGGAAAATATCTTAATTTGTGGTAGCTGACTTAGTGTTTTCTTGTAAGTGAAATAGAATATTGACACGTAGTGCACATTGTTTCATAGCTTTAACTGATTCTGGTCTTTTGCAGCCCAGAATTTGTTTAATACACTCCATTTTAGGCCAAATCAGGACAAAAAAAAAAATCTGAATCTAGGTATTTTATAATCTGCTTTTTAACCTCTAACCACAGAGCACGCTGATCAGACCTCATATCTGGGAGGTTTAGGAGACAACTTAGAAGCAGCATGTACTTGATCATTTCACTTGGTTCATAGTGTACAGGATTTCCTTTCAGCAAAGACAGATCGCTCCAAAAACGTTGGCCAGTAACATTTCAGCCTGCTACTTCAGGGCCTAGCCCGTATCCCGAACATTCAGCTTACCTGGAATCCATGGAAATGCAGTTCACGTGTCCGATTGCTGTCACACACCACTAAGAGGGACTGGAGCTGCCGCAGACCCAGCCCTTTTCCTGCTGTTGGTGGCCATTTACTGACTCTCTTCCCACCACAAGCACTGATTTTAAATACGTTTTAGTTGTGGGAAGCTCCTTTTTTGTGTGGATAAAGAGTACATGGCAATGACCAGACGGGCTCTTACCAGGGTGGAAGCAGCCCAAGCTCGAAACCAAAACCTTCGTGCTCTCGAATCCCAGTCCGGCCCGTTCTTGTCCTGCAGAAATACAGCCTTTTTCCATTATTTTATGCACAGGTTAGGGCTGATCAAAGTACAAATCCAATTCTAACTTGTCTCTAACTCCTCCTGTTGTCTATATGTATATGCGTGAGCATAGAGGTGTGTGGAAGGATGTGTGTGCGTGGGTGTGTGCGTGCAATTTTATACGTGTGTGTATTTTCTTACGTACTTGTGCACACATAGAGTGCATTACTGCCACCTTTTTTCAATAAGCTGTTTTATCAGTTATGGCTTCTACAAGTTTGCTAATTTAGACTCCTTTATTGCCATATCTTTAAAACTAACAATAGATGATTTCGGAATATATATATATATATAAAAATATATATATATATAATTTTTTTTTGCTTATTTATAGGTGCTGTATTTTATTATCTGATTGTTAGGAAGGGATGAAAGGGGGCAAATATTCTTTAGAGGGATAGACTGCCGGCAGTATTGGGTATAATTTACAAGATGTAGTTGTCATACTGTATATTATTGATTGAAGACTTTTTTGACCGTATTGTGTATCATTGAACTTTTGTCTTAGGTCAGCATCTTTTTGATGACACTTTAATGGTGCATTCATTACTTCTTAAGTTTAATTAATATTACTTTTCTGATTTTGGGGGAGGGAGGGATGGGGGAGAGGAGTTCCGACTTTAAAGGTATGTTCCCAATATTACACCTCAGTGTGCTTGTATTAATTCATTAGTAGGATTTTTGACTGTAAGATGTGAAACCACATTTCTTGCATGATGTTTTAGAACTTATGTACTTCATTTACAGTCTCTTAACATGCGACAGCAGCACTTAGCGCAAGTTTTCACAAATTTAAGAATCAGTACACTAAAATCCATCCTTCTCATGACTAAGGAAAGAAGGCTCTAGGAGGCTGAAAGGCAGGGATTTATTTCCGATTTTCACTGCTAGCAGTTTCAGGATTCCTCCTTGGGTAACTGGGGACTCGTGATGCGAAACTAAAGCTGAGGAACGGAGAGAGAGCAACTGCCCCTTTCTGTGATGAGCTGAGGGGACAATTGGCAGTGGCAGACACCAGGGTGTGGCAGCGCGTGCTGGGAGCGCTCCTGGCTTCCCACCGGGAGCGCGGCCCGTCCGTGGGAACTGGCTGAAGCCAAGGGTGACCTCTCTGTACCTGTCCAGTGTCCTGGTTTGACTTCCCAAGCACAGCTCCATGGATAAGTGCACGTCCTGGTAGAAGTACACATACCTTAGTACAAGTCATGACGAGCTGCGTCTCCAGCCAAGAGCAAAACTTCTGCCCCGGAGACGCAGATAGTTTCTTAGGTTCTTTAATTATTTTTTTCTTTGTTGTTGTTTGGTTCAGGTTGGGCTTTTTAATTAATTCTAGGCAATACACTTGCCAGTCTGTTCCTACTGTCCTTGTCTGCTGATTTGAGACCCAGGTGCTGGATGCAGTCAAGTGGTTACTCTCGGCTTTCTCCATAGTGAGGGGTTTTTTTTCTGTTTGATGATTTTATTTTTCTTTTTTAAGTTAATATTCCCCAAACTGTTCTTGTGCCTGTGTCTATCTGATTGCATTCCATGATGCTTACTGAGAGCTCTGGCTGCATTGTACGACAGCAGAACTGTATTCACAGGTCGCACGCAAATGCAGCACTTAGGGTCAATCTCTCTTCTTAATAAGCAATATGTAAGTGCCTTGAAACATATCTTCTTTTTTTTTTCCTGTTTATTTTTGTTTTGCTTTTCAGGTTTCCACTAGTTCTTTAGGATTCTTTAGCATCCACCCAGTTTTAAATGCTGTAATGATTTTTAAAAAGCATATCTGTAGCTTGCCCTAGAGGAAATCTTTCTTTCATAACACTAACTGTTAATTCTAAGCTCCATTATTCCATTTGAGTCATGTAATTTTGCTCGATAAAGACAGCGTTCAGAAGTCAGAAGTCACTCCATCCTGCCAAGGGTTGTCATTGGGATCTATTATAAAATTAATCAAATAAAATGCTGTCAGTATTTCCTATATTTTTGGCACTTTATTAATGGCTTAGTTCCTTTTGCTGTTTCATATTTAATGATCTGCGTTGAATGTGGATTAGCCTGCTGAGATGCTGTTGGGGTGATCTCCTGCCCAGAGTCTTTTTGGGTTCCTTGGTGACCTCCTGCTCCGAGGCAGGGGCAGAGGAGCACCCTCAGACCTGGAGCTCAGTGATGGCCCCGGGGTTTGTCCCAGTGTTTAGCCAAGGTCACAGCTGCTTTTCTGTTCCAGTGGGAAGTAGGATGGATGAGTTGAACTACTGCTGAGGTTCTCGGGTTGGACATGAGTTACCTGCTGGTTTTTCTGGCCAAGGCCACCCCCCAGTTTAGAGGCTGAACTTATACTGCAGGGTGTGAGCGATAGTTGGGATCAATTTGGAGCTCACCCTTGGGAGGAAAATGTGCTTTGGAATAACTTTTTTTTTTTTTTTTTTACTTAATTCAAGGGATAGAAAGTTGAAGGAGAAGAAATGCCAAAGAGCAGCACAGTACAGTGGCTGTCATCCCTTGGGTGCTGATTCCAGGGGAAGGGAATGTGTGACATGGGGCTCATCCCTCGTTGCCAGCATTTCTTTTCCTGATGGGTAAAAGCACAGGCGGTTTTCAGGAAATTCATCATGCCAGAGTCTGTTTTTCCTGAGGTTCTTTATAAGCATTTTATTTTCTCTCCGTTTCCAGTTCCATGCTCTTACCAACGCTGTGCAGGAGGGGCCAGGGCTGTTTTAATAGAATTACATTTATGTTGCAGTTAAATTGTTGCTTTTTCTCTCTGGGTGATTAGGGAAGGAAAAAAGTGCAGTGCTTTGTTTGCTAAAAGCCAGGGAAGATTATCCCTTGGCAGAAGGGTCATGCAGTGGGATTGTCAATACACTTCCATTTCTGAGGATACAGATTACAGACAACCGCACTGCACGTTTGTTGGCAGAAATGCATTTAATTACAGTTGCTTTGATGCCATAAAATTTGACCATTTTATTTATTCATCTGTAAAATGCCTATAAATAGAGCCACCCTTTAAAGGAACTCATATCAGTGCACTCTGCTCATATCATGAGTTAGCAAGTCCTTTAGTTATAAACTCCTTGCTGTAATAGGAAAGATCTATATTACAGTTAAAAAGAAAAAAGTATGTGCCTTTCTCATTAGCTAAAAGATCTCTGCATTATTTTTATGTAACTTGTTGATATGGGATTGGTGTAGAGTAGGGGGGTCATGAACACCACAGAATTCTATGCAATATTTTCCAATCCAATTACTTAAAAGTCACTGTTTTTCAATCCTTTAACAGGAGAAATAGTAAGTTAGAGAAGTGCATCGTTCTGCTGGTAATTCAAACTACAAAGCTGATGAATTGACATAAAAAGGTTGAGGGAAATGTGACATATTTAATGTGATGAAATAATGGAAAATGCAAACAGTGGTTCCAGTCCCCACAAGCACAGCTGCTGTCAGAAGTCTGTCATTTCCCATCTTAAAATTAATAATTTCCAGTATTTTTAAAGCTTTTATGAGTAAGAATGCTCCTGGCAAATATAGGGCAGGTTAGAAACCAGGGGGAGGGGGGGGAGGAATCCCATGTTGACCATACAGAAATTACGAGAATACTTTAAAAAAAAATGATTGGGTTTGGACACTTGCACTTGGATCCAAAATGTTTTATCTCAATTGAAATGCGCAGTAATCTGTGCCTTTAGCAGGGCTGTGAGAGATCAGTAGCTTGGCAATTTGTGGCAGACTGAAAGCAGAGTGGTGACATTTTTAACCTGCACATGGAGGGCACTATTTTTGCTTCATTTGTGTCTCTTCCTACAAAGGAGTTTCTGAAATTCTCTCTGATTTCCTCTTCACCCAGTGGATGTTCTCTATCTTCAGCCACTGAATGTGGCCGAGCTCCTCTTGGACACTCAGGAGGAGAAGGAAAGTTGGTTTTTAGGTAGGGACTGGATTTAACATTGCCTAAAACCAAGTCAAGGCTTTCCCGTGAGCGTGTGCCAGTTTGGGCCCTGGTGTGACCAGCTGGTTATAGCCTCTTATCCCTAAATTTAACTCACATGGATAAAACATTGGCAAAGCAGGACTGGCTCAACTCCTGTGTTGTTCTGCCTTTCTGCTCTGTGAACATCAACATTTTCTTTGTGTTGCATATACAATCAACTTCTTTTTTTAATAGAGAATTTAAAAATTCTATACAAAGGAAAGACCTTTCCTTCTCCCCCCTTCCCCCCACTGCCCCCAGCAGTTTAAAGTCTGGTTTTAAATTGCAAGGAGAATCACTGGCATGGGAAATACAAGATCCGAATTTCTTTTCTGATACAACCTTCTTAGTTCAAAAGGGGTGTAGCAGTCCCTGTCTCCTTCATAAATATTTGAGCTCTAAAATGTAGAAATATAATTTCACCAACTTCTTCCTTCCTCCTCATCTCTTTTATAGGATATATTGACTATGCCATGTATAAAGTATAGTTAATAATGGACTTTATAGCAAGAAAAGCTCTTTATGCCATGCCTAGGGACAGATTTGTCCTACACGACCAGGTCATGGACTATACCCTACCCTATTAATATGCAAGGATAAAATGGTTTTATGCTCTGAACGTGAAATTTATCCTTTTGGAGAAGATTAGCGTTAGGCCTGTGCACTTAAGTTTTCAAAAAGCCTTAAAAACAGGTGTGTAAGTGGTGCCATCTCTGTCCTCAGGGATGATTTCCCCCCAGCCAAGTGGTACTGTGGCATATTTAATAGCAGTTATTAGTGAAAAGGTCATTTTCCAGTTTAAGAAAGTCATTTATTGAACTCTGTTAGTGAGCCCCTCACCAGCATCCTCTGGTACAATCCAGGACCTGCTTTTCCCAGGACATGGGCGTCCATATCCATCCCAAAATCCTCGGCTGTCTGTGAAGTCTATGTTTCTACAACGCTTGTGAATGGAAAAAAAAAGCCCTGATGGGATTCCTGGGCTTGATTTTCACTGCTGTTCACAAACATGTTCTGGCACTAAAGTGCATTAAAAGGAAATGCTTCCTTTTAAAAAATTAGTAAGATTATTGTATTTTTTCCTTGTCCAGCTCTTCTATAAAGGACAGTTCTGCCATTATCAAGCTTGCTTTACTCACAGTGGTGTTGGGAAGTTTTAGCCATGGTTCTGTAGATTTCCTGTTATTAAAACTGTTGGTTTCATCACATCATTTCAGTTTCTTTGGATTTTGAAGCAGCTGAGTGCAGAGAGCAACTGAATCCTTAACCATAACAAACCAGTGCAGGAAATAGTGCAGCACAAGTGGATACCCCTGTGATGTCGTGTCTTTGGCTTTCTGTTTGAATTCTGAAGATACTGGTAATACATAGTACAATCTTCATCCAAAGATCCTTGGAAATGGAGAGTCTTGCCCAGAATTTCCTGCTGTTGTGGTGCCACACCTGATTTTTGCACGGTTCCTGTGTAATTCTGGTGGCGTCACAACAGCACAGCCTCTCTCTTGACAGCAAGAATGGGAGTTGTGTTCTCTTCTGTCTATGTGGGTAATTAATACGCATTTTTGAGGGTTGTTAAATGTGTCTCCGTGCATCATTCCAGGATGGAAAAGCCCCTCTGTGTATTTAGCATTTGTCTGCTCGGTCTTAAGGGTGCAGCAGAATTGGCTGCAGCCAAATTTGTGGAATCATTTGGGATGTAAGTGAGCAAGGGCTTAAAACCAATATGTATTTTAATGGGCAGAGGTTGCCATTCCCCACTTGTCAGATCTATTCCCTGCCGTAAAGAGGGGATTAGCCACTGGAGAGACCAGGCTGCTGGAGATGCATGGGTTTAACTAATGAGGATGGGGAAGATCATGCTCAGAATACATAAAAATGATCCCAAGGGTCTGAGATGTGCAAGAGCCAAGGAATTGGAAAGGAGGGGTCAAACCTCGCCTGTAGGTTTGGCTTCCTGCAGGAAGTTAACATCCCAGATATTGGCACACATGTAGTGCACTCCCTTTATCAGTGTCCAGTGGGAAGGTGGACAGTACAGACAGATTTAAAAAATCACAAAACCAAGTGATGAAGTAAATTCAAGCCAAGTATGGAATTAAAGCAAGCAGCTCAGCCTTGCTCTCCCGTAGCTGAAAATTCAAGTATTTGTAGGAATGAGGTAGAAATTTTCTGTTAGGCAGCTGCTCTTGGAAGGCGAGTGTCTGTGCTTTCAGGAGAATAAATAAAACTTGGCACTTGACTTGCTCTGAAGTACAATCTTGTCTCCAAGTAACTAGAAAAAATATTTTTGCAATCAGTCTTTCAATCAGATTTCTCTGGCTTTTATTAGCTTGTGTTTGACCCTTTGTGCTATTTGATATGTTATTTATATGTGGGTAAGTTATTACTAGCTTTAAAAGTGTTTCCAAAGTACCTGGTTACCTCTGGATGCTGGTACAGGTGATACAGGGAGTACTTGAGCATCTGGTTTGGAAAGGAGGAGCGTGGGGAACAAGCAAGGTCACATCTGTATTGTACTTTTCCTTTTTCTTGATCAGGGCTTCCGTTTCCTTCTCACCTTCTCTTGAGAGATGGAGTTCGTGGATCTTTTTTTTTTGTGGGGGAAAGATACTAGTTGAGCTTGAAATTATTTTCTTTTCACTCAATAGGCTTATCATCAAAATCCTGTATGTTGCCACATTTTCCATTAAGTCTTTAGGTTTTGCTTCCTGAAACTTCCTCTTTCTCTACTTGGAAAGCTATGTGCCTTATTTCCTAGTCTCTTTGTGGAGAATAATCTAAAGCACAGTGATCTGGCTTGCAGCATTCCCAGCCGCTTTTCATTTTTTTTAGGAGGGGGGGAACACTGATGGAGCATCCCAGTGTCCCAACACTGGAACGTGCTCGGCTCCCGAGCACGTCCAGCACTGCATGAGGAGTCTTTGCGCAATAGAAACTCTGGTTCCGTGTCTAGGGGGCTCCTGTCCCACGGCCAGCGAGGGTGAGCTCTGCTTCAGAAGAATTCTGATTCCTGGGGGAAAAAAAATTCCATGTCCCTGTGGGTTAGTTCCAGCAGCTCCTGGGATGGGACTCAGCCATCACCCAGCAGTTGATGCTCGTAGGGCTCAGTCTCGCCCCATGCGCCCGTAGGTCTGTGACTGTCCAGGAAACCCCCGTGGACTTCCAACAAGGCAGTTCCGTGTCCCTTTGTGCCATCAGTCACACCTGCTGTGCCCATTCCCGTGCCCAGGGCTGTGCTGCCTCTGGGTGGTGAGGCACTGTCGAGTCATTCCAGTCTGCATTTGGTTTTGTACAGAACAGGCTCTCCCTCCCCCGGTACCCTCAGCCCTCCCTTCCTGAGCTTGCTCTCTCCACAGCATCATAAGGTGAAATACACAGAGGTGGTTTGTGATTAGGACAATGATCTAATATTTCCTATTTATGAGGTTAATTTTGAACAGTTTCTTTTTTGTCGAGGTTTGTTTTTTTTGTTGGATATAAACACAACAGGAGTATTTACATATCATTGGGTTGGGTTGGAAGGGACCTTAAAGCTCATCCCATTCCAACCCCCTGCCATGGGCAGGGACACCTCCCACTAGACCAGGTTGCTGTCCCCTAAATGGATGTTGGAGAAAGCTTGGGACATCCTAGAGATGCAGCAGGTGGTGTTGGCTTGTAGTATCCATATCGTTATGCCTCTGTTGTGTTTTCTAGAGCAATCTTTTTTTTTTTAAGAAAAAGTATTTTATCTAAATGCCTAATAAATAATATTATTTAAATAGTTTTTAAAATAATTTAGGACTGAGAATAAGAAGCCTCAGTTGTGAGAGAAGAGACTTAAAATATACAGAGAGAGAAAATACCCTGAGCCTCCTAGAGCCTCTACTGAGAATTTGCTGAAGACGCAGAGCCCCTGGTCAGAGCACATTGCAATTAATTCACAAGCATTCATTTAAAATGAGAGACTGGTTTCCTGTGATGTTCATCTTTGTTGGCATATGTTAGACTTTCTGAATTCAGAGCTGATTTCCTTCTCATTCAAAAGTTGGTCAAGGAGAAAAAAAAAAAAAAAGGAGAAAAATAATAATTCATCTTGTGCAGCAGCAACTTTTCCTGGTGTGAGCTCTGCAAATCCACGTTGTGCATTGATCTGTGGCACGGAGGGGTGGTTCAGTTTTGCTGCCAGGTCGAGATGCATTCAGACAAGATTTTCCCTGGAGAGGTGGCCCTGGAGAGCAGGAGAAAAGCCGGACTGCAGCCCCAAATCCAGGCGGGAACGCATGTCCGAGGGAGGGCCAGGCCAGGGCTCTGGGCAGCGCCGGCCGGTGCCAGCTGCCCCCTGGCATGGGCAGAGAGGAAGGTGCTGAGCCAGCTGCAGGGCACGGCACCACTTCTGTGGCTTGGGAAGCAAATTTGCACTTTGCCTTTTGAGGGTGTCCCATTAAAAAAAAATAGCCGGCGAATTTCCCACATCAGGTTCCTTTTCCTTCTGGTGTAGTCCAAAAAGAAACTGAAAACCAGAGTTAAGAAAGCCCTAGTGTAAGTGTTGGATCAGCTCTGCCAAACTAAAGGTTGTTCCTCTCGGAATACTCTATGCATTTCTGTGGTGAAAAGCATTTTCTCCCATTCCTTGCTGGAAATGCTGTGAGAATGTCACATGTACGAATTTGGACGTCAATCCCAAAGCAGATGGAGGCTGGGGAGGGGGGGATGTTCTTTTTTTTTTTTTTTTTAATTGTTTCCCTCATGTCCCTTTTGTTTTTTTTTTTAATTAAAAATTAACTCTTTGCATTTGTGCAATAACTACTTGCCATGAGAATGGGCAGACCTTGGAAATGCCCCGACTACTAACACAGCACAAGATGAACTCGAACAGAAAGTGGTGTACTTTTTCCTGAGAACTTTTTTTTTTTTTTTAATAATAAGCTCAGTTTTTACCCCAGTGTATTGTGGTGTCTTACATTTTTAGCAGTATTTTATATTTTTTCTGTAACGCACTAAGTCTTAGATGTTTTTAGAGCTTGTTTGTTATATTCACAATCACAGATTAAAAAAAAAAAAAAAATCCTCACAGAGACCCAATTGACCAAAAAAAAAAACAAAAAAAAGTGTCATTTTTTTTGTACAAGTAGCTTTGAGAAGCCCACATTGTGTTGCTGTGACTCATCTTTTGTAACATTTTATTTCTTGGTATTTGTTTAAACATAAAAAGTAAGAGTTTATCTGGCTGGCAGTGCAGGGCAGCGCTCCCTCGTCAGCAGACGGCATTGTTTCTGTCTTTGTTTGGTTTAGCCATAAAATGTTTGTTCTCAGCACTGTACAACGGTCCCTATATGATATGGAGAAGCAATATCACTGTATGAAACTCACACGATGTATTATTATTATTATTCACTAGCACCCTAGGTGTGATAATTGAAGTAAATATCTTTTATACAAACACAATTCTGCGTGGGCTGTCTTTTATTGAGGTGAGACCTGAGTCCAAGCAGCAAACATTTACATTGTGCTTCTGGTTTGGTGATGCCCAGAGGGATCAAAGGGTTCGTTTGGTGGGATTTGTGTTTGGCCAGGGGAGGAAAATATACTTTTTGTGTATCAGTTCCTATGGGGAGTGTGTGTGTGTTTCCAATACCTCAAATGTTGAAGTGTTAGATGTCCAAAATGTTCAGTGAAATCCAAGTGTGGTCATTCCTGCTGCAGTCAGTGGGAGGTGGGCACCCAGCTCCACAGACAGAGAATACATATTTGGAGTCTGAGACTGCCAAGGGGGATTGTTTTGAGCACCACAGAAACACATCAACTAATTTAACAAAAAAAAAATCAGTTATCTGAGGTTGGAAATGTTTTAGATTCAGAAATGAAAATGTCAAAGAATTTTCCCAGATATTTGGCTCACTGTTTATTTTTACAGATCCTTTATAGCAAAATAAATTCCTCATTTAGTGCCTTATGGGATGTTCCTATAAATACTCTCAGTATTTACAGAGTGAGGAGTTTGGAGTTTGGTAAAGAATAGATGCTGTAATCCATCAGTGGGATTACATTTTTTAAAGCAGTGTAATAAATCCATTTTTTTGGATGCTCTGGGTGTCAGGTAGAGGATGTGTGTGTGTGTGTGTGTGTGTCTGTGCTTACCAGGGTGCTTTGTTTTCCCTGGCATGCTCATGTCTGGTTTTTTGTGAATTGAAGGTTATTTTGGGGGACCTACCTTGATTGCCATCATCTCCTGCAATGCATCCCTGACACATTTCTCCTACCAGGCTGTTGTGTGCCTCCTCCTAGGAGTTTCCTGTGGAATAGGGGTTTTGGAGGGTCAGGATGGATATTTGCTGTGATTCTGTCCTGGGAAGGCTGTCCTGGAGAGCAGGGGGTCAGGCTGGGATTTCCCACCCCAGTGAGGGTGGCACTTTGTCCAGCTCCGTGTTGGTGTCCAGTGTGTGTCTTTGCCATTTTTAGTTCTGCAGGCAGGGGGGAATTCTCCTCAAAATGTATTAAAATGCTGCTGAACACCTTCATTTCATGATAAATGTGCATTTTCTGGTTTTGAAGTGTCTGTGACGGGTTGTTCCACAGGATGGAAAGGTTCAAGGTTTAACACTTTTTTTCCCCCATTCTTTAATGACTGGTCCAAATGTTGATTGCTGTAAGTGGCATTGTTGTGTATAATTTGACCATAATTTTTTTAAGCTTGATACTAAACAGCTACACTTTTAAAATGCTATGCCTCAGGTAGGTTAATTTGTATATTTATAACCTGCACTTTTATTCAGGTGGTATTGGCACGAAACACCTAAAATCGTGGTCATAAGCAAAGGGTGTGTTAAACTTTTGAAAGCACAGACCTGGAGAAGGTTCACAGTAGCTCAGAGTTTTGCATCTGGGATAAAGCCAGGCTGTTCTCTCAAGCCTAAATCCCAAAAAGTTAATTTTGAGAAGTTAGGAAGGCAACCCAAACCACAAAGAAGCATCTGAGAGGTCAGGAGCTGATATTTATGGTCTTCCATGAAGATAGTTAGATCTTCTGTGATAAATTTATTGGGGCAGCCCTTCAAAACCATGTCAAAGTTCTCTTTTTGTGGAAGAACTGTAAGCTGGGTGCTCCCATAGACCTTTACTGATTTGAACTGGGACATAGCTGTGAGTTCCTGCTGGGACAGAGCTGCTGCTGGGAATGGATGGGTGAGGTTTGCATAGGGAGTGTTACAGGGATTTGCTGGATTAATGGGGAAGGTCCTGGACATGGCCCTGCTGTCAGTGAGAGCCAGTTTAACTTCCAGTGGGAAAAGGAATATTTTTTCACATGGCATCGTGTTCCCACCAGGGAAGAAGCTCTGAATGGCTGACATGGTGCTTTTGAGCCCCACTTCTTTCTATTTGGAAATGCTGTCATTTTCTCCTCAGTATTTCTGTTTTAATGGAAGTGGTGAAGGAATTGTGTACTTGCCAACAGAGGGCTTCAGAAAACATGATTTGATTACAGCAGAGCATTTTATTTTCTTTTTGCTCCAAGCTATGGGAAACTGATAAGAAAAATCAAACTGTTTTCTTGAACTCTTCAAGTTACCCATGTAATTATCTTAGTACCCTTGGAAATAATCCTTTCTAGTATGAAATCTCTCTCCTTACAGGGTGAATTTATTAAGCAGTACTGGGTTTCTTTGCTGGGGGCTGTTTATTTTGGAGTGGCTGGGCCAGGAGGAAGGGGAAGGAGAAATCCTTCAAAACTTCCCTTCCCAGCAGGCCCTCAAAATGTGAAAAGAAAGGGAGAAAAGCAGGGAAGGAAGAAGAAATCTCACCTGCAACTGGCAGAGAAACCCAGAGAGCTGGGAGGGAGCACCCACAGAATCATGGAATGGTTTGGGTTGGAAGGGACCTTTAAAGGACACCTTCCACTAGCCCAGGTTGCTACGTCCAACCTGGCCTTGGGCACTTCCAGGGATGGGGCAGCCACAGCTTCTCTGGGCACCCTGTGCCAGGGTCTCACCACCCTCATCATAAAAAAAACTTCTTCCTTAGATCTCTGAATCAGCCCTCTTTTAGTTGGAAACCATCGCCCCTTGTCCTGTCTTGCTGCAGTTTGGTGGCTCCTTCTCTCTTCCCCAAGGCCATTTTCCAAGCTGGCCCTGAGGGCACTGAGGACTCAGAGAAGGATGAGGATGTTTTGGAATCAGTATGGCAGCTGGGGTGAGAGGACTTTTCCCCATGCTCCCAACCCTTTGTCACCTGGGGAGTTGAAGTCTCAAATGTTGCTCTCAGGGTGTTGGACATGATCTGCTCTCCACCTGTCCCTATTTTCTCTTGTCTCTTTGGCAGCACGTAAAGTAAAACTGAGCAGGGCTGTTCTTGCCACCTTCACTGGTGGCAGTCCCAGCCCTTGCTGTCTGGGGCTGCTCAACTTCTGTATCATCCCTGAAGGATTCACTGATGTTCTTGATGTCTTCTCTTACAACTCTGTATCTGCAGAGAAACCTCATCTCGGCACTCCTGGAGCTTTTCCAGGCCTGATATCTGTGCCTAAAGACCAGGGGGATTGTGCTAGAACTTCCAGATGGCTTTTAGAGATGTTGTCAATCCTTTCTTTTCACCCTCTCCTTGCTTCTTCTGCCCTTTCAGAAGCCCTGCAGAAGGTCTGATCAGAAAATGCCCTTGTACAGGTACAGATGGACTAGGACAACCCAGAAGCAGTGCTGCAGGCTGAGATGATTCCCAGACTAATAATCCAGGCATTTTGGCTACTCAGGTGCTCCTAGAGCTGACTTGACCTTTCCTCCCTCCCTGGAGATTTCCACAAAAGTTGCTTTAAAATGTCCCAAAAGCCCAATTCTTGTGTGTTTCTGTAGTATTGGTGAGATCTGTAGAGCCTTTGATCTTCAGTATCATTATTCACTCTGGGGGGATTTTTGGCAGAGCAGAGACCCTTTGGGTGACAGGGATTTTTCATTGTCTCATAGAAGGTGAGATGCACCTCAGCAGATGGCTCAGCTGGGCTTTTGCCCTACAACCTGCTCTTCAGCCTTTCCCTCTGAGCAGATTTGCACCTCAGAGCCCACAGACAGGGCTCTGGTGACTTGTAGAAATATTCAGTCATTCCCTGCCTCCTTGTCCTGTTTCTCAGCCTGCTGTCGGCTCTCAGGAGTGGTGGCCCCAAGGAAAAGGCTTTGCATGAAGTTGAGGCAGATTGAGTGACTCCCACGCGCTCTGGGCCAGGCAGAAATGTTGTCCCTCACCATGAAAAGGTCAAGACAGAACTGGAACTGTCGAGCTGTACAGTGGTGATGATAGGCCTTTGACAACCTTCCTGTTGCAGGAAGGGTTTTGGCTCAGATCTTTCTGCCTTGGCATCCTCACAGACCTAAAAAAGAGGGCAGAGGAAAATCATCTTGTGCATCCAGGGTTGAATCTGCAGCGTTTGGGCCATGTGCTCCTCTTCCCTTCAGCTACAAAGCACAGGGTCAAGGTCGAGTCATCTCCCGTTGATTCTCCTGGAAGGGGAATAGGACTTTGGGCAATAACAGCCTTTTCTAGACTTCCTTAAAAGCTAAATGCCAAGTGTTTCAAGAGCCCAAATTGGGCCTGAGTTTATGTGTAAACCTTGGGTGCTCAGGTAGAGCCGGAGGTGAGACTTTGTTGGCTTGAAGAGGCTCCTGGAGAGCGATGCCAAGAAGTCTTGGCACTTTTTTCTTCATGGGGAAGAACAATGATTTCAACTTGGAAGTAACTGTCCAGTCACGAACTGGAGTGGCCCAACATGGGGAAAGGTGAACGAGCTGGAAAAATCAAAGGACCCATGGCAGACCCAGTTTCCTGCTTCTTCCTTTGGCTTCTGCTCCTTGCCCTGGCACTCTCAGACACCCCTGTTTGTGCAGAGTGAGTCTCCAGCTTTGAGTCTTCGTGCCAAGGCACTCCAAGGTTTACTTATCTTACCATCATCTTCCTTCCAGTCAATAAAATAGACTTCAAGCCTTTGAAGTAGTGGATTTCAGTGCACTTCAGTTGACTTTTCAAAGAGAGCTCCCAGCATGCCACATCACTTCTCAGCTTGTTTTCTTTTTTCTTTTTTTTTTTTTTGTTACAGTTAGGTAAATTCAGGGAGGCCAGACAGTAATGGAGAGAGATTAAAAAGTTCCACGAGGCAAATCAGGGTGTGAACTTGCAGAGCATCAGCTAATTTGCCATAACTGCCCATGTGTGTGCTCCTACCCCCATCCCTTCAGCTACACCACTTACCTCTCATTTCCTCCGGGCTCTGAGGATCCACATGAGCAGCTACCCCAGTCCCATGGATGTGTAGCAAGTTACAGCCTATCTCACCCCAAGGTGATTTATTCATCTGACTGTATCCTCAGTAATCAAGCCACCATCTTATGGAAAGATTGCCTCTCATTTATTTATGTCTGGCCTTATAACTTCAAACTAAGTTGCTAGTATGTCTTAATTTTCTCCATCTGTGAAAACAGATGCTGTTTATTTTGGATGATTTGCCAAGGGAGCCCAGTTGCTGGGGCTTGTTACAGGAGTCAGAGTTGCTGTTGCTCTGTGGCAGCACCGGGCTTGTGGTCTCAGGGGCACTCCCGATGAGCCCCTGCGTCTGCCAGGATCTGCTCCCCACCAGCGTGGGGACCAGGGCTCCAGAGCTCTTTTCCTCAATAATCACGTCAAGGATTTAACCTGAAGCTTTGGAATGGCAAGAGACTGACAGGGCTGTTCACAATGAAAAAAGGGCGAGACTCATGCAAATCTTTTATTCTCAGTTTGGGTTTTGTTCTTTGTCTGTGTGAGGCACCTTTGTGTCCCGCCACACGGCCTGTCCATAGAGATCCTTGATGTTATTTCCAGAAACGTTCATCCCATGGCAGTGCTATCCATGGCTGTGCCCCTTGGGCACACAGAATTCCCAGAAGAGACATTTCTTTAGAGCATTTTCTTTGAGCAGAGGCTCTTTCTGAGTATTCATTCAGTGTTTGGCAAGATATCATAGAATTGTTAAGTGGTTTGGGTTGGAAGGGAACCTTTAACATCCCCAAGTCCAACCCCCTGCCATGGGCAGGGACAACTTCCACTAGACCAGGTTGCTCAGGGCCCCATCCAGCCTGGCCTTGAGCACTTCCAAGGATGGGAATAATCCAGACTCAGCTTCTTGTTTTCTGCGTATCAGATAAGGGGAAACGAGCTCTATCTGTGCCAAGCTGGCACCGGAGCATGGCACCAGCCAAGGCAGGTGGCTTCTGCCAGCATGGGGCTGCCCAGTCCCTGCACTTCTGCCCTTCTCTTCATTAGGCCATGGCAATGTCAGGCCTGGCTTTTTAAAAGCCAGAGCTGGCGGAGTTTGAGTCTAAAGATACGTGGTTTAAAACCCACTTGCCTCAGGACTTCGTCTTCTTTGTCCCATTGCCTTCTGCAGTACCTCTCCTCTTCCCGGCCTTTGAGGTATCTGCACATCTGAGGGGTCAGAACGAGGGCTCTGCAGCTCAGCAGCTCAGGGAAGACAAAGGCAGATTCCTTTTTGCTGGATGTCAATGCCTGAGCTGCCCTGCCTGCCTGGCAGAGCCGTGCTCCTGCTGCTGCAGGTGAAGAGTCGCTGGCACAGAAGTGGCATGCTCATGGGTGGCCACAGCCCCTGTGAAAAGAGAAAGCTATGATTAAAAAAAAACCCACCAAAAACCAACTGTGAGGAGTGACACTGATGGGGAGATGAGAGAGAAGCTCTGTGCATTTGGCTGCTTTCAGTGTCAGGCACAGTTCCAGCCTTTTCTGTTTTCATGGATGGTTTGTAGAGGACTGGCCAAGGCTGAGTGAAACCTAAGGGAGGAAAGGATGCAGATTCCTTTAAAACTGAGAGCTCTGCTTCTTTGGTGACCCTTTTTTCTCTTAAATTGAAAAACTCAGTCCGTGTAACTCAGAAGCCAAAAGGATCATTTGAGACAGAGATGCAGGAACTGAGATCCAGGGCCTAGGACTCCTTCTGCAGGCTCCAAAGCTCAGCTCTGCAGAGGGTTTCTGGGCAGGGTGGGAGGCCAGGAACACGTCCTGCCCCAGGTGATCTCCTGGTGTAAAGCAGCTTGGGCAGGATGCTCAGCAGTGCCTTGTGCAGAATTGGGCCCCCCAGCCCATGTTTGGCCAGCAATAGCTTCCCAATTACATTTTAATGCAATTTTAAAAGACAGCCAATTGAATAATTAACCGTAGGGAAGAGGTTTTCTTCTTTCCAAATCTTGCTGATGCAAATATTTTGCATCAGGCCACCCATGTTTTGGAGCAGGCAGCGATTCCCCATTCCTGGAGAAATACTGACCTCCAGTGGGATGTGTCTTTAGCACAGCAGCTCAGGGAAGCTTAGCACAACTACTCCTGCTCGATCTTGAGTCTTATTGGGAGCTCTAAAATGTAAATATGCAGAGGGGGGAAAAAATAAATCTATGTGTTGTGTTCAAAGCACGTGTCACCTCTCTTTCACTGCGGTGAGGCCTGGTCCTTCTGAATAACGTGGGAAGGGGAATGGCTTTAAGCTGGAAGAAGTTTATCCAGTCTAAGTTTAGATTGGAAATTGGGAAGGAATTGTTCCCTGTGAGGGTGGGCAGGCCCTGGCACAGGGTGCCCAGAGAAGCTGTGGCTGCCTCATCCCTGGCAGTGCCCAAGGCCAGGTTGGATGGGGCTTGGAGCAACCTGGGATAGTGGAAGGCGTCCCTGCCCATGGCAAGGGGTGGAATGGGATGGGCTTTAAGGTTCCTTCCCAACCCAAACCACTCTGTGATTCTATTACATGAACACAGTAATTGTCTTTCTTATTGTTTAGGTTGAAAAAGACCTTTAAGGTCATCACTATCCCATTACTGCCAAGCCCACCACTAACTATGTCCCCAGGTGCCACATCTACAAAAAAAGGGAGGAATTTGCACCAGCAAAGACCCTGATTCCTGGCATCACTTTGAGCCTCCATCACTGCTGCTCTTAGTCCAACCCTGTGGCCAGGGCATCACTCCCTGTGCAAGGACCTCCCTCCCCAGCTGGTTTCAGGCTGTGTGGAGCATTTTCCAGCCTGGCAGGACTGGGAGAGCTGGAATTGAGCTGTGCACACGTTGCACCCCTTGTCTGAAGGCTCAGAGAGGGTAGGAGCCCTGAGGACAGCCTGCCCTTGCTGCTCGCCAGGCAACTCCTGCGCTTCTTGCTCCCTGGCTGTTGATAAATGAGGAAATTTTTTGCCTTCCAGCTGTCTGGAATTTAGGGGAATAATTACAACAGGAATTATTAGGGAGGGACTGGAACAGCTGTCACCTGAGCTTTCGCCCACCTGGAAATCCAGGCACCAAGGGACAGATCCTGTGTCCCTGCAGTGGAGGTGCTGGCAGTGCAAAGCTCAGCTCTGAACCTGGAGCTGAGCAGGTTTTCCAGACAGGGAGAGGCCCAGACACTGCTGGCAGCAAGGGAGAAAGGTGAAACAAGTCGATTTCTGCTGCAGGACAGTTTTGGGATGGATTTGCCAATGGAACACGGAGCTTGCCCTGAGTTGCTGCTCCTGTGCCTCGCGCTGTAGCTGCAGCTCTTCACTGCTTCACATCTGGGCTGGGGTTATATGAGGGGAACGAGAGGTTTTTGTTTTGCTCCTGGAGCATTCCAGCAGTGCCTGTTGTGGTTTAGGGTGTGGGTTTTACTCTGGGGGGCAACTGGAAAGAGGGATCCTTTGTAGAAAATTGGCTGAGCGGGAACGCCGGGGGCTACACAGCCTGGCCCAGTGCCTGGGGCAGGAGTGGTCCCACCTGAACCCCTCCTGGGGGATGTCCCCCACCCTGCTGCAAGCCCCCATCCGCCCTGTGAGTGCCTGTCCCAGCCCCCACAGCCAGGCGAGCCTCTTCCATCACCTTTCCCATGCAGACCAGACCTCGGATCAGTTCATGGGCTCAGCTCCCCTCATCCCTCTCCAGTTCCCCCGCTCTGCCCAGCCAGGATCCTGCCAGGTACCCCGGGGCTCCAAAAATACTTTGCTGACGCTTTGAAGCAGCTGTGCCAGTGCAGGCAGCTGCCTGCTCCCATTGCCTCTGGCACTGAGACGTGGCACTTCTCCTTCCCGGGGACTGTGCCCACCCTGGGGCATCACCAAGGAGGGCTGGACCCCTGGTGCAGAGCAGGGATTGCTGGTGTCCTGCTGCCCCCGGACACAGGGAGACAACAGGGTCGCTGCTCTGAGTTGGCTCTGGTGCTCCAGGTGGGGGCTTCTCAGCACTTTGGTGTCCCCTTGGCACAGTTTGGGACCCCCCGGGTGACAGGCCTAGCTCTGTCTTGCAGTGCGCTGTGCCGAGCTGCAGATCCAGCTGACGGAGGCTGTGTCCACCCTGGCTGGCCAGAAGGAGCTCGTGGCCAAGCTGGAGCACGACCTCAGCACCATCCAAGCCCTGTCTGCTGTGCATCGCCCGGATGCAGAGGTATCCCCCTCCCCGTGGCCCCGGGCTTGGCTGTCAGAGCTGGAGGTGTGGGCAAGTGTTCACCTCTTCATTTTCTCCTTTTTAAAAGAATTTTTCCTTCCTTCTCTTTCTTCCTGCTATTTCACCCAGCAGAGATTTGCACCATGCCCGTGCAGTGGGGAGATGCTGGCGTGGGAGAGGGTGGTACCAGTGGCATCCAGGAACCATCCAGCCTTTCTCCTTCCCGGGGAGAGGCTGGGATTTGGGGTTGAACACCAGCCTTTCCACGCTGTGTCAGTCCTGATCCTTGAAGGGTGCCCATCCAGCAGAGATGAGGCTGCGGCTGCCGGGGCAGTAGCAGGATCCAGGAGAGGTTGCTTTGCCCAGGCACCTTTGGGTGGGTGGGAAATGCTTAACCCCTTGTGCTTGTGCTGCCCAGGGTGCGGCTGCCCCCGGCCTGGAGAAGATCCCTGAGCCCATCAAGGAGGCCACGGCGCTGTTTTATGGTGAGAGGAGGGAGTGAAACTGGGGCTGGGACGCCCCAGTGCCACGGGCAGGGTGGTCATTTGTCCAGGGATGGCAGCACGAGGAGGCTCCTGAGCCAGCACAGGCATCACCTGCTCCATGTGTCCCTCCCTGGGACAGTTTTCCACGCTGGGCATGGCTTGCCCATCCTCTGGCTCCTCCCGAGGGGTGCAGCAAGAGCGTGCCAGGCCTGGCTCTGCGCTGAGCTGGTGAACCCAGACTGAACCAAACACCCTGAGCTCTGTGCTCTGCCTCCTGCTCTTCCCACACCAAACCCCTCCAGAGCCAGCCAGTGAAACATTTCCTCTACATCAGCCCCTGTGCTGAGGTCTGCAGGAGAAAATGAATAAAAAAAAAAATAACTTTGCTCCTCTGGGAAAAAACAACAACAACAGCAAAACACTTCCTTTCCTTTTTTTCTTTCTTTGCTTGTTTTTTTTTGGTTTGTTTTGAAAGGTTTTGAAAACACAAGATAAACAATATCACAGCAACAGTCCCACCAAGCCAAAGAACCTGCAGCCACCCCTCCTGCACTATGAACAACTGCTCTGTGCAGCTTCCTGAGTCATGGCCTTGGGGACACATTTCTCCTTGGCCGTGGATGCCACTACCAGGAAGGAAGAGCAGGGAGGGATGGCCACAGCCCCCCAGGCACACTCAGAGCCCCATCATGGGGGCAACCCATGGGGGCAACCCATGGGGGACACCCAAAAAATGGGGCCCTGGGCATAGCAAGCTGGTGGTGGATGAGGGGTCAGGGTAGGGGAGAGAAGGGTGTGGATGGAGGGGCTGGTTGTGGCTCTGGGGCTTTATTTTAATGCTGCAGCTGCTGCAGAAGCCAGAGGAGAGAATCTGGCAGGAATGGGGAGGGTTGGGGTCAGAGAAAGGCAGCCATGGGTTGCACCAAATAATGCAATTGGTTTTCCTGTCCACTTCAGGATGAGTCCTCAAAAATGAAAAAAACCCATAAATACCAGTCCATGTTGTAATAACAGGGGTTTGTCTGGGTGCCCCCAAGGACCCACAGCAGGAGGACCTTGAGCAAGCCCCTGGGGTGGATGGTGGTCATCTACCAGCTCATCTCTCATGCCAAACCTCGTCCGCAGGTCACCCTCCATCCCCTGGCACCTCATTCCCTGAGGGGCAGGTGGACTCGCTCCTCTCCATCATCTCCAGCCAGCGGGAACGCTTCCGGGCCAAGAACCAGGAGCTGGAGGGGGTGAGTGTGCTGGGGACGGGGACTGGGGGGCTGCAGGGCCTCAGCCTGGGCTGGCTGCTCTGCTGACCTGCAGGGAATTTTGTACCAGCCACTGCAAGCCAGAGGAAAATACATCCTGCTGGGAGCAGGACCAAAGCCTGCCCCAGCCTGTCTGGGTTGTTCCAGCTCAAGGACAGGTCCAGATCCCTGCCTCCTGGTGGGGTGTTTGGGGGTGCCATAAAAAAAGCATGTAGAGAATACATTTTGGGGTAACAAACTGAAGGAGAGCTCAAAATAACCTTTTCAAAGCTGTCAGGTTGTGTCTGCACCTCCTGTGGGAGCCACATCCCATCCCACAGCCCCCCCACCTCAGCCACCTTGGCTGCCCCAGCCCTTTTTTGGCCCCTGAGGGATGGGGTTCTTAATGGTTCAGGACTGGGACCCCGTTCTGCCACACCTGAGACAGTTTTAATTAGGGAGCAATTTGAATTCAGAGCCAGGGGGGTTTAATTCCTGGCTGGATCCCATTGTCCCCCCGCCCCCCGCGCAGGAGAACCGGATGCTGCAGCACACGGTGCACGCCCTGCAGGGTGAGCTGGACAACCTGAGAGCTGACAACATCAAGCTCTACGAGAAGATCAAGTTCCTGCAGAGCTACCCTGGCCGGGTGAGTGTCCATCTGTCCATCCGTCTGTCCATCCTAGGGATGGGCTCACACGGATGGACAGTCCCCAGACACAGAGACATTTCCAATACGCAGCTTGCATGACAGTTGGAGTTAATTGGGGTGGGAAAAGGTGCAGTGCTCTGTCCAGAGGAGCAGGGAGCCAATCTCCCTGCCAGGAAGGCAGTTTAGAACTGTGCTGAGGGGTCTTCGAAGCCAAATTTCCTCCCTACCAGAGCTGCCACAGCCCCCTTTGATGCTCACTGCTGGCAATGTGGTGCTCTAGCAGGCAAGTGTGGATCCTTCTGCCTGACCAGGCAGCCAGAGGTTAAACTGGGACCTCCTGAAATAAATCCCTGCAGTAGAGCCTGGAAAATAATTCATCCTGTCACACCTTTGCTCATTCCTGAACTTCTTGTAGCCAGCAGAGAGAGCTGCTCCCTGAGCAGCCAGAAGACAGACAAAAGAGAAGAAACCAGCCCAAAATCATCCCAGTGGTGCCAGGAGGAGGCTGGGAAGGGGGACCAGACTTTGCTGCAACCTGCTCTGCTCATGCTGTGTCCCTCAGGAGGTTCATCCCCGGGGGCTTGCAGGAGGGGCAGGCTGCTGCCCGGGAGCTTTCCACTGCAGCCACTTCCCTGATCAGAGCCAGGCTGTCCTGACCTAAAAATGCAGAAGTGCCCCTCACAGAGAGGACACCCATTCCCTGCCATCCTTCCCACTTGCTGCTGCCTTCCCGTGCTGCCTGGACCGAGTCTGTTTTGTTGATGGATATTTTAATAGCATTTGGGGGTGGGAAACTCCTACAGCTGTGAGGGACCTTATTTGGTTCTTTTATTTATGCCTCCGTGATGACGCCAGGTCGTCCCCTCTGACATTTTTTCCCATTTCTCCTGCGGAATATCATATCCATGTTTATCCTCCGCCACAAGGCAACCCCTGAATGCCATTGCCATGAGCTAAAGAGCAAAACCCTCCGTGGCAGCAGCGCTGGGGATTGCATAATTCACCCTCTAATGGGGCATGTGACACGTTAAAAATACTCATCAAAGATCGCTCCACCGGGCCAGGCTGCGGCCACTTCAGCGCCCCTAAATGGTCTCAACGCGGTGACCCGAGGGTCGGGTTGCAGTGTGCGAGGGCAGGGTTACTAAAGGTTTACACAGAGGTGTAACAACCAGCCACGGGACTGGGCAGGGCAGCCCTGTGCACGTACGAACAGGTCCAGAAAGCCCTCGGGGAGTGTGAGCACTGCCGAGCTGGCCGGGCAGAGCGGAGGAGGCACCGGGCTGGGACAGGGCTGGGTTAGCAGCGGAGCGAGGAGCCGGAGCTCGCAGCAGGCTGGTGGCAGCAGGTGCTGTTTGCAGGCTGGGTTTGGGCAGGAACGATGTGGAATCTGCGATTCCTGCGGAGGTGGAGGAAGGCGGAGCAGGGATGTGCAGGCTGCACGAGCATCCTCGGGGCTCGCTGCGGCTGAGGCTGCCTAAGGGAAACCTCTGTCCCAGGAGAAGTATAAAATCCAGCCTGTCTGAACCCACCCAAATCTTTCCCTTCTTTCAAGGGGTTTTCTTCGTGTTCTTTGACCTTTTCCCAGCTTATAACAGCTCTTTGTTTGAACAATGATTTCCTCCTCCTAAACCGCTGTCTGCTTCCTACCTGGCCCAGCAGCAAAGGAATTCAGGGTGGGATTTGCTGTAGCTCAGGTGAGCGCTGTGAGGATGACACAGGTGACAATTATTTCATGGAAAAGGACAAAAATAGGGAGACACAGGAGAAACAGGGAGTCCTCATGGCAGAATCCCCTGGCGTAACAACCCAAGGTCCTTTCCAACCCAAACCATTCCACAATTTTATGAAGAAATTATTTTGTTCAACAGCTCCCGTTGTGCTTCTCCTTTCTGAAGGGGACAGATGCTGTCGGCCCCGTGGGTCAGCTCTGGGCTGTGCTGCTCCTTCCTTTGGGGGTCATTTCTTGCAAATGGGGCACCTGGGGGCTCTGTCCTTGTGCTGGGTGTCCCTGCTGGCTCTCACGCTGCCTTTGCTCCCACAGGGCAGCAGCAGGGATGACACAGAGCAGCGCTACTCCTCCCAGTATGAGGAACGCCTGGACCCCTTCTCCTCCTTCAGCAGGAAGGTATGAAAGGCCCCCCAGCACCCTCCCCTGCATCAGCCCCTGTGTCTGCTGGGGGATCATGCCCAGATGAAATCCAGGGACCTCTGATAGAATGAAACGCACTCAAATGCCCTTTGCTTTCAAAAATAAAAAATAAATAAAAGTCACTGTGCCCAGATGATGGCTGGGGGTAGGGGGAAAATAGGAGCATCCTGGGACACACAGCTCCTTCCATGTTTTGCAAACCCCAAATTAGCCCTTTGAGCCTTAAAATCCTGTGTGGTTTCCTTGCAGGAACGCCAGAGGAAGTACCTGAGCCTCAGTCCCTGGGATAAAGCCACGCTGAGCATGGTGAGTGGCTGCTCTGCCAGCCCTGCTGGGAGCTGAGAGGTTTTTAGCCCAGTGCCTACAAGGGAATGGGGCTCTTGAGCAGTGGGAAGGGCCCATCCCTGCTGCCCTGGGCAGGGGTGCATACCACAATGGGGCCATGCTGGGGTTTGGGTTAGGAGCAATTCCTTTCCTCCTGTGCTGTCCAGGGCAGCGGTGGAGTTGCCATCCCCAGAGCTATTTAACAGACATGGAAATGTGGCACTTGGGGACGTGGTTTAGTGGTGGCCTGGGCAGTGCTGGGGAAATGGTTGGACTCAAGGATTTTTGAGGTTTTTTCCAACCTGCACAATTCTGATTTTATTCTGATTCCAAGCACCTCTCCTCTGGTTTGTAACATGGTGGGGGGCTCAGGGCTGCACCCCCATCCAGGGGCAAAGCCTCCTGCATAGGAGACCCCCACCAGAGAGCCCCAGCACACCACACATCTGGGGAGAAGGAGTGTGAGGGGCTGCAGAGGGTCCGACATGCCAGGGAAGGTCTCTGCCCCACATAGCACAGCATCCCCAAGCACACAGTGACTTCTCGTTGCATTCTCCATAAAAAAGGCCTTCCCAAGCCCTGATCCTTCCTGCTCTGGCTCTTCTTTCCAAAAAAGCATCAGGGAAAATGCTGGGGAAGCTGTGGTGTCTGCTGCAGCTGAGGGTCCTTGCCTGAGCCAGGGAGGGCAGGAGGCAACTGCTGCCACTGCAAGCCTGAGCTGCCTTCTCTTAGGGCTGAACTTTCTGAGCTAAAAACGTGGTTATTGAGGAAATCTGACTTATGTTGGAATTTGTGGCATTAGCAGCAGGCTCAGGATGGGGTTTTGGCTGAGTTAACCCCTAGCTCTCCAGCACAAGGGAGGTGAATGTGGGACTGTGGGGCTGCAGCAGCCCCAGAACAGAGAGATATCCTGCAATAAAGGCAGAGTTGTCATTTGCATAAAAACCAAGCAAATGCCAACATGAATATGGATTGTGTGGTGTGCCAGCACCACAGAGAATTAATGAAAGGCATTCACCAAAAAAAACTGACTTAGGGGAGTTATTCCTTGGGAATATTTAAGAACATAATCTTGTTTGTTACAGCAGCCTCCGCCGTGGCTGTGAATAGCAAAGACGATTTCAGCCCGGAATGGGTTTGGTGGGAGATCTGTGGGTTTTAATGCCAGCTTTGGAAAGCCTGTGTGGTGTTTGGGGAATGTGCTTATGTCCATAATGAGTCCCTGGGTTACAGCAGGAATAAAGAGTAGCTATGAAAGAAGGCAGGACCTGTCCTTTGCAAGCCACTCCTCGGCTGCTCCTGATTTTCATGCTTTTGAAGGGAGGGACACGAAGGTTTTCCCACTGGGATCTTGGTGTGGTGTGCCAAAAGGGCTCAGGCATCATCAGGGCCTGGCTGTGGTTCAGTAGCCTCTCCAAAATGAGGGGTGGAGGGCAATTCATCCCCACCCCACAGGTTTCCAGCCCCCAGTGAGCTTGGACAGCCCTGTTGGGTGGCACAGGACTGGCAAGGGTGGAGAGCAAACCTTTCGGGACAGACCCCGCAGAGCCAGAGCAAGGGGACACCAGGGCCCGGCTCTGGGAACACCAGGAGCAGCTTCTGGGAACACCAGCACAGCCTTGGCTCCAGTGCCCTGCCCAGGAGGCGACGAGGGGACACTGCAAATCACAAGTTGTTCAAGCTCATGAATTAAAAATGTGCAAGACTTAATTACTGCCAGGGCTTCTCTGCGGAGCAGGCACTGAGGCAGGGCTGGCACAGCAGGAGCCACTGGAGAGAGCTGGGCTAAAGCAGCTCAGATAAACCCCCAGAAGAGTTTTCAGTGGGGGCAAGCCCACAGCTGGCAGGCCTGAATCCACCTCAGTTTGGGCAAATTTGGGCTGAGAGCCTTGGCACCTGTGCAGCCACTTTGAAGGAGTGTCACTGCTCGGAGGTGGGTGCAGGTGGGTGGCAAACACCACCTCTGTGCATGTTTGTGTAGGGTCTGGCAGGAGCAGGCTCCCAGTCCTGGCCAGGCTCTCTCCAAGGCTGTTTGAGGAGAGCTGGTTTCCACTGACCCGCATTGACATGGGATTTTCCATTCTGCTCTTCTGCAGGGGCGGCTCATCCTGTCCAACAAGACTGCTCGGACTGTGGCCTTCTTCTACACCCTGTTCCTGCACTGCCTCGTCTTCCTGGTGAGTGTGTGGGCCATAGGGGGTGGGCACTGAGATAAAACATCCACCATCATCCCCTCCAGGGAGAATTTGGGCTGTTTTAAGATGTTGTGCCAAGCAGAGCATTGCAGCTGCTGTGTCAGTGGCTCTGGAGGCACGGCAGTGCCAGGAGCGTGGGACACGGACATGCCAAGGAATATCCCCCTCGGCTCCACAGGGTGGAAATCCCATCCTGAGTGGGCACAGGCTTGCTCAAGGGCAGGAGCTGGAAGCTGTCTGTGTGATCATGTTGTTCCTGGGAGTAGCCATGGGGCCGTGGTGCTGCCATGCTGGGAGGTCACACGGAGCCTGTGTATTCCCAAGCAAGGCCTCTGCCTAGTGGGGCACAGAATTTTGGTTAATTTTTATGAATCCAATGCCATAAGCGATTTTAGGAATAAAATACATTCCCCTGAGCCCACACTGCCTGGTTCTAGACCATGTGCAATTGCACTTTCCTATTCCTGGCTGCATCCTTAACCTCCTGCTTGTTGGAGCTCATTTGCTGCCTCTCCAGGGATGAGCTCTGGCTCTCCCCATGCTCCTTACCTGCCCTGTGGCTCTGTTTTTCTCCAGTTTTCAAGTTTCTCCAACTCTGCATTAGAGTTGAAGCAAAGATTTGGTAGGAATGGAGGCTTGAGCCAGCCCAAATCTCCTGGGAGTTTGTCATGGTGCAAACTCCTCCTATATCCTTGCAGAGTATCTGGGAGTTTATTTGTCATTTCAGGGAGGAAAAACAAGCCAAACAAATCATCAATAATTAAACGAGGAAACGAGATGAAAGCCAAATCAGAACAGTATTTCTGTCCTGCTCGCAAAGTTATTTTGGTGAGGAAAGGAGCAAAGGAAATGAAAAGTTAAACATCATTAAACTTTAAAGCTCTAACCTAAAAAAAAAAAAAAAAAAAAAAGGAATTTCATAAATATTACATGGCTGGAATGATCTCACATCATCTAGACACAAAAGGACCAGAAATGCAGCACCCAGCACTGCCTGGGCTGGGCACAAACTGTGTGTGCCACAGGGGACTGGAGGAAGCCCCTGCTCCTCCATGCCCACAGTGGGAGTGACATCTCTGCCACTCATCCTGGGAGACTTCAATTAACCCTAATTTGGAGGCCTGCCTAATTTGGAGGTGGGTGTTTGTGTGGTTAGGGTGATTCCCTGGTGATAACAGCTTACAAATCCCCAAGGCTTGAACGAATCAGTCAGGGATGGGAGGGCTTCTCCCTCTTCCCAAACTCTGGCACTGCCTCCTGCCTCCTCAGACCTCGGCTCTGGAATGAAAAGGTGGAGCCATGAAGGTAAAAAGGAGTCAAGCCAAGCAGTGACCTTCCTTAAGCCTGTTCCAAAAATACATCTCTGTCCATGTGCAGCCCTGAACCACCACAGCCACAGCAGCACTGTCCCAGTAAAAATAACCCACTGGGAAAGGTCATCCTGACCATCCTGAGGGCAATCCCTGCAACACACTGGGGTTCCCCATGCTGGTGATCATAGAATCAGTGTGGATTGGAAGGGGCCTTAAAGATCCTCCAGTGCCACCCCCTGCCATGGGCAGGGACACCTTCCACTATCCCAGGTTGCTCCAAGCCCCATCCAGCCTGGCCTTGGACACTTCCAGGGATGAGGCAGCCACAGCTGCTCTGGGCACCCTGTGCCAGGGCCTGCCCACCCTCCCAGGGAAGGATTGCTCCCTGATACCAAATCTAAACCTACTCCGTTTCTGTTTGAAGCCATTCCCCTTTGTCCTGTCACTCCATGCCTTTGTCACAAGTCCCTTTCCAGAATGGGATGGCAGGGCCAGGCTGGCACAGCAGTGGCACAGACTGCAGTGAGGAGGGGCTGGGACGGAGGTGGAAGCAGAGCTGATCCCATTCCTTCCTTCCCTTGCAGGTGCTTTACAAAACCGCCTGGAGTGAGAGCATGGGACGGGACTGTGCTGCCTTCTGTGCTAAGAAGTGAGTGAGGACAGGCTGGGCCAGCCCGGCCGGGGGTTGGTTTGGTGGGCAGGGCTTGGTGGTCTGCAGCAGGTATTTTGGGCACCTCAGTGCTGGAAACAAGGCCAGTTAATGGGGCTTAAACCCAGTGAGGATAGGGGCAGAAAAAGTCACGGAACGGGGCAACCGCTTGTGTTCGGTTGGGTGTTTTCCAAACCCTTTCCTGCGGGCAGTCCTTGCCCAGCAGGAATCCTGATGAAGGCAAATGTGATCCTGGAGACCTGGGTCAGACCCGTGCTGTGCCTCCGGCTCCCTGCTGCCCACGGCTGGAGCAGAGCACGGTGCTTATCCTCCTGGAATGACCCCTTGGAATCGGAGCGGCCCCTGCTTGGCTGCCAGAGCCCCTTGGAGCTTGCTGCAGGCTAACGTGGCTCTGCCCTCTCCCCAGGTACGCTGACCACCTCCACGAGTTCCACAAGAACGGGGACGTGGCTGACATGTGGCAGTGACAGCTGGACACAGCCCCGCTGGCTCCTTCCCACCCCGCAGCAGGAGCTGTCCCTCTGCTCCTGCCAGCTGCTTTACTGGAGCTTTGCTTTCTGCTTTGTAGGATGATGATTCCCCCCTCCCCCTGCTCCCACTCTTGAAATTAAAAGCCTCAGCTAAGGGAGAATCATTTTCCAGCCCTGGAAGGGCTGCAGCAGTTCCTGTGCTCCCCGATGTCCCAGAGGGCTCAGTCTTTACTAAAACACGTGGAAAACGCAGGATCAGAGGTACCCCTCCTCCCAGATCCACATCTCTCTCCCATCCTCTTTGAAGCCCAGTGCAACACTGGGTGGGCTAAATCTAGCCAGAACTGGGGAGGAAAAGCAGCCTCCTGAACTTGCATTTTCAGGTGTTGTGCTATTTGAGGATTCCTATTTTGCTCAGCTCTGGGGATCTCCTGCCCGTGCTGCTGGGCACTGGCAGATGCCTTTCTTGAACTGGATCCCTCGGTTTGGGCATAGTTAAGGATAGTTAGGACTTAAAGGGCATGAAGAGAGGTGCTGCTGGTCAGGCCTGAGCTCACAGGGATGCTCCAGACTCTCCTTGCTGAGATGTTTTTGACTCTTAGGAAACCGCAAGTCAAATCAAGCGATTGCTGGTGATTGGGTTTGCTGGGTGATGAACACTGGGCTGCTAATTTGGGCTGATTTGGGGAGACAGAGGTGATAGGAGATGCTCCAATTAAAAAGAGCACGTCCCAGAAACTCCCCCCTTCCTGCTGTGACCACATGGTGAGGGATGGTATTAGCTTGTTAACGTGGTCCTCAATTAAAATTCCCCTCTGTAGACAGGAGAATAGCGTTGCTCCCAATTAATATTTCATTGCAGACTCACATCTATTCCCATTCCCGTTGCTGGGAAGCCAGGGCCTCTAACGGAGTGTGCAGGCAGGGAAAGGCCTCACATCTGCCACGGGCAGCCGGGGTTTATTTATAGGAGCTGTGGCCGGCGGCAAAATGTAAAATACTCATAAATTGAAGGGAGGGATAAACCCCGAGAGACCAACCCACACCTGTCCCCTCCACACAGGGAAACCAAGCCCAAACGGAAGGGAAGCACGTCAGTATGCAGCGAGGGGGTGATGCTGCCGTGGCTGAGGCCCTCTTCATATAATAATCAACTTCAGGTCTGGGGGAGATGAGCTTTGGCTGCCTGAAATCAGTAGCTGGGAAACACGATCCAAGGAAGGGTGGGCTGCTTGTTGAGGCTTTGTTGGGAAGGTTAAATTTGCTTTTTTTAGCAGCTGTATGTGGTGTCTTGGAATTGCAAAACTTCTGCAGCTATTCACACTTGTACTCCTCATAAATGACTTAAAATAGATGTCGAGTTCTGTTGGACAAGTGATAAAATAAACTTAGCCATGCATTGACTGGGTGGCTTTTGTGCTCTGCTTCCTTTTTTTATTTTTTTGGACTTTTGATATTAAACAACTGAGAAATGTCCTGCTCGAGTCCAAGGGCAGAGTGTGCAGCTAATTTTAGAAACCCATTACAGCAGCTAAAGGCAGTGATGTCTTGCAGCGCCAGGGAGGGCAGGACCTCTGTCCCCATGTGCTGCAGCCAGCGTCCCAGCTGCCATCAACACCAGCATCCCACGGGCCTGAGAAAGGCTCCGGGGAAGGAGGGACCATGGGAATTGAGCCCAGGCAGCTCCAAATCCTGAGATATTCTGGATATCCCCATGTGTCTGTTGGCAAAGGCGCTCCAGCTGAATGGTGTAAATTTGCCTGGCTAATTTTGGTGAGCTGCTCATGATCCCCCTCTTCCTCAACCTCCTTTTTCCTTGCTTTTCCAGCCCTGGGGGATGCCAGCAGCCCCAGCCTGGCAGAGCTGGGCTGCTTTGGGTTTTAGGCACAGCTTCTTTCGGCCAAGCCCAGCAGTGCGAGGGAGTGTGAGGAGGGCCAGGAGCTGTTCCCCCCCACCACGAAGAGCCTCTGTGCCAGTGGTTTTCCAGCCCCCCGGGATACCTGGGTCTGGCCAGTCCCCTGGAGCTGCTGAATTTTGTCCCTCAGGCAGAGCCGTCACCTCCTTCCATCCAAAAGAAAAATGACAAGCTCACTGATCTGTCCCAAAATCCCTCCCAGGAAGGGCAGGAGTTAGATGTGGGCTGTTGTTTTCTCTTCAGATCTCTCAGTTCTGCAGGTTCCAGCAGCTCCCACTGCCATGGCGTGGTCCTGCCTGTCCAGCTCACCTCGGCTGCCTCATCCCAGCCCCTGGTGACCTTGCAGCAGCCCAGGGATGTCCGGGTGTCCCGGGCAGCCGCTCCCGAGAGTCCGGCTTTGGCTGCCAAACCCTGTGTCTGGAGGCAGGGAAAGCCTGAATGGGGAGGGCTCTCAGGTCACTGCCCGGAGCCTCGGCCAAGTTTTCAGAGCTGTTTCCCAGAGCTGTGCTGAAGGTGCTGGGCTCCAGGGGATCCCGGTGATTCCGGGCAGAGCGGAGTGTGCCAGGACAGTGAGATGTTCCTGTGTAGGACAAAACAAAATCCCGCAGTTTTGGTGCCTGGGCAGATGCCCTGCACGTGAGAGGTGTCCTGGAGTGGCCAGGCACAAGGACATGGCTCCTCCAACCCCCAACACCTCCTGGCACCCCCAGCCAAGCTCGGAAATGCTGGCAGTGCTGTGTCCAAACCCCATTCCTCCAGAAAAATGAAGCCGTGGGTCAGTTAAAGCAAGCAGGAGCCTCAGCTTTTGGCAAGGCTTCAAACCAGCTCACCCTGTGCAGGGTTTGCCTGGAGGGGAGCAGGAGCAGCACCATCCTTGTTGCCCTGGCACGTGTGGGATTTAGGGCACAGCCAATTCCTCATTCAGCCTGATCCAGCACTGGGGTGCCACTGGCTGTGCAGGGTTTTGGGGACACACTGAATTCTCCTTACAGCCACCTACAGACTCACAGCCCTGAGCCCCAGATCCCCCCCGAACCCCATTTTCAGCCAGGCTCAAAGGGCAGCCCCAGAGCACCACACAGTCCATCCCTCACTTAGAGGCAGGGGGAGAAAGTGGGAATGGATTTTTTTACTAATTTGATTTGAAAACTCCTTTTATCCCTGAGTGAATCAAAAGAAAAAGATTTCAGCGACCCCTTGCTCTCCCTTGCTGTTTTAAATTTAATTATGGGAAACAATTTTAATTAGTATCGACAGATATTCAGGAAAATAATTATGGGCAAACCTGTGCTTCTTATATCTGTTTAACCTGCGAATATCCCAGCCCATCTCAGAGACCCAGGCTGAATTTCGGGGGTTTATCTGCTAATAAAAGGCTCCTGGGGAAGCTGGGCTGGCTAACGAGATAACAGGCTGCTCACATCTGGGTCACAAGTTCAGTTTTTGCCATGGGCAAAGGAGACAAGAGAGAAATCACTGCCAGGATGCGGCCAATCTGTTGTGATCCGGGGCTCTGGGCAGGGGTGAAGGGACTGATCCCACTCCAGCCCCGTGCAGGGGATGCTGAATGCCCTGGCAGCTCCGGGAGGAACGCTGAGTGCAGGGCGAGCTACAGCAGCAATTATCGCAGTGCTATAAAAAACCAATAATCTGATTTCCTAAAGGTTTCCGTCCGGGCGCCTCGTCCCTGCGCTCGGTGCCTGCTGGCAGCAGGGCTCCGGAGCCGCTGTCACACAGGCAGGCACCGTGTTTGCAGATGGAAAAGGGAGATCGATGGCTCCGAGCGCGGCTGCAGGCGGCGGAGGCAGCGCCAGGATGCCAGCGAGACTCCGGCCGGCAGGAAAGGAGCTCCCAAACACAAACACGGGCAGAGCCAGCGCCGGCAGGAGCTCACAGGTTATTTCAAGTTCAGGGTGTACCCAGAGAATGCGGTGGATAAACAAAGCGTGGGGCAGGGTCAGCACACGGACACAGCGCACGCAGGAAAATGGGGGTGAGGTATAAGGGGTCTGGGTGTCTCCATAAAAGCGTGGACACAGCCCCTATGGGGAAAAAGAGGTAAAAGAGAAAGGGTTTGGGTATCTGGGGGCTAGGCCGGCCACAGGTACTTATTTTTAGAAATGTGGCTCTAATTATCTACTATAAGCAGGCAGGGCAGTGGTGGTGCTGCGTCCCCGCCACTGGATGCCTTTAAATCACAGCTGAACATCTGTCTTGAAGACATGCTCCAGTTCAGGCAGGAATTACCATCCAAGGGTGAACATCACTGCAGTCCATGAACCACCGTCCCTCTCCTTTCTTCCCTAACACATGGAGCAGACAGAACTGCTGGGTTTGGATGGGCTGTGTTAACAGGGACAGCAGGGTTTGGATGCGGGGAAGTCCCTTGGCCTGCTGCTTTCTCCGTGGCGCCTTCCTGATGCTGGGACACCCGGTCCCGTAGGAGAGGGGACAGCAGCCAGCAGAGGGATGCAGGGGCATGTGGGAATCACAGCGGGGTCATCCCAGGGATGGGTCGGCACCATCCCCTGCTGCATCAGAGCTGGGCACCTCTGCCATGAGCTCTGAGAACAGGTGAGCCTCCTAACCTTGTCAATAGGGACCTCTAAGTGGGATTCCGGGCAAAATCCCACTCTCCAGCAGGCAAAGGAGGCTGCTCCGTGCTGGAAGGTGCCGGCTGGTAATAAGAGTTTTATTGCTTCCTGTTGTGTGAGACATCTGACGGCAGGCCGGGCCGAAAGCTGGTGCAGCATATGGAGTGCCCCCCTCGCTCCCTCCCCCCGCTCCTTACCCACAGAGTCTCCCTGGGGATGGGCCGCGCAGGCTTCTCCAGCTCCGAGGGGAAGGGAAGGATATTCACCTCGCTTCCCCCGCCCCAAAAGCCTGTTCCCATTAAGGCAGGGAAACCCAAAGGAGGCACACGAGGTGGAAATGCCGCGCTGGCACTGGGAATGCTGAAGGGACTCTCTCCAGGGAATCCCTGTGGGGACAGCAGCCAGTGCCAGGGGTCACCTCAACCCCAGCCCTTCATTTCCCATCAGGGAGATGCTGGGGGTGGCAGGAGGGAGTTTAGGCACCCCACTGCCCCCCAGGCAGCACCACAGGCCTGGAACACCCTCCTGTGATGGCTCTCCTTGCCCAGAATAACCATCCCCACCGGCAGCGGGGGTGGCCGGCACGTGGCAGCCAAAAAAAGCCGTGGAGGGAGCGGGGGCGGAGGGGAACCCGCGGGGGTTTGGCCACAATCCCCAGCTCCCCGGGGCGGGCAGGGCGAGGCTGGCAGCATCGGGGCTTCTACAGGAGCCGAGCATCGCGCTGGGACCCCCCGGGAGGATGAGGAAGGCGATGCCAGGTGGGATTTATGAGGTGTGGAGCTGTGCCAGGGTCCTGCTGCACCCCAGCAGCAATCCAGCGCTGCGATACATCCTCAGCACACCCCGCCCCAAATCCTTGCCCTGAACACCCAGGAGCTGGGGCCTTTCAGGTGCCTGTCGCTATGGAAACCGCTTCTCACCGCGCCGGTCCAGGCTGAGCCTGCCGGAGCTGTGCCTGCCCGAGGGGGGATGCTCAGGTGAGGCTCGAGAAGATGATTCCTGCAGGTTCCAGCTGCAGCAGGATCGGGGAAGGGCCCCCCGAGAGTCTCTTGGGGAAAGAAAAGATTCTGTAGGGAATAGTGATTTTTTTTAATAGCCTCTGGGTGGTTTTAGAGGCTTGGTGAAGGTGTTCAGCACAGAGGAGGGCTCTGGGCTGGACCCGCATGAATCATCTCACTGATGTTCCCTAAAGCCTTCACTTTTGCGGGACAGAGAATCTGCCGTGCAACCCCCTCTTGCCCCCCTGCCCAGCCAGGAAAGGGCTCCTTGCCTTAAAAAACTGGCTTTGTTCTGCACAAACTGATCTGCTGCCTTGATCCCATCGAGCATCCCACCAACCCAGGGACTGGGTTTGGGATTGGGGTGGGAGCAGGCACGGCACTGCCATTCCCCTGCAGAGAAAAGGCCCCTCAGGGCCCCGACTTTTGGGGGGACTCTAACACCACCCCCAGGAGCAGATGCTGCAGATCCTGAGTGCCTGGGAGTAGGATGGGACCTGTCCTGTCCCTGTGTGCTGTCCCCCACCTCAGGGGTGACAAAACCTGCCCTCACTGACCACATTCCAGTGCTCTGGCACAGAAATCGGATTTTCCAGGGCTTTTTCTCAGTTCACCTCCACACACCAGCCCCTACAGGTTCACAGGGTTATGGAATTTCCCTGGCTGCTGCTTTGGGCCACATGGCTTCATTTTGGGAACTTCTTCGGGGGCACTTTTCCCATCAGCCCTGCTCCTCACACACACCTTGCCTGGCTCCCCACAGGCTGCTGAAAATATGGAAGAAGCTTTCAAAGCCAAGGGAAAGTTGGGATTTTGGAGCTGGTAACGTTTTTAAGAGCTTCTCTGAGTCCAGGCAATGACGGTTTTGCCTTTAATATTTAATGCTTTTTTTTTAATTGAACACATGTGCAAGGGAGCGTTCAGAGCTGCTGCAGGAGAGCTGGGCACTGCAGGAACACCATGGCCAGCCTGACCCAGCAGCGTGGGGCTGCTTCAAAGCCAAGGTTGCCAGAAGGGCATTTTCCAGCCTGTAGGAAAGGCAAAACCTTGGAAAATTGCAATGAAAAAGCCACTTGGACCAGCACAGCAGGAAATGCTGCGGAGAGGATCCCGCACAGCAAAGATCAGCCCTTTCCCAGCAGGAGCAGCACTGTTTTCCCAGAGGTCTCCAAGTGCAAGGAGCTGCTGTTGCTGGAGTGTTTGCAAGTGGGAAAGGTGAAAGTCCTTTTTCTGTGTCTGAAATCTCCAGGGGTTTGGCTCCTGCAGGCTGCAGGCTGCAGAGGGACCTCAGGGATAATGAGATCCTGGAACAGCAGCACCAAGGGAGCCCACAGCTGTGTGATACCCAGGAAGAGCAAGGGTGAAGGATCCGACCTGGGACAGACCCAGGGATGTGGTCCTGTGGTCCTCAGTGCCATCATCCTGGCCGTGGGTCAGGACTGGCAAGCGGGAGTCCCCAGGCAGAGGCCACCAAACAGATGCAGTTGTAGGATGTGGCTGAAGGGTGATGCTCCTAGAACCCCCCTGCCCAGGGCAGCGCAGCCACGGAGCGTGTAGGGAGGTTTTTGAAGCCTTTTCCTCCGTGGTCTCTGCACAGGCAAAACAAAGCTTCTGACACCATTTCTCAGGCACATTCCCAGCAGAGCGCAGAGAAAAGGGATATTTCAGAGACAACCCGCAAGCAGCTGATAACCTCTGACCTCTGCCTGCAGAAACAGGAGGTGGCTTGGAAGAGAAGGTGCAGAAGGTGCCAGTCCCCCTGGGAATGACACGGACCTGGTCACCCCAGCAGGGCCAGCACAGCCACAGGGAACAGAGCCCTGGGCTGAGAGGAGGCAGGAATGAACACACTGTGGGTTTGGGGGTTTTTTGCTAAAGTTTCAGTTCTGCAACCCCAGTTCACGCTCCCCCAGCACAAGGACTGGTGTCTGAGTGGCCGCCCCAACACGGGGCTCTGCCCCTGCTCACAGCACTGCACGCTCGGCAAGCTCCCCACCTGAGCTCTGCCAGCAGGTGCCAAGAGGGGGCTGGAGCACAGGGACAGCATTGCTTTTCATTTGCATCAGCAGGAGGAAGAAGAGCAGCAGCAGCAGCAGCGCCAGACTCCAGTGGCTTCCCCCGCGGTGGCCCGAGGGAGGGAAGGAGGTGTCCTCAGAGGTGTTGTTTGGACAGTCCTCTCTCAGGTACAGGGATGGTCCTGTGCAAGGTCAGGAGTTGGACTCGATGATTCTTGTGGGTCCCTCCCAACTCAGCTTTTTCAGTGATTTTGTAGCAGGAAATAGTAATATAAAAGTTAATACTTAGAACTTAAATAATATAGAATTACAGGACATGAGGTCAGGCAAGAAATTACGGATGCACCCGCCTCCCTTCAAACAATCCCAGGAGACACGGAGAGAGCACAAATGGATCCTGCTGGTGCAGGTCCATGGCATTCCAAGGGGCCCAGTGAGCTCCATCCCAGCAGGATGCAGCAGGAGACACTTGTCCTTCTTGGAGGCATCAAGGTCAGGCAGAACAAACCCCTGTAAGATGGGAAATGTTGGATTGTGTCTGCTGATACAGAGCTGAACACCCCGTTTTTGCTCCTAATTCTTCTCCCAGCACCATCAGGGATGCCGAAGGATCAAGCCCTGAACCCTTTTTCCACCTGACAGTGAGACTGCACTCCCCCCACCACTCATCAACCCCCAATATTACTCCATCCCGTCTGAGTCAGAGGCCACTGAGCACAACCCTGAGCAGACGTTCGAAGCACAGAAGAGCCGTGATGTGGTGAGGGACAAACTGTGTGCACACAAAAAGGACGTGGGTTGAACTCTTGATGCTGAGAGCTGGCTGACCACTCTCCAGCACAGCTCCTGTGGTCAGCTGGTGCTCTCCATCCAAACGCCATTGGTTATCCCACAGAAAGATGAGGGTGGGTTTTGGTCCTGTTTTTGCATCCCTTTCTGTTTGTACATCCTCCCTCATGGAATTTCAGCTGGTCTGGCTTTGTTCTGCTCTCTGGTTGGGTTTGTCCCTCTCTGAGGTCATCCTGGGAGAACATCACTCAACCAGGGCTGCACAGACACTCTGGGGAAGAAACAGGTCACAGAGGAAATATTATCTACAGTTTTTGTGTTGAAAGGAAAGGGCTTTGCTCCCTCTCGAAGGTAAATCCTGAGTTGTAGGGTGAGGAAGAGAAGGGAATTTGCACATCAAGATCTTCCCATCAGTGAAGGCTCCTCCAGCCCCAGTGGCTGGGCTGTCACTGCCTGTTTGCCTTCTCCAACACATCAAAGGACATTTTAAAACAATTCCTCCTGCACAAATAAACACAAACCCAAACCACTATTTCTCCTGGTTTCCTCTCTTTTCCCCTTTCATCCCTGTGACATCTTCCTCCAACAAATCCTCCCCTCACATCCCATGAGAGACTGCTCCTGGACAATTTGCAGCTGTGACAGCCCGGGAGGTGCCTGGGGCCTGTCTGCCTGGCTGACAGCTCACACACGCACCCGGCTCTGCCGTGCCTGCGCCACGGAACGTTTTCATGGCTGGGCTGCCCCGGCCGCAGCGGGCTCCCAACTTCCTTTCCAGGTTTTTCCCGGGATGCTGGACAAACCCCTTTACCTCCCCGCCCCCCAGCACAATCCTCTCCCCCTCACCATGATTTCGTGGCGTCACAAACCCACAGCACAAGGGCTTTGCAGGAAAATCGGCCACAGCCCCATGGTCCCCGCTCCCCGCATCACCCACGGCCGCCCCGAGACGCGGCGAGGATGGACTCGGAACTCCCCGGCTCTGCCGGGAGGCGGAGGGCGCTGCCGGAGCTGGCACCGCTCGGATGCCGGATGCCTCCGGGCACAGGATTTCAAGGGCACGTCACGCTCCAGCCGGGATGCTGCCAGCAGCCCTCCCCAGCGCTGGCTGAGCCACTCGCTTGCCTCCTTCCAGCGATTTTTTTTTTTTTTTTTTTTTTTAAGGCAGCTAATCGCTCCGAGGGAGTCCCGGAGCAATGAGAATTGGCAGGAGCAAGCACATATATTAGGTTTATTCAGCACCAGTTTTAAATCATTTAGCATAGCAGAAAGGCCGTGGTTCTGCAAGCAACTTGTTCTGCTTTGCTCCTGTCGTGGGTCCTGTAAAAAGGGTTTAGTGGTGAGTGGGAACAGAGGTGTCCACGGGGGCTCTGCTCTGCATCTGTGGAGTTGGCACAGGGATGAGCAGCGCCAAAAAATGGGAACAAGGATTTGAGCCAAAGCTCATCCCCATGCACAGGAGCTCCCACCGGCTGCAGACTGGGACTTGTGAAGGATTTTTGTCCCGTCGAAGGCAGCCTGTGGCCTCAGTTTAAAAATCAAGCCTTTAAAAGGCGATTTGGGGAGCTGAGGGGGTGCTCCTTGCGCAGCAGAATGCGGTTCCTTGGGGATTGCTGAGAAAAGTCGCGGGAGAAGTTAAACTTTCACCCTGGCAATTATTGTAAATCTCTCTGGTCAAGGCCCAGACCTAAAATTAGCCCACGAGCCCTTTTAGAGGTTGGGATTTTTCACTTGATTTTCCAAGTGACCGACCAGCAGCGGAACAAACCATGCCCTTCCACACTCAGAGCCCTGGGGTGTTTTTTAATTGCAGCCCCCGTGTTTGATGGAAGCAAGGCCAGGCATTCCAGCCTGGTTTTACACATCCTGAAACAAGCAGCATCCCACGGAGGGAAGGCAGGAGAGAGCCTGTTATGTACCAAAGCCTTTGCAATCACACAGCATTTGTCCTGGTTCATGAAAGAAATCCCAGCCCTTCCCTGGGCTCCTGGTTTTGCTCTTAGTGATGGTTAGAAAAACCTAGGAGTTAGTAAAACCTGGGATGCTGAGCTTTCTGCTGCCTGTATGGGAGCAGCCAGATCCTCTGCATGGCCCTCTCCCTTTTAGGATGGTCTGGATGGTCCTGTGGCACAGGCAGGGCACAGCACCAGCCGGGCCTGCCGGACCCGCTCCGTGCAGCTCCCAGCCCTGCTGCCAATCGATAGCGAGTGCAATGAAAACCTTAATGAAATTCCAGCCTGAGAGACTATTGATTGTGTGTTTTCTTTAAAAATGGATATGAATGGGAGAGAGGCTTTTCGGAGGAGAGGCAGCGGAAGGAGGGGAGTGGAAACACATTGCCAGCTGCCGTGGGAGCTGGGTGAAGGTGGGCGGCCCAGGGTCACCTGCACTGAGCAGTGGGATCCAGCCTCTCTGTGAGCATCCACAACGCCCCTGGGAAGGGAATCATAGATTCCCAGAAACATTTAGTGGTTTGGGATAGAAGGAGCCTTACAGCTCATCTCATTCCACCCCCTGCCATGGGCAGGGACACCTTCCACCAGACCAGGTTGCTCCAAGCCCTGCACAACCTGGCCTTGAAAATGTGACCAGCCAGAAGCAGGAGGCAGAGCATGCACCCAAAATCAGCACAAACCCAGCCATGACGGAGAAAATCAAGAGTCCCTGTCCCAGCTGTGCCTCCTCAGCAGTGCTTCTGCAATGTCCACCTTGGCCCATGTTTCATGCTGCTGCCAAAAACACACCAGAAAGAGAGAAAAGTTTAGGAAGATGTTGCTTTGGGGGAAGAAAAAGCAAAAGGTGCATCACTGTGCACTAGCCCTACAACAAACCTCCCTCTTTCTCCCCCAAACCAGCCTCTTCCCCAGAATACACCCAGCAGGCTAACAGGATAGTAAGGAAGCATAATAAATAAATAATAGTAATAATAATGACAAAACCCACCCTCCTCTCCACCTCTTACATAACCAGCATTGTCTTAATCCTACAGGTGCTTTGCAGAAGTAAAAAGGATTTGTTCCTCCTGCAAATCCTTCTTTTTTTCCCTTTTTTTTGTTAATGGTGACTCATCCTTATCTGCCCATGGACACGCCATGGGGAGGCTGGGAGGGCTGTGCAGGGTCCCAGAGGCAGTGTGACCCCCAACTCCACCCCTTAAACCTCTCTGGGCTTCAGCTCCCCTCTCCTGTGGCTTGGTGCATCCTGACCTCTCCATCCTGGGGTTCAGTCTGTCCTGAATCCCCTGGCAGGGAAAGTGCTCTGAGATGGGCCCCAAAATCCACCAGCAGGGTGACAAAAGTGGGCACTGGGTCCAGACCCCAAACCTCCCCCAGGGGCCACTTCAGTCACACCACCCTGCCTTGTGCCCCCTGGGAATGTGGCTGGTGGGAGGGGGGGGGGGAATCACCCCCATCCCCTCTCCTGGGCAGTGCAAGGACAAATGTTGGGTGATAGATGGGCTGAAAAAAGGCTGTGGCCCCTCTCCAGAGCACGGGGTGACCTGCCAGGATTTGTGGATCTCGAGGATCTTGGGGGCCTGAAGACTTAGCAGCTCGAAAATTTAGGGTGCTGCCCAAGGATTTGCAGTGCCCCAGGGGGGGCTTGGGGAGCCCGTGCAGGGATTTAGGGCCCTTCCTGAGGATTTGGGGAGCCATAGGAGGATTTGGGGTGCCCGCTGTTATTTGGAGCGCCCCCGCAGACACGCCCCCGTGCGAACCCTCGGTCGGCGGGGATGGATCGATGTGGCTGGGGGTCCCGATGGCGGAGCGGGGGCGGCGGGGCCGGGCGGGGCCCTTTAAGGCGGCGAGGGCGGGGTGGGCGGTGCGGGGGGCGGCGCTGCCGGCGGGGCGGGGGGCGGCCGGGCCGGGCAGAGCCGAGCTGAGCCGAGCCGAGCCGAGCCAAGCGGAGCAGCGAGCGGGGCCGGGTGAGCGCATCCTCCGGCACCGGCATCGGCACCGGCACCGCTCCGGCACCGGCGGGCAGGGGGGCGGAGCAGGGGGAGGGCCCTTTATTCCCGGTTATTCCCCCCCGCTCCCCCGTTCAGCAGCGGATCCCCCCAGCCGGGGGAGGGTCCCGCCCCCCGCCGCTGCGGCGCGGTGCATTCGGGAGGGTCCCCGAGCCGCCCCCTCCCCTCGCACCGCGGGGCCGGGGGCTGCCGCCGCCTGCCGCCCCCCCGGCTGGCTCACCCCCCCTTCCCGGTGAGCATCGCCGCCGCTCCGGGCGGCCCCGGGCCCCGCGGGGGCGGTGATGGGGCTGACCCGGCTCGGCCCGGTGCGCCCGGGGAGCGGGGGCTGCCCCGGGGGTGCGGGGCTGCAGCGATGGGTTGGGCTCCCCCGGCCATGGGGGCTGCCCTGGGGACGGGGTTCTGCTCCGGGGATGGAGGGCTGCCCCGGGAGAGGGGGTTTTCCCCCGGGGGTGCGGGGCTGCAGCCATGAGTTGGTTCCCCCCGGGGCTGGGGGAGGCACAGGCAGCACGCAGCCCCCCGCATGGATGCTCCCTTATTTTCAGTCAGTATTGTCTGCCTGGGGTTGCAGGAGGGGTGCGGGCTGCTCTGGAGGGGTCGCAGGGGCCCCCGAGGACACAGAAGCCCCGGGCAGCCGGTGCCTCCCGTCTCCGCGGGGACACCCGTGGGGCAGCTGCGGCTCCCGAGCTTCCTCCAGCCCTGCTCTGCCGAGCCCGGGCAGCACCGCGGGAAGGCCCTTGGGAGGCTTGGGGGACTTTCTGCCTGGCCCTTCTGCTTGTTTCTGGTTTTGGTGAAATCAGGCTGGAGCCCAGCAGGACTGTGGCTTGGGGGAGGTGAGATGTGCCTGGGGATATTGCTCTGGCTCCAGGGCTTGACAGCCTAAACCTTTGCCTTCCAGGTCCCTCCCTCCAAATCGGTCTGGTACTTTCTTCCAGTGTGGAAATTGATCGGTTGAAGTTATGCATTTGACCTGCAAGAGCCACGCTGCCGGTGCTTCGGGGATCTTGTGAACTGGAACGGGAAAGGAGGTAAAGCCTCTCTGTCCACCCAGCACCCTGCCCAAAATCCCCCGCAGGCCCTGCTCCTGTATCTTTGACTGGATGAGGAGCAGCTGAGGGAGCTGGGAGTGCTCAGCCTGGAGGAAAAGAGGCTCAGGGGGGACCTTCTTGCTTTCTACAACTGCCTGAAAGGAAGTTGTAGCCAGGTACAACTGACTAGACAAGAGGAAATGGCCTCAAGTTATGCCAGGGGAGGTTTAGTTGGATGTTAGGAAAAATCTCTTCACTGAAAAGGTTGTCAGGCTGCCCAGGGCAGTGGTAGAGTCACCATCGCTGGAGGATTTAACAGACACGTAGATGTGGCACCTGGGGACATGGTTTAGTGGTGGCCTGGGCACTGCTGGGGGAATGGTTGGAATGGATGATCCTGGATGTTTCTCCAAACTAAACGATTCTATGATTACTCAGAACTCCCCTCCATGGGGATTTTTGGTTTGGTTTGTTGGGAGAGTGGAGAAGGACCAGTGGACATCTGGGGATGCCTTTCTAAATAGGAATCATGCTCCCAAACCACACAGGCTCTTCCGAAATGCTCAGCCCCCCTTCCCTGGGGAGAGGTCACATTTGTACAGACAGGTGGGTGTGTGCTGCCAGGAGATCTGCTAAGATGGGATGGCAATTGCCCTTGAACCTTCCCTCTGTGTCCTTCAGTGGTATTTCCCAGTGTCTTACCATCGCTGTAACGCAGCAGAGGAGCCCAGGGCTAGCACTGAATGATTCCTAAAAAAGCTGCAGAATTCTCTCAGCTCCAGCTTGGGAGGCACACAGGTTTGCCTGCCCTGCCTGGTGTCTCATGCATCTCAGCGATCGTTCCCCTGTGCCATCAAGGAGGGTGAGTCAGCCCTGGTCCCTGTCCCTGTCTGGTCAAGGCTTTGGGGTTAAAATCACCTCCTTCCTTAAACATGAGTTCCTCAGTTGGTTCAGGGCTGCCGTGGCTGCTTGACTGCAGGGCTGCCTCTTCTGGCTGATTCCCTGGGCCATCAGGTCTGTCCCCTCTTCTGGCCTGTGAGCACATCTCAGGCAGCCTCGTGGCAGGCTGGTCTTGTCCAACCTCCTCTTGTCCTTCCTCCTTGGAGGTAGAACACCCGTCTCTTCAAGATGAGGATGTTGCTGGCTAATGCCTTTCCTCTTCCTCCTCTTCTTCTTCCCAGCAGAGGCAGAGAAAGCAGATAATGCTTGCCCATCTGCTGGCCCTGCTGACTCAGGCTGGCTGGGATGCCCCAGGGCAATGCTTCCAGCCCCTGGGCTCCTGGCATCATTCCCCTCCTGCCTGTGGGTGCCCTCACTTGACCTCGGCTGCTTTCCCTGCCCATGGATGCCAGTGAGGTGGTGGGATATGAGTTGGAGACTTGTCTCTGGCTCAGGGATCCACTTCCTTGTGCAAGCAGAGGCTGGCAGAGGGAAATGCTCCCAGAAATTGAACCCCAGCTGGCTCCATCGCAGTGGAGAGGAGGAGAGATCATGCCTAAGGGAAAAACTGCATCCCACCCCTGATGTTTGCTAAAGGGAAAACCAGAAGGGCTTGGACAATCTGCTTGCTGGGTGCAGGGTCTGGGTTTGGGATGAGACTTGACTGGAGCCCTGCATCCATCCACACCCACAGATAGGGGGGACAGGAGAGGGACCCAGAGGGCATCCACATACTGGGAGGATGTTTCTGCCCTGCTCCACTGGGTCCTGGCAGCCTTTGGACCCTGGAGTAGGACCGGGGCTGCAGTGGCACCCCAGAACCCTGGCAAGAGGGATGGCAAAGTTGAACACAGCCTGTGAATCTCTCTGGCGTGGCCGTGGCCGTGCTGGGTACGAAGCTCTGCCTGCCCAGGAGCATCCCTGTACAGTGAAGAGAAAAAGGATATTTGAGGTTGGATCTCCAGCCGGGGTTGGCAGCTGTAACAGGGTGTTTTGGCATCATCTGGTTGGGGGGAGGGTGGTTCAAAGCCCACTGGAATTTTTATTTTGCTTAATACACCACTTAAGCAATTAGCAGTGATTGTAGCAGTCCTGGGTGAGGCGCTGGGTAGAATTGAATTTCCCCAGCTCAGATACCATTAGGCAGCAGTTTAAGGCTGTTTGCAGGCGGGTATGAGACAGTGATGTGTGTGGGGAATTAGATCTGCAACATAAAAAAAACATAATAAGAAAATTTCCTACAGAACTGTGTAACTTTATCTCACGTTTATTATGTGCTGTAATTGAAAAACAATCTTAGGGGGTTCTCTGACCTAATGATGGGGGATCCCCAGTGATGACTGTGCTGTATCCATCAGGATTTGCTCTGTTGAGCATCCACTCAGCTCTCACCCCAAAAACACCCAAGGAACCCCTCCATGGCACAGCAATCCCCAGGGCAAGAGTAATCTCTTCCAAAGAGTTTGCACTTTGGGTTATGTTGCAGGGCTTTTTCTTTAAATGCCTGGAGTTTTGGGTGCATCCAGGGGAGGGGGTGAGCAGATAAAAATCCTGTTGTTTGGCATTTCTGAGCCCGGGAAGGGTCTGCCCAGAGGTCGCAGGTCAGTGGTTAATGTGTAACAGGTGTGAGGACACTGTGCACCCACGGCACACCAGCCTGGAGGGGCATGGATGTGCAAATAGTTTTCCGAGGATGGGAAGGCGAGAGGAGGAGGAGAGTTTTGTTGTGGGCTGAGGGGCGGAAGGAAATTGAGGCTTAGCGAGGGAAATGTGAGATTGCTTGGTTGGGGACAGGGCTTGTGCTACTCCTCGGGGGAGGCTCTGCTATTGTGGTGGTTAAAAATAGACTTTGGACTGGGGAGTTTTCTGTGGGAAGCTCTCTGGCTGGAGACAGGCACGTGAGGTGGCATCCAAGTGAAGGGGAATGGACAACAGCCTCTGATCTCCTTCACCTATAGCTCTGGGGTTTTAATTTTTTTTTTCCAATGGCTTTTCCTTTTGGTCTTTGAGGGGGTGTCTCTGCTTTATTCCCAGACACAACACGCTGCCTCCAAGCCCCAAGCTGCATCCACAATGCCCAGATGCACCAAAGCTTTGCTGATCACTATGTCCCTGCACCCTGGGGACCCTGTCCCCATGGCTGAGGTGCCCCCCAGGTCCCACACCACTGTCCCCAGCAGGTTGAGAGCCTTGGGTGATGCTCCAGCCCCGTGCGTGGGCCACAAGTGTGGCTCCGTGCAAGCTGGATGGAATTACTGAGGGAAAAGATTATCTAAGATCCAGTGGATCTTATCTGTGAACTTGTCTTTATTTTCCAGCAGCTGTCAGCACAGGAGGTACAACATCCACGGCGGGGGATTTTGGAGGGCAGGGAGAGGAACAGCCCTGTGGTATGCTCAGAATAGTGGCAAATGGAGAAAAGCTCAGGTTTATATTGGGGGGGCTCTCATGGGCCCATTTGCTTATTGAGCCCTGTGGGGCTCAATCGGGACATCACACAGCTGTGGGGACACCCTTATGTGCAAGAGGCGGAAAAAGGGTCACTTCTTGCCCATTTTCTCTTCTGAGGATGTGTCCCAGCAGCACCTGCACCCCAAAACCTTGTCCTGGCCATCCAGCACTGCTGAGTGCTTTGAGGCTTCTGTTTTGAGAGCTGGGCTGGCCAGAGGGATTCCTTACTGGGCAGCAGAAAAAGGCACAAGGAGCTTTTTCACTCCAGAAAAATGTTTTCTAAGCTGCAGGTGACAGGTGGACCCTGAAGTGCATCTGGGTAGGGAGTCAAAGCATGCTCCTGCTGAGGGATTGGTTCAAGGCAGGTGGTTTGACCATAAAACTTGAGGCCAAAATGCTGTTCAATTAATATTTTAGTGGGATGGACAGTAAATGAGAGGAACAAAGATTGTTTCCATTTCCATCTGGTTCAGACAGCCAGTGGGACTGAAGATCACGACAGTATAAATATGTACATGGAGTACTGAGGAGCCTGGAGAGCAATCAGCTTCTCCTATCCCAGGGCTGTGGTCAGGGGTCCGGGGGATGTGAAAGGCAAAAGGCACGTGACTTCTGCTTTTGTTCCCTATGGTTTTCTCTTCCTCAGCTCAGCCTCTGCGTGCAGTTAAAGCTCTGCTGGGTCTCCAGGGCTGGGAAGGGTCCTCGAGGTGACAAAGGGAGGTCACTTGGTCACATGCTTCAGGTCTCAGCTGTGGAATGGGGGGACATCAGCTCCAGTGGATCCCTCATCCCGCTGTGCTTGCACAGCAGGAGTGGGGATGCTGCCCCTGCTTCTCTCCTGCCGTCCGTCTGAGCCTGCTCGCTCTGCCCCACTGTCCCCAGGGCCAGTCCCCTTCCCGAGCTGAGCTGTTTTCCCGTCTGCCCAGGGCAGGCAGTGCCCCGGGGCTGTGCAGGCAGGCTCCAGAGCTGCCGGAGGGGCTGCCTGTGTGTCAGGAGCTGCCTGCCAGCAGCATCACCTCGGGGGGGCCGGGGGTATCGCCTTGCTCTGCGACCTGCTCGTGACTCGGGGATCTCCTCTGGCATGGCACGCTTAGGTCAGGCGCTTTTCTGGGGGAGCAGGTGCCTGGGTTTCCTCATGTCATCCCCACGGGATCGGGATGACCAGCTGCGGCTTTGAGTGGCATCGATCTTGCTGGAAACCGAGCAGCCTTGCAGGACTGGGACAGCCGTGGCTGGGCTGGGATCTCCTTCCCCAGGAGCCAAGGCTTTGCTGCACGCCCTCCTGCGCTGGCTTTTCCTTTCCCTTTGCTCCCTGGCGTGGCCCGGGGAGTTTGCCCACACAGGAGGGATGCAGGCAGGGATGGAGGGATTCATTTTGCCACTCACAACCTCCACCAGACAGTGCTTTTCCCCACTGAGTTTCGGATCACTTTGTCCCAGCCTGGCTGCGCTGCGCTGGGCGGAAGGGAAACATCTCTTTATTAGGGTTGTTTCCTTAAATAAAGCCAGCAGAGCCAGCGCTGGGCAGGTCGTGCTGGGCAGGCTGTGCTGGCCATCCCATGACCGGTGTTGCGCATTCGGGTTATTAACACCTCATTAGATGCTGGTTCCTCCCCACGCCCCTGGTTCAGCAAATCCCAGTGGCTTTGTTGTTGCTCCCTGACTCCTGTTTCACTGGGGAGTTGTTTTTTTATGGTCTCCTGAGCTTCTGCTGACAGTTTAAATTTCATTTCTTCTTGAGGTCAGTTAGCTTTGCTTTGACTTTCAGATTATTCTACGTGCTCCCCTCCCAGAGCAAGGGAGCAGCACACCTTGGTGGGAGAGGTGTCCCAAATCACTGCCAGCAGCTGCTTCTCACCTGCCATCCCAGCCTGGGTTTCCACTTGGCAAACCCCAGAAGTTCTTTATTTTCATCCTCTCTTTTTAAATCTTGACTCAGTTTCCCAAACGACAGTGGCAGCAGGCACAGCTCTGCCCTGGGAGCAGTTTGGGGACTCATGCAGGTGGGTTAGGAGCCCATCACCAGCCTGATGCCGTGGTTGCCACTCCATGGCTTCTTCGGGACAACAAACCACCCCATTTTACATATTTATCTTTCTGTCCTCTTGTGTCGCCCAGGCCAGGGACTCAAGACTGTGGCCCCTAAGCCAGTTCCGGAGTGGGCTGATGGCATTTCCAAAGGAATCTGGCTCCTTAGAAAGGTGCCTGGAGCGTGCTGCAGCCCTCAGTAAGCTGGGCTGGCAGGGGATGGCCCTTTCCAAAATGCAATTGCAGATTTGCTGCTTATTTTCATCTTGAGCTTATTTTTGTCTCCGCTTCCACTGCTCTGCCCGGGGATGCTGTCTGTGGCATGATAAGTTATTTCCAGAAGTGGGGCAGAGCTGTTGGTATGGAGGGGAGTGCAGGCACCCAGATTAAAGGTAAATCTACACAGATAATTGGGAGCCTGCTTCCTGCAGAAATCGGGTGAATCAGGGGCGGGGATGGCTCTGCAGTCCCACGGGCTGCCCTTAAACCACCCCACTGACTCCCAGCCTGTGCTGTTGGGCCCTGGCCGGGGGGCTCCTGGCTGTGCTCTGGGCAGAGGGTGGGATACGTGGCACAGGGTTAGTAATCCCTGCCGCCGCCTCCTCAGACCTGCCAGATGTCTCTCCTCTAGGCTTCATTTTTATAAATTGGCCTTTTAAAGTCTGTCATCCCCATGCAGATGAAAGGAAGATGCTGTGATGCCTCTGCATGCGTGTCTCTGAGCCTGAGCCCGGCTGCCGTGCCTGGATCTCCTTGAGGCTTTTTGTTTGGGGCTTTATCTTTTTTGAAGTGCCTTTTTTTTTTTTTTTCCTTCTTCTTCTTCTTCTTTTTTTTCCCTTAACCTCTCAGAATCTGTTGCCATGCCTTGGTTTTGGGCAGGCAGGCCCTGAGCACCAGTCCCTCCCGGAGAGAGGGATGGGGAGCTGTGTTTTCTGCCAAATTCATGGGAGGGAAATCATCAACACCCTGGGGCTCAACAGCCCGGGCAGATGCAAATAAACCCATCACTGAGGGGCTTTCTCTTCCCCCCACAAGCCCCTTTCTGCTCTTTTCCCTTTGCACCCTTTCCCTCTCCCTTGCTCTTGCTTGGATTGGCAGCAGGAGACTCCTTTTCATCTCCCTTTTCTCCCTGAGCCCAAATACTCCTGGCCCGTGGCTTGGTGCCAGGGCAGATCCCTGGGCCGTGGCAGAGCTGGGGTTGTGAATTTTCAATTCAAAGGGCAGAGTCTTTAAATCCTCTGCTTGGTGATGGATGGATAATTAGGAATTTCATTTGCTGGGCGGGTAACAAACAGCTTTGCATTTTCTGCTGCTTTGCTGATGTCTCTGGGGGAAATTCAGACGCTGCTCCTAAACTGCAGGGATGGGTTTTTTTCCCAGCTGGCATGGCTCCCTGCTCAGGTCTCCGGGAAAGCCCTGTGATGCTGGGCAGAGCCTTGCCAGGGATTTCTGCAGGAGCTGGAGCTCTGCTGGTGTTGTGGGATGTGAGGGGCCAATGCAGGCCCATGTGTACCCTGTCCTCAATGCCTCCCTAGCACAGCCAGGGCTCCGAGCAGCATCATCCCTGCCTTAAAGATGGGAAAATGCCACATGTATCATGTTTCTGTTGGGATTTTTATTGCCTGTGTGGATTTCTCCCTGTTTGCGGGGGGTTGAGAGCCACTTCCTGGGATGGAGGTGTTCCCAGAGAACTCATCTCCATAGGGATGTGCTGGGGATATGGCAACTGGCTCCTGGCCACAGCTGCTGCTCTGAATCACAGCCTTCAGGGCTTGATCCTGCCTGGGGTCTGGTGACTGACGTGGTTGGGGTCTGGAGGATAAGGAGCAGGTTATCCCAGTCCCCAGTGCCCGCCCCAATCCCATGGCTTGTGCCGTTCATCCGAGCCGTAATTAATTATTGGCCGTGTAAGCTGCCGGCGGGATCTGGCGCGTGATTTATTAGCAGGAGTAATCCCTCGCCAGCAAAAGAGCTGCTCTGTGAATGGAGAGCAGCAAAATCCAGGGAAAGAGATGCTCTGTGAATGGAGAGCAGCAAAATACAGGGAAAGAGCTGCTCTGTGAATGGAGAGCAGCAAAACCCGGGGGAGCTGTCCTGCCCTTCCAGAACTGGATCCCACAGGCACAATCCCTGCCTGGAGCAGGGCAGCCAGAGGCACCCTTGGGCTCTGTGTTTGAGCCAGCTGAGGTGGATTTGCCAAACTGCTGTCCTTGGAATGGGGGAAGGAGGGGTGTCTGGACACAGGGACTGTGCGTTTGGGGTCATGGGTTCAGCAGTGCCCCAGCCAGGGCCCAACCAGTACCAGCAGGCCACGAGCAGTTTTGGCACTGGGAGGGGATTTTTGAGATGCGGTCGCTGCTGGGGTCTCCCAGGGGAGGCTGTTCATGCTGCCCAGAGCCAGGCAGAGATTTGGGAAGTACAGCATGAGCACCAGGCTGGACTGGACACATGCCCTGCCAGTCCCACGGCCACTGGGAGAAGGACCAATGTAGAGATTGGGCAAAGTGGGGCTTCTCCCAAGGGCTCACAGTCTGGTCTGCAGCCCTCATCAGCTTCTGGTGTGCTCCTGGGTCTGGCTTCTGTTTCTTTTCCCCCTGTACCCCACCTCCTCATTGACCTCTGCTGAGGACCTGTCCTGGGTTATCTGTTAGCTGATGTTCAGTGGGGAGGGCAAAATCCCAAAATGGATGTGGCAAACGATCAGGGCAGAAATAGAGATTGAAGAAAGAGAAGGACCAGCTGGTAGGTGCAGAGGGGAGGGTGCTGCCCTGGGTGGGCACTGCCAGGACTCCCAGTGCCCCCTCCCCGTATGGAGAGCTGTGCTGTGCCCAGGCAGACACAGAGAAAGAGGAATCCTGCAGGCAAATCCCCCTGGGCTCCTCCGCTCAGGGACTCCTTAGCGGTTTCATGAGAAATCAATAATGCTTTTGCATGGTCATAATCGTAAAATAAGTACAATTTATGGCTGCTGCCGGGGCCAAGATTCTTTCCTAGTGGATGAGGTGGAGAGAGAGCGACACACAGACACTTTCCCACAGCATTTTCCTTTGCACTGGAACTGCAGATCAGCTCTGGCATCATGGCAAGGGAAGACCCCCATTTTGGGGGTCAGGGTTGGTTGTCCATGTCCACACCCCCATTTTGGGGGTCAGGGTTGGTTGTCCATGTCCACACCCCCATTTTGGGGGTCAGGGTGGGTTGTCCATGTCCATGCCCCCATTTGTGGGGGACAGGGTGGGTTGTCCATGTCCATCCCACACTCAGGCCGTGTCCTTGTCCCTCAGCCCGCCGGCAGGTGGAATGGGGCAGCCATGAACGGCGATGCCCTGTGCCAGGAGCCCTCCTCCCCGCTCCCCGACTGGAGGGAGTTCTGCAAGCTTCACGCCCAGGCAGCTGCCGTGGACTTTGCCCAGAAGTTCTGCCAGTTCCTGAAGGAGAACCCCCACTACGACACCCCCGGGGCAGAGACCTCCTTCTCCCACCATTTCACCGCCAACTTCCTGGACATTTTCAGCCTGGAGGTCAGCCGGGTGTTCGTGTCGGACTCGCCCACCAAGTACAACATCGTGCCCTTCGTGGGGCTGCAGAACTGCCACGTCCCCTACGGGCGGGAGGTCACCCCGAGGAAGGAGGAGACGTCCACGGAGTCCCTGGACAGCATGGACGCCCCGCTGGGCACCAGCCGGTACCTGACCCCAGCCCAGCAGGTGCAGGCCCGCAAGGTCTCCTCCTACGGCCAGTCCCGCAGCTCGGAGGATGTCTCCATCCATGCTGCTGCCAAGCCCAAGTTCAAGAAAGGCTTCTCCCTGAGGAACATGAGCCTGTGCGTGGTGGATGGAATGAAGGAGATGTGGCACCGCAAATCCTCTCCGGAGCCGGGCGCTGAGGCTGCTCCGGGCGGCCGCAGATCCGAGAGGGAGCCGTGGCCGGCCGGGGGCAAGGAGCCTGGGGACCCTCGGGAGAAATGGACCCACAAGCTGCGCCTGTCCAAGGTGCCCTCGTCCAAGGTGGAGCTGGTGGACATCCAGAGGGAGGGGACACTGCGCTACATGGTGGCCGATGACACGAACTGTGTGGGGAGCTCGCAGTGGCAGAAGTGCCGCCTCCTGCTCCGGAAAGCGGTGAAGGTGGAAGGAGAGAGGTTCCTCCTGGAGTTTTATGTCCCTCCAAAGGTAAGTCCTGGTTTTTGTCCACCGTTGTTTTTATGAGAAATTCAGGCAGCAGTTGGGTTTTGCTTGGGGCTTTTTTTGTTTCCACTGCTGAGCTGGGCTGAAATCCAGCTCTGGTCCAGAGGGAGGTCTGGTGCTGTGTGGCTGAGGTGCAAATGGATGGGAAAATGTGCTTGAAACCCATCCAACCTGCAGGCCAAAATGAACCTTGAACTTGGCGTTGGTTTGTGCCTCTCACCTTTTGAGAAAATACAAAACATGAGCTTAAACTCGAGTGCATCTCTCTGGAGAGCAGCTCAGCATGGGTACAGATGGTGGGCTTTGCTCTGGGCTGGACTGGAGGCTTCCCCAGCCCAGGGAACGGGGCCTGGCTGGAAGAAAACAACCCCATGTCCATGGTGCCCACAAGGCAGCCTATGAGAGAGCAGGAGAAGGACATTTTACAAAGGCGTGGAGTGACAGGACAGGGGGGAAAGAGAGTAGGGATAGGTGGGACATTAGGAAGAAATTCTTCCCTGTGGGCAGGCCCTGGCACAGGGTGCCCAGAGAAGCTGTGGCTGCCCCATCCCTGGAAGTGTCCAAGGCCAGGTTGGACGGGGCTTGGAGCAACCTGGGCTAGTGGAAGGTGTCCCTGCCTATGGCAGGGAGTGGGACTGGATTCCTTCCAACCCAACCCATTCTGTGATTCTATGGATGGAGGATCTGATGGAGCCTGGCATGTCAGCTGCACCAAAGAGAAAATAAACTTGGGTTAAAATGGAACAACTGCTGCTCTTAAAACATTTAGGAGAGAGCTCGTAGAGGAATTCCTATTTTAGCGTATCTTGATTTGCCTCTAAAAATCAATTTCGAAATTATTTCATGGCAACTTTTATGAACATTGTCTGCTCTCCTGTTATAATCACACCCCGCTTACATTTACAGCTTTCTCCTCTCATCCCATCTTGCTTTCCATCTGGCAGATGCAAAAGTGGCACCAGTCTGGCACAGCTGGAAGAAAACTGCTTTTTTGCTTCAGCAGCCCACAGCTTTATTTCTGCATAGATCCTACAAAAACTATGGCCATGTCTTTAAATCTTTAAAGGGAAGAACCCTCCTGGAGATGAGGGAGTTGGAATGAGATGATCTTTAAGGTCCCTTCCAACCCAAACCCATTCTGTGATTAGAAGACCCTTCTCTGGCTCAGGGGTGAATTATCACCTTGTTTCCTCTCCTTTCAAAGCAGCTGCCGCTTCCTTTCTGGCCTTCTCCTGTGCAAACACCAAGATGGAAAAATTCCCCAGGGCTGAGACGTGTCTGGAGGCAGCACTGGGGCTCCGGGGCTGGCAGAAACGAAACATCCTGCAAGGGAAAAAACAGTTTCTGTTCTGTCTTGGATTTATTTATTTTTATTTCCCAATAAAAATGGGAACTGAGCCCATTATTGGTAACTTGCAGCCTGGAGCTCCTTGCTGGCCTCATCCCACCCACTGCAGCCAAGGCACCAGGCACAGGTCTTGGTGACTAAATCTCATCTCTGCTTCCTGCAGCTGCAATGCTCCAAATCCCAGAGCCCTGGAGGGCACCAGCCCTGGAGAGCAGCTCCACAAGCTCCTTTGTGGGGATTTGTTATAATTAAAACAAATATCTGGGGATTTTGTTGCTCAGCAAACACTTGGAGTGGGAGGTACCGGGTCTTGCCTCCCCACCGAGGCTCCAGCGGGTGCCAGGGGCCCTGGGGGAAATTCATTTTTCTTTATTTTAATGTAATTAAAATTCCCTGCATGGCTGAGGCTGCTGCATCGTGGCTGCCCAGTTGAAATGCTGCTCCTGTGCTGGAGAAACGGGCTGCTTTCCGCATGGGAAGCATCCCCCATCAGACAGCACAGCTCTCTCCATCGGGAGAGGGTTGAAAATGGAGAGAAATTAAGTGGTGTTGGCAGAGCTGGCACATCAGCCTGTGCTGGAGCAAGGAGGGTGGTTTGACAGTTAAAAGCACCTCCCTGTCTTCCACTGGGCCTCCTCTTGGTTTAATTCACAGAGCTCAGAGTTATCAGGCACGGGAGGGAAATCAATGCTGTTTATTCCACCCCCCGTAATAACCACACAGGCTGAGCTGATCTTGCCTCTGAGAGCCCTGCTGCATTGTCCCCAGGGACAGTTTGATTCAACTGAGTGACTTTTTTTTTTTATTCATCGATTTCTTTTCATTTATTTTCATTGGTTTTTTGTGGTTTTTTTTCTTTTCCTAGGCTTCCAAACCCAAGGTGAGCATCCCGCTGTCGGCCATCATCGAGGTGCGTACCACCATGCCCCTGGAGATGCCTGACAAAGACAACACCTTCGTCCTAAAGGTGAGAGCAGGGTGTGTGCCCACAGGAACCCCCTCTGCACCTGCACCCTGCAGCGCAGGAGGCTCAGTCCCCAAAGGGATCGTTGCCTTGGCTTTCAGAGCTGAGATGCCAACAGCACTCATGCTCCCCACAGGATCCCCGCCTCCTGCAGCTGACACCGCAGTGTTTTGGGATCAAGCTATTTGGCTTCTCTGTGTCACCAGGAGATGGGTTCAATCAGTGTCCAGAGAGAACCTGCAAGGAAAAATGCTGCTTGGTGCAGCTGCTTGTGGTTTTGTGGCTGCTGCTGTCCCAGATCAGCATGTGTGGTGGCTGCTTCATTAACACACTGTGATGGCCCTTAGTGCTGTGGTCTGGTTGACAAGGTGACATCTGGTCAAAGGTTGGACTTGATGATCTTGGAGGTCTTTTCCAGCCTTAGTGATTGTGTGGGGCAATGAGACCCTGGGGATCAACCACACATGAGTCTGGGGGCTTGAGCAGAGAGTGAAAGTCTCTCTCTTCAGAATTTTCCCTATCATGCAATTAATTAGCTCAGTGCCACCTCCTGCTCTGCTGGAAGACAACAGCCTGTCATGGGCAGATCAGGGCTGAATTTTGCAGTGTCCTGGACACCACAATGGTGATGGACCATTGGCATTTCTGTATTCTGCCTCTGCTAAACAAACACCTCTCTCCCTGATGCTTCTCCCCAAGAGTGTGTGGCAAAGCAGAGCAGAGGGGCCGGGCTTCCCGGCTGAATGAACCTGCTTGAAAGCTTAGAAAACTATGAAAGTCAAAGAGGGGGAAAATGGAGCCTGGCTTTGTGAGCCAAGCCTGGTAGCCTGCCTGGCCCCAGCACACATTCCCATGGGAAATGGCTTTCCATCAAATCCATCTCCTTGTCAAGGTCACACACCTTCTTCTGGCACCTTCCCTTATCCCAAGGCCTTCTTGTTCTTCAGCCTCAGCAGTGGTCAGTGTCCACCATGGGCAGAGGCTCATTCAGCTGTTGTCTTCTGTGCCTCAAAGGCCAACCTCAAGTGTCTTCTGCTCTCCAGACTGAGCAGCCCAAGGCCCCCCTTGCTTTCCTTGCAGGCTCTGGAGAGAATGCCCTGAAGTATACCTGGGGCCATGGCCCAGAGTGGGTGGGAAGGATTGCTTCTCCTTTCTTCTTCCTCTTTGTCCAGCCCGAGCTGATGCAGTTGCTTTCCTCACACCCTGACGATGATGATGGTGACTCACATGCAGCCTGTGGGCTGCTGGAACTCCGGGGTGATTTTTGCAGAACTACTCGCAAGTCATGGTTCCCCAGCCCGCACACCCATGGTGATTGCCGTGAGCCCAGAGCTCGCCCTGTCCTTGAGCTGGAGGCTGATTTCAGCTTTTTCTTCCACTTTGGCTTTGACGAGTTCATTTGAATTCTTGCCTGATCCTCCAAAACACTTGCAGTGCGGTGTCGTCCCTGAATTGATCAGGCATCCTCGCATTCTTTTGTCCTCATTACTGAGGAGCACGCGCAGATAGCCTTTGATGGGAAGCAGCTGCTGAGCACATCCCTCAGCTTTGACCACTGGCCATTGATCTCTGCTCTTGCAATATGGCTCACCAACTACTTCTTGTCATGTTCTCTAGACCCCCTTACAAGTCCCACCTCAACTGTGTCACATCAGTGTCCAAAGCATGGCCAACACCAAGGATGTGCCACTGCTTCTCCCTGTCCCTGGGGCTGTCACAGACATGAGCAGATGAGTTTGGTCATGGCAGATCCCTGCTGGGGGGGATTCAGCTCTGGGATGCCTTCTGGGTGCCTGTGAGGGTTCGTTTCTCTGGCTGCTGGAGGAAAATTCTGGGCTTGCCGTCTTCCCATCTTCTGGAGCCAGACGTGCTCTCTCCACGCCCACGGCTAACAGCTTGGTGACTGCTCCAGCTTCCTTTAATTCCCTTCAGGAATGCTCTAAACCCTGCCAGCTGGGAAATGCCTGCTTTACCAGGTAACTCCTGCTCCTGCCCTGTCCTGGCTCTCACCCTACCACAGGGGAATTGATCAGAATCGATCCTTTGGGTGAGCCGAGGCAGCAAGCACGGCATGGAGCGCCCCCAGCCAGGTTTTGCTCTCCCCTCCCAGCTGTTGGCACGGGATGCTGTTCCCCTTTTCTCACACCCACTATTATTCGTGGTTCATTTTCTGCCCAGGTCTTTCTTGCTGGGACATCATTCTGCTCTTCCATTTCCCCTTTGCTGGCTGGACTTGCAGAGGGGGTGAAGGACCCCCAGTGCTGGGGTACAGGTTAGGTGGGCAAGCTGGGTGCTGTGGTTTCCCTTCCTGTGTGATGTGGAGCCCAATCTCCACCTTCACACACAATACACAGGTTAAGATGGGTGGAAAAGCCCCTGCCTTGTTTGGGGAGGCCCCACTGAAATAGTTTCTGCCAGATTGCCTAAAAATGAGCAGCCAGTGTGTCCCCAGAGCCCATCAGACACCAAGCACATGCAGTTTTTTCCATTGCACAAGCAGGTGCTTGCAAAATACACAAGCCCTGCACGTGTTTCGCTTGCTGTCATGCTCTGCATGAGTGAGCAGCCCCATCTCCCATGTCAGCTTCATGCCTTGCCCTCAAAAAGCCAAAGATCCTTTCTTCTGGTTAAACAAACTGGGGAGGGGGATCTTTGCTACTCCACTCCACCTCTGCTCGGAACAGGGTCCAGGTCCCTGCTCAGCCCCAGCCAGGGCTCTGCTCCCTGCCCTCCCTGCTTATTTTCAGGATGGTGATTCAGTTGTTTGTGATTAAGTGAATTTGCTTGGAGGTTGTCTCATCTGGCAATGCGACACCCTCCCGGAGTCAGGGCTGCTCTGCTGCCTCAGGAACACGATGTTTAAGGCTCCATGAGGGATGCAGGGAAACCTGCCAGAGGCACACAGCATCCCGTGGTATCTGAGTCCACTGATGTGGAGCTTCAGGGTTCTCCCCAGCCCCAGAAAGGCACAGCTCCTTTGGGCTGGACAGTTTGGAGGCTCTTTTGCATCCTAATTTCTATTTAGGATTTTTTTTCCTGCAAAAGGGGATTTCTCTCCCACTCTGTTGCAATCAGAAGTCAGAAGCCTCATGGACCAGAGGCAGAAAAGATAACAGAGGAGAGGTTTAAAACTCCAGGGGTGTGGCAGGGTTTTGGGGCAGAGAGCAGCATGGCTTCTGCTATACCTGTGCAGAGCTAGTTTTGGGGCGACACAGAGGTACCCCAGGGATGTTGTCTGTGCTTGGGCATAGTGCCATGCACCCCTAATGCTGCCAGCCAGGTGTGGTTTTTCCATGGAGGCTGTAAAAACCTTGGAAAAAAACTTGTCCTATATTTGCTGATAACAGTGGGGTGAGGGTTTTCCTCTGAGCCCCAGCTGTGGTCAGGGGTCATCTTGGATGCACCAGAGCACCTCTGGGAGTCATTCCTGGGAACCTCTGTGCTGGGATGGGGTGGGACACTGATCCTCTGGGTCACCCCTCAGCACCCCTGTGCTGGGATGGGGTGGGACACTGATCCTGTCCTGCTTAGTTGGGGTGCTGTTTAGGGGGTCTGGCTAGGTTGTGGCGTGTGCTTTGCCTCGGGGTGGGGGCAGCACTGCAGCACAGCTGACTCCATCCCACATTGCCTGCAGGTAGAGAATGGGGCCGAGTACATCCTGGAGACCATCGACTCCCTGCAGAAGCACTCGTGGGTGGCAGATATCCAGGACTGCATCGATCCTGGGTAAGGCTTGCTGGGGAAGGGGCTCTGTGAGGCCGAGCTGTGGTGCCTCACCACGGAGCACGGGCTGTTACCCTGATGCAAGTTTTGCTGCTTGGGTTGTCACAGGAAGTGCCCAACTCACACCAGCAGAGGTCTGGGGGCAGAGTTAGCAGCCTGTGTCTGCCAGGGGTGCAGAGGACTGGCTGCCTGTTCACCCTTCTCTGCCCCATGTCCCCTCAGCCTGGCAGAGGCAGGTGACCTGGGAACACAGCCTCAAAGCAGGAAGTTCCTAACACCCACCTTCTGCAGCTTTTATATTATATTTGAGCTATTTCCCATTGTTTTTTTCCAGCTTAGCATCCATGATATATTTAAGATCCTGCTGGTTGAATTGATTTATTTGTATTTCTATCACAGTGGCATCGATGTTGTCATTGGAGTCACAACTCAGCCAAAACTTCTCATCTGCTGTTCCATCAGCACACGCAGCAAGTTGTGTTAGGGAGGTTTGTGTGCCTGGTGCTCCTGCCCTTCAGCTGGTTCAGACAGGCCCAGCCTCCGGGGAAACCTTGGCACTGCCCTTCTTTGGCACAGTTTTGGAAAAACAAGGTGCCCATACTTGTAGCGGTGAAAACCTCAAGCAAACCTGGAACAGAGGCTTGGAGAGGCTCCTGCTCCCTCCAGGCTGCCTTTGCCCCCTCCTGCTAGAGAGAGGCATTTGGTTGGTCACCATGGAGGCTGAATCTTGCAGGGAGGATGTACTGGTGCACTCCAGATCTTTGCTCGTTTTGCTGTTTTCTGAAATCTCTAATTCATTGGCACGAATTGCCCAGAGAAGCTGTGGCTGCCCCATCCCTGGAAGTGATCAAGGAGGTTGGACAGGGCTTGGAGCACCCTGGGCTAGTGAAAGGCGTCCCTGCCCATGGTAGGAGGGTGGAATGGGATGAGCTTTAAATTCCTTTCCAGCCCACACTATTCTGTGATTCTGTAATTCAGGAAGTAATGCTGAGGCTGGGCTGCTGATGCAAGGCTGGGAAAAGGCCATTTTTTTCCTCACTCCATGTTTCAGTGCTGGTTTTCCAGCTGGAGCTAAGCACCATGGCCGTGCTCCCCTCGAGCCACCACAGGAGCCACCGGCATCCCTGTGCCAGCCCCTCGCTCTGCCCCTGGCAGCCTCCCAGCCCTTTCTGTTTGCTTAGCACCCAGCGACGGCCCGCTTTGGCCTCCAGACGTGACTGTAAAGCAAATAATAATGAACTCCAGAGCAAATAATAATGAGCTGTTTAATACACCGCCACACATGCTCAGTGCCAAGAGCGAATTCTCAATCAGCTCCCAATGCTTTTGCCAAGGGCTGCGTGCTGGAGCCGCTGCGTGAGCGCCTGGCGACGGCTTTTCTGCAGAGCGCTGTTGGTTTTGGTTTCCTTCCTCCCTTCTTGTTTTTAACTGGCTGCAGCTGAATGACTCCCAGTGGCTGATTCACTTACTGGCCACTAAATAATTCAGCAGCTCACAGGGAGCTGTTGGCACTGACGCAGCCGCTTCCCTGCTGCCTGTGCCCACGTGGCCCGTGTGAAGCAAGAGCAGCCGAGTGCTGTGGGCAGCTCCGGACTCTTGCCGGTGGCTGGGATAAAAATAGGATGTGGAGCAAGTTGGATGCTTGTGCAAGAAGGGTGCTGAAGTGCACAGGGAGGGTCAGCAACAGGGATGCTCTGAGTGGCTCCCTTGCTCTATTCCCACTCACTTTTTTGCTCCAGGCCTCCTGGCTTGGTTTCTTTTCATGTCTTTTAGGGATGTAATTCCCGTGGGTAGGTAATTGCCTTTGCAGAGGGTGAAAGTGCCCTCGGGTGGAAGTTGGTGGTGGGAGGGTGTGTGGGTGCAAAGCAAAGCGCTAAGAGTCAAGGTAACGGTTTTCCTTCCAAACCCACAAGGCTGCAGCAAAATCCTGCAGCTGGAACTGACCAGCATGACCTGTGCAGTGTGGGCTTGCAAGGGTTTAATCCCTCCCACGCTGGTTTCCCACGCCCAAAAAGTCATGTTCTTTGGTGGCTGCTCTGCCTCACCATGTTCTCAGTGCCATGGCAATCCCTTGGGAGGAATCTTGGATCCCACTGGAATTTTGTTTGGCCAAGTCCCCATTCTACGCCAGTGAGTGGAGGTGCCACATGTGTGTGTCTCTGTCTGTGCTCTCCTCCAGGGACAGTGGGGATGACATTGAGCTGGTGTCCTGTGCACAGGGAGCATGTCTGCCAGGCAGGACAACCTCCTCCAGCTGCGAGTTCCTGGCTGACGGTAAGGAACTACATCTGGGAAAGTCTGGGAGTCCCTCAGAGCCACAACCTACCTAGCCCTCAGGTGTCTCTGAGATCCAGGAGTATCCAACACAGTTGCCTTCAGAGCAGGACAGCCCCCAGCTCTTTGCCCAGTGATGGTGGGTGATGCTGAGCCACGAACTCATCCCTCTGCAATTTCCCCTGCAGATGTACCCAGGCCACCAGACAGATGTGCCCTGCCCAGCACTCACACCACCACCACGTCCACCGCTGCCCCTGTGCCCCATGGCCGGGGCAGGGACTCCCTGGGGGAGCTGCTCACCCATGTCCCACTGGAAAGCTTCCTGCAGACGCTGGAATCCTCCCCCACCGCTGGTGGGCATCTCACAGGTACCGGGATGCAGGATGCAGCCCCAGCATCTTGCTCTGGAGGGTGCACGGAGGGAGAGGAGGAGGGGGCAGGAGGAGAGGGGGTGATATCCAGGTGCTCCCTAAAAACCTGCTGTCCCTGCGGGCAGGGGAGGACAGCGAGGCCGAGGCGGAGATCAACCTCTCTGACTTCCCCTGGTTCCACGGGACTCTGTCACGGATCAAGGCAGCCCAGCTGGTGCTCTTCGGGGGCGCCCGGAGTCACGGATTGTTCGTCATCCGGCAGAGCGAGACACGGCCGGGGGAGTACGTGCTGACCTTCAACTTCCAGGGGAAAGCCAAGGTGGGTGTCTTCTGCTTCTCCATGTCCTCTGCTTCTCTGTGAATGTTAGTGCCAGCCCTGCTCAGCACCTCGGGTTCCTTCTTGCTCTGTGGGTAACCCCAAACACAGCAGCTCTGCAGGGAGCTGCACCCTGGCAGGGCATCCCTCAGGACCACCCGCCCTTGTGCCCCAAGAGGCCTCTGCACCCTGCCCAGCCCCTTCTACACTTTCCCAAGTGGATCAGTGCTTGCCGTGTGAGCATACGGTTAAATACCCCGTGGAGGCTCAATGTAGCCTGGCACACCTTCCCCTGCCCTCTCCTTGTCTGTTCAGTGTCCCAAAGTACACAGATGCACTATGAAAAACCAACCACAAGTAGTTTCTTGCTGGGTCTCTTTCCTGGCAGAGAGATTGCCTGTTCTTGTCACCTTGCAAGAAGCAGTTCAGGTGGGCTAGAGGCTTCCCCAGGCTGTCTGTGACCCTGGGATAGGAGCTTCAGCCTCCCTGGTTGTACCCAGACACCTTTCTCTGTGTGTTTCTTTATGGTGTTCATCCCCAGAACTTCTCCTGGGGCTGTAGCAAGTGGGATTTTACAGGAAACACCTGCAGCAGGGTAAACATAACAATCCTATGTTAGGAGCAAACCTCCCTTGGCTGATGGAGGTGGCTCCTGCCGATTGCACAGGTGGGTCTCACCCTCACGACCCCCAGCTCACCCCCTGCCCCCTACACTTTCAGCACCTGCGCCTGTCGCTGAATGAGAGCGGGCAGTGCCACGTGCAGCACCTCTGGTTCCAGACCATCTTTGACATGCTGCGCCACTTCCACACGCATCCCATCCCGCTGGAGTCGGGCGGTGCGGCCGACATCACCCTCCGCAGCTACGTGGTGGCCCAGAGCCCACAGCCCGGTAGGTGCCAGGGCTGGGCAAGGCTGCACGTGGAGGGCCGGGTGTCAGGTGTGGGCTGGGATCTTGCGTGCACTTAAAAGGGACAGATCCATGGGATTCCCTCCCTAAAGCTGTGCCCTGCTGATGTGTGGGGCCATGGAGATGCACCAAGGTGGGTGTCACCCACTGAAGGTGGGCACTGAGCACCACGCAGGAGCAGGGCTGTGTGGGTGTGAGCCCCTGTCCCTGGCTGCCGGTGTCGGTCCCCTGGCTTGGGCAAGGAGAGAGGAGCAGAGGGGTCTGCAAGGCTCAGGGCATCCTGCTGTGCTGGGAGAGAGTGGGAAGGAGGGTTGGAGAAGAACAGGGTCAAGGATGGAAAGGGGATGTGGGAAGATACTGATGCCTTTTTCTGGTCTTAAAATCAACAGGCAAACACAGTTAGAAGGGAAAAAGGGATTTTACCTCTGTGTTTATTTTAAGGATCCTTAGGTGCACCATGTCCAGGTCAAATGCACCTCGATGTACACTGCAATTCTCCCCCAAAAGATCTGGTATTACACTGTAGATTTTACTAATTAGCATATCTCTCATAAATTCCTCAGTGAGAGGCTAGAATGAGACCCTCTCCCAAGGAACCTTCCCCTGGATGGTTCTATCTCAGTTTACAAAATGTGTTTTGGAGAGGACCTTGGGGTCTGGGGCAATTGCTCCCTAACTACAAAACCTCTAAAATGTCTCATTTCTCGGCTTAACAAACAAGTCCAAGAACGTAGGCAAAAAGCACTAAGAATGCAGAAGTTGTAAAAAGGCATAACAGGGGTATAAAATAAAAGGCAAAAAATCATCATGGCATCAGTACCAGCGAGGGAGAGGGAAGGGGCCAAGCCCCAGGCAGCACTGGAGGGGTCAAGCTCCTGTTTCCCTTACAGACGCTGGCCCCCCGCCACCCCTCGTGTCGCAGCCGGCGGGCTGCCGGGTCGACCTGCCACCTCCACACTACTTCTGCAGCACAGCACCCACGGGCCCGCCGGTCCCGCCACCCGCTGAGGGGGTGGCCGCGGCCCCCACTGTCCCGGTGCCCGCACCCTACCACCGCCTGGAGGGTGCCCTGGGCCCCCGGAGCCGCAGCGACAGCACCGAGCGCCGGCCGGAGCCCCCTGCCACCAGTGCCGAGGACTACCACGAGGCTGACAGTGCCCGGAGCCGGACCCGGGCGGTGGAAAACCAGTACTCCTTCTACTGAGCCCCCCGTGCTGGGGGCTGCATGGTGGGGGGAGCAGGGCAGCCGTGCCCCTCGCCGCTGCACCGGCCTCGCCACCTCCTCCTGCCACCACCAGCAACCCAGCTGGGATGCCCTCCTCGCTCCCTGCTGCTTTTGGGAGCTGTGGCAGCGGTGGGCAATGTCTCAGCTGGACCTGGCACCAGCCCCAGGGTTGGGGCAGTGCTAGGGGTGTGGGAGGCTGAAAGAGTCAGTGCCATTTTAGAGCTTGCAGCCTCTTCTCCTTCCCTCCGGACCAAGAGCTCTCCCAGCGCCGAGCCAGGCTCCCTGCATCTCCTCCTGGATATGACCATCCTGGGATGGCACCCGAAGCTGTGACAGGCTCCATCCTCCAGCCAAAGCACCTTGGCATGTCCCCTCTGGGGTGAGAGCCCAGCATGGCCAACATCCTTCTGGCACCACCGTCCTGCAAACCAGCTGCTGAGGGACTCCGGCGTTTTGGGATGAGCATGGAAACGTCAGATCTCCATGTGGAGACTCTTCTCGCACACATGGATCACTGAGAGGGCACTGCTGCAGAGGCCTGAGGGTTTATCTGGGCTGGCTTTTGGGCTCCCTCTGGGGCATGTTTCCTACCCTCTGACAGAAAGTTTTGTCCAAAGCTTAATGAATTGCATTCAAGGAAGGGTTTTCCTGCTGTCCTGCCTTTTCTGTTCCTTTGTTTCATTTCTCTCCTTGTTGTACCAACAGAGAATCTCTGGATAACCCTTTCTTCCTCCCTCTCTTCCTTGATTTTTCAAAACCTAAGCCCTCTACAAGGGCATCAGCTCAGCCTTCTGCCTGTTCTCTGCCACAGCTGGGCAGTATTTTCCATTGCTCAAGGCAAACCTTGGAAAATATGACAACAACCCCTCTTTACACCAGTTTTTGGTCATTTGGGATGTCTCAGGGGGGTCAGGCAGAGGCCAGGAGCTGTGTCCAGAGGTGAGGGACAGCTTTGCCTTGCAGGTGCTTAGCTGAGCTCCCAGGAATAAAAACACTATGTTGATTCTTTTCCAGCAGGTCATGGAAGCCCTGAGGATGGTTTTACAGGCCAGGATTTGTCCCTCATGTGGGGTGGGAGACCCTCCAGAAGGGCAGCTTTGCTTGCAGACAAAGTGTTTGCATGTCCCCCTGGGTTTGGCTCACACAGCTTGTCTTACCCAGCACCAGGACTCCTGGCTCCTCGTGTGGCAGTGACACAGGAGTGACAGTGCTCACAGGACCTGAGCCAGGTGGCTTTGGAGTGTCTGGATAGGTCTCCAGGTAGAGCAGACCCCACCATACCCAGCTAGAAGTTACCACTTAGTGTAAGGAGGTACAAGCCAAACCTACAACCTCAAAAAAAAACCCCTTGAATTTGCCTGGAATTGGGTTGGGCCAAATTTTTATTTATTAGGTGCCTTCTTTCCTGAGCTAGCAAAGCACGTCCCCAGTGCTTGACTCACATGTGCCTCCTGCTTCAAGAGGGCAGGAAAGGTGTCTCCAAGGCTCCTTGCCTCCTCCTGTGGAGTGAGAGCTGCCTTTCTGGCCCGTGGATATGTGAGACAAGGGCTGGTGGATCCCATTCCTACAGCACATGCCACCTTCTCCCCAAACACACGGCCCTTCAGAGGGCAGCGGGAGCAGTTTGCTCTGTTGAGGGTATTTCTCCTTCCTGAGCCCAGCTAAAACACAGCTCAGAGGAGCAGGGAGAGGCTGGATGCTCTTGGTTGATGGTTTAACACACACAGTGGATGAGGGGAGATCTCCAGATCTGACATAGACATCGTCACTCTGGTTCTTCCCTCAGGTCCCAGGGGTGGGATCCAGAGGGCTGGATGGGAGCACTGCCTTACAGACCTTCAGCTATTGGCTTTCTCGCTTTCCGTGTCACAGGATAGGAAAAGGAGGGGGAAGCAATGATCTGCAAGCAAAAAATGTTAATTTGTAAATAGGGAAGAGTCTGGAAGAGTTTACTGTTGTGTAGAATAAATTAATTTTATTTAAAAAAAAAGAAGGGGGGGGGACTTGTTAAACAAATGGAGAACTCGAGTTCCGGTTTTAAAATAAAATCACTCGCAAAAACAGCAGCACGTGAGCAAGAGCTTGGGGCTTTGCTGGATTTGCTACATAAAAAAAAAAAGGAAAAATGAGAGGGAGGATGCTGTCATGTCTCATGTGTGCAGACCTCGTTGCTATCTCCGGGCAGTTGGGGCCAGGCTCAGTCTGTCTCTCCCTGCTGGCTTGCACTGAGAAGAGAAAAGGAAGGGAGATGAGAGCTCTCCTCACTGCTGAGCAGAGAGCAGAGGAGGGTGGGTCCAGGCTCTGCAGGACAGGGTTTCCTCTCCTCCCAGCCTATTTACTTTGTCTGCTTTGTCGGTGGTGCAAGTCAGAATGCCTCCATGCCCCAAGCAGCAGGGATAATCGGGAATGAGCAGCCCTGGACTGTGAGGGTGGCCCTCCCTTGCTAAAGGCCTGTGCTAGCATCTCCCAGCAGTTCCCCATGGCCTGTCATTCCCCCTCCTCTGCCTCCATCTCTCCTGGGAGACTGTGCCTCATTCTCTGACGTTGTATGTCTTTCTAGTGTGCTCTTTTCTGCTGAGAATCCCCTGGGAAAACTGGAGCATTGTCCCAGACTGTACTGTGACAGCTCAGCAGTGACAGACGCAGCTAACACATGGCTTTTGGGGGGGTGGAGGGAGCTGCTCAGCTCGGTAATCAGGCCATGGTTGTGTCATGATCCATTCACAAAAACATTCCCTCCCCAAAAGTCACCAGAGCCTTTTCACGGCTCCGGAAAAGCTCATCCATCAGGAGCTGGGCAGCTGGGGAGGTGACACAGGGCTGTGCCTTCGGGACAGCTGCTCCTCCTGCCTCACTGAAAGCCGTTCACACCTCAGCTTATTAGCAAATTGACTAATTACAGCATCAGTCTTGCTGGAAAACATCCCTTTCCTTTCACAGGGTGTCTGGAAGGGCAGGGGCAGGACGAAACAGCATCTAACGCGGAGATTTGATGGTGAAACAAGGGGAAAGCAGCCTCAGCGTGTGGGCTGGATTCCATGCCAGCAGTGCTCTCTGCCCGGGGCCAGAGAAGAACTGGGCTGCAGCGATGCTGGGCTGTGCTGCAGGGATGCTGGCACTGAGCTGTGCCCTGGCACATACCATGAACAGGACAAAAATGCAAAGGGATTTCAGCAGCGCAGTCGCCCACATTTCACGTGGGTGTTGGAGCTCCACGGCTGCTCCTGCCTGACGTGCAGGGTCTGCCTCAGCAAAGAATTGCAGTGCTTCCAGAAGGATCCCTTTGGTAGGAAAACTCAAAAAACACAAATTAGCTTCTCTGATAAAGATCAGGGAGCCGAGTTTTGTTGTTTGTTTCGCACTGACCTATGAAAACACTACCCCATTCGAATGCAAATCCACTGACCCCAGTAAGCCCAGTCCTGCCCAGATCCCAGCCCAGTGCTCTGATTTTGTGAGCTTTGTATTTTGATGAAATATTTTCTATTTTTGTATGGCCCAAGTAACTGTCTTGCCCCCCTCCCCAGATTTTTTTAAAGTAAAATGTGCATAATACATCAAGAGTCTGCACCAACTCCCTCAACATGTAGTTTGAGAGAGATGTTCCCAGGTCTCTTTCCCCAGTTTGCGTGGGCTCTGCTGGATGATAGGCGGCTGCCTGTTTGTTTCCTGGGGCTGTGAGCTGTGGCTGGAACAAGCCACGTTCTGGGCAAGTGAATCCAGCTGCTCCCTGCAGCCCTCAGGCTGCCATTCTGCCTTCCTCCCATGGGGACTGGCACAGAAGGGCGGAGTCCTGGCAGCTCATTATTCACACCCCTGCTTTGGGAAACTGTGTTTGGAGAGGTGGCTCTGACAGGGTGAAACTTTAGGGACTGGTGATGTAAACCAGGCTGTGTTGTGCTTAGGACTCAGCAGAGGAAACTCAATCGATTTGCAGCAATTCTGCTTTGTTAAACAGTCTGCAGTGACTGAGAGGGGACAGGGGACCTGCCCTGGCCTCTGCAACAGAGCTGGTGTCTCCCTGGCAGGGCTGAGTCCAGCCTGGCACTGGATGGTTTCTGTCCTGGTGGGCTGAAGAGGAAACAAGGCTGGGAGAGCCACGGGCACAAGATCTGGGGAGCTGGCAGACAGCATGAGGGAAAGCTGTTTGCATTGCTCCAGCCAGGGCTGAGACTGCAAGGATGCCTTCCAGGACCAGCGGCCAGCTGGGAGCTCAGCCAGCACTAAATTCACACCATTCTTTTACAAATCAGGTTGGTAAGACAAACACGAGACACAAACTAGAGTGATTTCCATAGCAACCTCAGCGGAGGTTGAAAAGTCTTTTGTAAACATAGGGCTGAACCTCAGGATCAGCTCCGATTTTCTCCACAGAAAGGGGAAGAGAATGGAGGCTTAATAAATTCAGGCCATACAAATGAACTATAAATCTCAGAAGGAGTCATTCCCAACCTCTCTGTTCCCCTTTCTGTCACCCTCTCCACATGCACAGCACGAAGCTGTCTGAAACCCAGAGCCCAACTTCCCGACTCTGGCTTATCTCCATAAACTGCACAAAGGCTTATGCCCCTCTTCCATTGCAACTGACCTTTACTGGCTAATTCTGTGACGCACACACGGCCCCAGCACATGCCATGCCATTTCTGTAGGGCCACAGCGACTTGAAATGAAATTTGGCTTGCAGTGGAGGCCTGTACTGTAGCCAGCTCCGGCTCCTCTTCCCCACCATGGCTTCCTCCAGCTCCGTCAGGCGAGCGTGGATCTGGGTGTACCAGCCCTCAGCTCATCCAAGCACTGTTCCTGCAAATCCCAGGTGTGAATATGGATGCAGATAGCACAGCATCCCCCCCACCCTGCTACCTGCCCACATCTCCCAGCGCCCAGCAGGGCCGTGCTGTGGGGAACGGTGCTGCTGTTCATCACTGTCAGCAGACAAAGCCCGTGGGCCGCGCTGGTTAATGACCAAAGTGACACGAACAGATGGTGCAGGCAGCGTGCCCCAGGGGCACCAGGAAGTGCTGTATCGCTTACACCCTCACAGGGAAGGGATTTGGCGGGGCTGAGGGTGCCAGGGAAAAACACAGTGAATTTTCACCCTCCTCAAGCTCGACCTGGACAGAGCGCAGCAGATGCCGGAGCTGCCTCGCTAATGAGGCCTGCTGGGGACAGACTGCACTCGCTGCGGCCCCGAGAACGTGCGTGAGGGGGCAGGGGACATCAGAGCTCAGCAAACACAGCTTTGGCAGGAGCAGGATGCACAGCTACAGCTGGGATATGGGAGGAGTGACACAGGGAACAAGCCGTATCTGAGTATTTGAGTGTCTGAGGGAGGGTGTCAGAGGCTGGAGCCAGGCCCTGCTCAGTGGTGCTGAGCAATGGGATGAGAGGCTGGAGCACAGGCAGTTCCACCTAAACACGACACATGGGCCTGTTGGAACGAGCCCAGAGAAGGCAAACCAAATGATTAGAGGGGTGGAGTACCTCTCCTAAAAGGAAAAGCTGAGAGAACAGGGGATTGTTCAGCCTGAAAAAGAGAAGGCTTCGGGGTGACCTAATTGTGGCCTTTCAGTATCCAAATGGACAAGAAAGATGCAAAAGGACTTTGAACAAGAATTTGGAGTGACAAATGGGGGAACGGCTTCAAACTGAAAGACTGGGTTTAGATTACGTATTAGGATTAAATTCTTTGCTGTGAAGGTGGTGTCGCCCTGGCACAGATTGCCCTGAAAATCTCTGACAGCCCCCACCCTGTAAATGTTCAAGGCCAGGTAGGATGGAGCTCTGAGCAACCTGCTCTAGCAGGTGGCATCCCTGCCCATGTCAGGGGGTTGGAATAGGAAGATCCAACCAAGATTCCAACCCAAACCATCCTGTGATTCTATGAGGAAGAACTTCACTGTGTGGGTGATCAACACTGGCACAGGCTGCACAGAGAGGATGTGGGGTGTGCCCCAAAAGCCCTCTGGACACAGCCCTCACTGCCACGCTCGGGGGACCATGCTGGAGCAGAGGGGTGGACTGGGTGACCCCAGCGGTCCCTTCCAACCTGAACCATCGTTCTGTGACTCTATGCCTTCAAAGAATCCCATTGAGGGTGGCAGAGCACTGGGACAGGCTGCCCAGGAAGAGCGTGAAGTCTCCCTGTCTGGAGACTCTCCAAACCCACCTGGGCGCATTCCTGTGTCACCTGCTCTGGGTGACCCTGCCTTGGCCGGGGGTTGGACTGGGTGATCTACAGAGGGCCCTTCCAACCATACAGTTTGGTGACTCTGTGCCTTCAGCCTCCGTCCACGCTGCAGGGTACGGACATTAGGAGGAGGAATTACTTCACAGGAACGGTGATTAGATATTGGCACAGGCTGCCCAAGGAGGCGGTGGAATCATCGTCCGTGGAGGTGTTCAAGAAACAACCTGTAGTACTCAGTGCTCTGGTTGACAGGGTGGTGACAGGGCAGAGGTTGGGTTCGGTGATCCCACAGGTGTTTCCCGACCTGACTGCGTGGCTCTGTTGGCGCTGAGGACCTTGCACGGAGTTCCCTCACACGGGACTCCCTCACAGAACTCCCACCTCTCCCCGGCCCTCACCGCACCCGCCATGAAGGCACCGCCCGCGTCGCGCGCCGTGACGTCACGGGGGCGGGGCGCGGCCAGGGCCGGAACATGGCGGCGCCCTCGGCCCCGCGGCCGCCCCGGCCCCGCAAGGAGCCGCAGCCGCTCGTCATCCCCCGGAGCGCGGCCGAGGAGCAGCGCCTCCGCCTCGAGCGCCTCATGAGGAACCCGGTGAGGGCACCCGCCGGGGCACTGCCCGTGGCGGCGGGAGAGGAGAGGGACGCCGAGACCCCCACGGGGTCTGTGAGGGCAGAGAGACACCGAGACACCCCCCGCCCCCAGGGTCCGTGAGGGGAGAGGGATACCGAGACCGCCCCGGGGTCCATGAGGAGAGAGAGATACCGAGACCCCCACCACACCCCCGGGTCCGTGAGGGCAGAGGGACGCCGAGCCCTCCACCCTCGGTGTCTGTGAGATGAGCGGGATACCGAGACCCTCTCGGTGTCTGTGAGGGAAGAGGGACGCCGAGGCCCCCACCCCGCCCCCGGAGTCCGTGAGGGGAGAGGGACGCCGAGACCTCCACCTCTGGCTCTTTGAGAGAAGAGGGACTAACACCCCTTTTCCCCTCCTCCGGGGTCCGTGAGCGGAGAGGGACCAAACTCCCCTTTCTCCTCTCCGTGTCCGTGAGAGAAGAGGAACCCACACCCCCTCCCCGGGGTCTGCGAGGAGAGAGGGACCAACCCCCCCGTTCTTCCTTCCCGGTTCCGTGACGGGATCGACACACGCCCCCTTCCTCCTTGTCCGGTCCTCAAGGGCAGAGGGACCGACTCCCACACACACTGGGTTGCTGTGAGGGAAGAGGGATCCGTCTTTTCTGGGATTCTGTGAGGAGAGAGACGGTTCTCTGGGAACCCCGGGGCCCCTCGGTCTTTCCTCTGTCCGCTACTTTTAATGTGCAGGAGCATGACCCTGGTCCTCTAACTGGGTGTTTTGATCCTTTCCTGAGGAGGATTTTGCCAGGAGGAAATTCTCACCCCCTGCTCTGTATGTGCTGGAGCAGGCTGAGATTGCCCCACATCGCGTTCTTCGTCTGACCTTGCACCATGTGTTCTCCCTCCCCTGCTCTTCCCTGTCCTCTAGCTCTGGCATGGAAGGTGCACAAATACCTTTCATCGTTTCCCAGACTACTGTTAGTGGAATATAAAGCAATATATGGCTCCCACGAGTGCTTGGAGGTGCTGTCACGTTTCCTTCTAGTTCCTGTGCTGAAAAGAGGCACAGACACTCCTAATCCTCCTGGGGTTTGTTGACCTGCAGGCCTGAATGTGAGGGACAGAAAGGATCCCTTCTCATTCTCCTCTTCTGCCTGCTCCTGATCCCTGTGCATGAAGAAATTGCTGCAGCTGTGCTCCTTCTGAGATCTGTCAGTTGGTGGAAGAGGCTGTTGTCAGACGTATCCCGCCTTTCAACAATGTGTTAAAATTGCAGACTTTGCTCCTGGAAGATATTGATGGCTGGTTGGTTTGTTCTTGCAGGAAAAGACTGTACCAATTCCTGAAAAACTGAATGAATGGGCACCACGACCTCCCCCGGAGTTCGTTAGAGATGTCATGGGTAAAGATTCTGTTCTTCAGATAACTCTGGGGTCAGCCATATTTAACTTAGAAAAGTTTTAGCAGGGAAGGACAGAGGTGGTTTTCTACTGCTCATTTTGCTGGAGAAAAGAGGTGCGAAATGTGCTTTGAGGGTTGATTTTTTAAGATTTATTTGGTTCTGTGGTTCCACTTTTCTGCTGGCTGTCAGAATGCAGGGAGAACAAAGCCCGTGGCACTGCAGCACGTGGGCTGCCTGCAGTGCAATAAGCTGCTGCTCTGGTGATGACAAGTAAATGATGATGAGTAAATCTGTCCTCTCCATGGATCTGAGAGTGCTCTGGAAGATTAGCAGTTTGAAGTCCCTCTTTTGATTGCTTTGAGTCTGGACCTCAGGCTGTGAGAAGCAGGCACATGCAGCAGGTGTGATTGTGTGTGCTCAGGTAGGGAGCTGGCAGCTGTGCCAGGACCCTGACCCAAATACTCTGTGTACACTTTACTTTTACCTGCAAGGATTAAATGTAGTAGCTGTGGTATAAACTGGCTGCATATAGAAGTTCTGTCTCATAGAGACCTCCATCCTTTCTAGAGGTTGACTTTTCTTATTTCAGAGTAATTGATCTTGGTCTAAAGTTTTTATACACTTCTGAATAAAATCTTCAGCTTATTGGAATTCCCCCGTGGCTTTTCCAAATAGCTTTGCTGTGTACTTGAGTTGCATTGTCTTGTTTTTCTGGGAGCACCTGACATGCTGGGATTCTGCTGGTATCGAGAGCACCCCTGTTGCAGTCCCAGCTGCTGGGTTTTAATTAGGTGTCTTCTCTGAGGCTTGTATCCCTGTGCTTTCCCTTGAGAAATGGCTCAGGAGACAGGGGAAGAGAGTGGAGTACAATGCTTAAAGCTCCTGCAAGGCTTCAACATGTAGGTTGATGCCAGGAAGAGAGTGCTTTAGGGATTTAATTTATGATGAAACAGTTAAAAACTGTCAGTGGATCTGTCTTGCACGGGAAAGTACAATATCACGTTTTACCACCTTTATTTTGTGTGTGAGATGCTGAAAATTAGTTGGAAGCAGCATCAGCAGGGTATTGTATCTCACCTCTGCCTGTAAGAGAGTGGGGAGTGCATTTAATCTCTAGTTCTTTGCCTGCCTTGATATGCAGCTAAGAGTGGGCTCTCCAGGGGGATAACGGTAGGAGCTGCAGTGACCCAAAAGTGTGTGGGTTTGCAGCTGACTCTGTCTTTTGGTTGTGAGTTATTTTAGTTTAAAATGGTGACACACTCTGTGTGTTGTTGGTAATTTTCATCTGACAGTGCCCTTTCCTCTGCCCCATCCCTCAGCATCCAGCGGTAGTCATTTGTGAGCATCTATTTACCTTCTTCCCTAGGACACTTAACTCTTCCTTGTTGCAGGTTCCAGTGCCGGAGCTGGGAGCGGGGAGTTCCATGTGTACCGGCATCTCCGTCGGCGAGAGTACCAGAGGCAAGATTTTATGGATGCCATGGCTGAGAAGGTCAGCACAACTCTTTATAACTCCCCCCACTCCCGACTATTTGTTGTTCATTGCAATTCTGTGTTTTCTTTGAAAGTCATGTACAAATAATTCTGCTCTGAGCCTTTGTCAGAGGAGTCTGTAGGAGTGTGTGATCCTTGGTGTCTGTGTCAGTACTGAAACATTCGGTGTTTTGTGTCAGACATGCTCCATCTCCTGTGTTCCCTGGGGTCCTAGCACACTGTAAGGCCTCATGGGAATGTGTGTGTTCTCAAGCTGACTTGAAAGTGCTTTAAAAGCTAGAAATCCCTCGTAACGCTGCCTTGCACAGACAGAAATAAAGTGAGTGCCTGTGCACAGAGTCCACATGTTTCTTTTAAGTCTTGATCGAGTAGAATGCCCCCTCTTTTAGAGAGCACTATTGTTACACTCTCTCTTGGCTGAGATGAGTCCATATGTTAATGTTTGTGTCTCCAATTATTCATTTGTTTTTACTGAAACGTTCATTAGGGCAGAAGCCCAGCCCCCCTCATCTGTTTTGGTGAGGATTCCTCCCTCTGAAGGTTTCAATGTTTGGCTCAGGTTGCAGGTTAAAAATGCTGTCTGTACAGGAGTCATCCCTAGGAACATGGCTTTGTATAAAGAAGCCAGACAAAATCTGGCAGAGCTCCCTTCTGTATTTTGCTAAAAGACTTCTCCCTAAAAGGACATGACTTTTCAAAGAAGTATTTTAATTTAGATTGTGACCAAAGTATGACATGTGATCAATTACAGCAAAGACTAGATGAGGAATTCCAGAAGAAACTGGAGAGGAATAAGATGATTGCAGAAGAGCAAACAGCAAAACGCAGAAGGAAGCGGTAAGGGCAGATTTTTCCCAGGAGGCTTGACATGGAAACCCTCACTCCCTGTGCCTCATCTGTAGCTGCATGCTCTGGATAAACATTGTCATTCTGTGTCTGCATCTATCAGCTGGGAAGTCTGGCTGTGGAAATTAAATTTGTCAATGTCAATGTTTGGTTTCCAAAGGTAGCTGTAAACCTGACAGGCTTTGCTGGGGTGGTTTCTTTTCCGTGCCATTGCTTGCAGGATAACTTTGGACTGGTTGAGCTGCTTTTGCTGACACTGTGGTCTTGACTGCAACATGCCTCACTGCATATTTGTTTTAACAGTGTCAGGAAAGGTTTGTGTGTGTATCTGGCTAAAGTTTATGTCTGAATCATTTGATCCCAAGCAGTTTCAGTGCAAAACTGGGTGCTGCTTCATGGGTAGGCTGCTTCTGCCTACCTCATTGAAATGTCTGGCAGGCCAAGTCTAATAAGTTAGGTGGAAGTACTAAAAAGTACATCTTTCTCTTAAATTTTAGACAAAATGAAACAGTTACAAGATCGATGCTCTCGAGAAATAGCCTGAGCATTCAAGTGCAGTGGCACAAGAACTTAAATCTCACTCTCTCTGTCCAGGATGTTTCAGAAATAGCACAGAATCATGCTCTGCTCTTTCTCAGGGTCCCACCCTGAGCAGCCTCTCCCTTGCAGCTTTACATGCTGTGGCTGAGAGATGCTGTGGAAAGGCCTGTGCAAAGTGACTCACTACCATGTTAACACAAAAGTGCACAACACAAACACTGTTGCCATCTTAGTTTAATTTAATGTGGTCTAACAGATGGCCAGCAAGTCAGATCTGGCCTGCTGCCTCTTCCCTGGCTGAGATGGAGAACAACTGTTCCAACAGCAGATGCTGCCTAAACACTAACACCTCCTTGTCCCCCTGCTATGCTCTAATGGTGTGGCTTTGCCCTGCAGGAGCCCCTCTAATTTCCCTCACCACCCTTCTGGGCAAAGAGAGCTGGGTTGTATTAACTGAAATTCCTTCTTAGCCCCATGCTACTCCTAGGGCCTGACATCCTGAGAAAGTAGAGCCGAAGAGGAAGGTCAAAGCACACTGCACTATTTTTATTTTCTTCAATTAAAGTATATATTACTGGTGATTTTTCCCCCCATTGTTCAGTTTCTGCAGTCTGGATTTTACACCATTTTTCTTTTGAGCTTATTAGCCTAGGTGGCTAAAATGTGGGGGCAGCTTCATTTTTGTTCCATCTGTGTTCTTGGAGATTCTTGTGTATCATATAGTTTTGTTTGCAGTGGAGTCATGAAAGACTTTTTAAAAAAACATTAATCTAAAAACAACATAGAAAAGTTTTTCTTGATCATGTGCTAAGTTTGCTCTTGCTGGAATTTCAGTTGAGGCCAAATTTAAGTGGAATTTCTCTTCTGAAATCAGCTTTTCCAAGATGTCTGTAATATGTCCTTTATCAATGAATGTATGAATGTGCAGGATCTTTACAACAATGGATTTTCCAGAGAGTCTTTTTTCTTTGCTTTATAGCCAGAAGTTAAAAGAGAAGAAACTGCAAGCTAAGAAAAATAAACTTGAACAAAAGAAGCAGGAAAAAGGTCAGTGAAATTTAGTTTACTTTTCTCAGGATTTGGTTCTGTTCCTTTATTGAAGCCTAGAAGGTTTTGTTCCACCCCCCATCCCAAGCATTCTCAATGCATGGATTAAAGCCTGAGCCTTAAGCTTGTTATTTTAGCTAATGTTTCAAAATCCTCTTTGAAAGCCATCTATGTTGAGATTTAATCTTACAAATAACTTGGCTGTTTATGAATATTTTCCGTTTATTAGGGGAAATTTTGGACAGCAAACTCTGGAATCTGAGTTTGTGGATGTTTTGCCCCAGCTATTCTGATAAACTGCAGATTCAGAGCCTCAGCTGCTCAGAAAGGCAGTATTGTTCAACGCTGTGGTTTTTTTTAAGTATATTTTGAATGTGTATGGGGAAACAGGTGGAAAAATAATGCACAGCTTGGGCAGCAAGAAACTGAGTTATAATTTTGTGTGTAAGAAATTGAGCCACCTTGGTACCATCTGTTCCACAGGACTATTTTATTTGCATAGAAATAAAGGTGAAAAACCTGACTGCCTCTGTTCTCCTCCAGTCTTGAAAATTAATGTTCAGCAATGTCAGTGTAACTGTGTGCTCAGACTTTTGCATGCTTGTTGCTTCTTTTCAGTGTTTCAATGAGTATATTTTGGGCTACTCTTTCAAATAGTTGTCCTTTGTGAATTTGCACACAAATTGTTAATCTTAAAGTTAACAGCAGTTTCTGGTAATTCTGCTGGAACAGTGACTTGCCTGACAGTTCTACCTTATTTGTGCTTTGCTTTTCAGAATTGGATCTGTTTCAGCTGAACCACTGCCAGCCTCCCATGTAAACACGGGAGGACAAATTATTAGGTTAATTTTACTTGTGACAGCAAGTGGATGTAGTAGAGTGAATTTTTTGGGTGTTTTGTTTTGGTTTTGTTACCTTTTTTTTTAAGCTACTCATTTATGGATTGTAACTGGGAGGAAAATTTAAGTATGAGTCAACATACTTCTGTTCATTTTGAGTGAGCAAACAGAATACCTATCCCTTAGGGAGTGGCTGGGAGAGAGGAGAGCTGGATCAGGGACTGGCACTGTGGTGTGGGATTGCCGTGTACCAGTTGTGGGGCTGGAGTGGTTTTGTTTGGCACAAGTTCCTGAAAGACAGAATCCAAACTCCCTGGTCTTTGTAACAGTTCTTAACTCTTTACAGTTTGTGCTTCTCTATGTAAAATAATAATATCAGGGAAGAGAGAAGCCCCTCTTAGCCATTTTTAGTCTACTGAGAACAGCCTTTCCTTTTTTTAGTTCTGTGTGCCCTGGGTTGTGATCTGAGAGTTTTTTCAAATTAATTATAGTGTGTTTGTTGGATATGGCAGGCAAACATTTGTCTTACTTTTTAAATTAATAAATTAAACCTCTGAATTGCCATGTTTCATCTTTGTTGTAGGAAAAACATTAAGAATAAGGGTTGGCACTGAATGAGGTCAGCTGTTAAGGTTGCATTAATGAACAAACTCCCAACAAACCCTCAGAGTTCAGCACTTCACCACGCGGTGGCATCAGACCACTGATCCTAAATCCTGCATGAACTGGTCAGGACATTGTGTATGACGGGGCCTGAGGAGCAGGAAAGGGGGGAAAAATGGCTCTTGGATTCAGGTCCCCCTTTATGCCGTACCTCATTTTTATTATTGGTTATTTAATTTCTAGTAGATGTCTCCTGGTTTTTAAGCAGACTTCACAAGTTTTCTGTGACCCTTGTTAATCTTAGGCATATGTTTATGAGTTCCTGTACTTGCAAGTAAAGGTTTATCACACCTCGTGGAGTTTCTGTGAACTTGGATAGCTGTAGGAATATACTGAGTCTTGCCTGTGGCTTCCCAGTGCTCTGTGTGATCCTTGAAAGTTCGTCCCAGTCTGCAGAGGGGAGATTGGGAATGAGATAATCTATCACCTCAGTGTTTGACTACCTCTGTTTGAAAGAAATAATATTCCAGAGGAGGTGGAGTTGTTTAATGATGGACTTGGTAACGTTGGAGGTAAGGGAATTCTCCTAGGGAGAGTTTGATATTCTGAGCTCCTCATCACTTGGCAGAATTAATGGAACCTGATTCGTGTTCTCTGAGTATCTGGGACTGCTTAGTTGTGAGATACTTTACAAGGAAGATGCAGGGGAATATGTTACCCATCTGTGCTAATCAGCTGGCCTGATACACATTTGCTTAGCACCTGAGACTGTTTTGTTGTGAAATGCTTGACAAGGAAGCCAGGTGGGAACACCTCATCCATTCATCCTGTTTGTGTTTGTAGAACCTGGTCAATCCCAAGAGCAAGGCAGCAGCGAGGATGACGAAGAGGATAGCAAAGAGGAGGAAGAGAAGGAAGATGATGCTGAAGAGCCAAGTTTTGTGATGGGAAGAGGATGAGGCCTTCCGGGGACAGCTGGAAACACTGTTCATTGCTTTATATTCAGGAGCATGAAAGTCTTTCATCTCAGCCAAGCAGAACCCATTGGCGTACGTTACATCTGCTTAACGGGGCATGGCCTTCAAGTCACAGGCCCGAGAGAAAATGATAGAGAAATGCCAAATAAGAGATTTTTTCTTAACTGCTGTGCAGTCTGCTCTAAGTTTGCTCTAAAGAGTCAGCCATAAGTCTCTATGACCCTAGAGTTCTTTCTAACATGGCCCAGAGTGTTTTTCTGTCTGAAAGCTGAAACATAACTATTACCATTTAAGGGAAATACTACTGTGAAGGCTACGTATTCTACTTATGTTGAGGCTGGTAGCAGTGGGATACATTAATCTAGGGGAGGAGTTTAACCTGAAGTAGAAAAGTGGTCTGTAGCCAGACTCTCCTGCACTGTGAGTGTTCTGCATTTGGGGTTTTGTATGGGGTCATCTCTAACCCAAAGAAATCAGTTTATGTTGCTAGACAAGTTCTATAGATTTTTAATCAGGATCCCTTTTTTAATGCTAAAACTTTCCCTATTGCTTTTCTTCCATGTTTTTTAAATTAATAAAAGGGATGTGTTGGATTGTTCTGTCTTCTATTTTTTATTTTTGGAAGAGGATTTCAGTAAAATAAAGAGATGCTGCAGTGCTGCAGGAAGGGACAAAGAGATAAAGTAATATGGCACACGTGAAAATATGGAAAAAGGTGTTAGCTGCATGTCACTTACTTTTTGCTTTTGAACTGGAACAATACCTTTTTCCAAAGATTGTGCGTAAAGCCTCTGAATCCTGTGGCAGAAAGGCTTGGAATGGAATCATTTTGCTTGTGCTCAGCTTCCTGTAATGACACCTGCCTTTCTCTCTGCTTGAGCTCTCTGCTTTGCACTTTGGATTCCCTGGTAGGAATCATAACATCTCTCTATATATTTACTTATTGGTGCTTCAATGAAAAGCATACGCAGTGGTGGTTTTACTTGTAACTCTGGTTTTTGTCTCTTCAGTGTATCTTTGATTAGAAGTGCCTGCTGGCTTTCAGACATGCTCATCCCAGAGCCTTGCATCCAGAATGTGGTGCTACTTCTTCCCAAGCCTTGGTTAATGCCAAATTATTTTAAGCAAAAACAGTAAAAAGGGATAATCTCTTTTTAGATTTCGCCTTTGTTGAATAGTGCTGCCAGAAATCTTGCATTTTGTCTGAGCTGGCTTTATGTAATGGCTTCTCAGTGGTATTATCGTGGTGGCTGGGAAGCAGATGTGACCAAGTGCAAGTGATGTTTGTGTTTAGTTCCGCTCTACATATCCAAGGGCTTCAGAGGTGGATAACTTCTGACCTGCAAGGTCCACATCCCCTCTGCCCCCCAGGTTAGAGATCTGCATGGAACTGTTTTCTGCTCAATCTCCACAGGGGCAGGTGCTGCAAGTTCTGGCAGTGTTTTTTTCAGATGCAGGATGGATGTTCTGCAGCTGGCATTTTCCCTGTGGAGAGATTAGTTATGAGCATTGCTTCACGTGAATCCCCTTTAGGGCAGGCAAACCCTACACAGGATACTGTGTTGTAGGATGAGCCATAAAAACAGGAGGGTTTTTCTATGGGCAGAGAAGAACTGAGAGTCTCACAAATAAAGATGTTCTGCCTCTGAGCTTGTCAGGCCTTTGAGCTGAGTAAGTGCTGTTCTGCATTAAGCAGAGCAGATGCTGCTGGGCGAGGACACGCTTCCCTCAGCCATGAGGAAGGTGAACTCGTGTTTGTCTTGGTGATTGAACAAATTCAGGTTCTGTGGCCTCGTCCTGCCTCCCCAAGACGCCACCGTTACCCGCGCTGAATTATTCATGCTCTGTTTTCTGGGAATGCCGAGTTTGTAGGTGAAATCCGTAAACAGCAGAGAGAGCATGTTGGTGAAGGTGGGATCTGCCTCACGCTCTGTCTCGCCGGGGTGGCTGAGTGTAGCAGTAGGAGCTGTATTTGGTAGGTGTAGCTGTGAATTCCCATAAACACTCTGCCGTATTGTGGTTGTTCGTGGCAGTACGAGCTCGTTGAGAATACAAAGCACTTCAAAGGGAGGTTTCAAGGGATGTTTCTTCGTTTAGAATAAAATGCAAATACTATGTGACCTTAAAACGGGGGAAACGTCATCCATGGAGTAGAAAAGGGGAAGTGCTCCCGTGCATAGTAAAATCAGGAACAACTCTACAACTGCTTCCTATTCCAAATAGGGCACCAACAAAGCGGTAATAACTTACAGGCTTGAAACTGCCAAGGAGTTTGACCTGCTTACACTAAATTCGTGCTCTGGGTTGTTTTCTAGAGGAGTCCCTCTCCTTTCTCTAATGGAGATTAACCCTCGAAGGGCTAAAGTTTGCTCTGTTTCATTTCTACACGTGTTTGTGCATATGTGGGACCCTGAGAGACAGCAGTGTTAGTGCTCATACCGAGCAGGGATATTCCTGCTCTCAGGAGGTGATTCCTCACTCAGAGGTGAAAAGCACGCTCAGGATAACATGTATCTGTCTCTTTATTAGGCTTTTAAGAGTTGTTTTCCTTTGTTTCCCCCCTCCCCCCCAGGCAGAATGGAATTCAGGAAGATGGGATTACCCTGTGATAAAGCTGACCCATTGTGCTGCCTTTCAGCATTTTCTTTATCTGGTTTCCAGGGAAGGAACTCTCTCTCTTTCCCATAAGGCTGTCCCTATCCTTTTGATGGGTTTATACAGGATTTCCTGCTGAGTCAATAGCGGAGGAGTGCAGGGAGATAGCAGTCGGGATTCGCAGGGAGCCTGTGCTCAGCCGGAGGAGGTTCAGCCCGGCGGAGGCAGAGCAGCGCTGCCTTTTGACTTATGTAAGTGGCGACTTTTTGCTGTATAATTAATAATTGTAATAAAAGCACATTTGCATCCCATTGCACCAATACCTTCTCTGTGGCAAGATTTAGAGATAACGCAAGGTTCAGACCCACTAACCAGTGGGTGGGTTTCAGCCCGACCGCGACTTTAGGGATCCTCAGACCTGATTTTTTTTCCCTACAGATGCATGCTCACAGTAGGACCCCCGAGCGCTGCGGGAACGGCTCCGTGCCGGGGGGATGCCCTTTCCCTATAACCGCTGAGTCCATCCCCCGTTCCGCGAGAGCCCCAGACCCCCCGAACGGCTCCCCCGGGGGCGCAGGGGGCGAGCGTGGCCCCGGTTCCCCGGGAGGGGCGGGGGGCGCCGGGCCCGGAGGGGCGGGGGCGGGCGGGGGTCGTGTCTCCAGGCCCCGCCCCCGCCTCTGAGGGGGCGTGGCCATCCCGGCCGCGGGCCAATGAGCGGGCGGTCACGTGCGGGGGCGTGGCGGCGCTGCCACCCTGTTTCCTGCGGGTCACGTGGCCGGTGCCCGGCGTTGCCGTGGCAGCGGCAGAGGCGGCTGCGGCTCCTGCTCCCGATCCCGCTCCCGCTCCCGGTCTCTCTCCCGGGGCTCCTGGCACAGCTCCCGGACGGCAGCGCGGTGAGACACGGCCCGTCCCTGCCGCCCCTCAGGCCGCATCCCGCCCGCAGGGGGCTCATCCCCAGCGGGGCCCGCGCTCTGGCGCAGCGGGCGGCATCCCTTCAGGCGTGTTTGGGCTGTGGGGGGCTCGTCCTGCAGAGGTGGGAGTATCTTCTGCCCGCGGGGCTGCGGGAGGAGGGGGTCTCGTCCTGCCCGGGGTGCTGTGGGGGGAGTTGGATTCATCCTGCCTGAACAGGGATTCCCCTGCCCGGGGCGGTGTGTGGGAGACGCGACTCGTCCTGCCCGGCCAGGGGGCATCCCGTGCCGGGATGGTGGTGGTGGGATTCGCACCTCCTCCTGCCTAGCTGGGGGCACTCCCACTGCACCTGGATGGGGTGAATGGGAAGGGTCCGCTGTGCGCAGAGAAGGGGGTCCCGTCCTATCCGGCAGTGCTTTGGAAGTGCAATGGGAAGCAGAAGGCAGGCCAGCTGCCGTAGGATATGTTTGGACAGGGATCCTCTCGCTGGAGTGCTGTAGGGGAGACACCTCCAGCATACGGTGCGGGGAAGCCCCTGGCCCAGGGTGCTTTTGGAAGAGGGGATCGAGGGGCTGGGTCCCATCCTGCCTGAGGAGTTGCGGAGGATCCTTAGGATGCTGGATCGGGATGCAGTGGTAGGAGGTTGCATCCTGCCTAGGAAAGATCTTCTGTCCAGGTTGCCTTTGGAGGGGAAGGTCCTAGCTGAGGTGGGGGGGGGTGTCTCATCCTGGCTTGAGGGATCCCCTATCTGAGGCTGCTGTTGGGGGGGAGATCCTCGCTGTGTGGGATTACCTCCTGCCCAGGGTGTGCTAAGGGTGGCCGGGAATGAGGAGGAGAAATCCCCTGCTCAAGCAGTGCCCCGTGAGGAGGATCCCGGCTGTGGTGGTGGGACCAGGGGCTCACATCCTGCCTGGGAGGTGATCCCCTGCTGCCACAAGGGTGGTCACAGCTATGGGGTGCTCACACCCAGCCTGGGTGCTCTGACACCCTAGGGGTGCTGCCTGGGGGAGTCCCAAGCCAGAAGAGAACAGAGGAAGGGGTTTCCCACGGCAAAGAGGGCGTGGAGTAGCAGGGCTTGGGATTTGACTTAGCCACGGCCTGCCGGGCCTTGAACAATGTTAGACAGGGAAGGAAGGGACTGGCACAAACGCACGGACCAGTCTGGGGGTGTGGGGCAGAAACCTGGGGCTGGCATCCCAAAACCAGGCAGAGGAGCTGCCGGTGCTGCAGAGACAGCGCTCTGTGGGCGACTGAGCACGGCAGTGGTGGGAGGGGGACCCGCACAGATCGGCCCTGGTGGTGTTGGCTTCACTCCCAGCTGTGGAGAAATCCCCACATGTGCACTGAGATGTGAGGAGGTAATAGCTTTCCCTTTTCCGAAGGACAGCACTTGGCAGGTTAAGAAAGTCAACATAAGGGAGCAATCACAGAGAGCTTTCTGTCCTACCAGAGCGAGATGAAGTGGGGTCAGATGCGTCGGTGGTGCAGTGGAAGTGAGTGAAGACACAGCTGGGATGGACTCTGCCAGGGCTGCCTGAGAACGCCTGAGGAGAATTCCTCATTCCCCATCCAGAACTCAACAGCCCTGTGCAGTCAAACCCTGTAGGATAGTTATTTCTGTAAGAAAAATTGTCCTAAACCTTTAACTTTGCAAGGCAGGAGGGTGAAATCTCCAGAATAAGCCTTCCTGATGCAGATGACAGGCTGAAAAGTACTTCCAGAGTAAAACTGCGCCAGCTACAGCACATGTAAAATGTTTCTTTGGTCTTGTGTTTCAGCCCTTGGAGCCCTCCACCCAGTCCCTCCATGTCCATAGCCAGCAAGGTGAGTTCGGCTTCCTGGCACTGCTTGTTTGGGTTACATTTGTGTTTATGGATTTTATTCTGAAGTTGTTTACTTATTTGAGAACATCTCTTGAGCTGCTGCAGAGTGAAAATTCAGCCTTGTGGTATTTTTAGCTTATTTTTCTAAGGAAAGAAGCAGATGCGATTGGGTTCTCTTGCCCTCTCTCTGTAACCTCTGAATTCATTTGTCTTTTTAATGGAATTTGTCCCAGAGGTCAAAGTTTCCTGCATAGAAAGTTCGTAAGTATTTTGTGAAAATAAATGGCAGAGGCCATTACTGTCCCAGCTGGGGACAAAGTGAGTGAATTCACTCCATGCTATACATTGCAGGATCCACACAGGATGTTGTCACAGGAAACAGCTTCATAATTTTGCTGCTAAAAATCTGTTTCTTCCTCCAGTCCTCCCAGGAGGCTTTTTTATTCTGTAAAATAGGTGATTCTTGTCTTTTCTGGAAACACAGATCAAGCAGGAAGGTTTGACCCCGTTATTCACTCACTTCTTGTTTTTATTATGGTGCGAAAGTTCTATTATTGCCTTTCTTTATGTTTGTTTGGTTTTGGGGCTCCTTTTGTTACTTTTAAATATTTTGAAAACTCCTGAGCAGGTCAGGAACCTCCCTGGAGTGTTCCAGGGACTGTAATAATGGCCTTGTCAAAACCTGCCCAGGAATCATCTTGTGCTGCCATCCTTGTTATGTCTGAGGGAGCTGGAACCTGAAAGCCCCCCGTGTTCAGGAGGGACAATCTTGGACCTGCAGTGTTTATTTGCTAATCTTTGTTATTGTGCCTGAAACAGCTTCCTTCCCTTTTAGTAACAGCATTCAGGGTTGTGGGCTGTGTATGTCCTTTTGATCTTTGCCACTTCTCCAAGTCTCCCAGCGGTCATGGCTTTATTAGCTGTCCCCATGTGGCCCCTGTACATGGGGAGCTGGGGGGATGCAGGCAGGGCTGAAAGGTGTCTGTGACCTTGAGAGGTGGTGCTGGGACTAATTAGTGCCACATACCAGGTGTGATTCTGGGCAGCATCTCCTCCTGGGAGCTGGTGAGTGTTTTATAGTCAGAAGGTGCTGCTCTGGTGTCTCTGTCTGCCGCCACCACAGTGCTCAGTGGCGGAGTTGTCAGTGAGGGGATTAAACAAAGAATCATGGTTTCCATTCTTTGGAAGGCTGAGTTAGTTTCAGATGTCTGTCAGAGTGGGAAATTTTTACACAAAACATTCCATGGATGTTGTTCTGTGTCTGGGCCTCACCAGAGCCATTCGGCAGCAGCCTGGGGATGTGGTGGTGTAAGGCGTCCACCACGTGGAATATTCTTGCTGCTTTTATACATCTCTCAGTGTAATCCCTTGAATCCAAAGATGATGGAATTTCCTGGAAGCAGCTCGCTTTTCCCCTTGGAATTGCCTTTTCCTTTCCCTCTGCTCAGAGCCACTGGTGGAAGTAAGGGACAGTTTCTCGGTCAGATGTGGCTGATAAATGGAGTGTGAGCAGCTCAGGAAATTTAACTTCCCATTGCAAAAGCTTGGGAAGTTTATTTGTTAGCCCTACACAGCATTCAGCTCTGTTCTTATTGGGGGAGTTTGGGGGAGAATTGTGCCCATCTAAACTGAGCTGTGATGAGCAATGGTTTAACTGAGAAAAACTGGTGTGCTGGTTTGAAAGTCAACTAGCGGGAGAAATTAACCCCGCTAATATTAAGGCGCAAATACCTTGAGACAGACTTCAGGTCGGAGTTACAATTTAATAGGAAGATTACAATAGATGCAATGATACAGAAAAACTGGTTTAAACCGACAAGTAAGAGTACAACGTCGCCCGTGTTGGTCAGGGTGGTGGTTGCAGTCCGGTTGAGCAGCGATCCTGTGGATGGTCTGGCCCTCCTGTGGAAGTTCAGGTCCTCCTCTGGATGTCCAGTGGTGGTGGTGTTCAAGTCCCCAAATACATACACACAGATTCGGGCAGGAAGGCTCAGTACCTCCCCCAGGGCGGGAATTTCACAATGGAATGATGTGATCCTGTGAGTCACAGGATATTTTGGGGAGGCCTTTATGGCCTATGTCGTTACAGCTGCCATTGGTGCCGTTGAGCCATTATGGCCCATTGGCAGGGATGGCCCCCTTCGGCTGGGTGTGGTTATCATGGCTGAGTTAATCAATTTGTGAAGACAAAGAAACACCGCCCTGCCATGCAGGGTTTGACTCCTTCCCTTATCTAACACTCAGCTTGCAGCCTGGGGGGTCGGGCGTGCACCGTGCAGCTTCTGCAAACGACCATTAACGGCTCTTCAGGAGTAATGTAGATGGGAATAGAATACACAGTTTGGTTACACCCCACGTTGTAACCCGGGAGGAATGGTTTCCAAAGGAGCAAAAAGCGACTCCCTGAACTGGTGTTACTTTGGTACTCAAAAGAGATGCATTTGGAGCCAGCCCATGATGCTCTGGGAAATGAGCTGTCAGCTCAGAACAAAGATAAGATGGGGGCCAGGTGCATTTATGTAAAACAATTTTTTATTAGCGAGAAGGAGTTAAAGGGCAAAGTTGAGGTGCCTGCTCTGAAATGAAAATCCAGATGCTGTGCAGCCTTCCTGAATTGCTGCTGGAGTATTTCCCGGGTGTACCTTTGTAATCTTTCCTAGTTCTCGTGGTCATTTTTGGCAATTATGGATGGTTATTTCTCAGTTCTGTCTTTGTTATCTGTTCCGTCATTTTCCACTGACCAAGGGCAATTTTGTTCAACTGTAGCTTTTCCAGTAGTTGATGCTCATCCTGTCCACCACCCCCTCTTGAACAAGACTTTTTTTTCCCTCAGCATTTCTCTCATCATGAGTTCTGAATTAAACGTTCCGGTGGATCCGTCCACCCCTGCTTGCTGCTCTGAGCCTGGCACAAAGGGCATGGATTATCGGGACTGGGTCCGGCGCAGCTACCTGGAATTGGTCACATCCAACCACCACTCCGTTCAAGCCCTTTCCTGGAGAAAATTGTACCTGAGCCGAGCCAAACTGAAAGCCTCCAGCAGAACCTCTGCTCTGCTCTCTGGATTTGCAATGGTATGTGTGTTTTATAGCTTTTTGAATTGTGAAGGCTTTTGGGTTCCCTAAAATCAACTATTAAGCAGTGTTTTCCTCCCGGGAAGAAGCAGGCAGTTGTTTCCTGAAGAGACAGGAAGCATCCGCCTGGGGGCTTCTGTTTGGCTGCTGCTGCAAAGTTTGAGGCTGGCTGTCTCACTGCAGCAGGGATACATGAGCTGTCTAACAGCCAACCCACACACTCCCAAGTCAGCCCTTTAAAAATACTAATCCCCTACCTGCAAGTGATCCTAAGTGCTCCAGCAACATTGCTAAACAATCCAGGACCTCCTTTGGCCCCGAGGCTGTCCAGCGCTGGCTGCCTTCATGCGAGGCTGCTCTTGGGCGTGGAGCACTTTCAGGCCCCTGTGGTTGCTGTGGTCCTGAACGTTATTTTAATTTCTCTGTGTGTTTTCTCAGGTCACGGTGTCTAAAATAAGGTGGAGGTTGGGTCACAGTCTGCCAAAGTGAAGTTTGCATAGCGTGATCAGGGAGATCGTGTTATACCACTGAGGTGTGAGAAGAGGCTCTGAGCCTCAGACCTGGTGTCAGAGGGCTCTGCAGCCTACAGGGAGCCAAAGCTGGTATATTTTTGTCAGTGGTGCCTACTGGAAGTGATCCCTGGTGCTTGCTTTACACTGTGCAGCACTTGGGTGTTATTTGGAAATGATTTGCACAGGTCAGAACCGTGTCAGGAGTGAGCAAATAAACAAGAGTGACACAGTCGGTAGTCCAGTGCTCAGGCCTGTCGGAGCCATGTGTTAAAACACCACCATGTTGTGTCAGTGTGAGGCCCTTCATCTCCCCTCTGCTTTTGCTTACTGGGAGTGAGAATTGAAACCAGTTTGGGGGAGGTTTCCTGTTCAGGAAATGGGCAGGTCTGGTTGTTCCCGAGGTCTGTCAGAAGAGGGGCAGAGGGCAATGCCTGGGTGGCATGGGACATGATATGAAGATGTTTCATCCTGCAGCTCAGAAGCTGGGGGGGAAAGGCAGATCTCAGGAGCTTTCTAGATAGCCTTTCTTGTTTTATTTTAGCTTCTTCCACTGCTTTTTCCTCCCCCAACCTCCCAGATCATGAATCATCAACATTACATTACTGTAACATTACAACAGTCTGGGATGATGAAGTTGGTCACCCAAAGTGAAGCTGGAAAGCTGCAGGCAGGGGTTTCAGTGGGAACAGGCTGGAGAGGGGACAGGGTGCTCAGTTGCTTTGTCATTGCTCTCCCCTCACTGGCTGTGTGCAAAAGATGCTCTTACAAGCTTTTCACAAAGTCTGTGTTGGTTTGTAACCAAACTTGTGTGCTGCAGGGGCAGAAGGTCCCTCCCTCCTCTTTTTGAGAAAGCTGGCTGCTCTCCTGTAGACTTCTCTCACTCAGGAGTTTTGTTACTTTAAAAAGCCTCTCATGTGCATGCCCTGTGTGCCTCTGGTTACTGGAGTTCTGTTGTGACTGTTGTCTTTAACATGATTATTAAATTAACATTTTGTATTGCTGGGGACTGACCTATCAGCATGGTCACACAAGGTGTCCATGCTGGGATGTGCCGTCACTGGTGCCACTGGGACTCAGGGGCTTGCAGCCCACCCACGCTGCAGGGCTGAACCACATCTCTGAGAACAAAGCACGCTTTCTCAACTCTCACAGCAGAAAGTTGCTGAAAGTCTTTGGCAAACACACAAAATTAACCATTGGTTTTACATTCTCTTTGAACTGTTTAAAGCGCAGTTGAATATACACAGGTCTAAGTGGTGTTAATTATGCTCCCTGACCTAATAAGAAGTAGACCTGAAATCAGTAACTAAGAAAAACAATCTCTTGCAATGAAGAATTCTCTTTATTAGCAAGCTTTTTCCCCAGCTGATTGGAAAGCTGAGGTGTTTGTTCCTACTGGCTCATTTCTCCACTGGTAGTTTGGCATGCAGGTGTTTAGTACACGGATGTTTGCTCTCTAATAGGAGCACCTCTTTGGCTATCGATGAAAGAAGAGAAGTTATTTAGAGATAAATATGTGTAGACGTGGCACTTAGGGACATGGTTTAGTGGTGGACTTGGCAGTGCTGGTGTAGTGGTTGGATTCTGTGATCTTAAAGGTGTTTTCCAGTCTGAACCATTCTGTGATTCTATTAGTTTCCCCAAAGCCTCGAGTCCATTTAACTACGTAAACAAATGTCATCCAGGGCTTGGCTATTGCTTTATTTACTTCCCTGTCAGTGTGTTTGATGCGAGCTGGTTCCGTATTGGCTGAAATTATTGCGAGCTGATGGATATTTAATCAACAGGCGATGGCTCTGATCCAGCTCCTTCTGGACAGGCTGCAGAATAATGCGAACCTTCCTCGTTACCATCTCTGGTATTTCTGGCAGAGCACTGGGCAGGTCAGGAGGATGTGGGTCATTCCAGTGCCAGGTTTGCTTGGAGGTGGGCTCTAGGGCAGCTGTATCTGCCTCGAGGAGGCTACAAATAAAGGAAATTTAGAGGGAGCTTAGGAAACCTCCTTAATAATTTTCCTGATGGAAATAAGAGCTATTACTGCTAATCCATCTTCTCAATACTTGTCCAATTGCTACACAGGATATGTATTTGATTAAAAAAACCAAACCAAAACAAAAACCCCAACAGATCTACTGGAGTGATTGTTTTTACAGTCTGCCAAACCATCTGTGTGAATGTGTCATGGTTTATGTTAAGCCATTTGTCATCCTTTTGCCTGATATTATCTGTCCTGGTCTAAATTTCTGAAGATGAATTACATCTTTGTTGTGGACAGTCTGAGCTATACTGGTCTAAAACCCGCCATTATTGCATGTATTTAATTGCAGTTTAATTCTAAAATGTTGTGAGCACTTGATCCTGTAATTCTGGAGTTCAACTAGGTGATTCTCAAGCTTAAAATTAAGCCTGTGCTGAAGCAGTCCATGGCTTGTCAGAGAGCTCAGCCTTGCAAAGCTGCTTCTGGGAAGAGGTTAAAATAAAGGGGGCTATTACATGGAAGAGTATAATTGTATCAAACATGACATATTAATAGTTTTACAGGCTAGGCAGCATATTTAATGATTTTTAAATGGGTTATGTCAGCTTGTCCTCTTTCTCTTATCCCGGTCAGGGGATGACATGACAGCCTGTGCTGGGTAGAGCAATAAGAGTTCACTCACCTTTTCAGTACTTGTTTGGGTTAAATGAACTGTTTTTCTGCCTTGCTGCCCTATCTGGATTGTTGATGTTTTTCCCTGAAATACCTCTTACCGAGCCATCAGTCAGTGTTAAAAATTCATCACAATGCACAGCTGAAGCTCGCCCTGGGGAATAGGTTAGTCTGGGAGGAAACATCCAATTAGCTGAGAAGTGCTGCTCATGTGAAGGATAACAAGCAGAAATTGATATGTTGACATCAGCCAGGCTTTCAGCTTTAATATAAAGCTATAAATTGGACATGCAGGTACAATTCCCATTCAGCTGTGTCTCTGGCTATTACACCATCCCATAATGAACAATGTACCTGCAGGTTTTCCTGGCTGATGGGGCGTGACTGGCAACCACAGTGCTGTACAAATTCATTGTACAGTGAAGCAGAGAATAAGTCTGATCTCCTCCCTCTCAAATCAATATAGGGGGAGCTGCAAAGGGAACATACACAAGGCAACGTGAAATGTGTTCTAATTAATTGACCTTGCAATTGATAATGAAGCCAATCCTGTGTTAGGATTTTCTCTGCTATACAACAAGAACTACTGTAAACTGCAACCAGGAGCCTATAAAAACAAACAAAGGTAAAACCCCGACATGTTCATGATCAGAACAGAAGGCTGGGAATGCCCAAGAACTGTCACAGTATGTTTGGTGTCTCTAATATCTTAAATAGTTGATGTAGCTATAAAATCCACACTTGCAGAGATTGACCATTTTCCACACGTGTTTTATCTTGTTTGCTGGTAAATGTGTTCAGACTTGCCTGTGGTCTGATGGTTTTCAGAGCAAATGCAGGTAAGGCAGCAGTCATGCCAACTAGTTTCCATTCCCTTTAATCCTTTTTTGGGCTTCCAACAGGGACAACATGAGCATACCCCTAATCTTCCATCTGCCTAAATAATATTATTAACGAGTAATGCCAGAGCAAGTGGTGCAGGTGATTATACAGAGCCTGAAATGGCTGCTCATGGGAGTCTCATGTGAAGACTGGATAACATAATCATGAGTCAGTTCTGCAAAATCCTTCTGTGTCCCAGAATTGAGTGCAGATTTGAAACTTTGCCTTCTCATGATGTTCTTGAGAGGGGCTTCTTTCCAGCAAGCTGTGCTGGGCTGGAGCAGCAGGTCAGCTGGGATCACCAGAGGTTTTCCTTGCTGCCAAGAGAGTTAACTTCTCTGCAAACCATGAAGTGCAGCTGCAGATCTGAGCCATCTTCTAGAGAGGAATGTTTGATAGTCTTGCCCACTGCTTTTGTGGCTTCTCTTAGCAGAAGGATTGTGCAGTCCTTTCAGGGATGCCACCACGCAGAGGGTTTGCTTCACAGGTAGCTTAAGTAATCGTACAAATTCTTATGCTAAGCCAGTTAACAGGACTCCAGTTCTGATCTCAAAAGAGCCTCCTGCTCTCTTGCACATCTTCTGCTTCTCAAGCTTTATTTGATTAAAGTAAAAATAGCTTTAGAGACCTGCTGTATGATAGCTCTTCTTTTGGGAAGCAGACTCCTGAGTTGCTGAGCGCACCCATAAGCCGGTAGCTGTCCATTTCTGCTGAGCGTGTCACTAAGTTATTACCTCTCAAGGGAGAAATTTGAGGATATAAATAACTTAAAAGTTATTTATCTGTGCATATTTGTAATAAAAACAAATGTAAACTGTTCTGAGAATAGAAGGCAGTTATTTTAACTATGGGCTAACTTAAATTGTAAAGTAGCTTGTGTGTTTCCCATGCTGGGTGGTGAAACCTGGCTGGCCACTGGCCAGAGGAGCTGCTTGGTTTTGCTTTTCTTTGCATGCCTGAAGTTGAAAGTTCCTGTGCTGCAGCCGCAAGGAAGGAGTGGCAGGAGAGGGTGTGATGGTGGGTTGTAGTAGGCTGTCAGCTGCCTCCCAGCCCTACGTGGCATCTAATGAGCTCCTTCTGCTGTGTGCTGGGTTTGGGGCAGTCCTGTGGCTCGTGGTGGCAAGGAGAGACATGTTCTTTGAGAAAACCACGGCCTCAGAAGGGCCACAGCACAGGCAGTGCGTGCGTCTTCGTCGGTGATCCATCTAGGCTGCCGTTCCAAAAAGCTCTGGAGTGTGTACTTGACCTGAGGTGTTCTTCCTGAATCAAGATGCTTTCCTGGCTGAAAGCCTTGAAAAGAGGAAAGCCAGCAGGTGTTGACAAGCTCTTTGTTCCTTCTGCAGGTCGCCATGGTGGAGGTGCAGCTGGAGGTGCAGTACAAGTACCCCCAGATGCTGCTGATCGCCTTCAGCGCCTGCACGACGGTGCTCGTGGCCGTTCACCTCTTCGCCCTCCTCATCAGCACCTGCATCCTGCCCAACGTGGAGGCCGTGAGCAACATCCACAACCTGAACTCCATCAGTGAGTCCCCGCACGAGCGCATGCACCCCTACATCGAGCTGGCCTGGGGCTTCTCCACCGTCCTGGGAATCCTGCTTTTCCTTGCGGAGGTCGTGCTCCTGTGCTGGATAAAATTCCTGCCGGTGGGCTCCATCCTGAAAAACGAGACCACCAATGTGGAGAAGCCCAGCAGCCACGCGGGGTGGCAGTCGGCACTGGTGTCCACCATCATCATGGTCCCCGTGGGTCTGATTTTTGTCGTCTTCACCATTCACTTCTACCGCTCCTTGGTGCGGCACAAAACGGAGCGGCACAACCGGGAGATCGAGGAGCTCCACAAACTGAAAGTGCAGCTAGATGGGCATGACAGAGGCATGCAGGTGGTGTGACAGAGCCTGCACATAGCTCAGCCAAGGCTGAGAGCAAAATACCTGGTCTTCTGCTTGGTGAGAAGCACCAGGGATGGATTGTCTTGAGGCTTAAATCTGTAAATGCTACTTGTCTGCCATTTCTAGCTGTGGGTTCTTGTGCTGTTCCACATGCTGGGGGCTCTGCCCTGATTCTGGTCCCACACACTTGGTACTTGAGTTGACACTGCCGTGGTGTTCAAGATCAAAACTTTATCTACCTTAACACTGGTAGCCAAAAATCTGTATTTTTTACAAATGCAATATTCTGTTGCCAAAAGTGAAACTGCACTGGCTGTCCCAAAAGCCATTGTGTGTCTGTGTGTGTGTGTAGGACCTGTCTTACATGTCAGAACTCCCTGGCTGTCAGTGCAGCCACAATTAACTGGCAGCTCGTTCCTAGAGCAGAGCTGGTTAATGTGGGTACCTGCAGCTGACTCAAGGACATCCAGGAAAGCACAACTGAAACTGAGAATGTTGATCACTGTTGTTCCAAAGCAAGTATTCCATAAATACATAACCAGAAAGAAAACAGCCTTAGCTTTTATGTTCTTTTCTTGCTATTCTTTACTATATTTTTACAGCTTGGGATGTAGAATTTTGAATTGCAGGAGGCTGGGAAGTTCTCTCATACTTTCTTCAGCAGCATCTGTCACTTTAGATTGAGTAAGTGCCAAGATCATGTGTTTTTTCCCAATAAGAGGCAAGAGTGCCCAGGGAAGGCTTACAGGTGTTTTAGTTTTAACAAGGACATTCTTAAAACAGAACAGTGACAGGGAATTTAATGAGACAAGACTTTGAAGGACTAACAAAGCAAGTTTCAAGGAGGTAAAGGAGTGACAGCAAGTATTGTAGAAATTTGCCACTGTGTCTTCATTTGTGCATTGCTGCGATGCCTTTTGCCTGGTTTGCTGGAGACAAGCCCAGTCCTGTGTTATTTCATCATTTGGGGTTAGGGTTTTTATCTTCTTTTAATTGGCTGTAGTATTTTTCTGTCAGAAATGAATGCTTCCTTCTCCTTCCACCAAAGCAGACAAGTGCTCTGGTGGAACTTGGAGCTGTCCTGGCAAGCCTGATGGAGCTGGATCCGGCAGGAATGCTGTGTGCCATTAAAGAGCTATCCCTTTCCTTTGAGCTCATTTCTTTTTTCAGCAGCTGAGACAATGACACTTGCATGTCTGTGTTGCTTAGCAAGGGAAACTTGAAAATTCCATAGCATCCTTGTGGGTGAAAACTTCTGTGAAAAAAACCCGATTTTATGGTTTTTGGTAACTTTGTGGAGAGAAAAGAGTGTTTTGCAATCATCAGCTCTTTTAAAGGAAAGTCAGGCCTTCTGCCACACAGGGCTGCAAGAAGCATAAGCACATTTTCTTGGCCTTGATCCTGTGCTGGTTTCCTCCTCTGCACTCCAAAACTGCAGTTTCAGAGTCTTTGAGGCCTTATAGGTTTCTGAAATCATTAAGGATGTTTATAATGTTCTATTTAACCCTGGTCTCTTATTCCCCTGGGATTTGAGGACTCCAGTGGCAGTGTATTATATGTCAGCTTCCCAGAAGGGAGAGCACGCGCAAACCCCAGGGCAGCAGGGTGAGACTATCCCAATATTCCTCTCTGGCGAGGGCCTTGGGAAACCAGCTCTCATCTCTTGTTTACATGCGAATGTGAGCGTTGCTGAACAAGTTGCTTAGCACTGTGTCTGTGGCTTTCATCTGTTGTTCTTGCTGCAGTTGGCATGTACCATATTGGCTGATGTGCAGCAAAGAAAATAGTCTTTGTGTGCTAAATGACTAATCTGTACTCATGTGCATATGCAAAAAACAAGGAGTGTCCTCCAGGAAGTGGGGTGGTCATGAAATTCATACGAACTCCCCAGGACTCTGCCCTTTCTCCCTTCTCTTTCTACCATAATAAAAATTAAAAGGTTTATACAACAGAATCAGAGTTGAGTTTTCTGCCAAGTGCTACACGTGTCGGCTCCTCCACCAACAGAATTTCTGTTGTGAGGCCAGAGTCAGAGCAGATGGGATGAATCTCTCATCTGTACTTTGCATTCTCCTTTAACATCAGTAATAGTAGGACCAGTAATAGTAGGACCTCCTGAGGGGCTCAGGAGGCTGTCGAGGAAAGTATTGCACCATTTTTACAGTACCTTTTTAAAAGGTTTCCCTCTGTGCATACAGTGCGGCAAAAGCAATGCAGTTTGATTAGGAACAGCCAAATCGTTCATTTAATTTTTTCAAATGTAATAAACTTCAGCAAATGCAGAAATGCAGCAGAAACTGTGCTTTGATTTTGTAGAATAACTCGTTGAAGCTTTGGTGGGATTGGATTCAAGATCAGTCTCAAGGCAGCACATCTGTGACTGGAGTGGGATCATCTTACTCCAGGGAGGAGTCTGAGGTACAGTTTGGGATGGTGTCCCAAGGGCATATGCTCTTAAAACAGAATAATAACTTCCTTTCCTGTCTTTGCTTGCAGCTCTGTTTCTTGTGTCTCTCTGGGCACTGAGTTCTCCCTTCCCTGAGAAGCCCAGGAGGGTATTTTTGCTCTTTGATTCTCAAGGTTACCCATCACCTTCATGCTGTAACTCCTTTCCCAATAACAGCACTTGCTTTTCTTGCTCCTGCCTCTCTTCCTGCAACTTGTTTACATTTTCACCACTGTTGGGTCCAGACTTGTGGTGCAGAAGGGTTACTTGTGGTACCAGCCACGGGAGTTCATCCATAAAGGAAGGAGCAGGGATGTTGTAGTTGTCCAGCTGGGTGTTTCTGTGCTGCAGCACCAGAAAATCCTCCTTGCTCCTGCTGCTGCCCCTGTGGCTGTCAGCAGGATTCCCATCAGTCAAGCCAGCCTTTCCACACTGTCACTGCTGTCCCAGCAGGGCTGGCAGCTCTCTGTGTCATGTCTGGGTTTGTCTGCCCGTGCCTGGCCATGTCTGTCCTGTGCTGTCACCTCTCTGTCGTTCCTGGGCTGTCTGTCGTTCTTGGAGTGTCCCTGGTTTTGTGTGGCTGCAATCCTGCAATGCCTGCAAGGAGATGCTTCTCCCAAGGGTTCCACCCTCAGCTGGGGATGTGTGTTGAGGATCTCCCCTGGCGTGTGTTGGCTTTCTGTGCCAGCTTTGGGCCCTGGGCTGCTGCAGTCTGGGGTGGCTGCTGCCCTAATTCTCAGCCCCTTTGGGCTGTGGCTCTCTGGGCCGGTTATTGCCTTGTTTGAGCTATTTCTCCAATTTTTGCACTGGAGCTTAGCATGGGGACAGCCATGATTTTGCTTTAGAGTCTTGAGTTTCCTCCAGATTTTTTTCTATTTTTTGGACAGTTTTTGTCCAGCAGAAAAATGACTGGGACCCTGCATGCCCACCCTGAAGCAGGGAAGGAGTTCTCATGGGCAGGGGAACAGCACTTCTTTGTATCATTCCTGGGCACCAGCCTTGGTTTGGGGCAATTCCTCTCTCCCTTTCCCTCTTAGCAGGAATAAAGAAGGGGCACGACCGTGAGCTGGAAGAGCAGGATCAGGTTCTCCCTTTGCCGTGTTTAGTGGCAGCTCTCACTCTGATCTCCCTATTTTTAACATCGCCCCGGGGGAGGCCTGGCTCCCTGTATCAGTAGAGAGGAGGCTCTCGGGGAGATTTTACAACCGTGAGAGATGGAATAATGTTGGATTTGGCCATGTGACATGAAAGCGATACAGTGCGAGAGCCCCGGGCGGAGGGAGGGCTGCTGCAAGCGCTCAGATACGTGCAAGTGTTTATGGAGAGCACCGGGGTGGGTGCAGCTGCAGAGCGAACATCCTTCCACATCCTTCCACATCCTTCCGGTCCCTGGCTCTGGGACGTGGGGACGGGCAATCCCAGTTTGCCTCGAGGGTACCTGTGCTGGGCTCGGAGGTGGAGGTGCTCCTTCTGCCTTTCCGAGGGATTTCACAGTGTGCTTTCTCTTCTTTTCCTGCCTTCAAACAAACAAACAAAAGGCCTTGGAGTTTCTCTGCTGCTGTAGATTCCTTATCTTTTAAATCTCATTGCATCAACTTCTAAGACAGCTTCCTCAACACCCCCTCAAGCTGCAGTCTCACATTCAGGGGAGGTATTTTCAGATTAACTCACTGGCTCTCTCCTCTACAGCCATCTCAAAGCAGTTTCAGGAATTAAAATTGACTGGCTGGATTTGGAGAGTATTTCCCTGAATCCCTGTGTGTCCAGCTGGGAGCTTGCTTTCTGCCCAGAGGGTGTGACAGCCATGAGTGCTAAGAGAAAAAAAAAATCTGTATTTTAGCTTTACCTATTCTTGTTTTACCTCTGCATGAACAATATTTAATGTAGAACAACAAATGTATCTCAGTTATTGTCCAGCTGTGTGAGACAAACTGGATAAACTTGCTCAGTTTTATGCTTCTTGGTGATTTCAGACTGATTTTTTGAAAGGCAGCTCAAGTCCTCCAGCATCCTCTATGGGTTAACTTGGGTTCTGCCTTTTTGAAAAAAATCTTAGTCAGATATTATCATTCTCCTTTCGCAATGCACAAGGAGATAACAATTAGATGCACTTCCTTTTAATGAGGGTCTGGGTCTTGGCACATGTTTTACAAGGAGGTTAAGGTCACAAACAGCTGTGACAGGAACTCCTATAACAGGAAGACCATTAAAGTTTGTCTTCTGTTAATAATACCAACTTAGTTTTAAGAGCTCATTAATTAAGATTAAAACATCTTTATACTTTTCTCAGATTTCTATGATACTTGACAGTTAAATTGTTAATGTTTTGTAACACTGCAAAACAGAATCTTCTGGCACTTTTTTCTGGCTTTTTGGGAGAGAATGTACATGAAGTTTTAAGGAGTAATACTGAGCAGATGAGTGTGCAATTGCATTTTGATCTAAGGATGATGCCCAAGAGGCTGTTTGACAGGTGAAAAATGTCAAAAGACTGGCACAGCAATGCCTGTGTAGTGACCAGATTAAGTTTTGGACTTCCAAAACACCAAGAAAAAGCCCTCACTTTTTGGCTTAGTATTTAATTATTTGCATTTTTTCACATTTAAGATATCAGCTAGGAAGAGATAGAATCTTCTGGCAAGAGCAGCAGCTTCCTGCATAGTTCAATCGAGGCAGAAAAATTCAGCCAGCAAATGCAGAGCACAAAATGAAACAGCACTGTGTAAGTTATTGTGGCAATCTGATTCATCAAAATCCATCATCTGCTTTCACTGAGGAGAGAATGGAGCAGCAGGGATGCACACAGAAAGTGTTTTAGCAGCCTGAGAGCACAATATAAATGTAAAAGGGAGGATTGGAAATTAGGGCCAAACATTAATGGCAATACTTGACTGCTGCAGTGTGGTGAGCAGAGAGCAGGTCCATGGAGAGGCTTAGAACTGAAGGGTGAGGAGGATACAGGTGCAGTGTTTGCTCTCTCTGTGACAGCCTGTGCTGAGTTTCCTCCCTGTGTGTCTGTGCCAGGCTGGCAGCCTCCTCCTCCTGCTTGGACAAAGCCCCTCTGCTCCAACAGCAGCTCCAGGTGCTGTCCTGGGGACATCCCGACAGTGCCGAGCCCTATGGACACCAGGCTGCAGAAAAAGGTAAGGAGCTGCTGCTCTCAGAGCACTCCCTGCTTTTGGGAGTGGGCTGGACAATCACAGAATGGGTTGGGTTGGAAGGGACCTTAATGATCATCCAGTTCCAACACCCTGCCATGGGCAGGGACACCTTGCACTGTCCCAGGTTGCTCCAACCTGGCCTTGGACACTTCCAGGGATGGGGCAGCCACAGCTTCTCTGGGCACCTTGTGCCAGGGCCTCGTCACCCTCACAGGGAAGAATTTCTTCCAAATACCTAATCTACATCTACCCTCTTCCAGTTGCAGCCTATGAGGAATTTCCTGGGACAGAGCTCGCCGCGAGCAGGTGTGGCCTGCCTGTTGTGTGTCTGTGTTTGCAGTGAAGAGGTTCCATCAGAGGGGATGTGCTGTGACTGCTGGGACTGCTGCTGGAGCTCCTTGATGACGCTCACCAGCCCATCTGGATGGAGGTTTGGACTCCTGGACTTCCCATGGGAGCCCTGCTAGCAGGTCTCTGCTGGAATTAGCACTAAACTGAACCTGGCTCATTGCAGCCCAAAAAGGGCTCTGGTTGTTGGCTTAAACTGATAAAAAATATCCTGCCTGACCCATCTGATTCCCGGTAACTGTCCTGGGTGAAGAGCTTCCTCCCTGGCAGTGCCCAAAGCAGAGGGCAGTGCCTGTGGCAAGAGTGCTTTACTGTGCAGCAAATCCTGTGCACTGTGCCAAGGAAGTACTTCAGAGAGCACAGCAGTGCAGAGCACAACAGTGCAGGGACGCTGAGATCTGTCCCCTTTCCTTCCCAACTAAAGCCAGGCAGCACTGCCTGGTGGTGGCAAGGTGGTGTTTTACTGCTGCACATGTGACTGTGCTGAAGGGCTTTCATGGCACTGCCGTGTTTATTAAAGGATCACGCCTCTTCCACAGCACAACTTCATTTTCAAGAGCACAGAAGTTTATTCAGAGCAGACAGATGGCCTCAGATCAGCTTCTGCTGCAAATGACTGCTTGAATCTTAGGTAGGAGGCATGATTCAAACCTGACTGCTGGAGGTGCCAGGAAAATAAATGATAGCTGCCAGGGTTGCAGTCTGTTGCCCAGCTAATTCCCAAAATCAGTCTCTTGCTACTGAGAGCTGACAGCGGGGTTCAGAGATGACAAATGATCAGAAAATAACACAGTCTGTGCAGGCCTTTGGTCTGATCTCTGTCCAAGCCTGAAGAGTCAGCATTGGCCCTCTGCAAATGCTGCTCTTTGGTCCCAGAAGATACAGGTCACACATGGAATTTATGATTAATCCTCATTGTTAGAGCATGACTCTTCAGCAAAGATAATTACTTTAATTAGTTCTCAGTGTGTTGTACTGTCTGTGGAGAGATACTTGCTTACCTTCCTCCCCTGAGACGTGGTCTCTAAAGGACCTATCTGAGGTGGGTGAGGAGATAGTTGAACCCCCAGGGCTTGGTGCAACATTCAAACCAGTGTGACAGTATCAAGTATGGGTCTGGAACGCTTAAAATCTGTGTCAGCGCTTGGGCTGGAACTGTGTCAAGGGCTGCTTGATACTCTGTTTAATGTTTCTAACTTTCTGGGTTTAATTTAAGTGTTTAGGAAATGACTGTTTGCTTTTTTGTTACTACACGGATAATGGATTCAACGTCTCATTTCTGACTTTGGCCTAAAAGCTGCCATTGCCCAGGAGGCTTCAAAGCTCATCCCTTTTACGTCTGTTAGTTAAATTTCCATTTTATTGAGTTTATCTCTGCACACACCTGGTTCCTTACGCCCACCTCAGAAATAAACCGAGTCATACAAATTCCATACCTCATTTTACACAACAAAACGCAACCTCTTGGTCACACGGGTGTCCCTTGAAAGGAAAGAGCAATTTGCAGCAGTTCTTTGCCCAGTTCCTCGTGCCTCCCCCCGGCGCTGAACTCCGCGGAGAGCTCCCTGAAGGTGAGGCAGACGCGGCGGCGCTCGATGTGCCTGCGGTGGATCCCGTGTTTCCACTTGTACCGCGCGTCCCCGTGCAGCACCACCAGCGACCTCTGGGGCAAGGGGATGGCCACACTCACCTCCTTACCCGGAACCAGCCTTGGGGACAAAAAGCACTTGGTTCCCTCTTCTCCTGAATTTCTGCATGCTGATGTCTGCGTGAAAGATCCAGGGGGACTTAATTCCTCTTTACTGGAAAGGGGAAATAATTGGATGGTGTCCTCTGAATCGCAGGACATGGAGAGCACAGTTTTTGACAGCAAGTTCAAGCTGACCAGGCGCTCCCCCCAGAGCCACCAGTCATCAAAGTGGGGGTCGATGGCAGAGCCTCTCTCTGGCCTGTAGTCCAGGTTACACTGTTCCACAGGTAAGAAACCACTGAGCACAGCACAGGCCTTCATCTGGGCCACAATCTTTCTGCTGAAACTTGGCAAACCGGTAAAGCTGCCAGCTTTCAGCCTTTGTTTCTTGAAGTTCACTTTGGGTCCATAGTCCTGTTGGAAAAGAAGAGGGAGGAAAAAGCTGGTGTAAAGGGAAAATCTAGGACAAATCTTTTTGGAGAGGCTGCTCCTGCAGAGTTCTGTTCTCATCTCTTCCAGTGACCTGGTTGCCAGGTTGCAAAAGGACTCAGTGAATCTACATTAATCTCTCGGGATTTATAAAGTAAAACCAAATCTAAACACCCACTTCTTTCCCTTGAAGACTGTGTAAACTTTAATGCTTGAACACACCCCATCAAATACAACTATATATTTTTGCAAGAAGTTGATTTTAACTGCAGGTAATTCTTGCCATTGATTTCAGGAAGAGCTTTCAAAGGAAAGCACTTCATGAAACATCTCAATATTTTGGGTTTTAACTGAAAACAACTTTCCTTCTCCAGAGGGATCTAAGATCAGATGTGCTTCTAAAGTCCAACCTGTTTCTTTCGGCCAGACTGTGATGGTTTCCAGTCATCTCGATCCATCAGTTCCACTATCTCACACTCTTCATCTTCACTAATGAACTCCTCCACTAGGAACACCCCTGGAAAGGGAAATGCCCAGCCAGCAAATTCCGAGTGCTCATTTCCTTTAGCTAGGCCTGTTGCTGGACAGTAAGTGAAATTATCTTCTCCCTATGGAAATATCAACGGAAAAGAAGAAAAGCAATAAGATATTTCCATTATTTTCCCCTGCAACCTTGGTATTGCAGCATGAAAACTGTACAGGATTCTTGCAGACAAGAGAAATTTCGCAGCTGCTTTTGGGGAGCAACGATTCCCTGCTCTTTTTTTACAGCTGCAGCAAGACTGGGCTGCTTGCTTGAAGCTACTTTTCTTTCCTAGTGATGTCTTTATCCTGGGAAGGCAGGCAAGAACCGATGATCCTCAGGGCCACAGATACAAGTAGAATAATGGTGGGTATTGCTGTAGAGATATGGTTTGTCATAGCAATAAATGTTGAATGAGGAAAGTTGATAAAAATCGCACAGGCCACAAGGCTAAGCTGTAACAAATGAATGTGACTGTAACACGTGAGGCTCAGGTGAGCTCCGGCTCGGCTTCTGAGCGTTACTGAGGTGAACAATCCACGATCGTTCACCGCCGGGGGGGCTCTGCCTTGCCCCCGTCGTGTGGCCCTGCGGCCCCTGGGGCCCCGGCCCCGCTCCGGCCACGGGGGTCCCGCAGCCGCCCCGCCCCGAGGGGCCACGGCCGGCGCCCCCCGCCGCCCCCCGGCTCCTCCCGCCGCCCCGCCCCGCCGCCCGCCCCCTCCCCGGTACCTGCGGGGGCGGAGCGGCCGGCGCGGGCCCCTCGCAGAGCAGGCAGGAGCGGATCCCCTTGCATCCGCAGCCCGGCCCTCCGCCGCTGCCCGCCGCCTGCATCCCGCCGGCTGCGCCGAGGACACAGCCCCCCCCCGCCGCTCCTCCTCCCGCCCTTCCTTCCTCCCCGGCTCCTCTTCCTCCTCCCCGGCCGCTTCCAGGTGAGGGCAGCGGGGCTGGGCGCAGGCCGCGCGGCCGGGCGGCGGGAGTGGAGGGGGGGTGCGGGGGGACTCGCGCTCCCAGCAGCCCCCGCGGCGCGCCCGGGCCCCGCGCCGCTGTTCAGCGCAGCGGGGGACGCTGGGAGTTGTAGGCGCGGCGCACGCCCCGCGGGGGCGCCTCAGGCCGCGGCCGGCGCCGGCCGCCGGCGGTGCTCGGTGTCCGGAGACAGCGGTGACGGGCGAGGCCTCGGGCCGGGGCCGCACCTGCCCCGCCCGGCCCGGTCCGGCCCTGCCCACGGGCGGAGCCGTGGCCTGCGCCCGCAGCCGGCGATACCCCGCGGCCCGGAGGCCGCTTCGGCGTGGGCGGACAGCCCGGCATCCGTGGCCTTGTCATCCCCGGGGCACCGCGGGCCGCGGGCTGCGCCAGCCGTGCCCGGTGCAGGGCAGCTTCGAGCAAACACGTTCAGGTCAGGGGGATGCCTGGCTGTGGGGCTCCATCCCGAGAGCTGCGGTGGGGCAGGAGGGGGTCTGTTCCCACTGAAAGAACCCCTGCGTTCACCAGCCCCCGGGGTAACCGAGTGCTCCCTCTGCAGCATCACCCGTGGTGCTGTGGGGATGGGACATGCCGTGTCTGGCCTTGCCTGCAGCTCCCGACGTGTCACAGCTGTGTTTGGGGTAGTGTGTCAAAGAGAGGGCGATGGGAACATCCACAGTCACTGGTGACACATTTTTGTTATAGGCACAAGATCTTAGGGAGGTTTGCTTGGGTCAGCCTGACCCTGTGGTTTGGCTCGCAGCGAGAGCACTGTTGCTTGAAGGATCAAATCCCAAACAGCCCCTGTTTAAACTGGTTTTCAATTCAGCTCTTTGTGCTTGTATACAATATTTCGGTGTATACAATATTGTAGTGCCCCGTTGCTCACCACAAGTTGTTGCAGGCGCTGTAGATGTGTGGTGCTGCTGAAAGCAAACCCAAGGACAGCTCAGTGCCCCATGTGCTCCTCACGATGTGCTGGAGTGGCATTTAGGCAGCATTGATCTAACACAGAAAGACAGGAGCGAGCCCAGCCTTGGAGCTCCGTTCTCTTTTATTTCCCTCTTGGAATCTGTGTCAGGAAGAGTGGTAAGCCCTGAACCAGTAATTTCATGGAGCACTTTTGGCCCTGTCAGCATTGTTATTCCAAATATCAGTATATCCAAATATCAGAGAGAGTGTGTGTGTGTGTGTACTGAAACATCAGTTAATCACCAACAACACACAGAATGCTGTTGATGTTTTTTCCTTGGTGAGGACATTATGTTCTTGATTGGTGAGTGTTTAAATTTCCACTGATTAATTAAGTTTTCCAAAATTTTTGGCAATTTAGGAGTCGTCAGCCAAGAGTCTGTCCAGCTGGTCAGGCCGGTGAGCACAGTGTCACTTTCGTGGGAGGAAGACATTCACAGCAGGTGTATTGACTCTTACTGCTGCTGTTTGTTTGAAAGAGTGTTGGAATTCCTGGAGCAGAGCCCAGGAGAGGCACAAACAGGTACCTGTGATTCTGTCCTGGTCCTGAGTGCCATCACTCATGGACAGCTTTCGCCTGCAGCAAGTCTGTCACTCCAACAGCCACGGGATGTATCCCTGTTGTTTTGGAGATGGATTGGATCAGCGTGTTGGGAGCCTGTGCCCAATCTAATAATAGTCTCTGCCATATTCATTTCAACCAAGTAAGAAAGGTGACTTCCAACACAGCAGCAAAAACAGTAGATAACCTCATAACACTTTTTTTTCCGCCTTTGGAACAGTCGAAAGCATTTCCTCTTATTCCCATTTGTTTTACCAGGAAGGTAACCAGAAGACACCTTACAGCTGACTGATTAGTGATTCCAGCAGCAGGGTGAAGATTAAAAATGTCCAAAATCACTACAGAACTTCTTTTGGAAAGAGCAGTTCCAAGATCTACGAGGCTTCGAAAGATCGAGACACTGAAGTAAGTGCAGACAGGCCCATGGAAAATTCCAGATGACCTCAACCTGGGAAATCTCTTTTTTTCTGTGTGCCTTTCTTTCCCTAAGCATTTTTTACTTTAAAAAAGAGAGTTCCAAAGCACACAGCTGAGATGGCATTCCCAGTGCAGGATCAGTGAGCAGTGGTGGCACTGCATTCACTAGAGAGGTTATAGGCAGATGGCACCTTTTTTTTGCCATTTCTATTGTATATTTGCTGCCATTCTTTTTGTGAAACTGCTCAAGGCTGGATCCCGATTTCCTAAACCCAAGATATCATCCTTACCCCCAAAGCCCTTGCGTCTTCGCTAGCAATTGCTTAATGTGAATAAGAGAATCTTCCAGCATGGATTTCAGAGGGTTTAAGTATTTTTTGCATTATTTCCCTTCCATTTTCTTCTCCCTCCACTGTTTTCCATCCCCTCTAAATCGAGTTATCCTACCTCAAACATTGCAGAGGGAGAGAATAAACTCTGAAACACTTAAAAACCACTAAAACCAGTTTTGTCACTCAGATCCTGAGCAGAGGTCATCGCAAATATGTGTCTTTCCAAATGTTTAACACAGTGGAATTTCACTGTTCCAGAGCTGGCCAATCCAAGTGACTCAGCTGGCCAATTTCTGGCTGGTGCCTTTGTTGTTTTTGTTGCTGATGTCAGGGGGTTTGGGTTTCACATGTACTCTTTTAAGTTATTTCTTTCAGTTTGTCTTGTGCTAAAATAATTATTTTTAGAGTGAAACTTAAACATTTCTCTGAGGAGTATCAGCTGCAGTAATCTGGGTAATGCAGTGATGGGGAGATGTTTGAAGCTGTGGATTTTTGGAGTGTGGCCTTTTCCGTGCAGCTTTGTACTGTGATGTTGAAGGGTTGTATTTCAGAAAGTCCATTTGGGGAACACTGTTGAGTTTCTCCCCAAAATGACACCATAGACACAGCTCTGAAGCCAGCTGGATTCTCCTCAGCCTTTCTTACCAGCTCTGACTGGCTGCTTACACTTCTGAGATGGCAAGTGAAGGAGAAAGGATCTTGCTTTCTGGATTTATTTGCCTCATTTATTCACACTTCATTAATATTTAGAAGCCTATTTTTTTAACTAATCATTAGAGACAGATATTCTGTTTGTTAAAGGAACTCAAGGTTGTGCCCTCAAGAGATGTTGGCTGCCAGGACTGGAAGCTCCCTTTGGAGCTCACCTAAATGATCTAACTCAATATAAATGACCCTGCTTATAAAAGGCAATTTTCACTTTCTTGCAGAGAAGGGATGTTTCTTTTCCCCTCACCAATATTGCTCCACTTCCTCTTTCCAGGAAAGAGTTCTTCTGTTTTGGTGGCAGTCTTGGGATTTGGTTAGGTAGATTTCTACGTTTATCATTGGAAGTTTTTGCAGCAAAACTCGCTATAAAAGAAATTGAAAAATCACTTTTTTGGTCAAGTTGGTTCTATGAAAACAGCCAAATTGTTTGGGGACACGCACTGCACTTGGGCTGAACTGTGAAATAATGAATGAAGTACATTTTGTGGACAGGGTAGTAAGTGTCTTGAACTGCCCCAGCTTGTTTTGTTGAAACAACATTGCACAGGAACAAAGTACCAAACCTCTTAGAGGTGTAGTAATTTTTTCTATAAAATAAGAACTTTTTCTGGTGATTCACTGCTCCCAGACAGCTCATTTACCCCTAGGAGATTATCTGAATTGCAGGTTAATTTTACTTTGGTAGACCTGAGTCCCTGATGGTGTCAGCTCAGACACATCGGCTTCCCCGCAGTGTGCTCACAATCCAGAATGCTGCCACCAGAAAAAGCAGGTTTGGTCAGATGTACCCAGTGAGTTGTACTGGACTGAGGTGCCACCAGGTGAGACTTTGTATCCTGTGAAATCAGTGTTCTTCCAGTGAGCTGCAAATAGTTCATGGGTTCTTTTTTGTTTTCAGCCTGTCCAAGCTGCAGTTGAAGACTGGAGATTTAGACCCACGTTTGTTTTCCCGCCTGAGGCACCTGCAGAAACTCGATCTCTCTGATAATTTGCTGGACAAATTTCCCAACAGCCTAACCCTGCCCGATCTTCGTGTCCTGAACTGCAACAATAACAAGCTGGAAGATGTAACTGCTCTGAAACAGTTCCCTCTGCTCGAGGAGCTGACCTACGAGAACAATGTGTACTTGACAGTGAGTTACCCCGCTCCTTACACTAAACAGAGAGGCAAACAAACAGCAGTTGTGCAAAGTTCTTATATATTGTTCTTGGGCAGCAAGTGCTAGGGCATTGGAGAAAGCAGCCAGCCTTCGTGTGACATTTAACCACTTTGTGCCTCTGTTTCTCAGTCTGCAGAAGTGACTTGTCCAAAACCACTCAGATATTAAAATTTGTGTCTTGAGCTCCTGATTCTCTAGGCCAAAGTCCCATCTTAGGTGGCTTATCAGGCACAGTATCTTATGCTCATGCTTGTGTAAAATATTGTAATGACTGTGTAGAGATGTCCTTCTTATAGAAACATGGAATCACAGAATGGTTTGGTTTGGAAGGGACCTTAAAGCTCATCCAGTTCCACTCCCTGCCATGGGCAGGGACACCTTCCACTATCCCAGGTTGCTCAGATTCCCATCCAGTCTGGCTTGAAACGCTCCCAGGGATGGGACAGCCACAGCTTCTCTGAGCAACCTGTGCCAGTGCATCACCACCCTCACAGTAAAGAGTTTTTTCCTAATATCTAATGTTAGTTTTATTTCCTAATATCGGTGTTCATTTTACTGCCCTTTGTGCTCTGGAAGAGCAGCCTTCCTCCTCTGATGAGGGTTTAAACTTGGTGATTAATCTGGTTTAGGTTTTGACTTCTCCCAAGAGGATCTGCTGACTGTACAAGTTAAACATCCAAAACTGATTTTACTTGTGCTGTAAACTGGCATCAGCCACTCACCATCCCCACATACTTATTTGCTGTTGCACAATGGCAGTATATGTGTGGCTGTATGGTGAACTGTCTGACTTAAAATGCATCTGACCCAAAGAATTCCTGCTGGAATTCCTTGACTGGAGGCAGGACAGGCCTTCTCCTGTGTTAGAGTTAAGGGATATGAACAGAGCTCCCGGTCTTGCACTCAGGCCCAGCAGATGCGCAGTTACACAACCCCCACCTTGTGTTGGATGCTAGCACTGCCTGAGGGCTGGGCAGCTCTGCAGTTTAAGATCCCAGCTCGTAGGAGAACATTAATTCACACCTAAAAGGTGAAATTCAAGTTCAAAATCCTGAGGAGGTTTTATGAAACGGCTTTTCCTTACTAAATATATAATTCTCATATAGGCTGTATGTTAATCAAGGACTAAAGGTAAAGCAAGTACCATGTGTACAACTTTTACCACTCCCATGTTTTCTCTTTCTAGCTCAATGATGACTATAAAGTAATGTTTCTTTTGCAAAATCTTCGGTTGCTCAATGGCAAGGACATAACCAAACTGGCCAACCATGTGAGGCGTGTCAACAGCCGCAAGCTCACCAGCAAGGTAAGATGTGGGATATTTCCTTAACCTCCAAACACCTGAGAAATAACTAAATCCTGTGCTCAGTGTAGTGACAGAGCTGCAGACAAGCTTCAAGTGGTTTGCATTACCTGTGGTATGATCTGAGCCCAGCCTGCAGAATGAGCCACTCAGGAAATGTCTTACTGCTGCTTTCTCTGGTCACTGCTGGCATCTGCTCTACCTGTTCTCTGCAGCCAATTTGCCTTTGGTTTAGGTGACAGGAGCAGGGCCAACCAGGTCTGTTGTCTGATCCTGTAGTTTTTCAGGTCACTCTGATCATCATCCAGGAACGGGAGAAGCCTGGTGCTGCCAGAACAGCTGCAAACACCTCCCCATCTAATTTAAGTTACTGTCAAGCCCCCAGGAATGGGGAGCACAAAACCAAGCTCAGGATAATCTTGCTTTTTCCAGCATATACCAGGAATAAGGATTTGTTCTTTCTTCTTCAGCTGTGAATGTTTAGAACTGTACTTTCACTCATTTGTCTACACAGTTTATCTCCTGACAGATTGTCCCCACAAGGCATTGTTGTGATCTTAAGCAAAATTATTGTTCAGTTATGAAAAAGGTTTGGTTGGGTGATTGTTTTTGTGTATTACTGCTCTTACCATTTGTATTCTAGTTACTTGATCTTCTTAATTCCTTCTATGTAGCAGGGGGAAAAAATCAAATACTGAAGACCGAGATGTCTTCTTGTGCTGAGTGTTGTATGTGTAATATTTGTGTATCTCAAAGGGTCTCTGTGAGGGCTGCTCAGCCTCTTATCCCAGACAACTGATCATGGTTATCTGTTTAATGAGACACTAAACTCTCCCCTGTGCTGTTCATTTTGTGGTGTCTGGGCCCTGATGCCTTTCCCTGATGTTATTGGTACCTGCCTGCTCAGTTCTTAGTCCTGTGCCTCAATGTAAAAATGTCTGTTGGGTCCAAATGCTGATGGATGTGTTACTGCCCACCAGAAAGTCCGATGGGAAACTGTGCTGACAGGTGAGCATCCACATGGTTGTGCCTGTAGTTCAGCAGCCTTTTGGAGCCCAGGTGTCTCTAAATGGGTCCATGCTGACAAGTGCCTGCTTAGCCACACTCACTCCAGCCTGGTTCAGAGGAACTGACTTTCTTGTTAGCTGAAGTGGTGATTGGAACATGAATTAATAAATTGAAGTGGTGCCATCACGTAGGATGCAGCACTCAGGTTTGGCCACTTCTTCAATGCTTTCACAAGTTCTCATGTGCTTTTCTGTTGGATAAACTCAGTCTTTCTGCCTAGGTTACTGCTCACTGGGAAAAATTCTTCCGTGACCAACTCCCTGAGAAATACACAGCAGAGCAGGTGAAGTCCATCAAGAAAAAGTTCCTGAAGTCAGTACAGACCAATGTGGTGTATGGACCCAGCTCACTCAGCGAGTTCACCCGCTGGCGGGTAGGTCACAAACCACTCACTCTCCTGTTCTTCAGGCAAGGACCCTGCTCCTGGTTCTGCATGGATTGGATTAAAGCACTCCACGGATTTGGGTGCTCTTGCAGACAAGTGATATCACTTTTTCTCTTTCTTCACTGCTTTGTTAAGCAGTTACAGAAGCACCAGTGCACCAAGTTGAAATGGCTGTCATTAAACATTGTTTTTTAATTCATAAACAATAATGATACTTGTACTAATTAACCAGACTGCAGTATCCTTAATACTTAATTATTTGCAAATTAGTTTAATGGCAACCTTTACTCTTGATGGAAGAGAAAAGATAATGACAGAAGCGTAGTTGCTCCCAGTGGGGAAAGACATCATTTAGTTTGTAACATTTGTTTTGTTTGTATGTGCATACACACAATTGAGTCTTCCATCTCTCCTTTGTCTTGTTTTATTGCTGTGCTGTTGTTTCCACAGCTGTGTGCTCTGGATGCCCATGACAAAGTGAAGTTCTTGGGCCATGTAATGTCAGCTGGGAACTCCTCCACCACTTGTGAAATTCACACAGAATAGTGGGAGCAGATAATAAAAACCCAGCAGAGCAGCTCTTTGTGCCATGACACATCAGAGCTTGACATGTTGTGGCTTTTTTGTCTTCTTTTTTTTCTTTTTTAACGTACTCATATATTTGCTTCTCAGGTGAAAATGATTGCAGAAGAGTTTCTGGCATACTCCCTAGGTCTGGAGTTAAACTCCGATACTGAACCGGAGGAAAAGATGGATGAGAATGAGGAAGAAAGCACAGAAAGCCCCAGGGAAGCTGCAGAGGATGTGGCTCAGGTAGGTGATTTTTCCAGTTACATTAGCAATGTTCTTTCTGTTTCCTGGGAATTCAGTAGCTCTTGTCAGTTCACATTTATGACCCTTTGCTAACCACAGGGGCAGTCTCGGGCTCTAGCCTGTATCCAACAGCTCAGGCTCCTTCTTTACAGCTAGATTGAAGCTTTCCCAGAAATGTGAAGGTCGAGCTGCTCTCTGAGAGGAGAGAGCTTCCATTCTCATAGGAGACCAAAAACATTCCATGAGTGCAGTCCTATTCACTCCACCTCTCCTCTAGGAAGGGATATTTTAATTAGAGAACTGGGCTGATGCCTGGCCAGACTCTGCTGGTGTTTGCCTGCCTGGAAACGGCTGCAGACTGAACCCCTGTGGTTCATGGGCCAGATTTGTTTTTCCACATCATATGTGAATTGCAAATAACTGAGACAGGGGAAGGGAGCTGAAAATGAGGCTGGCTGTGTGGTTTTCACTAGCTTCTGCCTCTAGGAACCCTGCAGCTCTGGGCTGTCTGATTCCTGGAACCCAGTCTGTAACCGTGGGAGGGTACTTGTATTTGAATAATTAATATCTGTGACTTACAAATTATCTGTACTTCTCGGGGAAGCTAAAAACCTTCTGCAGAACCTCACAACGTGACAACATGCCTTATAGGTCACAGTAACACCCAGCAAGAGGAAAAGAAATCATTCAAAATCAAGCCCTGGAAATAAGAGGTCCAAGTCCCAGGCAAGCACCGAGGAGGAGGCTGTAGTTAATCCCAGAAAATCCAGTCATGTGGAGGATGACCCAGCTCCTGACAAACCAAGAACGTCGAACCAACCGGTCAAGGAGGCAACCCCTGAGCCGGAAGCTGAAGGGACACAGAAGAATGGAGAGCAGTTCCCCAAGGGGCAAAGCAACAGAAGATCCAGCCAGATGACAGGGGAACAGAAAAGCCAGGAACAGGACAACGGCGTGGTTACCTTGACCCCAGTGAAGAATTCCAAGCGCAAGGTATGTCCATCAGCCCCCTTGGGATTGGCTTTGGGCCTCTTGGTTTAGTGGGAGGAGCTGCCTTCAGGTTTCTTCAGAGCTCTGCACAGCTTGGAGCTCATAATTGGCCAAATATATTGTGAGTTTTGGTTTGGTTTTTTTGTCATTGTTTTAAATCTCTCAGAGGCATCAAGGGAGAGAAGGGACCCCCCAGGAGACCCCAGTGAATCCTCTCTGGGGGATGAATGGACCAGCGCTCCGAGGTGGTGCACTGAAAGCCTGTGCTTAGAAATGGGACTGGCAAGCCTTGCTCTCAGCTTAAACCAGTGGCTGCATGGGGAAAGGTGTTTCCCCCTCAGCTCAGGCCAGTGGGGATCTAAAGGGTTTCTCACGTTTCTCTGCAGTAGGAAATGGGGTTCTCTGCTGGGGTCTGCTGGGCACATCTTTGCTAAACAGTTCCCTGCTGCTTTAGGAGTCTTGAGCGTTGTGGCACCTCAGTCTCTCCTATTCTCCATAGCACAGAAGGGCTGAAAAATACTTGAGTTTAACTCAGATTGCTGTGTTCAGTAGAGGGTTCTGTCAAGGCAATCACAGGCAAACCGTGTCAGGGGAATGAATTTTCTAAATGTGGATGGTTTATTGTAGGAGGATGTCAGTGCAGAGCCATTGCATTTTCTTCAGTGTCACAGTAAAGGCAACAGCCGCGAGGATTTTAAAACGCAGCTCTGGTCCTGTGTCTTCGAGCCAGTGCTAGACTCTGCAGCCAGGAAAGGTGAGCTCTTAAAGAGGTTTGCAGGATTCCCAGAACCACCTGGCTCTGGAATCCCAGCGGACTCCATGCCTTAGACCCCTGCTCCTTCAAGCCGTAGTCTCCGTTGTCAGGAAGAGACTTGCTTACATATTTCTCCATTGATTTTGAAAACAGGAGACTGGGAGAGCACCAGGCTGCAGTCTTCATGTGTTATCCCTGAACCTGGGAACTTCTCACCCATTATTTTCCTCTTTCAGATCCCATTGTGAGCTCCTCCAGAACTGTGGCAACCTGTGGAGGGGAATCTGTCTGTCTGATTGATTGTGAGACAGGGACAGTGCTGAAAAAGTATAAGGTGGCTACAGAGGTGGGTTGCAAGTGGGAAGGGTAAGCGTTGAATGGGAGTACCAAAACCTGTAGTAATTACATGCACGCATAGTATATATTACAAAGAGGTCTGAAAGTGTTAGTGTGGACAGATGTTAAGAAGATGAAGATAGATAATAAACATATCTTTCTCATCCTTTTAGCCTGGTTTGGGTTCATTTTTTTATTAGTTTAAGAGATCAGCCTGACAGTCCTCACCCAGGTGTGTCTGCCTGCTGAGCCTGCTTGACAGCACAGAGGAATAAACACCCTCTTTCTGTAGTCGTTCTTCTGAGAGCTGTTTTGAGTTTTGATGCTCCATCTTAAATAGTGGTGTCATTTCACCTGAGTAGCACTTGTGACAGTTGTCTTTTCTCTGAGGTGACAGCCACTCTGCTGGCTGTTCTCTGTCACCCCAGCCTTGTTTTCCTTCTGTCCCAGGAGTTCTTCAGTGTTGCATGGACAACCCTCACAATGGAAATCAGTGACAGCCGCAAGAAAGCTCACAACATCTTGGCAGCTGCAGGGAGGAGAGGGATTGTCAAACTGATCCACGTGGCAGCCGACTTCTGCTACGGAGAGATAAAGGCTCACAAAAAGCCCATTGCTACTGTCTGCTTCAGCCCAACCCAAGAGACCCACCTCTTCAGTAAGTCTGCTTCAAAATCCCTAGTTTTAGTTCAGATGTGGAAAAGTCAGGGCTTCCTTAACAAGGGGAGTTGTTGCCAGGGCAAGCAGGGACACAGGAACAAAAGGCACGGACTTTAGGGAGAGAGAATTGTTATTCTCGTGTGGCAACAGTCTCCAGCAGGAACAGCTTGTTTCAGCCAGAGCCTGGCTCTTTAGCTGAGATGCAGCAGCTCCTCTTTCTCCCTTGGTGGCTCTCAGGGTGGCTGTCACACACACATTAGCCACAAACAAGCCCAGGAATGGATCTGTTCCACAGGGATGAGTAAGAAGAATGGCAGAGCAGGCAGCTGGGAGCCAGGCAGTGGCAGGGCTCTCCTCCAGCACTGCAGCCTATTATGAGCTGTTTGGTTTCGTTTTATCCAACAATGTGCTTAATTGATTTTGATTTTTTTTTTTTTTTTAATGTGCGTTCTATGCCTCATCAGAGATTTCTATTCAGGTGCTGATGTCAAGGAGAGCTTTGCCACACACAGTAGGGCCCACAGAGGCTGTGGCTCATGGACTGGTAATGAACCATCATGTTACAAATTGCAACTGCATTGTCAGGCTGTACAGTGAGTTGGTACAGAGCCATTCAGGCCACACCTGCACCCCACAGCACATTGTTTCTCTTGCCTACAATTAGCCACATCCTGGAGTGGTTAGAGTGCTACATGAACCATTAAAAGTGGAATGTTTTTTAGAATAGGCAGTACTTTTCAAGAAGAAGCTCAGGAGTGCCAAAAGCAGAAGCAGAGGAAAGGATAAGGAGGTTGGTAGAAGGGATAAGGAGGTTGGTAGCACAGCCATATAATGGTGTGGACAGCAAGGCTTGTTATATTTCATAGAAAAATTTAGAGTAATAAAGGGAGAATCTTTGCATCCTTTCTGGGGAGAGGACACCAACAAACTCTGAATTTGAGGGCTGCCATCTAATGAGGTTCAGGTTACTCAGAGTAATCTCTTAGAACTGTTTCTGCTTTCAGTGTATCACTTTGGTGACGTGTTTCTCACCCTTTGTCAGTGCCTAACTTTCCCAATGGGAGCTGTTGTGGATGTGAACACAGTAAGCCATGGATATGTGGAATTAAGTGGTGTCTGCCTGAGAGTAGAGGTTGGAGCTCATGTTTTAGATTCCACTAGAAGCCCTGACCAGAAACGAGCTCAGAGGGCCACTAACTAATGATCTTGAGAAGCCACAACTCAGTAATGGACACCAGGAAACAAACTTTGTTTTATCTGCCCCTCTTAGAGCACAGGATAAGAACACAAAGTACTGACTGTGCATGGGTGACAATGTCTGGGAAGTGCTGGGCCAGGAGCCTCGGGGACTGCTGCTGTGCTTTAATGAGCTCTCTGGTGCCACAGCCTTAGAGGGTGACTATGACTCAGGCAGAATTGCCAGCTAGCACGAGAAGAGCCAGATGAGCAGCGGTGTCACTACCTGCTTCTCTTCTGTGTCCCACAGCTGCATCCTATGACAAGCGAATTGCACTCTGGGATATTGGGATTCCAGACTGTGACTACAATTTCAAAGCAAGGTAAAGGTTCAAAAACCAGATGTGGCCAGTCCAGGAGCCTGTAACTATCACGTCACAGCACCACTTAACTGCTTGTCCTCTGCTTTTTTTTAGCCAGCTGCTGGTGCTGGAAACGGCCTCTATCCCCCTCCGGATTGCCCTGGTCCCCACCTGCCCGGAGCAGTACCTGCTGGCAGGCTGTGAAGATGGCTGCTTTGCCTGGAACATAAAACTGGATAAGGGACAAAAAAGCAGGTGAGAACCACAAGCTGTAGGCATGCATTTGCTTTCCATAACAAGAAGAGACAGTCCTAGCAAAGGCTTGATTTCTAACTGAGGAGGTCTGAGCAAAAGCAGCATGTCCTTCCAAACTTAAAACATCCTCCCCTTCCCAGAGTGGCCAGAAAAAATGGGAGCACGATGCTCAAGGACTGTTGAGAGCTTGTATGAAAGCTGCAGTCTGCAGGTGTCGCAGGCTGCTTTGCAGGAGTGCAATCCAATACCCCAAAACTTAAGGGTGTGTCATCTCCAGGTAGTGTAACGGAGCGTAAATTTTTGGATTGATTTCCAGTCTCACAGTGAGGCCTTTCCTGCTCCTGGTATATGAGGTAACCCAGGAAACTGGCACTCTGTGGGAGCTCAGGAAAAGTTATGAGGAAGAAACAAGTAAAGTCATGCCCTGCTGATAGATACTAACCCTGATTCCTGCAAAAGAGATGGAGTGGAATAGCAATCTCTTGAGCAAACGGGCTTCTGCTGTATTAATAAACCCAGGTGACCAAAAGTGTACGTTCAAGGGGGAATTCAACTGAGCTTGGCAAGAGACTCACTAACACACAAATTTCCTTCTGGGCTCTGCCACCCGGGTGCCCTTTCACTGCTGGCTGTTCAGGACTTGGCTCATTTCACCCTTCCCCCTGCTCTAGGCCTTTTGAAGCCATATTCCAGTTTCCTGATCATGAAAGCATGACAACATCTCACAGGGTTGACGGTTTGGCTTTTCTGAATGATGATGTCATTGGTGAGTATAAACACAACAGCCCAATCCCAAAAACAATGGGGCACCTCAGCGTGTGCAGGGTGAAGCCAGCACAACGAGCAGAGGGGCTGAAAGGGGTGTCACAGCCTCTTCTTTAGCTTTGGGGGGCCTACACAGGATGGAGCTGTCTCCCAGAGTCACTTGTCTTTCTCAGTAACATGGCCTAGAGTGCAAACCTGTTCTTGGACAGGACTGGAAATCAGATGGACACATCCCCGAGAGCACACTTGGCCAAGCAGTGCCAATGTGGAAGGGAGGAGAGTCCCTTTCTGCTCATGGCAACAGTATTTTTTTTCAGGGGAACTGGGGGTTTCACATCATGGGCTGGCTCTTTCTGAACAGCTTATGCTTGTTCTGCAGCTCAGGAACATAAGCATAGCACTGAAAATCTCTCTGCAACCTCCAATTATCCTGAAATAAGGTAAAGCAGGTGGAAACAGTTGCTGCTGGATCAGCCCATGTCTTAAAAGCCATATTCTGGATGGACCGCCTCTGTCTCGATGCATTTTGCTTCTCAGCAGCTGACACAGCCTCTCCCTTCCTTTCATCCCTAGTTTCCAAGAGTTCCAAACCAGGATGCATATACTTGTGGAGCTGGAGCAGGTCTTTTGATGCCAAGGGAAAAGGATGCCAGCGGACAATGTCTGCAGTTATTCTGGCTGAGCTGGAGTGGTCCATGACAGACATGTCCTACCTGACACTCAGCACCTGCCCAGGTAGGCAGCACTCATTTCCCAGGTAATGCTTTGCCCAGGTGTCCATGGCTCTCCTTTGATCCATGGGAGCAGCCTGGAGCTGGAAGCAGAGGCCTGGATTTCAGAGCCCATCGGGGAGCTCTGCTCTCCCCTCTGCAGTGCAGCTCCAGCACTGTGCAGCCTCAGCCCAGCACCAGCTGGGTGGAAATAACACGAGTAATAAATAATTACAGCTGCACCATCTGCCCTCCAAGGGGGGACAGCCAAGGCTTGAGGGGTCTTTCTTGCACAGGTTTTCAAAGCACAGAGCTCAGGACTGGAATGCTGAGTGCATCTGTGGGCAGGGATGTCACACACTGGGCAGCTGGGTTTGGAGACTGACAAGGAACAGACAAACCTGATCCGGTCACCACTTCCCAAAACCAATCTAAAAAAGGTCAGGAGAAATCCCAAAGCATTTAGCACTCATTTTTCTACACATTTGAAGATAGCTGGTTTATCTTCAAATGAACGGAGTTCTTTCAGAGCAAGGTAGATTCATATTTTTGTGCCAGAAAGGGAATTATGTTGAAATATGGCACCCTCCACTGCGATCCTGCAGCTCTCCTGGATCTCTGCTTTACAGCAGAACAGACTCCCAGCTCCACACTCGTTTTCCAGCTTTTTCTTCTGCTCTCACAGCAAAAGAGTACGTGTTCTGTGGGGATGAGAAGGGCAGTGTGTGGATGTACAACCTCTCCAGCTACACCACAGCCTGGGGCTCTGCAAAGGGAAAGCGCTCGGAGCGGAGGATCTCTCCCACACAGGTAGGTCCGAGGTCCTCTCTGGGGCCTCCTTTCCACTGCAGGGCAGCTGATCCCATTCCTGGGCAGGTTTATCCCAGAACATGCCTTGTGTTTCCACACCTGACACACACAAGCAATTAAATGCAATCTCCAGAGCATGGCCAAGGCCACTCACTGGGACAGGAATGAGGAGCTGCAAAGCAAATCTGTCACCTCCTGCAACTCCTCCTAGAAGGGCCCTAAAACGGTGGTTAAACTGGGGAGCACGAGAATACAGGTGTACAGGCACCACATCCCCCAGGGAGGGGAGGGAAGCCAGAGGGAGCATTCCCTGGCAGGAAAGGGCTCACTGCTCCCCTATGCTCACTCCCCCTTTTTCTGCCCAGTATTTCCCTCTGGAGACAGTTCTCTCTGGGGCAGTCACTGTTCCCTTGCCTGTGCCTCTGAAAGGACAATCACAAACGCTCCCAAAGGCTCTCACCCACTAGTCTGGAGCTACATTAGACAGAGGTATGAAGTGACCCAGTGTTCCATCATTTCTTCACTGGAAGGGTTATTCAGATATTGGAAGGGGCTGCCCAGGGAGAGGGTGGAGTCACCATGCCTGGAGGTGGCACTCAGAGCTCTGGTCTGGGCGACAAGGTGGTGCTCGGTCACAGGCTGGACTCAGTGCTCTGGGAGGTCTTTTCCAACCTCAACAATTCTGTGATTCCACAGGTTTTTTGGAAGTGCATTGCCAAGCCACCAACCAGTTCCTCTGGGACTGAGGTGCAGTTGTTTTCACTTGTCCCTCCCTGCTCAATCCCCTGTGCTAAACCCTGGCCCTTTAGGAATATCACACAGCTCCACCAGCCCCTCAGAAAAGGGCAGAGCCTCTGACTCAGGTTCCCCAGGGACCCACCTCCCCCTCAGACACACCACCACCTCTGTTCTCCCCACAGATCCTCAAGTGGCCGGAGCTCCGGGTGAACGGGGAGCAGCCTCCTGAAATCCTGGTGAACAACGTGGTAGCAGACCCTGCCTTCACCTACCTTGTTGTGCTGACCAGTGTGAACATAACAGCAATCTGGAAGAAGTCATAGTCCCCTGTGCCACAGTCTCACCCCCGTGCTTTGACCTAGTGCAGTATTAGTGACTGTTACCCATGTGCCCATGAACGTTTTCTAGACCAGCTTTATGTGCAAGATGAAAAAAACCAAGGTAAGAGTTTGTTAAATTCATCGATTCGTTGTAAACATCTGGTTTCTTTTACTGTAAGTTTTCACAATTTGTGCATTTGTTTTATAGAAATGACACTTAATAAAACAAAATACCAGTTCAGTTGGCAGTGCCTGGATTTTTTGGCAGGAAAAGCAGAGAGTTCATCTACAGCTGTCACTGAGCAGCTTCTCATGCTGGAGTCGTACCCACAACAGGACAAATATTTGCCTTAAGGCTCCAATTAGAAAACTAAAAATTACTTTAATGACTTATCCACCCAATCCAACATGACATTTATCCTCTTGGCAAAGTGCCTGTCTGCTATTAAAAAAAAAACCAAACTCAAAATATTGCTGCTGCTGTCAAAAATTAAACAGAAGCGGGACAAGGGGGGAAATATTTGCCATGAATAGAGATGTAAATATTTCATCCAACTACCAGACACATCATTCTGCCTCAGAAGTAACAGTCTGCTCCAAAGGGGGGTATTTTACTCAATTCCTTCTTGTTTGTCCTTAATAGCAACCTGTAAAACAAAAGCAAAAACACGCATCCTAAGACAAGAGTTGTTACTGAGCTGGAGGTGGATGTTTAAACATTCCTGACACTTCTGTGAAACACAACAACCCACAGTGGAAACCTCTACACCACCAGACAAATAATACTGAAATGAAAATCAAAACTTATTTACAAATGGGTGCCCTGGTGCCTTTTCCCAGCACATCAGAGGCAGGATCTTAGTCACAGTCTCCCTGGTTTTGTCTGAGTAATATTTTGGGCAGATTAAATCTCACAATTTAGGGGCTAAATAAATAAATAAACTGAGCAGAAGCAATGAGAAGTGAAAACACTGGCCCAGAGTTTTGTCAGGAGAAGTAAAAAAACCCCAAAACAAATACACATTAGAGCAGCCAGGCTCTGCCATGCTTTGACAGCAGCTGAACAACACAGTGAGTGTGGCTTGAATTAACTCATAAACCTTAAATCCAGCAGCTCTAAGACGCATGATCCCATCCCTTTGGTTACTTATAACAAGCCCAAATAGTTTTAAGGAACAAAACAAACTTACCCGGAACCTCTCTTCCAGGAGGGAGAGTTCACTGATCAGATCCGTGATGGCATTGGTGAAAGCTTCCTGGGGGCTGTAATCGGGGGTGGTTTGGACACGGATGATAATTTTATGTTCTAGAGGGTGTGGCACCTTATACCCTGCAAACAACACCTGCGGGTCTTTGAGCAACTGCCTGGAACGGGAATAAAATAAAAAAAAAGGAAACAAAACAGCAGTGAAATGAGGGGAGAAAAAGCCCCAAACCTCCCCCCAGATTTCCTCCCCGCTTGAACTCACGACTTGATGATGTTCCCCAGCGTGTGGTCCTCCTTGTTGATGGTGAACAAGCAGGCGTTGGGCACCTTCGTGTCCTTGTTGATGGTGATCCTGAGGGGATGTATGGGATACAGGGATGTTACCGATCCATGCGGGCCCGGGAACAGCGGGGGACTGGGGGGAAAGGCCCGGGCTCCCCCCTCCCCTTGCCTCCCGAAGTCTGATTAGGGTTTAATTAGCCGCCCCCGGGTGTCCCCTCACTTTTTCTCGCCCTCGAAGAGCAGGAAGGACTCGAAGGCCGGAGGCGCGTTCATCCCGCCGTTGCTATGGCGGCCGTCGCGTCACTTCCGTTGACGTCACTTCCGCGAGGTCGCTGCCGCTGTCCGGCCCCACAGCGCCCCCAGGCGGGCGGGAGGACCCGCTGCAGGCAAAGGCCCCAGTGGCACCAGTTGCAGCGGGGACTGGGGATGGCAGCGCAGGCAGCGGTGGCTCCCACAGCAGAGCCACCGGCGCGGCCATCGGCGGTGGCAGGAGGAGAACCCGCACCAGTGACCCCATCAGCGGTGTGCCCACTGCGGACACCGCCGCGGTGACCAGCCGAAAGGGCACCAGCGGGGGCGCTGGGGACGGCACCAGTGCCACCAGTAGCACCAGCAGTGCCATGAGCGGAGACTCCAAGTATGCCACCACTGCCAGCAACAGGCCACCAGCAGAACCACCAGTGATGGCACCCGTGCTGCCACCAGCAGTGTTTTCACCAGGCCGTCAGAAATGGCAGCAGCAGGGACATCCAGCGATGGCAGCAGTGCCACCATCAGTAGCACCACCAAGAGAACCCCCACCAGTGCTTTCGTCAGGCCACCAGCAGAGCCGCCAGCGACGCCGCCGCCGGTGAGGCCGCCAGAAACGGCGCCAGCAGGACCCTAAGCGATGTCACCAGTGTAACTCACCAGTGGCAGCACCCATGCCACCAGCAGAGCTCTGGTCAGTCCCCCAGCCAGTGCCCGTCCCCAACAGACACGCAGGACAGGGCTGCAGGGTATGAAGTGCCTTTATTGCCAGCGCCGTGGTGCCCCAGGCGGGAGGTCCCCGAGGCCCCCGGGGGGACACTGGGTCTCTCACGTCTGCAGCTGCAGCAGGGCCGGGGCCGGGGGCGCCGGGGGCTGTGCCCGGAGGTGACAACTCTCCAGGTCCCCCAGCACCGCGAAGAGCCGGCTCAGCCCCTCGGGCAGGGGAGCGTCTGCAGCAGAGGGGAGGGACAGTGAGACCCCACAGCCCCCCCTGGGGTCACCCCAAGCCACCACAGCCCTCTGTGACCCCTGGGGACATCTCCCAACCAGAACATCCCCACTAGGATCCCCAAAGCCCCCCACCCCCAACCTACCTTCACCCCGAGGGCCGTTCTGGGCATCCTCTGGCTCCAGCAGCTCCCAGTACTTTTCCCTGGGGAGAGGGGGAGGAGAGGGACGGGCCCTTGGCAGGAGGATGAGGGGTTGCAGGGGAGGTGCAGGGGGGTCTCCCGGAGGCAGGAACTCACCTGAGGGTCCCCCGAAGGCCCTGGAGGTGCTGGAAGAGGCGCTGAGCCTCCACCGTGGGGTCCAGGGGGTCACTCCAGTCCTGCAGGGTGACGCCGTGCCGGGTCCGGTCACATCCCAACCCTGCGGGGCAGCAGCGTCACCATACAGGGGGATCCCCCAGCACCTCCGAGGGGCTCCGGAGCCACCTCCCTGTACCTGTCCTGTCCCGCTGGTGGCAGCAGCTCCATTTGTCCCCGCGGAAGACGCCGGGGTGGTAGGAGCGGAGCACGCGGGGGTTGTTGCCGCACACCTTGCGCAGGGCGGACAGCCACTGGTTCAGCTCGTTGACACACTGCGGGGTTGGGGACAGGCAGAGGGACCCGCGGGCTGTGCCACCGCCCGCGCTGTGCCACCGCCCGGGCCGGCCCCGCTGTCCCTGCCCACCTTGCACTGCAGGTAGGCTGTCTCCTGCTGCCCGCCCGTGCCCACGTAGACCACCTGCATGACGTGCGAGCTGCCGAAGCTCTTCTCCTCCACCTTCTCGGCCGCCAGGATGTCGCCCAGGGCGATGGCACCGATACGCTGATGGAGGGGACACACAGGGGTCAGTGCCACCCCGCTGCCATCCCCCGCCCCTCCAGCACCCCGCTACCTCTGCACTGGGGCTCTTGCCGAAGCTGAGGGACTCCCCGGTGAGGCAGAAGTGGAGTTTCTTGCCGGCGGCGGCAGCGAGCAGCGGCCCCTTGCCCCGGGTCTTGGGCACAAGGAGCAGCCCCTCCTTCACCACGGCCGGGGGGGGCCCCAGCGGCCGCCCCTCACCCTCCTCCTCCCCCTTGTCCTCCTCCGTGCCCACCAGGCGGGTGATGAAGTCCCTCATGCGGGCGGTGCCCTGCTGCAGGGCAGGCAGCAGCGGGGACAGCCACGTCTCCTTGGCGCACCCGGCCGCCGGCTCCATGTTCCCGACCAGCTGGATGGCCTGGAGAGCCCGGGGGTGCCAGCGTCACCCCCAGGAGACCCAGCTGTCCCCAACAAGAACCGGGCAGGCACCCCAGAGCCCCGCCCCAGTGTCCCCTGCCGCACCTTGGCCAGCAGCAGCAGCGTGCGGCTGGTCCGCGCGTCCGCGTGGGTGTCCCGCAGCTGGAACAGCTTAGGCGTCATCACGGCCGGCGAGAAGAAGCGCAGGCAGAGGAAGCTGGTGACAGCCACAAATTTGGCGTGCTGTGACCACCGAGGGGGTGGGGAAGACACGTGAGGGTCTCTCCCAGCATGGGACAACCCCACAAACAGCGGTGCACCAGTGTCCAGGGCTGCTGTTTAGGCGCCGCTCGCTGCCCCCCTGCCCAGGAGCAGACCCCACTGACCACAGCTGGGGAGCACACCCAGACAGCCCTGTCCCCTGGGGATGTCCCTGTTTGACCCCACACCTTCCCCCGCCCCAGCCCGACCTGGTGCTGCGGGAAGCGCTCCCCGACGCGCTGGAAGAGCTGGCGGAACGCGGCGCGGATGACAGGGGGACACGCCGGGGCCGACCTGACGATGGCGTCCAGCAGCTCACCCAGGTAGGACTGGAGGTGCTGGCGGCCCTGCTCGATCACCTCGCCCTCTGTCTGCACCCGGTGCAGCCCCGAGCACCTGCGAGCACAGTCACTGTCACCCCCATGGCTGGGCCCACCCCTGCCCTGCCACCCCACGAGCCCCTTACCCGACGTCTTTGATCTCCACCTTGCCGGGGTCCAGCTCCACGTATTTCTTCTCCTCGAACACGCGGGTAATAGTGGGTCCCAGGACAAAGTGCAGGTATGGCATCCCTGTCACCTGCCGAGGGACCACACAAGGGACAGTGATGGGCCGTGGGTTTGGCACCCGACACCCCGAGGGTCACCCAATGGATTTTCTCCAGCCTCCCAGCCCCAGGGGAAGGCACAAGCACACCAGCCCTCCCAGTTCTTCCCCTGGGAACAGCCCAGGGCCAGGATGACCCGGCAAGAACAGATTTTGGGTGGTGTGGCACCTTGAGGAAGGACTCCATTGACTTCGAGGCCAGAGAGTTGCTCCGGAACAAAGTGTTGGGCTCACCTGCAAACCAGAAGAGGGTCCACGGCCTGAGGGATGGACACAGGTCATCCCTGGGCAGCTGCAATCATGGGGGGCATTCCCAGAGGCTGTGCCCTGCTCCCCTGGCCCTTTCCATGGGGGTTATGGGGATTTCCTAACCTCAAACCACCTGCTCCTCTACCAACCTCAGCCCATGAATTGCTGGGATGAACCCAACAGATTCCACCTCAACCATCACTCCCAAAAAATCCCCACACAAGGCCCTGGAGGTTTTGCAGCCCCAGGAGATGATAGGAAGCCTCCACTCCAGCCTTACAGGGCTTGGCCAGCTCCAGCTCAAAGAGCAGGTCCAGGAGCTCCTTGACCAGCCCTTGGCCCAGGAAGAGTTTGACCAAGGTGATGGCGACCTCCTGCCGGCACTCGGCCGTGGTGGTTTCATCCAGGAGGGTGACCAGGTGCACTTGGCCATCCTGGAGGGGAGAAGCACCATGAGGTGACAGCCCGAGGCAGGCGGGCACCACGGCACAGAACTGGGAAATGTAGCTGCTCCAGCAGGGCTGGGCATGGACCCCTCACCTGACACCCCGACTTCACCTCCTGGCACAGGAGCTGCACCAGGGGCTGGTAGCAGTGGGAGGGAAGCACCGTCTCATCCCGGAGCTTCACCTGCAGCTGCAGTGAGCCCAGGCTGCCTCGGCGCCTGCAGGAGCACAGGGTGAGTGGGTGGGATGAAAGGATGGATGGGTGGATGGGTGGATGGATGATGGGTGGATGGATAGGTGGAGGGATGATGGGTGGAGGGATGGGTGGATGGAGGGATGGATGGAAGGATGGGTGGATGGAGGGATGGATAGGTGGATGGATAAGTACTTCACCAAGCAGGAGGTGGCCCGACACCCTTAGGCTACCCTCAAAAGGGATGATGCTTCCCAGGGAAACCCCCCTCCCTAATGCCCCTGAGGGCACTGGGACCACCCCCAACACAGCCCAACACCCTCTGCCAAAACTCACTCGTCCTCTATCGGCTTGGACTTGTCTGGCCACAGCCTGAACCACCCCTCCTCCTGCCCGGCTGCTTCCAGCCCCTGAATGCTGAACACCACCTGGGAGGGGAAGGCAGGAGAGGGCTGGGTGTGCAGCTGGGCAGGACCCCGGCAGCAGCGACCGGGTTTGGGGGGCTCACCTTGCCCAGGAAGTCGTTCCTGCCGACGAGGTCCCAGTCCCACACCTCCACGCAGAGCTTCTCCCCAGCAGGCTCGGCCAGCTCAAACTCAAAGGTCTCGTTCCAGCGTGGGTAACAGGATTTCTTGACCACCTGCAAAGGCAACAGCTTTTTGTCCCCTCACCAGGTGAATCTGTCCCTCAGGGACACCAAGCTGGGGGTGCTGGGGGACAGAGATGGCTCTGGGCTTCCCCGTGGGTTGATTCCACCTGCACCCTTGGCAGGTTGGGGATGGCTGAAATCGCACTCACGGTGCTCTCCTGTGTCTTCCCGTTGTAGCGCAGGCGGACGAAGGGGTCAGAGGCACCATTCCGGTCCTTCCTGGCCAAATCCCTGCCGAGAAGCGGGGGAATTTGCCAGCAAGCTCCCAAAATACCTACGGGCACCTATGGCACCCACTTGCCTCTCAGGGAATCTCAAGATGTATGTCCCAAAGACCTAGAGATGAGGTACACCCTACCCCAGCACCCCCATCAGTTGCTGGGTGGTGAGGAGGATGCTCTGCACCCAAGGGACCAGATACAGCAGGGAAATTGAGTCATGGAGCAGCTGGAACTCACCACCCATGTCCCAGCTGCACACACAGCCCCTGTCACCCTTGTGTCCCTTCTCACCTGGCCTCCAGCACGGAGCAGCGCAGCCGCCGGCTGCCCTGGCTGCCCAGGACCTCCACCCGCAGGTGGATCTCCCCCTGCACCTCCTCATCAGGGTCCACCTCGCTGAGGCTCACCCAGCCGCTGTATCCTGTGGGAAAAGGGGGGATCCCCATGGAGGAGTCATTGGGTAGCCCCTCAGGACCAGCTTGTCCAAGGGGTGGGAGATGGGTCTCTGCTGGGACCCCCTGACCACTCCATCCCCTACCCTTGGGGTGCTCTGCCAGCATGTCCCGGGTGATGCAGACCTTCCCAATAACGTCATCACGGCTGGAAAACAAAAGTGGGAAGCAGGACATGGCATGGGATTGGTGCTCAGGCAGGACAGCCCCCACTTTGGGGGATTCTGGACTGGGGCCACCATGGTGTGTCTGTCCCCTTGGAGCACATCAGCCACCCTCTGCTGCCAGCTGGACAATAACCTCATTGTGTCCAATGTGGCATTTGTGTCCCAAAGCCCAGGGCAGCGTGGCCAGGGGTGGATTCTCTGCTGTCTACACTGGGGCTGAGCATGCAGGGAGCCAAAGCCCAAGGCCCCAGGCCAAGCCCCCACCATACCTGAGTGCATCCTCATCCATGACGTAGATGGAGATGCTGTGGAAACTGGGCTGGAGCTGTACCTCGTATTCCTCCCCCCAGAACGGGGACAGCGTCTTCCACACTGTGGCAGTCCTGTGGGGCAGGTGGCACTGGTGACAGGGGGGACAGGGCTCCCCCTCTGGGGACCTTCCCAGCTTTTGGGAACACATGGCTGCGGGCAGGGATAAGTCTCTGTCCCTGTCCTTGTGGCTCTGGGCTGGCAAGACATGAGGGTGGCTTATAGGGGAAGGAGGCCATGAGCTGTTAGACCCCTCTCTGTCTGCAGGAGCATCTCGGCCCAAAGCAGGGAATAATAATGAATGATAAATAACAATAAATAATGATCTTAACAATAATCATAATAATAACGTGCCTGCAGCAGATGGAGAAACCTGCCAGGAGCAAGGTTTGGGGCTCCAGCAGTTTTAGGGACCAGCCAGGGACCTAGGCCACTCACCTGATGATGGTCTCATCATCGATCTTCACGATGCAGTACGGGTCACTGCTCCCTGTGCTAGAAGGACAAGGGACAGCTCTGTCAGTGCCATGAGCCACAGCCTGGCCACCACCTGACCCACAGGGCTCTATGGCCATGGGTGACCAAAGCCTTCAGCCCTGACACCCTCACAGAATGGAGACCTCGTAGAGACAAAGCCCCGAGGGAAAAGCGGGGGTACAGAGGCTGCCAAAGGCTTCCACGGATGGACTTGGCCACAGCTGCCAGCACAGGGTGACCCCAGCTTCACTTCCAGACCGGGGACACTCCTCCCTGACCGTGTCCGGCTGCTGTGTCCTGCTGGCAGCCAGAAGTGGCTTTTCCTCTTCCACACAGGAAGGCAAGGAGCAAACAAAACCCACCCTTTCCCCGAAACAGCTTCAGGCACCTGCAGCCCAATTTCACACACCAGGAGTGAGGCCACAGCAGCCTCCTCCAGTCCCAGAGTGGCCCCAGACCCCCAACACCACAGGCAGGGACACCCCCAGGGATGCAGAGGGTGTGAAGGGCAGCCAGCACCGTGCTTCAACCATGCTTCCCCCCTGGGGACAACCCGAGTCATCCTTGCCAAAAAATAATCACGGCTGTACAGCTTATTGCCCCAGCTCATCAGAAACAGGGTCAGGGCTGGGGACTCCGGCCAGGGACAGAGGAGCCAGGACCTGGGGGCTGGCCAAGGTCATGGAAAGGCTGTGGCTCCCATCCCACTGGCATGGAGCAGCCTGCTTGGAGCACAGATAACACCAACCCCAGCGGCACTGTCAGCCAGCGACAAATGTCCTGGGGAAAGGGGGAATGCACGGGTGGGGGCTTGGGGGACCCCAGGCATTGAGTGATTTCCACATCCCAAATGCAGAAAGGCTGAGAGTCAGCTGCTGGGGGATTGAAAAGGTTTTGGGGGCGACTAAAATCGTTTGGGGAGATCCAAATGATTTTTGAAGGGACTGAAGGGGTTGGAGGGGGCCGAAATGGTTTTGAGGGGGACTGAAAGGGCTTTTGGGGGATTCAAAAGGGGTTAGAAGGGACTGAAAGGGTTCTTGGGGAGATCAAAAGGTGGTTTGGGGGTAATGAAAAGGGGTTGGAGGGGGCTGAAATGGTTTTGAGGGGGACTGAAAGGGGTTTTGGGGGATTCAAAAGGGGTTGGAGGGGACTGAAAAGGTTTGGGGGGCTCCTTGCCCCGCTAAGCACGGCTGCAGGGGTTTCATCCCGGGTACCACAATAACATCCGTGTTCCCAGGCACTTCCATCCCTTTGGCCCCGCGGGACTGGCAGTGCAGCAGGTTGCCAAGAGCTGCTCGCCGGCGCCTGCTCCCATTCCATCCCAGCCGCCCTCCGGAGAGGATTTTTAAGGAGAGCCGCGGGTGAAGTGCCATTAATCGGAGCCCATTGCTGACATTTCCTGCCTTGTGCAAACCATCGGGGATGCCGGGAGCGGGCAGGCGGAAAGGGAACAGCTGCCCGCTCCAGCTGTGCCCGGCAACGCGGGGCTGCCCTGGATGGCAGCGGCAAACCCTTGTCCCCAGCGCGGGGACATCCAGCACAGCCACGTCCCCTGGACGCCGGGAAGCCACTCGGGCATGGCGTTTTCCAGCGATTCAAGCACAGGGTGGGCAGAATCCATCCTCGGTGGGAGGTGCCCGAGCTGCCACGCGGGCCGCAGCCTTTGGATGAGGATAAATCCCTGCTCCAAAGGCAGGCGCTGGGTGACATCGCCCGCGCAGCGTCTCTGTCCCGGGATGCCGCGAAGGGATTTGGGCTCGGTGGGTGCGGGGCCGGCCTGGGCACCCACCCTGGCACGCTGGGTGCAGGGAAAGGGCTGGAAAGGGGAAGGCCGGGCTTTGGAAAGAGGAAATGAGCACAGGCAGGACTGGGGGAAGGGGGAAGGAACCTGCAGCCACCCCTCCAGCAAAGAAGCCGCAGAGGGCTGGAATTAAAAATTAACTGGTGTAGGCAGCAGTGCTGCTCTGCCCTGGGGGGTGGTGATAAAATAAATAAAAATTTGAATAAAAAACAGAATTGAAAAGGAAAGAAAAAAAATGAATTATAAGTTGAAGAAAAATAGAGTGAAAAAATAGAATAAAAAATACAAGTAAATTTAAATATAGAATAATCAATTGAAGAAAAATAATAATAAAAAAAAAGAAAAGGAAAAATAAAAGAAAAGTAGAATCAAAAAAATCCCAGAAAAATAGAGTAAAAAATAAAAGAAAAAAGAAAAATAAAATAAAAAATAAAAAATAATAAAAAAAGAAAAATAAAAGAAAAATAACATTATAAAAGAATAAAATCAAACAGGGAATAATAAATGAAGAAATAAAAAAGAGCAAAGGGCAAAAATGAAAGAAAAAATAATTTAAAAAAATAATGGAATAAAAAGTTAAAAAGTGAAAATAAAACTAGAATAGATTATAATAAAGATTAAAAAATATTGGCAGTATTTATTACCATAACATAAAAATAATCCGATAAAATAAATAAATAATAAAATAGAAATTCAAATAAAAGAAATTAAATGTCACATTAAAAAATCAATACTAAATAAAGTAAATGTAATCATTGAAAACCATTTAAAAAAAGTCAGGCAGACCCTTTCCCTTGCTTTCCTGGGATGAAGATGAAGATGGGGGGAAGATCGGGCAGCCTCAGCTAGGGGGGCTCCCGTAACTCCCTGTGCCAAATCCTGGGGTTCCCCATGGGGATTTGGGGGTGCTCCATCACTCCTGGCTGTTGCCAGCAGGGTCTGAGCTGCCTACGCATCGGGGACACCCCGCGGAGGGAATTCCCAGGAGGAAACCAGCGGTCCCAAAAGCCGTGCCAGGGCAGGGAACCGGATCCCCTGAGCAGAGGGGAGGGGGCCGGGGCCAGACACGGACAAGGTCGCGCTCGGGTTTCCCTCGCCGCTGTCCCAGCCCAGCGCCACGTCCCAAAGCCATCGGTCCGGAAAGCTCCGTTCCTATGGCACGGCGGCTTCCCGGCTGTCCCAAAACCCAGAGCCTGCCCGTGCTGGGTCAGGCTCCGGCGGGGAGTTGTGCCAAGGGATTTAAAAATCAGGCTCGGACACACGGGATTAAAAAAAAAAAAAAAAAGGGAAAAAAAAAAGTCATGTTTCTTTCCTTGTTTATCCTCTTTTTCCATGACGGCTGCAGGGATTTTTGCTGGTTTTCCGGCTGCCGAGCGCTCCTCAGCAGCTTCCCGCTGCCTTGGTGGTGGCTGGGGCACCCCGGCGCCGTCCCCACATCCCACCCCATAAGGATCAGAGCGATGAGGGTAACACCGGGATTTGCTGGGAGGGAAATCCCGACCCAAGGGCTGCCCCCCGGACCTCAGCCAGGTGGGATGGAGCCGGGAATGGAAACAGCACTGGGGCAGACCCTGCTCCTTTGGGGATGGATCCTGCTGCGCGTCCGGGGTCCTGCTGCGCGTCCGGGGGTCCCTGCGGGGGTGTCTGTGTGGTGGGGACAGCCCTGTCCTGTGGCAGCACAGGGGGAGCCCCCAAAGTGGGAGCACTGCTTGGGGTACCAAAAACACTGCTGGAAATACCCCACAGCACAGAGTGCTCCTGGGGGGAAACCTCAAACCCATCCCGGGGGGTTTCCCCAAATCGGGGGGGAGGGGGGGATCACAGCACCCCTGAGGGAGCCCCCAAAGCCCTGCGAACTTCTGGGGGCACACAAAAATATCCTGAAGGGAACCCCCAGAGCAAGGGGGATCCCAAAGCCACACTGGGGGAACCCCCAAAGCAAGGCAACCACTAAGCCATCCTGGAGGAAACCCCAAAGCAAGGGGGATTCCAAAGTCACTCTGTGGAGAACCCCCAAAGCACTGCTGGGGTGTGCCCTAAGTCTACCCTGAAGGGAACCCCCAAAGTAAACACACTGCTGGAGGGCACCCTAAAGCCACCCTGGGGGGAATCCTCAATGCAAGGCAACTCCAAAGCCATCCTGGAGGGAACACCCCAAGGGGTGATACCCCAAAAGGGGATCCTAAAGCCACCTTGGGCTGAGCCCCTGAATCACATGCATTGCTGGGGGCCCCCCAAACCATTCTAGGCAAGCCCCCAGGCAGAAGGGACGCTCCAAAGCCGCCCCGAGGGTGGTGTCCCCGTCAGGGACCTGTTGGGGGAACACCCCGCAGCACTCCTGGGAAGGAGGGTAGTCCCTCCGGGATGCCCCCACCCCAAACCTCTCCCGGCCCCCGCGGGGGCACTCACATGTCCTTGGCGGGCAGGTTCCTGCCCTCCACGATGCGGATGGAGAGGGCGCTGCGCCGGGCCATGGCGGGCGGGCAGCGGAGCGGAGCCGAGCCGAGGCGACTCGAGCGTAGCCAAACCGCGCCGAGCGCGGCCTCGAACCCGGGTCCCGAACACAGCGCCCATGTGCGGGCCGGCTCCGGCGGCCGCCAATCAGCGCGGGGGGGCGGGGAAAGGGGCGTGACCTAGGTCACACCCGCGGCCCCCATTGGCTGGTTCTATCGGCTGTCGGCCAGGGGGTGTGGCCTATGCGATATGGGCGTGGCTCGGGTGGAGTGGGCGTGGTTTCGGCGGGGTGGGCGGGGCCGGGCTCTCCTTGCTGCCGGGGCCCCGCAGGCTCCCCCCGCTGTGTCCCCTCGGCCCCCCCGCTGTGTCCCCTCGGCCCCCCCGCAGGCTCCCCCCGCTGTGTCCCCTCGGCCCCCCCGCAGGCTCCCCACGCTGTGTCCCCTCGGTCCCCCCGCTGTGTCCCCTCGGTCCCTCCGCAGGCTCCCCCCGCTGGGTCCCCTCGGTCCCCCCGCAGGCTCCCCACGCTGGGTCCCCTCGGTCCCCCCGCAGGCTCTCCCCGCTGGGTCCCCTCGGCCCCCCCGCAGGCTCCCCACGCTGGGTCCCCTCGGTCCTTCCGCAGGGTCCCCCCGCTGTGTCCTCTCGGTCCCCTCCAGCCCCCGGCACCGCCCGAGGCTCCCGGGTGCAGCCCAGCCCGGCGCCCGCCTGGATTGGACCAAACCCACACCGGACCCCTCAGTGCCCGCCACGAACCTGGGGGGCTGCAGCATCGGCCACTCCGCGCTGCCCTGCACCCCAAAACCATACAGTTTTCTTGATTTTTAACCTTTTATTTGTTTTTGAAGTACTGCACCTCCTGGCTGCAGCACCCCCGAGGGACAGGTGGCGTTTCTGGGGGCTTGGTGCTCTAAATACCAGCGTGGGGACGGGGAACCCCACTGTGAGACTCACCTGGGCTCGAGGACTCGGCCGGCACCCAAAGCTGGGGCTCAGGGCTGTGCCGGCCAAGATGGTCCTTGGCATTTTCGCCGCGGGGACGCTGTGGGGACACTGCAGGAACACACTGCTCTGTTCCTGCAGCGCTGCCCCTCTGCCTCCCCCGCACTGGGGGACAGCAAGGGGACAAGGTGCAGTCCCTGCCACCATCCCACGAGCCTTCCCGTGTGCCAGCTCCAGCCCCACAGGCGGTCGGGACCACATGTCCCACTTCCAGCCACGGACGCGTGGCAGGTGACAAACTCCCCCCGGCCCTCGAAGCCGCTTTGCAGGTGAAGCAGCTGTTTTATTTATTGGGGCACGGGTTGTAGGGCGGAGGGGACCCGCGTTTGCCGGATGGAACCATCCCTCCGCTGGTCCCACGCTGATCTCGGCAGGAGTTAATCGCTGGATTTGCTTGGCTTCCCTTGGCAGGGCTCCATGGAGGCGGCTCCGGCAACGGGGGAGGCAGGTTGCTAACACCCCTCCCCGGCGGCACAAGGACACCCCGTAAGGGCGCTGTGACCGGGCCGGGGGGTGAATGTGATGCTGCCCTTGGCGTGGCGCCTGCGGGGGAAAAACAGGGCTTTTAGTATCTGTATACAGGTACACACACACCTGCCCTGACTCCACCCAAAGCGGGATTGTCTCCAGCACCAGCGGGGTCTCATCCTGCCCGGGCTGCAGGATCAGGGCACCCACATCCCTCAGACCAGCATCAGAGACCCACATCCCAGTGTAGGATCAGGAATTATGTATCCTGTGCCTTCCAGCCGCTGATACAGGATCAGCTTCCCCTCCCCCTCCCAAGCCCTCCCCACCAGTGCAGGATCAGTCCCCACATCCCCCAGACTGGGATCAGGGACCAACATCCCAGTGCGGGATCAGTCCCCACATCCCCCAGACTGGGATCAGGGACACCCCCCCGGTGCAGGATCAGACACCCGGGGGTGCCGGTCCCCTCTGGGGGTCTCATGGCTCTCAGGGGAACACCAGCAGCACCCGGGAAGGATTGGGCCAGCTCGGGGTGAGGGAGCCCCTCCTTTGGGTTTGGTCAGGGAGAGAGCTTTGTAGGATTAAAGGGACTGGAGAAACACCCACCACCGCCACCTCACGGGGCATTTCAGTGCCCCTCACCCCAGTATCAGGGCTGGGGGGGGTGGAATCAGGCTCCCCTCGCTGCCCTGCACCCAGGGGACTTGCCCCCATCTGAAGTGGGCACAGGTGGCACCGATGCCCCAGCTGGGTGTGACAACGTCTCCCACTCCAGAGCATCCCTGGCCGCACCCTGCCCCGTGCAGCAGCTGTCTCCCACCCAGCCATGGGGCTCAGAGTGGGGGTACAGAGGGGCCATGGGGCTTTCTAGGAGGCTGCGGGAAGCATCGAGGAGTCACAAACAGGACGCACAGGCCGGGCAAAAAGCATGCGGAAAAGCCTTTAATGTCCCGTTCCATTGCCCCCGTCCCGGGTGGCAGCTCCGGCTGTGTCTATCCACAGAGATGGAACGGGGGGGTCACATTTACACCCGCGCGGGGGGCGCGTGGGGAGGCGCGGCGGTGCCGGGGGGCGGCGGGGGCTCAGAGCCGGGCGGCCGGCTGGTCATAGACGTGGTGGGTGTTGTACCGCCGCACCGTCACCGACTCCGGCTTGCTGAAGGTGCTGCTGCCGCCGCACGAGTCCGAGCTGGGGAGGGAAGGCGGGGTGAGGGATGAGGGTGGGGACCAAGGGATGACGGCGTCACCCTCTGACGCCGGTCCCGCGTGCCCAGCACCCTGGGTGGGACCTGGTGGTGGCACTCACCTCCAGAAGACGAGCATGGCCACTAGTCCCGCCAGGAGGATGGCGAAGAGGATGGAGAGGATCGTGGTGATGGCGATCATGCCGGCGCTGTGCCCTCCGTCCGTCGTGGAGATGCTGCTGGGTGGCTTGGCTGGGGAGAGAGCAAGAGGAGAGGGAGCAGCATGCGGGGATAAACACCCCGGGGTGGCTCAGGGGGTCCGGATGGGTGAAGGCGTGTTCGTGTGTGCCAACACAATGTGCCGTCACACCGTGCCACCCTACACGAGTGAGACCCGCGGCAGGGCCCTGCCTCAGTTTCCCCAGCTGCTCACAGGAACCCTCACCCCAAACCACTCTTCCTTAGCATTCAGCCCCATCCAACCCCACACGCCCAGGACCACCCCATATCCCCCCTCGACGGCTGCGGGCTGGGTGCGTGGGCAGGATGAGCACCCCGGCAGCGGTACCTGTCCTCAGCATGATGGGCATCGACCAGGCTGTCTCAGCCACGGGCTCAGAGCCCTGCAGGGCGAGGAACTTCACCCTGGGATGGGAAGGGAGGTTGGCCACGGTCCCGTGAGCCGGGGGGCTGCCGGCAGCCCTTGAACGGGGCAGGTCCCCACGAGCAGGCTCACCGGTACGGCCCGGGGCCGGGCAGGGGGCCATTGCAGGTGGGTCTCGCCTCATCCTTGGCGCAGCTGGTCTCGCTGCCGACGCGCAGCACCGTGATGTCCCCGGCGGGTTTGGGGCAGGGGTAGTTGGCCAGGGTGGCATTGAGGGTCATGTAGGCAGAGACGGGATCAGGGAAGCCCTGGAATGCGGTCTCCGGAGTCCCCGGCGCCGCGGTGTTGTTGAAGGTGGATGCGGCTGCAGGGATGGGGATGGGGGTGAGGAGGGACTTGGTAGGGGGCACGGGGACCCCTGCACGCCCCCTGCCCCGGGCTGCTCCCACCTACCCTTGTCCAGGGCCACCACCAGCCAGATGTCGGCATTGTCGTACTCCTCGAAGACGCAGCGGGGCTGGTCCAGCACGAAGGTGGAGGCGGTCGTCAGCCCCTCCAGCGGGGGGTTCTCGGTCAGGACTGGACTGTACGGCAGCTTCCCTGCGGTGAGAAGCCAAGGGAGTGAGGCAGAGGGTGCGGATCCCGCTGCAGCCCCGGAACGGAGGCTCTGACCGGCGGCCGCGGTGCCGGGGCTCGGGGTGGGGACAGGAGGCAGCTGACCCCTGGCATCTCGGCAGTGGGGCCTCCGCTCCCCTCCCACGCCCCGGTTCGGGCTCAGACAAGCGTTTCATGGAAAGAGGAAGCAAAGAAACTCCGTGCTCCCCGCCGAGGGGGGAGCACCTGTGCAGGACTCCCAGACGAGCAGGGTGGTGACACCAGGGACACTCGGGGTGGCACCCAGAATGCGGGGAGCATCAGCTGCCCTATGCCTCGAGGTTCAGGGGGGTCCTGGTGGACCCCAATGGGGACCTCCAGAGAAACCCCCACTGTGCCAGTCAACCAATACCAGTGACACCAGAGACTAGACCTGACACCCAGAATAGGATCCAGAATAGGGGGGGCATCAGCTGCCCTACACCTCCAAGCTCGGGGGGATCCTGGTGCCTGTGCATGGGGGACCACAGCAGTGCCAAGGGGAACCCCGAGTCCATCCCGATGGCGTCCTTGGACTCACCTATGGCGTGGGCCACGGGCAGGAGCAGGAGGAGCAGCGGGAACATGGTGCGGGTGCCTGGGTGCCGAGGGCGGGAGTGCAAGTGCTGGGGTTCCGCTGGGGACCCGCCTGTGGTCACCAACCGCCCACATTCCTGCAGCGGCCGCAGCCCCGTGGCAAACAGGTTGGGCTCGTTTCCCCGGGAGCGTTTGTTATGTTTGAGCACCCGCCGGCGAGGCGTGCTGAGAACCGCTGTTTGTGGCATGGGTGGGTGAGAGCTTCACCCAGACAATGGGCAGAGAGGGACACCCTGGGGTCATGCGCCCCACAGACCTCACACCACCAGCATGTGTCCCCCACACGGACACCAAGTGCCACCAAGCCAGGGCCCCACGTGGTTTTTGGGGTCGCTGCCCCCACCCTCACAGTTCCCACCCTGCGTGGCCAAGGACCAGGAGGAGGCAGTCGCAGATGTAAAATCAGCTTTTACTTGACAGGACGCTTCATGTCTAGTGGAAGGTGTCCCTGCCCAAGGCAGGGGGGTGGAAACGAGGTGGTCTTTATGGTGCCTTCCAACCCAAACTGCTCCACGATTCTCTGACAAGGAGCAGGGGGTTGGGGGGAAGAGCAGCACAGCCCAGGGGGGCTACACCTGCAGCCGGGGGGCAGGAGCTGGGGCAGGGCCGGGGGAATGTGGTGGGTCCGGTAGGATCTGCGGTTGAAGGTATCGGTCCCCAAATCCTGGTGGCACAGGGAGCCCCACATCTTGGCACTGCAGGGAGACAGAAGCAGAGGCATCAAGTGGGGCCTGCAGGGCTCTGCACCGACCACCCCCAAGGGGCCCTTTCTCCTGCAAACTACGGCAAACCCCCAATTGAAAAAAAAAAAAAGGCTTTTTCAATGTTAAAAAGATCTCCATTTCTTTGCTGATGGGGTTGCCAAGTTGGGGTGCTCTCCTGAGGCCCCTGCGGACCCTCCCCACCAGCAGCCCCCATACCCCAGGGCTCCGAGCACGGCGGTGGCGAGCACGGCCCCCAGGCTGGCCAGGATGGAGGCGATGACCACCACATCACTGCCACGGCGAATGGGCGCAGGGTCAATGGTACCCGGGCTGGCAGCTGGAAGGAGGCAGGATGAGGGATATGGGGGCTCAGGGACGGTGTGATGGAAAAAGGAAGGATGGGGTGGATAGAGGGATTGGGGATCCCTTCTCCCCACAGGTTTTGGGGTGATGGCCCATGCTGAGCCACGTGCCAGCACCCCAACCGAGCAGGTGCAGGGGACCCGCGGGGGGTGGCAGTGCCAAGTACCTCTGCGCAGGAGGATGGGCTCGGACCACCGCGTCTCTGCCTTGGGGCCGCGGCAGCCCATCAGCAGGAACTTCACCCTGTGACGGGTACGGGGGTGATACCGGGGGGACGAGCACGCCCTGGGTGGCGAGTCACCCCAGCTGGGATTTGGGGTTCCGGCCTTACCTGTAGGGTCCCGGGGAGGGCAGGGGCCCATTGCAGGGGTCCTGTCTGCCCTGGTCCCTGCACGCCGTGTCACCCCCGACCCGCAGGACGGGCGAATTCAGTGCCGAGCACGAATATGCGGCCGCCGCCGTCTCCAGCGTCATGTAGGAACGGGCAGTGGGCAGCTGCTTGTACGGGGGCACGTCAGCCCGGCACCGGGGGTTTCTGAAGGTGGCTGATGCTGCACGGCACAGACGGCAGGTGAGTGGCTGCGATGAGGGTCCCCATGTCCCCTGGCACAGGGGGGACGTGCTGGAGCAGCGAGTGCTCACCGTTGGCAAAAGCCACCGCCAGCCAAACGGTGTCGGAGGCATCGGCGTGGCCGTCGAAGACGCAGCGAGGCCTCTCCAGCGCGAAGGTGGTGGCAGTGACCTTGCCCTGCAGTGCCATGGGGGGCACGTGGGGCACGTAGGGCAGCCGGGCTGGGGGAGTGAGCAGTGAGCGAGGGGACCGCTGCTCTGCACCGCTCAGAAAGCGCCCGACCCCAGCCCGCACCCATACCACTGTTGGCACAGGCAGGTGTCACAAGGTGCCAGCATCAGGGGGACAGCACTGGTGTGGGGACCCCCCCAGCCAAGCCCAGCCCCATAACCCCGTCCCTGGACAAACCCCTCGCAGCCCCTCCAGGCCCCGGTCCCCCTCTGCCCTGTCCCCCAGGGAGTCACCCAGGTCCGCGGCTGCGCCCGTCCCAACCAGCGCCAGCAGCACCCACGGCAGCTCCATGGCGCTGTCCAGGTGGTGCTGGATGTGCTGTCCTGCTCAGCTCACCCCATCCCACTGCCGAGGGGACGAACTGCCCCCAGTGCCCCCGCAGCAGGGACCGCCTGTCTCGAGGAGCCGGACCCTCCCAGCCCCGCATTCCTGCACCGGCTCTGCCGGCCCGGCCAGACCCCGCGGGCAGAGGAGAGCAGCTGAGCATCCCGGGGCACCCGCTGCTCCCAAACCCGCTGGGAACCGTCCTGCAGGACTCCCGAGGCATCTGCGAGGAATCGGGGCACAAGTCTGTGATGTGACAGGGGAAACTGAGGTACAGAGGAGGCAACTGTTCCAGGATGGGTTGGCAGGAGTCACAGTCTTTGTTGGCGCTATGGGGGCAGCCAGGCAAGTCGTCCTGGACCCCCACTCGCCCCACCAAGACCCGACTCCCTGGGGGTGCCTTGTGCCCACCAAGCCCCCGGAGTCAGGGGTGAGCCCGTGCCCGACTGGCTCAGGTGCAGCCAGCCCTGCCCCGCGGGCAGGGAGGCGCTGCGGAGCATCACACCCGAACTCACCCAAATCCCAGCGTTCAGGTGAACGGTCCCACCCAGCACCGGGAGCGCGAAAGCATTTTCAGCTCTGGGACCACCCCACGCTGACATTTCCCCATCTATCGTACCCCTTCCGAGCCCTTGGGATGGGGGCAGGGACATCGCCCCGGAGCGGGAGCTGCCCCGCGGCTCGGGAGCCCCTCACCGCCGCTCCCCCCGCAGAGGGGTTGGAGCGCTCATTCTGCCGTGTTTGCCAAGTGGAGCGGCTGCCCACTCCTGCGTGGGAGGAGATTCCCACCCCCCCCCCCCCCGCTTCCCAAGGGGCTGAGACCGCGCCTTCAGATTAAGTGGAAATGGGGCATTCAAAGATTACAGCGTCCAGCTGCAGAGGGGAAAAACAGGCGCAGCTGCAGCCTCCGTCCCTCCTCCTTCTTATTCCCGCCTTATCCCCCAGCTCCTATCCAGCAACACCTGCCCCGGGGACCCCTCCAGTTCCCCCAGACCCCTCCCTGGTGCTCCCCGGCCGGCAAGGTGCCAGCAGCAAGGTGAGGGGCAGGGTGGGTGACGCAGGGGGGTGACGCAGGGGGACAGTGAGTCACAGTTTCAGCTGCCGGTACCCAGCATAGCTGCAGGGTCAAGGCTGGGCTAATAATAACCACCCTGTGGCAGATGAGCCATCACCGCAGGGGGCTGGGAGAGACACTCCCCTCTCCTCTCCCTGGGGCTCCAGCTGGGGATGGGGGACACGAGGCTCTTGGTCAAATGGGCCTGGGAGCATGATAAGCACTGATTTGAGGCTCCGGCCCCTCCTGGCTCCAACAGGCACCACGGTTACGCTTTCACCTCACCTTCCAAAGCGTCTCCCTGCACCACCGTGCCTGAGCAGGCGGCTCTGCTCCTTTCCACCCCTTGGATCCCCCTGATACGGGGGCTAAGCGACCTTGAGCACAGCACAGAGAGGGCAAGGATTTTAGGAGATGCCTCGTGTCCGAAAACAGGGCAGTCAGGGAGGAGCTGCTGAGCTTGGCTGGCTCAGCACAGCCCAATGCCCCTGCCCTGGCCCAGCCCAGATGCAGAGAGGCTCCAGCTGATTCACACCCAGGAGCAGCTGCTGGAGATGCCTTGGGCCAGGCTCAGCAGGAAATTCTTGCTCTGCACAGGGCTGAGTGAACCCTGCTTCAATTTTCGCTTCAATTCACTGCTTTGATTGCTGGGACAACATGATCCAGGGATACAAAGCTGAGGTTTGAACTCAAAATCTCTCGCTTTCGCAAGCAGGGTGGGAGAGGAGCAGACAGAGCCCATTTGTGTAGAGCTTAGCAACACAGACACTTCACTGCAGCTCCCAAGGAGCTGCCATTCCTGCAGCAGCCCCAGATTTCACTGGATGTTTGAGGGGTTTCCCCTCAGAGCTTGCAAGCACAAGATGGACACTGGGGAAAGCTCCAGCCCACGATGGCTCAGAAAACCCTTTAATTTTTATGTTGGTGTGACAGGAAGCAAAGTGCCCCTAAGCTGGTCCAGGATGTGCTGGTCTCAGGAGGATGCCAAGGCAGAGCTGCCACAAAGCCCAGCTACATCCCAGATTTCCCAGGAAGGAGGTGAAATGGCCGATGGCACCAGTGCCAAAGGGATGAATTGGATGGGTTTAACATGCAGCTGGGTCTGGTGGCTACAGGGAGGGGAAGAGCCAGAAACAGCTCTTCAAAAGGTATCAGCTCCCAGGTGAGAAGCAGCCTGGGGACAATGTACAGTAAGGCCACCAGGACTGGGGCAATATCCCATTTGCAAGGTGCTAGCACCCAGAACAGGAACATGCTTCCAGCCAAAGCACCACTGCTGGCACCTGGGCTGCTGGGAGGAAGGGGACTGTCACCAGCTGGTGGCACCAACATCCTTGCAGCAGCAGCATAAAGCACAGCAGCTCCTCCCTGCACAGGCATCACTGAATTGCTGCCATTTCAGCTGAGAGAGGGAAGCGTTTTGCCTCTCTTCTTTCGGATGAGAGGAGTGGAGCTGGCAGCTCACAGCAAGAGCAGGGTGCTGCAACTTCACACAGGGTGGACACTGATAAGTCACCTCTGCTGGCACCATGGCCACAGACCAGCAAACTCCAGTGGCCAAAGCACTGACAAGCTGGACCTGCAACCCCTGGGACCAGTGTCCTGCCTCGACCAAGATGTGTGTCCCTTCAGCAGAGCTGAGCTTTCCCTCCTCCCTCCTGGCTGGATTGATGGTCCCTGGCTCCATGGCGAGCTGGCTGGTTCCCCAGAGAGAGCCTCTGAGGGGGAGGCACACCAAGCCCTGAGGCAGCAGGAAGGCAAAGCAGGGACTTGCTGTGAGAATGAAGAGTTTATTCGGACCAAGCAGAGATACACGGCAGGAGGGAGGCAAGAGGTGCCTCAGACAGGGACCTGATGTGGCCCAAAAGGAGGACCTTGTTTGGCTTCCGGGTGGTCTATTGGAATCAAGGCACTCTCCTCTCCCATCCTGTCCCCAGGCAAAGGAAGGTCCTGCCTTCCCCAGGGGATCTGTCACCTCAGGACTCTCAATCCCAGCTGCTCCTGGCTGCAGCCATCAATCCCACCCAGAGACACAAGCACAGCTTCTACAAAAATATCCTTCCCTCCCCCCCCCAAAAATGTGAAGAGCGGGCAGGGCTCCCACGGAACTGTTATTGCTCAGTGTGACGGGTGGTCAGACACAGGAACTTAAGGCATCCGGAATAAGTGCACTAGGTGGCCTCTGAGGCTCACTGGCCCAGGCAGTCCTCAGTGACACCCTGGGCTGCCAGCTCTGCCAGCACATTGTCCAGGTAGTTGGGGTCAGGGTAGCCATGGCCACTCAGGTTTGAGTCCATCTCAGTCTTGTGGTGGATCTCATTCCACACCACCGTGTTGCTCTCGCCAGTGGTGTTGGAGGTGCCCACTGTGAAAATCAGGCGTCTCTTCCAGGCCACCTTCAGAAGCTCCAAGACCTAGAGGGGGAAAGGAAAAACAAAGCTAAGAGCAGCAGCTATTAGACTTGTGCCATGAGCGCAGCTTGCCAGAAGCTTGACAACGCAAGAAGGGTGATGATGTTATCAGGGTGTGATATCTCACCTTTCTGCCCTTCTCATTGTCTGGTAAGTAACAATAGCGAGGAAAGCCTCTGGCTGTGTATGGCATCCCAGGGTTGGGGTGCTCAGGGCCCTGCAAGAGATGAGACATTTGTCATATCCATCTTCACGTGAACTGGACAATCCCTCAGCAACAGGATCTGATACAGGCCCATCCCAAACCAGCTCTTCCACAGAGGCAACAAGGTATTGCTGGTGAGTACGAGGTGTCCGGCTTGCTCTTCTGGGACACGTGAGTATTACAGATCCTTCAAAAGCAGTCTCATGCTGGGATACAAAGCCAGATCCAAAATCTACTTAAATTCTGGTGAGAGCCCCAAACCCACAGCTTTTTCCATGTGGCCTGGCAACATCCTAAAAAGACCACACAGCTCAAATCTTTGAAAGTTCACTGCCACCACTGAAACCAGTCGGCTGTGAAACCAGAACATGGGATGTTTCCCACCTTATGATCACAGGCAGTCTCCTCCCTGCTTCAGGCAGACATTAGACTTTACTACAGGTGAACAGCTGGGGCTGCTCAGGAGAAGATCTCTCATGGAGGAGACCCTCACATGGTGAAGAACAGCCAGAGCAGCTGCTGGCTCCAGGCACCACAGGCTGCTCAGAAAAGGGCTGCCAGCAGGTGCTGCACTGGATCCCAGCACTTTTCTGGGAGGCTATCACAGCTTGTGCTGTCTGCCAGCATGCTGGGCACTCACCTGGATGCCCCTGCTGATGTGATACACAATCCGGATTGTCCCACAGTCCTTGTGTCCCGGGAGGGACTGGGGGAAAGTGGAGACCTCCATCTTCCCTTTGGGCTGGGTACCGGTTTTCTCTCCATAGATGGTTTTACAGGAGGGACACTGCAAACTGCCATCCTGCCAAGGGAGAGAAGCCACATCAGAGCTCCACAGCCCAACCACCTGCACACAGGGGCCTGGTGAGCATGAGCCAGCTCAGTACCTTGTTCCCATTGGAGTACATGGCCAGCACGCAGAGCATGTGGAAGGAGTGCTGGCAGTTCCTCAGGTGACCGACTGCCTCTGGCCTGATGGTGCTGGACTGGCACGAGTCGCTGTAGCCCGAGGGGGAGGACAGCTTCTCCATGCAGATCATGCAGTCCTAGAGGGGAGACCACCATGTTGTGTGAGCACAGGCTGGTCCTGAGGACTCACACACCAAGGAAGCCATCAAGGAGATGCTTCAGGAAGATTTGCTTTCAGCTTTAATCCCTCCCTTTGAGGTTTAAAGACACAGAGACAGGTTTCCTTATCTGGCTAGTATTGCCCCACTCCACTTCCTGCATTGTCCAGGAGGTGGAGAGCTGTCATCAGTCAGAGAGAGGAGTATGGTTACATCCTGCTTCTCTGCAAAGCAGCTCCAGTGCAGGGTTTGATCTCCAGTTTTGATCTCTGAGCACTGAGACCAGAACCAAACTCCTTCCTCCAAAGGAAACGGGGAGGCACTGCCAGGATGAGCTGTTCAACCCACACTGCGCCTCCACCACAGTCCTCTGATGAGGACAAGTCACCTGTTGTCACATGTGAATTTCAAGCAGTGCTCAGGACCCTCCACCTCATGTCAACAGTGACACTGCAAACAGCACAGGCACCAGGAAGGATGGTCCTTGGGAACTGCTGTGGCTTCTTTGGCACACCAATGAACTGGGCAAGCTGCTTCACTCCTCTTACCTCATCAGCAGGAGTGCCCTTCAGCTCTTCCACGTACTTCTTCACCACTGATTCTGGCTCTGTTGGTGTGGCTGCACAAGGAGAGATGGAGAGAGAAGTCAGACACTGCACGGTATGATGGGCACATGTGGGGCGAGCTAGAAAGAAGGGAGACAAGCAGGTCACTGGCCAGGATGCCAAGGAGAAAGGTTAGGGTTAGAGGGGGAGAAGAGGCTGCTCCCACAGATCCCTACAAGCCCAGCAAAGGCTTTGCTTTCAGCAATGGATCCCACTGGGGCTGTGAGTGCCTGTAGCTGGTGTGCTCCGCTTCTCCCCACACACCCCAAGTAACACCAGGCACATCCCAGCTGGACTTTTTGTGCACACCCAGAAGCCAGATGGGATCAAATTCAACAGTCTTGACGGGACAGAGGATCACACAGTCTGTGTTGTCAAAGGAGAAAAAAAAGGCATTCCCACACCACCCCAGCTGGTGCCCAACAAGGAAACGCAGCAGCACACTGAGCTTCAGGCCCTGTTTTGAATACAGCACAATGAGCTCCACATCCTGAACATGAAACAGCAGCCTTTCTCCTGAGCTTCCACACACTCATACCCAGCAAGGCACAATGCAAGTCACCGGGTATATTAAACCAGCTTTTAACATGAACCCTATTTGCAGCACGACACAGTATCCTTGCATCTTCCCAAATGTAATCCCTGGTCCCATCCACCCAGGCACAGGCACGTGAGCAACCCACCAGCCTCAGCAGCCTGGTTCTTGGAGGCATTATGGGATGAAGCAACAAACATCACACAACACCAAGAGCAAACTACCACTGAGCGCATCCACTGTCACCTCAACTCCCAGTCCAGCCCATCCTTCAGGACGTGCCCAGCAAAGCTTGGTTTAAGCCAGGGAGCATCCCATGCCTCTGCAAGGCACCTGGCCCTGGGTGAGAGGAGAGGAGCTCTTTGCCAGTTATCAGGCCCGTCATAGAAGCTGCCAGGCTTTTCCACCTGCCTGGGAGAGGAAACATTTGCACAAGCAATGTTACAACTGCATCTGGCAGGAGAAGAAGAGAGATCAGTCACTTGTCTTGGGGGAACCTTGTCCTTTCTTCCTGAATCCACTTCTGGGGGCCATCAGGAGAAAGCAGTGCTGTGACAAACAGGCTGGCTAAGGTGCAGCTCTTCCTTCTCCAATCTCCATCCTGTCCAGGTGGATGCTTCAGCGTGGAGGGTCCTGCTGCTCCCAACTCCGTGCTCCCAGGAGGACACAGAGCATCATCACATGGATCAGCCAGGGATCAGAGCTGCAGTTCCACCTGCATGACCCATCTTCAGCTCTCTCCATCCACTCTGGGGCTTTCAGGGAAGGCAGAGGCTTCACAAGCATTGCCTCTGTGGTTCAAAAAGCTGCACATCAAGAGACAGCCACTGAACTGTTATTCCAGCCCAAAAAGCCACGTCTGTCACGAGCAGGAAGAAGGGGGTGCTACTTTCTGGATAACCACTTTTCATGGAGAGACAAACATGAAGCAGAAGGCAAGGACTGCTCACATGCCACAGGTGCTATTGATCAGGCAAAGGCTGGGATGGCACAGATCCTCTACCAGGTAGAAGCCCCTCACTCCCTAGAACACCATGGAAGAGAGGACTGATGAAATGAAAACACAGTCATTAAGATGAGTTATTTTCAGAAGGGGATTCCTGTCCATCCTGAAACACACAATTTCTGGCAGCAGGAGGAAGGGATGACTGAGCAAACAGAGCAAGAAGAGGAGCCCAGGAGGTGAAGGGATGCTCACTCCAAGTGCCAGTGCTGGGCAGGAGGGATGCCTGACATCTCAGGCAGAGCAGGGCTGTGAGGATCAATCTCTGGAGATCCCAGGCCAGGAATGTGGCAATAGGATTAAGCATTGAGCCAAAGAACAACACAGAAGTGGGTGTTTTCCTCTTCAGGGGCCAAAATCCCCTGGAAAAGCATTTCCAAGAACTGCCCCAAGAGCAGGGAACAGGGAGGAGCCTGGGAAAGCCTCAGGCTTCCACTTCTAAGGCCAAAGGCTCAGCAGTGCCAGGAGCTGCTTCAAGGCCTCATCACCAGACCTCACAGGGCATATGGGTCCTTGTCTTTTCCAAAGGAAAGAAACAGGTCCAGGAATTCTCTGCTGGGATCTTGTTTGCACACAGTGGATCAAGAGCTAGGAATGAGCCTGAAGGGGATATGACCAGTCTGAGCCGTCCCAGCTCACTGTGCCTGAAACCCTCCAGCGGCGTTCTGTGACGTCCGTACTCCAGGCCAGCAAACACAGGGTGGCACCTTCCACCTGTGGCAGCTGGAATCAGCCTCTGGAGACCTTCTTGGCCCTACAGGAGATGGAGGCTTCAACTTCTTCTGCTCCATAGGTTTTAGGAAGAACTCTGTGAGCATGACTAGCTACTATCCACCCTAACCCCATCCACTTCCACGATGATCACTGTGTTCTCATCCCTGTGGATCCCGTGCTGCCTGGCAGACAGACCCCCAAATCCTTCTCCATCCAACCTGCATTTTCCAGGTGACTCTTTCTGAAGCGACCTTCTTGTCTCCTCTGGCTTTGGGCTGGAGAAAGCAAAGCCAAAAAGATGCACAGCCAAGGTGAAGACAGAGAGGGAAGGGAGCAGGGAGGGTGTGTTACTCCAGCAGCAACACCTGCCCAGCACTTGGCAGAAAGCCGCAGTTCACCTGCTCCCACCTGCACAGCAGCTTTAGAGCAGTTCAGCTCATTCAGGGGGGTGGGGGATTGCTCCTTCCACAAAATCCCTCATGACTTTCCTTCTCTGGAGCAGCTCCAAGGAACAAATAGATAACTCACCCAAGAACTGGCCTGGCTCAGTCAAATGAAATCAATGAAAGGAGACAAAAATTCTGGTGCAGAGCTGGGTAAGAGCGAGACAGGAAAGCTCTTGGGATTTTGGGCATTACAACACTCCACCAGGAACCAAACAGGCAGAAGGTGATGCAGCCCTCAGCTACCCTGAGGAAACCCATGCCTGATGGAGTTGCACTGTGGCATTTCCAATCTGTCCCTGTCGCTTTGCTGTGACAATGCTCTAATGCATTTAGAGCTACCAAGGCTGCCTGGAGAGAGAAAGGGCCAGGCAGCCCTGGTGCTTTAGAAAAATCCATCCTCAGCTGCAAGGATTTCAACATCCAGTCCTAAAGAAGCCTTTTGATGGTGAGAGCTCTGTTTCAGCAAGGGTAGCAAAGCCCACATGGCCCTCCTTGGGCAGACCAGCACATCTGGCTGGCCACAAATCAGCAGCACAGGGGGAGCCAGGAGGCAGCTGGGACCACGGCACGAGCCACATATGCTCCAGCACGTGAATCACTTCCTTACAGGACTGTTTACTCCATAAAAGTGTTTTGCCTCCAAATCTTTGTTCTAGCCATCCCCTGGGATCATCGAAGCCTGTTCAGTCCCCAGAGTTTTCTGGATTCAATAGTGGATTGAAAATGGACTGGAAGAATCGACCAGTGCCGTTTATCACCAGCTGGCCCAGTGCTGTGCTACGGATTTATCTGGGATGCCAAAGAATGTTTACCATTCTTTCATTTACAAAGAGAGGAATATCAAATTGTTTTAATGCTTCCCCTTCTTCCCTGTAGATAATAAGCTGCTTGCTGCAGCAAGGGCTTTCCATGGACAACATTTAACAGATGTGTTTTGAATCCTTGCTCGGCAACCAAATGCTTGCAGCAGTAATGTCTCCTTCTGTATCCCAAAATGAGCCATATGGTTTCCAGCAGACTTTTTTTGATACCCTCTGCAGGCCAGACACTGGTTGTTCCTAGTTATGGTCATGGACAGTTGCACAGCTCCTGTCACCTCTGCTCCCTGGACTTGCAAGGGCCGTGTCTGTAGATTTCTCCATATTCTGCATTTCAGTGGGATAATCCAGTGACCAGGCTGCTCTGCTCAGAGCACCCCTGGTTTTTCAGCCTGTCTCCTTCAGCAGATGTTTCCCCAGGGGAACAGCAAGATGATCTAGCTCTGAGGGGCTCCCCAGTCCCACCCATCCCATAGGCGCTGGCACAGTCTGCAGATGCAGCTGCAGGTGGATGGCAAGGAAGGATGTGTGCTCCTCTCCTTCCTCACTGCAGCACCTGCAGTAACTGCCCATCCTAGAGAGGATGGATGTGCAGGGAAACCTCCTCACCAGGTGGAAGTGGGTAACAAGTGACACAGCAGACCCAAGCAGTCCCCTGGACGGCCTTGGGAAGGCTGGGGAGCCCCGTGGTGCCCAGTTCCACACACAAGCAGCACTTGGAGAGAGCAGGACAAGCCACTTGCCTTCCTGCCTCCCGGCCAGCAGTCAGGTCCCAGCCAGCGATGCTGGCACGAGGCAGCGGCTGCAGCATCCCAAAGCAGCACCGATCCATCCATCAGCAGCATCCCTGTGCCAGCATGGAGAGCACAGAGCCTGCCCAGAGACTACGGCTTCCCCAAGCCCTGCAGCACCCGGCTGTGCCAGAGACACCCCTGCCAGAGCAGCAACAATGCTAACGAGTCCTGACTAATTAGCGCCTCTGTTTAACACACCCAGCTATTCACCGAGCCAGCTGCAATTCCACCAGCACTGCCTCAACCCCGTGTGGGACCAGGGTTGGCAGCAGCAGGAGGGAGGGAGAAGGGGCTCAGGAGGGGCACACTGCACCCACCACCAGCTGGTTGTGGTCAATGCAATGCTGGGTCTAGTCCTGGATGAAGAGCTCTTGCTTGAGCTCTCCATGATGGAAAATCCTAAAAGGATGTGGGAAAGAACACACAATGCAGAAATTCAGGGCACAAAACAAGCCCATTTCTGTTGGCAGCATCAGGGTCTGTGAAGGGAAAGAGAACAGTCTGGCCAGAAGTCAGGCTCAGTACCTGCACTGCAGAATAATGTTCCTAAGCCCTGAGGGGTGATGTACAAACACAGCCTGTTCCTGGAAGGGACTGAGCACACTCTGCATCCCAGGAGTGAGGCACTCCACAGGACTGGCATCCCAGCCCCCACCAACAGGAATCCTGCTTTTTAAAATAAGAGGGAGGATTTTAACAACCGAAACCACTGAAAGGTTCCCCTTCTCATGGGTCAGTATGGGAAAAGGCTGATCTGGTAGAGTCTCCTCTGCAGCACATCCTGGGCAAGAAGAGGAGAGATGGGACAAATCCTGCCATGCTGGATGGGAGAAGAAGATGCCTGATGCCCCTTTCCCATTCCATCCCTCCTACTGGTATTGCCTCTCTGCTCCTCTGGAGGTATCCTAGCCCCAGCAGGTGGCATTGGAGAGCTGGCAGGGAGGTGACAGCCTGCCCTGGGGCAGGAAACTGGAAGAAGTGATGCTGATGGGGTGCACAGCTACAGCCAGTGGACACCCGATGGGACACTCAATGTGGTGTGTGCTGCTCTCACCTCCCAGCCAGTATCCCATTCTTCCCACTCCCCTTTGCATATGCCCTGCACTGCTGCTCTCCCCACCCAGCTCAGAAGTCACAAGACATCCTCCTGTCCTGTTAACATCCCACCCTTGCAGCATCCTGGCTGTTTGCACCCCATCCCCTCAGTGCCAGGGACAGCCGGATGCTGCGAGCAGAGCAGTGCCTGGGACCAACAGACCCCACAGAGAAGGCAGCAGCCAGCCAGGCTGTGGCTGTGGCCACCCCGTGACCGAAATACAGCCGCTTCATATCCCTAACCAGCAGCAGCTGACCAACACCAGTGCCTGGTCCTCGTTGTTTTGGGCTCCTCCAGTGACAGGGGCAAGCCAGTGCCTCTGTGGGAGGGCCTGGCCTCACCACAGTTCCCTTTTGGCACTGTTTCCAGCGCATTCCTACCACCCAGCCCTCATTCCTGCCCTGGATGCTACCTGTGCCAGGAATGAAGCACCAGAAGCCACACAACCCCACCACACTGCCAGCTGGCTCCATGGAGCATGATCCTCATCCAGCCCCTCTGCCACCCACCTCTGCTCAGCTCTTCTCCTTCACTTCCCATTTTCTTTTGCTCCTCCTGTTCTTTGCTGCTTCTCCTGCCGCCTCTGCTTTCTCCTCCCCCTCAATCACACATCCTACTCCACATTTGCTCTCTCACTCCTTCTCACAGCTCTCTCCACAATGCATTTCCACAAAATACCTCCCTCCTTATTTAATCGCTATTTTTCTTCCTACCTCCTTCAGACAGCTTTGGACTTCATGCACTCCAAGGAGAGAGAATAAGGTACCAACAAACTCCCCACTCAGGCAGGTATCTCTTCCTTCCCACCTCTGGGCTCTTCCCTTTCTTAAATGTAAAGATCTCTGTGTTGAACATCTCCAGCCCCACCCGGCTTATCCAAAGGGGGACATGCTGACATGCTATAGGTTTGGTGGTGGTTGACACTCCTGTGCCAGGGGGCTGGCAAACAACCTCTACAGCTACACCAGGCTGGATTCACACCTACCCCTGCAGCCCTGAGTCCCAGGGCTGCTACACATGGATGGGATCCAGGCTCTATACTGGGAGCCACAGGGTCTGTGAAGGTGAGGGGTGCCAGCGAGGTATGAAGAGGTGAAATGAAGGCCCTACCCTGGAGGTGGCTCCACTCAGCAGGAGAGCTGGGGTAATCCATCCCTTCCTGCCAGGGCACACCCACTTGAGAGCACTCCACTCCACTCCCTTCCAGCCCAGACTGAGGTGGAGAGAATAAACCCTCTGCAATTTGACCTTGAAAGCCCTCCATGACTCAGGAGCCTGCTTGTCTGGGAGATCCTTGTCATCCCATGAGTCAATCATGACAAACATGGCTCACAAGCAAATCTTCTCTGCAGAGCACATACGGGTTTGATGTTCTTCATAATGGTCCCTCAGCTCTCGGACTGGTCCCACCAACGACTCAGAAGGTCCTGGTACGTGGACACTCCCTAAGAGGGTGTAACAGGATCACAGGGGAAGCTGGTGGAGTCTGACATGCAGAGAGCAGATCTGTTCCAGGTTTAATTTTGTGTGGAAACAAGCAGACCTACCACAGGACCATGCCTACTTCACCATGGTATTTTACAGCCTGTCAGAGACACTGCAGGTCAGAGGAGACATGTCCTGCTTCTCCTCTCACTGGGACGAACATCGTCAATCAAACCAGAAGAGCAAAAGGGTGGGGGGGAGAGACAAAAGGAAAAGAGGGGGGCAGAGAAATAAAGAAAAGGAGATGGAAGCAAACATCAGAGTTTGAGCAGGAACTACCTTTCTTGGACACTTTCCTCCCCTCCTTAACTGAGCTGTGTTTTTTAGTGGCCTTATGGGTGCTGGCAGCTTGCGGCACACGGGTGAGGTGCACGGGCAGTCCGGCGGCTGACATCAGAATAGCTGTCATGCCTACAGTGGGTACGAGGTCCACATGCAGGAAGGAAACAATGGGGAAACACATTCATTAAAAAAAACCTTTAACCTTTCAAACAAAATAAAATAAAGTAAAATAAAATAAAACCCAAGCCCTTACTTCTGAGGGCATAAAATGTCTGAGAGGTAAAAGGATTGGAGTCAGCACAAGGAGAGGATCTGGAGGTTTTCAGAGGGAGGAGCCTGGGCAGCAAATTAAGAGAGGGAAATGGGGGCACATGTCTTGCCCGTGACTCTCTGTGCTGGTGCGTGAATAGGACCTTCCTCTTTGGCCTTTAGGGCTCCTCAGGCACTGAGTCTGCTGTGATGCAGAGTTCTCCCACTCACCAGAGCCCTGGAAGCAGCCCTGAAGGATGACGGGCATCACCCATAACCCCTAAAAGGCCCTGCTCAGCTGCTCCCCACTAAAGCTACTCATTTCAACAGTGTCACACTGAACCAATCCCCAGAGTGCAGCTGAGCTGCCTTCAGACACCAGGGCAGAGCTGTCCCACACAGCCCCCCACTCACCCCACACCCTCTCCTCCCTGGCACTCCAGTTTTCCCCTCACATTCCCAGCAGCAATGCAATCATCCTCCCCCATCCCAGCCAGCTGGATCCATGGAATGCAGTTTGATAAAACTAATGAATCATTAAAAAGGACAGCCATTCCCTGAAGGTAAAATTGGCACACAGAAAGCTACAGGACTGATCATGCTGATCCGAGATGATGTTTGCCTGTGAAATCCAGGCTGGTTACAAATCATAACATTTCCAAGGTACCATATTGCTCTCACACTTACATCCAAGAGAACACCTGCTTTTGCTTTCCCAAGAGCAACTTCCCACCTGCAACAGCCAGCACCAGAAATAAGAAAAAATGCTTATAGTTGCAAACCAACAGCAGAAAACCTAAAAGCCAGCATTCCCCCAGAAATCCCCTTTGAGGCAGACCATGCAAACCACATCCTAATGCTACAGACATTCCTGCTCAGTAATGCATGGGCAAAGCAGAGATTTCCAAGCATTTTATTTTTGCAAGCCTCTCCTTGGCCATGTGGGGGAAAGGAAGATTCTAGAGCATATTTGTTCAGGACAAAAATGAGGCACCTTGCCCACACATGACTGAAAATCGAGTTATGATGGGAAGCATCAGCTTTGTGTCTAAATGGTAAGACTATTTTCTGCCTCAAATATGCAACCAGTCAAGAACTTGTGTCCTGTGACTACATATCCCCTGCGCAAAGCCTGTCAGTGCCCCACGAGCAGAGCTACTCCTACACAGTGCTGACCACAATTTGTACCTCCTTTTCATAAGGTCTGAGCACAAATATTCCAAAAGCTGTTCAACTCCTTTCTTGACAGCTGGAGTAGAATATTTTTACTAAAACTTTCCCATTTAAGGGCCAAAAGACAGACAGAAGGGGTTTCACAATACAAGGAGAGGGGCAGAGACAGAGGAAGGAATTTCCCCAGGATTGCCCAAGAACTTTTGGAAGAGCTGGGCTGACCGCAAGACCAGGCTGCCCAATGGATAGTGAAATGCACTTCCAAAGTGGAACAGGTAACCAGGCAGCCACGCATCACCCTCCAAGTGGATCTAGATCTGAGATCTACAGTTCTCCCAGTTCCCAGGAGCTGCAGAGCCAGAGGACCTCCAAAGCATACTAAAGCTGGGTTAGTACACCTTGCCCTCCTGACAGCACCAGGCAGAGCTGAGGAGAGCTCACCAGATCCAGAAATTTCACCACCAAAATAACTCCCCTGAAGTCCTAACTAAAGGCCACAAGCCTATTGTAAGCTCTCAACCCATCAAAGCCAGCAGTCCACTACTCCCAAGGAGCCCTAAGGAAGAGCTTAAATATCCCCGGAACAAAAGCTACTTGCTTTTTCAATGAGTGAGAATGAGCTTTTTTTTTCAATGAGCTTTTTCAATGCTGAGACCCAAAGCCCAGCAGCAGCAGCAGCGCTGCCCCCTGCACCTTTCAGGTCCTTTCCCCTTCCAGCAGAGAACAGTCAGAGATACTCCAAGAAGAGCAGCAGCAATCACTCTAGAGAGGCTGGAGGAACAGTATTCTTGAGAGACAGGGAACATCTCCTGGCACAGCTGGGGAAATCATCTCAGTCTGACCCCACCGAGGTTGCACAATGCTATTCCTAGAACTGGTGCAGAAAAGGAATGGGAAAGTTGTCTCTAAAAAGCTGTTTCTAAGCAGTGCAATAGCACTGATGGCACAGACATTTGAAAAGCAAGTCCAAAGACTAACAGGGATTATCACCACCCACGCACAGCTGACTGATAGGCAAATGCAAAATTAATGTGTTCTTCTGAAGAAATCAATACTGTCTTGCTAACATTAGCATGCAGAGCCAAGGAAAAAAGAGAAAACAGAAGCACAGGCTGAACAACTGGCTTCAGACTCTCAGTGGCAGAGGGCAACAAAATTCAGACCAAGCAAAAAGCAGGAGCCACAGAACCTCAGGTGAGTTCAGCTACTCTGTAATGCAGCCCCCCTTGTACCTGGAATAACATGTCCAAAACTGTCTGCCAGCATCATGAATCATCACAAAACAAAACAAACCCAAAAAACCACCAAACAAACAAAAAACCGACAAAAAACCCCCAAGCAAACAAAAAAGACCAAAAAACCCCCAAACACCCCCCCACCCAAAAAATCAAAAACCAACAAAAAACCCAATTTACTCCATGAACTTTATTTTGTTTTTTGAGCTGTGAACCCACCTGCAACTCCACACATACAGCACAGGGCAAACATGGGGCCAGGAGAATTATCCCAACTCAATGTTCTCCAATCTCAAATTGGTCAAGAAAAGGTATAAATGGCAAATTACCTTTTCTTGGCCAGTTTTTAAGCTTCTGCTACCTTTGGAGCTCCATGCCATGAATCATCTTCTGCAGATTCAAGTCAAGAGAGCATTCAAAAAGGCTCTGGTGTTAGAGCAATGCTGCCTTTAAAGTTCAAATACAATACTGGAAACCTCAGCATTAACAATCTATCCACAAGTTTGGTGACTGAAGCCCCCAGGAAAGGACATCCTCTGAGCCAGGCCTTAGGTGGGAGGGTGTTTTCCTACAAAGCACCAAAACAATACAGACACAAGTCACACCTGCAGACTGAGCATCCAGTTCTGACCTGTGGACACAACAATTTCAAATCAGAACCTGTTCCAGGCATCTGTGGAGTTATGTCAGGAGCAAGTGTAGCCCTGGCCCTGGATAAATTCTCACCTGAATACAAGTTGCAACATGACAAGCTTGCCCAGACAAGACAGCTTTGGACACATTCCTGTGAGAGTTCCTGCTGCTCCCTAGCTAGTCCAGGAGCTTGAAAAATATTATTTTCTATGTTCACACTTTCCATTGGGCTCTGATTCTTCCCTGCAAGGACTGCGGGAGGGAGGAGACAGAAAACCTTACAAAGAATCCTTTGGGATCTGATCTGATTCTATGTGTGCAAAAACCACATGCAGAACTGCCTTTTTTCTCTTGCTCAAAGCCTCTTATTGGGCCAGAAACATAACATTAGTGGCTCCTCAGGGTAAAATTATTTTTACTGGAGCTATGACAACATCCACCAACTTTTTTCAGCCTGCTGTGTAAATAAGGGACTTTCTGTAATATCCTGTGCAGAAGCTGAGCACAGGAAAAACACCCTGACATTATGTAATGAGTGTTGGCCACACAGCCACTCACACCCAACCCAACATGCCCCTTTGGCCACCAGCTCTGGTCAATGGCCTGGATTTGCACAGACCTCAGGCTCACCTTCAGATAATATGAGATCTCAGAAAAGCATCGCTAATTTGTGCAATTCTACCCACCAGCAAAATCAGTATGGTTAGCACATTCCCGAATGCCCCAGCTCCAGGAATCATGCAAACAAGAAACACTCAGTTTTATTTAACAAAAAAACTCCTTTTCAAATTTCATCTTAAACACAGTATTAGAAGGGCCTTTATATGAGCACCTTGCCCCTCCCAGCCCCAAGGCACACCAGCTAAAGTCCATTATTCCCAAGAAATGTTAGTCCAGCTGATACTTCAACACCAACACTGTGGTTAAACAGTCTGCTTAGACCTGTTTGGCATTTCACTGTACTGATCATATACTTGGGGGAAAAGAAAAAGCTTAAAAGACAAGTTTTCACATGCACTTTGAAGTATTAAAATAGCAGAAAGCAAGGAAAAAATTATACTTTCTTGTACAAAACATGGTTTTAAAGTCAGCTTCACGATTTCTGGGATCCCAAGAGGTGCTTTCAGAAGATGTGAGGTTGAGAGTGTTACAAATCCCTCACTCAAATCTCTAGGCACCCATCACACAAACAAAACCCAGCTTCTAATTCAGACTCACAGGATTCCTCATCTCCTGTTCAGCCACCAGAAGTTCCCTCTACATCCAAAAGATGCACCTGCAGCATTTCTCAACATCACCCATGAGATTCAGGTGTTTTATCTGCCTGGCTTCAAACCAGAGCGAAAGCTGCTGAGGCACCAGGGGATGGAGAGCAAGGGTTCTGAGACTGCTGGACACATTTTCCAAAATAAAGCCTCCTTCATTTACATCTAAGACTTCTCTCTCTCCCTTAGAACATTGTCCCCCAGCCTTCTCCACTGATGCTGTAGGAAGCAGTCATGCAGTGGGGACTGGATGAACAAAGGGAGCCCAGCCTGTGTTAGAGAATCACCTGAGTAATGAGTAACTTGAACACCATCAGCAGGATTTTAATTATGAACAAAATACCACTTCCCAGAAGAGGTTTTAAAACCAGAGAGCAGAGCGTAGAGGGGAAGAAGGTGTCCCTACAGACCCAGCCAATTAATATTTCAACAAAACTTTTCCTTTTTACCAGAACTCCATTGCTTGCTCTTCATCAGAAATATCCGCAGAGGTTTCTTTTCCTTCCGCTCCCTAATTAACTTGTATTAATCTTTCCTCTGCTTCTATGCAACTTTGAGGACTCAAATGCTGATTTCCCTCCTCCCTTGCACCTCTGAGGTGTGGGACATTTGGCAGAAGGCAGCACAGCACCCAAAGCTGTGTTCTGTAAAGACCTGGATCTGAAGGAGACCCCAAGGAGTTGCTTCTGCACTTCCCTGCATTCCTGTGTCTCCTGCTGGCTGCCTCAGGGAGAGGTAGAGTATTAAAATGAGTAATTATCTTTTCCTTTACACCCCCACACTGCAACAACAGAGATACCAAGTACAAATTTAACCATTTTATTGTATTAAATGGTGGCAAATGGTTTATTCTATTGGGATTTCCTGCAGCTTTTTCTATCTAAAGGTGGCACCAAAAGGCATAAATGGACCACACGTATTCACCTCTTCCACCTCTTGTACAGAGAGAATGAGATCACAGTTAACAACATTAACACAACCTGGATTCATCAGAGCTCTTCAGCTCTGTGCTTTATTTACCTTTATGTGATTAAGTACCTAATTACACAGTCAGTGCTAACAGCCAGGGCATGAAAAGCAGAGCTGTTATAAACAAGGGGAGTTCTGCTCAGGTCACCCACGAAGACAAGGTCTGAGCTTGACTTTACACCTCGTTTCCACAGTGATTTGTTAAGGAGGAGACAGATGGGCTGCATGCTGTCAGAGGACACCTGTGTTAGTCTTCATGCAGGGCCAGTTTGGCTACAGACACATGCAAGGCAGTTTTCATGATGGTGCCAACATTAGATGAAGGGAAACATCAATCCTGGGGATCCTTTTTAGACAGTGCAAAAGCTGGCACTCAAGAAGACACCAAACACCCTTTCTGGAATAAAGTCGGAACAATTGTCTTGAAAAACAAGAATATAACTGTCTCTGCTTGCTCAGGAGCAAAGTTTGGTGTCCCAGGACCTAATGACTTCAAGAAACCATGCATGGACAAGAGCCAGAGGAAGGAAAGGGTTAACAGACATTCTGTAGTGTCTGAAACAGAAAACTCCAGAAAAATACCAGTTATCAGATGTTTTCCACTCCTCTACCAGGTTATGATACAGTTTTGAGCATACAGTTGGTGCCAGTACAGAGACCTCTGCTTTGGGCAGAGCACCCAAACCTCCAGCACCACCACACCAGGGTCACTGGTTTGGTACTAGCTGAGCCAACACACAGCAAAGGTGCCAATGGCTTTTGGCACAGCAGCACTTCCACTGGGAGATGACAGCACAAATTGTTGTTTTCAAGGCAATGCCATTTCAACTTTAATAGGCAAATCTACTCTGAAAAGTAGCACTAAAAACTGGCACTTTCATCCTTCCCAGACACACTCCTCAGTATGTTTAGTACTGTGTTCACAGGTTTGGATAACAAGCAAACCTGTATTCTGCTGTACCAGGAGACAATGTCTGATTCAACTTCTGCCTCCCCTTTCCCAACACAAGGCATCACAATCCTCTTTAAGCTAAAGACCACCTGAGCTTTTTAAATAAAACCACATTGTAAAAAGTCATATTAAAAACCACACAAAATCTCACGCCACTTCTCTTCTTTGACTTTAAAAAAGCAGAAAATAGCAGCTAGCACTGAGCTTGATTCACATGCCCCTTCCTTTGCTACTTGCTCATCCACATGTACAGAAGAAGATGAATAGCTATGCCTCAAATAATGCCACTTATTTTGAAGCCTCAGGATGAGAAAAAGTTGCTAAGGTTTGTCCATCCTATTCTCCCCCAAATTTGTCCTCTTTGCTTTTCTGCAAAGTCTTTGGGCCTAAAACCTTAAAGGCCAGCAGCATTTCTGATTCTTTCCAAAAGCCAAAAATGGAAAGTAAGTGTCACAGAAAGGCAAACCTCTCATTCACCTCATCCTAAGGATTGAGCAAATAAAGCACAGAGGGGTTCTTACCTGCCAGGGCCTGGTTCACTCTGCTGGGTTTGGACATCTTGACAGGCAGGGCTTGGGCACTGGGGAAAAAAAAAAAGGGATGACTTTAACAGCAAAGATCAGAGACAAACAAAACAGAAACAATTCAACAATACACTGCTCCCTCCTGAGGCCCAGGGCCCTGGCTATATTAAGAGGGATTAATTGCTCAGATGAGCCCCAGCTGGGACCCTCACCCATGCACCCTTCTCCCACTGGTCCAGCAGCTGTATTTAAGGAGCTGTGTCCTTGCCAGAGCTATCTCCTAGATTAACTTACCTGCAAGGTGGGCCTTGGGGCTATGCTGTATGTAGCTGCTTCCAGCCCCATCTCTTCCTGACTCATCCATTCCTCCTGCTGGACCCTGCTCTGATCCTGCAATACATCCCTGTTCTTGCCACTCCACCACAGAGCTTCCTGTGAGCAGCCAACCTGCACTACACATCCAAGGGGGATGTGGGGACAAGGGAGGAAAGGCTGAAGGAGACTTAGAAGAGCTTGGCCACCATTTTCATTTGGAAATCAAGAGAATTTGGACACCAAACATCCCTTTCAGGCTCCTTATCTACTTGTTTTGGCGGTGCTGGCAGCTCTGCTTTGAGTTTGGGATACATAGGCAGCCAGGGTTATGTCATTAGCTGGCAGGAGGAGTTAGGGAGGAAAGGGGAGCAGCAGCATCAACACTGATGGGGGATGGGGGGTATGGGAGTTAGTACTCCACACAAATGCAGGTTCTTTATCTTCACCTCTGGGAAGCTTTTCGAGCCCAAACAGATGAGAAACGGCTGCAGATGTTGTTTTAAGTTATTTCTCCTTATCTCTGCCAGCTCTCAGCTCCGGCCGCACATCTGATGCAGCCGAGTCCGAGCATGAACTGCCCAGTCCTGGGCTGTCCCGTCCTTTTTGTGCCCTTTCCATCATCCAACCATTCTTCACAATGGATTTATTAGTTACTATTCTATACCAATTAATTTGCACCTATTCTAGACACGTAATTTCTACCTCTTTTTCATTCTACCAATCGTTTTGTGCCACCACCACCAGAGAAGACGGAGGAGAAGATGAAGAACAGGGCTATGCCCAAAATCCTCCATCTTAAGTCCTCCATCCTCATTTTAAAAATCCTAAAATCTACTTTTTTACTTTGTAAAATACTAAACCACTACTCATTTTCACACTCTCGTGGCTTGCAATGATTCTCGCAGTGTTGGTAACTCTTCCCATGGGCTGAGGTCAAAGACGGTGCCATTCTGGGCTTTTTGCCAGAGTCTGGGACCCCCTTGCTGGGGCTCCTGACCTCCCAGTGGCATGCCTTGGATTCCATTGGGGGGGGTCACTAGAGAAGAAAGCAAGCTGGATCCACACGAGCAGAGCAGGAACATTTGAAATCCAACATACTGGCACAGAGGAGCCGCCCATGGACTTTGTCTCAGGTGGCCCATGTGCCTGGGATGGATGAGGCTCATGCACCTCAGCTGCAGTTAATACATGGTGCGTTCAGACAACAGTCTCCAAGGGCTCCCCAAAATTACAGAGACCTGTCCAGTTGCTTAAGAATTCAGAGACTAAGGTGGTCAAGAGCTCAAATCTCACCCACTATTTAGGGGAAAACTTCTTTCCAGCTGGAATACAAGAGCTGCCCTGCCCAAAATGGTACCACAAAGGTCTCTCCTTTCAGTCTTGCTAAAATCTTTGTTCATATTTCCATAACAATGACCAGGGCTGAAAATATTTGTGAGTGACACATGGCTGTCTTCCACCCCTGACAGGGAAGCATCCCCATCTCTCCCATCTCCTACCTGCCACAGTTTGGAATGGGTTCCCACACGTGCTCTGAACTCCCTGAAGAGCCCCAGGCAGGACCAAGGGCTTGATGCAGCTCTGGCAGCCTGGCCAAGTGAGACCAGCACCCCCAGACCCTTATAAAGCTCTCTAGACCACAGAGATTTCCCTTCTGCCTCTTTCGAAGTCTGTGCTTTCCCTTCTGCCTCTTTCAAAGTCTGTGCTTTCCCTTCTGCTGCCCCAAATTTTGCAATGCCTTCAAATGATGCAATGGGCTGTTGTGGCTACAATTCAAACCCACCAAACACAGGGGAAATCTTCCCTGTGATTTCAAAGGGCTCTAAATCAGATTTCTTTGACTCTTTCCTGATTCACCCTCTTCGTCACAGCTCTTTCTCAGGTATTTCCCAACTTATCTCATCCCTTTGCATCATCTCTGCCCCTATAATCCCCTTCAGAAGATGGCAAGGAGCAGGACTCCTTGTTCTCCAGCTGCAGACACAAAGGATATTTGAGGACCAGGAACTTGAGAGAACTGCTCCCAAAAAATCAAAGACATTGGATCTTCCCTCATTTCCTCCTCCAACTAAGAAGCCAAGAAGACACCACTGAGCCTGTGATGCTGCATGTGACAGATAATGAAGAGTTTGGGTTTCATTGTCATGCCCTGAGATGAAGCAGCACCTTGGGCGCTTTCACTTCCCCATGGAAGGTAAAAATAAAATAAAGCACAAAGCTGAACCTTCCGCTGTGCCAGGAAAGGAGGTGGGGGCAGGGGATCCTCCCAAAAGGCTGGAGCACAGGGTCATTACACCTGAGGCTGGAGAAAACAAACCCAGAGCTGCCCTGGGAAGGCAATCACCAGTAACCATGCTTTGAAAAGATGGCAGAGAAGTTCTTCACTTTTCTTTCCCCATTGCAAGACTCAAATCCAAGTCATCCATGAATCAGAACTTGTACAAAGTTGTCCTGGTTTCAGCTGGGATGGAGTTAATTTCCTTCCTAGTAGCTGGTACAGTGCTGTGTTTTGGATTGAGGATGAGAATAATGCTGATAACACAGGGTTGTTTTAGTTGTTGATGAGCAGCGTTTACATTGAGGCCATTTCTGCTCCTCACCCTACCCCACCAGTGCAGAGGCTGGGGGGCACAAGAAGCTGGGAGGGCACACAGCTGGGACAGCTGACCCCAAGCACCCCAAGGATTATTCTAGACCATAGGATGCCATGATCAGCAGAGAAACCAGGAGGAAAACTGACTGAGGGTGGCTGCTTGGGAATGGCTGGGCATTGGTCAGTGGGTATGAGCAATTGTTTAGTGCGCCACTTGTTTTGTACATTGTAATTATCATCAGCATTATTATTGTTTTCTTTCCCTTCTCTGTCCTGCTAAACTGTCTTTATTTTAACACAATATTTTTACCTCTTTTTTTTTTTTCAATTCTCTCCCCCATCCTCCTGGGGGAGGATGGAGTGAGCTGAGGGGCTGTGTGGTGATTAACTGTCTGCTGGGTTAAACCACAACAGAAGTGAGAAGAGCCCTTGAGATCTGCAGAGAGAAACAGATAAGCACTTGATGCATTTGCAAGCAACCTAGTTTGGGAAGCTGTGAGTGCACCACAGATAAATTACCATCCAGGAGCCAGGAAACACTCACTGATCAGTTGCACTCCTGGTGTAAAGGCAAAGAGTGTCAGCTTTGGCTGCTGGAGGCTTTGAGCCAACTGACGTGATGATGGACAAACCAAATACTTGTTATTTCACTAAATACACACATTCATTAGCAGCATCTCAGCTAGCAGTGCTGTGGGATGTGCTGACCCATCCCCTCTGCAGCGTGGGAGCAGGGCTGCCATGCTCCCTGAGTTCTGTGACAGAAAGCCCAAAGACTGATGAAATCAAGGGAAATCCACACTGCTCTGAGGTACCACAACACTGCCTGGGCAAGTCTGCAGCCACAGTGCATGGGAGGAAGTGCTGCTGTGCCAAAAAAAGTGAGGAAATGCTACTCAGAGCCTACCCTGGGTCTGAAGTGGGGTTTTGGGGGGAGGAAGGGGATGAGGTAAAAAGGAAGGATATTGCTATTGTAGTGTAACATGGGCTGTGCATCCAATAATGGAACAGCACAAGCTCAAGATATTCTAGCACTGCCATACCAGTGCTGGCTTCTGGGGAGAGGTCCTGCTGATTTATTGAAAACAGCTAAGTAAGGAGAAAAATTCATGTTTTGGTTAAGGGAGATCAGAACAGCATCAGTGCAAGAACAAGCACTGCAGTGTGGAGAGATGAGAAGGATCCACTGAGGCACCTGCTCCTGCTGCCCATGGAGATTTCTTGCCAGGCAGTGCCTTTGACTCCTAGCCAAGTGTTCAGGCTGTGCTTGCAACACCTGAAAGTCAACGCCTGAATTCTCTGAATGTTTCCTGGTATTGATTCCTCCTTCCTGGCCCAATTTGGTCCTGCTGTTCACTGCAGCTCCTGCTCTCCCACTGCTCTGTGTGCTGGATGTTCCTGAGTATAACGGGGATCACCAGGTTGTGAATAAAAGGATGCAAAGACAATGCCCTCGGAGATTCAGCAGGAAGATCCTGGTAAGATTTCCCATCACTGGTTCCCAGGCACTCTGCTATAGGAGGCAGGCAGGGCAGACTGATATTTCAGCATGGCAAACCCACTCGTTTCTCCAGAATTTCAAGAATCTGCAACGGCAGTGAGACAGCAAAGCACAAGTCCAGCAAGGAAATGTGTCAACAGCTTGGAATCCAGGGCTGCTGCCACTTCAAACACTGGGTGGCCAGGTTGGAGCCATCACCTGAGCCACATATACACAATATCCTGAAGGAGCAGAATTAGGGAAGCCTGTAGGAACTCCTCCTCTCCACCTAATATGGCCCTTTCTTCCCTCCTCTCCCCTGCACACAACCAGCAGGCCACAGATCTCTGTATCATGGCATCTCTGTAGCCCTCTGGGGAATAACCCAACACTTCTCACAGATCAGGGCAGCATCCAACCCTGCTTCACACTAAGTGCTACCACAACACCTCAAGGTCCACTGATTATCTGGTGACATTAATGACCCCACCTGGTGGTAGCACCAAGCTGGCTAAAAGGGCTGCAGGACAAATCACAGCGGGCACAGTGGAACCAGCACCAGGAGAGCTCCTCACCACCCAAGGAGCTCATGGGAATGCTTACAGACAAAGCTGAAGGATACAAAGGTGGAAAGAAAAAAGCAAAGGCCCTGGCTAGGGTGCCTCCTGATCCTACAAAGCACTGCCTGTGCATTGTTCCCCACAGGGTATTTTGGGGTGCAACAGCAGACCTTTCTTAGGAACACCCCAATTCTGTCAGCATCCTTTTCCAGCTCCCAAGAACCCTGTTCCCTCTGACTTTATACAAAATTCTGCCCCCCTGAGCTGCCTGCCTTATTTGTAGGCACAATCCAGACCAGCAGCCAAAGCCACATAAGCTCAGAGAAGCTTGCAGAGCTACTGTAGGGATTTGCCTGGCTGGGATACTAATTAATATCTCTCAGAAGATTGCTTCCTGCAGCTTTACTCGCTCATATTACAAGCAGGGCACTCCTTACTGTGCTTCAGGAGTGCCTTACTCTGTAATTAGCACAGTGCAGGGAACAGGGGAGCTCGTGCCCTAGGGAATTGATGCTTTCCCATGTGGGGTGGGAAGGATCCTGCCAGGAGGTGGCTGGGATCCTGGGGAGCTGAGCTCTGCATCCCAGATCTGGTTAACAGTGCTGAGATAAGGACACAACCCTTGCCACGGCAAACTCCATATGCAGATTCCAGCACTGCCTGTGCAAGAGGCCAGATTCATTAACTGTGTTTAATCCACGAGAGGAAACTAATGCACCAAGAAGCAAAATAACTTGCCCACATGTATGTATTTCATTAGCAGCACAGCCAAGGATATTAGCATCTAGTTAAGCCTTGGCATTCCTCTCTGGGTTTTCCAGTGGCTTTGACCCTCTTGAGAGCAGGAGGAAATTAAAGTGCATTTGGCAGCGCTGGAGCTCCGCCTGCTCTCACACCAGTATCCGCCCTCCAGCAAGCAGGAAATAGATTTAATCACCCTCAGTGGCACATCAGCCCGGACATGCCCGTTCTGGGGGCTACCCTTGCCTGCCTGCTAGAAATAACTGTCACAGCCACACAGGGAGTCAGGCAGCTTTCCAAGATGTACTGCACCTCGTTCTCAGCCCTGCAGGAGAGAGGTACTGCCATTTTTAGCTGTGTTTCCTGAAGAAACTGGGTGTAAACAACTGCACTGCCTTTCAGTCTCTCCCAACGAGTTTTTGAGCCCCCCTGTCAGTTGCAGCTCAGCCACCTCTGCAAGTTTTGTGGAGATCAGCAGTTTTGTAAAAGCAAGAAATCTGTCGGGGGTGCTTTGGAGGCAAAGCTTGTGAGGTGAACACAACACAACCTTTAGCAGACACCAGAGGATCCACTGTGGCCCAGTGCTCCCTTCCCTTGGGCCAGCACAGGAATTGCACATCACAGCTAAGAGAACACAGCCAGAAACCCTTAGCAGGATAATTAGCCAAAAAGGTTAGACTGTTGGGTGATGCAGGACATTAACTGCAAGGGAAGGGGAACTAACCATCATCCCATGTCCAAGGAGGGAAGACAGGGAACCTAGAGGATAAAATAACCCAGGAATGCTCTGGGTTTAGGAATTAAATGAAACACATTGTTAAGAGTTTGCTACTCAGGTTTCCCCTAATTCACAGAAATTAAAGGATTTTCTGCTGGAACATGGGTTTCATGAGCCCAAGACCGTAACTCCAGCCAGGAGCAATTACACCCACCCAGTGGCATTTCCGACTCAATCCTAGCCCAGGGGTGATGGGGAAAAGCCATCCCGAGCTGTCAACTGGGATGAAAAAGTCCCTTTCACATATGGCACGCTGCTGGAAGACAGAGATTGTCCCTCTGTGTGCACTTGTTGTTCTGGCAGGGATAAAGGAGAGTGACTCTGGCAGAAGTGATCCCAAAGGGCTGGAGACCACACCCCAAGGGAACAGACAGCCAGGGGAGTGGGGCTCACTGGGGATGTGGGTTTTACACAAGTCTGACAGCACTCACACATTCCCAGGTATCCAAAGAGCTGCCACCTGCCCTGTGTGACACGTCCTGCTGTCCCCAGCACAGATTTAACTGTACAATCCCTTTGCATCCCCCAGAAAGGCTGGCTTGGCTAGGGATGATTGCCAGAACACCAGCCACCTCACCTCCTCCACAACACAAACAGATGAGCTGCAAAACAGGTTCAAACAGCCCGACCTCAACCAGCCACAGCATTGCTGGGCACCTCCTGGCTTCCTCCTGGCCATCCCTCTCCTCCCAGTCTGCACTGCCTGGGCCATGGGCTCAGTTCATGGTCAGGAGCCCGTGGCAACCCTCTCCCATCCTCCCTCCTTTCAGGACAGCCAGTCCCACCAGTAGCACAGAACGTACCCAGACCCCGATCGGCTCCAGACAGGCTTGTGGGGCAACTGCTGCAGTATTTGGCTCTTCCTTTTCAAACTTCCCACCCTGAGTCACTTGGCAAATCCTTTGGGGAAGGGTGGGGGCTCCAGGCAGCCCAGCAGCCCCACACACCCACCAGCAACTCCTGCAAGAGGGGGAATTTGGCAGCTTCTTCAGGAGACAGCAAGAGCCTTACTGGGGGCTCCTGCAGGCAGTACTGAGGTCTGATTTTCAGCCCTACTCGAAGGTGACTGGAACAGAGAAGCACTGTGGATGCTCAAGGCAACACAAAAAATCACCAGGTGGAAAAAAAGCACAAAAAAAAGACCGTGAGAAAGAAGAACAGGATGTGAGAAGTCATTTCACTCAGATGACCCCGAAGAGGGAAAGTCCTGATACGACACTAAGAAAACATCTCAAGATGCACGGTCTTGTTTAAAACACAAATGAGATTCAAAACAAACCTCAAACCCCTGTGCCTTGTGCAATTAGCAGAATGTGCTTCCAACACTCTGCTAAATCTCTTATCTCTGTACTTACTTGGACAGGTAAGTCAGCCCTGGCAAGTTCCCCTGCAGTTTCTCAGGGGTTCAACAGCTGGATTATTCCCAGTGAAGTGAGTGCAAGGCCCTGCCACTTCCAGCCGCTCACAAACAGAGGGAGCAGTCAGCCAGCCCTTGCTGGGTCAGACGCTCGGTGCCAGCACTGCCACAGACAGGCCACACACACCTCTGCTAGCAAGGGCTTGTGCACAGGAAGAGTTAAGATCCTGAAAGTGGGATAACCAACTGTGGCTTGCCCCAGCAGCTCATGCCATGGAGAGGAGCCAGGCTGTCGGACCACAAGCCTCTGCTTTTCATTGAGCTGGCAGCAACCAAAAGGCCTGAAGAGAAGTGAAGCTCTTTCTCCCCCACCAGTAAGGTGCAAATACAGCCCTCCTTTGGCTCCAGCCGACGGGAGCTGAAATCCCGGGCTGAGAGATGCACACTGGTTTCAGCCCTGTCAGAGAAGTGCCACAGTGAAAATGGATCCAGTGGCATCTCTGCTCTGCCTCACCACTTAGCCTGCAAAATAGCCTGGACACCTGATTTGGACAGAGTTCCTGAGGTTTCAGCCACATGCAATGAGTCCTGTGGTTCCTCCTTGAAGGGGAAGAGCTTAGAATGCAGCGCAGTGTTCCACTCTACTGCCTAATTTGAATTGTGTTTACAAGTCCCCTTTTCCTTCACTTGGTCCCCCTCAAAGTTTTTTTTAACCTAACCCAAAATACCACTGATCACTATTAATTTTCTCAAACCTTCAGAATCTCAACCTGAGTGAATTCCCCTGTGGTTCAGGGAGACTGGTAGACAGGGACTATATTTCAAACAGGAAGAAAAGAGGTAGAAAGCAGAGGGGAAGTCTTTTCATCCACTGTATTGGATATACAGGCACAAACCTCTCTCTCCTAGGGAGAAGACCCTTGTAAAGTCCTCTGGGACAGAGAGGCTCCTGGATAATGCAGACTTGAGCACAGCAGATCTCTTGGACACACATATGGTATTTAAAGGTGAATTAGGATCTGTACCTGACTCCATTAGATGCTGCCAGTGCTGTGCTGAGGCTCCCAGTTTGAGCCAAAACCAAGGCGCTCTGTGCACTGAGTCTTGGTGTTGACCTTGCTCCAGTCAAAGTGGGTTTGTTATAGGGCACGAAGCCGACACTGGAGGAACTTACTGATGCTGTCCTCCCAGGAACCTGATGAGTAGTGGAAGAGTTGGGAAAGTTTGTCATGGAGTGACGGTAGCGTGTGGTGATGGGACCAGTCCCGCTGTTTGGCCAGCACTGCTGGCAAGAACATCCCACCCCTGTGTGAAGGGGCGTGGTGGAGGTCGTCACCGGGTATGGGGCGTCCAAACGCCTCTGAATGCTGCGGCGGAACCTCGTGGTCTTGTTGGTCTGGACTTGAGCCACAAAGTCAACTTCATAGTTATAGCCCAAGGGCCCGAGATCGACTCGCTGGTGGTTGGTGGCACGGGCTTGCTCCAGGAACACGCAGACGTTCATCTCGTAGGGGGACCACCCGCCTTCGTCGTTCTGCCACTCCCAGATGATGCCCTGCCCGGCAGCAGAGTCCCCTGGGAAGACGTGCCTGCGGACAGCCCGCATCGTCCCTGTGTGGGAGAGGAGGGGAGAATAAACACAATAATTTAGTGAGCAGAGAACTAAGAGGGATGTTGTCCCAGGGATTTGTTTCTGCACAGATCTGTGCTGCCTACATGGGGGTGGCCTTTCTCGCTCTCCCTCAAGAGGGGCACTAAAAGACCTTCTCTTCCCAACAGGGCTGGGTTTGCTCATGAAGCTTAGAGAAACGCAACATCCCCGAGATCTCTGTCCCTCTGCCAAATCTGATTGTGGGCTGGCAGCAGGTTCAAAAGCTGCTAGGAGGAAGGGTGGGAAAGGAGGGAAGGAGAGAGGATGCAGACGCAGACACACCCGAGCACAAAGGCAGAGTGATCACATATGCCTCCCTGATGTTAAAAGGAAAAAAAAAGTAAAAAAGGAAAAAAAAAAATCAGGCTGAGGCACAGATCTGGTTAAAAAAAAAACCCAACTCCCACAGCCTTGACAACAGAGTAACTATAGAGACAAGACACCATCGGGAAGTGCTTTGTAGGAGCACTTAAAGGGGCTGAACACCCACTTTGTTACACAAGGGTCGGGGCAATTTTGTTCTTGGGAGAGTGGGTGAAGTCCCACAGGGGCAAGGGCAAGGACTTTGGAGAAGGGCAAACTTCTGCAGGCTCCTGACTGCTCGGAGAGAGAGCAAGACTAGAGAGGGGAAGACAATGAAGTAACTTGAAAACTGGAGTGAGCAGCTGTTCAGACAGAGGGAGAGAAATGGAAGGAGACACACTACTCTTGCAAGGCAACTCGACAGCGACAGCTGGAGCTCGAACCCCCTGGAGCCTGGCTTTCCAGTATGACTTCACTCTTGGGTACTTTATCCCTTACTTCAAAAAAGCAGCAGCCTAATGAGAGGGAAGGAAGCCACCCAACAGGACAAAAGCCCTGAAACCTTTGAAAAATGGGTTCTTGCAGCAGGAAAAACCCTCAGCAGCATTGCGCACAGAGAAAGAGGAGCAGGAAAAGCTGCAGGGCAAGCAAGTCTGGGGATCTAGGAATGTGGGGGTGAACAGGGGTACAGTGAGTTGTTACAACACAGGAGGAGTTCAAAGAACAGCACCAAGAGGAAAAAAATAAAATAAAGCCTCTAAAGAGGCCATGAGAGTTATGGCACTATGCTCCAGGACACCAGCTGAAAACTGGCACGTTTCCAAGTACCCACACCTAAAGCCTGAGGAGAACTACCCCAGGATACCACTGGTGACTCTGTGGGGCACAGGCAATCTTCACATCCAACAAACACATCCCAAGACAGAGGGAGGACAGCTCTCCTGGGACTCTACACTGCCAAAATCCAACTGCTGCAGTGTTCAGACGCTGCCTGCCTGGATGCTGGCAATGAGGATCATGCTGCTGTTATTCCACCCAATAGTACTGGGATGTTGTGGAAACTGTGTCCTTATCTCAGCACTGCTAAAGCTCCAGAGCTAACACAAAGGCTAAAGCTCTCTCAAAGGCAGAATGTGCCAAACCATGGAATGCCAGGACTTGTGTTTCTGCTCCAGAGCAGCACCGAGCATCCTGCTTATTGCAGAGTAGGACTCTCCAGTGACACCAGCCAACAGACAATATCCCATCAGCACACTTAAAACACTACTAGCAGCCAGTGAAATACAGCAACCTCCCAATAGCTCAACCATGGAGCTCAGGATTCCTGTGGGACCAGACCATCCTCTGGCAGAAGGTATCAGAACCAAAGTGACCTTCCCAGCCTGGAACCGACATCTTAGTGGGAAAGCAGACTAAAAAGCCAGAAGCAAACTCTAGCAATGACTTCTCCTATCCAGCAAGTCCTGCCAAGTCTCAGAAACACAAACCCGCAGCCTCAAAAGGTGGATACCTTCGGGAATGAACCCCTGAGCAGGAGGACAACTAGGGATGAGACTCTGATGCCTTGGGTTTTAATTCTTATATTTTTCAAATCCTGTACTGCCTGGTGTGTAACTCTGAAGTTTTGTGTGGCCTGTTATTACTGTTCTCTCATGCTGGTCAGACATAACAAACCCTCTCTAGGTTTGCTCTCCAAGAACACCTCGATTATCTCAGGCCGCAAAATGTGTAAACTAAAGCCTTGAGAGGAGGGGAGAACCTGGGGTAATTGCATCAGTAACTGAAGTTGTAACTGGAGAATTAACCCTGATATGCAAATGGACCAAACTTATAAAAGAGTGAAGAACCCATGACCCACGGTCCATCTTGGGTGGAGGCTTTGGACCAGGGTGTACCCTTCAAATAAATACCTACTTTTATTCTCTTATTCTTGTCTAGCCTCTGTTTTTAGGTAGCCACCCCAAGGCATGAACTGGACTGGGAATGAGATGGTGAGACATGCACTACATTTAGAGATTAACCCGCTCGCAGAAAAAGGGGACTACCACAGGTAAGGCAAGGTGTCCAGTGGGACACATCTCCGGAGATTAGCAAGGCTTCCCCTGCTCCACTGGCAGGTCGGAAGCTAAAAGCACAAAAAGGGGACTGCAGGACCTGCAAGAAACTTGTGTTTTTAACACCCTCAAACAGCAGGAGAAAGAAGAGTTTTTAGGAGTGAACAACAAGACCAAGGCCATGCACTTGGAAATCATCCTCCTTCCTCCAGGCTGGCAAGGAAACCAACATTCCTCTCCGGGGTGGGCAAACAGCTGTGGTGAGAGGACAACTCCTGCTGCTCCCCTGCACTCACTCCCACTAATCTGCCTCGAGCAGCAGCTGAAGCCCACAGCTAATCCTGCCCACAAGATCCCCCTGCACAGCTGTCATTCCCTGCTGCTGGGGACGCTGCTCCCGTTAACACTGGCTTCCTGTTATTCTCTCTGGCTTCCTTTGAAGAGCCTATTTATCTGTCTAATAGCTAATGAGCAGAATACAACAGCCTATTTTTTGCTCTGTTTAAAGATTTTTCATGGGGATGTTTCCTGCAGAGATTCTTTTCTCCAGCACATGACAAAGTTCAGCTGGCGGCTCGCTCAGAAAGGTTCACGTTTAAGGCAGAGCTTTGCAGAGAGAAAAAGCTCTGCTTAGAACTGGGCCATGGAAAGGGGATATGAGAGCTTTTCCAATAGTCACGTTGCAGAGCACACAGGTATTTGTGGAGGCAGGTTCACAGCATTGGTCACTTTGGATCAGCATCCCTTTGGATCAATGGGAAACACTGCAGGAGAGCTGTGGAGCAGAATCAGCCTTTTTGTTATTAACAGCTCAAACTTAGATCTAGATCAAGAAAAGATGAGATCATACCAGCCAACATAATTTCCAGAACTGAACTGGACTGTCCCCCAGAGATGAACAACTCCAAACCACCCAGCAATGGACAATATTCACTGGGTGTTTTGAGATCTTTCACAAGGGTCTAAAGAGATACAAACCCTCTAAGGACAGACAGCTGCGCTTGTGGAAAAGAATGTCCCACTCACACTGGGACACGTTTCACCCTCCCACAGGCTCTCTGCTCACCTTCACCAGACAACTTAGGACTGCTGTCCACATGTTGGAGCACTGTCTGAAAAGGGCCAGAAGCTGGAAGGCTACCTCACAAGTTTGGCATGAAAAAACCAGGAAAGAAACAGCTGCTGGTGCCAGCTCTGGTGGTCCATGCTGTACTGTTTGAAGCCACAGCCTCAGCTTGCCTTCCAGATGTTTAAGCAGGCCAAGCTGAGCACACCTGTCAAGGCACCCAGCCTAGACAGCTCCTCACCTCACCCAGGACACCGCTAGATAAACTCAGCCTAAGGTCAGAATAAAAACACGGATGCAGCTGTTATGACCGCTCACATTTGCTCCAACCACTTCCCTTTCCTGTCAGAACTGGCTGATCATGCAGTTGATTCAAAATATTGCTCATTTACTGTTTCAACTGGCAAGAAACCAACACATGCCTCTCTCTAAAGCTTGGGACGATGCTTGACTGTGTCCTGGAGTGATGGGAGAGATACTGGCAAAGGGGAAACTGATGGACGGAAAATTTTCCAAAGCAGCCATTCATTTGGGGTGTGTAATTTGGGATCTCCCTGGATTTTCCAGGGATGAAGTGCATGCATTCCATCCTTGCCCCTTTTCTAAGCTCCAGCTGCTCACCACATCTGGAGCAAAAGTGGGCAGGAGTAATCTCTGCAGATTCTGAGCTGCTACTCCCAGTGACCCCAGGAAAGAGGAGAATGAAACTCAGGACAGGAGCCCATCCTGTCCTTTCTCCCTGTGAGGAAGCAAGCCAGGCTCGCACAGCACAAGTGGAGGGAATGTTCTGCTGCAGCATTTTGGTGTTGTGCGGGGGCCGCAGGCACTCACAAGCAGCTTGAGCAGGGCTGCATGCCAAAGTAAAGCAGCTGGCACTCCAGCTCCAGAGGGAGCAAGGGTTTCAAGCAGGAGGGTTGGAATCGTAAAAAGGCCTTTTTTACGCAAGTGATCTTGAATGGATGTGTGAGGGGGGGAGTTTCCAGCTCTGAGAGCTCTGGCTCACAGGCTGTGAGTTCCAGAGGTCCCATGATGGTGCTCCTGAAGATATTATGGCTGTCTGCCTGCACCCAGCTCCACAGATTTTTCCACGCTGGGCAGCAGACAGCACCAGGAGAGCAGCAGATGTGCTCACAGAGCTGCCCAGGACGGTAGCAAACAGCAGAGCTTTGCAGGGCTCTTACAGAGTGAGGCCCTGCTCATCCCCAAGCACACCAGCAAAACGGGTGGGGAAGCTCCCTTACCTGTATCCTGCCGGAATTGTGTCAAGCTTGGAATGTCGATGACATAGGGAGCCAAGGCGGGATCCGCATGTCCCAAAGGGATGCTGCTGACCAGCCCCGACCCTGAGCGCCGGCCCTTCTGCTGAGAGGCCTGGATAACCTGCTCAATGTAGCTGCAGACATTGCCTCGGTACGGCCTCCACCTGCCAAATTCATCCTGCCATTCCCACACAGCCACTGCCGTGGAGCTGCTGCTGTGCCCCGAGGCAGAACTGGGCGGTCCGGATGGCCCGGCTGAACTGCTTCCCGCTCCCTGAGCTGCTGCCATGTTCCTCCCTGAGGTCTGGAAACGCCGCGATTGGAAGTGGCAGCTGCACTGGCCTTACACCATTTTCTCCTGGGGACCTGCAGCAAGAAACAGAGAGCACAGGGAGCTGAGAATGATATCCTGAATACCCCCACCCCGCACCTGCATCACGCAAGCCATCTGAGAGGGAAACAAGCTCTGACTTTCACAGAGGACGTTCACTATGGATTTAAGAGACTCCAGGGAAGCAGACTGGCCTCAATACCCTGTGGCTGAGGGTGAGTGAGGTATGAGGTACCACCACTCACTCCCTGCCAATGCCGGCATCTTCTCCTGCTAATTGAGAGCAAACACTCTTCACTGAGACTCTGCTTCCTAAGGTTTGTGGCACCAAACACCACCTGAGTTACCACAGATCTGTACCAAACCATCCCCGAGCCACTGCTGATCTGTGTCAGGCAGACCTGTAAACCTTGGCATGAGTTCAGACAGACACTCACTAGCCAGGAGTGTGACAAGGCAAGCTGCCATTCTGCCCCTTCCCCATGCTCAGCACTGCTCCTGGCAGCATTACACTACATTACACTGACCACCCCAATGTGAGCTGCCAAATGCTGGCCAAACACTCATTCAAAGTAATGACTTAGTTACACAAGTGGTTCCCAAACTCTTCACACTGATCTGAGCTCCAGGGCTACACCATCAGCTCCATTCAGGCTTCTGATCGCTTAGTTCTGGCTCAGGATCAGTGCCGTGACTCCTGTGCAGCATTATACATGCAAACAAAGCCAGAAGAAAACTCTTAATGCACAGTTTGCAAATCACAGTACACATACTTCTTTAGTTTAGTGTGATCCCAGCAAAAAACAGATGGGAAGGAGTACAAGAGAACCAGGAGGAATACAGGACATAATCAACTGCCTGTGCCCAGGGCAGTGATTTAGTAGGTCCTCAAGATCAAAGCACACCTATCTGCAGCTTCTCAGGCTTGAAAACAAGGAACATCTTGAAACAAGGGACAATCTGCATCAGAGACTCAAACCCTTAGGAGGCGATTTAGGGAAGAATGGAGAAGGGGTAGGAGCCCAAAGACACCAGACAAAGACACAAAGGCCAGTGAATAAATTCCAGTAAGAAGAAATCACCACTCTCAGCCCCCAAGGGATGTAAAAAGAGCAGATCCAAAGACATCACATGATCACCGAGAGACACCAGAGGTCTGATATTTGACATTCCTTGTCTGTTGTGTCATTCCAAACCGTCCAAACCGTCTGGACACAAATCTGTCCAAATGCTGGACAACCACTTGGAGATCCCCACATTGGTGCTCATGCGTAGGTGGGCTTGGCTATGAATGAGTGAAACTCATTTTGTTTTAAAATAAATTCGCCTTCTCCCTCCTGAGGTCTCACGTCACTGATTGCTCGCTTAACTCTCAGCAGTCAGCAGGGAGCTGCGAGCTTCCTTCCCATCCAATGGAAAAGTTCAGGTCTCCCAAGAGGCAGAGCAGCAGTGGGTGGCTTCCACTGGAGGATGCCATCTGCACAGAGAATGACATCCCTTCCGGATGGGGGAAGATCCCACGCTCCGTGGAGTGTCCCATCCATCACGCCCGTGTGGCTTGATAGCTTAAAAAAGACAGAGAAGGAGAGCGAGCGCAGAACAGACACACCCACACGTCTGCATTTATAAGAGGAAAGCAACACTTTCCCCAGGAATTCAGTGTAAATTAGTTTATGAGATGCTCTGAGATTTTTACTTAACACCCCCAGCTCAACTGGTCTTGGTGACAAACCACTCTGGATCACCAAGATGCTACCCTGGTCTCTGCTATGAATCTTTTCCTTGTAATCCATTCTCCCCTAACGCACCAAGGACAGTCATTTTACTGCCCAAAACAGCAAATTAAGACTTAAGGTATCAAATCCAACACCTCCCTCTGCCAGTTCTACGGCAGGTTTCACACCAACATTTCTCCACCTCAAGGACCACCAGCACTGTCCATGCTCGACTCGAATCAAAAGCCAGGATGTGGCATTTTCTGTCCCACCCACCTGCACTAGGTGCTCTGAACCCCAAACACAGAACCAACATGGTTTTTCCCCCCAAAGCTGTTACCAAATATTCATCTGCAGCCACAAGCAGAGCAGAGCAGAAGAGGGAGGCTGTGAGGAGGGAGTCAGCGATTCGTTTTCCTTCCTTTCTGGAACAGCAGCAGGAAATGCAAACAAGAAGACACCGCAGCACAAAAGCCACCTCCTTCCCGTGCCACCTCACGCTCGCTGGGGTAACAGCTGGGTTACAACAGCCTATCCCTCACCCCGGCGTGGCAGCGATGCTGTGAATCCCGGACCACACGTGAAGGTACCCGGGCTGGCTGCACGTGAGTGTCGCGTGCTCCAACATTCACTTCCCCATCAGAGTGGAAAAATATTTCCTGCGCTGGGACTGTTGTTCCAAAGGAGGAGCGAGGGGCGTATTTCAGCCTCCTGCCAGTTCTTGCTGAACGCTACTGGAGCCAGCAGCTGTTTGCATGGATTGGGAAGCAAGGAATGCAGGAGAGCATCAGTAAGCCAGAATTACACAAGTCCTGGAGTTATGGCAAACAACAAAGAAAAGGCCTAAAGTTGCAGTTCCTGACTTCTCTTTGAGAATTCAGCAGCACACAAATATTAAAAGCTGAAAAATTCAGTACTGGAGCTGCTTGTACAGTGTTCAGCAGAAAGGGTTTGGGGAGGAGTGGGACGTAGTTGGGATGTGTTACACATCCCAGCTCACGTATCTACTCAAACGCCATGGACTAGAACACTTCACCTCGAGCTTTAAAAATACCTTGAAAAGCTGAAATTCACACCAGCCCTAGAAGCTCTTATTCACAAACAGTCGTGGTTCCAGTCAGAAATCCTCTGGGCCACCCTTCCCCCAGTGAAAACAAAACCCTGGCTAATTCAAGTGCAGACTTAAGTATTCCAGCCAGATGCCCTTCACTTTGAAGGTATTTGGTAATGTGGGCTCAGAGCTTGAGTTTGGATTTGTTTGGCTGGAACTTTACACCCAGCACAACCTCTGAAACATTTGTCCACATGGCTTTAATTGGGGACTTGGACAGGAAAAGAACTGAGTGCATTTCAGATGTGTTTTCCAACAGTTTCACTCCCTGCTCCTCAAGCTCCAGAAAATGGTGGTGAGAAAGCTAGAAAAGGGGAATTAAAACCTTTGAAAGCTGTCTTTAATTCTCTGTTCTACTTCCAGAAAGGAGAATTTTCTTTCGCTTTAAATGCAGGATCTTAAAATTCATGGGTCTGAGATGATTTCTAAAAATGCCAACTCCTTTTTTAAGTTTCTGAACTCGAATTGCCAGCGCTGATAAAAGTTTTCATGAAATGCAAGCTTGTACCTGGAAAAGAAAAAGAGCCTTGGGAGCTCTTGAGCTGGGCTGAATTAAAAATAAAATCACCAGATTGGTAAAATAGAGACTTTTCAGCAGGTTGTTCAGAAAAGAGAGTACCCAGGAGGGATTTGTTAAGCGTCACGACACCACTTTCAGAGACAGGACTGGGAGGGCAACAAAGATCCCATGGGAAGAGATTACACGGGGATTAGGGGAGCACATAAAGCACAGGGAGGCCACAGGGCTGCCGTAAGACATGACCCTGTGCAGGGGGCACGACTGGAGCAGCATTGCCGGTGCCCTGTGCTCCCCGACCCCAAACCACCCAGCCAGGGCCCCCATAGCCCCCCACATCAGCTGAGCTGCACTTCTGGGCACAGCAAAACCTGATGCAACAGGGTTGGAAGCTCTTGCCAGGTAACTCATACCCAAACACACCTTTCCTTACACAAGCACCCAGCACCGATTAGTAGCAACCAAAGAGGAAGAACAGAGCCCGGCCGTAGAGGGGGTCACAGTAATAACTCCCAAGCACGCAGATCCATCCCAGTCCTGACCTCTCCCAGCCTCCGCTGAGCCTCACGGCACAAGGTGGCTGGGTTGACAGCCAAAACATCAGAAGAAATAAACCCGGCTGCTCCAAACCTGGACTGATTCCATTCAAAACAAGCTTTAAGCGAGTTCCCCTCGGAGGGGGGAAAAAAGAGACGGCAACTGAGGCGGAACAAAGCGTTTGCCTGTCACTTAAGCCGAGGGCTGGTTTCGGGCACGGGTGAATAGGAAAACTGAGGCAGCGAGAAGAGGGCAGGTACACCCAGACACAGGATCCGACCTGGACACGGGATCACACCACACTTTGTGTCCAACTCGACCACTGCAGGGTCCTTCCGGGCACCGAGGCGGGTTATTTATTTGTGGGGAGACCACTGAAGTGTGAGGTGCGAACCTGGCAGGACCTGGAGGGTCCCTCCAGCTCCCCAAAGGCTTCGGCTCGCGGCAGGAGCTCCTGGGGCTCCGGAACGGCCAAGCTGGGACCCGCTTCGGGGAGCTGGTGACTGGGGGCCGGCCCGGAGGGGGCCACCCGCCCCTCAGGGAGCTCCCTCCGGCCCTGGGCAGCACCCGCCACCCACCGCAGCCGCCTGCTGGCTCCGACCGGGCCCCCCAGGCTCTACGGGCGCCGGGGGGTGTCCGGACGGCACCGACCGCCCCGGGAGCTGCGGAGGGGCCGGGGCCTGCTGCGAGGGGAACGGCGCCCGTGCCCCCGGGCCGACGGGACGCCAGGCAGGCCGGGCCCGAAGCGGCCGCAACGGCCCGGACGATCCCTCACGAACGGCCCGGGCTGCGCGGCAAAGGGAACGGGGTGCCGGGGGTGCCCGCCCGGGGGTGCCCGCCCCGCGAAGCCAAGCCAAGCCAAGCCCAGCCAAGCCCAGTCCAGCTCAGCCGCCCCCCGTCCCGGCGCCGCTATCCCCCCGTCCCGCCATCCCTCATCCGGCTCGGTCCCCCGGCCCCTCACCCCGAGTAGGGCCCGGCGCCGCCGCTCCCGGCCCGCGGTCACGGAACCTCCGCGCCTGCGCACGCGAGGCCGCCGGGGAGGGCGAGGTGAGGGGGCGGGGCCAGGGGGAGGGGCCAAGGGGGAGGGAGGGACGTGATTGGTGGAGGCGTGAGGGAGAGTAACGGTGAGTGTGAGGCGGTGCGGGTCTCGGTGTGTTAATGAGTGTGTGATAGTGATAATGAGTGTGAGTGTGCGGGACCGAGTGTGATAACGAGTGTGTGATAGTGATAATGAGTGTGTGATAGTGTGAGTGTGAGACAGTGTGCGGGACCAAGCGTGATAATGAGTGTGTGATAGTGATAATGAGTGAGTGTGAGACAGTCTGCAGTACCGAGTGTGATAATGAGTGTGTGATTGTGATGAGTGTGATAATGTGCAGTACCAGGTGTGATGAGTGTGAATGCGTGATAGTGTGACACTGTGTGTGTGATAGTGAGTGTGTGATAATGAGTGTGATGGTGAATGTGTGATAGTGATGTGTGAGTGTGCAATAGTGATAGTGTAATAGCAATGAGTGTGTGTGATACTGTGTGATAGTGCGAGTGAGAGTGTGATAGTGAATGTGACAGTGAGTGTGTGCTAGTGACTGTGTGTGATAGTGTATGATAGTGAGTGTGAGAGTGTCATAGTGAGTGCACATGAGTGTGATAGTGTGTGTGATAGTATCTGTGATAGAGTGTGATAGTGTGTGTCAGTGAGTGTGAATAGATGTGGAAAAGTGTGATTGTGTGAATGATAATGACTCTGTGTGAGAGAGAACTGATGGTATGTGTATGTGGGATAGTGGGGGTGTGAGTGTGACAGTGTGTGATGCTGTGGGGGTGTGTGTGAGTGTGTGTGACAGTGTGCATGAGTGTGCTACCATCCATGTGAGTGTGATATTGTCCATGTGAGTGTGCTACCATCCATGAGAGTGTGATACCATCCATGTGAGTGTGATATTGTCCATGTGAGTGTGATACATCCATGTGAGTGTGCTACCATCCATGTGAGTGTGATATTGTCCATGTGAGTGTGATACATCCATGTGAGTGTGCTACATCCATGTGAGTGTGCTACCATCCATGTGAGTGTGATATTGTCCATGTGAGTGTGATACATCCATGTGAGTGTGCTACCATCCATGTGAGTGTGATATTGTCCATGTGAATGTGATATTGTCCATGTGAGTGTGATACATCCATGTGAGTGTTCTACCATCCATGTGAGTGTGATGTTGTCCATGTGAATGTGATATTGTCCATGTGAGTGTGCTACCATCCATGTGAGTGTGATATTGTCCATGTGAGTGTGCTACCATCCATGTGAGTGTGATATTGTCCATGTGAATGTGATATTGTCCATGTGAGTGTGATACATCCATGTGAGTGATACCATCCATGTGAGTGATACTGTCCATGTGAGTGTGATATTGTCCATGTGAGTGTGCTACCATCCATGTGAGTGTGATGTTGTCCATGTGAGTGTGATACATCCATGTGAGTGTGCTACCATCCATGTGAGTGTGATATTGTCCATGTGAGTGTGATACCATCCATGTGAGAGTGATACTGTCCCTGTGAGTGTGATACATCCATGTGAGAGTGATACCATCCATGTGAGTGTGCTACCATCCGCGGGAGTATGAGCATGTGTAATACTGGGAGTGTGAGATGCTCTGGATGTGTGATACCATGTGCAAGGGATTCTGAGTGTGAGTGTGACCATGTGTGTGATGGGTTGTGTGGTACATCACCAGTGCAACCTGTACTGCAGTTTAACACCTCTGGGTGCCGGCCGTAGGAGATGCTTTCTTCTATGGGAGTGTGGGTGTGACCCTCAGACCCAGATCCAACCTGGATTCATCAGCTGCTTGCTACCTTCATTTACACCCGTGTAAATCCAAAGCCAAGCCCTGGAGATGCCTGTTCCTTTCTTGGGATGAGGGTGGTGAAACACAACCCCATGTGCCACAGATCTCTCCAACAACACAGCGCTGCTCCCTCCCAGCTGCTGCATCTCCATCACCCCTCTTTGCAAGACGTGTGTGTTTATTAAGGGATTCCTTTGATCCTGTAGCATCTTGGAGGGCACTTGATGACTTCTTCATGCTCTTTTGGAGGTAGGTCAGACCCCACCTGGGTTTTCCCCTTTCCTAGGACCCCCACAGAGACATTGGCAGCAGTGATTAAAGAACCACAGAACCAGAGAATCATTTAGGTTGAAAAAGACCCTTAAGATCACCATAATTCCTTCTGAACCAGGAAATGTTCACCAGTCCTTATCAAATTACTTTAAACTTCCCTGGACTTTACACCCAGCAGCACTGATTAACCCATGCCATGATACACCTGCCCCAAAAGGCATATAAAATAAAGAACATTATGTTTGGACTCAGTAGTTCCAGCAAAAAATAACACACAGAACCACTTTATGCTGTAGGAATGGAGGGATATTATAAAACTCTTCTTCCACGGTTAAACACATGAGACTCATCTTTACAGAGCCGGAACAAGGTTGGTTTTCATCCCAAAATGTACAATGCCAAGCAAATAACAACAGCTCCAGTGAAAACCCTCTGGAGCTGCATCCCCCCCAGAGCTCAGCCTCGTATGCAAATGCCCATGGATTTCTCTGCTCCAGGATGGATGACACTGTCTCATACTTGAGTTCAAAATACTCACACAGTACTAATAATTGCCAGAAGTGATTGATAGCCTGCTTGTAATGTGTCTGCTTAAGCAATAAGTTTCACATTTACAACTCAAGTGCTTGGGATTCCTGTCTCCTGCGGCTGTAATTAGAAACTGGAGAGCAATGCAAAGGGTTTTTTTCCTGAAAAATAGATAGGAATGCTTCATAAAGCCATGCTGGGAGCAGACTATGTGATCCACGTGGTTGCATGGATGGACAGTTATTAAATATCCTGTGATCCTAAATAGGAAAAGGTTTCAGGGAGAATTGAGGATGGTGAAGAAGGGTTTCTATCAAGACTTGCAGACCTTCATGGCATGGCTGGGAGACAAAGGGATGCTCCCAGTAAGGAGTCCTGGCTGGTGAGAGAGGCTGGGTGAGGGCTCAGGGTGATGCTTCAGGCTTGAGGGGTGCTACAGATAAGGGCTGCAGGGTGGGGGAGAGCAGAGGTGAGTTGGGTGCAGCTCCTGGGTGGAGGAAAGGGCTGCACAGTGGAGATAAAACAGTCAGGTGGTGGCTGAGCTGTGGGAAGAGTCTTAAATTGCATTGGATTTGTTTAATTTTTTATTTTTGAGTAGGGATTCATGATCTGATCTTGCATCAGGGCCCCTGGAAGGTTTTGCCAGGCACAGTGAGTGGCTGAAATACCTCATCTCAGCACTGCAAATGCATGGCTGGTCCTCAGTCTCCCTTTTCTCACACCTCTCCATCACTTGTCCTGTATCCCACAGTGGTCCAACAACTTGAAAGGGGTTAACAGAGCCATGGACAACATGAATCCAGGGTCTGGTGACCAGCTGAGCCTGTCAGACCCCACTGCACAAATTCCTCCAACTGTTCTGTGTGAGGGTGGTTGTAAAGATCCTCGATCCTTAAGTCTAAAAGGTGAACCTCGGTGTCCTGCTGTCCCCTGTTTTCACAGGGATGCAGACCTCACAGTCCTCGCTGCCTGCAAAAATATTTTATATTTTACATTATTTTAACCTTAATGATCCACAAATTTCAGCACAGTTCCTTAGGCTTTTTTTTTTTTTTTTCAGCTGGATCTGTTTTTTCCCATGGCGTTCTTTCCCACACCCTTCTCTGCATGCTCCCCAAATCAGTATGCAAAGCACTGAGTCCTCCTGCATGGCATCACGTCCTGTCTGATCCATCCACACACTGGGGTAACCAGCCAAATATTTGCCTTCCCCCTGTTCCTTTTCTTGCAGTGGTGCTGGAAGGCTGTTGAATTAATTTCTCCATGGCTGCTCCCTCTCACACGGTTTTGGCTCGAGGTCCTACACTAATGTCTACAAAACCTGATGCTTGAGGCTCTGTTAAATTGCCAGGCTCAGCCTGGTGCTCCAGGGAATAGCCTGGCCACTTAGGAAACTGCCTGTCCAAGCCCTGCTGGGATTGATGCAGCACTTTGAATTCACAGCCCACTCAATTTCAGATTAATTTCCCTGAGCAGACAAACCTAAAGTGACAGGAATTAGGAAGAAATTCCTCTGCAGGCAAAGGATAATAGGTGAAATTTCATTTAATTTTCCTCTGCAGCAGCTGCTGGTGGTTCCTACCAGGGACCAGTTAGACAAAGCAGGGATCGATCTGGTGTGAGCATCCTGCTCCTGCTGGGTAACCTTGCTCTCCAACCCCTGGGATTTACCCGATGAGAGGGACATGTTCCTCATCCCTGCTGGTGGTGGGAGATGCCCCATGAGCTCAGCTAAACTCTGTGTCCCGTTGCCTGCCTTGTCCAGAGAAATCACGGAATCATGAACAGTTTATGTTGGAAGGGACCAGCTCAGGTTGTTCCAATCCCCTGCTATGGGCAGGGACTCCTTCCACCATCCTCCAAGCCCCACCCAACTTGACCTTGAACACTTCCAGCATCCACAGCTCCTCCTTCCACCATCCTCCGAGCCCCACCCAACCTGACCTTGAACACTTCCAGCGTCCACAGCTTCTCTGGGCAACCTGTGGAAGGGCCTCACCACCCTCATCATAAAACATTCTTTCCTTATGTCAGTCCTAAATTTGCCATTCTCAGTTTAAACCCCTGCCCCTTTTCCTGTCATGCAGACCCTCTCTCCATCCCTGCCTTTCCTAAATCCAACCAGGAAACTCTGGAGCCGAGTCCTCTGAATTGAGTGCCTGTCTCACCTTCTCTGGCCACCCTCACCTCGCCGTTAGTGTTAATTATGGGCAGAACTCATCCCGCTCTGCCTTCTGCCTGCTTTTCCCACCGCTCCGGCAGGTCTCTGGGGGATCGCAGTGGAGCTTTCCTGTCTCTCCCCGAATCCAAGCCTCTCCCCGCTGTCGCAAGCGCTTCTCCCTGCAGCTGCGTGCCACCTAGTGCACGCTCAGTCGCCCGGCAGCCGACAAGGCAGGAGATCCATCCCTGCGGAGCTTTCCTGGAGCTAAATGAGCCTTTAAGGGTCCCTTCCAACACAAGCTATTCCATGCAGCGTCAGGCTCCTGCACGGCATCTCCATCCCATGCAGGCTCCTGCACTGGCAGGCAGCGATGTCCACTCCATCTGTCTTGTCAGCCTGGCTGTCCCCACACAGGTCATCACTTCCCAGTCACCCACTTGGGCACAGTTTGGACTCTTTGGAGTGAGTTTAAAAGCACTGAGACTGCAGCAGTCCCATCTCACAGCAGCGATGCTGCAGCAGCAGTGGGATGCATGAATTCCTCAGGGCTGGCTGAGAAGGCAGCGAGTGCTGGTCCCAATGGACAAGTCATGAAAATAAACATATCTATATAAATACGTGCATATATATAACAAATATATGGCTGGTGTCCCATAGGATTCTGCTGCCGTTTCACCCCGCAGAGGTAATGGCAGGCAGAAAAGGGAGTTACAGACATACCCTAAAGCTCATGGTCTACAGCGAGTGCCTTTGGTGACTGAGGGCACCCAGCTCCCTGTTTCCCATCCCTTCTTCCCCTCTGCGATCCGTTCCTGCTCCTCCCCAGCCCTGGATGCCGGCCGGAGCCCACGGCATGGGTCTGCTGCCCTCCGGAGAGCCTCCTGTCAGCACCGCGTCCTTGGGCTGCTCTTTCCCACCTGCCTGAGGTGGTTTCTGCAGCACGTCGGGCAGGAAGCAGATTAGGGAGGAACAAAGGTGATTTTGTCTGGGGAGGGGATGGGTACCTCTCCCCGAGCTCCAGCCTGCTGCAGCCCAGGGCAATGCTGAGCCTCTCTGGGGGCTTCCACTGCCCTTTCCTCCGCCCTGCCCTTCCTTCAGTACTTAGAAACTGCCAGAAAACACCTTAAAATTAGCTCGTGGTTCCCAAATAGCACAGAGGTGTGCTGGGAGCACAGCTCCAGCTGCACCGAGGCGGGGCTTGATATCAGGGCAGGGAACCGAAATGGTCTTGTACTGGATTTACATCTTTCCGTTCTTCTAAGGCTGCTGGACACAGGCTGGTTTGGGGCTGAGAGCTCCCAGGACCCTGCATTGCAGGGTCCCATCCACTGCCCGTGCCCTGGAGCAGGAGGAGGAGCAGAGGAAAGAGGGGAGGCTCCATCCTGCTGTAGATGCAGCGTTTTTTCGTGCCGGTGAAAGCAGCAGCAGGAACCCTCTAAATAGCCAGTGATTTAGCTCAGCAATCAGCAGGGGAATCCTGTCGATCCATCCATAGAGGCTAATGGCTCGAAACAGCAACTGGCGTTCCCAGCCCTGTCTTCCCCTCCTGGCAGCAAGAGAATGACTTTTGTTTCAGCTTATGGCTTTTTCCTATGGCACTAGGCTCCTCTTTACACCCCCAATGCATTTCCTGGCTATGGTACAGCCTGGACAAATGAGTTTATCTCTCCCCTCTGTATTTTCCCAGCTAATTGAAAAGGGAAATTGGTTTGGATTTTTGGTTTTGGTTTTGGTTTGGGTTGTTTGGTTTTTCTTTTTCTGGAGACCTTGTATTTTCTGCAGTTTTGTGAGCCACTTGTTTTCCCCAGTTTCCACCCATGGCCAAACTGCTGCCAGAAAAGAGGTCTGCTGCAGATGCCACCCACTGCCGTAGGAAGCTGTGGCAGATGCTGCTTGTGGCAGCTGCTGAGTGGATGCAGGGATGGCTGTGACCCCTCCAGAAGCTTCTGTCCAGTGAACATCTCTGATATCCCCGAGTGTCCCGAAGTGTCCCTGCCTGAGCAGGCAGCAGGACCATCAGGAAGCACAAAAAGAGCTTCATTTTCCCTGGCACACAAAAGAGCAGCTTTGCTGTCCTGTGGAATTTTATAATTAGCCTTTCTTATGTTGTGGCTGCTCCTTGAATAAGGCTGGCTGTGTTTTCTTTTCCTCTGAGCAGCATAATCCTCCAGCCTGATACTGCCAAGCCACTCAAAGCACATGCAGGAACCATGTAGACATGGAAAAGGGCTGAGATGCTGCCCCAATGCCCAGAGAAATCCTGGACAGGGTGGAGAGCATCTTATCCCTGCATGTCCACATTATGCTCCTGGTCTGCAAAACCTGGATGTGGATTGATGCTGGAGCTGATGATTCCCAGTCCATGGGCCCTGGCAGACAGCCAGGATGGCAGGGAGTTTGTCAAAGTTTAGGTAAAACAGACTTAAAAGGCACCTTTGAAACTTGCGCTCATGATCTGGTTAATTAGAACTTCGCTGCTACCAGGGAATAAAAGTGCCTAATTGCTAATTACTAAATCCCTGCAAGAAAGGAACAGCAGAAGCAGTTGACGACAGTCATAGCCAGAGCTGGCTTTGTGCAGAGTTAAAATATGAAACCCCGGCTTTTTAGGGCATTTAGAGGTCTGGGCTTTGCATAGGAGCAAGTGAAAAATCCAGCAGCAAGAGCCACAAGGCAAATTCTGCCTCCTGTGAGAACAAGGGTGGGAACCATAAAATCAACTTGTTCAAAGCCAAAAGCACACCAGACTCCTAAAACTACTGGAGAACTTAAGAATTCATAAGACTGGGAAACCCAGGATGTTTAGAGGTTCCTTTTCCATGGTCTTCAAGGCTGCTGAGACCCAAGAGTCTCACATTATCTGGCTTTTACTTGCAATGACTGTTAAAATCGTTTAAAAGCTGTTAATAGTTAAAAATTATTAAATATACACAGTTCTTTTTAAAATAAAGAGATGCCCTGGTCAGGAGCAGAGGGAGACAACTTGAATGTGTAGAGCAGGAGGTAGTGGAGGTGGATAGGGAAGGTTTCCAGCCACAGGACATCCCTCACCACAGGCTGGTCAGGTCCCTGTAATGTCCTCAACAGAGATGCCTTGGATGGTCAGACAGGAAAAATTCTGAAAAAAGGGACCTCTGAAGGTAATTTATTGCCTACGAACAGGCAGGGAAGACCATGGTTTGCCCAAGGAACAGGTCTCCAAGTCCCCCAGGCAGGGAAGGAGGTTAGAACCATCCCCTCCTGCTGCATGCCAGTGCTGGCTCAGGCACCGACAGAAGGATTTCCAGCCAGATGGTTATTGCTGATTTCCTCTCCAGGTGGGCACTCAGCTGAGGAGGGAGGTGGGAAGCAGCTGAAAAGCCCAAATCCTCTGAAAAAGCTTCTTCCTTCCCCTTGAGGCGTAACCCAGGCTCTGCCAGCACCCAATTTAAGGATGCGTCCCTGCCTGCCTCCCTGAAACCCGAGCCATTCCCTCCCCGCCATGTCTCCTTAGCGGTCTTCCCTCTATTCTCCTCTTTCTGCTTCTTCTTCCTCTTCTTCTTCCCCCTTCTCCTGCTCCCTCGCTTTCTCCTTTGCTTTGGGAATGATCTGTCCCAGGATGGGTTGCAGGGCTGCCATCCTGCTGTAACCCAGCAGCAGCAGCCCCAAAAGTGTGAAGAGATGACAGGCTGGAGCTGTTCCATTGATGGATGAGATCCATTTTCTTCCCTCTTTTTAAGTTTTTTTTTTAAATTTACTAAGCAAGATCTCACCTAAAGAAAAAAAAAATCCTGCCTTATCACCATCGTATCTTACCAGGAATATTAATTTCAAACATTATTTTTAATTTTTTTATAACTCACTAGCCAGCTCCTTCCTTTAATTCAAAAGAGGACAGATATTCCTGGGATTTGATACACCCCTCTTTATACTGGAGAGGAAATACCAAACAGGTATGTGGATTTACGATGCTTTTGTTTAGGTCAGGGTTGTAATTACAAATAATAATCTGGCGGGGTGGTGGCAGCTGAAAAGTTGTGATTCCTCTTGAAGTTGTTTAAATAGTTAAAAAGTGGAAGAAGTGACAAATAGAGAATGGGGGTTCACTCCAGCTCTGGCCGAGGGGTACAAAGGGGGCCAAAAGGGATGAAAGGACCTGTGGAGTCTTGTGTCCAGGTGGGAGGAGTGAGTTTTCACTGAGGGCAAAGAGCTGGCTGGGCACAGTTTGTCTACTGGGGTGTGTTATTTGGGGTGAAAGCAGGGACTTTCTGCGCTCCACGTTAAAGCCCTGGTCCTTCCCTGTGAGTTTTGTACCATCCCTGGGGGTCAGTGCTTGTGCAGGATGGGGATGATGGAGGATTTGCTGCTCCTTCTGTCGGGTCCATGGTGGGGGGTGGCTTCACAGGACACCTGACAGCTTGAAAACTTTGGTGTGAAGGGACTTCCATAAACCCACATCCATAAACCCTTTAAATCATAGAATCATCACAGAATCCCAGAATGGTTTGGGTTGGAAGAGACCTTAAAACTCATCCTGTTCCACCCCCTGCCATGGGCAGGGACACCTTCCACTATCCCAGCTTGCTCCAAGCCCCGTCCAGCCTGGCTTTGGACACTGCCAGGGATGGGGCAGCCACAGCTTCTCTGGGCAATGTTAAAAGGGATGCTGTGTTTTGCTACAGTGCCACGATGACTAATTATGGCTTTAAAGCAGTTTTTAATCTATGGGCATTCTGGCGGAACCCCAACACCCCTGCGTTTAAGGAAGGAGGTTCAGTTTGCAGCTGAATCCTGAGCGTTGGGGTGAGGATTGAGAAGCAGTTGGAAAAGCACAGAAGGAAAGTTGGGTTTTCCCTCTTTGGGGTCGGCCGTGGCACAGCACCGCAGTGGTTAATGCCCGCTGCCACCCTGCCAGGGAGCAGGAACGCTCTGGCTCCGGCGCAAAAGTGGCCGGTGATGACAACGTCCCTGGTCCCTGCGAGCAGGACGCGATGCCGGGGTTTGGCCGGGGCAGGGCGGCGGAGGGGCCGTCTGTCAGCCCTGCCCCGCTGGAGAGAGGGCAGGGCCCGTGGGACAAAAGGCGACATTATTCGGTGCTTCAGGAGGGATGAATGGAGTATTGAAAGCCACCACCTCAGCAAGTAGATTGGTTTTCAGCCCCCACCACTGAGCTGTCTGTCTGCTGGTGAGTCTCCTCCAGAGGCTTGGTCAGCACGAGCTGAGCAGAGAGATCAGGGAGATACAACGGGGCTGCGTCCCACCCATGCGGGCTCCTTCCTGCACCTCCATCATCTCTTGCTGGTGCAAGACCCTTTGGTCCACCATCGTCTCTCCCTAGTGCAAGCAACGAAGTCAAAGCCTTGGTCTAGAGGCTCTGGAGCTCACCCAGCCCATGGTCTTGAGGGACCTTGGCTAGGTGGACACCAGAACACAGCCCCACCTGGGAGCTCTTATCCCATGCATCCACATGGGAAACCAGGAGCAGCAAAAGGCTGGATGAGGGGTTTCTATGGGAAGAAGGGTTTAGTCGCTGATACTGTGGATTTCAAAGACCTTTCCCAAGTTTCTGACCACCAGCAGATGTCTGAAGCGGCAGCAGTCGGTGTGCATCCCTTCAGGAGATGGTGTGCCCCGTGTGGGCTGGAGGGACTAGCTCCGCTTAGCTGAGCCTGACAGCCCAGCTTTGGAGCCGGCGTGCGGGAGCATCCTCACGATGGCACTGCTCCCCCAGCGCACGCTGCCGCCAGACCGGCTGCTGGGACCGCCGGGATGCCGGTCTGGACTCCCAGAGGTGTCCCGGCCAGCAGCACCAGCACCCATCCCCTCCCAAACAGCCTGCGAGTGAGACAGAGCTGGAAATCCACCGCTTCGGCCGTGAGCGGTAAATGAGGGGGAAATGGAATCTTAAGATATTTAATCTCTTCCTCGTTTTCTGCTGACATTTCCCTGTTGCTGAGTTTTATCTCGCAGGTGGGATACGGCCCTTCAGCTTCATCTTGCTACTCAAAACTATCTCTTGTTCTCAATAAACCCAGATGGAATTCCTTTTCACGTGTCTCCTGGTCACTGCTCCTGGAAATACTGAGGAGGGATGTGTTCACGGGTCCTTCATGGCCCTTGGTGACCACAGGCTTTCCTGGCCGCCACCACTAACACTGCTGTCTGCATGTTTCAGGAATTGTCCTCTGGAAATTCACCTGCAGGAGGACTGGCAAGCAGCAATGACACTCGGTCCCTGTCCGGACACCCGGCACGAGGTGCCAGACATCGAGGTGCTGCCTCTCTCCTTGATGCCAACCACACTTCTCGTCCTCCTCCTCCTCAGTCCCACCGGTGAGCTCCTGCCTGGGGCAGCGGGAGGGATTTTAGACACCCGTGATCCCTCTCCTGCTCTCAGATTTGTGGGCAGATTTTCTCCAGGAGCAGGATTATTGTGGTGTCCCCTACAGTGCTGAGTGTGCACGGGGATGGAGGGAGCAAGTTCAGCTCTTATCTCCCACCGTGACCTGGGTGTGACGGCAAGCCCAGCACCCAGGACAGGCAGAGGAATGGGGCAGGCAGCTGCCAGCACTGGAACAGAGCAGTTCTGGGCTCTGGAGCGGGCAGAACCCATGGGAAGGTGCTGATGGCCAAGGGATGCTCCTGGGCTTGCTCCCAGGACCTGTGGGACCGGTCCTGCCCAAGGGACCAGTCCTGCCCAAGGAAACAGGTGGAATGAGCACCCCTCCCCTGAGGACAATGGCCCCTTCTCACTCCTGGCAGGCACTGTCCAGCTAGGCTGGGAAGCATTGAAATCGACCTGGGAAAAGCCATTCCCGCTCTGGAACGCGGGTCCGCACCAGCGCTGTGGCAGCGTGGTTATCCCTGTGTGACTCTGTCCATGTAATTACAGCCAGGTGGTGGGGAACGCATTCCTGCCTCAACAAACCCGGGCCAAGGCACAGCCAGCCAGAAAACTGGGAATTCCGGTGTAGTCAGACATCCTAATTGAGTTAAATTGGGTTTTACCTTCCCACCCCATCAGACGGTGCTTCCCTTTCCCCTTGAGATGCTGCGGCAGCATCTGCGCCCACACTCGGGGTGTGGGGACCCTGGTGGCTCTGTCGCTGTTCCCTGCATCGCCCGGCTCTCCTGGTTCTCTTCATTAATGGACACAGATTAGTCACTAATGAAGGGCGGATTGTCCTCCCTCTTGGTGGTTTTGTTTAGCAACGGTGTTTACTGGAGCAGTTTCCTCTTTTCCTTTTGGCTTTGTGAAGCTGGATCAGAGAAACATGGAGGGCTCTATCTCTTCACAAAGAAGACAGTTTTCCCCTCGTTCCTCATTATTGTAGACACACCAGGCATATTTTTTTCAGATCTGTCCTGACTTTGCTGGAGGATGCTCTTAAATGAATATTTCAGAGCTTTGATTTTGACTTAAAGGGAGATGAATATTTATCAATGTCCTTTTTATCCACTGCTTTTTCAGCACTGGAGTGGACTAGGTGTTAAAAATCAATACAAACCAGGATCAAACACTCTTCCTAGAAACCCTGACACCTCCACATTTTTGGTGCAGATGTGAGCTGAATTACCTCTCTCCTGTTATCCAACCCAGGGGCTTCTGTATCCTTCCCTGTCCTCTCCTGCAGAGCCTCTCTGCTCCCGTGGTCTCACCTGTTTAATCCCCAATTCCTGCTGGAATCACAGCATCCCTTTCCATGCCTGGTCCAGCTGGATAGGGCAGGAGCACCTGACCACTCTGGAGCTCCCCAAATGCTGCTGTTTATCCCAGCATCCTTGCTAAGTCATGGATACAGCCAGACAGTTGCCTTATTCTCCTTTCTCTTGGGGCTTCTAGGTCTTTCTTTGACAGCCCTGATTTCTGGCTGACTTAATGGTCTCCCAGGCAACGTCCTAGCAAGGAAAAGGGAGGTGGGTTCATCTGCTCCCCTGTCCCCCCAGGCTTGTACTGCTTCTCACGGCGGTGACATCCGCCTCCAGAGTGGCTGGGATTGACCTTCCCGTCACTGCTCGTAGGCTGAGCATGAAGCAGGACAGGGCTGGTCCAAAGCAGTGGGAGGAAAAGAGGCCACCCAGGCACCACGGGTGTTGATCAGCCCTCGGATGCTGTAATTAGCATGGAGGCATCATAGAATCACGGAATGGTTTGGGTTGGAAGGGACCTTAAATCTTATCTCGTTCCAAACTCTCTGCCGTGGGCAGGGATACCTTCCGCTAGGTTTGGAAGGATTTTGGAAGGTGTCACCCGTGGGAGAGGGTTGTGCAGCCAGAGCCTCAAGCCCAGGACACCTTGGATGCCCAAGGAGATCTGTGCTGGGCTCCGGCATCGGCCAAGTGCTTGTGAACTGGGATGTCCACGAGGTCCAGCCGCCCATCCCCATCCACCATCCCCCAGGGCATCATGCTCATGTTGCTGTGACCTCCTGCACCAGCTGGAGCCTTCAGTGACCCATGCTGGCAGCATTCCAGGATCCCACATCACTCAGCAGTGGGGCTGAGAGGGATCTTGTGCCTAAGTAATGCCCAGACTGTGGGAGGGGGGTCCGGAGTTGAGGACACATCCTGCATCCTTCAACTGTTCACCTCCCTCTGGATGATGTTTGTTGACCCCCTCTAGGTGGCTGCACCCTGTCAGTGGGTGTGTTGGTACATGTAATTACGGAGCTCCCAAAAAGTGGATTTTATTGGGGAAAACAAAATCATCAGTTAAAATACACACAGGGTACAGCATCTTCCATCAGGACATCTCCAGTGGGTTTCTCAAGCTGGGCAGGAGAGATTTTCCTTGTTCCCATCTCACCACACAAGTTTTCCACAGGGGTGATGGAGCAGGAGAATGCAGGAGCTGCCCAGGGCTCACAGCAAGCCAGCAATGGAGCCAGGGATGGACAGAAATGTCCCCAAGACCTGGCCCAAGACAGGACCCACCTGGGGTGGCTTCTGCTGGCCACTGGGCTTGTCAGGGTCACACATGTGTCACCCTGTGCTTCATAGTCCCACAAGAGTCACAGTCACTCATATGCTGCCTCAGTTTTCCCACCTGTGAAGTAGATTAAGTGGTGCCCTGGGGAAGGGTGTTCATTTTTTCCCCTAAAAACACCAGGAATTTGAAGGAAAGGGGAGGGTCCAAGGGCTGCTGGGTCCTGCCAGTCCCCACCACACCCATCCCATCCCATCCCTGCTGCCATCACTCTCCGAGTTTCATCTCCTCCTCTCTGGGGAGAGCTGATCCCTTCTCTTCTCCCTTGCAGGTACCACCTCTGAGTCCGAGCTGTTGCCACTCCCAGGTGAGATTCTTCTCTTAAAGTCACTTTTCTCCAGGAAGTTTTGAAGTTGAAAAATGCATTTTTAGGTAAAAGAAGGGATTTGGGGAATTTAAAGAAGGAAAGATACTGGTTTGGATTAAAAAGCAGCAAGAAGAAGCTAAACTTCTTTTACAGAGAGGAAATAAAGATTCTTTGTTATCCCTATTCCACTAATTATCCTGAGAGGAGTATTTTGCCACCTCCTGCTGAGTCCCCGTCCCTGTGGGACACACAAGTATCACACACAAGTAAATCCCTTGATGTGGTGGACCCCTGGCACTTCCACGCCTGCTCCCCATCGCCAGCAGCTTGAGAGATCATCTCCATCCCACCACCTCCCATGTGGTACCAGCTCTGGATGCATTTGCTGAGGCTAATAAGAATTTGCTAATTGCATCTTGTCGCTTGTCACCTACTGTATGTCCACACGTGGTACCATGTGTCTGCTTTTCCCTTCTCCCACTGGGTTTTTGCCCATCAGCAGACGAGATGATGGAAGCACCACAGAGCCACAGAATGGTTTGAGGTGGAAGGGACCTTAAAAACCATCTCATTCCACCCCCTGCCATGGGCAGGGACACCTTGCACTAGACCAGGCTGCCCAAAGCCCTACCCAGCCTGGCCTTAGTGATGGTGCATCTCATTCCTGGATTGAGATGTGCTGTCTCTGCACATCCACTGCTTCCAGCAGATGAAGGGGAGCCCGTGTCCCATCACCAGGTGGGCAGCACCAAGCCAACAACCACCTTGGGCTATAGAGAAGGGGCAGGATTTTATTTAAGGAGCAGGAGTTTGATATAGATTTGCTCCCCATGGCCCACTGCCTGCTGAGGGACCTCTCTGTTTCCATCTTCCCAGAGATCCGTCTTGCCAACGGGCCCAGCCGGTGCCAGGGGCGAGTGGAGATCCTCTACAACGGCTCCTGGGGGACGGTCTGTGACGACGACTGGGACATCGTGGATGCCAACGTGGTGTGTCGCCAGCTGGGCTGTGGCCATGCCATCACCCTCCCGGCCGCCATGACCTTCGGCCAGGGGAGTGGGCCCATCTTCCTGGACAACGTGGACTGCAAGGGGTGGGAGGCAGCCCTAAGCGAGTGCTGGAGCCATGGCTGGGGCATCCACAACTGCTACCACTATGAGGACGTGGCTGTTGTGTGCAACGGTAACAAGACTGGGTTCCTGGGGGGCAAGGAGAGCAGGGGGTTCCTGTAGAGTGCAAGACTTGGGGGCTTGGGGCTGCAGGGGCCTTGGTGGAGCCCAGGAGTCTTATCACAGAGCTTGTTCCTCTGATCTGGGTCAGCCAAACATCCTCTGCATCTTCCTTTCACCCCTCCCCTCAATCCAGGTCACCTCCCAGCTCCACAGGTTGGTGCTCCATAATGTGACCGGCCTGTTTTGTGTTCCTTTTCACTCCCAGCTCAGGGACTTTGCGCCCTCTCCAGCACAATCCCTGGGGAAAGAGCACATGCCCACCCACGCTCCTGCCTCTGAGTCAGTTGCTGCCCAACTGCTCTTTCCCCTTTTGACTTGTGTTTCTTTACATTGCTGAGCTTTTCAGTAGGAGATGTTCCTAAAGGTGAGAAAAGTAGTGGAAAGTGTTTGAACTTGGCAAGTGAAAGTGGAACGGCTCTGTGACGGCCCTTATGTACCCCACACACGTTCCTCCCTCGCTATGCAAGGTTTGCTCATCAGCCAGGCATCAGCGAGCTGTGAAAGGGAGGCTGTGCAGACCTGGAGCAGCTGCTCTGTGAATCCCCACGTCCTGCAGAAGCAGGGCTTGGAAAAGGAGGGATGGAAAGGCAGGGATGCTGGGTTGATGGTAGGTTGTACCAACAGCAACCAGAGAACAGAGGTTGTGGATTGGGCAGGAAACTGAATCATGGCATTGCTGGAGAGGAGAGGTGGAAGGAGTGAAAAAGGAGGTGGGGAGCTGGGTCTGAGGGCAGAAGAGAGGCTAGAGGCATTGGCAGAGAGCTCTGGGCAGGGCGGTGCAGCTGCAAACCCCTCTATTTCCCATCTGGGGCTGGTTTAGTGCAGACCTTCCTGCAGGGTGGAGCGGGGGGGGGGGCGGGGAGGGATCCCTCCAGCTTCGGGGTGGAGCCAGCAGCAGGTGCCACCTCTCTGCTTCCCTTTGCAGAGTTCTCGCCCACGCAAGTCAGCGAAGGACCGACCACCAGGACCCTCACGGCCTCGGTACAGGATGGGGAAAGTAAGCTGCTCAGCTGTCATTGAGCCTGAGGGCAGTGTCCCCTGCTGTCACCTGCTGCCCCTCTTGAAGCCTCCCAACCCTCCAGCCCTGAGGTGCAGACCCCCAGACCCCATCACTGTGCCAGCCATGGCCACACCCTATCCCAGAGGTTCCCCAGGCTCCCAAGCCCCGTTGCTCTAAAGCATCACCCCTTCCCTGCTCTTTCTCACTTGTTTTCTTTGCCATCATGGCCACAGCAGGGTCTGGGCACGGTGGCATTGCTGTGCCACGTGCAGGGACACCACATCCTTCTCACCTCATGCTGCCGCCTTCCAGGTGACGGCAGCATCCGCCTGGTGAGCGGCCCCGACACCTGCCAGGGCCGGGTGGAGATCTTCTACCGCGGGAACTGGGGCACCGTCTGCGATGACGACTGGGGCCTGAGCGACGCCAGCGTGGTCTGCAAGCAGCTGGGCTGTGGGCAAGCCCTGGATTACAAGAGCAATGCTTATTTTGGCTATGGAACAGGACGTATCCTCCTGGACAATGTCAACTGCGACGGCAGCGAGCCCTTCCTGTCCGCCTGCTACAGCCTGGGCTGGGGCATCCACAACTGCGGCCACCACGAGGATGCTGGCGTCATCTGCACAGGTACCGGGCAGGGCATCACCCTCAGGGTGGGAAAAAATCCAAGGACATCCTGAACTCCAAGCAGAACTGGCCTCAGAGAGATGCTGAGGTGCCCAAGGATGGGCAGGGATTGGGCTCTGCGCTGTAGGAGCATCCTTGCTCCTTATCCACCTTCATCCTGGTTCTCCAGAGTAGCAACCCCACGCCAGGAGCCTGGAGCACAGCCGAGGTGGTGACTTGCAGGGGAAATGCATCTGCCATGCTGCCATTTCCCTCTGCCATTTCCCTGCTCTGCTGGATGGAAAACAAGCTGCCCGTGTCCGGAAGGAGGGAGCGGTTGCCAGGGGCCGGGCACAGTGCCAGGCCCAGCCTGCCTCCCCTTCCCCTCCTGAAATGATGTATTTCTGCCATTCTCCACTCATTACTGTTTATAATGTTAATAATCCCCCTGAATTCCCTCATTATCATGGCTAATGACAGGAGCAGTAAGTGCCAGTGCTTTCCCTTTCCCGCTATTAACGGACAAAGGGGATGATGTAGGACAAAAGGGACAATTTTTTCAGGCAGGCCCTTTCCTCCCTAAACATCCCCATCCCCTGTGGCACCTCCTCTGGGCACAGAGTCGGTGGCACCACCACGCCCAGACCTTGCTCAGAGGGGTAGGGGATAAAGAAACATAAAAGGTAATAGATCCTGATGATAAAATCTCCCAGAGGTCACCTCTTTCCCTCTATGTCACCACAGGACTGGACACATCCACCATCACATCCTTCACCACTTCAGTGGTCCTGGACTCCGAAGAGACACTCACAGCCACGGCCACAGGTAAAGAAGTTGGCAGTCACTCATCTGAGGGGGAAGCTGTGCCCTCTGTGCCCTCTTGTGACCCAGCCTGACCACCCCGGGGTCCTGCCATGCGTGAGTGATGCCCAGGGGGTGACATTGCCCATGGCAGGGTCTTGCCAGGGGGCAGCCATGGTGCTGGTGGACACTGGCACCAACCAGGAGGTCGGTGGAGCAGGGGCAGTGGGTGCTGGATCTGGACCCCCCAATGCCCATGTGTCCCCACACTTGTCCCAGCAGTGACAGACAGCAGGGACCAGCCCTCCCAGGCCACCGAGGTGGTCACCACCATGCTCCTGACCATCGAGCAGGAAAGTAAGTGTGCAGCTGCTGCTAGTCCTGCGTGGGACTCCACGGCCCTAGGGGAATCACTCCACATCCCCAGGGCTCACCCCATGCCCCTAGGGCTCCTCCCATGTCCCCAAAGGTCACCCCATGTTCCAAGTGCTCAATTCATGCCCCAGAAATTATCTCACATCTCCATGGCTCACCCCACATCCCCAGGGTTTATTCCATGCTCCCAAGGTGTTCACCCCATGCCATTCAGGGGTTCATCCCACACCTCCAGCGATTACTTCATGCTCACAGTGCTCGGGAATCACCCCATGTGCCCAGTGTCACCCCACATCACCAGGAATCACCCTGTGTCCCAGGAGCTCAGCTGACATCCCCACAATTCACCTTATGCTCTCCAGGGGTTATCCCATAACACAGAGGCTCACCCCATGCCCACAGGGTTTGCCCCACAACCCCAGGGGGTTGTACCCATGTCCCCAGGGGTTACCCCAGAACGCAGGGGCTCACCCTATGCCCACAAGTTTTTACCCCACATCCCCAAGGGGTTGCTCCCACGTCCCCAGGGGTTACCCCATGACCCAGGGACTCATCCCATGCCCATGGGGGTTTGCCCCACATCCCCAGGGGGTTGCACCCATGTCCCCAGAAACCGGGGGCTCACCCCACGCCCTTGGAGGGTCAGCAGGGGACACCGGACCCCCTGTGGAGCCCTGGTCCCCCCGGCGTCGTGCCACGCAGGTGGCGGCTTGCGGCTGGCGAACGGGAACGGGAGCTGCCGCGGGCGGGTGGAGGTGCAGCACCGCGGCACCTGGGGCACCGTCTGCGACGACGACTGGGACTTCCCCGACGCTCAGGTGGTTTGCCGGCAGCTGGGCTGCGGCACCGCCCTCGCCGCCACCGTGCTCGGCTCCTTCGGCTACGGCAGCGGGCCCGTGCTGCTGGACAACGTGGGCTGCGGCGGCAGCGAGGCGCGCCTGGCCGACTGCTTCCACCTGGGCTGGGGACAGCACAACTGCGGCCACCACGAGGACGCCGGGGTCATCTGCCGAGGTGAGCGTGGGAGCCAGCAGAGGGGGGTCTGCAGGTCTCCGGTGAAGCCTAGCTCAGCGGGAAAGTCAAGGAAGGAATGGGTGCAGGGAGGATTTTGGCCGCACTCAGGCTGGCTGTGGGAAATGGGGTCCCCAAATGGGCCCCCACACCCCGGGGTTTCTCCTGCACACGGGGACAGCAGTGGCAGTCAGTGCCGTGCAGTGTGGGCACCCCCTCTGGTCTCCATTTGTGCACAGTGGCTGCACATCCCACCCCACACCCCAGCAGTCATGCCCAGCCATCCCACACCACATCCCTGCACCCGCCCCCAGCCACCCCACACCTTCTGGGGGGCTCTGACCCGCCCCTGTCCCTTGAGTCACTTTTCTCACCTCCCCTCCACTGCACCAGGTGCTGATGACACTGAAGACCATTTCCAACAAGCCACTGCTACAACCACCACGCTGGCCCCGACTCGTCCCAAGGAGGGTAGGAACTGGGGTGTCACCTGGGGATGCACTGCCAGCCCTGGGGATGCTCCATGCTGGCACAGGGTGGAAAAAGAAGTGGCTCAGGCAGAGGTACAAGATTTGGCACTGCCTGGAGCAGCTCACAGGAGGGGGAAAGACTGCTGGCAGTGTTAAGTCATGGCCTCTCCTGGTGCTCACAAGGCTGGCTCAGGCAGAGGTGATGGACATTGGGTCATGGACCTCAGGGTGGGGAGAGGAGGTGATGGATCAAAGGGGCAGAGTTGGGAACAGAGATTATTGTCTGTTCCTCCAACTTTACATCCACCACGATGCTCTGAGAGTCACCCCCAGCTCTGGCAGGTGGTCACCCCCCTGCTCCTGCCTGTGCAAAGGTAGCGAATCTCAGAGAGACCAGAGCTGTCCCAGGGCAGGCAGGGAGAGGGGGACACAGCCCTGGGGTGGGCACGGGCAGGGGCTGCCTCACCTCCTCCCCTCCGCAGGGTCCCTGCGCCTGGTGAACGGCAGCCACCGGTGCGAGGGGCGCGTGGAGATGTTCTACCTGTCCCAGTGGGGGACGGTGTGTGATGACGCCTGGGACCTGCGGGATGCCAAGGTGGTGTGCAGGCAGCTGGGCTGTGGCCACGCCATGGCAGCCTGGGGGGAGGCACACTACGGCCAAGGCACCGGCTACATCTTCCTCGACAACCTCAAGTGCAAGGGCCACGAGCCCTCGCTGCTGCGCTGCTCCCACATCCGCTGGGACGTCCACAATTGCGACCACTCCGAGGATGCCGGTGCTGTCTGTGACATCCTATGACCCTTCTGCAGGTAAGGGGGGACAGGGATGCTGGAGGGAGCTGGTGGCAATGCCACAGAGAGGGCAGAACCCTATCTGCTGGTCTGGCCATGCTCCCTGCACAGGCTGGGCGCCCTGTGGGTGCTTGGGCTCCGAGCATGGGAAGAGCTGGGTGAGGACTGGGGTCTCCTCAGCTCCTGAAATAGTGGCTGAAGCTTCCCCCTCGCCCACCTCCAGACTGGCCCTTGGAAAAAGAAAACCACTTGTGGTGTGAAATCCGGTTGGTTTCAGCCATTTCTTTTAAGAAATGAGGAGAGAAAAATGGATTTTCTGCTGTGAAAATTATGTTAAATTATACTCAGAAAATGTAAAAAGGGGGCTGAAATCACACCAGGATGCTCCAGTGGCTCTGCAGTGAGTGGCTGCTGTTCTGCAATTTGCTTTGCAAGCCCTCCAGCAATCCCAATACCAGCTTTTTCTTCCCATTTTGGCATCAGAAATACCAATTCCTCCCCCATTTCCATGCAGCAGAAATGCAGGCGTTGGATCTCACGCCATCTGCAATCCTTGTGCCTGTTTCACCTGTTTCTTCTGCAAACACTGTGGGCTTTAGGAGAGCTGGGATGAGATTTCCCTTCCTGGGGGGCTTCAGCACAGCCAGTCCGTGCCCAAAAAATCCCCTGGGGAGTGGGAAAAGATGGGGCTCCCTGCAGTCCCCCCATCCTTCTCCATCCTGTGCCATACAGATGTGCTGGCTTCAGCTGCTCTGTCCCAAATCTCCATGCTCTGAGGTGCCCAGGGCAGGCAGGGAGCTGGCAGAGAGGACACGAGCAGATGGAAAACCATAGGGAAGACCCCAAATCCCTTCCCAGAGCAAGGAAAGGGACCCAGGAGCCTGTTCCTTCCCCAGTGCTGTGCCTTTGGGGTATAAAGGCTGTTTTCCTCTCAGCTCAGGTGGAAAGACCCAGCCTGCAGCACCAGTCACCTTCACCACCAAGTGTTTGATTCCTACTGGGACACTGGAAAAATGATCTCCGTGTTCTCATGGACGGGGTTCAACGGTGGGGAAGGGCTCGTGCAGTGGCACAGAGCTCACTCCTCTGTGCAATTCTTTTGTTAATAATAAACTGTGCATATTCCTGGGTTGGGTTTTTTTGGTTTTCCCTTTTTTTTTTCTTGTATGTGTTTGGGTTTGTTTTGTGAATAAATAAAAGCCCTTTGAAAGTGCTCTGAGAGCTGACTTGTTTTCCTGTCATCCTCTCAAAGCCCTGGGTAGAGGCAAACGCCTGGGGAAGAGGGGATGCCCCAAACCTGGAGAAGAGGGCTCAGTTGTTGCTGCCAAAAATTGGCCCAAATCCCTTGCTCACCCTCAAGCAGCCCTTGACTCCCACCCAGCTGAGAGCTCAGCTTGGACCTTACCCCATCCCAGCTCTAGGGGTGGAACCCTGATGCACACCAGGCTCAGGGGGTGAGGTTGGATCCAGCTTTGGGTTTGTTCCCGGTGGGATTTGGCAGTCACATGGGCTGTGGGGTGGCCCTGGCCCCAGGACCTCAGGCTCCTGTTGGCTGCTTCTCTTTCGCTTCCCATGGGCAGGGCTTTCCCAGCACCTTGTGCCAGTCCAGATTTCCATCAGTGGGGAAACTGAGGCACGGAAGCATCTTCCAGGCAGGCTGTGGCAGCACAGCCCTGTGCTGGTGCCCTGGGAAAGGGCAGGGAGGTGGTGTGTGAACAAAATCCTCCTTGCCCTGCACTCCTAGGTCCTACACGCTCCACTGCCCCCTCACTTCCCGTGTTGCCTCCTGCCTCCAGGACAGCTGGGCAATGCCTGGGTCCTGCTGGGAGCAGGAGGGGGACAGAGCTGTCCCCAGCAGCTCCCAGGCCATCCCCACAGCTCATGCCAGCTGGGGATGGGTCAGAGGGTGCTCCAGCTTTGCCGGCCCCTCCCTGTGGCTGTGGGAGACGGGAGCAGGGCTTGGTGGCCAGGAGCTGCTCTGGGAGCTGCGGCCTCTTACGGTGTCATAGGGAGGAAGATAAGAAAGGCTGGATGGTTTGCCCTGTTTTTCTTGGGGATTGTGTCTTGAGCTGGCAAAGCTGGGCTGGTTTTTGTATTACGCCACACACTGGTCTTCTTGGCTGTGAGCTGGGAAGAGCAGATCCTGGTATCCCGGAGTTTCTCCCTTTTACAGCCGACAATCCGGCAAGCAAAGGGTTTCCAGCCGGGAAAGGCAGCAGCTGCCTCCTCGTCTTCCAGCCTTTTCTCCTGCAGCCAGCTTGGGGTGGGCTGGGATCCACAGGGATCCCCCTAGACACTCCACAGCCAAGCTGGGCATCATCTCCTGTTCCTCTGGGAGCAGGGAGTGGCAGGCACGGTGGGAGCAGGGTACGAGCATGGGGATGCCCTGGAGCAAGGAACAGGGGGATGGAGGATGCCCTGGCTCTGCAGCAGGGCAGCAGCACAGGGGATGCTCTGGAGCAGAGTAGAAGCACAGGAGATGCTCTGGAGCTCGGTAGCAGCACAGGGGATGCTCTGGAGCAGGGCAGCAGCACAGGGAAAGCTCTGGAGCAGAGTAGAAGCACAGGAGATGCTCTGGAGCTCAGCAGCAGCACAAGGAATGCTCTGGAGCTCGGTAGCAGCACAGGGAATGCTCTGGAGCAGGGCAACAGCACAGGGAATGCTCTGGAGCAGGGTATCAGCGCGGGGGGTGCCCGGGGGTGCCAGCGCATCCCATCACGGGACCACAGCCAGGCTGCAGCGGCTGCGTGGGAGCCGGGATAAGCTGAGTTCCTGCCCAGCTCCCATCCTCTTGCCGACGTCAGCTGTTTCCCGGCGCCCAGAGCAGCTGCAGCTCCATACCGGTCGATGTCATCGATTAGTTCCTCTCCCTATCCCTGGAGAGGGGATGGTGTGGGGGGTAGCAGGCAGGAGAGAATAAATATTTCAGCAGGTCCAGGCAAAAGCTGGGGTTATTTTGAGGCTGGGATTTATGGGCTATTAGGAATAAGGAATGAGTCTGTGCTAGGGAGAAGAGACCCATTAATCCAGGCTGAAGGAGCACAAATGAGCAAGGGGAAATGGAGGAGGCTTTAATTATTTTGCCACGGTCTAGAATAATAAGCTGGCCTCTGGGTGGGCGCGGGTGTGGGGCTCAGGGGCTCTGCTCCCCGGGAACGGGGGCAGGTGAGGGGACACTCACTATTAAATTCCCCCCCCCAGCTGTGCTGGGAGGGATGGGCAATCCATTCTGGGACCAGTATGAGACCAGTACAAGCAGTGCTTCTGGCTGGGACGTGGTGGAGGATGCCCTGCTTGTGGTGGGAGGCTGCAGACTGCAGGGATGGCAGGAGGGGCCCGTGGGTCAGTGCCCGGTCCTAGGGGTGCCCTTCCCGGGCTGGGCCAGCCCCGCCACCGCCGTGCCCCGTTAAGGCAATGCCGCCTGTGCCTGTAACCGGAGGAGCTGGGCACTGTCCGGCACAGGGTGAGTCAGTGCCGGAGGCGGCCCTGGGCCGAGGAGCATCCCTGGCTCTGCTGCTCCCAACACCACCTGGCTGACCTTGGGCTCCGCTCTGTTCCCCAGCTCACGGTGCCCCCCGGCTCACTGTGCCCTCCCCTGCTCTCCTTGCTGCCTCTGCATCCCCCCACGTGCTTCGGTTTCCCTGGGGGGCACGGGGAGGGTGGTCCTGGCTCACCCCTTGACACCCTCGGGGAGCTGCAGGGACCCGGCTGCCCTGGCTCAAGGGGCATTACCCCCCGTGGGGGCACCGAGATTTGCCCCATCCCCTACAGTCAGAGGTCCTGGCAATGTGGACCCCTACGTGGCAGGGATGCGGGGCAGGGACAGCTTTGGACCACCTCCTCCTCCGATGGGATGAAGGAGGACCTGAACTCCCTGCGGCATCCCTGCGGCACCACAAGCCCTGCTCCCTCGCGAGCGTGGCCCCGGGAGCCAAGGTCACCCAGCGGGACCCCGGCGGGAGCAGGAGCTGCTCACCGCACCCACCGCCGGCAGCGTCCTCCTTCCCCGCTCCTGCCGGGCCTGCCGCCGCGGCTCCCGCTGACGTCACCCGCCGGAGCCAGCAGCTATTTTGGGAACTGCAAAGTCACTGGCGCAATTAGGCGGCTGGCAAAGGCAGCGGGGCGGCGGGGGGACCGCGGGGACGGCTGCTCCCCGTGCCGTGCCGTGCCGTGCCGTGCCGTGCCGTGCCGTGCCGTGCCGTGCCGTGGGCTGCGCGGCCACGGCCCACGGGCACCGCCAGCTCCCCTGCGCCTGCAGCAGGGCTCCCTCCGCCAGGACAAACGGCCACGGCTGCAAATCCTCCCATCCATCATTTCCTCCTCTTTGCCTCCTTTTTTTCTTTCTTTCTTTTTTTTCTCATATTTAATTTTATGTCGCTCCCCTGGCAGGAGCCTCCGCACGTGGGCTGCCGAGCGCTGGCGAAAGCCAACTCGCTGCTGCCTCGCTGCCACCGCTCGCGTTTGGAGAGAGGCAGGAGAGGGATTGTCTGCCAGCCGCCCTTCCCAGGGCGATGCCGCGGGCCAGGGGCTGCCCTGCGGCTGGGAGAGGGGGTCCGGTTATTCCCGGGTGCTCTGCTGCCAGCTTGGTTTAATCGGCTCTGCATCCTCCTGGACGCAGCCACCGCGGTGCCCCAGCTGCACAGCCCCAAACGCCCTGTTGGCCCCATGGCGGCGATGGGGGTGTGGATGAGCTGTGCAGGGACACACCTGTCCCCGGGGCACAGCACAAACAGACGGCGGGGTTCTGCCGTGCGGTGTCCTTGAGCCTGGCGATGTGGGGACAGTCAGAGGGGACAGCTGGGGTGCTCAGCACCCCTGCCCAGCGCTGTTTAGTTTCTCTGCCTACCTTCCTCGCCTCCCGGTAACTTCCAGGTCATGGCCAGAGGGGATGTGCCCAGAAATGCTGGGACAAGCTGATCCTGGCAGGCTCCAAACACCTCAAAACTGGGGCTCAAAAAAATCCTTTTAAAAACCTCCAGACTTTTCCATGTGACCTGACATCTCTTTCAGTCCCATCCCCCAGGAAAAAAACACCCCAAATCCTTTCTCCCACCGCCTGGAGAGGTGCCATAGCAGGAGTTGGTGCTCAGCTCCCCGATCCCATCTGGGGCTTTGGGCGGGAAGACCTGCAGGGCCAGATCCAGATGGATCCATGGGCACAGCAGAGGTGATGGGCGCTTGCAGACTGATCCCCCACCCTGCTCGGAGCCCCGACTTGCCCCTGGAGGAGGGGGTCCCTGCCCGTGCTGGGGCTGGAGGAGCCGCTGGTGGTCCTGGGATGGGGACTGACCGCGAGGAGTGTGACCACGGGGTGGCTCTGGGGTGACAGGGGCTGTGGCAGGGCGGGGGAAGGCGGGGAGCGTGTGTTCCCCCCGGGCTGGGAAGAGGCCGCGGCGGTGGGGCTGGGAGCGGCGAGGCTGTGCTGAGTCACGCTGCAGAGCCTGCGAGCAGGACTGCAGCAAGCGGCTCGCTGTGACAGCCCTGTCCCTCCCGCCTCCGGCTCCTCGCCTCCTCCTGGGGCCAGGATGCTGATGGGGGGTGATGTCCAGGTTGGGGGATCCCTCTGCGCCCCTGGTCATGGCTATGTCGGGGTTCCCAGCCCTGCTTGCCCCTCCCGAGCCCCCTGTCCTTCTTCAGGGATGGGGCTGCTCTAGGATGGGGGTCCCGGAGCTCCTGGGCAGGGAAGGGGGAGGACCGAGCTGCCCTTGGGGGATGAGTGTCCCCGACCCCAATGCAGAAGGGGTGTCCCTGGGTAGCTGTGACATGGGGGAGAGCGGGGCCGGAGGGTCACTTGCTGCCAGCAAACACAAAAGGGCACTTGGCAGCCAGTGGAACATGGGGCAGCTTTCCCCTGGCATGGGTGGAGCGGGGTGGGAGGTGGGCAGAGATCCCCCCAGCTCCCACCTGATGCCACCAACCCAGGGCACAGAGCTGAGCATCCAGCCCTGCGCTGGGTCCCCTGCTACTGCACAGGAGAAAGGTTGAGGCAGGTCCCTGCTGCAGAGGGAAACTGAGGCACGGGCTGTGCCCCGAGTATTGGCCCCAGACACTGCCACCTCTCAGGCTCAGAGTCCGGGGCAGCCCCGTCCTCACAGGAGGCTGGCGACCACCTTGCCTGGTGCTGCCTACCAGCCCCGCAGAGCTCAGAGCTGCTTCTGGAGAGACCGAGACAGGCAGGGCTTTTTTTAGGTGCTCCGTAAGTGCCGTCTGGGCGGTATTTATATCGGCTCCTTAAATAAGAGCTGCCATCTGAGCCTGACGAGCCTGCTTAATTATTAATGCCCCGCAGGGAAGCAGCACACCCGCCTGGTCCCGGCCCACCTTCCCGCTGGGATCCTGCACCCCAGGTCCCCCTGGCTCCCCACCAGCACCCAGGGCGAGTTATGACAACCCGGACATCCCAGAGCATCCAGGCTTCCCATGGGAACATGTCTTATGTGGGAGCATCTTCCCGAGGGTAGGGAAGAAGGCTGAGAGGGGATTTTCCAAGTGGAGGGTGCCATGGCAGGGGCATTGCTGCAGTTCTTAGTGGGTATTGGGAATAAGGGGAGAGTGGGAGGCACGGGGTGCTGCTCTCCCATCCCATCTCGGTAGCTGGAGGTGGTTCCGGGGGAAATCATTCCTGGAAGCCCCAAGGGGTAGGGGCAGCCCTGCTTCGAGGCAGGGCTTATGCTAAACAGCACGGGAGGGCAGCTGCTGCAGCAGAATTAATTTGGGCTTGGAAAGTGCTTTGAAAGGCTGAGATGAAAGGCCAGGGCTGGGTACAAAGCACTGCAGCTCCACAGACAGGGGGAAGGAAACTCCCAGCAAAGCACCTTTGGTCTGTCATCAGCCCCACCAGCCAGGTGAGGCAGCCTCCTGGCTCTGGGGTGTTTTGGGGAGGGTTGGTGAACCCCTCAGCTCACCCAGCTGTTGGCTGTGGGGTCCTTCCTTGCGTTGGTGTGAACCCCCCCAGCTCTGGTGCAAGTCAGGGTGGAGGGGCCAAGGCTGCACCATGGGGGGCTGGGGAAGTGCAGGGGGAGAGGGGACACCCTTGGGCTGCTCCTGAGATGTGTCCCTCGCTGTGTCACTCAGCCAGGCTCAGGGCAACACGGTGGGAAAGGGGCCAGGGTGCACTGGGGTGTTGGGGACAGGCAGTCTGGCCCAGTAAGGCATCAGGCAGGGAGGACATGAAGGCACCACTGTCCTGCAACCTCAGGGAAGGGGACACTGAAGCCAGAGGTTGCCTCAGCTTGTTTTTCCACCAACATAACTGCAAGAGTCACAAAAGTGCTCCCCTGGGCAGGCAGCCCCTTCCTCAGGGCAATCCAAGCAGCAGTAGCCTGGGCAGTGGCACTTGGGGTGAGCACCCAGCCAGGGAGCCCTGGGGCTGTGCAGGAGCCTGGGCAGCATCCCAAGGATGGGGCCCACCCCAGCCCACACACCAGCCCTGGGGAATGCCAGCCTGTGTCGCCTGGTCTTCACAGCTTTGCCACCCACCAGCTGAAGACACCAAGAGGTTGAGTCACTGTTGGTGTAAGGTGTGGCAAGTGTAGCTGGGGTGACAACCCTTGGTGGGGGGACAGGCTGGGACTCCTGCACCACGCATCTCCCATGCTGGGCATCCCCCTCCCTGGGCACCTCCATCACTCCAAGCAAGCAGACATGGAGGGAAAAGGCACAAGGGTAGGGGCACACGGCCCTACATGGCAGGAAGCGAGGGGTGAGGATTTCTGGATCCATTTTTGGAGCAGTCAGCAGCTAACCCAAGCAAAGCTCCAAGTCATGGAGAATTTCCTGCCTTCCCTCACGGTGTCACAAGGCATTGACAAGACGTAACAGGAAAGGCAAGAAAATGCAAAGAGAAAGACTCTTCTTCCAGGCCACAGGAATTAACAAAGTGGCACATTTGAAGGCAGAGAAGTATTTTTAATCCCGCAGGCAGAATCCAGGTTATTAGGTTTTTCTGGGACATCTGCAGAACAGACCCACATCCTTTGGCTCACTGCAATTTTCCAACACAGCAGCTGCCCCAGCCTCTCTCTGAGGGGTGTCCGCAGGCGCCAGAGGTGGGAGAAGGGGATTTAGTGATGTCCAGCAAGGTAACACCCCCAGCTGCCCGTACTGCCCACCAGAACCTTCTAACTTGGATCATTCACCACCAAACCTTCACCCCACTGCTTCTCAGTCTGTGAAACAGAGGAATTAGGTGTTGTGAGGGATATTGATTTATGCATCAGAGCTCAAAAAGGGGGCTGGATTCACTGCAGATAAATATTACAGCCAGATTGCTACTCTGAAGAATTTACAGCATCATGAATATCCTGTTCTGACCTGTGATGGGGAAGGAAATCATCTGCGCTGGGAAATGTATTTATGGCTCTGGTGTTCTGACAGAAATAAATCAGTATTTGCTCGTTTTGGGGCAAAAACAGGGTCACTGTAAATCGGCAGAGCTGGGCTGGCTGAGAACGTGCCAGGTTTATGGAAAATACTAGATAAGAATCCAAAGGTTTGTATGGAGAGGCAACAGTTTTTATTAGGACTGTTGATATATTTGGAGAAATCAGGGGATCTTCCAGGTTCACAAGTACTTCTTCAGGTCTGGGCTTGTGTTCAATATTGTCCACGAGAACTCAGGAATTGTACCCAAGGGATAATATTATTTATTTTCCAAGTTAGAGGAGATGCATATATCCAACCCAAACACAGTAGGATCCCTCAAAAGGGGATGAGCAGGGAGTCTGCTCTGATTCCTACCCAGAGACCTGAGAGTGCTTGGCTCAGGTGATGCCCCACAGATACCTCTAGATTATGGATAAGATATGGCACAGCTGAAAAAAATAATTTGGGAACCAAACTCCTTTAATATTCTCTTGCACTCTGCACTTTTTTTACCCAAACCCTCTCCCAAAACTGGCACCAGCGTGAAAACAACCCAGAACCCCGCTGCGGGAGCTCTCCAGAGATGACGGCAAGCCCCCTCGGGAGGATAAATGAGCCTTTATCAGGGAAGAGGAATAAACTGCCCTTGTCTGTGGGATCTCTCCTCGGGATGGCCGGGGCAGTAAACAAAGGCTGGGCACAAAGGCTGTTCTCACTCCGGAGCCACGTGCGCTGCGGGGTGTGAGGCCGGGGGTGCGGGCAAGGAGACAGCGTCTGATTTTTGTAGAGGAAATGGAGAGGATCCGGGTGTGTTTCTGGTTCTGTTTATCAGAGGGGGGGATTTCTTCTGCTCTCAGAAGCTGTAAACAAAGGAGGATTTTGTGCTACACAAATGCAGGCGATGCCATTCTCTGTTATTTGCAGAGCGGTGCTAAACCCACGATAAAGACGGAGATCTTGCCCCAAAAGGGCGTTGCTCACCACCACCAGCATTCCCAAACCAGTTTGTCCCCACCCACGTGGGTGAGACCGTGGCCATGGGCTTTGGACAGCCACAGCAATGCCCTGAGGACACCGACACGTCCCAGTGCCACCCAAGGTTCCTGTGAGGTTGCAGAAGGAAATCACAGGGCACAGGGACTGGCAAGTGGGATGCCTGAGTCCTCCGAGATCATCCCCACACCTCCCAAAGCACCTGCGTGGGGACAGTGGTGTTGGGAAGGGTCAGGGACACGTGGCACATGAAGGACAGTGCTCATCTGTGCATCAGCACTGCCTGGCTCTCTCCAACCAGGATAAAGGGATCACTCTGTTTATTAGACCCCCTTCCTTTCTCCCAGTGCCACAGCATCCTCTCAGCATTGCTTTATCCAGAGGCTTTTTAGGAAAACAGGATCCATTAAACCCTTTCATTTCTCCCAGTGCTGCAGCCTCCTCTCAACGTCACTTTATCCATACATATTTTAGGAAAGTGGGATGTCTTATGACTCCGAATGGTGCTCCCCATGTAGCAGGGCCTGACATGGCCGGAGCAGACGTGTTTTCATCCCACGGGTTATCCATGAGTGAGTGCACTGTGTGCCCAAGGTGGCTGTCATTATTCATTATCTGGCATTGCTCTCCAGTGGGAATGATCTCCTCTGTGGATCCTGGCCATGGTGGGAAAAAGGGGGCAGGGGAAAGCAGGGGACAGGGGTCTGCCCCAAGATGTGTCACCGCAACCTGGCCCAGCACTGTCAGTGTCAGAGACCCCAGGTGCAGCCAACACTGGCAGGGTTTCCACGGGGGAATGGTGAGTGGGACCAGGGTGGGAGAGGGTCTGGGCTTTCAGTGGATCGGGGTTTTCAGTGGGATCTGGTTGTAAGTGGGCCTGGGCTGTGAGTGGGCCTGGGCTGTGAGTGGGTTTGGGTTGTGAGTGGGTTTGGGCTGCGGGTGGGTTCACGCTGAGTGTGACCTGGGTGGGAGTGGGTCAGGGCCATGAGTGGGTCTGGTCATGAGTGGGACCACGCTGTGTGCGGGTCCAGCCTGTGAGTGACCGTGGGTTATGAGTGGGCCCGGGCTGAGTGTGGTGTGTGGGGGCTGCGAGTGGGCCTGGGTTATGAGCGGGCCTGGGTTATGAGTGGGCACGGTGGGGACGGGCTGTGGGCGGTGTGCGTGGGCTCTGAGCGGGTCTGGGCCATGTCTGAGCCCACTCTGCGTGCGAGTCCAGCCTGCGAGCGTGCCTGGGCTGTGGGAGCGTCCACGCCCTGAGGGTGTCCATGCTGCGAACGGGCCACGAGCGGGACCAGGCTGTGAGTGTGCGTGGCCTGCGGGCGCGTCCCTGCCCTGCGTGGGCCGGTGCCTGGCGCTGTCCCGCAGCTCCATCCCAGCGCCGCCCGTCCCCCGGTGCCTTCCGCGGGCCCCCCCCCACTCCCCCCGGCGCGGGCCGCGCCCTCCGCGGCCCACCCGGGCCGGGCTCCGGTGAATCAGCACGGGCGGGGCCCAGGGGGGCGAGGGGGCGGTGTCGTGGCGCGGGGCACGACGGGAGATGTAGTCCTGGAGGGAGAGGCTGGGCTGTGTGAACTCAGCGCCGCTTCCGCACCTGAGGACTTCATCTCCCGTCGTGCCTCGCGAGAGGGGGGGTGGGCGGGGCAGCGGGGAGGGGCGGGGCGGGGCGGGGCGCGCGCAGGGGGGTTGTGGTGGCCCGCGGCGCGCGCACAGCACCGGGCGCAGCCGCCGCCGCCGCCTCAGCCGCAGCAGCGCCGAGACCGCCGCGCCCTCCTCGTCCTCCTCTTCCTCCTCCTTCCTCCTCCTCCTCCCGGAGCCCGCAGTCTCCTCGCCCCTCTCCCCCCCGGACCCCGCGAAGATGGTGGACCGCGAGCAGCTGGTGCAGAAGGCCCGGCTGGCCGAGCAAGCCGAGCGATACGACGACATGGCGGCCGCCATGAAGAACGTGAGTCCCGTCCCGCGGCCGTCGCGCTCCCCACACACACACGCCCTTCTCCTCCTGCCCCGCCGGCGCCGCGCTCCCCTCGCCCTTCCCGCGGCTTCCCCGCGGTGGGTGGTGGGCTCGGCCGGGGGGGCCGCGGGGGTGTGAGGGCCCCGGTCCCTCGCCCTCTGACACTCCCAGCTGCGTCCCGTTCCTGCTGCTTTTTCCGATCCAGGGTTACTGTGCTTTCTCCCGACCCCCATCCCCTGCCCTAGAGCCCCCCACGCATCCCTTCCCTTGCTATAGGACCCCCACCCAGCCCCACGCATCCTGCTCCTCTAAAGCCCCCTCCCCACATCTTTGGCATGTTCTGGGGCTCGCATCCAGCCCCACACATCGCACTCTCCTGCCCTAGAACCCCCCGCGTCTTCTCCCTTGTTCTGGGGCCCCCACCCAGTCCCACACATCCCCCCTCTCTGCCCTAGAGTCGCCCCCCATCCTCCCCCTGCTCTAAACCCCCGCACTTTGCCCCCCCGCCCCTCTCTCCTGCCCTGCTGCCCCCACCCTGCCCCACGCATCCCCCTCCCCTGCCCTAGAGCACCCCCACATCGTCTCCTCTGCCTTTAGAACACGTTGCCTCCGCAGCCCTGCAGCTCCCCACATCACCTCCCAGCCCCATTTCTTCTCTCCCCCCACCCCAGGCCCCCCTGCCTGCCCCACGCATCCCCTCCCATGCCCCCTCTCCCCACCCTGCCTCAACGTGGGGGGGCAGAGGAGCCAGCCCGGGGGTGCGGCGCTGCCCAGGGGGGGTCACACCGGCTCGGGGCCCCGTGGGGCGAGGCAGGGGGGACCCGGCGGGGGGGGGGGGGGGGTTGCGTGCACACCTCTCCCCGCTGCCAAAATACCTCCCCGTGCATCCCTTCCCACGCGTGGTCGCCCGGGCTGGTGTGTGCCCCTGACCCCAAAGATCGGGAGCCCTTTCACTGCCAAAGCTCTTATTTTTACTGCTCTTCGTTGGAGATTTATGAATTGAGTCATGTTGTATTCATTTCACGCTCTTAAAATAAAGACTCTGCATATAGCAGGCTGATCTGATTTGTGACACTGAACGCTCCCCTTCAATACTGACATTTTGACAATATAAGAAGGGAAAAAAAAACATATCTCTGATCTGATCTTGCAAACAAAGCAATCGTGGGAGGCAGGATCAAGTCATTCCAGAAGATTCTGCATTTGTCATATTGCAGAGAGGCTAGACTGGGTGGAGGGAGGGAGGGGGTGCTTTAAAGGGGAAAACTGTTCTTTATGTTTGTCTTCTTAGTCAGGTCTGAACCTTTGCTGGGAGCTGGGGTGTCCTCCCCGGCTGATGAAAAGTGAATGCCGATCTGGGAATGTCGCAGTCTGCCGTGGGTGCAGCTCTGTTTGCCCATATTGCACCATTTTGTCAATAACCTTGCATTTATCAAACAGACAAAACTGTCACAGCCCGAGCCCGGGGAGGGAGGAGATGTCTTATCAAGGAATGAAATACGGATAATCGGAACGAGATATTATCACATTAAACCAGCCGGGCTGTCCCTCTGCTGCACTGTGGCTGGCTTTTATACCATTTTCTGATAGCGGCATCTATTCATTTTAAAGCAAAGCCTGCTGTGTGAGCAGATCCTACAGCTCATTTCCTACGGATAATACAGCCACCGTGACAAAGCCAGCAGGGATATGCCCGGGACTCACAGCCGTGTTACACTGTGAATTTCTCTTAGCCTGCTTCCCGGGGCGGGGTGCTTGAACCCAAAGCGTTGTTAAGAGCTCATATATGTGATTTTTCCTTCTAGCCCTTACGGGCCCTGGTGAAACAGTAACCCGGGCTAACGCCTCTTATCAGCTGCCAGGTAGTTTGGCCGTAAGGAAACGATCCCCAGCGGGAGCGCTGACGCCTCCCTTCACCAGCAAACAAAAGGCAGAGCTTTGTTCTTCCTTTCTGCACCGCGCTGCCCCAACTCGGGCACGGCCGGTCCGGCGGCCACGGACATGTCACAGCCGTGTCACAGCCGGTTATCCCCGTCCCCGTGCGCTGCCCAGCCCCCAGCCCCGGTTGTGCGGGAGGCTGATGACCTCGCACTCATTTCCGTAGCAACGCCTAGTGATGTCATATGCCATGGTCCAAGCTGCAATGCACCCAGGCGGTAGCAGAGAGCATGCGGGCTGCGCCTAGCGAAGGTGATGCAGAGCCATCCTGCCCTCCAAACCTAGCCCTCCCTAGCACCCTGCTGAGAAATGCTGGATGCTTCTCCTTTCAAACCTGTCGTGGCAGTGATGGGCATAAAAGAGGCTTGTTTTCCTGCAGCTCCATCTCACCGTTGCATTTCGGTGGCTGCCTCGCATGGGGCAGCTGGGTGGGTTGTTCAGCTTCAGCCCTGTCTGCTTGGGATCCTGTGCTGTGTTAATGGTTTAAAATGGAAATGGTGTGCTGGGTTGCTGTCTGCTGATTCATCCAGTGATGTCTGGGCTCACAATAGTTTCTCTGAAATAATATTTCTATATAATAACTTCTAGCTCCTTCCTTCTTGCAAGTGCTAGCTGCCAGTGCCCCTGATTGCTACCTGCAATTATGTTGCTGCTGCAGGAGCAGGATTGCTCCTTCAGCCCCCAAAAGAGGCAGGTTTACTGGGGGTCTCTGAAAACACAGCAGATGGTCCCCTCACCTACCAGAGGGAGCAGAAGGTGATACCACACCCCAGAAGGGTGCAGGGCTGGGCCCATCGATCCAGGGTATGGCTGCATGACCTTGGTCATGTCCCTTGTCACCTCAGCTCTGTCTGGGGGTACCATCAGCCCTATCAGGTGTTGAGGGACAGGAAAGCTCTCTGCTGGTCCCCAGGGTGGTCAGTGGTCAGACACTGGCCTTGCTTGCTGGGGTTTCACTTCCGACACTGCTGGTGGTTGGAGCAAAATGCGTTTTTTACTGGTTCAGCTTCAGGAAGAGCTTTACCATCCGAGCCCATGCCAGGGCTGGGGATCGATATCCATTAGCTGTGGAGAGCGGTGCTGCTGGAGGCTTTCCGGAGGTGGGAGCCCTGCCAAGCCCCTGGCCAGTGCTGCCCAGGGAGCAGAGCATGTGCCTCCCCACAGACCTTTATGTTGAGGGGATGTGCATGTGAATGAACGAGATGATTGCAATAACTTTAGCAGGAAATAAGTTGCCTTTTAAAAGTGTGTAGGGAGAATTATTGCCCTGCACCTATGTATGGTGTAGGTGTGGTGCTGTCCCCTGTGGGGGGAACGCCTGACTGCTTGACTTTGGGGGACCCACGCTCTGCAGCAGGGCTATGGCTGTGCTGTACGTGAGAACCACCACCTGTGGAGGGGGAATGTTGGAGATGCTGGAAAGCAGATGGCTGCTCCAAGCTTTAGACACCACACCTTGGTGCAGTAAATGGCCATAGTGGATGGAGGAGGAGCATGAGGATGGGGATTTGCAGGCTTCCCTGGCACAGGGTATGTGGGCTTCTCCTGTGATGGTCGCTAGCTGGGCAGGTTGTCATGCCCCACATGCAGCCTATTAGTGCTGATAGCAAGGCTTCACACAGCAGGCTCTCACCCTCGGAAAAAAAGGGTAGTAACACAAATCCATCCTATCTGGAGAGTCCCCGGGGAGCAGAGCAGGGATGATTAGCTGCTTTCTGCTCGCAGTGTAGACAGACAAAAGGATGGTGTGGAAAGGCTTCTCCAGGAGGAGTGCTGGGCAGGCCATCTGTGATGGTGGGAGGGGGAGCAAGGAGTGCAAGCTGCTGTAGTAGCACTTCCCAGGAGGGCTGGGGAAGGCTTTGGAGAAACCATTCCCAGTGCCGAGGTGGATGTTGCAGTTATTAGAAGTTGGCATCTAATGGCAACATTGATGCTCTTGTGCAGGCGTCTTGAATGCTGCCCAGCCTGGTGGTGCCTCCAGGCCACTGGTGGACTGCAGTGGTGGTAGGGATTGGAGACAGCCTGACTCATGAGCAGAGCTTCCTTCCTGGAGGTCCATGGGCTCAGAACAGGATGGTGGCTGGCAGGAGCTCCCATTCTTCTGACCTTGTAGCGGTTCACAGTGTGGGGTTGTCTGTGTGTTACTTAGCCTTGGGACCTCATAGCAGTAGCCTGAATCACATCTGCACCTAAGCCACAGGCAGCTAGCAGTATGCCCTGTACTTGACTGCAGTGGACAATGCTCACATTAACTGGCCAGTCTTCAGCAGCTCAAGCTCTTAGAAATTCCTCTTTGAGCTCCTGTGAGTTCTTATTCAGTCCATTTAGGAAGAGTCACTGACTTACGAGACCATGCTGGGTTTCTTAGTTGGCCAAGTGTAGCAGCCAGGGTGGATTTGATTGGAAAGAGCTCTTCTTGAACTAAACAAAAATGATATTGAGACTGTGTTGGAGAATATTGCAGTTGAATTATGCCTGGGGGCATAGAGACAGTAAAACTCTTGGGCAAGGGCTCTCCAAGAACCCTTGGATTATTTGGCCTTATCCAGTAGATCTGTTGGATGATGTCTAACCATGAAAGTACAAAAAGATTGGTGGGAGTTGTCTTGATTTATTAAATTTTTCAACCACCTTTATTTGCTGCTTCTTGTATATAGAGATGGGGGATTCACAGGCAAGTCAATTGTTTCAGTACACCAAATAAGCTTCATAATGTCAGTGGATATGCCCTATCTGCCCCAGCTTTGTTCACCAGCTGATCCCAAAGATGCTCTCTGGAATAAACTCTCTGGATGTCGATGATGTGTACTTACTTGGGCTTGGTGGAATATTCAGGAACAGCAATTTAGGGACAACCACAGAACTTCAGCTCCAAAAATGCTTCCTGGATTGAAAACTCCAGCATCTAGCGGCATATACACTGTTCTTGGCAACTGGATAATGTCTTTGGCATCCTCTTAGTGGTTCTCATGGATGTTCTGGACGGTACTTTCAAGAGCAGTGAAAATTATCCATATAACTCTGGTGTATCCCCCTGTCTCCTACAGCTGGGATTTCATTTGTGATCGGGGAGATGAAAAACTTGGTTCTTCCTCAGCTTCTATGGCTGGTAGAATTAAGATTTTCCTTAAATTGAGGATTCCCCACTGTACTTTTTCCTCTTCTTCATGTGTATTACTGACACCACTTTTCTTGTGCCTGGGCCAGTAGCATTAGTGCTGCTCAGGAGCATGCTCAGCTTGGCTTTCCAAGTAGGAATAAGCAGTCTCAGCCTTGCCAAGCTTAAGATGAGGGATGTGGAGTAAAAGCTCCCCAGTAGCCTGTGGAAGGGCCTGGGTTTTGTTCCCAGGCTGGTGAGTGACCCCAAGGTCACAATCCTAAGGACTAGGATTTTTCAAAGCCTGGTATTTCTACTACATCTGCAGGCCTGTAGTTAAATGGATCTACTGGCTGTTGTTCTTGAGGATACGAGGAGAAACATGGATCAGGGTGCAGCTGATGGAGCAGGGGCTGGGGAGGAGAGTGGTAGCTATGACTTGATGTCTGGAGAAACCTCCATGGATCGTGACACATCTGGCAGGGCCTAATGCACCAACTCTATGACTGAACTCTTCATGCCAAGTAAACCGAGTAGCTTCATGCCAAGTAAACCATGCACAGAAGTTGTGTGCAAGGGTACATATTTAGGAAAAATAAAGAATCCAAGCTTTTGTGTGTCCCAACTGCTAGTGCTTGAGTAACCAGCTGCGTTTTGGGAGGTGGCTTTGTCTGAGCTCAGACGTGTCCTTGGATATGGAGCACTGCTGAACTTGTTGGTGCTGCTTTTCCCTTGGCAGAGGTGAGTGGTGTGTGTTGGGAGCTCAATTCCAGTCTGGCAGGGAAGAGCCAGGAGGACTGTCAGACTAGTTCAGGGGGTGGCTGCTCGGTGTTCCAGCCAAACACAAGGCTGTTCAGAGGCAGGTATAAGGAAAAAGATACTGGAAAATACCTCCAGTCTGACCTGAGGGTGCTTTTCCTCAGGATGGGTCAATGCCCGGGGCATTTAGGACTCTTCCGTGTGCTTTTCTGCCCTGTTCTGCCTCCTGAGCTGCCAGCGAAATGTGAATGCGTATTAGAATAACTGCAGTACAAAGCAGAGTGGAACAGGATTTGCCTGGCTTCCCAAGCGTTTCTCCATTGACAGTCTTGATAGGACACAGGCATCACCTTCCACCTCACCATGGCAAAGCTGTGATGCAGGGCTGAGGTTGTCTGCACCCTTGATGCTTCCAGATGTTCTTCTATGCTTCAGTGCTCTGCAGCTCAAGACAGATTTTTCCAAAGCTGGGGCTGTGAGGAGTATTTTTGTGCTAACTGGTTTGGAGCCAGCTTAGACCTTCTTTCCTTTGCTGGTCAAGCCTTTGTCTTTTTCTTCTGGAAAGCTGAAAGCCTTCAACAACTTCTGCTCTTTGCTGGAAAAGTAACTAACCTAACCAGTCCTTAGCTGAAGTCTCGCTCCCCAATGTTAGATTCACATGCCTGCAAAGAAATGGCAACTGCCATTTCTGGAAAATAGCAACTGCCCTGTCTGGGAAGCAAAAATTGAGTGGAAACATAAGTATTGACTCAGTTTGACTAGTGATGGTCACTGCTGAGTAGCAATAGCCTGGAAACTAGCTAAAAACAAGGGGAAGTAGCTGTGGATTGGTCATTGTGCTGGATTTTTGGTGGCTTTGTCTTTCAGCCTCTGAAACCTTTGGCTTGACTTGAAGAAGCTGTTCAGATAAATGGTGGTGGCTGGTTTTGTGCTGGTGGCATTGAGATAAAAAGTTCTGCCGTGGCCGCTGGCTGTGAGGCCCTACCTGTGCTTCTGCCAGTGCAGCTTTCAGTCATTGAAGGTGAGGGAACTCTTCTTTCCTCATGAAAATAAAATGGCTTTGTGGAAATGTTTTTCCCCTGGCTACTTGATCTAATGAACAAAGTCCATCCTCCCAGCCTAAAATGAAGGGAAATGGGGACAAAATGACTTTCATTCTCCTCTTTATTTATTTTTTTAAGTAAGAGGCCTGACTCTGCTCCAGAATCCAGATGTCAAGATGTGGGATTCCCACTCGTGGCTCGGGGTGGGGAGTGTGCCTGGGGGAGGAGTTCAGCAGCAGGATGTCTTTGTCCATCTTTTCTGAGTGCACACTGACAGTGAGGTTGAGCCTGCTGCATCTTTCTGTGGGCTGGAGCCCTGGGAGCTTCTGGGGCTGGTAAATCATAAATGTTGATCTTTACCCAGGAGTCTCATGGTTAGCTTGCTATAGTCTGGGAAAGCTCAGAAATGGTAAATTCTGGAAAATGGAGCTGAAATGATGAGGCAGCAGTCCTCGGGCTGCAGGAAACACTGACAAGACTGTCTCTCAAAAGCAAAGCCCTCGTGTTGCTGGCGAAACAAAAGCCTTTGTCTGCCTATTTAAGGGCAAACTTCCCCCAGTCTCAGGTTTTTCTGTGCTAACCCAGATTTAGTCATATCTCGAACATGACCCAGTACATGCTCAATTAGGTATTAAACAAACCTGATTTTTAGCCCCAGGCTTGTGATAGTGACCAGGGGCAGTGCATTAGTTAATTGCAGTAGGAGAGTAACCAGAGAACATGTCACTGATGATGGCGTGAGATTCCCTTAAAGTGATCCCCAGATTAGGGATTAGAGTACTTAATGTTTTTCTTCTATAAAGGAGATGTTGGAATTGAGTCCGTCTATGGGTGTTTGAGGCAGCTGCACTTGGACGAGCGCAAGTCTGCAGGGATTCCAAGTGCAAACCATTCCTTAATTGTTTGCAAATTCCCTCTGATCTCGCTGGATGGGTTGGCTTGCTTGAGTTGTGTCTTTGCTTACGTACCAAGCAAAGCTACTTGGCATGTCAGTGTGCTTCTGACTCCTCTCTAAGATGGTTTCAGCAAGGCTCTAGAAAAACACCAGCGAGAAGTCTCAGCTTCAGTGCTAACGAGGCTGCTGATGGACACGTTGTTTGGACAGTTGTGGTGCTCAGCAGCATAAAGTTTATTAATAGTAGGTGGAGAAGCTGTTGCTGTGCCATGTGCTAACAGACACGCTCAACAATTGCTGTAGGAGATCCCTACTTGTAAAAGGCTAATGCTTAGTATTCAGCAGCAAATGAGAACTTGGGGAAGATTAACAGCCTTTGATTTACACCCAGCTGGGGCAGGCGTTAGAGCTCTGCCTGTTTATGCTGTTGGGCTTTGTTACGTGGGATGAATATTTCATTACCTAGAAGTTGGGAGCTTGGCTTCTTGCATTTGGTGGTGTCAAGACAACGTCGGCGCCCAAGGGGTTCTGTCACCTGTGATGAATTGAGATCAGATCTGTGGTGGGAGTCCCTTGGGCTTCGGAAGAGGCTTGGAGGAGATGGCTGGAGCCAGGCAAGGGTAGTTAAACCCACAGTTGGATCTAGGATAGTAAAGTGACCCTCCTTGTAATTTAAAATTGGTTGCAGTGCTCCAGAAAGCTGCCAGAGCAAAAACTTGACTTTATTCTGTTCTGCAAGTTTATTTAAGAAATTAAAGAAAATTGCTTTTGCTAGAGGTGTGTAAGATCAAGCCTGAAATCCCTGAAGCAGTGGGAGGGTAAAGGAGGGATAATCACCTTACTCACTGATGCAGAAATTAAACCTATCGTGGAGCTGGCATGCAGGAATCCACCTGGGTGTTCTGGGAAGTCTCTTGTTTAATCTGGTAAAACACGTTTGAGACACCAAGGAACAGCTAGATCTGCAGACCAAGAGACTTAGAGCAAAAATCTTGTGCTTTTTTTAAATATTTCCAGAACCTTACCTTGGTATGCAACAACCAGGTGTTCCCACAGTGTTTGGGGGACTGACATGGAGCAGCTAAAAACGTACATGCTCACTGCAGGGAGTTTTGCACGGCTGCAGCTTCTCCCATTTCACCCTTTGGAGCAGCAGCTGGCAGCTGCTATGGCAGCAGTGGCTTTGCTGTGCCAAAGGAAGCCATGCCAGCAGTCAGGAATTGCCCAGTTCATCCTGCTCCAGCGGACCTGGGAACAGGCTCTCCCAGCAAGCAGAACGTGCTTTCAGCCTTGGGGTGGCCACCCCATGGCACATCATGTCTTCTCTCTCCACTTGGCTCAGCTAGGTAGAGGTCATGGGCACAGGCATTTTTTGAGCCCCTGATTAAGGACAAGCCCTGGCACTTGACGCTCTGGGGAGGATTTGATGATCTGGTGGCAGGATTCTTACTGCCTGGCGGTGGGGCTGGAGGTGAGCAGGAAAGCACTAAGATCTGAGCCAGATTAGTACCCTTAGAAGCTGAGGTAAATCTTTAAGCAGCTAATGCTCCCAGCAGCACTAAACACCCTCCCCACATGAAACTTGGTGCATTTATCTAAAGAGTCTGAAATCTGTCTAGCTTGGGTTTGTTTTACCATGAATTGGAGAGAAAAAAACATCTTCTGCGTTGACCAAGTCTTGAGACTCTAGAAATGTCCAGTGGCCATCCTGTGGATAGCTGCTTCAGCTCAAAAACCTTTGAGTAGATGGAGTTTTCTGAGGAATAATGTTTGAACAGAAATTTTAAAAATCCAAATCTTTAAACTTGTACAGAAATGCTGCTCAGGAAAGAGCTGCAGTTACTCTTGAACAGCTCTTCAGCTCTCACCTGGAGAAGCTTAATGCAGCCCAGAAGAGCCTAGAGCAACCATGAATTGTCATTCTCCTTCCAAAAGGATCAACGGATCAACTCTGAGCTCCTGAAACTTGGTGTGAGCTCCAGGGGTACATCTGAGCTCTCATGGCAGTGGCACTGTGGCACTGGTCTTCCACGTGCTCAGCAGAGAGCTTGGAGAACAGGCCTATCAGTAGGGAACAGAGTGGATAATCTGAGGCAGGAGAGCTCCCCAAGCTGTTGGGCGATGGAGAAGGGTGGTGGTGATCCTGGGCTGCTGCTGAAGCGCTCACAGGAAGGCAGCAGTGGGCAGACGATGCTGCCAGCCTGCCATATCCCGGGGAAGGAATAGCTTGGCATCCCTTCTGTTGCTTTGTAGTTAGCAGGCAAAGGTGCTGGTATCCCATCTGCCAGAGACGGTGTGATGAGCCCTGAGTGACAATTCTCTGAAATGCTGGGACTGATGTGATTGGACTTGCTGCTCTCTCCATCTGGTGGCTGGAAGGCACTAGGGGCCAACAGAGGTCAATCATTTTTCCTGAGAGTTTTTAATAAGTACGAGGCAGGTAGAGGCAGCAAGATGTTGAAACAAGTTGTCCTATGGCCAGTTTTCATCTCGTTTAATGGCCTGTCAGTAAGGCTAATGAGAATCAGGGTGTTAATAAGGAAGACAAGAAAACTTGAGCATAATTCCTTCCTGGTTCAAAAAGCACATATTGGCTAGAGGAGCAGCTCCCTGTGACAAGCCTGTGCAATGCTAACTCAGAAATGGTTTGTAGCTCCACACTTGAGCATGCACAAAACTGGGAGGCTGGGGTTGTTCCTTCCAGTTGGTTACTGGGATGTGTCTGGACTGCTCTCTGTCCTCAACAGCCATGGCAGGCAGATGCTCCCTCGTGTTTACCTTATCTCAAGCTGCAGAAGAAGTTGGCGACACAAATCAATGGCACCCAGGTGTTCTGTAGCAGAAAAAATACCCAGAGTCGTTAGACCAAGTGCTGGGACTGCAGTGCTGCAGATAAGGGCTGGTACATGAAATGCTGCTGCCAGACACTGAATGGAGCAGCTCAGAGCTCTGCTGCTCTCACTCGTTTTCTCACCTTGGCTCCCTTCAACCTTTCATGTGCAAAACTGACCCAAGTAGCTGAAATTTGCTTTTTCTCTAACTGAAATCCATGAGTGCCACACTGAAACTGGAGCAGGAGGTCTGCAGGCTCCAAGGACTGATCAAACCTGAATGCAGTGCAATCACATGTAGTTATTAAGCTACAAAGGCCAATGAAATAAATGAGCTCTTGGTTTCCACATCTCCCAGTTTGAAGACTGTCTTGGGTGGTTCAAAGTCGCCTTAAGTAATAAAGGCTGCAGAGTGGGATGAAAGCTGCTGTTAAATGTAGGAACATGCAGAAATCCTAATTGGTGTCTGGAGCGCTTGAGTAGCCTCTGAGATGCGGCTGGGCTACAAGCAGTAAACAGTTCTCTGGAGACACTGGTCCTTGAGACACTGGGAGCAATTTGAAATGTAATGGCAGAACCATCCCATGTGCCCTCAGCTGCTGTCCTGTGATGTGAACTGGCCCTGCCAGCTTAGAAAACGGGAACTAGCAGGTGATTATTCATACTGAAACAGACAAAGGAGAAGGCAGTGGGGAACTTGTATCTGCCCGCAGCCTGCATGTGCTTTTTTTGGTCTTGTCTGGGATGAGAGGAAGGGTTCGACCTACAGCCCAAAATCCCCCTGGCCACGCTGACTTAAAACATGAGCAGAGGACAGTGGAAGGGGTCAGCAGTTAGGGTGTGACTTCCACTTCAGAAGTATGACATGGGGGCGAAGGCGAGGCAACAGGGGAAAAGAACCCAGACCAATCTGGTAACAGTTTAGATTTAGGTCTGGTTTAACACACGCCTACTTTGCCAAAGTAGGACAGTGCTTAAGAAAAGCATCTTTCCGACTGCTGCGATGGAGCTGTAGGACAGCTCGCTCTGGTGCTTGGGGAGAAGCTGTTCTTGGTGAGGCTGTGTGACATCGAGTCGTGACTGTCACCAGGCTGCTGGGTAATGGTGACAATTCCGTGTGCTTGAGGGCAGCCATTTCTTCAAGTTAGGGTGAGCTGGGGACAGAAAAAACAGGCAGCCTGTCAGTCATGACCTTCCAAAATGACAGCACTCAGGCTGCTGAAGGTGGTCTTGTCACAGAATCATTACAATTGGAAAAGACCTCCAAGGTTACAGAGTCCAACCTTTAATCAGTCACCACCTTGTCAACCAGACCAGAGCACTGAGTGCCATGTCCAGTCATTTCTTGAATACTACCAGGGATGGGGACTCCACCCAACTCCCTGGGCAGCCCCTTCTGATGCCTGACAACCCTTTGTGTTGCTGAAATTCTTCTGATGTCCAGCCTGAGCCTCCCTTGGCACAGCCTGAGGCCATGTCCTCCTGTCCTTGCACGTCTGTGGTGGGGTTTGGGGAAGGTGACATGGCTGCAGGTATTGTGAATGTTTTGAGCTGCTTGAGCCTGGAGGGGTTGTTTGCTGGTTGCTCCCCTTGCCAGTGGCTACAGACCAAGAAGGAATTTCAGTGGTTGGACTTGGTCAGAACATTGTTTCAAAAGCACATTTGCCTTTCAAAAAATGAAACAGAGAATAGGACCTTCAGGCCAGAGCTCGAGACTAACGAGCTGCATGTGAAGGAAAACAACGCGCTTGCTGGGGTTTGTGTGGAGAGATAACAAACTTAATTACATGGTGCAGGAGCTGTGGATAGAACAGGAAGCACGGGTGCTGAATGGGAGATGGATGTTGTGTATCCTGGTGGGAGAGGAGCTCTGGTGATCTTTAAAAGCTGTTCTCAGTGAACAGTTTGAAGTTTTCATGGCTGTCTCTGTCTCTCCAGGAGAGCTTCGCTCTTTTGTAGGTGTCTGATGTCTTGAAGGACTTGGATTCTCTTTTAGGCAATAAGAAGAGCAAGTGTTGAGGTTTATAACGGGTTAACTGTCAGATGTTGATGGTATTCCTCAGGGAAGGATCTCTGGGTCCTCTCAGCTTGCCAGTGCTGTCTGCTTTGAGATAAGACATCAAAGCCAGGCAGAAGCTGTAAATGGGTGGGCACTTAATTATCAAACTAAGTGAAAAGTGTGCAAGGATAAACAGGTAGAACTAAGTCCTGTGATGGATCTCCACTGCAGTCACTGAAGGGACCTCAAAAATTATAATTTCCTACTCACAGAAGGTGAGAAGTGGAGGATGGGAGTCCTGGAGTAAGCCCCTAACCAATCTAACTTGCTGTTCTCTGGGAGCAAACCTTCCCTGTGGGTCTCACCAAAGCCTGTTAATTGGGATACTTCCAGAAAGAAGGTGCTGTAGAACCAACCCTTGGGTTATTGGAGTTTTCCTAGGTAGACATTAGGGGCAGGTAAAGTTCTGCTGGCTTCCTGGCTTCTCCTTGTGAGGCTGAACCTTCCCTGGCTGCAGTGTGATCCTCGGGCATGCCGAGAGCCTGCCAGGTTTTGGGCAGGGTGCTGAGTCAGAGCTCCAGCTGTAGTGGAGAAATCAGGAAAACCTTCTTGGAGATGGTGCCGCCTCTGCAGTGCTTTGTTGCAAATCAGAGGGCTTGGGTTTGTACAAGCCTCTGGTCTCCCAAACAGTATAAACCCTAAACTTCCAGTAATTTTTGTCCAATGGGAACTCATGGAATTTCCCCGTGGCCTAAGGGCACTCCAGTCTTGGTGGTGCAGATGCTGTGCCATCAGAGGAACTGGTGGGACTGGAACCTGCGGTGTCCTCAAGCTTAGTGATGGAAAGTGCCTCCCAGCCAGAGCCTGGCAGCATGGACTGCTCCATGCCAAGTTCCCTGTGCTCCCTGCCTGGGTGTCCTTGTGCAGTCTGCTCCTGGCAGGTGTGTTCTCCTTTTTTTTTTTTTTTTTTCCGGAATAGCTGAAAGACTTTCCTCTATCAAGTTTCCACCATATGGGTCAGCTCTTTGTCCTTGGCTGTTTATGCCACATTCAGGACTTGATACCATTTCAGGCTCATGCATCTCCTGCTCCTCTCCCCAATCTCTGTGGACACAAGAGTGGGATGGGGCTGGACAGTTACTGAGATTTGCAGAGCACATTCTGCTGTTCTCTGCTGGCAGCCAGGGAAGTAAAACTCCAGACTGACTGAGCTTCCCAAAGAGCAGGTAGATCTCCAGCCAGGGGCTGATGGCTTTGTGCTCCTGCCAATCCCTCCTAATGCCAAATTAAGATTTTCCTTTGGCTATTTGAAGTCTCTGACTCCATGTAACAGTGCTGGAAATGGCATCAGGGGACCTGATCAGGGTTCTGCCCTTCTTCAGGGAGGTGAGACCCCTTCAGGGTCTGAGTTAAGGAGGGGGAAGGTTCTGCCCTTCTGTATTGTGACTGCTGCAGTGTGATCCAGGCCTGATGCGGGATATTGCCTTATTTGATGTTATATCAGAGGCATTCAGTGCATTGCTGCAAATTCAGTATATCAGAACCTGCTGTTTTGCCTGTGGCTTGATTGAACTCACTTTGTTTTGGTATCCTGCAGTGTAAGAAAAAAAAAAAAGAAATCAGCATTTGTTTGGCGAGCACAGGCTACAGAGAAGGCACAGCCTCACATGCATGTGACAGGCTGGTGCAGAGGTGTCGGAGTGGTTTCTGCTGGAGATGGGCACTGGTGCAGTGCTATGGGAAGAGCAGAGTGACAGTGACTGCGCAGTCAGGAGTGTGGAGGGGGCTGTGGCAGGAACTGTCAGCACAGGCGAGGGGGCAGCAGGCTCTTGGCTGCGGCTGAGGGGCAGCAGGCAGCTCTGGGCAGACCGAGGGCAGGGGTGTCCTCAAAGGCAGCTGAGCCTGGGATCCATCTTTTCCGCCTTTTTTCTGACTCTGATAAGGCAGCTCAGTGTACCCTGCTGTCTGATACCTTGTGTCCTGGGCATCTTGCATTTTCTTCCTGCTGGGAATGCAAGAGCCAGATGGTTTTCTGTTCTTCCTCCCTCGGCTCAGTTGCGAACTGAAATGTGTGGGACTGCAGCCTCTTGCCTCTCGCGGTGCTGAGGGGCATGGTCCTTGTCTCCAGCCATGTTACATCTTGGCCATGTTTCTGCAGTGCTCCTTCCTGGGAGTCCGGGTCTGCTAGAGAGCAGTGACATGGTTAACAAGGCTCCCTTCCTGCTTTTACAAGTTCCCTGTGAGCTTTCTGGGGGAATCTGGTGTCTCCACAGGTGTACTTTCCATCTGTCAGCCAGTTTGTTGAAAGGATTTTGACAGGCAACTTTCCTCTGTAATCCTTAATAGCTTCGAATTTAAAATGTTTATGGCAAAGCTAATCCCACGAAACTCCCTGTAGTTTTAATAAATCTGTCCTCCAGCAAGACTCTTCTGGTGAGAGGAGGTAAATCTACTTCTTCCTAAAGTGATAAGTATCTGCAGACGTGGCTGTAGGGCAGCTTTAAATCACTTGCTTGGTCCTCACTTCAAAACTGGTGCCTCTTCTCAGGGAGCACCTTGCTAAAAGCAAGATTTCATGTGGTGATCAATCTCCACAACCCCTGTCAGGACAGAAAACTCTTGGAGTCAGTGAGTCTCTTGTATGGCTGTTGTTATTGGACACTCCATTTACAGCTGGAAGAGAAGAACTCAGGCTGGGATTTCTGGATGTTTCTAGTTCCAAATCCCTCACTCAAAACAGAGCAGCTTAGGTGGGACAAGACCCCAGGTAACCTGATAGAGTCTTCAGTATCTCTGAGGACCGGCAACCCATAAGCTCTGGGGCATGGGGACATCTTTGTTGTGCTCTCAAAGATGTCTTTAGCTCACTGAATCATTACTGTATGTTTGTGCAGGTGTCACTGAGAGGGAAGAATGAAGGGAGACATTCTGTAAAACTGCAGGCTAGAGACCTCAGAGCACCAGGCAGGCTGGAGGCAGCATACAAGTGTCTCACCACGGGTATTTGAGCACATTGTGGTTGGGCCCTGTCTGGCCCAGCTGCAGGAAGCAGGATATCACAGGGATCCCAGGGCCCTGTGGTTGAACAGTCGTCATTGTCCTGGCTGGGAGAGGGTGTGTGAGGGTTAGCCTGGCACCAGGAGCTGCTGGATGGCCTAGGCATCCCTGCCCTGCTTACCTTGGGCGGGAGCACTGGGAGCTGCCCTGGCATCCAGCCCTGTGCTCTTTGTCCTGCGCCACTGGCGGCTGCTGATAGTCCCAGGAGATCCTGCCCTCGTTAATGTGACACCCAATTCCCTGGTCCCTCACTGTCTCTTACTCTGGAGCAGAAGCAGTTGTGCTGGTTTGCACAGGAAGACCACCTTCTGTATGGAAAAATGATGTCTGCTGCTCCTCTGCCAGGCTCTAGAGCATCCCGTGGAGCAGCACAGATCCGCACAGCAGCAGGGGTGGGAGTGGAGGGTCTTCTTGCTGCCTCTGCCTTGAGGGAAAGGGCTAGAGGGGGTCTGATCAGAGACTCTACTTGCTGTGGGGGAAACAGCCTTAGCTGTAGCCTGGTTTTGGGAGGAGACATCAGCCAGAGCATGGCTGAAGAGCTGCAGGAGGAGTGGATGTTCTGGCACGTGCAGGTCAATACGGTGTGAGCGTACGTGAATCATTCCAGGCCATTCAAATGAGGTCCTGGGCTGGGCCATCCTCCACCTCCCAGCAGGAGCCCTTGGCCTCCTGATCCCCACCATAAATGTGGTTATCTGGGCCCAGAGCAAACCTTGTCCTTATAGATCCTTGTGAAAGTGACTCAATGTTTGCAGAAGCCTTTCACATCCAAACCATTACCTAATCCTTGACTACCATGAGGTGGCTCACAGGTTCCTGCTCTGCTGGCCTGATTCCCAGGTGGCTGTGCCAGGGTGTGGATGTGGGGCAGGGGTGTGTCCTGGCAGAAAGGGGACAATGGCCATGCCCAGGCTCAAAGTGCCACTTGGCAGCTGTAACCGGCCCAGGGGAGCAGCTGTGTGGAGCTGCCCTGTGGTGTCCTGTCTGCTCCAAGGGCTTCTCCTGCCCCTGGGGTTGGGAAGCTGGTGCAGTGCTTGGTCAGAGGTGCTGCCCAGGTGGCTCCAGCGAGCTGTGGTGTTGTGGGAGCTGGAATGGGATTATTGTGGTACCAAGGGAGCTCTGTGCTCATCATCTTTGTAATCCCTTTGTGCAATGAGGCAGGTTACGGTGTGAGTTAACACTGTTAACCTCAGTGAGGAAAATCCAGTGGGAGGGTTTCCCCCTTGCCATGTGAGCTTTTAAGTCCTCATCTGTGCAGGTGCTTGAGGCAGCTGTAATTGTACCATCTCGTAGATTCTCTGGGTGTCTCGGAAGCGTGCCCTGTGCTCATGGGAAGCGGAAAAGATGAACAGCCCATAGTTCTGGTGGTGTTAATCCATGCAGGTAGCTCGGAATCCTGGACCGTCTCCTCCATCTTGCTTTGACTGTCCCTCTCCCCTGCATTGCCAAGCCCGACTCTGATCCTACAGGTGAAAGGCATCTCCTTCCTAGAAGATTCTTCTCATTCTGGAAAATGCTGATCTCTCAAGTAAAACCCAACCCCTGCTCCTTTTGTTGTGGGTCTGGACCACAGCAGGATTTCCCAGCTGGCTCCTGCTGTGATGGGAGCAGATGACAGAGCTGGATGGACAGAGCAGGACTTTGCGAGCCAGCTGCCTCCTCCTGCCTCTCTCTAGAGATGCACAGGAACACCCGGAGGTGTGATGGGAGTGTCAAACAACGGGGATTTAACCCAAGCGTCTCTTTTCTCTCCCTCTCTCTCCATGCAGGTGACAGAGCTGAATGAGCCCCTGTCCAACGAAGAGAGGAACCTGTTGTCCGTCGCCTACAAGAACGTGGTGGGGGCACGGCGCTCGTCCTGGCGAGTCATCAGCAGCATCGAGCAGAAGACCTCTGCCGATGGGAACGAGAAGAAGATCGAGATGGTCCGTGCCTACCGCGAGAAGATCGAGAAGGAGTTGGAAGCGGTGTGCCAGGATGTGCTGAGCCTGCTGGACAACTACCTGATCAAGAACTGCAGCGAGACGCAGTACGAGAGCAAAGTCTTCTACCTGAAGATGAAAGGGGACTATTACCGCTACCTGGCCGAGGTGGCCACCGGGGAGAAGAGGGCGACCGTGGTGGAGTCTTCGGAGAAGGCCTATAGCGAAGCCCATGAGATCAGCAAGGAGCACATGCAGCCCACCCACCCCATCCGGCTCGGGCTGGCGCTTAACTACTCGGTTTTCTACTACGAGATCCAGAACGCGCCGGAGCAGGCCTGCCACCTGGCCAAGACGGCCTTCGACGACGCCATTGCCGAGCTGGACACCCTCAACGAGGACTCCTACAAGGACTCAACGCTCATCATGCAGCTCCTCCGCGACAACCTAACGCTCTGGACGAGCGATCAGCAAGACGACGATGGCGGAGAAGGCAACAACTAGACCCCCCCGATGGACTGGCAGCCGCACGCTGATGCTAACTACTGCAGTCTTTATTTTTTTCCCACGAGTGGGGGGGGGTCCGGGGTGGGGGAGGGAAAGGGAGGGGACACCTTCCCAGGGAGGCCCCCCACAACCTGTCTTTGATTGCCTCGTTGACATTTTTGCCAAAACACCACTAGTGGAAGTCAGGCTGGCTGTGCTGGTATGGAATAGCAGCCTCACTGGCATATGGACTGTTCTGTAGATTATTAATACAAGTGGAGCTGTCTTTAATTTAACTTTATTGCTAGAAATAAAAAGGGTTTTAAGACGAATTTGCGTGGATGGAATGGCCCTCGTTTTTAAGGAAAGCAACGCAAAAACATTAAGAAAAACAAAAAAAAAAAAAAAGGAGTTCTGTGGTTCCAGTAAGGCTTCGAGCGTTTGTTTCCGCAGCCCAGGTGCCGTGTGCCCGCACCACATCGCGGGGCCTCTCTCTGCAGCGCTCTGCCTGCCAGGGCGCAGCTGCAAATCCCCAAATTGAGAAGGAATTAAAAATAAAACCAACAAAACTAAAGAATTTGGGGCTCGCAAAGCCCTGGGATTTAGGCCATCCAATATTTTTTTTTCTTTTTTTGGTTTTTTTTTTGATTGAGATATTTATTAGGGTAGCTTACAGTATTAACACTAAATTGCAGTTTACAGTATTTCTACATTACAGCCATATGACATCAAGCCTTTGATTGTCTGTTTTTCTTTCTTTTGCTAGTTCTTTTGGCTTGCCTTCCTGAGCAGTCCTCGCCTGTGGACTGGCTTTAGCTATTCTGTGTCGCCCAAGGCAAGAAGACCGCCCGCCCGAGGAACATCAAAGCTGCTCTAGTTTTTTGGTCAACAGCTTAACAGGTGCTTGGCTAGCGGCTGTTTCAACTATTTTAAGTCCACAGCAAAAGGTTTAAGAACTTAATTAGATAAAGGGGGAAGTGTTTAAACTTAAAAATGCCACTTAAATAAAAACTAATAAAAAAAAAATAAAAAAAAGAGCATTCAGGTCTGTATGTCATGTACTGTGTTTGGTATTTCAAAAGACCATCCTGATTTAAGGTGCCACAGCTGCTTCCTCAGGGATTGCACTGCCATTTCACTCTGCCTGACTTTCTCCCACTGTACCATGAGGTTTGTCAGCAGATCTCCAGCACCCAGGGCTCCCTTGTTTGTCACCAGGGAAGCCGGGTGTGTTTTCCTTTCTCCTGGGGAAGCTTGTGGTGTAATGAGTGAACTTCAGGAGCTTAGACACTAATTTGGTAGAGAAATTCCTCAAGGGAAGAGCTACAATCATAGACATTTCTATCCACCATCGGGAGCCCAGGAACTTAGTTCTCTTCTTAGCAAAATCTTTTCCGAGTCTGTCTGATCCGGCCGGGGGTGGGAGTTGGGGCATCTGAGTTGCTTAGCAGGTAATACTTACCCCATTTTGAGTAAGTTTAGCTTTAATTTTGATTTTTTCCATGATTGTTGGAGGTTCACTGCTGTTCTCTGGCTCGCGGAGTGCTGCGCCCTGCAGCGCTTCCCCCAGCGCTGCGCAGTGAGGAGAAACCGCGCTCGTGCTTTAATTCCTTATCGTGATTCTGACGCTGATTTTGGAACCAGGCTTCCCCTGTCCCTTGCGAGAGCCGGCCCGACACGACGCGTCAGTCGTGGTGTGGCACACACGGCACCGCCGCTCCCGCTGCCGGGGAGGACGGACACGGCTCCAGCCCCTCCCCGACTGCCCGGGAGCGCCTCGGCCCCCGGCCCTGCCCCGGCACGGCTTTGTTTTGGCCGGGGCTCCCCCTGCTCCGAGTCCGGCCCGGGGAGTTCAGGGCGCAGCATCCCGCAGCAAGGGGCGTGCGGTGCCGGCGTGTGCCGGGGCCGGGAGATGCTTTAGGCTTTCCTCTCATTGACCCCCGTGTCCCGTGAGCAGTGTTGTCCCAGCTGTATAATTTGGAAGTGATTTACTGGAATTACAAAACCTATCTTTTTTTTTTTTTTTTTTCTCCGAATAATTACTACTCTTTTTGGCTTTTTGCTCTGGCTGCTTTAGGAAACTTATGCAGGAGAGATGGCACAAGAGGGCTAAAAACGGAGTGGGGGTCAGGGACTTGATTTTTAAGCAGCTTGAATGGTTTCTTTCATTTTTTAAGAGATGCACTTGCCTATGATACTGTCTCTCCAGTGAAATGATTACTGCTCCATTACTCTATTGATACAATATTGTGCATGCTAGTGTCGTATTTCTATACAGTAGCTTGAAATTTATTAACTTATACTGTAGATGTTATGTATTCCTATGACAAAATAGTCTTCAAAAATTTTTTAAAGTTTTTTAATTTATTTTTCTTTCCTTTTTTTTTTTTCGGGGGTAAAGTTTGCTCTACCAAATAGTGATCGTAACAAACTGATCTGTTATGGATGTTGCTATAGTGACATGCAATTATATATGATTTTGTTTTTAAAAAGGAAAAAAAAAAGCAAAAGAAAACACCAGTGTTAGCTTAATCTTAATGTCTGGTGTTCGTCATGGTGAAATTATAACTATTACAGTGTAGGAGAACAATGACTGTGTTCTTTGAATGAGCCTTTGTTTGTGCTTTTTGTCATGTTATGCAGTGAACTATTTTTAAGGTCTAATCAGTGATTATTTTTCCAACTCCGTGTTTCTGTAAGGAATTATTTCACACACGGACCATTCTTAGCAGTTTTTCCTCAGTGATGGAATATCATGAATGTGAGTCATTATGTAGCCGTCGTACATTGAGCAAATAAACTTACAGATCTGACGTCAGCGCTGCTTAATTGTTATCGCCTGTCTCGACTTTCTGGGGGGCTCCGTGGGACGGGGGGGGCTCGCGAATGGCCTGGGTTCTGCTCCTGGGGCCACCTCCCCTCCGCTGCCGCAGAGGATCCGCACCCCTGCGGGTTAAGGCTTCGCCAGGCTCCTCCCCGGGGCAGAGGCGAGTGGGAGCCGTGGGGAGGGTCCCGCGGGTTCGGGAGTGGGTGGGTGGGTGCTTCCCCACCTCCGTCCTTCCCCGCCTCCCTCCCTTCCCGATGGTTTTCCGCTCGCAGCCACACGCGCGGTGACTCACGCTGCAAAAATACTCCCCTCCCCTGGAAACTAAAAACAGAAAATGCGCCTTGACTCAAACGCCCTGCGAGGGATCGGGGGCTGCGGCACCGACACCCCCGGGAAGGGGCTGGGATCGGCCCCCGGGCCGTGCCAAGGAGGGGCTGGGGGCTCGCCGAGCACCCCCGCCCAGAGAGGGACACCCTGCGCCCCATCCCAGCGCCGTGGTGCTCTCACAGCTTCCACTCCCGGCCCGGGTGGCTCTTCGGGAAGCGAAAGTCGCCGTGGCGTGGCCACGGGAGAGGGGAGGGGGCCGGGGATGCTCCTCGGGGGGCTTCTTCCCCTGGAGTCACGCTTCGGCTGGAAAAGCCTCACACCCCGACTCTCACGCACGCGGGAACCCCCCCAAGCACAGGCGTGACCCCCGGCAGCAGGAATTGATCGCCGGGATCGGGAATTGATCGCCGGTATCTGCCTGAGATGTGCCAAACTCATCACACCCGAGACTGCCGGGGCAGAGGGGGTTGGGGGGCAGGGGCTCAGAGGGGGCACGTGGAGCCCCTCGAGCTCAGAGAGGGGCCTCGCAGCTGCAGGATTCCTCCCAGGTCACCGTCGGCCTGCGGGATGACTCAGGGGGGATTAGTGGGATTTGACGGAGCAGGGAACATCGAAGCCGTGGGCCTGACCTCAGCCATGTAGGGCCAGTCCTGCCCAGAGACCCGGGGGCATGGAGGGCACAGGGGACACGGGGCCAGCTGGGGCCAAATGGCACCGGCACCACAACCCACCCCCTCTTCAGCCCCCCAGGGAGGCTGCGGCCCCTCAGACAATGGGGTGGAAGGAAGGGGGAGCACTGGGGGGCAGGGCTGGGGCTCAAGGGGCTGCACTGCTGGGGTGGGTTCTTGCCCATGACGCCCCTATTTGCCCTCTGACCCAAACGGGGTGTGTGTGTGTGTACTTGTTTTTCAGGGGTGCAGCACCCCAGAATGGTGACACTGGGGTGTGGAGACCCCAAATATTCTGATAGGGCATATGATAGCCAGTGTGGGAGAACAGGGATGAGGGGACTCATTGTGCTGAGATCTGGGATTTGAGACACCTGGGATGTAGGAGACCCAGGTTATGGAAAACTGGAATGCTGGAAACCTGGGCTGTAAAGCCCCAGGATGCCGGAGGTTTGGATATGGAGAGCTGAGATGTAGGAGACCCAGATGTGGGATATCCACGATAGGGACACTCAGAGTGTGAAGATCTGGGCCATTGACCCCAGGATGCTGAGCCCAGGTTGTAAAGACTTTGGGGTGTGGAGACCTGGGTTGCAGAGCCCTCAGGTGCTGAGCAGGGCTCGGGGACCTTCCTGCTGGCCCCTCTGGCCCCAGGCAGCCCCATCCCGGTGCAGCTCCCACCAGGAATGGCACAGCCATGGGGGATGGACACGGCACAGGGGCAGGTTTCTTTCACCAGCTTTTATTCCAGCTGATTCTGTCGGTTCCTTCTCATTTATTCAAGGCACTCAGTGGCAGGGCGAGTACAAAATCAACAGTAAAAAGGGGGTGGGTGTGAGGGGGCAGTTGGGGGCGGGGGGCAGCAGCGGCTTCTCCTCTTCCTCCTCCTCCTTGGTGCCACCTACTTCTTGGCTGGCTCCTTGGCTTGGCTCTCCACGGTGACAGGGATGGTGATTTCGGCAGACTGGATGGCGGGTTTGGGCAGGGGGGCCTCCACCGTCAGCATTCCATCGGGAGACAGCGAGGACCGCACGGCCGTGGCTTCCACACCAGGGGGAAGGCTGGGACGGGAGGAGAGGGGAGGGGGAGGTCAGGGCTGCAGCACTAATCCGGGGGATGCAATGCTCAGCCCCAAATCGCTGCCTCTCCCACTCCCGGTTTGGCTGAGCAGCATTCCCAGTTTGGCCAGTGGGCTTTGGAGGGAGTGGGTGGGTGGGAAGAGGTCCCCAAAGACGTCAGGGGGCTGCATCAGGTGTCTCCCCTCCTCCCTGGTACTTACGTGTATTTTCGGGTGAAGCACCGGGAGATGAAGCCGTGTTCATCCTGCTTCTCCTCGTGTTTGCCTGGAAGGAAACAAAACCCCGTGAGGGTTGGAAGGGGCTGGCTGGGTGGGAACCTTCCTGTCCCACCCCAACACTTGAGAGGGGCTGATTCTGCCCATCCTGGGGGGTTTTTTGACATAATATCAGCCTGGAACAACTTGAGGGGACCAGGGGCTGTGGGTCCACTCCGGACGCACCCCCCAAATTTAAGCGAAGGAAAGTGCAGTGCCAGGAGCTGGGGGGTGGCCAAAGGGGCCCAACAGTGGCCAGCTGGCCCCACAGCTTGGCAGGGCTGGAGACGGAGCACCCCCCTCCCTGGGGCTTCACCCCAAATTCTTCTGGCTGGTGAATTGCCCCCATTCCTTGCAGGACGCCCTCACCCAGCAGGAAGCACATCCTGGCCTCGTGCCACAGCTCTGGGCTTTGTCACGGCATCCAGGGCGCTGTGGGGGTGTGCAGGGGTTGCAGGGCTGGTGACATCCCACATCACCCCCGGGTCCCTCCATGGCTCCTGCCAGGGTGTCCCTCCCTGTGTCCTGGAACAGCAGCAGGGGGTCAATATATGGGACTTGGGGGGGTCTCTGCACCTGAATGCACCCTGAGACTGAGCTGTAGTGCTGGGCCTTCCTCTGTGCCTTGATTTTCTCTTTCCCTTTCCCTTTTTTCCTCTTCTCTCCTCTCCCCTCCTCCGTCTCCTTTTGCTTTTCCTTCCCTCACTTCCCATCCCTTATTCCACCCTTTTTCCCTCAGCGAGCTCCAGGGGGGCAGCTGCCCCGTCCCGGGAGACCCCTCCCCAGCACCCACCGGTTATCTCCACGATGTTATCCTTGGTCTTGACCACCAGCTCCTCAGGTGCGAAGTGGTTGACATCCAAGGTGACCTTCCAGCTGTCGGCGGTCTGGCGGATCTCGGAGATGCCGCTGCTGAGCTGGCGGGTCAGCGCCTGGCTGAAGGGCGAGCCGGGCGCCGCCGGCATCAGGGCGCTCTCCCGGGGCAGCAGGCGGAAATATCCCGGCCAGGCGCTGCCGCTGGGCCACTTGTACCAATCCTCGGGGATGTGGGGCATCCCAAAGGACTGGTCGAAGAGGCGGCTGCCATGGTACCAGTCGCGGAAGGGGTCCCAGCTGGGGCTGCGCAGGAAGGTGAAGGGGACGCGGCGCTCGGCCATGGCGTGTGGGGCTGCCGGGGGGGCGGCCGGCGGGGCCTTATGAAGAGGGCCGGGGGTTATTTTTAGCCCGGCTGCTCGGCTGGCTATTAATGGAAATTGCGGCAGCCCCGGGGAAGGGACGAGAAACTTGTCCGGGTTTGGGGCGGCCACACGCAGCCGCAGTGGGTGGGTGCGCGGGGAGGGGGCTGGCAGCCTCCAGGGCCCCCCCTGCCAAGGAAATGTCCATCCGCCTCTCATCGCGAGAGGCTTGGCCTGGTTGGGAGTGATGGATGGCCCTTGGAGCGGCTCCCGGCCTCTCCCGCCTGCTGCCCGGAAAACAATCCCCAGGATGCGGCCCCGTGGCAGCGGGAGAAGGGGGCTGGGGCCGGGCCAGCGCCTCGGGAATGGCCGGATGAGTCAGTGGAGGAGGCTGTGAGTGGCCCTGCTCTGCGTCAGCGCCAGCCAGAAGGTTCTGGAGCCCTCCAGCTCCTGGTCACCCACCAGCCAGAAGGTTCCGGAGCCCCCCAGCCCTCTGGCACCCCAGTGGCTCCAATGCTCTGCACTGGGTGGGGAACCCCAGCACCAAGTTGGGGTGAGGCTGCTCCAGTCCCCCTGGGTGGGGGTCCCTGAGGCATATGGGGCTGGTGAGGATCTTGGGGGCCAGTGGAACCTGTAGGGGTTGGTGGGGCCTTGCGGAATCTGATGGGGCCAGTGGGGACCAGGGGGACTGGAGGGGACTGGGGGGCTGGAAGGGGTAGCATCTTCTCATCCAAACAAGTCTCTCTACACACTTGGCACCCAGAAAAGGATTCCCATTTGGAGCCAGACCCCAAGATCCCATCCTGGGGAAGGACTGTTTTCCAGCTCAGTGAGCCTGGCAGCTCTGGGACCCCATCACCTCCACCCAGTTCCCATCTGCCTCCAGATTTGCCTTGGAGAAGATGGAAGGTGGGTGGCAGCTGAGCCCTGACGCACTCAGTGCATGGATGAGTGACCTCCAGGAGTCGGGGGGGGGGGGGCGCAATGCAGCAGGGAATTTGGGGGGTCTTTTGCCTGGAGCTGAGCCCAGTGCTGACTCTGGAATGGCAGCGAGGGGGAAGGGGCTGTAGGGAGCTGAGCCATGTGGGGCTGGGGGCTGCATCCTGTGGGGCTGGGGCAGGCTGGGGGGGGGGGAAACCAGGGGAAGAGAGGTCACTGGGGAGGGGAGAGAATGGGAGGGATGTGGGGAAACGAGAGGGATGTGGGAGGGAGGGGAGAGATGCAGGCAGGGATGCAAGGAGGGATGCAGGGAAAGGGGAGGGATGCAGGGAAGGATGCAGAGAAAGATGCAGGGAGGGAGGGGACAGATCAGGGAGGGTTGCAGGGAGGAATGGAAGGGTTGCAGGTGGGAATGCAGGGAAATGGGAGGGATGGGAGGGATACAGGCAGGAATGCAGGGAGGAGTGGGGAAGGATGGGAGGGATCGGGAGAGGGATGCGGGAAGTATGGAATGGATGGGAGAGCCGCAGGCAAATGGGAGGGATGCAGGCAGGGATGCCGGGATATGGGAGAGAGGGGAGGGATGCAGGGATGCAGGCAGAGATGCAGATAAGGATGCAGGGAGGGATGGATGGGAGCTGGCAGGCAAATGGGAGTGATGCGGGGAAGGATGCAGAGCCAAGAGGACGGCAAGGAGCCGGGGAGGATGCAGAGGGAGGTGTTCCCGGAGGGTTCCCCCCACACACAGCAGGATCCTCGGTGGGATCAGACACAAAACTCCCGGTGCTGCTCCACATGGAGCCAGAGGGAAGAGCAGGATGGATCCACAGGGAGCCGGATGGAGGGAGCAGGATAACCCTGCCATGCTTCCGGCAGGAAGAAACCTCTCAGTGGCCAGCAGGGTCATTTACAATATATACTGTATATTTATTATAATTGCACCAGCTCACGGCATCTACAGCTGTACTCACAACCCAGAGAGAGAGCGCACACGCGACAGGAAAATACTGAAGTATTTCTACAGAGTATTTGTTCCAGTTGGCTCCCTCCGCGGCAGGAGACAGAGACTGTAAAAGAGGAAGACTGGAATTTTTCCCTGATGTGCTGGCTGGTCCGCGGCGCCGCTGCAGTCGGGTCTCGGGATTTTGGGAGCCGCGGCCCCACGGGGGCTGCAGGGCTGGGGCTGCAGCCACTGGGGAAATCCCCCTCTGCTGGCTTGGGTTCGGATGTTCTCGGGGGATTCCCCCATGTCCCAGCAGGGTTGGGGTGTCCAGCGGCCAGTCTGAGCTTCCCATGGGGCGATGTGGGGGCCGGGGGCTGTGGGGCAGCAGCTGGAATTGCTGGGATGGTTTTCGGAGCGCATGGCTCAGGGTTTGTAAGGATGCTAGGGGAACTCCTGTCGTCCACCTCCGCAGGCTCCAGGAGAGCAGGACCCTTTGTCTCCTCCTCCTGCCACAGTCGCACCCGGAGCTGCCGCCCTGCCCGGGGCTGGCACATGGGGACAGCGCCACGAGTGTGCCCCTCCTTACCTGTTCACCCCCTTCTAACAGCTCTGCTTGTTCAGGTGTCTTTGCCAGCGGGTGGGTGGGACACCCAGGGGCTGGCACCCATCACTGCCCAGCTCCTGGCATTTTCCTCCAAGGGCTGGTGAATCCTCAGCCTCTGGCTGAGCCCGCTCCCTCGACATGCCAGGTTTGGGAGGCCGACCCCGAAGTGTCTCTTCGCCCCCATCTCTGCCCTCCCGGGTCCCCTGGCTCATCAGGCCACGGCTAACGAGGCTCTCTCATTACAGCTGAGCTGGACTCCAAAGGATCTTCCCGATCCCGGCTGGCTGCAAACCGGCGCCAAGCGGGACGGCCGAAGCCTGGCTTTACATCCAGGGGCAGCGGGTTAATCCGGGCAGCTGCTCTCCCACCCAGCGAGGCTCATCCCCATTGTCCTGCTCCAGCCATCCGGAAAACGCGGGGCCACCAGGATTAAACACCAACCGCCCCGGGGGCCCAGGACTGTCTTCAGCGCCCGGGGGGCTTTTTTTTTTTTTTTTTTTGGGAAATCAGCAAAATCCTGCAAAAGCGGGGCTGCGGGCCAAGCCCGGGACCCTCCTGCCTCTCTCTTCCCATAACTCAGTTAAAAAAGCAGCCACTTTTCCCCAGAGCAGGAGGGGACTGGGGCTGCGAGCCCAGAGGTGGGATGGGGCACGCCGAAGCCAGAGGATGGCTGGATGCACCCCCAGGGGTGGAAAACCCCCTGCCCAGCCCTAGGCCCTGCAGCTCCCTCCTGCCGGGGGGGACAGCTCGGTCCCCCCTAGACTGGGTGGGGTGGGTGGGTGCCAAGGCCGGCTCCTGAGCTGGAACGAGCAGCATTTTTCCCCTGGATCTCCTCGCTTGGGAAGAGACTTGCAGGTGCTGCCACCTTTGTTCGTCCATGGCTCGGCATGTGCTCAGGTCTGGGGGGACCCCAAAATGTTTTGCGGTGCCTCTGTCCCCCCTATGACACCCTGGGGACAACTTCACTGGGGAAAACAGGGTCTTGCTCACCAGCTGAGCCTATCCCCCACCCCGCCCACATCCCCGGGATGCTCTTGTGCTAAAAAACAGTCAAACCAAACCAGAAAAGCACAGGGGGGTACCCCAGGGCTGTCCACAGCCACCCCCACCCACTGGCCCAAGGTCTCTGCAGAGCATTTGTTCCCTCGCTCTGTGCTCGCCCACCCCACCCGCCCCACCCCGGCACTCGCAGAAATAAGAAGATATCCTCCCCTTCCCCATCCCGACCCCAAAACACCCCGGAGCGGGGAGAACCGCCCCTTCGCAGGGCGTTGCAAGGACCCATTTGAGTTCCCGTCCGTGCTTTCCCCCGCTGCCAGGTCCATCCTTAGCATGCCCCGGCTCCTTTCCACCTCCCCGGCGGTCCCGTCCCTTCTGGGGGCGCAAGTGGCATGGAGGGGGCAGAGCTGGGCTGTCGGGGGGCTGCAGCCGGGTGCCGGGGGGGCTCAGAAGCCGGCGCTCTCCGAGCTGCTGCGGCTGTTGTAGCTGGGGCTGCGGCTGGGGCTGCGGGAGCGGCTGGGGGGGCTGCGAGTCCGGCTGCGGCTGCGGCTGGAGCTGTAGCTGTCGTAGCTGCGGCTGCGGCTCCGGCTGTACGAGTAGGTGCTCAGCGAGCTGGAGGATGAGGGGCTGGGCCGGTAGTAGGGGATGGGACGCTTGCGGGCGCTGCAAATGGAAAAGGGAAGCTGAATCAGGCCCCCGGCATGGCTCGGGGAAGAGGGTCCGGCGCTGGACCCCCGGCATGGCCAAGCATCCACCCAGGGCAGCTGAGCATCCCAGCGGCCGGGCTCGGACCGGCTGCGGGCTGTCAGGATGCGGCCGCCCGGCATCACCTCCCCTTCCATCCATCCCGTTCCTCCTCCCCAGCCCCCTCCCCCGGGGTGTTAGTCCTGGATTAGGCAGCGTCGAGGGCAGAAAGTGAGCAGGTTAATGTGGCTTTTGTGCTTCCCAGACACCAAAGATTGAAAGCTGCTGAAAAAGAGACGTTTGGGATTAGCGGGAGGTGAGCTGCGGCCCGCTGGCGCCTGAGGATGAGGAGGGACACGGGGAGCACGGGGACAGTGGGATGGGGGGACACAGGGGACAGCGACATCAGGAGTCGGCCCCTTGTCCCTTCTCCCAGCCTGGTGTTAGTGGGACCAGAGAGTGGCTGGATGCCGAGGGCATCCTGAGGTGTGAGAAGACAGAGGGGTCCAGGAGGAGGAGGAGGAGGAGGAGGGGGGGAAAGAGGAGGAGGAGGAAGGGGGAAGGTTACCCTGGGAGCCAGGCTGGCGGCGATGCTCTCCGAGAGGGACCTTGGGATGAAATGGAAAAGGAGAAGTTGGCATCACTGAGGTAGGACCACGTGGTGGAGGGGGTGATGGGAACTGGGGATAGGGCAGGAGGGCAAAGAAAAGCCCTGGGGCTTCTGGCTGGGCTGTGGGGCAGACAAGGGGGGCTGGGGGTGTTTCCCTGGCTGTCCCCTCCCCACGGCATCCTCTATGCCTCGCAGAAATAGCTCTGCTCCTCCTGAACCCCGAGCAGAGCGGGGTCTGCCATCCCCATCCATCCCAGGGGTGAGGACGGGGATGGGGTGAACAATCCTCACAGGGACCCTGGACTGTATTCTCCAGCCGAGCCCTGCCACCTCATTGGGGACATCCTGGTAAAACCAGGGTGGAGCAGGAGGGATGGAAAACCAGCCAGTGGCACCTGGGCTGGGCTGGGCTGCGCTGGGCTGGGCTGCGCTGGGCTGGGAGCAGTTTTCCCAGCCCATTTTCTTTCCAGGACATCCATCAGGGAGAGCTGCGGGGAGCTCTAACCCGTGGGCTCTGCAGTGTTCCTCCTGTCCTTTCTCCTGTCCTCCCTGCTGACAACTCCAGTCCTGCCCAGGCAAAACAAAATCCCTCCCATAGCGAGGCAGAGCTGATTTCTGAAAATCCAGCCCCCCCTGATCTCCCAGCTGATAGTGGGAGAGACAAATAGGTCAGGAAGGAGGTAATCTCGGCTCGGCACGGCCCCGCCGCCAGTGCTGCATCTTAACGAGGTGCTACATATGCACACAGTGTTTCGTCTGGCACGAAATATTGCCTGTCTTACAGCTCAGGATCCTGAGGCAATAGGATCCCAAGGAGGAGAAACCGGCTTTTGGAGGGCAGGAGAGATGTGATTGCGGACGTGCGTATTGCTGGAATATGCACAGGCGGATTAAAATTAATTCCTGTTTTCATGCCTCGAAATAGGAAGAGATCAGAAGGTCACAGTATTGGAGGCAGTGTGGTTATCCATCTGTCTGGGCCAACTGATGCAGCCAGCCGTCCTCAGGGCTATCTGTGCATCCACAGAGCTGCTTTTGTCCGTCCATGTGTCCATCCATCCATCCATCCATCCATCCATCCATCCATCCATCCATCCATCCATCCATCCATCCATCCATCCATCCATCCATCCATCCATCCATCCATCCACCCACCCAGGCACCCACGCACCCTTTGGGGTCAGCTGGCAGCAGAGCTCAGCTCCGGGACGTGCCAGAGGCCGTGGCAGAGCCTTTGCCGCACGCCAGGACCCACCTGGTGATCCTCCTGGGCTCCATGAAGCTGGGGGAGTCACGTCTCCGCTTCCTGATGGGGGAGTAGCTCCTGGAGCGGCGCCGGGCGCGGGCGGGATCGGGATCACCGTGGCGTGTTCTGGGCTCGTTGTCCTTCTCTCTACACCCCGGGGAGGAGGAGGAGACGGGTCAGGGAATGGGCCGGGGTCCCGTGTGGGGCGCAGGGACGCCCTGTGACAGCAGTTCCCCGCACGGGTGACACTCCCACCTGGGGCTGGCGTCTCCAGTGTGACCAACAATGACTTGTGACCCCACCCCGAGCCCCAGGGCAGCCGGGACCACCCTGAGCCGCGATGCCCTCTGAGCCCGCTGCTGGCACCCGCGGTGTCCCCCGTGCCCCCGGGCCTGACCTGCTGGCTGGCTTTTTCGGCGAGGGCGAGCGGGAGCGGCTGCGTGCTGCTCTCTTCTCCCGGGAGCGGGAGCGGGACTTGGAGAGGGAGCCGCTGGAGCTCCAGGAGCTGCTGCGCTGGCCGGGGCTGGGGGACGGGCTCTTCCTCCGCTCCGAGGCGTGCCGGGAGTGCTTGGCTGACGACTCCGAGCTGCTGTTGGGCCGGCCCCGGTGGTGCCGCTCCTTCACCCTGTGAGGGCAGATCCCGGCACCGCCTAGCACCTCGTCCTGGCTGGCAGGGCGGCCCCACGGCAGCCAGGAACCCCAGGTTCCCATAGGGAACACCTACGTGACACCAGTTTTTGGCTGGGCTACATCTCTGACTGTAAAGCACAAGGCTTTCAGCTGCTTGGGATCCTGCACCCTGTAATCCCCACGCTGCCATCCAGGCACTGCCCTTCCCATTGGGAAAATCCCTTGCAGGATGACCCTTCCCAGAGTGTGCTAACACTGACCCACTTGGCTCTCCCCTATCCCCGTCCCTATCCCCAAGGCCATCCTTTCCCTATCACCATCCCCGTGTCTGTCCCCATCCCCATTCCCATGGCCACCTCATCCTCATTGCCACCCCCGTGGCTGTCCCCATCCCTGCCCCCTTCCCTATTCCCATCCCCATCTCTTGAGGACCCCAACCCAGCCCTGCTCCCCCACAGCTTTGCCTGCATGGATTTAAGGTGCCCGCAGGGAGCTGCACCCCGAACATCCCAGCCCTGCTCCCATATCCCGGCAGGGATGACAGGACCCATCCCGAGCACTCCCTTACTTCTTGCCGTGGGCGCCGTGGTTCCTGTCGGGGCCGGCCGGCGGGTGGTAGGGGTGGGAGCCGGCCGAGCCCTCCGAGTCGCTGCTGTAGCCGGCGGGGCTGAGCGGCGGCGGCGGCGGCTCCCGGGGGGCCGGGGGCCGCCCCTTGCTCTGGCCGCGGTGTCGGGGCGGCGGCGAGGCACTGCGGGAGCGATGCCGGTGGCCGTGCTTGGCCCGCTCCGGCGTGGGCGAGCGGGAGCTGCGGGCGCCGTGTCGGCCCCCCCGGGTGCGGGGGGACGGCGGCTCCGTCCTGCCGTGAGCCCGCGGAGAGGGGGACGCCGAGGCCGGCCTCTGGCAAGAGGGGAGAGAGAGAGAGAAGGAGGGAGAGGAGGAAGGGGGGGAAGAAGACAAGAAAGAAGGAGAAAGGGGATTTTAACGGGGGGCGCCGGGCCGGGGGCGCAGATCACAACGTCAATGCACATCGCATAAGGCAGGCTACACAGACGCTACTCTGCACCTTCCTCTCGCCCTCAACAACGTGGGTCATGCAAACCTCCGCATGCAAAACGCCAAAAAAATATAACTCAACTTAAATCGTAATAAAAACCCAAAGGAAGGGGTGGGATGGGAGGAAAATAAATAAATCCAAGAAAGCCCCAAGTCGTCGGGGAGGGAGAGCTCGAAGGGAAAGAAACATAACCCCCCGCCAAAAAAAACCACCTGGAGAGGGGATAAAGCAAACCCTGGTGCCCCGCCCGCCCCGACCGAGAAATGGGAAGGGAAAATGGGGATAAAACCCAAACGAAGGGAGGAAAATGGGGAAAAAAAGAAAAGATGAGAGGAAGGAAGGTGGGGCAGTGGGGGAGAGTAAATCAGACTGAGCCGAGGGGAAGGGGTCGAACCAAAGAGGGCTGGAGGTGATGGGGTCTGCTCACACAGAGGCATGCACATATATAGAGATATATGTTCTGATACGTGTAGTTTTTATCGATAGTACGGCTTTCGGCTTAAAACAAATCCAGAAACGAGGAAAAAACGGCACAGAGCGACAATGGAGGGCAAGGCAAGGGAGGGGGCCAGGGTGGGCGAGAAGGCATAAAAGAAACCAACAAAAAAGAAAGAAGAAAAACCATCCAAATAAAATAAAATAAAATAAATAAATAAAAAACAAAGCAAAACTTCACAAATGTCCTCGTTACTGAGATAAACGAATGTCTCTGAGCTCTTCCTGGGACACGCATTGAGCTGTTAGCTGTGACTCTGCAGGGAACTGCTAAGTCCTCATCAGCACTCAACACAGATTTTGCTTTCTGCTTCCTTTTTTTAAATTTTTTTTTTTATTTTTTCCATTATATGCTTTTTTTTTTTTTAAGTCCCTCTTGGTTAACATCCACTTACCAAAAAAGTGGCATTTCCTCCTTTAGTAGGTAAGGTATGAAGAGAAGGGAAAAGCGGGGCAATATAAGTGCATCATTAGATTCACAAAAATGCAAGAGAGAAAGAAAGAGCGAGAGAGAAGGAGGAGAGACAGAGACAGAGCCAGAGAGAGGAGAAATAAAACAAACCAACTCACTTCTCCTACGGGGAGGGGAAACCTTGGGGCCACCACCGTGGCCAAGCCCTGAGCCAGGTTCTCGCTGAGACCTCAGGGGATTTTGCCCAGCCCTGAGGCTCCCAAATATCTGAGCTCCTCTGAGCCACAAAAGCTGCCTGCATGTTTCCCCCATCTTTGCAAACACCACGAGACCAAAAAGACGGGTGGGAACGGCTCCTGCAACACCAATCCTGACCGAGCTGGCAAACCCCAGCTCGGGGAGCTTTGGGGTCGCCTTCCCTGCCGCCACAGCCCAGTGCCAGGTCCCTGAGAATTCCTGGAAGGCTGAATCCTGCACAGGGCGTCACTGAGTCCAGCTGAGGGGATCAAAGGGGGGTTCAGGGATATTGGGATGGTGCCAGGATTGTGCCACCTCGCCCAGGGCTGGTGACCACAATTCCTCGCCATCCCCTTGCCCCAAATACACCAACGAATGGTCAGTGAATCCTTGGGGCTGAGGTTCTTTCCTCCCATCCCACTGCGTTCTAAATGCCACTTTTCTCCTGCAAAAAAGAAGGGGGCAGAGTGAAGGGCTGGGATTCTGGGGACCACCACGAAGATGCTGCAAAAGGGACACGAGGCTTCCATATTCCCGAGCATCCAAGACTGCTCCACAACCCATCACCTCCTTGTCTCCATGGATAGGCCAATCCCTCCAGCCACAGAGCAGCAAGCTGGAGCCAAACTGGGGGGATTTGGGGTTTTTATTAAAAATCCATGTCTGTTGCAATGGCTGCGGCAAGGGGGAGGCTGGCAGTGACGATCAGCCCTGCCCTGCAAGCACTGGGGGACATGGATCTGCTCCAGGGGGATGCAGCAGCCCTGGAACGGGGGATCCGTGGAGCCCATGCCCAGCCCTGCATCCCGCGAGAGGAACATTAAAGCAGAGAAGATGAAGAAGAAGAAGAGGACGATGAAGAGAGAAAGAGAGGGGTTTCCTCTTTCCCAGGGTGGCGTTTCGGCTCTGGCTGGCCATGCCGTGGGCTTGGGCTGTGGGATGCAGGGTTCCCACCCAAACCCTGGAGTCTCCTGCCCTGGAGTGCAGGAAGGCAATGAAGGTAAAAGCATCCCAAATAAACCCAAATTAGCAAAGACTCAGCCTAAAAAGGAAAACACACACTGGGCACTTGTGGGGATGGGACAGCCAGGGCAGGGATGCTGTCCCCTGCCCCTCACAGACCGGGATGCCCTGGACCTGCCTCTCTCCAGGCAGGAAGATTTAAACCTTTCCCCACTGCAGCCTCCCTCAGTATTTTCCCTGATCTGGGTTTTTTCTCCCTGAAGAGGGGCTAAACCCACACATCTCCCCAAATGTCTCATTTCTTGCCCCATCCATCCACCCCAAAACCCCCTGTGCCTGCTTCTACCCGTGGCCACTGCCCCTATTTCTCCCTAATTGTATTCGCCTTCATTACCCAGCCACTAACGGGGGACTGAAAGGGAACAGCCGTGCTCGGCCCCTGAATGGAAACCAACACAAATTCGGAGGGCTGAAAGACACAGAAATGCATTCTACCGACAGCACGAGGAGACGGGGAAGAGAAAAGGGGGGAAGAAAGAAAAAAATATTACGTGGACAGGGCAAAAAAAAAATAAAAATAAAGAACGTAAGAAAAGAGCATGGCTTTGCAGCTAACCAGGGAAAACCATACAAATAATAAAAAAAATTATATATAGCCACCAAAAAGAGACAAAATGAGAGACAGAGAAGGAGAGTGAGAGAGAAAGAAAGTCAGAAAGAAAGAGAAAATAACATTAAATCAAGCTACGGTGCTTTTCAACAGGCTCATCTGCAGAAGTGAACGTGCAGAGGTGGACAAAATACCTACCTTTGGAATTGGCAGTGACAGGAATGCAATAATAAAAAAAGAAAACAATAATCTCCACATTTGGAGGGCAGAATGGGAAAAAGACAAGGACTCTTTAGTACGGCGATCCAGACCCCTCGGCTAATCCCGTTTGCTTTGCTTAGAATTTTTAAAATTATTTTTAAAATCGGTATCTTTAGCTTCTAATTTTTATTATCTCTTTTTTTTTTAATTGTTTGCTTGTTTGTTTGTTTGTTTTTCAATGGAAAGGCTGCGGCCGGCCGCCGAGCGGGGTGGCCGCGGGGGGGTGGCTGGCTGGTATCTGTAACCCGATCAGGCTGCGGTTCAGTCTTAAAAAGTCACTCTATAACATGGCAAAGTCCCGGATAACATGCAGGGAAGGCGATGGATGGAGGTGGGACACGGCGAGGGATGTTGGGTTGTGTTGGCCCAAAGAAAACCGGAGAGAGAAAGAGGGGCTGGAGGGTGCGTGTGGGCGAGGAGGAGGAGGAGAGACCCAGGAGGAAGGCTGGGAAGGCAGCAGGGATGGATGGAGACAGGACTGGCTATTTAAAAGGGAAGGCAACGCCGCGCAGCGCCCCGGGGCACCACTGGGGGTGCTGGGGTGGGCACGGCTCGCCCGGCGGACGGGCTGAGCCCGGAGCTTTTGGGGTGTCTGCAGGAGGTGGGGAGGGGGCTGGGTACCCAGGATGCTCAGCACTCATCCTGTCGGGATGCAGGATGCGGGATGACCGCAGGGTGCTTGGATAACCTCATCCTGCAGCCGGGGAGGAAAACCATCCCCACGGCAGCAGGATCCAGCCGAGGACACCGGGCAGTTGCCAATTTGAGAAGGAAAAATTCACTCCCTTTGCAGTGTAGAGCTGCTGGGTTTTCTTCCCTTTTAAATTCCTTCTTCAAAATATAGAAAATGGAAATACAATGTTCAGCGGTCGTAAATATTTAGAAAACACATCAGGTTTTTTTGTTTTGTTTTGGGTTTTTTTCTTCTCCACATAACACACACAAAAGCAAAAAATTCTAGAACAACACGACGACGACGGGGTGGGGGGAAATAAAAATAAGAGAAATATATATCGTTTGCATTTCTGTACATCGCAAGGAAAAAGAAAAGAAATAATGAGAAAGGAAACTAAAACAAGGGGGTGGGAAAAAAAAAAGCACGTTTCATTGCCCTTCCCTCCCCCTCGTCCCTGCTTCTGCTGAGCAAGAAATGGAAGTGTATATTACCGTTTGGGTTTTTTTCAAATGGGAGGCTAAAGAAAAACACAGATGGGATTAAAAAGAAAAAAAAATAAAAAATAGAAACCAGAGAGAGAAAGAAGAGAGAGAGAGAGAGAGAGAGAAAGAGAGAAAGTTGTTGGAGAAAAGTCCCGCTGGTGCCGGGGAGCCAAGGGAGCTCGACGGCCTGGGCGATGCTGGGGTGGGCAGGGGGAGAGCGGGGCGAGCCGGGCGCCTGGGGGGCGGCGCCTCGGCACCCGAACCCCCCCACGCCCCAGCCGAAACCACAGGAAAGAAGAAAGCAGAGAGGTGCCCCGAGAGGTGGGCAGGGTGCTGGGTGCTGCTGGGGGGTGCTGGGCTGGGGAGGGTGAAGGGGACGTGGATGTGGGTTTGGGGACTCCTGGCCCCGTTTTGCGGGGTGCCCCTGGCCCTGCAGGTGTTGGGGTGTCAGCGTTGGGTGTTGTCAGCCCAGGAGCATCCCCGCAGGACCTCACCTGTGGGAATGAAGTCCCCTGAGGCAAGTGGGGACCTGCGTGGGCCCCATCAGTGGAGTCCTGCAGTGCCCTGCCTTCACTCAGCGCTGCCTCCAGCTCCCCGTTAGCCAAAGCAGGCTCCTCATCATCCCAGCACTGGTTAAACTGGGGCTGGCCCCTGGGCCCACTGAGTTAGGGCTCTGCCCCACTCAGCAAGGGAGCAGCCTCCCAGGTTTCACCAAGACCCTCGGGATGCTGAGGCAGAACTGGGGATGCTCAGCTCTAATGTCACCTACCACAGAGACCTCAAAATCCTAAAATCTGAGCATCCAGCATCAAATCCCCTTGAAACCCTAATTTGGCCCAACTGGGTGTTGGGGTCCTGAGCACTGGTGCTGACCCCTTGGCACTAGGGAGAGTTGGGGTTGGTGGGGAAACAAGTATTTTCCTGCATTTCCCATTTTTTGGCTATCTGGGATCAATCTCAGGGGGGTGCTGAGTCCTGTGGTGACCCTGGCAGGTGATGCTGGCCTGCCAAGCCATCATCCCGGGGGGGTGACATCCGCAGGGAGACGTGTGGCTTTGGGGGAGGGATGACCTGTTGGTTGCCTTGATCCCTGCCTCGAGGTGATGGGCTGGCTCCCCCAGGGAGTCCGCGCACCCAGCGCGGGGTTGGTGAGCGCTGGGGGGGTGCAACCCGCACCCCACATCTCCCCCGTGTGCTCCGGCTGGGCAGGGCGGGGAGCCGAGCGAGCGGGGAAGGAGGGGAGAGGAGAGCAGGGGGGCAGTCCTGTGGAGGGAGGAGGGGAGGGAAGCGAAGAGTGGTCCAAGAAAAGCCTACGTACATCCGAGGGCTCCGGGAGCGGGGCGCCGTGGCTGTGGCGGCCGTTCTGGGCGCTGCCCTTGTGCCCGTTCTGGTGCGGCGAGGCCGAGCGCCGGGGCGAGGGGGAGGACGGGCTGCGGCTGGAGCGGGCGCTGCTGCCCTTGGGGCCATCCTGCCGGCGCTTGGGGCTCAGCCTGAGGGGAACCGCACCGTCAGCTGTCGGCACCTCCGGCCCCGAGCCCGGCCCCACCTTTGGCCCGGCTCCGGCAGAGCCGCCGGCTGCAGCCCAGGCTTTGCCGAGGCCAGAAATGGGGTCTAAAGTGGTGTTTTGTGCTGTCTCTAGCTGAAAATTGAAAGCCCGTCTGGGGACCATGTTCCCAAAGCCTGCAGAGGTGCTGCAGCACCATCCCACTCCTCTCTATACCAATCTTTGGGACTCCTCTGCCACCTGCCTCTGCCCTCCATCCCCCGGGATCCCCATCCCTGGGACTCCTCTGCCTCCCACCTCCCTGCCCTCCACCTTGTCCATCACAAGGACATCCCTGCCCCTGCCCTCTATCCCACAGGGTCCCATGGCGGAGGCTGGGAGCTGTTGCAGTGGTGGGGACGGCGGTCCCGGACTGTCCCTACCTGCCGGGGGATTTAGAGCCGCTGTCGTCGGAGGAGAGCGAGGCGCTGTGCGAGCTGCAGGAGCTGCGGCGGTGCGAGCGCCAGGCCGGGGACTCGCTGCGGGACCTGCGGAGAGGGCGGCCGGGGGCCGAAGGACAGGCTGAGCCGCCGCGGGGAGCACCCAGGGGCGCAGCGAGCCCCGCTCCCCCCGCCAGCCCGGCCCCTCACCTCTTGCGCTCTTTGTTTTTCTCTTTCCGTTTGTTCTTGGGGCTTCGGGACCTGCGGGAAGAGCAGAAAGCTGCAGATGTGCGACCGGGGGCAGCACCTGCGGGTGGCTTTCCCAGCCCGCCCAGAGACACCGAGGCAGCGGGAGGAGCGAGGGGAAGGACCTGCCTGGTCTGGAGCTGGGCTGCATTGAGGTTCAAAGCGCACTGGGGATCCCAGATGGCTTTGGGGGACTGTGGGGTCAGGTGTAGGTTGGTGAGGCCAGGCAGGAGGGAGTGGCAGCGGTAAGGGGGGGGACTGGGTCTGTTCAGCATCCTCAGGGCTCAGGCCCATTGTCACCCCCCCACCTTGTTTTGCCCTGCACCCTCTCTGGTACCCTTTGTCTGTTTTTCACTTCTTTCACCCTCAAATAGGCAGAGGGCATCTGCAGAGCAGGGCAACAGTCAAGGTTTGCCCTGGTCACAGCTGCCTGCGATCCCCCCTTCTCCCCTGGGGGACATTCAGGGCCATGTGGGACCCCACAGTCAGCCAGAGTGGCCCTGTGCCACATCCAAGGGAGGAGGACACCCAGCAGCGTCCAGCTGTGGGGTGAGGGGGTCCATCATGATGGGCAGAGGAGAGTGGGACAGCAGGAGGGTAGGACACAGGGGGTCCCTGGCAGGGGAAGCTGGCAGCTGGTGGCAGTGGGGTGGCTCCTGGTAGATGTCACTCTTACCTGTGTCTTCTCTTTTTTCGTGACCCCGATTCAGACCTAAGGGGTGAAGAGGAGGCAGAGATGAAGGAGACACACTGATTTGGCCAGCGGGGAGCAAAGGCTGGGCAATGTCCAGGGATGAAGAGAAGGACAGGGGGTTGGCCCCGAGGTGGGCTGCTGGATGGGGCAGGTGACATTGGCTGTGAGGAGGTGATGGCCCCACGAAAATCTGCGTCCATCCCTATCCAGGTCTAAATCCCACCCCAGCCCAAGGGCCTGAGCAGTCCCAACCAGCTCCACCATCCCCCACCAGCCCTGCTGTCCCCAGCCTGCTGTCATGTCCATCCTACCTGTCACGTCTGTGTTTCTTTCCAGTCTTCTTTTTCTTTTCCTTGCGGATGGGTGAAGAGCTGTCACAGCTAGAGGGGAAGTGGGTGCCCTTGAGCAGGGAGTGAGGGACTCCCCAGCCTTTCCCCCTGGCCCAGGGGAGTCTGGTCCCACCACCCCCAGTCACACTGCTTTCCCCAGACCACCCCATGAGATGCACAAACATCACATGGCAGTTATTTCCTGGGGGATTTGGGCTGGGGGACAGAAAGGGACTTTTGGCAGAAGGGCTCTGGCTGCCTTCAATTCTGGAATGCCCAAATCCTGCTGCATCTCATTGCCACCTCGTGGGCTCCACAGCCTCCAGCAGGAGACAAGGTGGCCAATTCCCAGTGGGATTTCAGTAGGTGGTAGAAGCCAGCCCGTGCCCAGTGGCCTTGCAAGCCCAAAGGGGACCCCGCAGCCCACCCAGCCCAGTGGTCACTCACCTGCGCTCTGAGCCGGGTTTCCTCTTTTTGCTGCCATGGGAAAGGCAGAGAAGAAAGGGACATTAGGGACAGCATCCTGCCCAGGCAGCCAGTGCTAAGTGGTGAGATTGTGGGTAGATAGACCCTTCACAGAGCCATATCCTGCCTGGTGCTGTGCCCTGTGGCAGCGAGCTCCTTCCCCACATGGACCAGGCAAGGTCCCAGCAGTGCATGCAGTGGGTGTGTGCACACACGTGCACATTGCAGTATCAGCACATGCAGATGCATCGCACCTCTTAAGGGTGTGCATTCAGGGATGTACTGCCCCCCAAAGTGGAGTGACTTGCCCCTCCAGAGCCTGGGGAAAGGCTGAGCTGGGAGGTGAGCTGCCCTCCAGAGAGAGGGGATAGCGCAGGGACAGCCGGGGACTCACCGGCTCCGGCGGTGACCCGATTTCTTCTTCTTTTTCTTCTTGGGCGGAGGAGAGGTGGAGCTGCTCGAGTGTCTTTTCTGCCTGTGGGAGACAGCAGACAGGGTTGGGCAAAGAAGAAGGGACAGGCCCCTGGCCTCTGTGTCCCTGGATGGGGACACAGCCCGGGGGGACACAGCACAGCAGATCCCCAAAATCCGTGCGCACCTGTACTCGCGGTGGCCGCTGTCCTCGCGGTAGCACTCGGCTGAGCAGTCGCACTGCAGCAGGCAGCCCTCTCCGTAGTCGGGATACTCCACCGCGTACTCCTCCCCATCCGCCCCGTGGTGGTTTTCTATCACACTGCCAAAGGAGGAAGCGCAGGGTTCATTCGGGGATCCCCGTTCCCTGTCTCCTGCCGGAGCAGCTGGGGCAGCCCCACTGCAGCTACAGGGGCTGGGGGACATTCCCTCTGCCGCAGCATCCCCAGGGGACCTTGGTCACGTCCCTTGATGTCCACACACAGCAAAGTTCCAGGCTGGAGGTCTGCTCAGGGTCTTCCCAATGCCTCCTCCCAATGCTCCAATGCCTGCAGAGATCCCCACTGGGCTGGCACAGGGACACTGTGAGACTTGGGCCACCATCTTCCCCCAGGGTCCAGCCTCAGCCTCATTCGAGCCCCTTCTGGCTTTGCTCAAGTGCTGGGGCTGAGCAGGAGGCTGGGTCAGCCCAGGTGGGTGGCAGGGCTGGATAAGAGTGAGAGGAGCTGGCAGAAGAGCAGGAAATTTAGGTGGGAACTGCTCAGGATGTCCTGGGCTTTGAGGCCAGCACCCCACCACCAGCTCAGCACTGGAGCTTCGGGCAGGTAATGGTCAATGTTCCTCCTAGGGGCCAGGTGAAGAAGGGGTGGGGGGACATCATGCCTAGAGCCATCAGGGTCTCCTCTCTCTCCTGAGTGACTTCGTCAGCATTAATTTTTCTGACTGCCATGGAAACTGGCATGAGGTTGCCATTGACTACCGGGTCTGTGGGCAGGGCTTGGGAGAGGCCTGGAAGCTGGACTAGGACAGTCTCAGGAGTCCCTGTTCAACCTCTCCCTGCTGCCCTCACCTCCCTGGTCTGGCTCTGCCATCGGCCCCAGGAGCAAACCCCATGGGGAGCCTCTCATCTGCTCTTGGGGAACGTAGGACATTTCATCCATGGAGGGACAAGGACATCCAGGTCCTCTGGAGGGAAACTTAACAGATGGGGACAGGCTCGGAGGGTGCCCAGCACCACACCAGCCCAGGTGTTTGCTTCCCAAGGGAGATTTGCCCTCAGAAATCTGATACGGGCTCCTCTGCCCTTCCCAGCCTGGAGGCAAGCAGTCTGCAATGCTGGTGGAGAAATGCAGCCTCACAGCATCAGTCCCTTGGCAGCCTGGCCAGTGCCTGAGCAAAGGGAAGCTCCCATCCCAGACTGCAGATCTGACAGTGGCACGTGTTGGCATCCTTGGCCACAGGCAGGCCATGGGCTGTTTAACCTAATTAGAAATGTCTTGGACCGAAACTACACACGAAACACCCTCCCCCTAACCACGGACGATCGCTCAAGCGGGTCTCCGGCTTCCTTCTGCGCCACAGCCATGGCTTTCTGGGTCCTCTCCAAGTGACTCCTGCTTTGGCCACGTCCCAAGGGTCGGAACAGCCTTTCAACCACCCACCCAACCATGGGAAGGGGGAGAAAGAGGCAAAGAGAGAAGGGAGCGGGGAAAATTCCCTGCGTGTGTCTCTGCTCCGTGAGCAGACAGTGCTCCACACCAGAGCCTGCTGCCAGCATCTCACCCATTAGTTGTGCTCAGCAGCTCAAGACCAGCCTTGTGCTGTTCCAATTATCCCTCCCTGCCCGGCACACGCTCGCCTTTGTCTGCAATCCCACCAGCCTGTCCATCAAGCCCTTCTCCTTGGGGACTGGGCTGTACCGAGCTGTGCACACAGAGACAGGAGCTGGGAGAGCACAAAGAGCAAAGCCGGGGACTCAGGTGGTCACAGCTCTGCTCGATGCCTCAGTTTTCCCTGGGGAGTTATGCAGATGATGCTGAGCTCTCGCACTGGCTTTGAAACAGGACCAGCTGGTTCAGATTCACAGTCCTGGCAGCCAAGGACAGAGCGGTAAAAGCCCAGAGCGGTGCTGGAGCAGGACCAGCCCACGAGATGTTCCGCTGAGCGCTCTCCCAGCCACCACAAGGGCTGAGGCTCTTTATTTAAAGCTTATTTAACCCCCTTGTTCAGCCTCTTCATGCAGCACAGACCTCTGGCATGCAGGACATCCTCCAGCAGCTCAGATCCGTGCTGCCTGAAGAGCCACCTCCTTTGGACCCAGCTCCTACCAGCTTCCTCAAGCGCCTCCGGCTTTGCTCTCCTCTGAGCAATCCTTTGCTGTGAGACTGCTCCTTCCAGCTCAGCACTATTATTTATAGCCCTGGGGCTAATCTTTAATGATTACCCTTCATTTTGCAAAACCAAGCCTGTAAAGGTGATGGCCAGGGCTGCCTGGGTAACCTTAAGGCACCTTTGGCTTCCCCATGTGCTCGTTATGGTGCTGGCCCTAACGAGCCTGCCAAGAAGATGCCCTGGAGATGACTCCTGCCCCCACCAGCCAAGGCCACTTGTTAACACCTCAGGCATGATGCTCAGTGACCTGGGCAGGTTGGTTTTCACCATGCCTTGTGTTTTTTCCTGCCTGGAGGAGGATCCTGAATGTTTCACGCTGTCCCAAGCTCGTGTGCCCCATCCATGTGCCCGGCCATGTCCCTGTGTCCCTCCCTGCCTGGCGTGCCAGCACAGTGGTGTGAGGAAGGCTCTCCCTGCTGCCACGGCTTCCCTGCCTCCCCCCTCGCCCTGATTTCCTGACCCTAATGAAGCATTAATATTCAGTGAACCTGCAGCATCTATTCCTGTCCCAAGTGACCTGGTTTCCAGGCTGATGGATGGTGCACGCTGGGCCAGCCATGCCGCCTGGGCCATTAAGCATTGCACTGATAAATCATCATCGAGCTGGGGTGGACCCTGGTGAGGCTGGGGACAGCCCTGTGCAGGGCAGGAGCAGCAACTGGCATGTCCCCAGCAGGAGCTGGGCTGCTTTGGACACCAAACTTGAGCCCTAAGCTCCCCTTCAGGGCAGATGCAGTCACCCAGGACCAGGCACAATCACTGTGAGGAGTGATTAGCAGAGGAACAGTGCAGGAACTCCTTGGAGAAGCTTCTTCCATGGGGTCCCTGCCCCTGGCTGGTGGGGTGAGCCAAGCACTGAGACCTTCTGCACTTGGGTCATCATCCGGGACAGGAGCGTTGTAATTCTGGCCTCTGCACAGCACCCAGAGGTCTCCAAATGACCGGTGCAGGATAAATTTTAATCTCTCCAGAGGAAGGATACTGCCTCAGAGGGGTAAACCCTGCCTCCAGCTGACTCAACCAACCAGCCAACCAACCAACCATCAAATCAACCAACCAACCACCAGCTATGAAACCATCAAATCAACCAACCAACCATCAAATCAAACAAACATTGACTCAAATCCAACAACCATCTGTCCGTCCGTCCATCCATCCATCCATCCATCCATCCATCCATCCATCCATCCATCCATCCATCCATCCATCCATCCATCCATCCATCCATCTCTCTACACCCTCTCCATGTAGGTCCCTCTATCCAGTCATGCCTAGACATACCCTCATCCACCCACCCACCTGCCCATGGATACTCAGAGGCAATCCAGGACGTGCCTCTCTGGGATGAGACACACAGATGGACCAACTGGAAGTTGCCTGACTTACATTTGGCGCCCGTGCTGGTCCTCCCTGGTGAGCACGCCCTCCTTCTCCATCAGCATTTGCCGAAAGGTCCCCACTTTCTGCCGGATCTCCTCTTCGGAGTACCTGAATGGGCAAAGACATGGTCAGGGCTGCCGTGGTTGGAGTCCCCATGGACCTGCTGAGGACCTCGATACCTTTGGGAGTGACACGTGTCCTAAGGGGCCAGTCAAAAGGGGAGGTGGCATGGTGACAGCCATCAGGGCCTGAAGGACAGCAGGAGCTCTGCTCGGCCCCCTGCCACCACTCTCTATGCCCTCCTCTCTTCTGCCTGCTTCTCCCAGAAGTGCTTGGCAGAGGAAGGGACATCAGGAAGGGGGAAAAGAAAAGGATGACCATGAGGCTGCCATTCCCTGTGACCGCCCCAGGCTTCGGGGCAAGTCCCCACCAAACTCAGCAGTGCCACCATGGCAGCTGCTGATTCTGGGGTTCACTCCCAGCATCTCTGTCCCATCACGAGCTCCCCCTGCTTGTCCCCATGATGCTCCAGGGCCCGGCAGCCGTGCCAGCTCTGCGCTAACGCTGAGCGCTGACTCAGGCCGCTGCAGGGTTATTAACGGGAGGCACTAATCACTGTGTCCTGGCATCTGAGAACAGCCGCTGCAAACCACGGCGCTCCCGCCGTCCCCGAGGTGTCCCTGGGTAGGGACAGGTGACAGCCCTGGGCGGGCGGTCCTGTGCCACATCCTGTAGCTGCACAAGGGCACCTGAGCATTCGCCTTGACTAAAAGCATCCCAGCAGAGGGATGTGGTAGAGACACCCATGATGCTCTCGGCATCATCCCAGGGGAGAGGGTGAAGGGAGAGGGACTCCATGACACCACCTTGCTGCCACACTAGGAGGGAAGGGGTTGGACTCCATGTGTGTGTCCCTGTCCTCACCCACAGCCTCTACAGGGGCGGCTCATGGCCCACCCTTTCCATCACATCCCATCAGCATCGCTGCCACAAGCCCAGAAAACTGGAGGTCATAGCCAGGCCTAGCCCTGCAGCCCCCAAGGCTGGCTCTTCACACAGCCCATGCTGGGGACAGTGATGGCCCTTGCAGTGCTCTGGGTGCCCCTGGGTTCCCTGGATGCAGAGGGGCATGTGGCATCACCAACCCCCCCCTGCAGTGTCCATGAAGGGAAACAGTGAGGAGAGGGGAATTAATATTAATGAACTCATTTGCACTGAAAGGCTCTCATTAGTTCCCCAGCCGGACTCCACACAGAAGGAAGGCTGATAACAGGGCATGGAGGCAGCACCTCAAAACCAGGGCAGCACCCCCAAATGCTGCTCTGCTGCATTCCCTTGATGGCAGTGCACCCAGCTGGGCAGAGTGGCCACCCCACAAGGATGGAGCTGCCGGCCCCGGCCATCCCATGGACATCAGCCAGCCCACGGCAGCAGGAAGATGTCTGCCCGAGATGAGCATTTGCTGCAGCATATTAAGAACACGGCCGGTGCTCTTGGAGAGGGGACATGAGGCCAAACAGGAGGTGACAGATGGGCCACTGCGGCTGGGCCATTAGCAAATCCGTGGGGGGAGGCCAAGGCGAGGAACTCCCCACCACCTCCAGGGATGGAGGTAGGAGCACCAGCAGCCCTTTCCCTCCTGCATTCCCCTGGTGCTGCTTATAACCCTGCTGGAGGGGGTTTGCTTTTGCATTTAACATATAGAATGGATTTGGGAAAGAAAGAAATTTTGCTGACACTTCTTTTCCAGACAAGGAATCCAGCCTGCAGGCAGGGAATAACGGTGCAGGCAGCCTGGAGCGAGCTACAGCACAGGCAGGAGGGGCCATTCGCCTTTAAGGAAACAAGGGAGTGCTTATATCCCTGCAGAGCCCCCTCTGCTGACACTCACATCCAACCTGGGGGTCTGCCCTCATCAACAACTCCCCCTAGGCCATGGCCAGGAGGTTGCCCCTGGTCCAGGCAGAAACCTCAGGGGTGCAAATCCCTTCTCATGGAACCCCCCTCGGAAAGCCCCTGTGTGGAGAGGAAGAGCAGGCGGAGGATTAAGCAGGTTGACCAAGATTATTACTGTAATTATATTATCATTTCAGCGTATCGCCATCATCAGTGTTATTAATAGCCTTAATAACAGCAAAGCAATTATAGCAATAACAACAATCCTGGTTGCAGTGTTGCTATTACCCATTGCAGTAATGATACTACCAGTAGTAAGAGCCCTACCAGGGCTCGGGAACCCAACAGGAGTCTCTGGGCTCCCCAAAGCGCCAGGTCAGCCTTATTTATTTCCATAATGACAAATTAGGCACAATCATTATTCCAGTCTGTGTGAGACAATTTAATTCTAGGTCACGCTTTCACTCTTAATGAAAGCCTTGGCGAAGCCTTCCCTCAATCCATTTTCCTTCTCCCCAGCTGATACCAGTCCCCATCTACCCAAGTGTGCCGAAGAATTTGCTCCATCCATCAGGTTTTAGAGAGCTGTCAGAGGGATCAGGATGCTTGGCTGCTGCCAGAGACAGCACAGCCACGTCCGGCAGGGATGGGGGTCTCCTTTCTGGCCCCCCAGTCCCTCCTGCCCATCCAGGAAGGGATGTTCTTCAGCTCCATGCGTTTTTCCGTAGCCCTTTGTTTCCCAAGGGGAGAGCAAAGGCTGGGGAGCAGCTTGCAGTGCCTGGCCATGGCATTGGCAGGATGGGGGCGGGGGGGTCCTATCACCCCAAAACTGGGGAGGAGGAGGAAGACGGGACAAACCGAAGCCCCAAAACAGCTTCTCCTGCGACTAAACACCATCTCTCCTCTGGGATCTCACAATCTAGGCATGTGGGGCACAGGATAGGTGGCACTGATGACTTGTGCAACCATGAGCAACTTCGCTCCTCCTTCCTGCTTTGGCTTTCCCTGCAGGACAAGCTGGGAGCCCAAAGTTCCAAGCAGGGAAAGTGGATGAACTCCTAGGTCTGCATTATTTGGAGGCATTTCCCTCCACAGCCCAACCCACCAAAGCTGTTTGATTCACCCAAAAGTGGATTTACTTCCAAATGGGGACATTTGCCACATCAAGGTATTTTTTAAAGGGGGAGAACAAGGCGCAAACAGGTCAAAAGGATCCCGATGTCCCCGCCACTCACCCCTGCTCCTCCATCATCTCCTGCAGCTCCATGCACTTCAGCTCCACCCGCCGCTTGCGCTCATGGTCCAGGATTTCCCGGTGAGCCTTCTTCACCATGCTGGGCTCCACCAGCCGCACCTCCTCCTCGCCCTTGTGCCATGTTCCCGAGGCACCGGGCTGGGGGAAGCCGTTGGAGGCTTCCTGGGGCGAAGGCACGTCAGCCCCATTGTTGTAGAGAGCCATGATTGCCTGGGAGGGAGAGAAAGAGTCAGGGTCAGTCCCTGCCCTGGTTGCCCTCTCACCCCACGACAATGAGGGGACCCTGTCAGGACCTGAGGGTAAAATCAATTTTGAAAGCAGCTTGGTGGGGACAGTGACTGGGAGATCTCCCTGCACCTTGCTTTAGTTTTCTCATCCTCAAAGCAAGGCTGGGGCTGCTCCCATCACCATGCCGAGAGGGCTGGCTCCTGGGAAAGAGAGGAGGATGTTCTGCTCCAGCCCCATACCGGAAAAACCTGGCCAAGTGTGGGTCTGTGGGACCCAGGACTATACAGCAGCAGCAGGACAGGCAGGCAGGAGTCCCTCCCAGCCCCATGGGCAGCCACTGGGGGTTTGGAGCAGGGGCAGGCATCCATCCTCACAGTCCTCTAGGGACACTGTCCCCACTCAGCAGAGGAATGGACACAAAGACCTCAGATATCCCCTTGCATTTCCCAGCTGCACTGGCTGGTTTGGTTGCAGTGGTGGGACATCCCAATGTCTGGCTCAGGCAGCAAATACTTGCTGATGCCCTTGGGCTGTGGCCTGGCACCCTCTGCCATGGCCCAGTGTGGGCTGCAAGGGGAGATGAGGATCCCCACCAGCATCTGCCCAGCTGCCTTCTCCCTGCTCCTTCACCTTCACGTGTCTCCACCTCCTCTTTCCACCACCACAGTCAATATGTCCTCACTTGGCTCCAAAAATAACCCCTCGGAAGAGGACAACCTTTCCCGAGCAGCACTGCCGTGCCGAGGCTCTGGCTGATGCTCCCCAAGCCCGAGGGAGGAGATGCTCCCAAATCTCCTGGATCAACCAGACAGACACAGCCCTGTCTCAGCGCCCTCAGGCCATCGGCACATGGCTGAGCACCCATTCCTCACTGTTCCTGTTGTCCTGCCATGCCCCAGCTCCCCTGCCCAGCACTCCAGCCCTCTCCTGAGCATGAGATGCTCCCACTGGAGAGCTGCTGCCTTAACCACCAGCTCCACCAGGCTGCAGAGGCACCACCTGGGCTTTACAGGGGTTTTACACAAAGAGAAATGATCTGGAGCAAAGGCAGAGCATCCTGCCTCACTCTCCCAGCTGGATTTGGGCTTGGAGATGCAGCTTCTGCCAGAAGCCACTTCTCTGGGGTGTTTCTATCCCAGGGATCCCGCTGGAGAGGCTTTCCCAACGATGGGTGTTGCCTGCACGTCATCTCCTACGTGGGAAGCAGCCAATCCACACGCTGCCCATGGAGGATGGGGCAGCCAGGAGGACTGGCCCAGGGAAGGAGGGATCCCTAAGCCCAATAGAGGCATGAAGGGCAGATGGACCATGGACTGATCTGCACTGTTTCAAGCCCAGGAAAGGCTTGCCATTCCCAGTGTGCCATTCCACCAGAATACCAGGCAATTCAGAGCTTTCCATGGCCATGCCAGCTGGGACAGAGCCAGCTGGGACAGAGCCAAAGCAGATCACCAACGAGGGGCTTTGACCATGTTTCTTTGCTGTTTGAGGAGAGAAAATACCTTGGAGCCCTCCCTGGGGATCCCAACCTGGCCAGAAGGTGTCTCGCACCCCACAGCATCCCCAAAGGACATCCCTGACTTTTCCACTATCACTGGCTGCCCCACGCAGTCATTTATCTCCTGACGAGCCTGCACAGGGAGGACAGCAGCTGAGTGCTTAATTACAAAGCTTTTTTCCCCTTTTTTTTCCCTCATTACTACCATGCAGAGAGGAGCCAGCAGCCTTTATTTCCAGAGGCACGGGGGAGATCCTGCTGGTGCAGCAGGAGCCAGTCAGGGCTCTGCACTCCTGGATGCTCATCCCTGCCACTGCAGGGTCCCTCGGTCCCTCCTTGCCTGCAGCATCCACATTTCAAACCCCATGACACCCCAGAGCCCTGCTCAGCCCTCCCTGCCTACCCTGAACCCAGCTCCCTCCACATCCCAGGCTGGAGAACAGAGAGATGCTGCAGAAAAACCAGCGTTGGGGGCTCCTCTCCCTCTTTCTCCCATCAGGACATGAAGCCAAAACCCTGGAAGGAAATTAGGGGAAGGGGGAAGCTCCCCACTTAGAAACCTTCCCCCACAGAGGGGCTCAGGGAAGGAGAGGGGAAAGGAGAGGATGTTTCCTGCAGCAGCCTCTGTTTGCTTGCCCCCAGTGGGAATTCCTTTTATCCTGAGCCCAGCAGTGGATAAATTCATTGCTGAGAAACCTTGAAAGTGTGTGGGATATAGAGCTGGGCAGGTAGATGGAGATAAACTGGAAGCTGGATCAGTACCTGTGGGAGAAGGCTGCATGGTGGGGGAGGCATGCAGATTTGCCAGGAAATGCTCCCTGTTTCCATGAAAAGGATGGAGCTGGAGAAATCCCCCATGTACCCGGGGCCAGGAAGGTGGAGCCAGACTGGGGATGGACATCCCAGTGTCCTCTCAGCCCTGAGCAATATCCACCGTGGGAGCTGCCACCAGCCCCCTGCCTCCTCCACAGCACGGGCAGGGAAACAAAGGAATGGGAAAAACCCACCCACAACCCTCCCCCAGCTCTCCAAAGGGGCCCCAGGCAAAATCCCTGGGTGCCAAACAGAGCCAGCCCTACACTGCTGGTGACAATGGGGACAAGGACAGAGGAGCCCATGTCCCCCAGCTGGGTCTGTGCTCTCCCTGCCCTGCAAGGAGAACCCCAGCGATGCCCTGTACCCACAAGGGACAGCTCAGAGATACAGAGTGGCTGCCACCGCCACAACCTCAATCCATCGGCCACCACACAGGGACCGCCCGGCTCTGCCAGCACCAAAACCGGCACCAAACCCGTCAGCACAGCCCTGTCCAAACAGCAGTGGTTTCCTGCCTGGCTCAGCGCTACCCTGAAAATAAAAATGATGGTTAAATATTTCATTATCTGCAGTAATTACCCACAAAACATCAATCACTGGCAGCCGCTGCCTGGCTGCCTCGCCTAGAGGGAGAGGAAGCGTCCTGGGGTGAGCTCTGTGTCTCCATAGACTCCCAAAGGCTGCAGGATGTAGCTGGGGACAGTTGCTGGCATCCATTCCCACCTCCCAAATTCCCTTACTGCCACCCAGGAGGGCCCAAACCCCCTGGCACCATGGGCTGGAGACTCCTGAGCAAATCCCTCTCTTCCCATATTAACCAGGCATTAGCCCACGTGTTTTGGGATCCTGATCCTCCTCCCACATGCCACCTTGGGCCTTGGGGAGGTCAATCCAGCTTTTCAGCTTTCAGGTGCTTTCTGATGCCTGGATTAGAGCTTTTGGAAGTGTTCAGAGATGCCCCATCCTCCATCCTCATCCTCCATCCCTATCTTCACTTTCATCCCCAAAGTTCATCTTCCTCCTCATCCCCATTCTCCATCCCCATTCCCATTCTCCATTCTCATCCCCATTATCCATCCCCATTCCCATTCTCCATCCTCATCCCCATTATCCATCCTCATCCCCATTCTCCATCCTCATCCCCATTCTCCATCCTCATCCCTAGTCTCCACTCTCCTCATCTCCCTCTTCCATCTTCATCCTTATTTTCCATTCTCCTTCTCCTCACCCTCCACCACCATCCTCCATCCCATGTCCGGATCTCTCCCTCCCTCCCCAGCCATGCTGAATCACACCCAAGGTGTGGAGGACCTGGGCACCCACAGTGCCAGCTCGGTGACTGCCAGGACAGACAGAAGGACGGACACTCTGCGTTGTGCCCCTGTCACACAGCCAGGCCAGGCCCTGCCAGCTTGGGGTGCAAGGCCCAGCCTCACCATCCTGCCAGATTTTGGGGCTGCTGGTTTCCAGCCAAGCTGTGAACAGAGCTCACTCCCTGTGGGCTGGGGTGGGGTGGCCCCAGCATGTGACCGTCCCCATGTCCCAGCCCTGGGGCTGTCCCACCTGGGCTTTGTCCAGCTCACAGGTTCAGAACTCCAGCCCAAAAGGAAAGAAGCAAAATGATGGGGAAAAGAGTGTTATTTCACCCAACTGCTTTGGCCCTTTTACTTCCCAGCCCACAATAGGCCCCTTCCCAGCCGGCTCTGCTGAAATCCCGCCTCGGGCCCCGCTCAGCCCCCGGGCCGTGCCCGCAGCCCCCGGCGCTGAGCAGCCGCCGCTGCAGGGCCCTGCCGCCGTACTGCGGATGGAGCCGCGTCCCGGGGGGAGCGGGGATGGCAGCGGGGGCGGTGGCAGTGCCTGGATGCTCTCCCGGGTGCCTGGATGCTCTCCCGGCATCTCTCTCTCGCTGGGGAAAGGCGGCAGCGGTTCCCGGGCATCCTGCCCCCTCCCCGTGCTTCGGTGCTAATTAAAGCCGCCTCCGGCCGGTGCTCCATTAATTCTCGCCACATCCAGCTGCACCAGCCGGGGCGGCCGTGAGCGCCCGCGTGCCGGGATGCGGGCACGGGATGTGGGCAGCGAGCCCAGCACGGCGGCTCCCTGGACCACTCATGCACCGAGCGTGCCAGAGCTCGGCCCCAACACGCCAGGAACAGCCCGGATGAGATGAGGATGCTCCAGTCACTCCAGAGAGGCTCGGAGGGGTGGTCCCCATGTTCTCCTGCTTGTTGGGATCTCATCAGGACATACCACCACCGACTGAAACCATAACCCTGTCCCCAAGCACGTACAGCCCCACCCCAGGCTGCTCCCTGTCTGTGCCGTGGCGACACTTGGAGAAGATCTTTTTTTTTCAGGACACAAAATATGCCAGAACACCATGGCCAGGCAGTCGGCCTCCTCTAAACACCCAGCTGGAGTTAAGAGGAGGAAAAGTCCGGGGTTGCTGCCATTAATTGGGCTGACCTTCTCCGGAGCTGCCTTCCAGTGCCAAAAACCATGAGTCAGACCTTCAAGAACGAGGAAAAAAGGCAAATCTAGCTTTAAAAGTGCAGCCATTCTGGGGCTCGTTAGCGCTGCCCTCCAGCCCCAAGCCACAGGGATGATGCGCCTGGGAAGGGGCAGTAGGAAGGGGTTAGTGACAGCAGTCCCAGTGCTTCTATCCCTATTTTCCCAAGCCCGGGGCATCCTTTCCTACAGCTGCCCCACCAAAATTTGACACCTCACAGACTTTAAAGCAATTAGTAAAGAATATATGGATGCTGGCCGGGGGGTCAGGAGCTGCAGCTGCTTGTGCATACCTACGTCTGTGCAGATATATATATACACATATATATAAAAATATATATATATTTTAAAATAGATGAGGAGGCTGGTGGAGAAGCTAAACAGTTGCTAAGCAACTGGGCTCCTTCCTGGCTTGGGGATGTAGGGATGGGGGAGCCAGGCTTGGGGACTGGTCTGCCACCGGACAAGCATCACACAGGGGTGTGGGCACAGAGATACCCTGAAGAAGATCCAGAGAAAAGGGCACAGCAGAGGGTGCAGAGCCAGGAGTTACCCCTGTCCCCAAAACGCTGTGGCTGAAGCCACCCCCGCCTGAACCCCTTGGGCTGCTGGCTGTTGAGAAGCTCCGTTCTCAGCTCTGGCTGGAGAAGAGCTGGTGAGAAAGGGGTCACACCGTGATAGGGAGCAGCCCCAGGACCCACGCAGTGACCCCATTCCTGAACCAGGGGTGAGGGAAAGGAGGAGCACATCCACATGGCAACAGCAATCCCCCCATGTCGAGTGGAGAGGCAGAAGATCCAGGTGATGGGTTTTCCTATGGGATCCCCAGCCCTGTGCCCCTCTGGCCACACTTTTCTCATCCCCTTGGGAATGCCCTGCCAGACCTTCCCCAAACAGGAGGTGCTTAAATAAGGAATGGGGATGCAGAGGGGGAACAGCCACCCCAGGTTTTGCACCTTCGGGGCCATTTGCTTTGCTGGGCAAGGAGTCAGGAAGAGGCACAGTCAGCCCGAGGCCCATCACCCTTCTGAGGAAGGGGAGTAATAACTCTACTACAAATAAAAGCAATTATTGAGCACATGGAAGAGCAGGGGGATGACTGCCACAATGAGGTCACCTTCCCCAATGGGGACACAATCCCGGCGAACAACCCCTGGGGCTGAGCGCTGCAGGTATAGGGGGGTCATGGCCAGTGCAGGGGGAGCATCCAGCTGGGAATCCCCCCCACCATCCCCCCCCGTGGCTGCCTGGGTGGTTGTGTAACGGGAGGAGCTATTCCGGGGTTTGAGCGCATTATATAAGCCACGGGCCACCTGGCCGGGGAAAACGGGAGCTGGGAGACAGGAAGGAGGAGGAGGAGAAAGGGCTTTGGGGACTGGGGACCCTCACATCCGGCAGGCCCTCAGAATAAGGACTAAGCCCATAGGGTGACCTGCACCCCACAGGCATCTCCTGCCCAGAGATATGGGATGAGCACCCTCTGCTCCCTCTTCCAGCAGCCTCCAGGACCCGCTGCCACACATCCGCCCACAACTGGATCTGGTCCCTGGGGCACGAGACCCTTTGTCCAGGGAAAAAAGCATCATTTTCTTGGCACCAGGGACAAAGCCAACCAAGACCCCTGCACCCCTCTGCCTGGCAAAACCCCTGCTTGCCATTCCCAACAGCGAGCAAGGACCAAAGGTTCCCTTAAAATCTGACCAACTTCTGGCTCTGAAAGCCCCCAATGTTCCCTGCATGTGTTGCCAGGATGAGTCCTGGGGCAAGGGGAGGCAGGTGGGATGCCAGGGGGATTTAGGGGAAAGCAGGTGAGACACAGACGGTGGCATTGTGTGAGGCCACACTGGCAGAGTGGGACAGAGCGATGACAATGTGTGTTTGGACACAAACACTGTCCCCAAAATCCCCCCCACTGGGGGTGTCCCTGTGCTCCCACCAGAGAAGAATCCACATGCAAGGAGACCAATCAGGGCATGAGTGCCTGCACCCTCGGAGAAGGTCCCTGACATTTGTCACCAACCTGAGACACCCCCAAATGTTGCCAGCACCCAGGTGACCCCCCTACAGCAGTGGCAGCACAGGCAAACCAAGACACATTCAGTCTGAAATCTCGCCCTGGAGGGAATGAATGAACCTGTGTCCTCTGAAAGCCACCTGCTCCCCCTGAGCCATGGCCTGACCCCTCGCCACCAGCCCCCTGTGTGGCACAGCCTGGACATCCCTGGGGACAAACCTGATCTCTGAAGGAGAAGCACAAAAAACCCCCAAAAGACTAGCGGTTGAGTTGCTGCTGTGGCTCCCCGCTGCCAAGCCTTGCCCCTCTCCTTCCCTCGTGCAACACCCGCAGGGTTTGAAATCTCATCAGCCAAACCCTCCCCAGCACAGCCTGGGGGTCCACGCAGCAGAGAGAGGGGCTTTGTGGACCTTTTCTCAGCCTCGTCTCCCACCTGCACCACACAAGGCGCCAGCAGCTGCTGAGGGCTCAGCACTGTCCCGTCCTTCCCAGTCGAAAACCCACTGCTGGGGTTCACCCACTGTCCCAGTTCAGCCTGTCTCCCCACAGCACGGAAAAGAGGGACGTGGGTGCCCCCCAGCCACTCCTCCAGCACCAGGGAGCCCCCGGCCCCTGGAGGGACCCCCTGTGCCCCAAAAAGCACCTCATCTCCGGACTCCTCGCCCCATCCCACACCCCCACGAGCATCAAACCTCACCGGGGAGACATCCCTGGCACACCCCTCCTGGTGGGGTCCCCAGCTGTCCCAGAACCCACAATACGATGCACGCCTTACCCATCCCTTCCATCCATGTCCCTTTGGAGACCCTAATTCCCAGCCCCCTGAGGAGCAACGCACCCCCAGTCCCCATCACTGGGGGTCCTCACCCCCCTGTCCCCGGCGAGCATCACCGGATGGGTGGGGGGGCCTCGTCCTCCCCCACCCCCCGCACCTCCCAGCGTCCCCCCAGTGCCCAGCGGGGTCCCACCGCTCCCCGCGCCCCCTCCCTTCCCTTCCCGGCCCCCCCCGCCGGGTGCCGGCCCGACAGCCCCGGGCCCGGCCGCGCCTCACCTCGCCCCGCCGTCCCGCTGGGCCCGGCCCCGCTGGGTCCCTGTCGGCCGCGGGGGATGCCGGGTGTGCCGGGGGTGCCGGGGGTGCCGGTGAGCGCCGGGGGTCCCGCCGGCCGCGGCCCCTCCGGCGCGGCCCCGGCGCGGCCCCTGCTGAAGTGCTGGACAGCTCCGGCACACGGAGCCGCCCGACACAGAGCGCCGCCGCCGCGGGCACGGAGCGGCCACAGCCCGCAGCGCCGCCTGCCGCCCGGAGGGCGCGCCCGCACCGCCCCGCGCCGCGCTGCTCCGGGACCCCCGGCCCTGCACGGAGCCCCCGGCCTTGTACAGAGCCCCCCGGCCTTGTACAGAGCCCCCGGCCTTGTACGGAGCCCCCGGCCTTGTACAGAGCCCCCGGCCTTGCACAGAGCCCCCCGGCCCTTCACGGAGCCCCCGGCCTTGCACGGAGCCCCCGGCCTTGTACAGAGCCCCCCGGCCTTGTACAGACCCCCCAGCCTTGTACAGAGCCCCCGGCCCTGCACGGAGCCCCCCGCCTTGTACAGAGCCCCCGGCCTTGTACAGAGCCCCCCGGCCCTTCACGGAGCCCCCCAGCCTTGTACGGAGCCCCCGTCCCTGCACGGAGCCCCCGTCCCTGCACGGAGCCCCCGGCCTTGCACGGAGCCCCCGGCCTTGCACGGAGCCCCCCGGCCCTGCACGGAGCCCCGGCCTTGTACGGACTCCCTGTCCTTACACGGGGCACCCCGGCCTTATACAGAGCCCCCGGCCTTACACGGAGCCCCCCAGCCTTGTACGGAGCCCCCGTCCCTGCACAGAGCCCCCGGCCCTGCACGGAGCCCCCGGCCTTGTACAGAGCCCCCGGCCTTGTACAGAGCCCCCCAGCCTTGTACGGAGGCCCCCGGGCCTTGCACGGAGCCCCCGGCCTTACACAGAGCCCCCCGGCCCTGCACGGAGCCCCCAGCCTTGTACGGACTCCCTGTCCTTACACGGGGCACCCCGGCCTTACACAGAGCCCCCGGCCTTACACGGATCCCCCCAGCCTTGTACGGAGCCCCCGGCCTTGTTCAGAGCCCCCGGCCCTGCACAGACCCCCGTCCCTGCACGGAGCCCCGGCCCTGCACGGAGCCCCCGGCCTTGTACAGAGCCCTCCAGCCTTACACAGAGCCCCCCGGCCCTGCACGGAGCCCCGGCCTTGTACGGACTCCCTGTCCTTACACGGGGCACCCCGGCCTTACACAGAGCCCCCGGCCTTATACAGAGGCCCCCGGCCTTGGACGGACCCCTGTCCTTGCACGGACCCCCTGTCCTTACATGGAGCACCCCGTCCTTGCACAGAGCACTCTGGCCTTACACAGAGCCCCCGTCCTTGCACGGTCCCCCTGTCCTTACATGGAGCACCCCGGCCTTGCACAAGAGGACCCCGGCCTTGCACGGAGCCCCTGGCCTTGCACAGAGCCCCCCGTCCTTGTACGGACCCCCCATTCTTACACTGAGCCCCCGTTCCTTCCATATACCCTCCTTCACCCTTGAACAGCCACTCCATCCTTCCACAGAGCCCCTCACTGCTCAGAGCACCCCGTCCTTAACACAGCCCCCCCTCACTGCACAGAACCCCCACCCTTACACAGAGCTCCCCCCACTGCACAGAGCCCCCCGCTGTCCTTATAAAGAGCTCCCCACACTGCTCAGAGCACCCCATCCTTCTACAGAGCCCCATCCTTACACCGCCCTCCCCTCACTGCTCAGAGCACCCTGTCCTTACAGAGTCCCCTGCCCTTCCACAGCCTCTCATCCTTCCACAGCCCCCCTCCATCCTTTACAGAGATCCCCCTCAATTCCTTCCACAGAGCTCCCCATCCTTCACACAGGCCCCCTTCATCCTTCCACAACTCACCCTTCATCATTCCATGGAGCCCCTCATCCCTCACCCCACAGCCCCCACACACCCCCACTATCGTACAACCCTCTGCCCCAATCCCCCAACACCTCATGGCTCTCCCCAGTGCCCCTCCACCTCCCCTTCAAGGCTGCCCTGGGCTGTTCATGCCTGGGGGATGCAATTGCCAGAAACGCCCCCACCCTGTACCCCACTCTGTATCCCATCCCATTCTGTATTCCATCTCATCCCATAACTTAGCCTGAATCCCAACCCATCCCATATCCCACACTGCATCCCATCCCATATCCCAACCCATTCTAGATCCTATCCTAAATTCCATATCCTGCCCTGTATTCCAGCCCATATCTTATCCTAAGTCCCAGCTCATCCCATATCCCACACTGCATCCTATCCCATACCACATCCTACATCCCATCCCATCCCATCCCATCCCATCCCATATTCCACCCTGTATCCCATCTCATATCCTACTCTGAATCACACCCCATCACATATCCCACGCGGAATTTCATCCCACCCCTCACCTCCTCACCACAATACCCCCAGTGCTCCCCAGTGCCAGCCCAGTGCCTCCCAGCCCTGCCCAGTTCCCAGCTGATTCTCCAGCACTGCCTGGGAGCACCTGGAACACCCCCATCCCGGCAGGTGTGGGGGCTTTGGGATGGCTGGGGGGTTGTGGTGATGCAAGAGGTGTCGGGTCCCCAACGGGGACATTTCCCAGTGCTCAGCTCAGGTAATGAGTCCGTACTAACGAGCCCATAATTAATTTTCATTTCTTTCAGTGATGCTGAGTACTCGCCCTCCTTGGCGGCCAGGAAATGGTGAAACCAGAGCAGGGGGAAAGCTCCCAAATCTCCCATAAGCCGCCTCAAAACTGCCTGGTGTGGTCATGGCTGGGGTTTAGCTGCCCAAACCACCCTGAATTCACCCCAGCTGCACTGCCGGCGACACCAAACGCACCTGGCTGGGGACACCCAGTCCCACCCCTGGCTCAGTATCCCCTGCACTGCCTGGGCTCTGCATCCCGTGTGACCACAGCTCCCTCCTGAATTCGGCTGCAGGTTCCCAAGAAGAGCCCAAAAAATACCACCTGGCTGTCACTCCATGGGGGATTTGGCATTGGAGCAGGATTTGGGGGAGGAGTTGCTGGAGAGACAGGGATGGGGAGCCAGAGCTGGAGGCTGAGGGGAGCTTTTCTGGGGGTCAGCCAAGCCTGTAGAGGCCTGTCCTGGTGGGGATGTCTCCAATTTGTGGCAGCTGGGTGATGCTCTCTTTCCTGGGGGAGGACAGACCCAGGAACCAAAATGCTGCCAGCAATGCCAGCCCAAAATCACTCCATCCCTCACCTTCCTCCCTGTCCCTGTGCGCAGGGTTGAGGTGGCAGCAGGCCATGGGGACAGATCCAGCTGGGGCAGACACGGTGCCCGGATCCAAACAGGGTTGGAGGGCATGAGCATCCTCTTTCCACAAGGATTAAACAACAGTTTGGGGTTGTTTGCTGCATCTGCTGCGCAAAACCTGCATCCTGCATCCATTATCCCTGTAGGGACTACACAAACGTGTTGGACCTCTGTCTCTGTTAAACTCCAGTCAAGCAGTGGGGCTGGATTCGGGAGGTGCAGCCCCTGGAGCGCTGCCAGGGCCATTGCTGCCTTCCCCTGCTCCTACCTTTGTCCCTGCCGTGTCCCCCTCGGGCTGACAGATGTCACCTCCTAGGAGGAACCTCCTGCATGGTCAGGACTATTCCTGATTTAATGCTGGAGGGGGAAAATAGCCCATGACAGGAAAATCCAGCATCGCCAGGGTGAGCCCGTGCCCTGTGCAGCACCATTATCTTCCCAACACCCCGCAGCGTCCGCAGCGCTGAATAATGCATCAGGTCCTGGGAAACAAAGGAGATGAGGGATGAAAAAACAGCACGGGGAGACCCTGGCATGGTGGGGGGTGGGGGGAGGACGACAGGAGTCGTCCCAGTCTTGGCCAGGAGCCAGAGCTTTGTAGCAGGACCACACCAGGGTTTGAGCAGTAGCCCGGGAGAACAGCAGTGGGACATGGAGCATAGCCCAGCCCAGGGTGCAGGATCCCAGCCAGAGAGCTGGCACAGGCAGCAAACACAGCCAGAATCACACCTGGAACGGGATGGAGAGAGGCAATAGCCATCCAGATGGGAAAAATCAAGAAAAGCAGGGAGAAAAATCTGCCAGGCAGGCAGGCAGGGTGAAGCCACGAGAGCAGCGAGAAGGGGTGATCTGGTGGAGAACAAAAGGGGAGAGATGGAAGGAGCAGAAGGGTCGGTAATTGCAGGCAAACAGGCAGAGCCAGCCACGGCTGGGGGGAGAGGAGGAAAATCATCACTTGAAAGAAACCGAGGATTTGGGAAGGAGAAGGAGAAAGAAAAGGCGATAAATAATTAAAGGAGATCAAACGAGGCAGGCAGCAGAACAGGCCTAATTGCAAGGATTTGCGCTGAGGTTCGACATCTCCAGCAGCCTCCTCCTGACGCAGAAGAAAGGGCGGCCGGGAGTGGTGGTGCCGTGCAGGAACGTGCTGCTGGCACGGCACAGGCAGGAGCCCCTGATCAAAGCCTGGCGCTGGCTTTCATGGTGCTCAGCAACCCCGGCGAGGCAGGGGGGGAAGAAAATGCCAGAAAATGGGGGGGCAAAGAAAAGGCATGAAGGGAAAGGGGCTGGGGGGCACCACGATCCTGTGAGAGCCCAGGGTACGACAGGGACAGGGCATCAGAACAGCCCCACACGTGCCCAGGGTGACCTTGGGCCATTCGATCGTGGCCCGGCGGCTAGAGGCTCCCATCGATTTGGGCTTGACCATGTGGCCACGTGGCCCAGCTCAGTGCTGGGGTGGGTTTGCTGGGTTTCCTGCTTCCCCAGGGTTCCCTAACCCTCCTAGTGCTTGGCATGAGTTTTTCTTCCCTGTGGATTTATCGGGTCACTCTTTGAAGCCCTGGGAAATGTTCTGTACCCGCGCTGTGCTGCAGCACGGAGATGCCCACATCCTGTGCCCATCGCCCTCGGCTCATCCAGGAGCTCCTGCCTGCTGCTTTCCTTGGCACCTCCTTAGCCAGAGGTAACAAGTCCAGGAGGAAAGAATGATCCAGTGTTGCCCTTCCAGCCTGGAAGTACCTCTGAGCAGTCATTCATTACCAGAGCCGTCTTTTGCTTTTACAAACCCTCCCAGAGCATCACCCAGCGTGGGAGAAGCAGAGACCTGCCACTGTCCCAGAGCCACCAGCTGCATCCTGCCCTGTGTCCAGTGCCCACAGTCTCATCTGTGACCCCATCCAATCTGTCCCAGTGTCCCCACGGAGTCCCCGCAGGCAGCAGGTGCCAGGGATGGGCGGTGTGGTGGCAGAGCTCAGCTTGAGCATGCTAACCTCTCCTAACAGGCAATCAAATCCCTGCCCCGGCAGGACTCCCTGCATATTAATTGCACTGCGTTATCCAGCCATCTGTTCCCGCAGCCAGGAAAAGAGCAGTCCCTTTGGTCTCCTTTATTAACAGGTTTCCCTGTAAATGCAAACAAACCCTCCTGCCTCGGCGCCGCTCTCCAGCTCTGCTTTGAGGCACCCTGGAGGGAAGTGGGAGCTCTCGGGCATTTCAGTAAATCAAGAGCAGGGAATGCAAAGGTGGTGATTTCACACTGCCAGGGGAGGGGGAGAGGCCTCTGCAAAGCCAAATCCGCAGCTCAGATGGTTTGTGATGCTCCTGCTCACGTTAAAGCCCCTTGCCCATGCCCTGGGAAGGAAGGGGGAAGCTGACCTGGCTGTGGGGGAGATGCGCCTGTGCCCCTAGCCATGCCCAACCAACCTCGGGGTGTTTTTCCACCTCTCCTTTCCCCGTTCCCGGGCAGAGGATGTGCTGCCTGCTCTGAACTGTCAGCCCCAGTAAGGCGAGGCTGAGCACAAGGTACCCCAGTATTGGTGGTGCAGATGCTGGGCAGCCCAGGGAAGGGAAAGTGCAGCAACAGCTCTCTGTCCTGGCAGCTTTCGTGGGGGTGAAGTCACTGGAGATTGTGAATTTTGGGGGTGGGCTCCTGAGAGAGGGCAATAGTTACCCAGCATCTTCCTGAAGTACCTCCACAGCCCCTCCAGTTTTGCTCTTTTGCTGGAGCTGGGAAGGCAGCCAGCTTTGGCAAGGCAGAAGCTGCACTAAACTGTTGGTGTTTCTTTGCTTCTCCTAAATATCATCGAAATACCATGGATTGTCCTCAGGCTCAGCCACGCCTGCTAGAGCTGTACCAGCCTCACCCCAGGGCAAGTGGCTGCTGCCATTTCTCAGCACCCAGAGCCCCCCAGGGTGAGGTGGGGCTCGGGGTGGGAGGTCTGTACCCCCACACCAAAGCACTGGCCCTCACACAGAGCCAGGAAGGAAAAAGAGATTTCCCAGGAATAAAGGACACAAGTCTGCCAGCCTGCTCCTGCGTCCTAAAGTCCCCCAGGACAGGAATGAGCAGGATGAGGCCCGAGTTACACCATTCAGCATTTGCTTTTCTCCTTGTTCTATCCTTCCCTGCATTTAACACACTGCTACAGCAGCACGGGAGCAGCAGGTGGGCTCGAGTGACCTGACATATGGCCATCTGGAGAATCTTTATTTATTACTCTCCACACACATTTCCTCTGTATCTTGACATCTGTGCTCCAGCACAGAGCTGGGCTGCCCGAGGAGGTGGCAGCTCTGTGTGCAGAAATGACGCTGCAAGGGAAGAGGTGCTTAGAGACCATCCAGACAAAAGTCTGCTCAGTCAAAAGGATGAAACCCAAGAGATCTGCACAGGGCAGGTTTTTCACCTTCTCCAGACCTGGTCGCTCCACTCCACTGGAGGTAAACACAAAGGCTGCCAGCACTGGAGTGAGTGCTGTGACTCAGCAGGGCAGCCCCACTGCAGAACTTACAGGAGAGAGGATGAAGGTCATGTGTCTTGGAGCCACAGCACCAGGAAACAACTTCCAGGACAGAGTGTTGGCTTATCTGGGTACAGCCAGCTGATTCCTACTCCTCCCGAGGAGCGGTATGCTCCAGATCCCTTCCTCCTCCAGGGAATCTGCTCAGAGAGAAGGGGTGGGATGTCCCCCACCTTTACAAACCATCTCCAATTTCCAGAGAGATTATTACCCACCACAGCACTGCTCAGCCACAGGGACAGCACAGTGGCCGAGCAGGCAACACTGACACAAGTCCCTTTCTCACTTTCAGCCAGTGTCCTTCTGGCCTCTGACTTCATTGCAGAAAGCCACAGGAAGGGTGTCCCGTCTCCTTTCCCAAAAGGGAGCAGATTTTCAGGCACAGGGAATAGCCACAACTCCCAAAAATGCAGGGGGAAGAAGAAACAATCCCAAAATCCCAACACTGCAGGACTTTGTTAACATTCAGGAGATCTGAAGGAGACCCTGGAGAACCTGCAAGTCAGCAGGTGCTGAGACATAATCCTCTTCCACCTCAGCTCCACTTGCCCATGCTGCCCCTGAGTCCCTACTGGTACAAGTAAAGCTTTCTGCTTGTCCATGCAATTCCCCCAGACTTTGCTGGGTTTGGACTGCTGACACAAGAAAAGACTGAATGGCCTAAGCCACAGGATGAACCTCAAGTTCTGAAAAGTCTCCAACGCTCAGAAATCTGCTCTATCTGCTGTATTAAAAATAGCAGGACTGGTACAAGTGTGTGTTCCTGTCCTGCTGGTTACAAGGCAAGGCTTTCCCTGCAGCCTTGTGGGGCAGTGTCCCTGGACCACCCGGGCACCCAGACTGGGACACACACCTCTGGCAGGTGCATCCACACCGTTTTTAATACCCTGTGCTGCCTGTTTCAGGTTTGAAATTGCTGACAGGCCTGCAAGACCCCTACATCCAGTTAGAGCAGCCTGCCACATGCTTTCCATTTATTGTTTGGAACAGTGTCTGCCGTATTTACCAGGTCTGGCCTGTCACTCCTCCTCAGTGTCCTCCAGTTGCGACATCCTCCTCTGCCCCCCTCCAACACGATCTTTAATTCTTTAATTCTATTAATACCACCTAATAATTACTTTGTTCCAAGCCTGCTGAGTAATGACTGCCAACGCTTCTATTTCATTACTATTCCTGTAAAGAAACCAAGCTTTTAACACGCTGAATTTCTGCAGAGGAGTGACAAGGACTGCGCTTGCTGTCCTCCTTGCCCACATCTTCCACAGGGCAGGAAAAGAACCAGGCATTTATTCTCCATGCATCTACAACAGTCACAACTGTGTGATCTGGTTCAGAAGGATGAACTAATTAAAATCAAAAAAAAATCAAACCCAGTTCAGAGAGCTCAGAAAAAAAAATACAAGCATGTGGAAAATAAAAGGCAGTGACCAAAGAGCATCTACTACTTTTAGGTATCTTTCTTATAAGCCACTATACCATGTTCTCTGGCTCAAACCAACATTCACCTCAGTTCCTCCAGAGGTGCTGGGCTTTGGCTTTTCCTTCACTCATCAAAAAAAAAAAGCCTGTTCAACTTAGAATTCAACCTACACGGATGAGAGCAATTCAAAGCAACAGCGTAAGCAGTGCAGAGCACGGAGGAAGACTGAATTAATAGCTTCCTTCATTAAAGCTTACCTTCAAAGAAGTCAGCAACAGAACTCGTCATCACCATCTTCTCGCAGACATTTATTTTTATATTCACAAGAGGATGAATGTAAGAGAAATTTATGGAGATGCTAAATCAAGGCTTTTGTTCCTAACTAGAAAGAAGTCGCTCTCAGCAGTTTAATTACTGTCTTAGTGCAGGACTGACGTTTCAAACGCTGTGCTCTTTCACTAACTCCTTTAAAATCAAATTACTTAAGAGATTAAGGTAACACAAGGTAACAGAGGTAATGCCACCTCCTGCAAAAACACCTCCGGGATCATTTCACTCAGTTATCCCTTGTGCAGCCCCTACACCCATCTTGAGCTGATCACACCTGGTTCTCAGAGGCTGTGCTGAACAAGGAGCACAAACCCAGGCAGCAGCAGAGCTGGGAGTAATCAGTTCACCCACTTTCCAAAGCTATTTCATCCCTGCTGAAGCCAATCACCTCTCAGAGACCTACAGCCACCACCTTCCAAAGGACAAGCAGATCAGGACAACTCCACAGGGTACACTGAAAAAATGAGGCCGTTTTATTGATGATTAGACTCTGCACTGGCAACAAGCATCAAGCTAATACAGACAGACTTCAATCAAAGCATGAGCTTTGAATCCAAAGTCGTAAAGTGACATGATGCCTTAATAAATTAAGGAAGTTAATTCCTCCCCATCATCAAGTCTTCACTTGAAGTTCTTTGCAAATTCCTCTCCTTTCTTAATAGAAGCCTTCAGCTCAGACATGGCCGCAGCAACCATCTTCTCTTCAAAGGGGGAGAGCTTGCCAAGGCCTAGGTTCTTCTCAATTCCTTTTTTCTGAGGGAAAGAGGATTTAAGGATTAACCATTCATTGAATGACCTAAAGAGTAGCTTAACAGCTCTGACTAAGTATTATCCAGCTGAGACACAGACCCAGCCTGGGACCTGTGTCATCTCTAGTCTGCCAACCTTGTACTTCCTGGAAAGCCTCAGAAGCCTCTTATTATCTGTGGCAACTTCTACAGCCCTCACAAACTCCTCATTCACTGTGCACAGGTGTGAAACCAGAAGCCAACCCAGCAGCTCCTTCAAGAGGAGACTGACACTAACTGATCCTTCCTAACTCCAGACCCACCATCTGGCAAGAGGATCTCCTCTGGCCTATGTCCTTTGCTTGCCATCTCAAACTACCTCAGAGTGGCACTCCCAGGTTTTCAAGATGTCTACATTCCCTGTTAATATCCCTCTGCTTCGATCCCCCTCACCAGCCTGCCCCTAAGACAGCACACACCATCCTTTGCACCCCAGCAGCCACGACAGGGCTGCAGCATCATTGTTTTCCACCACTCCCCCAGGCTATGGGTGAGAAAAGGAACGCTTCTTTCAGAGTTCAGCAGAGGTCCTGAAAGCAAGCTATTAATCCTAATCCATGCTGTAGCTCCCCATGTGCCTCAGTTTCTGAAAGATTTGCTTGTAGCAGGTCAAGCTGAGGAGACAGGATTGCTGACTGGTTAATCATATGAAAGCCCAGAGTAAACAGGCCTGACTTGAGGCAAGCATGACCTCTTAAGCAGAGTCTGAATCTCTGGTTACTCACTGATCTGCAGTCTAAGAGCTGATAAAAGCAGCAGCATCCTTGTCAAGCTGAGCTATGTGCCTAAATACCATACCCAAATATTCCAGACTCTTAAAGGCACACTCAGCTGTTAACTGAAACCACTAAACTGAAACCACTGAGTAAAACCCACATGACACAACCAGTAGCTGCTGTTTATGAGGCTCATGATGTAAAGTACATACCCCCAGTTGCAGAGGTGTAGAGAAGTATGGGCTCTCTGTCACATCCGATCGAACAAAGGCACACTCAACAACCCCCTGCTTTCCATTCATGGCATCCACCAGGGAGAACACAAATCGAGCACCAGCATAGGCCATAGACAAGGTGGCAGATCCTGGAAGAGTTAAAGCACTTTCAGAATAGCTCACATTGAAATTTGATACTTCCTTTAGCATCAAAGGTTTCCATACAGTGTTTACAGAGCTGTAATAATACATTGTCATTGACCTCAAGCTCATGGCCAGTTGGATAAAGCAGCTTTTGGCCAGCTACATTTATCTAATTGACCAGATTTATAAAAGAAACAGCTTAATTTGACAGAGAAGATTCTTTTTAAAGTCATGGGTGGTGTGGGATCAGTTAATATTTAGTCTCACAGACTGAGCTGTTTCTAGTAGCGAAGCCCAGGCAGCAGCTGACAGAGCAGAGCAGTTAGATTGGCAACCAGCAGTTCATAACCTGTAAATAAGATTAAACTGCAGAAGACTGCACCCCTACAGACAGTCAACAAGAATTACTTGGAAGCTTTACTCAAGAACCCACCTGCTCCTGCTTTAGCCTGGACAACTTCAGTGCCAGCTTCTTGAATTCTTGCTGTAAGCTTCTCCAGCTGATCCTGAGGAAACTCCACTTTTGGTGTGCACTGGATGGGAGAAAAAAAAAGTTACTATCGAATACCAGAACCCCTCCAGATCCAGCATAAAGCACACAATACTTTTTGTACCACTGCAGCTGTTACCAACAGTTCTCAACTGGGCAAATGGGCTTCCCCAGCTCACAGCTTGTGTGACACTGACCAGCTGCAAAAGTCATCAGGGCTGGGGTTACTGCACGGCCTGGAACAGGAACCCAGCTGTGCCCAGCTTTCTCAAGGACAAACCACAGCTTCACAGCCAAACCAGGGCTTGCCTTGGTTCCTCACTACTGTGCAGTCCTGTGAACTACAGACACCCTCCAAGCATTAGGAATTTCAGAAAGTCATCTTGTAAATATTTGGGTCACTGTGGCATTATGGAAGTCGATCCAGTTTCCCAGCAGTATTTAGGAATTCACTGAACCTTCAGATACAGCTATGCCAGTAGCTTAAGCACAGTTGTGTCTGTCCCAATGGACTGTTTAACCAAAGCACCTCTCAGCATTAGGCTGCTCCAAAGCCCTTGCCCTTATTCCCGAAGAAAATCCTTCTGTGAAGGATACTTTACTCCCCACTTAGAGCACAGCTTTTCCCCTTTTGTTACAGATTGCTCCTTGGCCATATCCCAGCACCTCCCCATGAGACTGCACCTGCTTTAGAACTGCATTTCAGCCTGGCTGAGATGCACGAAGGGACTGACTACCAGTCATGGCTGGAACAGGCCTCCCTGCATAGCCTGAGCTGTGCCTTTCAATGCTGGAGGTTCAAGTGGGGTTTCCAGTCCATCACAGCAAAATCAATTCAATTTTTCTGCTGAAGCCAGGTATTCCCATCATGAGATACCTGTCACAAACGGTGCCAAGACACCTGAACACCCACACTACCTCTCAGTTCTTATTCCAAACTCCTTTAGAGGAAAGCTGGAACTGCTTATACTACTCAGACGGGTTCAGATTTAGATTGTTGCCTTCCACCTCACCCTGCACCCCATCCCAGAAGGAAAGCAGCCATGAGAGCAGGGAAGACTCTCTGTGCTCTAGCCTAGCACATTACCTGCCATCACAAAAGCACTTTACATCAACCCTACCATGCTGACTGACATGTGTGCTGCCACACACAGCTGTCACCCTGACTTACCTGAGAGATCAGAGGGATGATGGTCTTTCCAGCATGGCCACCAATAACCGGAACAGTTACTCGAGCTGGATCCAAGCCCTAAAGGAAACATGAAACTTTCCAGCTTCTGAAGCACACAGGCAAGAAAAACAACTGAAAACGCCACACTTCACTCTCTACCCTGGATATCAGGACACACAGGGCAGGAGATCCAGAGGCAGCCGCACTCCAGGGACAAAGCCACATCTACAGAGTGGAATTCTAGGTTACTCTGATCACTTCATCCAGTCACAGGATATTATTACTGCAGGTTTGGATAAAGAGCAGCACTACATAAACACCACCAGGGCTATTAAGAGCAGTAACCTGTTACAGCTCCTGATACTTTGCAGAGTATCCTGTGACACACAGCACAGGGTTTGACTTGCAAACACACTACAACTCGACCCTCTCCTCTGGTTGCATGGCAGGGTTGGGAATGCCAAGGGAATTAAGGCCAACATGTAGCTCACTTGCAGGGCACAGCTATGAAAGGAAAGGTCAAAGTCTCTTGAACCACATTTTGCAAGAAACCTTATCTTCAGGCTCCTCTAAATAAGGGAGACAGGGAATCATTGCCTTTGCCTCTAGCTGCACAGAAATCCGAGCTCCTTTGGCTCTCCGCAGTGATTTTGAAAGCATTTCTTTATAGATCTGATGATCAAAGCAGGCAGTATCCCTCCCCCTGCACGTTAACCATGACCTGCCTTTAGCTCAGCCACAAAAGTATTCGCTCTGACGATGTCCAGTGTCGTAACACCAAAGATTTTGTTGGGATTATACACACCATGCTTCTTGAAGACTTCTGAAGTTATTGGGATGGTTGAATTTACCTACAAGCAAGAAGAGGCAAGCATTGAATAAAAGAAGCTTAATAACAAAGCCAATGCATGAACTGAACAGGCCAATTAACAACCCAAACTATACTTCCAATTTGGAATCAAATGTAGCCAATTACTTTAATACCTAAATTGAAGAACAATTTACAGTCAGGCTGGAATAAAAATCATTAATTTTAAATCACCATTAAGACAATAAATTTGTTCATTCCCATTACAAAGGCTCCTCCCTTAGTGAGCTAAGGCTTTTATCCCAGCTAATACACCAGCTTGCATTATAACCAGTCATGCAGACTTGGAGATATTAAGCACTTTTATATCCAAGTTTCCTCTGAATTATATATAGCCAAGAAAAATGGGTTAGTTAGAACCAGGCTTTTAGTGCTTTTCTGCAAATACACTGCAGACCTTAAAGATACTGGTCAAAATAAGTAGGAATTTGGATTACTCCTGTATTCTCAGTCTGGAATTTGGTGAGGTTTTTCCTTTACATTCCAAGGTCTCCAGCAAACACTTACTGGGTTAGAAATAATACAGATCATGGCTTCTGGACAGTGTTTTGCACAGGCAGATGTCAAAGAGGCAACAATGCTGGCATTGGTGTTGAACAGGTCATCACGGGTCATACCTAAAACACAGCCAGGGCAGGATTGTAAATTACCCACAGTTACCATCATGGGCAGGAAATCCAGTCAAAACTCAATATTCTGCTCTGGACAGACACATATCAGCTTCTGGCTTCACAGATCAAGAACAAATTCTCCAGTTGCAGTAATGAACTGGCTCCAAAAGTAATTCCTCTCACTAATAAAGAGATCAGCCCTTTTCAGGAGCAACCAGCCCAACTGTCCATTGTCAGAACTCACTTCACTGAGGCTGCCTGAAGTACATTGCTGACCACACAACCCACACCAGTGGTGCTCAAAGCAGCACAACTGCTCTCAAGATGAATTCTCCTCCCTCTTTTAAGTCACTTCCACAACTACAGTTTAAATGCCAACTGCTGCGTGCAAAATATTGCTGGCTGTTTAAGTGCCACCTCCCATTTCTATTGCAGCAACTACTTTAACCATGAAAAACGAAGATTCAGGAAGAGCTCGGCATTAAAGTCTAGAATTGTGTTATGTTCCTAATAGGATACTGGAAAGCAGAGTGGAAATGGAGCAGGTCAGAAACATTATAGGAAGGCTTAACAGCATTTATTCAGAGATGCCCCAAGAAGCTGCTGTACAATTGATGCAAAACAAAATGGATTCTTTCTCTTCTGCTGAGAAATGAAACAAAAGAACAAGTTTTTATGCCTGAGCATTGCTCTGGGACAAGAAACACTAAGGGAGATTTAGGATCACTTGCATGAAAAATCTTTGCAGCTCAGCCCCAAGTAGGAACTCCAGAAATCAATTCAGCCCATTTCACAGGGGACAGTCTAAGAGAGGCTGAATGAGCTGCCTGACACCACAAGGAGCTCTAACAGACCACTTAAACCCCAGGAGACACAGCTCTATCTGAGCAGCAGAACTGCAGAGATCCACTTCAAGGCAGCCCTGGGGCTTTCCAACAAAGAGAACATACCTGGTTTTCTAGGGACTCCCGCAGGAATAACAACAACATCACAGCCCTTCAGACATTCTGGCAACTGCTCAGGTCCCATGAAGCCTGAAATGGAAGACAGTCAGGCATTATGTTTTTGACAGTTATTAAATAGCTGACACTTTGAAGTACAAAATCATGCCCAGAGGCATCCAAGCCCTTTTTTCAATTTAACCTTCAATTCAGACTTAATGCTGAAAAGCAAAGAAACACAATTATGGATGGATCCCATTTGATGTTTTATCCTTGTTTCAAAACTTACAGAATGAGAGTGGTGAGAATCTCACATTCACCTGTTTTCCAAACTCCCAGTTCCTCCTGCTATGTGTATTTACTCTCCAAAAGCCTTGGCACTAGAGTCAGTGCCCGCAAAGAACTGCAGAAAGGCACATTCATGTAAAATGTCACCTTTTGGTGATCTTCAGATAAAAGAAAGATGGGCAGGTTAAGTTTTGATTTCATCAGAATCTAAGAGAAAAGAAGCACATGGAATGCATGTGGACATCCAGGGAGTGTTAAATCTATTTCTAGTCAAACTTTTAAATTCAACACTCTGAGATAACGTCACCCTTTCCTGCCAGATAACCACAAATTCCCTTTCAACAGTGCAACTACGGCCCATTTTCATCTCCATACACGTCCATCTAATCAGCTAAACCTTAATTAATCATTCACTGCTTGAGGAAAAAGCTACTTAAATTGATACTGGGCTTCAGGATCAGTGGGTGAAGATCTCCCCTCCCAAGCAATGGGCATTCAGGGTCAGAGCCAGCCCTTTGGGAGGATCCCTTTGGAACACAGGCCATTCCCATGGTACCTTTGACACTGGCTCTGGTCTCGATGTGGCTGAGGTCAGCTGCCACGCCTGGAGTGTGAGCGATGTCGTAGAGGCTGAGCTTGCTCACCAGAGGGCTGTTCTTCAGGAGCAGGGACAGGGGCTGCCCAATGCCCCCCGAGGCCCCCAGCACTGCCACCTTGGCATTGTTCTGTGCAAAAGAGACAACAAACACGTTTGTAGAGGTGTTCTGGCAGTTACCCCAACAGTGACCTTGGGGATTTCACCACTCCTTCTTTACTTTTAGTTCTATTTCTCAATTTTTTACCAAACACTATGTAAACTTGATAATCTAAGCCTACAGAAAATGACCCTCACAGCAGCCTCCCAGAGATCCTTCAGGTTTATTGGTAGGACAAGTTGGAGGAAATGGATTACTTGTGATCTGAAGCTCAAAAGGGAAGCACGGCTAGGGCAAAGGAACCCAAAGGATCACCTTTCTCTCAAGGGAAATGCCTGCCTGAGACCAATACCTGCCACCCCGTGGGCCCAGGCCTGATTTAGGGCAAATGTGGTTTATAGTTTTTCTAGTTTATGTTGCCAGTATCAAAAAAATATGCCTTCCATTTGGCAAATCAATGCATGTCATGGACTGCAGTAAATGTAATAACCACTGCATATTTGTGAAGAAAATGTTTACACCTGAAATAAATTTAAAACAGCACCTGTAAATGCCTCAAGATTGAGGACCGAGAACATTAAGTGACTACAATTTCCAGCTTTGATCATGTGGCTGAGAATCAAGTAAAATCCACTCCGCTTGGCTGCCCTGTGAACCAATTTTATCCTCACTCAGGTACTGGCAAGGTGTAATTTCTCTCACAAACGCCTGTTTGCAAAGTGTTGCTACACAAGAGGAAAGCTACTTCCAGGGGCCAGAACAACCTTAAAGTGCAACACTCTGCCAGAGTGATGGAAAACTCCTGTGGAGATCTAACAAGCAATTACTGCTGAGAAAGCCATTCTTTATCACAGTCTTACCAGACAAAGCCATAATAAATAGCTCCAAGTCCCTTCATGAACAGCTTAATTACTGTGCTATGATGGGAAATGATCTACCCAAGAACTGGACCGGACTAACCTCAGCCCAGGTTTCTTGCTATTGTAACAAATATGATTTTGCATAAAACTCCTTAAGAGGAAGCAAAGTCTGGCATGAGTCACTGCTGAGCCCCATTTGGGACTGAGCTGACACCGTGGGGTCAAAACCTCATTGCTAATAGATACAGCTCCCATTAAAAGACTTAGACAAGGCTCTCCTGTGTAGCACATCTTTATAGCTACAATAATCACTCTTTTACATTCCACCGGGACTATTAACATTGGCTAGAGGTCGGTCTCTATCCGTGCAGCCACAGCAGCAGTGGTTTGGAGCCAGCACAGTGGATTTCAGCACACGAAGGATTACTGCTAAACCCCAACCACCAGCTTTAGTTTTTAGCACCTTCGGAACGCAGGGGCATATTTGCACTAGAGGGAGGAAGCAGCAAACCCACCACCCTCTGCACACCATCAGAGAGAGGAGTTCATATAGGATTATCACACTCGCAGCCTAGCTGGAGCAGGGCGAGAGCTGCGGGCCCGAGACGCGCAGGGTCACGGCCCCAGCACGGCGGTGTCAGCGGGCACAGCCCGGCACAGCCAGCACCGAGACCCCCAGCCACGCTCCGCAACCTCCCCGAGCCCCCTGCCCTGCCTGAGGCACCAGCATCGACACAGATACACAGCCCCAGCCCCTCTCCGAGGAGGCTCTGGGCTGCACCCGAGCCCTGCAGCCCCTCACTGGGGAGGTCCTGGGCTCCACAGTCCCCTCATTGACACCCCGGGCTCCTTCCCGGCCCCACAGTCCCTCCCCGGGCTCCACGCGAGCCCTGCAGCCCTTCTCCGAGGGGACTCGGGGTTCCACAGCCCCTCACCGAGGAGGACCAGGACTCCTTCCCAGCCCCACAGTCCCTCACGGAAGGGGGTCAGGGTTGCACAGCCCCTCACCGAGGAGGACCAGGGCTGCATCCCGGCCCCACAGTCCCTCCCCGGGCTCCACCCGAGCCCTGCAGCCGCTCTCCGAAGGGACTCGGGGTTCCACAGGCCCTCACCGAGGAGGACCGGGACTCCCTCCCGGCCTCGCAGTCCCCATCGAGGGCCTGCGCTCCACCCGAGCCCTGCAGCCCCAGAGGAGGAACTGTGTCCAACCCCGGCCCTGCAGGCCCAGAACGCAGAACGACCAGGCCTGCATCCCCGCCCTGCACCCCTTCACCGGGCAGAGCCTGTGCTCCACAGCCCCCTCACCGAGCAGCACCGGGGCTCTTCCCCGGGCTCTCACCGAGCTCCGCAGCAGCCCCAGAACCGAGGAGGAAGCGCGGGGCTTCCCCCCGGCCCGCGGGGTGCGGTGCGGGTGTGCGGGCGGCGCGGGCGGGTACCTGTGCGGAGGTGGCGATGCCGCGGCGCAGGGCGGCGGCGGTGCTGAGGCGGGACAGCATGGCGGGCACGGCGGGGCGCGGGCGGCGGCGGCGGCGGCACCGGTGACTCCAACGACCTCCACGGCCTGCAAGGCGCCTGCGCGGCCCCGCCCCTGACTCTCGCGAGACTTCCTCCCGGGGCGGAAAGGGGAGGGGGGAAAGTCTCGCGAGATCCCGCCTGAGGTAACCTTGGAGACCGGCGGGCGTCGGTGGCTGTGGCCGGGCGGGAAGCGTGGGGGGAGCGGCGTGTCGCGATAGTCGGCGACAGCCGAGCGCATGGCGGGGGTGATGGTCTGCGAGCCCCGGCACCTCTACAACATCATCAACCAGTACCGGTGGAGACCCCGGCTGACGGAGCCCAACTACCTGTGCCTGCTGGGTGAGGCCGCGGCACAGGCCTGTCCCTGCCTAGCCCTGTCCCTCCTCCTGCCTGCGCATGCCCCTCCCTTCCCCTGCCAGTCCCTCCCTTCCCCTGCCAGTCCCTGCCTGCCCCTACCCTGCCTGCTGCTTCCCCTGCCTGCTGCTTCCCCTGCCTGCCCCTACCCTGCCTGCTGCTTCCCCTGCCTGCTGCTTCCCCTGCCTGCCCCTACCCTGCCTGCTGCTTCTGCCCCCGCCTGTCCCGGCCTGCCCCAATTCCTGCTCTTGTCCCTGCCTGCTGCTGTCTCCCCCTGCCTGTCCCTGCCCCTGCCTGCTCAGCCTGGGCAGATATCCTGAGCCAACAGGGCTCATCAGGAAAAGCACACACATCACTTCTTGTCATTTCTGGGGCCTTGCACTTGGGACCTTCCTCCCATCCCATTTCAGGTGCCATGACCTGGTGCTGCTTTGGCTTTCCCTGCTCTGATCACTCCCATGGATACACACTCTCCCCTGTTGCTCCCAGAGGTGTTAGAGCTGGACAAGATTTCTCAACAATTACACAAAGATTCCTGATAACCACTTCCATTTTGCGTAGTGCCAATACCCCCAAAAGGATGCCTGATATTGCAATGTCCTTAAATATTTTGGTAAGGGAGTCAGCCAGTTGGGGAGCGGGGTTGGGGTCTTTCCAGTGCCCCTCTCCCCAGAGCAGCAGAGACAGAGCTGCTGGGCAGAGGTCAGAGCAGGCACAGGGCAGAGCACAGGATTGATGCTGGGAATGCTGCAGGAGCACACTTGGGTCAGGACTAACTTTGCTGGTTATCACGTGGTATTACACACAGACCCACATCAGCCCTGGAGTTTGTTATACCCACACCAGAAGGCCTCAGTTTCTATAAAAAACGAATCACAGAATCATCAAGAGACCTTCAAGATCATCCAGTCTAACAGCTGACCCAGCAATACCATAACCACCCCTAAACCATATCGCCAAGTGCCACATCCCCAAATCTCTTTCTCTGAGTGATGCCAGTGCCTCAGTTCCCACTGCCAAAATACAAACAGGATTCCACCTTTAAAAGCCAATTGCTCTGTCTTGGTTGCTTTTTTTCAGATGCCCGTTCTCAGCGTGAATTCGATGCGAGCCACATTATTACAGCCCAAAGGATTGTAAGGGTGAGGGGATTGCAGTTTGCGTGAACCGTCCCTGGATTTAGCAATTAGCAGGAAGCCAAAACTGGTTTGAAACCCACGGGAAATGTCCCAGGCCCTGCCCTGCCTCAGCCGTGCCCCGCGGCTGCCACTGGGGGGATGTATTCTGTCACAAAGCAGAGGTGGCTCCAGCAGCCCGAAGGATCGGCACATAGGAGCTGAATATCAGGAAAAACCATTGCACAAGAACTCACGCAGTGTAGCCTTGCCTCACAAGGACAGTGCTGGCATCTGCATCGGTGCTGCTGATGGAGCAATCAGCGTGATTTGCATCATTCCTGACTTCCAGCCGAGGCTGTCAGTGTCGTGTCCACCCACACGTACAAACCCAACACGTAGCTGGAGAGTTGTAACTTGCAAGATGTCAGGAGCGTTGATGCCACCAGAGAAGAGTGGAGCCGCGCTCCTGATGGAATTCCTCTGTGATTTTGGTAGAATCCTGCAGGGGAGTATCTGATCCCGAATCCTGAGGAGCTTGACTATGTCAAATACTGTGTGGTGTATGACCATGACACCGGCTTTTTGGGCTGCAGTGACAATCAGGAGAAGAAAGAAACAGGTACGTGTGACCTATGTCAGTCAAGACCTCACTGCTGCATAGAGATTCTTCCCATTCCTCATTGAATTTTATGAGTTTATTGGAAGAGATGTAAATGTTCCCCATTTTATGTGAAAAACTGTGCTCTGCCTCTGTTTTTTCACTGTGTTGTGTATGTTCTCAGGCTTCAGAAATCCAGGTTTTATTTCAAAGCATCCTGGCAGCCCTGGTTTCCCATCTGTGGATGATCCTCTGAAGCTCCTTGTTGTATGTGAGGAATGGGTTCTTTTTTTGCCACATTTCCCTGAGATTTGGCTTGTCCAACGATTGCCTTTCAGGGAGCAGTGCTGCTTCAGAGCCTGAAACCATCAGCTCAGGTTCCATGTGTTCCCAGAGTGAGTATTTCCTTCTTTCAGGGTCACAAAAGGCTTTCACTTAATGATATTTAAAAAGACTTACCTTTGATGGGGGTGGTGATTTGGTGGAGTTCACCAAGAAATGTGAAGCACTGGAAACTTTTCCATATCATTGTTCAGTCTTCCTTGAACCATGGAAGTGTTTGGCTTTCACACATCCTTTGGCAAGGAGTTCTGCTGTGGGCAGAACTACTTCTGTATGTTTGTTTGAGCTTTACAAAGGCTACGGGAGTTTTAGCAAAGATTTACATCACTTTTTAAAGGGGAAAAAAAAGTGGGGGTGTAAGGGGAATGAATAAAGCAAGCAAGTTCCTAAATGCTCAGTGGTGAGGCAGTAAAGGGAAGGTGTGAAGAATCAGAACTGGGTTTCTATTGTGCTGATCTATTTCTAAAGCAGACATAGCTAGAGGGAAGCAGGATGGATTCCTTGGGAGGAGGAGGAAGAGCAGCAGCCATCTCACATAATTTACTTCACTGAGGGGAGTGTTTAAAAAAATTTGTGAAAAATTTATTTAAGACACTTCTTTTTTTCCCTGTTTGCCTAAAGCAGACTAAAGAAAAGGGCCTCCATAAAACTAAGATTATTAAATTTAAATTAATAAAATTTCCCTATTATGGGAACTTATTATAAGCATTTCCCAAAGAAAATCGGGGAGAGGAAAAAAACTCTAGACCTACAAAAGAAACCAGGAGAGGAATAAAAGATCAGAATGAGAGGTGAAAAGCAGCGACCACCTGTAACTGACAGGTAACAAGTAAAGAATAAGTTGAGCTTTCAACAAAGTTTTCTCCAGAGCATTAGATGGAATGAAAAGGGATTTGCTCTCAGGGAGGCAGACGGAGACACTGAACCTGCCCTGGCAAAAAGCTCTTTGGTCTCTTTAGATATTGGGGAAGGAGATGCCTTACACCATGCCAGAAACTTGCAGCACTTCACCCGCCACCCCGTGCTCCTCCTGAAGGGAGGGTACAAGCGTTTTTCAGCTTGTTACCATTTCCTGAAGAGCCAGAAGACGCTGTGGATGCCTCAGGTGAGATGAGACTAGTTTGCAAGTAGAAGACATTGGTATTCAACTGATGATGGCTGGTGAATTCAAGTAAGATGGTGTTGCAAACCTGATACCACAGTAATTTCAGACAAAGAAACTAAATGTAATTTGAGTTACTATGTAACTCCCTGAGACTCAACACTGATTCTTTTACAGCCACACTTTTTCCTCTTCTGTTGTGTGAAAGGAAGCTCATGGAAACAACCCGGGAATGTTTCCCTGATAACCCCAAAACTGGCCTATGGAGAGTACAGATAACAGAACAAACAGTAGCAAATGATGAAAAGAAGCAAGCTCCTCTCTCACACGTTGTTATCTGGCATAGTACACAGCAGATGTTTTCAAACAGAAGTACAGTTCCTACCAAGCACTGTGATCCATGTCTTTTGGGAAGGGTCACAGAGCAAGTGCTGGTGCCTTGTTTCAATAGGCCCAGGAAGAAAACAGCCATCCACTCAAACACTGGTGTCCTAATTACTCTGTTTCACCTATAAACATCAATCCATTTAGCTTATGAAAAACAATTACCCTTTGTTTCACATTTAGGATAGGCAGGGCAGGTTAAGGTGGTGCTGGACAACTGAGCATTTCATTCCAAGGTGTATTTTATTCCCGTTGTTCCCTTCTGGTTCCCAGGGAATAGCCCATGACACAGCGCTAACCTGCGGATGCTACAGCACAGGAGAGAAAATCGATTCACTTTGTTCTGCCCTGTGAAGGGCAATTCACTGCTGAGCTTCCCCCTCAGACTCAGCTGGACACAGGGCACCTCCTTGCCTCTCAGTTTAAGCTGTTTGCTAGCGCTTTAAATTGTTCAGCTGCTCCTTTGTGCTCCTGGAGCAGTATCCAAGTACCCCTTGGGGATTTGGAGGCACTGTTGGTTACTCGTGTGTTTTCCCTCTCAGCCTCCACGCTGCAGACACCGGATGCAGCTGCAGATTTGTGCTGTGCTACTCCAGGGCACCTGCAGCTCTGCAGGTGGCAGATGATTTCATTTAGCCCTGCAAACAGTAACCAGGGGGAACATCAAATGAATCTGTCATGCTGCAGCCCCTCCAGACAATGGAAAGGATATATTGCACCTCCTGTTTAGTTAGGATTTGCTTCAAGTAATGCCACAACAGTGAGGCTGTTAATTATTCTCAGTAAAACTAGCAAAGACTTCAATATACAGCAAATTCAGGTGATTGAATGAATCATTACACTAAAATGTGTCATGGGCTACTGACTAAGTGCCTGTTCAAGTCTTCACATGACTTCTGTTTAAGAACTTATCGAGCTAATGGGAGCAAAGACACTCTCTAACCTGAGCCTGTGGTTTCTTTCTGGCAGGAGCTAGACACCTTCCAGCCATACCCTGTAGAAATACTGCCTGAAAAGTTATATATGGGCAATTTCAAGCAGGCCAGTGACAAACAAATTCAGAGAGATCTGAAGATCAAAGCACTGGTCAACGTCTGTGAACAGCCTGTAACACTGTAAGTTAAACTGTTCAAGGCTTACCCTCACCAGTGTCTGTGATGTGAGAAAATGAGGTGACACAGAGTTTATTGGCAGAGGAGTCAGTGTCTGTGGCCTTCCAAGGAAACCTCTGTGCAGATTCCAGTGCCATGTCATGCTCATTCTTCTAATTTCTACTCCAGAGTTAGCACAACAGCAACACAGTCCTGCAGCCCTTGACCATGCCATGGGTGAACTGGGTAAGAGGAGGACTGGGAAGCCCTTGGTATTTCAAGTCTGTCACATACCACCACTTTTCAGGAAAAACCTGTATCTCCAAATAGCTTTCAGAGCAAAATCTTACAAACACATCAGTGTAAAAGCTAAATCACCAATATGTCACATGTTTGCTCTTCCTTCCTTACCCACTCTGTCCGTGACCAGCCAGCTCAGTCTGCAGGCCTTGCTGGAAATGCAGTTTCACACAGTGAGAAACCCAGTGACATTTCTCAAGGTGGTGGCCCAAACAAAGTAACAAATCCAGTTACCCACCCCAGGACATGTGCACCAGCAGGCATTTATCATGCCTTTGGTTCCCGAGGAATGTCTCTGCACTGTGGGTAGTATTCCCATGCCCTCTACATGATGGGCTTTCACATTTTGGAAATTCCTCACCAATTTTTTATCCCGTGAGTTCTCTGAGTCTGTGGAAGGAGGAGATGCTGCCATAGAAAACCACATGAAGTGGACTGGGGGGGGGGTCCACAGAACAGCCAACACACACTCTGTGAAAGCACACCTGCTTTCAGTTCATCTGTTTTCATTTATCTCTCAGCTGCAGGTTAAGACATCAATGCTGATACCACTGAAATGGAAAATCAGTGATTAAACTTGTTCTGTGTTACAAATATCTCTGTGTCTCACCATAACAAATCCCTTATCAGGTTAATGATGATGATGATGATGATGAAAAACTCACACATGTAACAGCAAACAAAGGGATCACCTTGCCTCCAACAAACACATCTTGTCAAGGCTGCTTCTCTGCTCCATGTGGTCTGTGTGCTCTTTTTCCAGGTTTGCAGAAGAAGGTAAATCCCTCCACGTATCTGTTCCAGATTCACTTGAAGCAGATCTCTTTTCTTCCTTCCCCATCATTTCTCATTTCATAGGTGAGTGGATCGTGATCTGGAATTCCTGAGACCTTGCTCACTGTAGGATATTAGATGGGAGTGACAGGAAGCCCAGACAGGAGGGTAAGCAAGCCCACACCCTGATGGATACCAGAGCTGCCTCACTAACCAGCCTGATGGACAGAGAGGAGATTTTACAGGGCATCTGACTCTGATGTCCCTGCTCACTTTGAAGGATACCTCACTCTGACAACAGGAAGCTTTCCACCCAATCTGAAAAGGCTTTGCTGCTGGGTGTCTACCAGGGCTTCATAGGATTCCCTCTTGTTCCTTTGCAACAGCCCTTTGACTCTCACCAGCCCAAATCTTCGGCCACCAGAGCTTTATTTGAACCAGAGTGTGACACACATTAGAGAACTCAGCACGAGGCATTGATAATCTTTGTGATTTGCAGTGCAGACCCACCGTAGGGCCCAGGAAGACTTTCAGGTTGGACAGCATCAGCCTGCCTTCAGCCGATTACATCAGCTAGGGCAAGAAAAAACACACTCTGCAGCTCAGAGCCTGCAGCTGCACGGCAGACACGGCTCCTGCAGCTCCATCCTGATGCTGTCCAATCATGTCGTAATCTTTTATCACACTTATCAAATAACACCTGCCACAGACCAAGGCCCTGCTGAGCTGTGTTGGACAGAGCCAGAAGCAAAAGACCACCCTGTCCCCACAGACCTTAATCCAAGTACAATATCAGACATGACAACTGCACACAAAGAAACAACATTTGAGCATATAATTTTGTAGTCCAGAGCTGTATTTCATTATTTGGTGCACCTAAATGTTAACATTCACATACTTGTCTTTCGTTGTGCCTCATGCTTTTTCCCAGTGGTATTTCAGAAGTTTCCTTCTCACATCACACGTAGTTTGTGGCTGTTGCCAAACCAGGCTACAAGAGTCTATTAGCTGCACTTGTGGAAGTGTTACACTGTTTACCTGATAGTGGAACTGTTTACTTGGCAGTGGAGAGCAGATTACTCAAACTAGAACACGAGACAAAAGCTCTCCACATACTCCAAGAGGAGTGTGCATGTCCTCATGCCAGGTGTATGTTGGAGTGAGGCCAGTTCTACTCAGATCTTGGGACAGAACTGGTATCTCACAATAGAAATAAGTTTAAAAATGCTGGTTTAGTGTTTGGGAAAAAAAAAAGAACAAATGAAACATCTTGATAACACTAAAAGAAAAGGCTTTGCTCCATGAATTCTGGAGTTCAGTTGCTAATATTTTAAAAACATCATTCTGTCTAGAGAGGGAGAGAAAGAATTAAAAGGTTGTTAATTAAATGTGCAACCTTCCAGGCAAAATAAAATTTCAATACCTTTAAACCTGTCTGGGGAGAGTTTGTGATGCTGACCACAGCTAATAGGTCATGAAAGGCCGCTTTTCCTCAGATCTCTGATGTGAAGGTGACACTGATGTGTAATGAAGCATTGATGGGTCACTGTCACTGGTGCTGCTCTTTGAGGCCATGTTTTAACTGTGGATTTTTAAGAAAGGCAAATGCTTACAGAAATGGGAGCTGGCAGTGCCCATCTGCTGCTGTCAGGGTTCCTGAGGGCTCCTGTCGCTCAGGCTGCAGCCCCCCTGTCAGCTGTCACCGAGTTAGTGCTTGGCTCTGCCACGGGAAACTGCATTTCCCAGATCACTCATTTGTGATTGGCATTTCTTGCCTCAGATGCTCAGCTGGACGTGGGAGCAGTGCTGGTGTTCTCCAGCCTGGGGATAAGCCGGTGCAGCACAGTCACCATGGCCTATCTGATGCATTCCTGCCGCTTTTCCCTGCAGGTATGTCACGGGCACAGTCCCCACAGAAACTGTCTCTGCACTTATTTCTCTTCCTGAAGCCCCATTACTGTAGTAATAAGACATTCTCTGTGATTTCCTGCACAGTATCCACCTGATAATGGAACTGATTATATGATTTGGGACTGCATCTTCTTTAGACCATTAAGGGGGTAGCTTAGGTGTGATTTTGGATCTGTGAGTCCTTACTCTAGAACCTGTGATATTTTTGTTTTCCCTACTTAGCTAAAGGACTATAAAAGTAAAGCTGTGGGTACAGAACATGGTATTTCTACCCTGGATTTGAGGAAAAGAGTGGAAGCTACTGCAGTTAATCCTATCTCTTAAATCCATGGCATTACAGGGAAGTTCAGAACCCAGTGTTTGCAGGGCTCTCATTTACCATTGACTTCAGCACTGACTTCTTCCAAAATCCTATTTTATTCCTCCAGAAGCAATCCCCTCCCACAGACACTCCTGTATAGAAATCTGGAATGGGATAACACTTGCCCAGGAGGGATGCACAGGTTAGATGGCCAGCAGAGGCTGTTCCACAGCTCTGAATAATGAAAGAAATGAATGAAGGATGGCTGGGAATGGCCTGGCTGTGCAAGAGCCTGGTGGCCTCTGCCCTGGTGCCAGGCCTTTCTCCCTTCGCGTACCCCACAGGCATCATCTCCTGGTGCCTCCCAGCATGGAGCAGGAGAGTTCCCTTGGGAACTGACCAGCCTCTCCTTAGAAATCTCGCCCTTGTTTGGAACGTTCGGGAGCTCGAAAGGATTGATCCAAACTTCACTGAAGCTGGGTCTATATCTAATAAGGTGATTGATTTTGTGCAAACACGTCCAATGTAAGAGGAAAGCTCTTTCCATGGCTGTGTGCCAGTGGGCAATTAGAGGCTGAGGGTGCCAGCAGGGCTCAGGCAGGGTTCAGTCCCTGCACTAACAGGGCTGTGATTGCTCCTGCAGGCTGATAACCAGCCACTCACTCAGTGAATCACAGAATGTGCTTCCAGTGGCAGTGCAAAAGTCAAAGGCTGAGCCTTGCCATTCCTCTCAGTTGGCATCAGCAGGTTGGTCTCAGCATTTTATTAAATGCCAAAAAAAAAAAAAAAAAAAAAAAAGGTTGGAAGGTTGACAGGGCAGTGCTTGCCCACTGTTGGCTGGGCAAAGCTTTCCTGGGGGATTACCCTGGCAGACAAGTTTGTTTCTTGCAGACAAAAGCAGTGCAACAGATTCCTGTGTGATCCTCCAGCCAGTCCTGGCAAAGATCTTTGAAAGCTTCCAAAAAGGCAAAAGCAAGGCAGATTTGGGATGTGTAGCCCCTGATTTTATTAGTGATCAACATGTGAGGAGATCTCTTGAGTCCAGGGGAACTAGAGACATCCACACTGTGGACCCAGAGGAGTAAATATTGGAAGATCAGCCTCAGAGCCTGCAGAATCAGCAAGATTAGAAAAACAAACCAGTGGCGCACTATCTGCTGACCTTTGGTCTCATTACACTTAAGCAACCCTCCAAGTGCAGGGGGCAAGCTCCTTTATGAGCAGGAAGATGAGCACTGACAGGAAAACCCAGGGATGCAGCTGGAGTAATGCTGGTGGATCTGCCCTGTGTGTGTCAGAGTTTCTAGGTGATTACTTGGAGCTAACAAATAATTAAGATGGCTGTAATTAATACAGTGGGATAACTGCAGGGTCATAACTGCTCTGCCACATCAGGTCACACCAATCCAGAAATGTGATAACCTTTGTTGCTTTATAACCTTTATAGCTGACACTTCACTGCTTTGCTTATCATCTGTGGAAGGAACAGCACTTTAGGGTAGAAAATCCAGGATTGCATTGCTCTGCTCCATCGGAGTAAAATAAGACAGCACTACCTGCTTTCACAGGTAGTGAAAGCAGCCTGAGATGTCCTCATATCCAGGAGAGCAGAGCAGGAAGGGGACAGGCTTCTCTCAGGTCCACATCTGGATCCAGCCTGCCCTCACTTTGGTAGCCAAACTCCTCTCAGCAGTTTCTTGCTGTCCAGCACAGGGAGCAAATACAAAGCTGTGTTGACTGAAGTGTAGCTGCTTTGTGAAAATACCTGAAAGTCACTTTCTGTTCAATTCCTAACACTTCTTTACTTTCCTTCTGCTTACAGAGAGCTTGGAAATACCTTCTGAAATGCCAAATGAACATAAGACCACACCCGGGCTTTGTGGAACAGCTCTCAGCCTGGGAGACCCAAATTTACGGAGCCCCAGCCACAGACATCTCTGGACCAAATTACTGAAAGAGAACATCCCACAGGGAAAGTCACTTGCCTTCCCCTTTCTGGGGAGAAAGTTACTTGAACGCTGTGTGAAAAAAGACCCAAATGTAACAGAAAAGCTTTCCTCTTTAGCTCCATGTCATTTTGGGTCAAGATTTGGAGCCTTCTGGGGGACTCACCTGGGCTGTAGGAGGTGGCAGTTTGGGGGATTTAAGTCCTGCAGGATGTGGCCCATTAGACACAGCTCGACTCTTTTGTAAGCAAAGGGGATTATGACCCCAGCTGTGGGGCAGTCAGTAGGGTTATCTCTGTAAAGGTTTGTTATCCATGGTCTGGAATGTAAGTTTGGAGTAAATTTGGAGTGTGTGCCCACTTCCAGCCCAGAGAGGTGACTACAGAATGTCCGTGTTTCAGAAGTCCCTGTGCCCTGTGAGTGCCTTCTCAGCTACCCACAGATATGATGGCCTCTCACTGACGCGTTGGCTGGATTGTTGACAACACCACCTTTCCCATTTGTTGCCTTCTAATCCTACAACCTAGGATAAACCTCTAGGCACAGCTGGTAATTTTAAAGCCTCAGTGCTGTCACATGAAACCTAAACTCAGTGCTGTCCTCTCTCTTACAGCACTCCGAAATCTGTTCTCTGACATCACAAAATAAAACGACAGAAAAAACACTCCTGGGCTTTGCAGCACTCTGTGTTTGGGATTTAGTGGCGGGTTTGGGTTCATCGTTCTGACACGCCAGGGCCGGGAACGCACCCCGGGAGCTGCCCGAGCTGAGAGCGAGCCCGGTGCACCTCACACAGCCCGGTGCTCCCGGCGCAGGGCTGCGATTTACGGGAATTTCGCGTTTTGGGGCTCCCCTTGGGAGGGAAACCCAGAATGAAGGAGGCCCCGCCCCGCCGTGGCCCCGCCCCGGGGCGTGTCCGGAAGGGGGCGTGGCCCCAGCGCCGCCCGTCGCCGCGGGCCGGACCGGGCCGGTCGCCGCCGCCGCCATCGCCGCCATGGCCTGGGGCGCCTCGCTCGCCGAGTGCCTGCGCGAGTGGGAGGAGCTGCAGGACGGCTACCAGCGCATCCAGGTACCACCGGGCCCGGGACGGCCCCGGGCAGGGGCCGGGGGAGCGCTCCGGCCGAGCGGGGCACGCCGGGGTTACCGGTACCGGGGTGGGGGATCCCCCGCGGCTGCCCCGCAGCATCCCCGGCGGGTACCGCGGGCAGCCGGGCTCTCCCCTCTGCAGTCCGGGTGCTTTCCCCCCGTGTCCCAGCCCTCGGGTACGAGCCTCGTGCCCTGGGGCAAAGCGTTTCGGAGCAGGGCAGGGGTGCCAGGCTGTGCCGGGGCACGGGGCTCGCCAAGAGCGGGGTGCCCCGGTCTGATGCCCCAGCCCGCCGTGGACGTGGCGTGGAGACCTCAGATCTCCCGGTTTTCCAGCTGGGAGCGGCACTGCCTGGCGTGGCACGGCCGGACGAGGTGCGCAGATGCCGTTTCGCTCCTTATCGCTCCTCTCAGCCCGGCTCGGGGCAGCCCGGAGCCAGCCGGCCCCGCAGGGAAACCGGCCAGCGGAGCCGGGGTCTCCCGGAGCCCAGGCACCTCGTCCCGACTGCCGTAGCCTGTCACCGCCGGGGCTGGCCGGGGGCTCCGTGCCAGGAAGGTGACTGGTATCAGAGGTGCTTCCATCTGCTTTGTGTAATCCCCAGGGCGCTGCCTGCCGGGGAAGGAGTGGGAAGGGTTCAGCTCGCACAGGGTCACCCAAGGGAAAGGTTGGCCAACCATCTCCTGCTGCCGCTCAGGTCACTCGGCTGCAGCTGCACCCGTTCCCTTTCCCCCTCCTTCCCCCCCGGGAGCGGGGCGAAGCGGATGTTGTTGCGGACACGTCGCTGCTGTGCCCAGATCTGGGGCAAGGGAGGCTTTGAGAAACCTCCTCTTGCTCCATAAGGGTTGCGTGGATGTCCCGGGTCGCCCACTTCGAGCCCTGCGTGCAGCCACGCAGCGCCGGCCCTTCCCTTTGGAAACCTCTCCCGGGGTGGCTCCTGATCCAGGCTGTCTCCGAGCGTGGAGCTCGGATGCTGGCACGGCTGAAGGACTTGTCACAAAAGCCACTTGCTCACAGTTAACTCCAGAGCCAGAAGGAGGTGGCTCTAGATGGCAGCAGGAAAGCTTGATGGTCAAGCAGGGAATGTCCTAGGATAAATCAGGGACATAAATCACTGCTGTGGAGCCGGGACTATCTGGGATTCATTCCCTCCTTGCCGCTGCTTGTCACCAGAGGGAGAAAGGTTCCCTTCTCTGCTCTCGGTTTCACCTTTCTCCTCTGGGAACGACTTTAAGATCCGGTGATCAAGTGGTCGATAAGAGCTACAGAGGTTAAAACTTGTGTGTGCCAAGGTCTAGTCCAAGGGTTGTTGTGAGCAGCGTGTAATTCCCTGCTGGAGGTGGCGTCCAGGTTGCTGTGGCCGAGGTGAGGCTGCTTTCCAGCTGACCTGGGCAAGCAGCAGCATTGATCCAGCAGCTCTCCCCTTTCCTTACTAAATATAGTGGAGAAATGCATCCAGCCTTATCCAGGTGCGGTTGGGTTACCGGGCACTTGGCTGCAGCCCTGCTGGGAGCCCGTCCTCTTTGTCCAGCTCACTGACAGGCTCCTTCCAGCTTCCCAAGGGTGCTCAGGTAGAGCCCCAAGGCCACCAGTTGGGGCTGAGAGACCTGGAGGCACAAAGAGCAGCTTGTCCTGTCCCAGCACTCAAAGCCACTGCTCTTGCCACAGTTGTACCCTGGCCCAAACAGCATTTATTCCCAAATCTTTCCAATCTGCTGTGTGCAGTCACTGGTGTCCCAAACATGGGAACATCCTGTGGATAGCCTGCTTGGGACTGGGGATGGGCAACCCCATGGAAGCAGGGCTGGCTGCAGGCTGTCCCCAAACACACCTGGCCTTCTGCAGCCACCCCTCCTCTCACCCAGCAGCTGCACAGGTGAAATTAAGGATGTTTTTTAACAGAAGCATCATAGAGGACCCAAGGATAGGGGTGTCTGGGCAGGCAGCTCTAATGCGTGGTGGTCTCTCCTTCCCAGGACAACCACAAGCTCTACAAGCAGAAACTCGAGGAGCTGACCAAGCTCCAGGATGGGATCTCCAGCTCCATTGCCCGGCAGAAGAAGCGGCTGAAGGAGCTGTCACTCTCCCTCAAAAAGTGAGTCAGTGCTCTGTGACAGCTCAGGAGGGGAGAGCAGCAAGGACAGGGCTGCTGAGCTCACCTCATGTCTCCAATGCAAACCTCTGCAGCCAAGTGCTGTGGGGAGGCTGATCTTCCCCAGTCCCCCTTTCCTCTACCCTGATTTGTGTCCCGTTTGCAGTTCAGAGCTTGCAAGGGCTTTGCAGGTACCATGAAGTGCTCCCCTCTTGCACCCTCCCCATCCTTCCTGAGGGTGGGAGACCCATCTGGCCTCACCTTGCTCCCTTCTCTTGAGCAATCCCAGCCTGACAGAGGAGCTTTCCCTGCAGATGGAGTTGTGGACTTGCCTCCCATCCACCCTCCCTGTCCTTGGGGTGTCCTTGCCCGAGCAGTCACCTGTGGAGTGCCAGCACGTGCTGATCACATTACAGAGGCTCTCCTGATGCCAGCGCCTGTGTTCCCTCCCCAGATGCAAAGCCCAAGCGACTCCCGAGCAGGAAGCGTCCATCCAAGAGACCCAGAGCCTGATTAAAGAGAGGCAGAATGTGTTCTTTGAGATGGAGGCCTATCTGCCAAAGAAGAACGGGTGAGAGGCACCTCAGCTCCGGGTGGGACACCAGGGCCACCTTCCACATCCCTGTCGCTGTAACGCCGCAGGCACAGACCCCAGAGCTGTCACCCTGCTCCCAGCAGTGTCAGAGCTGTGCTGCTGCACTTGGGCTCCCCAAGGATGCCTGGGCAGGAGCCAGCAGTGCTGCCCTCACTCCTCTTCCTGCTCATGGCCTTCACCCACCCCAGGGCAGTGGTTGTGCTCAAAGGGAAGCCCTGGTGAACACCCCAGTGCCTGTGGGAGGTGGGGTGTGTGCTCCCCCACCCATCCCCCTGCCGTGGGAGGGGGTTCCAGAGGGTTTGTGCCTGGCAGCTCTGAGTGTAAACACCTGGGGGCTCTTTCCTGGCTCATCCCTGGCCCCATTGGTGGCACAAGAGGGGACAGCTCCACAGGCAGGTCCCTGTCCTAACACTCTGCTCTCTCCCCAGGTTGTACCTGAGTCTGGTGCTTGGCAATGTGAACGTGACACTGCTCAGCAAACAGGCCAAGTACGGCCCCTCCTCGCTGCACCTCTGATTTTCCTGGCTTGGGATCCCCTTGGCACCAGGAACAACAGCTCCTCCTGGGCAGACACGGGGCTGGCTTGGCTCACCTGCTGTAGATTCCCTTCCTGAGCTGTTTTCTGCATCATTTCCCAAGAATCAGCCAAATCCTTGGCTCCCACTCACATTGCTGCCACTGGGCTGGGATGGACCATTAGCTCTGACAAGTTAATAGGATCCTTCACCTAAGCTGTGTCCATGTTTCCACCGTGTTAGGGACTTCCAGAACAGACAGAAAGTGTAGTCCCCTCCTCTTCCCTTGGGGAAACAGCAAAAGTTGGGTTTGGCCTGTGAGAGCCTTTCCCATGGCAGAGGTGCCCAGCCAGGAGCCTGTGTCCCCTCTCCCTCTGTTCCCCAATCCTCCCCTTGGAGACCTGTGCAGATCCCAGTCTGCCCAGCTTCCCCACCAGGGCCACCCACCGGGTTGGGGTGGTTTGGGGTGCTCAAAGGTGTCCCAGCTGTGTGGAAGCAGCTGGTGTTCTCTGCTCTCAGAAATGCCCCCAAGGCAAGGTTTTTCCCGAGTGTGTCCCAGAGGTTTCCAACAGAACATCACTTCTATCCAGCCAGGTGGGATGGGAGGACACAAACTTCCAGCAGCCCCCTTGCTCCAAGGCTGTCCTTGTGCTTCCCTGCAGGTTTGCGTATAAAGATGAGTACGAGAAGTTCAAGCTCTACCTCACCATCATCCTACTCATTGTCTCCTTCTCCTGTCGGTTCCTCCTCAACTCCAGGTGAGTCTGGCTTGGTGCTGGGCAGAGATCTCCTCCCAGAGTCCCCTTGTCCTTTTCTCCCATCCTGGAATGTCCAGAGCTGAACGGGAGATCCTGATAAAGCATCTGGACACTGCCCTGGACATGGGATGGCCTTTGTGGCCACGATGGGTGGCGAGGAGCAGGTCCCTGCCCTGGGGGTGGGTGTCCCACGGGCTGTCACAGTGCCCGTGTCCCCCTTTACACCCTGCTCTGTGTGCCCCAGGGTGACGGACGCTGTCTTTAACTTCCTCCTGGTGTGGTACTACTGCACCCTCACCATCCGCGAGAGCATCTTGATCAACAACGGCTCCAAGTGAGTCCCCTGGGCCCGGGGAGGGGCGTGCAGAGGGCTGGGCCTTCTCTGCAGGGCTGGGGGAGTTGGGACCTGTCACAGGGGAGCAGCTCCCTCCTACTCAGGGTGTGGGGCAAACCCTGGTGGGAGCTGCAGGAGCGGGGCAGGAGGAACCTCCCATGTGGAGGTGGTGCTGGAAGGTGGAGCTGGAAGGGCCCTGGTGCTGCCCAGCCCCGAGGCCCTGGGTCCTGCTCCATTTCCTAAGCAGCCCTGGGAGCTGTGGGGTGGCTGGGGCTGGGCTGCTCCACTCTCCTGGGGTGCCTTTGGCTCTGGATTCACGCTCCAGACCTGACACCACTTCTCTGTGTCCACTCTGCAGGATCAAAGGCTGGTGGGTTTTCCATCACTACATCTCCACCTTCCTCTCAGGTGTCATGCTGACGTGGTAAGTCTGTGTCCCCTGTCCCGTGGGGGCTGCCTGGGCTGTGGGCAGCTCTGGCCGAGGGGCCATAGGAGCTGTGGGACAGGCAGGCCTGGCTGTCCCCTCCCTGCCCCACGTTCCCCAGCCAGTGCCATCTCTCCACAGGCCAGATGGGCTCATGTACCAGATGTTCAGGAACCAGTTTCTCTCCTTCTCCATGTACCAGAGTAAGTGCTGCCACGTGTGTTGGGACAGGGACTGAGCCCCAGGTGCTGAGCGCCTGCAGAGCTCTGCAGCACGCGGAGACCTGGCTGCAGCTGCTCACAGCTCTCAGCTCACCGGGCGATTCCCTAGGCCTCGGATGGCCTTTGTGGGATGATGCTGAGGATGGAAGGTGATCCCTGGGCAGCTGCTGACAGCAGCCACGCTCTCCTTGCAGGCTTTGTGCAGTTCCTGCAGTATTACTACCAGAGCGGGTGCTTGTACCGGCTGCGAGCACTGGGGGAGAGGCACAACATGGATCTGACTGTGGGTAAGTGGGATGTCCCCTTTCTGGTGGTCTCAGGCTGCCAGCAGCCTCCTCCCAGCTCCAGGCCAGTGCTCAGCTCGCTGGGAGCTGTGCTCAGCTCGCTGGGAGCTTTAACTAAAGGAAATAGTGACTCTTTGGTTTGAGGTCACTTTCATCAGCGGCAGGAACAGTAAAAGCTATGAGTCAAACCAAAGCTCCCAGAGCAGCATCTCCCACGGGGCAGCACCACCCCACACGCTGACTGTCCCCTTCCTCCTGCTCTGCTGGCACCACCAGCCCACAGCTGGCTCCCTCAGGATGTGAGGTGGCCGTGGATGTGGCTCTGGGCATCCAAGCTTTCCCCCAGACACTCCTTCAGACATGAAACATTCCTCCAACACCCCATGCACTGAGGGCTGTCAGGTCCCCAGCCCCTGTGACACTGAGGGCAGGAGCTGAGGGCCAGCTCTCTGGAGCCCTGAGGCCTGTGTTGGATGAGGAGTCCCTGCCACTGTCCCCCCTGCCAGTGCCCATGGTGAGGCTGGAATGGCAGAAACTTCCCAGCCAGGCACAGCGTGGGCACTGAGCCTCCCTGTCCTCCACCTCTGGAGGAGCTGGGCTCCATCCGCTCTCCACCAGCCCGGTTCCAGGGCCTCACAAAAACCTTCATCCTTTACAGAGGGCTTCCAGTCCTGGATGTGGAGAGGCCTCACGTTCCTGCTTCCCTTCCTCTTCTTTGGGCAGGTGAGGCTGCACCAGTCCTTGCAAGATGCCAGAGCCTCGGGTGGGAGCAGGCTGTGCCACATTCCGGCTGCGCTCGGTGGCCTGGACATGGCACAGGCCCCACAGGCTGCCACAGCCACTGACATGGGATGGTGGGGCAGGGAAACACTTCCAACAAATGCTGAGCCTTTCCCTCCCAGGCACCCACCACCTCCAAGCTGGGGGGATGAGGTGGGGAGGAGCTGGGGTAGTTCTGCCTCAGGTGCAGAGGGGCTGCAGAGGGACCCTCCCAAGGCCTTTCCAAAGCCCTTCTGAGCTCCAGCTTTGAGCTGCTGCTGCTGCGAAGGATCGAGTCCTTCCTCAGTCAGATGGTTGAGGCCTATTGCTGAAGGCTGGTCTGAGGCTTCCACGAGGCCCTTGGGCTCCAGCTGGCCTGAAACGGGGGATGTTCCAGGGCTGGGGTCCTCTGGGAACGAGCCCTCTGGCCGTGAGCCTGGGTGGGGTTTCACTGCCCTCACACAGGTTCAGTGTGGGGTTAATACTGAGGTAGCAGCCGGGTGAGCGTCAGCCTGGGATTGAGCCTCTGAAAGCAGCAACGCCCCTCAATCCCCTCTCTCTCCTGCAGTTCTGGCAGCTCTACAACGCCATCACCCTCTTCCGCATGATCCAGCACCCCGAGTGCAAGGAGTGGCAGGTAAGGAGGCTCCAGGGAATGCCCTGGAGGGGTGGCCCCAGGCAGCTCCCTCCTGCTGACTCCTGCCTGCCCTCCCACAGGTCCTCATGTGTGGCCTCCCCTTCTTCATCCTCTTCCTGGGCAACTTCTTCACCACCCTCCGTGTCGTCCACCAGAAGATTCAGAACAAGAACAAGGACACGAAGGAGAATTGAAGTGGGGCAGTGTGGGGGCCGGGACTGTTTCTCCCCACCGGCTCCATCCCCTATTCCCATCTCCTCGATTCCGTCCGGACTCTGGCATCTCATCCCATTCCTTGGAAGCCTGGGTGTGGGACAGAGCTTGGGGCCTGCTCCTGGACAGTCCATGTGCTCACCATGGGGCTGGATCCGTGCTGGAGTCACTCACCTGGAGTCAGGAGCACCCTGCACCTGCTGTCCTGGCTGCCTTCCCCACCCAAAGAGCAGGATGCTTGGGACAGCCGCTCCCCTCCCTTGTTCTGGGATGTTCTCTAGATACTGGTGCTCCCCACCCACTGGGACAAGGCAGCGTCCAGGGACTGCCTCATGCGGCTCCTGGGGTGCTCGAGGCTCCCCCTTTTCCCCCCAGCCCTGCAGCCAGGGCAGCCCCTGTGAGTTGAAGGCAGAGTTCCTGGGGCAGCCTCGTCACTCCCAGGGCACTGGGGCTGTGCACAGCCCTGGATTCCAGCTGTGCCCCAGTTCCTCCCTCGCTTCCAATCCGCAGGGAAGGGGCGGCTGGGGCAGGGGGGGGGTGGGAGCAGCAGGAGCCTGGTGCAGGCCTCCCGCTGGAGCTGTGCGAGCAGCACCCCGGGCTGGCATCTCCTGAGGGTGCACGTGTGAAAATAAAGGGAAGGAGCTGCCCCGGGGCACCGGGACAGTCTGGGAACAACTTCCACACTCTGCTCTGTGGCTTTGGTTCATCAGGAACTGGGTCCTGGCACAACCTCCCTGGAAGGAAGGTGGAGGGTGGAGGTCAATGGGGCAAGAGGAAACAGCCTCAAGTTGCACCAGGGGAGGTTTAGATCGGATATTAAGGAAAATGTCTTCACAAAAAAGGGTTGTCCAGCCCTGGCAGAGGCAGCTGTGTAGTCACTATCCCTGCAGGGATTTAGAAGTGGCACTTGGGTTCATGGTTGAGTGGTGGGTTTGGAAGTGCTGCGTTAAGGGTTGGACTCAATGATTTGGAGGGGTTTTCCAGCCTAAATGAGCCCGTGATTCTATGAAAAAAAGTCATCTCCCTGTGCCCTTCCACCACCCTGGGGTGCAGTGGGAGCTCCTTCCTGTGGCAGCCCAGCCTGCACAGGCACCCAAGGAGCCTAGCAGGATGTGCAGGTGGGGAAGAGACACTCTGTAACAGCACCGGGAGCTCTGGAAGAACCAAAGAGCAGGTTGGGCACAGCCGCACCCCAGTCCAGAGCCCCGCACTGCCATCCCCCCTCCCCTCCCAGAGCCCAGCACTCAGGGGAGGGGCTGCTCCCAGCTCAGCCTAAACCCAGAGCTGCCACCACATCCCCAAATTTCCTCCCAGTTATCATCCATTGCTCCTCCTGCCTTCCCTCTTCCCTCTGGCTGAGCAGAGAGAATGCAGGAAGCAAACTCCAGACACAGTATTTTTATTCCAAGGGCAAATGTATTTAAATAATTTACAATCATTGGACAGCCTGAAAGTCTGGGGGTTTTGTTGGTTTTTTTTGTTTGTTTTTTTTTTTTCCCATGCTTAAATCACAAAGATGTTCAAAATAAAAACAGTATTTAAAAAATGACCGTACACGGCGTGAGGGAGGGGCTGGGCTCAGGGGAGCTGCCGGGCCCCGGGGAGCGAGCAGGGCCCTATGGAGACCCCGCCTCCCAAACCGGGCGTGTTCCCGAGGGAAGAGGAGCCACCCCCTTCCCGCTGGTGCTGGAGCGGGAACGGAGCGGGATGTGGTGGGGCCACGGGACAGCTCTGCCCAGAGCCAGCTGCCAGCCCCACGCCCTACAAATGGGCAAACAGGGGTGGCAGGAGGGAGGCAAAGCCTCAAGGCCAGCCCGAGCACAGCTCCTGCACCCCTCTGCTGTCCCTGCAGGCCAGGGTGGGCTCCAGCCCAACACCTCGTGTTCAGGGCAGGAGCCCAGAGCTCCCTGGCAGTGTGCCCGTCCCTCCTGCCCCACAGCGGCTGTGTCCCCGATGGCCCTGGTCTCAAGGCAAACGCTGGTGCCACGGGGTGCACCCTGAGGTGCTGGTGGCACCCAGACAGCAGCCTGAGCTACCCCCCTGCCCCTCTCAACCCTTTCCACCCCCTGCCCCGAGGGGCTGCTGAGGCCCAGGAGGGGTTGGGAGCGACACCGGGGTAGCTGCGGGCTGGGGATGGCACCGTCCCCCGCAGCAGCAGTGGGCGAGCAGGCACTTCCCAGCTCCCCCGGCCCGCGCCTGGGGACCTGTTCTCTCCCCGGCCCTGCCAGCCCCGCTCTTAGCTCCACACGTCCAGGGAGTAGCGGCCCTTTGTCATCAGTTTCTTTACATAGTCCACGGCCTGGGGCTGGCTCATGCTCCCGAACTCGGACACGATCTCGTAGAAGGCGTTCTGCACATCCCGGGCCATGTTCCGGGCGTCGCTGCAAACGGGGAGCGCGAGTGAGACACCACAGCAGAGCCACAGAGCCCTGGCACCGCCCCCCTGCACCGAGGGTGTGCTCACCCCAGCCCCCCTGCCCTCCTCTGAACCAGGACAGCATAACCCGCCCAGGGCTTGTAATGCACAGCTGGGGAGACTGAGTCACGCTCCTTTTCCTGAGAATAGGAATCGTCCCCAAAGCCCTGTCCTGCCCCCAGACCTACCCACACACATAGATATGAGCCATCCCCTCGTCAATCAGCTTCCAGACGTTTTCCTTGTTCTTCTTCAGTAAGTGCTGGACGTAAACCTGGCAGGAAACAAGGTGGGAGTGAGGAGAGAGAAGCAGAGCCCCCACACCACAGGCTGCAGAGAGGGAAGGAAGCCAAGGCTGTGCTCACAGCTCTGGGAGACAGGGGAAGTGTTGGGAGGTGCTGCCTGCCATGGGAGGGATGGTGGGCAGCGGGAACATGTGGCAGAGGGAACAGTGTACCTTCTCAGCCTGGTCCCTGGAGAAGGCCACATTGAGCTGGGTGAGGACTCCCTCCTTCTGGAAGCGGGCCAGCTCCTCCTGGTACAGGTAGTCCTCATGCTCGTGGCGGCAGCCGTAGTACAGCACCGTCTCACCCACCTCTTTGCCTGCAGGGTCACACAGCCCCCATCAGCTGGGCCCTGCCAGCCCCCAGCCCTGTCCCCCTCCCCACCTCCCCTTGTCCTGCCACTCCCAGCAGCCCCCAACCCTGTGCTCTCCCCTCCCCTGGCTTTGCAGAGCTGCACGACGGCTTCTGGTTATAAGGGGAAGCTCAGGACTGATTCCCATAAGTGGCCACGGGCTTTAGAATCAAGTCTGAGTGACTTGACTGTGGTTATTTGGAGGCGTGGTGGTGGCAAATGTCAGAGAACTGTCTCAGCTCTATCTGCCCCCAAGCATCCTCCATGGCCAAGAGAAGGACCAAGCAACCTCCTGCGGGCAAAACCACTCAGCTGCTGTTCACCCTGCCCCACCTCTCTGCTTTTGGCTGGGCCCACCAGCAACAGGAGCAGCGAAGCTGCACCTTGGAGGCACCCACTGAGTCCTGCAGCAATTCCAGCCCCCAGGGGAGCTCCGGGGCACTCACCTTGCTGCTTCAGCCAGGCCCGCTCCTGGATGAAGCCGATGAAGGGCGCGATGCCAGTGCCTGGCCCGATCATGATCACGGGCGTGCTGGGCTTGAAGGGCAGCCGGAACTGCGACTTCCGGACATACATGGGCACCAGGGAGCTGCTCCCGTTCTGGTCAGGCACCTTGTTCTTGAGCCAGTTGGTGGCCACCCCTTTGTTCAGGCGGCCTGCCTTGGTCTCGTACTCCACTGTCACGGCACAGATGTGGATGGAGTTGGGATGAACCTGCAGGGAAGAGATGCTGGCACCAGGCAGAGAAGGAGCCGTGGCAACCCCACACTGCTTCCTTGTGCTCAGCAATAGGGAGAAGTTTAACCTAATGTTAACATTGGGACTATTGCTCCCTGCGTGCCCCTCATGGGGCTTCTGTCTTGTCCTCATCACAGGACCACTGAGCTTCCCTGGATATTGCCAACAACCTCAGGGCTTCAGGCACAAGGAGTGACTTTTGACCAGCCCCTAAAATGCCACCTTGCCAGGCAAACGGGCAAAGAGGAGCAGGGCTGTGGGGACTGTGATGGTATCAGAGCGCAGCTGGCTGTAGCGTGGGACTCTCCACAGACCCTGTGGAAGCTGGGATAAGTCCATGCATGGAGATCACTAAATCTGCCCCTCTCACAGCAAACGTCATCAGGAGAAGCTCCCCGTGCCCAGTCCCCAGCTGAGGGGAGCTGCAGCTGAAGCGGTCCCTCTGCAGCCACAGTCCCTGCTGGAAGCACACCCACCTTGGAGGAGGAGGCGATGGAGTAGTAGCGGGCCTGCAGGCGGGGCAGGAGCTCGCACAGGTGGTCGATGGGAGGGCGCAAGGAGGGCATGTCCTGCAGGATGGCCAGGATGTTCCTGCGGGCCTCCACCACCCAGCTGAGGTACAGCGCCTGCGGGCAAACGGGGCATGACAACCTCCCCACACGGCTGGCAAACACCCCCTCGGCTCTCTGGGTGCCTTTTGGGGATCCTCCAGCCCCCAGCTCAGCCTGGCTGGGGAGGGCAGTGCTCCTACCTTGCCCTCGGCAGCGGACGAGGCCATTTTGCGGAGGCGCTCCTGCTCGCCGGCGTCCGTGGCGTACTGGGCCAGCTCGTACAGGACGTTGGTGCGGGGAGGGTTGGTAATGTCCAGGTAGTAGGTCAGGGCTGTCCGGTACGATGTGGGGCAAGGGAAGGGATGCTTCTTGTTGGATTCCTCTGGAGAAGTGGGAGAGAAAGAAAAATTTTAAATCATCCACCTCACGTGTGGGTGTTAAGAGGTTTTGTGCTGGCTGCGACACACAGTGGGGGCTGGAGACAGAGCAGAGTGGGCTTCAGGGAGGAGAGAGCAGCCTGTGGGTCAGAGCCCCAGCTCCACACTGCCTCCTTCTCAGGCAGCTGCATCTCCCAGTAGCCCATTTTGTGTTCCACAGATGCTGCCTGACAGTTTAAGCAGCAAAAACGCCCTGTGTTCCCCAACAGGCTCCCTGCCCCGAGATGTCCACATACAGCCCAGCAAACCCCCAGGCTAAGCAGGGCTAATTTGGCATCAGACACTTACAACTCCATCAGATCTGGCCTCAAAAGTGTCCTTAGGCTCTGTCAGCCACGTACAGCTGTGCCAGCAGTCAAGGCTGGAGCCATTCTGCTCAGCCTTGAGAGGTCCGTAAGGGACAGGAATTGACAGTGTGAGGCTGCACAGCACAGGACACTGCAAAGGGGGCCACAGGCTCCAGCCATGCATTAAATCCACTTCCTCTCTAGAAACCCAGAGCCCTCTCAGGCTTCTTGGCCAGCACATCTGATGCCTCAGGTGGGGCTGTGCTGCTCCAGGAGTGCGATGGGCAGCAGCTGCCAATCTCCCTCCTACCAGAGGCTGGCTCTGCTGGGAATGCTGCCCAGGAAGAGCTGTTGGGATCAGCACAAGTGCTCCCTCCTGGCAGTTCAGTCCCCAAGCCTGTGCCTCCTCCCAGCACTGAACAAGAACATCTCACACACTCAGGGCTCTGAGGAGCTCTGGGGCTGCTGAAGGATGCTCTGGTGGGCTGATGCTCCGTAATTAGGAGTGTGCTGTTACATAATTTGTTGTTGAATGGGCTCACTAAGCCCATTTCACAACTGACCCACTTCAGCTGCTCTCAGCAAGCAGTCTCTGAGCCCCTGCTAAAACAGCACAGCATTGAGAGTGGCCGTGGGACATCTGGAGGTGCCCCATGGGATCTGAGAGTGAAGGACAGAGGCCACAGCTGAAAGAGAACTGCTGACCCTCAGGGGTCATCTATACTCACCGTCCAGGTTGTTCAGGGACATGACAGTGTCCAGATCTGTGCCCAGGATCTCACCAATCTGGTTCACCAGGGAGGAGTCGTTGGCTGGGTACACGGCCACGTGGTCCCCGGACTCATACCTGGCAGAGAGCAGGAGGAGAGCACATGGAACACCTGCACCACTTCCTGACCCCCAGCAGCTCAGCAAGAAGACAAGGGGGCTGCTGCAAGAGGCAGCAGGACAACACTGAGGTCTGATGCCCAGGACCTGCACCATCAGGACCCACAGAGCCAGCAGTGACATTGGGGGATCATGGTTTCCCAGGGTTATTACAAGGGACCTCCCAGGTGACAGCAGTTTTGCCAGTTCCAGTAAGGACAGGTCAATTTCCTGACAGAACAGAGCAAAGCTCCCCAAAACCTCTGCAACTGTTATGTTAAACCACCTGGATTCATGACTTCCTAACAAATTTAAGGAATTTGAGCCAGTGAGAGGGTTTTAAGAACAAGGCTTTATTCCCCTTATGCTTGCACACCTAAGCCAGGCAAACACTGACAAGCGCAATGCCCAGCTCTCCCTTCTCTCACAGCTCTGCTGCCCTCTCATTTATTGAGTGACTCCTGTAGTTCTTGCTACTGGGACTGCTCAGGTAGGACAGGGATTTGGGGTGGGATGGACCCAAAGCAGTGCAAAAGGTGGGAGCAAGTCCTGACAGGGGGTACCTGCTACAGAAGCCCAGAGGGGCAGTTTAAAGGAGCAAGGTCCCCTTCTGAAGTGCTGGATGAGGCTGGTGCCACATCCTTGTTCTTTGCTCCTGACAAAACAGAGGAGCAGTCTCCCCCAGGGAACTACCTGATTTTGGAATTGGAGATATCCAGCTCCAGGTGCATCAAGTGTCGCTCACCACCCTTGTTCAGCTTGCGGTTCTCCGTAACCTGAGCCAGGAAAGGGTTCTTGGCATCGAATGGGCTGGAAGGAAAGACAAAGGCCCTCTGCTTACTCTCCTGCAGGCTCATGGAGCTCCTTGTATCCAGGCATGTTCACTCTGCCTCCAGAGCAGGCTCCCACAATGTGGTTCCTGTTCCAAAGCACACTGCACCACAGCACACACTGAATTATGATCTGCTGCTCCCCACACTGGCACAGAAAACAGATCATGATCCCGCTGCTCCCCACACTGGCACAGAAAACAGATCCTTTTCCTTCTCAGCACAGCCCAGCAGTCAACAGCTTCTGTCCCATTAAAGACACATGACACAGAACTGGACTGGAGGGACTGTCACATCTCAAAGGAGTATTTCAGGCTGGAATGAATTTTTAAGCTCATCTCCCCACAGCAATACTGCCAGCAGCCATCATGCACTGGCCACTCCAGGCAAGGAAAGGCTCAGGACAGATGCTGTGGATGTAGCAGCCAAACAGCACACATGACCACAGCCATCGCCTCACCACGAATGATTCATTAATTGGGGAATCTCAGAGTCCCACTGGAGATCTGAGCCCATTTCTCTTGGGCAGAGACCTGCTGTGCAGCAGAAATAGCACTGCCTGCACAGCAGGTGCTGTTAGAAACATCAAGGAGCCATCAGCCAAGAGCTGCCCCGTGCACACCATGCCCAGGGCGTTTGGCACTCACGGCTTCTGGTTCTCGTAGCTCTTGAGTCGGCCCATCTCCCCCGTGTAGACTTTGTTCATGTTCACATCTGTGTGCACCACCAGCTCGTACTGCCGGATGCTGGAGGGGGAAAGGGGAGAGAAAAAAGTCAAACTGGAACCCACAAGATACAGCTGGAACCATCATCTCCTTTGCTGGATTTGCTGCAGCTCAAAAATAAATGCAAATCCTAGCCCTTTGCCCCTGTCGAGACATGAGGCACCAGGCAGACTCTGCAGAAAACCCAAAGCAAGGGGAACCCTCAGCCTCCCTGGAGCCTCACAACCAGCACAGCCATCCCCAAAGGAATAAAACCCATCACCTCCCCACTCAGAACAGGAACCCAGAGCTGGGCTCAAACTCACACCAGGATGGGCTTAGGCCAAACATCCCTGCTCTACTTCACTCATGCCTTCCTCAAGTCTGGAAGGGGAGGCAGTGCAGAGGAAAGGGAACAGCAGCCCAGGGCTGATGGCACAGCCACCACTCACAGGTGGCCAGTCTGACACCCCAAAGGAGCTGCTCCCAAACCCACCTGGACTCCTCTCCTGTAGCCTCCACCCCGAAGTGCTCGCACACTGCAGGCCAGAACTGCTCTCTCCAGGTGATGAAGTCTTCTTCCAGGCTAGCCAGGGCAGAAGAGAGAGTCAATAACCCAGCCCTATTCCCAGAGGAGCCATCTGAGATCCCTTTGGTCTTCCTCCCACTGTGGGAGGCATCACTGTGGGAAAAGGCATTTGCCTTAGACCCAGGCACCTTTGGTACCTCCACATACCCACAGATCACCAGGAAAGCGCCTGCAGAGCACTGAGTGGGAACTGCTGCTACACCAGACACCCCTCCCTTCACCAGGTCTGCCAAGGAAGGCTTTGTTATTTAGGCTCAGTCTTGAAAAAACTCAGCTCCCCATTGTCCACCCCTGGCATCAGGTGACCTTCCTAAAAGGTCATGATTCCACCATGGCACTGCTTATTTTTCTGGGCTCAGAGCCTTCCACATATGGCATATCCCTTCCATAAGGCCTTGAAGAGCTTAGAGGTAGAGCCACAGGTCGATGTAATGTCCCAAGGTGCTCAGGTGAGCACAGAGAGGTAAAAAAGAAAATATTATTGTTGGAGTTGGAAAATTTCTGCCTCCCACCATAAAACACTTCCCAAAGAGATTAATCTGCCTCCTTCACTGGGGATGGGTGAGTTTATCCACACAGGCTGGGTTAGCAGTGGAGCTGCAGCAGGGTAAAGGCAGAGGAGGCTGCAAAGCCTGCTCCAGTGGGTACCCATGGGCACTTAAAGCTGATGTGGGATTTCCCAGACACAAGATCCCTTAGGATACTCCCTGTACACAGGGACCTGATTGTGGGAGAGACAGCAGATACACACACTCAAAAACATGTCAACCCCAACAAGGAACCCTGTGGAGTTTATTTCTGTCTTGGTAGTAGAGCCAATTCCCTGCCAAGGCCCCTTCCAAGAGGCTTTCAGCCAGCTCTGAGCAACCCCTCACCCCAAGGCACTCACTTGCCATCGTCATCTCCCAGCCCAAGCTCGAAGATGCGCTGGGCTCCGAGTTCCTCCAGTCTCTTGTCCACATACTTCCCCATGGCATTGAAGTGCTCATAAGTCTTGTTCCCCAGCCCAAAGACCTGGAAGGGAACACTCATGAGCACGGAGAAACAGGAGGTGGACTTTCCCAATCCATTATCATCCAGCTAAGTAGCACCCAGCAAAGAATGCTGAAGAAAGACAGTGAGACCTCTCCCAGCTCCCCATCAGCTCTTGAGTAAGAATCTACCACTGCAGAGTGTGTGGTCAGGAGGCACCAGCACCTCCCCTGAGTCTGGATGCACTTCCAAGAGCTCCTGCACATCTCCTTGTGAGACCAGTAAGAACCTGGACTGCCTGGAGAGCCACTGCTGGCCTTTGCCTCCCACAAACAACGCAGTAAATGTTTGCTCACTGCTTCACACAGAGCAGCTTCACATCTTCACCAGTGGATTTCACTCACATTTGCAATTATGCTGCCTAAGGAATTTAGCCAGGGTTTAGGTGAGGTGGTTGTTTCTCAGCCAGTTATTCAGCTCAGCACAGGAAGAGAGCTACACACACCTCCAAGTGATTTAATCTGTGGGAGAAGATCTGGCCCCAGGCTGCTCAATTAGCTTCTGAAGAGCAGCAGCAGCCTGTAGCTCATTTACAGACTTTTATTCGGTGCCTGCAGGGTTGTTTGGGGCTGTTTATACCAGGAAACCCTCATGATTTAGGGAGTGGAGAAAGAACTCTGACATTTGCATTTAAAGCCTCCAGGTGTACATTTGCAAGTGTCCACAAAGCCTGGGCAGGAAGACAGCAGGGACCTCATCCCAGACAAGGTGTACAAGGCACAGACATCGTATTGGGCCTTTCCCCAAGCCACACTGGAGGGCTCTTGGCCTGCCTGCCCAAATGCAACACAAAAACTGGAACGGGGCCACTTACTGCGAAGCGGAGACCCGACAGGTCAGCATCAGCCTCCTGCAGCCAGTCGTAGAAATCCTGGGCATTGTCTGTGGGATCCCCCTCTCCGTAGGTGGCCATGCAGAACACAGCCAAGGACTTGTCGATCTCAGAGAGGCGACTCAGGTCCGACTGCAACCAGAGGAAAGAAGGAATTTTCAAGGATCCCATAATGTGGCTGTTGGGCAATTCCTGTTCTCGCAGTGTGGGTGTGAGAACAGCACCATGCATTTACAGAAGGGGCTGGGAAAGGCCAAACCCACCCAAAATGACAGGGAAAGTAAAGCCAATCACCCTCACTGGACTGCAAGTCAGTATATCTACCCCACCAGAAAAGCAATGGGATTTTCCATGCAAGGCTTTAAGGGAGCAGGAGAATGTAGAATGGCAAGGACCGAGCCCATATTTGCATCTCTCAGGCTGATCCTTTCTTCCCTAGATGACACTACTAAAAAGCCAATTATCCTTTGGCCAAGGTCATTGTCATTTTTTTTAGAGGGCACTGAAAGGTTGTTACTATCCCAAGGCTGTTCAGGGCTAAATTACCAGGTCATACTCCTCTGGATCTGCTGCCATGCCCCGGAGGCCGTAGCGATGGGCATCTTTGGAGAGGCGATTGGCAAATTCCTCTGCTGTGCCCGTCTGGGAACCATAGAAAACCACTATATTTCGCCCCTGGAGAGAAAGAAAAATCCCTTTTAAATGGTGATTAGTCATTTGGCAAATGCGTGGATGAAGCACAGACAAAGGAAATGCCTGGGATCAGGAATCCTGGACTGCAACCTAAAGGCAACCAGGAGTCTGCGCCTGTGCAGGACTCCGGCACAAAACTCAAGGCTGAGCTGTTAATGAGAACATGACTCTTGATACACTCAGAGGGGAGACTGAGGTCAGACTAAAACCCAAAGCAAAGAATAAACCTTCCAGATTTATTCTCAACTTTGAGGCTGTGGCGTGACTCCTGGAAACAGGGAACAGCCTGGATGAGAAGGCAGAACTTGCCAAAGGCTCTGGGCAAGTGCCTAAGCACCAGAGCTCCTGCTCTGCTGCAAGCCAGCTACTTTGAAGTCCAACAGAAAATGCATCCAGCCCTTCTTCCTCTGCTTCTTCTTGTGTCCAGACCAGCAGAGTCAAAAGCTGACAGTTCTGTGTACTGCAATTCCCATTCCACAGCCAGCCAGTTTGGGAACCAACCACACAGATAAACAACTGCCAGCCAATGACTTTAAAGTCTCTGCCATTTCCCTCCTGACTTTGATCTCATATTACATTATTTTTTTCCACTGAAGTTTCACTTTAATTTCTTCTCTTAAGAACAACTCCCAGGCACAGACTAAAAGAGCTATTCCTGGCTGCTCACACAGATTTCCTCTGGATGCTCTCTGCAGCAGGCATGTGTCTGTATCCAAACCAACTCCTTCTGCTGACAGTCTCCAGAGGAAACTGGCATGGACATGAGCTCCCCCACCTTCCCAGAACAAGCAGCTTACCGTCTTCTTCATCTTCTCAATGAAGCTGCTGTCTCTCACTGGAGCTGCTCTGAAAGACAGGAGGAACCTCTTTTCAGATGAGCACATTCATTTTTGAGGTCGGGAATAAGCAAGTGGGGAAAAAGCGGCCTCCAGACCTCAGGAAAGCTGCCCAAAAGGGTGTGAATCTCCACTGACCACTGTTACTCACCCTGCCCCAGGGATGGCCATCACTCAACCACAGGGCTTCTGCACACAACCACGCAGCAGGGACTCAGAGCAGAGGGGAAAAGCTGAGCCCCTGCCTGACCCCCATCAGTGAATCTTCCCACAGGAAAAGCCCAGGCACTCAGCCCTGCCCACCAAGAAACCTTTATCAACTGCTCTGAGAGGTTTCACAGCTGAGCAGGTTAAAGGATCTCACAGGAGCAGGTCTCCAGATAAGTCTCAGGGGCTAAGCTATGGTGTGAGAGAAGGGAAGGGATTGCTCCCTGCTTCCCACACCACCACGGGCAGGCAGGATCAGTCCTGAGCCATGCTCCCCAGGGCACATCCCCCAAACCTGAAGTCAAACAGGGCTAAAAATCTGCTGTTTCAACCTCAAAACAGCATGCCCGACATGAGCCCCAGAACTGGAGAGGCCTGTGGGGCAGACACACGCAGCTGATCAGACCCACAGAGCTCCCAGCAAGGCAACCACCGCCAGCCAAGGTCCTGTGGAGCCGAGTTCCCATTCCCAGGACAGATCTCCTGCACAGAACATTTGCACTACTGTATGGACACGGCTTTCCCTAGCTTGGAAGGGGGACAAACCACAGCAGAGCCACAAACATGGAGGTAGGGATTCCCACTGCTGTGGCTGCCCTGTTAAGGAGGGAGCAGGAAGAGCTTTGCTATCCTTTGCACATCTTTGGATTTTCAGTGTTATGGAGCAAAAACAACCCAGCCCTGGGGACCCTGGGAGCCTCACAAGCAGAGGTGACCATAGCTACAGACAGCTTAGGTGCTGAGAGCTTTTCACAGCAGGCAAGGACAGGAGCTCCCTCGCTGTCCTCCCCACCAAAACTTTGGTAGCAGGAAAGAGGAACGTGGGACCCATTCCCGTTTCACAATGGAAGAATGCAAGGCCGGGTCTCCTGTGGGAAGAGAGAAGCCTCCAGGCAAAAAACAAATGGTTTTGGCTCCAGCCCATGTGAGAATGTGAAGAGCTTGCTAACAGTTTCCTCAACTCTGTAGCCCAGAGGGAGGGACCCTGCAGATGTGCCGAGGCATTTGCGGAGAGCACACGCGCGTAGAGCACCAGGGTGGGGGACGGCCATAAAACATCCCTTCGAGCACCCCTTGCTACCCAAAGGGATCAAGGAGCTCCATAACTGGGCCTGACAGCTCTGAGCACCAACAGTCTCATACAAAAGACAAAAGCACACACAAAGGACAAGCAAAGCCGACCCCAAAAAGCTTCCCGAGGCAGCTGTGCTCCCAGGAGAGCTGCTTCACACCCCTGCTTGACTCTCTCAGCAGGTAACAGTCTCCCCATGTTGTCATTTGTCCCCTCTTGGGAACTGGGATATCACAAATATCTTAAGGGAGCAGCCCCAGCCCTGCCCACACTGCAGCCAGGACAGGGACTCGGGAGCACTCTCAAGACAAGGCTCTCACTTAGTTTTTGGCTCCTTGGTGAACTTCTTTAGTTCCTGCCCTCTGCAAATGAGATCCAATTAAGACAACTGTTGGGTCAACTACTAAACAACACGCTTTTAAAGGAGGAGAAAAAGAAAAGTTTTTAGATCCTTTCAGCAAGCTCCCTTTGGAAGAGAAAAGGGTGCAGCACATGGAGCTCGTCTATTTTCAAAGGAGACAACCCCGCACCAAAGTGAGTGGTGGAGAACAGGCTGTGGCTCAGATACAGAAGAAATAATGAGCCTGGCTTTGGAAAAAAGGCTACACAACTCCCTGAAACTGCTTCATCAGGGTGGCTTGAAAATCTGAGCAGCAAAAACACACAGGCACCAAAGGCAGAAACGACACTCATTTTCACTGCTCTGCCAGGGAAACTTGGAAGAGAAAGTTTGTCCTCAGCAAGGACTGCTCTTACACAGCTCTTAGACAGCTCAGGGGAGCGACTACAAACACTAGAAGAAGCATTGGGTGGAGGGAAGGGGATTAACCCCCATTGTCAGAGTCAGTCTGCAGCTTGTACAGCTCTCCCACCCTTGGTGAGAGCCCACAGCGCAAATGACTCCCAGGGCTCTCTGTCAGTTTGGTTTCAGAAGAAAGAAAAGACAGGGGAAGAATCTCCCAACAGCTCAGCAACAACACCAAAGTCTGTCTCAGCTGAACACCTCTCCTTCAGAAAGCTCCTGTTCCCATGGCTTTCCTGCTGAAAGCACAGATACATCCAGAAGTGAGGACGCAGCCTGGATGCTGCAGAGAAACCGAGCACCGACAGCAGGTCTCCTCTGGCACAGCCTGCTTCCAAGCAGAGCCTCTCCCCTTCCCTCTCCTCCTGCTGCAGAGGGAGGAGGCACCCACTCCACCCAGCTCTGGAGCTGGAAGGAACCCACCAGAGTAACTCACCTGGCCACAGCCGGCTCTTCCCGCGGGGCCGAGTACACACAGCCCATGGCAGGGCAGGGAGGAGGCAGACAAAGAGTCCAGGGCGGCCGTGTGTCTGCAAGGGGAGCTGTGGGGGGACGGATCTAACTTAGCTCTGGAGCCACACGCACACAGGCCTTTCCATTCTGCTCCTCCTGGGCATTAAAACCGAGCGTCAGCCTTTTGTTGAGAAGAAGAGAGCTGGCACAAAAGGTCCCGGCACGGGTCATAGCAGGAGTGGTCCTGTCCACTCCGATCCTCGTGGTGGGGCTTTGGAAGTTACTGAGTGGATCTGCGCAGTCCTGAGAAACTGCAACATCTGGCAGCAGTGGCAGAAAGGAATTAGGAGTGGAGAATGAAACCTCCCAGGATCCTCCGCAGCACACGTCCCTCTCCCATCCGCGCGGAGCAGGGGGACGGGACACAAAACCCTCCCCCAGCCTTGTTCCCTTGGAAACTGTTTATATCACAGCTGCTTTTATATATATTCTTTAAAAAAAAAAAAAAGAAAAAAAGCTTGATGCTATAGCTGAATGAAACGATTCCAGACACTGCATGAGCAACACTTCGGGTAACTATGGCAGTGCCATTACGGAGGCAGCTCAAAGGAGTTTGTTTTCCACAGGATCCCATTAAATTAAATTAGAGATGGTCTCTCACACACACAGGCAGCAGAGAGCTAATCAGGCTGAGGACTTGGAGCAATTCCTGCCACAGGAAGCCCTACAAGTACCAGGGAATGGATTTCTGCATAGCTGCAGAACAGAGATAAGGCAGTTTCTGTCCCAAACAATGTTAAAGAGGGGGGAGAAGGGAGAGGGTGACACCCAGCATACCAATGACTGTCCCGCCTGCATCTCCCCAGGATGACTGTCTGCAGAGTGGGGACACTAGAAGGGAAAGAAATCTGTGATTGAGAAACTCGCAGAGGAGGAGCAGCCAAAGAATAAAAATAAATTCCTGCATTCCCCGGCAATGGCCCTGCGAGGAAGCGCGGTGGCCGGGGCTGCGTGGCGATCCAGAGCTGCTCTCCCTAATGACATCTGCAGAGCAGGCTGCAGGGAGGGCTGCTCTGGTGGTTTTAATTAAGCCTGAAAATGGTCAAAACACAAGCAATGCTCAGTCAGTGGGATCCCAACCTGGCCCACACACACGTGTTACAAGTCACAAGCATGGGACACCACCACGTGCTGGGTTCTGTCCCTTCTGTGGGGACTTTGGGCAGTAAAACAGCTCCACTTGGCTTAAGGGTGAAGATCAGCAGCCTGATCCCTTCACTGAGCTGTGGCTCAACCCGGAGATGCATTGCTGGGACAAGATCATGACCATTCCCAGGCCATGCAGAGAGAACCCAGCCCAGTTGCCATCCAGAACAGGGCATTTCAACCATGCATCTGCTCTTCCACAATCAAGGGCAGTAACAACAGCAGCATTTCCTCTGCAGGCCCTGCTGAGTTAACACAGTTTTAATCAAGGTGTGCTGCTCCCAAAAACCCCAGAAGGGCACTGAGGTTCTGGATGCTGTGTTTAGGTCAGAGACTCTGCTTGCACTCTTCAGCACTGCAAACAAATCACTAAAGCAGCAGCCACTGTGATGTGTCTGAATTGTTACTCAGCACCTTCACCCTCCAGTATTCTGAGGCTGAAGCTGGGGGGCCAAAGTGACACAACACAAACCATCACCCAGTGCCACAGATAAAGCAGTTCAGGACACTTTGGGAAGGCAGTTTGGTTCAGGCAGAGCTGAAGAAACACCTCCTCTAAAGGTCAAGGCTCTCCATTCTAGCCAGAGACAGCCCCTCTGCCTTCATGGGTCTGGGACAGCTTCCCTGCCTGTGCAGGGGCCCAGCTGCCATATCCAGCCAGCCACAGGCAGAGGCTGACTGTGATCCTGTGTCTTGTCGATTTGCTTGTTCATCAGAAAGGAAACTCTACCCCAGATTCAAGGATTACGGGAGGGAAGGAAACCCAAGGCTGACCAAGCTTGTTTTCCCACTCATTTTCCTCCCAGTTCCAGGCATCCCATAAAATCCGACTGCAAAAGCTACAGGAAGTCACTGTCTCAGCCCTGAAGGATGGATGTGCCCCCAGCCACAGCCTTGGCTTTTAGGGTCACACTGCCCTTGGACCAGCTTGATACAATGACCACAGCAGGGCTGCAGCAGGACACAGGGAAAAAACACTTCACGGCCTCCTCTCACTCTGCACCTGCCTGGCTGACACTTTCCCGAAGTGCAAATGTGACAGACAACTTGCAGACCAACCTCACCTCTCTGGTTATGGGTGACAGGAGGTGCTGCTGTTCCACATCTCCCACAAGGAGCAGTTGCTCCCTCCCAGCCACTGCTCGCAGGGACAGAGAAAGCAGCACAGACCCCACAGAGGAAACAAAGTGCCTGTGAGGCAGCTCAGAGCCAGGACCCGCAGCCAGGCTGGGATGGAAGCCCACGTGCTGAGGCCCTGCAGCAGAACAAGGTGGTAACACACACCACAAGTCAAAGTTTCTCTGTAAGGTCACCACAAGCTCTGGAAGAGCTGCACATGATGGGCTGTAGGTGGAATCAGTCACAAGGACAGGGAGCACGGGAGCCCAGGCCATGCCACGCCAGGATCTAATTTCAGACGGATAGTGCCCTTTCCCCAGCCAGCTCAGCTCTCACTGCAGCACAGCCCTTCTTACAATCTCCAGAGGCGACCACGTGCACTGACACACACAGCCCTGTCTGGCAGGCACGAGAGGGAAAGCATCCCAGCAATCCAACAGAACACATTCCCAAGGTAAGGCTGAGCAGGCACAGGCAGCTGGGCTGCTGCCAGCCACGTGTGCACCCATGTGCACAAGGTACCACAGCCAGGGACACTGCTGCCCTTTAAAACCCTCCCAGGCAGAAAATGTACTTTCCAATCTCCTGCAATGCCAGAAACAAAGAATGAGCAAAAATGTCCAGCAGAAAACTGATGTTAAGTTTGGAATGTGACTGAGACAAGGAACCAAATGCACCCAGATCTCCACCTGCATGGCTTGTTCCTGGCCCCAAGCTCTTTGCAGGAGACAGGGTAGAAAAAGCTCTCCCTCTCCAAATCCAATCTCCCGCTGCTGTGGTAACCTGGCATCAAAAGCCAATCAAGTTTTACAGGAGCTGCCAAGCATCTCATACCAGGAACTATCTCCCAGCTCCCCAAGACTGTTCCTTTCCTTCATAGCTAGGGGTGGATAAGGCTTCCAACATGAAACCTGCTTAAGAGCAAGTCCACCGTTGTCCAGATTTACCTAAATGTGACTTTTATCAGGAAACACCAAGACCAGTCGATGCAATCCTTAAGAGTTTTGAAGCACAGCCAGAGGCTTTCCTGCCTGACCTTCTCCTGCCTTGCTCGGGAAAGGCCAATTCCCGATTTGGGCCACACGGTGGGGTAAGGCAGAACTGCAGCCTGCCTCTCCCACCGGCATTTCTGCATTGTGAGCAGAACACACAGCAGCTGAGCTCAGAGAAACGCCCCCTTACCGATCTCCCACAACCCAGCAGAGCCTCCCAGAACCCACCACAAGCAAAAGACAAAAGCTCCGCTGGTGTCACACAGCCCGAGAGTTGTTACTTACACTGACTGCATTTTGGGGAGGTCAGGCACTTCCTCCTTTTTCTTGCGGAAGAAGAACCAGTAGGTAAAAAGTCCGGTGATGAGGGAGATGAGGAACACGTCCATCATGCTGAAGAGAGAGTCCTGCTGTGCAGTGCTGTCTGAAGAGGAGATGGTCGGGTCCATGCTGGGCTCCCCCATGGCAGTCAGAGGCACTGCAAGCAAGGAAAAACAATGAGCACCAGCAGCCACATGGGACAGCATCGAAGGACATCCAGAAAATGCTTTTTGCTTTACACTTAGTCTTAGGAGCACAAGGCCACCCAACAAGTCTTTGGATCAAACACACTAAGGTTCTTTTGTGCTCCAAGGTGTCCCACCAAGCTTTTCCCTTCCTGCTGTATCCATGCTGATCCATCTGAAGTGATTTCTGCTCTCCCTCTGCCAGCAGCATTGGAGCAACCCCACACTCCAGCCAAGAAGCCCAACCCAACTCCTACTGATGCTCCCGCAATACTCAACAGGGACTCAGGGCCAGCCTTTACTAAAGCCCTTACTCACCACAGAGCCCCTGGGGTGTTACTGGGGGATGACCCCACTCTTCCAGCCACCCCACGGATCTGGGGCTTTCTCCCTCCTTCCCACAAGATGACAGGACGCCCTGGCCCCAGTGCTGTGCTGGTAAACCACAGAGCAGGACTGTGGCACAAACTCCCGTGAGCATCCCCACAACAGGTTGTTACAATACAAATGATGAATACTTTTGATTTACTCCCCTGCAGACTGGATTCATTGTCCATCTCTTCCTGGGCCTCTGGCTTCCCAGTCCCCTCCATGATCTCCCCCAGTTTAACTTCCATCTCCTTGAATTACTCCTTTCCACTTACCAAGGCAGAGTTTAAGTGACTTGGGACTTGCCCACAACCATTCCCAGAGTCCGTGGTAGCACAAGGATAATGCAGTCCTCAAATACCCAGCCAGCCCTATGGCCCCTGTCCTTCCCCTGGGGAGCCACCCATCACTCCCTCCCTCCCACTGCTGTGCCAAGCTCTGAACTCCTCCGACCCTAATCCAGATTGCAAGATTATCTTCCCTACACACAAGGACACACTCTGACCAAGTAAACAGATAATTAACTCAAAACTTGATTTGGAAGGGCAAAGTGACTCTCTTCTTGTACTTGGGCATCCTGCCAAGCCAGGAGACCATGGACATTTGAACTTGCACCCAGAAAAGTGACTCAGAGCCGTGGTAGTACCGCAGGAGGGAAAGGATAGGTGCCATGGCTGAGAAATAAAAGTGGCTGAAGCTCAAGGTTATGCCAATACATTCAGGAGCCGGGAAGAGAAGGGAAGGTGATGCTTAGGGAGCACTAATCAGGGGGAGCAGCTACAACCTTCAGCAAAGAACAAATCCCTTGTTGTTACCCCCACAAGGGAAGTGCAGCTCCAGACAACACACAGCCCTGTGCCACAGGGCACCAGCTATAAAAAGCACCCTGTGGAGCACAGGGAGAAGTCCACAGTCACCTGGCAGTGACCCTGGGTGGGTACTCTGGCAACCCAACTAGTGCTGAACCCCACAAGAAGTTTCATTCGGTGGAGAACTTGGCAAGTAACTGCATTACAAGGGGCACTAAAACACCACTGCAAAGCTTCCCATTAGGTTCCCAGAGAAGGCACCAAGGCAGGGTGTTGGAAGAAAAATAAGAGCTGTGACTGCAGACAAGCAAATTGCACATTCCTCTCCATGAGGCAGGTCACCCTGTCCTCCCTCCTTGCAAACAGGCTTTCCATTGCTGGATCTTGGAGCCAAGCAAGAGCTGGATGTTACTTCTGTACAACTGTAGACTAAACTGTTAGTTAAAGGCTCCACGACTGGGGCTTAGTTGCCAAAAAGGCACAGCTCCCAGGAGGATCCCTCTCCTCCTCCTTGTCTGGTTCCAGTATATCACCAAGGAGCTGGTCTGGCAACCAACACCAGAGGAATATGCTGATGGGGGAAAAAATGTTGCTGGTTTATTGCTTTTATTCCTGATGATAGCCCAGAAATTTTAACTACGAGCTCTTCTCCTCTTCCCTTCTGCCACCCCACCTCATCTGTAGGAATCTCAGCCAAAACCTGCCAGGCAACCCATCCTTTCACAGAGTTTTGGGGTTTTGGTTCTTGCCATCTCACTCATCACCTGAATTGCTCGTTACATCTCAGGGAAAAAAAGCCCTGAGGGCCAGTGGTCCATGGTTCCTAGGGAGCCTCAGCTGCTGCCTGTGCACAGCATGGCCCAACTCCGCAAAGAGATGGAGGAATCAGTGCCCAGAAACAGGCAGGAGTAAATACGTCCAACTCTGCAAGGTGGGTTGGTTTTTTCAGTAGCAGTTTCGTTGCCCAAATTACACAAGGGTGGACAATTCCCCTCATACAGGGCAGTGATGGCCAAGTCAGTAAGATTATCCTCAGAACAGCCTGTCTTTCACTCACTTCCCCTGAAAATCCCAAGGCACATAAAGCAGTGACAAACCTTTGCTCAGAGGAAGACACGAATAAAAACAAGGCTGATGGAGACCATGCTGAGCTGGTCTGGAGCAGAAGCTGCAGCTCCTTCCCTTCTGAGCACCGAACCCAGCAGCAGCTGAGCCCTGGGGAAGGCTCCTTACACAGGGCACAGCAGCCCCCTCTGTCACCAACTACAGACAGAGGAGAGCTCCAAACCAGACAGCTGAGCAGCACACAGCCCATAGCAAGTCCCAGCTCCAGACAGCTCAGACATGGATATTCATGAGCTGCCCTGTGTGGGCAAAGAAGAGGGCAAGAATGAGCCTGTGTTCTCCTCAGCCAGGTGAGGGTTTTGTCTCCAGCCAAAATTCAGCACTGTGCCCAAAGCAGCAGAGCTTCAGCTCCCAGAGCAGAAGGGTTTGGCTTTCTCAAGCCTCCAGAGGTGGTCTGCTCTCCCAAGCAGTGCTGCCTTGGAAGGAGGCATCCTCAGGGAGGCAGCTCCCGGGAATGCTGCCTGGGTGGATGTGGGGGTGGAAGCTGTGCTATCTCCTTGCCTTGACCACGCTGCAGCTCTCCAGTGCTTCAAAGGGGAACCCTGCAGCTGCAGCCAGGCCACCCACTCACTGCCCACAGCCAGGCAAGGGAACATTCCAGGAGGTTTATGGCTCTGGTGTGCTCCCCTCTCTTCATTCACAATCTCCACAGCACAAAGTTTCCATGCTGACCTCTAACCCTGGGAGGAATCATGGTCACAGCCTAGTGATGGAACACAGCACAAAAGCTGCTTTAATTTTGATGGTGAGCTCCCTCTGGTCCTGGACATTTGGTTATTCAAGCCCTATATCCCACCTACAAATTCTTCTTTTTCTTTCCCTTCACCACCCCTACCCTCAGGAAGAGAGTTGCTTAAACACAGCAAGAGAAAGGCAAAGGATGTGAAATTAGACCTCATTTCTCTTTTTTAAAGGGTTGTCATAACTCAGGAGCTATTGAACTCACTTCAACCAGCACAGGAAGACTATTCTCAGTTTATCTCAGTGTCACCTAGTTGGCTGTAACAATTATTTTCCAGAAGTTCACAACAACTCATTTTCAAATACATGTCCTTTTCTAACTTCCAGTGAAAAGAAGCCTGACTCTTACTCAAAATTCAGCTATGCTGGGAATCCTGCAGTCTCAGGAAGGGCCTTGGTAGAACCAAACTAGGTTTTTAAAAGGAAAAGGAAATTTATGATACAGAAGTAAAACTTTCCCTGACAACGGTTTCAAGGGTGGTCATTTTATCCACAGTGTTTATTACATCTTCGATCAAGGTCAGACAAGATGTCCATATGCCTGGGGCTTTTTTTAATGGTAGCTCCAGTTCCTGGATCCCTGTTTAAGCACACAGCAATCAGTCTCAGCGAGATGTGAGCATTTACATCACACAGAAAAGTCAAAACATTTTGAAAGATTGCAATCAAGAAATGTTGTGTTTTAGCACAGCTTTTCAGCCCCTGAATGTGTGAATTCGCTTGATGCATGGCAGCTCACAATCATTCAAATCATCAGGGACCTTCTCTGCACATCTCCCTGCTAGCAAACAGATGTTCTTCACCCTCACATTAAATGAAATGTATTCCTCATTCTCATGCACACCTTGGAAAAAAAGGACTGGAAGCAGTCTCAGTGCCAGGCATCCTCAAACGCCCCCTGATCTCCATACAGACTAAAGGTGCTGTGAGGTCACGGGGTTAAAAAGTATTTAAATATATATATAAAAACAGTATTACAACAAACAGGATGGGGAGTGATGAAAGTCAAGTGGTCACCAATGAGAAGAGATCTATTCTCCTTCCTTGCATCAGATGCCCCCCAAAAGCACCCTGGGACATGGCACCACAATCACAAAACATGGCTGGGAGGTTTCCCCTCCTGGAAGTCACATTGTGGTATCTCCTAGTGACCAAAAGGCCTTGGCTCTGAAGCTAAGTTGGCAATCCGGGCAGGAAGTTGTCCCTTTGTGAGATTGAAGTAGCCTGGTTTTTAATGTAATGTCTGTGATGAGCTACCTCAGGCCAGTTGGACTTTCCAGCCCCAAACCAGGACTGCAGCCCGTGACTCTTGCCCCAAAAACGAGCAACCAAGCTCTATGCTTGACTCTGCCCTGTGCCACCATCAGCACACCCTGACCTGCAGTGTCAGCCTCGCCGAGAGGGGAAGGAGAAGGAAAACTGCTGAGTGAGCACAGCCCGGGGCTGCTCACTGCTCCCACCTCTGATAATTCATCCCCAGCACCAGCCAGAGCACCAAAGAGCCCCTGATTCCAGCCCAAGACACCAGAGAGGGATCTCCATGATCCCCACACATCCTACAGACACTGCCTGCCCTGGCACAGCTGGCACAGGGGCTGCACCCCCAGAGCTGCCCCCAAGCTATCAAAACTCCCAGAATTTTCCCAAGCATCAGCACCCTTTGGACACCTGCAGATAAGCCCAGGAGCTGCAGGTGGAACCTCTGTTTTGCAATACGTGCAGAAAAAGAATCAGTGGTGACAGAGTCAGAGGAACTGCGTGACAAACGTGCGCGCAGCGCCATCGGTCACCCTCTGCCCGACACTGGCACCGGTGCCAGGCTCCAGTCAAAGGGAGCTCAGCGGGGTGCAGGCTGAGAAGCCTTTCCAGCCCACAGCAAGGTCCAGGCTGTCTCAGCTGAACACCAGCAAGGACAGCAGGTAGTGGTTTGGAGCCAAACCACCCCTGCAGCCATGAGATCCCCTCATTTCTCACAACACCACCACGGTGCCAAGTCAAGCCCTGGAGCACCCATCCCGTCTCCACCAGCCCACCCACCCCATCCAGCAACACCTACCAAAGGACTGCTTTCCAGCTTCTCATAAACAGGAATCCATGCAAGTCTAACAGCAACACACACCCAAAAAGCTCCTTCAGAGTGGCTTTCTCCAGCTCAGGCTCCCAGTGAAAGCCCCACACAGCCACACAGGGCAGGGGACAAGGGGCACTGCTGGTGGAGAGAGCGCTCCTCGTGCTCCCTGCAGCCGCGTGACAGTGACCCTCACGTCCCTGACTCAGCACAGGCAGCGCATTAGTGAGCAGAGAGGAAGTGCAGCTGTCCCAATTTCCAGTGTTGGGAGCTCTGCGTGGCTGGGGATGTCCCCGCTGCCACCAGATCTGCCAGACCCCTCTTTCTGACCAACAAGGACCACCCTGAATTCCCGAGGCAGAGGCAGGTGTGTGTGACCAGACCTCCCTTCTCACCTTGCCTGCCCTTTCTCTCGTGCTGACCATGGCACAACACAGATTAGGGGCACACTCAGCCTTGGGAAGAAGCCTTAAAAATGCTCCATTTTAAATCAGGGATCAATTATTTCCACCAGCATCATGGCACAGCCCCAAAATTCAACTTCAGAACAGACACATGAACAATAAGGAGAGATAAGCAACCAAACCAAGTGAAAACTCCAATTCTTCATACAGCACTGACCTGCAGCCCGAGCTTTAGACACAACAGCAAAACAGGAAGACTGTAAATAGAATTTAAACAACTGAAACATCTGGGAGGAAAAAAGAAAGACCTCTCATAGGTCTGCAGAGTTTGTGGTGAGCTCACAGAGATGGCAGCACCAAAAGGAGGTTGCATTGAGACCCCATCACTCCTCACAGCAGCAGCAGTGGAGGAGAAGGAAGAGACTTGCCCACAAACAAGAATGCAGTCTTGTGACCAGCCGAGGGCTTTGTTCTTTCACCCACTAATGATACAAGACAGGTAGGTTACTGATGGCTGTCAGGAAGAGGAGTCCCACACACACAAGCCCAGGAGGAAGAAGGAGAGGCAGCAGCAGCAGAAAGAGCAGGGTTGTGGTGGAGATGGCATTTCTGCCCAGGCTCCTGTGCCTGGTCTCCTCTGAATCCCAGGACTTCCTGTATGTCAGTGTGTGGGACTCGGCCAGAGACCCTCAGGGCAAAAACAGATCTTCTCTTATTCCTCCTCGGAATGCAACCAATTAGACTAAGGAATTCTGTTTACATCAGCCTGTGCCAGTCTCAAATTAGGTCTTTTTACTTTCCTTTTTAGTCAAAGGAGACCTGGCAGGAAAAGTAGTCCTTTCCAAAACAAAAGCAGCTCATGGAAGCAGGCGCTCAGATCCAGGTTCTTTAACAATTTTCTTGGCTCAGCTTTTTCTCCACAGCTCTGCCACACGGAGATTGCATTTCCCATCAACAAGAGGATGCTGATCTGGCCAGACAAGTGGCCCTGTTTGGTCTGGTCTGCACAGGCTCCCTGCTTTAAGTGGGAATCATCACACAGGTGAGTCCCTGGGCTCCTGGGGAAGGAACGTGCAGTGGGAAACCTCACAGCTTTCCTTGTCCCTTCAGCCTCTGTTGGGCCACACGGGCTGGTGTGAAGGCTTGCTACACCTAGAGCTTCCCTATCACTTTCTTCCCACATACTTCCCACAGCTTGCCATTAACCAGCTCAATAAAGAAGGGCAGAAAGCAGAAGAGCCTCACTCAAAACCAGGAAAGTGCTTCTGCACACTGCCACCAGCTCAGAAATCCCAACCCAAACTGAGGAGTTGGCTGCAGCAGCACCTCAAGCAGGGAAAGGAACACAAAAGCTGTTGGGGTTTTTTTTGTGAAACAAAAGTTACTCTCACTGCGAAAGGTCTCTTCTACCCAGACCCTGACACACTGGCTCAGACATCAGCAAAACTTCTATTTTAGGCACAGGACAGACACACAGTGTGCATCAGTCTGGATCTTGAAATACTGCATATCTGAGCTTACACTGTGTCACACTTGCATGTTTTCTGGCCCCTGGGTCTTATTCAAGGACAGCAGAGCAGCTGCAAAAGCAAGGAAGAGAACAAGAACTGCTTTACTGAGGCAGAAAGGAACTCTGTGCTATGGGTATGCTGAGGTAGGGCTGTGCAGCGAGCTCAGTGCACTAAACCGAAGGATTCAAGGCATTATCCAACACAGAAATGAATTCAAACTTGCCAAGCTGCCTTAAAGCAAGCTAGAATTACTGAACTTGCACACTTCCTTTCACCACATAAAAGCCTAACTCTCAACCTGTAAACATGGGGCGTCTCCCTGGCTTAGGCACCTGGGCACCTTCCTTCACACAGATCACAGAGCCAGCACAGAAAAACAAGAGTTCAGGGTTACAGGATAAACAGAACCTGAAAACAGCAGGTAAACTGACCCGCTGTGAACCAACACTGCTCTCCAGCCTCCCCTCCCAGCGAGGGACAAATCCAGAGCAGCATGCTTCAGGCATCGCTTGGAAGAGGAACTGGGGTCTCGCCAGCACCAAGGCTCAGGAGCAGGGACAGGTCTGCAGGAGTTTTAAACCACCCTGCTGTCAACTCCATGGGCACCCCTCAGGCAAACAACTGCTCAGAGTGCTGTGAAACCACAGGAGGAACCCATCCAGGCATGGACTTTGCACGGTTCAAATGCTGCTGAAGATGTTTTTCTAAGATCAAGAGGGAAAATGATGTTTTTTCGGCAGCCTCTTCTGTCAGTTCCGTACCCTGTGCTGCCACAGCCACAGCTGGAAGTTCCTCTCCTCCCCACAGGCTGTTTGTTCACCCTGTGCCTGAGTTTGTTGAGGGTTGGTGTGACAGGCTGTGGCTTTGCCTGCAGCCACCACTCGGAAAGGAGCCCTGTCGATGGGGTCAGTAGCCACAGACCTCGACCTCTTCCACCAGGAAAAGTCTGGACAGCAAAACCCTCCACTGCTGCTCTCTTTTGAGAGGTTTCCTTTGAAACCAACAGCTGGAAGAGCACCAGACAGGGTTAAACAGATCTTGCTAATTTTTAGGAATTGTCAAGACTTTTGATCGGAAAAGTGTGTTTTGGGGATTTATTTATTTATTTCAAGAGAACCAAGTACTGTTTGTGAGGAGCCAGAACATTTTGTCCACTTTCCTCTGAGGATGCAAGAGCTTTTCAGACATTACAAGCCCATCTCCTATGCTGCTGTAGGGATGGAGGTGTTACTGCATGATCCTTGCATCTCTTGGTAACTCAGCAGTAGAGCTGTCCTGCTCTGGCTGCCCTATTAGAAGGGGGTGCAATCACCCTACAAACCTCCCTGCCTGCCATGGGTCAGCAATCTGACCTGTACCTCACCTTTTTGAAATTATTTCGGAAATACAGGCAACTTCCCAGCCCCTTGCAATTGCACACAACCACGGCCACAGCAGACCTCAGAACATCAATTCCATACCTAAAACATGACACAGGCCACAGGACATCACACAGCTCAGGGGCCACAGGCTAAAGGGCTGGTCCCAAGCTGCAAAAAACGCAGTTCTCCAACTCCCCAGCACAATCAACACAAAGAGAAGAGATACTTGACACAGGAGTTTTTTGTTCCTTCGTAACAGGAGCTGCTCCTCTTACGTCCAGCAGTTATGCATTGAGCCCTGTTACACAACCAGGGCTTGCACAATCCTTGCAGGTATTTTATCAACTTGCTCCTCCAAAGCTTGGAGTTAAGAGAGGAGATGCAGCAATGACCCGTGAAAGAGAGTCAATGGATGTGTTTCACAAACAACCACGCAGCAAGACTCAGCGTACTTGCCAGCACTACAAAGCCAGACCTACCAACTCCCCAAGCTGGTTGCTAAACCTCCCCAGCAGACTTCCCATGCACTGCCAGAGACAGATTTTCCCAAGGAGAAAAATCCAACCCCGTCTCTAATTCCAAACCTCGCCATCTCCTACTCCACACAGCAAGAAAGGAAGGTAAATTAATCAATACCTCGATTCCTTGCAAAGCAGTGACTGGAGGCACGGACGTGGCTGATTACTAAGCAAAAATACTACAATAATCTGCCACCGTGGGTCAAACTCAGCCACTCTTTGGACTTGTGGCCCTCCAGAAGCCACCAGAGATGGCTTCTGGTCTTTCTGGATTCCATGGGTGATAGCAGCACACAATTAACTTTGAATGTTTACTCAGGGATAAACAGCAAGAGATTACGAGCAGCCTGTAATTATTTGTTCTGATCTATGTAATTTCAAAGCCTATAAAAAAGTAATCTTGGCAGAGGCGCACCTGTCACTGCAGGGCTGGTGATTCACTCCCTACAACAGCGTGTACAAAGTAATCTCATCACTGGGATCAAATGATCACATTGGGAAAGCAAATTATGCAAGTTCTATGAACTGTGTTTTTAGAGGCAGGAGAGTCCACGTCAGAAAACAGAACAAAGTTCAGTGGCCACAGAGGTAAATGAAGGTGGTTTTCTTTTATACCAGGGGAGGAGATGGCAGGAGCACAGACCTGAGCAGGGAAGCCTTCTCCCCAGTCCTTCAGAACTGAGCAAACACAAACTTTGCTGCATCACAGCAGGCAAAGGACAGAGCAAAGACCAAATGGGATTTCAGACAGTTCCACACACTGCTCTTGCTGCAGGTAAAGAAACCAACACTCCCAGCACCCACTGCCAGCCACCCTCCCCAAACCCAACCACACCCAGAGGTGCTCCACAACCTGTGACGCTCAAAAGAATGCGGTTACCTTGCACCTATGGGTCTGCAAACAAGTGCTGGTGGGGTCTGTGAGCTCCAGCACGGAGGGTTGTGAGCAGCAGGGAAAGTCTCCCTCAACACAGTCCAAGGAGTTCTGGTTGTATGGTCCTGTCCAGCTCCTCCAGCTGCTCTGCAAGAAACAAAATAAAAGTTGCAGAAGGCACTTGGCTGTCCAGGAGGCACCAACCCAGAAATTACTGACTGAACAGGAGGCAACTGCAAGGTGGTGACAAGCAAGAGGTTCTTCTCTGTCACAATTAGAGCAGGACTAATTAACAGGGGGTTAAGCCAGATTTGTGACACTACCCCATCCTTCCTGCCCACTCTTCACCTCACTCTGCAAGGCTTTCACACTCGAAGATTAAAAGAAAGCACTCATTAGTGTTTCTTCCTGCAGCTCCATATCCTCCCTGCTCCATGTTCTGCAAACACAGTTCTTGTGCACAATCACATCCACGGGCAAAACTAAGACACACTCCCTGCCATGCACACCTTGGTTCACTGCTGTCAACCAGTCCAAGAAAAACCTGTACTGACACAATGCTGGGTTTTTCAGGAGGGGTCTGGCTCGCCAGCTCTCCCAAAAACACTCTCTCCAAAAAAATTATTTCCTCATTTGCAATAGATTAATCAGCTGCTTTGCATGTGTGCAACAGTTCCTCAGGATTTCTCAGAGAATTACAGAAATATTGGAAGAAAGCCCATTCCATTCTATCTAGCAAAAGGGATGTGTGCATCACTGCACCCCACTAAGCAAAAAAAATTGTGAAACTCCACAGCTCCTCACAGCAGCCCACACAAAAGTGCAGAGCTCTGTTGTGGAGGGGATGTCCCCACCAACGCTACTGATTCACTTCCACAACTCACAAACAGAGACCTGACTCTTTCCTCCTTGCGCTTTTCCAGCTTGTCAGTTGGATATGTTTCTACTTTCTAAAAAGAGTTGTAAAAGTAAAAACCCATTTCACCTTTCCAGACTCACACCAGACAGCCTCAGTGACCCCTCTTCTCTGTACACATTCCCCTAAGCATTCCCATTTCCTTTCACACGCTAAAAGCTAACCCAAGCTTACCCAAGGTCTAAGCACTGGCAGAACAAAGCACACTCCAAGCTGTACCAGCAGTGCTTACTCCTGCAACTAAGACAACTCCCCAGGAACCAATTCCACGCTGATGACTATCTCCCAACACCATCATCCAGGTGAGTTCACCCCCTCCAGCCTTAGTATTCCCAAAACCAGGGGGTTCCCATTATTTCCTTTGACAAGCACACTCCCTAGGTGAGTAATTTCACTCTCTGAAGAAACTCCATCAGGAAAAGTAAGGAGCAAACAGCCTTCCCACACCCCAGCAGTTTATAAAGTGAAATAGATGGAACAACAGCGAAACAGCCAGCCTGCAGCAAAGGCGTCAATTAAACACTGGGAATAACGTTCTGCAGGGAAGTGCCAGAAAATTAAGCTCATTAAAGGCTTTCAACCAGCAACAACCTGGGATGGGGTAAGTCTGAGCAACCCTTCAGCGCTGTGGAAGCAAAGCAGGGCAGGCATCACCCCGCGCCCAGGCTGCCCACCCTGCCTCGAACCCCTTCCTCAGCCCTGCCAGGGGTGCTGGTCAGTGCCCCACCCCACAGCCCCCGGGGGCAGCCGTGATAGGGGTACCCCCCAAATAACAGGGGGCCACTCGTGCCAGCCCCCCATACAAGGCGCACTGGCCACCCCAATCTCCCCAGTAACAGGGTGCCAGCAACACCAGACGCTCCCAAATAAGAGAGGGCTCTGGTCATCCCAATCCCTACCAGATAACAGGGGACCAGTCACATCAGACTCTGCAGGTAACAGGGAGCTCTGGTCACCCCGGTCCCCCCAAATAACAGGGGGGCAGTGACAGCACACTCCCCAGATAACAGGGGTCATCCCAGTGCTCCCCGCTTCCCCGAATAAAAGGGATCTCTAAACATCTCAGTAACTCCCAGTAACAGGATGCCCGCTCACATCAGACCTCCCAGTGAACAGGGGGCTCTGCTCCTCCCAGTCCTCTCCTTTTGGGTCTATTCACATCGACCTCCCCGCCAATAACAGCGGGGCCACTTACAGCAGCACGCCCGTAGAGGGGATCCCAATCATTCCCGTAACAGGGAGCCAATCACACCGGTCCCCCCAACACAATAAGAGTTCCCCATCCCATGCCAACCCCACCAGGGGGTGCCGGACCGCCCCTCCCCAGCACAGAATACGCCGGTGGCGGAGCTCAGCCCCCCGCCCCCCCAGCCACAGAGAGCCCCCAGACCCACCCCCGCTCAGCCACACGTCCCGGGACCCCGCACCCACCGCCGGCCCGGCCCGTCTGCCGCTGGCAGCTCCCGCGGCCCCGGCGCGGCCGGCACGTACAGCGGACCGCACCACCCGGCCACACGCGCGGGGGAACACGCTCCGCCCTCACCGCTCGTCAATAGGCGGCGGGCGCGCCTGCCCGTCGAGTTCCCCCCTCTGCGGCGGCGCATGGTACACCCCAGGACGGGGGTCTTAAAGGGACAGGAGCGCCGGGAGGGGCCGGGGTAAAGTGGGGGTCAGGGGTGGGTCAGAATTGGGGTGTCCAAGGGTGGGGTCGGGGTGCAGAGGAACGGGGCCCAGAGGTCACAGTGGGTGTAAGCAGGGGGTCAGGGTGGGGGGCAGGCTTGGGTCAAGGTGGGGAGGCAGGGTTGGGGTCAATGTTGTAGTTCGGGGGTGACTATGGGGGCCGGCATTGGGGTCATGGTGGGGTCAAAGTTGGGGTTACAGTGGGACCAGGGCTTGGGGCACTGTGGAGTCATGTTTGGGGTCATGGGCTGGGGTCAGGGTGCTGAGGTCAGTTTTGGACACTAGCTCTGGGCTGAGCCAGGACCCGCAGAGCCAGGACCACTGTCTGTGGCCACTCCTGGGTGCACAGGGTGCTGCTGTGGGACTCGCGGTTCCCCCCAAGGTCACTGCCCAGACCAGGGCCACGGGGGGTCAGGGGGACCCCAGGGTGGAGGCTGGCACCCAGTTCCAGCCGGCAGGAGCATATGCTCCTGATTTAACCACAACCCAGATGATTCGGATGTTTTGGGGTGGTCTTTCTCTCGCTTCCACACCAGGATGTTGCACAAGCAGCTCTGGAAACATCCCCCGCAGTGTCAGCAGGAGATTTCATAACCCAGACTTCCAGACCCTGGGTCCCGCAGGGACCGCTGCTCTCCTCTCTTTTTTTTGGGGGACGAAGCTGACTTACAACTCTGCTGTTTCCAGCTTGGCTGAAGCCAGAGGCACAGCTTGTCCTGACCCCACTGAGCAGCTCCACGGCTGAGTGGGGTCACCCTGGGGCTGGGTCCTCTCCCTTCACCAGCCAAACACTGGCACATCCAAAGTCACCCTCCTGACGCTATCGCTGTGGTGACGCTCGCTCCAGAGTCAATAAAAGACTCAGGGAAGGTCCAAAGTTCGAGCTGGGCCTGGCAGGACCAGAAGAGGTGTGAGGAGGGGGCAAAGACCCGAAAAACAGCAGCCCAGGGCTGCAGGGACACCCTATTTTGTGACAGCATTTGAGCAGAGGATTGAGGGGTGTGAGGTCACCTGAGTACTGATGCCAATTGCATCAGTTTTGGGATTGACCCCATGGAAGCTCCCTGGGGTGGCTCGGTCTGTGACTGTACCCCGTGGCATGAATGGATATGGGTTAAAGATCCCAGTGGCCCTGAGGGGACAGCAGGACAGAGCAGGTTCACAGCTGGGGACATCCCATCAGGTGCCTGGGCTGGGGACAGGCATCATGGCACAGCCTGTCCCATTCTGTCCCCACAGGGAAGGGGCTGGGGTCTCATCACACCCAGCCCAAACCCCCCGGGGGAAGAAGCAGAGTCCTGCAGCCCACAGAGACCAGTTTGGTCGGTGCTTTGTCTCTCAACCTATTTCTCCCACCTCTCCAGCTCTCCTCTGTTCCCAGCACAGTTTGAGGCTGAACTTTTGGCCACGAAACCCTCACAGTGCCAGCAAACAACAGGGGACCCCATGGGATCAGCCATGGAGGTGGCGTTTGGCAGTGTCCTGGCCCTGGCACAGGGAAGCTGGCCCTCAGTCAGGATGTCTGCATGGGTGTGCTTGGCCACAAATTAACAACAGGAAAGCAAAGAAACACAGCCCCGTTCTCCTTCCAGCATCAGTGTCTCCTGCCAGGCCTCCCCGCTCCGTGCGTCCCCTCTCACTCCTGGATGGGGCCAGGAGTAGGGGTCATGTAGGTCCAAGTCAGTTCTGCTTTCCTCGTGTATCCCTGACTTCTTTTCCCTTGCATCATGGTGGGAGCTGAAGAGCAGAGGGGATGGACTTGGGCTTTTCCAGAGCATCCTTTCTGTGGCAGGACCACTGCTCCAAGGACAGGAAACCACTGGCTCTGCTCCCAGCACTTGTCCCCACAGTGACACTCTGTAGTGACCCTCTGAGGACATGGGGACAACCCAAGGGGCTTGCTGGACTCTCTGCACACCCCGTGGACAGACACAACCCTGGCATGGAATGAAGGGGCAGTTTTACTGGGAATGAGCCAGAGGCATGGAATAACAAACCTCCAGGGACAGCTCGTTCCCAGGGGCAGCCACCCCAGGGGCAGCCATCCCGGGCTGAACTGGGTGATTATTGATTTTTTTTCTTTCCTTCTTTTTTTTTTTTTTTTCCCTGCTTTAGGAACTTCAATTCTCTGTCTCCCCGCCAAGGAAACGAGCTGGTACTGCAATGTGTGATGAGTAACATTACCGTGAGCTTAGGCAGATGCCAAAGCCCAGTGAGCTGGTGACTTTTACCTCCTTCTCTTCCAAATTTAAATCCTCTTCTCAACCTCAAGACACGTTTGCAAATGTCTCAACTCAACTCAACCTGTTTCCTCCCTCTCAGCAACTTCCCTTCCCTGGGTGCTGAGTTCTGAATTTACCCTGAGGAACTGGGACTTGTTGGACTCCAATGTTCAAGAGCATTTCACTGTGGCATGGATGCCCTCAGAAAAGCAGGGAACAGAAAATAAATCTCCACAAACACCCATCTGAAGGGCACTGAAGGCAGGTCCAACACACTGCACGTGACCAGAAGGTGCAGCTGGACTCGGAACACTCCTGGGGACGTGGTGGAAGCTGTAGAGATCAGAGAGAGCAAGTGATCTGCCACGGTCACCAAGAAGCTCCCAAAAGCTCTGGGAGCAGAAAGAAAACAAATCCAAACTGTGGTTTTGTGCTCATCTCACATGTCCTGTCCTCAGGGCTCACCGGGAAGGCTGTGGCAGTTGTCTTGTCCCAGCACGGAAAGGTTCGTGGCCGGAACCTTCTCCTTCCCTCCTGGAGGGAGGCTTGCACCAGCCGGGATTGGGGCTGTTCCCGCTGCCGGCTGTGACACTGCTGTGACTCTTACAGGGCATCCTCTACCGCTGCAAAACCAGGAAACTATTCCCTGGAAACACGCCATCCCTTTGACAGCTCTGCAGGGAGAGCGAATCTCTCACCAGACTGACTGATAAAGAGTTGGACAGGAAAAACAAGCGGTTTCCAGTGTTTTCCCGTGTGCAGTACCGCCTGTCCCCAGTGCTCGTCCTCAGTGCGCGTCCAAGGCCACCAGCGCCACGCAGCTGCGTCCATCCCGCCCACAGCCCATCCCACTGATCCCGCCCCACAGATCCCATTGCAGCACCGGAGAGGCACGCCCCAGCTCCCCACTTACAAACAAACCCAGACACACAGCAGTCCGTCTTTCAGACTGTATTTCAAGTTCACAATTTGGAGATACACAACATTCGTGATTGCTGTCAATCCTCATCACCCTTCTGGAAAAATCACGGATAAAATTCCTACGTTTACAGGCAAGGATTTCACAAGGAGGAAAATCAAGGCACTAACGGGAGTGGAGTATCAACATTTCAATGTTATCTCTAGCATTTCTTTCCTGGTATTAAAAGCATGCTTTTAAATTCCAAACAGGCTCCTTATCCTGCTCTTGCTCCACACTAAAAATATAACAATGCAATTGCTGTCAGCAGGAAAAACAGGACCATAAAATCAAGTCCATTTGTGATCCCACAGAGAAGCTGGCCCTCAACTCCAGGCTGGTTCCCAAATTGCTGCATCCTCCTGCTGAAAGCCCTGCCTGGGATGCTCACCTTTGCAAGAACAGCTTCTTACTTGTGTTTTATTTATCTGAGGTGTAAGTTCTCAGCATTGACTTTGGTCTCCTCCAAAATGAAGCCTCTGTATCCCATATGGGATTGTGGTAGTCATTCCAGAGGGGCTCTTGGAGAAGTAAAGCAGCTGGATGGCAACAGACCCTGATGATGGAAAAATGAGAGAGGCAGGGACGTGCTTTGGAACGTGCAGCTGCCAGAGCTGCCTCTGGCCAGGCTCACTGAGAGCAGGGAGGAGCCCCAAGGCTGTGAGTTTCTGGGGCTGGGTGAGGCACTGCAAGAACATCTCCAAGAGCAGGAATGGCACTTTGTGCTTCATGGAGCACTTTTTTTTTGGAGCACAGCAAAGCTCTTAAGTAGAGTCAAGGGCAGTTGTTGAGATCCTGGCTGATTTACAAACACAGAGACAGCAGATTCCTCCTGGGCACCTGGTACATGAGCCACATAGCTGGGAATAAAGCTCAAATCCCAGCAACTGGACCAAACTCCTCCATTACAGACATAAGCACCAAAAGTGCATCCTATTGCAAATCCCTGGCTGAAAACTCCCCTCTCCCACACACCTGCCCACCTGCTCTGAAAAAAACAGGGAGAGATTGTGCTAATACTGGTGGGTGAGACTGCTAAAGCTGAGCAGTGTGAACAGCACTGCTACATTCCACTTAATTCTTCTAATTCTAATTCTTCTAATTCTAACTCACTGTTGAGGTCCCTCCCAGTTCCTTGGATTTATAAACATTGGCTCCACAAAGGGCCAAAATCCCTTATTGAAAAGTCTCTCACTGCTTCACATGCATTTGAGGTTGCCTTATCAAGTGCTGGTAACACAGGCTGAGCTGGTGCCTTTAGAAAATGAAGGCAACATGTTGATGCATTCACAGACTGCAGCTAAGAAGGACATGCAGCATTTTAGAGCTGTGTTTTGGGGCAGAAAAAGGTATTCTGTATTCTATCCTCTTGCCTCAGGTTGGTATAACAAGCCCCCTTCAAGGCACTCTCTTAGTGGACAAGTCACCAGTAGAACAGACATCTGTCCTCCTCCATTTAATTTTAAGTTATAAACTAAGGCTCCCATGATTCCCCAACTCCTTTTGGGTCCTAGCTACATCACACCTGTAAAAAAGGCAGGAATGTAAATGGGAAGTGCTTATTGCTGCAGCTTCATTAAACCCCAGATTCATCCAGTGTTTTGCCAGTGAGGTTCCTACCTTGGCCTGGGGAGCTGGTGCACTGGAACTCCAGTGGCACTGTGGAAAAAGGCAGCTGCTAAATGCAGCAAAGGAGAAAGACTTCAAAAAGATGAGAAGTTCATAGAGGTGATACAGTTCCCATCCTCCAGCAACATCAAAAAGTAAAAAAAAAAAAATTGTAAGGGAAATATAATTCAAGTAGACTGTGCCAGGGAGCAGGGGAATGGCCTTCACTGGAGCTACCAACCCATTCCAACACTCACCCCAGACACAGCAAAGATGCCAGCAATGCATTGCTGTGAGAGTCTCACACACACAGTGGTCCTGCCCCTGTGTGAGTCCTGCTGCTCTCTGGAGGATCAGTACACCTGGACTCTGGTAAATTCAGCTGAAACAGGGGCCACTGGGGCTGCTGGATACCCTGGTGCTTGCTGATCACCAGCCAGAAAGCCCGTGGCTGCAGGTGGCTGTGGCTGAGCCGGGCACACGTGCTGTGGGACAGAGAATTTGCCCAGCTGGCAGCACTGTCCTGGCGAGGCTCTGGCGTGGGCCTGCCCAGGACACTCTCCAAAGGCACCTGTGGCTTGGCAGTGGGAAGAACTGAGGCTGTGTCCTGCAGCATGGCCCTGCTGAGATCCCTCGTGTCCCAGAGCGTGGCTGTATCCCGGAGCGTGGCTGTGATGCAAGCCCTGGCTCCGAGCACTGGGGTGCTGGCAAGCAGGAAGGGCCAGAGGCGAAGGGCACTGGTAGCTCTGGGTGGGGTAAGTGCCAGGCACAGGGTTAGTCCTGGGCAGGAAGAAAACAGAAGGTTACACTGTGCTCAGAACTGACATTGCCTAATTAGCGCTGGAAGTGCCCTGGGGGCAGATTTCCTCCTGGCCAGCGCTCAGAGAGGTCACTGCAATCCCTCAGAGGGATTCACTACAACAGAAGCTCTTATTGTAAGCAGCACTTGAGTAAAAAATGGGTGTAGTGGCCTCCCAGGACAGCTGTTCCCACTCCCAGCCCACACCGACTCCACACCCCACTGAACGAGCTGGTTCTTGGCCCCAGGCTCTTTGTGCAAGGAATACACAAGCCAAACTGCAACGTGCTTTGAGATTCCTGTGCACATCCTCCCTGCCCTGTGAGTGACACATCTGCCAGGCCATTAATCAGGAGAAGTTACAGCTGCCAAGTGTTATTTATCAAGAAAACACAAAGGCCTTTGGTGTGAGTAAGAGCCCAGAGTAGAGAGCAAAAAAAAAGGGAAGGAGGAGAGAGTGAGTTAGAAATAAAATTAATCATTCAGAAGCAAGGGCTAGGAAGTCTTTGCCAGCAGAAAGCATGACTCATCCCGCCAAAACCCATCAGGAGAGAGGCAATCTGCCTGCAAGCTGAAGCCTCTGGGACTTCAGGAGTGCTGCTCAGCCCGCGCACATGAGGATGAGACCTGAGAATCCAGGCAATATTCATGAAGCCATGACTGCCAAGTTCCCAAAAAGAAGAACAGAATGGCTCATGCTGGGGTTTTCAAGCTTGGAGATTTCTTTTCAATTATTTGGGGTGTGGGTTTTGATTTTGGATTTCTTTTTATTTGTGGACACAAACATGATGCCAAGGCCTGGACTTCAAAGAAACATCTCATGGCAATTTAATGCCTGAATCTTAGGAAAATTTAAAATGAAAACAAATCACAAACTATTAAGAGCTCTTGCTTGGAAATAAGAACCAAAATAATAGAAATTAAACTCCAGAAGCACTTACAGAAGTTTTATCTAAGACACAGACATGCAAATTTAGCTGCAGCAGTGGAAGCATCCTGGAAACACCTTCCCACGCCCTGCTTGATAGTCAAATGTTCATGTAAATACCTTTGTGTCACAGCAGTCTGTGGCACCTCAGCAAAGGAAGCAGGTTTAGACACTGATGTGCTGTGCACAGCAGGATGGGACTGGTGCTGACACAGGCTCAGCATGGAGCCAGGCAGCCTCTCCTTCCAAAAGCTGCACTTGCACAGGAGGGAGAGAGGAAAAACACAAATTCTGGATCTGTCTGACCTCCCCTGCAAGCATTCACATGTTTTGAGTGTCCGGATGGATCCAGGGGACACTCCTGCAGCAGGCAAGGCTTGCTTTTATGGTTTCCCATGGGTGAGGGCAGTGCAAACACGTGGGAATGCTTCCACTTCAAATAAAACTTTACAGCGAGCTGATGGCTTAAACAACACATAAAATTTAACCCTGAATAGAAAACTATTTTTCCTCTGTGAAACTGAAAGGACACCTCAGAATAAGTAAATATTTGACCTCCATTTTCAAGCCTTTTAGAATACAACTGAGTTCTCATGGTTTGTGTTAAACTTAAAACCTTTCCTGCATGTCAGCTGTGGGCCCCAAGGTTTCTTCTCTGCAAAGCAACATTGCCTTGACACTGAAAACCTGCTGAAAGGTTAAAAGAGACCAGAAGGTTTGCACTGAACTTTGTAAGTGCCATCCTTAATTTACAATGCTCTGCTCCTACATAGGTTTGGACACAACTCACTTCACAGCATTCCTGGCAGGAGAGGTGGGGCAAATAAAGATAAGGATCACGCCCCAGGGAGCCATAGAGCCAGGAACAACTGCCTATTGCTGGGGCAGAATTACACAACTCAGCTTTCATGTCAGCCACAGCTGCAATATCTTCCCATGTGTCCACACTGCCCTTGCAGCAAAGGACAGGTCTTTCACCTCCATTTAGCTTTCAATAAAAACCTGGTTGAGTTAACGTGTGGTAATTTATTAGTCACACTAATGTCACCAGTGTAACATCAATGGGTGACTCTGTTCCCCACAACACCCACGATGTGAACAGGAAAGGCACAAAACAGCTTCTAGAGGCGATTTCATGCCTCTACTCACACCAAAAATTCCCCTGTAAGATGTTTCACAGGAACTCCTGTACTTACTTGCTGTTTTCAGAGGCTCTTCTCTCTGCTAAGGACCCTGGGATGTATTTCAGCCCTGGTATCCTCTTCAGCAGAGTGAAAGGGAATACCCAGTCCAGCTTAGAGCCCACTGACTCTGGAAAATCCAAGCAGAAACAGTAGCCAAGACCATCTGAAGTCAGGAGCTTGTTAAGAAGAACCGAGAACAAAACACACTCACTTCTGACACAGCCACACAGAATCCCCCTCTGCCCACGAACCACTTTCCCTGGAGAATTCTCTAGTTCTACCCAGCAGCACCTTCAGAGACCATCGCCCTCCTCAGCTCCACGTTCTCTGCATGCGCTGAGAAGGGGCAGCGTGAGGTGAAACACAAATGCAGAATGGGATAGGACGAGGATGAGCAAAGCCAGTGAGGGTTTAGTGCAAAGCAGGAGTCCAGGAAAAGCCAGTGCACCTCAGCGATGAGAACCACAGCACTCCCTTCCCACCCTGCTCTGGCTCAGGGCTTCCCACTCGGAAAGGATACAGGCTTCCCCAACCAGGAGCCCACACAAGTTCCCCAAGAGGGAAGAGTGGGGGACAAACCATGCTATGCAGAGCCCAAACCACGGCACCAGCACCACAGGAACTCTGCACCCAAAAACCAGAGTCCTCTTCATGCGTGAGCGGGTGGTAGAAACCCCCAGCGTGGCAAAAGCCACTGGCATGAAGCCTTTGGCATCTCCCACTTCCAACAGCCTGGAGACAAGGGGCTCGAGGAACAGGAACAGGAGGGCGGAGAGCACGGAGAAAGCGGCAGTGAGGATGCAGTGCTTCACTGTGCCCACGTTCTTCTCAAAGCTGCCAGCAAAGTACCAGATGATAACAGCACCACAGGTCAGGGAGATCAAGTCCTCGTAGACAAAGATGTAGGTGATCAACCTGTGAACTGAGCACAGCAGCACCTCAGACAGGCACAGACAGCACTGGAGTTGCTATAAAACAATTACGTGCTTGAGCAGAGGGAGAGTGAGCCCACGGGATTAATTAACAACTTTCATTTCTATCCTGGCATAGAAGAGAAGGAACCTGAGGCCTTTAAAACCAGGCGTAAATAACCAAATAGAGTGAAAACAAGTGCTATCTTGGGTGTCACAAACATATGGGCTGGCTCTTGCTGCTTCCTGGGAAGCTGCCTGGAAAAAAGCAACAGCATCTGTAGTAAATTTCAGTCTCATTAAAGGAGAAAGCAAGAGACCTAAAAATAACTGTTACAGCACCGATGATTTTGGCAAAAATATAAACACTTCTTAAATTGCTGGAAGGCCGATTTTCATCACCAAAAATGCCTGGAGGTTACCACACCTCAGAAGTGCTTCCAGGCCCTCTGTTTAGGTGTTCTCCTGGGTACACAGCAGGGACTGAGACAGATTTCTCCACCTCCCTCCCATCAACCTCAGTTCCACAGCCAGAAAAACACCAGTAAAAAACAAAACAACACCCTGGAGACATGTGAGGAGATGGTGGAATCCACCCATCAGCTCAGACCGCTGGACTGATAAAGAAAATCACTGCACGGGGGTAAGCTGGAACACGGGAATTAAAAGTGTAATAAAAATCATTCTGGGAATACCACAGGGATAGAGAAACGCAAATCCCTCAGGCTCCTAGTAGTGTTATCCACTGGGCTTACTGTCAAAGGACGGAGATGAAGGTGACGGGGAGCAGCCTGATGCCGAGGGACTGAAATGGGTGCCCAGCAGGCTCGCTGCAGGTCAGGAGAAGCGCACGAAAAGAGGAAGGAAAAGGGACACGGAGAGCGAGACACGGGGGGGAGCAGCGGACTGGGAGACGGGCTTGAGGAAGTGCACAGAGCGGGGTACCAAGGGGTCCGGGACAGGACAAGGAGAGAGGGGACACAAAGGCTCCTCTGGGATTTGAGGAAGGCCCGGAGAGGAGGGACACAAAGGCTCCGCTGGGATTTGGGGAAGGCGCGGAATGGGGCGGGCAGAGGGACCAAGGAGGCAGTGGCTGCGCCCGCCGGCGGCCCCGCTCACCTTCTCCGTCGTGCAGGGCTGCGGGGCGCAGCGCGGCGGCGGAGCGGGTGGCGGGGACACCCCGCAGCAACCCGGGCGCGGAGGCACCGACCGACAGCAACACCGTGAGGGCGGCGGCGGCCGGCGGGGCCGAGGGCGCCGCCATTGCTGCCCCGCGCGCCCGCCACTTCCGGCCGCCGGCGGAAGGCCTGGCCGTTACCACGGCAACAGGAGGCGCTGTGGGGCCCGTTACCATGGAGACGGGGGGTGTCTCCTCCCCCTTTTGAAATTTTATTTAATTATTGCTATTTTTTCCTTGTTCAGAAGGTGAAAATATCCCCGGCGGGAGGTGTGAGGTCTCGCTGGGAGCCCGACCAGGGCGGGGTTATAGCCGAGTGTTCCCACACGCGGCCGCCCCAGGGTGCGGGAGACCCATCCAGAGCCGTGCAGCCACCACTCCCCAAGCCGCGGGGTCTGGCTGCTGGGAATCATAGAATCAATCAGGCTGGAAAAGATCTCCGGGATCATCGAGTCCAACCCGTGACCGATGAACACCACCACGTCAACTAGACCAGAGCACTGGGTGCCACATCCAGTGCTTCCGTAAACACCTCCAGGGATGGTGACTCCACCTACCCTGGGCAGCCCCTTTCCAAGTCTAATCACCCTTTCTATGAAGGAATTCCTCATGTTTAGTCTGAACCTGCCGTGATGCAGCTTAAGACGATGTCCTCTCACCCTGTCCCTTGTTCGCTGGGAGCAGAGCCCAACCCCCACCTGGCTACAACCTCCTGGAGATAATTGTAGTGCACAAGAAGGTCCCCTGTAAGCCTCGTCTTCTCCAGGCTGAGCCCTCCCAGCTCCCTCAGCTACTCCTTGTGCTCCAAACCCTTCCCCAGCTCTGTTCCCTTCTCTGGACATGCTTTGGGCCCTCCGTGTCTATCCTGAATTGAGGGCCCCAGAACCGGGCATCGGACTCGAAGGCTGAGGGTTTCCCTTCAGCGTGATGGCTGGAGGTGGAGAGGAGCATCCACGTCACAGCTGCTCCTGCTGTGTTCACACCAGGCCAAACTTGTGTGAGGTTTGTATTATGTGCACTGTCTGCCTTCAACTCCCCAGCAATATCGGCTTAATCGTTTGGCCAGTTCTAGGTAGATCTAGGAGAGGAATTGGCAGCTCAGAAGTGAAGATACCAAAGTTCTTGAAGGTTTCATGGACACAGGGAGGTAATGAAGTAGGGAGAACTTAATCTGATTCCCTGTAATCATGACCATTGGCTAGCTTTATACACAGTTAGCACTAACCACAATTGCATCTGTTCTTGAGCTTGTAGTTGGGAGTGGAGTTGTGGATATTGTAGTAGGAAAAGAGGATATTTGCACAGAGGGAATAAATCTGTTGACACCGTACATCCCACCTGGACACATTCCTGTGTCACTTGCTCTAGGTGACCCTGCCTTGGCAGGGCAGTTGGACTGGATGAAGGATCAGAAGAAACCCACCTCCCCACACCACCTCTGATTTTGCAACGTGGAGAAGGATTTGAAGCAGCTGGGATCATTTCCAGCCAAGGGGAAAGAGCAGAGGGTTGAAGGGCTGATGTCTTTTCCACATCTTGGCCTCAAAGTTTTTGGTTGGGAGCACGGCACAGATCTATCAGCAGGCAGACAGACACATAAGCCTGAAACTCTCTCTCAGTTAATTCCATTTCTCATGTATGAGAAGCCTTCAGTCCCTGAGGAATGCACAAACACTGAGAGGCTTTACTCAGAGCAACAGATCCCCCCACGTCCCCTGGCTAGGGAGCATTGTTCGGGATCTGCCCTAATCCCAACATTGTACAGGCAGCCTTTGTGAGGTCCCAGGTTGTCAGAGGAAGGCTCATGGAGCAGGAGGAAACGTCGTGGCTGGAGGAGAAGTTTCTCAAGAAGAAACCGAAAGACAGGGAGGGAGCTCAACCCCCTTTTTTATCTTTTCTTTTTTTCCTTTTTTTCTTTAATTAATCATTCCAGTCACTGCTTGTTTTGCAGAAACTTATTTTCGGCTGTGGCAGTGGGAATTGCCTCCCGCTGCTATGCCCAGGGGTAAAGAAACAAACCAACTCTGCAAATTTGCTCAAATCATTCAGCTGAAATCAGAGAAGGCTCCTCACTGCCTTTAAAAGAGAACAGGGTAGAACCTCATTGCACTCTGGGTGCATGTGCAGACTGTCCCTAGGCAGAAAGGTGCAACTGTTAACTTCTCAACTCTCACAAGAAGGTAGTTTGATGTGAAACAAGAAATACAACTTCTAAAAATAATCCGATTAAATAATCAATGTTGCTTTTGCTGTCTTCTCAGTTCATCACTCTTCCTCTCTGAAGCAAACCCTCATGTTTCATAGAAGTGGCTCCCAAGATCATGACCCCTTTCTTTAGAAAACCATTCTCCAAGTTGATATTTGGCTTTTTGGGATACTCAGAAACCCTGGCAAACCTTTCCTATTTTTTCTTTAGGACTCAGATTTTGGCTGTTTTCTCTAACTCCATTTAGCATCTACCACAAATGGTGATGCACAAGTAGGGTACTGAGGGAAATAGGGGGGCTGCTGGTGCGGAAAGCCGGGCGTGCAACCCCCCCATTTCCTTCTGCGCACCCTGCCCATTCCCTGCAGGTTTATTAATTAACTAATTTAATCCTCTGCCGCGATCCCCGCTGTGCCCGCACAGCCTCGCACCCCCTCCCCTTGGTACAATCCCCCCCGCACGCTGTACCTTGGCACGGCCCTTCTCACCTCCCCTCCCCCCCCTTCCCCAGCGAGTGGTAGGCGCCGCGCGCGCTGATTGGCCGCCCGGCCCCGCAGTCCGCGCGAGCTGCGGGTGCTTCAGTGTGCGCGCGGCCGGCGCGGCGGGCGGGTTGGTCCCTGTGCTCCTTCCGCTCCTCAGCGCCGCCGCCATGGCTTCGGGTAGGTGCCGCCAGCCCCGCCGGCCTCAGCGGCCAGCGGCGGTTCCGCTTCCCGCCGCCGAGCGCGGGCGCGGTGGGGCGCGGGAGGGCGGGCGAAGCGAGCGCCATGTGGCGCATGTGGGAAAGGCCGCGGCCATGTTGCGGGGGGCGCGCCCGCTTTTCCCTTCACGCCCCCCCACCCGCTGCGCTCGGTGAGGGGGAGGGGAGCCACGCCCCCGCCGGTGGCCCCTGTGGGCACGCCCCCTTCGGCTGAGGCCACGCCCCCTCCCCGGGGAGCCCCGCTGCGCGAGCCGCTCGGGCCACGCCCCTTTAGGCGAGGGGGCGTGGCCTGGCGGGGGCGCCCCCCACCCGTGTCGCAGTGGGGGGCGTGAGGGCAGGGTCCCTTTGGGGTCTTGTGCTCAGGTGCTGCTTGGGGTGTAGCCCCCCCTTTTGGGGTCTAGGACCCCCCCACCGCATGTGCGAGCCCCCCCTTCGGGCTGTGCCACAGCCCCCCCCCGTTGCGAGGTGTGGGCCCCATTTTGGTTCATGCTCCCCTGTGTAGGGCCCCCGCATTGAGTGGTGTACCCCTCCGTTTGTGGGATGTGGGCCCCATTTTGGTTCATGCTCCCCACTGTAGCCCCCTCACATTTGGGTTGTGTACCTTTCCCCCCCGGTGAGAGGGGAGGGCCTTTTGGGTCACGGCCCTTCCACTGTGTGGACCCCGACTTTGGGTTGTGGTTCCCCCCCCCATACCCCATCCCGGCGTGAGATGTGGATCCCCTTCAGGTCCTGCCCCTCCCCATAACATGGATTGTGTGCTCCTCCTTTGGATCAGCACTCCCCATGAAATGCAGGCACCCCCTCTCTGGGGTCGTGTCCCCCTTAGCATGGGCCATGCCCTCCCCACCCCGGAGCAGGGCAGCCACCTTTGTGTCCCAGTATCTGCTGCCTGTGCTCTGCACTGTGTGCTCTTCGCACTCCCCTGCCGTGGGCTTAAAAACGACCTGGCTGGGATTGTTTTCCAGCGGGGGCTTTAGTTTATCATGGAAGCAGGATCTGCTCTCCCGGGTGACCTGACACAGCCCAGCTTCTCCTGTGATTCTCTGTGCTGCTGTTTCTTCATCCCCTTTGAGGTGTGGATGATTGGGTCCCCCCGGCAGAGCTGCCCCTGTGAAACCTTGGATAGGTGTGGTGCATCCCAGAGTGGAAGGAGGAATTCCAAGGCTGGCCGTGCTTTGTGGAGCGAGCCATGTTTTGTTATGGTTGAGCCATTTTGGCGTTGTCTCGTGCTGCATGTGTGAGTGATAGACAATACAAACAAAGCAAGGGCTGCTAAAGGAATCCTTTCATGCGAGAAGCACTTATGTACCAGGAAAAGCAAGTGTGTCCAAAGGTACTAAAATGAGTCCAAATCATCCATTTTTCTACTAAATGAGTAAAGCTTGGCAGAAAATTACACTCGCTTTCCCCTCATCCCTCAGCTACTGACCAGTCAAGCACCTGAGTGTCTCCTCTGTTTTTAGTGATGTTCAGACATGAGGTTCTGTTTCTTTTGAGGGTACTGAGAGGCAATACTGCTTCTTTTATGAATTACTTCATAAGAGAACCTCAGTTTTCAAATGTATACAGCAGATTGTTCTATCTTGAGGGGAATAAACCCCCTGAGTAGTGCAAGGTGATTAGGTTGCTGTGTCCCACTTCATCAACAGGAATTTTTTCCATGAACTTTTTAAACATTCAAAAAAAAAAAAAAAAGGCAGTGTAGGAACTTCTAGAATAAACTGTTATTTCCAAAAATCCTTACAGACTCTTGTCCCCATTGAGCCCACAAAAATAAATCGATCAGAAGTATGTAAGAGGTCCAGCAGAGGATGTAGAAAAATGTATAAATAAAGGAAATTCCTGTGTGTGTTTTCGTATTTTACAGGCTCCTTATCTGGTTGCTTTCAATTTTTTCCCAAAATGTTGTGGTTTGGTGGAAGTTTGTTAAGCTAAGGAGATTAAATGTAGTTCTTAAATTTATAGTTAGTTACATCCTTACTCAAGAATTTTCTGATACAACCATTAAAATTCTTTAATTAGCAGCATTAATGGCATATAAATATAAGAGTTAAACCACAACCATGTTTCTTGATGTGGTTACCTGTTTAATAGTAATCTTTGTGATCATTTAGATGGAAACTCAGTGAAAATTTTGCCTTACACCTTAAAAACAAACCTGAATTGCACATCTGTGTTGGGTTTTTTATTGTTTTTCAATATGAAAAAGCAATGAAATATTTCTGTAGCCGTTCAAAAGGAGAAAGTCACATCTAAGTGGAACCGCTTTATAGGACGTGAAAATTAACCTTGTTTCATTCTTGTTAGCTTTTGGTAAATTTCTGTTACAAAATATGAAATTTGATACTTTGTGTTGCTTTGAGGAGATACTTTACTATTAAAAATGCTGCTTCGTGTCTGAATATCTCGGGTGATAACCCCCCTCATCTCATATCCATCACCTCAGGTGATGCCCTCATCAAACCTCTGGTTAAGTGTCTGTGTAGCCACTGGCAGGATTGGATTTATAACCTGCTGAGGGAGGTATAACGAGCAGATTCAGCAACTTGATGAGTGTTTTGATTGGGAAATGGTTGCAGTCATTTATGACATTTACCCTGCCGTGTAATTAATTCTCAGTGTCAGCGTTTTAGGCATTTCTGGGTATAGAGGCTGGAGAATGTGGGGGAAAGGATGAAACTGGGGATGAGCAGTTCCTGATAGATTTTATTAGACCATGGCACGAGAGCACTTATACAAATTCTTGAAGCAATTAGAAAAGAAAAATTGGAGGACTTATCCCAAGTGTTTGGGTTTTGACAAGAAGGTGGGAATTTGAAGCAGATTGAGGCTGCTGCCTAGGAAGTGAGACGGCTGGAGCCTGAGCAGTGCAGAGGCTGCAAGGACAGAGAGCAGAGTGGGATGTGAGGAACCTCTGCAGAGCTGGAGCTGGGATGGATGCGAGGCTGATGGAGCGGGGTGTGTGTGTTCTGTGTGCCTGCATCTGTCACGTGCTGGTGAGCTCTCAGTTGGGTTTTTCCTCTTGCAGTGTGAGCAGAGGGAAGTGTCATGGCTCCTCCATCCCTGATTTTTCATCTCGCATTCTGCCTGTGTTTGTGCCCTTTAGCTCAGCAGAGCTTTCTTAGAGCATCCCAAAAAGGGGTTCAGCTGCACTGACCTACTTAGCTTTGCTTGATTAATTAAGCTGCTGCATTCTGCTCATTGATGATGGCACTGTACTCTATAGCCATTAGAGGGGTTGTACAGTTCCGGGTATTTGAAAAGACTCCTTGAAAACAGAATTCAGACCCTTCAAAAGGGACATTTCCAAGTGGCCGTGGCTTTGTTGTATCCCCCACACCCTGTGCTGCTGTCATTCCAGTCTTAACATTTTCTCTTTTGTTAATAAAGAGGAAGCTTCATTGTGCAGGGAAAGTAGTTGCAATATCCAGTACACTTAACATTTCTCCCTCTCCCCAAATTTTCTCCTCTTACAGTAAGTAGAGACTAAAATGTTCATTGGAAATTCTCAGTATGACTTATTTCTTTTTCTAGATTCTGGAAGTTACAGTCAGTCTGGGGGCCAGCAGAGGTATGTGAGGATATTTGTTTTGCTGTTAGCAATTGCAGCTGCAAAATAAAAGACCATTTAGTATTCCCAGCATGATGACTGATTGCTCAGGATAGCGTATTGATATGTTTTTGGAGTTAAGGATGCAAAAAGCTTGCATCTGGGTCTTTATCAAGATGTCTTATAAAACAAGAGTAAACATTCCTGAAGAGAAGACAATAATCAGGTGTAAATTGGAATGATGTCTTGTAATAGTAAGAACTTTTGAAATGTCTTGAATATAGAGAAATACTTTTCATATGACTGCCTTAAGCGGTTCACTAAGATTTTAGGCAAAGGTTATTATATTTATTGTATGGCCCAAGGCTGCAGGGCATGTTTTAATCAGTGAGACAACTGTTTTTATGGAAGTATAAAAATCATAGCTAATGCTGTCTGTGCTAATGAAAGTCATAAGGTTCTGTGCATGTAGCACCGCCTGAGTTTGGGTTTGTATCTAAATACGGTGAGTTTCAGCACGTGGTTCTTCTGTCAGTTCATGAAGGCTTAAAGTGGCAGAATAATGAGTAAGTACAATATAAAATTACAAGAAACCCAGGTTTCATGTGCTTTAAATTTATTCTTGAAACACAGCAGAAATTAAAATAAGCTCTTCTGGCTTCTGACAGTCAACCATTAATTCATTGATGCAGTTTTAATGTGCCTGGAACTGCAGTACTTGGATTAAACACCTATTTTGGAATGAAGAGAAACTTTAGAGATGCCAAAAATACCTTTACTTTCCAACGTGTATGAAGGGCACTGTAAGCATTTCCTAAATGCATTTTTCTCTTCCAGCTACTCGTCCTATGGCAATCAGAGCAGTCAGAATTATGGACAAGGACAGGTATGTTGAAAACAAAATATTGGCTTTCAAAGCAGATGTTCCTTGAGTGAAAATAATTGTTCCTGGGCCAGGAAGAATTCCAGTCTCAGCTGTGCTTGATGTTTGCAGTTGTGTCTAGCCAAGGAAAACTGTAATTACCTGCTGTGGAAGTTACACTTATTTGAGTACATTCTTGAAATTACAGGGATATTCTGGTTATGGGCAGAGTGGAGACAATTCCTCCTATGGACAGAACTATGGAAGCTATCATGGGAACTATGGACAAAATCAATCAGGTTTGGCTAGCTTGTTACATTCATTGGCAGTATTTAAAAGGTGAATATTGACTAAAAATTTTCTTCCTCGATTTCCAGGTTATGGACAGGATTCCCAGGGATACGATGATGAATCTAATTATGAAAATCAGAATCAGAGCTCATACAACCAGCAGTCCTATGGCAGCCAGGGGCAGCAGAAAGGGTCATCTAGAGGGTAAGGAAGCTGAATTTACCAGTATCTGTTTAAAATACTGTCTGGTAGTTGTACATTCTTAACTAGAGCTATAACAGATTTCCTGTTAATGTTGCTGAGAAAAAGACAAATATTTAAAAATCCACATCCTTGAAACATTTTTAAGGTCTGAAAGACAGGAGGTACAGGAGGAATATTTTTTTATATCAAAAGGATGGGTGTAGTTGTTTTGAAGTCAGGCTGTATGGGGACAGACACTTTAGAAAGTCCTTGGATAGTGGCTACAATGAAGATTGGACTTGGTAGAATGTTTTGATTAGGAGAAAGACCTATCAAATACCTTGCCAATCACAGTCTTTTGTATAAACTTACAGTGCTCTTTTATTAACTTCAAATAAGCTGTTAGCAAGGAAGCTCTTAGTTGCTCTCAGATTGCAGGCTGCTTATCTGGCTCAGAATGCCTTTTCTTGAAAGAGAAAGAATTCAGAAATGTCATTTAAGAAATACATTTTGGTTTTCCAGCTAAGTAGAGTTCTCAGAACATTGTGGGTTTATATCCCCACCAGTAAATTAAATGTGCACATGCATGCTGCACTTTAATTCTGCACTCTGTGCTATTGCAAATTCATTTTACTCATGATGTTGTATTGGATTCAGTTTCAGGTTTAATGATACAACTTTGAAAGTATGTTGGAAAATAACAACGTAATTTCCCATAACGACTTAAAAGGCCACTTAGTGCTAGAATACCTTCACTGTCTACTTTACAAGCTTTGTGCCTCCACCCCGAGGTTACTGCTTGTGTTAGAGCTTTACTGAGGCTCACGTGACCTCTTTTAAATACTCTGTTGAGTACTAAACCTCATTCTTGTGTCCAAGGTCCAAATAGTTTTGTATTTTTTGCAAGGTGATAAAACAATCTTGACTTGAGCAAACCTCTACTTGGTTTCTGATTTTGTAGTTCTTACTATAAAACATTTTAATATTAAAAATATCTTAATCTGCCAGCAATAGGTGCTTTCACTCAGATGTCATTTTTGCTTCCATAACAAAGGCAGGTACACAGTTAAGTTTTGTTTTGCTTTGTTTTCTGTACATTTATTAGAGCTGTACAAAGGTAATAATGTATGTTTTAACCGTGTAGACATCCAGTAGAATAAAAATGCAGCACGTAGAGCTTCCCCAACAGGTTGTTTGTGATCTAGAAAATGAAGAAAAGACCTTGAAGGGAAGCTCCTCAATGTATGGTTGTAACAAATAAGGAGAAACTGAGAAATTAAGTGATAGCAGCTTTGAAAAGGGTGGCCACAAAACTGTAGCTGTCATATCCCAGGGGAGGGAAAGGAAGACAGCAAATAGTGGATGCTTTCAACAATGCTTCCTTTGTTACTAAAGGTGCAAAGGCTAAAGCAGAGCTGACTTTTTTGAAGTGAAGATAATAAAAAAAATCTTCACAAGCTGTTTACCACTGGGATTAGCAAGGTTAAAGCTGAGATCTAGGCTAGAAGTGGGAGAGAGCAGATTAGATGGTATTTACACAGATGGGATATTTTGGGATTGGTTAGACCCAACGCACTGGATCTGAAAGTGCTTTGAAAAGCTGGTGGAAACTTTCTGTAGGCTCTTGTATTTTTTTCCTTTTTCTGAGATATTTTCACTAGCAAGTAAGATTGCCAGAGGCTGGCGAGTGGCAGATCTAGTTCCTCATCTTTTGAAAAAGGGTGGAAGCAGGAAGGGGGAAGAGAAGAAAGGGTGGCAGAGGTCAGAGATTCTTTCCAGTTACTGAAAAAATAAGACAGCTAAGGCACAGCTAAGTACCTGGGGGAAAACAAAGGAATGAGTAACAGCCGGTGGTGTTCCCTGGATGCAATTTATTTCTCATAAATTTATATTATGCCTTGCCATGAAAGGCTAAGCCAGCTGGAGCTATTCCCTCATATATCTAAATTTTCAAAATTCTTTAGTTTCTACTTCAGATGCTGAAGTAGCTTAGGCAAGTGTGGTGTAGGTGAGATTCCCTTGTGGTTGCTATAAAAGTTATTAATCTTCATCTTAGAGAAGATTTATGACTCTTTCTTGGAATGTAGAGCTGCATTGTGTTGGAGTATCCTGGATGTGATATTAGTCAGTGTTTCTGAGAAAGGTTGCTGGGATAGTGTAGATGGCACTGAAGTGAGAAGAGCCACAGGTATCTTACAGGCCATGATAACGGTTAGAAAAATTATTGATAAATTGTGGAATGCCTGGAAGGAGAGAGGTTGCAATTCAGTGAAAGCAAAATGTTAGTATTTTGGGATTTTTTAGGCAGCAAGTCTCAGCTGCACTGTACAACATGAGCACTGCAGCTCTGCCCTGCAGGTCCAGAGGGAAGGATGTGGTGTTTAGCAGGTCACAGGCTCTCCCATCAGCCATTGATGGTACTGGGGAGAGGGGGGAAAGGAAGTGTTGGACTGGGATATGTGAAAGGATTGATGCTCTTACATAATGAGGTAACTGTGTTTAGGAAATTTTAGCAATGTCATGAATTTTCAGCCATTATTTTGCTCTCTATTCTATGAACATTTGTCTGTTAACTCAAATTCTGTTTGTTTTAAGTGGAAGAGGCTCTTATGAACAAAAGTCAAACTATGGTCAGCACCAAAGCTCTTATGACCAGCAGTCAAGCTATGGACAAAACCAAGACTCTTATGACCAGCAGTCAAGCTCATATGACCAGCAGTCGGGCTATGGCCACCAGGGTTCATATGACCAGCAGTCGGGCTATGGCCACCAGAGCTCATATGACCAAAAGTCAGGCTATAACCAGCACCAAAGCTCATATGGCCACTCCCAGCAATCCTACCAGTCTCAGAAGGGAAGCTATAGCCACAACAGCCAAGGTAAAATTCATGGGTTGAATTCAGTATTGGCTAATGAAATTGAGCAGAAATGTGGAACGATTGGATTTTCTTCTACAAGCAGTTGATTTGATGAATAGTTAATTGTTGATACTCTTGGGGGATGTTTTATTTGTTAAGACTTCCAAAACATTATAGGGAGATTTAAAACTCTTGAGGCCCCAAAATGGTTGCATTTATGTACGTTAGAACAGCCTTGCAGAGTCTCTGTCCATGAGTTCTGCAAATTCTAGATGGAATTTTCTTGCCAAGCTATTTTGAACCCTCTTCCTGCATGAGGGTGACACGTCTTGATCAGTCATGAAGAGCTTTTGCACTTCACATTCCAGCTTTACGCTGTGTAGGTGAATTGTGAGATAGAAGGAGAATGAAGAGGCTTTAAGATGAAGCCTTTTTGCATTAACTTCACACCAGCAGCACAGCCCACTCTATTTATCCTTGTTCTGTCTTCACTGATGTCTTTTGCAAACTGGGAGGGCTATATGGAAGGCAAATGGAAAGCATATTTTAGGCAATATGTGTTTAATGTTTGGAAAATGGAGTGTAATTGCAGAGTGTTTTTTACATTCTGATACACTCAGTGACCCTGGAAGCCAAGGGAGATAATGGAGCAAAGTTTGGTTTGTTTTTCGTTTTTCCTTTGTGGCATAGAGAATGCTGGGGAGATTTAGGAGTTGATACTTTTCAGATGTAAATGGCAGAGTTAATGAAGGGGAGGTGGGAATTACAGGGTGTGAATTTTCACTGTGCTGCAGTTTGCACTACAATTGACTCGTGTTTGGTTTGACTCATTCTCCCAGATGATCGCCGTGAAAAGAGCAGGTATGGAGAAGATAATAGAGGATATGGCGGGTCACAGGGAGGAGGTAGAGGGGGATATGACATGGATGGAAGAGGTCATATGTCTGGATATAGGTAAGTGATCTCATTCCAGTGCCTGCACTTCCTTACCCTTGTTTCCTATTATTTAGCTGATTTTCATTCTTGTTTATTATATGTCTATTCCTAAGGTGGTTCAGATTTAGATTTCCAAAACTGGAAGGTTTCTAAAATTAAACCTTTCTGCACTGCACAGAAGTGGGTTTTGCTTAGGGGAACAGCTTTTAGATTCACATAGATTGAGACCAAGCATTTGATCGTTGTGACACAGAGCTGCCTTTTATTTGCATGAGTTGCAACACAAAAACTGTCCCAGCCCATGACTTGTTTTCAGTGACAAGAAAACCAACAGCCAGTGATTGAGAAAAGTTTATAAAATTCATACTAAGGTAGCTCACATTTTACCAGGGAAGTATTTTGACCTTGCAATAATAGGAATAATTTAGCAGTAACATTACTTGTTCTTTGCTGCTTTTTTCAGTTTTAAACTTCTATTAAAATACACATCTTTTATTACTGATTTATTTGTCAGTCTAAACACATTTATTTTGGGTAGATCTGAAATACTAACAATGCTGTCACCCCTTTCCCCGTTGCCTTAGGCCTTGTGCTGTCAAGAAAATTTATGCACATACTTAATTCTGTGCTTGCTGATGATTTCATGCAGAGGTCTGCGATTGGGACCTTGGCTTTCAAGCCAATTGAATTAAACATATGACGTATTATTTATTAATAACTCTCACAACTGGCTCCCCTTTGTGTCCCTCTGAGTAGTTGGGGGTGCAGAGGGCTCACTGATGCAGGGGGAGAACGTCGAAGCTTCCAGAGAGCTTTGAGGTGTTGCTTATCAGCACCACTTAGCCTTCAAAAGGCTGCACAGCTCTGGGTTATTCCTAAACTCCAGATGAAAAACTCTGTAATTATACAGTGTTTTCTGTTGGAACTGATCTGATTTAAATAAAATAATACAATACTTGGTTACTTTTAAAGGTATTTATTTTTAAATCATATTTAAAATCTGTCTGCTTCTGAGATGCTCCCAAATTGTACTTAATGGCTTGTTTATAATGATGTAGGAGGATCTTACCTCTTCTAATTAGGTATGGTAGCACAATTAGAAAAGTGTATTAGTGTTATTTTATGTTTGCTGTTTTATATAGCATAAACTTAATGCATATTTTCCTGGAGTAGTTTTTATAATAAACATAAACTTATATCCTATAAATAAACATAAGTATATATAACAAAGAATTCTATAATGTATGGTACCTCACATAAAACAAAAATAACAAGCAAAATAATTTCTAAGTTAATTTTAATTTTCAGTTAAAACTGAACTTGTTTCTTACATTAGATTTTCTTTGTGGATGAGGATTTTCCATATTCCTGTGATAAAACCTGTTTTTTTAAAAAATCTTATAGCCTAGCCCTTTCCAATAATAGCAATGAATGTGAGCTTCAAAAAACACACTGCTGATAGATTTTGTCACTTTGAAACAAACCTGGGTCTTTGCAAGATAAAGTCGAATGAATGAATGTGAAAATAAAGCCTCTTGCCATATTTTTCCCAAATGTAAGGAAACTTTTGCTCACACATCCATGTAGATCATGGTACTTCAGTGAGCTGGGAAGCCAAAAGAAGGGAAAGAGGGGAAGTGAATGAAGAAGTGGGGGAGAATACAGGGAAGTGGGAAAGCATTTATTAGGAATTCTGTCTGCTTCTGTTAAGTGATGCTGGCTTTAATGGTATTTTTTGTGGGAATTGTCTGGAACTACAGTGTCATATATCTTTATTCAGTCTTTTTGCATAATTGTGACAGGATTCTGACATATTTTACCAGTCATGCTTATTAGAAAAATCTAGAAAGGTTAAATTAAATAGCAATCTCTATAATGAAGGGGAAAATAACTTGTAATGAGGTAAGAAGTCATGTTTAGTCCTGTGAAAATGTGGGGTTTAAGGGTAGGGGTTTTTTTGGGGGGTTATATTCTTGGGTTTCTCTTCTTTATTTATTTATTTCTTGGGGGAAAATAGTTGTAGGAATATCAGGTTGATCTTCAATAGCCACCATTTTCAGTTGTTCTGGTGCCATTTTAATGCTAAACTGTGAAAATTCCACAGCCATCAGGAAATAATCTAAAAACCTTGTCTGCACAGATATGTATGTGCAGATGCTGTAGTCACAGAATCCCAGAATGGTTTTGGGTTGGAAGGAACCTTAAAAATCATCATCTTCAACCCCCTGCCAGGGCAGGGACACCTTCCACTAGACCAGGGTGCTTAGAGCCCCATCCAGCCTTGCCTTGAACACTTCCAGGGATGGGAATAAAAATGTAGGCTTTGACTTTTATAGTGCTTAGAAAAAAACATGTAAATAAGTTATATCAGGGCAGAAAAAAATCGCTTCTTGGCTTTACAAACAAATTAATATCAAATGTGAGACCACAATGAATGACTCTCTTGTTCTTAGCTAGTAATAAAAATTCTTCCTTGACTGGCATTTAAACACAGAGAGAGCTTGATGCAGCTTTTCAGAGGTATAGTTTTATTCTGACAACTAGAAGGACTTGGACATGTACTGCACTGGATGGTCTCAGCCCTCATTTTTCTTTTGTGCCTGTGCAAAGTCACCCAGCACTGAGAAGAAAATAATCTTTTGAGAAATTCCTGTTCAGATTTCCTAGCTGATACTATATTAGTCCAATAATCAGTACACATTTTGTCGTGTCAGAAGTTCACATTTTAGTTTTAATAACTCAGGGTTTCAGAATTATCCTTAAGATTTTTTTAAAAAGGTCTTGAGTTGCATCTTTTGGGATTTTAGTAGAATTTCCCCACCCTTTTGTTTTGAAGCTTGATAATTTGATGATCTCACTAATTTTTATTCTGGCTAAGAAGTAAAATATTTCCTTTTTTTCCTTAGTAGAAGAGAGTCATCTTTTAGTTAGAAAGCAGGAACAGCAGGTCTTGAGAATGCAATGTTTTACTCTAAGTTATTCACCCCAGCTTTTTAGAGTCCTCATCTGAAAAACAAGGAATTAATGGTTACTGTGGTTGTGGGACTGAATTGTTTTGGTTAAGCCTGTAAGTGGGAAACACAGGAGCAAACAAAGCAGGTGAGAGAAACTTTGCTTTTGGCTCTGCTCATACAGACTGTGCTGGTGGAACTATAGAGATGCAGTTTAGAAAGGATTTGCCATTGTGTTGGGATTTGTCATAGAAATCCTGACTTTGCTCAGCACAGATTATTTTTTAACTCTTGTGTGGATTTATGGCGATCTCCTGTAAACAAAAGCTACCTATGCAGCTTAATTGTTGTATCAGCTCTTAGGACTGGGAATTAGTGTGATATAAAGAAACTACAGCTTAGTGCAGATGTTTTTTGCAAGTGTGGTTTGTGTTCAGAATTAATATTTTAACTTGTAACAGTTATGCTTGAGCTTAGCCTTATAGAGATTTTGGAAAAACGTGAACAGAGGCAATAAATGTAAGCAAGAAAAAAAACCTGTCTGTCATTGACTGTTGGTGCACTAAATATTCCTTCCTTGTTTGTAAAATACACTCTTAGGTGTTAGGGACTCACTTGGTGAGACAGATACATGTTGGAGGCTGAAATTGGGTCCCTGAATTTTTAGTGCTGCTTCTGCCAGTATCTGATCACTTTATAAAACTGCATTTCTTGTATGTTGAGCTCCCCATAAACCTGTACTTTAACTTAAAGGGCTATTCCCAGCTGGATTAAGCAATATCCAGATGAAGTCTGGTTGTAGTCTGGTAGGTGATGATAAATCTGTGATTGAATATAGGAGAAAAGAACATCTGAGGACTTCTCTTCCATAGCAGCAAGTTCACACACTGGGTGGTGCCTGGTCACATTCTGGCTGCCTGCAGTTCAGCCTCTTATTACCTTAGTTGGTGGCACTGCTGAATTTTAACTGCCTGTTTGTGTCTCCTAACATAGGCTATTAAGACTCCAAAATCCATCTGGTCACCCATCTCTGAGGTCTGTGTGCAGGCCTGGTAAAGCAGTGGGCTGTGAAATGCTGCAGTTGTATTTTCCACATGTTTTATGATGATAATTTGGGAACTAATTCAGTTGCTGAGGTTGAATTTTGGGTCTCAGTGAGTGGTAAATCCAAGACTGTGGCATCAGCTGCTTGCAATTTCTATGTTTGACTTGCTGCAGGATATCTGCCTGATTCCAGAGCATCTTGGGTAGCTTTGCCCAGCAATTGCAGGAAGGTAAAAAACTGCAGCTTCATAAATCACATATCAAATGCCAGTTAAAAATGCAGGAAAGCATTAATCCATCATCAAAGGTATCTATCAGTAGATTGTTCCAGATTTTTGTTGGGTTGATCATGTGAGACTAAGCAGAAGATGACATGCTGAAGCATACTTGGGTATAAATGTATTTCTATGGACATTAATTAGAAAACTGATTATAAAATTATTGATTGCATTCGTTAGTGCAGGGTGCAGAACTGCTGTATCACAGAATTAGAAACTGGCATTGGATTTCTTTACATTTTATATGTTCAGCTCCTCAGGATCATGGTGCACACATTTTCACCCCAGCATCCTACAAAACCCTCACTTCCAGCAAAATCCCAGATGTGTTGACACAAACTTACTTTGTGTAAATTTTTAGATTCCTGGGATTTTCTAAGTGCCATACACTTCCACATCAGAAAACGCATTTGTTCTGGATATTGCTGTCCTGATGAGCTGGCACCATAATCTGGGGTTGGAAAGTTTTCACAACATTTAGATGGTTGGTGTTATTCACTGTTGTTATTTCTGAGTTAAAATTCCAGAAAAACAGGCATCCTACTAAAAATTGTTGTGTCATAATGAAGTTTTTCTTTTAGCTGAAGTGAATTGGAGGTGGCGGAAAGGTATTTCCAGTAAATTTTATCATCACCATTGTGTTTTTAATCATCAGTCCTTGAAAACAGACAGCCTTGAGTAAAGACCTGCACTGATGCTGCATATAAAATCTTTAATGAGCAGTGTGAATTAACGAATAAATGACACTGCAATTTAGCATTCAGATTTTTTCTGTGGAACAGCAATAAAATTGCAGCAAAAATGTATTTTAAGGAAAGTCCCAGTAAAGGTGACGTTACCTGTCGGGCCAAACTGTCCCAGAATGTCAGTCACCCTCCAAAGAGTGTCTCTTAATCCAGGTTTGATAATAACCTGTTGGAACCTTATTTGGTCCTCACTTTGGGCAGATTTTCTCTCATAAATGTGAAGTATCAGCAGCTTCCATTCATGACTTTCCATTTGCTGTAACAGATGGACAGAGTGCCAAAGAAATTACTCCCTAATTTTACTTCATTGTCTTTTGCTGGGTGCTTGTATGCCCTGTTTGGACTCTGATGTGTGAGCAGACAGATGGAATTAACACCTGGAGTGATTTCTAGTCATAAAGTGCTTTGGTGAAGAGGCACAATAGCTCCAGAGAGTGAAGATATTTTCTCTGCATCAGGGTTTGAGCTCACACTGCCTTTGTCATACTGAGAAGGCTCTTGGGATTAAGTGATCCTGCCTAATTTTGAGGTGGCAGCTGTGTCCCCCGTGATGAGGAGGACAAGCAGGCAGTTGTACGTGGCACTATGAGATAGTCCTTCTGACATTTGGTTATTGACTTTCTAAAAAAATCCAGTGGTTGTATTTTTCCTGAAGGCTCTGAATATTGATTATCTTGTGTTCATAACATGGATGCAATTAAAAATGCTGTTGTGAAAAATCCTTCCAGTACAAACCTTTCCAGTGAAAAAAGAGTGAGGGTTTATTTTCATGCACATAATTGGAGGCTTAACAACCTGTTTTAAATCCCCTTCTAACCTTTGAAAATTGATGTGTGTATTCTCTTAACTTGGTCTACATTTTGTGCCACAGGTTTCAGAATGAATGAAATAAAACTTCACGGCCTCTGCTTTTGAAGCTCACATACACACACCTTCTCTGTAATGCCAAGTGCTGTAGTACAGTAGGTCCCCACAGACCCTTGCTCAGAGAATGGCTCATTCTGCTAATTCATCCCCTGTATTATAAATTCATAACAATGGAGATTAATTTTAGCTCTTTTGACTTCTAGGAAAGTACTAAAGTACTAATTATTCCAAAGTAGCAATTACATCTACAATTAAAGCCCACATTAATCTTCATGAAAATAATATTTTTTGTTTAAACCCCAGATTTGAATAGCTGCTATTTTGGCTGATGGGATGGGAGAAAGTATTGAACCAACCACATGAGTTAGTTTAAAATACTCCTTAGGGCTTCTCTTCTCCAGTGCAGCACCCTGAGAGATTTTTTGCTTTGTAATTTAATCTTTGAACATGAATGGGTAGCGAGGAGAACGTAGAGATGGTGCTTTAGCTGCCAGACAGTAATTCTCAACTTGTCATCAGTTAACTGTAGATTGAGCCTTGGGCTCAGCACGTAGAGACTTAAGGAAGAAATCATTTCTTCAATTTTTCCTCTGCAGTGGTGGTGACCGTGGTGGCTTCAAAAATTACGGTGGTAAGTGCCGAGTATCCAAAAATGTTTCAGTGGAAATTCTTTATAAATCTAAAAGCCACCAATATCTTGTTACTATCTAGTAGAAGCATTATAGAGTTTTGGTGAGGCTGGTGTGTTCACGAGTTGTAATAGCCAAACCTGTAGCAATAAACTGGATTTCTACTTTGTCAAATTGCATGAAAGAATTTGTGGGAGACAGTGACGTTCACCGGATTATTTTTTTTCTTTTCTTTTTTTAATTTTTGTTACAAATGCTTCTTAGAAAGGTACTAGAGGTAGAAAAAACAAAAGTGGGAAACTGCTTGGTGATGTGACAACCAGCATTTGCAAGCAAACACCAGCACAGCATCAGTGTGGCAACTGCCACATGCTGCAAGTTAAAGAACACATTAACGTCCTACAGATGCCTTCTGTTGAACGTTTAAATCTAAATATTCTCTAAATCTCTGGTTAATGTCTTAGATCTTAGATGAATTGCATACATTCTTTATGTATTTTCTTGTTGCTAAAAAAGTCACTTGAATGTGTTGTGCTAAAAATAGTCTTTTTTCTTTCTTTTTTTTTTTTTTGTCAAACCCATATCATAGGTCAAAGGGATTATGGACCGAGATCAGATGCTGGTAAGGAAACAAGCAGTGAGTGGGAGTGGATTGTAGCTCTTAGGTCACTGCTTTTAAAATGTTTGTTTAGAAAGATGGATGTGGCTGCAATTCCCATGGCTCAAAAGAAAGCTAGCTAAAGCATGCCTCCCTTGAAAGAATTGTAGTTAATTAAAGTGCGTGTGAAGTTTTGGATGTTAATGCAGCAAGTAAGAATTTCCTGATGAACTTTGAATGTGCTTGAGCCAAGCAGCTGCTTTCACTGCCATCACACTTCTGCTAAGCTTGTGTTATTTAAAACACACACTGCTCTGGTGGGTTGGGATGCCCAGCTGCATGCAAGTTGGGTGTGAGGCAGGCAGCTGGTCAGCTGTCTGGTGTACTCGATGGTGTTAACCTCAAAATTAAGCTCCCTGCTCCTCTTTTATTTCACACAAAATGTCTCTGGGATTTAAGGGTCTGCTACTGGGCAGCGCAGAGCTGAGCTTAAAATATTGCTGCTGTTGCTCCCACAAAAACACATGGTAAATGTAGCTTAATTTTCCACAGATTCAGAGTCTGACAACTCTGATAACAACACCATCTTCGTGCAAGGACTCGGAGAGGATGTTTCAACAGATCAAGTGGCAGACTATTTCAAACAGATTGGTATCATAAAGGTATGTGAAATGAGAAATCATGGGTCAGAAGGAAGAGAACTGGTTGAGCTGTTGTACTGGAAATGTACTGGTATCATTCAAGGCAGAGTTCTCTCTGACTCCCCGGCAGTTGTAGATAATATTTTATCTGGGTTCTCAGCTGACAGCTCATTTGTAAGCTGGCAGCACTAGCACCTTTCTCCTAGTGACATTTAGATTGCTTTGTGTCTCTTCTTTAGTCTTCATAGCCCTGACACTCTATCCATTGTGCCACCCTCATACTGCAGCACATGTGCCTCTGTTCTGTGGCTGCTGCTTCTGTTTCTGCAATTCTAAATTAGGATTTTGTGCACTTGACCTCATTTTTTTGTTAAAATTGTGCCCATCATTACTTCATGAAGAACAGCCAGTCAGTATCCTTCAGTCAAATCCCTCTGTTTCTGCAGGCCAGCTCCAAGAGAATATTCTCACTAAAGATACTTAGTGTTACAGTTTGTGCTCTGAACTGATTCCACCGGTGTTCCTGCTATGCCAAGTGTACAACCTTTCTTTTCAGACCAACAAAAAGACTGGCAAACCCATGATAAATCTCTACACAGACAAGGATACCGGCAAACCAAAGGGAGAAGCCACGGTATCTTTTGATGACCCTCCTTCTGCTAAAGCAGCAATTGACTGGTTTGATGGTGGGTGAGAGTTACCTGTTCTTTTGGCTATTTATGAATCTAACAGGCAGTGGAAGAAGCAAATCAACTACCTTGTTGAGGGCCCAATGCCTTATTTATGTAGCTTTTGGCTTGGGTTTTTTTTTTGTTTTGTTTTGGGGGTTTTTGGTTAGGGTTGTTTGGTTTGTTTCTTTTAAACAAAGACCTATATTTCATGGTTTCTTGTGTGTATTGGATTTCTCTCATTTCATTAAACAGCAAATAGTGATTTAGACCAAAAATGTGCAATGAAACTGAGGGTTTGCTGCTGTACCTCAGTCACCCCTACACAAGGTACGAGAGGTGGTGTTTGTGTCACTTCTTGTTTAGACCAACAGAGCTGTAATCTGTGTTAGCAGCTGGAGGGATTCCCTACAGTGTTGCATTGATATTTTTAGTGTTGTGGGAGCACTTTTAGAGTTTGGGGATGGTTATGGCAATCTTGTGCTGAGTGCTCTGTATATACACAGCGAAGAACAAGGTTTTAAAATTATGGATTTATCCCAGAAATACATTGATGTAAAACTGCAGGAAATAACAGCGGCACTCTTGTAGTAGTAAACTTGAGGGGGTGAGGGAAAAGTGCCTGCTCCTGTCATCTTGTGTGTTCCCAGAATTTTAGTGAGACTGGGTAAAAACAAAAGGACATACTCTACATCTGGTGTGAAATCATACTGCTTAAAAAAAATTGGCATGGTGTGCTTGTCTAATGTTTGTGTTTGCTAATAAAATGCAAATTGACTTTTTTTTAAGAGGGTAAGGCAAATATGACTGTATTAGGCACATGTGCTGTTCTGTTTGCCTGTGATAAACATTGGATCTATGAAGAGCCCAGTCTCTGAAAACCATGAACTTTATTTAAATGCACTTGGGAGTTAAGTTTTGGGCTGGCTGTTGAGTGGTACAAAAGCCTTGTTGCCTTGGTGGAATTACAGGCAGTTCAGACCTCCAAACTACTTCTCCGTGAACATAGCCTAAAATCTTTTAAACATTCTTATGTCTTTAAATCGCGACTTACAGATCTCATTTAAGCTAAAATATCTGTGGGTTTGTGGAGAGTTTAGCAGTGTTTCCATCTCACCTTTGGACCAGTGCTTTCAAAACCAAGAGATTTACTGCAGCTTCCCTGTGTCTCAAGAGTTTTGTGTTCAGTCTGTGGGTGCAAATCACTTCTGCTCTGCTGGGCTTGCTGCTGTGTTCTTGGGAGCTGTATTGATCCTTCCTCTCCTCCCACAGGAAAAGAATTCAATGGCAATGTTATCAAAGTTTCTTTTGCAACCAGAAGACCTGAATTCATGAGAGGAGGTGGAGGTGGCGGGCGTCGAGGTGGGACTAAAATCCGTAGAATCCTTGTTTTTGCATAGTTAAATGCTTTTTCACTATGATTGATTTATTAAAGAGAACTTGACTTTGAAGCAGTGATTCATCAAATATATGAGCCTTTGGGATTCTGCCAGGAAAGGGAGTAATAAGGATTGAACCCAGTTAAGTAAACTGAAATCTGTAATCTCTTCTGCACAGCACAGAATTTATGCTTTCCTTCAGAACTGGAAAGTCTCCAGATCTTGTCTCAGCGTTGCTTTTAAAGAGAAAGTGTAACAATAATGTTGAGCTGTAGCAGCCCCACATATATAGGGGGCGAATTCCCAGTGACCATTCGCTTGTTACAGCAAAGCTTTGAGATACTCTGTTTCCTGGTATTAAGCAGGGTGCATAATTCAGTTGCTGCTGACTTGGAGCAGCAGTTAGATGTCTGATTCCTTTCATTAAGGACCTATCAATCTCCCTGATTCTCTGCATATACAGTTCTGTCAGTAATCCACTGGGTATTCATTACCATTTTCCAGGAATCATGCTTTGGGCGGTGACTGTCAACAAATTCTAGTTCTGAAATCAGGCAGTTCTGTAGGCTGATAAAAAGGTATTCTTTAACAACTTCAGTTGGTATAAAAGTTCCAAATTTTGTGGTGCAGAAAGCAGGAAATGTTGTCCCTGTGTCTGTGTCAGAGGCATCCTGGGATTAATCCAGACAGACTTCTTTAATTGTTAAATTTTTTTTCTGTGACTAAATCTGGCCATATGTGACTGATCTTATACCTTGTTAAATCTTTCTGAAATTTTATTAATGCATGTAGTGGGTTTATATTTACCCAGTGGCAATTCAAGCAGATCAGGTTTCCCTTTACTGCTGAAAAAGAATTTTTAATAGTGGGAATATATTTGCATTAAGCACTCCTTCCACCTGAAAAGTCAGTCTGTCACTTGGAGGCTGAAGGCAGTGACAATCTTTGATACCTGTTTCTCATGTGCAGTTCACAGAACTTTATTCTGTTTATAATTTTGTCTGCAGGTTCACGAGGTGGCTATGGAAGAGGTGGGGGCTTCCAGGGTAGAAGTGGGGAACCCAAAAATGGTGATTGGGTTTGTCCTAACCCGTAAGTGTCATTTTAATTGGGCAGGGGTGTTTCATGTGTGCTCTCATCTTCACAGCTCAGTCTGGGGGATCCTTGTCTGTTCTAGGTCCTGTGGCAACATGAACTTCGCTCGCAGGAATTCCTGCAACCAGTGCGGGGAGCCCAGACCAGAAGATTCACGTCCATCAGGAGGTGTGTAAAAACAGCTACACCTCTTAAATGTTTAGTGTTCCTATCATCTGCATCTTTCTGAGAAAGCTGATGGATTTCTGTCTTTTTGCCCAGATTTCCGTGGGAGAGGCGGCTACGGAGGAGAGCGGGGCTATCGAGGGCGCGGCGGCCGAGGCGGGGATCGGGGAGGTGGCTATGGGGGCAAAATGGGAGGAAGGTAAGGGGAGCCTTTACCCTTGCTTGGCTGTGGGGTTGATAGGGAGTGTGGGAAAAGGGTTGTTTATGCGTACAAGCACAACTGCCATGAAAATATGAACTGCAGATAGGAGCTTCCGGGGAGGATCTCTCAGTCTGTTGAGTTTTGTGAATGTTTCTGGATGAGGCTCTCTATAAACACAGAGCAGCACACAAGACGTCATTGTAGAAATGTTTGACTGAAGGGACTATTTGTTATTTGCTTCATTTGTTACTTGCTTAGAACCTTTTCTTTCCCTTCCAGAAATGATTTCAGAAATGATCAACGCAACAGACCATACTGAAGACCACTGTGAATGTTTTGTTTGTCTTCTTGATGCGTTTGATAGTGAAATTGCCTGCAGCTTCACCCATGGCCTCTTTCGATAGTGGAATTGAGTGAAACTAGATTTTTATTTTGGTGGGAGGGACTGGGGTGGTTTGGGAGGATTTTTTTTTAAGCAAGACATTGAAATTTAATCCTAATTTCCACATTCTCCTCTTTTCTTCCCCCCCATACCTTTTCAACAGGCCCTAAGAAGGAAAAGGATAAACTGTAAAATATTGCCAAAATATGAAGTGTTTTGTAATACAACAATAAATGCTGATTGTTTTATTTGTGAAATCCTACTGTTTCACAATTACTTGAGTTGCATGCATTTCCTTACATATTCCCAGTGTTCCTGTGGTATGGCTTAAGCACTAAATAGGCATTTGTTTGGAATGGCACTGCAGCTTTGACATGAGCTCTGTCTAAAAATCTGCAGGCAGGTCAGTGATGAGCCTCCTTGCTATCCATATCCTCTATCCCAGATTTGTCCCCTGCTCCTTTCCTGTTTCCCTCCTGTGCCTGCAAACCTGCTTTGGTTGCCCTGCGCCCTGAGAGGAGCAGGCAGACAGCAGTGTGAGTGTGTTTTGCTGCTTCCAAGGGGGCACAAGAGCTCAAAATCCAAGGTGGGATGGCTAAAAAAAAAAAAGGATTTGCAACATTTTGCTGTGCTTGCTCCTTTTGGAATGTGAGGTTGAGGAGGTGCATTGTGAGCATTTGGGATTCAGCTGTGAAGCCAGGGGAGAGGGAAGAAGGGAGATTAATTATCCCCCCTTCTCAGATAGGTCACCACAGTGGTAAGCAACCTGAGAAGGTGGCACTGCCCCAATCAGCTGACATCAGTGCTGCCTCTGCATCACAGGCCTTAGAGAAAGAACCTCTGGCTGTCCAGTATTCCAGTGGGCAGCATTATAAATTCAAGTTCTTGGGCTCTGTAGTTACAACTGGGCATAGAGCTGGGCAATATCTCACTGAGAAATGAACAGAAATGGCTTTTGTTAAGGTTTATGAACCACCTCCCTAGCATGTTGTGTATTCATGGTCGTGGTAATGAAGTTCAAATCAGCATTACCCAGGGCTGTAAATGTGGTAACACTGTGGGCCTTTTTCAGGTTTCTCCTGGAAAGCATCTGCTCTGTTAGGAAAGGCATTGATCACAGATTGTGGACAGCTTGTTCCTCTTAAAACACTGCAATTTGAGGTATAGATGTACTAGTGACAGTATAAAATCCAATGTGAGGTTTCACAAAGTTGGTGAATTCAGTATCTGTTGTTTTGTTGGCCTAGAAAAGTTGGATGCTAATGGTTTTGAAGCTGGAGTTACTGTTTGGAGGGAAGAGGCTAGAGGGTGCTCTTGCCCACTGCTGTGCTGGCAGATGCAGGAATGGTGCCAGCTGGATGGGATGGAAGGAAAGCAGGAATCAGCAGCTGAGAACAGCCTCTGTCCCTGCTGAGGTTTGTTCCCCAGCTGAGCTGACAACCTTGCACTGCACAAACAACTCCTGAGGGTGCACCTGGAGCCCTCAGAGCTGAGCACAGTCAGGAATAGCTGAGCTGAGCTGAGCTGAGCTGAGCTGAGCTGAAAACCCAGGGCTGGCGCAGCATCGCCCCTCTGTGCTCCCTCCAGTTCCCTGGTGGGGCTCTGGCTTTTTCCCTCCTGGAGAAGGGCTTGGTGGTTCAAACAGCTGCTGCTTCCAGTGTTGGGAGCAACAGTTGTAGCTGCCTTTAATGCCAACTCAGCTTTCAGCCCTGCTTTCTCTCCCAGGATAAGAGCACTTTCCTCTTCAAACAGTCACTGTCCAGGATTACCAAGTAGATGAGTCTTCAAGTGAGCCACAAAACTGGAGCTGTCTCCACCATCTCAGCTTTTCCAGCCTGGCAGTGATGCTGAGCACTTGTTTATGTTCTGTTCTGCACTGGGGCAAAACAACCTGAGTTGTTGCATGGTTTTTAAGATGCCTTCAGCAGCTGTTTGGTCTTTCAGGAAATCAGCAGGACAGAGAAACTGTACTGTAAAACTGTTCTACTGTACACATAAAACAACTGATGGCTAGTTTTACTTGCCTTTGGTGCAGTGAGAGTTAAATTAGCTCAGAGAGGCCTGGGAAAATGTTCTGTAAAAAGTATAAACCCAGATGATGGTTTAACTATGTCATTGCCCTCCAACTGCATCTGCCAAGTCCTTTGGTCCTGCAGTTTTTCTCCACAGCTGCCTAAGGTTTGCCAGGAAAAGCTTGAATTGAGATTAAAAGGAAAGTAAAAAGCTTTAAAAATATAGTATATTAAGGATTGAATTAATTTTAGTTCTTCTGTGTGAGAATTTGGTAGGACTTCCTATAATAAAATTCCAGACTAAGAGAGAGGACAGTAGATCTGTCCTGTCAAGAGGTGGAAAACCAGGAGAATCTATCCAGCAGAAAGGAGCAGTTTGGGTTGTTCTCAGCATAGCTGGGAGCAGCTCTGCTCTGCTGCCTTCATCCCTGTTTATGCTCCATCCTCCAATAATACATATTTTTAGTGGCGAGGGTTTCATTTTGAAAATCAGTCCTGTGTGGAATGCTGGTGGTTTATTTATAAAAACAGGTCTAGCACTTGCCAAGCTCAACAAGGACTTGCTGGAGAAAAGAGGGATGCCAATGCAGGAGTGGCATGTGATCCTTACAGAGCTGAAATGCCACTCCTCCATAAAATAATAGCTAAGTATTTTCAGAGACACACAAATAGTTTCCATGCCGGCCCTCTGCAGCCAAACCCACCTCACCCTGAGAAGAAATGCAACTTTAAGTTGCTCAAATACCACAAGTCCTAAAGAGAGATACGGGAGCAGTGGCTGAAGCCAAACTCTGAAGTCTCCAGGGGTTTGAGGCCAGGATCCAGCCAGTGCTGCTTTGCCTAATCTAGAACTGATAATTCCCATTTCCAGGGTAACAGAGCCCGTGTGACGATGTCCCAGTAGATGATGTTGCTAATGCTGCTGTAGCAGTTGCTTGTAATAAAACAGAACTGTCAAAATGCAGTTTTGGGAAACTGCTTAAAACTCCACTTTTCATACCAAGGTGATGACTGCTGGAACTCAGGTGCCACCCTGATCCTAGAAAGAGATGCATGGTTTTGGCTGTTAGCTGAGCAAATACCAGGGAGATTCAAACTGCTCCAGCAGATCAGTGTGTTTGTGGGCGGGCTCATCGGCTGGATGCAGCTTCTTGACCTCACTGACTTCCAGGAACTCCACACAAAAAAGGTAAAGCCAAGGGAAGACTGGGCAGACTTTGCATTTTCTCTTTAACGCCCTTCTAAGTGTCTGTTCCTGGCTCTGTTTGAGACAGGACACCGGGCAAGACAGACTTTCTAACACATTTTAAGGACACAGGAAAGACAGACTTTCTAACACATTTTAAGGACACAGGAAAGTCCTTTGACCTGTGAGAACTTGCTGTGCACGAATGAAATACCCAGAAAACAGTGTTTGAGCAGGAAACCTTCACCCTTGTGACAGCCCGAGGAACGTTAAGCTGCTCGTGCCTTGGTAAAGAATTGGACTCTTGCAGGCTGGAGTTAGGAGGGAAAGCTGTGACAGTGCCCCTCTGATCTGATCCGAAGTCCTGGCTCTGGCCACCTCCCAGCAGCTGGATGAGGATTTTGGACATTGCCTGAGCACCCACTGAGCCATCCTGCTGCTGTGCAGCAACAAACATCTGAAGAATGGCTGTTCTTGGGAGGGTGAAAAGCAACAACTTGAACCTGGTCTCAGTGCAGAGCATTAAAGGTTTTTAATGGTAGGTTCTCGTGCATCACATCCATCTTGGGTAGGAACTGCCACACAGGAGTAATGGGCTTGCTATTTGCTTATCAGTTATGATAAACACTCAGAGCTGCTCTGAGAAAGCTCACGTCACAAGAGCTGTTTCATAACACTGGTTTAGGAACTCTTGGATCTCACCTCAGACAGGGATCCACTGGTGCTCCAGCTCTTCCCTGTGCAATGCTCAGCTGCTCTTGCTGCCCCAAGGACAAACCAGCCTCCCCCATTCCAAGAGTCTGGAATTACACCTGTGGTAATGGCATTTAGATCTCCGTGGTGTTTAAAGGTCAATATGCAAATGGCATTAAATTAGGAACACTCTGAATCTCCAAGCTGGGAGGTCTCTTAAGAACAAGTTTGGAAATTGAGCTCACTGAGTGCACTGAGACCTTTTGAGTTAAACTCAAGGGAGAAGGGATTTTCTCTAGAAACCCAAGCAATCAGGAATGATTAGGCAACTGGAGCTTGTATGGACCTATTTATCATGCTCTTTGTGAATGTTTTACTAAAATCTTCGTTGGTTCTCTGCCACAGGCTTGACTTGTCAGGTTTCAATTTTGGGCTAGAAGTTACAAGGATTTAAACTTTTTTTTGCCCCGTTTCTGACCCTCCACCTAACACTGCAAAAGCTGGAAATCTGTTCACCTTTCCATGAGATAGTATTTCTGTTCCTGATACCGCTCTGATTACAGCAGCTGGATAAACATCTTTATACTCCCTGCCAAAAGTCTGCGGAGAACTATGATTTGGCATCCCCAGGGCTGGGCTGAATTCTTCTCCATCTGAATGCCAAAACCCCTGAGGACTAAGGCAGCAGCCCCGGGAAATGCCCGGTCAGAAAGCTGGCGGCTCCGGGGGCTGCAGGTGCCCTCCCAGCCGCTTCCCCACATTACAATGAGCAGAGGAGGGAGTTTCCTGCTCCTGCTGGAGCCCAGCCAGTCACTTTCTCATCATCCATATTCTTAAGTGGAAGAGCAGATGGATCAGTTGCTTCCTAGATACGACGCAAACACGGATGCGTTTGCAGACAGAGCTGCTCTTGTTTTGAAAGGAAGCGTGAGGCTGACCTGCGTGAGGAGCAGCCATCCTTTGGCTCTCCCTCCTCCCAGGGCCGAGTGAATACTCGGGAATTCTTTATGAATTCTTTATTCTGAGGGGAATCCCTCACACCATCCCTCTGGCTGTGCCAGCTGCCCACCGTGCTCTTCAGCAGTTCCTCAGTCAGTTCTTTCTGGCCAAGCCACAAAATCTTCATTTCTCCCATATTTATCTTGTAGCTCAGTGACTTCCCTATTTTTCCATGTTATGTGCACCCCTTTTTCCCTCCTTCAAATCCTGCTTCCCTTCCCTACATCCCTGTCCAGCTGTAAAGCAAAGTGCCACAGGATCCCTGCAGCTCTCTTCAAGCTGCACTCAACAGATGCTTCTGTAACTTCATGTTTTGGCATGATTAAAAAGTGGAGGAAGGAGCATGGGAGCTTTAAAATAGGTGTGGGGTTGAAGCTGGCATGAAAACAAAAGCAGATACAAGTCACATCCTATTTTTTCCCCTTGAACCAAAGCAGAATCAAAACATCCTTTTGCTTTAGTCAAGTTAAAACAAAATAGTCAAACAAAATACTGCTGTGAGTAAACAGAGCTGTTGACTTGTCACTGGAAGCTGCAAGATCATCAGCTGTGTGTGAGCTGCAGGAGAGCTGTGGCACTGACAGGGGTGCAGTGTGTCTGTTACCTTGGATGGCAAACGGCCCCTCCTTGCCCACGGGTCACCACGTCCCGTGCCTGGGAGGGAAATTCAAGCATAAAGAGCGTAAACCACAACCCCGAGTGTGTGGTTATTATGTAAGGCTTGAGAAAACACTGCTCTGATGTGTCGATTTTGCCAGAGTTCTGACGAGGGGCTACATTGCCGGCCCAGCCTCCTGTGTTGCTGAGCTGGTGGCAAGTGCTGGCCCTCACGGACCCCCGGCCTCCAAACCCTGCAGCCGCGTGTGCCGGGCCGTGGATGAACACAAGTTTAGGGAAAGCTGGAATTGCTTTCTCCTCTTTTCCACAGCTTTAAAGCGGGCAGAGCCCTGTCCCAGCTGGCGGGAGGAGCAGCCCGGAGACGCACGGGCAGCGGGATGCTCCCGGGGGACAGGGCATGCATGGGGTCATTCCCCCGGTGGCGGCCCCTGGCTGGGTGGCACGGGGGGGCTCCCAGAGCAGGGACAGCCCCCGGCGCCCGGTGCTGCTGGCGGAGCCCGGCCCTCGGCCGGGGCTGGGGCTGGGGCCGCCCCCGGGGCCGGGGCGGGGAGAGGCGGCTGGGGCGGCGGCGCCCGGCGCCGAGCGGAGCGGCGGCAGCGGAGCCGGGATGGCAGGACCGCTGCGGGCCGCCCTGGCGCTGGGGCTGCTGGCGGCCGCTCGGCCCGCACCGGCCGCGGAGCAGCGGCGGCAGGCAGAGGTAGGACCGGCACCGGCACCGGCACCGGCCCCGGCACCGGCACCGGCACCGGCCCCGGCCCCGGCACCGGCACCGGCACCGGCACCGGCACCGGCACCGGCGGGGCGGGAGCGTGTCCTGGGTGTGCGTCCCCCGCGTGTGCGCGTGTACCCGTGTGCCCGTGCCAGGGTGTGCCCGTGCCCCAGCTCTGTGTGTCCCCGGTGTGCCCATGTCCCCGTGCCCGTGCCCCAGCTCTGTGTGTCCCCGGTGTGCCCATGTCCCCGTGCCCGTGCCCCGGCTCTGCGTGTCCCCACTGAGTCCATGCCGTAGGTGTGCCCATGCTCTAGATGCGACTGTCCCTGGTGTGCCCATGCCATAGGAGTGCCCATGTCCCGCCGGGTGTGCGCATGTCCCTGTGTGCCGGTGCTGCAGGTGTGCCCATGCCCCGGGTGTCACTGTCCCTGTGTGCCCGTGCTGCAGGTGTGCCCATGGCCCGGGTGTCACTGTCCCTGTGTGCCCTGGGTGCTGCAGGTGTGCCCATGGCCCGGGTGTCACTGTCCCTGGTGTGCCTGTGTCGCTGGTGTGCCTGTGCCGTAGGTATGAATGTGTGCCCAGCGTACATCCCCACCGGAGGTGGGTGCCCATGGGCTCTTGATGCCTGCGATTCCACGTGTGTGCCCTGGGTACGTGCAGTGTGTGTGGCTGTGCCAGCTGGAGCTGGGGCTGTGCCACAGGGCTGTGTTGGAATGCCGGGGTGCTTGGCCACGTGCCGTGTGGAGCTGCGGCACAGAAGCACAGACTGGTTTGGGTTAGAACAGACCTTAAAGCTCATCCCATTCCTGCCCTGGGCAGGGACACCTTCCACTATCCCAGGTTGCTCCAAGCCCTGTCCAACCTGGCCTGGAACACTTCCAGGGATGGGGCAGCCACATCTCCTCAGGGTGAGCTCCACCAGGGCCTCCCCACCCTCCCAGGGAAGAATTCCTTCCCAATATCTAATCTAAGTCTGCCCTCTTTCAGCTTAAAAACATTCTCCCTTGTCCTATCTCTCCTTGCCCTCGTCCAAAGTCCCCCTGTCTCTCCTGTAGCCCCTTTAGGCACTGGATGGGGCTCTGTGTGTCCCTGGAGTCTTCTCTTGGCCAGGATGAACAACCCCAGCTCTCAGCCTGTGTCCAGGTGTCCCCACAGGTGCCGTGCACCTGCAAGTCCACCCTGCCACACAGCTCCAACGACACAACTCATGCACGAGGAAACCTTCCCATCTCCCAGCATATCAGGAGGGGACAAAAGCCAGTCCTTCCCCTGCCTGCCTCTCCCCAGGGCTGTCCCTATCAACGCTGTTTGGATTTCTCCTGTTTTTCCTGCTGTCATTGTCACCCCGTGCCACCGTGCGTTCCTGTTTGTTTTGGGAGGGCAAGGTATGAGATTTGGCTGGTGAGCAAAGGTTTGTGTTGGGGATTTTTTCTTGTTTAGGCCTCCATCCAGTGTACTTTTGCACATATGCTTAATTTTCAACCCCAGCCAGCAAGTCCTGATGACTTTATTGGGATTTGGTGGAAAGGGGCACAGGAATGCTCAGAGGCTTGTTTTGATGCCCAGGCTTCTTTTGCTGGGAGATGCTGCTTCAGAGAGGTCGTTAACAGCTGTGCTTATCCCACTGTGCACAAACCTCAGCCGGGCCCCTCATGCCACCCAGAGAAAATAAATCTGCAAAGATTTTAATGCTCAGAAAATCAGTAATCCAAAATTCACTTTAAAAGGAAACCAGCTGATTGGGAATAACTAGATTAAAAGGTCCAACCTGCCTTTCCATCCCTCACTGATGAGTTCTGAGTTCTTTTCCTCTGAAGCCTCAGAGCAGATCCCAGGATTGTGGCAGATCCCAGGTGAGGAGTGCTGGGAAAGTGACTTTCCTGTCTCCCTGCCTCAGTTTCCCCAAGGGGATATGCTGTGCTGGCCAGGGACTTTGGGACAACACACACAATGGAAATGTAGAGACTGGGGCGTGGAACTTGTCTAAATAAACTGAGCAGTTAATTTTCTTCTAAGAGGAAGCTGAAATTCTCACATAACATCAAATAGCTCTGGTGACTTGTGGCTTTCAGAGCACTTCCAGGCTTTGCTTCTAAAGCTTTTTTTTTTTTTTTTAATTCTTTTTAAAAGGCACAGTTAGCAACAATAGGTTGTGTAAACTTAGATGTACAAGACTGTGAAAATGTCCAGTTGTGTGCTTTTCCTGGCTGGTGCCCATGTTTTCACTGCATCCGTAACAATTGCAGTTAAAAAAACATTTAAAAAAATAAGGAAAACTCGAAAATTTAATTTGAAACATTTGTATGTGAAATCATCTTATCATCTACAGATAGGAGAGGGCTCGACGTGAGCACAGTGTTTGGCAGAGCTGGTGTCTGGCTCAGACAGCAGCTGGGGTGTGGTAATGCCCGAGATTCCCAGATCCCGGGGGAATTGTGGAAAATACAGGGAGCATTGTGAGATCTCAGCCCGTGTTGGGAGTGAGGAGCACGGTGAGTTGCTGGTGGAGCCAAGGACAAAGGACAATGAAGTCCCTGCAGAGCTTTGTGTGAGAAGCTCCAGGTCTGCTGCGGTGGGAAGAAAAACTGGGGAGAAATTTGAGAAAAGCAGGGAATGGGAACAGAGAGCTGGACTAAAGGACTGAATAATACTCAGTTTGGATTTTTCTTCCGATTTTTTTCCCCTGTCCTGTCCTCCTCCTTCCCATCTTGCAGTGCCTTGGGCGCTCTAACTTCTCCCTCTTATCAAACCAAGGTCTCACATGGAGGGCTCTGGGCTGTGTTTGTGCTGGGAGGTGCTGCAGTGCACGGCTGAGCTGCTTTGGGGAGCAGCTGGGATGCAGGATGCTGAGCACAGCGGGATGGAGGGGACGGGCCCGGGTACCACGCAGACACGGCGGGGCTCGGAGGTCAGCTGGGGCACAGAGCACCCCACATTTTCCTTCTGAAATAAGGCGAAGAAATTCTCCTTCCTGTGAAAAATTCCTGCCGTTGAGCACGGCGATGGAAGGAGAGGGGGAGAGGAGCAGGAATTACCCCTGGCGAGGCATCGCCTGGCTCTGCAACACCCCTCAGACCGCGTCTCGGTGCCGCTGCCGCCGGCGCGGATGTGGCGAGTGGCTCCGAGCGAGCCGGCAACCCCCGGGTGTGATTTACAGCCCCGTGAGTCACCGCAGCACCAACAGCTCGCCTTTCTTCCTGCTTCTCCCCAAACAATCCCCGCTTGTTGGGGCAAATATCGCCCCCCGGGCAGGGGGCCGCGGCCGCCCGCAGCGGGGACCGTCCCGTTCCCCCGGCTCCCAGCCCGGCGGAGGGCAAGGCTCGTTTCCTTTCTCTCCTTAGACACGAAAACACAGCCAGTCTGCGTGACCGAACTGGTTTGTCAGCCGCTCTGGTATTCGCAGGGGAAGGTTTGGCCAAGCCCAGTGTTTTTGCCTGTTTTCCCCGCGTGCTTTGGGTTACATTCAGGAGTTTTGGTGCTGCAGCCCGTCGGGGTGTGGGGTTTTTGGGGTGCCGGGGCAAAGCTGCCAGCTGGTTCCCAATGAGTTATGGCAGAATCTTGGAATGGTTTGGGTTGGAAGGGACCTTGAAACCCATCTCATTCCACCCCCTGCCAAGGGCAGGGACACCTTCCACTAGACCAGGTGGCTCCAAGCCACCTCCAAATGGTTGGTGAAAGCAGGAGGGGTTTTAGTTAGGCCTGGCTTGCTGCCTCTCAGCTTCAGAAGATCGATTATGAAAATAAAAGGAGTTTAGAAGACCCCAACTCCACTTCTTCAGTGGCAGGTGGATGACTTGCTGCTAAAGCAGATTTTTAGGAGTGGTAGGTGGGAGAGGAGATTCCTTCAGGACTGGGTTAGGCACAGCAGGGGAATATCACGGGGGCTTGGGGCTTTAACCACCCTCCATCCCCAGTGCAGAGAATCAGCTGAGGTTTCGCTGCCTTTCCAGCGGGAGGACAACCGGGCTCTGTGCTCGCTAATGCCCCTTCTCGTGTGTCTCCCTGTGTCTATAGATATAATATTTATAGAGATACTTATACACACATTTAAACAAAAGCGGCGCGAGGACTCTGCCTGAGGCTTCGCAGGGATGAGAGGAAGCAAATGAGCGTTTTTAATTGCTGTGACATCTTCTGGAGGCAGCTCGCAGGCAGCAGCGACCCGCTGGGCAGGAGGAGCCGCTGCTCCTTCTGTGGCCACGCCAAAACACGCCCTGGGGCCAGCTCTCCTTGTGTCTGTGCCGGGGGAAGCTGAGGATGAAAAGCAGAAGCCTCTGTGTCAGTCTTGGTGGTGAGATGCTGGGGATGCTGGAACTAGGGTTTAGGTTAGGATCCACCTGGGCTGTCTCATGATTTAAAACAAAAGACTTCGAAGGTGCAGCTTGTGGTGGCATCCTCTGTGATCATGACACAAAGCACTGCCCACCCTTGGGCAGGATGGGATCGCTTCCCTGCGCTGCCGGGGGATGGAGGGGACAGATGGGGTTTGTACCCAGCGGAGCAGAGGGACCACGGTCAGCAGGAGCCCGGTGTGAGGCTTCTCCGGCACTTAGCGGGTGGAAAGGAGCCAGAACCGGAGCGTGTGGAGGGGAGAGCCGGCAGGACCGGAGCCTGCTGTCTCGGCACTCTCGTTATCCCAGTCTCCAGGCAGGGAGAGTTAATTGTATTTGCCGCTGGCTGTCTTCCACCAGGGATGCCTGTGGTCGAGGGCAAGGTGTTTCCTTGGCTTTAGCCAAGGCAGAGATGATTTCCGGGGTTGTAACAGGCTCCACAACAGAGCCCTGAGGTGGGGAGGGCCCTCTGTCTCCCCCACTGTCCTCTCGCTGTCCCTGCTGCAGCCCGGGAGGCTTCTCTGCCCCAGCACTGACTCCCAGGCAGCCAGATCCGTCCTCCTCTCCCTTCTGCATGAAGAGGGGGAGCTGAGCATAATTCATATTAATGTTTCTCTTGGTTTCCTGCTGTTTTTCTTTTCCCATTGTATGGAAAAGAGCATTTCCCCGTCTGGGGCAGGAGGGAGGGGGTTTTCCCAGCACCACCAGGCTTTGCATCCCAGCCTCTGGAGAGGTTTCATGGGCTGGTGCCAGAGCCTGGCTGGGCTCTGGGGGGTTGTGCAGTGCTGGGGAAGCCTTGAGCACTGGTTTGGGCACATGACACTGTGGCATGGGGCTCTTGGGTTCCCCTGGACCACGAAAACTCCCTGGATTTGTATGCTCTGAGCTCTGATAAATACCTGACCGAGTGGGGGATCAGCACATCCCTCTCCTGCAGCTCTGTGTTCCCAGGACCACCATCACCCTTAGCTGACAGTAGATGTGTCTAGAAAATTTAATAAAATTTCTCCTGGTGGTTTTGCAGCCACAGAGCTGGTGCCTGTATGTGAGAACCTCGATGTGGCACAGGCCAGAAACCACAGGGAAAATGCTGCTTTGCTCAGACTTGCAAAGCTCCAGGAGCTCTGGGCAGGAATGGTAAAATCAGTGGCCTCTGTGCCTTCTGGTGCTGCTCAAGAACAGCAGCTGGAGCAGGGGTTGCTTTTTTCACTGTGCACCGTGACATGTCCAGATGGAGTTTTAAGCCTTCATGAGATCATGGTGAGGAAAAACCATTTTCATGCTTTAAGGACGGGATTGTGTTGGGTTGCAGGAGGGGGAAGAGCTTCAGGTTGTGCTGAGTGAATGCAAAATTGTGTTAGAAAAGGTTCAGACCATGGTGTGAGACCCGGGACTTTCCACCCAGGTGCTCTCAGCTCACATTTATCTGCAGTGATGTCACCACTGGGATGTTCACCCCTCACCCTTACTTTTAACTGGTGATTTCGTAGCTCGGGAGGAGAACTCTGTAAAAATACAGCTGCAGAGAAAGAGGGCCAGATTCCTTCTTCTCTCCAGACTGCTCTCAGAGGGCTCCAGGCCACCCCATGACCAGGATGCTCCTCTATCCCCGCATGCTCATCCCGAGTCGCTGCTGGGTTTTGCCTCCTGGTACCCACCTAAAGCTGGGGTTATCCCGGTGTGGCTGGGGGACAGCAAGTCCAGGCTGTGTGGTCCATCCCTGGGCATCCCTGTGGCTTCTCCTGACAAACAAGCCAATGCTCTCCCGGTCTGTGTGGCACTTGCCCGATTTATCCTGACTCCCTGGGACAGTGTGAGGTGTCTGGGTGACTCTGGCCACACTCGGGCTCTTGCTGCTGCAGCCTGGCGCTGCTGGAACGAGCTGCTGGTGCCTCCAGCGGAGACAGAAGGCTTTGGTGGGAAAACCAGCCAAATTCTTTGTGTGGGGCTGGGTGAAGAGCGTGTCCAGGCAGGAATCTGTGCCGGTCCTCAGCCAGAGGGGGATGCTCCAGGTGGAAGGGGCGTAAAGGAGGAGATGAACCCGGAGGAGATGAGGTCTGCAGAGCACACAGGGATGTGCCTGCCCTGCCCGCGGGGAGGTGGCAGCGCGGGGGTGATGTGTTTGAGGATGACGGGAAGGTGACTGTTCATGGCAAGCAGAAGGTTTGGGCAGGAGGAGGAGGAGGAGAGGGAGAGGCCCTGGCACACCTCGGGACTGCCACATGCATAAACCGTTCCTGCTCCTTGCCAGGAGACAAGGCCCAGGAACGGCTGCTGCCTCCTCTGCAGGGACATGAGGAGAGCTGGGTCAGCCACAGTCAGGAGCAGCACTGAGTGGAGGTCAACACTCCAACCCGCTCCTTTTCCCGGCCCCGAGACGAGCAAGGAGGGAAACAGCTTTAAAAACACCCGATTCCCCAGAGGGCACCAGCCGCGCCCTCCGGGTCAGCCCGTGGCATTCCCGGCGCTCAGCACACCTCTCCTTTGGGATGCGGGGAGAGGAAGCCGCCGCTTTCACTTTTTATTCTGATTTTTATTCATTGCTGTAACTGCGGCTCTGCTGCACTAACAGGATGCTGGGCAGCTTGTTTGTCTCCCGCAGACATCCCTGGCGGCGGGGCAGGCGGGCGTGGAGCATTCCTGTGACCCCGGCTATTAACTCCTCCAAAAGCTGCCGAGCAGCCCGAGCCGTTTATTTTCTTTAACATGCAATTTCAGTGCTGGAGCAAGTTCAGAGAGACAATCTCTGTCAGTGTCAGTGGCCGATAAGAAGAAGAATGGTTTGGCAAAGCAAATTGCCCCCGGAGCGTCCCCACTTTGCCGCAGCACATCCTGCGTGGGAATGGGGCGACGCTGCAGCCTGACCCCATCTCACCCCGCCCTACAGACGGCCACAGCTCTCTGGGCTTTGTTTGAATCGCTGTGTTGAGCCGGGGCGATTAGAGCTGTGGGTTTGGTCGCCTCTGGCTGCGGATGACATGGCAGCAGCGGGTTCTGATCTCTCGGCAGCAGCGTTTCCTCCTACCCCTCCATCGGGTCGTGGCCAAAAACCTCAAGAGCCACCAAAAATAATGGGGAGGAGACACACAGGAACCTGTCCGGGCACAGGAGGTGCGGCTGCTTGAGCTGCAGAGCTCTCAGGAAGAAACTAAGGGGGCGTTTTGGGTTTGCGGCAGTGTTCTTCATCGCATCTCCTTCTCCCCCCTTTCCCAATCCAACACGTGCTCTGAGCTGCACCTTTCCCGTTTTTTTCCTTGCAGCTCTTCCTGGAGAAATACGGCTACTTCAGCGAGCCGGGGGCCGGCACACACAGCCCCGCCGAGTTCACCAAGGCACTGAGGTAGGAGCCCTTTATTCACCACTGCAGGCAAAACTCAGCAGCTCCAGCTGCAGGGGTGCTGCCGGCACTCAGAGGGGCTTTTTGCAGCCAGAGGGGTCTTTCTGCAGCTGGAGGCTCTCTCTCTCACGGTCCGATGCTAAAGCACAGCCAGTCCTTTTTGGAACGGCGGGTCCGTGCCCGGCTCCCGCAGCTGGATGCCGGCTGCTGGCACCCGGCTCTTGCTGTTTCATTTGCCTTTTATGGCCCGGTGCTCGCCTCGCAATAAAATCTGCGGGGAGGCCGAGCTTGGGGACGGCTGGGAGATGTCAGGGGGGCAAACTGCCAGCGCCTGCCTGGACTTCTCCTAAGGACATCACCTCGGCTCTGGGAGCATCCCAGGCCTGACGTCGTGCAAAGCTAAACGCAAAATTAAATGCAAAGTTACATAACTGGGGTTAAAAGCTGGAAAAGGCGTTTTTAGGCTCCCTTATTTACTTCTGCCCTGCTAGGAGGTGAGTTACAGGTCAGCCGTGGTTGCAGAGCCAAATCCTTCTTGTTTTACCGACTGGCTGAAGTTCTGATGTTGGGGTGTGAAACTTGTGGGGTGAAAATCCTTGCTCAGGCCAAACCCCTGGCACAAACATAACCAAAGCCCTCCACGGGGGGGTCTGGATGCGGGTGCTGATATCTCCCTTCATTTCCCAGGGATTTCCAGCGGGTGACCCACCTCCCGCTCAGCGGGCTGCTGGATGCCCCCACCCTCCATCAGATGGCTCAGCCCAGGTGTGGCACCGATGACGGGGAGAGCCGCGCTGCCGGGGCACGCCGGGCATGGCCCGCCCGGCGCCGCCGGCGCACGGCACAGCACGGTGAGCACGGGCACCGAGGGCCCCGGTGGGCTTTGGGGTCTGGGGTGCTCGTCTCTCCCGTCCTGGACTCGTGGGGAAGCTGCTGTGGGTGGGAGGTGCAGCCCCACTGGCACAGCATCCAGGCCAGGAAGCATTTGCGGGTTATTTTTAATCATCTTTATTTTTAGTTGTTCTGTGTGGCTTGATGTCAGCGGTGATTAGAGATGCGACTCCCACTCGTGGGGGAACTCGGCTGTCTGGCGTGCTTTTACAGGGACATCTCCCAGGGAGCACTCAGGTCACCCCGGCCCCACACACAGCTGGGCTGGCATGATCTGGAGGGCAGGGGCTGGCACACAGTGAAGTTATCTCCAGGTTTTGCTGAGCTTTGGGACTTCTAATGCATATTAGGGACCCACCAGTAAGCACAAAACCTGCCAGCACTTGGCTGCCTGACCTGAGCATCATTTAATCCGTGTTAAGGGGTTTAACTCTGCTCCAAGCATCCTTCTGTGCTCCTGTGTGTGCAGGGCTGGGCCTCTTGTCCCTTGTGAGCTCCCTTTGGGCTTGCAGATGAGTAACTGGATTCCTAGAGAGCAGGAGGGCCGGGGCCAGCTGTGCTCAGGACATGGGAAAAACGAAGGCGAGATTAAGGAAAGGCTCTGTGCCGTGTCAGGCTGGCTGTGCATCTGGCAGGGCTGGCAATGGACGGCCCCGGGAGGGCCCTGTCATCCCCCTCCAGCCTCTGGATTTCCTTCCAAAGCCCCAACATGCAGCGTGTCCCTCGCAGGAGCCTTGCCCAGGACAGGTGGGCAGAGAGGCAGAGCAGGAAGGAAGGAAGGACAGGAGGTACAACAGGAGATGGGCAAACAGAAGCAACCAGTGCCCTGCACCCCGTGAGGTTCCAGTTTGGGGGTCACAAAGGTGGGTGGGTGGCAAGAGATGCCCAATGGCTCGAGGAAAGGGCAGGAAAGGGCTCTGTGTGGCACTGGTTGTTTCTCTGATGCCACAAGCAGTGGGGATGGGAACAGCACCACATCGGTACCCACAGGCTGGACAGGACACAGGGGGTGCCTGCAGGGCTGGTGGCACTGGCCAGGAAGGCTGGAGGCTTTGTCTGTTTATCCTGCTTGGAGCAGGAAACCCTGACAGCTGAGCCAGCAAAGTGCTTTGTTATCCACCCTTCCCCCAGCGGGATCTTCCCTGGGCAGCCTCTGTGTCTCCCATCCCCCTGGCTTGGGGCACACTCAGAGCCAGCACAGGGTAAAAGCCAAGCCTCCTCTTCCCAAGAGCCAGCCACACTCGGCTAACCCAGCCTTGCCCATCCTTCTCTGGTGGTAGATGCTCTGCCCCTGTGGAGGGAAGTATGGGATGCCAGGGCTTTGTTTTAGGGCTGCAGCCATCCAGGCAGGTTTTAGCTTTTGCTGTGCAGGGTGGAAGCTCATCTGTGTCCCTTTGGAGCTGGAGGACAAGCAGTGGGAACTGATTCTGTCCCCAGGACTGTGACCAGTTAGCCCAGAGTGTCCCCAGCCACCAACTGCTCAGAAGTGGGGGAGAAGGAGGCAGAGCTGGGGTGGGATGTCTGCCAGGTTTGCCGGGAGGCTCGGCTCAGAGCCAGAGCAGCGAGCCCCGGTGTGCTGCTGGCTCTGTTCTCCCTGTTTTCCTGCACATCTGGAGCAGAGGCAGATGCTGGAGCTCTGTCACCACTCCCACGCCTCAGCACCGGCTCTGGCACCCACATCCCCCTAGGGCCCCACGGCTTTTTTCCTGCTCCCAGATGCCCCTGGATAAATGTAATCCCAGGGCTCTGGGGTTCCACAGCTGCTGAGGGGTGCTGGAGGAGAGGAGGAGGAGAGGAGGGGGCTGTGATGCTGCTCAGTGACTGTGTGAACTCACATCCCTGTGTGGTGGGAGGGTTGGGAGCCTGGGGGGAGTCACAAGGCTTGTCCCCTTCATCCTTGTCCTCATCTGTCCTGGTGGTATCCGGGCTCTGTCTCCCCTGAAAGATTTTAAGAAAGCCTTGGGCACTAAGCTGTACCCCCAAGGTGCTGCTGAGAGCCCTTCCCACTCCTTTGCCTTTGTCCCAGCTTTTCAGAGGTGGCTTTGATTCCTCTCCCTGAAATCCAGCCCTTGGACTGCATCTTCTGGACTGGAAGCTGGTATCAGGCAGATCTTCCAGCACATATCCATGCTGGATTTGGCTCTGGAGGGGATGGCGAGCCAAGGGTGGAGGTCAAACTGGGTGTCCCAGCTTCTCCTCTCCTCAGAGAGGTTTCGGGGTTTGGTTGTGACTCCAGCCGTGGGTGGGCTCTAGTGGCGTGGCACCTTCAGAAGGGTTTAATCATGGTGCTGCAGCTGCTGGTGGCACACCTGCCTTGACTTCCAGCTTTGCCTTGGGAAAACCATGACATTTCCAGGAAGTTTCCCTCCACTCAGGCAGCCCCTGGGCAGAAGGACAAGCCCAAGTGGCCGCTGGCACGCTGAGCTTTCCCTGTTGCAGGTGGGCGGTGGTACAAGCGGCACCTGACGTACCGCGTGGTGAACTGGCCGTCCTACCTGCCCCAGCACGAGGTGCGCCTGGCCGTGAGAGCCGCCTTCGAGCTCTGGAGCAACGTGTCCTCCCTGCTGTTCTGGGAGGTGCGGGATGGCCCCGCTGACATCCGCCTGACCTTCTTCCACGGGGACCACAATGATGGACTCAACAACGCCTTCGATGGGCCAGGTGCTGGTTGCTTCCCCCTCGTAAGCTTCTCTTTTACAACGTGGGCTCTTCCCTGGCAGGGAGCAGGGCTGGGCTTGTGATGGGCTGTGCTGGGGGTGATGGAGGCTCTGCTGTCCCTCTAGCCCAGTTTGCACCAGTTTGCTGTCTGATTTGGGGTCCCCCATCCCAGCTCTGCAACTGAGGTCTGCCAGCAAGGCGGCTGAGATGTTCCTTACAGGCCTTCAAGGAGCCCTCCCCCTTTGACAACACCCTCCAAACGTGGGCTCCTCCAAAAAGACCTAAAACTGACACACATTTGGGCGAACCAGAGCTGCTTGTGCCTGCTGCTCCATGGTCCCTGATGGCTCTCATGTCCCCAGGAGGTGCCCTGGCTCACGCCTTCTTCCCCCGGCGAGGAGAAGCCCACTTCGACAGCGCCGAGCGCTGGTCCCTGCACAGCGGCAAAGGACGCAACCTTTTCATCGTGGTGGCCCACGAGGTCGGGCACACGCTGGGGCTGGAGCACTCGCCTGTCAAGAGCGCCCTGATGTCTCCCTACTACAAGAAGCTCAGCAAGGATTTTGTCCTCAGCTGGGATGACATCTTGGCCATCCAGAACTTGTATGGTGAGCCTGGCTTCCCTGAGCATCCCTTGGTTCCTCCAGGGCTGTTCCCTGGGATGGAGAGCGAGCAGTAGGGATCGAGCAGGTCCCTGAAAGGGGAGAGGACTTCAATCACACTGGTCCCATCCCTGTGTGGCTGGGGAGGAAAAGGCAGGAGAGGTGGGACAGGTACCAGGTTCTCCAGGACAGGGAAGGTTGGATTTGGTGCCCACTTGTCTGCTGCTGCAGGTTTTTTGGGATACCATGGGATTTTTGTCACTGTCATACAGAGGGGGAGAGGAACCAGACAGTGGGACTAGGAGTGTTTGGAGTTTTGGGATGGTTCCCCAGTCCTGTCTTTTGGGAAAAGTTGTTTCTCTGCCCCTTCTCCAGACTCATCACCCCTTGCCCCATCCCAGGGAAGCCCTCCAAGGGCTCGGCTATCCAGCTCCCAGGAAAGGTCTTCACTCACTTCCAGGACTGGAACACGGACCTTTACGGCAGGGACCGACAGCAGAGGAGCCTCAGCACCTATTACTGCCACTCCTTCTTCGATGCCATAACCGCCGGTGGGTGTTGGCCAGTGCGACTCTCTCCCAAAATGTGCACCCCTACCCCTTGTCCCAGTGCTGCTGCAGCTCCCAGTGCTGGGAAAGGTGGGTTTGACTGGTCCCTAGCTCCTGGCACTGGGAGCATCACTGATGCCCAGTGGGGCAGTGCACCTTGAGGGCACAGTGATGTGTTAGGAGCAGGGAACACATCCTAAAACTCAAGCCATGGCAAGGATTAATCATTGCAGGAGCTCAGCTGTGCAAGATAAGCCTTGAGCTGTGGTCAGCTTTATCCTCTCAGGGCTGGAGAGGAGGCAATGAATTATGGAAGCTGAGGGGGTGGTTGGAAAGGCAGGAGGAAGCATCCAAACCCTGAGCATCCCCAAAGCACCTCAAGGCTGCACGGGGGGGATAGGGGAGCTGGGCAGCAGTGACTGAATAAAATTTCTCACCTTGACACCCTCCCTCTGCCTCACAGACGGGGATCACAACCTCTACATCTTCAAGGGCAGCCACTACTGGGTGGTGTCAGTGAGTGGCAACGCCAGTGACCCCCAGACACTGCAGCCGCGCTGGCCCGGCCTCCCCGCCAGCATCGACGCCTGCGCCTGGTCCCAGCTCAGCAGAAAGTTCTACTTCTTCAAAGGTGGGTGAGGCCCCGCCAGGGGATGCCCCTCGGGGCTGCTGCTGCCCCTCCCTGTGGGGTGGTTGTCCGGGTCAGGCTGGAGCGGCTCCTCCTGTTTGTGTCCCCTCCCAGAGCAGAGCTGGGGCACTGCTGTGTCCTGGGTGTGCAAAGCCCTGGGCTCGGTGCCTGTCATGGATGAACCATGTGGCCCTGGCAGCCGCGTCATGCCCTCGTGCCTCAGTTTCCCTGTCAGGAGAGCATCACTCACTGGTGTGTCAAAGCAAACCCAAAGTGGTGGGTCTTGGGGAGAAAATGCTCCCCAAACCATGAGGTGTAGGGGAGTGTGGGGGAGTTTCATGGATCCCTGTGTTTTGCCTGGAGGCTGAGCTGTCCTGGGAGCTGGGATACCATCCGTAAACTGCCCCAGGAGCTGGCATTCCATCCATAAACTGCCCCAGGAGCTGGGATTCCATCCATGAGCTGCCCAGCAGCCAGATGGGGACAGGAAGGTCAAACCAGGCAGCCTTCCTGCCAGGGTCAGCCCCAGCTTTTAATGGGAACCAGTCGCTGGCTGTTCAGAAAAGGGGCTTTGTTGCTGCAGCTGGGTGAGAGCCAAAGCCCCTCTGCCTCCCCAGCCCTCGCCGCTCCCTCCATCCCTCCCCAGGGCTGCGTCAGGCTGTGCCTTGTGAGCAGAAAGGGGCTTTTGTCTGCCCTGCTGTGGGGACAGGGCGCTGTGGGGACGGCCAAGCCACCGGTCCCCATTGCAATTCCTGCTTTGGCGCTGGTCTTGGGTGTCCCAGTCTGGGTTGGATCTGTTTCTGTCTGTCCCATTCGCTGTGCAGGATCAGGGGGAGGTTTGCCAGAAGCAGCACGGTAGTGGCCTTGCTCTGCCCTGGCGGTCCCTTTCCGTGCCTTCAAGCCCCTGAGCTACCGTGCCTCAGTTTCCCCCCAGCCTGGTCCTTGGGGCAGCCCCGCAGCGGTTCCGGCTGGGTCACCAGTGCGATGGATGTCACTGACACGACACAAGGCTGGTCCCGTGGCCGAGTCTGTCCACATCTCCCGGAGCTGGTCCTGCCACGGACCCCACTGGGGTGTGCTCTGACCCCTCCGTGTCCCCCGCAGGCGGCCGCTGCTGGCGCTACGCGGGCTCCAAGCTGGAGGCAGGATTTCCCCGAAAATGCAGCGCCCTCGGGCTCCCTCGGCACCCGGACACCGCGCTCTACTTCCAGCAGCTCCGGCGCCTGGTTCTCTTCAAGGGCCCCAAGTACTTCGTGGTGAGCGAGGAGCCCCTGGGCGTGGAGCCCTACTACCCCCGCAGCCTGCGGGACTGGGCAGGGCTGCCCCCGGGCACGGCGGGGGCCGTCCCCCACCGCGACGGCTCCGTCTACTTCTTTCGGGATGACCAGTACTGGAAATTTGACCAGGCTAAGCTGCAAGTGGTGGCCACCGGCAAATGGGCCACGCAGCTCGCCTGGATGGGCTGCTGGGATGCCAACAGCGAGCAGGTCCTTTTCTGAGCACGGCCTGACGGGACGGAACGGGGCTGTGGACCCCACATCGCTCGCTGCTGCCTGAGTCCCTCTTTGTGCCACTCTGGATTCAGGTCTGAGGGTGGTTAGGCACGGACTGGCTGCCCGTGGATGCCCGGAGCCGTGGGGTGGTGGAGCAGTGACCCAGCAGAGCTCGGGTGTAGCTCGGACAGGTCCCCCACAGCCAGGTGGGCTGGAGGTTTGGGACACGGTATTTTTTTGGAAAGACCACAAAAAAAAGGTGTCAGCCATGGAGACTGCAAACACACCCATTCCTGTTACCTTTCAGGATATTGTTACGAATTTTTTTCGGTCCAGGACTGGGGTTTGTTGATGCTTTTTGATATCTTTAATTTCCCCACGATCAGGCGGAGAAGTGTCTCGCTGCTGCTTGCTTTGGGGTTTGGATGGTTTTAAACAACAGACTGAGAATATTTCCTGCTTAAAACTAAAAGACAAGAGATACTTGGACAAAAATTTGGGTCCGTGTGGAGCTTTGCCCCTGCTGTTTGTTCAGACCCCAGGGAATGGAGGGTTGGGGATGCTTTGCTGGGCTGTGCTCACGTCCCGGTGCTCTGCTGAGGCACCAGCTGGAGACACCAACACAGTGGGATTTTGGGGCTGAAAGCAGAGGGGTTTGGTTTAGGGGCCTCTTTGGGGTTGGGAGAAAGGGGAGGTTCAGCTGAGCTGCTGGCCATGTCACCGTGCAGCTCACAGGCAACCAGAGCATTGGCTTTCTGATGGGTTTGGGGTGCCTGGGTGGGTTCTCTGTGTCCAATAAGGGTTGTGCTCACCTGGCAGCCCTCCTTGTGTGCAGAGGAAGTGCCTGTGCTCTGCTGTCTCTGCAAGAGTTGGGATCAGTGCATTTTGGAGTCCCTGGGCCCCAGCTGGATGAAAGGGGGTGACAAATAACTGGGGGAGGAGGGAAAGAGGAGAGGGTGAGCAGGACAGTGGGACATGTCTGTGCATGCAGCCTCACGGGGACAGTGTGGCTGCATATTCCTCATTCCTTTCCCAAGGCAGACTCCCCACCTGGAAACGCTGCTGGCTCCCGGGCACAGTCACTGGTGGTGTCTGCAAAGAGCCATCGTGTCCCAGGGCTGGGGGATGTACCTCAGCTTCCCAGGGCTGGAATTCCATGGCACTGGTGCCGAGCAAGGCAGGGCTCGGCTTTATTAAATGATTTACTGAAACCATTTCTTCGGTGATCCTCCCAGGGCTCAGACCCCAGCACTGCTTTTGTCCCGCTGTGCCGAGTCAGGGTGCTGTGCCACCTCAGGGTGCCCTCCTGATGCCAGCAGCTCCACGGATTCCTCTTTCACTCACCTTTGCCCATTCTAGACCCTCCCTGCAGAGCAGGGCTTGCCCTAAGCAGGGTGCCAGGGCTGGTACTTCCCGGGGTGCTGCCAGATGCTGGCTGAGCTGTGGGTTTGGGGGATGGGGAGCCAGCACTCTTCCCATTCTCCGTAACACCCGTGAGTGAGCCCTTCGTGTGCAGACACAGACACGGGGTCTTCCTCTGCCTAAAATCTCAGGGCACTTCCCACCTTGCCAAAGAAACGGGGCTGCAGCATTTTGGTTGGAATTGAATGACAACAAGGTGACGTTGCCTGCAGGGAATACCAAGGGCTTGGAGACCTGACAGCAAATAAAATCAACCTCTGGATATGTGGCATTGGGGTTTGCGCTTGTTTTCATGTCACACTTCGGATATGGGTGGTTTTTTTTAAAGCAAATCTGCAATTTCCTGACGGGGCTGTGTTTAAGATGCCTGTGGGTGTTTGGGTTTGGAGTGGGGATTGCTGAATTTGGCCTCAGCTTTTGTGCTTGCAGGATCAAAGAGGGGAGATGGAGCCCACTGAAAACTCACTGATGGTAATGAAACCATGGAAATTCTCTTTCATACTTCACTCCCAAATTACTGAGCATTTTTCAATGCTTTGGGATGCGTTAATAGGTTTTTTCCCCAGGCTGAATTCATTCATTATCCCTTTTGCTGTCCCCTTAGGAGAAAGCCAGGCATCCCATCTGCTGTGGGACTGGAGGCTGAGGATGGGACAACCTCAAATCCTCTCCTGCTTTTGGGTTTTCCTCTTCCTCCCTGGCTTGCTGCCGTGTGTTTCCTGTGGCTGTGTCCTGTGGGATGCCAGGGCTGGGGCTGAGCTCAGTATTTCTGGCAGAGATGGGCTCACTCTGCCGTGTCACCTGGACCCCGCCACTTTGGGGAGCCTGGGGGGGCTGAACTCACACCCTGAGCTTTTCAATCCACCCCACTGGGTGCCCTGGATGGAAATCCAGCTTCTCAAGGGTCCTTTTCTCCTGTTGGGTTCCCTGGCTGGGCATGCCAGGCGCAGACTCCTCCAGCCTGCCACACATTCCCCAGACAGAATAGCTGGGATTCTTGCATTCCCTCCCCCAAAATGACCCCGGCTGGACAGTGATCTGCAGTGACATTGGCAGCTGGCTCCAGGGAGAGGATGGGCCCCCAGCACAGCAAGAAGCCCCACAAAGCCCAGGAGAGGCTCTGTTTTGGTCCTGAGGAGTGAACACTTCCCTGGCAGATTTATTTTTTGCTGAAGTACCTGGGTGCTGTGGCAGCTCTGCAGGCCCTGGGTTAGGGAGGGAGTATCCCACATTCCCAGAGGTGCCCACTCGTGCAGTTATTCCCTTAAAGCCCCAACTCCTGGAGCCACTCCATCCCTGCAGGAGCTTGGCTTTTGCCAAAGACCTCGCTGTTGTGGGCAACGAGGGAGGGAGTTTGTGAGGGAGTACAGAACAGAGAAAGCCCAAAGGTGGGTATACAAATAAATCCTTCTCACCTCGATGTTGCCCTGAAGATGCACCTTGTGGCCCTCAGGTAACCTCACCTGTGGTGGAGGTGGATGTAGGGGAATTGGGAAGGGGGAAAATCCCTCTGGTGTGGTTGGGAGCAACTTGGGTGCCAATGAGCTGCTCTCTAACTCCTTCCTGCCCCAGAGCCAGGGCCCTGGGAGGAAAATCCAGCCCTGGGACTGCTGGGGAGGAGCAGGGCTGTGGCAGAGGAGCAGGTGCTGAAGGGTTAACAGGGAGTGTTTGCAGCCAGTCCCTTGTCACCAAGGAGAAGGGATCAGCCCTTGGGAAGGAAACAAAACACCCACTGCCCAGGAGGGTGATTTCCTCTCCCCGAGCAGCATTACGGCCCTGGGACCCCAAAAGGGCTCTGGACAGCAGGACCGTGTCACCACCCTGGGTGGCAGGGAGCAAGTGGCACCAGGTGAGTGTGGCTGCTGGGCAGCTGGGCTGGGGACAGGGCTGGGGCAGCTCCCCATGTCCCCATCACCCTTTTCCCTCAACCTCCTCCCAGTCTTATGGCAGGATGTGGGGGACAGCGGGCACGGGGGTGCGGAGCATCCGTCCCTACCAGTCCAGCGAGCAGTACCTGTACGCCATGAAGGAGGACCTGGCAGAGTGGCTGAAGGAGCTCTATGACCTTGACATCGAGGTGGGCACCTTCGTGGAGGTGCTGGAGACGGGGGCTGTGCTTTGCTCCCACGCCAACCACGTCACGCAGGTGGCCGGGGAGTTCGCCCGCGCCTGCCCCGACGCAGCCCAGCACCTCCACCTGCCCACTGCCGGTGTCACCTGCAACCTCACAGCACAGCCAGGCACCTTCCAGGCCAGGGACAACGTCTCCAACTTCATCCAGTGGTGCAGGAAGGAGATGGATATCAAAGGTAGGATGCCAGGCTCCGATTGTCCCGTGTCTCCATATGCAAGTCCCCTCCAGCCTCTCCGTGTTTTCCCATGTGTCCCCCAAACCCAAACCCTGGCATGGGACAGCACCGTGTGCATGCACCCCTGAGCTGGCATTCCTTGGACAAGGTCCTCCAGGCTTGGCAGCAGCTTTGTAGGGTGCTGGCACCTGGCTGGAGTGTTTGCTTGGGTGCAAATGTGCACTGGAGCAATGGGAACAGAAAGGGTGTGTGGCACAGTCTGTCCCTGCCAGGCATGGCACGATCCCAGCCCTAAGGACAGCAGGAGAAGTCCTGGCTCTGAGCAAGGCATCTGTCACCCTGTCCTACCACCAGGGATGCCCGGGAAGGGGAGTGGCACAGAGCAAGATGTCCTCAGGGCACTCAGACACAGATTTGTGGCTTTGGGATGCAATGAAACAGGTGTAGATGCCCAAAAGGAAAGGCTCTCCCTTTAATTTATCCCAACTCTTGTTAAACCAAACCATATTCCTGCTGGGATGGCTTCAGTGAAGAGTACCCTTCTGGGTGGGTTTTGACTCCATCTGTGCCCCCAATCCCCTTTGTCCCCATCCCCACGTGCCACCCCTGGCTCAGCCCAGCCCTGCCCTGCCCAGATGTCCTGATGTTCGAGACAGAGGACTTGGTGCTGAGGAAGAACGAGAAGAACTTTGTGCTGTGCCTGCTGGAGCTGGCACGCCACGCTTCCCGCTTCGGAATGCGCGCCCCGACCCTGGTGCAGATGGAGGAGGAGATCGAGGAGGAGCTCCGGCAGGAGCTGGACCTGCCTCCCACCGACACCGCCCTGCCCCGGCCCCCCAGGAAACCACGGGACCTCAACAACCTCGACCAGATGGTATGGAAGGGCATGGGGTGGCACGGAGATGGGCATGGAGATGGATGGGGACGGGCATGGAGATGGATGGGGACAGGCATGGCCATCCCAGGACCTTTCCCAGCAGCCCTGGTGAGGACCCATCCCTGCTGCCCGCAGGTCCAGCACCTGGTGAGCCGCTGTACCTGCCCCGTCCAGTTCCCCATGATCAAGCTCTCCGAAGGGAAATACCGTGTGGGGGACTCTGACACCCTCATCTTTGTCCGGGTGAGTCTGCTTCACCCTGTTCTTCGGGGGAGAAGCATCAGGAATCCGGCTCTGCTGCCGTGACCCCTCTTCCACAGTGTCCCAAATGGGGCCAGGGTGGGAGTTTTGAGCATTATCCCCAGAGCAGGGCAGCAGGGGAGCTCAGCCCTGCTACTGGTGTTTGTATGGATTTAACCATCCGTGTGTATGGGACCAACCCTGACATCCCACCGAGCCAAAGCCTGGTCTCACCCAGCAATGGGAACACCTGGGTGCTCTGAATGGATCCCTAAGCCTGGCCTAAGAGCCCAGCACAAGACGAAGGACTAGGATTTTCCAAAAAGGTCCCCACCCTCCTTGTGGTGACGAAACCAACCTGTCGGGATGGCCGCAGGAGCTGTGCCAGGGATGCAGCTGTCCTTTGGGACACTCGGTGGCACTTACGGCAAGCCCACGGCTCTCGGAGCCCGGCCGAGCGTGCCACCGCCAGGGTGTTCCATGGCACGGACATTCCCGTGCAGATCCTGCGGGAGCACGTCATGGTGCGGGTCGGGGGCGGCTGGGACACGCTGGAGCACTACCTGGACAAGCACGACCCGTGTCGCTGCACTTCGCTCTGTGAGTCCCCGCGCCCCCAAACCCCGCGGCTGGCTGAGGAGGGGGGGTCTCTTGTTGGTCTCGATGCTTCTCGGGGCCATTCTCAAGAGCAGGAGGCTTTGGTACCAGCCGTACCTCGTTGTTTTGCCGGGGAATGTCGGGTTTTGAGGACTTCCTTTGGCTTTGGTGGCCACTAGAGGTCATGGAAGACTTTTGGATGGAGCCGGACCCCAAAAGCCCCTTTGCAAGGAGCGCAGCTTTCTGCCGGCACCCTCGAGGGGCTGGGTGCTGGGCGGTGGCAGGGTGGGCTGCACCCGGGGGTGGGTGCAGGGAATGGGGGTGCTGTGCTGAGCCCCGCCGTTCTCCCACAGCTCACAAACAAGCCTGCAAAGCCCGGAGCCCGCAGCAGCAAGTGCAGCACGAGGTGCGGCTGTGCCCGACCCCGAGGGCGGCCGCCCGCAGCCCCCAGCCCGCGCTGCTGGTCAGCCGGTCCCAGAGCCCCCTGCCCCCCGTCACCTGGAGGGGCCGTGTCCCCCCTGGCCCCCGGTCCCCTGGCACCCCCTCGCCAGAGGGCTCGGGTCGCCAGCCGGGTGTCAGCCCTCACAGGGAGCCAGCGCGGTCCCGGAGGGTCCCTTCTGGCAGGTAAGCGGTGCAGAGATGCTTCGTGCCCCAAACTGCCTGCCTTCAGAGCAGTTTTTCTCACATCCTTGGCATTTTCCCCCAAATGGAAAAGGAAGGTGCCCTGGAGGTGCCCAGCAGCAGGTGGGATGGGGGGGATGCAGCAGCTCCCTGGCCCCTCTCCTCTGTCTCTCCTTGCAGGATGCGGGAGCCACCACCCTCTGTCCCTTCGGGCAGGCAGCCGCCACCATCCAGGTCACCCGCTCGATCCAGCTCCCCTGGGCACGGGGCGAGGGGCCGGGCACCCACCCCGTCCCGGCTGAGCTTCCCGAACGGCGCAGGGGTGCCCAGGGCACCACAAGGGACCAGCCCAGGGAAAAATCCCCCTGTGGCTCCGGCACGGGGCAGGTCCGCAGCACCCAGCCCACGGACGGTACCAGCACCGCCAAGAAGCACCCAGCAAGGAGGAAAATCATCTGTGGTGGCTGCCAGGCCACAGGAAACGGGGGCACCCACCACAGTGACACCCCGAGCCCCCAGTCCCCTAAAGGTCCGTGCCCCCAGTCCCCTAAAGGTCTGTGCTCCCTCCTTGCACCGGGATGTCCCGGGAGACTCACAGAGCCGGAAAAGCCCCCGGGAAGGGAAACAGGCAGCCCTTGGCCAGGGCCGACAGCCCTCATCCCGAAATTGCTCCAGCCAACCCCCGACACTGGACAGCAGCGTTCAATCCCCCATCAAAGCCAGCCCGGCCTCCTGCCGGCCCCCCACCCCTCTGGCCCGTTCTGCAGAGGGGTGCAAGGTCTGTGCTGCTGGGGAGGGTCCCCAGGGGACACGGCAGTGCCACCCAGCCCCGAGCCTGAGGGCTGCGGGTGCTGGGGGACCTCGGGTACCAGCGGATGAAGGCAGGGGAGCCTGTGGCCCCGGCAATGGGACCGCGGGGCTCCGGGGGTGCTGTGGGAACCCGCAGCCCCCCGGCTATGACAGGGTGGTGGAGGAGCTCTCCCGCGGGTGGCAGCCCCTACGCCCTGTGGGGATGGGGAGCCAGGTCCCCAAAACACCCGCACGAGCTGTCCCGCAGGCCACCACCCTCCCAGCCCCGGGGGAGGCAGAGGGGCCTGGCGTGGGGGGCCAGACCCCGCGGGGAGCCAGGGCCAGCAATGTCACCAAGCCCCGGCGATGCCTGAAGAAGCCCGAGCGTGTCCCCTCCATCTACAAACTGAAGCTGCGGCCCAAGGTGCGTCCCCGGCGGGACCACAGGCCGGGCAAGCGCCCCTCGCGCATCCCCACCCCTCTGGGACATCGCCCCCCTGCCCCCCGGGGCCAGCACCGCCCCCCGGGGCCACCCCGGGCCCCCCAGACCGGCAGCGCACGCCCCACGGCCAAGCCCTCCCTGGGTGACAGCGGCGCCTGGCTGACCGAGGATGATGAGGAGTCGTGGGTCTGAGCCCACCCCGAGTGTCAGAGGGGACAAACGGATGGACTCACTCCCTCCAAAGGTGGGAGCGATGCTGAAGCTGAAGCCAGAGCTGCGGTGCCCAAGGTTTCCAAGGACAGCAGGATGGGATTGCTCCCAGACAACCTGGGGGGTCCCACCTCGTTCTTTGGAGCTGCACCTTCTCCTTCCCCATGGATTTTTTTCTGTACTGGTAATCCTGCAAAGCAGGCACTTTTGTACTGGTTTGGGCAGAAAAGTCCAGCCCGAAATTGAGAGAATGGGATGCTTTCTGCAGGAGGAGGGGTTTGGCCCCCCCTGAAGAGGGGACACCCCACCCTTGACACCCACACAAACCATCTCATCCCTCAGCGCTCCCCGTCTGCACCATGGGACAAATGAGCCTCCTGTCCGACAGCTCCAAGAGCCTTCATGAGTGCTTGGGTCACTCGGGTCAGGGGTCACAGGAGGGGACCCTTGCTGACCCCCATGGGAGAAGCAGGGTGCCCGTGGTCCCCTCTGGGGTGATGGATGTCACCGAGGGTCACAGGAGGCCCTGCTGTGCCCCGAGCCTGCAGCCACGGACCCCACAGTGCTGTTTGTGCAATAGACATGTACCAAAGCTTCTCTATTTCCACATCTTTTGTGTGTGGGTGGGGAGGGAGAGAGGATAATACTGATTTGGGCACAGCAAACGTCCCTCTGAGAGCCCCACAGGGCCCAGGAGAGCCCCCTTTTCCAAGAGAAGATGGAGTCAGCCCCATTTCCCTGCAGAGGAGCAGCAAATGGGAGCGCTGGGACTCCAGGAATGTAAAACCTGCTGGCAAAAACACTCCTGAGGCTGGTACGGAACAAGGGGGACAGACCTGATTTTTAATTCAATTTCAAAGAAGGAGGTGCAGGGCATCACAGGCGGTGTAGACACCTTGGGAATCTCCAACAAGAAGTCCAGGGGGGAAAGGAAAGCCAAGTCCAGGCAACTGGGATGCTCACTGGGGCAGGAGGAGGAGGAGGAGAGGGAGAGGGAAGCATCCTTGGTGGGGCCGAACCGAACCCAGGCATCGCCTCCACGAGCACGGGGCCAGAAACCTGGCACTGCCCTGGGCACAGCGATGGGGACATCCCAGCCTGTCCTAGGCACAGGTTGCTTTCAGCAGGACCAGGGTGGCACTGGGCGAGTGGTAACTCTGTAGTAAGGTGTGAGTAGGGGTGCTCGTGGCTGCTGCCGTGCTCCCGTGTCCGATCCCTGCGCCTGGACACATTGGATCTTCCTGCCTGGGATTCCCTGCCTGCGCCCAGGGTGCCACCACCACCACCTACCCCTTCCTGGGCTCTTGGGAAGTAGCTCTTGGTAGCCCTCATTTTCCCGGGAGCTGGGAAATGCTGTCGAAGCAGTGAGAGTTATTTTTACTAATATAACTTCCTCTGTCTATAAAGTACAATAGAATATAACAATTATATTTATAACCTTTTTTGTTGTTTTTTTTTTCTTCAAAATACTAAATAGATGCTATAAAAACCTGTAACTAATTGTGCTATAAACTGCAGGCTACAGGGTTATAACAAACAATGTATTGGCTTAGTCGTTGATATGTGTATGTCGGAGCACTTCATAAATGCTTTATTATTAGCATTTACCAAGGAATTTCCTTCTCAGACAATTTGAAGGGATAAAGCTCTAGCCAGAGATCGATAAGTGGACTTACAGGTGTTCATAAATCCTGACGGGATGAGCTTGGATGGGGAAGCCGGGTTTGCCATGAAGGCGAGGGACGGTGACAAGTGCCACTGCCCTTCCTGGCTGAGACCGACCCGTGTCCCCCCATTGCCTTTCCTAATTTTTTCCCTTTAATTTTTTTTCTTTTTTAATTAAGTTTTGGAGCAAGGGGTTTGATTCCCTAAGCAGGGAGGGAGAAGCAGGATGATCCCCCAGCCCTGGCACGGGGATGGGACAGGGAGAGGCACTGGAGCTCAGCTGGAGCTGCCTTTCATGGGAAGCATTTCCAAGAGCACAGTGGAGCTGCTGGGCCAGGGACACCTGGCTGCGGTGGGAGAGAGGGGTGGGTGCTCTGCTTTGCTGCCCAGAGCAGGAATCCCTCCAGCTCCTTGTTACAGCAGCAATCACGGAGATGGTTTTGCTGGAGGATGGATCAGACACAGATCCTGCCTCGGGAGGTGAGGATGGCGTTTCCCTGTGTCTCACATGGAGAAACCACGACCCCCTCGGCCTCTTGCTTGCCCTTCACCATCCTATCATCATTTCCTAACAGGGGCTGCCCTTTGCCACCTGCAGGGCAGGGTGCGGGCGAGCTGCAAGTCTGGTGCAAAAATAAACCAAAAGATTAAAATAATTAAAAAACAACAACAAAAAAAGGGGGCTGACTTTCCTATTAGGGATATGCAGAGAGGAAAAAAACCCAGGAATGCAACTGGAAATGCTGCTCCAGCTCCCCACTGCTGCTGAGGCTGCCTTGCCACAGCCATGTCTCACCAGGATGGAGACGACATCCCTGTGGGAACACCCGGCGGGGCCGGGCCTGGTGGCACTGCCGGTGGCTGCGTTGGCACAGGGGCTGCCCACCTGCCCAGGACACCTCGGGGCTTTGGGGTGAAGCCGTGCAAACGCGGTCACCTGCTGAGCCCAGGACGAGAGGTAGCAGAGGGGTGACCTGCCCCTCAAGGAGAGTTCCCAGATTATTTGGTGTTCCCAGGCTGCGGGGAGGAGAAGCCTTCCCGGGCTGTGCTGGGGCAGAGGGGAGCTCAGGGCCCTGGCAAGGCAGCCGCCAGCACCCTGGGGATGTCAGGAGTGGGATTGGGACTTATTATTTCTTTTTTCCCCTTTCTTGCTTTCATCCAGGACTTCCACCTGGAAATCTGACCCAACTGAGCCAAAAGACAGCCTGTGTAACCTGACTGCTTTGCCCTCCAAAGGGAGAAATCCCAGCTCCACAGGGGGAAAAATGGGACTCCTGTTTCCCTTTGCCCCAGAGATGGAACCACCCCCAGAACACCAGGATACAGGTGCTGGATGATTCCCTTCCAGAGGCAAGTGAGGGCAGGCAGGCAGCAGCAAGCGTTGGCCCTGTGCTGCCAGGGCAGGAACGGGCAAGGATGAGCTGACAGCCAAAATCTGGGAACCCTCTGAGGCACCTCCTCCACCCTCCAGTGCCGTGTCCAACCCCCTGGAGGCTTGGAGAGAGCTCAGGGGTTTAGCCAAGGACTTCCCTCACTCCTCACCACCCCCAGGCAGCCTGGCCACCCCCCTGCTCCAGCCTGGCCACCGCATCGCCCTGCCAAAGGTGCCTCATCCCCAAATGTCACCGCAGGGGAAGCAACCCCCAAGGTGCCTCCAGCGCAGCTCCCACGGCCCGGAGAGCGGAGCCGCCGGCGGCCACCGAGGATGGGCGCGTCCCTCGGGGCAGGGGGCTCAGCTCACATGATGGTGCAGCGGTTCCTGCGCAGGGCCCCCTGGAAGCGGATGGTGGTGTGGACGTGCTTGCAGCGGGCACAGCCCACGCTCTTGAGGAGCTCGCTGAAGAGCAGCAGGATGTGCCAGTTGTACTTGGCCGAGCACTCGATGTAGCCGCACTTCCACGTCTTCTTCACCAGGTTGGACACGTTCCAGCGCGGGATCACCCGGCCCCGCTGCAGGTCCCGCTTGTTGCCCACGATGATGATGGGCGTCTCCGAGGTGCCGATGACCCTGGGGGATGGAAGGGGACAGGGCACAGCGTGACAATCCACCAGCCCACGGAGCTCAGCCCATCCCAGACAGGCTCCTGGCTGTGGCTTGCCAAGAGGAGCCCGCCTTGTCCCCTTGTCCCTCTCATGCCAGCCACCCCTCATGCCATCTCCAGCTGCTCACTCAGGGCTCGCCCACAGGGGACTCTTGGTCTGCTCTTCTCTTGGTTTTTGGGCTCCCAGCCCTGCAAAGGGGCTTTGTGTCTAATATCTCATCTCTGGCGCCAAGACGTGCCCCGTTGATGCTGTACCCCCTGGCCAGGAGCCGTGGGGTTGTACTACCCTTCCAGGGGCTGCAGGGCAGGATGCACCATCCCAAAGCCATCCCTACCTTGTTTCCAGGATCTGCTGGCGGATGGTTTTGATGTACTCGAAGCTGTCAAAGCAACAGATGTCATAGACCAGGATGTAGGCATGGACGCTCCGGAGCCCCCTGCAACACACGTCCGCCCACTCCTGCAAGGTGCAGAGAGGGATCAATCCTGGCTCAGCCCCGCTGCTGTGCCTGGGGGACGCCCTGCACTGCCCTGCCCTGCCCTGTTCTGGGGATGGGCACCCCAAGGAGGCTGCTGTGCCAGCAGGAAGCAGGGGGCTGCACGTTCTCCAGCTCCGACACCCAGCACCCACCTCTGCTTTGCCCTGCACCATCCGTGTCTGCCCCCACAGCTCTTCAGCCATCCTCCCATCTCCAGAGATCCCTTACCCCCTTGGTAATCCAGGAGAGAGGTAACAGGATTTGTCAGCCCCAGTTCCACTCCTGAGTGAGGATTACAGCTGGGAGTGGGGCTGAACGCAGCCCCCTACCCTGGCTGTAAATCTTCATCTTCCAGAGCTGTTAATTAGCTGTGTTAATTAGTGATGCGGCCTGATTTCTGGGGCAGGGCAGGTGAGGAGGATGCTGAGCCCCATCTGAGCTCTGTGGGTCAGAGGGGGAAGGTGACAGCAGGTCTGTTTGGAGGGGACATGGGGACAGTAGAGGAGCAGAGGCTGCCCAGGAACCGAGTCTGTGAGACCAAGGTGGGGATACAGGGCAGAGGCAGGCAGGAGTGGCCTCTCCACAGCCAAAATCTGGAGCTGTAAGAAATATAAGCTGTTAGGGAATTTTTGGGTTTCTGGGAACAACGGAGATTTTTTTCCCATGCTCTAAGAGTGAAAATCTGCCTCACTTCCAGGCACTTTCCCATCCCAGCAGTGGGACCGGGAATGGCTTAGCCCCTGCAGGCAGCACAGCAAAACCCTCCTGAGGGCCTCTGGAAAGGAGAAAGATTCTCCAAGGAGGAAAGGCATCACTTATCCCTGAGCAAACCCCTTCAGAACCGTGAATCAGCCCTTCCTGAGTTTACCATCGAAATGAGCCAAAATAAGAAGACCTGGGACCAAAAGGACCTGGGAAAAGGGGAGTTTTGGGGTGTGGGTTGATCTCCGTCACAGAGGGCAGCACGGGAAGGAGCTGGGAGGGAGCAGTGACCCAGGCCCTCTCTGCCCAAAGAGGGGAGGAGGTGCTGGGGAGATCCTCAGGCTCAGAGATGCAGGAGGATGGAGCAGCAGCCTCTGGGTTACTCTGAGTCCTCATACACCTGGGACATGGACAAACTGCAGCCATTTCCCCATGCTGGGGGCAGACTGCCCCAGTGCTGCAATGTCAGGATGGTTTTCCTCATGCAGTGCAGGCTTCCTGGGATGCTGGAGCTGGAGAAGTGTTGCACTGCGGGAGTAGGATGTCAGAGAGCCACTGGCTCCTGCTCCTCTCCCAGGATAGCACTGCAGGGATGCTTCTCCTGGCAGGGAGCTGAGCCCAGCGATATTTCCCGGCAGACAGAGCTGTATTCCTCACCACGGCCCTCTCCTTTCCCCTCGGAGCCATCCCTCTGATCACCCTCTCTTCCCTGGAAACCTCCATCTGTTCCCACCGGCCGCCTCCTCTGGAGTGCAGCAAGGCAGGGAGTTAATGGAGTGTGTGAGCAGCGGCTGCCGTGTCAATAAATTACCCTTTGCTATTTCGGGCTGTTTCTCACGCCGACCTTTCGTTCCCTGCACTCACTCATTAATTTTTAAACCTTCTCCTCGCCTCTGGAGCGTTCACTTCACCCCCTGCCCAATGGCACAGGGGGTCTTGGAGCACTACATGGCCCCTGTGACCCTGATCCCGTCAGGCACGGGGCCACTGTGAATAACTGAGGTGGCCCCACTGGTGGCACTGCCCTCCAGCGTGGCTGCTGGGGACCTCCAGCTCCTTTCCCCGCAGTGGTGACACAACTTGTGCCCCTGGGACTGGGGCTATGGCATAAGGTTAAAATCCCCTTTTCCCCCATTAACTCCATCCAGAAGTGGTCGCCACTGGTGGCAACACTTTCCAACCCCACGCTGCCTTTTGGGGCTGCTTTGGGAGCACCTGAGGGGGTAGAGGAGGAGCTGGTGGGTTCAGCACTCCAAGAACAAGCCCAGGCAATACTGGAGGGGGTGATGGCCACTCCCAGGAGGGGACAAGCTCTGCCTGGCTTGGGCAGTGGGTGCAGCAGGGACTCTCCATGAACCCCTGGTTTTCACCCAATGCTCTGTTGTTGGCCCTGACAGCCACAGAACTGGATCCCAGTGCTCCAGGATCCCAGCTCAATGTGGCTGTGGGCAGTAGCAGAGCCACGCTCCTCGGAGTGGGATGCCACCTCTCTTGTGTTTGTTGTCACCCAGCATTAAACACACTTTATCCTGGACCTGCTCAGCCAGCATCCATGAGGACACAGTCCCTCATTCAGCAACCAGACCCTGACATGGAGGGAGAATCAGCCCTGGAAGAGGCAGAACTGGAACCCCGCAGAGTTTAACAGCCCACAGTGGTCACCGGAGACCCGCAGAGGTGGGGGCCCCCTCGGGTGCCCCCCTACCTGCAGGGTGTTGACAGGGAAGGCGGTGATGGGGGGAAAGTCCATGATCTGCAGGTCGTGCACGTGGCCGTTCATGACGACGGCGGGCAGGTAGACGCGGCGGGCCGTGGTGGGCACGCAGACCTCGCTGAACTCGTTGTACAGGAACTGCCGGACTATGGCACTCTTGCCCACGCCCTGGGCTCCCAGCACGGCGATCTTGAAGGTTGCCACCATCCCGCCGCGCGCCGGCCGCTGCCCTGGTGCTGCCTCCGCGGTGCCGAGGCTGCATATTCCCGAGCAGGGGGCCTCAGCCCCATTCAGGATGCATTTCCCCTCCGGGACTCTCCGTCACTGCAAGGCCAAGGAGAAGCTGGTCAGGTCTGAGAGGCACCCTAGAGTTACACCAGTAATTCAGAGGATATTTTTTCAAGCAGGAGCTGTCCCTAAGGAGCAGGAGCTGACAACGTCCCCAGGGGCGTTGGCATTGCAGGACTTCAGGGTCCCCCTTGGAGACTCCCACCCAGCAGCCAAGGAGAGCCAGGATTTGAGTGAACTTCATTCCAGGAAGGTTCTCACAGGCACATTAAGCCCTTTGAGTACCAGAGCAAGGAAAGGGTCTGTCTGCGGCTCAGGGTTTGCTCAGCCCGGCAGCAGCAGGGTCCCAGGCTGTGCTGGGGACTCGACTCACGGGCACTGTCACCAGCGGGTCCTTCCCGGTGCTGCCCCAAGCCGGGGAATCCATCTTCCCTCCGCTTGGACAGCCGGAATTGCCTTTTGCCGGGCGGGGGGAGATCGCTCAGCGCCTGCGAGCGACAGCTTGAACGTTTCGTTTCAGGCTTTGAGCGGCTGGGCAATTAACTTGATGGGGACTCATTTGCAAGGCAGCTGACAGGGTGAGCCCAGAGCCGCCGCCACGTGTGCTGAGGCCGCAGGGACCCCGGGGCAGGGCCACACGTGTGGGGCGACACGGGGGGATAACCCACACACAGGGCTGTGGGAGCTGAGTCTGAGGAGACCGAACACCCACTGGCACCGGGCTCCCGGGCAGGAGCTGTGATGGGGACAGCAAAGGCGAGGGGATGGCTCCCACTTTCACTCGCTCTCATCTCTAGGAAGCAGCTTGTGCTGCATCCCGAAGTGTGGATGTTTTGACCAATTTGTGATGCTCTTGTCCATTTTCCCTGAAAACCATTCCCAAAAGTGCAGGGCAGCAGCTGAAAGTGTCAGGTTCAAGCACCCTGTTCTGCCTGTCTGATGGAGATTATTTACCCCAGGGGGAGCCTGGGCATAGAGGTTCCCACTGCTGGGTGCTCCCACTGGCCAGGCTTCCCGAGATCCCTTCAGCAGGGCCATGGCTCACACCACCCTCACCCCCCTCACCCCAGGACTGGGGACCGTGTCCCCTGTGCTGCTGGCACTGTTCCCCGGGGTGCTGGCTGTCCCCAGCCCCGGCAGTGGGAGTATTTCTGTGCCAGAAGCAGGGAAACGGGGGGTGCGGGAGCCCCCAGGCCCGACCCTGCCAGGGCCTTTCTCCGCCAGCAGCCAGCGCCGTCACTGCGGGTCCCGGGGGCCACTCTGCTGCAGGGACAGCCCCGTCCCCACAAACCCTTCCTCCTCACAGCAGCGTCCCCAGCTCCTCTGCGGGGCCAGAGGGTCATGGAGCGACACAGCTGGAATCCCAGTGCCCTCAGGGATGCCTGGAACTGGGGCACAGGCTGAGCCCCGCTGTGCCTCCGCCAGAACCTTATCCCCCTCCGTGCTGGCACACGGGGACGATGCACCCCAAAAACACCAGAGGCCGACCTGATGGTCCCCGACCCTACAAGCCGCTACTGGGGGAAACTGAGGCTCAGCGGGAAGACCCTATGGGTGGGGTGGTGGAGCAGGGAGCAGCCGCGATCCCCGGGGCTCAGCGCCAGGCCGGGCTCCGAGGGCTGCAGGGCCGGGCGGGGGCTCGCAGGGGCTCCCGGCAAAGGGAGCTCCGGCCCCCGCTGCGACCTTGGCCACCCCGCCACGCCGGGGGCACTGGAAGGAGCAACCCCTGAGCCCCGTGGGGCTGGAGCGGCGGCGGCATCCCGGACGCCACATCCCGCACCCCACATCCCACACCCCCCGCATCCCGCGCCCCCCGCACCCCGCATTCCGACGCTCCCGGGGATGCTCCGGCCGCCGTGGGCAGCGCAACACCCCCGGCCCGCGGGGTTCCTGGGCTGGCTGTGATCGGGGGATGCCGGGGGGAGACGATACCCGCACCCGCCGTGCCGGCGGGGGAAGGCGAGCGGGGAGCACCGGAGCTCAACTTTCGCTGCGGACCCCTTTATCCCCTCATCCCGGCCACCCCCGGCCCTGCCCGGCCGTAACTTTGCCCCCTCCCCGTCCTGCCCTTCCCGGCGGACCCCCCGTACCTGGCAGCGGCGGCCCGGGCCGGCGGCGCCCCGGAGGGCGGCGGAGCCATGCGGCGAGCCCGGCGCGGGGCGGGCGGCCCCGCTGCAGAGCCCCGGCCCGGCCCCCGCCCGGCGCGGCGACACCGGGGGGCGGCGGCGGGGAGCGGGGAGCCCGGCCGGGACACGGCGGGGGGGCCGGCGGTGTCCGGGCACGGATGGAGATGGCGGGGATGCCCAGGCGGGAGGCGGGCAGCGCCTGGGGAGGGATGGAGGGAGGGATGGAGGGAGGGAGGCAGGCAGAGCACAGGCAGGGATGCAGGCAGCGCCCGGGGAGGGAAGGAGGCTCTGCCCAGGAAGAGATGCAGAGGATGCCCGGGGAGGGATGCGGGCAGTGCCCGGGAGGGAAGGAGGCAGCGCCGGGGAAAGGAGGCAGGGAATGCCCAGAGCGAGCCGCAGGAATCCAGCAGAGACTCCGGCTTCTCCCGGGGCTCTGGGGAGGCGCCGATGGGAAAAGACCCTCCCCTGTCCCCCCTGCAGTGTGCTGGGTGCAGCGCCGTCACCCCTTCCCTCCCCGGCGCCCAGCGGCATCGGTGCCCTCATGCCCGCCCCGGAGGAGACCCCCGGGCCAGACTCCTTCGGGGGAGGTGGGCAGGACCCCTCCCGGGGAGTCTTTCCCTCCTCCGACACCGCTGCTCGCTGTGCTCTTGGGCACATCGCTTCACCTCCTCCTGTGCCAGCCCCCGGCCCGCGGGCAGGGCTGGGGGTTTCTCTGTGCCCGGGGGGGCATCCCGAGCCCGGGCTGGTGGCAGGCCCCACAAAAGGAGGGACGTTTCTGTTGCAGTGTCTGCATTTTGGGGTCACCCCGCACGGAGCATTTACCTGCGTGCTGGACAGAGGGAAGATGCTGGCTGCACCTCCGGGAACATGGTCCGGGCCCCCGGGACACGCTGCTGATGGACTCCCTGCGCCCCAAGCCCCACTCCGGCTCACTGTGACACCAGCGAGCACCGAGGTGTCTCCACAGGTCTGGCTGCGACCACACGGGTTTGGCTGAGCCCGAGCACCGGCGACAGCTCGGCCGGGCTCCCCCCAGCCTCGTCAGCACCTTCGGCTGGGAAAAAAACATCATCTCCGGGGGCTCTTCTCCAGCGTGGGGAGGGGGTGCGAGTGGAAACACAATGCCACATCCTTCCCGGGGGACAAGGGACGGCAGACACAGCCCCACGGCTGTGGGGGACAAATGTGGGGCAGCCTTTGTGCCACCCTGGCATCAGCACCAGGCAAAGGGGGTCACAGCCCCTTCGCCGTGCCCCAGGTTACAGCCGGGCTGGCAGAGATCTGGGGGTTATTTCCCTGCAGAGCTGCCCGATGCTCGCAGCAGGGAATATTTGTGTCCCTGGGGTTATTACCAGCTCTAGATGCTACTCTCCTTCCCCGCACGGCCACAAAGCAGTCCCGAGCCCTGGAATGTTTCGGGGAGAGCGCAGGGATCGGGCTGCACATGAACTCTCCCGCACAATTCAGCTCCAGCCTCGGGGCTATTTTTAGCAGTTCCCTCCGAGATGCTCTTCAGTTGCAGTTTTATGTGTGAAATTTAATATACGAGGAGCGGGGGGGAGGGGAGTGGGGCTGGATCTCGGCACGTCCCTGCTGGCTGGGAGGTTTATCCCAGTCTCAGTGACAGGGGTCCAAGGCAAACCCACAATCATCCATCCAAGAGCTCCCCTGTGCTGGTGTGCAGGTGGCAGCAGGGGACAGACAGAGCTCGTGGCTCAGGGGGCTGTGGTCAGCTCCTGCCTCAGCCAGATCCAAAATCCTCACCTGAATCGCTGCCTCTCCCCACACCCCATCATGGGCTCGGGGACCTGCTGTCGCTGGCACGGAGCAGGAAGGGTGCGAGGCCAGTGGGAGCAGCAGGGATTTTGGGGAGCCCACGCAGCACAGCAGGATATGCCCCGGCTCCAGCCAGAGCAGCAAGCACCAGCTCAGGAGGTCCCTGTGCCACAGCGTGGGCCCCAGGAACAGGGAAGGCTGCGGGGACCAATCCCCCCGGCAGCTCCCAGCCCAGGGAGCAGCCCCTGTGTCCCCTGAGCCCCGTGGGTGACACTGCTGACGAAGCAAACCCAGCTCCCCAGGCACAGCACGGCCCAGGGCTGGTGACAGGGCACGAGTGTGGCTGCAAACCCACAGCAGCAGCAAAGATCAGTTCCTTCTCGAGGAGCCTCTGGCAGAACAGGAAGGGAGGAAGAAACCTTTCCCTTTGCCACAGGGCACGAAGGGACAGCAGCTGACAGCAGAGCCCTGAGCATCCCTGCTCCTGTTGGGCCAAATGCTGCTCCAGGCTCACCCCCAGCAGGGAATGAGGATCCCATCCCATCCCAGGCACTCCAGGGATGCACAAAGGGACACGACAGCCAGATCAGTGACCCCGAACCAGCCTGTCACTGTCACCTGACACGTGCACCTGCTTCTAACACAAAACCATCCCAGTGCAGGGCAACACGGGGGGATCCAGTACCTGCCCTCCACAGAGGGTGGAAGTTCCCAAAAATCCAAGTGCTGCTAAGCCAAGGCTGGGCAGGATGAGGGAAAAGGTTACCCTGCTCCAGAGCAACACCCCCCAAACCTGCTGCTTGCTCTGCTGCCTTTCTGGCCACTTCGGGGCTGTCTGAGCTTGCCTTTGCCCTGCTACAGAGGTTTCGCAGCCCAACCCATCTTGAGACAGGATCAGTGATGGCAAAGACCTCTGGAAAACAACAGCACCAGTGCAGAGCGATCCAAACACATCGCTGACTCCCAGGATTTTATCATTTCACCACAGGGAAAACAGGTCATGCTACACACAGCCCACCTGGGGCCCCCAAAGGGCTAAATGGGTACATCCATCTTCTGCTCCTCATCTGAATCTGTCCCTGCTGCCCTTCGAGATGAGGAGAAGCAGCAGTTGGAGGACCAGGGAAACTTGCTGCCTCCTCTCTCTGCAAACCGAGAGATTTGGGGGGGGTCTGTGCTGTAGAAGTGACTGGTGGAAAAAGAAGCCTGGTGAGCAAACAGCCTCCTTCCCACCAAATCCAGCCTTCAGCCCTGCTGCTCCCATGGGCAGAGCCAGCATCAGGGGAATGGCTCCTCTCCCCATTCCCACAGAGCCACACGCAGCCAGAGCCTCGTGGAAATGAGTTTATTCACACAGAGGGCAGGGAAAGCCTGAAGAGCAACACGAACGGCCAACACTCGAACGAGCAGGGGCGGAGGGAACGGCACCGACGAGGCCCGGCTCTGCCCCGGGGTGAGACACTCACCCGGAAAGCTGGGAAGGAATTTGGCAAGAGAAGAGGGTGCTCAGCAACCCCTCCCCACGTCGAAGCCACGCTGCTCTCCTCCCTGCCCCGCCACAGCATCGCACTCAGTGCCACTGGTGCTTCCTTAATTGCTCTGTTAATGATTTTTACACTACACCCACAGGGCTTGGAGCAAATAACCTCCCAGCACACATGGGCAGGGCTCAAGGGCTGGGTTGCTCCAGCTCTGCCCCACTTTTTCCCCCCCAGCCAGAGCACAGGGGTTCCTACACAGGAACACCACCTTCCTCAGGGTCGTGCAGTTCCTGGGCCCTGCTGGAGTCTCTCCCAGGACACTGTGACCTTTTCCCAGCACTGGTTTCTTGGCTGCAGTCAGTGCCAAAGCCCTGATGAACGATCTCCCACCGTGAAACATTTATTGACTTGGAAAGCGGCATCTAAAAGGACAACATGGGGGTTGCAACAGGCAAGAGCTTTGTTTGCTGGGGAGGGATGTCCAAGCATGCTGGGGAGGGAGAAGCTGTTCTGGACTGGGGCTTGGATTAAGCAGGGCAAGCTATGGATGGAGCAGGGACGTGCAAGAGGCTTTGCTTTCACTGCTGTTGCTGCAGCACTGACTGGTTGCAGTGGGATGAGTCCACAGCAATGGACTGGAAGGGAAACAATCCTGGTCCTAAGGGACAGGTTGGAAAAGAGGGCCCAGGGCATGGGGCTGCTTGGGACAGGGACTCAGAGCACGAACCTGGCTGGCTCTGGGTCATCACTGTGTGTCTCTGGGCAGGGAGAGCAGAGCTGCCACTGGGAGAAACGCTTCCATGACCTGCTCCACAAAGCCCAGCTGGAAGCTGAATGCCCCAGGCAGGGAGCAAACACTGCCAAGCCCAAACCATCTCTCACCATGGGTTCTGGGGGACAGCATGGGAACAGGGAGAGCCACTCTGCTCCCCTGGCATCCTGGGGCACTGCCAGCAGCGGCCCCTCTCTGCAGGGGCCTCGCTGACACCTGCAGGGAAGTGGCACTGCCACATCTGGATGTGCCACCATGAGCCTGGGAAGTGTCAGGGCCAGCGCTGCGAGAGGGGGCACAGCTCAGGGATGGCTGAGAAGGCAGCTTGGCCACAGCAGGCACGGAAAGAAGGGAAGGAAGAGGGGCTGCAGATGGGTGAGGATGCAGAGACCACACCTGGAGCTCTGGCACGAGCCTTCTGCTCTAAGAACAGGGCTCATTTCCTTCATTTCATCCACCGCTGCCCTGTCACCCATCCAGACCTGCAGCTCCTCCCCATACAAAAGCAGCCTCACTCCTCAAATCAGCAGCTCATGAGCCAGGGAGATGGCTGGAGTGAGAACACCATCGAAGCAGTGCGAGTCTGCCAGCACAAGAGTAATAAAAACCCCTCTTAAGGGCTCCATCCCCCTCCTCAGACCCAACTGATGGCTCTGTTCCTAATTCCCCGAGGCCGTGCTCACCCTGCTGGAGCCCAACAGGGCTCCCAATGCTTCCTTGGAATCACCTTCCCTTTAAGCCAATTACAATAGAAAAACTCAAAAAAAAAAGTATAAAAATATAAAATAAAGTGCAGTGTTACGTTTTCGACACTTTTGCCTTGTTTTAATGAGCGGACGTGTGGTTTTTGCTCGGTGTTTTTGTGTTTTTTCCAATGAGCGGTTATTTTACAAAATCGAAACTACACCTAAAGCCATTTAGAAAACACTGAACATTGGCACAAAATGGAGAGAAGCCCACGAGAACGGAGGAGTGAGGGTGGAGGGGGACATGGGAGTAGTTTGAAGCAGTGGTTACAAACTCCATGGACGCTAAAAATACCAAAGGGGTTTGTTCCCTATCATCGTTAGCACGTGGACACTAATTGCTACCTTGTTTAATCAGTGCCTTTGACTGAAATCCTACACATGAATACAGCTGCTTCCAGTTACGAGTGCTTTTCCCCCGCGCTGGTGGTGAAGGAGGATCTGGGGACCCCTTTTTTCCCCCCTCCTTCTGCAGGGTGAGGCACAGGCTCGATCTCCTGTTAGTTTTTCAAGATGGCATCGTAGGCCTGATAGATGTACTGGGACACTTCTGGAGCTCGGCATTTCAGGGAGAGCTGTGGAGAGGAGAGGAGAGGTTACTGCTGGGGCAAAGGGAGTCAGGAGCTTCCTGCTGTGTCCACAAAGGCAGCTGGCAATGGGTTGGACATGGCTGATGACAATCACACAAAATATTTTTCCTGCTTTCTTCATCGCCAACCCCAAACTGCCCTTTCAGAGCTTGCTGCAAGCAGGAGGAGGAAAACAAAAGCAAACTCCCACTGTGGTGCTCCCAAATTCCTCAGCAAACGGAGGTGACCCCACAGGCAGGAAGAAAGGGGACACGGTCCCAAACTGAGACTAGGGACCTGTGCTTGTCCTCAGGCTGTACATCACAGCCCTAAACCCCAGGGCTTCTAAGGATCTGCTGCTCAGTCCTGATGGACACAGACTTGGCCGTCACTCCCCTCTAAAGCAAAGATCAGGCTGAGACCAGGCTCGCAGCATCAAACCCTATGCAAACACTTTAAATCACCTTCCAACGCTCACATTCACCCTGCCGCTCCCCAGAACACAGATTTCTCTTGAAGCTCCTGGCACAGCTTCCAACGGGAGATAAATCCTCTAATACCAGAGACACGCAGGTCCCTCAGAAGGGCAGTGAAGTCACAGAGAAGAGTCACAGGGGTGCATGAGGCAGGACAGAGAGCACCTTCCCACCAGCCACAGGCTGGTGCCAGCACAAGGCCACAGCCAGCCAGGTACACGGCAGGGCATAAATTTCCCTTTGTCTGCAGGAGGGGGAAGGGCAGCCTGGCAATGCTTCCTTGCTAATATCTCTTGGCTTTATCTCTGGGTAACCTTGGCAAGTCACTGCTCGTTGCTGAGCGGGCATTGTCCCAGCTCACTGGTGACAGAGCAGGGGAATTCTGTTGTTCGTCACTTTTCCCATGTTAGGCATTCCTAACCACCCCCAGCCAAATTAACAGCACCTCCCTCAAAACCCAGGGAGCAGGGAGGGAGGAGGAGCAGGGAGGAAGAGCTCGGTGCGTGGGGTGAGGCAGCAGGAGCCCAGGCTGTGCCATGCCCGCTGCTCCCTGACACCTCACCGTGTAGTTGGGGTTCCCGGGCTGGATGCGCAGCTCAGCCAGGATCCAGATGCCGTTGGTGAGTTTCAGGGACTGGTAGAGCATGTCCTGCCCCTCCACGTTCCTCTTGGCAATGGTGTAGACATTGTTGTTCTGCAGTTTGCTGGAGACAGTGTCTTCGGAGGGGAAGGGAGAAAAAACACATCTGTTAGTTCAGATCCATCATCTGCAGAGACAGGAGAGCCCAGAGGAGCATTCCCAGGATGCAAGAGCACAGGGAAACGCTGCCTCCTTCCCTGGGGAGAGGAGCACACAAGGAGAAAACAATTCCAGTTCTCTCCATGGACCCACCTCACTCCTTCCAGGCTGTGGTCTCTTGGTGACTATTTGCCCATTCCACAGGGCTCTCACTTACTGTTCTGGGGCACTCAGGACTTGATCAAGGTGAGATTTTCAGAGGGGAAGAGGACTTTGCTTTATCTACAACCCCCAACCAGCTGCAGGCAGCCCAAAAGTCAAAAGATGAAGGTGGAAAAGAACAAAGATCACAGCCAGAGGCTTGCTGAGGTTCTGAGGTCCTGTCTCAACCATGAGAGCTCCCTCCTACTCCCCTCACACACGGACACTTCTGGCCAAATCAGTGTCCTACAAGGTAGTAAAAATCCTTTTCCTTTTTTCACAAGCAATTACTTTAAAGGGTAAAACCCCCCAGACTCTGTGTCTAGACATCACAGGGCTGTGGTAGTTTTAACACACAGCCTGACCTCAGCCCTCGCAGCTGAGGTGTGATTTCACCTGCACACCTGGGTGGGTGTCCTTGTCACACACATTATTTCCAGGGGACTTCTCGAGGAAGCCAGAGCAGAGGCAAATACACAGAACACCAGGACCAGCAGCCCCTGGATGCCAAAGGGCTTCTCAGCACCAAGCAAAGCAAACATCAGCCTGTGGATGCCTGTAAAGGGGCACAATCCCACTTTGGGTGGAAGATTCCACACCTGATAAGCATCACTGGCAAATTCCCATTGCTGGTGCCCAACAGGAGAAATTTAACTCCCTGCTGGGGCAGGTGGAACATTTGATCTGTGCTGGGTCATTCAGAGCAGGTTGGGCACTACTGACCTAAAAATGAGGGAGAGAAACAGCCTTAAACCAACTTGCACTGAAAGCCCAGAGACTGGAAATGTGGGATCCACATCAAGGAGCACAGGGAGCAGGACAGCAGCAGAGAGGCAGCAGGAAGTGACCCTGCAGCTCTAATCCATCCCTGCACCTACACACACAGATCCACCAGTGCTGGATCTGAGAATGGACACCAGTGTGTGCTGGTGCACAGAGGGGTTAGAGACGGGACAGCAGAGCCTGTTCATGCACCAGGGAGTGGCAGGAGGGGGAAACCAAGGGCCCTACAAATCCAGCCCCTGATGCAGACACCTGGATCCACTGCCTCTCCCCAGGGCAGCCTGGAGCCTTTGCTGCACCCCTTTGCTCCCCGGGCTTCAGAGCAGCTCCCTGCAGGTCGAGGATGGTTCAGGCATCCAGCTACCCAGACACACTCAGATTTAGGTTTCCTCTCTTCCCCAGTTACTATGGAAACTGGCAGATATATGTAACTAATGAGATCTTTTGCTTAAAACCCCTCATTCCCTGTCTCCTCCTCCCACCCATACTCCTCCTCTCCACAACAAACTCAGCCAGACTTGGGAAATGGGCAGTGCAGAGCGGTCCCCTGCATGCAGGGAGCATGGCTGGGATTCATCCATGCTGCAAGGACATCACCCACCAGGAATGAAGCCCAAATTCCCAGATCCTCATGCTCCCGAGCCAGCAACAGCAGCCTCCAGGCCTTTGGGAAGGCACAGCGTCCAACATAGGCACTGGCTCAGAGAGCGCATCCTTGTCTGGTATTAAATGGGATTTTGTTAGCCCAATTTTGACAGGCTGTGGATAAATCTCTGTCCTCTGGATGTGTATCCTGAAGGTGGAACTAGTGGCAAGGACTTTCTCCAGCAATCCTGCCACCTGCCACAGCAGTGTCCCCTCTGCTGGGAGATGCTGTCGGAGTAAAGGCATTTCCTGGTGAGCAGGGATGCAGGATCGGAATGAGAAGCTGCAATTCTGGCAGCTGTGAGGCCGCTACCCCATCACAGGGTGTGATGGCAGAGCAGGGGAGATGTGTTGGGGGAGCTCAGCAGGTGAGCAGCTGCTCTTACACCAAAATCTTCGTGCAATGGTTCCTCTTGCAATGGAAACATCCCAGCCTCAGCTGAGGGGCAGATTTCTGAGCAGGAATGTGCTTGTAGGGGGATACAGGGAGGGAAAGTGAGGCAGGGCAAGCCCTAGGAAAGCCTATTTTCTGCTTCCCTGACCTCAGTTACTCTCTGAGGAGCACAACAAGCCCCACCAAAAGATGCCCTGTGTCAGCCAGACACCCAGAGCAATGGTGAGCAGGCTGGAGCTGATGTTTGGCTTGCTCCTGCCCTCTCTCCCAGCACAGATTTGGGGCCTGGGGAGAGCTGACCCCCTCTCCCCCCAGGTAGCAGCTCCCATCCCTCCTGTGCTCTGAAGTATCAGCAATTTGGATTTTGGAGATGATCAGAGTTGCTAAGCAACAGTGGCAGGCTGTGGCTGGCTGAAGGCAGGACCGCTAACGCCATGTGACAGCACAGCCTTTAAAAAGAAAGAAATAAAATAAACCCAGGCAGACCTTGCTGGGAGCAGGGAGCTGAGCCCGGGCACCCAGAGCCCGGGGAGGCAGGAGCAGGGCTCAGTGACTCTGGGGACTCTGCAAACCAGAGCACTCAAGTCCTTCAGCAAAGCAGCACAAGCCACACCTGGCCTTGCACAGCGACTTTCTTTGGTCTCAAGGTTTATTCTCACAACCCTCCTGAAGCACAAGGGAAGGGCACAGGGAGGTTTGGCCACCAGCGAGGCCAGGGAAGCCTCTGACATCAGCCCAGCTTTCAGGGCTGGTTTGTTTGGTTTGTTTTCCTTGTATTTTCCTCTCTAAACAGAATTCTTTGCCTCAGTGCCACAACCAAACAGTGCACATGGAAACAGAGGCACATAGGGAAGGTCTCCTCCTTCACTGAAGTGATCCAACACTTTTTTAACAGCATTCTTCTCCTGGGTAAAGCAAAGGATGTGCTTAAATCTTCTTCTCACCAGCTTAAGAACTTCATATCTGAACTCAGAGAGCCAAGATCAGCACCTGGCAACCACGGGGTTTGCACGAAGGACAGGCACAACTCAGAGCCAACACTGGCAATACACCTTTTCTGAACTTTGTGGCAATCAGAAAGTAAAATGTAATGCCTATGTTTTATGTTGTGGTAGCTGAGAACATCCCTGTGCCATTTCTAGCAGCACCTGAATGGTTCTGAGCATCCAGCCAAGAACTGCATTCAAATACCAAGGGCAGACTCTGATCCAATGGGGAGGCACCTGGGGCAATGTTATGACAGTAACATTCCATTTCCAAGACATGGAATATGCACCAGTTCTGTAATTTATTCAACTATCAGGTACAAGATTTGCACATACAGAAAAAACCAACAAACCAGGGAAGCTTGTGTATGATTGTCCCTCGGGTTGTTTCATCAAAAAAATCCAATTTCTTTTTGCTGTGGCATTAGCAAATTACTTGGGGGAGGAAAACAAAGTGACCACTGCATACCAATAAAGCCATGTTCAACTCTAAACACAAAAGCTGCTGTTTCACACCAAATTGTGGACCAGTAATAAGCAAATAAACCCAAAATTCCTGTGCTCAACAGCACAGCAACTGACTGAGGGCCATTAAACGGGAGGCAAGCTCCATGTGCAAGTCAGCGCATCCTCTTTCACTCTGTGGGTTTGGGTAAGCAGTGTTTAGGAAAAAGAAAAACATTCAGCTCATCTGATTTGCATATCCTAATGTAGTGATCTTTTAGAATTTAGTTAAACTTAGCATGCTGAAAAAAAATCTAGTGTAAACAAGGCAAACTGAGCTTTAGTGCACGCTCAATTACGGGGGAAACCTCAGTTGCACCAACAGCACCCAGAATATTTGAGCTGGAACAGTTAAGGAATCTATTTTCATGCACTAGATTCTTGTGTTTTCATTTAAAAACCCCCAAATCAATTAATTTAGCACTGTATTCATGAGAGATGATAATTCTGGGCTATAACCATGACCTTGCGTTTTCCTTATTTCTGAATGAGGTTTTCTCCAGGGAACCAACCCAACCTCTTCCTAAGAGGCTGAAGCATGAAGCAGCTCTAATGAATTCAAGATGTGCAGGGCATCCTAAGCACACCTTGGCCCCATGACACAGCTCCAGAGACACTTGTTCCTCCACGGCCACAGAGCTGCAGGAACCTGGCCCAGGAACAGCCTCAGGCCAGGCCCATCTCTCACTGCTGGGAACCTGAGCCCCAAACCCAGAATGAAGCACTCATCTCTCCCTGAGTCACTGGGAACGGTGGGAATACCTTCAAAGGTCCAGGATTTGCTTCTTTAGGAAGCAAAGATGATAGAGACAGATCAGCTCACAGATCAGACCACTTAAGGGTACCTGCTCCTCATCCCACAGCGTGGCACCTTATCCTTGGCTTCACTTGCCACGTTCTGGGCTACCTGCAGCAGCCAACACTCTCTGGTTGCTCTGTGCACTGTTTTGGGGTGAGCTGCCAGGGACAGGAGCTTTTTTTGCCATCCCTGTTGCAAGCCACCAAAGCTCAAATCAATCCTATTTACTTGCCTTGTGGGCACAGGATGGATCTTTTACCTACAAAGGCCTGGGAGCACAGACTCCCACAGAAGCTTCTCTGCTGCCTGCCTGTGTTTATCTCCATTTTGTTTGAAGGAAGAAAAAAGCAATAACGTGGGGAAAAGTCTGCAGTTTGCACAGGAGGTGCTGTGAGGTGGCTGTTGCACAGTGACAGACAGCTCTGGCCATACAAGAAACTCACAAGCTGCTTTTTTGACAGATAAAACTCCAGCCCCCAACAAATCCCTGTTCCAAGCCTAACTCACTTCAGAGCCAGTTCCACTCAGGGGCTCACAGTAGCATCCTGGCTCTTTCCTGCTCTTCTCCAGCCTCTCCCTCTCCTCATTTCTTACACCTCCCAGGCACATCCCACCCTCCTGGTTGCACACAGCTACTGTCATTTCACATTAAACATCAGCTTCTTCATCACCCCTCTGTGCCACCTCACTCTTGTAATTCCCCAGCTCCAAACCCCTGTGTATTCTTTATTTTCACCTTCATTTCCTTATTTTTCACCTCCTTGATTAATCCTGTCTTGGTCCAGACACTTTCTAGAAAGCCTCAAGTGGGTCTCATTGCCTGCATCTTCCTTGCAGCATCTCCCAAAGCTCCATTCTTTAAAAGCTAAATAGGGACTATGTGCTGGGTGTTTAGAGAAAAAGAAATTCAAATTTCAGTTTCTCCAATGAGGAAGAGCAGCGTGCCCTGCTTGGCTGCTCTGTAGGGCCTCCAGGATGTCTGCACAGAACTTCAGCCCCACTGAAACACAGCACAGATATGAGAACTCGGGAAAGCAAAGGCTGTTTGCAGCTGGGACAAGGAAAAGCTGGGAGAAGGAAAAGCTGGGAGAAGGAAAGGCAGGCACTGAGGGTGCAGGGATCACATTCCTGACCAGCCTCTCCCAGCACAGCCGCTCCACACGGCTCCAAGTGGCTGCTGGAGCTGCGTTAGGGCACAGCACTGGGAGCAGAGGTATTTTTAGCTACAGCTCCACTCGCGTCACTGGGCTGGGATCAGTGAGGCTGAGGCATGAATGGTGTCCCTGAGCACTCACCACCAGGTGGGTGGGCTCAAACTAGGAATGAATGACTGATCCCAGCAGATCCCAGCAGGGATAACGACTCACTCCGCAGAGCCAGGGTGCTCCGGAGCTGTTCCCTGTGCTGGAAGGTTGCACAAACCCAGCTTCTCCTCAGGTTTGGTGAGGAGCTGCTGGAATCTGCAGGGTTTTGTGCAGCTCTGCCACGAGGGCATTGCAAAGCTGCAATGAACACCACAACCACTGCCAGCCCAAATCTAGAGCTTTATTGCAGTTACACATCTCCTACAGGAGAGTCTTTGGACCAGGAACCAGCCCGTCCTCCACAAGCATCAAGTTTCTAAAGATTTTATATCCAGACTTGCTCTTCTTGGAAGAAAGGAGGTGTCTTAAGCCTATTTTCAAACACTGATTATTTTTTAAACAATCAAGATTGTGAATCTTGAAAAATTATCACCCTGCTGAGGCACACACCCTTGCTCTGGTGTAAACTAGAAGTAAGATGGATTCAGCTCCTGCCAGATTTCATCCAACCTACTCTGCCTCTGCCCTGCTGCATCTCACTTGCCATGCTGTGAGAAGTCTCCACCCCTGAGGATGCTGGAATCCCAGCACTCCATGGGTTTTGGATTTGGCTGATCCTTCTGCAGGCAAGGCTTGATGCCCTTAGGACGGTCTGAGCTAGAGGAGGTTACTGCCTGTAGGAAATCAAGGTGAGCAGGCTGAGTCAGGGTTGCACAGGTAGATAAAAAAACAAGGGAATAAGGCAAGCACACAAGATTTCCCTGGTTTTCCCTCCTGCAAGCTCTTGGCCTGCTCCATGCCCAAGCCCAGGTGGTCAAGGAAGAGTTGCAAGAGGGAGGAGGTGTCGGCAGCGGAAACACAGAAACAGAAGCCTCAGCGGATGGAAGCGTTTGGAATCTGTTTATGAGGCGTGACCCACTTTCTGCAATGCACAAGCCAAAGAGGCTGGCAGGTCCTGGCAGATCCTACACTCACTCCCCTGAGCATCCTGAGGGACGGATCGTGCTCTGGAGAGGCTCTGCAGCCACGCTCTTCCCTGGAAAAGGCTACAGATCCCACTGCAGAGGAGGTGCCTGGTGTTCCCTGCTCTCCCTGAGAGCTGGCAACTTGTTCTCTGAGCACCCCAGGCTCGGGTGAGCAGTCTGGCCCTGAGCTGGTAAACCCTCTTGGAATGAGGAGCATTCTGTCACTCCACGTTTCCTAACATTTTCTTCCAGAGGAAGGAGGGGGACAGGGCAGGCTGCAGGACTGCCAATCTTCCCAATCATCCTCCTCTCTCTTTTCCAACCCCATCCCCTGCTAGCCAGCACCTCAACACCAAACTGAGCAGCTTCCAGTGTTTCTGATTGGAGGTAAAGAGGCAGGGCAGAAGGCAGCAGCAGCAGCAGCTCTGCAGTGCAGGGGGAGAGGCGATGCCAAGCTCGGTCAGGAGCAGAGGGAGGACTGGGGGAGGCACAGAGGTTGCTCTCATTTGAAACCCCACAGTGAAATCAAGTCATAAGGTCCAACAGCTGCTATTTTCTCCCCTCCTCTTGCGTGCTCCATCTTTTATATTCCAAAATAGTCATAATTATGAGTACAAAGAGACCCGTGGTTTCTGTCTGCTATTGAAGCACGAGGGTGTTCATTGTGTAATAGCAGGCATGAGAGAATAAAAAGGTTACAGGGTTGGTAATCAATAGGGACACTTCTTTCATCTGTGAAACACAGCAGCTTTTGGTAGAATCACCTGGCTCCTGTCCAGAACCTCTCGAACAGGAGCAGAGCTGCTACACTGGCCCCATCCCACTCTTTTACACTCCCTTATCCTTCAGCAATAGTAAGGTCACACGTACAAGATGCTCACAGAGGCAACTCCACGGCCAAACAAACTGAACAGGACCAAACACGATCAAAATGCTTCAATCTCTCAGCTAACAACTGACCCTTCCCATATGGCCTGTCCTCCCCACACCCTGCAGTGTCTGTAGGGTTAATCTTCCATGACAGAAAGAAGCTGCCAAAAGGTGAAGTGAGTGGCCCAAGGTGATGCAGTAGGGCTGGAACACTTTGTTCAAAACTCACAGCAGCAGGACAGGGTTGCTGAACAGCCCCAACACCGTATTCAGCTCTATTTAAAGAGCAGCTTTGCAGGGAAGCAAAGTATAAAAGGGAAAACAAAACAAGGTCCAGAATGAAAGGAAGAAACAGATCGGTCAAATCAAAGACTTGGGATTTTAGATGTGCTTTTATGGGGAGCCAGCTGAAGTTTTTGACTGAAACAAGCCCTAGGATCCCAGGCTGCTCTATTCAAAAGTGCAATACTTATCTCTTCATTTGCCATAAGCTTATTTTACTAAGGTGATATTAATAAGGTGATGTTTAATGGCCATGCATCAGAAGTGCTCTCAGCATGGCACAATGAAACTACTCACCAGCATTCAGGTGACAGTCTTTAATCTGGAACTGAAGCTCATTTTCATTTGGAATATCCTTCCATGTTGCAAGGAAGACCTGGCGCTCTAGAAACAAAAAAACCAACCCCATCAGCACTGTGGGATCCTCACAGGACCCCAGCATTAATTAACGTGCCACAGAATGTTTCAAGGTAGACACACAAAAGAGCTTTTGGTAACTTTTTGCCCTGCTGGGGATAGATCCAGGATTTACTTCCATAACAACCTCAGCCTCTTTGTAAAAGCAGCAAAGCTTTGATGGATTTTGGCCTCCTCCAAAAGACAGACAGTCTTTGCTGTATGAGCTGTTTACAAGCCAAGAACATGCAGGATTTGACGAGAAGGAAGGAGATCCACACATTTAGGATTATGTTAGTGAAAACTGCTTTTCAAGCAACTTCCAGCCAGTTCAAACAAAAATTTAATAAAGGTGACTAGGAATACACAAATTCCAGTGAAAATGGTATGGGGGCAAATCCTAGACCCATTCAAGTGAATCAACCCCTCAAAAAAACCCAGAACTACAACAACCCCAACCCAAACAAATATAAAAAAAAAATCAGCTTTAAAGAAAACAGATTTTTTTGTCAGGCAGACAGAATCAGAGGAAGAGACTTGGGTTCTGGCAGCTACTGGAGCTGGAGGACAACAGGGACAGGCCACCAGACCAGACCTGCTGAGATGCAGTGGCTTGAAGGTCAAGGCACAGGTGAAACTCAGCCAGGAGACTGCACCCAGAGGGGCACTGGGAGCACAGCCTGCCTGAAGGAGGCTGCCCACACACCTCCAAGCACTCACCCATTTTGCCATCCTCTACGAAAAGCACGTTGAGAGGGATTAGGCAGCTGAAGTAAAAGACATCAATGTTGTTCTTCACAGCCACCTGTTACAGAAGAAACAGGGAGGGTTAAAGAGTCTCTCTCAGCTGGAAATCCAAAGGGATCACAAGGCTTCCCACAGTCTCATCACCCTGGAGTGCTCTCTCTGAGCAGAGGCCAGCTGTGAATGGGAGACTCCCTGGAGGGACAGTACTGAGCTCCTGGGCACTTCCAGACAAGGACCAGTCCCCTGCTTCATTTTCACTAAAACCTGCCCAATCTTCTCCTCTGAGCCTTTTACTGCACTGCTTCAGAGCCAGCTCCACCCAGGGGCTCACAGCAGCATCCTGGCTCTTTCCTGCTCTTCTCCAGCCTCTCCCTCTCCTCATTTCTTACAGGTACATCCCAAGCTCTTGGCTACACACACCTGCTATCATGTCTGTCACATTGCACACCAGCTTCTTCATCATTCCTCCTTGCCATTCATTCTTGTAATTCCCCAGCTCCAAACCCCTGTGTATTCTTTATTTTCACCTTCATTTCCTTATTTTTCCCCTCCTTGATTAATCCTGTCTTGGTCCAGGCACTTTCTAGAAAGCCTCAAGTGGGTCTCATTGCCTGCATCTTCCTTGCAGCATCTCCCAAACCTCCTGCCTTTCCCTCAGTGAAATCTAACAGGGAATATGTGCAGGGTGTTGATTCTTGGAAGAAGAAAGCCCTGCTACAGAGCAATCAGGTAACAAAAGATCACTTGACAGAAGACTTAATTCTCAGTGTCATTAAACTCCATCAGCCAGGGAGTTTGCCTTTATCTGCTTTGCCTTTATCACACACACTTGCCATGTTCCCCACTAATCTCTGCTACCACTTTTCCCCAGGCTGAGAGCTGCTGGGACAAGCAGCAGCAAACTGGAGATCTGAGAGGTGGCCTGTCACAACACAGCACAGGGAAAGGCAGCTCTGGGCTTTATTTCCATGCCTCTCATGCTCTCCCCACGTCAGCCCACACAGTGAGAGTGTCATGGGAGCACAGCTCAGCAGGCACCTGCCATTGCCTGCAACGAAGGAATCTTAAGCCTTGAAAGAAAGACCCAGAAATGAGGTTGTGTAGGGAATTTCAGGAGCCATTTGAGCTCCTACTTGCTTTGAAAGAGCCCAGAGGGAGTTCTCCAATTTGTCACCCAGCTGAAACAGAAACCAGACCATGCTAAATGCTGAGCCAAAGGAATAAATTTGCTGCTACAAAGATTTATGCCAAGACAAACTTCACTGACATTAATAATTACATATACTGGTGTCCTACTGGGAAAAATCTATTGTCCCATAGGGGCGAGTTTAGAAAGACACCCCAAATGTTGGTAAAAACCAGCTGTGGATAGACAAGGAAGGGGAATGAACCAGTCAGCTGATTAGACATGCATGCAAGCCAGAGACAACTGGAAGGAGATCAAGCTCCCAAAAAAACTCTTCTGGCAACTGGGAGGTCCCAGAAGTGCAAAGAACTGCAGAAAGGTAGATGTGACAATCTGTGGTGTTCCTACTTTTCGGCCATCACTAAAGGTAGCAGCTTAAATTTAATTCCCACAGTGCAAACCAGCTTAAGAAGGGATTAGTCTAAAGCCCACTAAAACCACGTAAATGATGGTGCAGCTGAGGAAAAAACTGAGATTGGCTCTCTGTAGCAGGGAGTTGTTACATGCTCCGGTTGCTGGCGTCATGCTCACGAGTTGGAGTGTTCAGTGTTTGAACCAGAGACACCAGAGGGGTAAAAGCAGATTGGTGGGTGGACTTCAGTGATTCACCTCTGCAAAATATGATAAAACACATCGGGTGAGGAGCCAAAAATGCACCTCCGAGTCTGGGAGGGGAGAGCTGGGGGAGGGACAGCAGTGTAGCCATTCCAGATGCTCTGCTTGGATATAAGTCATGGAGATGAGCCAGAAGAGGGAAAATTTAGGCTAAATGTCTGGGAAAACCGATAGTGAGAATTATTAAGCAGCATTAAATTCCTCTGAGGAAGAGAGAAGCTCCAGTGCTTGGACTATTTAAAATCAGCCTTGACAATGCTCTCAGTAAGAGGAACTATAGCAAAACAACAAAGCATAGCAGGGACTACATTGCACAACCCAAGATCTTCTCCAAGTCTGTTTTAGTGATTAATTGCCTTAGAAAAACAGAGGTTACTTAGCTTTTGTAGCTAATTGTTGTTGCCATACAACAGCAGTTTCTTACAAGAGGGGCTGGAAGGCAGCTCCTTCCCTCCAGTCACGGTTCTAGAGGCACACTCCAAATTAATATGCGAGCCCTGTCCCTGCAGTTATAAGGATGCTATAAAAAGGTATCTGCTGACCTGCTTCTCAACTCTGCAGAAACACACTGAGTAAGCTGCTTTGGCTATCTCTGGAGAGCTACCCAATTAAGATGTTTTGAAGTGCAATTTCTTCCCAGTAAAGAAAAATGAAGCCACATGCCAGCCTTCCTCCCGAACTGCATCACTGGCTTCAGGAATGACATCACGTGTCACCTTGCAAGCAGCTGTAATCACGCAGAACTCAGCTGTCACAAGTAACTTCTGCACACAGGATGGAAAAAGCTCTCCTTAACCTCTACCATTAGGACATGACTGGGGAGCTCCTCAAAATAAGCTTCCATCGTTCACCACCACACACCTCCCCAGCCACTGTGCTCCACAAGATCTGGCCCATGAAAAGGCACCTGCAGACACTTGGATGGGGAAACTCACACCAAGCAGAGGTTCCCTAAGTTGGTAACAGCTTCCCAAGGTCATGCTCCACGTCAGGAGCATCCAGTGCCATCTGACAGGCTACAAAAGCAGCCACGGGCAGAGAGCAGAACCACAGCAGCATCTGCAAGAAGCTGAGCAGGTAATAACAGCAACTTGCCACAAAAAATCTAGTGCTCCTCAGGTGGGAACATTGTCCTGAGACAGGCAGTGACATTTGCTGTGATAGCAGGAGCTGAGAAGTCTCTCCAGGTTTGACATGCTTGAAAGGAACCTCTGCTTGCATTCAGCAAATCCTTCAGTCCAGACTAACTTTGCTCACGGCTCTGCAGCTTTAACCTGCTGACCTGGGCATGAACTATTAAATCTTTAGCTAGACCTTTAACTTCAGACATTTCAGAGTTAAAACAGAAGCATTTTTAATAAAAATGGCTTTCCATCCGTGATCTTTTAGAGAGGAAAAAAAATATTAGTATCTTGTGGATTTACTCAAGCAGCCTACAAAGCTCTGAGGGATAGAAGTCAAAAGGTGTCAGATTTTTGTGTGATGGCTGACTGTTGAAAAGGTGTGAGCCCACCAAAAACTGGCTTGGGGTTTCAAATCACTTATGTCTTGTTCCTGATCTGACTAAAGGAAGCAACACCTCTAGAAATAACCCCTGGAATTTATTTGCTCACCCTTGCAGCACGAGCACCCTTCTGCTGAGCTCTCTTGCAGTCCAGCCCTCTAATAGCCCAAACATGGCATTTTGGGGAAGAGGTGTCACAAGAACAACGTTCAGTTATTTTCTTCAACAGTGTAGGTTTCTGATGCTTTAAATCCCAGACTTGAGCAACAGAATTGACTTTCAAAGTCAAGTCTGAAAGCAACACAGATGCTTTCCATCAGCAGCAAGTACACAACATACCCACTTGGAATCCCATTAGCACCTACACTAAATTAAGGATTTACTTAAGTTGGGTTTTGCTTTAGAGCCTGGTAACAGCCAAACTGTTAAGGCAAGAACAACTCTCCTCGGCAGAGCCTTTTTTACCTCACAAGGTCACGGCTTGTTCTGTGCCAGTCTGCTGCTCTGCCCCCAGGGAATGCTGCTCCTCCACTTCGTTCTGTGTGACAGGTAGGGTTCCCAGGATCCCAGGGGTGCTTGCAGCCTCAGCCAGCCGTGTGCCCTCCCCACAGGGCTGAGCCCGGAGCCAGGGCTGGAGCTGTGCACGCACGGCGAGGCTGGGTTACGTCAATGGCCAGGGAACACAGAGTTACTGGGAGGGCTGTGCTCTCGTGCGCCTTGCTGCACTTCAAGTTCAAAATGTACAATTTATAAATGTGCTGCACCATGTGGCAGACGCGCTCTTAACCCCCAAACCAGCAGCTTTCCACAGCCGAGTGAGGAACTGGCCACAGATGCCAAGCTATGATCCAAGTCCTTAATTCAGAGCATTCCCAGGAGGGTTCTTTGCTGAAATAAGATTCTCACAAGCAGAGACTGTTAAAGAACAACCCAGGCAACAAATGCAGGAAGCACCTTCCCCATCTAGCTACCCACAGGTGTTCTGTGGTGGCTGGTCAGTGACTCTGACACCGCTCACACACGGGCAGATACAGTGTATTTATCAAGCAGGCTCTGGAGGGTGAACATCTGCTGGCTGGAATTGCTGCTCACAACGACTCCCAGCCTTGTTTTCACGGAGAGCAGGATGTGTGAAATCTGTCTCCAAGTTCTGAGTGCTGTGTTTGTGACCTGAGATACATTAACAGCTCTGATGAATGAGAGCTCCAGCGGGTCCGCACCGCGAGACGCTGGAGCGTGGAGGAGCTCAGGTGATGAGTTACAGCAGAGCTGGGACTGGAAGGATGAGCATCATCTACTTCATTAGCAACACTGATATCTCCTCAGCGAAGGAGCTGCACCTTCCTCCTCTGTCTCTACAAAAACGTTTTGCCAAACTCATTTCAAGGCACCTCACACTGCCCAGCAGCAAGTGTGTGTTTCCAAGTGCCCCTTTTCAGGGAGAAATGCAGCTGGCAGATCCTTCCTTTTCCATACTCAGATCCTTTTACAGAATTAAAAAAAACCCAACAAACCAGCTTTGAAAAATTCAAGCTTTTTTCAGCTGCATGCTCTGTAGCTGCAGCAAACAGGGCTGGCAGCTGACAGCAGGTAAGGCTGGGGAATGTGACACACTGATGGTGCTTTCTGAATGTGGATCCCAAGAGAGTGGCTCCAGCCCCAGGCAGACTTGCTGCTGCTCCAGGAGTGCCTACAGCTTGTTTTCAACTGTACTGTCTGCTGCAAGGGGCTATAATCTCACAGCAGAGATGATCAGATTTGTGCCATGACAGGCCAGGCCTGAGCTCTGAAACTCTGGCAGCAGGTTGGCTCCACTTCACCCATTTCCAGGATAAGGGGAGCAATTCTCATGTGCTCCAATGGGTATTTCAATGTCACAGCATTTCATAGCTGTTAAAATGCCAATTATTAGGGACAATGGCTCTCTTTAGCATAGAAAGGCTCTCAGCCCAGGCATTTTCTCCTTCCAAATTTGACTTGAAGAAGTATCTGGAAAGATTTAATATTCCTCACCAGTGCAAACCCCTGTTTCAGAACCCACCTTCCTCTTTGAGAGCTGAAGGTCTCACACCCGTGGTGGCAAAGGCACCTCACACAGCCCACCTCTCCCGCTTGGTATGACCCTAGCAGCCCACATGTCACCAGCAGTGTCACCTGTTGTGGTGGTGCTGTTTGTTCGGGCAGCACTTGTTGGTATTCAGGGCTCTCCTTATAGGGGCAGGGAGCCCCTTTCCAGCTGTGCTTGCTACAAGCTCCTGGCTTATCAGGAGCTACTCACGGAAGCTATAAATTCCTCCTCTGAAGTGCTCTTGCCTGGCACCCCTCTCCCTGTCGGACTTCTTAAGTAAAGAAATGGTACTATGAGCATTTCAGGAGGTTTATTACTTAAAATAACAAACAGGGCATCAGTCTCAAGACATAAGAGTCTAAGTAATACACCACCAAAATGGCAAATAGTCACAAGATTCTGCATTGCACATCTTTTCATAACTTTCTAATCCAATAGGCACTTAAAATGAAACTTTGTTTTGACCTAATGACCTATCAGCTGTAATTTCTCTCCACTGCAATGCAGAGGTCTCTTAACCAGTGACCTGTCATGTCATGTACCCCCACGTACTTCTACTATAACATCTAAATCCTTAACCTAAACTAAAAAATCACATTACTATACCTAAAACACCATAACACCCAGCACATACTTTTACTTCTAACTATAGAAACATAGGTTTGTATTTCTCTTGATTAAGGGCTATAAATCTCTGTTAATTATGCCAGACCAAGTTTCTTCCAGGGTTGTAAATCAAATCCACCACTAATTACCGAAGTTCTCCCTTCTTGGTTTCCTACAGTCACCCCTGCTTTGATTGTGAAAAGGCAACACTACAGGAGCCAGGGAAACCTGTAAACTCCCAGAGACATCTCCATGGCTGTCAAACACCCAGGAAGGTCAGCACAGCCTCTCACAGACCTTTGGGCAACGGCTTGTTATTATTTGGTGCCGTGTTCTGCAGAGGGCAGGGGACCACAGCCCCCACAAGCACCAGGCAGCCCCCAAAATGCTGACAAGGCACTGCAAGGGTGTCCCCAAACCAGAAGTTAGAAGCACACAAATAACTAAGTCAGGTTTTCTTTAGCAACAGGCACACTCCAAAGGCAGCTTTTTAATCTGACAGCAGCTTTTTAATCTGACAGAAGTGAAAAAGATGAAGCAGAGAGCAGAGGTTTGTTCAGCCCTGCAGCACTGTGTCCAGTCTAGCTTTACCCTTTGGATAAATCTCTGCTTGACTGGGGGTTAAAGCTGAGTCAACAAGTCAAGAAAATGATCACAATTACTTTGGGATGCAAGGGAGAAGCCTGGTGTTCAGCATCACGAGATGCAAGGTGACTAGCAAACACAAGACTCTTCAGCTATATTTTACCTAAGTAAGCCTCTGAAAATATTTCAGTCTTCCTCATCTTCTTGCAAAAACATCTTTTTCGTTACCTTGTCAAATATTTTAGTTTCTCTCCATGATTACAAATGTCAAGATTAAATGAGCTGTATTGGGTGAAAGATTAGAAATGGTAATAAAAATAACCTGAACAAGACATGAATTCATTACTTCTGAAGTAGTTGCCTAAGGAATGTACAACTAGTCTTTGAAGTGTCTAATTAACATGACAAAAAGTTGAAAGCTATCAATTTGGTTACTTCAGGACTTATTTTTCTTGTTACTAAAAACAAAAAACTCCCACCAGAACAGGAGATGAACATAAGGTCCTCAGGTTCAAACCAGCCCTGCATCTGCTTCAACATTCCCTAGCTAAGAAAAAAAACCACAGTAAGTAAATTCAACCTGATGAGTGTTTTGGTTCTTCAATGAATACAGGAACATTTGTATTCCCTACTCCTATATTATGCTATAAATTGTTCCCTAAGTAGGTCAGCAAAGCGATTTCTGAATGTTTCAAGACAAATCCTTTCCACATGAACCCACAAAACAAAACCAGAGCCTTGGCTGTCAGGGCATTGATAGATCTCCATCAAGCCCACTGCTGTCAAAAAAGTAAAGGGAGTGCTCTTTTTAACTTGGCATCTGCTATCATGATTCAACTCTTTGCAGAGAAATATACTATTACTCCATATGGCAGCTTCCCCAATTGTAAAAGGGCAGCCAACTTCTATGGCAATGAGAGCTTTAGCAAATTAACAACTGAGTCTGGCACTAATGAATGCTCCACTGTCTCAATAGAAAGTAGCTGGAGGTTTCCTCACATGTTTTCTCTTAGCTTTGTTCTAGCAGGAGATGCTACAAGAAACAAACTGTGTTCCAAACCCTTTAGAGATTTAATAACCCAAATACTTCACTTCCTTCCTGATCAAAGGAAGCAGCAACTCGAGGCTGCCCTGTTGAGAGTCCCCAGCGCTGTGGAGGCTGACTGGGACTGTCACCTCCACATTCCCTTCAGAGCAGGAGCCAGATTTCCTCACAGCTGACCCACATGCGACCTCACCTTCATGCCCTGGCTGCAGAGGGAATCCAGCTCTTCCAGAGGCTGGAAGGGCCAATTGTGGAAGTCAGGCATGGAATTCATTCACTGTCTGTGCTCCCCTGTTGCATGACTGTGCTCGGAGCCCGAGTGTGGGACTGCTCCTTTGAGTGCCAGAGCAGCTATTTCAAGCTGTTTGCCCAAAGACTCATCAATAAGTCATAAGCCCCAGAATGGAAGTCAAAAGAAGGGGAAAAAACAGTTGCTCAGGCAGAATAAACAGTAACTTCCATTGCATTCTCTTCAACTAAAAAGAGAATGGGCTGCTTCAAAATATTCTCCTCTATGGGCTGCTACTCTGCAGGAGCTCAACCCAGTTCCACCTCCTGGAGACCTGAGGTGAGAGAGACAGCTGCAGTGCAAGTTAACTGCATTTTGGGATACTGGGAAAATCATCCTGGAGGACCCAGAGTAGAGGCAGGAGTCACTGACCTCCACTCCACAGAGTGGCTGCACATGGCAGCAGTGGGGAAGAACCTCCTTCCAGGGAGAATTGTCTGCCTGATGACTTCCAGACCACGGGAGACAGTCTCTGGTCCAAAGCAGAAGGGAACATCTCCCTGGATCTGTCCTGTCTTTATCAGACTGACAGCCCCAATCTGATAAAGAGGCTCCCTCCAGGGAGTGCTGTCCCCGCCATGCACCAACACCATCATTAATGAAACATCAGCTGCTCACGTCATTTCTGCTCTGCCTTTCCTGGAACACACAGTTTGCCTCAGATTAAGCTATCTGGGGCAGGGATGTGCCTTTGTGAAGCACCCTGGAATTTAAGAGCACTAGAGAAATATTAATCACTCAGCAGTTGCCATCTTTCCTGCAATTCCTTTAATTGCCTCAATTCTTACTGACAGCTGTCTCTGCCTGCTCCACTACAGGTTCCTTCTCTGTTCAGACCTGCTCCAGCTTAAGTCCAGCCAAACCCCAGGCCTAGTTTACAGAACAGTGTTACAGGAACAAAGCCCTTAATCTACACAGATGCAAGCAGTTGGTTTGAGGTGTTTGGAAAGTTACAAAATTCAATAAGTTTCTGTTTCAGTTTTTATGGGAGAAGCTAGGAAAAGGAAGGGGATTAAGTTTTGGCCAGACTTGAGTCCCAAATCCTTGAGGTCTGCCTGGTTACACGTGGCATTTTGTGATTAGAATCTTACCACACTGTGCTGGGCCAAACAAACTGGGCTGAGCAGCTGCTGAGCTCCCCCCTGCCCAGAACGAGACAATCCTTACCTGGAGGTTGTTCAGAGGCTCCATTTTCATGACTGGTCCCAGAGTGTTGAGGGGCAGTGAGACATCAATACTTTGGTTTGGCATCAGAGGTGTGTGAATGGCCAGGGGGGTGCTTGGGATGACCCCAAAGCTGGGCAAGAGAAAAACCAGAGGTGATGAGAGCAGCCCTGCATTGTCCAAAATATGTCCAAAATATAACGTTCCTTTGGTCAAGCACCACCTGGCTCATCTTTCCACTACTCCTGAGCTGCCCCTGCTGGTACTCCAGGGAGGGAACACTGCTCAGAATGAGAAGACAAAGTAGGACAAGGCATGGGAAACTCACTCTGAGTGATCTTGCTGATGAATTCACCACCCTGCCCCAGGGACCAGCTCCTGGGAACTCTCCCATTTCCTGCATGGCACTGGTCTGTGTGCTGAGCACCAGCCTGCCCAGCAGGAATGACGTGGACTCAGAGCCAGGAGTTGTTTCTCTCTCCCTGAGCTCCAGAGCACTGCAAGTAGGGGGTATCACACACTGCATGGCTGCTGCATCCCTGGGAGCTGTGGCAGAGGGAACTGGAGCCAGCACAGAACAAACAGCAGCCAAGGAGGGACATGTGGTTTGGAACAGCACTGCAGAACAAATGAATCAACACATCCAGCTGCCTGGTCCTGAATGACAGCACCTGGCTCAGCTGCTTGGTTGGAGGCTCCTTCACTAGGGATGTGTCCCAGCAATGTTTACTTGCCTGTGCAGTCCGAGGAACATTTAATTCCACAGGCACCTCTGCTTAGGGTGGAGAAGAGGGAAAGCAGCTCCCATTTAACACAGCACTCCTGGACCATGGACCAGCTGCTTTCCAAAAGCAGATGGAAGCCCAGATGTTTCAGAGTCCACTCATAAATGCATTTCTCTTTAGCAGAATTCACATCAGCTCAGAGGTCTCAGGGCATTTGCAGGATGGATAGGTGCGTATTTTTATTTTATTCACTAAAAGCCTGCTGCTGTCTCTGCACAGTCAGCCACGTTTATCAGGTTTGTCACTCTTTCAGAAACCAATAAATGCCCCAGTCTTGGTTCTCTTTAGTTTTCAGCTCTGGGGAGCTGAAATAGGAATATTCCTAGCAAGGGCTTAGCCACATGATTTGCCTTCTGCAGCCATTTCACCTTGGAGGACACAACCCCTCGTGTTTTCCCTAGGACTCAGAGGAAAACCAAACTTGCAGTTTGTTACTAAGGGACTGAGATATTACAGCACACCAGAGCTTTAGCTTTCTTTTATTTTTTTTTTAATGCTTTATCCCAAGACTGCAGTGAATGCGATTAGCAGCAGCAGGAAAGGAGAGAAAAGCAACAGAAACTTCTCAATCACAAACCTTAATGTTTACACTTAAAGAACCAGCCCTCTGCAGCTCTTTTGAATGCACCAGCCACAGTGGAAAGCAGCGACAGGAGAACAGCATTTGTAAAAGAGTAAATAGTAGTAGGTTGTGCTGCAAGAGGAAAAACTGTTGGTTTGCTGTACAGTATTTAAACTTTCTACATCCTCAAAATACCACACAGGTGTGGCTAAAACACAGCTTGATGTATGGGGAAAAAAATCACAAACAAAATGCCTTTTTTTTTCCAGGCCAATTTGCATGAAACATTTGCATAGAGCAGCTTAGCAAAACTCTCCAGAAAAGATGGCAGTCCAGGGAGAACATTTACTAAGACTTACTTAGCATAATGACTTTTCTAAGTAAATCTTATTCGTCCCAAGAAATCCTGAATTTGCAAGGCTAACAGTGAGATTAAAGAGATGGTTTCTGTGGATCTTCGGTAGAGAGAACCCTTTTCCAGTGAAGTGATATTAAGAAATACAGAGAACATGTCAGTCACAAGATACTCTTTGCAGTCTTGATAAGAAGCAGCCTGGTCCTTGTTGAAGATAACACACAGCAAAGCACAGGATAAACTCTCTGGAAAGGGTATTTGTGGGAAGACACCTGCTGCCATGTCGTGTCCTTTGGCTGAGATGGGTTTCCAAGAACAATCCGAATTTTATCAGCCAAGCTCTAAACTTTCAAGTGGCTGCTGCCTCTGACAAAATTGTCCTGCTGCCTATTACAGGGAGAGCATGTACCCAGGCTCCCAGCCTGCAGCTCCTTCAGCAACAAGCAGCTTTACTAAGGAGCCCTGTGCTTCCAGACAGTCTGAGGGGCAGCACAGCAATTAAGGCAGGAGACAGAGGCATCACAGGTTGATACTCGTGCAGCTCAGATCCTGCCTGTCTGTCTTGGGGTGACTCTATGATGTGTGTGTGGAGAGAGACCACATCTACAGAAGGACTCTGAAATCTTCCCAGGTTTCTCTCCACCGTGAGAGATTTTATTGTTTAGCGTTGTTGTTCTTCTCCTGTGTGTTTGTTAAATAAATTGTTTTTATCTCTTTCACTTTCCTTCGAGGAGAATCTCTTTTTTTCCCGAAGCTGGTGAGGGGAAGGGTGGTTGTAACCTGTTTTTCTCTCAGAGGATATATTGCCAGATTTTGGCCAAAGCAGCACACTGTCTGTGCTCTTATTTTCCCCACTCACTGGCTATAAACCCACCAACCTGCCTAACACCTCATGAGGCTGCTGAAAAACTCCCCAGAGGTTAAATGGGGCAGATGCTGTTTCAGAGCTGGGACTGTCTGCTGCCTGTTTCCTCCCAGATTTATCAGTCCGTGATTTCAGCCCTTTCACACAATTTTGGTGTGATGGAGAGGTCAGGCTGTATCATCCAAGCTATTTCCATGACTGCATTATACACCCAAGCACAAGCCCTCCCTAGATTTAGCAGTGTAGGCACAAACTCCTCTCCCACTGAACACAGCGCATTGCTATTAATTTCTTACCTGTTCTTATTAAACTGAATGGCAAAGTCAGTCATGTGCTGCAAAGCCTTATTGGTAAAGTTCATCTCCATGTAGATGTGTCCCTGCCTGTGGCTGAATGTGCCTGAGATCTCCAATCCTTTAGCCTTCACTGCAGGCAGCCAAACCTTGAACACAAGAGATGTCATTCAGCGTGAGCAGCCTGGCCTGAAGATAACAAACAAGCACAGTTTTCCAATAAACAGAAGTCCTGAGCTCAGAAATCCAGCTACATTGGCACATTAAGCCCACAAAGGCTAAAGAAACACCACAGGGAAGATGGGACATGGGGTGTTGAAAGGATGGAGCTCACCACTGAGGAATAAGCTTGCTGCTCCTAATCCCTATTTGTTCACAGCACTCACGTAAGAAATCGAGTTTACTACAGCATTAGTGTGCACAAGAGCAGGGACAGCTTGTGTCCATCACACCAACGTGAGACTCACCCAGTCTGCTGCTGGACAGCCTCCTCCAAGGGCTGGTGGGGCTATTAGAGGCAGGACAATACTAAAGTTTGAACCAAATAAAATCACATCTGTTGGGTTCTGCATTCCCAAATCACCTCTGTGGGAAAAACCCAGACCCAAATCTGAGTGGTGCAGAATGAGGCAGTACTTAGCTCAGAATTACTGTGGGTTTTTTGTACTTGGTCTTACATATGGTATAATAACTGCAAGGACCAAAAGCTTTGAGTATGGTCTGCAGTACCTTGAGATCCTTGATTTCAGAGGATGGTTTAAGATTATCCATCCATGGACTATTTGAGCGCTAATTTTTGTTTATTCCCTTTCAGGAGCCTGAGCTCCCCGTGGCTGCTCCACAGCCGGTTTCCAGCACCATGTTCTGTGTCTCATGATCCCTCCCAACTTCACGCTTCAGCCAAAGCCTCTGCGATCTCTGTCGCTGACAGAACATTTTTCTGCATTCCACTGCGGCACCATCATCCCAACCACATGATTTTACCTCCACTGTCACCTTGGATTCCTCCAAATAAACAAATCTGCTAGGAAAGTTGCAAACTGTGTCTTGCCCTCAGTTTCTGGGGAAGCTTGTTAAGAAGTAGGTCTGCAGGAAAGCTGCTCTGACACAACTGAAAGTCTCAGATCTTACCTAAGCCATTCTTTAGAGAAATACTGCCACAGGTAAAATGAGGGAAATGCCAGAAATCTGTAACTAACAACTAACATGGTCTCCAACACATAGTTGAAAAGCCCAGGGCATCCCTAACAGGATTGAGTTAAAGTTTTAGCACCAGAAACCCACAATAAATGGGACGAGTGAGCAAGGTCAGATTTGTTGGAGCCCAAGGGAAGGCAATAAAGCGGGGATGATTGTTTTTCCTTACGTACAGACTTGGGAGCCACGTATCCTCCAGGAGCCATCCCTATGCCGGACGAGAGCTCGAAGAGATCGTTGAGTCCACTGCTGACCACTGCTGGGGTGGGAGAAGGGGCAAAGGTGGCTGGCACAGAGGAAGGAATGTAGGTCTGTCCCACCTGGAGGAGTCAGAAAGAACAGGCACTCATTAACATCACGTGTGAGCACTGCTTATTAAACAAAGCATGAACTCCGGCAACATCCTAAATATTTTAAAGCCATTTGCAGCTTCCCCACTGATTTATCAATAGTGCTAAATTATGCATTTGAATTCCAAAGTTCTTGGCAGCTAATCCCTACACTCGGCTGTCACCTCACCCAAGCTTCCACATCATTTTTTATAGCTCCAGTTATCTATCCCCACTGTAGAGGAATCTTTCTTCTCCATATCTCCTTCTCCTAAGACAATGTGCTTTGTGGATCTACCCTACATGAACCCAGGGAAAAGAGCAAATGCTTCAAATCTTCCCCCAACTACGTCAGCCTTCAGGAATCTTCTGCAAGATTTTGCATATCCAGAGATAGCAAGGGAGTCATGACTGTGTTGTGCACTCCCACCCAAAGCCAGAGCTCTGCATTCTCAGCACTGGGGCCCAAAAGGTTCATTACATCAAGCAGAGTCTGCCAGAGGACAACCTTCCTGCAAGAAAGGCAATCCTTCCCTCCCAGGACTTAAATGAGGGCACCAAAGCTGGAATATTAACCTTTAGGTGCCCAGCTTCAGATGGGACTTGAGTCACACTCAAGTTACACTCCCTAATTCTCCTTGTAGCAGGATCAATGCTGTGCTTGAGAACAGGATTTCCCAGCCAGCAGCCCAGAAACAGGCAGAGTGAGCAGGACAGAACTGCCTGGGGGGTTTTAGCTGGCCCAGGAGGGCAGAGACCTGGCTTTGTAGGTAGGATCACCACAGGAACTATCTGCCATGTCCTGCTGAGGGCTGCCCGGCTGTGCAGGTGCACTGTGCCACCGGCTCTCCTCCGCCCTCGTGCTGAAGGAAGAAAGGAATGCCAGATTCACAGGGAAAGGAGGAGAGAGAATGACTGCAGCCATAACAAGGGTCTCTGAAAAGCCCTCCCCTCCAGAAGGGAGTACAGCTTTCCCCACTGATACAGAGCCCTGGGAAGAGGGACTGGAGCTTTCTAGGGGACACCACTTCTGGCTGTGGGTTGGAAGCACACTCCCTTGTGCCCACTGCATTTCCAAGTCGTGTTTCATTCCCTTTCCATGCTTTTCTCGAAGAAGCTGCTATGAGCTTGAAGTCAAGGGTGCTTTGAAAGCAGGTTGAAACTCTCCCATGCCCTGGCTGTAGGCACAAGGACACTCACAAAGCACAGGCACAGAGGAGGTGGCCGGTGGCAGCACTGACCACACGCACTAGGAAAGCTCGGAACACCTGACCCTGATGTCCAGGAGAAAATCTTACGTGGAGTTTGGGAGGAGAAAGCACTGAGTTCAGGCAAGTCTGCGGTGCCACTGGGTTAGGGTTACAGACCAGGCTTTGTGAGTAGGGATGAGCATCCTTGGCCTTTCAGCTGCTAAAGCAGTTGCACAAGGATGAGGCACTGCCAGGGTTAACGCTGGTGCTCCAACTAAAAGCTCTGAGGAAGAAGAGCTAAGCAGAGAGAGTGAACAGCTCTGGCCCTGGCTGCTCTTAGGAAAGCCCAGGTGGCAGCTGGACTCCAACATAGGTGGGGACCCATGTGTTTCAGATGCATTTATCCATTTTCAAACATCTTCGGGCCTTTTAAAAAGCACCTTCCATCACATAACGGGTGAGGGCACACTGAAAAACCCTGAGCTTTGAGCAGCTTTGGAAATTGGGGAAAAAAATGGAATGGCACTTACTGCCGGGCTTCCTCCAATGCCCCCGCCAAGGTCACTGCCAAGCTGAAAGAGAGAAGGAGAGAGAGGAGAGGAAGACCGAGATCATTTAAGCCAAGTGTCAGCTGGCCGGAGCGAGCCCGGGCGCCGCGAGCACGGATCGCTCCTGCGTACAGGACAGACAGAAGTGCAGTGCTGGGAAGGCACAGGAACAGAGGGGCTGCTTGCTGCTGTGTGAGCACAGCTACCTGGAGAGCTACCCCATGCCTCTGCTGTGGACAGGAGCGTTTTGCAGGTTAATAAGAACAAAAATCCATCCCTTCTCGTGCCTGTTTCTGCACCAAAACCTCCTTTCTTCACGTTTCATGCATCGGTGCTTCCCCTTCAGCCCTGCAGCTCCACAAAACCCAGTGGGGTAACTGTGAAATGGCATAAAAATGAAACTGATGGGAAGGCTCGCTTCCTGAAAGCTTTGGTTTTCTAGGGAACAGCTACGAACCACGGGCAAACACAAAGCATCTTGGCTGTGTTCCTCCAACACGCGGCTCTTTTCAACAACAAGGAAGAAAGAGAATGGGATCCGTGCTGGCTCTTACAGCAGCTCAGAGAGGGGGGCTCTGAAGATGCTCCCATCCCTCAGACAGGGAAGAAACAGCTTCATCATGTAACGGGCACTCCAACAGCAGAGACCTCGTGGTGCATCAGGCTATTTCAGTAGCAGTTTCTGCCAAGCTACACATTGACAGTCTGAAGTGACTGAAACATTCCTCCAGAAACACTAAATCCTCTCTGGGGCCCTTCTGCCAAACCCGTCTGCAGCCCACCTAGAAGCTCTCCCCACCACAAGTTCCCTTTACAAAGCACCCAGACCACATTCCCAATGACAAAGCCCATTTTTCAAACCTCCACATCACTTTACACGCTCAGGAGAATTCAGAGATCAGGACAGGCTCCCAGGCTTGGCTACAAGCGCTGTTTGCAAGTGCAACATCACTCCTGTGAATATTTAAAATGCACTTAACAGATGACTGATAGCCAGGAGGAAACAAGCACAGATCTGCAGTGGTTATTCACTGCAGAGACATCTCTAGGCTTATCTGTGTCCCAGGCTTTTCTTCTGAAGACCAGGGTAAGTTTTTTTTGCCTAGAACAGAGGTTTTTTTGGGTCACATTCAGACAAGGAACATGACCTGACAAATGTGCACAGAGGATGATGCAAGTGCACGGGTGAGGTAGGAGGCAGCCCCATTAGGAAAACGCTGGACTGGCAGACCAGAACACTAATGCCATGATGATTTTTTGCCTTTTATTCTATACCCCTGTTACGCCTTTTTACAGTTTCTGCATTCTTAGTGCTTTTTGCCTATGTTCTTGGACTTGTTTGTTAGGCTGAGAAATGAGACATTTTAGAGGTTTTGTAGTTAGGGAGCAATTGCCCCAGACCCCAAGGTCCTCTCCAGAACAAATTTTGTAAACTGAGATAGAACCATCCAGGGGAAGGTTCCTTGGGAGAGGGTCTCATTCTAGCCTCTCACTGAGGAATTTATGAGAGATGCTAATTAGTAAAATCTATAATGTAATACCAGATCTTTTGGGAGGGGGAATTTTGCGGCGTGCATTGAGGTGCATTCGACCTGGATGTGGTGCACCTAAGGATCCTTAAAATAAATAGAGGTAAAATCCCTTTTTCCCTTCTAACCTTGTTTACCTCTTGATTTTAAGACCAGGAAAAGGCATCAACACCACAGCTCACCTCGTGGATGGTTCTGCTCTTCCATTTGATAAGGGTTTGGGGAGTTAGTTTCCTTTTAAAATAGCATGTGACAAACTGCCTCAACAAAGGCTCCAGATACATTGTTCAAGTAAGTGCTGATGTGTCAGAATAGTGAGCAAATGCCCCATATAGCTGAAGGAGAAGCTTCCAGGAGTGCCCATGCTTAGAGCCAAAAAGGCTCTGACCTTTTCCCTCCACACAAAAAACTTGGAAATTAACTTTGCTCTGATCCCTTCCAGCCTGTTCCCTGAGAGATCTCACAGCAAATGTGTTTTATGCTGGTCAAGAAATACCATAAAGCTTCATAGCTCTCTCCATCAGAGCACAGATAAAAAGGATAAATTGCCCTGAGAAGAGCAGCAAAGGTGTAAGACAGTGACTTACCAGATGATAACTAGCCTCCATAAAACCTGTAAAATGTGACAAATCCCTGTGCTTCTCTGGATCTCTCTTCTATCCCCTGGCACCTCTCCTTCCCCTAGTCCCCATAGGAGCCACCTGATGCAACATTTGCCACCCTAAGTAGGTGCTAGAGAAGAAATCTCAATTTGCTTTTTGTTAAGAAGCCTTAAGAGCTTTTTTCTTGTGTGGGACTCAAGTTTATCCCTGCTTGAGATCATGGCAGAAGCTGAGGAGATTCCTCATCTTTTTCAACAGCCACCTCTCCTGGAACAACCCAGATTCTGGCTGTCCAGTTCTGCTTAGCAAATAACTTAAGAAATAACAGATAAAAGTCAGTGATTACAAAGTCAAAAGAATGATCAGTCAGAGACCAAAGGAAGCCAGCCAGAGGATGCAAATCCAATTAATATTGAGCTTATAAAAAAAGGCTTATTACACTGTCAAGTCTCCCCCACAGAAACAGCCTGACAGAGCAGAGTTTTGTTCTACTGACTGCTCTCTAAGCCAAGCCACGCTTTAGATTAATATATCAGATCATTTACATCTTGTTACTGGCTCACTGAGGAGTAATAAATGCAACTATTACACCTCATCCCTATTCATAGTCTTGCATGCAGATGAACTCCATGCTTTATATTGACAGGCAGAGAAGTCCAGAGGAAAAGAAAGAATCCAGTTCATTTCCAGATATTATTGTGTGCATGGAGGATTTCTGCTACTGTTGTCTGCAGCAGCAGAAAGGCTGGTTTATCAAGCAGCAAGCATTTTACAAAGGGTGTTATGGAAATGACTGAATAATTCTGCATAATCAAGCCAGATGTTAACTATTCTACCATTTCGTACTACACTCATCAGAAGGAGCTGCAGGGTAGGAGCCCAACCTCAAAGCAGCTCATATGCTGATGTTGGCTGGAAGGGACAGGGAATGACATATTGGGGTTCCTCAAGTTATCTACGACTCCTCCATTTTCCCTAAATGTCAGGCCTTGGGGCCTGCAATTCTGAAAGCAGAATTTGGATTTATTGCTTGAGTTAAGACTCCAGCTCTCACAAGGAGGAGGGAAAAAAAGCCATGATTGGCTCAGAGAATGTACCATGAGCCCCTGTGTGTTTCCAGATTGGACCCAACATCTCTTTCCAATGCCAGGAAGCTCTGAGCTGCTGCAGCCCCTCTTTAGTGGCTGGAGGGCTCTGCAGAGCCTGAGCCTCTCCTGGCTCCTGTGCTCGGGTCCAAGCACTGCAGATGTGCTCCGGAGCCGCAGAGCCAGCGCCAAGGAGCTGCAGCTCCTCCAGGTCCCTACAGGCAGAGCTGGCTCTGCCCGGAGAGGAGAGAGAAGTGACAGCATTTCTACTGCGCCAGAAGTTAAAGGGGGGAAGTTAATAAAGAACTGATCAGTGCCACATCAGATCCGGGCTGCACTTCCCATTGCAGCAGCACAAAGTCTCTTTTTCTGTTTTTCTTGCCTGTCACCCTCCCATGGCATTGACACTTTCCCCATTCAGGAACCCCAGGTCTGTTTCTCCTCCTGCGAGACGCCCAAATCATAACTTTATTCCAAACTCAGAATGATGGAAGAGACAGTAACGGTGATGTGTGTGAGTAAGAGGGAATGAGGAAGACAGAGGGAACAGGAACCAATTACCCACGGAGTGTCCTCTCCCATCTGGAGTGACAGGCAGAGTGCAGAAGGAAAGAAACAGATATTAGTCAGGCGTAAGTGCTGCTGAAGCAATTCCCCAGGACTAGCAGCTCAGGTTAACCATTTCCATTTGCCTCATGGGCAGACAGACACTCCTGCCAGAAGGACAACCTGGATCTGCCTTACAGGGGAGTCAGGAACAGCCCCAGAGAGGAGAGGACCACGTTAATAGAGCTGTCAGACCCACTTGGGCTGAAATGCCCGCTGTGAAGGTGGGGTGGACAAGGGCTGGCTCTTGATGGTCCAAGGGAACTCGAGGCACTGCAAACCCCTCATCCTCATCCCAAAGTTGGTGCTTTGCCTCTTGCTGAAGAGCACAAAGCCTCTGCCCAGGATGAGGAGCTGACAGCTTCAGGAGATGAGCAGAGGATGAACAGGGAGTCTCAGCCCCCAAACGCATAAAAGTTCTTCAAACAGGAATTCTCTTTATTCCCTCCAAACCTGTCCTGCCGTCACAGCACTCAAGCATTTAAAGAAGACACAGGCTCAACCCTGTATCAATAAAGCCAGTGCCATCACCTCTTCTCAAACTGCATCAGCACCTTTACTTTGCACAAGTTGGCTTGGACGGCGCCGCAGCTGCTCTGCGGTTGGAGAGCCTTTGCCCTGCAGTCCCAGCCCTGTGGAAGCAGTTATGCTGACTTATGAAGTGTGGCAATGCTGGAGTTACTGCATTAGGAGGGTTTATTTGCATCTTAACGGCAGCTTGTAACGAAGTGACTCTGCTGAAGTGTTCATGTGATCCTGAGGGGCTACAATCACTTCTGCAAAATGACGTGAGGCTTTTGGAGCACCAAAAAATAACAGGGAGGGCGGAGCCAGGGACAGAAGCTTCAACCACCACTGCTCAGCAGCAGCCTTGCCTTGTGTCCACAGCATAATCAGGGCTTCCAGGGCAGCTGTGCATTCTGTGGACCACAATTCATGGGTTAACAGGGGCCAATTGCTGCCTCCTCTCTCCCTCACACCACAAATCAGGAGTCAAGCACCACAGCTCAAGGCGCTGCCTGCACTCAGTAACACGGCAGCAAGGAACACAAGGCTTTTACCTACCGGCAATGGTGTGAGGTGCTGAGAGCAGGGCTGCTGGCAGCCCCCTTGGTGCAGACTAATCCTGTCAGAGAGCCCTGAGCTGCAGGACAGGCCGTGCACGGGCTGCAGGGATCTCATTGCAGACACCACTGTGGCTCACAGAGGATTGTGGTGCCTTGCTTGCTGCCTATTCTGTGTTTGCACACCAAGGCAGGCTTGCAGAGCAGAAGGGCTGCTCTCCAAACCAGGGACAGCTGTGTCAGAGCTGCTGGAGGACAGGTCACGCTGCCAATTCCACGGTCACCAGTTTCACTGCACTTGCTGCTAATGCTTTACCCTGCTGAGTGATTTCCATCAGCAAGCAAAACTGAGTCCTAACCATTTTCATTCTCCAAAGAGTAAAAAAACAAATCAGCTCACAAAAGCTCTAGCAGTCCTATGACTGCTACAACAGCTTTGAATCAGATATGAATGAGTAACTCACCAAAATAGCTCCTTTTCCACACCAGCCCTGCCCCAGCAATGGACACGTGTCCTTTGTCAGGAATCTTAACAGATTCCTTTGTAGCTCATCAAACCTCAGCAGCCCAGATGAAAGGAGTCACTCAGCTCCTTGTCAAAGCTGGAGGAGCACTCTGGGAAAGCATCACATCATCCACTGCATAAATGGATGCTGGGGCTGACCTGGTACAGACACTCTCCCACTGTAGTTCCAGGGAAAGGTAAATGAAGTAACTTTCCTAAGATTATATACAGCAAGTCACTTGCAGAGCCAGGAGAGGAATGTGGCAGCCAGGGCAGACTGGAGGTCACTTTGGGGCTTTTTTGGAAAACACTGGTGAGTCTCTAATCAACCCCGACACTCCAGGGTGTTGTCCATTGAGGCCAGACTTTGAACTCTCCACTTGAAAGCAGTCAGACAGGGAGGGAGTGACACCAGCAGCCCCTGCTCACAGCCTTTGGGATGTGACAGGCACCTCAGACTGATGGAACAGGGCTTTCTCCCCAGGCTGCCAAGCCTAAGGTGCCTGGAGCTTGGAGTAAGCTGGTGCTCAGCTCCCACCCTCCATCCCACTGCACTGGTGGGACACAGCCCTGAACTGTGTGGAACAGACCCTTGGGGCTTTGGGGTCAGACACCCCTAAATCCAGCCTGATTACACAGGGGGGCACAGCCACACCTGGAACAGCCCAAACCAGTCCAGGCATTACAGAAAACTGGGGATATTCAGTGTTTATCAAACAGCTTTTCAGTTTAGAAATAAATCAACCTGACCAGCTGCCAGTCTCGAATCAATAATATTCTTGTAGATGAGCGGCTGGAGTATTAAATAAAATCCTTACATAACAGACAATCCAAGCCTGTCCATTCCTGCAGATTTACTGCTCTGCCCCTGGAGCCAGCCTTCCTGGCTCCTGGCCACAGTGCCCTGCTCCCACTCAACGCAGGGGCCCCCAGGAAGCACAGTGTGCCCACAGAGCTCTCACGCTGCATGGATTTGCAGAACAAATCAACACACAACAAGGTTTAAAGGCAAAAATGTCATATCAGCACAGACAGACATCCTGCAAAGCACTGCATCATTGCACAGGAGCTGGGAGAGTGACTGGAACCTGCAGGAAATTCAGCCACTGGAGGGAAAAAAGCATTCAGATTCCAGCTCTCGGGATGCACAGCTCTGCACCCAGCACTCTGCTGTCCCAGAAGTTTTGTTTCTCCCCCATTAGTCACTGGTATGGCTACTTTACACTGGGGAGCTGGAGAGCCCAAATAGTTTTGTAAAGTGGGCTTGGTCACCATTTGATAGAAAAAGAAAACTGAGCAGAGAAGAACAAGATCTGCCCAGGGCGGCAAACAGGGGCACAACCTGTTCTCTAGAGAACAGCTCTCCCTAAGTCCTACAGCAAGTGTGCTCTGCTTATAAGCAATGCTCTTGTACCAAAGGTCTTTTTTCTCCTCTTTTTAATTGTTAACACATGCTCAGCATCTGTGCATGCATGTTACACTTAATACCAATTACACAACTCACTATGGAGATAAAATAAGATTTACTCACTAAAGAAATTAACCTCTCAAGCAGCTGGAGTCTCACTGGCCATGGGGATAAATACCTAGCAATGGTGAGGACAATTCAAATGAACAATATTAATTTGGTGTTTATGTGGTTTTACACCGCACAGTCTCTATTTAAATGCCTGGAATTAAAATAGAACCCCACAGTTTAAGAAATGGAAATGCAGAATGACATTTTCCATGGAAGTTAAGGCTGCTGTTGGTCTTTCTGGGTTAGTCCCACTGGGCCTTTCACTGCAACAACATCCCTCTGATGAGACACCCTCCAAAGACAAGGGGGTAGAAGAGGGGATCAACAGATGCCACTGAGTGGGTGTGACAAACTGGCTGAGATGCTGCCAGCAGCCTCTTCCAGACCTCCTGCTGCCTTTGAGGCACTCACAGGACTGAGGCAATGTCACCATCACAGAGTCTGCAGCCTCGGTCTGCCCAACAAAGCAGGGGAAGAAATGCATTAAAAAAACCTTAAGGAGTACCAGAAAGAGAAACTTCAAAGCAGAACAATTCAGGCATTGCTGGTCCCCAGGTGTTTTTGATCCCTGGTGAAGGGTGAAGAGCTCAGCCCTTCTTCAAGGGGCACACTGGGATGTGTCACCTCCTCCCCACACACAGAAATCAGGCCTGTGGGATCTGCAGTTTGAGACTGATTTTGGCACAGCACAGATGTGGTTTAATATTAGCCTGAGATCCAAATGCCAATCCTCTTGGCAAGCCCTGCAGCCCAGGACACTTCCCAGCAATTTGGGTAATACCAGGTTAGGGTTAAGCCAGCTTGAGACTTGTTCAACACGTGCCCACAGCAACAAACACACAGATCCCATTCACTCACTAATTAAGCTTATTATCCTAGAATAATTTAAGTTGGAAAAGACTTCCACAGCATTACCAGCACTGCCAAGGCCACTAAACCATGCCCCCAAGTGCCACATCTGTATGATTTTTAAGTGACCCTAACCACTGCCCTGGACAGCCCATTCCAGTGCTTGAAAACCCTTTGGGTGAAGACAGATTTCCTAATATTCAATTTAAACCTCCCCTGGCACAAGCAGAGGCCATTTCCTCTCGTCCTGTCACTCGTTACTTGAGAAAAGAGACTGACCAAGGCAAGGAAAAGCTGGAGCTTTGATGCAACAGCACTCCAATAGAAAGCATCCACCTTCAAAAACCACACCAGGATTCAGAATTTGGTTTCAGTGCTTCCCCATCTACTCAGCTGAGAGAGCGCTGGCCATGCAGCCCCAGGCACAGCTATTCCCCATCCAGACAGGATCATTTTGTCAGATCACACTCCATAACCCCACGGATGTACTTAGGGCTTGAGAAAAATATTCAGTAAAAGCCAGGTACCATTTCAACTAACAGCTCCACTGTCAAAGCAGGTCACTAAATTAAGCCCATTAATGCCAGCTGCGAGACAGCTTTTCTCCCAAAACCGAGTTTAACTTCTGCTGTGTCCATTTATTTGTGTGACACTAATGAGAAACAAAGGGTTAGTGTGAGAGACCTGAAAGGCAGCACAGAGGAATTTAAGTGCAAACCATCCTGTGGCACCACAGGCAGCACCACCTTCTGCAATGCCTTAATTCCCCATCCCAGGTTTTTAGAGGCACGTCTTGCAGTGCAGGGAGAGGCTGCACAGGTCACTGCTCTGGGCTCACTGCCTGCTTTCCCAGCAAGTCCAGCTGGACCATTTTGCTAATCCCCAATAAGAGCAGCGTCCCTGCTAACCAAACAAACCTCTGGTTAGAGAGTGCAGAGCCTACAGCACCTCTGACCTCTGCGAGTGCCACTGCCATTAAGGGTTAGATTGTTTCCAGCTCATTAGCCCATGAAGCACTGGAGCTGGAAATGGGTTTAACATTTGCTTTAATAATTTTATGGCAGCTTAAAAAAATACATATTTGACAGATAAGGATTTGTTGAATTGGGGTTCATCCAGCTGCCTCCTACCTCTGTTATTCAGAGCTTGACTCAGAACTGAAAGTGCACCTAAACCAGGCAGAGACAACCCAGCCCAACTCACCACAAGCCAAACCTCAAGCAAGACAAATCCACTGCAGGTCTGAAAAACAGCCAGCTATGTCCACTGGGGCAGTGTTACTTGATTTACACAGTGCAAATACACCTAGGGGTGCTTCTCACCACTGCGGGGAAGCCAGCAGGGAGCTGGGGATCTGTGTGCTGTGCTCCCTGCCTCGGGAACAGCTCCCAGGCTGATCCTTACCAGCATCACTTCTCACTGCTTGGCTGCCACCAGCCTAAAAACCACAGCTCTGACCTCTCTGCCCTGCTGTTGGCTGCTTGCTCAGTGATTTCCTCATTGCAGCTGCTGCCCAGCTCACTCCCCAGAGCAGAAGGGAGGTGTGATTGCTCCCACCGGAGCCTGACCCTGTTAGTGCCAGGGCAGGTGCCTTGTGAGCAGTGCTGGCACAGGGAGGACTGCACAGAGAGCTCCCTCTTGACCTCCCTGCAATTAAAATGTCACTGATAATAAACCGTGACATGCTCTGGAGAATAGACAAATGGGAAGGCATGGGGTTACAGCCCGAGAGCTTTAGCACTGAAATTCAGGAGGGCTGGGAATTGGGTGGAATAAATGCCTTCTTGAAAGGGAACCTGATTTAAACAGAAAGCAGTGAAACACTTTCACATCCTTAAAACGACTTTTTGGTTTCCTTCTACAGACAGAAAAAGCACAGAACAAATACATCCACTGACCATGGGGATTCTACAGCATGCAGCAACATTCACTGCAGAGCAGGAAAAGCCTGCTGAAAGTTAGTACAATAACTCTGGTTAAATCCTCCTGGAGTTTCAGGACTCAGCACTGGGAGCTCGGCTCACTGAGCATTAAAAGCACAAATGATCAAGGCTTTGCAGAGATAAGCACAGCTCCAATTATCTCCCATCAGCTAAAGAGGATGTGCTGCTTACCAAGCTGTCCAGCCCTCCTCCCAGCAGGTCCACAGCACCCATCTGCATGGAGGACACCTGGGGCACATTCACGGGGGGCCCCAGGTCCAGGTTGAGGAGGTCACCCAGGAGGTCACCCTGGGAGGGGATGACCTGTGGCTGCTCCAGGTTTGTGGTGGTCGTGGTGCCCACGGGGCTGTCACCAGCATCGGTGCTGTGAGGGGAGAACAAGAAGCAGAAAAGACAAATATCAGTCACCTTTGGTCTCCAGTTCCAGGTTCCCAGCATGGGGAAACACAGCAAGAGGTGGCTCAGCAGCAGAGGCCAGGCAAAAGGTGGTCCCAGCAGCTGATGTGGCCACTGTCCTGCAGCAGGCAGGGTTATGGCACGTGGCTCTTCACCACTTTGAGCACAAAGGTTTTCCTTGCTTTGTTCATGGTTTTCAGCCCAGCAAAGGGAATCTTGCAAGGGGTGAATCCTACCCACCCTGAGAATCACAGACCCCCTCCAAAACAGAGCCATGGGTACTACATGGGCTGCAGAACTGAAAACAAGCATTTCATACCTCAGAATAAACCTACAGAGATGATTTTCAACCCACTGGGCCTCAGAATGACATGAAAACACGGGGAAAAATAAATAATCCAGATTTCCTCAGAGATCTAACACTGATAAAACCCTTGAGCCCTTACCCTAACCAGTGCAAACTCCACCACTTCCCTCAGATCTAGATTAATCGCCTTCTCCTGACCAGCAACAAGGTCCATCTGTCTTTTCTAATTGAAAAACTCAATCTAAAATTGATTCCTCCCTTCTATCAATAATTTCTTTTCCTCTGAGTTAGCAGGCATGCTAATTACTAGTCTAGAAACACTCGTTATACAGCTTCCAAAATTTATCATCATATGCAGTCTGGCTACCTTTTATATCTTTTATATTCACTTGTCACTTAATTTGATAACAAGGAGAGGGTAAAAAAGAATGACTGTAGCTCCTGGAGAACTCACTACAATGTATTTATTCTTTCAATCCAGAGATGCTCATATTTTAGATAATTAAAACCATTTTATATCCTGTTTCCAGTAGTAACTGATAAAATGATTTCTAGCTCATGTTACTGCAGCCAGCAGGTAACTGCACACAATTGCTGTGGGAATTAGTGTCCTGACAAGGTGTTTAACACCGGGGCTGTTCTGCAAGCACTGCAGCTCCTGCTTCTGAGTAGCCAAAATTCCCTTATCCTTATTCAGCTATTGAGGGGAAAGATTCAGCCACAGAGTATAAGCTGCTCCCAATTCCAGTGCCAGGAGGGAAAGATAGAGCATAAGGAGTGCAGAATGAATTAGTTACCAGGCAGCAGCAGGAAGGGCTGAAAGCTTCTTTGCATGAAAAGCTTCAGAGCCCCAATAGCACTAATATTAGCTGTCCTTTCTGCTGCTGCCTTCAGCAGGGAGAGTGCTGAGTGTGCTGAACTGCTCCCTGAAGCATTCCTGAGGAGAGGTGGTGACTGTGATCCACTCCCACCCCCAGCCTGGGAACAGGAACAGCCTCTCCGAGAGAGGCACAGCACAAACCACTTGGTTCCTTCCCAGGATATAATCCCTCTAACACTCCACCCCTTCAACACTTACTCATCCTTCTGCTGATGGAGACACAGAAATCCCTCTGTGTCTTGTGTAACTGCTGCTGCCCCAAAGCCCAACAAGAAATGAGGAAAGGACAAAGCTTAAGTGGGTTTGCTTTAAAGAAGCAAAACCCCAAAGCTTCCATTTGTGGAGAATGGATCCCTTTAAAGAGATTCCTATAAACAACTTTGCATTTTCTTTGAAAGGAAAGAAATGAATAAAGAATATGTGGGTTAAAAAGGGCAAAAAGACTTGATACAAGATATTCCCCTTACAGTCTTGGGTTTGGCTGTATGAATTGGAGATTTGGCCCTAGGAGTTCAGCCCCCAGCAGTTCCCAGATGTTGGGAGTCACAAGGGATGCACAGCCTGAACCAGAACCAGAAATTTCCTGTGAAATAGGGAAATGGAGACTCTTGCCCAAGTCTAACCAAACTTGCTTCTCCCAGGAGCCCTGTTAATATCTCCCAAAATTTCCCAGCTGAATTATGGCTGGGCAGGGCTGGTGGGAGCCACCACAGGAGGAAACACTGCCAAGCAATCAGATTTCTCTCCCACCCTTGGGATACATCTGCAGCTCTGTGACAATTGGGCTCACTGAAGAGGCAGGAACGTTTCACCATCTGTGAGCTGTTCAATGGGTCTGCCCATCAGCTGAGAGCTGCAAGAAACCTGTCCTACAGTGCTTTGAATGAAAAATAAATGAATCAAAACGCCATGCAAGTGTGTTCTGGCAACCAGAATTCCTCCTAGGTTTATTCCCAGGGAAGCAGCACTCCAGGCAACGCTGTCCTGACCCTCTTAAGCCACATTTCACTGTGGACATCTCCCCGTTCCCATCTCACAGTGCCATCAGTCTCTACCACACGGGTCAGCCACCAGAATGGTCACTGGAGTGCAGGAGTTGTACAGCAAATCACCTCACCTCAACTGTTTGGATTTATCTTTCACTGAACACCTTTAACTTGCCTTAAACTGATGCAGAAAACCCCAATAATGGGGCCTCTTGAGGTGAGCTCACATCAGAGAAGCCTGGCGTGCCATTAAATTAACCCCACTCATTTTTTAAATTTACCACTGCATCAGCACACTCAGTGTGCAGCACGCTCTGCTGAGCACCCCTCAGACCTTCCCACAGCTTCCCACTGCTGACTGAGGCCTGGAGGTTTCTTTTTTGGGTTTTTCTGAAGCAATGCTTCTGCCAAGTCAGAAAATATTTAAGGTCAGCAGACTGAGCATGAGCAACGAGAGTCAAGCACACGCACAGTACATGCAAGAAGATAATAAACTGCTCCTTCAAAAAGCTGAATTCTCTGAGCTAAATCCCCTCACATGCTATTTTCTGTAGAGATTTGGAACAACAGTGTACAGTGAGGCTGGTAAAACCAAAAGCCAAAGCTACCCCAGCTCATTTTGGGACAAATTTTTGATTAGGAGAGGTAGGAAAGTGGCCACTGCTTTTCCTGTCCAACTGGTAGATTTGTGCTTGCTGATTCTGGGTCAGTGCAGCCAGACTTGATTTCATAGGCAGGGAGAAAACAACTCAGCTTCCCAAAGCCAGCCACCACAGAAATAGCTTTAGTTGCTAAGAATAGCAGAGAAGTGGTGTCAGAAAATAGCAAAGAAGCAGCATCGCACACTGATTTATCAGTGCAACAGCAAAAAATAGCACTCCAAATGTCACTTTGGGAATATTATTAAGAGGTAAGCCTGGCTACTCTGCCTCTTGCTGCAAAATACTCATTTTTGTAATTAATACCATTAGGGAAAATAGCAAACTGCTCACCTGAATGAGGGACCATGGGAACAGGCCCAAAAGCAACTCAGCCCAGCTGGGACTAAGGCACTGCTGCTCTTGCAGAACGAACCTGCTGCCAGAACTGTGATCCCAGGGAGGCATCAAAGCACCAGGCAACGAGCCAAAGCATTTCTCCCACCTCCCAGAGGTCAGGCAGACCATCTCCAGTCTACCCCTTTTCTTTTAAGCCCTAACAGTGATGCATCTCTTTAAAGAGATGGGGCTTAGATGGCTTTTGCACTCCCCTTGCTTTACAGGCACCAGGTGAGAAAGGGAGTTTCACCAATCCCTCTCCATTTCACATTGCAGCAGCGAAGGATCCCTGTGCTTGCCTGTTCCAGGAAAGTGATACTGCATTCCAGGAGACAGGCTTGTAAAGCTGTGCTGCTGCTGAAGCAAAGCTCCTACAAAGCATCTTCTGAAAGATGCCTGTTCTCACTCTAGTCCTCCTCGCACCACTCATCCAAAGCTTCTCCTTTCCTACTCAAACTCATGTCAAGAGCATTTATAACCAATGTCTTCTCAAAAAACATAACAGCTTCTCCTCACACAGGAACTTTGATGCTTCCTGCGTCTTTTGACCCAGGAACTCGGAAACTCCATACCCAGGATTACCTTCTGCCTTGAATGACCTGCAAACTATCAGTAAAATCCCACTGGGGTGCTCTAGAAGATCTTGGCATCTTTTGAACTGTTTGCTAGAAAGAAACAACTGACCCTGCCCATGATTCCCAGGGCTGCCTGAGCTCACCTCCCATGGTGGATTGGCAGGTGCTTGCGGTGGATCCCGTGGCTCCCCTCCACGAAAGCGTTGGGTGGTTTGTGGTACACGGAAGCCAGAGACCCAATGTGGCAGATCAGCTCATCCAGCAGGGTTGGCTCAATCAGATCAGTCTCCTCAGAAATCAGTGGCTTTTCTGAGAGCACCACTTCCTTGGCAGTCACTGGATCCGTGGAAAGAAGGCGCCAGTAGATGTAGCCACGATCCCGCAGGTCTGGGTTGTCAGAATCCTGAGACAAAGCAATGCATCACTCACAGGGCTGAAGTGAACTAATGCCTGTAATCACTTTATTCTTCCAGCAGTGATTCTGCTGGATTAAAAACCCGCAACCAGCCAGCAGCCACAGCCACCAATCTCAAAATGATGTTACAAACTGCTTGTTGAGATGAACATCTTAAAATTAAAAATGCGAACTAAAAGTACTAATGCCTGACTTCCTGCTCAGCTGGTCAGGGAGCAAAAAGCCCAGGATTTACATCCCACAGTTGGCCCAAACCACAGAGCTGCCAACTGCTTCCCAAACTTTCCTGCCACTAAGTGTTAGGAGAAAAGAACATGAGTGGCAATGACTGTTGCATACTAAGAGCAGACCCACAATACTGCAGAATGATCCAGGATCCCCAGAAATATATGACTTACCCAAGGGCACTGCTGGACAAAAAAGATGCTGCAGAGCCACATCTTAATAAGCCATATTCTTTATAGCAAAAGAGATCTTATTTATCCTGCCTTTTAGTTATCTAATGAAGTATGGAGGGATGCTAATGATACACACTTAGGATACTTCATCAGTTCTCCAGCTGCCAATAAGACCCTTGTTTTACTGCAGATACTTTTGCCTCTGCATGAGTGCTAATTATTTTTCTCCTCTTTGAGCAGCTCTGCCCAGAGCAGCAAAGTGAGTGGGGATGGTTTGCTGATAATGCTCTAGGGAGAGGGAGGTGCCATGGTTTTATGTTGTAGTGAACTGTTCACAGAAACAAAAGCTCTGATTTTTAATCCTCACACCAGCAGAGTAACAGGATAAATGCTCCTGTGGGGTTTTTTTCCCTATAAAATTCCAGCAAAATACTGTACACCTCACCAGCCTTCCTCTTGGCATTTCTTTTTGTCTTCTGTGCTCTCATTGCTGCTGCTGCTGACCTGTTAGAACCTGCATCTGCCATCTGCCTCAAGACAGTCTCAAACCTCTTCTTGCAATGAGACTGAGCTGAGCTCATTTTGCTTGTAAGGAGCCAAATAAATCTCTCTGTTGTCTCCCACATTGTCTCTGCAAAGCTCGTTTTGTTTGATGGTAGAATTGTGGACTCTTTACGCCCTTTTGCCCTTAACAATCCCTCCCAGACTCTGCACTCAGGATCAGGCAGGGCTTCTGCAAGGGCACACATGAAAGGCCACACTCTCCTACTTGCACCTACAGATTCAAGGCTGACTGCTTCTTCCCACAGCCAAAAAAGCCTCACTGGAAACTTAAACCTACTGAAAACAAGAGGGTCAAATCTTTCCTGATTTCTCTCCCAGTTCTCTCCTCTCCAGGGTCTAAATGCACCTCTGGCCAGCTCAGCTCCCCACCCATTACTGCCCCACAACAGCAATACAGAGGTCTGAGACCTCAGTTCCTGTGTTTCTTCCATCCTCAGCTGCTCCACTGCTATTTTTCCCAGTGTTGGCTGGATGAAGCTGGCTCCTGCTACAATCACACCTGCAGTCTGCTGTGCAGACAAACCCTGAGACACTCCAAGTGCAACAATACCTAAGCTGGGGAAAGAAACACACGTGTAATTACTCTCCCACTCAAGTGAAAAACACCACCTCTACCTAGAAATCAGACCTCAAAGCATAAGGTTTTTCAGTGTTTTACAGCCAGTTATCCTACATTGACTTATTATTCATATAAAATACAAAAAGCCAGACTGAATCAACATTTGTGACAAACAGAGGAAAAAAAAAAACCAGACGCCTGCTATATTCTGAGGGTGCCATTAAATGTTTTGTGACTCAGCACAGTGGGTTTTAGCACTTAGTACCTTTCTTCTGTTGGCTCAGACAAATGATACAGCGTGCCCTTGGCCCACTCCTCTCTGAAGAGCAGCTCAGATGCTGCCTAATAGCAGATTTTGAAGCAAGAAAAGCAGGTCATGGGTTTGTTACTGCTGCCCAATGCAAATCCCCAAAGGAATGAATAAAAGGTTTAAGTGCAGTAAGTCCACAGCCATGATTTCTTGCAGCAGAGGATCAAAAAGGCCAGCTGATGATTGACTCCAGGTTTTCTACTCAGAAACAATCACAGCCCATTCAGCTAGCAGACTATTTTTACCTCTTGACACAGCAGGTCTGGAGAGGAGCTGCTTTTTTTGGGCAGTCATTGCAGCCAAGGAGTGTAGGAAGCTCAGCTGAGATCTTACCCACCCCTGCCACCAGGACATCTCCACTTCTGTCCTCTAGAACCACGGCAGTTGTGTCTGCCAGCTCGAGCCCAGCCTTGCCTGCAGTGATCTGAGCTCATAACTCAGCACCTCATGCATAATGAATCCGTGATCTTAACCCACTGCTACAGCCTCCAGCAAAGTTGCCACCTTGGTTGACAGCATCCAAGTACAAAGGAAAAACCCCAAACTTCAGTCCTTTCTTTTTCTTAGCACTGCTTAAACTTTGCTGTTCACAGAACAAAGTCTTTGCCAGGCTCTTTCCCTCTGTTATAGCTCTAGATGTTTAACTGCAAGCCACCTTCAAGGAGAAAGAATTTTGGTTTCTTGATAATTCTACGCTGTCCCTAACTTTCCATTTAGTGAGTGAATGGGGATGGAATTCAGACAAAGCAAGAGCTAAGAAGGAGAAAGCAGATTCCAGATAGTAACAGGCCCAGAGCAGCTTTCAAATAGAGTCCTTTGGGAGAATCTGATCTGATGCAAAGCTGACTGGCCCGGCAGATGGGAGCCATCACAGTCTGCAGGGCTCTGGCTCACTGGACACCTGGGCTTACCTGTGTGGCCAGGCTGAGGACCTGCTGGACCAGCTCCTGTGTCTCAGAAGGCTTTTTCAAGAACAGCTTCACTATCGCAGTCAGGAGGGTGAGCTGCACCTAAGAGAGAGGGGCACAGGAGAGATTAAAAATTCATCCATGCTTTAGCAACACCCCCCCCAAGTCTCCACATCCTTCACTGATATAAAGCATAAGACTTGAGTTTCCTCACAGCATTACTCTAAGCTTTGCCAATGAAACCCAGGATCATGAGACTCAGACTCTTGCCTGTTGCAAAACACTTTCACAGACAAGTCCCTGAGCAGCACGCTGAGGTTTGTGTCATACTGCGATGCACTCCATCACTATTCCTCTAAGTTCTGGCTCCCAGTACAGCCATTCCCCCAAGAAATATGAAACATCCGGAACACCTTTCAGTTCTGTCTTGTCCTTCCAAAAAGGGAAGTGTTGGAGACACAGACAACAAAGTAAAACTGCGGACTCCCAAGAGTTTTATTTCAGCCCAATATTGAAGCTTTCACTGACAGGTATTGTATGACCAGTGCAGTAACATTTACTGTCCATCCCATAAACACGCTGCATCAAACACTACAGATAAGATGCACACTGCAACTTTACCTGAGTGCTTTCATCATGGAAACCCTCCAGGAAACTCTCCAGCAGCTCATCTGCATTGTCAATTCTTTCGGCATATTCGCCCACTATCCAGATCATGGCAGCTCTGGCATCTGGCTCATCCAGGGAATCCAGGTTCTCACACAGAGTGGCAATGATGCTTTCATACCTGGTTTGTCAGAGTGCAGGTGGATTACTGGGGTGAACTGGACTTGTTTTACTCCATTCCTGCCCACATCATTCTGCAGAGAATCCTGCACTGAATTAATGTCTTGCATTTCTACACAAGAAGCAGCATTTTCATTCAACTACAGAAGATATTCCCAGGCTTTTTTTTTCCCCCCAAGCTGAGTACTGAGATCTCACAGGGTCTTTGCAGTTTAATCCATCAGCAAGACCACCCAGATGTGGAGTTCAAGATAAAGCTGCCTCCCTTTCTGTTTGCTAATGGGAACGTTTGATCCAACAGTTCAGATCATGAGCCTGACTCAGATCCTGCAGCCTTGCTGGAGGCTTCAGCCTGGCAATTCTAAACTGAGTATTACATTTTCCCCAAGGCTTCACTGTAAACCAAACAATACCCCACACTAATTCAGCTCCTCCTAATTCCATGTGTGGGTATCCCTGTCACAAGCAGGGAATTTCTGACACTGACAGCAGGAATTGCCAGGGAGGCCTGTAGATGTTCCACATTATTTTTCAGGTGATCATGAAGCCTCTGCTGAAAAACATTGCTGCAGTTCTGTGGCTGAGGAGACCAAACCTTATTGCAGAACCAGCAAAGAGAAGCTGAGTTCTGCCCAGGCCAGAGGGAACACCTGGTGGGAAAAGCCTGCGGTGTTTTGTTCAGCACAACCTGACTGGGATCTCAGACCATGGGAGCCATGAACCTTCACAGCCTTGTGTGAGGGGACTTCTATACTTCATAGATTTCTAGAGATGATTAGCAAAACCAGAACAGCCTGAAGCTGCACACTTGGCCAAATTTTCCTTCTGGCATCCTCTGCAAGAGCTTTGCTGGCTTTTGATCCAGGCTTCAGTATGGAGTGGTGGTGAAGGAAAACCTTTCAATTCAAACTAATAATGAGCCGGGCTGACAGCTCATCCAGCTGAATCCTACCAAACTAGGAGTGCCATCACTGCTTCCACCTTTGCCTCAGAGCCCTGGTAAGCTGAGTTCTGCTCTGTTCTGATGATGGCAGACAAGGGCTTCCAAACCAATCTGAGGCTACTTGCACCTACTTGTTGGGGTACTTGCGGAAGATGTCTCTGATGACCACGATGGCCTCCTGCACCACGTAGTTGACCTTGGTCTGGATGAGGTCCAGCAGTGTGCTCACACAGCGCTCTGCAGATTGCTGGAGAGAGCAGAAAAACACAGTTTAAAAAGCTGAAGAAATGCTCCTGCTCCCACAGCACACTGAGGAACAAGGCCATGTGTATGAGAAAAGGCCCAGAGGGGGAAAACAAGAGGACAAGAGCTACCAACTCTGTCCAGAAATGAACTACAGGTTAACTAAAGGTTGTTTGTTACACTGGGGACACCAGCTGCCTCCTGTAGAAAGCAAGAGAAGCAACTGTGCCAGTAGATAGCTGGGTCACCACATGAGAGACCTTGAGAACATCGCCTACACTGCTATTTGTATCACCCTGGGGCTGATACAGGCCACTGAATGAGCTCTCTGGGGCTTCCCATGAATCAGACATAATTCCCAGGCATTCAGAGCTGGGAGAGTTTTGATAGGGACTGCTGGAAGGTTTCTAGCAAAGCCAGAAGGCAGGAGAAAACAGCGCTGTCAAAACCAGCAGCAAAAAGCAGTTCCCAGCAGCAACAGGTTCAGTATTTTGGGGGTGAGGTCACTAATAACATGTGAATGTACAGCTAAAAATAGCAATTCAGCTGCTCCTAATGCAGCTTTCACATTAATTAGTTCACAATTCACAGGCACTGCAAGATAACAAGGACTGGACACTGTCATGCTCCAGGAACCAGAAGTGGAGTTAGAGGCAGATGATTCAGGGAGGTCTATTCCCAAACAGCACAGCGAGGCAGGACATCACAGGAGCAACCAACTTCAGCACCAGAGAGGCTCAGATAAGGGCAGTGATTTGGTTATTAGCAGAGCACACATGAAGCCTCATTACACAGCTGGTGATTAATGTGAGAAGCAGACTGCTCCCGACACCGCCAAGGCAGTTGCCTTCGGAACACTCATAAAGGATTCGGGCTGGAGACAAACACTGTAGGGCACAAACAACAGCAATGTAGGTGGATTTTTCAATTCCACTGAGTTAACAGCCCCCTCGACTTACAGAGCACTTAAAGGCTGGGCAGGAGGAGGAGGAGTGAAATGGCATTTTAGTCACAGGAATCAGTTCTTTGAGAATGGGCAAAAATCTCAAGGACAAACCTCAAGAATTTGGGTAAGAGACTAAAACCTTCTGGCCATTTCCTGCCCTCGTGGGTATCTCACACAGGGCCTGTCAGCACAAACAGGCTGACATGGGGATCAGCCAAGGGGCGAGACACCACAAACAGCACTTGCTCTGTCTCTGCAAAGTGGCAGTAAGTCCTAAGACTCTCCCCTGAAATTCACACCAAACAGAACAAAAATCCAATACAATTGGTGTCAGAGTGAAGAGAGGCATCACATAAAAGTGTGTGATTGATGTAATATTTTTTTATGACACCTCTCCCTCCTTAGCACAGCTTTATGGGTACTGTGGCACTACGGGGGCAGTGAATGGCAACCTGACCGTGTCCTGCTCTGATCCCTTCTGCTTCAGCAGGGATTTGAAGTCTGTGACCTGGAAGACTCTTCCACTTCATGGGGACTGACCATGGACCTGGCTCCACACACTTTGACTTTGCTCACAGTGGGAGGACTGCTCAAAGTCCTTGCAAGAGAGATGATTCAGAGCTTGAAATTTCACCTCTTCATCTCAGTAACTTTCATCTGGTGTTTTAACGAGTGACCTGATGGGGGTAAATCTGTCCCAAGCCCATTCTGCAGAACCTACAGCACCAGTCACTGCAGCCCTGTCAGAGCCTACAACTAACAGAGCTTTAAGAGCTGCACAACTCAAGGAAAAGCAAATTAACATTTAGTTCTCTTTTCCTTAGACACTTGGAAGCGTGACTTTTTCCAGGAAAAGCACAACATCACTCTGAAACACACAGCAATGATTTTTAGCCAAAGAGTCCCTTGGAAAGTGAGCAGTGGTGGACGCATGCCCAGAAGAACAGTCCCTCTAACAAAACAGATCTCAGCCCACCCCATCCCTTGTAAACACACTGCCTTTTGAAGGTGGACATCCTTGGGGACAGCAGAGCTCTGCAAACTGATGAAAGAGTGCCCCAACTCTTTCAAGTTGGAGTGAGGAAGGACAACCAAACAAAGTCAAAATTGCTTTGTTTGTCTGCAGAAACCAAATGAAAGCCCACAAGATTACTGAAGTAGCACATATCAGCCATAAGCCTCAATGATTTCTAAGAACCAGGCTGCTGCCAGAGTCTCTTGGAAACGAGACAAATATCCCTGTAAGATGGCTCCTTCTGCTTCTCCTTTGCTCCAGAGGAATCCCTATTCTTACTGCATCCACTTCATTTCCTTTTCCCATGGGAGCGGTGCTTGTTTTCCTTACAATCAAAGCATGGCACGATGGTTTCCTGTAATGCTGTCACTGGAGCAAACCAATTCACAAGGCAGACAAGTGTAGCTACACCAGAGTTTGCTGTAGATAAACCCAAGCTAACTCTGAGCTCAGCTGTCAACAACCCAGCCCTATCCATGCAAAATGATGATGTACTGACATCCCCCAAAACAACGTGACTGCTCAAGCCTGGGCAAAATCTTGCTACTTCAATGAGGGGATTGGTTCCATGTCCCAAACCAGCATGATTAGCAAAGGCAACACCACGTTTGCTCTGTGGTGCCCCTCTCAGCAGACAAATTCATTTCTGTCTCACTCTCCTAGGAGTGACAATTAGACAAAAGATAGGATCCTTGAAGGCAGGGCTGAGGTGTTCTGTGAATCCTCATTCATCCACAGCTCCCACTGGCTGTGTCCTGTGTCAAAAAGCAGATTTCTGAGCCTTGGGAATTTGGACAGTGCTGGCTGTGAGGATGCTCTTCCATTAGTCATAACTCACAGTGCAAACAGCCTCTAGTAAACACAGATGCACTGGGGACAGGGATTAACCTAGGGATGGGGACACTGCAATGAGTTGCTCTGTATTTGCCCTCTTTAAATCTGGTTGTTGTCAGAGCAGGAAACAGACCTCACCCTTAGCAGCAGCATCTTCAGTGGAGCAGTGCTAAAGACCAAGGTTAAAATTACTTATGGAGAGGCACAATTACAATTAGAGGGCCACTGGGGCATTATTGTTAGTCCTTTGCTTATCAAATATGATTGTCGTGGTATCAGGGATGGGGAGAAGTGTGGGGGATGAGGGCAGGAAAGAGTAAAAACTTCTAGAAACACCTTGATGCCGCAGGAACACACCACCCTCCATTCCATGTGGAACTGGGACAGACACACGGCCAAATCCTAGTGACAAAGTCCCTGCTGAGAACTAAAACAAATTCCCACCCCCCCAGCACAGCACTGCTACAAAAAGGGCTGTCAGCAGCTCCTTTTAAACTTCTCTGTAGCTCTTTTCCATGCTCAGGGGGGTTCCCTACTGTCACTGCTGTGGCTCCATGCAGACAGGCTCCTGCCTGCATGCAGCAGCGAAGGAGTGCTCTGGTATTTTGAACTGCAGACATGAAATAGAAGCAGCAGCCCCTGCTCCATGGGGCCACACTTCAAAGAAAGCCCCTGGCAGTTACAAACCTATGAGAGCTGAAGGAAGGAAGAGAGAGCTGCACAAAAGGGCAGCTGATTCTCTCCAGAGGACAGAAGTTGGTGTCCTCTGCGCACAGGCTTGCGGTAGTTTAGCTGGAATAAGAGAATCCTGTGCACTGACACCACACTAAGCCAGGTATGATTAGGTTATTATTTAAATCTGCTGTCAGGCAATGCTCATGGGAACACACTTGAGCAAAAGCTAAATGAGCTCAGCTGAAATTAGAGCACTTTACGTGACATTTTGCACTCAGTCATCAGTTTACTGCAAAGTACCAACACCACAGCATAAATCTTCCCTCTCTTCGCAGGATTTCTGAGCTCCTGACAGGCATTTCAGACTCACTTACAGAGAAATTAACAGAGGCAATGTTCTATTATGAGCACTTAGGTGGATGTTCCACTGGCAGAGGACATTTCAGACTTGTTTTGGGTAACTGCAGAGGTTCCTGGGAACTTGTCTGCACAAGTATTGAGGCAAAAGGGAGCACACTCCAAATGAAGCCACAAGTTATATGGATTTACGTAAGCAGAGTCGCTCTGTTTGTATAAATTGCGTTTAAGTGCCCCAAATCTCTGCAATTCTCTGCCTGTGTGTTCTGTTCTGCTGAAATGGAGGGGAGGGATGACACAAAATGTTTCATAACACTGAGTTTCTCTGCACAATCTCTTTTTCTTCCCCCTTCAAAAGGTCAGGCCACAGTTATTAAAGGAGTTGGATGGATAAGTGGTCATTGTTCCACTAAGGCCAGTGCAGTAAAATATTCCATCAAGGATGAATTATCTGCCTTGCTCTGCTGCAAGATGAGAGGAGCACCCCACCCTCCCGTGATGTCCTCACAGCTCACACCCTGTTCAGTGGCGCTCTGCCCATAACCAGGATGCATCCAGGTCACTTGATGGCCAACACTGAAGTTCCTGCAACATGGAAAGGAGGTGGCAAAGCCCACCAGGATGATACTTGCCTCCACCTTGATGGCACAGCGGCCGATGGCTCGCACGGCCTTGCGCACGAAGTCGACGTCCACCTCGGTGGCGTATTCCTTGAGCTCTGCCAGCACCTGTGGGGACAGCACAGCAGTGTCAGACCCTGGGGGCACTCCGAGAACAGCCCACCATCGCAGGTGATGCTGCTCAGACTCCAGAAGATGAGCAGGATGTTCTTTCACAGCTACCACACACATCCAGCCAAACGCTGCCATCAGCTCACCCTCCAAAACCCACTGCTTTGGTTACATTTGGTGTGTAACCCAAACTGGTGTGTGACCCAAACTGGTGTGTGACCCAAACTGGTGTGTAACCCAAACTGGTGTGGGCTTCACTTGGTGTGTAACCCAAACTGGTTTGGTTACACTTGGTGTGTGACCCAAACTGGTGTGGGCTACACTTGGTGTGTGACCCAAACTGGTTTGGTTACACTTGGTGTGTGACCCAAACTGGTGTGGGCTACACTTGGTGTGTGACCCAAACTGGTTTGGTTACACTTGGTGTGTGACCCAAACTGGTGTGGGCTACACTTGGTGTGTAACCCAAACTGGTTTGGTTACACTTGGTGTGTGACCCAAACTGGTGTGGGCTACACTTGGTGTGTGACCCAAACTGGTTTGGTTATACTTGGTGTGTAACCCAAACTGGTGTGGGCTACACTTGGTGTAAGCTGGACAAAGTCAAAAAGTGGTCTGGTCTCGATGATTTTCAATTCCCCTGATCCAGACCTGGGGAAAAATCAGCCCTGCCAAACTTAAAGGTTTCTATTCCTTCCTACACTGAAAATGCTTTTGCTTTGCTGCGTGCAAAGCTCTCGGCAAGAAGCATTTTTGATCTCTCCTTTTCTGTGCTGAGATGAACCTTTGGATCCCCGGTGAATCCAAACGGAAGATGCAGAGGAGATCTGAGGACACTCTGGAACATCTATACACTGATTAATAACAGAGTGAAGATACTTCCCCTCTTAAAAAACAAGATTTATTATTTTGTCTCTGTGTTTTTGCTAATGGAAACCGATGAAGGGATAAACCCAGGAACTGCTGGGATCTCAGAGACCTTTAACTGAAAAGCTTTGTCTTAAATCACTTAGCTTACAAACAGTTATTTCAAGAAAAGACCATATGTAATTTATATTCCCTCAAAAGCTCTATTTATTTCAGTTTCTCATGCCAAACATGACATCAGGGATTTAATCGTGATGTCACAAATAGATGGTGAGGGAGAAGGGAGCGGCACAAAGCCAGACAGTCCTTTGAAAAATCTCTCATTCAAGCAAATTGCTCAGAAGAATGACAAGATAAAGAGGCCGTGAAGGGCCAGACTGCAGACAGATAAATCTGCAAGGAGGAGACAGGACATGTGTGTTTGGAAGTTTTATTATTTCCTTGGATGATCTATGTTGCACAGCACTCGGAGCACCTGCCTCTAGCAGCTGATGCTTCCCAAACACTGCCCAAGGCCTGGGCTAGAACCATCCTGGTGCCTTGGTCCAGAATGGGCAGGGAGATGGAGAAACTCCACAAGCAGCACAGGAGGGTGTGGGTGGAAGCTGCTCTCAGGTCTCATTCCAGGACACGTTTCTGATAAAGCTTGTGCTGTTTTATGAATGCCTCCTCAGAACCAGGAGAGATTCATTCATTCATTAGTCTGCAGATCTCAGACTGCCCTCCAGGCACCACTGCCTTTCATGCAAACAGCCCATATTATTGGAACATTATAAATTCAAATTTGTGTGGAGCCTACCAAGAGTAAAGAGAAAATTCTGAATGTTCTCATAGAAACAGATTTTTAAAATATTTTCCATGCCCCCGGTGCAAAAAGGGCATGAATTACCTTGCTCAGTTCCAAAAAACATCAGGAGAGAGCTGAAGGAGCTGCTTCAAAATGTCACATTAAATGAAATTGCTCTGTGACAATTAGGATAGGACAATAATAGCACTAACCAGAGGCATTAATCATTCTGCATTAGTGTTAGGCCTCATGGCCAGGGATGCACCTCCTCCAAGGAAGGGATCTGCATTAAACCAACATCAAACACAAGGAGAATCTACCCTGTAAAGCAAATCTCAATTCACTTTAGCTTCAGCTTTGTGCTATTTCCACTCTGGAAGCAAGTTAAGCAAAAGCAGGATTTTTTTAGCTCTGGAGAGCGCCTGTGCAAGCGTTTAACAATTTTACTAACTTGAAATTCACACTTCAATAATGTTTGGCCTTTCTGAATGCCTCCCTTCCAGGCACACCCCTCTCATTTGAAACAAGGCTCTCATTCCAACCTCAGCACTGGCAGTGACTCATTTGACAGGAGCCATGAGTTCTCCTCCTGGAATTGTCATCTGTGAAACAAGATCCACCTAACGGTCACGATGCCAGCCATGCCACACCATTAACATTGAAATCATGGGGGAAACTCCAACACTTCCCCTTAAATAACTGCACAGAGCACTCTGCCAGGCACAGTGATGCCTAAAAGCCAGGGTAACTCCAGCAGCAGCTGCAAACAGCCTCACACAAGGACCAGGAGAGCGTTTTCCCCTCCCAGAGCACGGCAGAAGTGCCACAGTGTCAGAGACTGAAAATAGTTCATGCCTCAACCATTGATATAAAGTTTTGCTTACTATGAAGAAGCTACAAGTGAAGGAGCCTCTCTGAAGACTGGGACTTTGGACTGAAAGTCAAACTGCTGATTAGATAAAGGGAAACCCACTGTTCAATCATCTCTTTGGCTGAAGGAAAGGTATGCATCCACAAAAGGATGTCACCAACTGCAACTATCCCAGGCCATGTTTGGGGTGGGGGGAGAGCACAGCTCACAGAAGCCAGGTTTACACAGACTCTCCCCAACTGAGGGGGCAGGAGGAGGTGTTGGGTGCATGGTGTAACCTCTGGTGAGAGGCAACAAACACCCATCCTCCGATTACACAAACTGGCCCAGCTGTGGAACCCCCAACCCCACAGGTCACATCCACGGGACTTTCACATGAGAGGCTTTGCCCCACAGGACAGGCTTTGCCCAATGTGATACAACAGACCCAGAGTCTGTTGTGTGAGACTGCATGCCCCTCCTCCAGGGGGACATGCCCGGACATGCCCACCTAGCCTGAGCATATAAACCCACCAGATTCTATGCTTCTTTGGGGGGACTTTCACCACCAAGACCAGCTGCAGAGGATCATCGGAACATCTTGGGATCCATGGAGTGGTGATATTTTCCTTATTCTGTCCCTGTCACTCTTTCTGTCCCCCCAATCTATTTTCTACTTTTTTCTTTCTTTCTCTCTGTCTCTCTCTCTCATATTTACCATCAAATAAACCCTTACTATTGTCACTGGCATATGGTCTCGTTTGCATCTTAATTGGGGCAGAGGAATTTCTAAGAACCTTAAAACTAGATCTTAACACGCAGCTGACCTGGGCAATATTTGCTTGGGAAGCCAGGCGGATCATGATGTCCAGTTTCTCCAGTTTGACATAGATGGGGTCGTTGTACTTCACAAAGAACACTTTGATCTCCTGCTTCAGGATTTCAGGCCTGCAGGAAACATAACGTGTCACTCAAGAGTGGTAAAAAACCCAAACTATTGTAACAAAAGGCATCTTTTCTTTAGAAATCTACTCAAATAATCACTGAGAAACAGAATGGTGGTGTTTTGCCCTGGTTGACCAGGGAGGTCATGGACTCCCCACCCCTGGAAGTGTTCAAGGTCAGGCTGGACAGGGCTGAGTAAGCTGGAAGGTGAAACCTGCGGAGGAGGTTGGAACTGGATGATCTTTAAGGTCCCTTTCAACCCAAACCATTCTCTGACTCTGATTTTATGCCTAGGATGTGCAAACACCAATTTGGAGAAAGGCATTTGGCTGAAAAGATTGTTTAGATACAAAAATGCATAATTTGAGTCTTTCTACAGCCACATCTCTGCTTCCTCTATTTGAACTGCTGAACCAACCACATCAGGCAGTGAACAACAATATTTTCAGTGGAAGAATAACATCCTTATCTCAATGCAAAACCTCCAAATTCATTTCCACTTCCCCTTGCAAGATGCCAGTGCACTTTACCTCTGCCCTGAATATAATCACAAAGTGCTAGCCAAGCTATCTCACCTTTCCAGCAAGGAACAGCAGCGGTAAAACACAAACGTGGGAACAAACCAGTGGGAAAAGCCCCAACCCACAGGATGTCAGCAGCCTGGTGGTTCTGTGCTCAGCAGAGTAACACAGGCACAGTGGGATCCTGCAGGTCACTGTGAGCTGTTCCTATTTGCTGTTTTGATTTACAGAGGGCAATTCTGACCACTCATAAAGAGAAGGTGAAGAAAGGCAGGTAAAGAAATACTGTATGAAACTGGCAGCAAAAAGTATGCTGTAAAGGAAATCAATCCAGGCTGCCAGAGTCATGAGACAGATTAAACAGTCTCTCAAGGGATCTGAGCCTGGATTAAAAGAATTCTGTGCATGTGGCAATATCTGGAGGTCTGAGATAACCAGATGGCCTTTGACAAGGCAGGAGTAACACCCCCTGAGCCTTTACCTTTTCTGCACAATCAAGTTGATGTTCCTCAGGGCAACGTACTGAACTTCAGGCTCTCCAGACAGCAGGGTCACCAGAGGAGGGGCGAGTTTCTTCAGCAGCATGTTGTAATAGTCAGAATCCTTGGGAAGGAGCTCCAGGAACTTCATCAGGACCTTCACTGCTGACAGCACCACTGCCGAGTTGGCGTGAGACAGCCGGGGGGTCACTCGCTCGCAGATGCTGGGGGCAGAGGCACAAGGGAGGGTTCAAATGGATTTCAGGGTGTCAAATAGTTCAAATCTAAATTTAGGAGATTGCACATGGCTGAAGGCAGCTTCTCAGGCACTACTTTGATTTGGTTTTGTTCACAATGAACGGGCAAAGTCCTGTTTTCCTGAATGCAGCAGGAAGCAAACAGGACTTCTCTCACAGCTTCAAGTTTCTCTCCTGCCACAGTCAGCTCAGGAACAATTCCACACTTCCTGCTTTTTCCTGGTGGTATTCTCTGTTTGTGTGATCTCGTCTGTCACTTACAAACATAACGTTAACAAAAACAGTGACTGGAAAAACACGTTAGTCTCCATATAACCATTCAGAGGTGATACACGCTTCTGGCTTGCTTGGGGGCTTGCTGTCATTTCAACAAAAAAAGATTTCCCTTTCTCTGAATACACAAGGAAAGAGTGACCTAAATATCCTCCCAAATCTCAGCTTCACCACTTGCCATAATGGATCCTGTAATCAAACAGCATCCTAAACAGCCCAGCCCAAAAAGAAAGGAAGTTTGGGTTCATATGGTCTTTCTTACAGCATCTGTCAAGTTTCTTCCCACTCCCTCCTGCAGATTGCTAACCCAGAACCATCTTATTCCCATCTGCGCCTCCTGAAGCTTCTCTCCCTGAAAGATTTGCTTTCAGCCATGCTGGAAGGGAAGCAGCACAGTTCAGTGAAGAGCAGAGGAGTCCAAGTCAGAGCTGGGGCACCTCCAGCTGCCTCTGCCCAAGGTCACCTGCATGTCCCAGCTGCTTGCTCTCTCTGTGCCTCAGTTTCCCCACGCAAAGGGGAGTGACTCCTGCTTTCCCAGTGCTGTCTGAAATCAGGCAGACTCCAGGATCAGGAGATAAACTGCACACAAAGGAGCAAAAGGAGTTCCTGCCCATGCAATTTGATGCCCCACTCTTCAGAGCAGTTGCAGCTGAGGAACTGGGACATGCTCATAGCTGTTCAGAGCAGTGGTCCCGCTCACAGAGCTGGGATAACATCAGCCTCACACCCTGGAGATCTCTGCAGGTTTCTAGCACTCATTAAAAGCTGTTTCTGGCACAGAAACAGAACACAAGGGGGGAAAAAAACCCAGCACCACTACTGGCAGGTTTCTTAGAAACAGTGGATTCTGTGCCTCAGAAAAAGAGTCAGTGAAGAAACCCATCAAATTCCAAATGGCCTGGCCAGGATTTTGCACGAGGGCTTGTGGCCCTTCCTCTCCCTCCATCCCCACATCAGCTATCTTAAATACATCATCTGAGAGTCTCCCTGTTCCAAGTTGCCTTTCTGGCTCAATCCTTGTTTTCTTGGGAACCCAATCTGGCTTTTTGTGATTCTGGAGACAGATGAGGAAGAGGCTTGAAATGCACAAACTAACAGCCCACTACCCAAACCCTAAACTCTTTCTATTTGGGTTTAGTTATTGCAGTTAAAGGTAAAAGCACAAAGGTGAATTTGGAGCAACAAGAAAAATAATTTCTTACCTTTATTTTCACTTCTATCATATCACAGACTAGTTTTCAGTTGGAAAATATTCCTGTCTCAGACCCGTAGTACTTTGGAAACCCACAAACATATAAAGGCTTCTCTCAAAGCAGCAAAACCAGATATGAAAGTGCTGCTTTAAACCAGAAAATCCTCCAAACAGTGCTTCCACTGTTAATAGGCTTGGTCTTGGGCTGATCCCTTCTTAGTAGTGCCAGTTCCCACAAGAACCAGCCTTTTAAATTAATTAAAAAAAAAAGTTAAAAAAAGATAAACAGAGAAAATGGTTCTGCAGAGGGATGGGGCAGCTTTCCAGCATCAGCCCAAACTACCAAAAGTAGCTTTGCTTTTAAATCTCGTTTACCAAGTCCTATTTGAGACAACAGGGAACTGTGGCAGCACAAGTCCCTTCAGAGCTGTACCACCCCCAGCAGCCCCCAAGTGCCACCAAACACCCACCGCACCTCTGAGCTTCCCGGTCATCCTTGGGGTTGTAGTTGGACAGACAGTCCAGGATGAAGATCTGCCCCCACTCTGTGCACTCATTTAAGGCTGTCAGCAGCTTGTTGATGTTCTGAGGGTTCAGATCCAGCAGGTTGCTGTTGGGGTGGGACTCGCTGATCTCTGACAGGGCGGCCACGGCATTCGCTACCACCTGGGGGAAGAGAGGGAAGGGCTCCCTGTTAGCACAGCATGAGGGGCTTGGCAGGGGCTGACCCGGGCTTGGGTACACGTGGGGAGCAAACTGGAGACCCATCAGCTGCCCCACCAGTTGTGGGAGCCTTCTGGGACGCAGCACAACCTCACAACCAACCCGCAGAGCCCAGAGCTTTGCTGCAAGGAACGGGGACCCAGGGCATCACAAGAGACTTGGCTGTGGAAGGAGCTGGAGATGGCATCTATGGATACTGAAAAAGCCTCAGCAGAGAATTTCTTCAGCTCTTTGCAGTAGTTTGTGAGAGTTCTGTCTTTCCCATGCAGATTACTTTAAACAAGATTCCAGTATTGTAAACTTCTTGCACCTGCGGGTTGTTTGGCAGCATTGTTATGGTTCTAACTAGAAAACATTCAGGGATGGTGTCTTAGAACTTGACCAACCCCCTTAGGGGGTGGATGGCAAAAACCAATCACTTTATGCTACTTAATATACTTTGTGAACAAACGTATAAAAGTCTTCTGAGGATTCATTAAAGTGCTTCCTTTTATCCCTGAGCCTGGACTTTGTGTCATTTCTCTACTTGGCCACAGTGAGGGCAGCAACAGCATCCACAGGGAACACCACCACCCTGCCTTCCTGCAGGTTCCAGATCCTCCCCCACTGCCAGGGGATGCTCAGCTTTACAGTCAAGGTCCCCAAACCTCCAGTTGCCCTATTTATTCAGGAATGTGTGCCTCTTGCCCAATTTCCCCGTGGCACATGGCTTAAGAGTGATCCAGAAATGAGCTGGCAGGTGCCTGGCAGCCTCCAGCTCTGCAGCAGCACTGGCAGGTCACACAGTTTTGAGAGCAAACAAACAATTTCCCTAAAATGGGCAAGTCCTGCTAAATTTTTAATAACCCATATTTCAATTTCAGTCTCCAGAAGATCCTTTTGCTTTATGGAGCCATGGTAAAGCAAGCACTCCAGCACAACTCATCTCTGAAAATATTCTTGCAGCATTTAGGACTAAATAAGATCTTCCCTTTTCCAGGCACAGATGAAAGGAAGCACAGAGAGGAGGTCCAGGGTCCAGCTTGACACGAATGAGAACTGGGAGTGCAGCACAAATTTCTAATTCTTAGTTCCACACTCAAATTCAACAGTTATTCCAACAGACTCCATGGGAAGATTTTTTTAAAATAGAAGAGTTGCAGAATATAGAGACAAAAATAGAAAATTTGCAGATGAGACTGAAGTCTTACTTGTTTAACGGACAGGAAAAGGGATTTAAAGCTGAGTTTGACACACAAAGCTGAAATCCCCTATGAAGAGGCATTTTCAGGACATTTTACAATATACATCATGTCCAGCCCAACTCCCAGTAAATACCTGCCCAAATGAAGATTTACAGTGTTATTCTCTATGAGATTAAGGCAAAGAAACATCTTATCTAGAATCATCTGATTGTTTGGATGACTAAAGATGCTTTTGATGCAGTACAATGAAAACAAGAACAGCACGATCAGAACTTTCCCTGCCTTGTTCCCATCCCTGCTTGTCATTAAACCAATATATTCCAAAGTCATTGCACAGGCACAGTAACGTTGATTGTTTTGCATTTCACACCTAGAGGTCAGAGATAGGATTTTGATCCAAGATTTTATGAATTTCATTAGTTGAATGAGCCTTCTGTCACCAAAATCATTAGCAATCAGTGCTGCTGTCTTCTTCTTGTACTGTTTTAATGAGGAACTTATTAAGATAGGCTGCTTATTCTCCTCATTATTTAATTTGCCTAATTCCTGAATGGTTAATGTGACACAACATAAAAAGGAAGTAAAAGACTTTTAATATCATTGTATTTTGGAAGTTTACAAGTGAAGACAAATCACTGAAAAGTTCAAAATCCTTAAGAAAAAGCACTTAGAAAATGAAACTACTTTGACAGAAAAAAATCTGAATTAACAAAAAAATTTACAAAGCCAAAGTTTCAGAGAAAGGGATCTGTCAGTTGTACTGAAGGACAGGAGCTCTGGGAAATGCACTCACACTGCCAGGCATTACCTTTGTTGCAGTAATTGATAAATTAGTAACTAATAGAGAATTATAGAATAGAATTGAGACTGGAGAAGACCTCCAAAATCATTGAATACAATCAATAACCCAGCACTGCCAAGCCCAACACTAAACCACGTCCCCAGCTGCCACATTTAGATGGTTTTGGACACTTCTAGGATATCCTAAACCCTGGGGCAAGTACAAGCCAAAGCAGCTGTGGTTGTGTTTCCTTCCTTGCAGGGTCCATGGAATCTATCCCTGTGTTTGCCACGGACAAAGGATGCACAGAAATGCTGTTCCCACGGGAGGAGAACAGCAGCTCCAACCCAGAGACCAAACTGTGAATGAGGTTTTACTCTCAGGATCTTTTGGGTCCATTTTTCGGGTATTAATGTGTCAGATTCAAAGCTGAGGATGGGACACCACATGACAATCCACTCATAATTCCATTAAAAGCATCCATGAGGAAGTGGCAGAAGGCAAGATGGACTTAGGAACATGGGCTGTGCTCTGCTTGGGTGTTAGAAAAAGGACTGGGAGGGGCTGTGATGGTGGCAGCTCAGTCCTGCCAGAGGAGCTGGGATCTACAATCCACAGTCCACAATTAAAGCTGGTCCTCACCTCCCACCTCAGCACCACAGTGAAAAGGAGATAAACAAAGCAAATGGGGATGAGGGAAAGGGGGGGGAATAAATTCCAACTTTTAGCAATATTTATTAAAAAAAGGACTTGCTGGCGGATTTGCACTGAACATATTGATGCGTTATGGTGCTGTGGTATGCCAACAAAAACAATTAGCATCTTCAAGGCTTTTCACACAGCCACAGCACGGCTGCAATGCAAACAGCTCTCAGGAAGCAGTCCAACACAAACAGTGCTTGGAGCTCACCTCTTCCCCAGCACTGCTGCTGGCTCTGTTAGGAGCAGCAACACGGAGCAGCACAAGCCAGCACTGCACAGCTCCAGCACACAACTGCTGCTCTGCCAACAGCTCCCACCAAGTAAAGGTCGGGTCAAAGGCTGAAGCACTCCCCACTGAGAGTTATCACTCAGGTATGGAAAAAAGTCCATAAAGAACCATTCAACACCAATTCCAGTATTACATCACCTGCTAGTCCAGTGTGTGCTTTGGCAGTCATGGAAGTGGCATTGGAAATATTTGGAAAGATGGTTTTTGGCCAAAAAAAAAACCAACCTGCAACATCAAAGCTGAACCTTAAGTCTTCAGTTGGGTTGACACGTCTTCCTTAACACAGCAACACAACGTCATGAAGTCCAAGTACATTAAACAGCAGGAACAAAGTGATAAGTCACAAGAAGTTATTTTCTCTTTAAAATAAAAGGTGATGGAATTGCTGGGGGACATAAAAAAATAAGCTAAAGCTTTACAAATGGTATAGGACCAAGGAACTGGACAAGTTTCACACGCTGATGGAAAAAACCCCCCAAAGTTTCTTTAGCAAATAAAACACTCTCTGCTTTTCAAAACATGCCCCAATTTATTTTGATGAGAAACCAACCAAGAGTTGTATAATTTATCCCACAGATCAGAAGCAGCAGACTAAAAGTACATAAAACTAACAGCTGGTGTAGTCGTGAGTTCTCAAAAATAATGAAAAAACACAAGTCAACCCTGTAGCTACAGGTATGTGAGCCCAAACAACTAATGAACAGGAAAAGCTTTTAAAGCTTAAAATTCCAAGTTAACTCCACTGCAAAATGCCTCATTTGACTCACAATTAAGAACACCGACTTTAAGCTAAGAGCTACCAAATGAGGATCTGCCTAAAAATCCCCCAGAAAATAAAAATGCAGAGCAGATTGAAGAATTAATAACAATTAATAATAATAACAGGTCCCTGGCTTGCTGATGTAAATCAGTTCACCCTGGGTACATGATGACATTATTCAAATGTAGCCACAGCAACATCCCTTTGGAGCACAGATGAGCCGAATGACAATAAACCTGCTTTTGGCTGGAATTTCCCAATAAATTTCAGCTCTCAGAGAAGCGTCATTGGGATGAGGATAACTAAAATCTCCCAGGCTCTTATTAAACAAAACCAACAAACTCAAACCTCTACACTTCCAGCTTTAACAAGAAGCCAACAATTTGAAATCCACCTCCAGACAAACTCCCTCTGCAGCCAGCGAGACCAGACCCGACCTCGCGGGAAGCTGCAGAGGTAGGAGCACTCTGATTTCCAAGAGATTCCTTCTGGCAGCTCAAACCTTTAGCTCTGAGCAAATGGTATAAAACACAGCAGCAGGGAGGGAAGGGGGTGGGTGAAAACCTGTGTGTCTGCCTGGCAGCCCACACGGAAAAGCTTTGCAGGGGCTGGGGGGACAGGAGGGAAGCTCGGCACATCCAGAACGCCAACCAGTCGAAGCAATCAGATTATTTCCCTAGCATCCCAAGCTAATTGGAAATTAAACCAAGTGTGTAATGGAGTTAATGAAATACAACATTCTGCTGCTTAAAACAGGAACCTCTGGCTCACCAGGCCGTTAAAACAAAGCGAAAACGAACAAAAAGGAAGAAAAATGAAGGGGCTCAGAGAAGAGGCTGAGGCTCCTGCCCTGAAGGGAGCCAGGCACAACGAGATGTTTCTGAGAATGGAGAGGTGCTGACATTTCAAAGAGCATTCTGGGCTTGCATGGTACATCTGTCATTAAGCACAGACTCCCAGATGGGAGATTCAGAGCATCCATGGATGGGTGTTTCACAGGGCTGCTCATTTTTATGACCACACCATGAGCCCAGAAGGTCCCTAAGAGGTGCTCTCCAGAGAACATGACCCTTAATCCTGTCCACATCTTAACTTTTATCTCCAAGCCCTCCTTACTTTGCTCCCTAGAAACAGTCCAGGAACCACTAAAATTTCATACTTTACAGAAGAAATTCTTCCCTGCGAGGGTGGGGAGGTCCAGGCAGAGAAGCTGTGGCTGCCCCATCCCTGGAAATGTTGAATGGGGCTTGGAGCAACCTGGGATAGTGGAAGGTGTCCCTGCCCATGGCAGGGGATGGAATAAGATGAGTTTTAAGGTCCCTTCCAACCCAAACTCTTCTGTGATTCAATGATTCTATAAAATGGCTCAACCATGCAAGTCAGAGAGCCCTGATGAGCCTCTCACACTGTCAATGCTTGTTTATATGTACAGCCATAAATTAAAACTCTGGGAGACTCACACATTCCCAGTTCCTGATCACATCCCAAAAAACTGCCTGGGTGGGGAAGACCTCCTGGCTTGCTTTATGCAAGTGGGCTGAATTTTCATGGAGGTGCAAGAGAAGGAAAGTTAAGTGTTATACTTCCCACGGCTTGCTTGCCCTAACTGGGTTTTGCACTTCCTGGCAGAAAAAATGGCACTTTGTGGCAGACTAGAACATCACTCCTGCTCTCATATCCTTGCAAAAATCAGATGTGTGAGCTGTAAGGCAGGAAAACATGCTTCCCCCAACTGTTGAAGCTCTTGTGGTAGGTGGGCAAGAAGCTGCTCAGGGATGGCTCCATCACAAAGGGCTTCTCCTTGGCACAGCTGAGCCCCCAGTGCAGGAAATTCGACTCCACAGGAACACACAGAGGGTCTGCAACACCCTGCTCTCCTTCCAGAAATCCCTGTGGTCTGATCCCAGTCTGGATCAGGCTCCTACCACACATATCAGGAAGGTTTTGCTTTATTTTTTTGCAATTTTCCTTGCAGAGGTTCTCGCTGGCACCATCCAGTGGCAAATGGGCTGCCTCTGATGTGAGCTGAGAAAGATGCACCAGCTAAGCACCAAATTCCTTACAGAGCCCTATAAAGGGGGGTGGCAAAGTTACAGAACATCACAACCACAACATTATCTGACAAATGGTGCTTGTCAATAGCTGGAAGTGTCTGTTCCAATGGAAAATAACATGTAGACACATGTCAACAAAATTCCCAGCATGCTGATTGATGTTAGGGATCCTGGAATGATCTGTTCAGCAAGACTAATGCTTTGGAAATTAGGCACATACTGGTGGCTGTAATTGGAAGGAGACAAGTCTCTGATGGATGAATTTGTCAATTAAGCTTTATAAATGAGGGGTCTGGGAAGACAAACTCTGGAGCCATGGAAATTCACAAATTATCAAACTCTGCTTCTCTGCCAGTACTGAAAACACAGGGAAGAGCACAGCTTTGAGGGAAGGTGCTCAAGTCCTGCATCCCTCACACCAAAACCAACCAAACAAAAACCCAAGTCTCACATGCATTCTTGAAATTCCCTCAGATCTCTTTAGGATGGCAACCTGTAGAAAATACCTGCTCAGTAAGTGAGATTCCTCTGCAGGAGCTGTTGCAGGAGCTCATTCCAAAGCCAAGGCTGGTTTCACCAGCAGAACAAGGGGGTTCAGAGTGGGAAACCAGGAGCTGTGCTCCCAATCACAGGTGGCAGCTCTCCCTTTTCCCCCTACTTTAAGTCTTTGCTGCTGCCTGCTGCAACACACACAGCTGGTTTCTGCACTGCCTGGCAATCTCCCACATTTCCTCTCTCAGGCATCCCACCACACATGAACACAGCCACTGTTTAGAAAGGCTCCTCCATAGATTCTCTCTATCTCTGTCCCAGCTTCTTGCTGCTTTTGGCTGCATAGTTTACCAAAAGTGTAGCTCTTCCTCCTGGGCAGCTTCAAGTAAACAGCAGCAGCATCCATTAGAGAGCTCCAAAGTGACACCACCACTCTTCAACAGCCCCAAGCAACGTTCTCTCTCACTGCAACATATCCATCACTGGGTAAAAGAAATTCCGCCCACAAAGGCCATCAAGTGTCTCCCAGAAGGAAATATTATCTCCACTTGCAGCACAAACATTATAAAAAAACCCCAAACCACACACAGGACAGTTCAGACATGGTTGGAAGACTTCAAGATCCAGCCTATCTGCAACACCTTAAAAAGAATGTTTTTCCTTTTTTTCCCCCCTTTCCAGAGGGACAGAGGTCATGCTGGAGCAGCCCCAGGCTGATGAGATGCTGCAGAGCCCACAGCTCCCAGCAATACTCAGCTCTACACTGGGATGTGAATTTTCAAGTCCTTACAGCCTTGATGAGCAGGAATCATGGATTCATCCAGCAGTGAGAGCTCACTCCTCCCACCAGAAAAAGCACCAGCTGCAGAGGGAAAACACACGGCTGGGAGAGGCCCCATGAGGGACAAGTGATCTCCTTTGCCCAGGGACAAGGTGGTGCTCCACTCCCTGGTGTATGTAATTCCCACTTCCCTGACTGCTTTCCATAAATTCCTGTTGGGACTCAGGGGATCACCAGTTTCTCAGCAAGGGGTTCTTTTCTCAGCTTTATTACACAAAGAGGGATAAAATTCCTACAGAGGATAGGCCCAGGAGGCAAAAGCTCCTTTTGTTTCTAAAGAGGCTCATTCCTCAGAACATCATGTCAAAGACATTCTGCTTGCCAGCTAGCAGGAAAAATAAAAGGAAGATCATCTTCCTCTATAGGGTCACCCAGGAAGCTCCCACACACACACAAGTCCTGGCAGGGAAGGACCCTACATCCCTTGCAGGCACAGCAGGAGAGACAGGAGAACACTGATTTCTATCTACAGGTTTTTAGTCTCACCTGTGAGCTGTGGAAACTCAATACTGCTGGAGGGAATTCAGATTAGATCAAGGTGGACCTCACCACCTCCAGCTGTCAGATCTCAGATTCCCTTCTCAGTGTGGTTAATGCTAAAGGCAAGAAACCTCCCAGGTACAAGAGAGTTTAATTACACTTCACACACTTGAGCATTTACTAATGAGTTATGTGATCTCAGGTTACTCTGTGCTGAGTCACAGCAGTGTTTCTCCCAATAAATTGTGATGTAGAGGGTGTAAAACACAGCACAAAAAGTCTGTACAGCCCACAAAAACACAGCAGCAGAACAGCCACACCTGAAAACCTTGGATCCAGCATGGGGAAGAAGAAATGCCACAAGAAGGAATTAAAACTGAACAGAACCTAGGAAACAACAGGGAGAAGGTGACATCAGTTAACTTAAGCCATGTGGATAACAGATAGATTGGCAAGGAACCTATTCCATGGGTTAAAAGTTACCTTAGAAGGTCAAGGATTGAAAATATTTGGAGAGAAAGGTTGTTCTATTCAAATATTAAAAGACCAGTCCGGCTTTAGATGGATTTCCTCTCATGCTTTTCTGCTAATATTTACATTCCTGAAGAAAACCAAGCCCAGGGATAAAAACCAGGAGGGAAGTAGTTACAAAATAAAGTGTCTAAAGATAGTCAGCTTTCGTTGTGCTTTCAGCTGCTGCCATCTCGTGGTCTGCTCTCCCTCTCCTGGGCTCAGCACTTCACTTGCTCCAAGGAGCAGCAGTCATTGCATGGGATTCACAAAGGCCAGAACAAGACAGCATCAGGAAAAAAATATTAAAAAAGGTTTTTCCACGAGTTCAGAGAACCTCTGGCCACCAGCAGGTGGGAAACACTCCTACCTCTCTCCCCTCACTACTAGTTACTGCTGCTGCCGGGTGGGAATAGTGTTCTGCAGTGCACGAAAATCTCATTTTGGCATCCTGTTTTTGTTAGATCATGAGGATTATGGGAGGACACACTTCTGAGCTGCATTATCCCCAGGTTACCAGCAAAAGAGGTGCTGATGACTGAGCAAGTGCCGCTGCCCAAGGCAGCCAGGCCCCAGCTTTACATTCCTCCAGTCCTGCTTCTGCTGAGCCTCACGTGCAGAAATGCAGGGCGAAAAAAGAAGGATTTGCCTCAAAACAGCTCTGGGAAGAAATGAGAGCTCCCTCTATGGGAGGATCCTCTTCGGCAGGATCCCAACTGACAAAGGGCAGCCACAAGCACTTCAGGCCCATCTGTAAAATGAGATTAAAGACTTCTTCACAATCAAACTTCTGCAGTGCAGCTGAACCCTGCCCCTGTAGGGGTTTTTGGGCCATTGCCTGCACAAGACACCTCAGATAACTCTGCTGTCACATCAAAAGCCACCAGGCCACCTGGTACCTCACCAGATACAGCCACATCAATATGTATGCAATTAGGAATTTGAATTAATTCATCCAGGGAATGCACCTGCACAAAAAAATCACTTTATGTGAACTAAGGCCATGTCCTGACAACAAAAAACCCAGATAAAAGGGGAAAGAACCCAGGCTGTGCAGCTACAGCACCTCAACAGGACTTCAATGCCCCAAACATCCCCAAAGGCTGCTAGTTTATTAACACAGAATAATGCCATTAGTCCAAAAATATAGGGGAAAAAAAAAAACCACAAACCCCAAAATGTTTCTGACAAGGTCACCTTCAACTTAGTCAGACATCCTTACAACAAAGGTGATCTGAGCCCAGAGAAAAATACACCCTGATCTCTGCACAATTCTGAGGCAATTAGTGCGCCACAGATGGAGATGTTCCTCTATCAAGCACCCAGCTAAAATGCTTAGAGCTTGCTCATGTGCTAGAGGCGACCAATTACAAAGCCATAATGAAACCCTTCTTGAAGACTATTTTTCAGCTGCAGCCTTTTTTAGCTCCAGCTCAAAATCCTCATTTCTCAGAAGAGAGAACAAGTGTGGATTTCCCATCTAAAAAAATCTGCTTCATTAAGTATCTAATGGTGCCCATTTCCACAAGCCATCAAAAGAGGAGAAACATTTATAATATAAATATGAATGAGCTTGGCTAACAGGTTGCAATGATTGAGATGCACCATTTACAGAGGAATAGACCATCAGAATAGATCCATCTGTACCCTTCCTTCCAGCAATCTTCCTTTTGATAGCCAATACTGATACACACATTCTATTTCAAAAGACCTTCCAGGCAGGACTGCATTCCAAGGAAAAATACCTTAATAAATATCAACTTGCACACAAATATAACTTAGCTGGCAATCACAATTCAAGGCCATCAGGAACTGAAGTTTCACACAGAGAAAGCAGCAATGGGGTGGATGGTTTGACCAGAAAGATGAACCTTAATTAGGGGTGGATAATTCCTGTACTTTTGAGGGAACCACTGTGCCACAAAGGCATGAATTTCAAAGAGGATCAACTGAACTAGAAGGAATGTCTTTTTCTACTAAAATTGAAACCAGGTTAAATATTGTATTAAATCAGCAGCTCTGAGAGCCTCAAGCCTTTGATAAAATCTCTCCCCATGCACCCTTAAAAAGCAAAATTACAATGCCCCATCTACAGTAAAACCTGGGAAACCAGTACATAGAACACCAGAATCCTCTCAAAGCCTGCAGATCTGAAAACACAGCCCAGGCCTCTCCTTCATCACCCTCACTCCTCCAAATTGCATTTTCCTGCTGTGAATGCTCAGTTTTGGAAAGAGCAGGTGAGTACAACACGAGGCAGGTACTGTGACCCTGCACAGCTTCAGGAGAGCTGTCCCAGCCCACCCTCATTACCACCAAGGAGCTGCCAAGTTTTCCTGACGTTTTATTAGGAAGCCCTGTGCTACTTTTGGAGGTTTATTTAGCAAATGGAGCACACACTGCCCTTTGGTATTTCTCCCCTTCTCTCCATCATTTAAGTCAATATTAAGTTAATGCACTTTTTAAATACATATCTGTGCTCTCCTGTCAGCCAATGGTTCATTTACCAAACCACTGAGCCCCACAGAGATCAACAAGCACAAAGGGCAAGCAAAACCTTGTTATTTCTCCTGCAGTACCACATCTCTTCATCCAGAGCTCTTCAACTCATATCCATGGGGCTGTAATCAGAAGAAAATTAGAGCTGGAACCAAGGCTGGGAGAAGAGGAGGTTCTGTTCCTGCTGCCTGGGAGCTGCTGAAAACCAGGGCCAGCACTGAAGTGGAACTAAAAAGTCCAAGCAAGTCCCTTCAGAGGCTGCAAGGCACACCCTCGACATTGAATTGGAACAGAGGTGTTTCTCTATATGCCCCAGAGTTGCCTAGACAAAGAAAGCATCTTCAAGTAGTCATCAATATTCACACAGGAGCCTGGCATAAGAAAAAGAATCAGGCAGGCAGATGAAAAGAACGACTTGTAAAAGAGCTGGATATCAGAGCAAAGAGGTGTCTGTATCTCCTCAGAGACAACACCACTCAGACTGCTGCCTGTGACACTCAGGCACCTCGAGTTTTACTGTCTCTAGGAAGTCTTTCAAAGAGCAATCAGCAGCCTTCGCTCTCCTCCCAAAAAGGATGGCACCTTACCACCTGCACTTGGTTTATCTGAGGTGCCCAAAGACAGCTACAGCAGGACAGAAATTCTGTGGTTTGACTCACGCACCATAGAAAGAGCTGTTGGACCTGCCCTAATAATGTGAGATTGTCTTTAAGCAGAATCTGTGCTCTAAAAGAGCTAAAAAAGTAGCAGTCACATCCCTAAACTCTGAGTTAAACTGAGCTGCAGAAGTTTTCTTCCCTTCTGAGGGTCAGGATGATATTGGTATGCTCCCTGGATGCCAGCAGGAAATAGGAAACAATATTGAATGAAAGGATGATGCAGTGGGGCACTTCAATTCCTTGGCCACCACCTTTTAGTCACAAAATAATAGCAGGAGACACCTGGCTGGAAGTGGACCCTTCATCAAGCATAATTAAATGCTGATTTAGCAGGTAATTTACTCCTGTGAAATTCTTGGTCATGATCTCCACCTCTGCTCTGACAACTCATTTAACTTTATTAAAAACATTAGCATTGATTTTCTCCACTCATTACAAGCCAGTGGATTTATCTGCATTAGCAAATGAACTCATCTCAACTCTTATTCCAAGAAGAGTCAAAGCCTGCAGGAAAGCAAGAGCTACAAGCTGTCACCAACGGAGCAGCATCACATATTTCTTGCTCTTCTGACTCACCTGGCCAGGAAGTTACACTTTTGCAGCACTCAAGACAGGCAAAAGCCCAAACAGATCAAACAACAGAAGATATTTCCTGTTTCCTGAGGCAACAAGTGTTCTCTAGCCAACAAAATCATCCCAGTGGAAAACCTTTTACGTTTCTTATTATCAAACAACACAGACTCAAGCCATGTGCTGGGAATACATTACCATGGGATTGGAGTCTGCAATGAGGTCTCGCAGGGAATCCAGGAATCCTTGGTCCTCCACCATCTGGGCGTTGATGTCGTGCAGCTTGGCCACGCAGACAGCAGCAGTTTTCCTCACGTAGGGGTCCTCGTCCTTGAGACACTTGCGGAGGGGCTCGCACAGGTACTCGGTGATTTTATCCACGCGGATGCAGCCCATGGTGCGCACGGCCAGGGCACGGATCAGGGGGTTTGGGTCTTCACAGTCCTGCACCAAACAGACACAGATCTGCACCAGCAGCCACTGACTGCTGCAGCCAGAACCAGGCTGCTCTTACTTAGGAAGCATCTCTCTGATTACACGCTAAGAGCCAGGCAATTATTTCAGATCAGGGATTAAAGGGCACTTGTTGCTTCACAGAAACATTTTACACTGTCTCAAGATGTTTGCATCTCGTAAAATTGTCATCTTGGTGTCCCTTCACTCTCCCAGGCAAAGCTGCTTTCAACATGATCCAGCAGCTAAGCTGGAGAGGCAGCCCTCAGCACACAAAATCTCACCACAGACAAATTAATTTTCTGATTTCCAGCCTTACTGGTTTGAAGGAGCATGAAGTAAAATGGGAAAAATCAACAATTAATCACAATGCAACAGTCATCAAGGCCTATTTCTCAAAGGCCAAACACAAACATCCCTTAAGTTACAACATGTGAAGCACTAAGCAAAGGCTGCTCTAGAGGTGCTTTTCTGAAGAGGAGAAAGGAAAAGCAGACAGGAATACAACATTTGGAACTTCAAGACTACGTAATTTCCCATACATCCAATCCATCTACACCTCTGAGCTCCTCTGAAATCACCCTGCAAAGGGATGGCTACAGAACAACCTACAAAAGCATTTACCTGTCACTGTTCAAATTTCCTGCAGCTGAAAAACTACTCTTAAAGCCTCCAAGAGAAGTGACTCATCCTACCAGTGCATTCCAAACCTTGAACTGGGAACTGTGTGTCAAGTGCTGAGTTAGTGCAGGCCAGTGTCAACACTTGCTCTTCACTAACACCTGTCCCTCAGCTTGCCAAAAGGGACACCAGACTTTTCCCTGCAGGGCATGAGATGGAAAATATCATTTTTTTAGTCCATTCTAACAGAATAACACTTTAAAGACAGACAATATTCCTTCCGGAGAGGAAGACAGGGACATCCTCTCTGGCCAGAGGAGAAGACCTGCTCTCAGCTTACACCTTCTCACCTCTTTCTGCCTCAAGAACCACAACAGAAACTTGAAACTCAGTCCCACTCCCCAGTGTCTCAGATTTTATAACACTCTAAAAGGAGTCTCAAACTTTTTCTCAGCACTGGGTTTTATCTTGCACCACATGGGACTGAAATAACATTTCCTAGATAAGGAGAGGCAACCTGACAACAGAACTAAAGCCAACACAGCAATCAGGCTGCTGTTTTCCCAGTGAACTGTCTCTCAGTTCCACCAGAGATAAAGCTTTTCCACGCAGAGCACAGCTGAAACATCCAAGCAGGAAGTTTGATATCCATGTCTCAGATACTACAAAGGCTGGAAGATGAAACAGATAAAATCTGTTTTTCAATACCAGAAGCTGGTAAAACAATAGAAGCAGCTTTCCCTGGAGCAGGCTCTCTCACAGCCACTTCCAGGGGTGCTGAAGTCATCTCCTCTGCAATAACCAGAAGGAAGAGTGAGAGAAAGGACCCAGATCTAGTGGATTCAGCACCTTCTTCTATGAGCCCAGCCCCAAAGCAGAGCTGAAGCTCCCAAAGGCTGAGGGACAAAGATGTGCTGGCAGCCACTGTGCTGGACCCATTTCTGACGTGCCAGGGGAGCAGGTTACCTTCACAAAGCTGTTGACAGCCATGATGGCCATGTCTGGCTGGCTTTTGGCATAGTTCATCAGGTACAGGTAGACCAGCTTCTTCAGCTCCAGGTTGTCGGTCTGCATGCAGTTGACAACATCAGGGAACAGAGAGCTGCACAGACAGCACAAGGATCAGCAAGGATGGAATCAGACAATTGTTTAGGTTAGGAAGGACCTGCAGTTCCCCCAGCACTGCCACAACCACGTCCCCAAGTGCCACATCTACACACCTTCTAAAGCTCTTCCAGGGATGGTGACTCCACCACTGCCCTGGGCAGCCTTTTACAATCCATCTGAACCTCCCTGGCACAACTTGAGGTTATTTCCTCTCATCCTGTAACTTGTTACCTGGGAGAAGAGACTGACCCTCACCTACACCCTCCATCAGGGAGTTCAGAATGAGAAGGTTCCCCCTGAGCCTCCTTTTTCCCAGGCTGAGCCCCCACCGCTCCCTCATCGGACTTGTGTTCCAGCCCATTCCCTTCTCTGGACACTCTCCAGCTCCTCAATGTTTTCCTTGTCATGAGGAGCCCCAAACTACCCCCAGGATTTGAGGTGTGGCCTCACCAGTGCCCAGCACAGGGGGACAATCACTGCCCTGGCCCTGCTGGCCACACTATTCCTGATACAGGCCACATGCCATTGGCTCTCTTGGCCACCTGGGCACGCACCAGCTCATGTTCAGCCACAGCTGACCAGCACCCCAGGTCCTTTCCCAGCTTTCCAGCTGCTCATGCCCAGGCCTGGAGTGTTCCAGGGGTTGCTGTGACCCAAGTGCAGGACCTCATATCATTGAGCCTCACACCACTGGCCTCAGCCCATGCATCCAGCCTGTCCAGATCCCTCTGCAGAGCCTTCCTGCCCTCCAGCAGACCCACGCTCCCACCCACAAGATAAAAGAGTGAGGGTGCATGGCATGCAGAGGGGATAGTAACAATATCAAGGAAGCCAGAAAAACTGCAGTTCCATTTTAAGCACCCTGCTGTTTAATGAAAGGTCACCTTCCCTTTCAAAGCAGTTTGCAATGACTTTTATAATAATCATTTAATCTCTTCTGTGGCTTTAACATAAGAAGAGGTGAAAACTAATGCAATTTCCTAAATGCGTTTTAACTGGGGAGTTCACCAAACAAGAAAACTCTACCATGCCAGGCCTGAAAATGAACCCACAAGAGAAAAAAAAAGTTGCTTTAAAATGGTTTTGTCCTGCAGGACACTTCTGAAGAACCTGCCAAATTTCAGACTAGTAAAGCCCAGAGAGATTAGAAGCTTAAACGCTGACAAGTTGGGTTTCACTCAAATGTCAAGCAGCCATCTGTAAACAGCACTGCAGAATTACACAGGAAGTTGCACAAAGATTCTGCAGCTCCCAGGTTTGCTATGGGGATCTAAAGGTGAAGGGTAAATGCTGCTGGCAAAAAAGATCAGGGCTTTTTTCCCTTCCAATTTATATGTTCCTTCATTCTATGATGAAGTCATGATGCTAAATTTGCAACCTTATATTGATTTCCGTGGCAACAAACCACGCTGCCATGAATCCAGAATTACTGACTCTCTGCTAGGCTCCAGGAACAGGAGAAACTGGAAGGGAGAAAGCATTCACTCCAACAGGTTTCTCTGGTTGTCTCAGAAAACAGTGCTGGGGACAGTGTTGCAGAGGTAAATGCAAGTGTCCTTTAGCTGCAGGAAGACACAGGTTCAATTTCAAAATCACCCATTTTAAGATGCAGCTTAAGTTTATGCTGTGCCAGACAAGGCTAAGAAAAACTTGGAATTACCTTTGTAACACTAAAACCCAGGACAGCAAGCAGCAAGAAAACATCATCTAAAGTGACATACAAAATGGCTGAATTCTGGCTATGATTTAAATAAAAAGGCTCTTGAGCTAAACCCACACTGAAAACAGTTGTTTGTCTGGCTTTGAGAAACCTATGACTCAGGCACAGCACAGGCAAGGACACGGCATCCTCACCAAGGTGCCAAACTCAGAGCTGCTCCAAGGACATGCGTCACTGCACCTGAGTCTCAGGATAACCTGAGCTGCCACAGGTGCAAGCTGCTTTTACCTGACATCCTTCCCCACAGTCATGGCTGCAATAACCTTCTTTACAGCTTCTTTCCTCTTCTCTTTCTTTTCATTGTTGAGTTCAGCCTTCAGTTCAAAAATCTCTCCTGGCAGAAGAAAATAAACCAGATTGAGCCTCTCAGGAGAAGAAAAGGGTCTTGTTTTAGGGATAGTTCAAGAGTGAGTTTTTGCTTCCTTGGCCTGTCATTGCCATAAAACCAGACCAGCAGCACTTGGAAGCTGTCAGACCTCATGGAGACCATGGTTCACTGAGAAGCAAAGCTGCAACACTCAAGGGACTGATATGACTACACCTTGCAGAGGAAAATGCCATGAACAAGAAGCACGCTGCGTGTGGCAGCTCTCCCACTCCCAGGACACCAAATCACATCCCTGGAGCGTCTGTTTCTCTGAGGCAACCATTACATAACCAGGATGAAAAGATACTTGGAGATGCCGGATTCGTGCCTGCAAGAAACAAACTAAGCTAGGAATTTTGCCCAGAATTTTTAAGTTTTGCTCATCGTTGCCTGCTTCCTGATAAAGCTGGAGTGGGGCCCAAATGCTGTGGGACACAGTGGCTGAAACAGCAAAGCCTGTGTTTAGTCCAGTGGAAAAAAGCTAAAAAGACAGAGCTACCACTAACAAAAGCTGTATGTAACAGCTTGTCTTGATTCCAAGGTTCCCAATTCAGCCTTTTCCATGATTTATTCTTCCAGGTATTACTGTGTAGAAAGCCACTTCAGGCTGGGTCACTGAAGTGGCAAAGCGAGTTTATGAAATAAAGCAACATGTGCACAAGGCTGTTTATCAGGCCTGTTCCAGACAGAGCCAGTGGTATGAGAAGGAAAATGCTCCCAACAGCCAGCCAGCCAGCTTTCCTCAGGAAGGACAGCCAGCATTCCCACTGGGAGCCACAGCCTGAGCACACATTACAAACATCAAAATATCCCTGACAAAATTCTAGCACCAACTTTCAATATCTACAGTTGTTCAGAGCAGCAGCACTAATTAAAACCTGACACAGAGAGACTACCAGGGACTCCAAAAATGAAGAGAAGCTGCTGCAGTGCAGAGACCACTCGTCATCCTTCCTGCCTGAGGAAGAGCCTGGCATTACTCACCCAGAGCTTGTGCCCTGGAGCAGAGCTGAGCCAGCTCCAGCTCTCACCCAGCCCAGCCTGGCTCCCTGCAGCCAGCCCACAAAAACCTGCCTCTACCTCTGAACTTCAGAGCTGCTCCTTAGAAAGATGTCAACTGCATTAGCTTCATTTATGAGCTCATTGTGAAGCTTAATGACACATAAATAGATCAACAGTGTGGGTTTTTTCACTGGCAAGCATTCAGAGGGAGCACCCAGCCATTTTGCAAAGGAGAGGTTAATGCAAACCATTTTCCACATCTACTGGAGAACAATCAGGCTTAAATTGCACTCAGCAATAGTGTTTTGTTCAAGGCTAGAAAATCTGCCTGGGACAGTCACAGCAGAACAAGCCCTGCTCTGAAACAGCTGAATGAGTAAAATAATCCCAAAGATCCCTTCCAGGCTTCCCATTTTTAAGGGCAGCAGTTTGTCCTGAGGTGAGGTGACCACCACACCTGCAGTAAAGGCACAGGAAAGTCAACCAGAGCACCTGCAGCTTTGAAGGAAATGGCAGCAGGAAAACCCATTATGTTTGCTTGATGTATACATGCAAAATATTAAAGTCCTCACATCAACTTAATCCTGTGATGCCCAACTTAACAACCATCCTTAGTCTGGCACTTGTTAACCCATAACCAAAACTGTCTCTGACCAGATCTGCACTCCAATACCAATGTTTTGCTTTCTGATCCTTGAAAAAGCAGCAATTTGGGTCATTTTGTGCATCATAAAACCGTGTAATACCCCAGTTTTGTCTTTTGTCACCATGTGACCTACTTTGGAAGTTTCTCCCTGGATGATTAACAAGAGAAACAGGGACAGAGCTACCAGAAAAGCACAAGTGCTCCTGCATGCAGTTAAAAAAGCTGTGTAAAAATAGCCACCCACCACCTCCAATCCATTGCACCAGCTCAACACCAACCTTTTTTATTGGTCGTGAAGTATTTGGAGTCCGTCATGGTTCCAGTTCCTTAAAACACCTGAGAAAAAGAACAAAAAAAGAACGAGTCAGCTCCAAATGCTGTTTGGTGGCAACGGCCAGTTTGTGAGGCAGGAACTTGGAGCGAGGACGGTTGGTGAGTGAGGGAGGAAGCAAAAAGCTTCACATCCGCAGGCACGAGTTCCCCAGTCTTCATCCTGCACCTGCTGCTGGTATTCCTTGGCAAAGCCAGGGATTTAAAGAGCTTGGTAAAAACACAACACTGGTGCTCAGCCCAGCTTCCCAAATTCTCAGTCTCAGCAGGCAAAAGGCATTTTTTAAACTCCTTATAACCAGCAGATGTTGGTATGCTCTGCAGCTGTCTTTCCTGGGTACACAGATTCATTTTCCAAGGAAAAGCACATGCAGTGTCTCGCCTGGCAGTGAGAAGTCCATGTTTCAGACAAAGGAAACTGTCATCTCCCCCTAACGATATCTGCCTGTGCTGCATCTTGATGGAAGGCACAATTAACCCCACTTGCAACACCCACCCCCAGGCCTTTTCATTCTTTTCCCTCCTTTTGTTCCCAGGAGATGCAAAACAGTGTTTTTTTGAAAAGAAAAGCCATTACTTTTCGGTTCTCTCAAGCTTGAAATTGAAATATTTCTCTGCCAAGATCTGACATCCCACCTCTGAGACACACACACAAAGCTCATTATTTCAGTGCTGCTCTGCTTTTTTTTTTTTTTCTGTGGACAGGATGGAAAAATGCTGTCGGAGCAGCAAGTGCTCAGCAGAGCCACGGGAGTGGTCTCACCAGCACTTCTCTTCCTCCACAGAACTAAATGAATGCCTTGGAATACAGGGATTGCCCAAACCTATGTGGATATCCATAATTTTATTCTTACAATTGCTAGCTTTGTGACAAATATAAAACAATTTTCCAAACAAGCAGAGGAGTGGGCAGTTTTACTGCTTTTGATGAAAGTCTGTATCAATGCTGGGAGCTATGACCCTAAAACCATCTCAAAAAGGGTTTTATCATTTCTTTCCTCCTTTTTCTATTTTTTTTGCCCCAATTCCCCTTTTCTTACACATCCTTCCATGACCTTAAAGGCTGCCAGCAAAGCAGTAAATCATCTGTTCCCTAAATGCTGCCTGTCTTGCCTCTAAACCCTGCAGGTCTTGCTGGCTCAGCAACAAAAGGACCAGCACAGCTTTGAACTCCAGGACTGCCCAGCAGTGCAATCAGATTGCTGTGCCTTAACCCTTTCCCTCCTCATCCCTTCACCAACCCTAATGCCATCACCATTCCTTTTCCCCCATCCACCTGGAGCAGTGTAACACCTCAGCAGTTGAATTCCCAGCAGCAGCTCAGGGGTAACACCCCAGTTTCCAGCCCTTTCTTGTGGCAGTGCTGGGCTCCTCCTGTCCAACCACCAAACATGTGGACGAGGAACAACCTGTTGCTTTTCCCACTTTCCTGGAGCTGCTGCCTGCCTGGTTGCCACCTCATCCAATTAGGCTGAATTACTGAGTTTGGTGTGATTTCTCTCCCCTTCTGCTCCCGCCAAGCTGGAGATCAAACTATGCCTGGAGACAGCTCTGGAAACACATTCCTCCTGCAGAGGAGGTTCAACCTTTTTCCAAAACAGAGGCTGGGCTGGGAAAGCTACAATGAGTGCAATTTTTCCAGCAAAAATCTCACAGCCCCCCTGCAAAAGCAGAGGCTGCTGTGGCGCTTGTTTTGTAATTAAAATCAGAGTCTGTGTTCAGCTGCAATGTTATTGCTGACAGAGTCCTTCAGGTTTGAGCCCAGCTTAAAAGGAAGACTTAAAATGTTTTTCTCTATGAGAGTATTTGGCACAGTGCCATGCAAAAAGCATTGAATGTGGCCTCGATGTTCTTTGTTTGCATTATGTGGGGATTTGTCATCCAGGGTCATGTCTCAGCTGAGCCACTCTAATACAGCTTTAGCTGGGGCCAGAGCAGCAGATTAGAGAGAAAATCGAGGGGGGAAAAATCCCCAAACACCATAAACATCAGCCCAGTTGCATAAAGCTACACCCAGAGAGGAAGGAACCTTGCTGAATTTCAGAGATGATCGTTAAACCCCAAGAACAGGGTATTTTGTTGTTTTTCTCCTTTCAGTTATTGTTGTTTTTCTCCTTTCATATACTTGGAAACATGAAAAATCCTAGAAACATCGAGACAGGGCCAAGCACAGCCCAAGTTGTTACAACCTCCTTTAAAAGATGTAAATGAGAGCTGACTTAGGTCAATAACCAAGCTGCCCTATTCTGAGTGCAGCACTGGATAAAGCTCTTTTTCTCACACAGATTGCTGCTTCACGTGTGTCAGAGCTTGCTTTGCACACTGTTCAGAGACAGCCTGCCAGCAGCACTGGGCATTATCTCATCACTAACAATCTCAGCATGGTTTAACAGCAAATGGAACCAGAACAGCCCAGATATTTAAAACACTGCTGTTTGTGTGACTGCAGAAAATGCCAGCTCCTTGGACACCGAGGAGAGCCAAGGTAAATTATAACAGCACAAACAGCTTGGTATTTTTAGAAGAAGAATCTACTTCAGATTGCCCCCTCCTCACTACTGTTCTGCGCCCAGCACTTGCTAAGATGGAAACAGGTAAGAGGGGCTCAAAGCTGACAGCAAAAGGCTCCTCCTGATCCAACCCCAGCAAACAAGAAGAGATGAAAAAGAGGAATGAATGGCTCCGGAAAGCTCCAGCAATGCTTAATGCTATAAACAGTGGCTCGACATTTCAATGTAGACTGAACCAAAGCAAGATAAGCCTCCTCAGCCCAAAAGCATGCAGAAAACCTGACCCTGTGTCTGACCAATACCTGCTTGACCCCACACATGACTTCAGTCAGCCTGACCCGCTCCCCAGCACTGATCTCACACAGGAGGGTGGCAGGTTTAAGGGCCTAGGGATTGAGCCAAGCTCCTGGACATTGAAACCATCAATCCCTAAATCTCTCAAGTGATCCCTGGTTTAACTCCAGGGTAAGTGGTGCCACCCATTTTTCCTGGAAAGCCTCTCAGGGAGCTGCATGACAGCCCAAGCGTGGCCCAGGGCCACTGGAGAAGCAGGAAGATAAACAGAACAATGAAGCGTGGATGGCAGAGGGAGAGCTGTGCCTGCAGCCCTGAACTTGTGCTGGTGCAGGGATTTTGTTTCCATCTTGGAGACCAAACATCCCCTTGGTGGTCCCCATTCCACCTGCTCCTCCTATCACCTCCCCATTCCCATCCGAGCTTTGCTGCCAGCCCCTCCCACCTCTCCAGCAGGACTCCCAGTATGCACCCACACTCCTGACTGGCATCCCAGTGCCCCCCTGCTCGAGCCCCTGTCCACCAGCCCTTCCCCCTCAGCAACATTCCCCACATCTCTCCCAGTACCTCCCCAGCTGCAGGAGCATTCCCCAGCAATCCCAGTTCCCCTCTCCGGCACCCCCAGCCCAGCAGTGCCTGCCAGTCCCTCTCAGCACCCAGCCCCTATCCCTGCCTGGTCCCACCAGTATCCCAGGAGCGTGCTGTGCTCATTCCCATCCCACCGAGCCCCACCCCGGTCTATCCCCCAGCACCCCCACCGCACCCCAAACCAGTGTCTCTTCCCGGGGCCCAGTCACCCCACTCCTCACCCTCACCCCTCCAGCTCCTCTGCACCCACCTGCCCGGTCCCTCCAGTGACCCCCCCAATCCTCTCCCTGTACATCACCAGAGCCACTCCCAGTGCCCCACCAGCGACTCTCCAAACCCTATTCCAGTTCCCTCCCCAGTACCTCTCACCTCTCCCAGTATCCCCTTCCCACTCTATCCCAGGTGTCCCTCCCAGTGCCCCTCATCTCTCCCAGTATCCCCTTCCCACCCTGTGCCAGTCCCCCCACCCCTCGTCTCTCCCCGCTATCCCCTCCCAGCGCCCTCCCATCATCCGCCAGCCCCTCCCTAACCAGCACCTCTCCCCGCCCTATCCCAGTCCCCCACCAGTGCCCCACACCTCCTCCCAGTATCCCCTCCCTCTGCCAGCCCCCCCCAGTGCCCCTCACCTCTCCCAATATCCTCTCCAAGCACCCCCTCAGCCCCTCCTAATGCTCCACCAGTGCCCCTCCCCGCCCTATCGCAGTGCACCCTCCCAGTACGCCACCAGAGACCCTCACCCCCTGCCCGTGTCCCCTCCCAACGCCCTCAGTGCCCCTCCCACCTCTCCCGGTCCCCTCAGCCCCGGCCGCACTCACGGACCGGACTCACCGCTGCGGGGGCGGCGGCGGAACCGGAAGCGGAGAGGCCGGGCGGACTCGCGAGCAGCGAGATCGAACCCTCCCCCGCCCAGAGCGGCCGCGCCCCACCACCATAGAGCAGCGGCAGCGGGCGGAGCGCCGGCGGCCCCGCGCTTCCGGGGGGCGGGGAGGAGCGGCGCCTAGGGGGGCGGGGCCGAGGCGCCCCCTGGCGGCGGGGCGGCACGGCACGGCGCGGCACGGCGCGGCGGTGTCATGGCGGAGGTGGGCGCGCACCTCACGGCCGCCCCGGCCGGCGGGGACCGGCCGTCCGTGTTCGAGGCGGTGGCCCAGGACAGCCTGATGGCCGCCGTGAAACCCGCCCTGCAGCACCTGGTTAAGGTGAGGGCGAGGCGGGCGCGGGTGAGGGGAGAGGATGGGGGGTCGGCGTGTAACTCCGGCCGCACTCACAGGCAGCGGGACACTTGTGACCCACCTGGCTTGTGTTGTGAATTAGAGGCGTCGTTTATAGCTGCTGTAATTTATAATTTAGCACTTTACTCCGCTTTCAGGTCCTTTCTTGTGAGGCTGCTGAGGCCCTGGCACAGGTTGCTTAGAGAAGCTGTGGCTGCCCCATCCCTGGAGTGTTCAGATCCAGGCTGGACGGGGCTTGGAGCAACCTGGTCTAGTGAAAGGTGTCCCTGCCCGTGGCAGGGGCTGCAAGCATGTCTTTAATGCTTCTCCCAACCCAAACCACTCTGTGATTCCTCCTGTTTCATGTCCCTTTCACAATAGGTGCTTGCCGAGTCTAATCCTGGCCGATATGGTTTCCTCTGGCACTGGTTTGATGAGATCTACGTCCTTCTGGATTTGCTGCTCCAGCAGCACTACCTGGCCAGGTGCAGTGCATCCTTCTCCGAGAACTTCTACAGCTTGAAGAGGATCCCCATGGGAGATGGCAGACAGCAACCTCTGGCCACGGCCGGCCTGCCAAAGAGGCAGCACTGGAAGTCTCTGCTCCTGCTGGTTCTTGTTCCTTACCTGAAAGGAAAGCTGGAGAAACTGGTGTCCAGCCTGAGGGAAGAGGATGAGTACTCCATCCACCCTCCATCGTCATCCTGGAAGCGCTTCTACAGAGCCTTTCTAGCTGCCTACCCCTATGTAAACATGACGTGGGAGGGCTGGTTTCTTATCCAGCAACTGTGCTACATCCTGGGGAAGGCTGAGCATCATTCCCCCATGCTGAAACTAGCTGGTGTCCGCCTGGTCAGACTGACTGCGGAGGATATCCAGGCCCTGGAGAAGAAATGGGCTGAAACCACCCCAAGTCAAACACACAGGTATGGCAGAACCTGGCTCAGCTGCTGCTCTCCAGAGGGTTCTGTGGGTGTGTTAATTTAGAGGTGATGCTGCAAGTAAAAGTGCCTTGTTCTCCAAAAATTCAAGATGAAAATTCCGTCTGGCAAAATGTGCTCCAGAAGGGTGTATTGTGAGTGAAAATAAGGAAACCAGTAGCAGGAGTTGGTTTGAAACGATTTTGTGGTAACAAAATTGCAGAGTTTGGGGGTGTTTTTGGGCATGCAAGCCTTTATCCTGTTCAGTCTTCCCCTGCACTTTTCCCACAGGGGAAGGGCAGCAGCTGTAGCAATGTTGCTGAAAGGATTGAAAGTTAGTTCCTTGATTTTCAGGAGCAGCAGCTAGTCAGGAGCACACTGAATATCCTGTGAAATGGTGATCCAGGAGTGAAACTCTGTGGTCTAGGACCCTTTAATCCAAACTCTTCTGATTCGACTTCTGAACAAAACAGGATTTGGATCTTTCTTAAAATACAAAAAGAATCTGAAACACCCTAATAAGTGCAAACATGGGACACGCTGACCAACTAACTTAGCATTAAGGAGTGTGTGAAGCAGTGACTCCCCCAGTGCTTTTTCCCATGGTTTCTAGATGGATAAATGTGCAGTAGTAACCATCTCTCCCTACTTCTCTCTGCTACAGCTTTGCATCACGAGTGCAGTCGGCTCTGAGGAAGGCTCTGGGCGGCATTGCCTTCTCCCTGTCCACCGGCCTGTCCGTCAGCGTGTTCTTCCTCCAGTTCCTGGACTGGTGGTACTCCTCGGAAAACCAGGAGACCATCAAGTCCCTGACAGCGCTGCCCAGTCCCCCACCCCCCGTGCACCTGGAGCACGAGCCCAGCTCAGCTCTCCTGCCCAGCCTGAAGAGCGTGTGCCCTCTGTGCCGCAAGGTCCGCGTGAACGCCACGGCTCTGGCCACGTCCGGCTTCGTGTTCTGCTACCGCTGCGCCTACAGCTACGTGAAGGCTCACCAGCGCTGCCCAGTCACAGGCTACGCCACAGAGCTGCAGCACCTGGTCAAACTCTACTCTCCTGAGAGCTGAAAGGCTTCCAGGAGCCTCCAGCACCTCCTTTTACATCCCCATGGGAGGCTTCGGACCGCCACAGCTCCTCAGTGAGCTCTGCAGCGCCTTTGAACTCGGTGGTTCAGGCTTTGCTGCCTTGGCACAATCTGGCAAGGCTCTCCCCTTTGTTGATAAGCTGTTCAAGCATCCTGTGGCAGTTGCAGAGGGATCACGCAGCCCCAGCCTGTCAGCCAGCACAGAAATGCCTTAGAAGACCAGCTGAAAGGGAGGAAACATTGATTTGGATAAGAGGAATGCAGATGAGAGGATCAAAGACCAGCACTGGTCCTGCTTGAGGGCGTGAGGCAGCAAATTAAAGGGGTAGGGAAATTCTCTAGGCAAGTTTTTCCTTCCTGGGCAGCTTCCCAGGCCCTCGTGCTGCCCAGGGTGAGCTCTGGCTTTGTCAGAGGTGGAGACAGGCTTAAACCTCTGCTCTGCAGTCTCCTGCATTTTCAGGCTCTTCACCTTGGAATTGAGAGCACCAACCCCCTAATTCCCATCAACGGTTCTAAATTAAGACTTTTGACTCTTTAAAGGAACAAGAGGTACAAAAGGAATGTGACAATTTTTGCACAAGAGAGAAAATGACAAACATTAAAACAGAAACTACCAACTGATGAGAGTGGTTTATTGTTAAATAAGTCTTTGCATTTGTTATTATCAGCTTTTATAAAGCAAAATTCTTTCTTGATTGAGAACCTAATTTAATTCTTTTCTGGTTATTGGAAAAACAGTTTGCTCCTCTGGGGGCTCTATTTACATAAGAGAGACAAGACTAAAGCTGCTTTCATCTTCTCATGTGATGATAGTGGATGTAAGATTAGCATTTTGTAGGCTGAGAATCTTTAATGTCTGAGCATTACACTGCAATTATTCCAGTCCCAGCACATTCATGTGAGAACAAAACATCCCTCCACTGAACACAGAAGGGAAGAAAACGTGTGTGACATGGTTGGCTCTTGCTTGACACCTGATTTTTCAGGATGGGAGATTGTTTTCCTGACTCCAGGGAGCAGCAGTGCTCCAGATATCACAGTGACAGTGCTTAGAGAACAGGAGAGCAAAGTTTGCTGTGCAAAGTACAGAACCCCACTCAGGTCTTTCCAGATTAAGAGATATCTTCTAACATTTAATTCACTGAACCAGGCATCTCATTTTCCCTCCACTTTAGCTCTGCTTCAGAAGATAAAAATCTCCAATATCCTCCCTCACCTGTAAGCAAGAGAGCAAGGTTACTGAATACTGGGGGAAAATGCAGTCATTTGCATCTTCCCAAAACACCTCCTGTAATAAATGAGATTTGTTCCTGACGCTTTATTATCTCTGTACACCTTCCTGACCCGTCTACCTGTGCCACTATGGAATAATAATAAAAACTGTCTCATTTCTCCCTTCTCCAGTAGCTGTGGGATCCATGAAAATACTTCTCCTCCTTTAGAGAGCCACTAAGAACACATGCATCTTACTGGTAGAGAAATCACATCAAGGTGTGAGATTTCCTGAGGTTTCAAATCACTTTTTACTTTTCATTAATGTCCTGGTGGCTCCAGTGCAACAGCTCATTTAAATAAGCATTTGACTGATGATTCCTTTTCAGGATAGGTTTATTTTCTTTTTATCCTTCCTACCCTTTCCAAGTTAGGTGTCTGCTGCTCAGGGAGAAGCTGGGCAGGCGTGGGACAGACTGACCAGTGCTGACTCACCCCCAGCACTGCAGGGCTCTTGGGCAGGTTTTACACCATCCTCCCTCTAATGTAGGATTCACTAACACACAACAGTTACCTGATCCCACACTGCTCCAGGGCCTCTACAGCTCCTTCCTTCTCCCACGATTAATGCCTCTTCCTCTCCCAAAATGCCCACCAGATGCCTGCCTGCCAGGCCCTGGCTGCTTTCCACTCCCTGCTGCACAACACCCTGTCCCTGCCAAACTTGGATTTGGCCAACTCCAAGACCTGCACAGAACCACCCACATCGAAGCCTCCCAGTTCTGAGCAGCTGTAATTACTCTTTTACACAATAAACTGCCCTTTAAAGCTTAGCTGAGTAACAAGCATTAAACCCAGCATGGTGACAGGCTCAGCAGTTACCTGGCAGATTTTGTGTGTTCTTGTAGATGGCTGCAGGATGCCAACTTGGATTTGATTCCTTTGAAACCTCCTGTCCTTAGGAGCCAAATAAATACTCATTTGTCAGGTTTCTTGCTCTAAAACAAAGCTACAAAACCAGCTGGGGTTATAGAAGAATTCCCATTTATCTGCTTTTTAATTGTGTTCTTAAAACCACAACAGGCTGAAGATTGACAAGAGAAGCTTTTCCAGGGAGCATCGACTTTATTAAACGAACCTTTGGACTTACATACTAATTTGTGATTTCTATAGAGTCACGTACCACATAAGTCCTCAAGATGCTTTGGTGTTGCTTAGTACAATTTCATCAACATTAACAGTAGCACTGGAGTTGTTCAGTATCTCACTGCCCCACAGCTTGACTTTGCAAGTCTTTAAAAAAGTCTTCAGTGAACCTAAGGCACATGCACACCTCATCTGGGCAGTGTTCAAAAATTAGTGCATGAAGCAACTGAGTTTTTGGTACTTCCTTAACAGAAACAAAGTGGCTTCTCCTGTGAAGGGAAAACCACCATAACATAATCCTAGGTATATATTCCCCAAAGATGCTTCCTTCTCCACAGGAAGAGAGAAATCAATATAAAGATCATGACCTGGAAAAGAACAAAAAACTGAATTAGAGAATAGCCCCATCTCTTTTCTTGGGCCTTTCCCTCAACCCCAAAGGGGTTGCACTTCATCTTGAGTATTCCAAAAATACTCCTGGCTCCCTGCTAGCAATCACTAAATGAGAATACAGCTGAATGAACTGCTAATGAGCTTCTATAGGACAGGCAGCTCCGAGTCCGCATTGCACTTACAGAGAAGACAGTGGCAGAGTATCTGGAGCTTCATGACCCGTATCACACACAGGAGAAAACCCACAACTCCAGCCCCCCAACTGCAAGCTCACAGTAATGCTGCAGCAACAAGTATTTGAGTTACTTTTCAAATCAAGGCTGTGTTTTTCTGCCATTAAAAGAAATTGCTAAAAATCCTTAGTGTTTTCTTTTAGGATGCATCAAAGTTTCAAGACCAGCAAAGCTGTCTCCTGCAGACGAGCTTAGCCTAAAGTAGCTCAGAGAGAAGATTACGTGATCATGCCCTGGTCAGAGCAGAGACACGGAGTCTCGGCAATACCAGTTCAGACTATACTTCGCTCATCATTGCTCTAGGCAAATCTATCTGCCTTCAATACGGATCTTGCTCCCAAAGCCAGGGGCTGGAAGGTTTCCTCCTCCCTAGGAGGATGAAGCACGTGTAGCAGGGGAGCACAGGGAGGGAGGTGACATCCCTGTTACAACCGAGCAGGAGACAAACCGGGATTCCAAGGTCAGGAAAGCCTGAGGAAAAAACCGTGTCATACCTATAAATGCTGCTGCAGTCAGTGTCTCTCCAAGGGTCCAGAGGCCTGTTTGGATCCCTCCCTTCCCTCATGCCACCCGTTTGCACTCTTTCCCATCTCCTTTCCTGTATCCTCCCCACCAGGCCCCTGCAGCTCTTCAGTTCCTCTGCCCGTGCCCGCCCTACCCTAGCCCCGCATCCCCCAGTCTCCCTGATATCCTCCCCCCACGCCCTAGCTCAGCCAGGTTTCCCCCCCCCAGCCAGCTCCCACAGCCGCTTCCGCGTCCCCTCACCCTCCCTGGCCCCGTGCCCCTACACGCCGAGCCCTCAGCTGTCCCACCGCGGTCCCCAATCCCCCGGACCCCCGCTCCCCAGCCCCGGTGCCCCCAGCCCCGGTGTCCCGTGTCCCCTCACACCGCTCCGCTCCCCAGGCCCGGTGCCCCTTGTCCCGAGTCCCCTCACACCGCTCCGCTCCCCAGGCCCGGTGCCCCGTGTCCCGAGTCCCCTCACACCGCTCCGCTCCCCAGCCCCGGTGCCCCGTGTCCCGAGTCCCCTCACACCGCTCCGCTCCCCAGGCCCGGTGCCCCGTGTCCCGAGACCCCTCACACCGCTCCGCTCCCCAGGCCCGGTGCCCCGTGTCCCCTCACACCGCTCCGCTCCCCAGGCCCGGTGCCCCGTGTCCCGTGTCCCCTCACACCGCTCCGCTCTCGCAGGCCCGGCGTGCCGGGGCGGAGCCGCCCGCTTTGCCCCACCCCTCCGGTGGTAACAACCAATCACAGCGCGCGGCCCTTCGTGGGGGCAGGAGGGAGCCAATAGGAAGGCGCGTTAGATGAGCTGGAGGCGGTGCGAGCGTTTGCCGCCTTGAGGAAGCCTGAGGGGGCCTGAGGGGGCCTGAGGGGGTGGGCGGTCTCTGTTGGTATCAAATAGGTGTTTTGTCCGTGTTTAGCTAAAAAATGCCTATAAATGGCTTTTACATAAGTTTTTTTCCCAGTCAACTTCAGCAACAGTCAGTAGAACCCAGTTGCTCCAAGGAGAACCTTCTGTGGGACACGGAAAACTTTGCTCGTTAATACGAATAGCATTTTGTCTTGGTGTCAGAGATGCCGGTTAGGTAAACCTGTTCAGAGTTAATGTAAAGTACTTTCGAAAGCCAGATTCAAAATCCCTAAAGCTGCGTATCCAAAGATTGAAAGCTGGTAGATAACAAACCGTATTTTTCACCACGGAATGTGGTTCCCTTGGCTTGGAAAAACGGTCTGGTATCCTCCTGCTGTGATTATAAAGCACCAATGATTCAATTCAACATGATTACATTCATTGAACACACCATCCAAATGAATTTGCCTTCAGGTCATCAAACCCATTAGCTTAAAATTTTCAATTTTTTCCAAATTCAGGACACTAGAGGCTCTTTCCATTTATTTTTTTTTTCATTAACATGCAAGAAAAGACTTATCACCATGGTTCCTTTCATAACCCCAAACCTCAGCATTTCATCATGCTATGCCTATTGTAAGCATCGCTGATATTTAGTATGACCAGAAATATTTTAATATGTTTAAATTAATATTTAAATCATTACCGAATAAGATTATATTTATTACATGCTTAGAGACTTTCTCAGGGGCTAAAGAAAGGGTCTGTGATTTTTTGTGCTGTCTACCAACTGCATTAAGAATCTGTGCTTGAATGAAAACATTTATGTAACAAAGTTTAATGTGATGACCCACTGGTGGGTTGCTTCTCATTCTGTTTTTTCTTCATAAATGGGATATTTTCAAGATTCCCTGTTGAGCCAAACATTGTTCCTTGGTGTGACATCTTCATGGTGACTGCTGCATTTGGGCAGCAATGGATGGTTTGAAAGGAGTGAAGATTTAACCTGTGCCACCAATTACTCAATTTTTCCACATGTGATGCAAGACTGCAAGTGAGACTTGCCTTAGAGTCTCCTTTGGCTTAATAAAATCAGAACAGGAATTCCACATGAAACAAAATAGTGAATTTATTAAGAGTTCATCCACCATCCTCACACTTTGGCACACAAAATAAATGAAAAAAAAAGCACACAGCTAAAATCTTATTTTCTGATTACAGAATAGAAGGCACTTAACCCTCCCTGTTCACCATTGGTGGGGATTTCAGAGGTACCAGGAGCTGGAGGTGGATGCAGAACAGATTTCAGTGTTGTTGCATTTCCTTCCAACAGCCTCCTGACACATCTCCAACACAGCCAACTCTTTTACAACTGGGCCTTGAAGCTTTCACCATTATTGGGGGCAGAGAAAGGATTTGCACCATCTGGGAATTACTCAGATGGACACTTCCCAAATTTCCCAGGCAAATTCCCTCCTTTTCCTCACACAGCTTATGATCCTCCAAAGTTGTCCCCAAACTATTCAGTGCCTTGACAACGGCACTAGATTCTCCTCATGGCTCTCACTTTTCCATATTTCTCCAGTTTTTTCCCCCACACTCAGCCTTTTTTGGTGCTTTTCATTCCCTCATGCCTGAGAGAGAGGTTTGATCAGCTCATAATCCATGCACTTGCTGAGGCAATCACGTGCCACGTTAATGATGTGCTGCTTCTTGGGGTGATCCTCCTGCTTCCCGACGTACGTCAGGATCTCCAGGAGCTCTGACTCCACGAGCTTCTTCGCCAGCTCTTTGTCAGCACTGATTAAGTTGAAAGCAATGACCAGCCCTCGGTGCTGGACCTCCATGTTGTCATGCAAGCAGAGCCTCTGCAGGATTTCAAGCCACTGGGTGGTCTGGAGAGGAAAGAGAGATCATTTATACTGATCTGAAGAATATCTCAACCAAGAGCATGACTTTTGCTTCCTCCAGCAGAAGGAAGAGCAATACTCATGTCACTTATGGTTATTTCATTCTTTAACTAAGGAAGCCTGACTCCAAACATTTGAACCCAATTTTTCTTAAGCTAATGTCAGAATCTTCCACGGCACTGGCACCACACGAAACATGTTTCATGTTTAGGCTGCTGCATAATCTCTGCGAAAAAAATCTAACCAGAGTATTGACACAGCTGAGATGACCAGGACACTCCCCCACCCCAATCTTCCTGAGCTTCTCTTTTGACTTGATTAATCATTTTTATCTTAACGAGCTCCAGCGTCCAATTATGTGTGCAACACAACAGGGTTTAGGAGTTCTCAACCACAGCTCTTGAGACACTCCGCCATGCAGGATCTGGGTTCTCAGAGCCTACAGATCTGTGCAAGGAAGGGAGATCCTTTGGGATCTCTAAAACTCACTAGGTTATCAAGCTCTTCTCATTTCAGGGTGAAACAAGATTTGGAATTCAGGTTATTAATCAAAATGGACTAAGAGCATGCACACCCAGGTCCCAGCTTCTCCAGGTTCCTCACTATCAAACTAGTAAATTGCATCTTCCTTCTGAGAGGCATTTTCACGTCTGAGCCAGGACCCTTGCAGGGTACATCCACACTGCCCACAATCAGAGTTATGCTCTTACCACTTGAGTCATCTTCGAGCAGAGTTTCTTTTGTGCTGCTGTAAGCATGGCCAGGGCTCCTGCTGCTGCAACCTGGACCTTCTCATCATCCTCACCACACAGCAACACCACCAACTTCAGCCGGTCGTTGCCATCAGCCACAAACCGCTCTTGAACCTAAAACACCCCCAGAGATACCCAGAGATAACACAGTTAGGGACAGCTCCTCACAGGGACAGGTGCACACAGCAAGGCTGGGGATGCCCAGCCAGTTACCTCCTTGTTGACCACCAAGTTGCACATGCACTCTGTGGCTGCCTGTCGAAGCTGGTCGTGGTTCTCAAACATGTAGTTTTCAATATCTGGCAAGGCCTTCTCTTTGATTATCTTCGACCTGTGTCAAAAAGCAGTAAAAAACCCACATTATAGGTCAAGCAGTAACCAACTTCCCACAGCATCCTCCTGGAAAAGCTGGCAGCCCACGGCTTGGACAGGAGCACTCTTTGCTGGGTTAAGAACTGGCTGGATGGCCGGGCCCAGAGAGTGGTGGTGAACGGTGCTGCATCCAGCTGGTGGCCAGTCACTAGTGGTGTCCCTCAGGGATCTGTGCTGGGACCTGCTCTGTTTAATATTTTTATTGATGACATGGATGAGGGCATTGAGTCTTTCATTAGTAAATTTGCGGATGACACTAAGCTGGGAGCATGTGTCGATCTGTTGGAGGGTAGGAGGGCTCTGCAGAGAGACCTGGAATGGTTGGATAAATGGGCTGAGTCCAATAGGATGAAGTTTAACCAGTCCAAGTGCCGAGTCCTGCATTTTGGCCGCAATAACCCCCTGCAACACTATAGGCTGGGGACAGAGTGGCTGGAGAGTGCCCAGGCAGAAAGAGACTTGGGAGTACTCGTTGACAGCCGACTCAACATGAGTCAGCAGTGTGCCCAGGTGGCCAAAAAGGCCAATGGTATCCTGGCCTGTATCAGGAATAGTGTGGCCAGCAGGAGCAGGGAAGTCATCCTTCCCCTATACTCGGCACTGGTGAGGCCGCACCTCGAGTGCTGTGTCCAGTTCTGGGCCCCTCAGTGCAGGAAGGACGTGGAGACACTTGAGCGTGTCCAGGGGAGGGCGACAAGGCTGGTGAGGGGCTTGGAGCACAAGCCCTATGAGGAACGGCTGAGGGAGCTGGGGTTGTTTAGCCTGGAGAAAAGGAGACTCAGGGGTGACCTTATCACTCTCTACAACTTCTTGAAAGGTGGTTGTAGTGAGGTGGGGGTTGGTCTCTTTTTCCAGGCAACAACTGACAGAACAAGAGGACACAGTCTTAAGTTGCGCCAAGGGAAATATAGGTTGGATATTAGGAGAAACTTTTTTACAGAAAGAGTGATAAAGTATTGGAATGGTTTACCTGGGGAGGTGGTGGAATCACCATCCCTGGACGTGTTTAAAAAGAGATTGGATGTGGCACTCAGTGCCATGGTTTAGTTTAGTTAAGGTGTTAGGGCAGAGGTTGGACTCGATGATCTTGAAGGTCTCTTCCAACCTGGTAATTCTGTGATTCTGTAACTTATCAAACATTAACTGCAGGGAAGGCCTTGAAACAAATCAGTGTCTGCAGCAATGGAGCTCATGGCGTGGTTCATTCCCTGTCTAATGCACATGAGGTTCATGTCTTTGTTGTTTTTGTAGGAAAATGTGCCACTCCACTTCTCCTATTTCAAGAATCTTTTAGCTCTGAGACCTTTGTAGCTCTGCCAAAGGTGGCTCGAACTGACCGGTCTTCATAGTCCAACAAGTGTTCCACTGTAATTCGCATTCACTCCTGGGGAAGAAGGAAGGTTAAAAAGCAGTAAAACTCACCTAAGTTTATCACTTCTTCCTGAAAAGTTTGTGAGACCTAACAGAGCCTCATAGTTCTGGAGGCCATCTCTCTCTGTGTTCAGCAGGCTGACAAGGGGCCTCACCACCTCGTACACCTAGAAGAGAAGGCATGTATTAGCAACTTTCATTTGCTAAAGGAGGTATCAATGCTTTTGTTTTTATTATTTTTTTAAGCTTACCCTCTCCCCTGGGAATGCAATATCTGGGTTGGAGATAGCAGCAATTTTTGCCAGAGCGTGAGAAGCCTTTATCTTGCCAACATCCGTGCCTTCCACAGCCAGAGGTATGAGGGCCTGGAGACACACAGGAAAAAGCATTCAGTGTTCTGAGAAGATTTACAGGATTGCCTTATCAGACTAAAACAAGTTAAAAATATCCCGTAGCCCTCTGTGATGTCTTGATTTTGTTCTCAAATAGGCACCATGCCAGAGTTTATAGCTCACACAGTCACTCCAAGAACACCACTTCTCTGGAGCCTTGCAGAGGTGGGACTGCAGTGTCAGTGTGGCCCCAGGGGGTGACAGCTTGTGCTTTTCTGTCAGCGTCCCTCACTGGAGACACACCACAGGCTCCCAGCAGACATTAACAGCACATCAGGAGCTGCGAACATAGAAGTGATCACCTTCCCGCCGCCTTGAGCGACAATGGTCCCGCGGTCCTTGGGGTCTTCACACAAGGCAAGAAACACCCTGCAAGGGCACAGAACACTCAGTGAAACCGCCACGCGGGACAGCAACAGCCAGCAGCCCTCATGGAAGGGGGCTGAGGTTTTGCAGGAGTGCCAGGGCCACCAGGTAAATTCCAGGTGCTTAACCCAGTGCACACAGCACCCTATGAGGAAGCAGCAAATGGCACAGTAAGAAGTTTCCAGATCTGTAAGATGAACTCTCTTCCAGTCAGAATTGATACAAAGAACTAAAAATTCAAAATGCATCCTAGCAAGGCATTCCTGTAAGCCAGCTTCAAGGTCAAAAGATGGATTTTTATGATATTGTTGAAGAAAAACTTTGGTGTAAAATCTTTCCTCCACCTCCCTTTCATCACCCCCTCTCAGGCAGAATGCACCTCCCCACAAACAAGGAGCCAGCCCAGATGACATCCCCACGGCACAGGGGCTGCCCAGCACTCCCAGCTCCTACAACAGCAGTGAAGGCACCTGGCAATGAGCTCCTTGCTCTGGTCTGTCAGAATGGCACTGTCAGCTTTCACCATGCAGGCCAAGGCAGAGACAACCCCGGCCTTCAGCAACCGCTTCACCCGCTTCACCACAAAATCCTTCTTGTCCTGAGGGGAAAACATTGGCAAAGGATTAGCCCTTAGCTGCCATTCTACCATCCAGCTACCTAACAGCCAAGCCTGGTTGGAGAGCAAAGTGATTTCAGTCTGGAGACAGGACACCTGAAGTCTGTGACAATGGATACACCGAAGAAAGTCTTTCTGAACAGCATCTCCAGCTGGACACAACCTACCTTTGGATGCTCCTCAGGCACGTGCTGCTTGGAGAATTTTGCCAGCTGCACCAGCTCTGGGACCAGCTCCTTAGTATCATAGCTGTTGGTGCAGTTCACCAGCGCAGAAGCCACAGAATACAAGATAGTCTTGTCACTTGCCTGCACAGGAAAATAAAAGCTTGTGTGAGGGTGAGGAGGGCACAGCAGGGAAACAGGTCCCTTTGGACTGCCATCATGGTGTTTTGCACTGGTGGAAATGTTCTTAGCTTTATCCCCAACTTTATAGCCCATGAAAGTTGTTATGGTCAAACAAGGTGTTTGACATCATCAGGTGCTGTCAACACCTTGATGCCTTTGGTTTTCATGCAGTTGCTGACAGTAAAGGTAGGAGCAACCTTCTTCAGCCTAGGGAGAAGAGCAGGATGGTAACAGCCTTGAGATGCCCCTGGGACACAGGCAAAACTGAAGTTCTGCTGAACCAGAGGTGAGGGGTTGGGCTCACAGCTCCTTCCGGCTGGGCCACAGTGCAGGGCTGGAGAGCTGGGAGAACTTAATGCTACCAGAGGAATGAGGGAACAGGGAAAGGAGATAGACCTTGGCTAAATCAAACATAGCTTTCAGGGCTGGCTCATCCTCAACAAAGTCATCTTTCACATCTGCATCGAGGGTGAGGTATGAGAGCCCTTCCACAGCCCATTTCCTGGTGCGGGCATCAATGCTGGTGTTGCACAACCACCTGGAAGAGAGAAAAACACTCACATGTCTATCTCGGGAGCCAGGACTAACTTATCTGGAAAAAGAGTGAGGAAAAACAGATGTTGAGGCTGATTCAGGCCTGAACATGTCCTCAGGTTCTGCTGCAGCTCCTAAGACTGGGGATGCTCCCCCTTGAGACATGACCTTCCTCCCATGGTCTAACTTGTGGGATCTAAATGCTGCTGGGAATGACAGACCAGGACAGCTACTCAGCACTGCTTTGCCTTTTCCATCCCATGAAACACAAGATGCCTGCAGGAATGACCACCCATTCAGTCACTTCCTAACTTCACCCCACCTCCTTGGTTACTCCACCCGGCAAATTCACCTTCAGAAGGGGCTTGTGCATATTCAAGGTAGCATTAATTAGGCTGTGCCACGCTGGCAAAGAGGGAGGCACTGGGTCTGGTGTCTCCCATGGGCAGTGAGGGAGGGAGAAGGCTCATGTGGATATTGAGACAGGAGGAACATATGGCTGCTTCAGGCACAGAGGAGCTCCAGGTCCCAGTGCAGTGGCTCTGGGGGCACTGTCAGCTGGCAGGCAGCACAGGAAATGAAGGCAACATGTGGGCAGGATCTCGTAGGAGAGGAACATTGTATATTGCAAAGATTAGAACAACTGAAGGAGTCAGTGAAGTCACTCACTTTCGGCACTGCTTGGCTAACTTCTCAGTGGAGCCCTCAGCAAACTGCCGCAGGCCATAGTCTGTGCCTCCTGCTGAGCCCAGCTTGCAGAGACCCTGAGGAGGATAAAGAGGACACACCAGTGAGAAAGGCTCATTCATCCTGTCATGTTGCTGCCCCAAAACAGCCCAAGCTCATCTCTCATTCCCAGAATCTCCCTCCTCTCCCGAGTCTGGGATAAGGCTGCTGAATGTGGCAGGCAATAGAGGCAGGGCTGCATCCTTACCACCAGAGCTCGGATTTTGATCTTCTCATTCTTGGTCTTCTTGTAGATCTCCTTCAGGAGCGTCACCCCGTTGGTGATGATGAAGGTGGCTCGGCTCAGCTTGGTGGAAGCATGGATGAGGGCTTCCACAGCCACCAGCTGGTCAATCTCCCTCTCGGACCCACACAGGGCAACCATCATCTCCATCACTCCCTTCATGCCAAGCAGCTTGTTGCCCAAGTCAAAGGGCCCTTGCAGAACTCCAGACACAATCTGGATAGCATGGAGTGTCTTATCCATGTCTTGTGGGTCGATTTTGCTCCTGCATGGGATAGAGGGGGTAGGGTATGGAACAGCAGTGGGGAGGAAATATCCTCCCTCAACTGCACTGGCTGAATGATATTGGTGTTTGGGAGTGTAAATTCCTGCAAAGCCCATGATCCAGCAGGATCTCAAGCAAATAATTATCTCCCAGAGCCCCAGTTTTGAACATAAGCGGACTTCAAGTGCCTGATCTCATCCTCAAGACCCCTTGCTCCTGCCCTCTGGGCCAGCTCTGACTCACTTGATGTACTCCTCACAGATCAGCCGGTAGTTGTCCCGCTCCGGGTCGCAGCGCAGGTCATCGTAGAGCTTATTCAGGAGGACAGAGGCAGTCAGCTGGGTGTTCTCTGTCAGTGGCAGGCAGTCAGGCATCTCAGGAATCTGGCCCACCACTTTCAGTATCTTTTTTAAGCCTGGAAACGATGGAGTGATATGGCTGTCAGAGGGGAGAGGGTCTGTGCAAAACTCAAGATACCATTTGTTACTTTTTTGCTGTGGAATAGGCGGCTTGGATGGTTTTCAAATATTTTGCAGTCTAATCACATACGTCTTAAGCAAAAAAGACACTCAGATATTTACTGGGGAGGAGCTTCTGCTGGTGAGATTACAGGTTTGCAGCATCAGGCTTTTTCCCAGCTCTCAGAGTGAGATAAGCAAAACTGCATTAGGCCCCAGGCTGGATCTGCTATTTTTGTCAGGAAACATTAAACCTACTGACCCCCAAGGCTGGAGGCTCTGACTGAGGAAAACTCAGCCACTTTCAAGTGATTCTGGATGACTTAACCCTCCTTTTGCTGAATTATTATTAAACAATTACCATCAAAATGGTAACACACACATGCACTGGAATTTCTATAAAAACACACAGCACACAAATTCTTCATCCTTGACCAGTTTTAGAATACACCAGTTTAGGGGTCCACCAAGCTCAGCACGTGCTCATCTCATCCTGTCTAAACCAGACAATTAATCCAAACCAAATCTTCCCAACATTAGCGAATACATTGGAGAAAACTAACCAGAGATGTTAGGCAGTCCTTTAGAAACTCAAAAATTCTTGTTCTCATACACAGTTGATTGTCTCTAAGTACTGTTTCCTGCTAACAGGTCTAACTTTGCTCCGGGCTTGCATGCACCAAAGAAAGCCAGAGAGGATTTATTTTATAGATGGGACCAGTTCTTCAGGTATTCAGGCAAGAACACACAGCTCCACATCTCCCAAATCACAACAGGATGGCGGGGAAGGACTCACCATTGTCGATGACAAAGATGCTCCTGCTGTTGTCATGGTCTTTCAGGTCCTTCCTTGGTATGTTCTTGTTGAGGAGGTTGAGGGCTCGGTCTCGCCCTTGCCCAGACACTTTCTTACTGACCAGCATATCCAGCAAACGCATTGTGATCATCCTCAAATCTTTCTTAGTGTCTACACAGAAGCAAAACAGTAGCAGCCAGTTACGAGAAGTTATCTCTGAAAGCAGGTAAACTCAGTCAAAACCATTCAAAGCCATTGTGTGGCTGGAACAGAAGTATTTAAGCTATCCATGAGGATAAGAGCTGCGTGCAGGTTGTCCTCCTGGACAGCTGAAGTCCCCACTTCACCAGAACAAGGAATAAGGTGGAATCCCAGGAGCAGAGCCCTCCTTGCTTGGCCCACTCCTCCTGCAGGCAGAGGGAAGGAAGAGCAGGCGAGGTGCTGTTACCTAGCACTAGAGCCTCCTCTTTGCCGTGGTGCTCCTCTTTCCCCTGGCCCAGCAGGCAGTCGGTGATGGTCTGCAGGAGGTTGCAGACAGCCAGGGAGATTTCTTCATTGTCCACCGACATCCACATGCAAATGCTGTCGATGCCCAGGTAATGGAGAATGGCAGTGGCCTGGCCCCAGCAAGGAGAGAGCAGGACAGTGTTAGCAAAGGCCTTTCCTTCCTGTGTCCTCTAGGCTCAGCTGGGACAAAGAAACTATTTTCCTCAGTGAATCCTGAATCAGTACAAGTTTTAATCTCCTCCCACTGCTCACAAACAACACAAACTATTGCAATTTCCCCCTCCCCAGGTGCAATAGCAGTGAAGGTCCAAGCACCCTGTCCTTACCCGAGCCTTATGTCCTGTGCACATTCCTGAAAGTGTCCTCACGGCTGCCAGGATCAGCTCAGGATTTTTGGTTTCTATCAGCTGCAGCAGCAAGTTGACCCCATTATTCTGGAAAATCCTCTCGGCACCTGCTTCCTCCCGCCCCAGGACTATGAGGTTGTTTGCAGCCTGGGTGGGAGGCAGAAGAACCAGGGGTCAGTGGCACAGCCCAGCCTCCAGAACATCTCTGTGCAGCTCTGGGAGATCCTGGTGGGAGCCATCTCCTGACAGATGCAGCAGATCAGCTCAGACCCCACCAGGCAGTTTATCCAGGTGCATTTAGGGATCAGCTCTGCTTTGTCCAAGAAGAGTGGGTCACTGCTAGGAGGGAACATCTGGAGGGTGGCAGAGATGGACCTGAGCAGAAGTCCAGGCTGATCCTACCTTTGGTATTTTGGGAGGTTGGGCCACCTTCCCTCGGCACAGGAGTGATGTCTCATTGGGACATTTCCCCTCTCTCTGAGTTCACCTCCCAGCTCCTTCCCTCACCCTCCGTCCAAGGGAGGTGGGGAAGGGAACACAGTGTTCTGCTCCCTGCTGCAGTCTCTGACATCAAACAGCCATTTTGCCAAGTCCAGGGCAATTCTCACCTTTTCTCGCTTTTCTTTGTCGCTGTTCTCATCCAGCAGGATCTCAAACATCTTCTGCACCCTCGAGTCCGTGGAGAACTGAATGCGCAGCTGTGCCGAGAGAGAGCACAGAGCATCAGCAGGAGGAAATCAAGGAGCAACTTGCCTTTTTCCCTGCAAGAATACTCCCCACCCCCAAACCACAGGCAATTTAAGCTGAATCAGGAGATCCCATTTCTCAGCAATCAGCAGCCATTACCCATCTCATGGGCACAGGCAGTGCCAGCCCTAAATCTTAATTTCTGAGACTTCACAGTATGTAGTGGTGCAAGGATTTCTTCACAGCATCCCTGTAAAGGTAACTGTAGCAACGTGGCAACTGCCAGACCCATCCCAAAGCTGATCCAGTCCCTTGCCAATACCTTTCCAAGACACTCAGGAGCAGGCCAGCCTCAGCAGGGAGCTGCCACACTTTTTAATTTAACCATTCAATCCAATCCTCACATTTACACACATCAAGTATGAACTTCCAGTTAATGAAGCCTATTTATCCCCCTATATTGCCACGAGTTTCCAGTATGACCAACAATCCATTGATGTAACCCAGGGAAAGGATTTCCCACCCCTGGTCTGTGAATCCAGGACTGCTCCCTTGGCATTTACCTTCTCCTGGATGTTGGCCCCCAGTCGCCTCAGGGTCTCCTGGAAGTTTTTGTTGCGGGGTTCGAGGGTGGCACATTTCTGAGCATCTTTGAATGCTTGGTCCAGCTTCCCCAGTTTTTCCAGGGCTTGGCTGCGCCGGTACAAGGCTTTGATATCCGAAGCATTGATGTCAATAGCTGGGAAAGGGATCCAAAACACCAGGCATCAGAGCTTGCTGCTTGGAAATGGCCTGTGCAAACTGTGATTTGCTCTGTTATTAGCATCAGTCAGTGCCTGATCAGCACTGATTGCACCAAATTGGAACAATGTCATTTGAACCTCCAGGAATTCCCTTGTGGCCTCAGCACTTGGGTGTTAGTGGACATCAAGGAACAAGGCCACAGTGTCCCAAAACCAGATGTGAGAGCAGGCTGAGCAAGTGTACCCAGCTCTCCTCATAACAGCCCCCTCCTTACCTCTAGATGCATCCGAGGCTGCCTTGGCATATTCCTCCTGTTAAACCAGGAAGGAGAGATTTGTTAGCCATGGAATAGCTGGGCATGCCCCCATTGCTGATGGACACTGGGACCTCTCTGCTCCCATTTCCCAATGGGACACCCCAGTGAAGCTCCAGCACAAGCCCAGAATGTGTCATTTCAGACCAGCTGGAAACCCCCTATTCAATAAATGGACAAACCACCCAGTCCACAGCCAGTGAGTGCCCTTGGCTGCCTTCCTGCTCCTCTCCCCCTGAGCACTGCCCAGGCCAGGGGAGCTTTTCTCACCTTTTTGAGGAAACAGGCTGCCCTGTTCCTGTACAGCACTGCCTGCAGCGTCTTGTCCTTGTTGAGCTTTATGGCTTGAGTGTAGCTTTGAAGGGCTTTTTCGTAGTCACTGGCCTGAAAATATTTATTGCCCTCCTCTTTCAGCTGGATGGGATCCTCCATCTGGAGAGCTTGAAGGAAAAACATCAATCTGTGTCCCATTTTCAACTGCCTCGGTCGCCTGCCTACTCCCCCAAGCTGAGTTCCACCATGAGACTGACATATAATTAACACACATTAATAAAAGCAGCTTACCAGGCTGAAGAGTTTTGAAAATGAAGACCTAAATTGCTCTTCAAGGCTGTGGCTTCTCAGAAGCTTTTTCCACCAATGTAGATCCTTAGGAGTCAATTTAAACAAAAAAAAGGAATCAAAGAAATCCGCCAGCACTACAGAGAGTCGGTGTGGCTCAGGAAAGAGCTCACTTCCCACTCCAAGTTTGGGCAGGACCTGGCAGCTCCTGCTGCCTGTCAGCGTCACCTGTCACCACAGCCTGTCCCCTCCTTGTCCCCTCGTGCTTTATATGCCTGGGGAGGGCTGGAAGCCAGGGCCAGCTTGGGGGGGCACCTGGCTGCAAGCAGGCAGCACCCCTCTGCAGCAAGAGGGAATCCTCTCCCACCTGCCAGGCAAATCCCAGCTTCCCTCTGCCTGCAGAGCTGCACAGGGTGTGGGGAGAAGGAAGGGGGGGTTCATGCCAAAAAAGCCCACGGCTGGGATGGCTGACCCCTGTCACAGTGCTCAGACCCTTTTCCCTTTCTATTTAGGGAAGCATGAGGCAGCTGAGCCTCAGGGACAAGTGGCCCCAGGCCAGCAGCTGCAGCAGTGCCCAGCACCTTCCAGAATTCCCTGAGATGGAAAACTGACTGACAGCCAGTGCTGCCTCCTCCTCCTTGCAGGGCCTGTGGGAGCCCATCCCACTGGAAATCTCACCCATGTCTGGTCCTGCCACTGGCCCCACACGTGGTCATTCAGCAACACAGTGACATGGACTGACACAGAGGTCTGGACTGGAACATACTGGAACTGTGTGATGAGTGGCTCAATTTGAGTGACACCAGTAGACAGAATAGCACTGAGCTCCAAGAGAACTGAGCCTTTCAATCTCCCCTCTTTCCCAGTGGTCACGATGAAGGAATTCTGCTTTGTGACTTATCTCCCCTCAAACACAGACCTTGCCTTCCCCAGTGTACCTACCAGCATGCCAGCTATAAAGCAACAGGGCGAACTGGCAGGATGGGGAAATGATTGAGGAGAGCACAGGCTGGCCACAGACAGGAGGAAAAATACCATTGTCTTTAATTCTGTGATTTGTGCTGTGGCTTGTGGCTCTTATGCAGCAGGGGCTGGCACAGGACTGCCCTGCCCATGTCTCCTGTTTGACTGGCACCAGCAGCATTGCCTGGTCCCTGGCATTTGGGCAGGAGGCGATTCCAAAGGAATTTGTAAATCCCTTCACACACATCATCAGCACCACAGCTGCAGGCAGCTTCATCAGGTGCAGCTCCCACACCTTCACCTGTTTGGGAATAGTTCCAAGGCACAAGGACAACAGCTGTGGAAAGTGCAAGATGCCACCCCTGCCTTGGATAGACTCAGTGCAGTGGCTTTTCCAGCATTCATGTGGATTAACACAGCAAGAAACCCCCTCGCACACGGTTTTAGGTACTGGGGAAGGCTCAGCTGGCTTCATTTCAGTACTCGTGGGATACAGCGCTGCCTCTCTTACGTCAGGCAGAATGAAGTCACACTGTCACAAGCGGCAGCACTGCAGGTAAACTGAGTTACAAAATCAAAGGGTGTTGGGTGCTGCTGATGCTCAAGGCAGAGCCGAGAGCGCAGGACAGGGCAGGCTCAGCAGCGAGTGCAGAGAGCCCTCTTCAGGCCTCAGCTGGGAAAGAAAAACATAATAATAATAAATATCCCAAAAAATAGCTTTTCCAGGAGAAATTTAAGCCCCCAAGGCAGCTAGGGAGGGGCACATGGCTCCCCACACCTGTAGGGCAGCAAAGCCCCTCAGCCCTCCGCGCACCTTCATTTCGCACCCGGCAGCACTGGCTGGTGAGCCTGGACAAGCCCAGCCCTGGGAGTGTCTCAGATTCCGGGACGGTTTCGGTGGGAAGGGGCCTCAGGGCTGTGCTGACCCCGGCGGAGGGGCTGCAGCAGGGAAACCTGAGCGGGCTGGGAGCGCTGGGCCGGGAGCGCTGCGGGCCCTTCCGCCGGCCGCAGGAAGCAGGAAGGGAGCGGGCAGCAGCGCGGTGCCCCGGCCGGGGCTGCGGGCTGCGGGCTGCGAGGGAGCCCGGGGCGCTGGGGAGCCAGCCTGGGGCTCTGCTGGAGGTGGCTCGGGATGGGCAATGTCTCTGCCTGGGGATAGGGTCCCCCCGCCCGGCGATGGGGTCCCCCCGCCCGCTGTGCTCCGCCAGCCGCAGCGATGCTCCCGTGCCCCCCCCGTGCAGGATTTTGGGCTGTTTGGCCCCAAAGGGGAATTAAATACCCACCGTAACCACTCATCCCAGACACAGCTTGGGTGGCTTCTCCCCAGCTCCAGGGGCAGGCACCGTGCATGGCTCGGTGCTGGACCTGGCAGTGCAGGGTTGAGGGTTGGAGTTGATGGTCTTAGATGTCTTTTCCAACCTCAATGATTCCATGAATTCCACTCTCCCATCTCCTCCGCAGGTCTCTGCTCTTCTCCCACGCTGTGGACATGGTGGTCCTGCGGGCTGGGCTCTGCCCTGGTCTCACCGAAGACATGATCCAGCTTCTCAGGGCCAATGGCATCAGGACAGGTAATGGGCTGGCATCAGGGTCCCCTATGCATTTGGTGGACCTGTATCATCCCAAATCCTGGGAGGGTGGTGGTGGTTGAGTATCCTTCCATGTCCTCCTTGCTGGATGTCTTCTGGGTCCTCCTGGGTGGATACAGTGAGTCAGGACTTCTCCATAAGAGCAGGAGAGTGTAAGGACATGATCCCTGCAGAGGTTTATCGAGGATTGATCAATTATGGCTTTTGTTATGGTATTTCAGGAGGGTTTGTGCAGTTTTTCCTCTGAAAAATGCCCAACATCCTGGAATGCTGCACCCAGGGCACCTCCTGCCCTTAGAGGGAAAAGAAAAGGTGCTGGGCTGCTCTTGAGCAAAACAGGGAAAATTTTACCAGCTTCTGTTCCTGCGCTGTTTTGCAAGAAACAGTTTGTTTTGTGATGGGTGATGGGGCCATCTCAGAGGAAAAACTCCTCCACTTGCAGTGTTGACAGAGGGCACAGACACTGTGCCTGTTGGTGCAGGTTTTGTCCAAGCTGGTTGTCTTCTGGTGTTTGTGGTCTGATCAGGCTCAGCTTCCAACCTCTTGTCCCTCATGTTATTTGCAGTGGTGGACTTCGTGTCTTCAGACCTGGAGGATGTTGCCCAGAAGTGTTCCCTGTCTTATAAGGTAAAAGGAACTGCTCTGAAGTCCTGGTACATTAACCAGGGAGCTCAGAGCTGTTTGGCTCATGGACAAGGATGGGCTTATCTGGGGGACCTTCTGCAGCAGATATTGGCCCTGGACTTGCTCAGTCCCGTTTCCAGACATCCCTCTGCCCCCAGGCGCTGGTTGCAGTCAGACGTGTGCTCCTGGCCCAGTTCTCTGCCTTCCCTGCCAACGGAGCAGACCTCTACGAGGAGCTCAAGAGCTCCACTGCCATCCTGCCCACTGGCAGCCCAAGGTGGGTGCATCTCCCACCAGCTCTGCCTGGGGCTGGGCTTGCTGCACGAGGCTGTGGTTGCCAGCACAGGCTTTGAATTTCAGTCTCCAAACCATCCCCATGCACTTGTCTGCATTTGGGAAAGGGACTTGGGGCACAAATATCTGGAGACTGCTGCCTCCCGGTGCCCCCCCATTCTGGCTGGAGGGGTGTTGATAATCCCATCTTGTGCCCATCCGGAAGCCTGGACCAGCTGCTGGACTCGGGGCTGTACACGGGGGAAGTGACGGAGCTCATGGGAGCACCGGGCAGCGGGAAGACGCAGGTGAGTGGGGTGGAGGGCAGGGGAGAGGACAGGTAGGGTGAAGATGGTGCCATCAGGCACGTGAAGCAGAGGGTCATGTCACACCCGTCCCTGTTCCCCCAGGTGTGCCTGGGCATTGCAGCCAGTGTGTCTCAGGGCCTCAAGCAGCACGTCCTGTTTCTCGACTCCACGGGGGGTTTCACTGCCTCCCGTCTCTACCAGATGCTCCGAGCCCAGACAGAGGATGAGGAAGAGCAGGCAAGTTTCCCTGGAGCTGCTCCCTCTGCTCTCTAAAACTCACTTTGCTCTTGCCTTCAGAAAACCCCAGAGATTGTTTGTCTTTCCAGCTCTGCCTTTGTCCCCTTTTTTGGGTCCAGACTCTTCCTTCCATGCCTCGGTGGGTGCCATGCTCAGGACAGACACCGCACTTTGTTGTTTTTCTTGGGAGAAGGGAGGGACTTACTGGACTTGCAGGACTTTGCTCCCAGAGCTCAATCCATGCTGCTTTTTCCATCAGTGCAATAGAGACAATGGTGTTAATGGGGTGGAGGAAAATGTGGAAGAGTAAGGGTCTCTGGCATGCTGTGAATGCAGAGAGCTGGTGGCAGCTGGGGCAGGAGGAATGGGACAAGTCCTGGGGAGACTGAGGCTGTGTTTTGTGCTACAGCTGGAGGCTCTGCAGCGGGTCCAGGTGGTCCGTGTGTTCAGCATCTATGAGCTGCTGAGTGCCTTGCAGGAGCTGCGGGATCGCCTCTCCCAGCAGGTAGGAGCGAGGCTCCAGGCCCCCTTCCCTTCCCCAGAGCTGCAGGGAGGGCAGCAGGGCTTGTGTGCCTCACAAGTGACTCCAGACTGCCTCATCCTGGGGGCACTGGAGCCTCTGTGCAGCTCACAACCTCTGAAACTGCTGGATTTGTTACTCCACGTTGCACATGGTGCCTCCTTGCAGGTCGTGAGCTCCGTGGGACCTCTCAAGATGGTGGTGCTGGACTCGGTGTCGGCTGTGATTTACCCTCTGCTGGGTGGCAGGCAGTCAGAGGGTGAGCTGTGCCACTGCGTGTGCCAGGAGGCTGCAGAGCTCTCTGCTCGTCCTGAAGAGCCTCTTCCACCCATGTGTGCTGTGCTTGGAGTGGGGGCTGGGGCAGGACAGAATGGATGTGACTGCTCCCAGCTTTTCCTTTGGGGCTGGATAAAAGGGACTTGTTTGTTTGTGGTGTTAGCAGCAAACACTCCAGCTGGCTGTGGCCGTGCACGCTCATGGCAGTGGCCTGAAACCCACCCAGGGGAGGCACTGAGCTCTTTGTCCATAAATGAAATCTCCTTGAAGTGTCACAAATACATCATGATTGCTGGCGCAGTTTGCAGAGCTCTTTCTGCCAGAAAGGACCATAAATCAGAAGTGAGGATGCTAAGGAGCCTCCTCAAACATCTTCCAGAGGGTTTTGCACAGCTGGGTGGCAGCCTAGTGCTATCAAAGGAGGTCCCCTCGCAGCCATGGGCTTTAGGAAATGAAGCTGTGAGCTGGAGAGATAGGTCCTGTACCTGCTAAATCAACCTGGCCAGCTTTGTGTGGAGCTCCTGGAGCTTTTGTAGTGTTTTTTGACCTTGGGCCTTCTAAGAAGGGAAAGAATAGGGAATGGTGCAGGTGTCCATGAACACGAGCGCTGGCACTGAATCCAGTGCTGCTCCTGCAAATCCAGATGTCAGCTGCTTCCAAGATGCACTTTGGAGGCTGATCCCCAGACAGCCAAATGCTTTGTCCTGCTCCAGGTTTGGCCCTCATGATGCAGCTCTCCAGGGAGCTGAAGACCCTGGCCAGGGAGTTCAGCCTTGCTGTTGTGGTGAGTTTTGCTGGGCTTTGTCCTTCATGTGCTGGTGTGTGGCGAGCAGCCATGGGGAGGCTTTGGAGCCTGTGGGACAGGGGACCCCGCTCTCAGCTAAGCCTGAACCCCACAGTGCCCTGCTCCCTGACATCTCTGCAGCCTGCAGATGTCTTGTTCCAAGCATGGGGCAAGATCTGGGGTGATGTGCTGCCTCCTGCTCTTGCTGTCCTCAGCCAGCACGGCATTCAGTGGATTGAGCAAGGCAGAGTTAAGTACAGGCAGATGGAAAGGCTGGTTGTGTTTGTTTTTGATAAAACACCATTCATTTAAGGGGCTGGCCAGCTCCCTGGGTAACCTTGCAGTCACCTTGCAGGAACTGCAGGGCATTGCATCATCCCACAGGAGCTGGAAAGGGCCCTGCTCGAGCCTTCCCCAGCTCTTGGCCGAGCAATTGCATTTGCCAGTGCACCAGACAGGTGGCTGGGAGCACAATTAATGTGTCTGAACTGGGAAGGCCACACCAGAAGATGGTGGGCTGCTGAGCCTGGCACTGGAAGGTGTTGAGGCAGTCCTGCCCTTCATTCTGATAAAGTGACAAGGACAGCGTGCCTGGAAGGACACTTGGAGTTAAACCAACCCAAGTTAAACTTTGTGGTGACTTCAGCACCAGAAGTGATGCAGCTTTTGCAGATATGAGTGAGCTCCCTGAGTACTGTCTGGGGCAATTACCTGGGCTGTGTTTAGAGGGGGTGGCAGAGGAGCTGAAGGAGGGCTCAGGATGGAGAAGGAAAAACCTTCCTAGAAGCAGCAGCCTGGCCAGGGTGTCCTGGTGACCTCCAGTGTTCCATTACAGTGAGTGGCACTGCTTTTCCTGGGCACTGCTAAATCTGTTTGTGCTGCAGGTGACCAACCAGGTGACAAGGGACAGCAGCACTGGCCCACTGAAGCCAGCCCTCGGCCGCTCCTGGAGTTTTGTGCCCAGCACCCGGGTGCTGCTGGAGAGCAAAGAAGCCACCTGGGAGAAGGCCACCACACAGCGAGTTGCTTCCCTGGCAAAGTCACCCCGGCAGGTGAGGCTCCCTGGATCCATCCCTTGGGAATGCAGGAGCAGCTGTGGGACTTGGCCCTGGCCCCTGTGGGAGTGGGGCAGGACCCAGCCTCGCTGGGTGAGCCCTGGCAGTGGGAGAGGAGCTCATGCAGCCTGGCTGGATGCTGCAGAAGGGAAGAGCATCTGTTCCCGACAGCCTGGGCTGGTATTTAAAGGCAGGATAAATGAGTGGCAGCACTTCCAATCCAGGTCACTGTGTTCCTGATGTTGGTCTCACTCTCCTGATGGTGTGTGGGCAGTGAGGGTCCCTTGGAAATGGCTCTGACACCTTCAAAGGTGACTTCAGCTTGAGCACTGCCTGAGCCTCCTGGCTCTGAGCCTGCTCCGCTGCTTGATCCAAACAAATTCGGGTATGGTGGTGTGCTGGGCAGCGAAATGCATCCTGGATGTGCTAAATAATGGTGTGTCTGGGGATGTCTGAGAGCAAGATGTTCTTTCCTTGCTAAATTGCATTTTCTATTTGTATCTCTGCATTCAGCAGACCCAGTTAAAACAGGGGCACCAGCAGAAGGAAATCCTCAGGGGGATGTAACTGGGATTTTTGGCTCCGAGGCAGGTGTTGGAGTGATGCAGAGTCCAAGCAGTGTGAGGATAAGCTTTGCTCTGTTCCTCCTTGCAGCCGACAGGGGTACAGGTGGAGCTGGACATTGGAAACGGTGACGTGTTGGAACCGAGCCCGGTGACACCCACACAGGGACTCTGATGGGATGGAAAAGCAAATGTCACAAGGTTCAAGAGAGCTGCACAAAAGCAGGCAAGCACTGAAGGTTTTACAAACTGACTCTGAGACTCCTGCAGCCCTGGGAAGGACCAACATAAAAAAATCTCTTGTTATTCTACCCTGTGGAAAAACTGAGCCTGGGGTTCCCTGGAGATGTCCGTGCCCAGAAGATGCTGCCTGCAGTGGCTGGGCTGTGAGGGCAGCAGGACAGCCAGGTCCTGCACTCTGCTGCAGGCTTGTCTTCACCCCGCCAGAGCCAGCCCTGTCCTCAGGTGTTGTTTGGGACCAGCTGCCTTGTCCCTGCACAACCCCACAACTCCCCATGCTGGTTTTGTTCCCTCCATGGCTCGCTGCCCTCTGGTCCTGGAGTTCTGATCATCCTCGGGCCCACAGTGGGCTTGGTTCAGAAATAAAAGAAGAAAAAGCTGTTGCACATTGCTGTGGTTGCTGAGAGCTGAAATTCAATTAATGACAGCTGCTCTGAACTTAATTAGAATGTTGAGCTTTAGTCCCCAGCAGGACTGGGGTGGGACAGGCTGCTGATGAGCAGGGGCATAATGAGATGCTTGATCTTCCTTCTCCCCAGAGTAACACCAGGCCCTGTGGGGACCTGCTGGTGTTTTGGGGGCACAGCTGGGCTGTGTAAAGGCTTGCTGATAACTGATGAAGGTTCTGATCTGGATCAGCTGAGGCAGATGGGTCCTGGCTGGCACCAGCTGGCCCTGCTTGATGCTCAAGGACCTATTCAATTGCATGTGGTGATGTTTAAAATAATCTTTCCGTGCTCCGCTGCTTTCCAGCTGCTCTTGCCTGCTCTTGGCAACCTCCTGAGGAGAGGGGAGGCTCGGATGTGGTGTTTCCTCTTGATCCCAGATGTCTTAGACACCCTCATCCTCAGCATAAGAGACCTCCTTGGCAGGTGAGCTGAGCCATGGCTTGCACTTTAAGGCATCTGATGGAGAATTTGGGGGCTGGGACTAATCAGGGCATGCTCATTAAACTAATTACACAGCAGCACAGCTCCTGGAGCCCTCTAAGGCTGTGCTTGGCACATTAAATACATATTTTTTACTGAAAACTTTTAAAAGTTGTGGATTTATTGGTGTTTCTGGGTTCTCCAAGCTCAGGAGGGGAGGTGTGGCTCCAGGGATTGCAGCCTGGCTGGAGGGGGTGAGGAGGAAGAGGATGGTTTTCCTGTCTGCTGGAGACCTGTGCTGACGTGGCTGGAACTTAAAAGCAGAAATTTACCTTATTAGCTAATTTCTTGTTAGTTAATTCCTTGTTAGCTCCTCTCTTGAAGCTGTAGATAAAGAGCTGGTACACACAAATTTCAATTACTAATTTATCTCACTGCCTCAGGTTCTGTAGGGGAAGCAAAGCTCTTGTGGGGGAGTGTGGAGCAGGGAAGAGCCAAATAGAAACCTCTGGGGTTATATTTGAACCAGGAGGGCTTTCCAGATGTTTCCTTCCCCTAACCAGCAGGATGAGAAGAGGAACAACCTGCTTTGAGCCCTCATTAGAGTCAGCATGAGACCAACCACGTGTGCATCTTCCCTGTGATTCCCTGAGACATTACAAGACATTTCACTCTTGCACTCAGTCACCAGGGAGTCACGGGGGTGCTGATTCAACAGGGACACTGCCAGTCTGTCAGGAAAGGTGGTGATGGGAAGTCTGGGCTCCTCTAAAGCTTCCCATCCCAGCTTTCATTGGCATAGTCATGACTGGGGGAGATTTTCTCTCCTTGGCATTCAGCTAATTGCAGCTGTGGGAGTTTTTTCCCTTTTGGGAAACATCTGGGTAGGTTGGGGAGGGTGGTGTGATTTTGGGCCTGGCTGGGTTTCGTGTGGCAGCTCCTCTGCTCCCAGGTGTGCTCCGAGGTCCCAGTGGTGTCCTGAATTTCTGGCTGTGTTGCTGCAGGGAAGGTGTCACTGTGGGTGCTGGTTATTGCACAGTGTGGGACCAGCAGCAGGGTTCAGGTCATGGCAATCTATTACCCAATCTGGAAAAACTTGACTTCCTACTTGAGCTCATTTGCCCTGAATTTGCATGGTAAAATCAGGCTTGAAAGAGTTTCTGATCTAAATATCCTCATTCAGCCTTTCCCCTTCATGCTCAGACAGGCACTCCTGCATCTCTGTAATGCAGAGCTCAGGATGTTCTTTTCCCCTGCCTCTTCCCCATGCCCAAAACAGCTGGAAAACTGCTGGAAATGCTTGGAGCAGGGCAGTGAAACCCATCCCAGGGCAGACAGGGCACATGTTGTTCCAAGCAGCAGGGATGCCTTTTGGCACTTAGACCTTATTTGCCCTTGATATGTAGAAAATACACATATAAATGTGTGCATGTATGTATGGGGATGTGTGTCCATGTCTGTGCCCACCTGGCTGTGTGTCTGTCTCTGTATCTCAGGATGAGAGAACAAGAGTCTCAGGCTGTGCCAGGGGAAGTTCAGGCTGGACATTAGGAGGAAAAAAGGGTGATTAAACATTGGCATGGGCTGCTCAGGGCGGTGCTGGAGTCACCATCCGTGGCGGTGTTCAAGGAGACTGGACGTGGCACGCAGTGCTCTGATGAGGTGTTTTCCATCCTGATTGAGTGTGTGATCTCTCGATGTATGTTCACTTCCCGTGCAATGCTGATAAGCCCCGTGCACACCCAAGGGACTCCCCCAGCGCACAGGGGGTGTCCCCTCCTCTTCCCACCTGCCCGGGGCGGGTCTCGAACCCGCGTCCCTCGGAGCCGCCGCGGGCGGCGCTGCCCTCCCGGCCCCTGAGGGCGCCGCTGAGTCCTCCTGGCCGCCAGGGGGCGGTGCTGCACCGCCCGGCGCCCCTGGGGCCGCTCCGGCCGCCCGGCCCCGCGGGCAGTTGCCATAGCGCCGCCGCCGCCGCCGAGCGCAGCACCGGGACGGGACCGCCCGCTCCAGGCCCGCCGGCCCCGCCGCCACCCGGGACGCGGCTCCTCAGGGGCAAGGTGAGGCGCTTGGGGCCCTGCTGGTGCCAGGGGGGCTGCCAGGCTGGGGGGCTGTGGGGCACTGGGGGGGCTGCCAGGTGTGAGGGGCGTGTGTGGCGCTGTGAGGTCTCGGAGTGGCTGAGAGGGTTTGGGGCGTGGGGTAGGGGGGCTGCCGGGTTTGGGGAGTTTTGGGTGTGTGTGAAGCTTCGGGGAGGCTGACAGGGTTTTGGGGGGTGGAGCACTGAGGGACCTGCCAGGTTTGGGGAGTGGGGTGCAGAGGGGGCTGGCAGTTTTGGGGATGTGTTTGAGGTTTTGCGCGGGGCGGTATCTGAGGCTTTCGGAGAGGCTGCCAGGGTTTGGGGGTATGGGGCAGTGAGGAGCCTGCCGGGTTTGGGGGTGTGGGGCAATGTGGGCTGCCAGGGTGGAGAAGGGTGGATGGGGTGAGGGCGGGGGGCAGGTACATATGGGGTCCATGAGGCTGTGGAGTGTCACTGAGGGTTATCCAGGGGCTGTGGGGTGCGGGAATGGCTCTGGATTGGGTTGTTGGCAGGTGTAGGGGACACAGGGCAGGAAGGGCTGCCAGGACTTGTGGGGCACAGGGCAGGGGGAATGGGGCTGCTGGGGTTGGGACAGCTGCAGCACCTGGGTTTCGTTTTGGGGAGATGGGGTCAAAGGGCTCCCTCACAGGATTTCCCTAATGAGGGGGAGTGGGACTCTGGTGCGACCTCTTTTTATCCTCTTTAAAAGTGGTGATGAGCAACTCTTCCCTTTCTGAGTTCTGCTCCCAAAGGCCCTCTGGGGTTCAGGAGGTTGTTCTGCTCAAATTGCTATGAGAGCTGAGGAATTCTGGCTAAGCACCAGCCTTCTGTAGAGCTCTCTGCTTAAATTATCTGCATTTTAGCATGTCCAAAGTGTTAATTTGTATTAAGGACCCAAATTGTTTCCTTTTCTGCTCAAAACTGGAGGAGTACTGCTAAGTGAAAGCTGAGCAAGTCCTTCCTTTGCTGCAGAAAGCAAAAGTTCTTCAGAAAATAGAAGTCCTCGAGTGTCCTTCCGAGCAGTTTGTTCCTGTAAGCAGGTCAAGGTGTTTCCTGTGGGGCACGTATTGACTCATCCTCCGCTTCCTTAGCAGTATTTTGGTGTCTGCAGGTTAATAAATGTCAGCTCTGCAGTGAGAACAGGGTCCTGCCTGAGTCTCCTCAGATTAAAAGGCTGAGGATGGACAGGCTCAGCGTTTGACCCTGTGATAAAGAACCAGTTGCACTCCAGGAAAAAAACTCACACCCAAAGCTCCCATGTTTCCCAACACTGCAAGGACAGCTGGGTGTGCTTAGTCAAGTGTAACATTACAGGTAGATAGGAATGGTTTAATTTTATGCTTCTTAGATTAAGCTGTGCTCAGGGTAATGTTTAATTGGCTGGGACAGGAGGGGTTTATGTCTGTGTTTCACTTGAGCTCACTTCCTCTTCTCTGATACACAGCGTGTCTTCCGTGGGGAGCACAGGACCTAACCCCGGATGTTGGTCTGGGAGAGCTGTTTCACAGCTGTGCAGGGACTTGTGGCAGTTTTCTGTTCTTTCTGACCTCGTTGTGGACTTGGTGAAGAACTTAGTGGGTGTACAAGAAGCTTTTTTAGCTCTCCAGATCATTAGGATGGGAGGTGGCAGGTGCATTGTAAGTTGGTATTTTATTGTGTTTACGCTGTGGTGGGTTGTATTTCAACACCTTGAAGCTCAGATTTTAAGACAGATGATCATTAAGGCATATACATGACTGCATAAACAAAAAGAGTTTTAACTCTTTGTCTTCCCACTGTTACCTCATTTTTCCAGAGCTGAGAAGTTGAGCAGAAAGCTGTGAGCTTTAAACGATTCCTACAAATTCCAGATCGCTGGGTTTACCTACCTCCACCCATCAAATACTGAATCTCCTTAACATGTTTGTGCCCACAGTGATGGGGAGGGGGATCTTGTAGTCATTCTCTGTAATCATAATTGTTTTTGGTGGCACAACTGGGTCTAATGAACCAAAACAAACCCCTTGGGCTGTTGTGTTTCCCACTGGGAGCTGGGGATCCTGGAGCAGGATTACCCAGCTGCAGCACTCTGTGTCTGCATATCCACTCAGCCCTAACAACTGAACTTTTAATTAAAGGCTGATTGCCTTGACAGTGGTGCTCATGGGTTAATGCTTAATTGCTCAAGTTTTTGCTGAATTGGAATAGTTTTGAAGCCATCATTTAAGTATTGTGTTTAATTGTAGGGTAGAAAAAGCAGGATGGCTTTCAGTGAGGCTCACTCTTTCTCACTGTCAGGTACCATGTGATTTGGCTCCTAAAATGAGAGCTGAGTGCACTGCTCTGCACTGAGAGTACAAAGGAATCATATATATGAGTTTTTGGGAGGTTAGTTGTCACTAGTTGAGTTTATGACTGGAATCTGTCTTCTTCACATCATCCGTTTTCTCTTTATTGTTGTTGACTTCAGGGTGGGTGGGTGTTGTTTTGTCTGTTTGTTAAATGGTGTCATTTTCACTTCTCGTGCAACTTTGCCCTACGGTTTGTTGTTAATCACAGCTGAGATTGTAAACTCTGCAATCAGGCTGGAGCATGAGCTGAGCTGAGCTGCCAGTGCTGTTATTAAACCTGTAGTTTGGACTTTGAACCAGGTTTTGCCTGGAGGGGTGGAAGCAGATTTCCACGGTCTGCTCTGTGTGCCTGCCTGTCCTCTGGCTCTCCTAGGCCAGCACGGAGGGGGCAGTGGAGCTGGGCAGGCTGTGCCTGACGCAGCACTGGAGTTTCCGTCCTCAGGACTGGCCAGGTAAAATGCTCTCCTCACCTAGGGGGTGTTGGTTTCACTGTAGGAAAAATGCTGTTTAATTTACCGTTAGGCTACTTTGCTGTCCCTTAGAGTGTGTCTTCATAGGATATGGAATCACTGAGTGGATTGGGTTAGAAGGACCTTAAAGATCACCTGATTAAAGATTCGCTGGCTCCATATCTTCTCTAAACCTGACCAGTCCTGAGGGATACAGAGCTTGATCTGAAGATAAGAAATCAAAGTGCATTGAACCAAGTTGTTGTGCTGAATGAAGCACACTGTGGGCAGCAGGATGATGTGAGCTGCAGAAGTGTGTGCACGTGGCCCTCTTTTGGACCCAGCTGTGTGTGACCTGCTGCTGAGCAGGGAGAGGGGACCTCTCAGTTAAAAATAGGTAGTTAAAAAGAAGGGAAATTGGTTCTTCTCTCTAGGCTGAGCTCTGACTACAGGCATAACCTGGCTTTAAACTACCTGGATATTGCTGGCAGTCTGGATTCTTGAGTGTGGATTGAGCTCTGGAAGCAGTACAGCCAGAGCCCTGGTGAGGTGTGTGATGCTGCTGTTCACTGCCTGTGCTCTGCACTTCCATGTATTTATTTACCTGGTGCAAATGTTTCCCCAGCCCTCCCCGACTGCCCATTGTGAAACCCCAGCCTGGCTCCTGCTCCCCAAGTGATTCCCGTCATTATCCTTGACAGTACCTCTCTGTGGTTTCCCATGGAGCCTGTTTTCCTCCCCTTCCCAGGGACTGTCCTTACAAAAGCCAGGAACTGGCCGTGTGAGCTTCCCTCAGCTGGCACTCAGGGAGCAGGGAATGCTTTGCAGCGGTGAATAAGTGGAATCTCTGTTTCACAGGTGGGGAGAATCCCGTCACTGCTGGGCTGATGTCAGGACCAGGACTCACCTGCATGCAAAGGTTTCCAATCCCCTGCTGGTAGGTGGCTCTAAAGTTGATTATTTAGTCTTCAAACAACATTGCAAGGTTGAAAAATTACCCTCTTCTTTAAGAAACCGAGAGTTTGACTGTCAGATCAAGAATTCAGATTTTGTATTTCTCAGCTGGTTTCCTCAGAACTGAGATGGCTTTTTCTAACCTCTGAAAGGCCTTTTTCACTTGTTAAATTTATGCTCCCATAAGGGACTTTCTTTAGAAAGAATTGTTGTTTTCTGAGATGCTGTTAATTCTTCTCAGTGTCTGTAAAATCTACAACTTCTTCACATTAATTGCTCTTGAGGTTTTTAGTTTACTCAAAAATATTAATCAGCCTTCTTTCTCTAATGCCTTCTGGCTCCTCTGCCAGATAGTCTTGGAATAGGAATTTCCACATTTTATTTCAGTGGAGATTAAAATATTCATTAAACATCAGCTTTTTTTAATGCTGCCACCTTTTTACTTATATTCAGAAGGTTGTGGGATGTGCTTATAAGAATATACTTAAGGAGCATATGCTTTGAATCTTTTAGTTTAGGCTGATGTTAAGTGAGATTTGAAACTCATTAAATGTAATTTAAATTTAAAACACTCTCTTTTGGGAGTAGCTTGTTGCGTGGTAACCTCTGCTGCAGAAGGATGGTTCCTTTGGGCATATATATTATAGAATATATATATATACACACATGAAATTATCCATGTGTATATATATATTCTATGTATACACATGGATAATTTCAAATTGCAGTGTCACAAGTGGCATCATTGAATCCACACCACTTGAGCTTCTACTGGTTTGGCTTTTCCCCAAATGAGTCAGGAGCTGCATCCCACAGAATTCCAGACTGAAACTGATGTGATGCTACTTTTTGCTGATGTGAAAATACCTTGCTCAGAGAAAAATGATTGCTGGCACCAGTGGATGGCTCCCAGGTGTCCTTGACCCAGAGACTCGATGTGCTGGCGTCACTTGATGAGCAATTCCTGTGTTTGAGGTCATCCTCCACGAGGCTGCATCACACATTGATAAGTTTGCTTCCATGAAGTGTTGCTGTTTCGCAGGTCTTTGCCTGAGCCATGATTACTGGGGAAGCTGCTGAGCTGTGCTGTCCCTGGGCACGGAGGGTGATAAGCAGCAGCTTAATGCTCTGCTGTAGCTGGGTGTTAAAATAATCGTGGCCAGGCTGGAACCACAACTGGTATTGCAGCTCTGAGGCAGGGAGCAAATCCTTCTCTGTGGGACTGCCTTTGAATTTATGTGTATCTTAAAAAGGAGCTTTTATTCATCTGCTGGAATAGATTTCTTTTAGACACTTGAATTTGATAATCTGGAGGATAAACAGGCCTCTGGGTTCCTGAACAGTTTTTAAAATGGCAAATTAATGGTTAAAAGAAGGGAAATCTCTGTTTAGATTAACAAAATAACTTTTCTTACTGAATCCATCAACCTCTTCCTATATATATGCCCAGCAGTCTGGGCTAGCAGCAGAGACGGGTAGAATGTCAAGCTTGATAGATTGTTGGAGCTGGTTTTTGGTCGTTAAACAATAATGGAGCTGTTGTGTGCTTGCAGGGAAACACTGAGCTCTGTGTGCAGACTTCGGCCTGGAGAAAGTTCCAATTGTTCCAGAGAAGGGCGAGTTCTAAAATGCAGCTTCTGTGGCTGGTGGCACAGCTGGCCAGATCCCTGCCTGTCTTGAGGCCGTTGCACAAGCATTGCAGGAGAGTTTGGAAACAGTTTATTTTTCAGATTCCAAGGAAAGTGTAGATTTCCAAGTCCCCTTTGACTGTACAATCCAAAAAGTAGAAATTGAAGCTGGTTTTTATGTAGAGGCTGTTGGAGCTCAGGGCCAGGTTTCTGCCAGTCAGAGGCTGATAGTGCATAATCCAGCCCTTCTGTTTCTCAGATGGGAAGGTTTATCAGTCATTGCAGGGGATCACGGAGTTCCTTGTCAGCTCAGTCAGGCCTAGTCTGTCACTGTGCATCTTCTTGTGCAGGGAGCTCTGGGGTAGGAGGAGCAATATTTTGTCTCTTGTGCAGAATAGAAACAAGAGGGAGTAGAAGCATGAATTTAATAAAAATAAAGCCCAAACCATCAACCTCCTTTTTGGCAAACTACTTTTCTATTTGTGCTGTTATTTATACTATTCATTACTTGCTCCTCTGACTTGAATACAAATCACAGACAGATTTTTGCAGTGAAAATACCTAAGTCAGGAATGTCATTCTGAGTGAAGGCATTCCTGGAAAGAATTGAAATACGTTTTTCAGCTTGCTGCTGGGCTTGAGGAGCGGCTTGGAATGCCTACAAGGTGTGCAGCTGGGATTCAAAGCACCTGTAAATGACTACATGTGTATGGCAAAATAACACACTTAGAAACAAAGCACTTGCAGCATTTCTTTTTATCTGCCTTCAGAGACACCTGAAATTTGCAAATAACCTTATCTGATCACCCTGATACCATCTCTGAACTCTGCCATGGGTGAAAACCTATTTCAAGGTTTAAACCGTGTGTGTTTAGAGATAACACACAACACATTTATTACAGTTTTGCCATTTTGGTCCCTTGGAACCCTCAATGTTGCACGATTTCAGTTTGTTCAGCTCTTGCTGTGGTAAAGGCCATTTATATCAGGTTTTCAAACAATGTGTTCAACTGCATATAATGAAGCCTTTTCATACAACAGAATGTAGGCCAGAGCCCAGCCTGGTTCATGAAAGGCTTTACTTTGTCTGAGGGAAGTAAGATGATCGTTCTTGGAATGAGGCCTGTCTCCCTCAGTGCTGCTCTGCCCAAAGCCAAAGTCACTTGGTTAGGCATTGTTCTGGAGGCCTGAGCTTGCTTTTTTACTTCTGGATGTGGCTCTTAATAACATGAGCTAAAGCTTTCATTTCTCTGGCAGGAATAAGAGATGCAGGCTTGAAATTAAATGTAATACACAGCAGTATTTCCTAAAAATTCCTCTAATAAAAGAAAATGTGAAGAAAAGGGTATTACTGCCCACTGTGTGCTTGCCTGATCAGCCTTAATGCTTGATTATGGAGGAAACAGCCTAAATGTATTGACCAAATATTCTAAATTTCTAAGGAAAAGCGAGTTTTTACAATATGCCCAACAGATTTGAAATTAAAAACCCTTGATGTTTTCCTAACCAGCAGTTTGACAGTGTGCTGCCTCCTTCACACCGTATCTTGTCTCAAGGCCCAAGAATGTTTGTCTTTTTTTGTTTTGTTGGGTTTTTTTTTTTACAAGGCCACATTTGTCTGGAACACTTTTAAGTTGAAATGTCCCTTTAAGCAAAAATAAGTTTTTTGAGCACTATTTTATTCTGCATGTCAACCATAATTTTCACTGTGAACTGGGAAAGAGTTCAAACAAATTCCACCAAAAAAAACCAACCAACCACACAAAACACCAAAAAATGAATGGGACTTGCACTGTCTTTTGCACTTGTGTGAAACACTAATTTGGCCTCAAAATTATCTTGCTTTGGCCTATTTTTTTATATTATCTTGTTTTGTCCTGTTTTTTTTTTTTAATATTATGTGTTTTGTTCTAATGTAAAATCGTTAGGATGCTCTGCAAAAGTGCAAGGAGCTTGTTCACTCTCAGCATTTCTTCCCATAAGTGCCTCACTTCCATGAGCTCTGTAGTTCTCTGAAAGTATTTAATTCCATTATGAATACAGTACTGCTTTTAAGAAATGAAATATTGATTCCATTCCCTGATGGGGCATTACCTGTATTTTGCTTATGGAAAACTCAAGCACAGAGAAATGAAGTGGCCCAGACTTACAGAGCTGGAAACTGAAACTAAAAACCCTCACCCTGAATTGTCCCACATTTGTCCCCATTTATCCCATTACTAATCTGAAAATAATTACCCAATGATATTTCTTGAAATTCAGATTTTAATTTCTTTCTGAATAGGAATATCTGGCATCTGATTTTGTTTGTGTAATCAAAAAATGGGTCAGTTTCTGCTGAACTATTGAACTGGGAAAAGTAGAGTTCAAAAGAGAAGAAAGGTCATGTTGATGTTATCAGGTCAGTGGTGGAAAAGATTGTCATGGGGATCTTCTTACTGGCAGCAGTCATGTCTGCTTGTGCTGAAATGCCAGATAAATTGTTGTTTGTTTGGGATCTGAGGACGAAAGTGAAGATGTTATGAGGTTTTATTTTAAAAATAAGTATTCTTTGTTGTTAGAGGGCTGTGTGAAAGTACAAGACAGCTTAATATCTGTTCCCAACCTCCGTGATAGTTGGTCTGGTTTTATTCTTCATGTCCCAACACCATGACTTAGTCTAATATGAAAATCTTGTCTGTCATTTTACAAAGCAAAAAAACCCCAGAATGGAAAGAAATGCTCCTGCCAGTTACAGAGAAGCAAAATGAAAATGCGATGGTGCCTGTGTACTGCAAAGGCTGAGGAAAAAAACCCCAACAGAAGGTGAATTAAAAAAACCCAAATGAAGTAGATTTATTGGTTTATAAACCTCAGTGATTTCTGGAGCACTGACTCATGATGTCTGAATGTCTGGGCTTGCCAAGAGCCTGCACTGAAATGTGACCCTGTCGGCTTGGGCCATATATGGGAAATTTCCCCTCTGTGACAAAGGTGGGGAATCCAGGAGATGCAGGTCCCTGTCTGAAGCTTTCCTTACCTCCTGTCCTCTCAGTTTTGGTAAAAATACATTCTCTGCAGGTTGGATCCAACAGTGATTCCCTGTTCAGCACTTTGTGTTTGATCCCATGAATTGGGCGGGTTTAGGTGAGCTCTGCCATCAAAGGATGCCCGTCCTGCCTCTGCTGGTGCTTCACACACGTAATTAAAAGGCTTGACAAAGGACTTGAATGTTCTGCCATAATAAATGTATAGAGATGTGGCAATAAAGGAGAACTACCTTCTTTTTTTGGATCATGGCTTTAGCTCCCAGAGACAAATGTTTACTTGAATGGTTTGTGAGCTCCTGTGTGAGCTCTTGCAGAATCTCCTCAGGATGTGCCCCCTCAACTCAGTAACCACAACCATGGGACCAGATGGCTGATGGGTTTGTTCATGTTTGTTTGAATAAAGCCCAGAATTCAGGCTGCTTTGTTTTGGATTTCTCAGTCCTTAATGTTCTGCAGAGATTGAGGCTGGAGGGAGAGAGAGAGGCACAGCAGTGGAACAAGGATGGTGGTAAAGGAACCAATGTAGAACCTCTCAGCCCTAGAAACAAACAGTGCAGATGGTTGGAAATGGACTTTTCCACAACATCTGTCCCATGAATGCTGTAGAGAGTTCATGCTAGTCCTGCTGGCAGACACTGGGTGGTAAGGCTTGAACTTTCCCTCACTTTTCAAGCTCTTCTCCAGGGCTGCATGTAAGCAATTCTGAATTTTAAATGCGTCCGTGCTAAATGAAGATTGACACAAAAATAATATTTATGGAAATGCTTTAAGAGTACAACTTAAAAGTACCTCTCAAAATTCCACCTGTATTAACTTCCTTCAGATAAGAGGGATATTTTCCTTTGTCAACAGATAAGGTGACTAAAGGATAAATAAACTCACTTTTTTATGGCACTATCTTTTGTTATCTCAGGAACAAAACCAGTCCTCAGGTGTGTATTCAACATCCTGGACCTTTTTTTAACTGCTGACTAATTCCTAAGTATTTCTGCAGCCTGGGAGGGCAGAGCTTCCCACACCGTGTTGGATGTGACGTCTGTGCTGGTCTCTGTACGTGTGTGCTGAAGGAGAAGATCTGCAGCTGCATTTTATTCTATTTCAGCACCTAGTTTGGATTTGAATTCAGATTAATTTGGAATAGGCATAGCTATGAAATGAGTCTGCACTGTTTGTACTTGTTACGATGTGCCTCAGTTATATACATCCAGATCTGTTTCAGTCCAGCCAAATAAAAATTATCTTTTTTCAGGCTCCAGCTAAATAGGTTAGAGGTTGCCTGCCAGTCTGCACAGAGCTGTGGTGCATCCAGTCCCACTGCACGTACACTTTTCCACTTGTATGAATTCCATGGGGTTTAGGCTGATTTTCTACCAGCAGCTCCTGGAGTAAGGTGGGGAGAAGAGTAGGTTTGGCATGTGAGGAATTTTGAGGCTATGTTTTGATTTTGGAGGGGTGAAATTTAGAAGTTTACTGGTTAAAAATAAACTCTTAGCTTGGCGTGACAAGTAATTTCCAGGATTTCCAACTGGTGTTGTAATTTATCAGCAAACACTCTCAATTTGGGGTGCCTGAGGCACAGTGATAGCCCAGAGTCCATGGAGCTTTAGGGCCAACTGCAATCCCAATTTCAGGGAAACTTAATGGAATTCTGGCTGATTCTGTCTAGCCCCCAGTTTGAGGAGCTGAATCTGGGATAATGCACCTCTCTCTTGTCCCTTCCACTGCCCCCATATGCTTGTGCTTCATTCCAAAGATGAACTGTTGGTGAACATTTAATTAATCCAAGTTGTCATAATGAAACAAGACATGTAGCTGTCATCACAGGCCTTTGGGGCCAAGGATTTCAATGGAAATAGCTTGATCTCTTATTACCTGAAGTAGGCAACTTGAGATGTGATGAAAGTGCAAATTTATATCCCTTTTCCTCCCCTTTTTTCTCCAGCTCCCTGAATTCCCCCGTTTAGGAGAAGGGTATCATTAAACCATCTGACAGTGGTTACCTTCTTCCATGGTGAAATCACCTTCCAGCAGAGGGGATTCAAAGCTGTTCTGTGGTTAAACTGTGAATCTGCTCCTGTTTGTTTGCAATACCCAAACACTGAAGTCACTTAGTCCACAGCAGTGTTTTGCAGCACAGCAGAAACTTATTTTCAGCAAGGTTCTATTCCGGGCATTGTAAAATTTGCTGAGAGAGGGAGGTATTTGTAGTTGGAGAGGAGGAGGAGGAGGACTCCCTGAAAAGCTCCTGCTGTGCCTTTGGAGCCACTTTCTGGCTTCCAGGTGGGCACACATCCAGCAAACCTCCCCCAGCTATTGCCACGTGGCTGTCATGGAAGAGTGGTCTAGGTGGGTTTTGGGATGAAATCTGGATAGAATGGAATAATGATCCTTCCTGGAATAGGTGGGTTTTAGAATGGAATAATGATCCTTCCTGGAGTAGGGCTGGTTAGGGAAGCTGCACAGTTATTTAAATGTTCAGGTTTTCATTGAGCAATTTATTGCTACTTATTGCAATTACAGTTTTAGCAGTGACCCATGCAGCTGAATCCAAGAAAACCTGTGAGGATAGGAATGAACAGAGTAAAAAAAAAAAGCAGGGACCTCTTTCTCCATAATGAAAAGGACTGGTTAAGTTGGTAAGGGATAGTCCAGGATTCATTGATGGCTCCTTGCTGAAGTTTTGATGGAGAGCTTCCACTTTCAGTGACACTTTTGGGTGTGAGACTAAGGATAGAGACACACATGCACCGATGCAGGATGCTGGGAATGGTAACAAAACAGCACTCTGGAATCTTACTTCTCCAGAGTCTCCTTTCTTCTCCCCTGACTTGGTTCCTGCTATATATTACAACTGACTTAATTCAGCCTTGCTGATGAGTATCAAACTAGTGTGAAAGAGTACAGCAGCTTTTTGAATTGTTTTTCAGCATAACAGGAGAGTGCAAGGGAGATAAGTCTGAGGTCACAGCACATTCCTTGGGAAGACGTATGGGACTAAGGAATTGAGATAGACTGGGTAAGAAAAAGAATTTTCTAAAATCACATGATTTCATTAATCACTTTGTTTTGTGTTAACTTGCTGGAAGAATGTCACTAACTGGCAAAGGAAAAAGGCAGTTGACTTTCCATCTTGGCAGATGTCTCAAGACCTAATTACAGTTAATAGCAAGAAGAGCTTTTTATCTAAATATTTTTTCAATATATAAAATTCAACTTTGGGTCAAAATAAACAGTTTATATTAAAATGATACTCAGCCCAGGTATCCAGTTCCTTACAAAACAGGATTTCCAAGCTTCTAATGTTAAAATGGGGGAAATTTGGTGTTGCTTGTGCTGCAGAGGAGAGGGAAAGTGGGCAAGCGTTGAGTGTGCAATTCCAGGTGCAAAGCTGGGAGTCAAGTGAGAAGGTGTCTGTTTTGAATTAGCTTTCTGGGCAATGCTCTCTAAATCCCACAGCTTTCTAAAACCATTTTTTCCATTTTCAAACGGGAATTGCAGCTCTCTAGTTTCAAAGAGGTGCTTGAAGCTGGGATCCTTTGTGCTTGTAACAGCGCTGGTGGGATTTCAGGTGGAGATCTGTCTGTAAACCTCCCAAACAGCATCAAGTGTCGCTTGGAGTAAGCTTGCAGATTATTCTGAGCATGCTGATAAGCACTGGTACAGCTGCAAAATGCTCTTAGAATACCTGCTGGATTTTTCTCATGTATATAAGAACTCATAATTTTCCTCTCAGCTAAGCCAATTTTCCAAGGGCTTACCTGGCAAATACTTTACTCAATGTAAACCAGGTTGTAGCAGCATAAAAGGGGCTTTGTCTGCACGATGGTTTCCTCTGTACCACGCAAGTGGGAAGTGACTTTTGGTGCTTCTCTGGGCTCAGCAGTAATTGAAGCAGAGCTGTGTGTGGCTGTGCTGGACGCCTGTGGCCCCATTCCAGCTTTTTCCTGCTCTGCCTTGCACCCTGCCCCAGCGGGCTGCCCTGTTTACTCTCTGCTCTGTGGTAAATGGATGTCACTTCCTTCATTAAAATGCTGGTGCGTGGCCAGATTCCCTTCCTTTGGGCTCGCACGCTCGGAGCAGCGGCGCTGCCGAATCCAGCTGTGTGCTGTGCTTCGGGATCTGCTCCTGGCTGGATTGTTGGGATCTGCTGAGGTTCCTGAGCCCACACACAGAGGCTTTTGGAGGCATCTCTGAGGTGGAGAAGCACAGGTGCAGCTGCGTTGAAGAAGGGCTGAAGATGGATTATTGCTGGAGAGCACAAGCTGTGCTTCCAGCCAGGGACTGTGTGCACCCCATGGGGAAGGTGTAGCTGGTGCTCGGAATGGGGTGCCAGTGCCAGCCTGCTCTGGCCAGCGGAAGCAGCCTCTGGACGTGAGGATGTGGGTGCTGTTCAAGGGCATCCCCTGATGTGCCCGGCAGCACAGGCACTCCTGGATGCACAGGATCCCGACCAAAAGGACACACAAATCCTGGATACCCTGACTGTGCTCGGTGCAGACTGACCTGAGCACTCTGCCTTTGTAGCTGACCAGGGTCTCACCTGAAGTTTTAAACTGGCATCAAAGTTGCTGATCAGACTGGTGAGCAATTAAATATTTGTCTTTGTAAGGATTATTGCTGTTGCATACTTAGGTGATTAGAGATGGGAAATGTCTCCAGACTTCTGGAAGGCACAGAACAAAATGAAAAAAATGTTTCTGCCCTCCATAACACAAATTTCTTGTGTCTCTCCCACCCGAACACTCCTGTTTCTAGCTATGATCCAGGGCTGGTATTTATTTACTATTTTTTCAAGGTGTGCATGCTGTCACCTTGGGCACAGGTGAATTAGTACCTTTACTCATAAACATACTTTTTCCTATCCGTACATAAAAATCTGACATTCTCAATCCAGTTATTTTATACAGCAAATTAGATGTGCATTCCTTGTGACAGATTTGTGTCCCATCTCTTCCTTTTCTCCTGCTCTGTACTGGTTGAGACACCACGTCTGCAAATGTCATGCTCAGACTGGCAACCCGCTTCCTTCCCTTGTCCCTTCTGCAAGTGGCTCATTTGCTGACTTTTCCAGCTGTCCCAACATATGGCTGCTCCCATTTATCATAATTCAGGTCTGTGCCTGGGACAAAGGCTGATAAAAATAATTCTTTGTGCATAAGTGGCGTTTGAGCAGATTATTCTATAGCACTGTTATCAAGTAAATACTATTTTTTGACCTAACTGTGAATTCAGTTTGTAAGTGGTAGGTCATTAGTGAAACTAATTTTAGCAAGGCATTTCTTATCAGTGCAGGTTTGTTGAAATAAAAAAAAAGTAGTAAATTTTAACAATGAACAATTGTGCAACACTATTGATGGGGCACCAAGGTGGTTAACTCATTAAATACTTCAACCATTCCAAACAGCATTCATCAAAGTGAGATCTGATTCATTTTGCAGGGGCTACAGCATGGATTAATAACAAAAATAGTAATCTTTAAAGTGAGCTATCAGTATGAGTATTTTAAAGTCACACTGCCTTTTTCTGGCCTCCTGAGCAATTTCCTTGATCTTGAAGCTGCTGGAAGTGGCAGGAATGAATGATTTTGTGAACAGCATTATCCCAGGATTGGTGTGTTGTGTTGAAAGTTGTCTTACCAGGGAATGGGGCTTTGCTGTTGTGGAGGATACACAGGGGATGCCAGGTTGGACCTGTGGTGCTGTAGAGCATCTGTAGCTGATCACAGCAGGTTCTGAAGGCAGTAAGAACGTTCTGAAGTAGCAAGGAGGGTGGTCTCTAAATGGATGAGGGGCAAAGAGGATGGTGCAGGGAGCGGATGGAAAAGCAGCTCAGTGCAGTGAACAGAGCTCTCTAAATGAGGAGGTGCGAGGGCAGCTCTTGGGGCTGATGAGCAAAGAGCACTGCAGGGAAGTTGGCCCTGGCAAAGCTGCTCGCTTGCATCTCCCTCCCTTTTTGGCACCCAGCTCCATCTGCAGTAGCCCCAGGGGTCATCAGCCCTGATGTTCCAGCGGTTAAAGGCCTCTCAGGAGCAGAAGTACTTGTTGCTGTGGTTTCTCCTCGTGTGGGAGTAAAATCAGCTGCTTCTGGGAGCTCAGTTCCTTTTGATCCCTTGATTCAAGTGTCTCCTTGGTGCTACTGCATTCCAGCTGCTGAATTCCTGAGCAGTCACGAAAGGGAGCCAGACCCAGTCCTTGAGAGCTTCATTATACAGAGCTGGAAGCTCATTGATTCCGAGATGTTCCTTTGCTTGCTCTAGTCCCTTGTTGTTTGTACTCTTAGGAAAATAAAGGCAGGTTTTATATTCAAACACAAACCACAGTTCCCCTCTGCAGCCACAGCCTACCCTTTGATGAAATCCAAATAGCATGTGTAATAAATCCTGTGTGGAGGCAGTGATCCCTGACAGTCCAGCTAGCAAGGTTATGGCAGTAATACTGCATATAGAGTGAGAACCTGAGTTCAAACACTTTTTTTAATGAAGATGGAAAGTAGAAGAATCCAGGCCTGCATTATGAATCCTGTCTTCAACTGTGTATAGGAGGAAAACTTGGACATCTCTGGTATTTCCTTCAGAATTAAATTAATACAGAACTCGTGGCGTTGTGTAGAACGTGGTAATGAACAGGTGACGAAATGAATTTCACTCTCCTGCTTAAATTCAGTGATGAGAGTTCTGGCATGCACAGGTTCATACTGGAAAAATAAATAAATCACTAAAAGCAGTCCAGCAGAGCATGGTGGAGTGCTGGCACCACTTTGTCCATGGCAAACAACTCCCTGCCATTTATTGGATTTCTTCTGGCTTTCCTTAAAGCAACTGAAGAAAGAAGATGAAACACCCCCCTTCCCAAGGTGCTGATTGCCATGTGGGTGGATGTGTTTGCAAGTCCGGGATAGATTGTTTGATCTTGCGTCTCCACCCTTGATGAAACTCCCTCTCCCTTTGCCCTGGCAGATGCTCCAAGCACAACTTAGGATTTAGGGCAGGTGATTTTTGGCTGCCAGCAGTTGCTGTTGGGTGCCTGCCATGGAGCTTCCAGTCTGCCGAACCCAGCTCAGCTGCGTGGCTCAAGCAGTTGTTCCTGTGGCTCCATTAGCCAGTACAGGCACCTTGTCCGAGGATAATGCTGCTATCAGTAGTGCCTGTAATGTCAGCCATGCCAGTAAGTCCACATCTTTAATTCACGATGTTGCTTGAGAATTCCTGAAATCCTGTCATTAAGTTTCCCAATCTGTCTCACTGTTATTAGTCAAGTTACTGTAAGTATTTTCCCAGCCCTGAAGCACAACACAGAAGTAGCTCTTTCCACTGGGCGTTTTTTTGTCTGGGCATTAATTTGTCACTTTGGTGTAGCTGTGAAGCTCCTTAGGTACAGAACAGCAGCTACTTTGCAGGGGATTGACAGGGTTTGCACAAGGCAGGGCTGCAGTTCTGACCCTCAGACTCTGCCACATCTGTAACAACCATCCATCCTTCTGGGAAATGAGCAGTTCCTGGGTGGTGCTGACCACGTACCTCTGGATGGGTAACAAAATAAATAAGGGAATAATTTGCTTGTAGTGAACCTTGTAGAGCTACCAAGGAAATTGTCATCCTGAAATTCCACTGTGGCATTCTGCTTGTAACTTTGAGTCCTCTCCCAGTGGCAGTGCTTTTTTCCTTGGGTCTAAAGCTGATCCTGTTCAGAACAATGGAAGACTCCTCTTGAAGCAGCTGCTGAATCTTACCTGTATTTCTTGTTGCTGTCTTAGTGCAGCTGTAGGCAGCTACAGATGTGTTTTAGATGTGTGCTCCTTTCTATTCAAGAACAGAGATACCTTTGGAAAAATGTTACGGATCAGAGGACAGTCCTGGTTATTAAGTTGTTTGTTTATGGGCATTTCCCTTCCATGCCTTTATAGTTGAGCAGGATTAAGGTTCTTCTAAAGCAACATCTGAGCTTTTTGTTGGCCTTTTAATTCCTGGCAACCACAGAGCTACAACCCCAGCTGAATGCTGAGCTCTGTCTTATTTGATGCCGGTTTGTGCACTGCCTTGTGTTTTTCTTCCCAATGCTTGACATGGTGCAATGTTCCAGAGTGAATTAGTAGGCTGTCTTTTTTTAGGAAAACAAAGTTTTTGGGGGCAGGCAGTAGCATTTGTGTATTCTGTTATCGTGGGTGGCCTTCAGCTTGCAGGGGTCCTTGAAACAGGAAGGGAGCTTAACTCTGGATGCAGTTTTCCACTGCTGTGGAGGCTGTGAATGCTTGTTGGACTGTTTAGGTTTGTGATTTCTAGGAGCAAATTAAACCTCCAAAGAGCATAATTTCAAGTAGAAATTCTGTAGTTTCTCAATAGAAAGGCTCTGTTAACTTCTGAGTGGGACAGAGAGCTCAGCAATTAATGTGCAAAGAGAAAAAGGGTGATTGTTTCTTTTATCTGTGCCATCTAAAGTGCGTGTTTGATTGCAGGGCAAAGCTAATACAGATGGATGATAGATTATTTCTGTTCCTGTAACGCTTCCCTCCATGTATTTATTAGGATCTCATTGCCAGCCTAAGTGCAATCCACACTATTTATTGAGATCTGGTTGCCAGCCTGGGCGTAAGTTCCACTGCAGCAACGTGCACATCAGTTACACCACGAATCCATGTCGTGGATGTGTGGGTTCTCACTTAAACACTGCAATGTGCTGAGCCTGCAGGGAGGGCTCCTGGCTGAGCTCACACTGCACGATTTGAAAGGCATCTGTCCAGGGCAGCCGGGGCTCTGATGAGCCAAATTCAGCCAGGTTTTGAAAGCATTAAAGATGCCACTAAAGCAACAGATACTGGAACAGCACCAGAGAGCAAAACCTTCCCAATTCAAGTACATCAGCCTCAAAGATTTAGCACAGCTTAATAAAAAGAACATATTATACCCAATAACCTTTAGGATTCATAGCAGCCCTGTTCCCCTGGGAATCTGGAGTTTCACAGTGGCAATACTTACTGAGTAAAAAGCAACGAGTTGGCTGTGCAGCCGAGAGATGTTTTATTTCCAAAAGTTTATAAAATCAAGCAGTTGCTGAACACTATCAGTGAGGGAGCTGATTTTTAAGACATAAAAGAAACAGTTCAGGAACTCCCATGTGAGAGCAGAAATGCAGAGGAGGCAATTTGTATTCAGTTTACCAGTAAGTGATGACACATGGTGTGTGCTCCAGAAACTGAATGCCCAGATGAATTCAGATATCTTTGTAAACTCCCAAAAGCAAGTTTCTAGCAGTGTATTTCTGGAATATTGCTGCAGAGGTGGTCTTAGAAGAATTTGGAACTGAGCATTTTACACTGGACTGTGTTAGGATTTTTGGTAAGTGTGTGTGTGTATATGTGTGTATATATATATAAAATTTGACTTGAAAAAATAAACAAGTGATTTTGTGTCTCAGCTGCAGTTGTTTTCCCAAGCAAGTTACCAAAGCCAGTATTTGACTTTTCTTACGTTACTGACATTGAACTGCTGTGATGATTCAGCCTTATAATGCTGTAAATTCAGCTGAGAACTGCAATATGTGAAATCAGTGGCTCCACTGTCCTTGCTTTTATTTTATCTTTTTTGATTTATAGTTGTAAATCTGTAGAGGGATTTAGGATAAAGCTGACTAATAGCCATCTACGATCCTGCTGCTGATTTTATTTAACTGTTCTGTGCCATATCATTTGAGTTTTTGTGTGTTCATTTTGTGTGTGCACAAAACCCAAAGTATTACAGCTTATGTGAAATAGAGACAGCCTGTTACAGCAAACTCAAAATCTGATATAGCCAAGTGGAACATAAATTTTATCTTATCTTCACTGTAATCTCTTAACTCTATGAAATTCTAGTAATAACTGTCCTGAACTTTATTTGTCCCTTCTCACCAAAGCTGCATCGTGCTGGATTGGGTGTGTGGGGTTTGTGTGCACTTGTGTTGGGGTTTAGGACTCTTCCTTCTGTTTCTTTCTCGGAGGGAATTTCCTCCCATATATCTCTAGGAGATAGTAACGACCGTGAACTTAAAGAGACACAGAAGAAGTTGCCAGGCTCAGGGGAGGAGGGCACTTGGCTGCACCCCTCTCCATCGGAAGGTTTCTCTCGGAGGGGCAGATACCGAGAGAATGGGGGTGGGAAAAAGGGGGCTGGGGCAGCCGCCTCGCTGCCTTGCTCTCGGCATTCCCAGGGGAGGGAGGCTGCACTCGCTGTGGGGAGAATCCCCCTGGGGTGCTGCCTTCTCCTACCGTGAGTGCAGCTCTGCTCCTGAGAGCGGCTGTTACACTGGGACCTCATTAACGCCCTACCTCACCGAACAAGGAGCCCTTCACCATCTGCTCGGGTGCCCCAGGGGAAACCCCCGAGATCCCCGAGCCCTCTTCCCTTTCCAGGGACCCTCTCTTTCAGCCGTGTTGGGGAGCCGGCTTGTTGCTGCTCAGCCCCCGCCCTTCCTCTGCCACTGCTCGGAGTTTTTCACTACATTGTAGCCACCCCGCTGCCTGCCTGTCCCCCTGTTCCAGCTACAGCTGCGGCGTTCCTGACACATCTCGTCTACCACCCCGGCACTTTGCTCGTCTCTGTTTGCTGTTACCGAGGGTCCTGCTGGGCACCGGGATCAGCTGCCCAGGGGTCTATGAAGCCTTTCCTCCATCCCTCCCTGGACCCCAGGCCGCCATTGCCGCGTGAGGGCTGAGCTGACGCCACAGCGCCCCCTGCAGGCGCGGGGGAAGCATCGCCCCCGCCCGGCTCAGCGGGAGCCGCCAGCGCCCCTGCCGGCCGTGAGCGGAACTGCACCCAGGGAAAGGGCTCACAGAGCGGCGGAGAGTGTTCGTCGGGATTTCTGCGTTATTCTTTCTTCTCTCTGCTCCTGCTGCCGCTGCTGTTGTCTGTTTGCCTTGTTCTACACATACACACTAGTAAAGAGCTGTTATTTTCCTGTATCTTTACCTGAAAACCCCCTGAATTTCAAGGTTATAATAATTCGGAGGGAAGGGGGTCATATTCTCCATTCCAAGGGAGGTTCCTGCCTTCCTTGGCAGACACCTGTCTTTCAAACCAAGACATCACCTCAGCTGCCAGCCTGTGTCCCGTGCCACCTCTGACATGTGGTTTTCCCTGGCAGGTACTATGTGGGCGAGCTGCTGTAACTGGTTCTGTGTGGATGGCTCCACTGAGGAGATGCCACCGCCGCCATCAGCCCGAGCCCAGGCCTATTCCAACCCTGGCTACAGCTCCTTCCCCTCTCCCACTGCTTCTGAACAGAGCTGCAAAGCCTGTGGGATGCACTTCGACAGCTCCTCCAGGAAGGTGAGTCCAGTGCCTGCCCTGCCAGGGGCAGCTGCCTCCGTTAACTTAAGAGAGACGCGTTATTACACCTATTCTTGGATCTGAGGACATTCCACGTGGGAGAAGGCAGCTCACCTTGGTTCTGGGTCTTCAGTCATTCTGTCACAATTAACAGGCATCATTAATGTGACTGGAAATCCTTCAGCAGACTTGGCTCTCCACATCTCAACGAAGAAAGCCAAACTGCTGATAATCACTTAAAGGAGCATTAACTTGAACATGAGTTATTAAGTTTCTTATTTAAAAACTCTAATGTCCTTTAAAAATAAATATTGTGGCAAGAAGTTTAATAGTGTTTGTGCTTTCAGTAAGGGAAGGTCTTCCTGCCTGTTTTTCAAACTATTGTTGCTCAAATTAAAAGCCAGTGAAGTTTTTTTGAGGGTGTGTGTAGAACTGCTGAGCAAAAATAGCCCCAGACCAAACCCAAATCTGTTCTATCTTACTTGTAAACTTGATTTGTGGGTATATAAATGCCAAAATAATTGCTACAAGACTTTTAATTGGACAGCCAACCCTGCCTGAGGCATTATTTGGACATAGTGGGTTCTATACTGTTCCAGTGAGGAAAATTGCTGTGTCCACACTCTATGGCTTAAGAAGTGTCTGATATATAGTTACTGAACTTAACTACGTGAGAATTTAAAAATAATGATGAATTCTGGCCACAGCCCTTTTAGATTATATGGGAAAGTTCATAAATTGGTTTTCCTTGCACTTCTTTATTCATGCATGGACACGCATCTGAGGAATGGTGAGTCTTGGCAGAGCTGCTGCTTTCTGCTCCCAGAACAACAGGGATGGTGATGCATTTTTGCAGTGAGAAGTGCAGTTGTTTCAGGAATCAACCTCCGGTGATGCATTTTGGGGTATGTGAGTATGCTTAGCCTTTTCCTGGTGCTGGGTCAGCTGCAATGGGGCCGTCCCTGCTCGTGACTCTGCAGTGTTGTCTTTGACGTTGTCCTCATTAAGCCATGTGTCCTCACAAATACTTGTGGAGAGAGTTACCCTGGATCCAGCACTTGCTGTTGGGCACGATTGCAGACAGTGGATAGAGATAATTCTGCTTCTGAAATAAAACCATTTCAGGCACTTGTGAGCTCAGCAGCAGAACCACAGCCCTGATTTCTCCAGTATCTCCTAAATACCTGTTCTATATGAGCTGCCCTTAGAGCAGTGTCTTGTATAGAGCCATCACTACCTCCACATGAACTCTCACTGGGGAGAGGGAAAGCTCTGGTGCACAAATTGCAGAGGATCTGCTAAAGCTGTTGAAAACATTCCTGCCCTCAGCAGCTTCCCCCTTTTCCTGTGGGAGCTGCTGTCTGTACCTGTGCTTGTGTCCGGCTGCTCCCTCTCCAGACCTTCAGTGAAACCAAGTCTGAGGTTCTGTACTCCAAAGGGGGCTCCCAAACCCCCTCCCACCTTGCTGCTGCCCCAGCTCCTGCGCTGTGATCTCTGGGAGTGACTGGAGCCCGGTGGCTGCAGGTGGGAGTGCTGGAACAGCTGCAGGAGGGGCTGCCAGAGCTCATCGCTCAGGTCTCCCGAGGGAGCTGAGAACATCACTTAGAACACACTGGTGTGTTTGTAAGCCATGGTAATTCTTCTGTGCTGTTGCTATGGAGGGAGAAGTGGATGGAACCTCACTGTGCTGCAAGGAGAGCGTGGAAAACTGCATTCTCTCCTGGGAGAGGCAGCACCTTTGAACTCCAGTGTGCAGTTAATGTTTATTCTGAAATACAGTGGATAAAAATTAATTCCTTCTGCACTGGTGACCACCTAGATTGCTTTAAAAAAGCCCGAACCCAGCAAACAAACAAACAAACCCCATGTAAAGCATTTCAGGGCTGTCTGACCGTCCTGGCTGTGCTGTCAGTGAGCAGCGGTCAGACGTGGCCTGACCTTTTAGGAACAAGTTTTAATGTACTACAACATTTGAAACTAATCCTTCTGAAGAACCCAGTGCCTTGAATCACTGCCCTTTCAGTCAGAGTTCAGTGAAGTTGTAAAAGCTGCTTGATGCTGAGATGTGGCCAAAATGTCCATGTTTAAACACTTGGTGCTCACATACAGGCTGGGGAGGTTTTTTTCTCTGAAGATAAATCCTAGTGCTGAGCTGCTAAGTCAGAGACATGCCCGGGTTCATTTTCACTTGCCAAAAGTATCTTTTGATAACTGAGGCAGGCAGTTATTAGTGATAATGGCAAGAACGTGTTTGATAGAACTGCCCGTATGCTGTGTTTGCTTTGTGATACCTGAAGATGGGAGTGCTCAAGTAGGGCTTTTCTGGCTGGTGGAAGGTTCTTGGCAATACAGGGGTTCCCTTTGGAGCCAGTTTGGCAATCTGCAGGGCATGGGAGGCTTCCCCTGCCAGAGAAAAGTGGGGCTGCTTTGGGGTTTTGGGTTGTTTTGTGCAGTTTTTGTGTTGTTGGGGCTTTTTTATCTCAATTCTTCTGATTGCTCCCGTGTCAGAGATGGGTGATTGAGAGGGGCAAGTGTTATCAACAGGGTTATTTTCCACTTCTCTGCCTTTGTGGATTTGTTTTGTTCCGCTGCTCTAGGCACACACAAGCATCAGTTCCTGTCTCTGCCCTGGACAGGGTCACAAAAAGTCAATTACATATTAATGGCTTTTATAGTGATGAAGTTAAGGAAAACTTCTCAAAACTGGATGTTCTGTGGAAATTGCCCTTCCTGCCTTGCTTTGTGATTGGTGAAAGTCACTTTTCCTTGGCAGGCCCCCAGACAGCAATTTTGAGATGAGATTTCAAGAGTTTCTCTGTGTGGTAGAAATTTTCATGTCTTAAAATGCTTGAGCAGGAAATTTGAGTTCTTTCCTGTCACTGTGAGCATAGTACAAGCTCTAAATGAGAGGCCTGGAGGAGTTAGTTAACTGGGGAGCAGGGGGGATTCCAGGCTGAAAAGGGGGTCAGAAGGAGCTTTTGTAAGAAAGTAGTGTATTTACACCCTGTGAAACACGAGCAACATCTGCTTCCTTTTGGCTGAGAAGTTAGAGATGTTCTTCAATGCCTAGAAGCAGTTCATAAACCAGTTTTTTTTGTCTTTGAGTTTGTATTTATTACTCCTCCAACTCCACCTGTGTGTTTTTCCTTGCACAGCTCTGAAGGATCAGGTTGTCAGGATTTCACAGAGGTGCTTGGCTTCTCTGAGACTGTGACTTAGCATTTTTAACCAGCACTGAAACCACTTCTTTCTCCCCTCAGGACTTTTAAACAGGCACCTAATGTGGCTGTTCTGCTGCTATTTCTATTGGAAAATGTAGAATTTGCCTTTCCAAATGGCTGAACAGTCAAGTTTCTGCAGAAGTCAACACAGACTGTGAGTGCTTGGCACTTCTGAAAATCAAGCCCTGAGTGACAAGATCAAAACAGTATCAAATATAAACATTTAAGAACAGAATTTAAGCTGTAAAGTTTTTAACTGTCTGGGGTAGAATATTTCCAAAACTTCCAACACTTTCTGTCTAGCTCTACCTGGTATAAAGTGTGTGTATTGTTTTCACAATAGGCTATTTTTGTATAAATAAATGTCAAATTCTTTGATGTCTGTCTGACCTTGCTGTTCCCCGTCCCTCTTAATGGTGAAACAAAGAAATTAATTCCGTGATTGCAGCAAGTTGGAGGGGAAAAAAAGGGGGAGGAAGGTCGTTCATAGCAGGCATTTCTGGAAGAGAAATGTTTTTAAGTAGTTTCCTCCAGTGCTGGAGCACAGAACAATGTGCACAGCTAGCAGGAATTCACTTCCAAGTCTGCTGCCTCAACCTCCTGGTTTCCTCTGGCTTAAACTGCATGAGCAGGTGCAGAAAATTCCTGTCATGTGAGGGAATCTTGTAAGGATATCACATTTCCTTCTGGGCAAATGGAGTGGGAATGGGGCTTCTCTAAGAACTGTGAGAAATCTGGTGACTGCTCAGGGATCAATCCTTGTCCTCCTCTGGGAACATGGGTGCTTACTTGGCACTTTTTCATGAATTGGAAGGTTTTGGTTGTGCTTTAAGAGCAGCTGCTGCTTCCTTGGGCTCCGGACGGGAGGGGAGCGCTGCCTGCAGCCACCGTGTCCCACTGGCACAGGGCACGGGATGGGTCTGATTCCTTCCCCCTCTCTTTCCCAGCACATCTGCTTGGACTGTAAGAAGAACTTTTGCACATCCTGCTCAAACCAGCCCGAAGGTGGGCCCCTGCTCTGCCACCTCTGCCAGCGCTTCCGAGCCACGGCTTTCCAGCGAGAGGAGCTCATCAAGATGAAGGTGAAGGACCTGCGAGATTATTTGGCACTCCACGAGGTTTCCACGGAGTTCTGTCGTGAAAAGGAGGACCTGGTATTCCTGATCCTTGGCCAGCAGCCTGCAATTACCCAGGAAGATCAGATAAGAACAAACACATTTAATACCAGTGCCCATGGACAGCAAGACTTTGTGAGTCACCCCCCAACCAGCCTGGCCTCTTCTACCTCACAAGATGAGCCCTCAATGTCTGCAGATCCCATCTCAAGTTCAGAAGCTCAGGAACACCAACAGGTACAGTCTCTGGCCAGAACCGTCTTTTGCAACCTCGTTCATCTCTGTTTTTGGATTAACTACTGAGATGTTGCATGTGGTTTTGCTGTGTAAAGCTGTGACTTGCTGTCGCTAACTTTGATGTGCCGTTCCTCATGGAATTGAATTTGGTGGGCAGTGCTGAATATATCGAGCATTCACTCTCAGAACATCCCTGCTCTGGGATGTGTTTTCTCTGGTGCACTGGTCCACACTTGCATTGCCACAAGATGCTCCTGTGACTGCTTCCTTTGCTACTTGCTGATGACTTCTGGGACTTGTTTGTAGCTGTAATTAAACAGTTGATACTGTTCTTTAATTCCTGTGCCACATAACAAGCACAGTCTAAAGCAATTTTGGAACTGGTCAGGGATGATGGGGGTGGCTGAGGTTTTTGGTGTCTCCTGCACTCAGATCAATAGAAGACAAACCCTGAGTCTGTTGCCAAGTCTTGGTTTATGATGAACCTGCAGTTCTGATGAACCTTGGCAGGGGCATTTGAGCTTAATTATTTTTTATTGACCTTGCTTTGTTTGTCTTTCTGCTCTCTGCTAAGGGAAGTTTACTCGGTGTTTGACATCTGCTCCTTGTCCTATTACAAAGTTAATGGGTGTATTCAGTTCCCTGTGGATCAGAGCTGTGAAAATGTGTGTACCTTGTGCTTCCTCAGCAGATATATCTAGTTCAAAGGAAGAGTTCTCCTGGGAGAATGTTTTTTACAAATCACTAAAAGGCATTTTCATTCCTTGGTTTTCTAGATATTGCCATTCCAGTTTTTACTAGCTCTGCTGTCTTCCCTCACTGCCCTATGATACATTTCAGCTTCTTGTCTCGACTTGCATAACATCCTGCTGCAGTCCAGGCTCTTTGATCCTGATTGTTATTCTTGTGCTCTGTAAATATTAACAAGTCCCCACTTGGATGAGTAGGATGGTAACGTTACAGTCTCTTTGTCAGTCGGAAACCAGAGGGAACAGTGGCTGCTGGGGGTGAGTCAGCTGAAATTACACTGCTCATTTTATCAAGTGTTCAAAGCAACTGCCCAGCTTTCCTTCTCCAGCTCTGTTGCTGCTGCTCCCTCCCTCGGTGTCTGCTGTTTGCCCACTCCAGAACCCACCTGAGGAGGTGCCTGGGTACTGTGAAGGTCTGAGCTGTGTTAGAGGAAGGTTCTACCGAGCCTTGCACCGAGAGCCCGTGAGCTGTGAGAGCTCTGACGTGACACCAGCACAGTGTGACATCAGGGCAGGACTGCATATACACACACACACACACATTTGGTGTATAAGTCTGGTCTCCTCCTGATCCAGCCTGGAGTTCTCTACTGGGGCTTTAAAGGTTCAGCTTCAGCAAGTGTTGCTTTGTGTGATTGCTGCACAGGGAATGCCCTCTGTGAGTGTGCCTGGCTTGTGCCTTGTCCTGCCTGTGTCCTTCCAGAGGTCAGGGATGGCAGTGACACTGCCCTGGAGCTGATTTCCCTCCAGAAACCCACAGCTGGTGAAAGCTTTATTTCCTCTTCCAGGCCAATGGCCATGTGCCTCCGAGCCCAGCCTCTGGAACAGCAGCTGAGGATGCAGCAGAAGAAGCAGCAGCAGCAGATGACGAGACACAGGTTTGTGTGTCCTGGAATTGGATGACAGGGAATACCAGATTTCCTAGGCTGGATTTGGTACCAGAGATGAACAGTAGCTGTGACTGACCCAACCCAGTCAACCCCTTCTGTGGCATCATCTTGTCCTCCACATACAGAAAGAACTGGTGTCACTTGGACACCATCACAGAAATTATTTAGTTGTATCTCAAAATTTGTGTTTCTGATGGAGGAATTCACAGAGTAAGCAGTTACATGTACATCCGAACCAAAATTCCTGCTCATGCACATGCTGAAAGTTGATTGAAATTGTAGTTCAAGGTGTTGAGGGCACGAGTGATGCCCTGTTGGTTCCCTCCCAGTCTAGTGACTCCGAGGATACCCTGGTGCTGGGCAGGAAGGCGTCGCTGTCGGACCTGACGAGCATCGGGGACATCAACGCGCTCTCCGTGCGCCAGCTGAAGGAAATCCTCGCCCGCAACTTCGTCAACTACAAGGGCTGCTGTGAGAAGTGGGAGCTGCTGGAGAGGGTCACTCGCCTCTACAAAGAGAAGGACCTTCAACATCTGGGTAAGAAACTTAGCAAACACGTGCCTTTTTGCAGGTTTTGCCTTTTTATGGACAGCTGTACAAGGGAATAGAACTCACCTTACTCTCTTACCACATTTCTGGTGCAGCAGAGTGAGGAGGAAGGAGTGTTTTGTACAGAGTGAAAGGAGCTGAACTCTGCTCACCACTCCTTGTAGCTGTTTGAGGAGAGAGTTCTGGATGCTCTGGACAGGGACTGCCCTGAAGCAGCAGCACGAGGGCTGTGCATCCTTCACCTTGGTGTTGTGCATGGCCCTGACAGATCCCACTGGGCACTGCCTCACCCTCAGAGCAGCTGGTGGGTGGCTGTACACGACTGGATGTGCTGGGGTGAGCTCTTATCTCTTGACTCATGGTACCTGACAAAGCCAGCAGGGAAATGCCCTGCCCAGGCAGGAAACTGCCACCAAAGAGCAGCTGGGAGATTCAGGGCAGTGGCTCCCAGGGCTGCCCAGCTGTGGGTGGCTGGGGTTTCACTCTCTTACCACAAGTCTGTTCCTGCTGCACATGCTGGGCCTGCACAGGTGGCTGGGAGGGGACACAGGTGCACAGAGAATGTATCTGGCTTGATCTTCCAGGTGCCAGTTTGCACTTCCAAGGGATTTCTTTAGAAAGACACATATTTGTCAATTACTTACAAGAGAAAGTTACTTTAACACTTTGATTTCATACATTTGTTTCTCGGTGCTGTCCGAAGCAGTGTTGTTCTCTTAGACACATCTCTCTAGGCTTTGTCCTCTATGGATGATCCAAGATTTAAGACACCAGCTTTGGGGTTATATTCTTTCATTATCTTGTGCTTTTGATGCAGTTTATCCTTTTACTTCACTCACTGTGTGTGTCTGTGCTCAGCCATTTGGTGATTGTGTAACAGCAGAGGAACTGGCACAAGGGGCTGCTGCAGGTGCAGCAATGGGAAGCCAAACTCTGCACACGTCCCAAGGCTGTCTTAACAATTGAGACATCCCTTTGCATCCCTTATCTCTGGGAAGCTTTAGCTGTTGTGTAAGCTCAGTATAGGAGAAAGTTTCTTTCCAGTTGTTGAACCTGTCCTGATCAGAGCCCCAGCCTGAGCCTCCCATGGGGATCAGCAAAAAGCATTTTTGGTTTAGCAGCTCCCTCAGGGTTTTCAGCCCCTGCCTGGTAACACTTCTATCCCAGCTTCTCAGATTCTCACCAAATCCCTCTCTCTTCTTCTGTTGCAGTTTTGGACACTGACGATCAAACTGGTGAGTGAGATCCTTAATTATGGAGTTGTTTATTGGGAAAACCCCTCCAAGATCGAGTCCAACCAGCACAGCCATGGCCACCCCTAAACCATGTCCCCAAATGCCACATCTGCATGGCTTTTAAATCCCCCCCAGGGTTGTTTATTCTACCACTGCCCTGAGCAGCCTGTTCCAGAGCTTGACAACCCTTTTGAAAATAGGTATTAGGAAAAGCTTCTATCTAAACCGCCCTGGCACAACTTGAGGCCATTTCCTCTTGTGCTGTTACTTGGGAAGAGAGGCCTATGCTGCATCATCACTGAGAATCTCAGTGGTATTTGTTTCCATCTCCCAGAAATTACTGTGTAAAAGCTGAAACTTCTGCTCCTTGCCAGCTGCTGGGGCAGCCACAAGGGGAATTCCTTCGCAGACCTTGTCCCTTAGGGAATCCCTTCAGCAGAGCCAGCTCGGATTGCACAAACCCACCACACCTGCCTTTGTCTGACCCACCCGTGCTCTCCTGTCCCCTCAGGTGCTGCTGGGCCCCCCAGCAGCGAGGACAACCTGTGCAGGATCTGCATGGATGCTCCCACCGACTGTGTGCTGCTGGAATGTGGGCACATGGTGACGTGCACCAAGTGCGGGAAGCGCATGAGCGAGTGCCCCATCTGCCGCCAGTACGTGATCAGGGCCGTGCACGTCTTCAGGACCTAAGGGTGCCTGTGGGGTCAGGGCTGCTGCTGCCTTAAAGCCTCAGTGCTCTTAGGGAAAGGGCCAGAAACATCCCTGCAAATAGTTACCTTGGAGATTAGCAATGGACCCCGCTGCAAGGGAGGGAAGGAGGAAGCCTGGGGAAATGTGCTCTGCTCAAGCCATGCCCGACTCTGCTCGTCCCACCATCGTGCTTTACACCACAGTGCCTGGACTCCTTGGAGCTCATTGCCAGCAATCATTAACCACCTCCATCCTAGGATCATTTGAGGACAGATGGATGCCCAGCTTTCCACCAGGAAGATCAGCTCCAGAGGCTTTGTATTTTCCTCCAAATAATAAAAGTGAACTGGGATCTCAAAAAGTGTCCTTTGTTTTGCTGCTCAGGCTACACCCAGCAACACGTTGATTTTCAAAGATTAAAGTGTCACTGTGCTTGTTAATTTTATTTTTAACTTAATGTAAAATTGTTATGCTTGCAGGACAGGCAGACCACCCCTGCTTTCCCTAATTCCAGCCTAGTGCAATTGTGGAAAAAATGTGTAATTTTATATCAAGGTTGTCTTTGTATTAATGGAAACTGTCAGGGGAGGGAGGCTGGGAAGGCTCAGCCTTGCCCTGTGTGCTGGGTTCGTGTTTCTGTGCCAGAGGGAGGTTTCTGGTTTGATTTTGTCAACTTTGACTTCACAGCACGTGCCAGAGGTGGGGCTCAAACTGAACTGCCCTCACTTGCTGAGGGAGCTACAAATCCAAGGCTTGAGTCTGCCCCAGGGTTTACTGAGGAAACCGCGCAGCTGCAGAGCCATGAGGACTCCACTGCTACACAATCATATTCAAGTACAGGTGACTTTTTCTTTTTTAAAAAGGGAATCAAGGAAGAAAGCCTTTGTCTCCCTTGGATCCACGAGCAATCTCTGCTGCAGATCAGCTTCCCCCATCCTCCCCAGAGCTCAGTTGTACAGTTCTGTTACCTTCCACTGCTCATCAAAAGCAATTTATTTTGTCCTTTCTGCTGGTGAGGGGAGAGTCTGTGGTCTGATCCCTGACAGCTCTCCTGGGCAGTGTGTTCAGCTCGAAGAGATTTCCTAGAGAAGCCTGGCAGTTCTTGCTGGAGGTGATTGTAACTGGTGTATTTTCCCCTCAGTGGCCTGCAAGCATCCAGGGCACTTGGCTGCTGTACAGCCAAGCTTCAGCATCCTGATGCCTTATGTGTCCGTCAGCACAGGATCCCAAGGCAGCTGGGAAGCTGAGACCCCCCTGCTGCAGAGCTTTCCTGGCTGCCAGCAGAGAACAGAGCCAGTGTCCCCTGGGCTGCTGAGGCACTGCAGTGCAGCCACAGGGACAGCACCGAGGCTCCTGTGCAGTGAGGGGGAAAACATCAGCAAATTCACCTTGGGTGTTCTTGAGCAGGGCCAGTGCCATGAGAGCAGCTCAGCTCAGGGAGTGCAGGGGCTGCTCTGGGAGCTGCAGCCAGAACAGCCCCTGAGGTGAGAAATCATGGCTCAGGAGGCAGCAGGAGAGAGGCACTGCTGAGCTCGTCTCAGAGCTCCATAAGAACACAGCAGCTGCAGCTCTCAGCATTCTGAGTTCTACCTCTGCCCCGGTCAGGTTGTTCTTTCACCTTTGACTTTAGGTTTACAGGTCACAGCACGAGAACAAACTGAACAAGTCAGTGCAGCAGGAGAGGACAGGTAGGAAGTGACTCTGTTTGCTCTGCAGAGGGCACAGGGAGCTCAGAGAGTTGCAGGAATACACAAAGTGCTGAACAGCCTCATTTAGGAAATTCACTGTGAAAATTCATGTTGTCATATTTTTCAGTAAACTCAGGGCTGGGGGAATTTAGCAGGAAGATTATTCCCCTCTGGATAGAGGTGCTTTTCCTTGTCGAGGGTAGGCTTATTTTCTACAGCAGATAAATCAAGCTGCAGATCAATGCCTAAGTTTTAGGGATGAGAAGATCCACCCACCCTGTGACTCCAAAATGTGCTTTGTGAAGGGAGGACTCTTCTTGCTTCCCTTGTAAAAATGGATTCTCTACTTAGGGATATGAGTGAGTTGTTTTTAAAGGAAAATCAAAATCTGGAGGAAACCGATTAATGATCCAAAGGAATATAATGTTCTGAACTAATAAAGTAAATGGAAATATTTATGTGCTTTATGTACACTGTACATTGTTTAAAGATTTAAAAAGTTAATATTCTACTTGAAAGGGCACGTTATTCACTATTAAATCCTCTGGTACTATGATGGTTAAACTTACTAGTTTTGGTACAGAAGTCTGGTTTATAATTTTATAATAAAGTTGAAATGTGATTTAGTTAACTTTGTTTCTGACTGTTACAAGCAGAGATCCTACAGCTAGTGCAGAACCTCAGCCAGAAATTGGGATCCCAGGTGCTTAAATGTTGTCAGTGGGGGGGTACAGAAGAGGTTGAGGGGGAAGAAATTACCTGACAACACAAATGACCCTGGCACCACAGCCAAGAGTCCCACGGAGCTGGTGGTCTGTTTTCCTGAACAGGAAGAGAACCTGTGGAAAATAAGTCCTGACAGCAAAGAAGAAGCTGCTTCAGTTTTATTCTTTATCTATAAAAATACCCAAACTTTAAAAGCCCAAGGAGACTAAACCAGCACCCGGATAAGGGCAGTGGTCTACAGAATGGGCAGGAAAATGGGATTCAGCAGTGACATTTCACCAGAGTGTTTTTAATTAATTCCATAGCGTTGCTCTGGATCACTGTAGCTACCTCTGAGGGCATTTCCTGTCTATCCACATCTCCACGAAGGAATCTCCCCTTTCCTTGCACCTCCCTGTTCCCAGCTGCTCTGTGCTAGCACGGGGCCACCAGCCTGCGCTTGCGGATGCACTCCCAGATCCACCTGGGGGTCACTCGCTGGGCACTGGGATTGCCCTCAATGTCCCCAATCACGTGCGTGGCCGAGGCCGTGTCCAGCTCGGGCACCAGGTCCCCGTCGTAGGCGATGAAGTAGCGGCAGAGTCTGGTGAAATCCTTCACCGAGGGCGCCAGGTACAGCCTCACCCCCGTGAAAATGTCCAGCAGCGGCTGCTGAGGGGGCAAGGAGAAGCAGAGCTTGGGTGAAACATTCCTTGGAAGGGAAGTGGACAGACAACAACTGCCTCAGCTTCCTCCCACCCTGCCGTGGGTGCCTGCCAGCTGACTGTACCTTTTTTCCGTTGTCTTCCATCTCAGATGCTTTTCTCTTCTCCCCTCGTTTCTCCTCGGATTTCTGAGGGGATCCAATGACTCCTTTGCTATCTAAAAACAAAAACTTGGCTCATGCGTGTGCTCTGTCCAGATACTGGTTGTGTTTTAATGTGGGGGAAGAGAGTAGAGAGTAGAAGGGAAAAGTTTCCTCCCCTCTTTCTGGAAAATCCATGAATTACATTTTTCTACTGGAAATGGTGTGGGGCAGCCTCCTGCCCCCTTTCCCAGGCTGCTGCTGCCACCTGCCCTCTGTCCTGTGTGAAACTGCTCAGCAATCTGCTTCATGTTCCAGCTCAATTCACCTGGAAGTCATCTCCAGCCACGTGTCCCATTATACACATGAATTCCATCCAAATAAAATCAAATACTGGCTCATGGCCAACACTGGCTAAGCAAAGGGCCGTGACCTGCAAGAGTGGGAGCAGCGAACACCAACCTGAACAGCATCATCAGAGCTGTTCCCATCCATCCTCTCCCAACCCCTGGACATCTCAGAGCTGTGCTACTCAATTCATACTGGGCCAAGCTAAGGATCTGAACAGCTTTGCCCATTATCCCTGAGATCCATGTGGAAGGTGGGATCATCAAGCCTCTGGCAGAAGGCAAGGACCCAGAGGACACAGCCAAGGGCTCCTCTCCTGAAAGCACCATCTTACCTTCTGCCTTCTGGGCTTTTGCAGGGGACTTGCTTGGGGGACTCTTAATACTGCTGTGAGGTGTGGAAGACCTGGAATTCCCATCATTCTCTCCACTGCTGCCAGCTGTGGACTCATCTTCCTCCCCAGCCACCACACTGAAATCAGCCTTCTCCTTGGAGAGCTGGTACAGCTCCTGCCCAGCAGAAACAGAGCACAGATTGTGTGTGACACCGGACACGAGCTGGGATGCAGAGACTGCTCTGGTTTTTCCCCCCCTGAAGTGTTTGCTCAGATGCTTTTTCTTCCTGCACCTCTCTGCAGTCATTTTCCTGTCAGCTCTGTCCCAGCATTCTACTCCTCTGCCTGGCATTAAGGGAAGCCACAGAGGGAGGAACAAAAACCACATCCACATCATCTGCCGCAGAGCAAGACAGCCCAGTTTACCAGAGCCTGAGGAGTGGAGCAGTGCCTGGTGCTCACAGCCCATCTGGAGAGGGGGTTGTTCCTCTCTCCTCCCCACAGGGATCCTGACAGGCCCCTGACAGGCCATCCTCACTCCTGCTTTCCATGGCACAAGCAGCCCTGGCAGCTGCTGCCAGCCCCGAACTGCAGCAGCTCCCCTGAGCACAGCCCCCACTGCTGGGGCTGGCACTGGGCCCCTTCCCTCAGCACAGCAGGGTGAGGGGGTGGCTGCAGCCCAGGGGGCTCCTGGCTGGTGCCACTTGGCCCCTGTGCCCCTGGACATCCACAGGCACTTCCCAAATGCCTCTCCCAGTCCCAGCAACTGACAGGAAACCGAGTGACCACGGAGGGAATCAAGGTCACCTCTGAGGAAGGCAATTCCTCACCCTGTCACAAGAACTGACAGAAGCAGCTGCCAGCACAGACTTCCCTGACAGGGCCCAACAACACAACAGCTCAAGGGACCCGAGAGGCCTCCACAGCAGAACAGCCCAGCCCGAGCCTGGCACGGAGGGAGAATGGAAGGTGCCTTCACTGCACGGCCTGCTGTGTGATGTCTGTGAAGCACAGACTGGAGCCAGCCCCGCTCTCCCCGTGCTGCCCCACCTTCAGCTGCTGCAGGTTGGTGGCCGTCTGCCAGTCCTTGTCATCACGGATGCGGGTGCAGCGCGGGAAGCGGATGGAGATCCCGTCCGCAGTGTGCGCCTCGGCCTTGGAGAACTCGGCCCCGGTGATCTCCCACACGGGGGCTTTCTAAACACAGCGGGAGGAAGCCACGTCACATTCCCCTGCTCTCTCAGGAGGCAGCTCCAAAGTGTCTCAGCCCTGATCATTCCCCACCCCAGCACAGTTCCACAGACACCAAGTGACCTTCCTGGTCACCTTCATTAGAAAAACCCAATTTTTCACTAAGCCAGAGATCCTTCACTAACAGAAAATGCCAATTTCTAAATAACACCTCCTGTTTCAGGCATACATGGCACAGACCATACTGACACATTCCCTACAACAACAGCAACTTCTGGGTTGCAGTTGTGCTTCAACCATTTCAAGTCGGATTTCTCATATCTTAAATTTAAAGTAAGCTCACTTCTGGAAGGGATTTAATGCACAAGAATATTTCCCAAAACTGCTGCAGGTGTGATTTCTTCATGAAGCTCTTAGCCTCAAATGCACCTGCAAGATTGAGAGATAAAAACTTGTGCTTAATTTCCCGTTCCAAGTATGAAGATTAATTTTGTAACAGAGACAACTTCTAAGTTGTCCTTCTAAAGGATTTACAGAAGATTGCAGAATAAGGGCTGGGAAATGTTAAATGATTATGAGAGTACTCACCTTTGGATCTGGGACAATGAAGTCTGGGTAGTAGATTTTGTTAATTTTTAGCCACCTTGGAATTTTACTAGGATCCTATTAATTCAAAGCACAAAATTAAAATTTTTGACACTTACCATCATATATAAACCTAATTCTACAAAAAAAGCTGTTGAAACACAACCCAGAAGTAGATCAGCATAGAAGTATTACATTGCCTTTGCATGGATGAAACTTGCACTGATCTGCAGCAGTTTCTCTCATCTAGAAAATCACAAATATTACCCAAAACACAGCCCTCACTTCCTGTCATGCTGTGGGTCAAACAAGAACAGTTGCTCCAATCGTGATTCATGTAAAACTACAGATTTTTTTTTTTAAGATTCTACAACCTTGATGCAAATGGCCTTCAGGATGTCAAGGTAATATTAAAATTCAGCTCTTTGTTTATTTGTCCAGTCTTGAAAAGCAAGATAAGTAATTTACAGAAATCTTAACTCCAACCACAGGTGATGGAGCCACCAGACCAGAGTCTGACCGAGCACTTCCCTCCCACAGCCCCCTCTAGTGACTGCCTTTGCCAATCACAACGTGCCCGAAAACCCAGATAAGAAATTGGTATCTTCCCAACGAAACTTAGTCCTAGCAGGAAACAGATGGTGCCTGGCTTCCCACTCAGCGTCTGGCTACAGATCCCAGGCAGTGCCTCATGCAGGAGCCGGCTGCACTCACAGCTCACTGGGAACTGGGTGAGGTGCTTTAACTCTGATTCATTCCTGGCTGGGCACTTCCACCCTGCAGTGAAGCAGCACCTCAAGGGCAGCTCAGCCCTTTGCTCTCCCCTCTCACCTTGCTGATCTTCACCATGTCCAGCTCTGTCTGCAGACGTGCCAGGGTGGCGTCATCGTGGCCACCGGAGCACTTGGTCACAGTGCACCACTTCTCGCTCTTGGGGTCGTAGCAGCCCATGAGGAAGATGGACATCATCCCACCTGCACAGGGACACCAGGGGCTCACACCTTCTACAGGACAAGCCACAGCTTCTCAGAGCCAAAACCCTTTTCCATCCTTGGGAGCCAAAGGGGCCTGGGCTTGTGATGGCTGCAGGGCATCAGCTCCACTCAAAGCTGAACAGAGCCCCTGCACTGTGCAACAGCACAGCCCAACACCTCCAGCTCTGCTGTGCCAACAGCCCACAGCAAACCCACAGCAAGCACCTGATGGGCTGCAGCAGGGAATCCCTGCTCCAGCCACTCTCACTCTGGAGGCCTGCAGCAGGAAAACCCTGCGAGTTCCCTGAACAGACAGATCTCTGCCTTAAGCCAACTGCAGACCTACCTTTACTGCCTTGTCCATAGAAAGCCCCCAGCACCACCAGGTCAGCTGTGTCAGCCATCGCCCCCTCGTTGAGATAATCCTTCTTCACCTTCAGCCAGTGGCGTTTCCCGGGTTCATAATTCCCCTGAATTGCAAAGCAAGGCAGAACCCCTCAGAGGGATCCCCTGGTGGGCAGCAGCACCTCACACAGCCCTGGCCTTTACCCAGCTCAGCAGCTCCTGAGCACAGCAGGAGGAGCAGCTTAGACTGGATGTCAGCATTGAGAGGAACCCAGAGATGTTTCAAGAATGCTCAGGGTGTGATTCTATCTCAGAGCTGATTCTGCTGTCATTCCCCAATTCCCAGCTTACACCAGTGAAGAGTGAATGTGAACTTGCCTTGATGTCTTTCAGCACCAGCCCTTCCAGCCCCTCCCGGATGACTCGGGTGATCATGTCTGCCAGGTCTGAAGCTTTCTGGAAAGGAGAGGGATCATGGTTAGCTCAGGACTGTAGGAAGGGCTGAGGTTTTCAGGCTTTTTGTTTGGAGCAGTGGTGCACTAAACCCAAAGCAACTGTTGTGGAACTGCCCAAAGGTAGTTTCCCAACAGTTTTCCAAAGAGGATCCTGTACATGTTCTCCTTTGTATCCCGTGACCAAGCTGGGAACATGTCCCCAGAAGAGAAGGTTTGTCTAGTTAACAAATACCCCTCAGAGATGTGGCTGCCCCACTGACTGTGTCCCAGTATGTCCCAGATCAGATCTGCTCAGCCAGCAGTGCCAGCTTCCTTCTCCATCCAGCTGCCTTGGGACCTATTAACCTTCTTCTGCCCAGAATGTCCAAGCATTCTCCACCACAGCCAAGGTGCTACAGAAATCAGTAGCAATGGGGAAAAATAATGGGATATCAGGTTTGTGCATAATCAAAGGAAAAGCACAGCATGCTGGTGCCCAAATGCAGCTTTTAGCAGCCAGGGTGTCTCAGGCTGTGTGGCACTTGAACCTGCCAGTTTGGGAAGTGGCAGCAGCCTGGCTCCCTTCAACCACGCTGCAGTCACAGCTCTGCACTGCACAGACTGAGTGACAACAGGCTTTAGCTCCTCCTAACAGTGTCAGAGGGACGATGGCTGGAAAATCATTAACAAGCCAAAAAACCCGAGGTATCCAAGTTAAGATTATGCTGAAGGGGCTGGAGCCAGCACAAGATGGGAATACAGTGTTGACTCAGGAAGTGTTGCACACAGAGCAGAAGCAGAACCATTGTGCCAGGGTGAATTTGCAGACTGAATCATTAAAAAAAAGCCAAGTGGTGGAGGAGCAGGGTCAGGGCTGTAAGGGCGCTCTGCACTCACTGTGACGTGTTTCATCTCCGAGAACAGGATCCGGTTGGGGATTTCCACCATGTTGTCGTGGAGGAACTTGCGCCGCTCACACAGGGGCCTAGAGCAGGGCACGGACAGTGAGGGACAAGCAGCAATCCCAACACTGAGAAAAGCTCTTTAAGTCATTAAATGATTCATCTAGAGAGTTCCAGAGAGGACAACTTGTTCTTACTTTCCTCCAGGAAGGGATAAAATAGGAATTCCATATTAATAGTGTGGTTAGGGGACACAAGCAGCTGAGATGCAGCTAACCCCAATATCTGGGAGGGCAAGAGGAGCTCCCCAGTGAAACTCCTTGGCACAGCAAGAGCCCTGGATGCAGCCCTGATCTGACAGTGAGTAGCCATTACTGCCAGCCCAGATGAACTGGTCTCTCTGCACTGGTGGGGTTTTCCAGCCAGTTTATCCCGGGAAACCAGCCCAGCCACCCTCCCTGCCAGACACACCTGTCCATCAGGCTGATGTCATTGAAGTAGATGCAGTCAAACACAAACAGGCAAACGTTGGCATCTTGGAAAGCAGCTTTCTGAAACACAATGAACATCAATCCAGAGAATTCTGCAGGCACAGCAAACAGTTGTAAAAAAGTGCTGAAAACAAAAGGATTTTGTTTTCTCTCTGTAATGTCATTTTCCTCTCTATAATATTTTAGGTATGAAAAGCTTAGGCCTCTTCTAAAAGAAGTATTCTGAGAATTAAGATTTACATTGAATGTGACAAAGCACAAGCTAAGAAGATAACAAATGTTCATTTCCCAGGAATGGGAAATAATGCTAAAAATATGAATGACTTTGGGCAATGCAACATCTGTCACTACTGCTGCAAAAAAAACCAACACGTTTCTAGAGACAGCAGATTAATGGCTACTTTTAACTTAAGCAGTTATAGTTCAATTTTCATTTTCCTGTCCTCTTCCTCACCCCCATTCAGTCTAGACACAAGCAGTACATAACTCTTATATGGAATAATCACTGCATCCCTGCGGTCTCACAGGCTGCCATACATTGCTCAAGCCATGAGAAACTGACAGAATTGCAAGTTTTTCCAAAGATTTTTAGTATTATTATCATCTTAATTTAAAATTAATATTTTAATATTAATATCTTGAGATGAAGTTTTGTCAATGTGCTGCCAGTGGTCAGGTTAATATCAAATCTACAGTATTAGAGCAGTAGCTTTTCAATATCAGCCTTCTCAGGGATCTTTTTTTCCCCAGATGGTCTAACAAGCACCAGAGCTCTAAAATGACCCTGTGATAATTAACAGAATGTGTTTAAGTCAGCAGAATAACAGCCTTCAAACACAACAAAGCATTTTTACCTAATTTTTTTTTTTACCTTGTGCACACCAAGAGTCCCAAAAGGAAGTGGCTTGCCAGTTTTATTGTCAATTAGGAGAACTTCTGAATCCAGGATCATACTTTGTCCACCAGGGAAAGCCTGGGGGATGAAGTCCTTAAAATGGGCTACCTTGGGAAAAGAAAAGAAAAATAACTGGCTGAAGAGAGGGATTCACTACAATGCAGGTGTTTTCTCCACAAGTATCTGAGGCTCACGTGGCACATCTGCACTACTCTGGTATCCACAGCAGTCTACAAATAGAAAAATGAGGCTTTAATAAACAGAACCAAGTCACCCAGCTGGCATCAAGGCTTCCAAAATGCAGTGCACAAAGAGGACCCTACAACAGACAGATGAAATTTAGTTTCAAGCTCTTAATGTGCACCAAAATTAAATGATCACTATATTAAGTGCTGCTTTTCCAGATTCTACACATCTACGTCAATTAGAAATAAGTCTCCAAGAGAAGGAATCCTCCTTGCCTAAGAAAGAGACGATTGGGAACGCAGTGGGTGAGCTGGCACAAGGGATGAGGCAGTGCCCAGGTGCTTACTTTGTGGGGGAGCACAGGTTTGAGGCTCCTGCTGAAGTAGCTGAAGTGATCTCCGTTCTTGTGCACCTGCACGCGCTCGCCGTCGTATTTGATCTCGGCGTACATCCCGTTGGGACACTTCTTCATGGCGTACTCGATGGACTTGCACGCCTCAGCCTTGGGGAGACAGGATCCAAACACTCAGGAGGTACACAGAAAATAAAGCCACTCTTCCCTAAGTTCATACATGAGCTACAATGAATTCCCTTGTAGAGCTAACCGCTGCTAGCAAGTCCAGGTTTTCCTTATTTATTCGCTTACTTAGAATCATCTGCATATGCCCAGATAATTACAGCTTTCCAGTGCTTATCTCCTCCAAATGCTTTAAAATGTACACTGTGCCTTTTGTAGGAGTGTGCTCAGCCCAGAAGTAAATATTTAACTCTGCTTTGTTCACACAAAAAGCCTGACTTATTTGAATATCTAATCCACTGGAAAGCGTAACACTATTTCCAGAGAAAGGATCAACTTCTGCAATGACAGCAAACAAATATAAAAGACTGAGCGCAAGACTGAAAGCAAGGTAAGGTTTTAGCCTGGCAGTGGCACTGAAGGTGCAAATACTGAGGATATTGAACACTTGGCCTCGTGGAAGGAGCTGCTCCCTGAAATGGCATTAAACAGTGAGCCCACACTGCACAGCCTCTGCCCTGGCTCCTGACCCTTCCAGCTGGAGCTCTCTGCTCCCTGCCTGGCTGCCAGGAGGGGACCCAACCCACCAGCATGGGCTGCACCGGGGTCATGAGCGAGGCCTGCACGCTCAGGGTCCTCTTCATCCCCGGCACCTTCTGGGCCTCCTGCTGGTTCTGCAGCACCCGCTCCACCACGTCCTGCAGGTTCCGCGAGGCCTTGAACGCCTCGTAGGCGTTGGGATCCAGAGCATCCAACCTGCAACCCATTGAGGAGAGGGGGGAACAGGGATCAGCCTCAGGCCTGCTGCTGCTGCCTCAGGAAATGAGCCTTTCTGGGTTTATGTCACTTACACGTGCTTTGCTCCAGCATTCATTTTCAGGTCATGCTTAATTAGCCTGATGATGCATTTCAGGTCGTTGCCTGTACACCTGAAGAAGAGAAGATTCAGCAATGGTGGGCACTGAACTGAACAACTTTCCAGCTGAAAAGAAGGAACTGATCCAGGTCCCTTTAAAAAAAGGCCCTCCCTGTGTGGAGGGTTTAAACAAAACTGAGAACACGCGTTAATAGTGGCACCTGTGAGGCACAAGGAATGTCCAAAAGGCTTTCCAGCATCTTTATGCCAACATTAATTCTGCCTCAGTGTTGACGTACCTTCCAAAATTTACTTAATTAATGCATCAAGAGAGGCTGATAGTAAAATCTGCAGCCTCAGATGAAGAATTTTTGTCTAAATGTCTTGAAGGCTTTTCCCAACATATTGAAGAACAACTTCATTAACAGCTAAACACCATTAGCGTATTTCTGCAAATCACTTGTTTGGTACTCATTGAAGAGTCCTGACAGGCAGGGATGAAGTTCTCTGGCATGAACAAGTGCCATAAATATTCTCCATTGCTGTCAAGGTGTCTCAATCACACCACTAACAGCGGCTTACAGATGCTAATTAAGCTCAGTCTCTGTGGCTCGTAATTTTCACCTACTCCAGCTTGTAGAGAACCACTCCCAGTGTTTAGGCAAACCTTCAGATGCAGATTCCTCCCCTCACCTGCGACTGATCTGCTGCAGGACACTCTGCTGGTCATCCTCCTTGGTGAGTTTGGACAGCTGGATTAGGAATTCATCCACCTCCTGGATGGTCAGGAGGCTCTTGGCTGCTGGAGGACAAGTCTTGCTCTGCTCGAAGAAGATCCGTATGGTCTCGGAAACATCTCCCTGTCTCCAAAAACAAAACCAGGGTGTGGATGAGAGGCATGACCAGAGAATGGGGGTGCCACTGGGGATTCAGCATGGTTGCAGTGAGCATAAAGGAAAGGAATGATGCTGGGATTGTGTAAAGAAATCAGAATCAAACACTCAAGGAAGCTGCCACGACACATCAAGCTACTCAGCTGTTTCATTTGCCAAAAAAGGTAATTAAGAGTACCAGCATCATCTCATGCCTCTATTTTTCACTGCTGCAGCAGCAAAGACCCTTTATTTCCTCAGGATGAATCCACTTGCAAATCCAAGGATGTGAGACAGGCTCGTGATGTCACTAGAAGGCACTACATAGCAAGGCAATGAACAGAGATGAAAGAATTACCTTTATTATCTAATTCACCCCTTTTCTGCACCTTGCAGAGAATCAGAGGGTGCACAGTCAATCACCAACTCCTGTGCACAGGGACTGAGTGCACAGCTGAGCACTTGCAATGGTACCAACTTAACTGTATCAACCAACTGCAGCTGCCAATGACAGGTCTGTTAATTGAATCCCAGGTTTTGGTACGGGATGGTACAAAAGGAGTCACAGAAACCACTTGCGTAGGAATGTGCCAGACAAAGGAGTTTAGACAAACAGATGCAGCCCACCTTGGCTAGATAATTTTAGTCTTGCTTTTTAAAGCTTTGCAGGTGGATTCTTATCCTGCTTTCTGTTCAAGCATAATTTTCTACAGGTTCCAGATGGCAGAAAATGCTACGAAAACTGCTAAAGCCAAGGAAAACCAAAATAAATCACCAGCTCCCATTCTAACAGTCAAGCTAAGGAGTAAAAAAACCCAAATCATTAAAGAATTTCCATAAGCAAAGGGCTGAACAGCAGAAATTAAGAGAGCTGCTGTCTGTACTCACCTGTTCCAGGTCCCGGACCATTTCTTCCTGGTTGCAGTTAAAAATCCTACTGAACAGCTTTACAATCTGCTTATCATTCAAGTTGTAAACTATTTTAATGACACCTGGTAACAGCAGTTTAATGGTCAGGTATACATCACCATGAAAACCATCTGGAAAAAAAAAGGCACATTATAACTCTGAGGATTTATTTTAGTGTCCTGGCTCTGGTTGGTTGTGCCCATTTGAATAACCCTGGAGATAAAACCCACAGCTGGGGCTTCTGTTTGCTCCACGTGAAAGGAGTTCTTAGGGGAAATACCCACAATTTGCCTCTAAATCTGATCCCAGCACTAAATTTGGCACCTGCAACACCTGAGCGAGACATTTTTGTCTGAATTTGCTGTTTAAAGAGTTCACTTCTCAAAGATTATCTCCACAGCTCAGAAACCACCACAGCACAAGGCTGGGACCACACAACAACCAGATTTTAATTTCACCTTTCCTTCTGAAACCAGACTTTGAGGCTGATTCTGAGAGGGCCGAGAACACCAAGCAGGAGCCATACCTCCTGCAGATCCCTTCCTGAGGAAGTCCTGGATGATCTGTGTTTTCACATTGTAGCTTGGCTTTTCAGCCACCATGGCGCAGAGCTTGCGGAATTCCCGCAGCAGGCAGTCCTTGTGCTTGGGGTCACACTGGCTCGCAGACAGGCTGGACTTGGGGGCAGAGTTGGCAGGGGCATCTTCTGAATTCTTTGGCTTGGCTGCATCAAACACATCACAAGTTGCTTTTTTAACAATATGGAGCAAATGTTGAAGTTACCTCTGCCTGGCAAGCTGGGAAAAATCCCAGAGTGCTGGCAAAGATTCAGAGCTAAAATTGATGACTTTCATAAAAACCTTCAAACTATTTTTACCCTTCACGTTACACCAGAATTTTCTGGATCTTAATTCTACCAGAAAAATATGACTAAACCACAGTGTAAAAGAATTTCTCCTTCCAGATGCCTCTGTTTTGTTTATTTGTTCATTTTTTATTACTTTATAGGCTTTTGCCCTTCACAGCAAGGTGTTTCCCTAAGGTAATTTCTAAAATGGGGGAATATGTCCCAATCCCCTTTTCTCTCCTAACACCAGTCCTCTACAGGAGGTGATGTCTTTGGCTGTGCTGTGGCTCTGGGCAGTTTGGAGCTCCAGGTGGGTGTCAGCTCAGGCACAGCTCACACAGGGACTGTCCTGCAGGCAGCTGCTCCTCAGGACAAGTTTGCCCTTCCATGAACACCCGAACTGGGGATCTCTCACCAGTTTTTTCCAGATTTTGATCTCCATGTGGGATAACTTTAGGCTGTGCCTTCAGTTTGACTGGAATGAGCCAATGGATACAGGCAGATGGAATCAGCCTGACAATGTGGGTCATTGCAGAACCTTTGTTTCCTTGGGAATACTGGGAACGCCAACATCTTTCAAGACTGACAGCCTAAGCAAGCACTGACACCTTCTGGCAAACCAGAATTTAAAAAAACTAACACTAAATCACCTACAGAAAAAACCTACTGATCTGAGGCAACCTCTGATGCTGAGATTAGAAGAAATTGGTTTCCCAGAACCAATTTCTTGATTCTTACCAGAGAATCCAGAGAATTTCTTTGGTGGATCTTTTGTGGTCAGCTGTCCTGTGGCAGTGAGCTTTGCCTGCACTATCACCTTTTTCTTCGGGGTACCTCCAGTCTTGGAATTGGCTTCTGGAAAGCAGAAAGGTTCAAAGAGGCAGTCAGGAATAATCCCATACATCCCTCAACATATTATGTATGATACAGAGCAAAAAGCCTTAAAAGAAATGGGAATTGGTGGAGAAAAAAACCCCTGATTTTTTTTTAGATAACTGAAGTTAAATAAAGATGTAATTTTTTAAAGATCACAGAAAAAAGTGAAAATGTAAAATAACTGATGCTTCCTCATGGGCTTCATTTGCTGATGAATTAAATCACCTAGGCCTTGCCCACAATCAGTTGTGACAAATGAAACAAGGAGTACCACTGTAAAAGTGACCATTTCTTCCCTTTCCTACAGGGCTGAGACAGGGATTGGAGCAGCACCACACTTTGTCCCTAAGGCATACAAATAAGTCCATGAGGATTCCATGGTAAAGGCACAGCTGGGTGACAACCTGGGGCATAACTTGAAAGCCACAAGAAAAGTGACCCAGGCGCTGCCTTGTGCCTCACCTGAGATGTACTTGTTGATTGTTTCTTTCTCCTCATCCTGCAGCTCTTCCCACCCCTCCAAATCCGTGATGTCTTCGATTTTCTTGGTGGTGGCCCGGGCCTTGTCCAGCTTCTCAAATATGCACTTGACATGGTACCACTCCTTCATGTCCCCCCCGGACTCCGTGAAAGGATTGGGGACAATTTTCCCAATGCGCACCATCCCCTTCACGATCTTCTCCTTGCACTTCTTGCAGCCCGCGGTGCCTCGCTTGGCGTAGTCCACGCAGTACCTCTGCTCTGCCATGTCCTCCGCAGCTGTGCAGGCCGAGCGCAGCCAGGCGCCCGAAAGCAGCGAGAGAGGAAAAGCTCCGGCAGCCCCGCGCTGGCTTGTGGCTGGCAGGGAGGCAGGCTGGAGCAGCAGCTGGCACCAGTGACCGGGGCTGACTCTGACACAGTAAGAGCAGGGTCTGGGCAAGGAGAGCTGCGGGCGAGGGCAGAGCAGCGCCGTGCCCCTGCCGAGAGCGCGGGCAGCGTGTGACAGGGTCCTGCCGCCCGTGGGCATCCAGTCTGAGCTGCGGCTGCTGCGGCTGCTGCGAGCGACAGAGGAGACCCTGAGCACCCCCTGCCCGCCGGGAGCCCCTCACGGCCCCAGCCCTCACCCCCCGCCCGGCCCCCGCTTCCCTGCCCGCACCCCAGCCCCTCACGGCCCCAGCCCGGCCCCCGCTTCCCTGCCCGCACCCCAGCCCCTCACGGCCCCAGCCCGGCCCCCGCTCCCCTGCCCGCACCCCAGCCCCTCACGGCCCCAGCCCCTCACGGCCCCAGCCCGGCCCCCGCTCCCCTGCCCGCACCCCAGCCCCTCACGGCCCCCTCCTCGCTCCCAGGCCCTCTCCCACCCCGAGGCCGCTTTCCCGCCCTGCCCGTCCCGCCCCAGCCGCCGGCTCCCACCCCCGCCGCAGGCTCCAGGCCGCCCCCCAGCCGCTCACCGAGCTCCTCACGGTGCCGCCATCCCGCCCCCGGCTCCGTCCGCACCCCCGGGCCCCCCCAGCCCCTCAGGCCGGGGCCGCCGCCGCCGCCGGGACACGAGCGCGCCCACCCGGCCTCCGTAGGGCCACGCGCGCGCGCGCGCCGCGACAGGCCCCGCCCCTTCCGGCCCGAAAGCAGCCAGGGGGCGGCAAGCGCAGACCACGCCCCCCACCCGTCTCGCCCCGCCCCCAGCGCGCGCCGGCAGCGATTTCCCGCCTTGGGCGCGGCTGAGGCGGCACGGGGATGGGGGAGCGGGGTCCGTGTCCTGAGGGGCACCGGGACAGCACCGGGACGGGGGAGCGGGGTCCGTGTCCTGAGGGGCACCGGGACAGCACCGGGACAGGGGAGCGGGGTCCGTGTCCTGAGGGGCACCGGGACAGCACCGGGACAGGGGAGCGGGGTCCGTGTCCTGAGGGGCACCGGGACAGCACCGGGACGGGGGAGCGGGGTCCGTGCCCTGAGGGGCACCGGGACAGCGGCACCGGGTCCGTGCCCTGAGGGGCACCGGGAGAGCGGCACGGGGTCCGTGTCCTGAGGGGCACCGGGACAGCACCGGGACGGAGGAGCGGGGTCCGTGTCCTGAGGGGCACCGGGACGGAGGAGCGGGGTCCGTGCCCTGAGGGGCACCGGGACAGCACCGGGACGGAGGAGCGGGGTCCGTGCCCTGAGGGGCACCGGGACAGCGCAGGGTCCGCGCCCTGAGGCGGCACCGGGACAGCGCAGGGTCCGCGCCCTGAGGGGGCACCGGGACAGCACCGGGACAGTGCAGGGTCCGCGCCCTGAGGCGGCACCGGGACAGCGCAGGGTCCGCGCCCTGAGGGGGCACCGGGACAGCACCGGGACAGTGCAGGGTCCGCGCCCTGAGGGGGCACCGGGACAGCACCGGGACAGTGCAGGGTCCGCGTCCTGAGGGGGCACCGGGACAGCACCCTAGGCGGCGCTGGGTCCGTGCCCTGGTTCGGCACCAGGACAGCGCCTGAGGCGATGGAGGATCCGTGCCCTGAGGCGGCACCGGTGGGGCGCCCTGGGGCAGTACCGGCTCTGTGCTCTGAGACAATGGAGTGATCGTGCCCCCAGGCAGCACCGGCACCACGCCTGGGGCAAGAGAAGGTACACACCCTGAGGCGGTACTGGCATTGTGCCCTGAGGTGATGGCGAGTCTGGGCCCTGAGGCGGTGCCAGCTCCGTGCCCTGAGGTGATGGCTGGTCTCCACCACGTGGGTGACTCCACAGGAGCACCGCACCCTGCGTGTCCCTCCCTGAGGCAATGATGTATTCCTGACCTCCCAAAGTTGGCTTTTCTAGGGCACTACACCAAGTTGAGGCAGCTCTGAGGGGATGCCCTATACCCTGGCTGCACCACACTGGCTCCCCAAGAGTGCTGTGCTGTGCTGTGTTAGCACAGCTTTGAGGTGCTATTGGATCAACTGGCCATAGAAATGGTCCCTCCAAGACTTCTGCACCGTGTTTGTGCAGGTCTGAGCCACATCTGCCCGATCCCCAGCCTCACAAAGTTGCCCCTTCAATAGTGCTGTGCCATGTTGGTGCAGGTTTGAGGTGCTGCCATGTCACTGAGCCCTCAGTACCTGCACAGGCCTGAAGTGCTGCCCTATGACCTCCTGAAACTGTCCCTCCCAGCCCCTCACACTGTGCTTGTGTGGGCCTGAGGTGCTGCTGTATCCCCCCAGGCCCCTGAGAACAGCCCTCCATCCCAGCACAGGTGAGCACACAGCTGCAGTCCAGCTGTCGGCTCTCTGCTGGTGGCAGCCACCCCTGTTTCTCTGATGGAAGTGCTGTTGTGCTGTGCCAGGAGGCTGCTGAGGAGGCTGGAATGGCTGCAGTACACACCACCACAGGATTCCTGCCTTCATCCATGGAAAGGACGCTGTGTAGGTTGACATGGCCAAGTCTCTGACCTGCTTTGCTGTGCCTCAAAGGCAGAGTATGAGACATAAGGTACAGAATTTGCTTCACCAGCCACATATCTGTCTTTTTGCTGGTTGCAAAGCAAGCTACAGGCAGTCTTCCTCTTCTTCCCAGCACATAAAAAACCCCACATTTGGAGCTGTGAGTGAGTGAGTGTAACGACTATGCCCAGGCACAAAACTGGGATGAAGTCTGACATAGGCATTTCTGATCGCTGGGATCTGGCTGTGAACAGTCTGCATTCATTTGCAGTATTTTACATTGCAATATTTGCTCTCAGACAATGCATTCAATCCATGATCTCAGGGTGGAAATACACCTTCCTGTCCCTCATGGCCCAGAAGAGGTGGAAACCCCAAAACCAAAGAAAGGAACAAGCTCCCCCAACCAAATCCAACTGGGAGCTTTGAGTCACAGAAGAGGAATCGCAGGACTCAGAGAGGTCTTCCTGCTATGGACTTTATGTGGAAGGCACCCAGATCACCACCAATGCTCCAGATTTTTGGCTGAGTGCATTCAGCTCCAGGACCACCCATTTGGCAGACTTGGATGAAAGATTTAATGTGTGAGTATAATGTGATTTCATTTTTAATAGTTCAGATTGCTTTGAGAAATGATTTACAGAACCAGCAGTGACTGGGTGCAACAGTTTGTAAGAACACTGGGATTTTAGAGGGGAAGAAAACAATACCCAGGTAAAGATGAGGTTCAGATGCTGTGATGTAACAATGTGCAGTGTTCAGAGAGAGCTTGCTGGGAGCACAGAGTTCACGGCACACGGTGAGATCTCTCATTCATTTTGTGTTAGAGCCTGGTAAAAGAGATGGAAAGGCAAGGGCTGACAGCGCAGCACATCATTATCAGGTTTAAATAAGGCAGCTGAGCAACCTGCCAGTGGTGGGATCTGCTTCCCTAACTCTGTCTTAAAGTCAGCAAAATGAGCTAAACTAGGCAGAGTCTTCCATCAGCAGAGGAACATTTCAGAGGCCTCAGTGAGGGTGAGATGAATTGCTCCTGGCTCTTTTCAGCCTGGAGGGGTTTTGGATGGCAGCAGGGACAGGTGAGGGGAGTAGGAGGCTGCCTCTCTGGAGAGTGGTGCAGGGACTGGAGATTGATGACCTGGCCGTGAGAGATGCAGCAAGCACAGGCAGGTGGCAGAAGGCTGCCACGAGAAACTGGGAGTTTTAGATAAATTTCCTTTCTGAGAAACACACACAACTGCTGTTTTGTTGCTCTGGGAAGGCCTGGGAATAACAGCAGTGAAGCTGGTGCACTCTTAATGCCAGCTCTCCTTCTCTTGAGCAGTAGATGAAGACTCTGCAGCCTGGAACATTAATTTTCCTGATTTTCTACCGTGGCTCCAAAGGAATTGGTGGAAAGTTGAAACTTGCTTCTTTGTAGAATCACAGCATGGTTTGGGTTGGAAAGGACCTTAAAGCTCATCCTGTTCCACCCCCTGCCATGGGCAGGGACACCTTCCACCATCCCAGATTGCTCCAAGCCCTGTCCAGCCTTGGACACGTGCAGGGATGGGGCAGCCACAGCTGCTTTGGGCACCCTGTGCCAGGGCTTCCCCACCCTCACATGGAACAACTTCTTCCCAGTATCTAATGTAAATCTACCCTCTTTCCGTTTGATCTTGTCATCTTTTTTTGTGGCTAACAGCTCTGAGATGACATTAGGAAGTGATAAGAAAGTTTCAAGTGGCCCATCAGGCCCTGATTTTGGTCACTGCTCTTAAGTTTTCCCTGTAAGCACTTTCTTCCCCTGAAGTTGCAATGTGCATCCACTGTTTTTATTGTGAGTGGGAAGGTTTGTGTGCAAGGGGAATAATTAAAATTACTTTGGGTTTTAGATTCTTATTGGAATAAACTCCTCCAACTCCCCCTTTGGCCGGATGTACCTTCAAACAGCTGTGAGTAGAACAATTTAGCCAGTGAATATATCCACAAAACCACAGGACACTGGGTTCACTGAGAGAAAACCAGGAGACAAATCACTGCTGCTTCGCAAAGGATCAGGGGGAAATCACTGCTGGAGTCTCCCTTGGTAGCAAATCTGGAATTGCTGAGCTGAGCCTCTTAACTTAATGTGCTCTCTATGTAAAAGGCAGCAATGACAGCCCAGTGGAGAGGCCCCCAGGAAAGCAGAACTCTGTTTTAAGTAGTTTATTCCACTAATACCAGGAAGATAATGCCCAAAAAGTCAGATTTAAATGTTTAAGTCTGCCTTGCTTAAGCCAAGTGGCCATCAGGAGTTCTGTCAGGAGTTAAAATATATATGAAAGTGAAATAATGGTCTCAAGGGTTTTAGGGTTTTTTTCTCAGTGTTAAGAAGCAAAAAAACCCCATTTTAGCCTCATTTTAAACTAGGGTTGAAAATAGTCATAAAAAAAGGTTCACCTTGTCCACATCTTCTAGGGATATCTTAAATTAATGGAGTTTGAACTAAAATTAAAGTTTCCTTGCAAGACTTCTGTCAGAGTTATATTCCAATGAATCCAATCTTCTTGGTATTGAGAAAATGTCTGGAATCTCACTAAAATCAAATAAAAGGAGGGAGATATTTAGAATTTTAATAACCCCAATGAACAAATTTATCTCCTCTCTGGCTGCTAAAGAAGATACTGAATCTGTACATGTGGTTTATTAAAATATAAGTGATAAGAGAAATGGAAAAGATTATAGGAAACAGACATATATACATGAAATACATTTGGCAAAAAGGGAAGGGATGTCAGTTAAATAACAGATCAAGAAGCCACGTAAAATGGATTTATAGAGCTCAATATTACTCACTTATTTTCATTTGTGTTCATTGGTAAGACTGACTTTGTTCGGGAGGGCTTGGACAGGAAAAGCTCCATGGTTCAGTCTGAAGGGATTGGCAGTGTTTTGGTTGGAGAAGTGGCTCGCAGGGCTTTCTTCTGCCTTGTGTGAGGGTGAAAAGCAGAAGCTGGATGCAACAGGAAGGAAATCTCTTCCAAGCCTCTTTCTGCTCCCTCAGAATTGTGGGGAAAGGGGAGAATAGAATCTGTTGTCAGTTTAAAAAAGAATTTGCTGTTCTTCAGTTCCCATTTTCCTCTCACTGTTTCCTGGAACAGTCAGAGGGACTGGATGTGATCTGAGGTGTACCACTGACAATGTGAGGAGCTCCCAGAGGAGCAGCTGTTCCCTGCTGCAGGGCACGGACCAGGTGTTCCCACAGAGGTTCACCTTCCTTCCCTCCTGCTCCGTTCTCCAGGACACTGCCTGTGATTCAGCGCCTGTGACACAGAGCCATGGAACTCCTCTGCATCCCTGCTCCCATTGCAGTGACATCCCTGCCTAGGGCGGTGACAAAAAGATGACAATGAATGTGGTATTATCCTAAAATTGGTATATGCAGCCCTCTGTGGAGGAGACAGTTTTGGAATGTGAACTTTGTCCTTTAATCCAAGCACAGCAAAAGTCTGTCTCTGCCCTCCCTCTCACCACATCTAAGCTGTCTTTTTGAGGGAAAATTTTGACGTTTGCTACATGGACATTAGGAATATCCGAGTGCAGGAAAACAAATGTGAAATTTGTCATTTCTAGTGCAGATTGCCCAAAGAGTCATTTAACAGCCACCAAAATAAAAATGTGTCAAGAGATTTCCAAAGGCACTTAGGAGATGCTCATGTTCATTTGCTGTTAATACTAATGAGAAGTGAGTGTCCAAATCACTTGGACAGGTTTTGGAAAATCTCAGCTAGATACATGTCTTCCTGGAGGAAATTACATTTGACAGGAGGCTTCTGATGCAGGGAGAATAAGGGCATTGGAGGCCACGCTCTGAATTCATTCTATTTTGGTTCAGAAATCTGCCAAACGTGTGTTAGACACAGAGCTGGTACCTCCACCTCTATTCTGCTGTCACCTAATAGAATATCCTTTATTTTTCTGCTTGCTGCATATGCTGTTAAATTAGATAGAGGTATTTGCAAGGTGAATGACAAGTGTAATTGGCTATAAATGCTCCATTTAGAGAGATTGCAAACTATGTTTAAGTTACACCCAAGTGCACCTGTACTTGAGATGCAAAGTCATTCAGCTCCCACAGCACCTTCATTATAACCATACTTCATCCTCCCACACAAATAGATTCTGAGGAAAATAATTTCTCCCCAAATGTACATCTGCTGCGAATTTTCCTGGCATCATTACACATGCCAGGGTAGTGAACACAAATCTCATCCTCTGGGGTGGTGTTGATTGAAAGATGACACCTAATTTTGGAAAACAAAGGAAATCTAAAATAAAAGGTTGGCAGATATTTTTTGGGGAGTTTGTTTCAGAGGATTTCCCAAATTAATTTGTAATTTCTACTTGCAGAGAGAAGACTTTTCAAAATTTTAGTTGAAAATTTTAGCTTCGAATACTTTAGAATGAAATTGAAACCACAGTTGATTTTTTTAATTGACCTTGTCAGGCAATGACTCTTGCTAAAACCAGAGATCATTGTGATAATATTCTTTGAGACGTCCAAAATAATTTCATAAAATCATCAAGGTTTTCAAGACAAACTATAAAGGTTTTTTTTATTTTGGAAAGTCTTCAAGGCTACTGGTTAAAAGGCTATTTTTGAATGCAAACAGCATTTTGTTAAAACACTTTTGGTCCTGCAAAGGAACACTTGTGCTCGGGAAGAAAAATGGTGCCTACCTTGCATTGTCGCCTGGGATCTGTGCTTGGTTGTGGGGTGAAAATCGCTGTTTATTGTAACAGCCAGGAATCCTGCAGGCTTCAAATTCCCAATTTCTCTTCTCCGTTTCTTCCTTGTTCTAAGTGGCAGCTGTGTATGACTGGAGAACAGACAGGGCCAAGCAGCTTTGACTTCTTTTTGTGTCCCAGAAAATCTCTGTTCTTCAGTACAAAGTAGTCCCAGGTTGCTGTGCACTTTCCCAGTTCTTTCAAACCACATCTGTCATATCTGCACTCCACAGCTGGTCTGGACTGGTGTCACACATCCGAAGTGAAATGAAAGAAACTCCTAAACAAATCCAATATCGGTTGTGCCCTGCTGCCTGCGGTGTGGGGCTGAGCTGTGCCTGATTGCAGATCTAATCTCACCCTGATACCTGAGGAGCAATAATGACACTCGCTCCATTCTGTCCTGCCCGGGGAAGCTGAGGGATCTCTTTAGCTAAATGAAATATTAGCTAAATGAAATATTAGCTAAATGAAATAGTAGTCTTGGGCTTTCCACAGCCCAAGACCATGTTTTGGAAGGCAAATGGAAATTCAGTTACAAGGTGACTTCTGCAGACCCCAGCTCTTGGCCTGGGCTTTTCAGAACATTCAGGAGTTGTCACCTCTGGGTTTTAACAGAGCTCAGGAGGCACAGACAAACCTCTGCTTGGAGGGAAATTCTGCTTTTTAATGTCACAGGAACTTTCTTACTTTAGTGCTAAACTGTGTTATTTCTCTTTGAATCTTCCCTGAAGTAGCTCTGTGATGTTACCATTGCCGTGCTGAGGGCTGTATGTGTAATTAGTGACTTGTATGGCTCCCAAAAGCTGCAGTCTAAACTTTAATCCAACCTTCACGTTGATCACTCTGCCACATCACTTGAAAGCACTTATGATCAAGGAACTGCAATTCTCAGAGCCAATTCCACATCGGAGATGACTTTTATTGGGGAGACAGGATGTTAGAAAAAAATTAAACCGGTCCTCATTAGAAACTGGAGACATAAAAGTCTCCTGAGCCAGACTGTGAGTGCCACTGCAGAGCTGTTTATGCAGCTATTTATGCAGGGAATAGCTCCCCAGGGATGGGCTATTTGCTGCTGCTTCTGCTCAAAAACCCCGCACCTCGATGCCAGTGCTGGAACCAGGGGCTTGGGTTCCTGCAGGAGCAGCGTGAGCGAGTCCTAATGATGGCAAAGTGCTGCCTTTCCCTCTCGGGAGGGTGCATGGGTTGTCACAATGCCTCTGTCTCACTCATGTCGCCCCGGGGCATGGGAAATGGGATATAAACAAAGGCAAAGCGAATGCAGAACCTCTGACCTATCTGCAAATGTTGCTTCTGGGGCTATTTGTTTCTGTAATTCCTCAGAGCACATCGGGGGAAGTCGATTTATTGCTGCCTGGGATATCTTATCCCTGTCCTTTCAGCGAAATGGAGCTCCTTTTCCATTCTGAAGGGTTTTGTAGGTGAACTGAGGAGCTGCCACTTGGCTTCTGTGTGTCTCTGGCCAAATACCTCCACATTCACTCTGTTGCTGTCAGAACCACAGGGTCCTTGCCTGCAGGGGAAAAACTCAGGGCCCAGCCTGTCCCTGTCCATGGGGTGCAGCTGTTGCAGGTAGAGGAGCTTTGCTGAACTCAGGAGGTTCCTGCTGGCCCCTTTCTCCAGACAGCTGAGGACCCTCGGCAAAGTCTAGGCTTGTCTTCCCTTCCCATTCCTTCCTGCCTTCCCAGATGTCCCCCTTCATAATTCCAAACCTGGAATCTCATTGAAATGCACGTGAGTGAAAACAGCACCACATTGAAACAAACACGTTGAAAACACCCTTTAAAAGAGCTTTTGTGCCTTGGTTAACATCTGCAGTTGGTGTTTCGGGGAAAGCCACCCCGTCTGCAGTTGCACCATCCATCACGCTTCCTCTCTGAGCAGGTGCTCAGAAACACCCACCTGCTGCAGGTGAAACTCAATTAACCCAATTAAGGGCCTCACGCTGGTCTAAGCACGTCAAGCAGGAGCTCTGCTGGTTCTTTGCCTGGGGAGAGAGAGGGTGTGGCTGTGCTCAGCTTCAGAACGGGGAGTTCTGTTCCTGAGCACTTCTACCCCTTAGAATGGGAATGCTGAGTAGCGCTCTTGCAGAACAACGCTTGTCTGATCAGTGAGTTTTCTCTAAGCCAGCTCTAATTGCCTTATCTAGACCAGGATCTTCCCCTCCTCACTTTGAGGGGTATTTTTAGACTAGTTGGTAAGTCTGTGCTATGCCAGGAGCCCTGAAAAGCTCTGGGTAGCTTGAAGGGAAGGGTTTTAGGATCTGCCTTGTAAAGGGGCTGACAGCTGTTCTAAGGTGCTTAGATCTATTCCATACTAATGAGAGAGTTTCTTATCTGACTGAACTGCAACTTTGCTTAACTGCTGTCCTCTTTTGAAAACTTATGTCTTAAATTACCATGAGACAATAGTTCCTAAAAGGCATTCCCCTAACCTCAGTTTCTTCGCTAAATTGGATGAATCTAGTGAAATGTCTCTTAGAAACAAATCTTTTTTAAGCCTACACTCTATTCTTCTTAACCTCTGTGCCCTAAACAATTTCTGAGACAAGATGAATACCAGCCTGTGATGATCATTGCTACATATATTCCACTTAAGCATTCACTTGGCTGATAGCCTGGAATAAGTCACTGTTGGGGGTTAAACAACTTCTGGGGCGATAGATGGGACCTCATTACGCAGAGTGAGGAGAGTTACCGCTGGAAGCAGCTCAGGTGGAGCTGCTGCGTTCACTCCACGGAAAGTACAGGGACTGAGGTTACCTGGTATTGGAACCTCTCAGCTTGAATCTGAAACAAGTGGGGTAACCTCTCTCCCACGGGGACACTTTGTCTTGGTTTTGCTAATTTAGGATACCATTTTCTGCTAGGAAATGTAGGAAAGGAAAGTTTCCACTCCCTTTAAGGATTATGTCGTTGCCTTGAGATGCTTTGAATTGCAAATACTACCTTAAATCTGGTCGGGACTAACAGCACTGCTGAGAACCAGACCACGGCTTTGACAAACCTTTCAAATCAGAGGCTTTCAATTTGAATTTCAGATGTGCCCAAGGCTCTGGAGCACCAGAAAGCAGCATCCCTAAACACGTGAGGTGAATGATCCTGCCTTTGTACTTCACTGGGATAACCAGCATGGCTGTTTCCCTAGGAGTGTGTTCCTTAAAGTGATCTCCACCTCCCAGTGTACTCTCCATTACCTGCTATAATTGAACCAGTTTGGGACATTCCCACCTCCTCTAGGAGTGCTCTGAGCTGAAACTTTGGATTCATACCAGGACCCAGGGTCTTAGCAGACCCTGCTATGGGCTGTCAACAAAGACTTGGTTGGGAAATAATAGAACCAAAAAAATCAACCAAAAGCAGTTGTTCTCTTCATTCATTAAATAATCTTACTAGCTTTTTTTTTTTTTTCTGATATGAAGTTACCTTCCAAAGGCAGATAAAAAGGTGTGTCTAGCTAAGTTTGTCCTCAAGTGGGATGGGGAGAGAAATCTGGATTGTTGGTTTGGACTTGAACAGTGAAGGGGATCTGCTTTGTTGTGTTCAAAGAACCACAAAATGATTGAAGGTTCTAAACTTTTATGCTGCAACCTTAAGTGTCTGTGTCCTAGAAAAATCACTAAATAAAGTAACTTCTTTTTGGGCCTGTCTGGAATGCTGAGGCCTACAGGCTGGATTTTGAAATCCCAGCGAAATGCATAAAGTCACCTTAGATTAAGAATTAAACTCACCTGTACTGGGAGTGTAGAGTTGGCTGGGATGAATAATGACGTGATTGGATCACTCTTCTTACACAACAAATGACACTCTTGTGTCTCTGCTTGGAATTTGAAGTGGAATAGGAAACTTTGTCCAACTCTATGTGCAGGTTTTTAGCTGAGCTTTGGTCTGCTCTGACTCTCTGCATTTCTCTGTGCGCTGTGTTCCTCCTCCTGAATTAATTTGAATTCTGAGTAGATCTCCAAGCTGGTGGGGTTGCAGCAACCCGGGCTTGCTTTCAAATATCCACATCCTTACGGGGAGCCCATGTTGTAGTTACTGTGTTGGGATGCTCCTTTCTCCTCTGCATGCACAATGAGCACCAAAAAGCCATTGACCAAATGCTTCCAAACAATGCCAGATTCTCTCAGGACTGGTATCAAGCAGAATGTTATTGTGTGCTCAGGGCTTTGCTCATAATCGTGCTGAACTGCGTGATGGAAATGGAGGATTAATTCACTGATGGGCTGCTCACTCCCTGCATGTAAATAGAGATGTGGAGGGTGCTGCCAGGACCCTCCAAAGGGTTGTGTAATGTCAGGGATCTTTCCCTACAAATGCTTCCCCAGTGGCCCTCCTGCAGATGGAGTGGCTTTCCAGGGCTTTCCAGCCCGGAATGGGATCCAACTGCAAGTCCTCCTCAGCCTGGCCTTTCTTCAGGGCAATAACCTGTTTGATCAAGGTGTCCTTAACCCTTTCAGGACCCTACAGAGATTGCTACCTGCTTCTCACCTGCCCCTGGAGCTGCTGCATAACTTAAATCATCAAGTTGTTCTTGCAAACAGTTCCCCCATTTCGCTTTAATACTTCAAAGAATTACTGGACCTCGTAATATTGATCTACTCACTTCCTATCCTTTTACAGCTGCCTATATAATTTCTGATCCTTAAATCTGACAACTGTGTCCCCAAGATGACTGTTCTTAATGTTTAAATGATTGCTACCTTCCATCAAAACAATCTAGCATTAAAACAGGAAATACAGTGCAAAAGCAGTAAAATAGTGTATCTATGGATTAATTTCTGACTACCCTCTCAGTATAAAACCAATGTGTGGAATATAACTTGATTTTAAGCTAAAAGTAGATCAAAGCTCTCTAAGCAGTAACAAGAAATCACCTGGAAATAGTGCAGCTACAAGTAAAAGTGCCCAAATTTTGTACATTTCATATATCTGAAACTGCATTGAAAGAATTATTTCAGAAAGAAATAAAAGAAAAGAGGGGTTTATGCTTTTATGTAGATATCAAAGACACAGAGGATTCCAAGAGTGCTAGAAACAGCAATTAATGCACTTGGTCTTTCAGTAATGCCATTTCCTCTCTGTTGAGCTATACAGTGTTTAAACATTATTTTTTACTTTTTTAGTGGATCTGTGTTTCCATGCTGAAGCTCTGTGTATAATTTGGGGATACAACTCCTTATAAATGGAAAAAAAAATATTTCCAGCTCCTCTCCTGCCTGCCTCTGCAGCCCACCAAAGAAACTACTAATGCAATTTTAATTTATAGCTCTACCTTTTCCTCAAGCTCTGGGACGAACATTCCCTAAAGTGCTTTAGAACAGAGGTCAGGCTGCATTTTTAACAGAGCTGTGAGGAGTCTCTGCTCTGTAATATAAACCCCACGCTCACCATCTCCACAGCCCGATCCAGCTGGGAAGCTGCTGGTTTGGGAGGAGGGTAAGTGTGCATGTGGCAGCTGTGCAGATCACATCTTCATAGGAGTGGGAGATGCTTTGGACAGCCAAATTTCCAGTTTTCCCCCTGTTCCCGTGTACTTTTCCTGCAGAGCCATCCCTGAAGCACAGGAGGTGCCTTAACCAACAGCCCAAGCTGCCTGCCATGATAACGAGCCCGCTGCCAGGGCTCCACGTGAAACTCTTACAGCCTCTCTCCCTGGATCTATTAAGAGCTGCAGCCTCGCCCAACGCACGTCCCAGAGCTTCTGGCTTTTGGCTTGACATGTTTGTCCATTTCTTTGTTAGCTCACACCTCAGAGACGCCCTGATCCAGCCTTGGCTGTTTGCTCAGGCTTCTCAGAGCAAATGTCAAGTGACTTAGAACTGGCTGTCTTTGAAGTAATGGTAAAACAGGCATGGAAATCAAATGCAGCAGCTTTTGAATCTGGGCAGCTTCCCGAGTATGAGCTTCTAAATTTCTGTGCTGTGAGGCAGGTGCTTTTTGGCAGTGTTCCTGTTTAGCTGATAGTCAAATCTCCAGACAGTTATGTGATAAATACCTGCCAGTCCTGCATCTATCATCCCAAATATGCTTGGATTGTTTGCTCGTGCAGATGGAGCGTGTTAGGTGCTCGCATTTGCTTCAGACCACATATGTTACCTGTCTGATGCTTATATTCTATGCAAAGAAATGAGATTTGAACAATTTGTATTACCATGGTACCTTTTCCCAATTCCTTCTTTTCCTCCCTCTTTTCTTTCCAAGACGCATGACCTCTGTACACTTCTGTTTTCCCTCTGTTTTCACCTCATTCCACCAAAGGTGCACCACCTGTGCAGACAAATGTCTCGAGGACAGAAAAGTGAGGTACAGTAATTCACAGTTGTCAATAGAATTCAGTGCAATGTCTGTAGAATCGCCTACTGAGACGCCTTGCTTCAGAGTAAGGTGAACTTTTAGTGAACAATCTGGAATGTATCTGGCTAACCTAGAGAGGCCAGGTGTTACAGTAACACGGAGATTTTTGAAACTGAAGTGCTGAGACAATAGCGGGATCTGTTCACTGCGAGTCAGTTACAGAAAGTGTAACTTTGTTATCAGGCCTGTTACAAAAAAAAACTTCACAAAAACCCTTTTGTAAGTGCTTAATTATTTTGGGAGCTTAAACCCACACCATTCTGAGTTTACAAACAATCTTTTGGTTAATCTCTTTCAGGCAAAGCACTGATAGGTAAAGCTGAGAAACATGCAACGGGCGGATCTCAGATTTAGGACTGAGGGTCTAAAATCTGTCAGGGCAGGAAGCTGCCCTGTTTGTGCTGCCCTCTTGCAGCATAAACACAGTGTTCAGCTTTTCCAGAGGAGGACTCAGTGGGAATTTCTGTAATACAAAGAAGAATGAATTTTACAGGTTCTCCCTTACAACAAAAAGGAGTTCACTGAGATTTATCAAATGTCAGGTGAGTAATTCAGTTTGGAAAAGCTGGTTCAGAAGGCTGCAGCTTTGAAGCTGTGAGTCAGTGTGCCAAACAGCTCTGCTGGCAGATTTCAGTGACCCTGCCTGAAACTTCAGCTAATGGTGGCCACTGAAGTTCAGCAGGAAGCAAACTCTGCCTGCACGAGAGCTTTGCAGAGTGGCAAGGAAAGCCGACTTCATAAAAGCTCCACCACGTGCCACCTTTCCCTTTCCACTGCAACTTTCCTGGCAGGGTTTCCAGGGGAGCAGTGTACCAGGATTGTGCACACAGCAGCACTAACAGGGGTCTCTTCCCCCTGCAGGCCTCTCTTTCGCACCCCATTTTGGCATCTTGGCTCACCCTGCAAGGGCAGACACTGAGCCTCAGTCACCCACCTGTCTGAACTACTGAGAGCTCCTGCAAAGTTCTCATTAGGGCAGACTGGCAAAATAAAGTCCTCTTTCATCTCTCAGCTGACTTATAGACATCGTGTTGTTGGGGTTGCCCTGGTGGTGTCAGTCTTGTTTGAAGCAAAACATGAAAAATTGTTCTTTGCCTTGCTGCTGAGGGGGTTGCAGGATAGAAAAGGGCAATTTAGCAGCTCGTCTCCTGCCTTCCATATGTGACCTTCCTCTTGGAAAGCTGCTGGAAGTGCCAGAGTGGTGCTAAACCATTCTTCTGAGACTTTATTTCTTCCTTGTGCTGGTGGTAGGAGAAGCTTTTGCAAGAAACTGCCACTTGAGCCTTCAATTTGCAAGAACAGAAATACCTTTATATAAGGTATATAAAAACCTTTATGTGAGGACAAAAGGGAACCTGCACTTGCCTTCTGATGGGAGAAATTTGCCCCTCCAGCAGGCTTGCCTGGGCTCTTCTAACAAGATAATTATTTAAATGCTGTACTTCAGTTGTGGCCGCTTGCTGCCTCTTCAGATTTTATCTTCTTCCTTTTGTATTTTTTCCCTATAGCTCTTTAATGTGCTAGAGAAGATTTTAATTTCTTTCTTTGTCTGAGAATGAGGAGTGGCACACAAGGAGTTGGTAGCAGAGAGGAAAGCAGGGCTGTGGTCACGTCTTCCATCAGATGAGTTTCAGGTGCTAAGCAGTAATGTGGTGTCAAAATACCGAGCAGTGAAGCATTAGGATGATGCATCTCAATTTGTTCCAAACCTCTGGAAGCTGAAAGGAAATCCCCTACTACTTCAGATGAAATCATGAAATAATGGCATTCTCCTCTTCTGCCTCCCTCCCTGCTCCCCAGGGGAGAGATCATGCAGGATTTAGATAACCTTCATTCATGTGGCATAATGATATTGTAAAGGAGAAGATTTTTAAAACAAGCAGCAAACAGGCCTGGGATCAGTCTCAGCTCTCTCTCCTTGTGGTTGATTGGAGGTGAAAGACGGTTCTGTTTTTGGAGAACTGCTCCCCATTTCTGCTGCTTTCCCTACTCAGTTCAGCTCCTTCATGGCCTATGATGTCCAGTTTCTCCCATCCTCTTGGTTCCTGGCTTCTGAGTGACTGAAATATGGAGGAACAGAGAGAAGAGCAGCATGACTGGGTGGCCTGACAGGCTCCCAGCCCATGGAGCTGTGTGAGAGCCCTGAGCTCTGTTCCTCTGTGTGACCATTCCTTCTTGGACTCGCCCACTTCCTCCTCGACCTCACTGTTCAGCACATGAGATGCCCTTCTCTCCCAGCCTGTTCTCTCTCCTGCTTCCCTGTGATGTGGCCAGGAAGGAAAAACAGGCTCTCCTGGGTTTTTGGGGCTGGCAGATGAGTCTGTAGCCTGCAGTGCTCTGTGCAAGAACAAGTTCCTTTTGATTAAAGCTGGGCTGTGTTGGTAAACCAGCAGTGGATGAGGGACGGCTTGAAACACTCAGATCCTCCAGGACTAGATAAGCATAATTGCGTATTTGGAATTAGCAAAACTGCAAGGATCAAAGCAATCTCCTGGATGGATAACTAGATCAAAGGAGAGACTTTAAAAGGAGAAAACATGGATGTTAAGTTCTCCATCTACACTCTATAAATACAAGATGCCAGCGGTAAAGAGGATATAGGAATAAAGGGAGCTTTTGCACATTTCTCAGCAGGAAATAATTTAGTGTCTGACTAGTTTGATTTTAAATTATGATAAAATAACAGACACAAAACTCCAGCACAAACAACGTTCTCCTTTTAAAAGCTAAGTCGGAATCCTTATTAGGATATAGGATAAAATCATAACTTCTTCCATAAATTTACATGAAAGAGCAATATCGTGTTTCTCTGCTTGAAGAACAGACGTTAGCTGACTAAACAGCAAACTGCAATGTAACCAAGAATCTATCAAGGACTGTTACTTGGTCTCCCTTTAAATCACTCCTTGGCATCCAGATAGAATCAGAGAATACAGATTTCTCTCTGAGCACAAGGGGCCCAGCAAAGTGCACGGCAGATTGGAAATGTGACTGCTGCTTGTTGTGCGTGTGGCTGTTCAAAGCATGTGGTATTCTGGATGAAAAACAGAGATGAGAATCTGCCAGGTTTGCCTTATCTTTCCAAGGGGAAGATGCTGACTTTTAATATTGGCTGGTCTTATCTTGAGCAGCCTGTGGACGTGGCTGCCCTGCCTGTGTGATGCTTTGACCAGGGTGGAGGTGGCAGCTGGTGGAACTGGGATGAGAGCTGAGCTGCAGCCTCAGAACAGGAGTGTCTCCAGAGTCCCTGTGCTGTGGAATGAATTCTCTTGTCATATCCTGGGGGACTGAACTCCCACGCTGACATGTGCTTCCTGCTGCAAGGAGCGCTAATGAACAAATACTTCTGCAGTTAAATGAGGTGTTTCAGAGGGTTGTAAAAGCAGCTTTCTGGGAGGAGAAAATAAGCTGAGCAGCAGTTTATGCAAGAAGGAAGTGCAAATGGTACATGTGTGCATGCTCAGCCTGTCACCCTTACCTCACTTGTGTGTGTGGATCTGGAGGTATTTAAAGGATTAGGCAGCTCTGAGAATCCCAGTGTTGGACTGGACTGAAGGTTCTACACTGAAATCCTTTTTTCAATCTGACCCCTCAGGCCTATCCCATATGGATGTGAAAATCCCCTGACAGTGAAAATATGGAAGAGCTGGGTCTTAGGAATAAGATTGACTTAACTTTTGTGAAGAGGCATTTAGAACAGCATTAATGTTACCTCTTGCTACAGCTGAGTTCTCTGCCTCAGGCTTTCCTTCATTACACTTTGGATGGGAGACAGGAAAGAAGCATCCAAAAGAACAGCCAGCCTGGCTCCTCTTCTTTTCTGAGCAGATAAAGCTGTGAGGAAAGAAAACATCTTTTATTGTACTCTGCTCTTTCTCCAAATTCTGTGATCAGTTAACTGCCAAGCACTTTCCAATCCAACCAAATCAATTTGCAAACTTTCACTAATACTATCAGGTAATCTGCAAGCTGTTTGCCCCCTGCCTTATTGGAAGGGCCATTAATACACAGGATAATGGATACCTCAGGGAAGCCAGACATTAAGTTAATAATTAATGTTTACAGAGGCCTTGAGGCAACTGAGCGCATTTACCTCTGTGAGGATATTGAAATTGCATTACTGTAATTTCAGCTGTCTCTCCATAGTTGGCGATCAGAGTTGGGCTGGAGCCTGGCTCCAGATGAGCTGTTCTTACCCTGGATTGCAATAAATAAAGTGTTCCTGGGAATTGCTGGGCTTTCCATGCTGCCCCGTTGGTTTGTGCTAATGCTGAAGGAGGCATGTGGGACTAATCCCTCCTGACAGGCTCCTGTGGTGCTCTGCTGGATCTGCTGCGGGTGGGCTGTGGGTGCTCAGTGCAGGGGGTGAGGCTGATGTCACGTGAAGTGCTGATCCCTCGCTGTCTTCTGAGGACACCACAGTGTTTGTGCAACCTCCACAGAGCCTCTGTGAGTGGGGAAGGGTGGATCCTTTAAGGGACATGCAACCCAAACCCCAGCCCTGGTCTTCAGCTAGCCAGGGAGGGGGTATTCACTGAAGATGTCTCTCACAGACACGGTGAGAGAATTCAGGACAGCCTTAATCCAATCAGGGTCCAGGATATGGGTGGATCAGGCTCCATCCTTAAGCCTGAGAAGCTGGGATTTTGGTTGGCAGGTCTTGGAGAGTGGTATGCATGCTTTAGCTCTGCAGGTCACAAATTAATTGTGTGTGTGCATTGAAGAACCTCCCCTTTTCGTAGGTTTGCCTCTAACTTTCCTTCCCTTCTTTCTGCACCCTGCACAGCTTGATAGATTCCCTCCAAAAGCTCTGGCTCCAGTTTGTCCCATACCCAGTGTTCTGAACATTCCCTGTTCTCTCAGCCCTCAGTGTCTGCTGCCTCTGAGGTTTCCCTTCTGTGCTGATTTTGTCCCATTTCCCTCAGAGTCTGTTTTCCTGTAGAGATGTCTCCTGTTCCAGGGCCAAGCTACATCTGTTTGGGGTCAGAGTGCTGGGCTGGGGCTGACCCTGTTGCTGCCAACACTGAGCACATGCCTGTGCTGGGACAGTCCTGCGGCACAAAGGCTTTAGCACAGGCATCCTGTGGGAATGTGAGGGAAAACTGAGTTGGGTATAAGTCACATTTGTTGGCCCCACATCCCATGTTTGGACAAATTTTTGTGAAGTATTGGAATGCTTAAAATAGTATTAGACGAACCTCCCCTTCAATCTATGAGCGTTCATCTCTGAAGAGTCTGGTTGGGAAATGTGTTTAATTCCTAAAGCCATTGTTTTCCACTCAGAACCTCTTCACTTTGGACAGGTGAACAGCTACGCTGAGCTACTTGTCTTTCACCCAGTCTCCTGGAGACAGGTCTTATCTGGCTGTGAGGGGTAATTTGTTTGAAACTGTCCTCACTCATCAATCCCAATGATGTTAGCTCAGTACTTAAGCCAGTCCTTTTATTAAGTTCCAGGGGTTTTGTATTCCACAATCCAATTGTGCATTATTGATAAAGTCTTGAGCAGGGGATTACTTGAGACATGAGCTTTCTGGCACATTAGTCATACCTGAGCTGTATTTTTCAGAGGAAGCTGCTGTCCTATTTAGGCCAGTTACTGCCTGTCTGGCTGCTCCTGTTCCTCTGGAGCTCTGGAGTTACTGACTCCAGGCAGAACTGCAGGATCGTGGCAGGGAGGATGAGCAGAGAGGTGACAGTGACAACAGGACAAGCAGAGGCTGTGGCCTTGCTGATGAGTGCTGCAGTAATCCCCAGCAAGAAGAGCAGAGCAGCTCCAGTGACAACAACCAGGGCCCCGAAATCACTTTCCAAGTGCAGAGTGCCGAGGCAGGTCCGGGATCGCGCTGGGAAGTGAAGCCAGCAGGCCTGGATCAGGAAGGGACATGGCCAGGCACAGGCACCGCTGCTGCCTGGCTGTGGATCCATCGTGGCACCACAGCAGTCCCTTGGGGTGGCAGCCAGCTTGTCCCAGTACAGGCAGCCTTCCCAGTCCTGCAGGGTGGGGAGGGGGTGCCAGGTCACTGCTGTGCCAGGAACGGGGTGTTTGCCATGGCCTGCAGAGCTTCGCAGAGAGCTCATCCCTTTTCTGTGGCTGAAAAGGGATGGATTGGAGTAAGGAGGGCAGGGATGTGTTCCAGGAGCCTGCAGGACCACAGGTCTGTGCCAAGGTGTGGAAGTCTACCTGGAGCTGTGGAGGAATCCTAAAGGTTCCTGTGTGGGGAAGATTGCAAGGTCTTTGATGTGCTCAAGGCCCTGATGTGACTCCTAAATGACACATCGTCCCTATGCATGGGTGTGCTTTGTAGTCTTGGAATCACTGTGATTTTCACCTATCAATTATTTATAAGTCTAAGAAAATGGTAAAACATCTTTTCCCCCAGACTTCAGCAAGATGATCTTAAAGACATTGAAACTAGTGACAGCTTACTTAATCTGTCGGCTAACTGGTAGATGTGTGTGTGTATTGGATAAAACCAGGCTATGTGCAGCCTTGCACCTTCACAGCAGGGCACATCCTTCTGGAATCATCTCCACAAGCACAGCTCTGCCACTACAGATTTGCTCACAAAACAGCATCAGCCAGAAAATGGAAACCAAATTAAAGCACTTGTTGTCTTTGTTGCAGAAGAAAAGAGACGTTTCTTTCCGCAACAAATTTATGTCTTGGGTTTTCCATGACTACTTGATATATTTTTTAACCACTGTAGAACTGCCAGAAACAAGGTATTTACAACCCCACTGTGCAACTCAAAATAGACTTGAAACTAGTTGGTTCTTTCCTCTGAGGGTTTCTTAGCGTGGTTTGCAAAGCTGTGCAGTGAAGTGTGACCTGTGCTGGCTGGTTTTGCATCCCCTGACTTGTGTATCATCGCTTGGGCAGGACAGTGATGATGGAGGGATGGTACTCAGAGGATGTGCTCCTGCAGGGGATGTTAAGGCACGTTTTACAATCACACTCCCCATCCTGTTCGTGTTTCTTGTCACACACTCATTGCTGCAGTATTGTCTTCCTGACACACCATAAAGGCTGGAATAAAAATGTCCCCTCTGTTTTTCCTTCAGGCTCTCTCCTCTCCTGTGGGGGAAGGGGGAAAGACGAAATAAAATAGTTTTAAAATTGCATTCTTCTGTGCAATGTCTCAATAGACAGGATCAAGGCACAGCTTCTTTTTAGAAATTGTGGGGAAGGGTGGGGTTGGTGTGACAGATCTTCCCCCTTCACTTGGGGGGCATCCTCTGAGCTGATCCACCAGAGTTGTGCCCTATGGACTGAGAGCGTGTCCGGCACACGTGGCTCAGCCCCAGAGTGGAATGTCACAGGGCTGAGAGTGCTGCCTGGTCCCACACCAGACCCTCCACTGGCTGCCCAGTCTGGGGGCTGGATCCCAGCTGCCCCACCTGCTCCCCATAAACCTCTGCACTTGAAACTCCTGCAGATCCTCTCGGAGCTTCTGGAGCCTTTGTTAGCTGGAGCTTTGGCAGGCTTACATTGCTGTCACAATTCACATGCTAAAAGGCCTTTAACTCCCCCTCCCTGCCCCAGCCTCTATTATGGAGGGCTTGTTTTATAAGCCTTATTAGAGGCTCATCTTTCAAAGCCCTTGGGGGCTATTTGGCTTGATAAAACACCATATAAATTGGAGTGGCTGTTGATTTTGGAGCCCTTCTTACGAGACAATTGTGTTTCCAATTAGGGATTTCCTTCTCTTACATGCACAACATGTTTTTTTTTTCCTTTGCAAGATGGTTTAAAATGCCTGCCATGTGCTGATAAGCTCTGTGTAGACCTTTTGTCTTCTCCTGCTGCATATGTGCAGGCCAACGTGCACAATGGTGTGGTGGATACAACTCCCCAAATCCACTGCCAGTCATAAAAACTGATCCAGGACAGTGCTTGTTCTCCCCAGGAGCTGTGGGGATGTACAGAAAATTCAGTAATTCAGATGCTTGTTGAACACTGCCAAATGTGGAATTATTTGGTTTATAAGATGGCCTCAGGAGGCTGAGAAGGTAGATTAGCAAGGCAGGAGTGCTGGCAAAGGGCAATGCCAGCTGGCTGTTGTGGGCATGGGGTCTCCTTGGGAAGAGGCCTGGCCATGGGGAGGATCCCACAGAGCCAGGGGAACAGGAGTGAGGAACAGGAGGCAGTGAAAGGCTCCCAGGCCAGTACCACCCTGGTCAGAAATAACTACAGGATCACAATGAGATTTCTGGGAAACTTTTCTTTGCGTCTGTTTGCCTCTTCAAAAGAACTTCCATCATGATTAGACTCGATCATAGTGGGGTTGCAGAGTTCCCCCCCATCCCCTCACCACAAAAGGGTACAAGAGAAATAAAAAAGCCAAGCTTATTAGAGGATATTATCTCTTGGGATAACATGAGTTCTGACTTGGGGGCTTAAAGTGATCTCTTATCTGTTAAAAGACTAGAACTGCCTGGGAAGCAGGCCTTGCTGATGCTTGCAGATTTTTAAGGGTGAAGGAGAGGTGGGTAATGTTCTGATCCTTTTTAGAAAAGAGCAGGAGATAAAGTTTACTCTGGAGTCTGTAACATGCTCCAGCACTCTTGTCCTCTGGTAGTGGCCTGTGCTAAAAGCACATCAATAAAATTGCTGATGCTGCTGTTAAGTAACAAGGTAATTACAAAGGATGGGGAGGGGAACATAACTAAAAATCTGAAATGGTAGTTAATGCCTTTCCCATTAAGTTACCAGCCTTAAATACATGGCTTACTGCATCTCTAACTTTTACTGCTATAAAATGGTGCAAATTGCAGACTTAAGAGATCATTAGAAAAATACACAACGGATTTATCTTCATGAATAAAAATGATGCAGCACAGAGCTTTTTCTTTTGTGGGTAGGCAGATGCACGTCAAGACAAGAAAGACTCTGTTCCCAGGTAGTGTTTAAGAACAGCAAACCCAAAGGTGGTGCTGTCTGTGTGGTTAAAGCTGTGTCTTAACCTCCTTGATGTAAATAGTTCTTAAGATAAAAGATGAAGCTCTTCCGAGAATATTTTGCCGTTCCCTGGTGACAAATCAAGAAAATGTTTTGTGCTGATTAAGTCACTGTCAGCAGGTCAGCCATCTCAGGGAACTGATTTAGAAGCCTCTTAAATAAATCACCTCTTTTTCTCAGCTCTGCCCATTCCTCACTCGGCTCTGTCCCTGCCCTGGAGATGCAGATGGGGCCCCGTGTGCTGTAACCTCTGCTGTGACCCTCCCCTCACCTCTGGGGAAGCTCAAGCAGCAGAATCTTCAGAAGCTGCTGTCTCCCAGCTTACTGCAGACCAGCTCCTGCAGAATGACAAGAGAAGCCAATGTGTTCCCATAGAGGAGCTTTGGTTTTTTCTGCCCCTGAGCTGGCTCTGTTACTTGTGGCTATTCAGGTTTCAGACTGCATCCAGCTTTAAGATGCAGTGAAACTGAGCAGGTGCTCATTGCAGTATGGTTGGAAAAGTATCCTGATTATCCTTAGAGTGTCTTGTTATCCCTAGCAAGTCTGGAGACAAAGTGCCTCCCTTATTTCCTCTCTGGAGACGGGAGAATGTGCATGAGCCCCAGCCGTGCTCAGCTGGGTTGTCTGTTGTCTGCAGCATGGGTCTTGCAGGTTGTAATTTCACAGCTACCCTGGGCCTGGGTGCCCTGCTTGTGTTTGTGCTGTGGACTGCAGGTGGTTGGGACTCCTGGGCTGTGCTTGTCTTCCTGCCATCCCAGGGCAGGCACAGCAAGCATTTGTTGGCAGTAAAACCCCCGGCTCCTGCCAAAGGAGCCTCAGTGCTTCAGTCTCAAGGCTGAGGGGGCTGTGTAGTCACCTACAGCGACCTCAGACAGCATCAGGAGAGGGAAGAGTGAAAAAAGGACTCTCAGAGACCTGGGGGATTTTATTACAAGACAATAACCAAGCAGAAATTCTTTTATCATCATTAACATTTTCAGTCCAAAGCTGAACGGATCCAGGAGCTTTAGACCAGATCAGGGCTCTGTATCATCTGGCCATTACAGCTTTTGATACTGAGCCAACTTCATCCTATCTCTTTGGCTAACAAGAATCTGAGAGGCTTTTGCTCTGTTTTCAAAGCGGATGAGATGTATCGCCAGTGCTCCAGCTTTCCTTTTTTCCCATTTCCTAAACCAATAAATATTTCTCATAGATGGGCCTAATGGTCTAAGCATAACCTGGCAGCTCATGAAATATTTCCTTGCTTTAATCAGAATCCTGAAGCAAACAAGGAGGGAAATAAAAAGCCAATAATATGCTTGGTTGTGTGCACAAAAGTAGAATGAAATATATGAAGCTGGTAATGGCTCTGCTGTCACATCTTAAAAACATTTGCTTTGACTTGCATAAGTGTCAATTCAGCTTGCACTTGACACATTACACCATGGATAAAGCTGCTGGCTTTTAAAATCAGGTCTTTAAATGAACACAGAGATACTCTAAGTAGCTACTCTGTATTGTTGGGTAATGATGTATGTAGCAGAGAAAGCTTTTTCTCTAAAAGCACAACTTTTAGGCTGCAATTTTTTTCTGCTGTGTCTCTGCATTAGGGAAAGAGCTCAGAAGCTCATCCACTGTCATGATTAAAGGCAGATCTCTTTAGCCAAGGTCACAACAAGTTGGACCTCTTGGCCATTTGCTGGGGAGGTGTGTTCAGCCAGGCTTTGTGCCAGTGCAGCTTCCCAGCTCCTGGGCAGCCTGGCTGGGAGGAAAGCAGAGGAGCCAGGAGCTCTGTGCGGGGGGAACAATTGCAAATCTGTTAAACCTGTTCACTGAATATCCTCCTGCTGGTCCTGAACATCCTCGTGCTTAGTTCTGCTGAAAAGCAAATTTCACTCCTTGCCTCCAGCCCAAGATCATAGAAATCTGGCACTCTTGCCCAGGAATACCTTTTAGTTTCTCCATTGGGATTCAAAATTGACCAGCAGCCTCCTACCACCTTTCTTAACTCTCTCCCCGAGCTGAGTCAAACTAAGGTCTCCTGTCTTCATCCTCCATCCTGCCTGCCTTCTTTTCCTGCCACCTTCTCATACTCCACCTTTGCCTCCTTTTTGTCCTGAACGTTCTGCATTTACTTCCTGTGATCAAATCTGATGGATCAACAGAACTTTTCTCACATTGAGGTCACATCTGTCATAGTCTTGTTCATGTTTTGTGCCAGCCCTTTCCCTGTTTACCATGAGAGCCTGTGGTAGGCCTAAGATCCCTGCCTAAATGCACCCTGGTCCTTCTCCAGCTGTGCTGCTCATTTCCTTCACAGTTTCACTCTGTTTGCCCTGTTGTTTTACCCTTATCCCTTCCTTGAACCTTTTGGGTTTTCTAGTCCCTCTTCCCGTTATCCTGCTGCATAATGAGGTGTGGTCTCTGTGCTAATGCTCTGCTTCCATTTCTGCTCCTGCATTGCTCCTCCACTCACCCGAGTCCCTCCTGGATGAACAGTCCCGCTTCCAGAGGCACATCCCACAGTTCCAGACCTTCATTCCAGTGCTCCTCTTTGAGCCACCTCTGCTTTCCTTCTCTCTGGGCTGGAGAAATCCCATTACAGGGCACTCGAGTGCTGTGCCCTTTGTGTCCCCACTGGTCAGGGTGGCAGTAGCCACATCCATGGTGCAGCTGGGTCACTTCTGCACTATCCTGGATCTCTCCTGAGCAAAAACTCAAGGCAGGGAGCTGCAAGTTAATGCACCTTGCACTGGGTTTGCAGTTTACCTTACAGCTGCTTCTCATGACTTCGCAGCCTCTAATTTTCTTGTCATACTGCCTTGAACTTTATTTACTCGGGGGACAATTGGAGGAGATGGCTTTGAGTGTTTCTCACACACTGAACAGCAAGAGATGGATTGGGATGTGTGAATTGCTGAGAGCCTTAAGTGACAGCTGCTGTACTTGTGACCCTTGGGTGAGGAAATTAGAGGCTATGAAACCTCTAGAAAGGCTTTCTGCCACATTATTTATTTTGCCCAAGTTCCCCAAGGCTCGCTCAGAAATGTGCTTCTGAGGACTGTTCAGTGCTCACATGTTTACAGTGCAATGGAGTTAAAAGCACTTGGGATTTGCCTTGCTGCTGGAAAAGCTGGGTGGGAAGCCAGGCTGCCTTCAAGGCTTTTTAAACAGGATTAAAGCTTTTCATACTCGGAGAATGGGAATGGGAGGGCTTTTGCCACACTGTTGTTTGATCAGTGGGAAGGGGGTTTCCATCCCCAGGATTAGCTGTTATCCCACTCGAGGGGGCAGCCTCATGACGTGTGGGAGGATAAATAGATCTGGACTTTTCCAGTGATATTTTTCCCTGTAGGCAGCTTTAGGATTTCCAAATGGAGCCCTCTCGCCTCAGAGAGGGCAGCAGTTCCTAGATAAAAAAGAGGGACTGAGTTCAGAGAGCCTTGAAACAGGAATTTTGTCTTCATCATAACAGTCCTCCTCCCTCTGCAGAGTTCTGCATCTTCTTGGAGCCCTGCAGGTAACTTTTATCACTTGTCCTGTGGATGGAGAGGAATTTCTCTTCCCAATCAGAATTCCTGGGGAGGATCTTCTTTTCCTCCATGATGAGAAATGTCTTTGCACTCAGCATCCTGTGCCAGCCTCCTTGGGAAGAAGCCTTCCTTGGGGAATATGCTGGTAACTAAATTCCAGGGTCAAAGTCCTTTCTGAACATCAAGGGGGTGTTTCAGTCTTTTCCCAAATCAGCTCTGAGGGAGTGAGTTTGGGATATTCCTGGTGCCAGATTTATAAGAATAAAATCTGGGAGATGGAGTCTGATTCCCTACCAGTGGCTCTGTGACCTTGGATAAGTCCTGCTTGTAATGGAGGTGGCTGAGATGTGAGTTTGAAATGTTTTTGTCAACAAAAAGTGAGTACATAGGCATAGGAAAAATAAATAAATAAGTGATCCAGGAAATTTTGTATTTTTTTTTTTTTTAATCTACCAGTACCTGGAAGAAAAGAAAATCAAGGGAACTTGGCTGGAGTCCCTATTCACTTAATCCTTTTCTCCTTGACAAATGCTGCAGATTCTGTATGCTGGAGGATATTCTTCAAGAGAAGCCTGGCTGTTAGTACATTAAGAGGCAATTTTATATTGAATGCACACTGAAGAAGCAGAGTTCTTGACTAGAAAGCAAACAGGACCAGAACGGGGATACAAATAAATAGAGCAAGCACCAACCTTTTCCCAAGTCTCACCTTAAATTCCCTTTTAAATAAAGGTAAAGCTGATTCCAGCATTTCCTGCTCAAGGAACTACTGCTACTTTATCACAGTAAAAATGCAAAACTAGCGGTGCTCTGGAACAATCCTCAGGTGCTCTGTTGTATTGCTGAAAGCCCTGTGGCCATGGCTCCTTCTCCTCTCAACACAAGCACAGCTGGGTGGGATTTTCACTGTCCTGTAAAGCCAAATGCCTCAGGTTTTCCCCACAATTTCCTGCTGCCTAATTCATACACGGATAGCTGGGATTTGCTGTTTTACTTTAGAGCATCTATTTCCTGTGAGCTGGTTTTCAAACAGATTGCGGTGAGGGGAGAGTTTGCAGCACAAACATTAACGCTCCCTCCTTGCTGTGTCAGCTTTAGAGATAAGGCAGCATCATTGCATGTTGGCATTGCTGAGCTCTGCCTGTCCCATGCCATGGTGTGTGCAGGTAAGAGCTGGGTAAATACAGCTCACACACATCAGGCAGGATTAGCAGCTGATTGTTTTCTGCTCTCAGCAACAGGAGCTGAAAGCTGAGCTGGAAGATGCGCTCAGTTACACGAGTAATGCAAAGATGGAAACTTGGGGTATAAGAATGTGCAAGTTGGTTGGGGAAAATTCTAAACTGCAGTGCTTTTCTTGCCTCAGTTCTGGCAGTTGTGTGAAAGCTACCCCCAAAGTCTCCTCATCTGTGCAGCAGACAGACACAGCACTGTGATGGAGACACTGCTGATTTTGGCGGATCACAGGGCGGCCCCTGGCTGGGGTGTCTGCGTTACCCAGAGATGCATTGATTCACTTCACCCTCCCAGCCCAGCGTCTCCCACCCAGCACTTACCCTTCCAATCTTCTGCACACTTCATTTTGCCAAACCTCTCCATATCCAGAGGCATCCAGTGTTGTCCTGACATCCTTTCTCCCTGTAGGAAGCAACTTGCCTGAAGCAGTTCCTGCACAGGCCAGGCAATGGCTGAAGCCATGGCTTTGCCAGAGAGTGTCTGGGCTCCTTAGAGATGTGGAGAGGGCTCCACTCTGGGCCGTGTTTGGCACTTTTGAGCTCTGTGAAGTGCAGGAGAGTTGTCTCCTATCCAAAGAAGTGTTTCACCACTGCAGAGCCTGAGGGCACGGTGAGATTTGAGCGAGTGCAGCAGTGAATGTCATGATGTGAGGGCTGGGGACAGGTTCTGGCTTCTCTTCCACTCAGTGTGACTCTGTGCCACTGCAGCTGCCTCAAGCTTTTCCATCTGTTCCCTGTCCCCTTTGTTGTTAGTCTGTAACTGAGAAAGGATGGACAAGCCTGTGGAGACTGGATCAGCCTCTGCTTGGTAGAGAAATGGGCCCCCCTCCAGGCCCCAAGGCACGGCAGAATTCCTTTAGTGCCAGAAAACTCCTCTGAGGACAATGCCTTTCCCTCTCTCCTCCTGCCTGTGAGCAGATACAAATTGTCCCACCGTGCTCTGTGGGTTTAACTTCATTACAAAAAGTGTGCCTGCTGAAAGCCAGTGCCCTTCACAGATGCTTGGGGAGAAAAATACCTCTGGAATAGCCCATCTGGTGCGTGGATTTTGATTACTTCCCTCTTCCCTCTCCCTGCCCTCATTACTAAGAAATGCCCAAATGCTGTTAGCAGTCCATTCCCATAATAACAGTGCTGCTTCATCAGGTGCAGCCTCCACCAGAGGAGAAAGCAAAGAAGCTTTTTTTCTTCCTGTGAAGATGGGGAAGGAGGAAATCATGTTGGGAAATTGTGTTTGGATGCAGAGGAGGGCTTGGGAAGGGAAGAACAGCCCTGGGGCTGCTGTTCTGTCAGGGTGATGGGCCAGCAGGGTCAGAGCAAAACCGCTGAGATAACACCACTGCCTTTGGTCATCCACATGCCCCAGGCAGCAGCGAGGCACATCAGCCCTCGATGTCCTCTGCCTGGGCAGAACTGTAAAGCTCCCCAGCTGTTCTGGGAACATGCCATGATCTGTACCTCAGAGAAATGTAGGGCTGGCCTTGAAAAAACCCAGTTATATTTGGATCTGGAATAGCAGATATTTGAAAGCCAGTTAGATTGGACCAACAGTGATTTTGAAACTAGCAGAAGTGAAGATATGACTAAGAGAGAGAGCTAAATGAGGAAATTAGTTGCCCTGCAAAACATTTATCTGCGAAATCAGATGTCAGTTAAGTTTCTGCTTTCTTTGCTTGTGTTACAAAATTTCTGCTTCTTCCTGCTCACTCCTCATGCTCCCAGCATGACCAAACCATACCCTTTTGCTTGGCACTGTGACCTTTTATCCCCGGCCTCTGTCTTGAAACAGTAAATTGCACTGCCTGTGCTCCACAAGAAATCTGTCTCTTGGCCAAGCAGAACTTCAGTGTAGGGGGAAGGAAACAGTAAATTGTGGGGAGTTATTTCTATTTGTTTTCTCCTGAGTTGCTGCTCTTTAAATCTCCCTGCCTGGCTTTTGGATAGTCATCGAGACAACTTGGCCTCTTCTTCCCTGCATGAATTACCAATAAACTAAAAAGGATTTTTCCCTGTGTCCCACTTGTCTTTTGTTCTTATTCCACAGCAGAAGTGAGTGTCTTTCAGGAGCCTTGTTCTCTTTACTGATAAGCTATCAGGGCTTTTAGTACCACTTGCATCTAAGGCAGTCAGCAGCATGGACAATGGCATCATATTGGTAGTTCAAAAAGCAGCTTCTACAGTTGATTTAATGTCTTTATGGAGGAGGCAACAGAGACAGAACTGGTGTAGAGCCATTGGAGTCAAATTGTGCTTGTCAGGAAAACAAGCTAAATTTTTCTCCCACTGTCATAATTTTTTGGTTTATGAGAAGCTCTCTGAGTTGGCTCTCCCTTGCCTGGCTGGCAGCAATCTTTATTTCCCTTTCTCCCTAGCTCTCCCCTTTGGTGCTCAGCCCTTGCTAATAATGCTCCACAGCCGCTTTAGGGCTGCGTGTCTCCTCACACTTGGGCTTCAGCACAGACTGGTTTTTAACCTCTAGCTGCCAGATGTGCCACACAGCTGGACTTCAGCTGCTGTTATGTCCAAGAGTTACCTCAGAGAGCCCTGTCATTCCTTGTTCCCTTGCAGCAGAGCGATCTCAGGTCAGCCTGGTGTGGGTGCCACCTCCGACCTCAGACCTGTCACACAACTGCAATGGGACAGGCCTGAGGTTGTGGCTGTTCCACTCACAAACCCAACAGGAGCCACCTCCCAAGTCTAGGAGCTGCTTGGATGCCTGTGCAATCCACCCACCAGTGCAGATTCCTCATGGATTTCAGTCTGCACCTTGGGCTCTTTCCCCAGGCAGGATTAGTGCCCGTTAAGCAGTGCCGGCAAAGGAGCAGCCTCAGCCATCCACCCCAGGGAATGTCCCTGTGAGGACACAGAGCCCAGCCCTGCAGGGCACAGCTTGGTTCCTGCTGCCAGGTAAAGGTTTAGCTCTGCCTTCAGCTGGGGATCAGTGCTCTCAGGACTGCTCCAGAAAGGCAAAGGCAGGTCCAAGGAAAGGTGTTGGTGATGCGGATGAGGAAGGAGAAGGTTGGACTTGATAAAATCCTGGCATGTTCAGCTCTTCCCATAACAGGCAGGGTGAAGGTGCAGGGCCAGGAATACCCCTGGCAGGTCTCTTGATGCATTCAGAGGCACCATCAAGGGATTTCCTGCATTTCTTGCAGATGGGACACATTTCTGGCTTTCTCTTTGCAGGCATGGCTGGGCAGAGCCAGCTGCACAGACAGCACGAGGAAATCTCATCTTTTGGAGTGGTGTGATGTCATTACACAGTGGGCAGGTCAGAGGGACAATAATGTGTATGGACAGCAGCCGAGATGTGCTGGAAAGGAGAGCAGAACAAATATTTGAGAGACTTGTTCTCTAACGCAGCCTCTCAGGGCCAGGGCTGGCACTTACCTTGAGTACTGCAGGGTTCAAGTTTAGTCGCTGTCAGCTAATCCAGCCAAGAGGAGAAGAGCTGGGATATGTGAAAATGGAAAAATCAGCCATTATTTTCTAAAGAGCCTGTAAACTTGTTACATGCAGAGGTGCACACAAGGGCTCAGATCCTTTCCAGCTAAAACCCAGTAAAGCCACCACTTACCAGGAGAGAAAACTTTATCTTATTCCTGTCCTGCTTCCCACAGCTGCTGTCCTGTGGCCAACTAGTGACAAATTCCAGGTCCTGTTCTGCCAATTCCCACAGTGAGCATCTGAATCCACATAATGTGCCTTGATGCCCTGGTCCCCCCAAAGCAGTGCTCTGGGAGAGGTCAGTGGGAACAGGGAAAGGAAGACAGCAGGAGGAGTGGAAAGAAGGAGCTCATCTGCTTCTTAACAGTTGTAGAACTGCCAGAAACCACCAGGAAATCCCAATTCCTCTAAGGTAGCTCCACTTGGGAGCACTGCTCACTGCTCAAATGCTGCCTGTTCCCCCCGGCCCTCCCCAAGCACATCCTAGGGGTTTCCCAGGAGGATGCAGCTCCAAGGGGACCTGGCACACGTTGTCCTTGTTTGATGGCTGTCACTGCAGTGAAACAAATCTCCTTGTTTCGGTTCCCTGACCTTCAGCAGCCTGATCATTGACTGTCACTTCCTACTCTCCCCTCTTCCCTACACTGGCAATAACTGTGTGAACATAAAAGCTTAGGGAATGCTAATCAGGATAAATGTAATGGTGTTTCTAGCCCTGTGAACACATGCTTTATGACTATTGTGGGGTTTGGGTTTTTTCTTTTTTGGTGGTTTTTGTTTTCTAGAAAAAAAAAGTCCCACAGGGTTTTTGTTCACATAATTGTGTTGAGCAAATTTGAAATATTTGAAAGCTTTTAAGTGCCTGTTATATATACATCCAAGGTTTGTCTTGGAACATGCTAGGTTGCAATAGACATTTTCCAATTAAGTGAAACAGCAGTGAGGATAATGGGTTTATGGAAATGGAAGAGCCATGCTGGAGGGAGATGGAAAGCCAGAAAGCATTAATCTTAATAGGATCCTTTTTCTTTTTTAGCTTTGCTTTTTTTTAAAAACTTTTAAAAAATTTCCCTAGGCATGTCCCTGGTTCTGCAGTGGCACGTTATGTATCTAGAGAATCTCTTCCCCTTTTTTTCCTCATTTACTCCAAATTACTCTCTTTTTTTTAATCCTTTCTCTCCAAGAAATCATCTGCACTACCCTTTCTCTGGTGATGGAGGCTCGTGCACGCACACAGTCATCTGTCACTTTAACTGAGCGTGCGGTGTGGGAATGGGGAATTCACAGCCTTCTGCTCTGGAAGGCAGAGTAACCCTCCAAAGAGCCAAACCCTCCCTCCCTCCCTCCCTCTGCCTCTCAGAAAACCTCTGGGAGAGCTCTGGGCTCTGGTCCAGTTCTGCAGCCCAGTCACCTTGGGCCAGGCTCCTCCCTTCTCTATGGTGAGTAAATATCTTTTCCAGGAGGCTTCCCAGAGAAATGAGCAATATCCAGGGTGGAATCAGTGCCTGGGACTGGCATCTTTCTGTGCTACTCTGATTTTCATGCCGTGCTGGGGCAGTCCCTGTGGGCTGGAGCAGCCCAGTGGATGCTGAGTCTGGCCCAGGAGGGTGGTGCTGAGCTCTGCTGAGGGGCATCCCCTCTTTGGGAGGATGCACTGTGAGAGGAAGGTGGGATCAAGGGGAAATTTGATAGCTGATGACCAGAAATCAGGACTCTGAGTCCCCAGCCAAATCTGCTGGCAGTAACTGGAGCTTGAAGAAAGTCGGCAACTTGTGGGTTGTACATGACACATCAAACAGGGATGGCTGTGCCATCTCCCAGGAGGGGTGCTAGGCTTAACCCTCCCCTTCCCTGTGCCTGTGCCCCCTCCCACATTTCTAACCTGATCTGGGACACGTTCCCATGCCCAGCTCTCCCTCCCGGTTCGCCCTCATTGTGTGAACACCAGCACAGATTCCTGTGAGACGCTTAATTTGGATCAGCTCTGTAGGAACAACCACCTCGAGTCTGGCATGGATGTTTTTAGATCCCTTCCTACCCCTGGCTGTAAAAGAGGACCGTGTTTCTTTAAATCCACTCGCTCCTTTACAACTGCTGCTTTGCAGGAAACAATGCTTAGACGTTTAAGCTGAAAAAAACCCCAGGGCTCAGGCTCCCCTACTGTATTTATCCCTGCCCAAATCAGAAGGGTTGGAGCCTTAGACACCTCAGAGGTCTCCCTAGGGGTAGGTGCATTTCAACAGTGGATGAAGGGAGATATATACATATATATATAACATTCAGGTTAGATAGGCTTCTGCATGGGAAGAGCCCCGAAGGAACCACATAATTCCTCTCTATTGAGGCTCTAATGCTGCACCTGTCAAGGCAGTGTCAGCGTGATCTTAGAGCAGGGCACTGGGGAGAGCATATTGATCCCATCTGGATCCAGAGCTCAGCATCCTCTGCATCCTTTATGTCCAACACAGCAGCTTCCCTGCCCAGCTTCCCCCCCTGCTCTAACAGCAAAATCTTTCATCCATGAGCCAAAGCAAAACGACTTCACCAGCTCTGATGTCCTCGGGAAATGTGTTGGGCCTCTGCCATGAGTACAGAGACTCCTTCCACACCCAGAAGCTTTCAGGCAGTAAGCAGGATTAAGACACGCAGCCCTAGGCTTTGCTGTGACCTTTGGGTATTTTAACAGTCTTGGCCTGGCTTCATGAATATGAGCAGACTCCTGTCTGCTTTCCAGCCCAGCGCTCTCCCTGCATGGATATACTTGAAGAAGCAGGTTTTAAATGGCTTTCTTGGAAAAGTAAAAACTAGTACTGCAAGTGATAATCAGACTTTATGACTTTATTTCCCCAGGATATTCCGTTTCCCTCTGTTTTCAAGCCCATTTTTATGGTGACTCTCAATGCAGTTTTTCTTTAGATCTAAACCCCTGCATTTGTGTGTGTGTGTGTGTGTGTGTGTGTGTGATGATTTGAAAGGCTTTCTCCAGGCTGGTCTCCCACTAGAGGGTACTCCTGCTACACCAACCATAGGCATTCCGGGCTGCACCGGTTCGCAATGCGTCCTTCCCGTCTCGGAGCAGGCTGTTCACTGACAGCACAGCCTGGCTCCTCAGTCCTGCTGCTTCCCCGCTCCAGCAGCCACGGAGCTGCCTTGGTTTTGGCTGTGCAGGGGCCCAGAAATGCTGGAGGGCCATTTTGGCCTCTCCTGTTTTCACCTCAATGGCTACACAACATTCTGTAATTTGTAATTTGGGGAATTTGACCCACTGAGGGGCTGAGGTTGGTGCCAGCTCCAGGGATGTTGTGGAGACCACCACACCACAACATTTTGATTTGGAAATGCTCCCACGGCTATGTGTGCTGAGCTGAGGGGTAGAGTTTGGGTGCTCTTGTTTTCAGGGCATGCTATTGGGGTCAGGAAACAGAGAAATTTTCCTGGCCACCCTCTTTTAGGCCAGAGATCAGACCATGTGGTCTATTCTGGCCTTGAACTCTGTGTGTGTAGCTGTTGATGGATGGGAGGCTCCCTTAAGAGCAGATTTATTTGGCTTTCATGTTGAGAGGCTGCAAAAGCAGCTTTGGGTATGGCTGGACCCCTCCTTTCCCCTGCATGCCTGAGTGCCCCTCTCTATTTGCAGCAGGCAGCTGCCCGTGGCAGGCAGGATGCAGCACATGCCGTGGTTGATGTGGCTCTGGGGGCTGCTCTTTCCTTGCAGCACGGCTGCAGCCCCTGGAATGGCACAGCCAGCAGACTGCATTTTAGCTTTTCATCCAAGGAAAAGCCCCAGGTTCCTTCCCTGCTATCAGAACTCTCACTCCCCTGTCCCCTTCACACCTCCCTGCTCAGCAGAGCCTCTGGGATTTCCACCCCTGCCTGCTGCTCTCTCTTTTGAGCATGCTCGTGCTGCTGCCTGTTCTCAGTGATTAAATGAGCAGGCAGGAATTACAGGCAACCATCCATCACCAGAGCCACCGTTCCCTTGACCTGGTCAGGATGAAAGAGGTCAAAATCTTTCTTTCCCAAGCCATTTCTAGCAGTGAGATACCCAGCTAGAGTTTTCTGGCAGGGTGATTCTCCTTCCTAAAAGAACCAGCTACACAAAGGGGTGTCTTCAGAGCAGCGAGAGTCACAACTCAGTACTGGTAGTTCGTTGAAAGGCCTTCTATTCTCAGGAGAATAAAACATCATCTTCTGCCTTGTATTGGCATTTGGAGCCATAGATCCCAAATGTGGACCATGAAAGGGAAGGCCACTGTCCCGTCAAGTCTGTCTCAGGCCTCTCCAGAGCAGCTCTTTGTATGTGCTGCCACAGGTGACTCTCCTGTACTGTCAAACACAGGGGAGGAGATAATGCAAGACACTGGATGCTCCACTTGAGCATTTGATCCTTTTTGGCTGAATTTCATGGGCTGTAGATCTTGTAAAAAGCCTGGTGGTGATTGGGATATAGTTGTTCTGGAAGCATCAGTAGAGCTGGCTCCTCTTCAGAAGGGGGTTAAGGAAGGACATCCATGAAGCTGGAGAGGAACTTATACCCTAAAACCCAGCAAGACCATCTCTCTTCTCATAGACTGACAGCACTGAGGTAGCAGAGGGTAGCAGAGGCTGTGATGGGAGGCTGGAACAGCACTCTCTGCTCTCCAGGAGTGGAAATGAAGTTGGGGTGACAATTAGGAAGGGGAAAAACAGAAAACAGAGCCTACAAAGGGGAGTAACTCACCACTGTGACTTAACTGTTCCTCTTGGAAAACCCAAAGAAAGTAATCTAGCAGTTCAGAATTACAGTAAATGACAGACCTGGCTTAGTCTGGCTGCTGAGTGCTCCCAGCCTGTATTGATTTCAGAACCAGGCAGTGAATTGCTGCCAGGCAATGAGCTGGCTGGTGGCTGAACCCTTACGTCCTCCCCTGGACCCGATCCCTCTCTTTGTCCCAGTTCCCATCACAGGCTGTGGATGCCATCAGTCAGTCCAGCTGAGTGTGGAATCGACTCCATTTTACCCCCGTGTAAATCCAAAGGAATTTCACTGTAACAGCCCTTCCAAGCTTGCCTCAGGTGCTCCTTTTTCTCTGTGATTCCTGGTCATTATTCAGAATGTTCCCGAGAGCAGCAGGGCATCTCGGAGCTCTGCTGGAAGGAGGAATGTCTGTGTCCTTCAGCAGGCCCCAGACACTCATGCCGAGGGCAGCCCGCTGAGCGTCTCCACGCCACGTTCCCCTTGTTCCTTCCAGCTGGGAGCCAATCAGTCTGGGAGCTGGAGAGAAACATCCCAGCCCACCTTGTGTGTGAGGCCTCTCCTGAGAGCTGTTGTGCAAACAAAGGGCTGTTTGTTTGTTTGGGCAGCCCAGAGCAATTAGGACGTGCTGAACTCTCTCAGGCAGCTCCCGAGGACAGAGCAGTGCTTGAATCCTCCCCAGCCAGAGCCGGGGTCAGCTGGGTCTGGCAGCCCTGGCTCTTGGTGCTGAGAAGCCGCTGCTTCTCCAACAAAAGGGCCCAGAGCTCCCTGATGGAGAGGTTTGGAGAGGGAGGATTAGACTTGCTAATCAGGAGGTGTCTGCTCGCTGGGTTGGGGTGGCTTTCCTGCTCCGGTGAGTCACTGCTGCTCCGGTTAGCAGCCTTGGGGGCAGGCAGTGCAAACACGGAGCACTTGCTCCTAATAATGCTCCATCCCTCTAAAGGAGGCAGCTCCAGTCCAGGAGACGTTCCCAGCCTCCAGCTGCACTTTGTTCAGCTACAAGTCTGCAGCATTTGCTCTGTCCTCCAGCTTTTCTCCTCTGATCCTCCCTTGTTCTTTCCAAATCATGCTGTGCCATGCAGCCATTTCACTTCCCTGCCCTATGTGCCTTTGCTTGACCTATGGTGCCTGTTTTGGGACTTCTGGTGTGACAGTCTCTGAGCTGGGAGGCTCTCTGCTCCAGGTGAGGAAGTTAATGATAAAACACAGAGTGTGGCACAGAGCAAAACCAGGAGGGAACCATTGTGAAAGAGCAGCTCTCGTGGATGATCAGCCAGGGATGGATTCAGGATGTGTTCTCCAGGGCTCACAGGAGACCAGCAGTGGTGGCTGGGCTTTGCTGGAGGTCTGTATGAGCGATCTTGGAGGTCTGGAGTGGGAACAAGGCTGGTGGTGTGACTGGAGAGTGGGCCCAGCAAGGACAGATGGAGCAGGGAGAGAGGCAGAAGGAAGCCAAGTTGCTGCTCGATTGAGTTTGGCCAGTGGGACTTTGGAGGGGGATATAAAAGAGTAAGTTTAAGGCTAGGGGATAGTCATGGAAAAACAGCATTTGGGGATCTAAATCTAAATCCCAGAAGGTGGACAGATCCCATAAGGATATCCTCCCTAGGAAAAAGCCTGTGAGGGAAGGGGAGATGAAACTACTGGAGATGGATATGGTACCTGCAGGGATGTTTGCTCCTGCTTCCATTAGGTGCTGAGACATGAGAGAAGAGGGAGCAGCGTCACAGACCCACAGGAACCTTGGGAGCTCTGTCAGGACCTGTGCCTATGGTTCCCTCCACATGGGCTGACAGAAAGGAAGTGACTTGTGATAGTTCCCCCAATTACCACAGAACAGCTTAAAAATGGAGCTGTGTCAAATCCAGCGTGTGCTGTCGCTGTGTCTGCAGAGCTGTTTGTTTGCCTGATGAAGGGGAAAAATAATGCGAAGCTGGAGATGAAACTAAGCTGAGAAAAGGTTTATTTTTTTCTTCTCAGTCTCAGCCTTTCCAGGCGCATTCCAGTAGGTGCCAGTCTCACCTTGTGGAGCAGGGGAGGATGGAAACTGCCAGTAATTCTTCACAGAGATATGAAAAAATACAGCACAAGAGGGGGTGGGTGGAAAAATGAAAGCCTATAGGAAAGACCTCTGCTCTCTGGGATGCTCACTTCATTTCTTCCTCCCTACTCGGCAAAGTTTATCTTGGGCTCGGCGGCACGGAGCAGTCTCCCACTCCCCTTGTTCTTTAATTAGTGTGTAGTAAAGGAAAAGGTGTTGGGGGAAGGAAAGGGAAATGGGATATTGTGTTTGGATGCCCCAATGGGTAGAAAACTGTATGGTTTCCAAATATGATAGTTAATGCTTAATCTGACAGACTGTCTCTTATCAACAGCCTGGATGTGACTCCCCATTACGTGATAATGGAATTCTATATGGAGACCACAGGAGACCCAGTTCCATTCAATTAACTCACAAAACAGCAAACCTCTGAAAGCATCTTCGTCTTCTCTTCACCCCACCTCTTTCTCTCCTTTTTTTTTTTACCCTGAGAAAATGAGAGAGTGAATATTTCCATTTTGTTTTGCAGAGGATTAGTACCAACTAATAGGATTAATATCCCAAGTTGTGTGGCAAATGGAACATTGTTAATAGGGTGATTATTAGAGAATTATATGGAGGGGCAAAAAAATTAAAAGCAGTTGAAAGAAAAGCATCCCTATGTTGGAGAGACTGCCATTTCTGTGCAATATCCAGCTGCTGACCTGCCTGTTCTGGGTCAGACTTCTTTATTTCTCAGGCTTGCTCTGCCTCTGGGATTGACTTCCACATCAGCACAGGGCAGGAAGCAATTTCAGAGGCTGGAAATGCTGGTTGCAAAGAGCATCTCCTCCAGTGATAGCTACAGGGACCCTGAGAGAGAAAGGAAGGTAAAGGATAGTCAACATTGCTCCTGGCATCCCAGGGATGCAAACAGACTTCTGCTCAGGGTGAAGAACTCCATCTCTCCCTCATCATACTCTGGTTTCTTTGGCTTTGCCTGTGGGCTCTGCCCACAGCCATGGTCATGAGTCTGAGGGGCCACGTCCTCTGGGAATGCTTGGTTTGGACACTGGTGGCTCTGTAGGATGTGCTGGAGAACTTTATATGAGACTGCAGAGCCAAATAGAACTGGCAAAAATCCTGTAGTGGCTGCGTGCCAGAGGTGAAATGCTTGTGTGCCATTGCCAGCACGTGTAGGACAGGCACCTTCTGCAAACCAAGGGTGGAAAGGCCCAGAGCTCTGCTAGGAAAGCACAGAGTCCTCAGGAAACTAAAGCACATTTATTTGTTTCCCAGGCCCTCAAGGAGGGACTCTTGGCAGACAGGTTTCAGCAGCAGTACAGCACAGTTGATGCATGGAGATTTTTTCTGACATCTGTCTGAGAGAGTATCCTTATGCTCTGCATAAATCCATCTCTCCTGGGCCACAAACCAAAGCCATCCACAGCACTGGATGCTTCCCGGACAGGGGACTGGCACAAAGGGCTTTCTGCCTGAGAGGTATTATCCCAAGCCCTGTGTTTCCAAATCCCTGGAGGTATTTAGGCCTGCGCCTTCGGAGGTGTTTGCTGTAGGAGGCTTTGTCTGAGCCACTGATAGGGATTTGTTCCCCTGAACTGGATCCCCATTACACCATGAGTCACTACTATTTATATCAGCTGTCGATCTCTCCCTCTGGCAGCTATTTCTGGCTATCTGCATTGTATTCAGGGAAGATTCAGCACCTTTTTTTAAAATTTCTATTTCTTTTACTGAACCTGCTTTTAATTCTTTTCCAAACATTTTTATCTTAGTTTGTTTTTCAGCAGCTGTTGAGCTGTCTGCAGTTGAGCTGCCCTCACCTGCTGTTGTTCTGCTGAAAAAAGGATATTCAGTGCTACTTTCAGCAGATTCAGCTTTGTCTGAAAGAGTACTTTGCCTCAGAGTGAGTGTTGTGCCATCTAGAAATGAAAGGCTACAACAGGAACCAAAGCACTTTGCATCAAACAGGATTCTAAACGCTGTTGAACTGCAATCCAGGGTAGAAGGTTGGCTTTGTTTAGAGCCCTTGTTATCCTAGGAACTCTTCAAGCAAACAGCGAGTAACCCATTCTCGCAAGTAGATCAAAAAGGACCGACCCCTTTTATTGCAAAGAGAAGGGAAATGGGCCATGAGAAGGGCTCAGCCTCAGCTGCACTGAGCAAAGTGGTAGCAGAGCTGAGAGTCCAACCACAATCTCCCGAGGCCCCGTTTGGATGCTCTGTTCTGGTTTCCCTTCCAGATGTGCACACTCAGAATTTCCAATCCATCAGTCAGGTAAAAAACCCACTGTCTTTCTCCTGTCTTTTATCAGGATGAGGAGATTCCTTTTTTCCCCCCAAATCCCAGTCAACCAAGGGATCTCCTGCCTGCCTCAGGCTCTCCCTGGAGCAGATCAAAGGCTTGGGCTGGAAGCAGTTGTGGAGGAGCTGTGTGCACTTCCAAGAAGGAGAAGGTGCTCTGAGAGCTCTGGGAACTTTAGAGCATGGCTGGTTTTGAGCTGCCCAAGGCAGGGGCACAGTTCCCTGGCGCGTTCCCTGGTTTACAGCTGGCTCAGTGGAGGGCAGGCACTGGGAAGACAGGAACATCCTGAGGGGCTCAGACTCAGGATTGCGTGCCCTGATCCTGGCACAGAGAGGCTGAGCTGCTCCTGCACAGAGTCAGCTTCTCTGAGGCAGGACATGCAGGAGCAGCAGGATGGTGTTTTACCTTCACCTCCGTGGAAGGTAAAAGTCTACGTAATTTAAAGATGAGTTCCCTTATGCCAGGCTATGAAAAAAGTCTTCAGAACACCCCCAAGGTTTCCATTTAATTACCAATTGCAGCTGATTTCACAGAGCAATTTCTAAGCCTCCAGCAAGGCCTTGTGGCAGTTCTTTCATCTCTCAGGCTTATTGGGAAAAGCTGTATTAAACGTCTTTTAATCCTGCCTTGGATGCACTACCTTTGATCACCTACAATTTTCTACATCTGTGCTCAGGCTCACGTTCCTACGTACGTGCCTCCCCATCCAAAATGCTTTAAACTGTGTCAGTTGATTAGAAAGTCTCTCCTGACTGATATAAAGCATCTTGCAAACTTGACTGAAACACCCTGAGAGCTAATGATCATCCAGAGGGTATGGGTGATCCGGGTGGATGGTTTAGCATTGCTGGATAAGCTGATGAATGTCAATTCCTCATTTGTGTTTTACTCCATCTTCTCCTTCCTAGAGAACAAGTTTCTGCTGGGGAAAAGGAAGCAGTGAATGTCCTTGCATGAAAAAAGAGAGCTTTAGCCAGATCTGGGGTGAGATAATTTTATTTACTCGTATAACATCAGTGTCAGTTGAGTGTGGGATGCAAGAAGTTGGGACTTTCCCAGAGCAGATGCAGAAATCCACACCATAAACCCTCAGATTTCTGCAGCTTATTGAGGGCAGGGTCAGCTGGAGCTCTGTTCTCTTAGCCTGATGTCCCAGGTACAGGACACTGTACCCCTTGTGATGCTTCCTGTCCAAGGAGAACCTGATCTCTTTTCTGGGAGGATCTCAGTGGTGACAATAACGGATTGCACTTGGGATTCAGCTGGGCTCCCAGTGCTCCTGAGCATGGAAATGTGCCGCAGGAGTTGTGCCACTTCCCAGCAGGAAATCCCCCCAAAGCTCTGGTGGGATTGGCTGCCTGGAAGAGGGAAAGGAGCTGTGCCCTAGAACTGCCAGTGTCTAAGTGGGGACATCTGCCTGCACCAACAGCTCTGTGCGGCCACCTGGACACGGACTCGAGTCAGGGCTGTTTGAACATATGTTTGTTTCAACTGCAACAAGAAATCCGAGTGTGGGGTCGTGTTGTGGAGGCCTTGGGTTTGCTTACTGGAGCAGGAACAATCTCTTTCCCAGAAAGTCATTATCTTGATGCTCAAAGAGAGAGCAGCCGGAGAGCTTTGTGATCTGAACAGCCAGAATAGCTCAGCTCTGTAGGAAAAGCGAGCTCAGCTGCCAGATGGGGCAACTCCAACCTTTTGCTCTGCCAAGACCAGCATGGTTTGCACTTTGCAGCTTTTGCACGGGATCTTCAGGCTGTGGCATTCCCAGGCAGAGCCCCTTTAGGTGTGTGCCCACCACATCCCCAGGGCCTGCCTCTTCAGAGCCTCATGCTTAGAGTGACAACAGGATGTGTTTTCTGCTGCTCTTTTTTTGAAATCTTGGGTGCTGCTGCTCTCCCCTCCTCTGGAAGGATTGTCTGTCTGTCTGTGGCTGTGCTTCTTGGACAGTGGGAATGTCAGGAGATTGTCCATGAGCTCCTCCTTCTGCACAGCAGCTGAACCTGGGGTTTTGGCTAGGGGGGATTCATTCCCAAGGGATGAACAAGGCAAATTTCCTTTCTCTTGCTCAATCAGAGAAGAGAGTGAATCCTAAAGGAGTCTGATCCAAGAGTTAGATGTGAAGATCCAGCACTGGCACGCTTGCCAGGTCTGATAGAACTGTGATCTGATGTGTCAAATGCATTTTAGGGTCTCAGTTCTGTGACAGCTTGCTAATGACTCTGAGCTTCAGGAAGCTTTGACTGATCCCTCCGGGAGCTGGCAGAAAAAACTGCAGGAAAACTTTTTTCTTTTTTTTTGGAAACATTTTTGTCAAAATCAAAACATTGAATGGAAACACGTCTCTTCCAGCATCATTTAAAACTGGAATGTGTCAAAACAAATGCTTTCATTTTGATTTGAGTGAGATACTTGTAATTTTTACTTTATGTTGCAATAAGGAAACAACACATTTACCATTTATTTATAACTTTGCTTTTTTGGATAATTATCAGGAATGAAGAACCACATGCTTCCAAAGTGAATTCTTAGCATTCCTAGTCAGAGATTTTCAGTTTCTTGTTGATTATGAAAGCAGATGTGGACGTTCAGCCAGACCTACCAACAGGGACAGGGCAGAACACATCTTCAGGTAGAAGAATCTGGAATTGGAGCCATCCAGTGAGGCTGCCAGAGGAAGGATGCCCTGCTGCTTGCTTACTTGTTTCTTGCAACCTGTTCTCTGCATTCAGTCATTTTAGGCCCCAGAATTTCAAAACTGTGTGAATAAATCATAGCCCTGTCTCACACTGAACTGAGCTGCCCTCACAGAGCAGAGCCTGGCTGAGCTTGGTCAGAAAGAGCCAAACCTTGTTTGTGTTCCTGAGCTTTGGAGGGCTCAGCCTGGGCTTCAAAAGAAGTGCTCTGGGTTGGAGGGAGCACTTCCCCCCTCTTTTTCTTGCCTTGGGCTAAAAGTACCTTGTGGGGTTTCTTTCCCCAAGGCTAATGGTGATTCTTGTCTTGCCTTAATTGCTTTTTAAAGCACGCAGAGCTCCAGGTCTGTCCCAGACAGTGCTGAGCTCCGTGGTGCATTTGTCATTTTCCCAAATACCTTTTTAATTAAATTGGAGCAGAACACTCCGCTTTGTCGAGCTATCCATCTCAGCGAGTTTCTTACTTCTGCTGGGCACGCATTATCCTGATAATCACTGGCAAAATTTGGTGACTTTTCCTCAGGCTTTGGGACTCGCAGGGAAATTTTCCTCTGGTAGGCAGAGAGCTGCTCACACCAAGGTTGCTCAGGCTGGCTGCTGTGGGCTGAGGATGTGCTGCATTTGTCCAGGGAGGGTTTTTGCGGGGCTTAGGAAGAAAAATGTGGTGTCTGTGATGGAAAGAAATGAGGTTTGACACTACATCAGGCCCTCTCTGCCCCTGAATTCGGCACATCTGTGCAGGACATATTTTGTCCTTGTCCAAGAGAAGGGCTTGGAATTTGGTTAACAGGGTAACCCCAATGCTGTGAATTCGGGAAGGAGGCATCTGTCCTGCTCCATCACAGGCACCTGCGGTACCGGTGACCTCTTCTGCTCAACAGGGAAAATTTGTTGTCCTTTGAAAACCCGCTGCACCTTCTGGCTTGACAGCCCTGAGCTGTGATGTGCCATTCCACATCTCCATCCCTGCACAGGGGTCAGTGGTCAGGCCCCTCCTGCCCCACACACTGCAGAGCTTTAAAACCCAAACCCTGCTCACGCTGCTGCAGAGATGAAGGTCAGCGGGGTCACTGTGCAGAGTGACCCTTTCTTCCCTGAAAGCCAACAGTGACCACCTGAGTTACGTCTGCGTTGTTGGAGGAGAAGAAATAGAGGTGATATTCAGTGTTTTCACCACCCCTCTGTGGATCAGCTCAGCTGTGGAGAGCACTTCCATCTTCTCTGCCTGGAGAAGCAATGGAGTGATGAACTTCCCTCTGCATATCCTGCTCGACCTTCTGCCTGTGCCTTGAGCTCCAGCTGAGCGATCCTTCCACAGGAAAGGGGTTGTGGATATGTCTGACACGAGCAGCGTGAGCTCCTGGGAATTTTATTACAGCTGGTGATGATGACTGAGCCAAAGACAAAATGATTTGTTCTCCCCAAGTGCGTTCCTGGTCATTTTCTCTTGGCAGAGGGGTTTGAGGAGTCATTTTGACAGGTGAATTGAGCAGATTTGTTGCTGACACTGAGAAAATGGAGGTGGTGCCCCACAGCAGAGCTTTGTAAACAGCTTTTGGAAACTCCAGCACTGTGTGACACCCGGAATTTTGCTGTGATGAATTGACTTCCTTTGATAGAGATAAGGCAGCTGTTGGCTGGGTACATCTCATGTCCAGCTGAAGAGATCAGGTGGGAATCGAGAGTTGGTGCCTGGTGGGGACAGACAGAGAAACAGAGATTGAAGTGCAAATTGCACTAAAACCCACGGAAGGAGCTCCAACACCAAACCCTGCATCGGTGCAGGTCAGTGCTCACCTCCAGAGACAGACGCTGACAAAGCGTCCGTGTTCTTGTCCTCACATTTTAAGGCTGGAACGTGCAATCTCCTCACTAAAATAGTGAAGATGCTGTAAGAACTGCAGTTTAGGAAGTCTCCACTTGGCTTGGAACATATTTGAAGGTATCTGTGGCCCCTGAGGTTCAGGTTGATTCATTTCTCTTTTGTTGTTACCTGAGAGGAACTTGCATGTTCAACCTGGATGTGTCAGACCGATGTTCTGGGACTCACCCAAGGAGAGGTTTTGCATCTTTGAGACATCTCTTTTTGTCAAAGACAATTGCATCAGAGATGTTCAGTTATGTTGAGTTTTGGTTTTGACTTTTTTTTTTTTGTCACAACAGTTTTGTCTGGAAAAATGTCATTTTGATGAAACAAAAATTGCTGAAGAAATCTTACCAATTTTGACAATTCTACTTGGAAGGGAGCTGGGGAGGAATATCTTGAAAGTGCTGGAGCTCCCAGTTATGACATTTTCTGAATGGAAAGGAGTTTTGATTTATTTCTTTTTCTCTTTTCAAAGTGATGTTTCAAAATGTTCTGTTTTGTGGGGGAACAAAATGGTTGAATTAAATGCTTGGAAAAAAAAAAAAAGGAAATCAAATATTTTGACTGATCCGAGGCAGTTTTTCAACATTTCATTTTGCAACTCTGTTGGTTTTTTGGACAACATGGGATGATTTAAAATTGTTGGTTGTTGTGTTCTGATATCCAGACTCACGGATGTGTTTCTCACTTGAGCCAATGATGTATGAACCATGCTTGGTTTTGTGGTGATAAATTACCTGGTTTCATAGCTGAAAAAAACCTGTTTTAATCCATTAACTATAGAGAACAAAATACCCCAAGTCTCTCAATTCACGGAACCATGCAAGGATCTTTCCCTGTATGAATTATTCAGGAGCAGTGGTGGAAATGAAGTACCCATTACATTTACAAATATTCCACAAAGAGTTCAAGGCTGAGCAGGAATAGATCAGACAGCATTTATTGTAAAGCCTTGCTGAGTATTACTGGAGATGTAATTTCCTGTAGTAATTAACACAGGATCTGCAATCCAGCTTTGAAAAGGCGATTGAACCTTTCCGTGTGAATTTAGGAATCATCTGAGTTATTCCATGCTGTAGGTGACTGGGAGCATTGAGCCTTTGTCTAAAATTAGTCCTCAGCGTGGTGGATGATTAAAGAGGGATCGTTCCTTCGGGCTACTTGGGATTGATGTTTTCTATTAAAAAATGCACTGCTAAGGATTTGTGAAATAGAGAGAGCTTCTCTGGGTGTGTGCCACTTACCATGCAGATGTGCTGAAGCTATCAGATAAATGATAAATGATTTCTCTGAGTTGGATGGGGTAGCATGACCCAAAGGGGATGGAGGGGGGTTATTATTTTTCTTCCTTTCTAAGAATCAGAGAGAGCCATTTGTCAGCTGAACCCAGGGAGGTGCCCCAAGATCAGGTGTCAAAGGCTGCTCTGCCTAGAGAGGGAACAATGGGAGTTAATAATGGTGCCCTTCTCAGACCTCTTCATTTCTACTCCATTTCCCTGTCCTTTCCCTTGGTTTGAACTCCATTTTCTTCTGGCTTCTGAGGCTGTGACTGGCTCCGAGTGCTGCCTGCTGGGAAAAAATGAGTGAAATTTTGGGGGTTTTTTTGAGGAATGATATGCAGAGTTTCTTCTTGGTGGATGGAGTTCAAACGTCTCTAGCACCATCCAGTCTTAAATCAGAGTTGAAAAAAAAACAAGGCTTTTTCTAATTACTCCCAGAACATTAATTCACTGTTGGAAATTGGGATTCTGTTGAGTTGAAGTCCATACATAGTCTGTAAGAGTCACTGGCCTGAGGATTTATCTACTTGAAAAATGGAGTAGGGGAAAAGTTATTAGAGCTGTTCCACCTTTGATATGTGTGAAATCTTTTAAAATCAAAAATTTCAGTGGAAGAAAGGGGAACTCTTTTGGAAACACAGCTCTTACCTTTCAGTTAACTCTGAGTCTTCTTATCTCAATCATGAAGACTGGAGATAGTGATTCTCAAGGAATGTTGAATTTCACAATGGAGAAAAATGACAGTTCATCAAAAATGACCCTTTACTGTAGGAATCCATTTCACTGGAGGTTTTTCTGGACTCTTTTGTGTTGGAAAAATAACAATTAAATCAGTTCCCAACAGTTTTACCCTTTGAAAATTGGTTTTCTTTTGTAAACTTGAAATATCTTCCACCAGTTCAACAAAACAATTTAGCAGAGTTCCCTCAGAAATAAAATACTTTGTAGGACTTCCTGTCAAGCTGTGTGGTGTCTCATCAAAGAGGGATTGGAAGACCTAGGAGACATCTGTGTTATTGAGGCAAAGGGTGTCTCACTCCACATTTTTATAGCACCAGCAGGGCTGTGAGCAAGATCAGGGCACTCTGAGACCACTATAAAACTCCCTATTGTGTTTTTAACCCAGTGTGGAATTATAGCAGAGTTTGGATTTTATTTGGCTTTCCCTGGAACATTTTCTTTTCCTAAATAAAATGTAAATAGCCCAGGATCTGCCAAGAAGAGGAGGTGTAGGGATTTGAACAAATTGTGCTGGATTTGGGTAGCAGGAGATAATCCCCAGCCTGTACAACACCTTTATCCCGTTGTATTAGTTCTGTAGACAGCAATCACTGCACTCCACACTGAACTGGCTGTGACAGCATCCCTGGGCCCTGCTGCCTCCTCCAGCAAGGAGCGTGGCAGGGGTTTAATGCCTGTAATCCTCTGAGTGTGCTGGATCCACTGCATCCACAGGGGGAGGATGTCCGGAGAGGAGCGAGCAACAGGCACAGGAAAGCTCTGCACAAGCCCTGGCACTGCCAGCCTGGGGCACCACGGGCTGCAGGAGCTGTCCTCGCCTCCCTTCTCAGGGGCCTGCTTCCCTTCCCCTTCTCCAGGGACATCATCTGCTTTCCTGGGCATCAGCTGCTTCAGAGCTGCACTTGCTAATGCTGAGGGACAGGGGAGACTCTGCTGCCAGGGCTGATACAAATATGTAATAATTTGGTTTTAATCAGTATTAACAGTGCTGAGATTACAAAGTCAGCTCCATTCATATCACAGGGTTGGGGTAACGAGGAGCGATCAGTGCCATGTTGGTTGAATTCCTTCTTTCTAACAAAGCATGGAGATGATCTGAGTACAGCTCATGCATGCAGAATCAAACCCAGCATGTGCAGCTTCTTGGGGAAATGACTTCTCCAACATCTTTGTCAACACGTGAGTGTCACTGTGCACACGGGTGTCCCACAGATCCCAGCAGTCCAGCTGTTTGCAAAGGGACCTGGCTCGTGTGTGCTGACAATCTGCTTTCATTAAAAGAATAAAAGCAGGCAATGAAATTAAGCAACACATTGTTTTCTTAACTCTGGCAGGTGCCTATCTGATTGCACAGGTAAGCTCATGGTTGCTGTTTGTCCCTTAATGGCTTTGGTGAGTTTCCAAATCAAATCAGGATGGGCAGGAATCCACAAAGATGTCTTTTGGATTTGTTCACAGTGCAAATTCCTTGTGGGATCTACACCTTGCCCTGAATTTGGTAGTCTGGAGCCCATCTTCAAGCTAAAAGACCCACGAGGTTGCCGTGGTTGTGTGTTCGTGGTGGATTTCTTTGGGATGAGGTGGATGGGGGTGTGAATGGGTGGCCTCACTGCACATCCATTGCCAGTGTCTTTTCCCTGCTGAGACCCCCTGGAACCTGAGTGTTTCTAAAAGCTGGCAGCCAAACCCTGGTGCAGCTGCTGCCTCAGGGGAGCTGGTTGACCATTTGCTGCTTCATTTTTACAGTTCAGAGCCCCCTGTACAGACCCAAGCAGTGCTTGGGGACAGGGAACTTGCAGCCCTTTCTCCCACACTTTCCACTCTTTGATCATCTCTACAATCAGAGCCTGCAATTCATTGGGCAGCACAAAGAAGGATGTTGCCCAAAATCACCTGGAGGGAAGCCCAAGAAAGCTTCTTGGAGGTGCCTCCAGCCCCTCTCTTCTCCCCCTGAGGCTGCTGGGGGTTATTTCTCTGCAGAAGTGTGGGGTGGCCACAGCTCTGCAGGACTGCACACGCTCCACAGCTGGGGCTCTGCCTGCTCTCTTCAAGAAATGGAAAGAAATTAACAGTTGTGTGGGCAGGGAAGGAGCTTGGACTCCAAGTGTTTGGCCTTTAAAAACCTTTCCTCAACACCTGCTCCTTCCTCAGCAAAGCAAAAGCGAAGCAACTGAGAGCCCTGGCCAGCAGCCCCTTGCTGGAGCAGTGTCTGGGGGTCAGCACTGCCCAGCCAGGTTCCTCTGCAGCTTTAAGGCTGATCTCTGCCTTTACTTACTGGGATGCAGCAGGATTCTCCATGGAATGAGTCCCACTTTTCCCCTCAGACTTACCCAGCAGCCAGAAGTGGCTGAAGCAGGGCTGCAATTGCTCTCCTCTGAGAGCTTTCACTTTCTTCTTTTTTCTTTTTTTCTTGGTTTAGTGGCAATCTGCGGAGCTTTTCAAATTATCAGGGCTGTGGCCTGCTGAGCACAAACCAGATCCCTCCCTTCCTTCTCTTTCCCTGCATTCATCACTGCAGTGAGAAACTGGCCCATGTGCTTCTCTTTGGCCCCAAAAGTGGGGCAGCCCTTCAGTGGTTTTTGCTCATATTGGGTGACTGACAAGGAACAGGCTCTCGTGTTTAGAAGCCTCACAGATTTCTGTAAAAATATCCTTGTTGAAGAATTTCTGTCCTTTCACATCTGTCTCTGCGTTTTTAGGATTTCACAGGCTGAGTTTCTTTTTACTGCTACATTTTTCTTGGGTTTAGCTAAGTTGTTGTTATTTTATTTGGGATTTTTGGTAAAGAATAGCAGTTTTCTTCCTGAGATTTGCTTTCTTTCCTCGAGAAACATTTGTCATCTTCAGAAATAACTAAACAGGATTTTTTTGAAGAGGTGGGCCCACACTGTCTTCCAAGTTGGCTCCATCTATGTGGAGCTGCTGCTCCTTTGGACCACGTGTGATCCCAGCTCTCCCATATCTTGTCCTGGGTCTCCTCACAGCCTGGGCTGGGCCCAGCTGCTCCTCTCTCTTTACACAGTGAGTAACAAGATGTCTCAGCAAGGCATCAAAGTCTGTGCTGCGTGTTCAGACTCCAAATCCCTGCCAATAACGCAGAGATAGAAGGGGATTATAATGGTGCATAACAAATAACAAGGGTTTAAAGTGTCTTAAGAACACTGTGCTCAGAAAAAGGGATTGTTGGGATGGGGAAGCCTGCAGGTATGAAGAAAGGTTTTATTTCAGGTATTTGTGCACTTGCAATAAGAAACTCTGCTGTGTGATATGGGTTATTAGAAAGAACTTATCCTGGACTTAGGTGTTCCTCTCACTCTAATGCCTCTGGGCTGTGGTCACTTTCTTCTTCCTTCAAAGGCATCCAGCCTTAGGAACAAATCCAAAGAGAACAAGCAGATCTTGGGGGCTAAAGGCAATGTGGAAATCTGTCCTTCCTGGCTTTCTTCCCATCCTTTTGTCCTTGGACCACCTCTCCTGGTTTGCACCCCCTCACATCTCGTGTGTGCTGTGTTCCCAGCCCATCCCGCCTCGGCTGGGCAGGGTGATCCCAAATGACCTGGTTGTGCTGAGCTGCCCCCACACAGGACCTCAGGTCTCCCTGAAAAGCCCTGGAGCCATGGATACTTCTGTCCCTTCATGCAGGGAAGGCCTGAGCGTCTCAAACCTCGGTGTAAAACAAGGCTGTCATATGGGAAACAGAAGCGAGGGTGTCAGAACACGTTAGTGCTGCTCTGAGCTCCTGCCTACCTGACAAATCCCCCTTCCCTCTGAAATCCCACACAGGCCTTGCTTTGTGCAAAGGGAACTGCCAAATGCAAATGCTTGTTTGTTTTGTGTTCAACAAAGCTGCTTTTTTCCCCTCATGTTTTTGAGTAGTCGCCACACGTGGCACGAGAAAATAGGGAGGAGGAACCTTGGTTTTTTGAATAAGAAAAACAAAACCCCAAAGTATGAGTAAATCTGAAACATCTAAAGAGATATTTATTGAAGCTGGAGTGTGGTTTGCTTTACATGTTCCCTTATTTACAAGCTGAGACATCTGGATTTGTCTCATTTACCAAATGAGAATGGCAGGCAGCAGCCGTGGAGGTGATTATATACAGGTTTAAAGCAAACAAGGAGAACAAACCAGTTGCTATTTAAGTGCCATTTCCAAGCCAAAGGTGGCCCTGCTGTAAACACAGATTACTGTGGTGCAGACACTGTCACCAGCTGTCTCCTGGTGTAAGCCTGGCTTTGCTCTCCTGCTCTGTCTGAGCATCAGCTCTGACACAGTCTGACTGTTACTTGCAGCCTTCAAAAAAAGTGACTTTTTTTGACTCTCCTCCTCCTAAATTCAACTGCAGGTTGATCTTTTCCTATTTTTAGTGCAAGAACACTGAGGCCCAGGTCAGCTCCTGTGTCTTAGCCTACCAGTTGTGCTGGCTTGCTGCAGTACAGGGGGGCCCACCACTGCAGCTGTGACAGTGACACTCCCCCAGAGGCACCCAATTATAGATGGAAGTGGCCCAGCTGCCTGCACAGATTAGACAGAAGCAAACACGATTTGCCATCCCTGCAGATCTTCTGACACACAACGTTCACAAAGGGCAGGGTGTCAAAATGCTTTGACTTGAAATAAGAGAAAGGGAAAAAAAAAGCCAGAAAATGGGTCATAATGGAAAGCACTGGGTGGAGAGGGAAAATGCTTTAGAGATGCTGCAAAGTTTTGTGCTGCTCTGCTGGTTATTGGGTGGTGTTGTGGAAAGTGGCAAGTTTCTGTACACTCTTAAATACTCAAAAAGGCAACTTTCTTGTGTAATTGTACCTCTAGAAGTGGAAAGTGTGGAAAGAATTCCTTGTGTCCTGCATAGGAGGACTCAGAGGAAAGTTCTCAAGTAGGCAGGTGTACAAGAGGCATTATTGGTAGCAGGACTCTAATTTGCCTTCCTAAATCCAAAACAACATTCTATCCCAAATCCATAACAAGTCCATCCCTGAGAAGTGTGAAACACATCACATCCTACATCCATGGTGTATGGACTCCAGACAGTTGAAAAGTTGCTAAATCTGGGCAGAAGATGGTGCAATCCATTGTATGGTGAAGGTCTTCAATGGAAAAAGAGGCTGAACAAGCCACAGCTCTCCCAGGCTGACTCCAGGCTGACCCTCCTGGGACTCCATGGAAAATAGCTCAGGGCTTGGGAAATGCTGGGAATGCCTCGTGTGGGCTTCAGCAGCTCAGACATGCTCAGCACAAGGCATTTCCAAGAGCTCTCCAGATTCTGTGACCACTTGGCCCCACAGATGGAGATTGTAATCCATGAGTTTTGAGGCACAGTGAGTCCCCATCTCCTTTCTCCCTGCTTTCCTCACTGTGTTAGTGCTGACAGGCTCCTTGGGAGCTTCCAAGGATTAATCTGCCAACAACCTTGCCCAGACAAGCAGCTGCAGTGTTGGGTTTGTGTGTGGCTGTTGAACGGCTGTATGCTTGTCTCTAGCAGGTTCCATAGGGGAGGTGTCCCTGAGCTATTTCTCCAGCTTTTTTACATCCATCCTTCCTTTCAGGCTCCCCTTTTCCCCTAAAGCTGTCCTTTGTCTTGCAGAAAAGCCGTTCAGCTGGCAGGAGATCTCTCCAGGCATTCTGAGGATTGTCATCACGCCGTGTTCCAGCCGGGCAGCTTTTGGCCATTGTTAGCTGGATTCACAGTTCAGCTCATTTTCATCTTCATCCAAAACAGGGAACTAAATCCAGAAGCGCAGCTCCTCTATTAATATCTCTGTGCTGTGGTAGGACCACGCTGCCAGGTGCTCTGCTTTGTGCACAGGGAGGGACACTATTGTTCCACTGAGCTCGAAGCAAAGGCACAGAGAGAAGCCAGATTACTTGGGAGAGCTAAAAAATCAGCTTTGCTTTCCTAAGCTTCAATCCAATCTTTGATCCATCAGGCTACACTGTCTGGTAGTTTGAAATTGCTCACTTCCACCAGGGCTGAATCTGACCCCCTGCTCTAAAATGTGAGGCTACTGATGTCTGACTCGGAACTTTCAGTGCCTCAGGCCTCTCCCAAGGGCGCTTCTATTCCAGCAGCCCAGAGCCACTGGTTTTTAATTTTTTTGCACACTTTTTGTACCAGTCAGAGGAATCTACTCTGCTATCAGCTTCATGCTTCAAGGGCAAACATCCTAATTTACTTTTGGGCTCCATGGAAGGATAAGGCTTCGTGGAAGTGCCTCAATCACAGATTTATTTGCCAATTACCTGCCCAATCCTCTTCCTTATCTGAGCTGTTTGTATTTCACTGGCTTGGGGTCGGTTTAAATTTGTTGGCATCGTTCTGTTCCACGGAAAGGCAGCTGATGGGTAGTGAGTTCTCACTTGGCATCAATCACACTGGACGTGGGCCCAGTGGTCAATGCCCACAAATTTCCTTACTAATTCCTGAAGAAATTGGGATCTCTTAGAGATGCACAGCAAACCCATGGTGCTCTGAGCAACCTCCCTTCTCAAGGACTCCCAGTTTGTGGGGTCGTAGGCTGGATAATCTCCCCAGTTCCCCTTTCCTGCATGGAAGGGCTCACGTTCACATGAAAAGAGCGCTTTGTGTCCTGAAATGCTCAATGGATGCTTCAGGCTGAAGCCTCTCCACCAGCAGGATTTGGATCTGTTGAGCAGCTCCCAAAGGTGTCTGAGAGGGATTACAGAAGGTTTCCCTCAGGAGACAGAGGTGTAGTCCTTTAAAGCAGGGCGAGGGGGATGGAGCTCAGCAGCTCCTAATGGCCTCCAATCAGCTGTGCAGTTCTGCTGGCTGAAAATTACCTTTTCCCTTGATGAGATTAGAAACAAGCCAACAGAAGAACACCCCCAGCATTAACAATCATAGTCCTGAATTCACTCAGAGAGCACACTCTGATTTGAGCACGCTGGAATAATACTAGAACTTTTTTAGGTTAATAATTAATTGCGTGGTTTTAATTAGAAATTACTGTTGCATCCGCATGGACTTCTAGCACATTGCATCTTATTAAAGCTGTAATTGGAATACGTTATTTATTTGTTTCCTTTGTTAATGTTCATATTTCTGGCTCCTCAGGTCACTAGAGCTGCAAAAGCAACTTGTTTAAAATGAAATGCAGCAAGCTCCCAACAGTAAATGTTGCTGTGTGATAGCAATTGTTCTCGTGCCTCCGTGTTCCAGCGTGCTGCTTCGGGATGCAGGGGATGTTTCTGTGGTGTCTGCTCGTGGCTGGGACTCAGCTGCTCACCAGGCACTTCTGTGGCTTCTCCCCCACGGGGACCTGGGTGGGCTGTGCTGCCCTGGCTCTCAGACTGCAGTGTAGACACAAGGGAATGGATGATGGGTGAGGATGGAAGGATTTAAAGCACTCCCAGAAGCCGTTCTGGGAGCAAACCTGGGCCAGCTGGGAGTGCTGCTGGATGGGTCTGAGTTCGGCCATGTCCTGCTTCCTGACGAGGGATGTGCAGAACTCACTCATTCCTGTCAGCCCAGTGGGGAGATTTCCTGTGCTCATCATCCTCACTGTTCCTTCTGCATCCCCTCCCTTCATTTCAGTTTTTGGAGACAAGCCCACATGGAGAGCAGAGACTGTGCAGGGAAAGCTCTGCTTGCATCCTGTCCCGACAGCCTGGACAGCTCCTGTGCTGCCTGTGGGGAATGGAGCAGCCTGGGAAGAACTTGTGTGGCTCAAAGCAGCTGCTGAGCTCAGCCCTAAGCATCTGGTGGATACAGCATGAAAAGTAAGATAAGGAACAGAGTTAGAGACCTCCATAAGCTGTGGAAAATTTTAAAGAAGTAAATCAGGATAAGTATGGCTGGGAAGGCTTCAGTAAGGGGCAGTATGGTCTTCCAGGGAGTGATGGGCTGGAAGCTCCTTTGGGTCAGTCCAGTAAAGGTCTGGGGAAAAAATAACAGAGCTTATCAGAAAAAAACAGGTTCTCTCTCAGTTCCAAACAAAATTGCATTTCCTTCCACTTGTTCCATTTGTTTCATTATCCGCTGAGAGAATTGACTCAGAAATCCTGTGTTGTGTAAGAGATAATTCTAAGGACCCTTTGTAGCCTTCTAATCAAAAGTCTGCATGGAAGCTGACACCTAAAATCTGCCCTCATTAAGGCAGTTGAGAGATTACCAGTTGTAGGCCACCCAATTTGCCCGTAAATATTCAAGGAGCTGAGGTAAACTCCACAGATGTGGAAAGCCAGCATGTCAAAGCAACAGCAAAACCTTTGGCATGGGTTCAGATAATCTTTGGAACACCAGGATTTGGGCTGATTAGAAGAGAAAACCAAAGCAATTTGAGGAAGGTTTGGGGGGAGGAGAAAGGAGTAAATTTAGACAAGAGAAAGCAATTACAAGCTTAAAAGGAATAATAAGCATCAATTAGCAGCAAGTATCTCTGCCCACAATGAAAGCATTTTCTAATACATCCACGGTGGAATAGAGAAAGAGAAAAGACAGCTCTGTCAATGAATTGCAGCAGGGATCCCGAGATAAAGGGGAGCAAATGCTGTGGAGATATTAAACAATTACTTAGCATCAGCCTTTTAGAAATTAAAAAGGTGGAGGCTGCCCTCAGTTGAGGAGCTTTCCAAAGACACTCGATAAGGCTGCAGATGCCAGCTGATAATGGCACGTGGCTGATTCTCTTCAGAGAGCCTCTTGTGCTTGGCCAAGCAGCAGCTTCCAGGGAGAGGCACGGCAGGAGCAGGGAATGATGGCAAAGGGCTGGGCAGGAGATGGGGAATGAAGTGCCAGCTCCATGCTGGCACTGCCTGGCAGGATGTGGGCAACTGCTCCCTATGGAAAATGGGTTGGGGGAAAGGTTTGGCTTCTCCATCTGCTTCTTCCTGCTTGTGGTCTGTGGTGGGTGATTGTGCTCCCCGTTCCGCCGGCCAGGATTTCACGCTTGGCTGTGCCTGGTGGGGAGCTGAGTGATGGGCAGCTGTGCTGAGGAGTCCAGACTTGGCATCCGTTGTGAAAGGAGGGCAGGGACAGGATTCAGTTGGCTTCACCTCTCCTTAGCTGTGTCCATGTTCCTAGAACAGGCCTCTAATTGGATCACGCCAGTTATTCAGCGGAGCGGAGCTAATCCTTTTCTGTCTCTCTTCTCCTCTCCTGCCCCAAAATAAGGGAGGCTGGGGCTGGGCCCAGGACTGCGGGGACTTGTTTTGTGTCTGGGACACTGATTTTTTAGCCTTTGTTTAGGAAGATCTCATCCAGCCTCTTTTCCCGAATGGCAGCAACTGGCAGAGCTCAGCTGCATCTCCCACTTTGATTCCTTCTCTTCCTAGCAAAGACGTGTCAGGAGTGATCACAGTGTGGAGCAGGGATGTGGGAACTGCTGCCAAGTCAGTTCATTCTGGCAGCACACCTGCACTGTGCAGTTCTGGGCTTCCCATTTCAGAAAGGATCCAGGATAACTGGGAGAATTCCAGAATTTTATAACATCCTCTGCATGAGGGGTGAGCAGGCAGCTCTGAGTCCTCCACCTGAGAGAGTTCTGATGGCAGGGGTGTGTGAGGAAGGGCTGTGGAGTCAGGAGAAGCCTGTGGAGGGTGGGCAGGCATTGGATGTGCACTTCCAGCACAAGAACTAGAAAGCACCAGGGGAAGCTTCCCCTTGTAGGTGACAGCATCAAAAGAAATGAAAAGAGGTTGGTGCTGGCACTGATAGTTCAGCTGAGGAACTCCTCGCTGCAGGATGGTTTATACAATATCAGGGAATGTCACACTGATTAATGGCAGAGAAATCTGCTTAGAGATACTAAATACATGAAAGCACTGCCTAACTCTGAATGAGACACAGAAGCTGGAATCTGAGAGGCTGTTTGGGGGAAAATGGTGTGTTTGCTATTAATTCTCGTGCTTTTCTCAGGTACCTCATTTTGGCTGCTGTCAGGGAGAGCCACCCAGATGTCTGGGCTGCTCCTTATCCTTGTATGTTTTCCTGGTGCTGTGTTCTGGTGGTCCCAGTCTCCCTGGGGCAGCAGTGGGATTACAGAGCTCTTTTGGAAAAGCCAGCTCAATTTTAGCCTGTGTGGCTTTCCCTGCTGCAGCAGCTGGGATGATCCAGGTACACCTGGCAGACAATGAAAGCCAACACGGATCTCCCTCTCCAAAACACTGCAGTCGTTCGGGTGACCTCAATGCAGGCATGATCCTGCTAGCATTAAATGGAGCTGAAAAATATTGGTATTACTGCTCAACAGCAGCTATTTCCAGAGTGGGAACAAGGGAAGGAACACCACTGATGCCTCAGCTGGCATATGAGCCATGTAACCCTTCGTTCCCTCCTTCCCCAAGGCCCGGCGGGTCTTCACAGCATTCCACAATTAGCAAAGAAAGCAATCAGCTCTCCGTATTTTTCAGTAACTACCTGGCAAATTTAAAGTCATTTTGTGAGCCGACTCACTCTAATGTGAGCAGGGAGCCGCTCACCCGAGATCAGCAGCATCACAGATTGGTGCCAGTTTGATTTGTGGCTGCTGGAGTCGTGGCTTGCCCGTGTTTTCCTGACGCGTCTGCAGCGTGGCTGGAGGCACAGCGTGGCACAGCAGGTGTGGAACTGGGGCTCATTAGTGACAGGAAAATTAATCCACAAACAGAGGTTTTTGTCCAAAAAGGAGACAGAGGAGTCCTGTAACTTTATTCCAATAAAGGAGAGGCCATGGGGCATTTCCCCTGGGGTCTCTCAAATTTTTAGGGGACACAGCTTCCTTTTTATCCTCATTTCCCAGCTACATTTCCCTCTCTCTTTCCCCATTGCCTGAGGTACTTGAGAGGTACAGACTTCCCAAATCCCCTAATACAGATCCCCTTCTAATGTATACTCCCATTTCCTTTTTCTTTCCCTATGGAATTTATGGTTCCTCCCGTTGCTTCTTTCACCTCTCAGTATCTGGCTTTACCTATCAGCAAACCCACAGTTTGTTTGTAAAGACAAATCTCTCTCATTCCTTTCATTAGGATCGGAGCAAATGCCAAATGAGCCACCCTGACAGGGGTTTCTTCCTGTTCCTAAAAGGCTGTGCCAGGACAGGGCGAGGAGTGGGAAGAGAGGCTCATTCCTTCTGTTAAAGCACAGCAGAGAGGCTGTGATCCTGACTGATCCTGCTGAGGTGAAAATTCCTTAAAAGCATGGAAGATGACACCAAAACTGCCCCAAAAATAAAACCTAGGGTTGGGGTTAGGGTTGGGTAAGGGTTGGGTTGGGTTGGGTTAGGGTTAGCGTTGGGGTTATGGTTAGGGTTGGGTTAAGGTTGGGTTAGGTTTGGGTTGGGTTATGGTTTATTAAAGGTTAGGTTTGAGGGTTTCTTGCATGGTGAAGAGTTAGGGTTAGTGTTGGAGTTAGGGCTGGAGTTAGGTTTTGTTTAGGGTTAGGGATGGGGTTATGGTTTGGGTTGGGTTAGGGTTGATTTAGGGTTATGGTTTAGGGTTTATTGCATAGTAATGGGATTTACTGAATTGTACAACTCCCCTGGTCCAGCCCTGGGACAGGTCTAGAGCCAAAGCCTGGCTTTTTCAGGATCCCAGTCCTAGGATATGCTTGGGAATCCACCAGCACTTGATTTCCAGGGGTGAATGTGCACTTTTCCATGCTGGTGGTTTGCTCCTGTGATGCCAATGTGCTGAGAGTGCAGAAGGATCCAGCAGGAGCAGAGTGGGAGGAGCTCTCTGGGGGAACAGGAAGATGGGGAAGGGAATGCTTCAGTGAACTAATTCAAAGCTGGTTTTTAATTAAAAAAAAAAAAAAGTGAAGAGAAAATGAGATAAAAGTTAAAGACAAGAAAAATTTCCTCAAGGCTGGACAGACCTATCATGCAAATAAGGATTTTAAGTGGAAAATTAAAAAAATTAGCAATAAGGAGAAGAGAAGCAAGAAAGTAGCCAGCATAAAAATTAAGTTGCTGAGTCAGTCCTGGAAAGAGTTCAGAAGAGAGGGCTGCTTTTTTTTTTCCAAAATAGATTTTTTTCTGTAAATAATAGATGAAATAGGAACCAATAACACAAAAATGCCAGAGTTTGTGAATGCTGAGTGCACTTTCCCTCATTAAACCAATTTTTAAAAAGACATTTACAGGGAACTCCCTGCCCCAGCAGCTGGCAATTTCCAGAGCACTTTGCAGCCACCTGTGGCTCAAGAGTTTGCTGAGTTCTCTTTGCCTGTGCAAGCCAGGGGTTCTGAGGCCCACGGGAGAGGGACAGGACGGGTGGGATGAAGCCCTCGTGCCCTGTGGCTGGCAGGACCTTCCTGCTGGGTGCATTGAAGCACACCTCAGTGTGAGGTGCAGTGGGATCTGGGATTTGCAGCATCAATCCCAAAGCCTGGGAAAGGCTGACCAGAGTCAGATTTCCCACTGGAAGCCCTAAGTCTGTGTTTGGCAGCCAAGAGCTGCCTGTTTGGTGTGTTTGTAGAGCTCCAGGAGGGGTCCAATCCCCATCCATGGCCAGGCTCTGTTCCAGACCCACAACCCAACCCCCTGTGAGAGCCCAGACCCCACTCACTGAGGGACAGGCAGGACACACCTCAAGACTGACTTCTTCTCGGCCAAGAGCAGACTGGCTCCAGCCCGAGGGGCTGAGGCTTTGGTCCTGGGTGTGATGTGCTCCTGGGAGTGTCCTGTGAGGCACCACAGAGCCTGGGGGTGTTGTCTGTCCATCCACAGCCTCTTGCTTCCGATGGCTGAGAACTGAAGCTGCTGTATGAACAGGGAAACAGCTTAGCCTGATTCCACCTTTCAGTTTCCTCCTGGAAGTCTCCAGCAGCAATCCTGAAAGCTGTCAGGCGTTCACAAAGCAGCCACTGCAGGAGATAAGCAAATCCTTGGAGAAGCTGATCTGGCAGCAGCGTTAATAAGCAGCCATGCAGAGCCACTGGGTAGGTGGGAGAAGCCTCCCAGAGTCCCAGTTTGCTGTGCCAGGAGAGGTGTCACAGAAAGCCACCCCAGTTGTGGCCAGTGCTGCCCTTTTCACAAGGCTTGTCCTGCCACCAGCTCTGTCCTGCCTCCAGCTGGGAGAACCAAAGTGCTGAGGGCTAGACTCGTGACCTTCAGCAGAGAGGAAGAGGAGATAATGTGAAATCCTGCTCTGAAGCCTCAGGCTGTACCAGAATGTACCAGGTCTGTACCAGACTCATGGCCGTGGTTGGGTTTGGTGCCTGCTGAAGATTTGCTTCCTCGGGTCCAGTGGGTTGGGACATCAACTGCCCCTGCCTGCCAGGACATGCCATAACATTAACCTGAGCTTGGCTAATGGTGGCTTCATCCCCTTGGGGCTGAGCTGATGTTCCTGGGCACAGAGCCCTTCATCACTGAGGAGACTCCAGCTGGAGGATGCTGTGATGTGTCTCCCTAGCAACATAGGCTGCTCCAAGTTCATCAGCTCTGCAGCTTTCTCTCCCTCTGCCTTCCAGACCGATTTCCCATGAGATCTGAATCAAGTTCACATCAGTCCTGATCTTCTTGCCATGGTCTGAGCTCACGTCTGGTGTATCTAGGACACATCTGACACTGGCAGGAAGGCCCTGAGAAGTGGCTGTGGGCCTCTGGCACAGAGCAGTTTGTGCTATGGACATTCTGTCTGTGGTTTGTACTCAGGCAAAGCAGATTTTAGATTTTAAGAGCCTTCTGATGAGACTGGATGTCCCCTCAGTGTCCAAACAGTGCAGGTGTTAACACTCAGCTTTCCCATTCCACACTGCAGTGCAGATGTCTGTCTGTCTGTCTGTCTGTCTGTCTGCTTGGCCAGCCCAGTGTTTGACTGCTGGTCCATTGTGTGTCACTTCTCCCTGTGTCCTGCCACTTGATCCTGCCCATCCCCAAACTGATGTTGCTCCCTTCATGGAAAACACCTGCTGATCCCTGAACGGCCCAAACTGGCCTTGGGTTGAGGCTGCCCAGCAGGTTTGTTTGGAATCTGCATTTCCTTGTGCTTGCTGTGGTCACTGGGAAAAGGACAAGTGAAGAAAAGGGTCCTGCTCCTCTCTGCCACACCGGGACTGCAGCAAGCGGGAGAGCAGAAGACTCAGGAAAGCAAGTGGCAATAAATCCCTTTCACAGAAGCTCACATGAAGCTCTGATTTCCCTTCTCTTTTCCTAGGAGGTGTCTAGGCTGAGGATTCAGTTCAGAGGGTGATTCCCTGGCAGCAGAGGGCTGTTGGAGAGGGTCCCATCCGTGTCCTGTGCTGGTGCTGGTTCATTGTTTATTAGCAAACACAAACAGCTATTCCTGAGTACCCCACACTCCTCTGCTGGCTTTAGGAGCCCTGTGGTGGTCTCACCTTATGGGATCTGTGAGGATCATCAGAGAGAATTCTCAAATCATTTCACTTCTTCATTTTGGCAGGGTGAGTGGACTGCAGCTCTAATTGTGTGATTATTAGAATGCATTGCAAGTCACACAGCAGCAAATGTCTGTGTCTTGCTGAACAGCAGTTCCAAATGTCCTTTGCTGCTCAGCAGCCTTTTCCAAAGACATGTGGGATGTGTTAATATGCACATTAAAGCCAAGGGTCACAGTATCACACACAGTGCTGCCCTTGGGGTGAAACTTCATGTAGCTCGTGCCAGAAGCTGGGATTTGTGATGAGCTCCCCCATGACCAACAGATTGATGCAAACCTCTCCACCTTGGCTGATGGTGGGAGTGTCTCTTGATCTCGGCAGTTGTACCTACCAAAAAAAATCTTTGTCTTGAAATAAGTGCACAGATCACCTGTTTTTTTCCAGCTAGGAAAAGATGTAGAGGCAGAACAATTTTTGTAGTGCTGGATGAGATGCCACAATGCCTTAACCAACACCAGCATTCAATCAGGTCCTTGGATGTACAACTGCAAAAAGAAAGTGGTGTCCTTCCAGGCTTTTCCCCCTAATATAAATCACTTTTCTTTTTCTTTTTTTTTTTTAATGAAAAAAATGCCCCAGAATATTACCTTTTAGCCATTTTGCTTTGGGGAGATAAATCTGACTGGAAGACAATCCATCGAGGTGTGACATGAGCTATATTGCAGACACAAACCATCTGGGACTGTTTGTTATCCCAGGGTGTCCTGTTTGTGTCCAAGCACCATGAGTTACTGGTACAGCACTGGGTATGGACAGGGTGAATCCACTGCTGAAGACACAGCAAAAGCAATTTTCTTCCTCCTCCATCTGGGCAGTAAAGACAACTCGCTTTAATCTTTTCTTCCCAAGCACAAATTAATCTTCTAATGAAAACAAGGACAATATTTGGCCTGGCATGGTGGGTGGTTACTCATGCAAATGAGTGCCTTTGTTCCATGCACAGAGGACAGAACTGAGCTCCCACCTCACACCTTGGGCCAATGTCAAGGCAATGCCACAAAGGCACTGACTGCACAGAGACACCTGGGCAGGTGTGAGAGCAAAAGCTCAATTCCAGCTGGGCCCTTAGTGAGCGTTTTGCTGCAGCACTGAGCCAGCTGTGGATGATCTGCTTTGATAAACCCTTAGCTTAGACACCCTTAAAGCCAAAGAAGCAATAAAGTGAGAGGTAGGTAGTGCTGGTTAATGAAGTGAGCTCCAGGAAGAAGGAATGTGTGTCAGGCCAGAGGCCCCGAGGAGGCAGTGACACATTTACCCCTGGAGAAGCAGGAGCTGGAGTCCAAGACCCGAGGATTCAGTAATTGAGTGTGTTTGAGCCTGCCTGGGGAGCTCTCCACAAATACAGTTGTCCACCTGGGTAGCTGAGGAGGATTAAAAATAGCTCAGCAAGATGTTGGCTTATCCCTGAGAGAACAGAATTAGTTGTCTGGAAAGACAGAGCATATTAGAGGAGGATGAAAGGTGGGTGAACGCTGCTCTTTCTCTTCAGTTAAATTCCTGCCCTATCCCTGCAGGGTTTGGATGTAAGATCAGACCCTTTTTCTATTTAGCACTTACCCACTCTAATGCGAAGTTAAGCGCTGCCATCTATCCTCTGCCAGGCCTGTGCTCGTGGCCATGATCAGAGAGCAGGGCCCAGAGCTGGCCAGCCCTGCCCCAGCCATTGCTGAGCTCCTCTGCTGGGGTTTTTTTGCAGAGAAACTGAAGCTGATCAACTGCAGCACTGAGCAGGAGCTTGGCCTTATAGTTCTGAGGCCAAAGGCCATCCTGGTTGTCTCGTGGGCTGTAAGAGTGTGGTCAGAAGTGTTTGATTGTTCCTGTTTACTGTGGGCTTGCAGCTCTTCCAGCTGGGGGTTTGGTGGGCAGGGGAGGTTTCCCTGGTGCTGTGTCCCTGGGGAGACCCAGGGGGCTGCTGAGCTGGTCTCTCTTTCACCAGGGTGTTCAGCCTTGGGTTAATGGCTGCAGGGAACAGCAGCAGTGCTTGACAGGTGACGTTTTCCACTATTTCTCACAGTGAATATGTCCAAATTCCACCCCCAAGTTCCTGTCCCACTCTGCCTTCTCAGCCTGAGCAACTCAAACCTCTCACCAGCAACCCAGCAGACCTTGGCTCCCTTGGTCTTCTCTCAGACACAGCCATTCCTCTTCCTCCAGGGAGCGCTTTTGTAAATATTTCTCTCTGTTCTGCAGCAATCATGGGGCTGGATGAATTTTTTTCCCACTTCTTCTGTGCTCTTACATTACCCCCATTTTTAACTGTGACTTCTTGGTTTGCTGCCCCATTTCCCAATCTGTGCCAGTGACCTCTGTCCAGATAATTCAGTCAATACAGGATATTCCAGCAGGATCAGGCATGGTCAGTCTACATGAATCTCATTTTCACTGCCCAGAAACCTGTTGAATGCTGAGCCTTGGATCCAATATGGCAAAAACTGTGATAGAGTTCAGTCTGTAACAAGTGGATCATTCTAAACTGGGGTAATCATTTAGTTAATAAGCACCCATTAGAGATTAGATTAAACTATGATTTCTTCCTTTGCTGATCTGTCATTGTTTCTTATTTAGTAGCTGCTTTCAGGAATATTCACACATGATTGTTTATGATGCTTTAATTGTCTTTGAAATATTGTTTCACAGCTTAGGTTGGAACCTGGGTAAAGTGTGCATGGGATCCTGGAAATCATCTCATCTGATGGGTGTCTGGCTGCTGATGCAGAGTGATCTTGGCTTCTTTTTTGACTCTTTAATTGCTGGTAATAGTCAAACTTGGTTTCCTGCTTGCTGAGCCTGGAGTCCTTCATCTTGTTAGGAGCAATGAGAAATCACCAGGATAAAGCTCTGCTGTTAATATCCAAGGAATATGGCTAACCAGCTGCTATCAATCTTAATGCAAACCAGACATTCAGCCTTAAATTGTATCATCCTTAATGGAGTGATGCAGTTAAGCAAGCATCAAGTGGCCCTGGGGCAAAGATGTTTCAGTTTCATTGAGCTTTTTTTTTTTGATCTGGCAAGGGCCAAGTCTTGGGTTTGATAATTGGAGTCCTCCAGGAAGTGATGCTTCAGGGGATGGGGTTACACATCTGAGTGAGCTCCCAGTGGCTCCTGTGACCCTGGGGAAAGGGGACAGCACAAAGCAACCCAGAGGAGCTGGGTCAGGATTTCTGGCTCTTCCTGGCCTTCCCCTGGCTCTGCACAGAGGCTCGGCAGCACCAGGGATGGTTTCACGTGGTTCCTGGCACACACAGGGCAGGTTCTGCCCTTGATGCTTTGAGGGAGGGACTTGGCACTCTCTGCTTTGCTCAGAGCAGCTTGTCCAGTGTTCCCAGTGCAAACGGGGCCCTTTCTCCCTGCAGGAGGGTAATAACTGACCAGGAAAACAAGGGATCCCTCTGAGCCACCAGGCTGCACTGGGGAGAAGAAATCAATCTCTGAACATCCCAACTGAAGCACGGAAGAGAGGATCTAAATTTAGCTGCAGCCTGCCTGGGGCTCCTGAGCTTTGTGGCTGCTGGGGCAGTTGCTCAGAAGTTGAGCCTGCATCCAAAGGCTGCAGGCAATGCAGGAGAGCAACACACTCACTCTGTTGTGCTTCCAGATACCTCTCCCAAGCCTTTAGGATCATGGATTCATTTGGTGGTTGTTTAAAAAAACAGCAGTTGTACATACAAGGGAAGAGCAAGAGTTTGTGCCTCGCAGGGGTTGCAGTCTGCACAGCAACGTCAAACAAGGGCCTGGAGGAACAAAGGGCTTCTTATCCTCCCTTCACAGCTGGGTAGCTGAATTTTGTGAGATGAAGTGATTTGCCTGTGGTTGTGTGGGAAGTGGGGAGGCCAGGAATGGAGCTGGGATCTTGGGGGATCTGAGTTCACAACCAATTTCTTTCTGTAGCTCCAGACAAACCCAGTGATTTCTCAGTGACCTGTTGTTTTGCCCTTGGCATTCCCCAGCAGAAGAATCAGCAGGTTGGCATCTCCACTGGAAACAAATCAGTGCAGCTCCTGCTTGGGACTGAGAATGTTGAGTCTTTTTAAGAAAAAAATCAAATCCACGCTTCCTTTAGACACTGCTTGTTACCTTTTCTCAAGAGACAATTTGTAGATGCTACACTTAGGCCCGGAAGCAAACTAGAAACCTTGCTAGGTCTCCAAACTGCAAATTACAGTTGAACATGTTACTGGGGCTGATAAAAGCTGCCAGGGACTCACAGTTTGGAAAGCCAGCAGCACTGAAAATTGAATTCCTGGAGAAGAGAAACTGCGGAGCTGTGACCAGAGGAAATTGCTGCTGCTCGCTGAGGATGGAATGGCTGTTGCTGGAGAAGTGTAACCCTGGATTTGGTGGGATCAGTACCAACGGCAGCACCGGGACCAAACCCCTGCTTGTTTTGTTCAGTGAGTTCAAAGCAATCCTTCCCTCAGTGCTCCTGGAGTGGTGGAAGGGACTCCAGATGAATGAGAGGCACAAATGAAAAGTACTCGCGGTGATCTACTTGCCCTTTAAATGTTCTCTGGAAGGGGTCATTGTTAATGTTGCTGCTTCCCATCCAAACAGGAGCACAGAGCCCTCCTTGACAGGGAATTTAGCAGGAGCTGAAGGGATTAGGGGGTGTTACAATATCTCACTTCTAAAAAGTTAATGTATTAGTAACGGGTGAGTCTAGACACGTATTGCAAGACTGATTTAGGATCTTAAAGAGGATTCTGCCTTTCATTCTGGCTTTTATTAAAAGCTTTGTAGTACATCTTTAAAGAGCCACTAAAGCCACAGTGAAAACATAAAGGAGAAAATAATAGAAGCAGAAAGATTTTTAAATGGATTTCTTCCCCCATTTTCTCTCTTGCCCCTACTCAGAGTTGAAAGCGATTTGCATAAAAATATGATGTTCATTTTTTCCTTTAAAGATACAACTCACTTCCTCTTTACTCTCTTCCCCTGCAAGCTGTGGGCCACTGTGCAAGGTTAATGCCAGACTGTGGAGGAGCAGAATGCCTCAGATTTGGAAGTTCATCCAAACTTCATCTAGCTGCAGACTCGTTGAGATAGGAGCAAGCTGGGGGAATTCGGGACAAGGTAACTGGTCCCCAGGAGGAGTTGGAGTAGCTGCCAAAAAATTGGGAGAGATGATGGACAAGGGAGCTGTGTAGATTTATGGAGGGTGTGGATTTTACTGCGGTTGGTGAGAAAATGATGATAGGAACACAAATCTGCAAAACCTTGGAGAACGTAGTTATTTGTACAGGCAGATCCTGCTGAGCTCCTGCAGTATTTCACCTCTAATTTTGGAAAGAAAAATAGCCTGGCACACAATTTTTGGGATTCTTCAGGTCTTCTTCTGCAAGGAACCATCCTGAGATGGAAGACCATCTGCTGTTCACTTTTATTTTCTCTTTTTCTCCCAGTCCCTAACTTCTTTGGTCCTTTCAACTCACAAGCACCCAAAGCACTGCAAGTAGGACTGCCTGACCTCAGGTGAGGAGGGAACAGCAGGAACAGATGGATTCTTCAGCACCAGAGCCTGGTTTCCATGCCAATGGAGCCTGATGGCAGAGAACACAGAGTCAAACTCTGCTGACAAAGGGTGTGGGAGCCGGTGGCTGAGAATTTCCCAAGGCTCTGGTGATTCCGTAACAGGTGGCAGCCAAATGGAGCTGCTTTCTATTCAGAAGGGATTTTGTGTTTTAAATACAGCCTAAGTCACTGAACAAAGCAGAGAGAAGTCCCTACCAGCTCTGCTGGAATGCAAATGTGCCACTGTGATCCTCACTTCATACTCAGCTCACCTGCCCCGAAAGAGGAGGAGGGAGGCACCACAATTTGCATATAGATGAGGTCAGATTGTGTTCCTCTGCAGTCATTAAGGTGTGCTTATTATCCTGCTTGCTCTTAGCAAAGCTGCTCACCCCATCTCCCCTCCACAGCTCCTGCCAGCCCAGTTTGTCCGTGGATAGAAGCTCCAAGGTGCAGCATCCTGCCCTGCCTCTCTTCTTGGGCTCTCGGGAGGGATGGGAAAAGAGGCCCTGGTGCTTCTGCTTCCACTCTAGAGCTCAGCCACACCTGGGGGCTGAAGTGATGCTTCGCCAGGAGGGTTTGCAGAGAGGGAAACTAAGGAAGAAAAGGTGTTGGGTTGGAAGAGCAGAGCAGGGCTCACACCCACTGTGGGATGCACAGAAGCTCCTCCTTGCTTTCACCGTGGAGAACTCCCTTTCCTGAACTCCAGCTGGAGGCCCTGCAACCACTGAGGCTCAATCAAACCCCTCCTTTCTTCACTCAGGCCTCAGTAGATCTGTACCAGCTCTGAGGACTTTGAAATTACTTTGACTTCCCATTGGCAGAACCCAGCCTAGTGCGAGGTGCAGGATAAAATGCTGCTGAGTGGAGGATTTATGTCATTTTACCCTCTGGAGGGGGTCCAGGAGTCAGCTGGATCAGCTGGGAACAAGTCTGCTAAAAGGGAGTTAAAAGACTTTGAGTGCTTTTCTGTCTTGCTTTCTCTTTGGAACAATCCCTGGAAATATCCAAATGCTCTGTTAGCAGCATTTCAGAGTGTTTAGTGCTCAGAAATTACAGGTGACTCTGCTTTGCTCTGACAAATGCAGTGGGCGTGTGGGTCCTCCCCTCCTGAATTATTCACAGCAAAAGGTCGTTTGAAGCCCAACCTCAAAGTTCCCAGATTTGTTTTGATTTTTTACAAAATGCTTCCAATCAGCAGGCTTCCCTTAAAACATGGAATTTTCATGGAAATCAAATTGGTTTGTTTAGAAGGAATAGCATTTTCTGTCAGCAAAGGTGTCGCAGGAAATATAACAGGAGAACTCACAGGCACAGCAGGGCTAGAGCAAAAATGTATAGACAGAGAGGAAACACATTCAAATATTTCTGCCCATGGCTATTAAACCTTTTGAACAGAATTTGTATCCTTCTAATTGACACCCTTCAAAAGCTGTACCTGCAGCACAGCCCGGACCAGGACAGCATCCCTGCATCCTGCCTGTGCTGGGGAGCTGTGTTAGACTGGAGTAAAACTGTGCCTGCAAAGTGTCTGCTCCTCTCAATAAAATATGGGCTTTCATTTCAGCGAGGGATCACAGCACAAAGTGCTAAGTGCTGTAAACACTTTGCAGCAAGGCATTTCAGGAGCTGCAAACTGACTGCTTAGGTAGCTGCAGTTGATAAAAAGCAAATGTGAAAGCAGCTGAGCTCAGCCAAGGCAATATTGTGCTTTCCATGGAGTTTTCGGCTCAGATCCCTCTGGCTGCCCACGGCCGCTGTGGCAGTGGTGGCTGCAGCTCAGGAGCTGCTGGGAGTTGTGTCTCTGAGTTTAGAGGCCTCTTTGAGCTCAGTCCTAGGCTTGGGGTCTCCCATCAGTCTGAGCTCTGATGAATTTCTTCCGTTCATCGTGGAATAATGGGAGTTCACTCTGTGTTTGCCATGGACCAGGAGCTTTTCTGTAGGTTATGTGGCTTGGATAAAGCAGGGTAACAGATTGTTCAGTCTCCGCATCTTGCATGTCTAAACCCCACAGTCTAACACTTCAGTGGCTCTCATAATTCCACACCTTTCAGTGGAGATGATTTCTGTTCTCCCTGGACAGCTGGAGCACTGAGCACTGGCTCCTGTTCTCTCTTTGCTCTTATTGCAACAATATTTTTTCTGCCCGTTGCCTCTGGCTCCTTTCCGAACATCACCTTCCTCCAACACTGAACTTCCTTGTCCAGTCCCTTGGAGGTGACAGGGGTGGGAATCTGCCCTGAAGCACCTCCCTGGGCTGCTGTGGGGGCACAGCCAGAGAGAGGCAGTGAAGTGGTTAAACAGCAGAAGGTTCTGCGACGCAGTGGGGAAAATGTGGCTGATTCTCACCCTAAGTTGAAGTGCTAAAACTACCAGCAAATACTTCAATAAATAGCAAGCTCATAAATAACTTGCAACATTGCACTTCATAATAAAGCAGTGACAAATGTTACATCTCTCTCCAACGTGGATTAATGGTAATGGGGGTGGGAAGAAGGAGTGATGTCTGTGAGGTGGTATTAAAAATCACTTACATTTCACAGGTTCCCATAAACGGGAGGCTTGTGCAAAACAATTAATCATGCATTATAAATGCAGCTTTTATTAAAGAAAAGCAAAAGCATAAATACAGCCAAGCCCTGAGGCACTTGTTCCTTGCAATAGTTAGTAAGTGTTTGGAAATATGAGCCAACACTTGGGACCCAGTTTAGCTCTGTTGTTATTGTTCTAAGAAAAGCTGGGATGCAGAGGTGGCTTTGCTGCCTTATTTTTGTCTTTTTTACAGTCTGGCATAGACTGCTCTGGATATCTACAGCTTTTCCTGTGCCTTGCAGTACTTGAGATGTGGGAACAGCCCAGCCAGACCCTTCCAAGGATTTGTCCTGGAGATGGCCTCTGCAGATCAGAGTTCTGGGGGCATCTCTGCTGCCCTGTGCCCCCCACTCCTACAAGACTAAAACCTTTGCCAAAGCCAATTAAATACAACTGTCAATGTCCCACCAAAGCAGCAGGGAGCATGAGGAGGAGAAGAAAGAGCTGTTTTCCCTAAGTGTTCTCCATGGAGAACTGTCACAGGGCTTTCCCCGTGGCACTTTATTGGTTGGAGTTGTGTTGCAGCTCTGCTCTCCCAAATCCTAGGCCTGAGGAATGGAAACTTCGGGGGTCTTTTTTTATTCCCCTTGGGTTGATCTGCTCTTTCAAGCTGAGTCTGAGCATTGAAAGAGGGAAGTGGCAGAACCAGAAGGTGATGCAAGAAGAATATTAAGGGGCAGGGGGATTTTATGACAGCACAGTAAGAGAGATGATTTATTTTGTCCTTCGAGCACTTTCTCTTGAAGGCTGCTAAAGCCCATTAAAACTTCTGTCTGAAGCAACGGTGAGATTCACTCCCTGGAAAGGAGAGAGGTTTTACCATGGGGAGCCAGGAGTGGTGATGGCTCTGATTTCATTAGCAGCGCAGTTATCTGAGCTGAAAGGGTTTCTGCTAAATTAGCAGGGCCCTTGTTGCAATTAAAGTGCTCCTGTTTGTAACCGCAGTCACTGTGGCTTGTTCGATTTCTGGGCCAGAGCCAGAGCCCATAGCCAGGATCCCAGCTAGGGATTGCAGGAATCAGCACAGCCACAGATCCTCCCCAGCTCCACCTGGGCCAGGCCTCTTCTCAGACTTCTCTAAGGTTCAGCACCCCAAGGTTCACTGCCCAAAGTTCATCATCCAACCTGTGGAGCTGGGATTCTGTGGGATTCAGCAGGACCATTCCAGAGTGTGTTTTCTTGCTTGTGCAATGCTGCATTTCTCCATGTGGGAGTTGGGAATTACCATCCCAGCTCGTCTGTGTGCTTTGCAGCCTCTGAATTGTTTCTCCTGGCCCAGGATTATATGGAAACATACATAATGGAATAAATACTGGGTAAGTCTTGCAAAAAAAACCCCCTTTGTCAGTTTGGTGGCAGCCCAGGAAATAATGTCCATTCTGGAAAAGCGTAAATCCTGTTAAAATCCTCCCATCCTGCTCAGATCCATCCTTTTGGCTGGAGAGCCATGGGTCCTCCGGCCACAGAGCCTGGAGAGCAGCCAGGGATGCTGCCAACCCTCCCACTGCTCCCTCCTGTGCCTGCTGACTGCTCCAAGGTACCTGGGGCCTTCCAGGAGCATTTTGACAGAGCAGCTGAGCTGTCCTGAGCTGTCACCCAGGCCATTAAATATTTAATTCATCCATCACTTGAGGAGCGGCCGTGATCAGACGGACAAAGGAGCTGCTGTTCAGTACTACTTGTTAATCAGAGCAGTTCTGGTGAGCAGCTCTGACAAGATCTTGAAAGGATTATTTTAATTTCCATGGAGGTGCTCAGATGTGTCACCCTGGAAAGAGGGCACCTGTCAGCTGAGCAGAGCATCCTCCTCTTTCTGACAGTCCCCAGAGGCCAGATCTCACCTGGCCTAAAATTGGGCCTTTTGCTGGTTACTGGATCTGGAGCAAAGCCTTGGAAACTGGGTCATCTTTGAATGATTCTGGTGAAGAGGAATGGACTGGGAATTCCTGCATCAGCCAGGGATAAACCTGATGGTTCCCCCTTTTGTTTGGAGACAAACCAGGATCCAGAAGGAGAACACAACCCATGCTCTTTACTATCACTTAGTGCTCAAGGAAAATGAACTTCCAGCAGTGAAACTGGATATTGGTTTTCTTGTTCTCACTGAGCACAGGGCACCACAGAACCACTCTGTATCTTATCCATTCCCTTGCATCTGCAGCCAAATCTCAACTGTCCCATATCTTTCATCCCCTTCCATCTGAAAAATGACTTCTGTTCATACTGGACCATCTCCAAACATTGCTGCTGCCTGAAGAGTCCCCAGGCTCCAGCATCAAATCCAGCTCTAATTGCTCTCACAGAATCTCAGAGTGAATCTTTTCCCTGGTCTCCATCAGCCTGGAGTGACAGAGGTCGGAAATGCCTTCCTGCCCATCTGTTTTCTCCAGCTCCTGGATGAAGTTTTCTTCTTTGTCCTTTCACTGCTTGACATTTTTGAGGCCACAAGTGTCTGAATGGAACACAAATCATTGGAGTTACGGCATCTGGGACACACAGGGAAGAGAGCAGGAATGGTGCAGAAATCCCTCATTCTGGGTGTCTCTTGGTGGTGAGAGATCTTCCAGCTGTCAGTTCTTTTTTTTCTGGCCCTAAATGATGCCTAGGCCTCTCTTGCCTGTCAGCCTGATTTGCCAACACTGTAAATACTTCCATTACCCATCCAAACCCCACTGCACCAGCTGTTTCTCTGAGCTCTCCTGCTTATAAATCTCCCCAGCTTTAGTTCTTGTATTTTGGGGCAATTAGTCCTGCAGCTCTGCACAGAGGTCAGTGTGAGTTAGCAGTGCTTTTCATCCTCTTTCCCCCTTATTTTTCTTTTGGCATTCCCTCTCCATGCTATTTTGCACAATTTTCTCTGCCCTATTTTACTGCTGCTAAATCCAGACTCCTCTTTTTCCTACACATTTCTCCTGGAAGTGCTGCCTCACTCCCCAGCACACCCTGGATGTTCGTTACCCTGTTTGCTGGTGGGGAACCCCAAACCCAGAGCCTGAGGAATCCCAACCACCCCATTTCCTTGCTGGTTGTGCTGTGTGTGCCCCCACCTCCACTCTGCCTCTTCTCCTGCTTCCTTTGTGAGTTCCTTCTGCATTTCACTTCTGAAAAGCCTTGTGCCCGCCATGAGCGGAGGGTCCCAGCTGCTCTGTTGTCCTTTATCCCTCTGGAGCTGTTCCAGGAACGCTGTTCCGTGGGCTTCTAATTAAAATCTTCAAAGCAGGAGGCGCAAGGAGCTGAGAAGAGCTGAGTGAACTCTGGGCACCTATTCCCTGATGCCTCCTTTGTCCTCAGCTTCCGAGGGCTGGGCTGTTTGCTGGAGAGTCGGTTCTGATCATGGGGAGAACATTTTATACAACCACTGCTATTAGCCATAATGAGAATAAATGATACAATAATGGAATCTTATTATACACTTCTCGATGAGGGCCTTTCATCTGAAAGATTCCGAGGTGCTTTGCGGGCTACTGAGCATAGAAATCATTTTGCTCACTGGGGAAATTTAGCCAGCTCAGGAACACCGTGTGGGGAGCTGTTGGAAAACATACACTGAGCACGTGGGACGCTTCAGTAGGGGGAGCAAACATACTGGATTCAAACAAAATTGCTGCCTAAATTTAGGGGAAGAAGTAGGCTAGAATGCCTTTTATGTGGAGCATTAAACAGCTGCCCCTTGGCTAATACCTGTTGGAGTGAGACAGACATCAGATTTTATGATCAAGGCTGGTATTTCCTTAAAGGAGCTCAAATGCTTGACTGCCATTTAATTCTTGTTCCTAACTCCCTTTGATTCCAATGAATCAACTCACCCTGGTTTCACATTCCACAGGGAGCAGGGAAGTTCTGCAGCTGTGATTGCCTTATTAACCCTGCCTGCAGTGGGGATTCAGGGCTGCCTCAGAGAGAGGAGCGTTACTCCCTAAACAGCCAAGTCACAAATATTTCTCTTCCTCCTCTGCTGTGGATTTTGTTTCCCTTGAGATCTCCCATCCAAGCACTGCCCAGTGCCTGACCCTGCTTAGTTTACAAGAGGTCGACAAGATGAAAATCCATGGCATAACATGGGATGTATTTCTCTTTTGTAAAGGAGAAAAACATCCCCACAAACCCCTGACCTCTAACGACACTCAGCTGCCTCCTGCTTATTCACTGCTCCTTGGTTCTGTTTACAGAAGCAGATTGAACAGGGCATTCCCTGCAAAGGGGAGCTGTGTGCATTCCCAGTGATCCGGGAGGTGGATGATATTCCCAGCCCAGGCATTATGCAAAGCAGGACATGGGCTCTGCTGGGTGGCACCCAGGAGTGGGAGGCGCAGGTGACAGCACAATCCATCTCCGGCCGCTCCGGAGCTGCCTGGGCTGGCAGGGCCTTGCTGAAGGCTGGGCTGAGCACACGAGCTGATTCCTCAGGCTCTGGGCTTGTCTTGGAAGCTGCACCTGCCACTGAGATCCCACCCTCTTGAGCTCTTTGGGTTGGAAACAAGTGGTGTAAAAATGAGCCCGGAATAAAGAATGAACCTCTTGTAATTCCTGTTCATTGAGGGGCTGGGTGTGAGATGGAAGGAGGAGGGAAGGGAATTCCCTGCCTTTGCTGCTCTGATGGTCTGAAGAGGATGTAAGGGTCTCACCAGGCCTCTCTAAAAGCCTTGAAATGCTGGAAGAAGTGGGTATTTGGGGCCCAGTCTGTGATGCCTCCTGGTGTACATGGGGCTGTGAGAGCTCCTAGCCTGGAGGAGATCACAGAGGGAGCGGCATTTGCAGCTGAATTGAGCATGACCTTTTCTGACACAGCAGAGGATTGAAAAGCCCATCATGGGTTGACTCATTCCCCAGGAAAAACACCATTAGTCCTGGAGGACCCGGGCAGCAGATGACAACGGGAACGACAGGAGGAGGGCACGCAAGGGCAGTGTGGCAGCTCTGTCACCGAGGTGTTTCAGAACAGATCAGACAGCTCTGACAAACGGGTGAGGGGTCAGATTCCTGCCTTGCAGCAAGTGGAATGGACAGGATGTCCACAGGTCCTTGCCTGTGATGGACACTGCTGGAGTGGGCACTTACACAGCGAGGCCCTTCCTCATCCTGCCACAGAGCAGGATCCATCCGGGCAGGAATTGTTCAGGGAATTCGTCTGCACAGAGCCCAGCTCTGTGTCCTGGTGTTGGGCTGAGGGTGATCCCACATCCTCTGAGGGGAAGTGACCTGCTCCACAGGCTCTTCCCGAGGCAGAGCGGGGTGAGGAGCTGTTCCAGGAGCTGTTTGGAAGTGCCTGATTCAGAGATCCCTCCCTTTTCCCCACAGGGCTGTGATGGGCAGAGCTGGCATTAGGAATAATTAACAGCAGAGGATTTAGGGGAGAAGTATTTGGGTATTTAGGAAGGATCGGTCTGAAAAATTCCTGCCTGTAAATAGCCAGGGGTAGGAGGGAAAAGGAGCCATGAGACACTACCACAAAAATGATGTCCTGACCAAAATCCACCTCGGATCAGTGCTGGGCTATCTGAGGGAGCAGTTATTTGTCTTCAGAGTCAGGACAGGTAGAAACAAGCAGAGATGACTTTAAGAAGCTCAAAGCCATCCAATCTGGGCTTTCTGGAAGCTATTCCAGGAGTGGGGATCATCAGCAATTTGGAGGACCACAGCAATTCCAAGCCCTTTATGGGTAAATCTCAGAGAAATTGGGCAGGAAATTGGAGAGTTCTTAGGAGGAAATGACTACTGCACAGCAATAACAGGTCTTTTCCTGTTCTCCTAGGAAATTTAGGCTAAAAAGAAACTTGAATAAATGCACGTAGCAGATTATTTACTGTAAGCTATTCACCTAGCTCAGCTTTAAACTAACTAGTTGAATGACTTGCTTATGCTTAAAATAAGTGTTTATTTTAACCTAAGCTCGTTGTAGAAAGCCTCAAACCCCCAGTTCTGCTATCAGCTAAATCTATTTTCTCAGAGTATATCCAAGGCTGTAATTAAGGCTGTGTCAGACATTCCTTTATATGTCTCTCATCTCCCTCTCTTAATATTTATCACCCATTTTCACATCTCTCCATCTTTACTCTGGGCAATCACTCAGGCCTGGCAAGGTATTTCCTCCTGAAAGGGATTTAATCCACCAATGATGGTTGCAAACCTTTAGAACATGTGTAAAGGTTGTTTCCTGTTGGATTTAAGATGTCCCTTAAGCTGTCACCACTCTCCGCCTGCCCCTGCCCCTGCCCCTTGGGGCTGGGCTCGTTCCCAGCTCCAGCCAGGGAACGATTCCCACCACACCCTCACCCCTCGGGGTGGTGTCAGGATGGAGCCCTGGCTGGTGGAGATGTCCTGGCCCAAATGTCCCAAGTGTCCCAAGTGTCCCAAGTGTCCCAAAAGTCCCAAATGTCCCAAATGTCCCAAGTGTCCCAAGTGTCCCAAAAGTCCCAAGTGTCCCACTGCAGCCACAGCTGGGTTCGTGCTGCCTGGGGCCAGTTTCCATTGCAGCAAAGCAGTGTTTGCATGACAACCCCCACGGTAGCTGCTGGCTTGGGTTTCCTGGGATAAACCTGGCTTCCCACAGCTCCTGCTATGTCCCAAGATCTTGAATGTCCTCAACAGGACTGCAGTTCATCTGTGGCTGGTGTGAAGTCGTGTGAGGGTGGCCTCGCTCCGCAACTGCACCTTCACCCTCTCTGAGCTCCCTCGTGGTGCCAAACAGGCGGCTCATCCTTGGGCTCTTGGATCTTGCAAAGTGAGACATCACTGTCTGGGCTCTGGAATGCTGCAGGGGGGCTCAGAAATGCCATTTCCAGTTGTGCTGCTCACCTGCCAGCAACCATCCTCAGGGAGATGTGTGGATTAGCAGCTCCCGTGGCCTTTATTTTCACAGCAGAATTTGTAGTTCACACTCACCGTGGTGACAGCAGAGAGAGCCCAGTGTCCTGGGTGGCAGCAAGGACCTCAGGTGGCAGGAACAGAGGCTTTGGAGAGCAAGGAGCAGGATAATCCGTGGGCAGGGGGATGTCAGAGTGCTGGGCGTGCTGTGCTGACTATGCTAATGCGTGCTGGCTGGAGGAGAGGCATTTATTGTGTGTCAGGGGGAGGGTGATGGATGGCAACTCCGGTTTTCCCCTGTATTATTTCAGCTCTCTGGTCTGCTGGTGATTTATTCAGTAGCATTTATGGCGTTACAAGTCTAAAACCAGAAGTGGAATTTATTCAACCCCTTCCTGCTTTTCTCTTCCCTTTCTGTTTGATTATATTTCTGAGGGGTTTTTTTTCCTCAGGTTTAAAGCTTTCCTTGCTTTTGGGGTAGAAGGATTACATTCCTGCCACAAGCGGGTGCTTTTCTGCTGTTCTCCTCTCCCAAACAAGGGCAGCTTTTCCAGGGACTTCAAGTACTTGGGTGCTGGGCTCTTCCAGAACATCCCATGTGGATCCAGAGGAGCTGCTGTGCTCCAGGCTTTTCTGGAAGGCTGATCCTGAGTGGCTGAGCTTTTAAAAATCAAACTCGTTTGAAAATAAAACAAGCACTCTGGCCTTTGTCACAGAAACTCTGATCCATGCAACAGATGGGATAGTCTGGGGCATTTGGCTTGGCCCTGTGTTTTTTAGTTTAATTCTGGGGAAAAAACCCCATGTCTCAGTATCTCAAAATAAAAATCACTGTGTTTAAGCACACATCTATGTACAGGGAGGCTGGAAAGGTTTGGGAGATTTGAGGTACTTTTCCCCCTTGCTGTTCAGAGACCTCTGCACATTGCAGGACCTGCCTGTGTTTGCAAGCTGGCATGGAGCAGCCTGTAAATCCATGCAGCTCGTCCAGTTTCACCCCAAATGCAGGCCAACCCCTTTATCTTTAGGGCTGCCATCCAGCCAGCATCCCTCGTGTCCCTCAGGCACAGCAGCCTGAGCTGAATCAAGCCCAGGAGCGAGGCAAGGCTCATTCACTGCTCCGGTATCCGTGTCTGCCTGTCCATGGAAAACCTCCACCCACGGGGAGCATCCTTCATGTCTGGAGTTTAGAAATTGTGCAGCCTGGGTTGGACACTCTCCCAGCAGTCCTGGGGTTCGTGTGGTGCCCCAGAACCAGCAGTGAGGATCAGGCTCTGTTCTGGGACCACTGGCAGGGTGTGAGGTGGCACCGGCAGGGTGTGAGGTGGCACTCCTGCATCCACTGCCTCAGATTAGCTGTGACAGGCTCTAAATCTGGGGCAAAGAGGGGTTGGAGGGGCTCAGGAGTGCTGCAGGAGAGCTCGGGATGATGTGCAGAGCAGCCATTTCCTGCTGGAGACCTGGGGTATTTTGTGAGGGAAGCTGGGCTGCTTTTGCTGAGAGCTGCAGTCCTGGGGTTCGTGTGGTGCCCCAAAACCAGCAGTGAGGATCAGGCTCTGTTTTGGGAGCACTGGCAGGGTGTGAGGTAGCACTGGGTGCTCACCCTGATCCTTTTGCTTCTGATCCTTGTGGAGTGAAGTTTGCTGTGGTAATAGGCTGGGTTTAAGTGGCACATAAAGCTGCCAGCTCTTTATGGAGGCTGTCGGGCACTAAGGACATGGGGAATTATGGCAGCGGAGGCACGGCACGCTGGTGCTTTGCAGACGATGTCTCGCAGGGGATGCGCTGTTTATTTATCTAAAGTAGCAGGTTTGCAGTGCTTTTCCAGGAGAACGGCTTCCAGGCCAGGATGTCTCCCTGCCTGCATCCACTGCCTCAGATTAGCTGTGACAGGCTCTAAATCTGGGGCAAAGAGGGGTTGGAGGGGCTCAGGAGTGCTGCAGGAGAGCTCGGGATGATGTGCAGAGCAGCCATTTCCTGCTGGAGACCTGGGGTATTTTGTGAGGGAAGCTGGGCTGCTTTTGCTGAGAGCTGCAGGTTTTTTGTGTGGCTATTGTTGTTTACAAACCCAGCCGTTCGTGGAGGAGCAAAATGTTTAATTGCAATTGGTTTTTCTCAGCCTTGCACCAGCCAGGGAAGGAGGAGAGAGGATGAGAGGCTGTAAAAAAGGAAAAACATTCATTTTCCTGTGGCTTTAACAATCGTGAAGGATTTTTACTGCTGCTGCAGCAGGAGATGGTTCCCTTCCTCAGGCTGGCCTGGGCTGGGATGCATTGGGGCAGCTGCACTTGTCCCCTCTCAGCAGGGAGCAGATTCCTGCCTGCTGCAGGAATTCCTGCGATGGATGCAAGGGTGGCCTGTGAGTGTGCAGGGCCTCTGTGCTGCCCTGCCATGCTGGCATAGCTGGGCAGGGGCCAAAGCCTCACCTGTAGAGAGGAACTGCCTTTAACAGGCATTGCCAGAGCCCCACGGTGCTTGTGAGGAAGAGTCTCCATCCAAACTGGCAGGGCTCATTCCCGTTTCCTCCCAGCTGCTGTGGGTGCTTTCATGGCTTTTGTCCTGGGAAAAGTCATCCTCGGGGGGGCTGCACAGCAGCTCCTCATCTGTGCACAGCATCCTCCTGCCATCCCAAACGGGGCCCAGAGGGTGGCACAGGGCAGCGAGGGCTCTCTGTACCCCTTTTGCAGGCGTTTGACATCCCGGGCAAGGAGGAGAGGCTTTCCTGCCGGGAATGATGCAGAGCTCCTAAATGCAGCTCCTGCTGAGCCATCTCATGAGTTAAAAGGAGTCTGGAGCAAACCCGTGCCCTTTCCATGGGGAGTTTCCAGGCAGCCTGGATACCACTCTAGGGTCTCTCTAGGGGGCATCTAAAAGCATGGATCAATCCCAATCCCAGTAACAGGATGCACAATAGGTATCCCATAAAATCTGTGTAAGGCGGGAGAATTATCATTGCCCTTCCTTTATTGGGAAGGGAAATGGAGACTCAGAGGAAATGGCTTTTCTCAAGTTCTGTGCTGAGCAGTGAGCCAGGCTGAAGTTGTTTTCCTTCCTTCCTTCCTTCCTTCCTTCCTTCCTTCCTTCCTTCCTTCCTTCCTTCCTTCCTTCCTTCCTTCCTTCCTTCCTTCCTTCCTTCCTTACTTCTCTTCCTTCCTTCCTTCCTTCCTTCCTTCCTTCCTCCTTCCTTCTCCTTCCTTCCTTCCTTCCTTCCTTCCTTCCTTCCTTTCTCTTTCCTTCCTTCCTTCCTTCCTTCCTCCTTCCTTCCTCCTTCCTTCCTTCCTTCCTTCCTTCCTTCCTCTCCCTTCCTTCCTTCCTTCTTCCTTCCTTCCTTCCTCCTTCCTTCCTTCCTTCTTCCTTCCTTCCTTCCTTCCTTCCTTCCTTCCTTCCTTCCTTCCTTCCTTCCTTCCTCCTTCCTTCCTTCCTTCCTTCTTCCTTCCTTCCTTCCTCCTCCCCTCCCTCCCTCCCTCCCTCCCTCCCTCAACAAGGAGCAGGCTCTTGTTGGAGCCAAGCAGAGTAAAGCTTTACCTTTGGGGTGCAAACCAAAAATTCTTTTGAGTCAAAACTGAAAATTAAAAGAACATTTTACTCCATGTAGTTTTCCATAGGCTGTTCAGGAAAACTGAAAATAGCAGCCTTCAAGTGAAGTGGTGAATTTTTCTTAGGAACTGGGGCAATGAAAAGGTTTGGCATTTTTGAAACAAAAAGAAAAGAACTTTCATACATTTGGGAGAGAAAAATTACCCCCCAAACCTGTCTTTTTCCAAAAATCATACTCTGGTTTGGCTTCTGCTTGTTGGGATCTGATTAAAGACCCTTCACATCCCTCAGGGAGACCTGGTGCTCCCTCAGCACCAGGCAGAGCTTTGTGAAATTTCTGTATCCTCCTGTCCTCGGGTCATTAAATGCACAATTCCAGGCTGGAATGAGCTGCTCACATCCCATTGCAAATCTCCAGGTACCAGGATCTCTCCTCTCCTTCCTGCTGAGTTCATTCCTGCTTCTCCTGGCTGCTGGCTGCCAACTGTGACCTCCAGGCACATGTGGGTAGTGCTGGCAACAAACTGCCCCTGGTGTCACCACAGGAGGGGAATCCAAGGAAAAGTGGGAATACCAACCTAAGGAAGCTGCATGATGTGGGAGGCCAGAGCCTCACATGTGGGATGTGCCCTTGGAGTCAGCAGGCGAAGAAAAAAGGGATGTTTGGCACACAGAGTTGGGCTGTGGGACAGTCTGGAAGGCTGGAGGAGGGAAATTCTCTTTTCTACCCCACCAAACAGCTGAGATTTTTATAGAATTTTCAAAATTTGCTCTCCATATGGCTGTAAGTATGATATTGTTACAGTTTCCGTAAAAATGAGAGACAGCCAGCCTGAGGGAGTCCGGGGGAGAGAAGCTGCGGCACGGAGCAGAGGGAAGGGACTGAAATCCCTCCTTAGCTTCTTTCCTGCCTGTTTGGGAGCAGGCAAATGTCCTCATTCCAGGATTGCTGACTGTGCTGGAGCCTCCTCTTCCCTGCAGAACAAATGGAAGAAGCAAATGAAGCTGCGAGGGGCTGACGTCTGCGATAAACAACAATTCAGAGACCCCTCCTTTGTGCTGGGCACCGCTAATTGTGTGCTGTGTGCTCCCAGCTGGGGGCAGGTGTGCAGGGAGGGGTCCCGCCACCCTTTTCCCAAGGGAACACTTCCATGCAAGGCGTGAGGCAGCCCCTGCTCTGCCGGGATTTGATGCTCTGAGCGGGGAAGGCTCAGCCTGGCAGGTGCAGAGCAGACAAAGCCATCTCCTCCCAGGTCCTTGTCAGCCAGAGACCTTTAGGCAGTGCTGGAGCTCAGTGCGAGGGGTGAAAGACAATTACTCGCAGCACCTCCCTCCCCGCTCCCATCCCGTGTATAATTTACAATACATCATGTTACATTTTTATTACTACACCAGTTCCCAGGCTCTGGGCTGGCAGGATTCCCAGCAGGCAGAGCAGGGAGGCTTTTGTATGGAGAACTCCAACAGGAGGAGCGATTCCTCGGGAGCCTTTGGATCTCTGTGTGGGTTTAACACAGGTTTAAGAAAATGGAGGTTTGGGCGTTATAATTTCCAAGAGTTATTTTTCAATGGAATTGATACCAGAAAAAAGGCTCAGAATAAGTAACAGAGGAAATGAGAGTCACCCCTGTCCCCTGCATATAATCCCTTGCAGTACAGATTGCAATTGTGTTTGAATTATAGGGCAATTAGTTTGTCAGGCTGGGAAGGATTATACAAGACCCCAGGAATTTGCTTGGAAGCTCTCTTAGCCTTGAAATCTAGAGAGGTTTTATTATGGAAAGCTGTGGTGCTGGGCTGTGCTAATGCTATGGATTGATTTCCTACCTGTAGCAGATGTTCCCAGGCAATTGACAAATCGGTGACACATAAATATTGAGGCTCCTGAAGCACAGTTCTGGAGTGAATCCCGTGCAGGTGACAGAAATAGTCCTGCTCAGGAGCAGGAGCTTCCCTGGCAATGGCACATGGGGTGTCCATGTGCCTGCAGAAAGTTCCCCTCGGCTGGGAGCCAGGAGTCTGCTCTCAGTGCAGGACTGAGACATTCCTTCTGGAGCATTCCCTAAGTGTGGTAGGCTTCACACTAGAGTGTCTAAATTAACAAAATCTGGGGAGTTTTGGTGGGAAGATATATTTATTACCTGGCCTCATTCTGACATGAACGATAACACAAGTGCCAAGGCAGGTTAAAAATAGGCAGCATCCCCAGCAAAGTTCAGGAGACCTGGAGGTGCAGGGAGGAAAATCCAGCACAGAAACAGACACTGAGGACAGGGACTGAGTTTATTTCTTCCCAAAAAATGATACCTTCCGTCTTCTAACACCTGTGTCTCAAAGAGGGTAATTTAATTAGTTAATGGTAATTGAGAAGTTTCTTCTTCAAGGTTTCTCTTCCTGGTAATGCACTGGCTTGAATCCTGCTTGGGCTCGAGTGTGCAGGTTGGAGTGGATCATTCAGGGCTCTCCCTACCCTTTGCACTGCTGAATTTCTGGGGTTTCCTTTTGCCCTGTCTCAGCTGGTTGGATTCAGGCTCCTTGGAGCACAGCTTGTCCCTTGGCCAGCTCCTCACACCCCAGAAGTTCCCTCCAGCCTGGTTATTTCTAAGGCACTGCTCTAAGACACAAACCTTATTTCCTTCTGGGGCTCCTGTTCTTTGTTTTATTCACCTCAATCCTGCCTAAGCACCAAGATTTCAAACAGCTCTGAGTGCTCATCAGCAGGACCATGGAAGGTTCATTCCCCACAGCCTGAACAAAGGTTTTGTGGTGCTTCCCAACATAAATACCTAATTCTCCCCCCCTCTCTCTCCCCTGCTGCCCTCAGGAAGAGATCTCCCCAAAGCAAGGCAGAAATGGTGTGTTCTCTGCTTCTAGGCAGCAATCACACTGGCAAAGGGAGGGGAAGTTCAACATCCAGCCAGGAATCTCAAGGAAAGCCTTCCCTGTGTGCTGGCAGGTTCCCAGGTTTGTCTCTGCCTGCTCCAAGACATGGACATGAGGGATCTCTAATAAGAATCTTGTTGCTGGCGCTGCTCCCTGTTTATTTTCTGCTCCAGGATTCACAAGGTGCTGGGCTCTGCACAACATGAAGAGCTTTGGAGATAAGGATAGGAGTGAGAGGAGAAATTCTGCTGCAGCCTTGAAACACCCTCCCCCCCCTCCCCAGTGATGCTGAAATATCTCTGCATTTCTCTTTGCCTTCGTCTGTGGTTTTCAGAAGGATGTTTCCAACCTTGACTCTTGGGGAGTGAGATGCAGGCTCTGAGAAAATCCAATTTCATGTGAGACATGGAAATATTTGGTAGATAAAGTGCTGTGGTTGTTCCTCGCCTTCCTCTCTGTGCCTGGAATTGGAGCAGCTCCCTCTCTGCTGCGAGCTGGGCTGAGCTCTCACATCGCTCCTGTACGGATGGATCCGCTGTTCCTTCAGACAGAAGTTCATCTGAGGTACTGCCTTCCCAAATTCCCCTGGCCTGCAGGCAGTGGATCTAGGGAATGTAGGCACTGTGGGCTAGAAATACAGGGCTGTGAGCACCAGCAGGGCTGTCAGGGAGCCAGGATCTTGGAACATCTGCAGTGGCTCTGCATGGATTTGTGGCATCCCGGATTCCCTGGATGGGTTTCCATAGTGTTCTAGCGTGCAGCTCATCCTGCAGCAGATGATCACACACATGAAACTGTGTTCACTTTGATTAAACTTTAGTGTTCTCCTAAATCTGTCCCTCCCTGCTGCCCTGGCACAGACTTTGCTCTCCCTGCCTGGCTCCCAGACTCTCATCCAGTTTGGAGGCAGGTAAGAAGATAACTCTTCTCCACAACCTGTTGCTCTCCTTGTTATTCCATGCCAGATTGTGAATGAAAAAATCCTTCTGCATTTGAGGCTGTGCTTGTAGCTGGTAATTAACACCCAACACGCTCTGCCAATGCATCTCAGAGCTGCTTTACAGAAACCTAGAGCTGGAACAGAAGCCACCCGGAAAAACAACGTCTGCCAATCGAGTTAAACTTTAAGTAAAATCCCCAGCCAAATGTCTGCAGAATAAATCTGGGAAGGATGCTGGCTCCTGCACTGAGCTGGGGAGGTGTTTTCCAGCTACAGGGCCCCAGAGATAAGAACGTTAAGCGCTAATGGGACTTATGCAGATCTATCTCCCCCTCTTGTGTGCTGTGTTCCAGCTGGGAGCGGGTGCTTTATGGGGAGTTAACTCCTCCAGACGTGCACTGGAAGTGCTGACAGAGCCGAGTTTTAAGCACTGCTAATGGAAATGTCTGTTTTCCAGCCGAACCTGGGGGCTGGGGTTACACCCAGCGTGCACAAAGGCAGAGTAAGCCCTGTACTAACAAATTCAGTTTGCAGCTTTCCAGTTTGGAAGTGACGTGTACATGAAATACACCTGCCAGCCCTGCAGCCTGGCTCCAGCACTAGGGATTGTTCTCACCCTCGTGCCTTTTCCCCCTCTTTGTCATCCTCTCTGAACAAGAGCTTAACAGAGAGGCTGACACTCCTGTTCAGTTCCTGCCTAGCAAACAGACCCGAGCCCAGGCAGCTGTCAGAGCTGAGCAGTGAGTCTGCACTGCCCTGAGCCCCCCACACTTCCTGGCACGTCTGGAGCTGGGCAAGAGTTGTTCAATGGAATCGATATGATGGAGAGCAGCCTTGTCCCCAGTGGCCAGACTGCCCTGTGCTTCTCTGATGTGACACAACTTGCACCAGGGACGTGATCTCCGAATGTGTGGGATTTCCTGGTTGCTGTGAGTTCAGTGCCTGTCTGCAGGGGAAGCGAGGAGCTGGTGCATTAACCCCCCTGCCAGCCACAGTTCTTACAGCTTTTTGTCTCTCCAGGCTTATGGTAACCTCATGAAGAGGTTCCCAGTTTATTTGCCTCCCCTCGTGCTGCTGTGTGACTCTGAGAATCCCTTCCAGAGAGCCAACAACCACCAGGGCCATTCATCAGCTCTGTCCAGCCCCTGAGGCAGGAACAGGCACAGTCTCATGTGGCCTGGGTGCAAAGTGGGGAGAGAATCGGATCCACAGTTTTGCAGCCGAGCTGATACTGCACCTACAGTAAGAACCTGCAAAGTGAGACCTCCAGGGAGACGGCTTTTAGCTTTGGAGCTCTGCAGCTCCTCGGTTCCTTGTGCCATAAGACAGTGATGTGAATACGTGCATCCACAGACACTCACAATTATACAGACACTCATAGCAAGAGACAATTTTGCTGCTTCAAAGAGTCCAAGGGCCAGAACTGCAGAGGCATTTCGATGCCTGAGGCTGCACTGAAATGGGACAAGACCCAAGTGAGTTAGGCACATAATTGCTTAGAACAATTTTAAATACTTCTGGGCACACACATGCGTCCTCAGGGGTGCAAATTGCCTTAGAAAATTTGGTCCTTAAGCAGTAACAGCAGGAGAGGCATAGGAGAGACCACAGTGCTCATTTGCCTTGTGGGAGCTGTGGCAAATGAAGTACCTGTGACTTGCCTGAGGTTATGTGAGAAGGCAGTGGCAGAATATCCCCTTTCTTCCAGTTTGCAATGCTCCAGCACCAGCTGTCCCCTCTCCTGTTAGCTGAACAACAAAACTCCCTCCCGTAGGTCCTCAGCTCTCCCCTCCCTGTGCATTTCATCGGGGTCTGCCTGTAGCCACCAAACACAAGCCTCAAACCAACTCAAAGAAGTTCCTCAGGAACCCACCAGCTCCCAGAAGGAGCAGCTACAATTGCAGGCTGCGAGTTTGCCTGTGTTCTCCAGTTTGGCCCCCTCCACCCCTCCTTCCATCTCCCCATAGTGTTTGTCTGCTATTTTCTTTTGATTTGCAGCTTTCCCGAGCACCGAGTTTGCAGCAGGCTGTGATTACCCTGTGTGGAGCCTTTCCCACTGACAGCGTGATGAGCAGAGAGAGAGCTCGGTGCATCCACAATTGAAGCCAAGCAGGAGGCCAGTCCAACACCTCACTTGCCAATTAACTGAGTCGATATTGTGCACAGGATAATGTTTGTTGGTTGCCTGTGTTGCTAAAACACTTCCAGAGTGTTTAGAGCAATACAGCAGCATTCTCACCTCCCTGCTGTAGGGATAAGCTCCTCATCCAAACCAGGACACAGCCACGGAGGGAAGGGGGAACAGGGCACCTCCAGGGCTTTGTGTGAAGGCCTGTTCAGAGTGGGGCAAGCCAAGAGCCTCTTCCATTGATCATGAGTGTGTGGATGCAAAGGACTGAGAAGGAAGTGGCATCTGTGTAGATAAAAAGATGTTCAACAAGACGGGAGGCAGTGGAGAGACACTGCAAAGGAGCCACGGGCAAATCATGTTCCCAGCAATCTCCCTGGTTCTGTATGTCCTGGGGAGCTGTGTTTCTTCACTGAGGCTGGTGTCTGTGCTGTCTCCACTGACAGCCCAAGGCAAAGGGAATCCAGCAGAAGGAAACTCCAAGGGGATGCAGGTGTCTCCCATGGAGCAGACCTGGGCACTGCCGCTCACCTGGGAGGCCACTGGGATTTCTGAGAGGGCTGGGAGCAAACGGCAGCTCCTGCCAGAGATGCTCACTGGTTTCACATTTTCTGAAGGTGAGCTCCCCTTCCTTCTGGTCCTTAAGCAGTAAGGCTGGGGCCAGGTGGGATTTGGAGGCCCTGTCCCAGCTCTCAGGTGGCCCCTCAGTGGGAATCCCTCACACTCACAGGGGCAGCAAAGACGCATTCTTGGCAAGGCTGATCCTTGTCATGCAGAACTCGGAGGCTGCCCCAGGCAAACTGATGTTGGTTCTCTCCAGACAAGTTTCTGCCTCGGGTTTATTTCTTTTCCTGGAGTACACAGACAATGTTTTGCTGCCTCTCTGCAGCGACAGGAGGATGTACATCTGTGAGGCACCTCCATTCCCAAGCAAACACAGCTGCAGGAGCATCTTGGCACACAGGGCCAGCAGCATGGAGATTTTGGGATGCTCCAGCCCTCCTCGTGTGGGGACAGTGGGGTGATGGCAGCACAGGAGAGGAGAAAGGGCCACAAACCATTTGGCCTCAGCATTTGCACCCTTCAACCAGTTATCACTACTAGAAACATCAGTGTCCAGAGAGGCTCAGAAGGGGCCTCTTAGGATGGTCATGAACAAAAAAATCCCCAAGAAGCTGAAGCCTCATCACCCTGTTCCCCCAGCAGCTCCCAGGCCTGCGTTTGCTGGTTGGTGTCTCACCATCCTTCCCCATGTGCCACGTTCACTGAAAGCACCTGCTGACCACAGGTGTGGGCTGTCCCCCCTCTCCCTTCTCTACCTCTTCCCCGGGCTTCACCAGGAAGTATTTATTAAGTGTCAGGGTGATAAATGAAAAGTCATATTTTATTGTGAATTATTCCAGCCCTGCAGTGGAGCCCAGATCTATCGCCTCAGAGAGTTATTAACTGCTTACCGCAGAGAGCTATAAAATCCTCATCATTTTCTCCAGTCTCTGCTCTGTCAGGGTGAGAGAAAGAGAGCCAGATTATCATACAAAAAGCTTGGGAAGCTGCTTCCAAAATTCCCCTTTGATTGGAGGCCAGTGCTGGCTGGAATGATTTCATCAGAGCAGGACAGGTCTCTTGTGAAACACCTTGGCTGGGTTTGGTTCTTCCCAGCGTGTTCTTCTCATTTTCAGGTGCCACCACTCAAGTGCTTATGAGAGAGCCCTTGGGAACCTCACTCTGGCAGTCGGGGCTCTATTTCTTCCCTTGGTGGTTTCTTCTCAGAAGCACAAAAAGCAAAAGCAACTCCAAGGTACAGTGAGTGCTCTTTTGAATTTCTCTCATTGTGTTTTTCCAAAGACACCCCAAAGATTTCCAGATAGGAAGTGGTATTCTCATCCCCTTGTTGAGACTTGAATATGTCACCTTTATCAGCTCCCTGCCCAGGCTGCAGAGCAAATTCCTGGTGCAGTTTCACTGCTTCGAGTGCCTGAAGAGGAGCTGAATTCCTGTTGACACCAATTGAATTTGGAATGTGCTCTTCACTTCTTTGACTTGATGAGAAATGATCTTGACTCCTTGTGTCCTGCAGTCATCTCACAACAAAGACCCTGCTGGCTTTTTCCATAGTCTGCAGAAAGGCCAAGGATTTCCTGCACCCAGAGGCTGCCAAGGGCTGTCATTGCACCCTGGTGACACAGGGCTGGCCACTTGAGCAGTGCAGAGCAGCAGGAACTTGTCCTGACTAGGTTTGTGGTTTGTTTTCTTTCTCCCAGGTATTTTTTGTGTTTTTCTGCTTTGGATTTTAATACTGCTCCATGGCAGTACCTTCTTTTCATAGTGCTGATAGTCCAGAAGAGGCTGGCTTTGGAATCTACCAGGACATAAAAGGTTTAGGTTGATCAAGAGAGGAAGAGGTCCCCTGAATCTTCTCCAGAGTTTGTTAGCTCTGGAGGGTTATTGGGAGGTAGAACAAACCTCTCTCAGGACAATAAATATAGCAAAGACTGGATCATCTTCCATGCCTTCATATAGATGGGAATTTTCTCTACAACATGTTCATTTCTGCTTGAATTTGTGATCTGGGAAGGGAGTTAAAGTGCATGCACTGCGTGTTGTTTGGAGTTGGACAGGTTTGCTAGGAAAAGGGAGGGATCCTCCTGTGGGAATCATCGAGAGCCAGTGGATCCAATTCATTGTCCTGTAAGATCTGGCAGGTGCAATGATGGGCTAAATTCCTGTTTAGAGCTTGACTTCTTAGCTGGGGATACAACATCTGAAGCAAGATCATCCTCTAGGTCACCCTCAAGTTCAGCAGGCATTTGATGTGCTCCAAACCAGCAGCAGCAGCTGAGGGGAGCGAGGGGGAATCGTAGCTGGCAGCTTGGTGGACTCTGGGGACACCTGACACGTTGCTGCCTCCATTAAATGAAGCTCCACTTCTAATTATAACCCATAATTATAGCCTTCAACCAATGTGATTTGTGAAGAGAGGGGTCACGGAGCCGAGCTGGCTCTGAGATTGAGTGTGCTGGGGATATCAGTAAACATCCCTGCCTGCCTCCCCGAGCCTGACAGAGACAGAAAGGGCTAATGCAGCCCGGCAGGGCACGCAGCTGGATTGATGGGAGCTGTGGTGTGGCCTCTGGCCCCTGGAGATATTCTGTGACAAGGCAGTGAAAGCTGCAAACACGAGGGCAAACCATCTGTTCAGCCTGACAGTGCTGGACAGGGGTTAAGGAGCCTGTGGACTCCTATCAGCATCGATGAATGGGCTCCAGTGGATCTGCATTAACACGTGGAGTGCCAGGCCCTGGGTGTGAATGGCAGCTGTGCCCAGCCAGACATCCCTGTGTCACAGGCACAGCCATCACCCTGACACCACAGGGAACAAGGTTCTGCACCCATGGAAAGCTGGGCAATGGCAGCTGTGCCCAGCCAGACATCCCTGTGTCACAGGCACAGCCATCACCCTGAGACCACAGGGAACAAGGTTCTGCATCCCTAGAAAGCTGGGCAGCCAGGAGGGATTCAATTCCAGGTGAATATTTTAAGAGCATGGGATGATAAAGGCTTTTGTTTTGTTATCTGGAAACCCCTGTGGTCAAACTGGAGGTGTTGCTGTAAATGATGCAGGTTTGGCTTGAAATTCTAGTCCTGAGTCCTGTGCTTTTCTAGTGTGTATTTCTTAAATGACCCCAAGAGTGGTGCAGGTTCCTCTCCAGGGCTGGTGCCAGGTGCAGCAGAGACTTTGTATGAGCCAGAGTCAGTCCTGGGGGTTCTCTGGTCACAAAGAAACTGTGGGCTGCTCTGCTCTGGCCTCTTGCACTTGTCCAGCTCAGAAAAGCACAGTGACTGACCTCTACACTGAGTCTAACAAGCTGCAGTTCCTCCCATACTCTCCTGGTTTGGATCTAAGTGATGGAGAATTAGCCCTGCTCTTTGGTCAGCTCTTCCAGGGAATAGTTCCTCTCCCTGTTAATACTTGTGTTTCAGATGCCATTTAAATATTTCAGTCTCAGCCTGCAGCCACTGGGCCCTTGGGGTATTAAGACAGCGAAGGTGACAGAGACAAAATAAAAAATCAAAATCAGATTGTCTCTCATTTGATATAATTTCCCTTGGACTTAAACTGTGCGGGAAAGGAGGCAGGACTGTTCAGACAGAAACTGATCTGCTGATTGAGATGAGACACTTGGTTTGGCTTTGCTCCAGTCAGCTTGATTTTGGGTTTGTTTTCCCTGGAAATGGGTTGTGCAGCTGCAGCTGCTTTGACTCCCCAACTTCTGCACATCTCAGCCAATTCCAGCCCTGTTTGGTGGAGCAGTAATAGCCTTAAAAGGGATGATGTCCAGACAAATCTCACAGAAGTAGAGGGGAAGAAGAGGAAAGGACCCTTCTAAGGCTCAAAGGCCCTAGTTCCAACCTTCAGCTGGAGAAAAAGGTCCAGAACCTCTCCAGAGTTGAAAAACCTTCAGCAAGAGCGCCCAGGCAGTGAAGAGTGAAATGCAAAATAATTTAGAAATTTGATTTCACCGTGGCTGTGTTCAAGAGTTTCATCTTTATTTACCTTCCTAGCAATACAAGATCCACTTGGCTGGAAAGAGTGCAGACACTTCCTGAGTGGCCATCTGACCCCAGCCTCCCATGGACTGACTGGGCAAGGTGGCCAACAGCCATTTTATGGCTGGACAGCTGAAGCAAAGACAGATTAAACTGCGTTCTGCGAGTCCCACATGGCGGCTGCTTGACTGTCAGCCAGCTCTCTCTTGCTTTCTTGTCTCTAATTCGATTCTTTGATCAGAGGCTCTGGCTTTTGTTTCTATCGCTTGTCTAACCTTCCTCTTGTCGTTTCCAGCAGCCTCGTTACAGCTTTCTGCAGGCTCTGCTGCGCTGGCACGATCATTGTTCCTCTCTGCAGGATGGGATGTACGTCTGAGTAATTCTGTGCATGAGTTGTCTTTCTCTCCGAGACGTTTCTGTGATACAGAATAAATTGCAGTACACAGCTTATTAGAGAAACAACAAAAAAACCCCATCAACAAACCTTCACAATCGAGGCAGTTCAAAGAAGCAAGCAGCAGAGTCCAACATAAACAAGCCGTAGGAACACAGGCAGAAACTTCCCTGCTACTTTCTGGGACAGACTTGCCAAGGCCTCTGCTCCCTGGGTCATCATATGCTCAGCTCTAGGTCAATCACATTTACAATCTTATTTGCACCTTCTGAACTGCACAGCCGAGGCCATCCTGCCCTGCGAGGTGGGATCATCCCAGAGCTGCCCACAGAGGAATCCAGGGCAGCTCAGAGGTGTGTTCTGGAAGGATTCCCCTGCTTCAGGTGCTTTTCCCTGCTGCCTCTCAGCGCCAGGGGGGTTTCACAGCCTGTGGGCAGATACTCCAGGCCAGCAGCCTTCCCACCTCTGGGCACCTGGAGCGGGAAGCACTTCATGCCCTGCTTTTTTCATTTTGGGAAAAATCAGCTTCCACTCCCCTGCACCTCTTAGCAATACAGCTAAAATCTTTCCCAGCTAAAAATCAGATTCACCAAGAATGTCTTTATTGATTTACAGGGTTCAGCTTTATGAACATCTCCAGTATTTGTCTTTGGCCAAAAATAAAGCAATATTAAACACCATAGCAATAAATCCAGGGCACCCTCTTCTCTCCAGGGTGCAAGGTTATCCAAATGTATTTATCATTTACCAACAGCACTATTTAAACTACAATATTTGACAGGAGTGGTTGTGTCAGGTGTGATGGAGTGTGGGTTATAAAAGGACATTAAGAGAGACTTTGCATTTGTCCTTCAAACATAAAGTCGATTTTTGCATGATTGGTACTTCAGAGCTCATCTCCAGCACAAGATGAACTGGGAGCAGCACTTGGGAAGGCAAATGACTGGGACCCCGTGGCTCTCTGTGCTGAGGTCTCCAGGAGGGCTCTGCACTCCTGCATCAAAGGTGCTTCAGAACAGCGAGTTCACCTGCGCTGCTCTGCAACCTCCAGCTGGGATTTTTTAGAGATCACGCCCCTCCTGAGGATTTGGAGTTGGAGGCAAAAGGTTTTAACTTTACCAGGCAGTCGTGCTTTCAATACCTCCTGCAGGAGCGAGCAGTGTCTGTAAACAAGCCCAAATCGGGCTATTTTGATTTCTCCTTTTAATCCAAGAGTTACCCTGGTGTGCACAGGAGTTTTCTTTCATCTCAGGAGCCCCTCAGGGCACCAGCCCTGAACAGAAGCGTTAATGCCTCATCACACAGTGAGTGGCTGTGGGCAGCTGGGTCAGGAAGTGACCCTTGCACCAAATATGATTGATAAGAATTCCCAGTGGAGCTGGGGAAAAGATGGAGAGATCTGTAGGGAAAGCACGAGCTCAGTGTGAGGTACAAAGTACCAGCCGTGCACGGCCTGTGGGGTGTGGAGTGAAGGACGTGTGGAAAATATCCCCTGGCCACGGCACAGGGAATAAGGAAAATAAAGCCTGATACTGGAAGGGCAATGAGAAATATGTCTGCAGGAAGGCTTTTGCTAAAAATGGACTGTTCCTTTTGAGGGAATGCGGAAAACTGTAGCCCCTGGACAGAGTGGTGTTTGTGTGTTTACACGTCTCCGTCTGGCTGTCACAACTCGCCCCCCGTTCCGCAGCCCTGGCTCTGGTCCTGGGAGGGGCTGTGTGGCCACAGCCGCGGATCCTGGCCCTGGAGCTGGCAGCTGATGGGAGCAGCCTGAGCTGGGGCCCGTGGCTGCTGCTAATTACTGCCAGCTTTGGGCTGCGGGCACCTTCTGACAGCGCTGCAGCCCTGCTCCGTGTGCTGCACAGAGAGGAGAGTCCTGGCTGCTGCAGGGACAGCGAAGGGGTTTTCTCAAAGGCAACTGGTGGCAGAGGCAGGAACAGGCAAAGGCTTCTCTGTCCCTCCTGCAGTTCTGCTGCTACACTGAAAAAGCAGTTCCAGGCTATAGGTGGGGTGAGAGACAGAAATATTTAAATAATAGAAATGGGAAAAAAACCCAAATCCAAACCAGAACACTCAGATGTTTCATTATTCCTCAGGTGACTCTGAGCTGGAGTGTCTGGGTTTAGCAGGAAGGAGGCATTAGTTTTGTAATCCCTTGTTTGCAAAATGTGAGGCTCTCGGCATGTTCCGGGATCTTAAATGACTCTCATAATCTATTTACCAGTGCTGCGAAGTTCCCCCTTTTATACCAGATTATGGTAATAATGGTATTGTGCAGCAGATGAAATTAGTTTTTCTACACAGTTTTGTTTCATCTCAGTGGCTAAATGTGTGAAATAAAAGGTGAAATGGGCAATATTTTCCTGGGTAAGCCAGTTTCCTCCCACATCCACCCTACAAACACAGATGCTTTCTCATATCCCGGGGACAAGCTGATTGCCAAGCAATGCATGACAGCACTGCGAGAAGCAAGGGATTTTTAAAATTTACATTTGCCATTAGGGTAATTTTTGAGATTTATGAAGTTTCAGACAATTGGGGACTGTTAAGAGCATCTCCTGTGGGCTGGCACCTACCACGGGCTGTAGCAGCCCTCAGGGGTACTGGGATCATTCCCATTTTCCTTTCCCACTGGCACACACCAGCAAAAGGCTCTCCACAAAGATGTGAGGGCTTGGATGTGGCTCAGGATCCTCCTTAACCCAACTCTCCTGTGGGAAGTGTTTACAGGAATAAACTCACCTCTTCTATCATCCCTTTATGAACCTGGGCTTTGCTGTGAGAAGGTATCAAAACCCAACACTGAGGATGTCCCTCAGCAAAAGCTGACTTTTTCCCCCAAGAATTAACTGAAAAAATCCATAAATTTCCATCATCTTGTTTGGGATCAATCAGTGTCCACTGGTTGGTCACACTGAGGGAATTGAGTCCCTGCCATGCAAACTTTACCTCCTGTGATGCATTTTGGTAACTCCTCTTCACGTAGACAAAACTCAGATTATGGATTCTTATCACACATTCCAGATTTGCCTGGATGAACATCCAGACTAAGAGTCAGCTCAGAAATTTCCCGAGAAGATTTTGTTGTTTTCTTGTTCTGGACAGATATCAAACTTTATCTCACATTTGGCGTGGAGTGGGCCCATCGCAGCTTCCCACCTTAATCGGGGATTTCTGCAATCATCAGTGTCCTAAAAATGAGGCCAGCAAAGAGCAAAGTCTTTTCTTAGCCTCACTAGCACGTTCTTTAAGTTTAATCTGAAAGATTTGTATCAGGGAGTGGAGAGAGATGGGGAAGAAGCTTGTTTGGGGTGGGGGGAGAAAGTAGGTCAGACAGAAAAGTGTTTTATTGTTCCCAACTCCTGGCGTGCGCTCCAGGAAAGAAACAAAGCTTTGTTGAAGCACTTTGCTGAGCACTCCTTGCACTTGTGAACGTGTCATGGTAAAAATGCCTTCAGAACCACCCAGGAGCGAGTTCAGCCCAAGCCACCCCGAGGGCTGAGCACAAAGGGGCTTTGTGGGCTGAGCCCTGACCCTCAGAGAGCTCCCTGCACCCTCAGAAATAGCATTAATAACTGAGGGGAGCGATCTTCTCCACACAATGGCCTCAGAAGCCTCTCCAGCACCCTGGATTCCCCCCGAGGAGATTCCCACAGCAGCAGGCTGGTTTCTCTTCCCATGAACTTCCTCACTGGGTTAAGGAAGAGACTCCTTCTCTCACCAGTCCCTGCCTCGCTGGTACCCTTAGACCCCTGTTGGGGTTTAAGCCCAGCTGGAAATTAAGCAGCACTCCCTCTCCCCCCTGCAACCCAGTGGAATGGGGAGGAGAATCAAAGTGAAATATGTGGGTTGAGATAAGAACAGTTTAGTAATAGAAAATTAAGTAAAAATGCTGTAATAATGGTAAATGATAATAATAACAAGGGAAAAACCAATGCAATTGCTCACCACCCACTGACCCATGCCAGACCCCCCTTCTGAACCCAGACTGGCCCTTCTAGGTAACTGTTCCCAGTTTTTATACTGGGCAGGACGTTCTGTGGTGTGGAATATCCCCCTGGCCACTTTGGGTCACCTGTCCCACCCCTGTCTCCTCCAGGTTTCTTCTGCAAACCTCCTCACTGGCAGAGCCAGAGACAAGAAAAATCCTTGATTTAGGATAAACACAACTTAGGAAAAACCCAAACCTTCGGTGTGTTCTCAACATCCGAATCCAAAGCACAGCACTGCAACAGCTTCTGGGAAGAATTTAGCTCTGGCGACAGCAGGACACCCCCAGCACTGAGCTGGTGCAGTCAGGGCCTTGTTTTCCCTGTTTCCCTGAAAAGTGGCACCTGGAACTGCACACAGCTGCTCCCCCAGCACCTGGAAGCGGAGGGACAGGCAGCACCTGGAGTTGGATAAACCACCTTTAACTCGAGGGATGTGACAGGATGATTCCTGAGTGCTGCTGGTGAGGAAGGCACCGGCTGCAGTGACAAGCAGCTCCTGTCACACCTGCAGTGACACCCCCAGGTGGGAGCAGGGGCAGAAGCACAGATCCAAGCCTTGGCTGCAGAATGGACCCATCTCCTCTGGTTTCCAGTGCTGGTGGGGGATTTGAGCTCAGCCTTGGGGTTTACACAGGATGAGGGTTTTATCCCTCTGTGAATTTTGGCAATGATCACGGGTAATTTTCATGCACTGCCTCGTGCCTCAGCTTCATTCATCACCAGTGTGATGGCCAATTAGTCATCTCTAACTATTAAGCAATGCTAACAGCTACTTTAAATGCAAGCAGAGCCTTAATCTAGTTCTAACTCAGATGGACGGTGATACTTGTAATTAGGCCATCAAACAGAGGAGAAATGTGATATGTTTATAGCTGAGGGAACCTTTGCATTGAACTATTTCAGGGATAATTATGTATTATCTTTATTAACATGGCCCGAGTCAGTAAATAATGGGTCACGCTTTTGCATTTGGGGTGTTAAATATTGTGGATTCAGGATAAACTCCAGATTTTGATTCGTTGGGAGATGCTGCCTTGCCAGAGCATCCATCACAAATCAGGTTTCCTGGGACAGGGTGTCAGGGCTTCCCTACACCCCACCCAGCTGTAGCCAGCTCCTCTTACACATCCATCCTGCTCTGACGGGAGCCTGGGGCTGATCCAGGGCTTGATCTCTGGGTAAAGCTAAATAAAGTTCTTCCAGAAAAAAATCAAATTAAAAATAAAGGGTGAGGAAGCCATTGCAATAAACACACATTGATACACATCATGAATACACCTCCCCAGACATGCCTTGGCCTAGGTAGTGTGTGTGACAGAAATCAGATAAACACCTCCCAGCTTTTGATCAGAAAATGTGAACTGAACATGTCCCTCACTGGAGGAGCTGAGAACCTGCTCGCTCCCTCGTTTGGAGATTAATAAGAAGGAAAGGGGGGAATTGGAGAGAAGTTGTTTTGAAAGCAGAAGCGTTCTATTCCAAAATGATAAACAGGAAAAGGGGAAAAGATCAGTGTCAAAATTCATTGGGGGGGAAAGAAAAATATGGAAATGAGTTAAAAGCAAATGTGTGCCTTTCTCTGGAGATGTTTCTCTGTTTTTCTGCAGCCTTATTAATCAGCCTGTTCCTGTCTCTCCTGTTACAAAAGGAGAGGGAGAGCAGAACCCGGGGCACCAGACTGTGAGAGCGAGGCTGCAGGACACCCTGCACATGTATTTACAACATTAGCATTGCTGTTCTTTGATTCCAGCTTTAATCAACCTCATTTTCTCCTAACGAGCCGCTCAGCGAGGTGTTTGCCTCTTGCAGGGAAGTGTTGTGTTCTCTTTGTCTTTCTCAGTGGAACCCCACACTCAGGGCCTCACTGGGAGAATCCCTCATGCCCTCGGTTCCCCCAGCTCGGCTGATGCACCCAGGGAGGTTTTTGCTGCCAGGGGTAGGGACTCTTGGAGAAACACAATGGATTCATGCGACAGCCTCAGTGAGGGATCTGAAATCTCGGGGCAGAGTGGGCCACACCGCCTCCTCTCCATCCCTGCAGCCCCAGCAGAGCCACCAGCCTCTGATGGTACCGAATTCCTGCTGCTCTCCCATCCCTCTCCTGTTCTGCATTTGGTGTCAGACTCCACGTTTTCAGGGTCAGCTCCTCTGCCTGCCTCTCCATGTGGAAATGCTTCAGTGGGGCCTGGAACAAATCCATAATGAGTCTGGTGTGGGGCTGGCTCTGTGGGAAGCGCTAATGGAGCGTCAGGCGGGAGGCTCCTGATGTTCCTTAAACCCAGGGAATGCCCTGCAGCTCAGCAGCAATTCCAACTGTAAAATTAAAGTGGAAACACAAGGAGGGGTATCCAGGCACTGGCAAAGGTACCCCCAGACAGCCTGGCCCGTGTCCAGAAGCGCTGCCAAAACAAAGGAGGATCTGGGATGGAGGAACCTTTAAACGGTGGGAAAAACCATGGGTGAAATGTTTGCCTCTTCAAATCCTGCTCTAGACTCCTCCAGAGGAAATGATGGAGAGCTTTTCAGGGCCAGGCGGCTTTTCTGAAAGATAAAATGGGCAGAATAAATTAAAGTTGATCCAAGGATTTACTTAGGTTGCTGTCTTTGGTCCAGCTCAGGTTGGTGCAAGTTGGAGCCAGGTTGGTGTGGTACAGACTGAGGGCTGTGCAGGGCTGTGTCACCCAACAGCAGCTTTTCTGTGGCATCTGAAACCTTGTCCTACACTGTTCATGAATTCCCTGAAGTTCTGTGATCAGATCCACGCTGGATCCGTGCTTGTTCTGGGCTGAGCTGCCCTCAGGTCTGACTCAGAGCTCCCGTGGAGCAAAGCACTCTGCTCTGTCCCCACGCAGGTGCCCCCTCCTCCTGCTGCTGCTGCTGCCCCTCCACTGTGCTCTTACAAACTCAGATCTGCTCTCCTGGGCTCTTAACACAATTACCTTGTCTGGGAAGAAGAAACCTTCCTCCTTCTTATGTTTGGTGTATTTTGGACTATTTGGGTTTCTGCCTTTCATCCCAATCTCATTTCATTCGCTTTTCCCTTTTCAAGAATGAATATCCCATTTATCTCCATCTCCTCTTTTACTCATTATTTCTTTTTCTGTACCTCTTTTATCCTGTTCCTCACTTCTCTTGCTGTTTACCAGCCCCTCCCCAGCTCCTTTTCTATATATCTTACAGGGTTGCTTTACCTCAGCTTTTCAGTTTAGTGGATTAATTTTATTAGTTTCTTTTGTGTGTGTCTAATTGACATGCAGTTTCAAACTCTATTTCATTTCAGCAGAGCTGACCTTTATCCCCTTGCAGGCAGAGGTTTTTTTTTTCTCCAGCTAATACCTTCACTACCTTGTTGAAAACAGAAATGCAGCACAATTTTGCTGAAGGATGTGGGGAGTTGAGAACAGCAGCAGGAATCACCCAGCAATTGGACTGGAGAACAGAGCTGGCTTTTCTTTTGCTACCCCCATCTAACCATCAATGAGGCAGCTTAAGGGAGTTCATTTTTTCTTCCCACTTTATTTCTGACAAAATCTCTTTCCTCCTCTGGGAATGTCATTGCCACAGAAGGAACAAAGCTCTGTACGGGAGCACCTGAGCCTGGCCCTGGTGGTGTGAGCTGTCTCTGACAACAGCAAGAGAAACTTGTTCCAAGGGAAGTGCAAAACCTTCCTAAATGAGGCTCTGGAGAGATTCCTTCTTCCCTTGTCTGGCAGGGCCTGGGCTTGTTCTCCAGCACAAAACTTTCTCCCTTCCAGAAAACCGCAGGATGCTGCAGTTCCTGTGCCCATCACTGTCACAGGAGGGAAATCCAAGTGGGAGTTCCCTGCTCAGCTTCGCTGTCCAGCTGGCCAGAAGGAAGTGGGACCAACCAGGAATGTAGGACAGCGCTCCTCTTTTCTTACAGCCCTTCTGAAAGACCTGAAAAGGGCTTTTGGATGGAAAAACCTCCTGGAGCCCTTCGGCTCTCCCTGACACTGACTCTGTTCCAGAGCAGGTCCTGCTTTCCCAGGTGCTGTCCCTGCTCAGACACAACACATTTCTCTCTCCTCCTTATTTCCTCCCCCAGCACAGCAGAAATGGCAGTTGACAGCCTTTTTTTTATAAGATGTTTTCATTATAATTTTAATGGGCTAATTTCTTTCCCTGAATTGCCATAATTCAGATTTAATGAAACATGTCTTATAAAATTAAAAAAAAAAAATACTATAATAAAGTGGAACGCCCCATTAAGCTGAAGAACAAGGAAATAACATATGTAGAGATCTGCTCACTCTGACCCTGCTATCCCAGCGATGCCAGCAGCAGGCAGGCACGTGCTCTACACCCCCACAGATGGCTGTGCTTCCCACCAGGAGAAAATAGGTAACAAAATAATAATAAATAAATGGAGTGGTGAGGGGAGCTGGTGCCTGCTCCCATCACGCCTCTGCCCGAATTCCAGCCGGTGCTTTTGGCCATCAGTCATTGCTAGGTAGGGGCATCATCAGAATGGTCTTTTCTTTCTGTCTTCCGTGGATCCTGCTCTGAGATCACATTCCTGTGCTGCAGGAAAACAGGGATCTCCATCTCGAGCTGTGCCAAGAGGGGCTGATCCTGCTGCCTGCAGGGCTCGATCCAGCAGCTCCTCAGTGGAGCGACACATGAGCAGCACATCCCTGAGGGATGAGACGACCCCAAAAGGGGTTTTAGACAGATCTTCCTCTTGTTTCTTCTTGACATCCACTAAGAATCATAAAATCATGGCATTCTTAAGCTTGGAAAAGACCTCTAAGATCCTTGAGTCCATATTTGTCGCTGTTCTCACCTTGGCCAAGTAGAGAAACGACACGGAATCCAGGCTCAAGGATAAATGGAAGTGATATAATAATTTTTCCAAAGGTTTTTATATGTTAGTTCACAAGAGTGTGTTAAATGGCATAAGGTAATTGGTCTTTTGGCCATCCATCCCTTGAGGGGATTGGCCAAGTTCTAAGACACCCATTCCCAAATATTTGTCTGGTTAAAGCCGTAACAATACTGCAAAACAACCTGCAGGTGCAAGAAGTTTACAAAACTGTAATCTTGTTTCAAGTAATCTGCATGGGAAAGACAGAACTCTCACAAACTACTGCTGAGAGCTGAGGAGATTCTCTGCTGAGGCTTTTTCAGCATCCATACATATTTGACCAACCACCACCACATCGACTAAACCACAGCACTGAGTGCACATCCAGTCATTTCCTAAACACTTTGAGAATTATAGATCTTGTTTCTTTGCTCTCCTTAAGACCTATGTACACAGAGAGAGGCGATCTTTAAGGCCTTTGATGATCTCTTCTGAGTGCCATTACACAGGAGCTCAGTGTGACAAGGGTGAGGAATGTTTATGGAATATCTCCCAGGTGTCTCTGCACCAGCACAGAAAAATCCTGGCACTCCCAGCTGCATTAGTGCTCCCTCCCAGTACAATGTCTTCTTTTGGAGAATTCCTCCCCAAAAACGCTGACCTCCAGCCACGAGCAAAAGCAATCAAGGGATGGAGTTTATTGTGATGCTGAGTCAACAGGAGAGATTAATGCTTCCCTTTCATCTCACGACCCTTCATCTCTGTGTTTCAAATCAGGCACTGTGTAAAATAGCGCTCCAAGCAACCTGTGGAAAAAATTTCAAAGGAAAGAAGCTGTTTGCAAGCATCAGCTCAGGGAGTGCCACTCGTTCCCCTGTGTCCTCTGCAGCTGTCTGGGTGACCTGCAGTTCCATCCCAGAGCGGGGATGGCCCAGCTGACACAGATCCAGCTCTGCTCCTGTGTTGCAGTATGGGCAAAGGGGATCCCTTTGCTGCTGAAATAGCTAAAATAATGCCATTAGGAAAATCATCATGAATGGAAGGAGGGATATTTTCAGATTTCAACCAAATCAGGCCCTCAGGGGGCAGGAAATGAACAGAAAGAAACCTCCTGCTTTCTGTGCAGTTCCTGCCTCTGGAAGCTGAGTTCAGGTGCTTGGGGAAGGGAGACACTTGGGAGACTCTCCAGAGGGTGTCACAGCCACAGATGTGGGCTGGAATTCCTTTTCTTCAACCTCTGGGAAGCTTCCACTGCCCCCTGAGTGCCTGTTACCCATAGAGAGAGAGGTGCTGTTGTTACAACCACTTCCAACGTGTGGATGCCGGAAAACAACGTGGTTTGAGCCTACAGGTTTCTGAGACATGGCAACAAGCAAAATCCAAAGAGATTAATTGGAGATTTCTTTAAAAAAAAATCCAAGAAAGGGAGAAGGAATATTTATCCAAGCTTTAACGAGGTAGTTATTGCTGAGTAATTACATATTAGCAATTTCTTTACAGGAGAGGGAGGTTGTGGAAGTTCACTTTACTTGTCTTGGTTAATTAGGTCCCGTTCCTTGGGACGAGCTAATTGGCCATTCAGTGAGATAATGAAATAAATGCCATGTCATATAAAGAGTTAATTAAAAATAAAGAAACATTCACCCTTCTGGAAGCCCAGAGCTGGAGTTGATACAATATTTGGGATGCAGCGCTTTTCTGTGGAGCAACACGGCTTGGTGCAAGTGTGACTCGGCATAAATGTTTGTGGGAGCACGGCTATTTGGATGGAAATTTTGCCTGGAAGATTTATGAGGTCAGGGAAAGGGAAAGAAGAATGCAAAGCTGTTACCTGGGCTGCAGGATGCTGCTTTTCAAATGCTGCTTTAGGAGATGGCAGCACTCCCGCTGGAAATTAAGACCTTGAATAGCAAAAATGTTGTCACCCCAGGAGCTGCTGGTTCCTGTGTCCTTCGCAGCCAGGAGCGGGGGTGTGATTTAAACATCAGTGCTTTGTGTCCAGGAACAGATGGGTTGGCCATGCAAGGTTGCAAGGTCGGCAATATGGTGACTGCTGACTCTCCTGTTTTGCATTATGAATGCCATGAAAAACCTGCAGGAAGCTGCTCAGCCAGCCTGTGTAATTCCTGGACAAATGAAGTAGGATAAAAACTTGTAAATCCACTGAGAAATGAGTGTATGACTTGGGTCTGATTGGAAGAGAGAAATTGCTGATGTACAGAGTTTACCATGGGAATTGTCGGAGAGAAATCATCATTGGAAAGGCTCTTGTCCTTCTGCTCATTCCTCTTGAGGGCTGAATGGACTCTGGAAGGCGCAGCAGCAGTGCTGGAGCTGGGCACTGCTCCCCTGGGAGACACCACGGCCTTCTGGTGACAGGGAGGGCAGAACAGGACCGGCACCTTGTGCAGAGGAGGGCAAATCTTGCTGGGCAAATCTGCTGGCCAAGGAGTTCCTGGGCAACGGCTTTGGCCTCACTGGGGAGATGGAGCTGGGTCGTTCCTTGGGGCTGGGTCGTTCCTTGGGGCTGGGTCATTCCTTGGGGCTGGGTTATGCCTTGGGGCTGGGTCATGCCTTGGGGCTGGGTTGTTCCTTGGGGCTGGGTCATGCCTTGGGGCTGGGTTATGCCTTGGGGCTGGGTTGTTCCTTGGGGCTGGGTCATGCCTTGGGGCTGGGTTATGCCTTGGGGCTGGGTTGTTCCTTGGGGCTGGGTCATGCCTTGGGGCTGGGTCATGCCTTGGGGCTGGGCTGTTCCTTGGGGCAGGGTCATGCCTTGGGGCTCAGTCATGCCTTGGGGCTCAGTCATGCCTTGGGGCTGGATTGTTCCATGGGACTCGGTCATGCCTTGGGGCTGGGTCGTTCCTTGGAGCTGGGTCATTCCTTGGGGCTGGGCTGTTCCTTGGAGCTGGGTCGTTCCTCTGAGCTGGGTCAATCCTTGGAGCTGGGTCATTCCTTGGAGCTGGGTCATGCCTTGGGGCTGGGTCATTCCTTGGAGCTGGGTCATGCCTTGGAGCTGGGTCATGCCTTGGAGCTGGGTCATGCCTTGGAGCTGGGTCATTCCTTGGGGCAGGGTTGTTCCTTGGAGCTGGGTCATTCCTTGGGGCTGGGCTGTTCCTTGGAGCTGGGTCATGCCTTGGAGCTGGGTCATTCCTTGGGGCTGGGCTGTTCCTTGGAGCTGGGTCATTCCAAGGCAGTTCTCATTTCCTCATGGCAGCAGCCCCTGTTCCCTGCTGCAGTGGGGCTCTCCTGAAGGTGTTTGTTTCCTGGTGCTAAGTCATCGGCTCTGAAGTTATTTTAACGGGCAAATTCCTGCATTTCTGGCACCATCTGCTCGTCTCTCTGATTACTGATGCAAGGAGGGATTAAGAGAAAGTCTTTTCCCTCCTTCAGCAGGAAGGCAGTTATTAGTGCTTTAAGCACACGCATCGAGGCTGTTCTGCGTGCCCAACAGCAGCTGGCATTTCCTCTCTGCCTTTCCCTCTGCGAGCTGGGGGAGGAAATCTAATTGGTGAGTGGAGATCCAGGGCTGGGAGCTGTGCTGGGAGCTGCCATTGGTTTCTGCTTCCCCAGGAGATTGTTGGGTGTCCCACATGCAGGGCTTTCTGCAGGTTCTGTGGTCAGCAGTGCTCTGCCTCTGCACGTGCATTCCTTGCTGGGAATGTCCTGGGAGCCACACGAGGATGGATGGGGAGGAGAGGGGAGGCAGGGAGCTCTCCAAGGTCACACCCACCCTTTGTAGAAGGCAGCTCCCGTCCCCTGTGTGATTGTTATTCCATCCCACACGGAGAAGGTCAGGCCCAGCCATGGGAGGGAGGCTGGGACTGAGATCTCAGCCGGGCCAAGGAGTGCCTGGAATCCCAACGAGTGCCAGCGAGGGGGAGATGCCATCAATAAAACATCCTCTGTGACAAATAAAGGGAGCAGCAACAGGTGCCACACTGAGGTCGAATGAGGGAAGCATCTCCAAAATCTCATCCTCAGCTTTGGTCCTGTTTTTTTTTTTCCCAGCCAATCTGATCACCCAAAGCATAGAAAAGTGGGAAGCAAGACTGACTTAGAGGTTTAAAAAACTGCATCAAAATTCACTGCCAGCTCTACTCTGAGTGGGTTTGTTTCTTTTGTGCATGTCAAGCCACTCCTTGGCTACATGAAGTCCATAGGGATAGAATTCCTGACACTGGAATACAGCATGGAATGGGTATAACATGACACCTGGCATTACAGACAGGTCTGGGAGAGACCTGCACATGTCCTGGGATGCACCGGGACTCTGTGGTGAGGTACATCCCATAATGACTCACAGATGGGGGGAATGTCTGCAGCTCTCCAAGTGCTGGGAAAATGTCTCATGTGCAGCTCCCCTCTGTGGGATGCTCTGCAGTCCATGTGGGTCCACATTAACCTAATTCTCTGAGGCAGAGATGGAAAATCCAAGGAAGATTTTGGGCAAGTTTTCCAGGAAAGAGAGCGGAGTCCCGTTACAGCAGGTCCTGGAAGAGGACACAATGTTGAGTGACATTGGCCAGTACGGATGGGCTTTCCTGGGGGTATTGTGCTGTTCTGCACTGGTCACCTCTGAGATGCAGCTGGTGGCAGCTGGACAGCAGTCAGCTCAGAAAGTCACCGTGTGCAGGCTGGACAAGCCCCCAAAGTCCAGCACGGAAGAGAAGGACCAGGAATAGCAATGATTGGGGATGCAGGGCTGGACTGGGATCCAGACTGATGGACTTTGGGGTAATAGGAAATGCAGGGCTGGCTGTGACTTGTTTAACATTCGCAGCCTGGCTGGTATTTCCTGGCACACGTGTTTGCTGAAAGGTCAGCACACAATCTTACATCTCCCCTGCACGTTCTCCATGGGGCTGCAGTGAGCGGTGCTGCTCACTCACCCATGGCAGGCAGAGAAACCATTCATCAGCAGAAGTAGTTAGAACCAATACTCTGAGCTGCTTGGGCTAAACACAGGCAGCAGAATGGGTTCGGAGCTGAGCTTCTGCTTTGGTACCTGGCTTGAAGTTGGATTTTCCTCGAGGGGTCAGCAGGCGATGGAATAAAGATAACAACTTCTCAGTGCTGGGAGTGTGTGTCCAGTGGGGCTCAGTCAGGGAAAAGAGGAGCCAAGAGGGGAAGAGAGGACTCCAGAGATCGGGGAGGAGAGGAGAGGTGGGGAGAGGGAGAGGGAGAGGGAGAGGGAGAGGGAGAGGGAGAGGGAGAGGGAGAGGGAGATCCATCTGCTCACACTCCCTGGAGAGAAAAGTGGGCGCTTTGATTCATGTGCCCAGCTGCTGGTGCCCACTTCAGAGGAGAGACATCACTCTCCTGTCTCTCCCAGCAGTGACAGCAGCTTTTGAGACTCCCAAGGTGACTTGAGCAGGGTAAACATGAAGTCTGTGCTTAGCCTGGTAACTCCCACCCACCTGGGAGGAGAGATGGATTGGAGCAAAGGGACAAGGAGATGTCACAGATGGAAATTCCTTCTATTCCTTTATAAACTGGGTCCTGTAGCATGAATAGATGGTGTGACAGAGCACTGTGAGACAAAAAGGGAGAGAGCTGCAGAGCACTCAGCCAGTGGTGAGCAGTGGGAGGGCAGCTGGACTGTGCTGGATGGCTCATCCCTGGCAGAGCCAGCTCTGTGTGTGATGCACATCCAGCCCAACAGCCCGGCCTGGCTGCTGACCGCTCTCCCTGGCTGTGCTGCTGCCCTTCCCAACAGCCTTGTGAGGCCAGATTTCCTTGCTCTGTGGGTTTTTTAGCGAGTTAGGGGAGGATGGGTCAGTCTGGGCTGAGCTCCTGTCAGTGAGGTGAGGAGCAGGCTCAGCCTGAGCAGAGATCAGCAGAAATCTCGGAGCTGGCTTTGCCACAGTGGGATAACTCAGCTGCCTCATGGAGGGAAGATGAGCTAAACCCCAGCTCTTGCCATGTCCTGCACAGCTGTGGAGCATCTGGAGCCCCATTTTGACCTTTCAAGTCCCATTAAAATTCACCTGGACCCTGCTGGAAACCTCATCCCAACAGCCCCCTCCGAGCCCTCAGCAGCAGGGTCACCCCTGAGCTCCCCTGAGCAGCCCATCCTCCCCAGTGTGACCAGTGCTAACTGGGCTGGTGGCTACAGCCCCCTCAGCCCACCCTCCCCAGTGTGACCAGTGCTAACTGGGCTGGTGGCTGCAGCCCCCTCAGCCCACCCTGTCCCCCCCTGGCACTGGGACCTTGCTGTGGCACTGAGCTGGGGCTCAGCCCGAGCGAGCTGTGCTCGTTAAAGCATCTGCCGGGCTCAGGCCGGGATTAATTAGGAGCAGCAGAGCTCTGTAACCTCTGGGTGTGTGATGAGAGTCGGGCAGAGCTGAGCGGAGGCTGGGAGCGACACTGCGACAGCAGGACCCGAGCGTGCGAGTTCTTCCTCCCAAATAACCATCAGTGTGATTTCCTCCGCCTGACAAAGTGCTCGGCAGCTCTGGGGAAGGCCGTTCCCGAGATGCCTCCCTGGTTCCCACGGCTGCAGACAGCACAGATGTGCCAAAATCCGTGTCAGAGCCACTGCCGAGCTCCGTGCTGCCCGTGGGGCTGGGCACTGCTCCGAGCAGCTGAGCCATCCCTAATTCCTCTCTGTCTAAAGGGGCATCGCTGCTCGCTCGTCTCAGGCAGCTCAGAGCGAGGTTTTCATTCAAAACTTCCTCCAAGATTACAAACGGCCACGTAATAAAGAACACGAGGGAAAAAAGCACCGCAGAGATTTTTTCCCCTTGATTTTGACCTACCAGTCTCCCAGTTTTGAAATGTTATCAAAACACTGAAATTTGAGAAAAATTACATCAGATGAAGACTTTAGTAAAATGATTGAATCCATGCTGATTTCCCCAAATTATTCTTTTCAAAGTGGGGTAGAAAAGAAACATCAGGGAAAAAAAAATCAAAGCCTCTGATATTTGAGAAGTGAAACATTTCCTCTCATCAGTTTGGAACAACGCATTTAAAAGCCATCTAGATTCCCATTAAAGAACCACATTCAGATCTTAAAATACATCACTGAAAAATAATAATTCATTTAATTCTGGGCCGAAGAAATGTCTCAGAAAACACAGAGGCAAAGTGGTTTAATTTTATTAGGGGAAAAATCTGAGTCCAGCTCCACGGGTTTGCCTCTGGAACCACCTTTTTTCCTCAGCTTGGAGCACCCTTGTGCTCCTGCCGTGCCAGTGAGGTGACACAGCCCCAGGTGAGGCCGTCAGCGAGCTGAAACGGGCGGTTTGATTTACGGAAATAGCTTCCAATCAATTGTTCTGCTCCTCAGCTAATTCCTGATTGCGGCGTCGTGCGGCTCAGGAAAGCCCGGAATCCGTGATGAATTCCAGTAATCACATTGCAGCTGGCAACGGCACCCACAGTGACACTGGACACCAAATATCAGCTCCCATTTAATGTTCCCAGAGCCTGGAATGCCTCCTTGATGGCCAAAACACATCCCCTGCCCCCAGGCACGCAGAGCCGGATCCGTTTCCGCAGCACTTTGGAAGAAAAGATCAATTTCCAAGGGATGTTGTGCCCTGGGAAGCAGCCAAGAGACTTCTTCTAACTGTGATTGTGCTTGACACTCGGAATGAAACAGAATTCAGATCGCTGCAATAAATTTCCAAACTGTGAGTCTTCCCCAAAAAATAATGCTTCGCATTTCCCACAAGGCCCCACAAATTCAATCTGCATAAGCTCCAAAATAAGTGTATTTTCTACCTTAAACTAATACTTGGCAGCAACTTCCAATTGGCTCATTTAATTAAGTTGGTGTGCAGATCCCATTTTAATGTATTTAGTGCTGCTAAAATGACGGGCATACTGATCAAGGGGACTGTATTTTATTATTTTTATGTTTTCTTTTTAATTTAGGCTTGGATTTCTTCTCCTCCTCACAATATTTGCTCCTCCAAGCACACGTCTTCAGGATGTGACGCAGCAGAGCACCCAAAACCAGCCCTGAGGAGAGAAGGGAGCAGAGCATGAAATGAGGGAGTGGAATTAATGCAAATTAATCAGGACATCAACCACAAGGATCTGCTGGATGAAGGAGGAGTGACATGGGAGGACACCTCCTTAATCCCAGAATCATGGAATCACAGGATGGGTGGGGATGGAGGGAATTTGAAGCTCATCTCATTCCATCCCCTTTCCATGGGCAGGGACACCTTCCACTATCCAGGGTGCTCCAAGCCCCATCCAGCCTGGCCTTGGACACTGCCAGGGATGGGGCAACTACAGCTTCTCTGGGCACCCTGTGCCAGGGCCTGCCCATGAACTGCCTCTGGTGCCCAGCAAGAAATACGAGGATTTGGTGGCTTCTTGCACAGTTTTGAGAACATTGGTGAAAAGTGAGACAGTTCCCCCTGGCTGGGGCTGAGCAGAAGGCTTTTCCCAAAGGAAAGGAGGGATTTCAATCCAGTTTGGGTTCACGTGGGTCTGCCTGCCACACCCCGAGTGCACAAATTTTCAGAACCTCTTTGTTTTCAAGCAAGTTTGGAAAAGGGCTGAAGAGCTCAGAGATGTGAAATTCCCACGTGTTTGGTGAAAATGCGCAGCAGGGAAAGGAAAAGGTTTTGGAAAAGGAGTCTTTGCAGTGAAGCCCCATGATTAGACCCTGGGAAATCTGCACAGGGGAGCCACATGAACCCAGGGTCGTGGCTTCTCCTGCCCTCCAAGTGATTTTTCTGTGTCCCTGCCTTTCCTGAGGCTCCTCCAGCCCTCGCAGGTGCCCTGAGTGGTCCCAGCTCGATGGGTTGGGCAGTGCTGGCTGCTGACAGAACAAGGAACAGCCAAAAGGCAAAGCTGTCCCTGGGCAGACAGGGAAGAAGGGGCTGGGCTGGGCAGATTTACAGCTCAGGCACTGCTTAAACCCTCAGCAGCTGGGAGAAATCACCTGACTGACCCTGCAGCCGCTGGCTCTGTGTGCTCCGAGGGCATGGAATGGGAGAGGGATTCACAGAGTGGTCCTGAGTGCCTGAGATGGTTGTGATGGTCCTGTCGTAACTCATCCTGCAGAGCTCCTTCCTCGAAGTGGTTAAAAAGGGGTTGTTGGGAGTACTTGCAGTTGTCAGTAACTGGGGAGAGAATTCCATGGCAGCCTCTGGCTGTCAGCTCTGGGATCTGCTGATGGAGCTTCTCCTGGCTCCAGCGACCCTGGTGTGATATCCCAAATGGAGAGATACTTTGATAAGGATGAGTCCTATCTGAGAGGAGAAATAGATGTGTTGTGTTACCAGTTCTTTTTCTCATACTTCGTGTTGGATCATCTTTTGATTTTCTTGTGATTACCCGAACCAATTTTCGGTTATTTTCCCCTACCTGTGGTCCATTTGCTTCAATCCTCTGTCCTTACACAGAGGAGATTTTTTTTTCCCTTTCTTTGCTTTAAGCCTTGAAGTTAATTCCTCCCTCTCTCTCCCTGTGAGGATTTTCTCCATGAAGCTTTTGTGGACGTGACAATTTCATCTTTTCTGAGCACTACTTCGACATCACCTGAACCACAAAACTCTCAGCTGCCCTTGCCAGTCCCGCTCTCCCTCAAATCCTGCCCAAGGTAGCAAATTACCCATGGCCCAGAAAGCCACAAAGACTTAGGATTGGGCTCAAATCATGTCTCTGCTTGATGGATCCTTCCCTAAACCCCCGAAAAACCTGGTGCTCACGGCTGGCAGAACGGAAGGGATCTCACGGTTTATATTCTGCTTTCATTTGCAAGTGGCTTATAAAAGATTAATAAATGATTAATAGGCATTAAAGACGCGAGGAGCATAATTTAGCAGGTGATTATAAGCATGTCAGGAAGAAGGTATTACAGAATATTATAAGCAACCTATTGACTGTTTGGGCTTTACAGTAATCTGGAAGCATTGATTAGTCATTCATTAAAACACTCATTAATAATTTCCAAACATTCTAGCACCCATTTTGTGAACACCTGACAGGAAACGCAACCAGAAATGGTACATGTGAAAACAGTGCTTTTTTCCACAGTCAGTCCTAGGAGATTTTAGAGCCAGAGGTGCCAAAATCCAGCCCTGATCCTGCCAGGAGAGCCCTCCCTGTTCTCCAGGACACCAGGGCAGAATCAGGATCCCCACGGAGCTGCTGCTGGACCCACCAGTCTGGTTTGCACTTTCCAGAGCATTTTTATATCGAGAATAATCAAGTGAGAAAGAAGATTTTTTTTTTCCTTAAGCCCATGATTCTAATCTTGTCCAGCTCTTGAGCTGTGAGCCGAGTCAGTGTTACCTGTGAACCCACAGAGACAGAGGAAACATTTTCCAGGAGCAGCTTCCTCATCCCTGTCCCATCTTAATGCAAAGTTTGTCCACTGGGGTTATTTGAGAGCAGTCAGGAGCTGCTTTTAATGAATCCCCCCTGAGTCACAGGGGTTTTCTTCCAAAAAGTGCATTTTAAAAACTGGATTTGGTCATTTGAGGTGCTTTTTTTTCCTCTCTTGCTCTGAGTTTGCATTTCTTTCCTAAAAGAGGAAAACACAAACCCAGAAACGAGTGGTTTCTTTGCTTTCCCTGAGGGAACAACCCCGACACAGGCAGGATTTGAGTGACAATCTCTCTCTGACGCTGTCCCAGCCCTTGTGTGGGATCTGTTCCCCTCTGGATCCACTCTCCCCCGGTCCCTGTTTTTCATTCCCCGTTCTGTTTGAGGCAGAGGCTGCTGAGACCTCGTGTGCTGCCTTCCCTCCCCTCGGGGGCCTGAACCCTCCACCTGGGGCACATTTGGGACAAAGTCTGTTCCCATCCCGGAGGGCTCGGTGTGGGATCACAGCAGGGACACGAGGAACACGGGACACAGGAATGCCCAGGATCTGCTTCCCGGGCTCCGGCTGCTCCTGCTTTGGCACCGTTTGGCACTGGCAGTGTTTTCCAGGCGCTGCAGCAGCGGGGATTTTTAAGGAGGGATGAAGAGGAAGAGAAGTGAGGCTTCACAGGTTTGTGCACAGGATTAGCACGGGAGGAACTTTTCTCCCCGTGGTCTCTCCTGGCCCCTGACTGAAGGAAACCCGGCAGCCACGTGCTCCCTTGCATCCTGCATTGAGAGTGCTTTTCTCTGTTTGGGCTCGCGTGGGCCAATTACCAGCTCCATCCCCACGGAATGCTGCCCCTTTACAGTTCTCACTTAATCGATTTGGCTGAAATCTCCCTGAAAATCCTGTCTCTTTTCTTGCTCTTTTTTTTTTTTTCTTCTAATGCAGCCTGCTCTAATATCTCGCCAATCCTCCTTCAGATCCCCGCGTAGCCCATTAGTGTGTTTGTACTGTAAGATTTCCTTCCTTCCCCAGAATGCAGGAGAAATAATTTCACGGTGTTTTTCCAGCTCTGAATATTGACAGAGATGCTGCTGAAAGGGGCTCTCTGTTCCTGCTTGTACCTCTTCACACTGGAGTTCACACTCTTGTTATTCAGCACTTAACAGCTCCCCCCCTTCCCTGGATGGGTGCTAATTGGCTAAAATTAAGCCCAGAGAGATGAAATATCCTTCACACCCCATATTCATGCCCCCAGCCCAACTTCTCAACCTGCTGGTGTTTCAATTAATCCAGTTCAACACTCTAAATGGCCCCACATCACTCCCGACCCCCCTCTGCAGGTTTCCAGGCTCTCAGAGAGATGCTTTAGCAGCTCCCAGGCAGTTTTTGTTGATTTAATATTCGCTAAATGCTGCCACTTCTTCCAGGTCTTGGGGTGAAGTGGTTTGATCCTTGCTCCTCTGTGCTGGATGCTCCTGCTCAAGGCTGGGTTGGCTGCTCTGTTTGGAGGTCAACTCCCATCCTCCTGCTGTTTCCAGCACATTCCCTGTCAGGAAACCTGCTCTGAAGCATAATCCAAATTTGAAGCCTCTCCTGTGATTTCCTGGCTGTTCTCAGCAGGTCCTGCAGGTGCTTCAGGAACGTCCAGGGATGTGGCTGGGGCTGAGCTGCTGTTCTGGCCTGTGTGGCTGGAAAAGCTCAGGGGGAAGAGCACAAGAAAAATCTTCCTGGCTCTTGATTCTCCAAACCTAGTGGGGATTTGGGGGTTTGTTGCCACCCCTTTGGCTCATACCTTATCTCCCCTTGCAGCCCTTACCCCCAGCTTTCACTGTGAGCCTCTCCAGGATGGTTTTGCAGGTGAACTCTTCTGGTGAGCTCTGCATCTCAATTTCTGCCTCTGCCACAGAAGGGCTGCAAGGAAATAATCTGTGTGCAAAATGTGATCATGGGGAAAGGCAGCGTTAGCTGCACTGAGGGATCTTTACTGAGGGCAGTAAAGAACCAGAACCAAAGATGATTGCTTGTCCTGACCCAGATTCCTCTGGGAACCATGTGCACACCCCATAGATTTTCAGTTCCCAACATTAAACAGGCTAAAGAGCAGCGAGGATATGGCCACTGCAGAGGAGCAGCCGTGGATCAGCCATGCCCTGTATTTAGAGTCAGACTGGGACAAACCCCACCCAGCATCCTGCACAGCTCTGTGCTGCCCCCACACCAGCAGAACTCTTCTGGGAGACAGGAATCTTCCTCTGGTGCCCAGATATCACAGGGGAGCTCCGTGGGAGTGTGCCCCAATTCTCTGCACAGCCCAGCTCACTCCAGACTCAGCTGAAAGCAGATCTCACCTTTTTCCATCCGTATTCCAAGTGGTTCATCCGGCAGGGAGGCCCATTCCTCACACAGGTGATGGCACTGTCAGGCACACCACCGAGTGCTCCCTCTCTCATATTTCACTCCTTTTGTTGGCCTGGGTTGCATTGGGAAGAGTTCCTCTCTAAGCCATGCTGCTGGGAAGCCTTTTTTTGCCTCTGTTGTGCAGTCAATAATCTACTAAAATCAGAACTATCCATTTGCCTTGTTCCTATCAGTCTAACTCGGTGCTGTTATTGAATCTCTCTGTCAAGCTCGCTGCTGCCTTTGATCTTTGTTGCCGTAGCTTCTGACTGTCACACAAATATAAATGGAGGACGTGGTCTCCTTGGCTTGGGAGATTTGGCTCTCTCTGTTGGGCTGGTCAGTTGAAGAGGGGGGAAAAAAAAGAGAGCAGCAAGGAGAGAGACAGATGGTGTGAGAGCCAGAGAAACTGAAAAGGCAGCTCGAGGACTGATAGGGGAAGAAAGGAGGAGGAGTGAGGGAGGGAAGCAGCTGGAGAAAAGCCTCTCAGGGCTGATGGGGTGGGAGAGGCAGAAGGGCTGATGGAATGCCCTGCTCAGGGTTAGGAACTGCAGGGCTGGACACAGCACGGTGGCGAGGAGGGCCCTGCCCTGCCCTACCCTGAAGAGCTCGTTTAGAGGAAGGAGGAAAAGAGGAATTTCAGATGCCATCAGACATGTCTGAGGGGGCCGCTAATGAGATCGCACAGGGTCAGAGAAAGTGTGAGCGGTTTAAGGCAGCAGCTCCTTCCTGGGAAGCTGTTTAATCAAAAATATTTTATCTTGTCAGGAGCCAACGAAGCAAAGTTAAAACAGGCCCGTTATTATGTAAATCCCTCGCCAGCCTGCTGGGAGAAGACAGGCCTGAGCTGGGCCGGGCCGGGGCTGCCGCTGTGCTCGCTGACAAACTCAGGCACTGCCATCACCCAGAGCAGCCCCTCACTGCTCCACATCCTCCCCACAGCTCTGATCCCTCACCTGGGCACCTCCAGCCCCTGGGCAGGCAGGCACTGAAGGGCCTTTTTGTCTCCCTCAAAGCCAGCCCCGCTTGGCCGAGCGGGATCTCTGAGGGAAGGACCTCTCCCTGCCCTTTTGCTGGTGAGTGGAGGTTCTCCTAAGCCACCTCCTGCCATCTGAGAGGGTATTCTTGTCCTGCCGTGGTGTCAGCAGCCCTGTTCTGCAGGCAAAGCTTGAACCCAGAGGTTTACATCCCATAGCAGCAGCTCAGCCTCTGGATTATTGCTACTCCCTCACCTCTCAGCATCTTTTGCTTCTGACATGCTCTTACACTTCTTTTCTTCCTTGATTTTGGGAAAATACTCAGAAATAGGTTTTCTTTCCCTTTCCAAATCACTGAAGACTTGTTAGGTGATCTGTGGGTCAGGGTTTTTTTTAGGTTTAAGCTTTTTTTAGTCTGTCACTTCTCAGGCCCTGCCATCCTATGGAAAAGCAGCACAAACGCAATTAGCAGCCACATCTCAGCCTTTGTCACCTGTGCCGAGTCCCCGTGCTTGGCTGAGCTGCTGAGATAAGGTGTTGGCAGCTCAGGTGGTGAGATTCAGCCTCTAAGAAATCTCAGCACAGAGCATCCACAGCAGGGATGAGAGACAGCAGCATGAGCAGGATGGAAATGATGGGGAAACCCAGGCAGCCCGAGCTGCAGTGCTTTTTATCCAATTCCAGATTCCAAAACTATTCTAACAGCAGAATTTCCAGACCATGCCTGATCCTTTTACAGCCCCTGTAAAAGACAGAGCTCCAGTGCTGGTGGCTTTTATCAGAGCAGTTTGGGGAAAGGATGCCAAATTTTCTCAGCAGATGCCAGGAGCCTCCTAATAGAAATTCACATCCAGATCTTATCCAGCTGAAATCCCACTAATCCAAGCAGAGGTTTCACATCAGGTATGATGGCTCCTGGCCCAGGTCTGCTCCCATGCAGGGCAGAGGGTGGATTTTGCCTCTGCCAGCAAGAAATGGGTTAACCCGGACAGCAGGTTCTGAGCAGCTGGAAGGATCAAGGAAAAGCTCTTTAGTAGAGGGCAGTTAGAGAAAGAAGCTGAGGAGCCTTTTTTTTTCAAAGGATATAGCTTTGGGAAGTCTAAGAAATTAGGCAGGACAGGTTTCCAGAAACAAATTCTCAGCAGGGAGCAAACTGAACTAGTTTCTGAGGCAATGCCAATGCCAGAGTGAGCAGAGGAGCTAAACTTGCATACAAATTCAGTGCGTGCCTTTCATTCCCTATCCGTGTCTCTCCCCCTGCCTGCCAATCGCGCTCCCAGTTAATAACTTGATCTGTGAGATGAGTGGTAGGAGGGAGGGAGCAGGGCACCGAGCTGGCAGAAAAGATCTCCATCATCTTCAGCAGAGCCTTGGAGGACTTGCGAGCCAGAAGATGATCAGAAGGGATCTGAGGATTAGAGAGGGGAAAAGTTGAGCTGTGCTGTGGCTGCAGAGGAAGGCCGAGGGCACTGCGGGCACAGGGTCATGCTCCCTTCCTCTGTGACACGGCTGGGACGCTGCACTCCTCCTGCACAGCTCCTTAGGAGATGGGCACTGACAAACTTGGGGAGTTCAACACCATTACTGGAGCCTCAGCGAGTTCAGAGGGGCTGATTAACGACGAGAGGTTCGAAACATCTAATTATGTACAGCTTGGCAGAGTAACAACTGCGAGGGACAGGATAAGTGTCTGCATATTGAGAGAGAATAAATACCACAGATGGGTAATATTAATGTGCAGGGACTCAAGGGAAAGCCTTAATAAGAGGAGAAGTCTCTGTGGTTGTGAGGAAATATTCTTACATCTGGTGCATTAGGCAGCAGGGTAGTTTGCTATGGAGAGGGGTGAAATCAGCTGGGAATTGCAGATCTGGGGAAGCTGCAGCAGTGCAAAATGTAACGAGGGAAACCATCCTGTGGTGGGCTGCAGGAGAACGGGGGCGGGCGTGTTCTCCTCCATTAGTGTGCCCGTGGGATTCTTTTGTCTTTTAGGTTCAATTTCAGTAACACGTCCCTGTGGCAGGGGACTTGGCTCCGTGTCACATTTCCACTGCATGTCAAACAATTCCATGGATTTATGCCAGTCAAATATTTTTGTTCCTGTTCCTTCAACTTTCCCCTCTCCAAGCCCCGAGTGGATCCATCATTAAAATCTCTCTGTGTTCTCCCAAGCTGGGAAGTTCAATGGAAGCCCAAACTCTGACGTAGTGACAGTTTAATGAATCCCAGTGCTGGAAATAGCTCAGGCTGTTCTCCAAAGGGATGGAAAAGCCTCACACCACAAAGGGACTCACATCACCCTTGTCCCTTGGGCCCCTGGCCCAGCCACACGTAATTGTGGCCACTTGGAGAGCGTGGCCAGAGCGTTGTGAGTGGGGCCATCAGGGGTGCCAGGCCACCTCTCTGCTGAGCCCTGTGATCCCTTAACAGTCCCTGGTATCCCCTAAATAGCCCTGGGATATTTCCTGTTGCAGCACTTTGTGCCCTTAAAGGGAGGAGCCTCAGCGCTGGCTAAGGTGGCAGCTGTCACACTCAGAAAGGGAAATAAAAGAAAATGATAAAATGATAACATAATTAAAAAAACATAAATAATAATGTAATAACATAACATAATGAAATAATAATGATACAATAAATAGTAAAATGATAGAACGGTAACATAACAATAAAATAATCACATAATAAAAATAAAATAATAAAATCATAACAAAATAATAGCATAAAAATAGAATAAAAATAAAATAATAATAAAATAATAAAGGGGCTACCCCGTGGTGGCTTTCCAGCTCCCTGAAAGACGGCTTGGCAGCTGGAAGTGTGGAAAACAGCCATGTGAGAGGCACGCGCTCCACGGAGCAGAGCAGGGCTGCACACCAGAATTAGCACCAGCTGCTACCAAAGGCTCTGAACTGCAGGCTTTTATCTGCTTTGCCTGGGAATTGGCAGCAGTGGGTTTGGGTTTGCAGCCCTCAGCCGCAGTGTGAGGAGGCTGTGGCATGTTTTAAATTAATGGAGGGGTGGGGGGGCATCAAATTAGGGCTTTATCACCATAAAAGAACTTGAAATACAAAGTTAAAGACTAAGGGGCTGATTCTAATTCATCAAATATCCCCACTGCTCACAGTCCCTAATGAAAACATGTGTAACAAGCCTGCAGGGTTAATTTTACAGGGGAAAAAAATTCCAATAAAGCTCCATGAGATTTTCACGTTAAATTAATGTAACGGATGCTTAAAAGCCTTTCTAATTAGGCATTGTTATTAACAGGAATGTCAGGTGAATGAAATCAACCCCTGAGCTGACATTTCACTCCCGTGAACTTCCAAGTTGGTGTTTAATCCCTGGCACATGGCAGCTGCATCACAATGGGACCGTGGCTTTTCCAAACGTGTTCCTGAGCCACTCCAGTGTTTCCTGAGTGAGGATTTTGCTAACCCAACCCTCCCTGCCATGAAGCATTCGCTGCTCTGTCAACCTGCTGGGAGGAAAACGATGGAAATAAAGCAACCGAGAGAAAAAGAGGGGGGGGGAAAAAATCCAAACAGGGAGAGAAGTGGTGACTTTGGGAGCTGAGATGAGCAGCTGTGTGATTCTTTTTCTGGAGATGTGTCCTCGAGGGACTGCCACAAGACGTCAGCTGTGCTGCCTTGTGGTGGGTGGAATCTGTCTGGCTTCAGCTGGATGTGTCTTCCAGAGGAAACGGGATCGCAGCTAAACGCGGATCAACACATTCCACGGGGGCTGGGGGTTCTGCTGGAGCAGCGCTCACCCACACGGAGTCACAGGGATGCAGAGGTGGAATTGCCACCACTGCAGCAGCTGCAGTGATGAATCTGGCACCACGAATCTTTCAGGCGTGGGGAGTCCTATTTGCTTCAGCAAACAGTCCATAGACTCTGCAGGAGGTCAAAGCAGACTGGAAAAGGAAAGGATTAGGATGAAGGGAAGAAGGGCACTTCTATTTCATTAGGAAGGGAAGCTGTGGCAAACTCACCTCAAATCCTCCCTCCTACCTGGCGCTGGTGGTGGAACCAGGAGTGTGCCAGGCTCTGCCAGTCCCTGACCTCGTGTCTGGTTCCCAAGGTTGTTCCTCCTCTCAGGGCTCTGCATGTGCAGTCAGGGAGAAGCTGTGCCTGGAGGAGTCTCCAGGACTGTGGGACACTGCCCCACACCTCCCTGCTTGGGCACAAAGCTCCCGCAGACCCCTCACAGCCAATTCTAGCAGCAGGTGAGGATTCCTGAACAGGTTTTAGTCCTTTCTCCCGAGCCCTGCACACATGGCACTGTGAGAGATCCCAGCAGCTCCCCTTCCCCTGTCTCGCTGCTTGTGCCCTTCTCCAGCTCTTCCCACAGAGCAGCTGCATACAGGTGATGCTCTGCTCAACTCTCTTTGGTCTTGGGAATCTCACTCTGTGGCCACAGGGACCGTTGGGATTTCGCTGCCTTTTCCACATTCCCATTTTTGCAGGCTGCCCACAGTGGTCAGCTCCTTGTCTCTCTCCATTACTGTTTCACCACCACCAGAGCCACCCCAACATTTTTGTTCCAGCTCACTTGTGGCCCTTACCCTTTGGAGATGTGTTTCCACATCTCCCATCTGCATCTCACACAAGCTTTTCTTTCCCCCCACAGCACTTGCTTGGAGCTAAGCATTCTCTGAGGACAAAATAACAGTTGTTTCTGCTCCATGTTTGGGCCTTAATTTCTCTCCTCATCAGAATCCTTTTAATTAATACCTGTAGGAATTTAATCTGCCTACCTTGTTGATACCTCTGGCTGTCAGGTGCTGAAAGAAATGTTCAGAATCTTATCGGTGCACAAACATGCATTTCAGCTGCTCTTTGCTTCTCTGTTTGCCTAATGGCTTCTTTTAAGATTTCAGCCCTTATTTCTTATCTCTTTCCATAGCCAGTGCATTGGCAAATTAAGGACTGTTAGGACAGGCCACTTCAATTTCCTTTGGCTTGAGTTATGGATAAATTAAGCTGACTGAAGAGCACACCCTGCTCCTGGAGCCCCTTCCCTCGTATTCCCAGGGGACCTGCTCGTCCATGGGGCAGCTCTCACACCAAGCTGTGGTGTCACCAGAGGATTTCTGCTCTTTGCCTGCAGATTCCTGCAGGAGTATCTGCATTTTGCCAGGATGCTGGTGCCCATCAGCAGGGCAGAGCTGGGGTGGGAGGATGCTGTGTTGTTCCACAGGTGCTGGAAAAGGAGAGAGCTTGGACATGAATTACTGGTTTGTTCCTGGGCAAAGCTGGAGCACGTTGGCAGGGAGAGGAGGGAGGCACACAAGCCTAATGAATTTTCCAGAGGAAGGAGGTGGATAAATCTGCCCTGGCGGAGGAGTCTGACAGGAAAACTCTGTATCACCTGGTTATCTCTCATTGTCTCCCTCTCCCATCCCCCTTTTCCTGCCCTGTGCACACCTCAGGGTCCCTTTGCACCTTTCCCCAGTCCCTTCCAGCCCGCTGATCCCATCGCACCACTTCTTTTTCCCTCTGCCAATCCCCTTGCAGCTCATCTCCAGGGAATCGCTGAGCCTGAAAGAGGAGCACGGAACTGCCAGTGCTGGATGATTTGGCGTTGGTCAGGATTTTACCACACTGGGTGGCTTTAGAATAGCATCCCTGTCCATGTGCACTCCTCCCACGGGGAGCCAGCTGGGATCCAGGGGCTCCTGAGCTGGTTTTAGCTTATTCTGGTGCCCTGGGAAGGTGGGCTGCCTAAGAGGAATGTAAATGAATGTTCCAGCTCTCTCTCCAGGTACACACTGATTTACACCAGCCGACGACGTGGCCTGTGACTCCCACATCTTCACTGAGCCATTAGCAGTGGAAAAGGCCTATTAATTTGGATATACTCCCCTTGGGGCAGAAAGGCAGAAGAATTCCCTGCCTAGTCCTGTCTACTTATTTTCTCATTTCATTTTTTGATGAGGTCTGCATGAGGAAACTCTCCTCAGAGCCAGCTGCCTGCTTGCTATGCACGAGGTATTGCAGTGCTCACAATCCGATTGCTTTCCTCAGTGAAGGGCTCACACCTAATAAAGTTCATGGCCATCCTTAAACACAGCTTTGGAATAAGATACTGCTCCGTGCTGGGTCTAAAGGAAATTCAAGGCAAACATTTTACAGATCATCAACACTGAAAATCTCCCCTGAGTAAGAAATAGTATTAGTTCCCCAAGCGGCCTCCTGCTCATGACTAACCATGGGTACATTGTTAAATCTCGTTCTGACGGAGTTCTCTAGCTGGAGACATGGGAAGATTTCTCCTCCCAGCTTCACGGAGCTGTCAGGAAAGCAAAACATGGGGTGCATTCAGATGCATGCAGCGAGGGGCACAGCCCCTGTGAGCTGAGCTTGGGCTGTGCTGTCACTGCTGCCAGCAGTGCTGCTCCCAACTGCAGCATCTCCTGCGCAGGTGAGAGGCTCAGAGAGAGGGGAAACGGCTCCTGGGAGATCAGCCAGAGATCCAAACACAGCAGGGAAGAGGTTGAGCCCTCTGTGCTCCCTCAGGATCAGCAAGGTCTGTTCCAGCCATGCTGCTCCTTCTCGTGGAAGTTCTGACCTGTGGCCAAGGGGCACCTGGTATTTTTAGAGCAGAGGAACATGCAAGCAAAGGGGACGGACAATAAGTGACCTCAGCTTTGATTCACTTGCAGCCTGATGCTCTTATTCCCAATGCAAAGGTTCGTGTGCTCCAAAGCAGGTCTAATAAAAACTCGCCTGCTTTGTCTGAGCCTTACCCAGAGAGGCTCTCAGCCCTGGCTGCTCTCGGCTCTGTGCTACAGAGGAAAGTGAGTCCATTAGCACGAGGAGCAGCTCACAGGCTGCCAGGTAACCCCTGCAGCAGGGCACAAGTGCAGCTGAGTCCAGTTCCTAAGGCTTTGATCCCGTTTTGGAGTCTTGGGGTTTGCTCAGAGCTGGGAAGTGATGTTGCAGTGCCCTGCAAGGACCCCGGCATGGGCTGAGAGCAGCCTGAGCAGGGGTGCTGCAGCCACAGCAGTGCCTTTCCTGCTGTTTGGGACACTTTCCTGATGTTTGGGACATTATTTGCACATCTGCATGCTTTGAAGAGGCTCAGCTTGTGACAATGTCCCTCATAGGGGCCACATTTTGCTTTTGGGTGCTGCTGAGCAAGGTGAGACAGGCACAGATCCAAGGGAAACCTCAGCCTGACAAGGCTCAGGATGAAATTCAGGGCTGTCTCAACTGCACTCCGTGTTTTCCAAGGGACCTTTTCAGTCTGTCTAGCTCTCTCAAAATGATTTTGACAAATTGGAGAAATGGTTTGGAAGAAATTAGATGCAATTTAATAGAGATAAGTACAGGATTTTCCATCTAGGCAGGCATAATGAACTGTTCTCATGCAGGAGGCAGAAAGGCAATCCCGCAGGAAAGTCTGGGGCTCTTTTCTTGATCAGGGAGTGGATGAGAGATGCCAAGTTGCTGTGAAAAGTGACAAACAGGAGAGTGTAGACAGAAGTATCCCCAGCGGGACACATAAAATGGAGTTCCTGCTTTGCCCAGTGCTACGGAGAGCTCAGCTGGATGCTGGATCCAGTTTCAGGCACAACTCATCCAGAAAGCTGCAAAGCATCAGAAGAGAGTCCAGAGCAAGGAGGACTGGCTGAAGAGCAGGTGTGGGCTGAAAAGGAAAACTGGGATGGTTTCATCCAAAGAATTGAAGCAAGCCTGGAATTATTCTGAAATACGAGGAAGGCTGATGCGAGCAGAATGGGAAGAACCACTTTTCCACATCCACGGAGCAGTCAGCTGGCACTGGGCAACTGCAGTTCTGATGAAACACTTGGAGGAGCCTTCTCAAAGGAAAAACAAGCAAAATGTTGGGCACAATGTGTCAGGAGGGGCAGGGCCTGCATTGGAGCTGCAAGAGTGGCCTAGAGAGATAACAGCTGAAAATGGTCCAGCCACACCAGCTCTGTATGGGGACAGCAGGCTGGGCTGGGTCACTTCCTGAGGTCCTTTGCAGCCCTGGGATCTGGAAACCTCAAAGTGTTCCTCACAGCTCAGCAGCATCACTTTGGACTTACTCAGCATCAGATTTTGCAGCGAATGGTACCACTGAGTCGGCTTGTGAAGGCACCACCACCACCACTCTGGAGCTTTGCTGCTCCTCCTTGACCTCCCTGTCCAGCCTGTGAGCCCAGGAGAGTCTTCTTCATGTCCACAGAATGTCCAGGCCAAGAAAACATTGCCATAAATAACAACAGCTCTTCTGGCTCCACTTCCCCATCACTGGCGGTGTCAGACCCCTTAGGAATTCCTGCAGCAACTGCGAGAGGCTTCCTCCAGTCCCAGGTGGGAGCAATCCTGTGGCCATCAGCTTTTGTTCTGCACCGTGTGAGGATGATTTTCTGAGCTGCCTGTGCCACGTTCCTGCAAGGCCTTGCCTCGGTGCGAATTGAATCTCTGTATTAGCCCACAGGGAATAACCCAGAGCAGCCCTTGAAGGAACGATGCTGGAGAACATTGCTCCATCTGCTCCAAGCACAACCTTCCCTGCGTCTTCCCCTTAAATGCCTGCTTCCCCCTGTTTAACAGAACAAGTAATTAACGATGTTAATTTTAATCTCATTTGCTAATGAAGGCAGCCTAATTGCACAATAATTGGCAGCAGCCTTAGCAGAAAACAGAAAATAAACCCTGCATATGTAATTCACTTTAACTTCTTTCTAATTGCCTCTCTGATGGTTTTCCATCATCAATGGTGTCTTCGGGGCATTTTGGTAATAAAGAGAAGTAGGGGACACAGGAGATGGTGCCACTGAGGGGAAGGAGATGGTGTGACAGGCCAGTACCTGCCTTTCCCCAGCTGGGAATTCTGGATTTGGATTTCTAGATGTGCCAGAGAGCCAAGTTAGGGCTGGAGTCAATCACCAAAATTCCACAGACTGTGGTTTGGCCAAAAAGTCACCTAAAGGACCTCTTGGACTCCTCATCCTTGTCCCAGCTGCCTGTTCTCCTGCACACCTTCCCAGGGCTCCAAACAGCAGCTTTCCAAGGAGACTTGTTCGGCTGAAGTGTTCTTGTGTCTGATGTGTTCTTCTGAAGTCCCTTTTGTCTGCACATCTCAAGATGTTTCTAAGTCCATCACTGATCGTTCCTGAACACAAGCAGGAATGGACCTGGATTTTTACAAAAAGGGGCTCAGCAGTTCCTCCTAGAGCTCCCAGGGCTGGAAAGGCTGGCACAAGCAGGAGATGGGTGGCAAGTCCCACTGTTTCCCAAGTTCCCAGGGGCTCTGGGAGGTGCATCTGACAGTTAAGTGCTGTTTTTAGTGGTCCCTTTGGACCGGCTCCATGTATTTGCTGGTCCTCTCAGGATTCCCGTTCCCTTCTTTACTCTCCTCCACCTCCTTTCCCGGTTCCACCTCAGTTCATCTGCTGCATTGTCTTCCTCTAATTAGCTCCTTCCTGAGTTGTTTCTCTCATCTGTGCAATTGAATATCAACTGAAGCAAACGTTGGAAGAGGGAACAACAGAAGGAGGCTCGTTTGACTGGAAACAGCTGTCATTCCATGGCCCAGAGGGGCTGCTGGAGAATGGAGGAATGGGGGTTCTGTCCTTCCTCGCCCTTCCTGGCCAAGGTCTCGTTGTGGGGAGAGAGGTGGGACAGGAGACATTTGCTAAAGGACTCACCAGTGGGCAACTTGGAGGAATTACAGCGGCTGGAAATCCCAGCAGCTGCCTCCCAAAGGTTCCCTTGGTTCACATCTCTCCTAGCCTGCTGGCCTTTGAATTAAAACAGTCTAATTAGTGCAGCTCATTATAATCAGCTGTCTCAGGCTGCTGAAGATGTGCAATGGAGGCTGATTCCTGAGCGCCTTTGCAAGGTCTGAGCTCGTATGGAATCAGTGGGATTTCTGGAGATCTCTGAGGGTGCGGGATGCTTTGTGGTCATCGTGGTGTCACCTGGGCTGGACAGTCCCCTTGGAAAGGATCCCTCGATGGGTGTCATTGCCTCAGCCTGAACGTGGAGGATTTAGAGAATCCCTCTGGCTTTGGGTCACCTCAAGGATCAGATCACCCCTCAGAGATCTCCAGCCTGGAGGGCCTGGCTCTCTGGGTAAGCACAGGATAGAGCCAGGAGGAGAAGCTGGACCTGGCCCCTGTTTCTTTAGAGGAAAGGCACAGTTTGTGCATTCCCTGCTCGAAGGCACAGGATGTTTCCTCCTCCCCAAACCTGCAGGAGATGATGGGTAAATGTCTCCTCTTCTCCCCCCAGTCCCTGCAGGATCTGCCCAAGTGGCTCTGTTGGCACCACTGTCCTCGTCAGTGGGCACTGGGTGATTCCTGCCAGCCTGCCAAGCACAAGGGAACTCCAGACTCGCTGTGCTGAGCTCATCCAAGCCCAGCCCGCAGATCAACACCTCCTGCAGGAGGCCTCGGATTTGGGAAATCCACCCCTGAGAGCTCCTGTGCTCAGCTTCGGGTTCTCAGCCGCTCGATCAGCAGCATCCCTCCCTCCCTCCGTCATGCCCACGTGTCCCGGGATGGGCACAGCTCCAAAGGCGAGCGCAGGGGCTCCAATTTTAGTGCCACTCTGAGCAGGGGTGGCAGCTCCCCAGCGGGCACCAACTCCCACACAATTCAGCAGGAGTGCAGGGGGCTGCTGCAAATCCATCGGGAACAGAGCCCCTGGGAGCAGCGGGATCTGTTCCCTCCTGACAGTCTCTCACAGTTGGGGACTGACATCTGAGGGGGGAGGCTGAGCACAGGCAGCTTTGGCAGATGCCAAAAAACCCCCAGGCCTGGGGTTTTTTTTTTGTTCTCCAGGGTTTCTCCAGCGTGCCAGCTTGCAGGCAGGACAGGAGGTGGGGACACAGGCTGGCACTGTTTGTCACTATCAGAAGGGGTCACTGCTGACAGATGTCCTCCGAGCTTTTAGAGCTCACAAAGCTGCTAAACACTAATTTTTTAAATGAAGTTGTCAACTGATCTGTGATTTGATTGTGCAATTGCAGCGTTCAGGATAAATCATGCAGAAAATCATCTAATTAAACTAATAAGAAGTCCAAGGCAGGAGATGTTCTCTGGTTGTTGCCTTGGTCACAAGGGGAGGAGGAAAGACCCTTTTGGACTTTTTTTTTTGCTCAAGACAGGGAAGAAATTGAGACTAATGTGTAATTTCATCCAGACCTTCCTGCAGCCTGGGAGCCCCTGGATACTGTGGTATCACAGATCCGTGCAGCTGGTGCAGAAACTTTGGCTCCCTATCTCTCATCCCTGGGTATTTTCCTGGTGAGGCCAGGCTGGGGTGTGGATAAGGGCAGGGAACATTAATTTTGGGGCTTGCCTGGCTGCCTGGTGGTGACTGAGGAAATACAATCCTCTGCATTTTTCACCTTGCTCATTTTCTCACTGTGCTTCCCGTGCCAGGAATGTCCGTGCAGGAACATGAGGGCTGGTGTGGATATCCCGCAGCAAAATGTGACTGATGCAGCTCTGAAGTGGGATTTAGGCAGCAGCTCATTATCCCAGCCCCGGATTTGGGCAGGATGGCAGCTCTGACACTCAGACTGTAAAAATGCAGCAGGAGCTTCACTGGCAACAGCTGCTCAGGACCTTGGGTTTGTGCTGTGCATCAAAAACGTCCACACAGGAGCCCTGTGCCAGTGCTGCCCTCTCTGTCCTGGCTCAGGGCTCGTCAGGAGAAACCCCAGTGCTGTCCCAGCAGGTAAAAGCCCGTTCCCAGGAGTGGGGGTTAATATTCCCAGTGCCTCCTGAAACACCTGCAGTGGCACCAACTGTGCGTGTTGGGGTTTGAGCCATCCAGAAATGCAACAGGGATTCCAGGCAGCTCGGATCTGTTTCACTCCCAACCTGCCCTCTCCAGCTGCTGTGTTTCCATAACTGCTGGGACACATCTGGAGGGGACCCCCAGACCTCTGGAGGTTCACCAGTCTTCCCAGATGTTTTGTCCCTCTTTAAACCAACCATTTGCTGGGTGTAAATCACTTCTGGGTTGTTTTTAAACCTGCTGGAAAAGGCATTTTCAGAGCTGTGGGGTGGACTGGCCCAGTCTGGGTTCAGCTCAGGGAGTGCAATGATTTTATCTGAGGGGCAGACAGGGGCAGGAAAGTGAAGCAGAGGCTTCAACAGCTTCTGCCAGCATTGCACAAACGCAATGTTTAATTCTGAGGGGACTCTTTCCTCCTTTTAACAAACAAATCATCGAATCCTTTAGGCTGGAGAAGACCTTTAAGATCACTGAGCCCAACCATTCCCCCACATCCCCAAGTGCCACATCCACACATCTGCTCAATCCCTCCAGGCATGGCAACCCCACCGCTGCCCTGGGCAGCTGTGCCAGGGCTTGACAACCCTTTTAGCGAGGACATTTTTCCTGCTATCCAATCTAAATTTCCCCTGGTACAACTTGAGGCCATGTCCTCTTGTCCTATCAGTGCGTTACGTAGTCTAGAGAGCAGGAAGAGCTGATTTTCTGCAGCAGGCACAGCACATGCACTGGTACGAGCGTGAAGAGCCTGAGAAATGGGATCTGGGCAGGGTGGAAATAAAGGAGTGGGAGTCAGTAACTGTCAAATCATGCCAAATGAAAAAAATTGTATTTTGGGTTCGCCTTGCATAAAGCATGTTGGAGGCCTGTAGCACATTTCTTTTCTCTCTTTTTCTCATCTCTCTCGACAATTTTTCATTTGGTCACCGAACTGAAAAATTCATCCTTTGCGCTGCTTTAAGTGGAATTCCATGTCAGAGAGTTTCTCGAGGAGCAGCAGCGGCGGGGATGTTGGTGGGGAAGGTGGCAAGAACAGCATTAATCCCAGCTCTGTGCTTTGGGCCTGAGAGAGCTGTTAACTCACAATAACACCTCGGGGGATTATTGATTTTCAAAGTGACTGTCTTGTTTTTGACAGTGTAATTTTGTCACTCCCTGGGTCATTTTACTTTCTAATGGGAAGAAAAGTCAGAGGATCAGACTGCTCTTCAATGGAGAAAGAGTATCCTGGTTATCCAGCTGGTTTGTGGCACTGGGAAAGGAGTGTACTCATTAAAGTTGGGAGGTTGGTTGAAAGTCACACCTGTGCCAAGCAGGACTGGATAAAGCCAGATCCTTCTGCTCCAAACCAGGATTAAAGGTGTCAGTGCCCTCTGAAACCACCAAGTCTCCACTGAAACATCTGGGATGGACTTGGTGGCAGTGGGAAGCAGGCAAATTCCTGCTTGGAAGGTGAGGGAAATCTTTGTCTCAATCACATCCCAGCTTTTCAGCTCTCCCGTGGGAAACCGAGGAAAACAGAATATTCCTGCAGAAGTGTGCCTTAGCTCTCACCCAGGGAGGAGCCGGAGCCGTTTGTGTGCCGGGAGGGGCCTCCCAGAGAGGGCAGGCTCAGTCAGCATCACTCAGGCTGCATCTCTGCCCTGCTGGTCCGCAGCTCTGGGTCCAGCTTTGCTGGGAATGTGCCGAGCCCACTCCTCCTCCTGCTCCTCGGCTCCAGCACCAGGTGCTGGCGTGGGGAGGAGCTGGGAAGGGAGGGACACTCCCCGCTCTCAGGCATCCATCGCTTGTGGGGAATACCCCCTGCCCTTCCCTCAGCAGCCCAGGCGGGCTGCGGCCGTGCCCGATCCCCTGGCAGCAGATCAGCTTCTCCTGTAACTGGTGCCTCCTGCCACAGGAAGGGACCTGTCCCGGGAGCCGCCGGAGGAGGGGCAGCGGCCCTGGGTGCTCAGAATTCAGGGGCTCGTTGCCACAGCTTCAAAATCTCCTGAGATTCCCATCAGACAATATTTCCTTGCTTCTGTTTGAGTTCAAGACCCTGGTCCGGGAAGGGTCCTTTCTAACTTAGTTTAAGATCAGGGTCAGTTTGATCTCCAGGCTGAGTTTATTTGTTGGTTTAGTTTACCTGGAGGCATTTCCTACTGAGCACTTCATCCACTGGCACATTTCTTGTTCAGATCCAATTAACAATGTCCATTGCAAGAAAATGTAACATTGCAGGAGCTTCTCCAGGGTTCCTCTGCTGCTATCCCTGCATCTCTAACTGTGCTCCACAGGAAAATGTGTCCATGGGTGTCGCCCTGAGTCTTGCAGTCTTTCAATGTTTTCATTTCTGTGATAGAATTTCTCACGTACTTTCTGTAAACATAGCCATATTTTGCTAACCATTCCTTATTGTTTTCATTCTTTTTCTCTAGGCAGAGAAATATGATAGATTTTTGGTTGACCAGTGTGACTGGGGAGGTGGTAACCTCATCCTCCAATCCACTGTGGTTTCTAGAAAGATATATAAATGACAAAATAAAGAAGGAAGGGGCGATTGCCCTGGCGTCTCCTGTCCTGAACTGAGCTGAGTCTGCGTGCTTCTTTTCGTGTCCAAGTGTGACACCTGGGGACCTTTCCCATCCCATGACTGCTCCTTTTCCTCTGCTGCTTCTCCACCCTCCCACCTGCGACTTCCAAAGATGACCACAGCATTACAGAAACCTCTCATTTATCTGTGAGATGAGCGGAATGAAATATCCCACCCAAAATGAGGCTCTTACCCAGCTAGAGGAAGGCCGCTGGGTTGCTGGGACTGCCAGAGGATGCTTCTATGGATAATGGAAGTTCATTTCCACTTGGAAATGACTGCTCCTATGGATAATGGAACTTCACTCGCATATGTGGGATGGGAGCCTGGGCCAGCTGAATGGGCAGAGACAGCTCCCCCAGCGAGTCAGAGCTGTTTCAGACTGCTGGCCTGAGTTATTGTCGCTTTAAGGACTCCAACTGTAACTCTCCAGTTCTCAACTTTCCTCGTGTTTACTCCAGGATCTCGGGAGAAAGGGAATAGGTGTGGCTGGGGGGAGACCCTTGGCAGATAAGCTTCCAGCAGCTCATTATCTGCTGGGGAGATTTCAATGCCTGGGAAATATAAAGCTGCTAATTTGTATTTTAATATTCCTCCTGTGTCCCATCGGCCGTATAAATTAAGTAAATTCAATCAAAGGCTATCCTTATCTATTGCCTGCCTGTGCCTTGCTGGGGAGCTGGATCAGCTACGGAGAGAGAGAGGCTGGGAATAGAAATCTGAGATCCCTCCCGATATATCAAAGTCAGACAAAGGGAGAGCATTGATCGCAGGCAGCCAGACAACAGCCTGGGCAATAAAAAAAAAAAGAAAGGAAAAAATTTTAGAATAAGATGAAGAAGAAGCAGAAGGAACAATCCCTCTTTTCCCTTCCCTATCAGCATCCCGAGCTGTGAATTACAAGTGAATGAGAGCTGACTTATTCCTTTTTTGAGGGAGAAACTCACGCACAGGAGTCAGGGCAGCAGGAATTATGGCTCCCCTGGCCATCGTAGATCGGCCCCCCTGCGAGCCTGTAGTATTTTGTGTGGCTGTTTATGGGGCTAACTTTAATGTCTTAATATATATGTGCAGTGTGCCAGAATTACAGCTGCAGGGGGAACCATAACTTGGAACTTCCTGACTTCCGTGCGTGTAAAACCTCAGCTGCAATGGTAATTTACTCGGGGATTTTTTGGGCTGTTGTTGTTGTTGTTGTTGCGAGTTCTTCCCCGCCCCGATTCTTTATGGATACAAGAAGGACAAGAAAGCAAAATGCTGGTTTGTTGCTGGAAATGATGGATTAGCACTGGTAATTCCAGGCAAGATGTGGCTGTTGGTGGAGGGAAGGTGGGAATTTAAAGGCTGTGGGTTGGAAGAAGAAAAGGAGGCCCGGAGCTGTCGGAATAACAAGAACAGGAGGGTTTAGGAGGGTTTGGCTTTGCTGGAACAGCCACATTAATGTCAGGATGTGGGAAGCAGCACTGGAAATCGCCCTCGCAGGAGCAGGCAGGCAGAGCTTGTTCTGCTCTTATGTCAAAGCCAGGAGAGCCTGGGTTCATTCCCACTGCCTGCACAGCTTTATGGCTCCACCTTGGTCAGCCAGGAGTAGCCAGTCACAGAATCATTGAATCCTTGAGTTGTTTAATGTTGGAAAAGCACTCCAAGGTCATCAGATCCAACCGTTCCCCCAGCGCTGCTGAGGCCACCACTGAGCCACATCCCCAAGTGCCACATCTGCACATCTGTTCACCCCCTCCAGGGATTCAACTCCACCACTGACAGCTGTGCCAGAGCCTGACCACCCTTCTGGAGGAGGAATCCTCCTGGGAAAGGCAGGGCAGACCCTGCAGGTACCAGCAGTGAGGGTGATGAGGACAGTGAGGGCTTCCCCAGCCAACCAGAGCAGGGCTGTTTGTCCAGCAGTGCCAGGCTTGGTTTAGTTTGAAGGTTGCACAACTTTTAAAGTCTTTTCTCTTCCTTTTCCTCATGAAAAAAGCTCACAACACCATCAAGTTTGAAGTAAAGAAATTGTTCCCTTGAATGATGTCACTGGTTTCCTGCACCTCCATCTCATGCTGCTTCTCTAATGACTTGATCAGGGCGATGACTCTTCTCTGCTCAGCCGAATCTCTCCATCTCACTCATTGGCACCTCCGAGCTTTAAGGTCTCTAATTCTCTGTTGAAAGCACTTGAAATCAACTCAAAAGCTCAGAGGGAACAAGGGCAGACAGACTGACGGGTGGACAGAGTGCCACACTCAGTTTGATTGCTCTGGTTTTATTTCCAGTAGCAAACCGAATGGAAAAAATTAAGGCAAATATGATTTTGAAGGGGGGAAAAAGGACAGAATCGAGTTAAAGGAAAATTGAAGTGAAAAATTTCAGCTCTCTGGAAAACACATTGTTCTTCCAGGGCCCAGAACCTGTCTCTGTCAGAGACTCACCCAGGAAGAGCAGGTGCAGGGCAGGTCTGGCTGGGCTGGCCTGGGGGGTTCCCTGTGGGTGCCCGGTGCACAGAGCTGTCCTTCTGCCCCTGCCAGGCACAGCCTGAGCTGTCCAACCAGCAGAGCTCAGCCCTCAAACCAGGGCACCCCAGTGCTGCTGTGCTGCTCTAAGAGCCTTACAAGAAATCCTTTTCCTCCTCAAAGCATCACACCCTCTCCCATCCCTGCCCAGACTGATTTATAATCAACAACACCAAAACCCTGATGCCCTCCTCATGCTGTTGAAACAAGAGACCCAAGAGTCTTTTTTGCCCTTCTACACCCCGAAATGCAGCAGAGAGAAAGAAATCCCAGCCAAACCACGCTGTCTGCCTAAAAAATAACCACAGGTCTGCCAGGAAACGAACCCCATCTCTGCTGTCTCCAAACTACTCACAACGCTGAGTGTTTGCTGCCTGCCTCTGCCTCTCCCTCTGGAGAAAACCACGCAGAAGGAGTGAGCCACTCGCCAAAAGAGAGCTCTTCCTCCTCTCCACGCAGGGATCAGGGAGGCTGAGAGGTGCCTGTGCTGCCCCAGAGCCTTTGGCAAGCACGGCACAGCCCTGCCAAGGATTGCAGCTCATTTTCCCCAAGGCTGGTGTAGCATTAAGTTCTTATATCCGAAAGCGGCCTTTCAAATTGCTGCCTGGTGTGTTACATAAATCCTCCCCAGGATCCTCGGAGACTGCAAGCAATTACACTGAGGTGCTGAGGAAGCAAGTGAGAGCTCAAAGAAAGGTTAAGAGTAGAGGAGTAGGGGGGAAAAATAAAGAAGGAACAACAAAAATCCCAGCCCTGCTAGCAGCTTGGAGTGGGAGGGAGGCCACATAAGACAAGGCTGCGTGACTTGGGTGGAAATTGCTGCATCCTGGCCCATTCCAAGCAGGGCCCGAGGGAATGTCACCCATCTGCCAACCGTGGTACGATTTGGTGAAGATCTGGGTCATCATTTATGCCCTGAGACAGGAGAAACTGTTGTCAGCAGAGCCCAGAGATGGTTCCTAGAATCCCTGCTCTTGAAGGCATCATCAGTCAAGGACATCCCCCTCTGTACAGTCCTCCCTGTCTCCTCCACCCGGGTATGTGGGCATGCAGGGGAGCTCTGGGAAGGGCTCTTCACTCCCTCTCACCTTGTCCTGGAGCAAGAAATGGCAACAGCCAACATCTGACTCCTCACAGCCAGCGGGAAGCACGAGAGACTTCCCTGGAGAGCAGCTCAAAGCCAGGACTGCCCTGCTCTATCCCTGTCCTGGAGCCCTTCCAAGGTCCATCTGCAGCCTGCGACAGAGTGAGGAACCAGGACCCAGTGACTGGGTGAAAGGACTGAGTTGAAAGTGCTGGAATTCCCTGGGGCAGGCCCACAGTGCAGAGCTGATGTCCGGCCACATCCCCTGTGCTCGGGGCAGCCGCTGCCCTTGGGGTCTGGCTCACTCAGAGCCAGCCTAGCACTGTTCCAGTGCCTTCCAGCAGCTGCACATGTGAGCTGTTACCTTCCGTGCCTTCCCACGTCCCCTCAGGGCGATCATCTCCATTAGCGAGCCGCTCCAAAGTGCTTCCAGAGCAGTGTGTGGAGCGCTGCCCCGGAGCTCCCCCGCCCTTGATGCAGAAGTGCTGTTTTCCCAGGGCTGCCCTGTGCCTGATGCAGCCAGCGCTGCCTCCTTCCCTGATGGTTTGCTCTCCTTCAGTCCCAGAATGTTGTTATCCCTCACCACCTGACAGTGCCTGGCCAAAGGTAACTTTTGGGGGAAGGGGGGTTGGGGTTGGAGTGAATCCATCAAATAGATTTACCAGGGCTGCCTGAGTTCCTGGTGCTCGTAAGAGATGCATTTCCCTAATGGACACGGGCATGGATTTCACTGCCAGGCAGCTGCATTAAGGAAATGGATGGCAGGTCCTGGAGACATCTGAGCTCTGGGTGGAGAAGGTTTTATCCAGGGACACTGTCCTGGCCGATGTGTCACTGTCTGGTCAGAGGATGCCATAATAACTATCTCTCTTAGCTCTTCCCTGGAGGCTCGGCAGCTCCTGGTAACCTGCCCTTATCAGCAGCGGAAGCAAACACAGGGAAGCTGGAACAGTCAGGCAGGAGCAAGGAAGGAGCCCACGAGTTAATCCACAAGTGCTCAGGCCAGGCTGCCACACAGCAGCGGCCTCTGAGGGATCCCTGGCCGGCAGCACAGGCAGCCTGTGGACAACTGAAGCAGCAAAACATCCGGAATCCTTCCAGAGGAATGACAGGGAGCCACAGGATGCTCAGAGGGTGGCTGATCCCCCCAAAGCAACCCTTGGAGCAGCAGTGGCTCAGGGTTTTTTCTTCTCTTCAAAACTCAACTGGGTAAAAACTTCACCCTTGGACCTCCCAGTCCCAGCACAGCCCCCTGCTTGTGGCTGTGTCCCCAGGACCTTCACTTCCATGATATTTTAGCTGGTTCCCATTGGACTCCAGGCCCCTTCCCTATTTCTTTCCCAGGTGGGTGTAGCCTGCAGAGCTGCCTGGCTCCTCCTCAGCACAAGGAGCTGAAGAGGATAAAGCAACTCTGAGAAAAATAGAAGGAAAAGGAGAGTCTGTGGGCCACTGACATCTTTGCTGCTATCTCCAAACATCTTTGAAAGACTTTCCCTTCCTTTGACAGAGGCAGCCAGCCCTTCATCTGGGAACTGCACGAGTCCCAGGCAGCTTCAAAGCTGGCTGGCTGCATTCACATTCCCAGCTGCGAGGACTTTTAGAGTCTATATTTAGGCCTTTCCATAGGATAAGGGACAGGCAGCATGGGTTCTGCTGAAGGAAATTATGTTTCTCTGACCCGCTTAAATCCTTTGGATGAGTTAAGAGACCAGTGGATAAAAGGGAATGAGAGAGTATATATACACACACTCCTTCTTTTGAATTTCAAAAGCCTTTTTTGATAAAGACCCTGACAGAGAGCTATCAAGGCATAATGGTGACCAGGGGGTGCGAGTTAAAATCCCTCTGATAGATTAATGCTGGTGGCGAGAATGGGAGGAAATGGGCAAGTCTCAGCAGGGGAAATTGTGATTGCCAAGGGGACGTTCCGTGGGAATATTGCCGGGTCTGTTTACCCCTGGCTGTGGCCGGGGCTGAGCAGAGGGGTGAGCGTGCTGCCGACACATTCGGTGTTTGTCTGCAGCGACTTCCCCGGCGCTGCCAGCCCCATGTCCTGATTTCCACCTCTGACTGACGCTGGCCCAGCTCTCTGCCAAGAAGCGCCTCTGATTTGCACTCCAGGCCCTTCAGTTCGCAGGCAGCGAGGGAAGCAGACCGGAGAGGGCTTGTGCCGGGGCTGGAATGCTCATTCCCAGCTGCCCACATTCCGGCACGCCGGGCTGCTCGGCTGGCACATTCTGCTGCCATATGTCCCCAGTCCGGGGCTGCGGCCGCCAGTGCCCGTGTCAGGAGAGCTTCCCAGCACGGGAGAGGGGGTTCTAATTAGTCTGCAGCCCTGGCGGGATGTTGGGAGAAGGATATTAATTAGCAGGATGCATTTGGACACCTCTGCAGGGAAGGCAGAGTTGGGCTTCACCTTTCACTCTGATTTTCTCCATTTCCCCTGCCCGCCGTCCCCACGTCTGTGTCTGTCATTGCTGTCCTGCTCTTCCTCTCTTGTTCTGAGATCCTGCTGCTCCTGCCGTGGCAGCACACTTGGGATCACACTTTTCCCTGCTTCCCAGGCTCCGTGTGCCAGGCCTGAGCAAGCCATGCTGGTGTCTCCTCGTGCGCAGAGCTGAGCTCACAAGGCCTGCTGAGACTTCTGTCCCACAGCCTCTCTGCCTTTGCTCCCTTCTGCAGCCCCTCACCCATGCTCCCTTCGCTGCTCCCCCACTGGAACTGTGGTTAAATTGGATTACAGTAATTAACTTCTGGTCACACTTTTCAGTGAGCAGTCAGGAGGGAGAAAAAAAGAAGGGAAGTTAATTGAGATGAAAGGAGACAACGTCAAGCAAGGAGTTGTGGTTAATTCGTGTTGGTGACGCCCAGGGAAGTGTTGCAGTGTTTGCAGTGGGCACAGAAAACCTCTGACATCTTCATTACCCTGTGTCATATTGTGCTCTGCTTTTGGGGAAGGGGATTGTTTGCATTGAATGGCCTCACTTTTCTTCCCACATTTCCTTCTCTCATGTTGATAATGACACAGCTTCACCTACACAGTGTGAATTCTAACCGGACAAATGATTCTGGCTTGGTGGGCTCCAAACCCCGTCATAAACATGTGGGTGCTGTCTGCTCTGAAAAGCCCTTGTGGAGCTGTTCCCATTCCCTGTAAACAAGGATTTGGCCTCACCTCCCACGGCAGCTCCCAGACCCTGCGACATTTCGATCTGCTCCTGGATTTATGAGAGGGAAGATCATGCCTCATCTGTTCAGTGAAATGCCTCGGATAAGGCATTTCCATTTATAAAGGCAGTTATTATAAAATAATTAAGCACCAGTTGCTGGCAGAAAACATGTTTATGGAGGTTTAACCATGCAGCCTGAGAGAGATAAATAGAGGCTGTGGAAGTGCCTGGGGCTTCTCACTCTCACCTGGAGCTCAGGACACTTCCATGGCCAACAGCTGGGTGGGAACTGTTGCAAACAGAATGGTTTTTCAGCAAGGGGAACTGGAGCTGCTCTGCTGAGAAGAGACACTTCCCAAAGCTGAGGGAGCCTGGTTTGTGAGGGCTCATGCTGCCAGTCAGGCATCGCCTTCATCCTCCCGCTGCTGCTGAAATCTCGGAGGTCCTGGGTGCTGCTGGCAGAAAGCTTCACCTACCTCCTTTTCCAAGAGCCATGATGGCAAACTTCCCCTCCTTTTCCATGAATCCTGCTCAGAAATCCCTGCCCTCCTTCAAGGCTGTGCTGTCTCTGCTGCAGCAGCTGACAGGGAGGGGGCAAAGGCAGCACGGAGAAATCGGGGCGAATGTGAATAAGAAAGCTCTCTGAAGCTCGGTATTAGGCAGGGATTTGGGAAGGTTGGGAACGTATAAAAGGGACTTGAGAGAAGCGTTTTCTCTGGGATTAAGACCACAGAGTCCATCTCAGTGTGGTTTTCAGAGCTGCCTTGAGGCTGTGTAACACGGCAGCTTCAAAGAGGAGCGAGAGGAGCAGGAAATTAATGGGGCTTCTCCCCGTGCCCCGCCTGTCCTGCCGCACTCCGACTTTGCGAGAACTCGGGATGAGCGATTAATTTGGGAGATGTGGGCCAGTCTGGAGGTCACAGGCAGCTTGGCTCCTAACTGGGCACATGTGAGTCCATTTCATGCTCTACCTGTGGCCAGGTCCTCCCTCCCATCCACATCCCCCACATGTTCAAACCAGAGGGTTTAAAGCCTCATCCCCCCCAGAGCATCTCGTCTCCTTCTCCCTTCCCTGGCACGTCAGTGCTGCAGCATTTTTTCAGCACGTAGTTAAACCCAATAAAATAATCATTATTGCTGCAATTATTTCCAAACAGATTAAATATCTGCCACGCTCCCAGTCCCGGTGTAAAGCAGGAGGAGCCATAAACCACCTCAGTGCATAAAAACGGGGAAGGGAGAAGGAAGGGATGACATTTCATCTGGCTTCCTCATGGGCCCGTGTAGTTACTGGGAACATTTGCATATTTTTAATGCAGTGCCTCTTTAATAAATTCCTCCCTCCAGACACATTAAAAATGGGGCGCTTGCCTGAGCATCAGGATAGGGAGCGTTGGCAACTCCAGACTCCGGGATCCGCCGCAGAGCAAACAGGCAGGGGATGGCTGTGGGATCTGGGAGGGGAGGACAGCAGGGAAGGGAAAGGACAGCACATCCCAGCACTTTTTTTTTGTGTACAGCATCAGCGAACGCCATCTGTTTAATTTTTGACCTTTTTGTTGTCTGACCTCCTTTGAACTTCACCGGGGAATTCTCCAGGGTAATATAGTTTCTTTGCATTCAGGGGCAGGATTATTTGCTATTAAATTGGAATTCAGGGAAGAAGGAGACTTAAAGTCTTCTCCTGACCTGTTAATCTGCTGGGGAGTAAAAATATTGCCAGTAATTACAGGGTTTTCTCTCTTGGTTTTTTTTGCTTTTTGGCTTGAGTTCAGGCCAGACCCCAAACTTGCTCTTTAAGCCTCTTATGGCAAATACTTCTTTTCTGAGACCAGGCTGTGCTCGTGTTCCTCCAGAGCCACCATCCCACTGTCCCCAGCCACGCTGCTGCCTGTGGGCCTGGAATATTCAGGGAAGGGGGAAACCAGCCTGGGTAAGTATCTGGGCACAGGAGCTCAACAGTGACTCCCACACAGTCCCACCAAGGCTGGAGTAATCCGAGTCCTTCGGGGCACTGTTGGAGGGATTCACACATGGAGCAGGGGGCAGTCAGGCCCTCACCCTGCCACGGGCTCCCACCTGGAGCCCCAAAAGGACCTCCTTAGCTCATCTGTCTCCTTGACTCATTTCTTCTACCCTTTTCCTCTCCTGATCACCTTTTCTTGCCCCAGTGGGGCACCCAGAGAGAGGATGGGATGGAGGATGTGGTCCCCAGCTGTAACTCCAGCCAGTAGCCATTGCTCCTCTGCAGTTCCCAATGGATGAGGATGGTTCTTCTGAAACTTCTGGTGATTTTTCCCTAGAAAACAGTTCATTCCCCGGCCATTGCCATCTCTCCACAGAAAAGTCGCTTTCACTCTTCTCCCAGAATGCCTGGGAAGTGGAAGATGTCCAGTCCACAGCTGCTGCAACCCAGCAAAAGGGATCAATTCCTGTCTGGGTGGGCTCACCTGATGCTGGGCAAAACCTGTAACTTGGAACAGCGGATCCTCCATGTCCTTTTTGCTCCAGAGGCTCCCAAGTCCATTCCCATCTCCAGGATATCACAACTGCTATTCCTGGCTCCTGAGGAGGGGAGAACCTGTGGCATGTCCCAAGGGAGGATGTCCACAGCGAGCTCCACCTCTCCTGGAGCACTCCAGCATCCTCAGGAAACTTCAGCACCTTGAGATTGGCTCAGAACCCCACAGCTCTCACTGAGCTGCTTCCCAGTGCCCCCATTCCTGGCCAGCTTCAATGCCCCTGCCAGGGAGATGTTAATTAATCACAAGGAGAACATTTTGGGGCCCTCTCTGCCTCGTACCCATGTGGGTGTAGCTCTGCCTGGCAGGCTGAAGGCACTGAGGGTGCAGCTCAAGTCAGGAATAAGAGGAGTTTTAGTTAACACACTCCAGAAGACGCTTCCACGGCACCTCCACTGACTATTTTATCAGCAGAACAGAGCACAGGAGAAATTGTAGATGAAACAAATACAGAAAATACATTAAGAGAGTAAGTAATGAGATCTGGGTGAAATTGCATCTTATGAAAAAGTAATCTGCAGCTTAGTGTGCAAGGAGGAGGAATTTGATGGAATAGAGGGACTCTCAAGAAAGGAATGAAGGAGCACATTACAAACAGACAAAGACAGCCAGGTGTGTCGTGGAACGCAGGGAAGCAGTTAAATTAGGATGTAATGGGAAAGGTTATTTTAATATTCTCTTTTATGGATATCCATGTCAATATTATCTCAGGGAAGGAGAGAGCGAGGCAGGAGGAAAGGGGTGTGGAGTTGTGGAAAAGGCAAATAAATTGCAGCATGTACAAATTCCGGGGTCCTTTTGTCAGAAGGAGCAGACACACAAGTGGCAGAGCTGGCTGGTGGCATCATGGAGGGACACAGATATCACGGGATTTGCAGCCACAAACATTTCCCTGCTCACTCCTAATGGGATGGCAGCTCCTGCTTGGGAAGGGACAGCCTGAGCTTCCTGAATCCAGGGCTTGTGTCTGGCTGGGATGGGGGGAAAAAGTGATCCCCCCTAGGATGGGATTGTTTAGAGCAAAACCCTCACCTTCAGGGTGTGTTTCAGTTTTTGGGCCTTTTCCTGCAGCAGGGTTTGGGGGTTTGTCCCGGTGCCACGGGGACAGGATGGGGACAGAGGGGCTGGGGCATACAGGGACCAGATCTTAAAAGGGATTTTCATACTCAAGGCTGTTGGAAATGCCTTGACTTTAACTTTAATATCAAATCCAAGGCAACCCCCTGGGCTCTCCCTCCAGGCTGTGGAGAGGCAGAATCACAGAATCACCTTCTCCAGAGGTTTCATCACTCCCCACAACTGCAGCAAACATCCACTGCCAACACCCTGCTTTAGCTGCAGGGGGTCAAGGATCACGGATTTGGGGTGGAGAGGTGGTTCTGGCCTTAAATGACAGGCACAGGATCTGTGGCCCAGGGCAGTTGCTGAGGCAGGAACAGCCCAAATTCAGCCTCAAATTGTGTCTCCCACCTTTCCCTCCTTCTTCTTCCCCCCAGCCCCTGGCACAGCCTCTCCCATCCTGTGGCTGAGGCCTTCCCCTGGCGGGTGACACCTCATGCACCTGGCACTTATTAGCCTCTCCCTGAGCCAGCCCTAATTAAGTATTTTCCTCATTAGACAGAGAGCTGATGCCCTGTTGGCTTGCCAAGGTCAGCGAGGTGCACCTGTGAGCTGAACCTTCTGTTTATTGCTCCTGTTTTGCAGGAAGCTGGAAGTGCTGAAGCCGAGGAGCTGTTTAGGATGTGAGGCAGTTGGAAAGTGTCACTTGTGTCCCTCGTTAACGAGGAATGGAGCAGAAATTTGGGCACACATCCTGAACTGGGGGGTTTTGCCCAATTCTGTGTGTTCTCTCTGTCCCCTCCTCCAAAAATCTTGGAGTGGGAGTATCTTCTGCCACTGGGGATTTCTGGAGCAACAAGAAATCTCAATTTCAAGTGTTCCAGGCAGCAGCCAAGGCTCCCTGCACAGAGCTGCTCCTCTCAGAGTTCCCCCTGCTCTTGGCTGGCTACAGAAGGAGTTGAGGCTGGATTCATTTAGTCCAGCGTGGAATTTTTGCTAACTAAAGCTTGATGAGCTCATTTCCTACCTGCTTTGCAATCTGACTCCAACACCTGCCGTTCCCAAACAAGCTGGGAAATGAATTCAATTCAGCCCAAGCCAGAGTGGGCAATTTTCTTTTGTAGTTCTGAATTTTTAGTGCATGGAGAAATCAGCAATGACTTCATTTGGGACTGAAGGAAATGCTTTGTTCGACATCAAACGAGGAGTGGGAGGGTTTTACCCTTTTGAGTATGGTCAGGTGGAATGGGAGCCTGTGTGAGACAAGAATGAGCCCTGTGAGCTGAGAAACTGGAGTGGTTCCTATGAAAAATGTTACACTGAAGTGTTTCAGACTCGGGGCGGAGGGGAATGCTGCTTTCTGCTTTGGCTTTTTCAACTGAATATTGCCAGTGCAGATAAATCTGAGGGGTTTTTTTTTTACCCCAGCCTTTGTGCCAGTGTTGCCCAGCTCAGGTGGGGGGGACAAAGACCTGAGGCAAAGGTCCTTGACCCCAAAATTTGGTGCCCAGAGGAGGTTTGTGCTCACTCCTCCCACTGACAGCACAGCTCTGCCCTGCCTTAGCACCATCTCCAGGCCTCCCTCTTGAGCTCTTCCAGTTTGTTCTCATGCCTGGTGTTTGCACAGCTCCCTCCCTGACAGCTCCTCCTGGTTTGTCCCTGAAATGAACCACGTCGCATCCACTCAACACTGCTGGAGCCAAAAAACAAAAAAAGATATAAATTAAAAGAAGCTTTTTAAAAAAGGCTTCTCACCTGGGCACCTTTGTTCGTGCCTCGGTGAAAAAGAGGACGGTGTTCTCGGAGTCAGGGCTGTTGAAATGAATGCAGATGAAATGGTACCGTGTAATTAATTAAATGATCTCCAGCACCTCAGGAGGATCACCAGCGTGCAGAGGACATAATTGGGTGTACACTGGCTGAATACATCATCACACACACGCGTGCAGGCTGCGTGCCAGGGCCAGCCACTCCAATCCTGCAGGATTTACAGTCCTGCAAAGCTGCTGTGGCTGCAGCTCGGGAGAGCCCAAGGCAGGGCTGCCTTCCCTGGGACTTCCCCGAGGGGAACTTGTCCTCGTGGAAAACAGCACTCGTGGAACGGACCCGGAGCTGCCAGGAACTACAGGATCTGTGCCACGTGGGCACACATTTGCTGGGATGCATTTGGGATGTGCAGGACTTGCCTGGGCAGCAGCACGAGCCGGGATTGTTTGCTCCTTCCAGAGCAGCTTCTCTCTGCGGTGCTGATCATTAAGTACCAAACCGTGGTATTTCTTATTTTGGTGTTTTGCCTGATTTATTCCCTTTTCTAAAGCCATTCTGGGGTGGAAGGAGTTCGGTGCTGGCAGGACAGCACGGGCAGGAGTGCGATGGCCTGAGCAGCCTCACATCTGCGTGCCCTGCTCTGGGCTGCTCTCGGCTTCTGCCTTCTCTGGGGGGCTGACCCAGAACTTGCTGTGACTAAAAGATCTGTCAGCTAATTCCACTGAATTTTAGCCTGCACCATGCAGGGTCAAGGCACATCACAGAACAGCAGAGCTGTGAGGGAGGACAGCCCGGCACTCACAAAGGAAAAGTGATTTAAACATTCCGGAAGAAAAGTGGCTGAGGAAAATGATTTTCAAAGGTGCCTCCGTGAAGGCTGCGATGGGGAAGGAGCACAATGCACGACGTGTCTGGCAGCACAAAAGCTGCTCTGGGAGGAAGCAGAATGAGCTGCGTGGTGATTAAACTTCCCAAATCACTGCTGGAGGAGGAGGAAATAAGCGGAAATAAATCAGTATCAAATTTCCTTCTTGCCACAGGGAAGAGGGAAAGTAACTCTGAGGGCTCGGCATTGCATTGCTGGGCCACGGGCACGAGGGGAAGAGAGCACCCGAGGCAGATGTTCAGGCTGGAATGTTCTTGTGAGCCAGCACAGAACTCCTGAGGCCATCAAAAATCCTGGATATTTTGCAGGAAGCTTTAGAAGGACCCCCTTTTCCAACAGAACTCCTGGAAACCAAGTTCACTGCACAGGACAGCCCTCGTGGCAACTTCCACTTTGGAAAAATATGGGTTTTCCTCCTCTCCTGCCTGTTCTGTGACTCTCTCCATCCCTTGTCTCCCCCTTTCTCCTGCCATCCAGCAAATCATTTCCTTTGGCTCCTTCTCCAAGCTTCTCCCTGCATGTCACAGAATCCACAAGATCTGAAGAGGGGGAGGAAGGGGAAGCACACAGCAGTAAGAACCCGCTTTATTATTTATAATGCTCAGCTGTAAGCAATAAACACAGGCAGGGAATGTAAATTCTGCCACTTCCTTACCCTCTCTCCATAATTCCCTGGTAAATTCGCATCATTCTCTGTCGGCCTTAATGTGCCTCTATTTGTCTGAGCTCCCCATTTCTCTGGGATGCTTTTTTCTTTCTCCTGATGAAATAATATCTCCATGTATAGTTCTCTTCCTCTATCCTTAGACTTGTAAATTAAATTAATTTCAAATTCAAAGGGGTAATATCCTGCTAAAATGATCCGCTGTATCATTGCAGGTCATGGTGTTGAACTGTAAAATAAAAGCCTGTTTATAACTTATCATTTACGAGGCTTTCTTCTCCCACAAACTACCACTGTGATGGAGAGAGCTGCCCGGGGAACTGGGAAAATATCCATTCTCTGTAGAACCAGAGGGGGGTGTTCACATATCCTGGGAATGTGGCATCCCAAAGATTACCTGAGTGGACTTGTTCAATCCAGTGCTGCTGATGGAGCATCCCCTTTTCCCAAGGGTTTGCTCGTTAGGGTTTGCTGCTTTGGGGAGTTGAAGGAAATCCAGCAGTGGGAATTGCTCGCTCCCAGCTCCCTTCACCTGAGCACCATGGCCATGAGCAGAGGCAAAAGGAGGAAGGACGAAAAATCCACATCCCATTTCCATATCAGGGATCTGCTCCCCAATACATTTCAGGAACGCACAAATTGGTTTTTCCAGAAGGGAGGATGAGAAGTTGTTTCAAATTTCCTCACCTCCCAGGAAGAGTGGAAACTTCTGGCAGCATTATCCAAGATAATTTTCTTCAGTATTTCCTTTTCCTGTTATATAGAGAATGAAAAGGGAAGATTGAGGAGAAGGCTGAAGTCTGTAAAGAGCTGGGAATGTTCCCTCTGTCAAAAAGGGCTCCACTCCTCCCAAACCTGCTCATCCAGTGAACAGGAAGCCTGAAAAAAACCCATGGTCCCAAAAGAGTGGGAGATGGAAAACCTTTTCCAGCTTCCAGAAGCACCTCTGGATTCCCCCACCCTGAGCACTGAGCGATTTAAGAAATCCAAGTGAGAGACACGCAGGAGCCACCTCCTTTTGACAGGGAGATGATGGAGAAAAGACTCAATTTTGCCAGCCAAGGCCCATTTGTAGGCACCACTGCAGCTCTTCCCTTCCTGCAGCCCCAAGGAATGGGATCCACAGCATTCCTTGGAGAGGCAGGGCCGGTTCCCTCCTGCCTGGCTGCGGGAACACGGGACCCTTGAATAACGAACCAATTTGATTATGCAAGAGCCCATTTATTGTTTATATTTCTCCATTTTTACGCATTTCTGCAGCTGTAGTTCACACGATCACGCCTGACCCCATTGAATCCTCCGCATTGTCCTGCATGCACCTTTCAGAAAACCTGATTGGTTCTGATTCAGGATGGTGCAGCCCTTCTTTATCTGCTTCCTTGCTGCCTTGTTATTCCATTTTCCAACGTCTTCTTTCCCAATTTAGCCCTGCTCACATTCCTGAGGCTCTGACAAGGGTGACTGCAGGTAACTCGGCGGGGGCACCCTGACAGGGCTCCTGTGCCGTACCACACCTGGCTGCGGTGGCAGCAGCCCATCTGCGGTGTCAGCGACTCCCAGCTCCCTTCCAAAGCCCTAAATGGGTTCCTTTCACCCCTTAATGAAGACGCTTCCCTTGCTCTCCTCACACGTCACATTCCAAAGATTCCTTCGCTCGGGCTGCTGCTTCAGCCGTAGCTTTGTAATTTATGAGCCTCTGAGTGGCTTAATTACGCCGTCAGCTCCATCTGTCACTTAAGTGATATGAGGAATGATGGGATGCCATTAGCCAGCTAATAGTCGCTGTAAAGAGTATTGTTTTATGCCATTTAATCCCGGGAACATAAACAGTTTTTGCTCCCCGATATCCACACTTGCTTTCAGAATGATATTTAAGAGGCCACCCTTGACATGTGTCCTTCTGCCTGAAAAAGTGCTGCAGGAAATAAAGGTCTAATTAGATTTACCATCGAGATCATGAGCATTTGGCCTCATCTGTTTTCTGTGCTGATGGACTTTTTATTTGAGTCTGGGGGCCTCTCTTGCCTCTCGTCTTGATCTTTCATGATGTGGTGTCTTCATCCCCACAAGGGCTTGGAAAATTTGTGTCTGAGCCCCTCAGCTTTGTTAGCACATCTGCCCTCTTTGCATGAATATTCATTTAGTAGCTGGGGAGCTGAGGGGCAGGAGACCCTGGATTGGATCTGCTGGAGGACAGAGTCACTTGGTTTCCATCTTAAATGGCAAAATTCAAACTTTAAAGCTTATCAATCCCTCTTGTTTAACCCAGGAGCTACCTGAAATCTAATTTTCAGCGTTAAAATGTTTCAGGCACCAACATTTCCGTCTCTGAGCTCACCAAGGACGGGTTCAGCCCTGGCAGGACTTCGCAGCTCTGAGCCCGGTCTGACCCCCTGGAAATTTTTGGCAAAGTCTTTGTTTGGTGTCATTTTGCTGCCAGTCTCGGAGCTGTTCGAGGGTGAGAATTTGTGGAGGCTGAGGGCGTGGTAACTGGGAGGGAACCGGAGCCACGGAAGCGTTTGCACCTTTCCCAGCTCTGCTATTTTAATCCCAGACAGAGCTGTCTCACCGCCCTTGTTCTCCTGCTCCTGCTCATCCCACGTTGGATTTGATTCCTGCAAACATCGCCTGACAGGAGAAATCCTCCCGCTTCAGCCGTGCGGGGTTTTAGCTTTTCCTTCCCCAAACGTGCAGTGCCAGAGGCGTGAAACCCAAACCCGACGGGTGAAGCCGGCAGTGCCCTGCATGTCCAACATCCTCTGCAACAATCCCATTCCCGGGGGCAGTGGGAGCCTGAAAAGAGGCAAACTGCCGGGAACACGCCGTTCCAGTCCTCCTGGATGGTTCCCAGATTTCCATTAGAGCTCTGTGACTCTTGGATGTGCCCGACGTCCCCGTCAGAGAGGGGTTAAGGGACGCTGGCTGCTGGTCACTCTCCTGCTCAGATAAGAAGCCATCAATCAGCGGGGACCCGCTGCAGTCACACAGCAATAAAACTGCAGAGATTATTTGCTGCCGTGTCATTCATAATAAATGGATCTCAGGGTGCTTTGTAGAATTAATTAATGGACAAAGGAGAGAGAAATTAGGAGCGGGAGAGCAGGAATAAAAGCTAAGGCTTGAGATGAGGTGTGGAAGGATCTCCTGGAGGAAATATCTGCTGGGACTGCTGGGGGGCACCGAATACCACAAGGCAGAGATAAACAGCTGCACTTTTGGCCCATAAAATGTCATCGCCAGGCTGATGGTGGCAGCTCAGCACAGGGGCTCAGAGGAGGATGTGGGTGCTCCTGGCTGTGCCATGGATGGAACTCCTGCCTTCCTCTATCCCTGTTTCCTCCCTGTATTTGTGGGACACTGCCTGGCTTCGTTCACCAGTGGCTCTGAAGTGCACGACAGTGTCTCAGGGAAAGGCCCTCCACAAGTCCCAGGTTTTATGGCTGATTATTATTTATGGGGACACGCCACTTAGGGACTCCCCCTCTGTAAATCTGGTGTCAGGCTGAGCCCAAGAACGTGGCCAGGGCGAGGGGGATGGAGGCGAGGGGAAGAAGGGAGAATGTTCCTGTTTTAGCAAGGAGCATCTGTTGCCTGCAGTCCCCTCCCACTCAGGGCTGAGCCCCTCGGCAGTCACCGGCATTTGCAGGGCCTGCGCAGCCCGTGGAAGGAGCTGGGGGTGTCAGTGGTGCTCCTGAGGGACAGGCTGCAGGCGTGCTCGGCCTGCAGCACACACTGGAGAGCCCACCCGGGAGCGAGCCACTGCATTGCCCAAAGAGGCGCAACGGGCTCGGAGGGAGAATCCCCTGCCAGCCTCACTGCTCACCCCGGAGCTGCTGTGGGATGTCCCGTGCCTGGCCCCGGGGCCAGACACAGATTTTGGGTAGGGACGGACCCAGAGCTGCTGTTCATCAGCAGAGGCGGGGTTCAGCTCTGCCTCTCGCTGCTGCTCAGCCCGTGCTCATGGCCAAGGCGCGGCCTTCACCCCTGGAGTCCTGGGGGGCACCGGCCTCAAACTTGGAGGGCATCACTCGGATGTGGGAGCTGGACAGATCCCACAGAGCCCATCAGAGCAGCCGTGTGAGGCAGCACGAGTCCTCCAGCCCTCCTTCCTTCCCCCTTCGTTAAATCCCAGCGCTATAAACCAAAATGTCAATTTTCTTTTTAAACATCTTTTATGGCAGCTTTGATGCGGCTTGGCAGATTGATAGCCCGGCTGACTGACGGCTCCCATTAATCCTCCCGTCAAGCGCGCAGGATTCCCGGGCACAGACAGCCCCGGCAGGGCAGGAGCACGGGCAGGGGCACCGTGCCAAGGAGGCGGCGGTGGCTCTCCGGCATCGCCGGGCTGCTCTGCTCGTCCTGCTGCCTGCTCGCCATCGGGCTGGAGCATCCAGCGCAGCCTTGCATCTGCCTCCTGCCATCGGCAGCAGGCTCGGGAGGCGCCGTGCAAATTAACGAGGCTGCTAATGAGGGCTGGAAGCAGCCGCACCTCCCACCTCAGTGTCGGGGCAGAGCTGCGCGGACACCCCCGTGTGCAGCCGGGTGCTGCGGAGGGTTTGCTGTGCCTTTGGGGAGGGTTTCTGTGCAAAGTGGGGATTTCACCCCTCCCGGACAGCGCTGTGGGGCTCCCAGCCCGGGCAGGCGCTGCGCTCCGGGGTGATGGGGTCAGCGTGGCCCCTTCCAGCCCGTGCTGCCTGTGGGACCGAGCATCCCCGAGGCATCCCAGCTCCTTCCCGGCTCGCGTGCGCCTTCCTCCGCGCTCCTTGCGCTCCTCCTCGCAGCAGCTCCAAGGGAGGAGAAGAAAGCGGCAGTGCCAGACAAAAGCCCCGGCAGTCGCAGGCGGTGCGGGGAGCGATGGCCCCGGCTCTTGTGCTGACTTGGAGCTTCCACTCGAGCGAGAAGGCGCCTGGGCAGGCTGGGAAGAGCCCTGCGGTTCGTGCTGACGGGAGCGGTATTAGCATAACAAAGGCTGAATTGTTCAGCGTCCCGCAGATAAGCTACGAGATGCAGCAACACACAGTAAATAGACTCTTTTCTTCCCCTCCTCATCTGTTCTTCCCTCTGTCCCTCGCTCGCTTCACTGCCAGGCTTCCCAGCACCTCCGACACGCTCCAGCCGCCCGCGGGATCCAGAACAATCCAAGCAAGGAGCTGCTGGAGTTCCCGGCTCCCCGAGAGGATGCTCGTGGAGAGGCAGAGCTGCCGAGAGCCGCGGTGCCAGCGACGCTCCCTGTCCCAAACACGGCGAGAAGGGACAGCGAGGAGGGGACAAAGCCACCCTGGCCTGGGGCTGGCCAAACTGGCCCAGGCTTTGATTGAGGTGGCACAGCTGGGCTCAAGGACGTGGTGGCACCAGGACATGCTGCCCGCAACAGCGTTTTAGGCGAAGGTCACCACCCCATGGAGACACTTCAGACTGTACCTGACACCTTCAAATTGTACCTGACACCTTCAAACTGTCAGGAAAATTAATCCACAAACGGAGGTTTTTGTCCAAAAAGGAGACAGAGTCCTGTAACTTTATTCCAATAAAGGAGAGGCCATGGGGCATTTCCCCTGGGGTCTCTCAAATTTTTGGAGGGCGCAGCCTCCTTTTTATCCTCATTTCCCTCTCTCTTTCCTCATTGCCTGAGGTACTTGAGAGGTACAGACTTCCCAAAACCCTTGATACCTAATACTCCCTTCTACTGTATAAACCCCCCTTTATTTTAATTCTTACGGAATTTATGGTTCTTCCCATTGTTTCTTTCATCTCTCAATATCCAATTTCATTTATCAGCAGACCTACAGTTTGTTTGTAAAGACAAATCTCTTTCTTCCCATCCATCCATCAGTGGGATCCTTCCCGTTGTTTCTTTTATCTCTCAGTGCTGGTTTTATCTTCCAGCAGGCCCACAGCTTGTTTGTAAAGACAAGTCCTTCATTCCTTTCAAAACTGTACCTGATACCTTCAAACTGATTTCTGCACACAGCAGCTCCTCTTCACCCTGGCACCCTTTCAGCTTTTTATATATATTCCATATATTTGTAGCCCTGTAGATTGTAAATATGTACTTGTAGTTTTCCTGCCTTTTCCCATAATAAGCCAACCCTTTTTAACACATCCCCGAAATTCTGTTTAGTCTTATTCTTAAGGAGGGAATTTCTTGTTTTCCACCAGAGCTTGTGAGACAGAACAAGAAAATAGAGAAAGGAAGCCCCTGGACCAACTCCGAGGGGCTGACCCAAGCTTGGGTTACCAGGGTAACTCATTTCCTATTGATGTACTTAATAAGATTAATTAATTAACTGTATAAGATTTATAGAAATCCTTTCTCATGCGCACAGAGCCGTATTTGTGCACCTGAAAGCTTTCTTTAAAGAGTCGCTTTTATCTCCCCGTTTTGACACAGTTGCAAGGTTTCTTCCTTCTGTTTATAGGCAACAGCCTCCTGTGTTTCGTCTCGGGGCCTTGCTCAGGGGTTATCCCGCGTGGGAGAGCTTGGATTCTGCTCCTTGCTGCACCTCAATTATTCATTTAACACATTCCTCGGCGGCCGTTGCTCAGTTCACTGTGGAACTGGGTGAGAATGCACAAAACAAAGGAGTTATTTTCTAATTGAACCGCGTGTCTTCGGCAGAACGGGCTTGGCAAATGGCACTTTCCCTGAGAAAATTCCAACAGGATGGTTTTTCCCGGTGGCTTAATTAGAGAAAAAATCCCAACGTCGGCATCTTTCATTAAATTCTTATCAGCGGTGAACCCCAAAGTTTCCATTTCCTGGCTTAAGAGCTTTTATCAGGGGCACTGAACGTGGTCAGCGCTTGACCTCAAACACCTCCCTTGAAATTCTCGCCAGGCTCTGGACCACAAATGAGCATTTCCAGGTCTGCAGACACCGCTCAGAGCTCTGTTTCATTTGCAGCCTTCCTCCAGAGAAGCTGTTTCATTAGGGAAGTGTCACCCGTCCTTCCCCGTTACCGCTGGAGACCCTGAGCGCTCATTTGGGAGCCGCAGCAGAGGTGCTGCGTGCCAAATTAACTCCATCAGCTCTGGCCTTTCTTCTTTCCTAAAACACAGCAGAATCCCCTCTGCCGCCTCCTCGAAGGGAAGGAGGACGGGGTTGCCAGGTGAGCAAAGCTACAGAAACACCTCCTATTCCTTGTTGGGGCTTTAATGAAGCATTTACAAGATCTAATAGGAAGAGGTGCCCTCCCCCAGCCTTCTCCAAGCTGTAATTAATTGCAAAGTAAGTAGCATATAATTGCTTTCCCAAGAGCACCCCGGAGAGCAGGGTGGTACCGCCACAAAGGTGCCGGAGCAAGCGCAAGTTAATTAACATTAGGAATTAAGTGGCTAATTGCATTGTTCTGACGGGGCAGCGCAGCCTCCCCCCGGGGTGGCATTCCCAGGGTGTTTCATCCCAGCTCCAGGGGCTGCTCCTGGATGAATCCTGGACGTGCCATGTCAGGCCAGAGGTGCTGGCAGCATCTCGGTGGTGATGACCCAAAGGACCATCCTGCACGTTCTGTCTTCGTTTGGGCCCTTCCTGCTTTCCCCCGGTGCCCTCTGGGCTGGGGGATCCCTCCTCCAGCTCACACATCCAGCCTTGAGCCTCCCTCCCTCCTGTCCAGTCTCTAATCTCTGTTGCTGAGTTCACAGCCTGCAATTCCCTGCTGTCCCGAGTTCCCTGCGGTCCCGAATTCCCTGTTCTCCCTGTGCCCAGCCCACCTGGCAGCATTAACCTGGAGCACTGTAAAGACACAAAGACTGCTGAGCCTTTGGGGACTGGATGTTAACTCTCTCTGGGAGTGCTCTTCCTGGGACTGGCCAACTTTCCGTGGGCTGGGCAGCAGCATCCATGAAAGGAACGAGAGGGATTTGCCTTTACAAACTGTGGGCCTGCTGGTAGGTGAAAGAGACTGAGAGGTGAAAGAAGCAATGGGAGGAACTGTACATTCCACAGGAATTCCACTAATTGACACAGACTGTTACTCACCCAAGACTGTGTTAAATCCCTGGATTTAGAGAAAAAGAACAGAGATGCAAGAGAAAAGAAAAAGGGAAGGGGGGTACACATTGGAAGGGGGTCTGTGTGAGGTGATTTGGGAAGTCTGTACCTCTCAAGTACCTCAGGCAATGGGGAAGGAGAGAGGAAATGAGGATAAAAAGGAGGCTGCATCCTCCAACAACTTGGGAGACCCCGTTGGAAATGTCCCATGGCCTCTCCCTTTATTGGAATAAAGTTACAGGACTCCTCTGTCTCCTTTTTGGACATAAAGCTCTGGTGTTTGTGGATTAATTCTCCTGACATCCATGAGGGCACAGGGGGTCGAGGCAGAGGTCTGGCTGTCCCCGTGCTTCGTGCCCAGCCTGTCCCTGTGCCCAGGCTCCGCTGCCCCCGATCCCTTCTCAGGTTCAGAGCACAAACCCTTCTCAGTGAAGAGACTTTACGAGCCCATTTCTTAGATAACAGCACTTGCCTTAACCTCTCCCCTGGCTCTTCTTCCTCTGTTATGTTGCTGTTAATTCCGGGGATATTTCTTCATCTCCTGACAGTCCAAACGCCGCAGCCAAGGTAATAAACAGCACATTAGTTGTGCTTTGTTAGAGGGAACGAGGCTTTCCAGATAAAGAGTCGCTGGGACCGACAAGAGGAGTTGCTCTCCCGGGCAACATCTTCATCGTGCTCGGCTCCGAGTCATTTCCTCCCGCTCCAGAGCCTCCCTAGCTCTGGGTGAATCCGGGACGGCCCCATTCCTACCCGGCTGTGCAGGGGAAGAGCGCACCAGCACTGTGGGACAGGTCACTGGCTCTGTGAAAAGAGGAGCAGCACATGGAGGAGGAAGAAGCAGAGGAGAAGTTGGCTGCCCTGAGCTGCCCCAGCGAAAGCTGGGATGGCCAAACTGGGCAGAGTTGGTTCTCAGCGTGCTCAGAGGTGATGCCAGAGGCTCCACCCGTCCAGTCAAGGGCTCAGCAGAGATTTGCCAACAGCCCTCAGGTCACTTTTCACTGAATGTCCCCAGGACAGTCTCCAAAGGGGCACAGGAAGTTCAGCTCCCGCTGGATGGCTTTGATTCCTTTGATTAAAGGAAGAGGCTCCTTTAGGCAGGTCCCAAAAGGGAACAGTCGGGTCTGTGCTGAGCTGAGACATCTCCCTGCACTCCCAAACCCTCACCCGGTGAGTGCCCCCACCCTGGGGTGGGGACAGGGGGCCTGGGGGACAGTGGGGCATTAAGGTTTGTCTGACTGGTGGGAGAGGAAAACCTTGAAGCTCACGTTTGAGCCTTGCACAAACGCTGGGCAGCCGGGTGGGATGGCAGCTCCTCACCGTGCCCTCAGAGGCAGGAAGTGTGTGGGTGTGGCAAAACAACACCCCCACGGCATAATCCTGCCGGTGTCACCCCAAACCAGGTGCCTGCCCCCAGACTGAGATTCATTTCCTGGCCCTTGCCCTTCCCAAGCAGCCAAGGCCCCTCCTGAGCATCCCTGCTGTCTCCAGCCCCATCCTGCCAGCAGTGAGCCAATGCTGGAAAGAGGATGGAGCGTGCCAGGCCCACGGGAAGGGAGAGGAGGCTGCTCCTTCTCCATTCCCATGTGTTTGGATGTGTGGGAAATCTCTTCCCAAAGTGGCCTAATGTAGCAGAGCCCTGGAAATGCTTCCAGGCTGCCCAGGATGGCATTACCCCAGCAGCTAATTAAAGTGGGGCCGTCCCAAAGCGATGAGTTTGCAGGGAGGCTGCCGGTCTGAATGAGATTGGTGTGGCATGGCTTATCAATTTTCAATCTCAACACAGCCAGATATTTACCAGGCTGCGGAGAACAAACACTTGTAATATTTAAAGGGGGAAGACTTTAATGAAATCCATTGCAGATCACCAATTTCTGTTCCCCTGGGCTCATTCCTTTCCTCTTCTTTCAGTCATTTTTCTTTTTTTCAGCCTTATTTTCATTTTACTTTTTTTTTTTTTTAGCATACAATAGTCAATGAGGGAAGGAGAGTTTCATTTAAAATGCTGGTTCCCTTCATCTCCCCCCCTTCTCTCTCCCTTCCGAAAGGTTTATGCATTTATTTGGATAAAAGGTTTTAAACAATAAAGAACTGTCTGCAGTAATTTGTGAAGATAATAGATTATCCTGGGAGGAGGCCTAGGTTGAAAAATTTCCTACTGCAGAATGCAGTCCTTGTCATTTAGTTATTTTATTAGGAAAGGGAAAGAAGGAGGGCAGGAGAGTCGGAGGGAGAAGAACACAATTGCTGGGCTGAATTATTTGCTGGAGTAAATCCTCCCATTTTTACGAGCAGCACCCGAATCAGGGCCTTTCCCACACTCGCTCCCGGGTCAGGGCCACGCAATCAGCGCCGAGGGCTGCCAGGTAATTTTCCCAAAGTCACCTAGATGGGAAATAGCTGCTGGCTCCAGCCCTGGGAAGGCAATTGGATACGGTCCGGGATGAAAAACACTGCCCAGCTTTCTCCAAGGAGACCTCGAGGCAAATTGCCTGATCTCCAGAGCAGCTCCTGGCACGGGATGCTCCAGCTAAAACCCATCAGGAGATCCGGGCTGGTTCTGGGCCCCTGGCACAGGATGTTCCAGCTAAAACCTGTCAGGAGCTCCAGGTTGGTCCTGGGGTCCTGGCACGGGATGCTCCAGCTAAAACCTTTCAGGAGCTCTGAGCTGGTTCTGGGCCCCTGGCACGGGATGTTCCAGCTAAAACCTGTCAGGAGCTCTGAGCTGGTCCTGGGCTCCTGGCACGGGATGTTCCAGCTAAAACCTGTCAGGAGCTCTGAGCTGGTCCTGGGCTCCTGGCACGGGATGCTCCAGCTAAAACCTGTCAGGAGCTCTGAGCTGGTCCTGGGCTCCTGGCACGGAATGCTGCAGCTAAAACCTGTCAGGAGCTCCAGGTTGGTCCTGGGCTCCTGGCACGGGATGCTACAGCTAAAACCTTTCAGGAGCTCTGAGCTGGTTCTGGGCTCCTGGCACGGGATGCTCCAGCTAAACCCATGAGGAGCTCTGAGCTGGTCCTGGGCTCCTGGCACGGGATGCTCCAGCTGAAACCCATCAGGAGATCCGAGCTGGTCCTGGGCTCCTGGCACGGGATGCTCTAGCTGAAACCCATCAGGAGATCCGAGCTGGTCCTGGGCTCCTGGCACGGGATGCTCCAGCTGAAACCCATCAGGAGATCCGAGCTGGTCCTGGGCTCCTGGCACGGGATGCTCCAGCTGAAACCCATCAGGAGCTCCGGGCTGGTCCTGAGTCTGCCGTTTAAAGCTCAGCTTTAGATTACAGGTCTGGTCTTAAAGTGCTCATTAGCACGGCGGGAAGAGCGATTGTAATGAATCCGGGCTGCCTAAATCGCTAATCAATAGCGAGAGGCTTTGGCTGATTCTCCTCGGGCCCGGCTCCCGAGCAGCTCCAGCCCCTTCCCCCGCCGCGTTAATAAACACACGCTGCTCCTGTCTGGGCCAGCGCCTCAGACTGACTAATCACCTCCAAACAACTTGTAAATGCATGGTTAATGAGAACTGCATGAATAATTGCTTTTTCATTTTCCTGCCTAACCAGGAAAAAAAAACCCCAGAATGAGATTTTTTCTCGGAGTGGCCCAAAATAGAAAGTTTCCTACGTTTTTTTTCCTTGCCGTAAAGGATTTCGTGTGTGTGAGCCCTCTCCACCTTCTCAAAGCCTTTGAGATGCAATGGAAGAGTCAATATAATCCAAAATAAACCAGATTCCTGTTTGTTTTACACTCATTTTGCTCTCTTTTGAAAGAATTTTAAAAATTAGGTTGAGGCAAATGTAATCTTCGAGTGGTGTTTTGAATGGAAATGGTTTTATTTTCCCATTCTGGGAATAAAAGATCTCTTTGAAACCCGATGTGAAAATCTCCTGGCTTAGATGGAAGGGAAAAAAAAAAAGCCTTTTCTATCATTTATTAAAGATGTCTGAAAGAATCTCAGATCGCTGCATTCCTCAAACGCTGCTGTCACTCCTCCTGCAGCTCTGGCACTGGGAAGATGATGGGGTTGGGAGGTGGGCTGACCCTGGCTGGGCCCAGAGCCGCTCCATCCCTGCCCTCCTCAGCTGGAGAGGAACCACAAAGAAAAGCTTGTGGATCGAGAGAAGGATAAGCTGGAAGCTTCTGGCAGCCACTGCTGTGTCCCCCCCTCTGCCAAACCTTACCAACCAAACCCAGCGCAGATTGTGACCCACAGACCTCCAAGGATATGATACCTGTGGCCAGTTTGACCTTTCCAGGGGAGTTCTGGATTTATCAGGCTGGTTGCTGTCCCCTTCCCGAGACAGTTCCACCTCTGGAGCCTGTGAAGCAGCGTGGGCTGAATGCAAATAGGATCTGGATCCGTTTATTTGCACTCGCTCAAACTTCTGCCAGGGTGTCTCATTCCTTTTAAATGGTAAATTTGGGGTTGGCTTCTAAAACCGATCCCTAATTGAGTGAAAGAAATTCAAGAAGCTACAAATACCCTAAACCAGCCTAGTTTGCAGCAGCCTATAAGCCTGTTTTGCATTAAATCAGGTTTTCTCTGTAAATGAGACCTTCACTATAATTGCTCTGGAGCTGCTTATTCTGATTTCTTCGCCTCTTTGGCTTTGGTAATTTGTCTTCAGCAAAACACTGAGGACAGACAGGTCCCAGGGGAAGGCAGGGGACGCTCAGTAGGACAAGCCATGCTGGCACAAGCTGTTCCTCCCCTCCTCCCACCTGCCCAGCTCCTCACCTGTGGGAATTCTGAACCCAGCCCAGCATCTCCGAGTCCCCAGGTCCAGGGGCTGGGTCTTGGAATGGGGTTTTTGGGAGTCGTGTGGGGTGTCTGGGAGCCTGGTGACTTCAGTGCCTGCAGCACCATCCTCGGTGGGGTGATGGCAAATGGGTGAGGGAGGGAAGGCTGGGAAAGAGGGGCTGGAAACTGAGTTCTTTAAATTCCAGCAGATGGAAAAGTCCTGCCCCAGACTCACCCTGGGGCCGGGTTGTCCCAGCTCCTCACCCCCAGCAGCCCGGGGGCATCTCTCAGGCACATTCCAGCCCTTGTTCTACATGTACCAAATGCATCCCCAGCACAGGCTGTGAACCCAGCTCGGTGCCCCCAAACACCTGGGCATGGCACATCTGGGCAGCCACATCCCCATCTTGCTGTCAGCCCAGCCCAAGGAGCTCTGCCAGGACATGGATGTGCCTGCTCACACCCTGCAGCCCTGACAGCCACGGGGAGAGACCAGAGAGCTGCAGGAATCCCCTGGTGCAGGGATCCGAAGGAGAGCAGAGAGATCCATGTGCTAAACACGACCAGACATCAGCAGGGATGGCACTTCCATGACCAACCTGGGGTTCTGTGTCCGGATTTGGGGTGATGCCTGGGGTTCCACCTGTTTGTGCCCCTGCACAGCCACCCAGGAGATCCAGTCCCTAAGAATCCTGGGGGGATTGGGGGATCGCAATCCTGAATAACCCGGGGGGGAAATCCAGGGAGCCAAACCCTCCTGGAGGCAGCTCAAGAAATAAGCAGCACCCAGCGCAGTGTGGTGAGCACAGCTGGGCTCTCCCAAGGAGTTCAGAGCTAATTCCACCTCTGCACTGGAGGCTTTCGATGACTGTAAATGAATTTAAACGATGGGGATTTTCTTTTCATGCTTCATTGCGTATGCTCCTCACATTAAGATGCTAATTAAGAATCCATCAGCCCAAGCTGGGAATGATGTGGACGCTGAGCAAAGTGGAGCTGTGACAGTGGCTTTGGGGCTACTCAGTGGGACCTTTTATTGAGTCTGATAAATTATTTGTTTCCACAAGACTGCTCCGTACAGGTCCCACGGGGAGTTGAGATTTGCTGTGGCTCTCACGGCTGGGTTTGATCCCACTGGGATGTCTGAGGGATGCTTGGGCAGCCTGGGCTCTGCGTGTGAGGAAAAGAGGGCTTCTTTAGGGCACAGAGAGCAAATCCCTCAAGGGCCAATGGACAGAAACTCACCATCACTGACGGGGAAAGTCCCTGAGCAAACTGTCCCCAGCAAACTGCAGGAGTTGGTGAGATATTCTGGGTAACAGCTCCATTTTCTGCTTCTCTGGTGTGTGTTTTCCACAGTTGGACACAGCTGCTCTGGGCAGGTGGTGCTGTTGTGGTGTTTTCAGGTGGTTCAAAGCAAGGCCTTAAATCATTCTGCTGGGTTTTGGTTCCAAGGACGCTTCCCAGGTGCTGACACATCCCACCTAAAGCATCCTGTTTGGGAGGAGGGTTCGGCACGGGGATGGCAGGGAATTCCGAGTGGAAAATTCCCCCCTCTAATCCACCAGACCCTGTCAGGACATCTCAACAGCAGCGCTTGAGAAATCACTTCTAAAACCTGGGCTGAGCCAAAGTCTGCGACTGCTTCTTAAAAGTCAAGGGGAGGGCGAGAGAGAAGAAAAGGTTTATAAATCATGAAACCTATTAATCTAATCCTAGAACAAATTTACCAATTCTAAAATGGATTTTCAGAGATGATGGAAAAAAATGGATTTTGCAAATCTGAACAATTAGTCCTTCTTAAAGAGCTTCTTGCTTCCCAGAGCAGCTTTGTGCTCGGGACAGTTTGGTGAGAGATTGTTCCCGGCTGCCTGTGGCCTCTCATAATGAGAGGGATTGCAAATGCTAATTCTGGGGCTGGAAGTCTGCTCAGTCCTCCAAGAGCTGTCAGCGGTGTGAGGAAATGAATTCTTACCCTTAACCACTTCACAGCTGCTCTGCTTTCTGAAGAAAATACCTGTAGCTGCAGAGGATTTTTGAAACAGTGGTGACACAGCTGAGATCTCAGATTTGATCCTAGGGATCCCCAAACTCAGGAAAACACCAGAAGGAATCACCCCCCTCCCCAGTTCTATCTGAACTTTGGGTAGTTACAGCTCCTCTTCACTCCTGGCTAAGAGAAAAGCTTTGGTGCTGGTGTGGTCACTTCAGAGCAGTTCCTTGAAGGTTTTCACACCTTCACTGTTTTTGTGGCATCCATCCAAAAACTAGAAGAGCAGGGGCAAAAAAAAGGGCCGGCCTGAGGAGCTCAGAGCTCGTTTTGCAGTCTTGGTTTCTTAAGCTCAGCAAAACAGAAGTTGAGTGGGCACAGGATCACTCCCTCCGTGTGCATCACACCGTGGGGGGAGAAGGACACAGACGCTTACAGAGAAAACCGGCATGGGGGGAAAACAGGCAGGGATCTGTTTCAGACAGCAACTCAGAGAAGGTTCTGCTGGCAGAGGATGGGAGGTGGCTCTGGCCCGTGAGATGGTCCGTGAGAGGGACACAAAATCAGCTCTGGGCTCCCGAGCAGCGCGTGGCACCACGCGGCGCCAGAGGCGGCGGATGCGGATGGAAGCAAAGGCAGGACACAATCTCAGCTGCTGCTGCTGGGAGCTTGTTTATCTCGGTGCTGATGGAATATCCAGGGCCCAGCTGGTAGGGGAATTATGGAGAGGCTGTCCGTGTGTATGACAAATTGAAAGGGACGCGAGAAATTAGGGAAGGGAAACGTTTATTTTCTGGCTTTCGAATGTGTGTTGCACCCAGTTGAGAACAAAATTAATTCATTCATTAAAGGCACTCGCCGTGGCAGATGAAGTGGCAGAGCCAGATTGGGGGTGGCTGCTGCCTCACCGGGGGAGGCTGAGGGCACTGATGGCACAGCAGGGACCAGAGCAGGCCCTGGTGCTGGGACAGCCGGGGATGGAGGCTCAGCCAGGAGCTGCTCCCAGCCAAGGAACCCCAAGGGGGAATTTTGTCTCAGTCAAGTTTACACAAGAGGTTTTTGCTGCCTTTGCTGCACAACTGCTCATGGTGTCTCAGATGTTTGGCTGTAGAAGCTCACACCTTTTCCTTTCCTGTTTTCAGTCTCGGAGAGAGACAGTGCCGGGTGCTGCCTGCCTGCTCCTGGGGGTTATTCCCTCTTCAGGGGAGGCTCTCCTCGCACCAGCACAGCAAAGAGAACCTTCCCAGGACTTTGGGGACAGCAGAGCTGCAAACTGGAGTTGTGCCAGCTCCCCAGGCTCAGAACAGGCCCCATCCCACCAGGAGAGCAGGGCAGGCTCCGTGCCCTGCACAGCCCCTCTCCCTTCAGAGATCCCTGGTGCTCGGCAGCCCTGGTGCTTCCACACATCCCTCTCTCATCCCTCCCAGCACAGGCAGGTCCCACATCCCTGGCCAGGTGTCCCAGAGCTGTGATCATGGAGCAGTGCAAGCCGAGGAGCGGATCCTGACGCCCTCCTGCTTTTCCCAGCTCTCTGGAGGCGGTGATGGGGATTTAGGGGCGCCCAGCTGGGCTGTGACGCATCTTGCGCTCCTTTGGGAAGTCATGAATTGCACACAGACCCAGAAACCAGGGTGTCAAACCCATTCACAGGCCAGCTACAACCTCAGCTGACCGGCACCGACCTCCCAGCCCTCTTGGCAGCCGGATCCTGCCAGAGCAGGGGTGAAGCTGAGTGCCACAGACAGATCCTCTCCCTCTGCCCAGCACTCCCTGTGTCCTCCTGGAGTGGGCAAGGTGGGGGTGCCTCACCCGGAAGCAAGGCCAGGACAGCACAGGGGGCAGGCCGAGCTCTCTGTGGGGACACAAATGTTCCCAAGTCCACCCCACAGCTGGGGACTGTCCCCGGAGCCCCCAGGCCCCGCAGCCCAGCAGCACAGCCTGGGGTTAGGGGGATGCAGCACAGCTCCCAGGCAGCCAGAAACAGCCACTCCTGGCTGGGTGACAGCTCCATGGAGCCAAGCGGGGCAGCAGAGAGGCCAGAGCTGCACAACACAGGGAAAAGAGCATTTTGGAGAGTTTGCAGCTTCCCCCGAGAGAAGCCTCTCGTGGGTCAGAAGTTCACAGCTACAAAAGACGGCCCGGTTTGCGCCGTGCTTCTGGATTCCTGTCACACAGCGAGGGCCGTGAATGATGTCTTCTGTCAGCCCCAGCTGGCAAGGAGATTCTGCCTCATCCTGGCAGACAATGACCTGGCTGAAGTTATTCATGACTTCATCAGCCCTTGGCCAGACTGCAGCCCTGCCTGAGCTGTGCCCCAGCCAGTCCCACGCCGTGCCAGCGCCGAGCCCGGGCTGCTCCTGCCCTTCAGGTGTCCAGATCCACACAGGGTATCCCAGATCCGTGTTCTGTAGGGTGCCCTGAGGGGACAGCCCCTCTGCCGGATGGGAGCCGGGCCCAGGACTGAAAATAAAGGGTTTGTAATCACTGAGAGCAGCGTGGAGGTTCTGCTTGTGAAGCTGATGTTGAGTTTTCCCGTAAGGAGAGTCCAGGAGCCACATGTGGATGAACAAAACCTTTCTCCTCTGTGCTGTAGCCCCTGCAGCCAGCCAGGACCTCCAGGATCATCACTTCAACCCTGCTGCCTCTGCTCTCTTGCAAGCCTCCGTGCTCTGCCCCAACATCCATCGCTGCCAGCAGGCAGGGAGGTGGCAGCAGAAAGCAGGGGACGGAGCTCTCCTGCTCAGCACCACTCATTTGTTCATCGCCGCCTCTCCCTCAGCTCCACAGGACTTTCCATCTCAGAGGCAGGAGAGTCCTTGCACACTCCAGCCTCCAAAGGATCCTCAGGCACGCTGGGAAGAAGCCACCTCTGGCTGTTTTGTTCCCAGCTCTGAATGTGTGCTGGGAGAGAGGGAGAATGTGTGATCTGAGATGAGAAGGGAGCTGTGATTCTCCCGCTCCTCCTTCGGCGCTCTCCACACAATGTGCAAGGGAAAAACAATTTGTGCAGAAGAAACAGGAGCAAGGAGCTCCGCGGTGCTTGCAGTGAACAAAACACACGGGGGGAAAAAGGCTTTTGAGGAAGTGTCAAGTTGGGAAGAGTGGGAAGAGGGGGCAGAGCTGATAATGCACGGAGCTGGAGACTGCAGAAGGGAGACGGGCCCAGCTGGGAGGGCAGCTCAGGATCTGTGTTTAATCCTGTGGGTGTGGGATGTTCCTCGAGCAAGGAGAGGGGAGCGTGAATGGGATGACAGCTGGGAGCAGAGGGGATTTCTCCTCTCCCAGGGCACAGTCTGGCACTGCTGAGGGTGGCACATGCACCCCCGTGGGTGCCAAGGGACAGCAGAAGGGACAGCAAAAGGGACAGTTTCCTTTCCTGCCTTGAAGGAAACCGCTCTGATCAGGGCCCTGCTGCTGCCACACCAGCAGCCATCAAATCCTGGGGGATAAAACGGAGCCACACTTCCTTTTGTTCTCCATCGAGGTCCAGGAGCAAGGCACAGCACACCCGGGTCCCTGGGGAGGGGACAGGAGTGTCCCCTGCAGTGACTGACACCTGACCGCGCCTTATTGAGTAGCCATCGATCAGCTGGCCCTGCCCACGCTAATGAGAATGGGCTCGATGCTAATTAGTCCATTTGCATCCGGAGCTGGATGCCTGTGCGTGTGAGGGGGTGCCAACGAGGCTCATTTGGGCTGAGAAATGGAGCTTTAATTCAGCCTCTGCATTCCCCTGCAGTCCTTGGACACCCCAGCACCACCCTCAGAGCTTCCCCTGTCCCCAGCTTCCTTGGTTGGAGGAGAAGTGAAGGCCTGGAAAAGGATGAAGAGATGAACTCGCAGATTTTACCTCGCTTGTAGCCTAGATGTGGTGCCTTATCTCCAAGGGTGTTTCCTGATCGCACAAGCAGAGCCCTGTCTGGAGGAACACAAAATCTGTGCACCTTGGCCACCGAGACTTCCATTTGGTGCTTCTCCTTCTCTGTCCCCACCCACAGTTTGACTCAGAGGCTCGCAGGGGCAGCAGCCCCTTCTCCCTGTGATCCTGCAGGGATGCTTGGTCTGCTCTGAGACTCTGGGATGACCTTCCTTGGGTGAGTTCTGCCTTCCTGCAGTCGTGGTGCTCACATGTGGCCCAAAGAGCTCCTCTGAGCTCCCTGCAACGGCTCTCTGTTATCAGCAGCTTCTATCTGCAAAGCAATTGATAACAACAAATAATTAAAAATGCATTTCTCTTTCAGCAGCCTCTGGGTGCTCTCTGTAGCAAAAATAAGAGCTCGTCAGTGTGGAGGCCCATAGGAAAACGTGTTTTTCTCAGCTGTGAAGTGTTGCTCCTGAATCCTTTTATATTCTGGTCTGTGTCCATCTCATCCGCGGCTGTTCCTCAGGTCAGAGGCTGCATCTTCTTTGCTTCTGCGCTGTGGGATGCCAAATGCAGGCAGTTTGTTGTTATTTTTCCATGCTGTTTGCTTGCTTGCTTGATTTCGGAGCTGAAATGACATGCGGAGGGGATGGAAAGGCTCTGCTGCTGCTCTTAAATAATTCCCTGTGTAGATGGGCTTCTTCTGGAATGGGAATGGGCTTTCCTGGTTTAGCTAAATCCACTTCCAGCTCCAACCTGCTGCTTTGCCTGGAGCCAGAATGTTTGTGAGGGGAGGTACCACAGGACAGCTCACACGGGAGCTCCAGCCCAGAATTCCGGCCTCCACCGCTGCGGTGTTTGTGGTCAGAGCTGACCAGGGGAGCAGCCCCAGGACATCTCAGAGGACACTGACCCCAATCTCTGTCCTCCTGCCACCCTCCAGCATTTCCGTGGCGGTTTAGGGCATTTATTGATCGGCTTTTAGAACAAAATAATGTCGTTTGCAGAGGCGGACGCGCTGTGCCGGGGGTGACAACATCCCCCACGCTGTCTCCCCACACCAGCCAGACCCTGCTGACCTGAACACGGACTCACCACCCTGGGGAATGTCCCTGCTTCTCCCCCGCGCCCCATTTCGCACCCTGGCGCTGCCAGGGATGTCACTGCTGGCCGTGCCACCAGCATGCGGTGCCCGCGGGGCTCCGGGAGCGCAGAGGAGTCCCCAGAGCGGCCGGGGACAGCGCGGCCCCGTCCCCTGCCCCAGCCCGGGGTGCAGTCCCCGTCTGCAGGAGGCGGGGAGCCACTGGGTGTCAGTAGCATCCCATTTCCCGGCCGCTCGTGGCCGTGGAGCCGGGAGCATGAGTTTTCCTCCATGGAGAGCAGCTCCATCCCTCGGGAGAGCAGCTCCTGCCCGGAGCTGCTGGCAGGGCAGGGCAGGGCAGGGCGGCAGCGGCCCTGTCACTGGAGCTGCTGGCTGTTGGCTGCGTTTTCAGCCCGTGGAGCTCCAGGGAGGGATGGCACCGCTGCAGGAGCTGTGGGATACCCCGCGGAGCCTCAGATCCTTGCCAAGGATTGAGTGGATTGAGTGCTTGTCCTGTCTGCTTTGGCCCAGGTGGCTCCTCCTCACAAGCGCTCCCAGAACGCGGGATTTTCTCCAAGCCGCCCCTCTTCCTGCAGCCCTGGCTCGGCCCTGAGCCTGTCCCTGCACTGTGGCACCCCTGCCACCCGTGCCCTCCTCACCCAGTGCTCAGCCCGAAGGTGACCACCCGTGAGGTGCTGCTGGCTGCTGATTTTCTGGTCGTGTCACGGTTTTTCCCCCATCCTTTAAAAGGTACCAAAATGAAGATTTTTGCAGGGATGTATCACCTGAGGGGTGACATTTCTGGCTCAAACCAGACAGAATGCAAAGTCCCGTGCCCCAGGACAGCAGTGAACCCATAATCCCAGCATGGAGAGCATGGAGCTGCCAGCCCACCCTCGTTCACAGTCCAGGTCTGACCCCCTGCCTTCTGCTGTGTGCAAACCTGACTCAAGAGCTGCTCCTGGTGCAGGTAGAGTCCTTCAGTTTCTCCTGGTGAAGATTTCCAACTGCTGTTAATAATTCACCTTCCCTGGGCTGAAGTGAGGCTGTCTCCAAACCCGCAGCTCTGTCTTTCATCACTGAGATCAGATCTGCTCGTTCCTGCTCTCCCTGTCTCCCCACACAGCCCCGTGACTCTCGTGTCCTCCTGCATCCACCAGGCTCTCCAGGGATGAGGGATCTCTCTCCTGGGTGCACAAAATCCTTGGTGTTCTTAAAACAGAGGGGAAATGTCTGAGGTTTCCAAAATAATGCTGGTCCCTGCTGCTGGCCAAGTTCCTGGGTGCAGGTTGTGCAGCCTGTGGGGTCTCTGGACTCATCTGGTTGTGGATGGTGGGATTTCCCCCAGACCATTCCCACCCTGGGATGCATTTCCTTCATCAGAGCTGCACAGGTTGTACTCACCCAAAGTCAGGAGGGCAAGTGGAGTTCAAACCCAGCCCTCCACCCACACACAGAGCGAGGAACCCCCATCTCCTGCTCCTGTCAGCAGGTCCCTGCTTTTCCCAGAGCTGCTCGGGATGGAAATGCCCATTTCTACACCCACTGCTTCCCAGTAATTGCTGTGTAATGCAGTTTCCAGGGCCATTATTCCTTGGCTGCCGATCGCGGGCACTCAGCTCGGGGAGTTAATGGAGCAATGGGGGCTGTGGTGTGAGGGGAACAAGCCCCATCAATCCTTTCTGTGTACACAGCCCTTGATTAAAGGCTGCGGGGTTAACTCGCCCATGAGGGGAAGGGAAGGGCTAAAAGCCCTGCTTGGAGCTGGGCTGTGGCACTCAGGCCTGCCACTCAGCTCTTCCCCTGCAGCCAAATCCTCTTCACCAAAGCAGTGCTGGTCGTGCCTCTCCGTGCTGGCAGGAAAAGAGCTTGGTGAGAAGCAGGGATGGCAGAGGAGGAAGAGTCTGACTCGGCCCTGGCAGCTCCATCAGCAGAGCTGGGACCCCTCAGCCATGGGGTGATGCCTTAGGTTTTAACTTTTATATTTTTCAAATTCCGTACTGCTTAGAGTGTAACTCTGCAGTTCCTTGTAGCCTGGAATTTCTGCTCTCTCGTGCTGGGCAGACACAACAAAGCCTCTCCAGGCTTTGCCTTCAAGGACAGCCAGGCTCTTCTAGGCCCAAAATGTGTAACCCAAAGCCTCTAAGGGGGAGCAAGCTGAGGGGAATTACATCATTAAACTGGGGCTTTAATTGGAGAATTAACCGTGGTATGCAAATGAACCAAACCTATAAAGGTGTGAAGAACTCGTGACCTGGGGTCCATCTTGGGGTCCATTTTTGGAGGCAGCCTCTGGCTTCCCAGGGTGTGCCTTGAAGGCCCTTCAAATAAATACCTGTCTTTATTCCCCTACTCTTGTCTAGTCTCTGTTTCTAGGTGGCTGGAGAAGGCATCAGGGGGATTAACTCCCCTGGGGAGACGAGTGCCCTGCTGTGTCCCAGGGTGGAGGAAAGGCAGAGATGTCCATTGTGTGAGGGGGCACTGCTGATGTCGCCCTGCACGGGGCAGGCACAGGGTGATGTCCACGGAGCACACACAGAGTGATCCCAAGCTCCCGTCCCATCCGTGCCCTCCCTGATGCCTTCCTTGGGTTTTAATTCTTATATTTTTCAAATCCTGTACTGCCTGGTGTGTAACTCTGAAGTTTTGTGTGGCCTGTTATTACTGTTCTCTCATGCTGGTCAGACATAACAAACCCCCTCTAGGTTTGCTCTCCAAGAACACCTCGATTGTCTCAGGCCGCAAAATGTGTAAACTAAAGCCTTGAGAGGAGGGGAAAACCTGGGGTAATTGCATCAGTAACTGAAGTTGTAACTGGAGAATTAACCCTGATATGCAAATGGACCAAACTTATAAAAGAGTGAAGAACCCATGACCCAGGGTCCATCTTGGGTGGAGGCTTTGGACCAGGGTGTACCCTTCAAATAAATACCTACTTTTATTCTCTTATTCTTGTCTAGCCTCTGTTTTCAGGTGGCCACCCCAGGGCATCGTGCCTCCCTTTGCTGTGCACAGTAACAAACCCTGGGCTGGTGGATTTGTGCCTTGCAAAGCCCGGGGGGACAAACACAAACCCTGGGGTGACCTGCCAGGCCCCAGCAGTCCCAGACTGCAGAGCAGAGCTCCCACCTTGCTCAACACCAGGCAGCAATCGAGGCTTCCCCAGCCCAGATGAGGAGAGATTTGCCTTCACTTAGGCTTGATTGATGACTGTCTGCTGCAGTTATCAGCGAGGAGAGCTGGCAGCCCACCGGAGGGGCACGGCTTTTGCAGTGCAGGGCTGGAGTTGGGATGGACACGGCTGAGCTGCAGCTGCTTGAGCTGCTGGAGGCTGTGGGGTCAGGCAGCTCCCAGCCTGCTGCTGACACCCACGGGTGGTTTCACCCCTTGCTGCCCCTATCCCTCCTCCTCTGGACATGAGTAGTGCATTTTCCTGCTGCTCCAGGAGAACCTGGGATTGCCTGGCAATGCCTTGGCCTGCAGGGAGTGCCCATCCCTGCCTGTCCCTGCCCTCCTGCCTGCCAGGGCAGTGGGGAGGGGGGAAGGGGGAGAGGAGAAACCAGCATGAGCACAGTGATGTGAGACAGTGCAAACCTTCTGCTCTTTCTCCTCAGAGACTCTCCCCTTCCCCAGGATGACAGAATTCCACACAAGTATTCTCAAATTTGGGTTTATTTCGCAGCAGCAGAGTGGTTTTAAGTTTAGGGAGGACTGAAACCTTCCAGTTCTGGCCAAGGCCCCGTGGATCTGTGGCCTGGAGGCAACTGGGTGGGTGCTGAGACTGCACAGTGTCAGTTCCTGTGCTGAACTTGGAGTGATCTCTGTTCAGAGACGCAGAGCTGTGGTTTGATGCCCTCACCCCACACCAGCCCAGTGGAGAACAGCACGGGGCACAAACTGTTGCTGAAGGAAGAGCTCCATGCATCCCTCAGCTCCTCCTTTCTGGGCTTTGTACTTCCCTTTTCTGTTTGCTTCACTTAAGCGGCCTCAACAACCAGAACTGTAAACTCTTGGTGGGCTTCTTTTTTTCCTCCTGGCCCACAATGGTTCAAACTTCATTGTTTTTCTGGAAATAACGACTTGATTTTTCTCTGCTGTTGCTTTCTGCTTTCATCTCTTCCCTGCTCAAGCCAGCAGTCCCCCTTCTCGTGAATCTGGTTTCCCCTGAGACATTGCTGATTTTTGATCCCCTTTCCCACACTGTCTCCTGGCAGCTCGATAGTTTTCCAGCCTTTCTTTCCTCATTCCCAGCCCTTCACGTTTATTTTCAGTGGCACCTCTGGGTGAGGTGCTGCCTCCCTTAGCCCACCCTTATCTTGGCACAGAGATTGGGAACAAGGGAAGTTTCATCCAGGAGCCCTCTGGGATGGAGGGATGGAGTCCCAGGCTGTCAAGGAGGATGTGCCCTCCTGGAATTAAATCCCTGGGTGGTGGAGCTGCCCCCTTGAGCCCTTTTTAAGTGTTTGCTTTCCCTTTTTCTTGTCCCTCCCTTGATTTTTATTTGTGGACCTCGTTTCTCCGATTAACCCCGGGGCCGGCGCGGCTCCTAAGAAAGATGCTCTCACTTCATTAAGAGATAATGGAAGCTGTCAGAGGTTTGAAGGATTGCACTCGTGATGGGAGCAGGAGGGAGAAGAAATATATTCACAGCAAAGTTACATTTTCATGTAAATTGTTTAAAGATTTAAATGGTTTCTATTAGGAAGGGTCACCGGGGCTGTGCCGAGGCCTAAATTAGTCCTTCTGTGCAGAACTAGAATATTGTCCATAAATGAAAAGGAATAAAGAAAGCCGTTAATTTTTTTTTCTCATTTCAGCTCACATTTTTCTCCCTCTGCCTTTCCAGCAGCCTTCCCCTGATTTTCTCTCCTTCTTGGCTCTTCTGTTCTCATCTTCAGGCTGTGGCAATTTTGCTGTGACCTGGCCCTGCCTAGAGCCGAGCTCTGCCCAGGCAGTCGCTGCTCGGGCGGTGCCTGGCAGTCCCCAAACCCCTCCTCACAGATGCAAACGAGCTGCTTTGGGTTTCCAGGCACACAGCTGCCCCACGGGGAGCGGGAGGCCCGGGTGATCAGTTAATTCGTTAATGACTATCCCAAGTGGCTTGTTGGTTCGCCTGCTGACATGTTAGGTGGAGTCACCGCTCCGTTCCTTCGCTCCGGGCGGGTTGGTAATTCATCCACAAACACATCTTCATATAAATAATCACAAGACAGCAATTTGCTCGGGTACTCACAGCTGAGCATGTTTTTGCACACACCAGCGCCTGGCTAAATGTGATGGCACCTGTGGGGATAGGCCTCTGCTCCCCTCACATCCCAGCCCTGCTCCAGATCCTGCCTACTTCCAAAGGGATGCTGCTGCACGGGGAGAAGGGGGTTTGCCTTTCCCTGGGAGCGCTGGCTCTTAGAAATGGGCATTTGTGTGGTCTCTGCTGGCTTTGCACACATGTGGGGCTGTGGTTCGGCCTCGAGGTGCTCCTTCAGAGGTGGTTTCACCTGCAGACGCGTGAGGCAGAAATCTGGAGGTGCCTTCCCTCACCAGTGCCCCCGTGCTCCGTTCATCCCTGGCATTTGGTGTCTCTCCGTTCCCAGCCCTCTGCGCGCCCTGGAGCAGCGATGGAAGGGTTAAACCACCTGCTCCTCACTACATTCCCACCAGGGCCACAGGCCAGAGGAATAAAAGAGCTTTTGGGCAATCAGTGATTTAATTTACAAGGAGCTGCACAGACTTTTCCCCTCGGAGGGCAGGAGCAGAGCACCGAGGCAGGGAGAGGTGTGTGCCGTGTCCTACAGCAGTCCCTGGGAGGGTGCCTGATCTCCAGGCTGGAACACCTCCTCAACTCCCCAGCACGCTGCTTTCAGCAGAGTTCAGCCCCTGGCTCATCCCTCCCATGCAGAACAGCAGAGATCAAGCTCATCTCTGGGCTCTGGAGGCTCAGCTCCAATTACGGGAGGTGAGGCGCTGATTGCTCTTCACAGGCGTGCAGGAGACCTCTGGGGGTGGGAGGTCTTTGGGGAATAGCAGGAGGGAGAGGGGTTTGCATGCAGATCACTGGGAAGGCTGCAAAAGCAGAGGCTAAAAAGCTGTGGCTGACAGGAGGGAACTCTCTCCGTGCTGGGTTCTGAAGGATTTTGGCAGAGGCAAAGCTGGGCCAGCCTGCTGGTGGAGTAACAGGTCTCCAGTTTTGATCTTGGGAAAGGAAGAAAGGAAGAAAGGAAGAGAGAAAGAGAGAGATGCCTTTTGCAGTTTGCAAGAGCTCAGTGACAGGCCTGCCTTTGAGGAAGAGGAAATCCAGAATCCTGAGCCAATTTCAAGCTGGTCCTAGAGCACAGAGGGAGGCACACCCCAAATACCCACCCCAAATGACAGCATTACCCTCAAAAAGGCAGCTTGCATCTTCTTCTGGGGTGGAGAGACTGCTCAGGATCTCCTGGTCATCAACCTGAAACTGCCCTCAGTGAGACGAAACTTCCTCCCCTTCCAGAACAGATCTGGCTTCTTGCTCAGTTCCTCCTCCCCTGCTCCTCTGAACTGCAGGGTGTCCCATCGAGCTGCTCTTTTGGTGGTGAAGGATCCTCTAATTCCAGCTGAAGGACGTCCTTGGGCTTTTTATCTCCCTCTCTTCAACTGCCAGCCTCAAATAACTCTTTCCCCTGTTTCCCCATGCATTCCTCTCTCAGCTCTCTGTTCAGGCAGCAGCTCCATCCCTTCCCTTTGCTCTTCACCTTTGGCCAAACCCTTGCAGGTCCTCAAGGAAGGATCTTCACCCCACCATTGTCCCAGCTGTTCTGGTTCCAGTCAATCTCTGGGGAGCGTGGTTGGTCCGGGACCCCAAACATAGCTTTTCTCTAAAGGGAACATTTCCAGAGCCACATTACAGCAGAGATTCATGGGAGGCAGGTTCCTCTCTGCCTTTCCCTTCCCTACTTCCAACGTCCGAGCTCCCAGCTCCCAGCAGAAGCTCCTTTCACAGGAGAATCTCTGCAACTGCTGCTCCTCAAGGTCACCCAATTTCTCCCACAGGAGCAATAGATTCCCTTCAGGTTTGGGGAATCAGCGATCTTCCTGAACCCAATCTGTCTCTGTGCCAAATCCATCAAGGGAGACGCCAAGGAGATGAGTCCCTGGGCCATGGTTGGAGGAGCTCCTCTCGCTCTGGTGGAATCCATCTCCTGCTCTGCAGAGCCCACATGGATTAGCTGTACCAGGCTTTCAGGCCTGCAAGAGCCAGTCCCCTTTTCCCAGAGGGAGGCCAGGCAGTGTCACTGGGCTTGCTCCAATGCCCTCACGGGTGAGTCCAAGGCCTACCAGAGAAATGTCATGTCCACCCCAGGAGCAGCAGCCCTGAGTTCCTGCCACCAACTCTCCCAAGGCGGTTTCTGTTGGGGAAGATGGAACAGGAAAGCCTTATAAATATGATTGCCTGGCAAAAGATGCTGAGCATATGGAAACTATAAGTGAGACTGAAATGAAAGCAAGCTTTGAGTTACCAAACCCCAGTTACTGAACAACTGGAAAACAATGGCATGGCCGGCTGAAGGTAATCCCCCTTTGATTGAACAATGCCCTCTGCTTGCAGACAGGTCCGAGGGTCAGAGCAGACCCTGCCAGCTTGGCAGAAGGGTCCAAAAAGTAGTTTTTAGAGTTTAAATATAACACAGCATGGTAATGCAATGATTCTTATAGGCTGTATGTAGATGCTTTAGGATTTGTATTTTGTACCAGATTAGTTAATGAAAATTAGAATATTCAGCACAGAAGAAGATTTATTGTATTGTGAACGGGAACTGCTCACTTCCTTTCCTACTTTACTCTCTCTCTCTTGCTCTCTTTTGCTCTCTTTTGCTCTCTTGCTTTCCTGGCCTGCTCCGAGCTGAGGCTGCAGCTCCAAGCAGGGCCCCTGCACCCACGCCCTTCCCAATAAACCTCATGCTCTAAGCCCTGACTTCAGAGATCTCTCGTCTCCATCCATCCCGACTGTCAAAACCAACAACAGATCCTACAGTTTCTGCTCCTGGGCTTCTCGGGAGGAAATTTTGGCAGTTCCTTCAGGTCCTATCTCATTTTAGGCTCATCACCGCGGAGTGTGGCCTTGTGGCCGTTGGGGGATGTGTTTGAGCAGCACGTGACCCATCCTCCAGAAAAACTGATTATTTTAGACTCTGTTCCATGCTCTCCTCCAGAAGTGGCTGGAAATGGAAGCGAACTCCTGAGGTCAGAAGAAAGGCTCTTGAGCTGTCACGATTGCTCTGCCCCATTTCCCTGAGCGTGGGAGCTGTGTTTGGTAAACTCCAGGCATATGGTCCCACTCCCCATTTGTCGGATGCAGGAAAAGTCCTCATTGCCACCCTGGTAATTTCATGTGCTAATTCAATCCCAAATAACCCCAGCCACTGACCTGCTTTAATTCCTCCTTCCATCTCACTGAAATGCCATCAACTTCTGATCGCTGGCCCCACGTTTATTTTCTAGGTCAACCTCTTCCGTAATGTCTTCACATTCCCTGGAATCCTACTAAAATAGCCTCATGTCGTCCTGGATCAGTAACCATTTGGAGACAAAGTCTGTTTATTATCGTGCTCAGGGATAAGTGGTGCCTGCAATAAGCAACATTTGCTCTGCAATCTGTGCCTCCAAAATTAAAGCCTCCATGATGACTCAGTCCCAGTCTGACTGGGGAGATCTAAACCCGGGCTCCAGCACGACCCACCAGCTCCTTGCAGAGCTCTTTCCCCAGACAACTTTTATTTTCACCAGCCTCACCCATCCTTTTCCTTTGGTCTGTCCTTGCCAGAGTCTGATTCCAATGATCTGATCCCACTGCCTGTGTGTGGAGGCAGGAATGGTGATTATGGGATATCTCCAGGTCCCTCCGTTTTTCCCAGAGCTCTCCTGAGATTTGTCAGCTCTAATGTCAGCACTCAACACCCAAACCAGGGGGCAATTTGCTCTCTGGAAATAGCTCAGCATCCTGAAACCTTTCCCATGGATCAGAGCCTGTTGGATTGCAGGAGCAGCCTCTGACAGTCACTCAGACCTCCCTCAGAACCCCCTCCATCCTGGGCTGGCACCCGCAATCAATTCCTGTGGGATTCTGTCCCTGTTACTGTCCCAAAGTAAAGCACAATCAACAGCTTTTAGCTTAAATTCTTCTTTTTTCTTCTGTTTTTCCTCGCAGGCCCCACAGCCTTCTGCTCCTTGGTCTCAAATAAGCAGCAGGCTCAGCGTTTCTTCCTCACTGATGCCTGCCTGTTCCCAAGGTTCTGCGGGACTGCTTTTCCCCCCATCTGGTTCTCCTCCTGTTTTCTGGTTGTCCCATTTTCCTTGAGCAGCCTCCCATCCCTCCTTGGCTTCAAACCACTGCACTCTCCACTGTCTCTCCCTCTTTTCTGCTGAGCTGCTTTCACACTCCCATTCACAGGATCCTGCCAGGCTGGGGCTGGGCTCTTTGGATGTAAACACTTCCTTCCAGGAACACATCTAAGACACCAAGCCCCCGGAACCCTGTTTATTCCTAATAGCTTTGGGGGGCATTTCTTCTCATTGCCACCATTTTTTCCAGACTTAAGCAGTGAAAAATCTCCCAAATTCCCTCCCAGGCGAGAGATCTCCTGTTTGCTTTCTCCTCCCTTTCAGGTCTTTTATTTCCCTGCTTTCACTCTGTGCTTTTTCCAACACATTTTCCTCCAGCTCAGCAGCTGGAGAGGATGCTCAGGGAAGGAGCTGTGGGTGGCAGCCCAGGGTGTGGAGGAGGAAGTTTTCCTTTATTCCTGGCCTGCTGGGGGGGCTGAGTGAGAGGGCTGGAGCTGGATGGACGAGCTGATCTGACTGGCGATGTGCTGCAGCACCCCGAGAGAGGCAGGGACATCCCAAATAACCAACACCACCCCATTCCTTCCCCCGTTCCCCCATCCCTCGGCTGCCAGCACCTCCGAGCTCACACCACGTCTCCACTGACCCCCGTGTCAGGGAAGGACACCATCAATATTATATTTTTTGCAGACATTATCTCAGAGTCAGTTCATGCCTTGTTGCAGGTCAGGCACGCGGCCGCCTGCGTGATCCTCCAGCCTTTCGCGTTCTCCAGCACCGCCGGAGCGCCAGGAAACTTCTTCAGCTCCTCCACGGCCTCTCCGCAGAGCCGGCGGAACACCGGCAGCCTTTTCTTGGAGTCGGGGGAGCCTCTCACATCCATGGCTTCCATCTCCACGCGGGTGGAGAAGGTGAGGAAGGCGGGGAGGTGAAGAGAGGAATCGCAATCTTCATCTGTGCTGAGGTAGCGCCGGGCTGTAGGGTGGCAGGACGCGGGGCCTTGGGGGACGTTGCTGGCGCCTGCCCCATCCAGGGGGTGGGACGCAGGGATGTTCCTGCAGCTCTCCAGGAAGATGTAGCGGATGTCCCTGGAGGTGTGGTAGGGTGTGCATTCCGGCAAGGACAGGCTCCGGGCTTCGCACTGGAAAGCTGGTGCCGACATCGGTGCTGGTCTTGCGTGGGGATAAATCACACCGTTAGCGGGGACGGGGTTAAACAGCTGGGCAGGAATTCTCAAAAAAAAACCCCCCACGTCTTTTACCCCTGCAGGAAAAATATCAGATTTCCAGAATCCTCTTTCCCCCTCCTTTCTCTCAACTGACCGAGTTGCCTCCAGAACAGGAACACAGCTCCATCATGAACTTTTGGAGCAAAACCAGGAGATACCCACCGAAATCAAGGCTTTGCTGTGTCTGTGGAGAAGGGGCCTGAATGCCAAGCTCCAGTTCATAGCTGAGTACAGCTGCCACCAGCCTGGGTGTGGGAGGGTGCTGTCAGAGGCAGACAGGTTGTCTCCAGCTTTCCTGGAGCTCCCAAGAGGAATGAGTAACCACCAAGTGGATTTAGGATCTGAAACTGCCTCTTTGGGGAAAGGCCGACCCTGTGCACTCCCAGGCAGCCTTCTGTGTTCTTCCATCACGACCCACTGAATATTTCAGCTCTTTCCCAAGTTTTGTACATTTGTGAAATGCAGATTCTTGGGAGGGGGGGAAGAATCCCAGCCTACTCCACGCTTTGATACCTGGCTGGAACCTCCAGAGTTGACAAAGAGAGAAGGCGACCAACCCTGTTCATGGATAATTCATCTCATGCATAACTCATGCCCACACATTTCATGGATAATTTAGGATAAGGGCTTGCAGGATCAGGATCTCACATGGAAGTGAAGGGTCTCTCCTGAACAAAGCTGATGGGACACAGAGTTTCTGCCAGTGGCAGTGTGCCAGTGGCTGGGAGAGTGGGAATGGTGTGGTTCTTTGGATGTTGGCATCTCCCAACCTGGCCAGACTCAAAATGTGTTTGGTAGCATGTCCTGTCTCTGAGAGTGGCCAAAATCTGGTCAGTCAGAGGAGGTTCAAGCATCCCAGCTCCACCAGGAGGTCTGAAAATCCTGGGGCTTGCCTGGAAATCCACAAAAAGCACCGTCCCCTGCAGTTGTGGCAAACAGAGGGATGGTGCTGCCAGAGGGGCCGGATCTTCTCCCAGCAGGCAGAGGCAGCAGCTGGGATGTCCCCTCAGATGGGTTCAGGACCATCCAGTGACCACTCAGGACTGATGGACTGGGGGACACCGGTGCCTTGTGCCACCCCAGAGCTCTGGGACAGGGCAGTGGCCGCAGCTCCCACAGGGTCCGGCCGCTGGAAACCCACCCAAGTCACCCAACGTGCTCACGTTGGTGCCTGGCTCCATCCCTTTCCCTGCAGCTCTGGCTGGTGTCTCTAACAGGAGCAGGATGTAATTAAGCATTTCTCTCCTCATCCATTATTCCTGCTCTTTTCTCCTCTCCCAGGCACGGTCCAGAACGGGGTGGTCGATATTTTCCCATGTGAGACCAGCAGAATTTCACGCGGAGAAGGAAGAAATTCGTGCTCTTAGACTCAGCCACGCCACGGGAAGTTGTTTAAACCACCAGCAGGGAACGCCCACGGCACCCAACCAGAGCCCAAACCCTGAGATTCACAGGAGGTCGGATCCTAAAGCTCAACTCCCAGGCATCAAACATTTAAAGAGACCAGTGGAAGGCTGAATTATTCAAATCAGCCGACGTGAAACGTTTCCCTGCGAGGAGAGGAGCGCTCTCCTTCCCCGGTTCATTGTCTCTGCGGGGTGTCAGAAGTGCTAAGGCTCATCCTGCCTTCCCCATCCCCCCTGAGATCCTTGGAACAAGTGAAGCACTCCCAGCTGCCAAGAAACATTGAATATTTATGAATTCCCTTAATCACAGAGGCAGGGACCATTCCAACCCGCCGAGTTTGGCGATGGTTTGGCTTTGCCTCCTGGAGAGGATCAGGACTTGCTCCCACAGGTCTTTGTCACCACCCTGGAGCTGCTCAACAGCGGCCAGGGCAGGTGGCAAAGCCCAGCAGCAGCTCCAGGGATGGAGATATTTCATTCCTGCTCCTGCACTGCCTTCTGGGGTAAGAAATACAAATTAATTGCTGTGGGAGCAGGGAAGCAGCAAGTCCTGGGGAAAGTGTCCTGACTTCCCTTCTGTTTTCTCACTGGCATTATCCCATTATTTCCCTGCACGTGGTGTTTGTTTCAACCTCCACAAGAAGAGCGAGCCCAACACAGACACCAAAGCAGTGATTTTTCCCTCTATTTCTTCTTTTTCCCCCTGTTTCTTCTTTTCCCTTTCCCCAGCTCACAGTAACAGAGGGAACTGGGGGAATTAGTTGTGAGGAAAGAATTTGTTCTTTGGTCAAAATGAAACCCAAGTGGGAAGAGCAGGGGGTTCACTTTTATCTTCTTATTTGTGTTCCAGCGTGCACAGAAATACATTTTTAATTCCTCATAAGAATCTGGTATGAAAGGAAAAGTTCTTTGGGGTTTTTAATTTTGGTTTTTTGGGTTTTTTTGGGGGGAAATTGTATTTTTTTTTTGTTGAAGATACTTATTACCTTCTTTCAACTGTCTCTATCACGGAATGTTCAGAGACTCTGGCTGAGAAAGCTTCTGAAACTGAGCGTCTTTAATGCAATTCAACGTCTTTAACGTGTATAAACCATTTGTGGGTGCCCACAGCCTTCCCAGGTAAGGGATTTGTCAAAGGCAACTTGCTTCCAGTTGAGTTCACTGAGCAAACATCTGGCTTTTAAATGGATTTCCAGGGAGGAAACAAGGTGAGAGGCTGCTGCTGTGGCAGAAAGCTCGGGCTGGGAATAAACCCGAGGTCTTCAGAATCCCCAATTTTTTAAGGAAAGCTACAGCGAGGGTGGTTCCAGCCTGGAAAAGTCTCCACAAGGAATGTGTGTGCAGGGAAACCAGGATGACTTGCATGAATCAGCTCTCTCCTGCTCCCACTCCCAGGGCCATCTGGTTTGCTGGAGACTTCTCTGCTCCCAGCTCTGCCCTCCCTGGAGCCAGCAGGAGCCGGGAAGCTGCTCAAATATTTATTAAAAAAACCCATGTTCTTACAAGACTCACCGAAATCCCGGATACTTCTCCGTTGGGTCCTGACAGGCGATTAATGTCTTCAGAACACTTCCACGAGGAGCTGGATGGTATCCACCCTGGCTTTGGGGATTCTGGCAGGGGTTGTGCACTGATGTTGGCGCGTTCCGTTGTCACGCCGGCGGAATTCTGGGCTCGTGTCACAAAGGAGCGAGGCCTGACCTCGCGTGGCACCAGTGCCAGGGTCTCTGCTGGGATGTTGGGCACGGCCACGATGGGAGGGATGTGAGGAGCAGAGATATCCCGGGATTTCCCAGCAGCTGGCTGGAGGTGGCACTGTCCCTGGTTAAGGAGCGGCAGGTCCCTCAGAGAGCAGCTGTCCCAGGGGATGCGGCGCTGCGGCCTGGTCACACCGACGTGGTCACAGCTGCTGCCCACACGTGTCACAGTCCCCTCTGTCCCCCAGCCACCCCCTGAGGGACACCTGGGCACTGCTGGCACCCTCCATGTGCCCACACACCGCTGTGGGATCCTCGCAGACGTGGGATTTGGGGACATTTGGGGCACTCCCTTCATTTCAGAGTTCCCCTGAGCAGAGGTTGCTTGTCCTGGGATAACTCTGAGCGAGCAAAGATCCTCCCACACACTGTGCTGCTGCTGCTCCCAGGCTGAGTGACAAAGCCCTGGTCCCTCCTGCCAGCACAGAGCTCCAGGGCTCTCCTGGCTTGGGAAGGTACAGCAGAGCCCGGAGCGCTTCCGAAGGGCTCCAGTGACAAAGCCCTGGTCCCTCCTGCCTGCACAGAGCTCTGGGACTCTCCTGGCTTGGGAAGGTACAGCAGAGCCCGGAGCGCTTCCGAAGGGCTCCGGCTCCCTGGCCTGAAATGTTCCCTGCAGCTGCTGAACAGCTTGCTGCGTTAAAAGCCATGAATGGAGCAGAGTTGGAGTCGGAAGGAAATAGGTTGCGGGATTTTTAGCACTCTGGGAATCAGGAGCAACGCCGCTTTGTAAATTAGATCTGTTAAATACTTAGTGATATCAAACTTTCATGCAGTGCTTTCCTTCAAAGCGATCCGAGCTGGCTCTGCTCATCAAGCACTTCTCCCTTAGACTGACCTGGCCTTCCAGAACCGCTTGAGAGGTCCTGTTTGATCCCAAGTTAATTCCTAATGAGATTTCCTACTTCCCCAAGGCTCTCTGCTGACGTATCCAGGCTGGACCAGAGCCTTTTATGCAGACACTTGTCAGCTTTGAAGATGTTTTTTCCAATGCCAAGCATGGGCAGAATAGCCCTGGTCCTTGGGAAGCACGAGCCTGGGTGTGAGGGAGATGGCTCCTTCCTGCCGTGGGTGATTCCCGCTGTGCCATGGATTTCATTGAGGAGGAGGCTGAGGTTTGGCTGGGTGAGGGTGGTGGTTGCAGCCCTCCAGCTGTGCCTGGCAGGCACCGGATTCCCCAAACAACAGCGGGAAATGGGAACGGTGCAATCAGCACGTCCCTGTCACACACGATCCCGGGAATGGGAGCGCTCCTGGTGTTTGCTGGGATTGTCAGCCCATCCCAGGGCTGCCTGGAGCTGTGGAACTCCTGTGGTGCAGCACAGATCACCCCGGCCCTGGAAAACTCGGCTGCTGTGGGATGGAGCCTTGGGAAGTGTTCAGAATGCACAGCAGATTTATGGAACACCAGCCCAGAATCCGGACTCGAAACTCGCTTTCGGCATCTCTCCAAACTGGAAATGGGTGAGTGGAGAGAAAGCCTCCCACCTGGAGCTGCCCACCCCCCAGAGCTGGCAAACAGAGCCCTCCTCTGCAGCCACATCCCTCGGCGAGGTTCTCTGATCCCTCTGCGTGCATCCCTGGGGTTTGTCCCTGCCCTGCGTCGGGACAGCGGGTCAGGCGCTGGCAAGAGGCTGCCAGAGATAACGCACGCCCTGTCATGGTAACAAGATCATCAGAAGGGAAACTGGAGAGATAATAAACCAGGCAGGAAAGCTGCAGAGGAAGAAACAAAAGAGGAACAGAGAAGAAGTGACAATGTTATCTTTGTTTAACGCTCCTCTGAGTCACCATTAGTTATTTAAGATATTCATCTGCCAGCTCCCAGCCCCGTCAAATTAAGAGATCCAGCGGGCGCTGGGGTTGATTTTTTTTGCGTTGCCAAACAAGTTGCTGTGGTCCGAGGGGAGAGGGGTTTTCCGTGAGTGATGGATGCGGTGTGGGAGCCAGGAGGAGGCGGTGCCACTCGGGAGCACACAGGGATTTCTCCTGGGCCCGGTGTGGTTGGCTCGCAGGGGCTGGGACACGAGGACTGGGAGGATAAGGACAGCGTCAGGGATTAGGGCAGCAGCAACAGCCCCTTCCCACAGCTGGAATCCAGATGCTGCACGGACAAGGCACAGGGCTGGGAGCATCCTGGGGATTCTGCCCTTTGGAAAGAGGGGCACAGCAGCTCACATGTGCTGCAGCTCCCCAGGGAGCACAGGAGCAGGTCCATGACAGGGTAACCCAGGAGAGATGGTGCTGGGGGAGCCCACGGGGTGACCAAGAGGTTGTCCCAGAGAGCATCAAACCCGACCCCCAGCCCCTCCCGCCCCTCGGAGCCATCCTTTTGTGCCGTCTCACCTCTCCTGCAGTCCCGGAGCCATCTCCAGGCCGAGTGGAGGCAGCCAGGTGTGCAGCACCACGTGTGCACCCTGTGTGCGTGTTTGGAGAGGCCTCCTCCCTCTGCCTCTTGCTCCTGCCAATTAACCCGGGCTCCGGGAGAGCAGCAAGAACATTAATTTAACATACGGCCCCAAAATAGTCCAGACAGTGTTTCCCTCAGGGCTTTGCGGGGAGAGAGGTGGCACCTGGCAGGGAGAAGTGGTGAAGAGGGAGGAAGGAAAGGAGTCATGACTGCCCAGCTTGCCTTGGTTTGCATCTGTGGCTGAGGAGGGGGTGAAAAAGGGTGACAGGAGGGGCAGAGGCCTGGCTGGGTGAGTTTTCCCCTTGCAGAGGGACAGCACTCGGAGCAGCATCTCCCTCCCGGGGAACCAGAGGGCTGCAAACCGGCGAGGCGTGGGATTAAATAAATTAATGAGCTGAGGAAGGTGGATAGGAACAGTCATCTGGCCCGTTAAAAAACCCCAACCCACGAGAACTGAGGATTTATGGCAGGGGTCAAAGGCTCCCTGTCCTTTCCGGGTCCAGGCTGAAAGCTCCGTGGGGTCCCTCATTCCCGAGCGGCTGCACATCCATGGCCAGCGTGAAGGAGCAGGACACAAACAATCCCAACCAAATAATTAGCAGCTCAGCAGCCAGGAGGGCTGCACACACAGATAATGTTGCAAAAAACGTGAAACAGCAGCTTTAGCATTGTCAGGAGCTTCTGCTGGAGCCAAAACAGAGCAGGCGAAGATCTGAAGCATCAGAAGTCTCCATAAAACCCAGTTGCCAGCGGCTGATTTGGGCCCTGTGGAATCCTGCTGGATAATCTGCTGGATGGGCCCATTTTGGCACGAGCCATTCCGGCAGGAGCTTCCCTACCCTGAGGAAGGAGGCTCAAATCTATCCCCATCCCCGCAGCCGAGCAGTTTCCTTGGGCAGACCCCGAGCTCGAGATGTGCCCCCAAACAACAAAGCCTCGAGTGGCACCTCCTTCTGGGCTGGAGAAAGCTGTGAGAGCCGAAGGTGCAGGAGGATTTCAGCGAGGCCAGGACAGACCCTGCTGTGGGCTCGGAGCGGTGCCCGTGCCCACTTGGCATTAACGGGGTCCTCCTGCTTTGCCCCGCGGCCCCCCCAGCCCATCCCACACACGCTGCCAAACATCTGCTCGGCCCTAATGACTCTGCTCGGCCCTAATGACTCTGCTCGGCCCTAATGAGCCCGTCAGGGCCGTACTGGAGGCGCTGACCTCGGGCTGGAAGGCACCGGAGCCCATCGCCAATCTGCCAGCCCAGCTGTCAGCCCCGGGCACAGGCAGGCCACCAAAGCCTTCCTGCCACCACACAGCTGCAAACAGCCCCAGCAGGAGCCGACATCTCCCGGGGGATGTCTTTGGAAAAGGTTTGGGAGACCTCACTTGGCAAAGCCCCAGCCTTGCACGCGGTGGAGAGAACCAGACATAAAAACCGTGATGTCCCCTCCTTTTATTTTATGTGTTGGTTTTATTTGGGGTGTTTATTTTCGAGGAGATTACCAGTAAATTTCATGTCCATACAGTTAATCCCCATAGATATTTACTGAGGGCAATTAGCTGCCGTTTCTATTAAATATACACAACGGAGAGGTGGATATACAGTTTATACAGTATAATTAGATATATACACACACATAAATAGATGCATAACTCTGTCTGCAGCGTGTGGTGGTGAGGAAGGACCAGGGTAATGTGCCATGACAATATTTATCTCACACCATATTTATACCCTGATTGCTGCAGAAGCACAGAGGGGGCTCCAGGGAAACAGCCACGAGCAGAGCGGGTGTGCAGGGGAGATGGGGGCAGTGCCAGGGGGTTTTGGGGGAAGAAAAGGGGTTTGGGATCTGGGGAGTCAGAGACTGAGTCTGTTAGAGGATCCAGAGCAGAGGGAAGCAGCTGCTGATCCCAGAGCTGCCCTGGAGCAAGGGGCACGGGAGGTGGTTTGGGTGCGTTTCCCCACTTTGCTCCTGGTGGTTCTGTGCATTTTGCTGGGGTGGATAAATTCCTGTTGCCGTGGTGGATAAATTCCCATTGCTGTGGTGGATAAATTCCCATTGCTGTGGTGGATAAATTCCTGTTGGATACCCTGTAAATCCCGAGTGTGAGCAGGCACAGAGCGGAGGAACCCTGCTGCCCCTTGCTTGCAACACCAGCCCCGTGCAATGAGCAGGAAAAGCTGGTTCCCCTCAGCACAGCCCAAGCCCAGTCTGGGCCCAGCTGTGGGAGCAGATGTTGGAGGGGAAGGCAATCTCTGAAAGGCAGAAGCTGCCAATCTCCCTTGGCTTTTTTTCCACGATTCCTTACTGGCGTGGAACCCTGCCTTGCTCCAGCTGGAGTCTCGGTGCTTGGGGATGTGTGGTGGGGAAGGGGTTGGATGATTTTCTCTCCCAGCCTCTGTTTGGGGCTCCACCAGCCTCTGCAGAGCAGAGAGGCTGAGGGAGAGTTGGCATTCCATGGTCCTGCAGCTCTCAGGTCCTCTGGAAGCACAGAACAGCAGCTGAGGGGGCAGCTGAGTTAGAGGGCTGAGGAGAATTTCCTTCATTTGCCAGCCCTCCTTGAGAAGTGCCATGAGATCTGGAGCCAGCACCTCTAGACTTCATCCCACCAGGAAGATAAGGCACTTTGGAGACGGCTTGAGACAGATTTTTGAACCCAGACAGATCTGACCCCCGTGGAAATTTCCGCACCCTTAGCCCATCTTTGGAGCGGGTGCGAGCGTTTGACCAACGCGCCTCTCCCCAAAAGGCCTTCCCTCACCTGGGCACAGCCAAGCCTGGCACTCTGCAAGCTCGCAGAAGCCTGCAGCATTTGCTAAACATGCAAATTATAGTTTATCACTAGCAGGAATAAAATCTAACACTGTCATTTCCCCTGTTCAGTCTCTCCTGCAGTCGTTCCCGCTCCTGCTGGAGCTGCTCAGCTGAGCAATGGGAGCTGCTCACGCGTGAGCCTCCAACTCCATCATCCCAAACCCCTGGGAGGGCAAAGAGCCTCCTTCTCTCTGCATCCCAAACCTATGGCCCATCCCAGAGTCAGCCCCGAGGACCAACCCTTTCTTTGCTTTCAAAACAAAGTCAATTTATTCCTTTTTGTCCTCCCTCCACCTGTTCCTTCTGGGCTGCCACCAGCCCGGCTTTCATCACGCAGAGCTCTCGCTGTGGATTGCACAGGCAGTGTTAAAATCCTGCCTGCAGCTACTTGTGGTGTGAAGCTGCCTCCAGAAGACTCCCGGAGTCCTCAACATTCCTCTTTCCCTGTGAGCTTCTCCAGCGTTGTCCCAAATATAAAAGACCGGCTGGATCCTGGGATCAGGTTTCTCCTGCCTCCCCTCAGCTCCATGTCCTGCTCCTCCAGGGCAAAGCGAGCCAGGCACTGGTGGAATGAAACCTCCTCCTCCTCCTCCTCCCTTCACGTTCTGCTCAGGGAATTTGACTCCCAGCCACTGCTTATGGCTATCGATCCCTGCACTCCTCGCTGGGGTGGGAAGTGACCTGTAACCAGAGCAGCAGTGGTGGGTTTATCAATCTCCTTAGGATAATTAGGAACACGGGAAGCTGGAGAAGGGAATGAATGGTGTGAGTGAGAAGAGTTTGTTTACCAGCCAGCGGGGAAAGCCAGAGCCAGGCAGGGAAGCCCTACATTTCATCATGCCCAGCCTGGAGGAGCTGGCTTTGGATACTCGGTCAGGATTCGGGAATATCTATGCTGGACTTTTGTCCCGTGGGGAACAGATCCCAACTCCCACCTTACAGAGCTCTCCTCTCCTTGGAGAAACTGTGAGAGCCCAGCCTGGGGATGGAAGGGTTGGAAAAGAATCTTCGTGACCATCAATCCCCTTTTCCAGGCAGATCCCATCCCTGCAGCCCAAAGCAGCCCCTCTCCCAGTGCCCTGCTGAGGAAAGCACTGCTTGGCACGCTCAGAAGCAGCCCCAGAGGGATAATTATCATTTTGGCCTCCCTCCCATTGAAATGTTGCCTGCAATTAACTCCCACCCCGGGAGGCAGACGGAGCACGGCCCTTCCTGGGAGCAGGGCTGGCTTCAGGACTGGCTGGGATCAGCCAGGAGCGAGTGCCTGGTTCGGTTCCACGGATCTCCCACGATTCATGGTTCAATTGCCGTGAGCAAACTCAGCCATCTGAGGGTGATTGAGCGACCCAGCGCTGCCAGAACAAACCCCGAGCCCCCATTAGCAGCCCAGGGGCAGCAGGTTATCCGCAGGCGTGCTCAGAGCCCCCGTGCCACCCCTGCACGAACACGTTTCAAGGGTGCAGGAGGTGGCTGGCGATGGAGAGTTAAAAATGAGAATTAAACCCACGTCTCCTCGAGGCTGGGACAGGGCCTCACCCCCAAATAATCACTTTGCTGCCCCTCGCTGACCTCTCCGCGATGCAAATAGCTTTGCGGTGGAAGGGCTAATTCATTCTCCCAGCTCCAAATGATCATTGCTGCGAGGAAGTGTTCTGGGCGTGAATCCTTGGCGCAGCAAATAGCAGCATTGACGGGTTCATTTTCTCCCAGCAATGCTATCAAAAGCTCTCCCAGCCGCTTGCAGCGCACGGCACAGGCACGGCAGCCTGCAGAAGGGCTGGGAGATGGGAGTGCACGCAGACCTCAGCAAAGCTGGCTGAGAACATCCAGCCCCACGGCTGGGAGAGTCCCCGTCCCCTCCTGAGGTGGCCCCGTCCTAGGACGGCTCCACTTCCGAGCAGATATTCGGGAAAATTCCGCTTTTCTGGAGATGGGCACGCAGCATTGGGAATGGGGTGGTTTGCCTGGACAGGACAGCTCCATGTCCTCCTCCCATTTTGGGATTGCTGGGCATCGTGGTTTGCCTGTTCTCTGTCGTCACCTGCTGCTAATTGGTGTGGCTAATTGGTGTGGTCCCAGCTCTAAACCTCACTTCCCAACTCAGTGTCTCCAAGCTCTGGATGGAGGCTGGGTGTAAATCTTTATCTTCTGCACTTTTGCCGGAAAATGAAGGAATGAGTGGTTGAATCCCTGAAATTATTGGATGGATCATTGCCAAAAACCAGGAAGGAAACACGAGCTGCTGATCCTGTGTTTATCCAGCGAGCAAAGCACAGGTACAGCTACAGGTGCTGTCACTCAGGTGTGGCCGTGGTTCTCCAGCTCAGGTGGGTTTAGGAATTGTGTGATAGACTCTATTTGGGGCTAATTCCAGCTGCTTTTGACACCTCTTCCCAGGGACTCCGTGAGTTTTGTGCAAGGCAAAGCTCCTGAGCATAGAGAAACACAGAATGTTTGGGTTGGATGGGATCTTTAAACATGCTCGAGTCCAACCCTGCAGCACTGAGCAGGGATGTTCTCACCAAAATCAGGTTGCTCAGAGCCCCATCCAACGTGGCCTTGGATGTTTTCAGTGATGGAGCATCCACCACCTCTCTGGGAAACCTCATTTTTAAAAATTGCCTTTTTTAGATCTAATCTGGATCTCCCCTGGTTAGTTTAAAGCTGTTCCCCCTTGGAATGGTGTATTCCACTACAGGATGGGATGTTTGGGGTTTGAGGCGTGGAGGCACCGCTCTGGTGGGGTTTGCAGCAGGAGGGAGGACAGGGCTGAGCAGCCTCTGCCCCCGGAGCAGTGACAGCAGCAGGCTGTGGATTCCCAGAGCCCAGGGATGTGCGGAAAGCAGCAGCCGGCTCCGAGCGAACGCTCTCCGAGGGTCAGCAGCGCTGCTCCCTTCGCAGGAAAGCCCACACGCCTTCCCCATGACAACCTGTTACACGCTCCAAGGAAAACAGAATTGCTCTTTTTCCTTATTAGCTCCTGGGCTGCCTCTTGCGTTCAGCACAGTGGCTGCTTCTGCCTCCTCAAATCCGCGTCATCCCTGTGATAGCAGTCAGTCCTTCCACAGGAATTGGTGTGCTGGCAAACCCTGGGGAGAGCTGCCTGAGCCTCCTGGGCACTGCAGGGCAAGAGTGGCAGTGGGGAGACTGGAAAAGCTGGGAGCAGATAAATGCCTCGCTCCCATTTCATATCCCAGCCAGGCAACCCTGGAGTGACATGGCAAGGAAGCGGGAGCTGCGATTCTGTGGGGAAAAGGGTGAAAGGAGAATTATGGCACAAAGATTTGGAAGAGGAGATGGATGAAGATGTCCCTCTGTCCTCCACAGCGACCACCAGGCACAAGGAGCTGCTCCAAGGCAGGGATTGGAGCTCCAGCACCATCCCGGTGCTTCCCATGGCACAGCCAGTGCCTGAATCCATCCCGGTGCTTCCCCTGGCACAGCCAGTGCCCGAATCCATCCCGGTGCTTCCCCTGGCACAGCCAGTGCCCGAATCCATCCTGGTGCTCTCCATGGCACAGCCAGTGCCCGAATCCATCCCGGTGCTGTGGCACAGCCAGTGCCCGAATCCATCCCGGTGCTTCCCATGGCACAGCCAGTGCCCGAATCCATCCTGGTGCTCTCCATGGCACAGCCAGTGCCCGAATCCATCCTGGTGCTTCCCATGGCACAGCCAGTGCCCAAATCCATCCCGGTGCTTCCCATGGCACAGCCAGTGCCCGAATCCATCCCGGTGCTTCCCATGGCACAGCCAGTGCCCGAATCCATCCCGGTGCTTCCCATGGCACAGCCAGTGCCCGAATCCATCCTGGTGCTTCCCATGGCACAGCCAGTGCCCGAATCCATCCCGGTGCTGTGGCACAGCCAGTGCCCGAATCCATCCCGGTGCTTCCCATGGCACAGCCAGTGCCCGAATCCATCCTGGTGCTCTCCATGGCACAGCCAGTGCCCGAATCCATCCTGGTGCTTCCCATGGCACAGCCAGTGCCCAAATCCATCCCGGTGCTTCCCATGGCACAGCCAGTGCCCGAATCCATCCCGGTGCTTCCCATGGCACAGCCAGTGCCCGAATCCATCCTGGTGCTTCCCATGGCACAGCCAGTGCCCGAATCCATCCCAGTGCTTCCCCTGGCACAGCCAGTGCCCAAATCCATCCCGGTGCTTCCCATGGCACAGCCAGTGCCCAAATCCATCCCGGTGCTTCCCCTGGCACAGCCAGTGCCCAAATCCATCCCGGTGCTTCCCCTGGCACAGCCAGTGCCCGAATCCATCCCGGTGCTGTGGCACAGCCAGTGCCCAAATCCATCCCGGTGCTGTGGCACAGCCAGTGCCCAAATCCATCCCGGTGCTTCCCATGGCACAGCCAGTGCCCGAATCCATCCCAGTGCTCTCCATGGCACAGCCAGTGCCCGAATCCATCCCGGTGCTGTGGCACAGCCAGTGCCCAAATCCATCCCGGTGCTCTCCATGGCACAGCCAGTGCCCAAATCCATCCCGGTGCTCTCCATGGCACAGCCAGTGCCCGAATCCATCCCGGTGCTCTCCATGGCACAGCCAGTGCCCGAATCCATCCCGGTGCTCTCCATGGCACAGCCAGTGCCCAAATCCATCCCGGTGCTCTCCATGGCACAGCCAGTGCCCAAATCCATCCCGGTGCTCTCCGTGGCACCACCAGTGCCCAAATCCAGCCAACCCCGAACCCCTGGCTCCAGGGGACATTTAATTCCCCTTCTCTCAGGGACAACCTGACCCCAGAGCACCCCAAGGAAGGGCTAAGCTCTAACCCCCGGCTCCGTTCCTGGATCCATCTCACGCCCCCTCAAGCACCTTGGGCAAACTGCTGAGGCTCTCACAGCAAAGCAGCGCTCACAGGCCTGGCCTACTTTGCAGGGATGTTTTGAAGACAAATTTGTGTTTCCCTGGGGAAAAGGGACTCGTGGAAAACCTGTTCAGCAACCGAAACGGGGCTCAGGCTCCCCGTTTGTAAATGATGTGCTAAGGAGCTGTCTCCAGGGAGAAACTTGCTTTTTCTTCCTCTTTTTTTTTTCCCTTTTTCTTCCCTTTTTTTCTTTTTTTTTTCTCCCATGGAAGAAGAAGGAAAAAAAATAACCCCATCAAGATCAAATTCCTGGCTATCAAATCAAAAGATCTTCGGTAACCTCGTCAGCTATTAAAGTCAAATAGCGCTCGTAATGAGCGCCGCCGTTTCACTCATCTCAGAAGATAAAGTAAAAAAAGCCAGGCCAATTTCTTTGTGCTCGCCAGCAGATAAGAGCCTGACCCAGATCGGCAGCGCTCAGCTCTGATTTTTCTTGGGGGGAAGCTCCGTTCTGGCTGTGGGACCCCCCAGCCCTGAGGTTCCAAACCTGGGGAGGCTGCCCAGGTGTGATGGGCAGTGCCAGCTTTGCTCTCCTGCTTCTGCTCCTTCCTGCACGCAAAATCAGTTGAAAGACTAAAGAAAAGGGAAAAAATAAACCCCTGCTCCACGCTGTGAGCGCTGATCCCTTGGGAATTGCAGCCTGAGGTGGAGAGAAGCAGCAATTAATGCTTCGGAGGGGACGAGGTTTGTGCTGTCCCTGCGATGCCTTTGCATTAATTGTATTTAAAAGGACTTGCTGCCAAGCCTGACACCTCGGTAGCATAAAAAGTTCCTTTTGTCTCTGTTTCCCCTTCTTTTTGGCATCCCCGGGAAGGGGCAGGAGAGATGGAACGGGCTAAAATAATGCACTCTGATTGAGTAATGAATAAAGATTAATGAATTTTTGCTACCGTCAATGATTCTATGGTAATTGCTTTAATAATATAAAATTATTTTCTGCTCCAAACTATGATTAATGATACCAGCGGAGCATTTGAATCATGGGCCTTGTCTTTTTGGGAGTTTTTCTGGTGAGTTCACTGATTAAATAACTAATATAATAGTTTACTCTTATTTTTTCCATGGGCAACAATCACCCACTAATTAATTGGGGTACCAGGGTTGAGCGAACCTGTTGTTTTGGGTATCAAAACTCTCCCTCATCTCTTTACTCCTCACCAACACAATTTAAAGGAGCAACAGCTTCTTTTCCACTTTTTTTTTTTTAATTTTCCACCTCAGGAACACGTTCATGAATTCTATTTTCGGGGTAGTGGGTTGTTGGTGGGATGAGAAATGGGGGACAGGTGCAGGGACCTCATTTTAGGGCCAGATGGAGACAGAGTGAGCAGTGTCCTGTCCCAAAGATGAGGGGGACGAAGAAAAAAAGGGATTTTTCACCCCATTTTGGGGCGAAACCATCCTATTTTGTAAACGTCTCATGTTCACTAGACCTTCCCCTGGACAAGGGGGCCTCATTTGCACCCCGAACTCCGCACCTCCGAACTCTTTTCACCTCTTGGGCACCAGAGATAAATCAGCCGTGGCCTCCCCGCCTCTGCGGGGTGTTAATGAAGCGTTTAATCATTCGCTGTTTCTCCTGCTCTGCCTCCTTTTTATTTGGGTTTGCAGGAATCAGAGAAACACTGGAGCGTGGCAAAAGGCAGCTATTGAACGTCTGCGTGTTATTTGCCCCCGTGATGGGGAATTAATTGCCTTTTGATTAATGAGCCCTTCAGAGCCGGGCCCGAGCCCGGCTGAGGGGAAGGAGGAGAGAGAAGGGGAAGGGAATCGGGTGCTCTGCTCCAAGCTCGGTGCTTTCTGCGCTGCCAAGAAGGGGTTAAAGAGCCAAAAGCTGGATGGGGAGCGATGGTGGGAAGGCAGAGGGAGAAATCTTAGTCCTGGCATGTGTCAGAAGAGACAGAGAGAGAGAGAGAAATTGAAGCAGCAGTTTAATTCTGTGAGTGCTTTCCCGCCCCTTGAATGGAGAAGGGGAAAATTATTTAATTAAAAATATATTTACTTTTAATGCAAGCATCAATATTTCCATCCGTGCTGATTGTGGAGAGGGGCTGTGTGTTTGCATCTTTAAATACGTGGGAGCTCTGCCTCTCGCTGGCTCCTGCTCCAGCAGCAGCGGTGTGCACACCCGGATCCCTGAGCACACTTACCCGCATCCTGAGCACACTCAGGTCCTGAGCACACCCGGATCCTGTGCACAACCAAACCCCTGAGCACACCCGGATCCTGTGCACACCCGGATCCTGTGCACAACCAAACCCCTGAGCACACCCGGATCCTGTGCACACTCAGATCCTGAGCACACCCGGATCCTGTGCACAACCAAACCCCTGAGCACACCCGGATCCTGTGCACACTCAGATCCTGAGCACACCCGGATCCTGTGCACAACCAAACCCCTGTGCACACCCGGATCCTGTGCACACTTGGATCCTGAGCACACTCAGATCCTGAGCACACCCAGATCCTGTGCACACCCAAATCCCTAAGCACACTCGCATCCTGTGCACACCCAGATCCTGGGCACACCCAGATCCTGTGTGCAACCTCCCAAATCCCTGTGCACACTTAGATCCCTGAGCACACCCAGAACCCTGAGCACACCCAGATCGCTGAGCACACTCAGATCCCTGTGCACACTCAGCTGGATCCCTGCTCTGACTCACCCGGATCCCTGTGCACACTCAAATCCCTGCTCACACTCCGATCCTTCTGCACATTGCCCAACCCCTTGTGCACACTCAAATCCCTACTCACACTCAGATCCTTGTGCACATTCCCCAACCCCCATGCACACTCAGATCCCTCAGCACATTCCCTCAGAGCGCTGTGCACACTCACACAGATCCCTGAGCACACTCAGATCTCTGAGCACACCCAGAACCCTGAGCACACTCAGATCCCTATGTGCACCCAGGTCCCTGATCACATTCCCTCAGATCCCTGTGCACACTCACCCAGATCCCTGAGCACATTCAGATCTCTGGATACACCCAGCCCCTGTGCACACCCACCCAGCCCCTGAGCACACCCAGCCCCCTGAGCACACCCAGCCCCCTGTGCACACCCACCCAGCCCCTGAGCACACCCACCCAGCCCCTGTGCACACCCAGCCCCCCGAGCACACCCACCCAGCTCCCCCTGACTTCCCAGCTTTGGGGCCTGGGTGCTTTTTGGCAATTCCCAAAGAGGGTTCCCATTAACAGCTCCCAGCCTCTGGACCCAGCTCTGGCACCTCTGGATTTCAGGTTCCCCGTGGGTGTTTTGCTGTCAGGACCTTGCTGGGTTTCTTTTGTGGCACCAACCAACCTTGGGGGCCCAGTGCCCCCCAAAATCCATCCCTGCTGTGCTCCGGGGCTGGCTGGGGTGTCTGGGAGCTGCTGACTGAAGGTGCTCCAGGTGCGAGGCTAGACCAGCAGCAACATCCCCTAAACACAGGGGCTGGGAGCTGCCCCTGCTGCTGTTTCCTGAACAGTTTAGACAATGGAAAATGGCAGGATTCAGGGATTCAACAACGACCCACCAAGAGTTGTACAGCAAAGCTCCTGCAGCCTTTGGGATCTGTATTCATTCCCAGTGTCCAAACACTTCCCAGTTCCCCGTTTGCTCTCTTGTTCCTACCCTACACGGATGGATTTAAAGGATTTCTCCACAATAGCCTCTAAATCCCCTGGCTGGGTGCTGGGAGTGGTGGCACACTCTGATGAGGCTCTGCTGGCGGGGCTGACCACGCGAGGACAGAGGCTTTGTGTGAAATACGACTCCAGAAAGAAGAAACAAAAAGTTTGGCTTGTGCAGGAAACAAATTGCCTTTGTCAGCGTGACCTTGCAGCTCAGCCACCAGCCCAGGAGCAGCGGCAGTTCCCGCTCGGATCTCATCCCTCTTCCCCTCTCCAAAGAACTCCTGTCTCCCAGGACTGGCAGCATCATTCCTTATTTCCAAGGCCTGTGCTGTGTTGGTTGAGTCGGTCTGATTTTGTTGTTTATTTGCTGGTTTTCAATCTTTGCGAGCCCTACTTCCCTCAGCGTTGCTCTGCTGATTCCCAGCCCCATCCTCGCCTTCCCAAAGCTCTCAGGGATGTGGATGTGGGTGGGAATCACAGCTGTGGCCATGCCAGCAGCTCCCAACTCCCGTCCAGCAGCTCTGCCTCTCCTCGTGGATGCAGCTCACGGCTCCCTTTCCGCTCTCACATTTCAAGTGGAAAATTCGGTGAAAACAAAAAATTAGCAGGACATTCTTAGCGCAGCAGCAACAAGCAGCACAATCTATTAGCAACAGGCTTTTTTTTTTTTTTTGGGTTCATGCTCAGCACGTGTTGCCAGCAGAGCTGCTGAGGGATGGAGCCGTCACCGGGAGCTGAGAGCCCCTGAATCTCCCTTCTCCTGGCAGCTCCCTGCTCTCAGCCCTCCGGACTGGTCCCATCACTCCACGTCTCCCTGAAGGAAAAGGTCGCTCCGGAGCCTCCAGTGAGACGCCAACGCAATTTGCTGATTTCCCTGAAAATGCTGTGGAAATGATATTAATCCCTGGCTCCACAGGAAAGATCAAAAGAGCCAGGGAGGCAGTGTTGGACACGGAATGGAAATCGTGCTCTGCAGAGAGGAGAAAGGGAATCAGAAACTTCCTGGTGGAAGCAGCCGGGTGTTTAAATCAACCCCGGTGGCAGCCAAAGTTGCCTTTGCTGGACCCAACCCACCGAGCAGAAATGAGGACAGAGTGATGCCTTAGGTTTTAACTTTTATATTTTTCAAACCCTGCACTGCCCAGTGTGTAACTCTGAAGTTCCTTGTAGCCTGTTCACTTCTGCTCTCTTGTGCCAGGCAGACGTAACAAAGCCTCTCCAGGCCTGCTCTCCAAGGACACCCAGACCGTCCTAGGCCCAAAAAGTATAAACCAAAAGCCTCTAAAGGGGGGCAAGCTGAGGGGAATTACATCATTAAACTGGGGCTTTAATTGGAGAATTAACCGAGGTATGCAAATGAACCAAACCTATAAAGGTGTGAAGAACTCGTGACCTGGGGTCCATTTTTTGGAAGCAGCTTCTGGGTCCCCAGGGGTACCTTTGAAGGCCTTTCAAATAAATCCTGACCTTTATTCCCTTACTCCTGTCCAGCCTCTGTTTTTAGGTGGCCTCTCAAGGCATCAAGAGAGCCCCAGAGGATTCCTGTATTTCACTCCCTGCCCAGAGCAGGCCCTTCCTGAGCCGTTTTTGACACAACACAGCAGCCCTTTGCCTTTTATTGCCACAGTCTGTTCCACTTCTCATCCAGTCCAGCCCTGGATCTTTTTCCCAGCCCGTTGAGGCCCATCTGGTGTTTGTGTCGAGCTGTGCTCTGGCCCTGCCTGAATTTCACCAGCTTTGTAGGATATTTCAGGCCCTTTCTCCCGTTTCCCACTGCTGGCTCCCAGCTCTGATTTTGGGTTTGTGTCCTCCCAAGTGCCGCTGGCCTTTGCTGGGGCGAGCCCTCTGCAGATGCAATAAAGGTCTCCTCTCTTCCATCACTGGGGAGGTTAATTGGAATATTGAATCCCAGCAGAGGAAGAGAGACTCCTGCCAGACACAGCCCTCCTTTCCCACAGGGAGCCATTGATAATCCCTCTCTGGGTACGGCCAAATTGCCAGATGAAGCTGTGCTGAGGAGAATGTCACAGGCCTGGAGAGCCTCCCTGAAGTAAAGACAGATGACATCTCCTGCGTCCTCCCCCAGCACTGTCCCTGCCACCCTGTCACTGCAGCAAATCAGATTGGTTTGACCCAATTTGGTCTTTACAAATTCATGCTGGCTGGGCCTGATTTTCCTCTGTTCTTCCAGGTGCTCGCCTTGTTTGAGGCAAACTCCTGCTCCTCCTTCCCCTCTCCCAAAGGCAGGTGTTGTCTCTGCCCTCTTCTGGTTTTTTGCACAGTCATCTTTTCAAATATCGCTGTGTTGGCTCCAAAATCCTGCTCAGAGGCTCTCAACGTGCCTGGGGGTGGAGCTGGGAAACGCCTGAGTGTGCTCCAAACTCCCCTGTCCCTTCCCAGCCTGCTCCTCCTCAGTGTTAATCGTGTCGGACACCAACTCACGGCTGATCTGTTTAGTAAAGACTAAACTGAAAGAGGCTTTAGCCATCTCAGCATCATCTGGCACAGCCTTCCCTCTTCAGCCACGCTGACATTTCCAAATGGGATTTTGATTCTTTTTTTTTTTTTTGCAAATTCAAGCTGACTTCTTCAGCTGTTTCAAAATGTAAATCAATTTCTGCTTTAGAAAAAAAAATGCAAGTGTTTTAATAGCATGACTGCAATTGTTGGAGCAAAATGCTTTGAAAGAGCAAAATGTTTCTTGCTACTCGTGATGAGTTATCTTTAGAATGATTATTAATGGTGAGGCCAAAAATTGAGGGGCTTTTGAAAGGGGAAAAGACTCAACATCCCCCCCAGATTTTTGTCGTTTTGTTTCTCAGTGATCAGGAGCACCATGCTTGTCCTGCCAGGTGTTGGCTCAACCAGAGCTGCAGTTATTTCCCTGCAAGATTTCCCTGGGCCAGGAAACTCTGGATTTGCAGGCAACTCCATCTGCATCGACAGCAATCCGTGCCACCAGGCTGGATCCACAGCAGGCAGAATTGGACGGGTATTGAGCAGAGATGCGCCTTGTCCCACACACAGCGGCTCAGAGCTGGCTTTCAGTGCAAATGGGATGGGGAAGACTATGGGAATTCAATAGGGAATGCTCTTCAGGGCTCCTTCCATCCAGCACGGATCGTTAGGAAGAGCTCTGGCTGCCCAAAGGCCTCTGGCATGAAACAGAAATGGGAAATGAGACCTCTGTGCTCGGTTCAAGTGGAAGTCAGAGGCACCGTGTGTGTTGCTGAGTGAAGTCACTCCCCTGTTTCAGCTCTCACCCCCTGATCCCACCCGGAGATCATCCCAGGAAACCTCTGCCCCGGGTCAAACCTTCTCCTGCCTTCCAGTGGGAATTGATTTGTGGCTCCTTTTATGCAAACATTGTCCTTTGAGTGAAGCAGCTCTGCCTTGCCCGTGCCCGGGTGATGGATGGAGCAGGAGCCTGTTTGCCACTGCAGCTGTCTCCCACAGCAGCTGCTGCTTCAGCAGGGAGAGGGATGGTGGTGATCTCGGTAAACAGCTTCCCCTAAAACAAGGGATTATTCCCAAAAAGCAGCCATCAACTTTCAAAAATCAGCACCCAAGCACTTTTAGTGGATCGGGGATATTCAGTGGAGAATGGAATCAGGGGGTTCCTGCAAACAAAGTGGTGACTTTTTGTCCAGAAGGTAAAGTTTCCATCTTTTCACTTTAATTTTGGCTGAGCAGCCATTTGAAATAGAAAAAAAAGGAATTGTTTCGGAGGATAAATCTCCCAGCAGTGCAGCCTAGCTGGGGTAGAAAAGTGAGATTCAGGAGCTCAGTGGATTCCTGCATCCACCAGTGGCGATCGATGGATGACTCTGAGCTGGTCCTTTGCTCCCTGTCCACATCCTCCCATCTGTGAAGCAGGAAAAGGGAATTCCCCCATGCAGGGGAAAGGTGTTGGAAGTGTCTGTGGGGCTGTCTGAGCAGCACTGGGGGACACAAAGAGGTGGGGATGAGGATCTTTGTGCCAAGGAGGTGAGGAGTGAAGATGGGGCAGGATGAAGATGGAGCAGGGTGAAGATGGAGCAGGATGAAGATGGGGCAGGATGCAGATGGGGCAGGATGAAGATGGAGAAGGATGAAGATGGAGCAGGATGAAGGTGGAGCAGCATGAAGGTGGAGCATGGTGAAGACACAGCAGAGTGAAGGTGGGGCAGGGTGAAGATGGAGAAGGATGAAGGTGGAGCAGGATGAAGATGGGGCAGGATGAAGGTGGAGGAGGATGAGGGTGAAGCAGGATGAAAATGGGGCAGGATGAAGATGTGAAGATGGGGCAGGATGAAAATGGAGCAGGATGAAGATGGAGCAGGATGAAGGTGGAGAAGGATGAAGATGGAGCAGGGTGAAGGTGGGGCAGGGTGAAGATGGAGAAGGATGAAGATGTGAAGATGGGGCAGGATGAAGATGGGGCAGGATGAAGATGGGGCAGGATGAGCGTGAAGCAGGATGAAAATGGAGCAGGATGAAGATGGAGCAGGATGAGGGCGAAGCAGGATGAAGATGGGGCAGGATGAGGTGAAGGATGAGGGTGAAGCAGGATGAAGATGGGGCAGGATGAGGGTGAAGCAGGATGAAGATGGGGCAGGATGAAGATGGGGCAGGATGAAGGTGGAGCAGGGTGAAGATGGAGAAGGATGAAGATGGAGCAGGATGAAGATGGAGCAGGATGAAGGTGGAGCAGGATGAAGATGGAGCAGGATGAAGATGGAGCAGGATGAAGATGGAGCAGGATGAAGATGTGAAGGTGGGGCAGGATGAAGATGGGGCAGGGTGAAGATGGGGCAGGAAAGCCCCGGTGCTGCTAAGGGCGGGGGTGGGAAGTGCAGGGACCATCCAGCAGGGCAAAGACCTGGATGTCCTGGCCCATCACTGGGCTCCCGTTTCACTGGGTGTTTTGGGCCAGGTGAAGGTGGAGCTCTGCACCTTCCCGACCCTTGGCTATCACTGCGCCCCCGCAGCTCTGCTGTCCCCACAGCACGGTCCCCGCACGGTTCCATGGGTTCCCCACAGCCCTGCCCGCTGTGCTGAGCTGCCCGGGGAGGGAAGAGCAGGGCCAGGACGCGCTCGGCCTCCCCAGCCGTGCCACAGCCGCTTCCAGGAGCACGGCGAGCGCCGAGTCTGCTGTGGAAGGTGCTTAAATCACCAATGACTGATGTTACCCTCCGCGTGGCATCAGGAGGCTCAGGGGATGGAGGAGATGGTTCAGCAGCTCGTTCCTCTGTCTCGCACCTCTCCCGTGCCCGCTTTCCCACCGTCCCTGCCCGCGGCCCGCCCCGTTATCCCACACGCGGCCCGTGCTTTGGGATGCGGCTCCCACTGATCGGGAGCGGCTGCAGGGATTGCGGGTCATTTGCATTCCCCCGTCCCTTCCCACTCCTCCTGCGGAGCCCCGGCTGGGTGAAGTTTGGAGCAGAGAAGGAGCTCTGGTTGCTATGGCTACCGGCACTGCCTTCCTCCCGAGGAGGAGGAGGAGGAGGAGGAGACCGCAGGACTTCAGGGCAAAGCCGTTCCCCACAAACTTCTCCGCCCCCGAAACTCAGCCAGGGGCTCTGGGGCGCCCTTGGGGCACCCTTGGGAAGCACCCGGCGCTCCCTGCAGGCAAACAGGACCTGGGCACGGGCAGCAGCTCCATAAAAACCCTGCCTGTCCCCTCTCGGACCGGCCACTTGGTCCAGAGGCCACTTGTGCCCTCCTGGAGGAGAAGGACACGGGACAGGCAGGATTTTTATTGGATCCCCTCCTTTCCAGGGGCTCTCTAGACTGGTGGATTCCCAGGGCGGTTGTGCAACCTCCCAAAGGGCTTTAAACACCCAAATCTTGGGGAATCATCCTTTTTTTTTAACATTTTCCCTGGTGCATCCCCCAAATCAGTCCAAAGGACTTCAGGGACCCCCTGCACCCCAAACCCCGGGGTTCCACCTCCCGTGGGGAGGGAGCAGACAGAGGAGGTCCCGCAAACACGGATCCCTTTGTTCCCAGGTTGCTCGGGATTGTCTGTAATTATTTCCAGGGATGCACGCCACGGCAATTGTTGATTATTTGAGGCTCCTCTGGGAATGCTTCCCTGGGAAAAAAAAAAAAATAAAAGCAAAGAGCCTGCACGTAGCCTGGATGAGAAATTCCGATCTGGAACAGGCTCAAGAAGGGAATAAATAGGTGAATAAATGAAATAAATAAAAGACTGGGGGGGAAGGAGCGAGGTGGCCTTGCCGTGTCAAGATAACTGTACCTTGTCCCCCTGCTCTGCAAACTCTGCTGAGCAGATTTATTAGTTTTAATTAACAGGAGGGGGAGAAAAAAAAATGGAGCTGGGAATACATCCAAATTTCAACTCACAAAATCACTGCTCCTTCCTCAAGATTGAGAGAGAAAGAGGGGGAATGACCAGAATAATAATCAGGAAAGAGATCTGGGTGCCAAGGAAGCCACTTCTCTGCCCAGGCTCTGCGCTGGCTCCGGGGGTGAGCAGGAACTTGTTCAGAGCAGGATGGGAAGTCCTGGCAGGGTCAGAGTTCAGGGCTGGGCCTGTGTAAAATCCAGATAAAAGTTCTTATCCAAATTTTTCCTTCGGTGGAAATCTGGGGCTGGGTTTAAGGCTGTGTCTGTAAGTACTGTCATTCACAGAAAATGGGATTTTTTTATCATTATAAGCCCTCATCCCTGAGGATGAGTGGTTTGGGGACAGCCAGTTGCTGACATGCCCTCGGTGGCTACAGGGACGTGTCCCCACACCACCCTGGGCACTGGGGAATAGGATTTTTGTGCCCAAACCACATCCACCTGCTGCCTGTGGGGTGCACTCTAGGATGCTGGAAGGAAGGTGTTTAACTTCAGGTATTTGCTCATTCCCAGTAGCAGAAGAGAGCTAAAAAAAAATAAAAAAATAAAAATAAAAACTCAATTTCCAGTCCACAAAACACTGACAATCCAAACCATCTGAAAGAAAAACAGCACTGCCTTTTATTTATTAGTGTGTTTTTCCTGTTGGCATCCAGTCGACATTTGCTGCCAAGGATTTATGAGGATGAAATGCATTTTTTTTTCCCTGTTGAAATGGCCTGGGAGGGAGCCCCGGGTCTGGGAGCATCTCCCTCCTCCTGCACAGTCCTCAGCCCAGGACCAGCAGGAGTGTAGCCTTGTTAGTCCAGCTCATTAGCCTTGATTAATAACCAAGAGCTGAGGCGTTGCTGGGCTTCTCCTGCAGCCGGAGCTGTCCCACAGCGTGGGATGGCTCAGGGAATCTGCCTCTGGTTTGATGTGGAAATTCCCTTTATGGTTCTGCACCATCAGCTGCTCTCTCTGAGGAGGCCAAACATCTTCATGAGGCCCAGGAAGGCCTCGAGTTCTTCAGGACAGAGAAGGAAAATGAGCTTTGCTTTTCCTCTCATGTTCCCTTTCAGATTTTCCTTTGTCCCATTCGAAACCACTTGGGAAGAGCTGGAAAGGCTCTGACTGCTGGCACCTCCAGGATCCAGGGGAACTTGGACCCCTTGATCCCATCCCTGCCCTTTCCAGATGTTCCACAAGCAAACACAGCCTCGGTCTCCAGGAAACAGCAGCTCCAGCGTTTTCTCTTTGACTTTCACCACTCCAACAAGTCCCTCAGGAGAAGCACCAGAGAGTTTTATTAAAAATAAAAAACCCTCGTGGAGAGGATGAGCACTTTGTCTTCCAGAATTACCAGGAGCTGCCAGAGACAGCGGAGAGAGTTCAGAAAAGGCTCTCGGGGAAGAGCAGGACATAAATAAAGAGAAATAATAACAGCTGGGCCCAGCACAGGGGTGGGGGCACAGGGCCCTGAGGCCACAGCCAGGTCTGTGGTGAGAACACCGGGAACAGCAACATTTCCTGTGGGAAAACACAGCTCCAGGGTCCCACAGGAGGAAAAATGCAACTGAAAACCCAGCAGAGAGCTGAGTTGTGGCCCTGGGATGGAGATCAACCCCCTGCTTCATCCTCATTTCGTGGAGTTTTGGAGGCTGGCCTGGCAGAGGCCCAGAGTGACTCCACGGATGTGACAAGGAGGGCACTTGGGATGAGGCAGGAGAAAAGGGTCATTTATGCTCCAATCCATTGTTGATGTGCAGGCCAGAAAGGTGCAAACTCCAATCTCCCGCCAGATGGGAAATTTGAAGAAGTTTTGTACATTTGAAATTAATTTGTGTCCAATAAAAGCCGAACCTCTGCCACCTTCCGCCTCTTCTGCTGTCAGAAACTCAAATATCGCTGATTCTGCGCCGTGATTTTGGAGAACCAAATCACCTGCAGGATCTCAGCCCATCTGTGCTTGAGATGTGCCCAGGTACGGCCAGGTTGCCTGGTGGAAAGGTGACAAAGAGGCACGGAGAATGTGTGATTTTTACAGCCTCAATTCCCCAGGGAAGCAATCCAACAGGAGAGGTCAGATCCTGGCTCCCATGGCATATGTTCCGATTACTTCATCAGCACTCTGGTTGAAACATTTCCATGGCTGCTGCTGGCAGAAAAATTGGCCTTTTTTTTTTTGTTAAAAAAAAAATAAACCTCAAATTATGTTGGTTTTTTCCCCACTCGAGAAATGTTGACATTGTGTCAAAAAAAACCAAAACCCAAATAAACCAACCCAAAAAAAAAACCCAGAAAAAAGCCAAGCAAAAAATCCAGGCCAAACCCAAATGTTCAACAAATAGAGACATTTTCACTTTGGAAGCAAAAATCAAAACAGATCTGTTGAAAACAAAAATCATTTCATCCCAACAGCACCACTTACAACCTGGTCTCCCATCGATTGCTAATTCCACGCCAGGCCACTGGCATGGAAAGATGAGGAGCTCTGGAGCAAACCTCAAAGGAGCAGCCAAACCTGGCTTTGGGCTCCTTCCATGCGTGGCACCGGGGTTTATCCCACCTAATTCCCCCCTCATTTTGGAGCAGTGATTAATTGACTGCATAAATTATAATCTTCAGAGTCGAGGATGTGCCGCACCGAGCCTGATGTTGGTGTCTGTCACAGGAGGAGCAAGATTCCCAGATTTTGGCTCATCCCAGCTCCATGAGGCTCTTCCCCTCTTTTTTGGTGAGTTTTCCAAGCAGGGTTTTGGGGGGAGCAGGCAAAGGATGGAAATCCCGGGGTCTCCCCAGCTCCAAATCCTCAGAGCCAGGCGGGAAGAGAGTTGAAATGTTTACACATAAACATCCTGGCACGGAGCCACCTCCACAAGGGGAAAAAAACCCGATCCAAACAGAAAGAACATGAAAAATTAATAAGGGTTTTAGACTATTACATTTTCCAGGACTTGCTGGATCGTGGTTCTCAATTCTCAATCAATCACGTTTCAATTGGGCTGATTAATTTTCCGGAATGCTTTGTTGGCTGCCTCGGACGTGCTCGAGTTCCTGGGGAGACAGGCCAAGGCCTGGAAGTGGGGGACTCATGAGGGGGTCTCAGGGCTGGAATTGGGGGATTCATGAGGGGGATCCAGGGCTGGAATTGGGGGATCATGAGGGGGTCCCAGGTGGAAGTGGGGGATCATGGGGGGTCCCAGGGCTGGAATTGGGGATTCTGAGGGGGACCATTCATGAGGGGCATCCCAGGGATGGAAGTGAGGGACTCATGGGAGGGGCCCAGGGCTGGAATTGGGGGATTCATGAGGGGGGTCTCAGGGCTGGAATTGGGGGACTCATGAGGGGCATTCCAGGGATGGAACTGGGGGACTCATGAGGGGGTCCCAGGGCTGGAATTGGGGAATTCATGAGGGGGGACCCAGGGCTGGAACAGGTGATTCATGAGGGGGGACACAGGGCTCAACTGGGGGACTCATGAGGAGGGGCCCAGGCCTAGCATTGGGGGACTCATGAGGGGGTTCCAGGGCTGGAATTGAGGGGTTCATGAGGGCGTCCCAGGGCTGAAATTAGGGGATTCATGAGGGGGGACACAGGGCTCAACTGGGGGACTCATGAAGGCGTCCCAGGAATGGAATTGAGGAGGGTCTCAGGGCTGGAATTGGGGGATTCCTAAGGAGGGTCCCAGGACTGGAACTGGGGGACTCATGAGGGGGTCCCAGGGCTGGAATTGGGGAATTCATGAGGGGAGACACAGGGCTCAACTGGGGGACTCATGAGGGGGGACCCAGGGATGGAATTGAGGAGGGTCTCAGGGCTGGAACTGGGGGATTCCTGAAGGGGATCCAAGGGCTGGAATCAGGTGATTCATGAGGGGGGACACAGGGCTCAACTGAGGGACTCATGAGGGGGTCCCAGGGCTGGAACTGGGGGATTCAGGGGGGTGGGTGGTGGGGGTTTGAGGGGGATCCAGGGCTGGAATCAGGTGATTCATGAGGGGGGACATAGGGATGGAATTGAGGAGAGTCCCAGGGCTGGAATTGTAGGGATTCATGAGGGGGATCCAAGGCTGAAATTGGGGGACTTATGAGGGGTGACACAGAGCTGGAATTCAGGGATTCATGAGGGGGTCCCAGGGCTGGAATTGTGGGATTCATGAGGAGGAAGCCAGGGCTGGAATTTAGGGAGGTCCCAGGGCTGGAACTGGGGGACTCGTGGGGGAGTTCCAAGGCTGGAAGTGGGGCATTCATGAGGGGGGACCCTGGCCTGGAATTGAGGAGGGTCCCATGGCTGGAATTGTAGGGATTCATGAGGGGGATCCAGGGCTGGAACTGTAGGGATTCATGAGGGGTGGCCCAGGTTTGGAGCAGGATGGGGACACCTGGATCCATCCTGAGGAGCAGCATCGCTGCCAGGGCGGGCCCAGCTCCTCCTGTCCATGCCATGCCATGACCTCCTCCCGTCCTGCTCCATGCCGTGCCGTGCCGTGCCGTGCAGTCATCATCTTGTCATCATCCTCCTGGGCCTGACTGGCCGGCCTGGCCGCTGGCCCGGGTTAAGGAGGGCGCTTCATTGTGCCTAACGAGGCGCCGTGCCCAGCCAGGCAGAGCAGCCAGCAGCTCAGCCCTGGATTGTCTTTCCGTTTTTATTGCCCAGCGGGAGGAGCACGGGGAAGGTCTTTATGTGATTGTAGAGAAAGACAAAATGCCTTAATAGCAGCCGGCGCTGCCTCTCCGGGACCCAGGGGACACTGCAGCAGCCCGTAATAATCATCGTAAATAAAAGGGGATGGCTCTGGTGTGCGACATGGGCCGTTAAAACAAGCCCGAGGGTGGAAGGCATGTCTTAAAAACAAGCTGGAGAGGATGTTTCTCTCCTCATTGCCCCTCTAATTCTCCTTCCCCGCATGGCGGAGCAGGGGAAGGCTGGCACAGCTCAGCTCTCGATTAGCCCGAACAGCGCTTAGAGATTTTACACTGTTTATATTTATATATGATATATATTTAATATATTAATAGATTAATAATATTTATAACAAGAAAATTATATTAATACCAAATACAGAAATATATTAAATGTATTGATTATATATTAATATAACAAATCTATTCATTATATAAATATATAAATACATACTTATATATTTAATATATATTCTAGATTATATATTATTTGATATTAATATATCGTATATATTTATTATATAGGTATATAATATGTATATTTATATTTTGTATATAGATTATATATTATTGTGTATTAATATAGCAAATATATTTAGTATATTAAAATATATGTTTATATTTATATATTTAATATATTGTCTAGATTATATATTATTATATATTAATGTATCATACCTATTTATTATATAAATGGCTGTAAATAGATATTTATATATTTAATATAGAGAGAGATTTTATATTATTAAATGTTAATAGGTCAAATCTATTTCTTATATAAAGATATAAAAATATATATTTATATATTTAATATACATTCTAGATTATATATTATTATATATTATCTGTGCTTCTCTGCTCCCGCGGCCTTAGGGAGGGAACTCCCACACCCTTAGGCTCAGGCCTGACTTTCTGACCTAGCAAAACTGAGTCAGGGCTGTGCTTAATCTCCCCAGCCCTTACTCACCGAACACAACCCAACTTTCTCTCCCCCATCCCTCTACCACAACCCAAATTTCTCTCTCCCATCCCTTTACCACAACTCTTTTCCCAACTTGGTTTTCCCTCTCCGTGTGTCCTGGGGCTCTGGAGGTCTCCCTGCGTTGGGTGGGAGGAGAAATCCAGAATTCCAGCCCAAAGATGAGGAGGAAAAGGTATAAATGGACCTTCACAAGAGAGAAACGGGGAGGTGAATGGGGAGGAACAGGGATTTTACTACCAGTGGATGCAGCCAAGTCTCTCCCAGCCTCCCTGCCTGGAATATTTAACTCAAAGCCAAGGTTTTGCCAAGCTTTAGCAGCCCTGGGAGCAATCGCGGATGTGGCACGGGAGCAGAGCTCCTGGGGAGAGCCCCACGGGACAGAAGGGCCTCCATCCACCAGAATGAGCTCCCAGCAGAGGGAGGATGGCTGAGACAACTTCTCAGGGAGCCTGGTGCGGGCTGAAACCTCCTTCTTTAATGGCTGGGAGCATGTTGGAGACACAGGAGGTCTCGGGAGGGAAGGGACCTTGAAAGACTCCAGCACAGAGGATGCACGAACTCCTTTTCCTTTTCTATAATACATGCTCGTCTCTCTCAGGGTGCTTTTCATGGCTTTGCAAGCAACAGATTGGCAGCTAAAACTGTTTCTCTCTCTCTCTCTCTCTCTCTTTGCTTTAGTTTCTTTCCCCTTCTGCAAATGTTTGGCAGAAAGGAGAACCTGCAATAAAAAAGAGGAAAAAACCCCAGAAAAACAACAAAAAAAGGAGTTGATTAAAAGCCCTGAGCTCTAGCTGCAAAAATGTTTTGAAGCAACTGTAACTACCTTTATTTTCCACATAATTCTTGCGTGATGTCGCATTCACACTCTTCCCAGTTCCATCTGTAATTCCCGGGAGGAGCCGCTGGCACTCGGAGGAAGGGCTTTCCTTGCCACATGCAGGGCACCGCTGCCCCACGCCCTCCTCCAGCCCTCCGGGCTGGCCCTGGGATGGGAGATCTCCCGGGAATGGCTGGGAAGAGCTCCTGGAGGAGGTCGGGACACAGGGAAGCGGTTTGGGGTGCTCCATATCCGCTGGCCTGAGGCTGAGGCGTTCCTGCCTCTGCGCAGGGGCTGCTGAGGGGGGTTTGGGGAGGGCTGGCCCCATCCCACCACCCTGAGGGGATTCTCCATCCCTCACCCTGCTGCCTGCCCGATTTCCCTTTGCCTCTGTGCTCCATCCCAGCCTCCCCCTGCGCTTCAATTCAGCTCCTTTTACTCCCCTGCATCTCCCAGGGCATCACCCTGCCCAGAACTTCATCCAGTTCCTGGCGTTATCGCCCTTATCCCACATCTGCAGCACAAGGGAGCTCAGACTGGCTGTCCCCACCCAGGAACTCGGCGGAATTCCCAAAACGGGAGCAAAGCGGAGCTGCTCAGCTGCTGCCGGAGGGGCTGACGGGGGTAACCGCAGGATTTTGGTGTGCAGGTGACGTTCAGATGTGAGCAAACACATCTCCCCTGGGACGAGGCTGCTCCCCAGCCCCGCTGCACGACGAGAGTTCATCGAGCAATTAACATCCTGTTATGCATGAACCCTTTTAAGACTTTCGCATCACCTTTCATCAAGTATCAAAGCTGCTATATTTTTATGAAATATTATTCTAACAAAAATATAAAATTAACAAACTCCTTTATTTTAGATAGTTATGAAAATGTTTTAAGGGTGTTTGGGTGGTTTTAAGAGCTGTAGTTTAGTGTTATTTGTCTTAAACCTTATAACCATAAGCATAAGATCCTAAGTTTTTGCAGCTGGTTTCTCTGAGAGCATGCTTCCAGATAAAATCAATTCCCGCGGCAGACAATGGGCTGTCAGTAACCCTAGAAACTCACGAGCCATTGGCTAAGAACTGCTTGGAGGACTGCCTGACCAATCACCGTGGGACAAGTAAGCAGAACTGGGAGTGAAGAGGGGCGGAGACTCCCCTTTATCCCAAACCGAAATCTCCAACTCTTTCTCTTTTCGTCTGGACAAGCCACGAGGGAGGTTCGGTGCTGCTCAGGCCGTTTTCCAACCACGCTTTTTCAAGCAACCAGCACCGAAAGAAAGCTTTGCCCGGGTTTGTAATAGCCTAATTGGCTGAAAAAAGTTTCTCTGCTCGAAGGGAACTCGGACTTTAATTTTTATCTAAATTTTCGGGGTTTTTTTAGGTTCCATTTTTTTCAATTGTTAAATAAACCGGTTTTGTTTGATTTAACATCCGAAACTATCCTATTTTTATAACAATCCTGAGCACTGAAAGCACTTTGCTTCCTCCTGCAGCCTCTCCTGCTGAGCCCTCGCCCTCCCCTGCGAGGAACACTTCGACTTTGGAAGCACAGACTGGTCGGGAAAGCTTTAATGAAAGCTGGAGGCTGCCCAGAGCTGAGCCCTACCCTTTTCCTGCTCTTGAGGGGGTTTCCGTGACCAAATCTCTAAACAGAGCCCAAATCACCCACCAGGAATTGCATTTAGGATCCGCTTTGGTCTCGGAGCCCGTGTGGAGGGTGAGGAAAGGCAGGAGAGGGTTGTCGACCGTTTTAGGGTAGATCAGGGGCTTTTCCACTGCTCCTAAACAGCTCCCTGGAGGAGTGAAGTGAGGAGGAGTCGGGTCTCAACTCCCTCCTCAAGAAGGGTGTGCCAATGAACAGAAGGAAAGAAGGATGGAAAGGAAGAGAAGGAAGAAAAAGGGAAGGCAGCCGTTAAATAGGATATGGATTCAGGAGGCTGTCAGCAGGATCAGTGGGGAACTCAGGGCACCAAAGGCCCTTTCCCCTCCCTGTTCCCCTCGGGTCATGGATCAGTGGGGTGAGTTGTGCGTTCCCAGCTCCCAAACCCAAGTGCCCAGCCCTGGCAGGGCCCTCCGGGGGAGGTGACAGCCCCAGGAGGTGGGGAGCGGGTTCGGGTGTTATTCCCACATCCAAAGCACATCCTGGCTGTGGGAACACCCTGCTGCCCCCCTGAGCCCAGGAATCCCCCGGCCACTGCCCAGGATCCGGGGAAGCCACAGCCAAGGAGCTGCTCCGGGGCTTTGGCACCTTCTCCCTGCTGATTTTCCGCTGCTCCTGGCCAAGCCCTCCATGCCCAGGCAGGCACGGGAATAACACAGAGCAGCTGCTGCTCCTGCTGCCGCCGAGGCCCCGCAGCAGCACCTGAGGGAGCAGGTGGCATCCGCAGCTCCTTGTCCCTGTCACCAATTATTCCAGGGCCACGTGCCAAGGAAGTGGCGGGCACAGGGAAGGGAGGCTGAATCCCAGCCGGTGCAGGAACGAAGTGTACAAACACCTTGCAGAGCCCTGGCTGCTCCCTGTGCCCCTGCCCATGGGATTTGGTGACACAGGACAGCCACCAGCTGGGAAAAAGGATGGGACTGACCCCGGGAACCTCTGGCACTGAGAAGGACGAGCAGCTCCAGGTGAGCCCGGAGCCCTGGAGCTGCCGTGGATGTGCCAGGGCTGGCACACAGGGCTGGCTTTCCCTCTCCTGCAGCATCTGGCTGTTTCCAGCATTAAACCCAACAGGAACTCCCAGTTTTGGGGCTGCACAAAAGGCTCCTTGCCCTGATCCACACGGGATGGTGCCGTTCCAAACGGACCCCTGGAGTTCCAGCTCTGGCTGAGGGCAGGGGCTGTGCCAAAGCCCCAGATCCATCCTGTGTGGTCAGAGCCAGCCCTGCCCTCACATCCAAACTGCCTCTGGCTTTCCTTCTCTTGGAGCTGAATTTTTTTGGGATGCAGCAAGTCGTGGGGAAGTGGGGGAAGCCCAGAAGCAGCCTCCTGCTCTGCTCCACCTGATAGGAACCAAAGCATCCAGGAGCAATCCTTTGGGATATATTTATGGATATTTCACACCAGCAGAGCAGCCAGGGACCAGCAGTGATTTGGTGGCTCAGCAGTCGCATCCAGAGCCGGAAGCTCATTCCCAAGATGTCCTGGTAAAGCCGTGGCATTGTCACAGCCAGGGCGAGCTGTGCCTGCCATGTGCCACGTGTGCCACCAGCCCTGTGCCAGCACAGCCATGCCAGCCTGGCCTGGGAATGCTGGGCTGCTCTGGATTCCTCCACACTCCCCATCCTACTCATCGGTGCCCTGCCACCCCGGCCCCCACATCTGCCACCCCTGCCCACTGCAGGGAACATTTTCTTTGGGAGTTTTCTCCTGTCTGGGGGCTCTGCTTTGCTCTCCTGCAAGGTTCCCTGGAAATTCGCTCTGTGTCCTGCAGGTAAATGGAATCATTTTAGCACCATGGGAGCTCACGTGCTCTGCCTTGGTGCCAGAGTTGGGCCCTGGCAGTGCCAGCGGGGTGGGAAAAGCATTCCCAGCCATAGGAAATGATCTCCTACTCCTGGACAGCCACTCCAGGGCCTGCTGCCCATCCTGTGGGCACTGCCAAGGACGCCAAGGGCCGGGCTGGGGGCAGTGCCCACCCTTGGGCTGAGCCTGTCCCCATCCCACAGGAAGAGGGCCAGGAATGGGCAGGAGATTCCTGAGTTATCCCTCAGGGGGCTGAGTTATCCCAAATAAATGCAGCTGTGAATCCTCATGTCCCTGTAAATCCAACCTCCTTCCTCTTGCATTCCTCGGATCCTCCCTCCCTCCCGGCCCTGGTTGCTGTTGGAGGTGCTGTGCTGCAGGAGAGGGCACTGCCCTGGCCGTTCCTTAGGGAAAACAGAGGGAAAAGGAACACTGTGACCCCAAACTGAGCTCTGCAACCTCGGCTTTCCAGGGACTGCTCCTCGAAATATGCTCAGGGTGTATCCAGGGATGGAGCAGGCTCAGGGTGACCCCTGGGTGCTGCTGGAGGCCTGGCATGCTGCTGCTCCCATTCCAGAGTCCCCAGGCACTCTCCAAGGGGAGCTGGATGCCCTTGGAATGGTGCTGGAGCCACAGAGGCTCAAGGCAGAGGCACAGCAGGGTTTGGGAAAGAGGCTTTTATCAGATCTAGGGGTTCCCACTGAGGGATCAGAGCGATGGATGAAGGATCTGTGGGTCAGGGCAGAGACATTCCCGGCCTGGGAATGGGATCCACCCAGGGAAATGTGGTTCTCCCTCCACTGCAGTGCTCCAGGGTGCAGCAAAAGCTGCTTCCATTTGCAGTTCTGAGTCAAATGCTTTGAATCAGGCAAGAGTTTTTGCAGCTTTCTTTTAATGTGTTTTGAATATTTTTTCCCTTTATCCTTTCTGTAGAAAGCAGATTTTTTTTGTAAAAGCCTTTCTTTGTTAAAATCTGTGATTTCCAATCAAAAAACACCTTGGTTTCCACCACCCCCCCCTTTTTTTTCCTGGGGTACAGCTGGAATTTCTGATGAGGAAATGGAACTGCTGCTCATCCCAGCAGAATTCCCAGGTGTTTTCCAAGCCCAGACCCACTACTGGATGAGCCCTATTTTCCCACAGCTGAAGGTTAATGGGATTTTCCATGCTCCCTCCCACATCCAGAGGATTCCCTGCATCCCCCAGGAGCTGGGAAATCCCACCAGACCCCTGTGGGTCCCAGCATCCGCGGGGTTAAGCCTGCTCTTAATCTCCCAACCCAAATATCTTCTCCTTTATCAGGTGTGAGCCAAAATCCGTGGGATCAGCAGAGGAGGCAGCTCATGGAATGGGGTCGGGGTGCAGGGGAGAGCCCCCAGCAACAGCCACTGAAAAGGGAAGAGCCCAACCACAACCTCACGGAGAGCAAGGAGGCTCCAAATCCTAAAATAAATCCTATTAAAGCAAGGGAAAAAAAAGAAGCTCAAATAGGATGTATTTTAGGATTTGCATCTGGAGATGCCTCCCCCTCCCCTCTGGTGGAGAGGCAGCGCTGAGGAGAGGTTTTGATGCTGAAGTTCAGCTCTGTGCACCCTCAGGGCTGTTTTAGGAAGGGATCCTGGGGATGAGGGATGCTTTGGGGTGAGGGTGCAGATGGGGCATTGCAGGGTTCCGCAGCAGCGGGATGGAATCAGCTGGGATGAGCTCATTCCCAGAGCAGAGGGATTGGCAGGAGCGCTGAGAGGACGGCTGGAAATGAAAAACAAACAGAGGAGAGCCAAGAATCCTTTATTTGGAGAACATTTTGCAGGTTCTGTTTCGGGTCTGGTTTCAGCCTGGCACTTGTGGATCGTCTTTGCACTAGATAAATGATCTTTTCCCAGATAAATGGGACACCTGCTCCAGTTCATCCTTCCCTCCCTCTTCCTCCCCCACCCCAAAACTCCTTTCTTTCCGGAATTTGCCAGGAGAGGCTGGGAAAGAGGGAGAGATGGAGGATGATGTGATTAATGATTCTCCGAGGGGAAAAGAAATCGTTTACCCACGATGCGGAGCGCTTCTGATTGGGAAGAACTTTGAATTCCGTGCTCAAGCCAGGAGCAAAAAAGCGGGATAACAAAGGCAGGGAAGCTCGTGTCCGTCCTGTTCCTCACCGCTGGCCCGGGGGCTTTGCACTGCTGTTAAACAAGATAGAGGATGAGGAAATGGGAGTGAAGATGAGTCCATATCCAAACAGGATTCCTAATCCTACAACAAACAGGGTCAGGATAGAGGGAGGACCCAAGGAGTGCAGGAGGAAGGAGGTTGGGTTTATAGGGACATGAGGATTCCTTGCTCGCTGCTGTTATTCTTATTTCCAGCAGGTTTTATCCAGGGGAATCCCATTCTCTGCTGCCTGTGCAGAGGCAGGGATGCACTTCCAGCTGGGAAAGCTTTTCCTAAAGGTTTGGGAAGCAGGGCTTGGCTGGGGGGATTCAGATCAGGAAAAGTTTTGCACTGAGCGAAGATCCCAAGCCCTGCCCTGCAGGGACAGCCCCAATGGATTTATTCCATTCCTCCCATCACCATTAAACCCAGCAATGCAAAACTGGAGATCATTTTTCCCCGTCTTTCCACACAGTTAAAATTCCTGGGATTTTTAATATCCCAGGAAACAAACCGGCAATTTGCCATTTCCTCCCAATAATCCGTGAGGAAATGAGCGAAGAAAATATTGTCCCACTCGTGTTAATTGGGCGCTAATGAGCCATTGCCCTGCTCCTGGAATTGGCTGCCCGTGTCTCCCCACCTTCCTCCTCCTACTCCTCCTACTCCTCCCCCCGACCCCCCTGATCCCGGAGCATCAAGGACTCGGGATGGACGTGGAAGAGCAGGGAGGGAACGGCACACACGGAATGAGCTGTTTGCTTTGCCCTGACTGTTGCTATTAATAAAACATCACATTAAATCAGGCCTGGAAGGATATAATTGGGATCATCCATCACATTTCCAGAGGAGAAGAGCTCCCGGCCGGCAGCCGCTGCCACCCCGGTGCTGAGCGGGGACAGGGACAGCCCTGTGTCCCCGTGGCTCGGATCCGTCCCCTCCCCAAAATCAGCACCATTTTCCTCCCTTTCCTGCCTTTCTTTTCCATGGGGAAAGGCGGGAGCTGGGGAAAGACGGGAATTTCAGGTGGGGACCACATGGCCGGGCCAGAGTCTATTGGGATTTGGGATTGAGGATTTGGGATGTCCCATCCCCGAAGTTGAGCAGGACTTTGAGCAGCCTCAAAGGTGGCTCTGCCCTGACCAAGAGGGTCTCTGAGGTTCTTCAAAACCATTCTGGTCTGTGATTTGGGGGGGTGAGGGCGATCTCTGTCTGTGGCCAGCTCCTCCTCACTCCCCACGGAGACAGAAACTCCTCCATCCCTTCTGCTGGCAAAGAAACACCCCTGGAGTTCGCTCCAATAAATTCCCTCTCAGCAGGGAGCAGAGCAGTTGGAATTTCAGCCACTTTTCAGGGCAGCTGGAACCATTCTGGGAAGAGCTGACCCAACAGCATGAACTGGAGATTTATTTCTCCTGATCCCAGTAATTCGTGTTGGGCTAATCCACCTCTTCCTTGGCAGCAAACAACTCCCAGAGGGGCACATGGATGGATCGGAGCTGCTGGGCTGGCACTGAGGGAATTCCCTCTGCCCCAAATCCCCCCTTGGCTCTACACTGACAATCCTGCCAGGGGCTGCAGAACCCCTGCATCTCCCCAAATCTCCAGCCCCAGATCAGCCCTTAGGCTGAGCTCTATTAAATCCCTGTGCTGGCAGCTCCTGACTGCCACATCCGGACTAAATTTCCAGGTGGGACTTTGTTTGGTCCCGTTTCTCTGAAATTTAATAAATCCTTTCATATTTCGCCCTGCTCTGAGCGTATTTGTCACTTTAACTTACAGCTCTTGATGTCTCTGAGACATCAAACAGGTCAAATCCCTTTGGTCTGGTGCTGCACAGGATTATTCTCCTGGAACTCTTTCCTGAATCCTCAGATTTTCTTCACATCTCCAAGACTCGCTGGACAAAACGATGCCCCGGCGAGGCAATTCATTAGGAATGTCCTTTCTTATGGAAGTAAAACCCTCAGTGATCATTTCCCCGTATTGATGCTTTATTTTCCTGTTCCTCGGGCTGCTAAAACAGCAAATAAACGGGGCCATGCCCATTTATCAGGCTGATAACAAGCACTAATGACCCTACAATAAAAACAGAAGGAGAACTGGCGAGGCAGAGATTAAGAAAAATAAGATAAATGCACGTGGGCTCGTATTTTTAAAGTGTGGCCCTAATTTTGGAGCATCGGGACATGATCACAGCTGAAAATATGGCCATCCATCAAAATCCTGTGGCAGGGAGAGGCTGGCACTGGTTTAGGTGATGAGGAGCTGCTGGAAAAGCCGGGTTTCCATACGGAGCTGAGCAATCCAAGAGGGGGATATTCCATGAACAGCATGAGTGGATCATAAGGAAAGTCCCTTCTGACATGCTGATACTCTCGCTGCGTGCCAGGAGACAAATCCCAGATGGAAAAGGCCTTTCCATGGGGCAGCGCTGGCTCCGGGGGTTTCAGGGCTTGGGGTTCAGCTCCCGGCTCTCCCTCGGGGTATTTCAGCCTGAGCTCTGCCCCACTCCAGCTTCCAGGTCAAAACTGCCTTTCCCTTGCCTGCTTGCCAATGGTTTTGGGGGATGCAGGAGGAGCAGGGGATGGAGCAGGGCTGTCACATCCTGTCCCGGTGTTGGGGCAGCCTCTTCCCGCTGTCGTTTCCCCGAACCCAGCGCAGCACCCGCTGCTGCCACTGGACTCATTGGTTATCCTGGTGCCTTTTCCTGGTCTTAAAATCAACAGGCAAACACGGTTAGAAGGGAAAAAGGGATTTTACCTCTGTGTTTATTTTAAGGATCCTTAGGTGCACCATGTCCAGGTCAAATGCACCTCGATGTACACTGCAATTCTCCCCCAAAAGATCTGGTATTACACTGTAGATTTTACTAATTAGCATATCTCTCACAAATTCCTCAATGAGAGGCTCGAATGAGCCCCCCTCCCCAAGGAACCTTCCCCTGGATGGTTCTATCTCAGTTTACAAAATGTGTTTTGGAGAGGACCTTGGGGCCTGGGCCATGTTGCTCCCTAACTACAAAACCTCTAAAATGTTTTGTCTCCCAGCCTAACAAACAAGTCCAAGAAGCTGTAAAAAGGCATGACAGGGGTATAAAATAAAAGGCCAAAAATCATCATGGCATCAATCTGAGCACCAAGGATTCATTCCTGGCATTTCATCTCCCGGGAGGGCACTTAGGAACCACGGCGCGTTCACCTGCTTGGTGCAGGAATTCCCGGATCCACACCCCGGGAGCTGCTGGGTTGGGGCTGCCTCAGCACTGACCCCACAGCTGCAGCACCCCAGCACAGCCCTGACCCCACACACCCTGCCCAGAGCCCCAAATCCCAGCCCAGCGTCCCAACCCCGCTCCAGGCAGCGGGAATCCGCCAGGGAAGGAGGAATTGGGCTCTTCCCTGCAGCTCCAGGGGGTCCCTGTTATCCCTGCCCACCCCACAATCAGTTTGGAGAACTCCAGCCTGAGCTGGGACTTCCAGGGAGAGGAGATGCTTTTCTGGGCTTTTTGTCCAGTTTTGGGCAAAATCTGATGTTTTTGAGTGATGGGAATTTTATTTTATTTTATTTTATTTTATTTTGGTTTGGTTTGGTTTTTTATTTTATTTATTTTTATTTTTATTTTTATTTTTATTTTTATTTTTATTTTTTATGTTTTTTATTTTTTGTTTTGTTTATTTTTATTTTTTTTATTTTATTTTATTTTATTTTGTTTTGTTTTATTTTATTTTATTTTATTTTATTTTATTTTTTTTATTTTATTTTATTTTCATTTTATTTTTAATTTTTTTGGATGAATTGGAGGTTTGAAAATTTGAAGAATAGGAGCCAAGGGGGAATGACGAGTCGTGGTGTGGAGCTGATGCTGCTGCTCTGAGTTTCCGGCTCACTCCATGAATCCAACCCTAAACTGCATCTCGAGGCCTCTCCAAAGAGAAAATCATCGATTTGCTTCCAGCTGAATGGGACTGAAGGGCTTTTCCCTCTCCCTTTAATTAAAAGGGATTCCTATTTAATGGAAAATGAAGCCAGATAGAGCAGCTCTCCCACGGAGAGCAAGAAAAAATAAAGGAATCCTTCCCAGAAGCTGGAACCAGACAGGAAACGTTCATTTGGGGGAATATTTTGGCAAAGAGAATGGGGCTGTTCTCGCTTCCAGCCACACCGAGCAGACAGAGGGAAAAGCAAAAGGAGAAACCAACATTCCAGTGGATTTTCTGGGATGAGGGAGGCTCCTGGGAGAGCAGCAGGGCTGATGTCCTCTCCTAAATCCCTGTGGCCTCGGGACTGGCTGCCGATTCCGGGAGGCTGCCAGGCTGTGCCAACCCTGCCGCTGTGGGGCACAAAGGACAGCCACAGTTTGGTGCCATGGGTGCCACTGCCAGGGCAGAAATACTCCAGAGCAGGAAGGAATCTGCAGGGTGGGATGTGGGGTGGAATCTGGGATTTGCCCGGGGCCTTGCAGGGCTCTGCCATCCGTGGAGCAGCGAGCAGGGATCTCCTCCGACAAAACCCCGAGCTCATCCAGCCTCCCAACCTTTCTCCTCTTGGAAAAGTCATCCTGCAGCGGATGGCACAGCCCTGCTGGGTGCCAGCAGGGTCACACCGCAGGGTGTGGGTCTCCTCTCCCCTGGGAATCTCCCTGGGATGGTTCCATCCCATCCCAAATACTTTTCCCTCCCATCTCTATTCCCACCCATCCAAGGCTCCCAGGTGCTCTGTGCTGTCCCCACACCCAGACCTGCTCTTGCTGCTGTGGCTGGGGGACTTTGGGGCTGGAGGGTGACAGCACAGGGTGACAGGAGCATCCTGCTGGGAACTGTTCCATAATCTGAGTTTGGGATCTGTGGAAGACAGGAGGGGTTTTGCTCGCAGTGTTCACAACCCCCAAACCCAGCACGGCCCTGCCCCAGCACCACCAGCACTGAGCACAGGCTCCTTCCCAGCATTCACACCACGGCCCTTCTCTGTTTCCTGGGAAAGCTGCCTGGACCATTGCTGGATCCCAGCCCTTCTGGATCCCAGCACTTCTGGATCCCAGCAGTGCTGGATCCCAGCACTTCTGTACTGCTTACGAGGAGAGTTTGGGGCAGCTGTGCACGTCCTAAACCATCATGGCACCCCAAAAAGCTGTGAGCCAGTGCTGGGGTCAGGAACGCTCTGCCGGCTGCTTCTGTCATCCCAGGAAAGCCCAAATATGTTAGGAAAGACTAAAAAAAGCCATTTTCACCCAGGTGAGCAGCCCCTGGCAGGAGGGAGCAGCGCAGGGGAGGTGCAGGTCCAGCAGGAGATCCAAACCAGGAGTTTGTTTAACCCCTGACCCCCACGGAATCCTCCAGAACCGCCACTCCTCCCCCACAGCAGCGGGTCCAGACCCTCTCCTCCCCTGCTGCCTCCTGCAGCATCTCCCCAACCCTCCAGACACCATCCCTGGGCTCCAGCACATCCCAGCCCCAAGGAACAGCCTCCCCCAGCGTTTCCAGCAGCTCTTCCCACAGGCAGGACCCTGCAGCAGCAGATACCCCACAGCAGCCCCCAGAGAAACCCCATCAACCAAATTATCCCCGAGCTGCCCAAAATCCATCCAAGAAAGTTTAAAAACCCAAACAAACCCCACTAAAACTTCACAGATCTTTCCCACCCTGAAGGCCAGCAGCAGATTCACACCACCCAGGACCTCCCTGGGCCGCTGCCCGGGCTTTCAAACTCGCCAAAATCTATTTATACTTCACCGAGAGCTCTTCTCCAACATCAGTGTCCAAAAAAAATAACACTGGGAGGATGAGACGAGGCCTGGATTTATCCCAGCATGAGTCCCAGTGCTAAGTTTGCTGCTGGGTCACTCTGGGGGACACTGGTGACCCTCGTGGTCATCATCATGGTGCTGGTGCTGGTCACCTTTGGAGCCACTCGACAGCACCAAATCCTTGCTCCAGCCCCAGAGTTAGGAGCGGTTTTATCTCTTCATTTCTCATGGTCACGAAAGCTTCAGCAAATGCGGGGGGATGGGAGGCAGCGTCCTGGAGAGAAACCAAAAAAAAAAGGCAAAAAAAAGCCCACAGCTCTTCAGGGCTCGAGCCAAACCCACTGGGATGAAAACAAAAGCACTACGAGAACTGGCTCAGCCCGAGCTGGACCTTCCCAGGAAAGCTGAGCTCCCGGAGAAGCTTCTGGAGAGAGCTCGTGCAGCCCACGGAGAGGGGAGGCTGAGGGGCCGCCGGGGTCCCCCCCCGCCTGAGGTTTTCCTGAGGGACACATCCACGGAGATAAACAGCTCGGATCAAACAGAGGAGCAGCCCAGCAGAGCTCCCCAGCCCGGCAGAGCTCCCCATCCGGGGTTCGATTCGGGTTGAAATCCCAACTCTTAGTGAAAGCTTGAAACTTCAAACTAAGTGGGGCAGCTTCAAAGGCGGCTGTGGGGAGCCACCTGTGGCCACCAGCAGTGGGAACCCCTCAGATGCCCTCAGGGCCTGTGCTGGCCCCTCCTGAGGAGGTTTCTCTGTGCCTACATCCCTCCTATCCCAGCAGAGCGATGGATGGGGCTGGTGATGGGATCCTGCTCCTGCCAGGATCGATCCCCATCCCTCCTGTCAGCCCCGGAGGCAGCTGAAGTTCTGCTTTTCCAAGGGATTCTGAACTAAACCAAGCAAGCCCAGCTCAGTCCTGGCTGCAGCTCCAGCCCCAAGCGGGCTCCTCTCAGAATTCCCTGCTGGAGGAGGTGGCAAAGGCTGAGTGACACCCTCAGGAGCTGGAAAATGGGATAGGGACGGAATGCTGCGATCAGCCACGGAAACTGCTCCTAACTCTGGGGCTGGAGCGAGGATTTGGTGCCTTCGGGTGGCTCCAAAGGTGACCAGCACCAGCACCATGATGATGACCACGAGGGTCACCAGTGTCCCCCAGAGTGACCCAGCAGCAAACTTAGCACTGGGACTCGTGCTGGGATAAATCCAGGCCTCGTCTCATCCTCCCAGTGTTATTTTTTTTGGACACTGATGTTGGAGAAGAGCTCTCGGTGAAGTATAAATAGATTTTGGCGAGTTTGAAAGCCCGGGCAGCGGCCCAGGGAGGTCCTGGGTGGTGTGAATCTGCTGCTGGCCTTCAGGGTGGGAAAGATCTGTGAAGTTTTAGTGGGGTTTGTTTGGGTTTTTAAACTTTCCTGGATGGATTTTGGGCAGCTCGGGGATAATTTGGTTGATGGGGTTTCTCTGGGGGCTGCTGTGGGGTATCTGCTGCTGCAGGGTCCTGCCTGTGGGAAGAGCTGCTGGAAACGCTGGGGGAGGCTGTTCCTTGGGGCTGGGATGTGCTGGAGCCCAGGGATGGTGTCTGGAGGGTTGGGGAGATGCTGCAGGAGGCAGCAGGGGAGGAGAGGGTCTGGACCCGCTGCTGTGGGGGAGGAGGGGCAGTTCTGGAGGATTCCGTGGGGGTCAGGGGTTAAACAAACTCCTGGTTCAGATCTGCTGCAGCTCTGGGGGGTGGTGAAGAGTTCTGGGTGGTTCTGGAGCCTGAACCAGAGCTCTCCCAGGTTCACCCAGGTTCTTCCAGGCTCTCCCATGTTCTCCCAGGCTCTCCCAGGTTATCCCAGGCTCTCCCAGGTTCTCCCAGGCTCTCCCAGGCTCTCCCAGGCTCTCCCAGGTTCTCCCGGGCTCTCCCAGGCCTACCCAGGCTCACCCAGGCTCTCCCAGGTTCTCCCGGGCTCTCCCAGGCCTACCCAGGCTCACCCAGGCTCTCCCAGGCCCACCCAGGCTCACCCAGGCTCTCCCAGGCTCTCCCATGTTCTCCCAGGCTCTCCCATGTTCTCCCAGGCTCTCCCAGGCTCACCCAGTCTCTCCCAGGTTCTCCCAGGCTCTCCAGGCTCAGGCTGGATCTGCTCTCCCTGCAGGGCCGTGGGAGGGTGGAAGGGCTCAGCTTCAGCACAGACCGGGCAGCCACAGCATCACCTCCAGTCGGAGCTGAGGGTTTAATGCCGAGGGCAGAGCTCGGCCCTACAGCTCCTTCTGAACCCTGACACCAGCCCAGGGCGGGGGCAAAGCCCGGCTCAGCCCCAACAGAGCCCCCGGAACCTCGGGGCAGAGGGGAGCTCTCAGCTCTTCACGTGCCCGCTGCTGTCCAGGGGCTGCAGAGCAGCTCGCTGCCTTCTCCGGGGTCTTTGCCTGCAGGAAAACCCTAAAAGCGCTTGGAGATCACAGCCACATTATGCAGACCGCAATTTGCATAATCATCATGCAAATTGAGATGGATAACCAGCTTTAACCAGGCTCGAGCTGCTTTCAAGGGCCTCTTTCTCAGCTGCTGCTTCAATCACTTGAAGGGCAGAAAAAACCCCCAAAAGTTCCAACTTCTCTTGGTTAAGCACAGTCAGCGGGGCCAGGGAGGGACAGGAGGTGACCAGTGCAGTGCCCGAGTGGCCTGGAGGGGTCACTGGGGGCTTTCCTGTCCAGGAGACCCCAAAGGGACTGTCCAGGAGCCCCAGTGCGTGCTCTGGCCCATCCCAGGATCCCTGAGAGCTTCGGAGTTCCTCCGGGTCTCCAGCAGGACTTCATGGGATTGCGAGGACATCCACCCCATATCCATCCACATCCATCCACATCCATCCCATATCCATCCACATCCATCCACATCCATCCCACATCCACCCCACATCCATCCACATCCATCCACATCCACCCCACATCCACCCCACATCCATCCACATCCATCCACATCCACCCCACATCCATCCACATCCATCCACATCCATCCACATCCATCCACATCCACCCCACATCCACCCCACATCCATCCACATCCACCCCACATCCATCCACATCCACCCCACATCACCACATCACCACATCCATCCACATCCCCCCACATCCACCCCACATCCATCCACATCCACCCCACATCCCCCCCACATCCATCCCATATCCATCCACATCCATCCACATCCACCCCACATCCATCCACATCCATCCCACATCCATCCACATCCACCACATCCATCACACCATCCATCCACACTCCACATCCATCCCATATCCACCCCACATCCATCCACATCCATCCCACATCCACCCCACATCCATCCATCCACCCCACATCCATCATCCATCCCATCCATCCACATCCCCCCCACATCCACCCCACATCCATCCACATCCATCCATATCCACCCCACATCCATCCACATCCATCCACATCCATCCACATCCATCCACATCCACCCCACATCCACCCCACATCCATCCACATCCATCCACATCCATCCACATCCACCCCACATCCATCCATATCCATCCCACATCCATCCACATCCACCCCATATCCATCCACATCCACCCCACATCCATCCATATCCATCCACATCCATCCCACATCCATCCACCTCCATCCACATCCATCCCACATCCATCCCACATCCATCCACCTCCATCCACATCCATCCACATCCCCCCCACATCCATCCACATCCCCCCCACATCCATCCCATATCCATCCACATCCATCCACATCCACCCCACATCCATCCACATCCACCCCACATCCATCCATATCCATCCCACATCCATCCACATCCACCCCACATCCATCCACATCCACCCCACATCCATCCCACATCCATCCACCTCCATCCACATCCATCCACATCCCCCCCACATCCATCCCATCCCCCCCACATCCCCCACATCCATCCACTCCATCCACATCCATCCACATCCACCCCACTCCATCCACATCCACCCCACATCCATCCACATCCATCCCACATCCACCCCACATCCCCACATCCACCCACATCCATCCACATCCACCCCACATCCATCCACCTCCATCCACATCCATCCACATCCATCCACATCCACCCCACATCCACCCCACATCCATCCTCATCCACCCCACATCCATCCACATCCATCCCACATCCATCCACATCCACCCCACATCCATCCACATCCACCCCACATCCATCCATATCCATCCACATCCATCCCACATCCATCCACATCCATCCACATCCATCCACATCCACCCCACATCCATCCACATCCATCCACATCCATCCCACATCCATCCACATCCATCCACATCCATCCACATCCATCCACATCCCCCCCACATCCATCCACATCTATCCACCCCACATCCATCCACATCCATCCACATCCATCCACATCTCTCCCCCACATCCACCCCCATCCATCCTCATCCACCCCCATCCATCCATATCCATCCCTCCATCCACATCCACCCCACATCCATCTCCACCCCACACAATCCACACATCCATCCAACATCCATCCACATCCATCCACATCCACCCCACATCCACCCCACATCCATCCACATCCACCCCACATCCATCCATATCCATCCCACATCCATCCACATCCATCCACATCCATCCACATCCATCCACATCCACCCCACATCCATCCACATCCACCCCACATCCATCCACATCCATCCACATCCATCCACATCCCCCCCACATCCACCCCACATCCATCCACATCCACCCCACATCCACCCCACATCCCCCCCACATCCATCCACATCCACCCACATCCATCCACATCCATCCACATCCACCCCACATCCATCCACATCCACCCCACATCCACCCCATATCCATCCACATCCCCCCACATCCCACATCCATCCACATCCACCCCACATCCATCCACATCCCCCCCACATCCATCCACATCCACGCCACATCCATCCACATCCATCCCACATCCACCCACATCCATCCACATCCACCCCAATCCCCCCACCATCCATCCCACTCCATCACATCCACCCACATCCATCCACTCATCCATCCACATCCATCACATCCCCCCATCCACCACTCCATCCACATCCATCCCATCCCCCCACATCCACCCACATCCATCCACCCACATCCATCCACATCCCCCCACATCCATCCACATCCATCATCCATCCACATCCATCCACATCCACCACATCCATCCACACCCCCCCATCCATCCACATCCCCCCCACATCCCATCATCACATCCTCCTACATCCACCCCACATCCATCCACATCCACCCCACATCCACCCCACATCCCCCCCACATCCATCCACATCCACGCCACATCCATCCACATCCATCCACATCCACCCCACATCCATCCACATCCACCCCATATCCACCCCATATCCATCCACATCCATCCCACATCCATCCCACATCCACCCCACATCCATCCACATCCATCCCACATCCATCCACATCCACCCCACATCCATCCACATCCACGCCACATCCATCCACATCCATTCACATCCACCCCCATATCCACCCCACATCCATCCACATCCACCCCACATCCATCCACATTCACCCCACATCCACCCCCATATCCACCCCACATCCATCCACATCCACGCCATATCCACCCCATATCCATCCATATCCATCCTCACCCACCCCACATCCACCCCGGGACGCTGCTGCTCCCACCCCATTTCCCTTCCCCGCATCCCTGTGGCCGCCCCTTGTCCCTCACCATTCCCATTCCCATTCCCATTCCCTCCCTGCTGGCCCATCCCGGATCCCTGCCTGGGATGTCCCGCTGGGCTTTTGGCTGCTCCCCAGCCCTCTGGAGCATCAACCCTTGGAAAGAAGCCTGGAAAAGCTTTTCCTTTTGCTGTCCGCAAGGAAATTCCCAGAAATGGTGCTCCCGGAGCAGCTCCCGTGAGCTCTGCCTGCTCTGTGGGTGTGTTTTTGGTGATCGCAGATCCTGCAAACCCACCCCAAACCTCAGCTCTTGTTCCTCTCCAGCCCCTGCGAGCCCTCGGGCCGCTCCTGACCAAGCCGCTCCTCTTACCTGTGCTGATTAAGGGATATCACTGGATGCCCTCGGGGAAAACAGATTAGGGGTGACCCAGATAAGGACTTTTATCAACAGAGAGGCCTCGGGACATGAGGGGGGTCATGAAGATGTCACCTCATTAGTGACAACTGCCCTGGTGTGTTTCAGCACCTCCCAGCGCTGCGGGCACAGAGGCTCAGACTCCTGCCTAATCCTTGGCCCCACGGCAGGGAAATGGGGTCCCCAGGGGGCTGTGGGGTGGCCTGAGGGCAGGGCTGGAGCTGCGGTGTGCAGGAATTGTCCCGCGGCCCTCAGGCTGTGGGATTTCTCGGACAAGAGCGCGGAGCTGAGCAGGGCAGGGGTGGAGAGGGGAATTTTCAGTTTAGGTGAGGGCTGAGGTAAAGCTGGGCCTGCCATTCCCTGTCCGGCCGCGGGCAGAAGCGGCTGGGTGTCCCCTGGGGCTAAAAGGCAGCGCTGAAACCCCTCCTGTGGCACCAGGGCTGAAACCCCTCCTGTGGCACCAGGGCTGAAACCCCTCCTGTGGCACCAGGGCTGAAACCCCTCCTGTGGCACCAGGGCTAAAAGCCCCGAGGGTGTGAGGGGCACGCACCTGCAGGAGCACGGGACGGGAAGCGGCACAGAACGGGTAAAATCGGCCTGAAACGCTGCAGGTTTTAACGGCAAAGAGGAGAAATCGCTGAGCCATCTGTCTGTGAGCTCCGGGGAGGTGACTCAGGGGAGGGAAAAGGGGCGACTTTGGGAACACTTTGTGTCTTGAGGAACAAGGCGGCCCCGGAGGGAGCGGAGCTAAGGGATGACTTCACGGCGCAGCCCAAACCTCGTCCCCACCGCGAGAGGAACATCAGAAATAAATCCACAGAAAGAAAACTCCCGATTTCCTCAAGCATGAGCAAATCTCATTCGATCCCGGCCCTTTCCTGTTGCTGCTGCCAGCGTGGCAGGGCACGGCAGTGAGCAGCGACGCTCCGAGTGTGCTGAAATTGGGCTTTTTTCCTTTCTTTTTCCACAGTGCACAGGTGCGGGGAGGAGGGAGAAAACGGGGAAAGAAATGGATTGGGCGAGGTTAAAAAAAAAAAGGGAATGTGTTCCTTAAAAACACAGGTAGCAGCAGTTGGGAGAAATCAAAGAACCTAATGGAGTGTGAGTGAGCAGAGGGGTCAGAGACAATAAGAAAGCACTTAGAGGGAGCAGGGAATTTATTTCTGTGTCAGAAACGGCTCCGTCGTTAGAGCCAGACGGCGAAATTGTAAAATGGCAGAGTGGGGAAGGTGGGAATGCCCCGCGGATATTCCAAATCCAGGGGGGGAAAGGAGGCAGGAGGTTTGATTTGCTGCCGAGCGCCGTGGCTGGCGCAAACCCGCTGCTCCCGGCGCAGGAGCGGCTGGAGGGCATCCAGGGATGTCAGCCCCAGCACGGAGCCTCGAAACAATTCCCCAAACCCTTCTCCAAGCTTCTTCCAGCCGGATCTTTAAAAACTGGGAGATTCCCCGGGGGGCCGGAGGGATCCCGGCATTATCGCAGCCCTCAGGGAAGTAATTGAGTCGCCCTGAGGCAAAGGGTGGGGAAATCCATTCGGGATTTAAGTGGTGAAGGAGCCGGCGCTGGGAACGCCGCCGTGAGTCTGTAAGGGGTGGATTGGGTGGATTTAGGGTTTCTCCAAGACTTTTGGCGTGGTCCCATGTGGCCTCTTCAGGTGGGGAATTAAAAGGGTCCTGATTTGCTGGAGGGGTCTGTGCTGTGCTAACAGAGGGATCCATGAATGTGTGCTCCCATCGGGATCTCCCAGGGATTCTTCCCGTGGTTCAGAGCCACTTCATAACTGAGGGGGACAGGGACAATCAGGGTGAGGTGTGAGCCCTGGTGAGACAGGAAAAAAATCCAGCAGGGCCATCCCCGGTGGCAGCAGTGGGGTGAAATGATCCCACTGTTCCACACACAGCGGGTCCCAGGCTGCCGGGAAGCAGGAAAATCCAGGATTATTTATATGTACATGCACAGGGTAAAGGCTCAGCCTTTAAAACAGCGACTCTGAGTCAGTGGGGATCTCCATCTCCGGGGATCCCCCAGCCAGAGGGGATCTCCATCTCCGGGAATCCTCCAGCAAGAGGGGATCTCCATCCCCGGGGACTCTCCAGCAAGAGGGGATCTCCATCCCCGGGGACTCTCCAGCCAGAGGGGATCTCCATCCCCAGGGATCCTCCAGCAAGAGGGGATCTCCACCCCAGGGATCCTCCAGCCAGAGGGGATCTCCATCCCTGGGGATCCCCCAGCCAGAGGGGATCTCCATCCCTGGGGATCCCCCAGCCAGAGGAGGATCCCGAGAGTCCCAGGTGATGCCCTTCCCAATGGGTGTGATCATTATCCCTAAAATCCATTGCAGTGCAGGAATGGTCCTTATCCAGCAGCTCAAGGAGTTGATAAAGGGTCCGCGAGGTCAGGCCTGGAGCGAGGTGTGAACAGCGGGAGCTGAGCTGTGCAAATGCGGGATTTTGGGCAATTTTGGGGTGGTTTCCACAGGAAGCTTCCCTGGGGACAGCTCCACCAGCATCCCGCAGCTCACTTTGGGGAAGGCTTTCTCCCGGAGGGTGGAGTGAAGGAGAGGAGCTGTTCCCTCCTGGATCACCCAGCCCTGATCCCAGGCGGGATCCGCCGGGGCTGGCAGGGCTGGGTACATGCATTATTCTTTTTTAAGCTGAAAGTAACGAAATAACACTCGGAGCTCCTTGCTCCCACACTGGAATCACAACCAGCCGTGAATAATTTATTCTCAAATAGTTAATTATTCAGCTTATTTCTTCATTAGCTGGAGAACCTGAGTGTAATTAGCTGCTTACCTCCGCAAAAAGAACCGACTTTTTCTGACGCAAATAAATAAAATATGAGCAGATTTTCACCCCCCAAAAATATCCCCAAACAACCCAACCACCAGTGACCCTTCAGAGCAGGGTCCCTGAGGATCTTCCTGGGTGTTCCCGTGCTGCTGCTTATCCCTGGAGGTGGAATTGGATCAAGGTTTCCCAGAGTTTCCCTAGAGGGAATCCCTAAAAATCTAGTCTGGGCCAGCTGGGGCGGGGTTGGCAGCTCCCTGGGGGATCTGGTGGAACTTTCATTCCTAAAAATCTGGTCTGGGCCCACTGGGATGGGGTTGGCAGCTCCATGGGGGATCTGGTGGGACTTTCCCAGCCTGGGATCCTGAGCTGCCGCCTCTCCCAAGGGACAGGGGGGATGCTGCCTTCTCATCTCTTGCAAATATTGTTCTTTTGTGCTTGTGGATCCTTTTAAAATGGATCCCTCCAGCTGAGACTTGCCCGGTGCCGTGGGCTGTGGATCCAGCCCTGCAGGGATCCTGATCCTGCATTCCCAGCAGTGCTGGCAGAGATGGACACCAGGAAAGCTGTCCCTGTCCCTCAGCTGGCATTCGTGATCCCACCAGGGCTTAGCAGGGTGGGTTTGGGGGGAAAACTGGGCCTTTCCTTGCCTTGTCCTGCGTCATTCCTGGGGCTGGGGATGGAATCTCCTGGGAAAAGCTCCAGTTTTCCATGCAGTTGGTTTTGCAGGTGGCAAGCCCAGGGCAGGGCCTCCTGCAATGGGTCTGGGGGGTTTTCCTGCCTTGCTGTGTCTTCTGCACCCACCTCAACCCTGTCTGATCATGTTTTGGTTGAAGGGACAGTAATTTCTCCTCCACACCACCCTGAACATCCCTGCTGGAGTCTGGGAGCTCCGGGCACTTCAGACTCTCTTATGCTTGGCCTTGCTCCTGCTTTGCTCCTCCATTCCATGTCCATCCAGGCTCTGGGATCAATCCTTGGCTCCCCTTTGTTGTGCTGCCTCCCACAGCCAGAAGAGGGTTGGTCTGAGCAATAAATCCCGATTGCTTGGAGCATCCATCTCCCTTCCCCCTCCTCCAGCTGCTCCAAGAGCTCCTTCCCAAGGCCTGTGTGTGACCTCCTTGCAGCTTTCAGGATCAGACCTGGCAGGGAAGGAGCTGGAGATGTCAGGGATGCTTCCCTGGGGCTGTGGTCTCTGATTTCACATCCGTGAGCACATCCAGGGTGAGTTCCAGCCCCCGGAGGGGTCAGGCAGGGACGGGTCAGGGCAGGGCCAGAGCTGGGATCAGCCTGGCAGCTGTGTGCCCATAATTCCTCCTCTCCACAGAGGGTTTGGAATGCTCAGCATTCCATGGACCCCGTGGCAGCCCCAGGCTGGCCCAGCAGAGCAGCTGCAGGAATCATCCCAGGCACTGGGATTTGTGGATTTGTGGATTCTGAGGTCACGGTGGCTGCTGCAGCTCAGTGCAGGAAGCCCTGGGGTGGCCTCCGGATCCTCTGCACCTGCTGGATCCCCGTGTGGATCCCAGAATGGTTTCAGGTTGAAGGGACCCTAAAGCTCATGGAACTCCCACCCTGCCAGGGGCAGGGACACCTTCCACCATCCCAGGCTGCTCCAAGCCCCAATGTCCAGCCTGGCCTTGGGCACTGCCAGGGATCCAGGGGCAGCCACAGCTCCTCTGGGCAACCTGTTCCATCAGGATTCCAGCCCACTCCGGTGATCCTGAGGCTCCCCAGCCCTGTTTTGGCTGCGATCCCTGTCCCAAACCTCCCAGCCCTGCTTCCCTCTCCCCCTGCACGTGCTGCCAGCTCCTCTTCTCCTCCCCAACACTTCCTGTGTGCGATGCAGCTCTGCTCGAGCTGGCTCTGTCAGCTCCACGCTTTCCTGCCATTCTGCTGAGCTCGGTTGGAGCTGTGCAGGCTTTATCCCACTCCTTTTTTATTGATTCCCATTCTTCTGCCTTGTACCCGAGCCAGGAGTGCTGGGGAGCCGGTGCTGCTCGGCTCTGCAGCTGCATGCTTGGTACACCCCGTACCTTCCCGCCTGCTCACACTGAGTTTTCCGTGCCCTAAATGGTTTTTTGGGAGATATTCCCGGCTGTCCTCTACCTCTGACACCCACACCCATCCCACAGCCTCTCCCAGAAGCTGTAGGTGGTTTTTCCATGCCCATGTCCTGATCCTCTGGCTGTATCTTTGTTTTTGTCACCCACTTTGGCAGGTGGCAATGACTGCTTTTATCTGGGATGTTCTGGATCTTCAGGAAGCTTTTGCAAACACTGCCTTCTCTTCCCTCAGTGATGTCCCTGCCTGGAATTCCGGCTGCTGGAGATTAGGCTGTGTGCTCAAGGATGTGCATCCCAAAATTGCCTCCCTTACCAGGTTTGGGGGCTTTGCTCGCTGCTCTGCTCTTCCTGGGCTCTCCCATGGAAAACTTTGCAGTTCCCGCTGCACCTGAGGACCTGGGGAGCAGGGCAGTGCTTTTGGGACCAGGGAAGGAGGAGCCAGAGGTGGGGAATGCTGGAGCAGATCCTGTTTGGAGCTGTCTGCGGTGCAAACGGAACCTGAAGCAGCAGCAGGGTCGCTTAGGGGGATTGGGGTCGTTGGGGTCTTTGTTTGACCACACTGATGCAGCCACACTCTCACTGCCCATGGGAGGAGCCGCTCTCAGGGCTGGGGATCAGGGCTGCTCCAGGATGGATGGGGCATTCCTGGAGAGATGAAAGCACCAGTGGAAGCCCCTTACCCCATCCCATGGATCCCATGGATCCCATGGATCCCATCCCATCCCATCCCATCCCATCCCATCCCATCCCATCCCATCCCATCCCATCCCATCCCATCCCATCCCATCCCATCCCATCCCATCCCATCCCATCCCATCCCATCCCATCCCATCCCTGCTCTCCCATCTCCCCTCCCTCCCTCCAGCCCTTCACAGGCTGCCAGCCCCAGCCCCCTTCAGGGTGCTTGTACCAGGGCAATCCACAGGGAGTTTGCACTGCCAAGGAGCATCCCTGACCTTCCCCCTCCCAGCTGCCTGGAATTCCCATGGCATTCAAAGTCCTAAACGGGTTTGGTCTCATCCTGCGCGAGATGCAGCTTAAGGGAATTTTATTTTAACGACCAAATAAAAGGAGGATCCCGACACGTTGGAATCCAAGGCACGCCTCTGGCTGTCCTGGGGGGTCAGGAGCCCCAGCAAGGGGGTCCCAGACCCTGGCAAAAAGCCCAGAATGGCACCGGCTTTGACCTCAGCCCATGGGAAAAGTTACCAACACTGCAAGAAACATTGCAAGCCATGAGAGTGTGAAAATGAGCAGTGGTTTGGTATTTTACAAGGTAAAAAAGTAGATTTTAGGGTTTTTAATATGAGGACGAAGGGTTTAAGATGGAGGATTTTGGGCGTTGCCCTGTTCTTCTTCATCTTCTCTGGTGGTGATGGCACAAAATGATTGGTAGAATGAAAAAGAGGTAGAAATTCCGTGTCTAGAATAGGTGCAAATGAATTGGTATAGAACAGTAACTAATAAATCCGTTGTGCAGAATGGTTGGATGATGGAAAGGGCACAGAAAGGCCGGGACAGCCCAGGGCTGGGCAGTGCCCGCTCGGACTCGGCTGCATCAGATGTGCGGCCGGAGCTGAGAGCTGGCACAGATAAGGAGAAATCAACAACCTGAAACAACATCTGCAGGCGTTTCTCATCTGCTGGGGCTCGAGGTAAAAGCTTCCCAGAGGTGAAGATAAGAACCTGCATTTGTGTGGAGGTTCCACACTAACTCCCACACCGACACAGCGCCGGCGGTGCTCTGCTGCTGCCATGGCCATGGCGTGGTTCCCACATGGAGATGTCCCGAGGGGATCTTTGTCTGGAAGTTTTGCCTCTTTCCTGCTCCTCTGTCAGTGCCTCCCTGTCGCTCACAGCCCCCGCGTGTGCCGTGCTCCAGACCAGCGATGCTTTGTCTCGATGCAATAAAAATAACGGCAATAAAAAAAGGGCAGAACCGCTCTCCCTCAGGCCTGCTCCTCACTGCTCCGGGGAATTGCTGGCTCCTCTCTCCTGTCTCCCTGCTCCTCTTAAATCTCTTACCTCCATGGGCAGCCTCAGCCTGGTTGAAATCCGTAAAAAAACAGTGCTGGGATGCGCCCCAAGTTATCCTTCCATGTTTTCCGTGCTGGTGCTGGATCTGGGACTGGATCGGAGCCCAGCACTGGGGAAATCGAGGCTGGAGGCAGAGGTGGGATGGGGTTAGAAGAGGGCAGGTCTCAGCTCTGGCCAAAACCCCGTTTTGGCATCTCCAGGAGCAGCCTGCCCCACCCATCCCAGCAGCTTCCCACTCCCTCATCCTTGCTCAGCCCCTTCTGTCCCTGCTTCTCCTCCTCTCTGCCACTTGCAGCTCTGGGATGGGATTTAGGGACCTGCCTGGTCCCTCTGTGGTGTCTCCAAGGCTGTATGGGGTCTGTTCCACAGGACACATCCCACCCCTCGTTCTGTGAGCCGCAGAGGTTCCGAAGCTCTGCCTGACATCCATCGCCAGCTTTTTGCTCCAGCTCCTTTTCTGCGAGGTTTAGCCTTGACTTGATGCAATTTGTTCAAAACTTGGTGGCCTCCGTGACCTCCCATCCCAGGGCTCCTCTCTTCCAGCCTGTGCGGGGTCCCTGCCTCTCCCCAACACCTTCCCTCAACTGCCTGCTCAGCCCATGACCTCACAAGCTCTTCTTTGGGAGTTTTATTTTTAGTTTCTCTCCCTCCTGCTTGGGATCTCTCGCAGCTCCGACACCCTTTCACTCAGTGCTGTTCCAGCTATCCTGCACATTTGTGTCCTTGACCCCTCTTTAGCTGAATTCACTAAAAATTCCTTTTGTTTCTCGCTGCCCACTCTGCTCAAAATCAAGACCCGTAGCTGCAGCCTTGTTCCCTTTTGTTCCTTCCTCTCATCACGTGTGGATTTAGGTTGAACTCTTCCATTCAGGCCTCACCTCTGCAATCAGCCCTTCCACAGCATCTCCATTTTTCACCAAAATAATCAAAATAATCATTGTTTCAGGTGAATTTCAGCCTGCCAGCTCCCACATCCAGCTGCTCTGGGGCTCCAAGGCTTTTTCCAGACTCCCCACGGACCAGAGCCACTGAATTGGTTTCTGGGGGCCGATCATTGAAGGATTTGGCTTGGTGTACAATGAGGTCACAGCTTGGTCTCCACATTCCCAGGGCTCCTACAACGAAGATTTTCCCACCCTGGGTGTCCAAACCACGTTTTCCTTCCTCTCACCTCTTTGGGTTTGCACTTTTTTTGGAGAAGACCCAGAACCCCCCAGAGCAGCAAACGGGGCCGGTCCTGGGGCCTTGCCCTGAGCTGAGCTGCCCCAAACAGAAGGGTTGGGGTTGGAAGGAACCCTAAGGCTCATCTTATTTCACCTTCCCCTGGACCCCACAGCCCCATCCATCCCTGCCTGATGGTGCCAGAGCTGAGCCTGCCCTCGGGGAGGCAGCAAATGTTCATTCCTCACCTTCCAGGGCTGCTCCTCTCCGGGAGCTGGAGGTGGGCAGGAGATCCTGGAATTTGCCGGAGCTCTTTAATCCCACGGAGGTGCTGGAGGAGCTGGGCTGGACTCTGAGCATGGAGGCTCCACTCTGCTGACTCTGAGGACACTCAGTGATCTCCCAACATTGATTTTCTCTGCCCCGCTGCCTGAGGAAGCGCTGGGATAATGGAATGCACATCTCAGGGAGCTCATCCAGCATCCGCCCGGCTCAGTTTGACCTCCTGGGTCACTCTGACACACCAGAGAAGTGGCCAAAAGAGCACAGCCGAGCTGGGAAGGCTGTCAAGAAGAGCAGGAAGGAAATCTCCTCGTGCCCAGCTTTTGAGCCCTTTGGAGACAAAGCCAAATTTCCAGCAGCTCTGGGCACAATTTAATTTTCCAGTCGGCTTTTCTTGCAGTGCACCTGGCTGCCCTTTCCCCCCTTACTGCTCCGTGTCCGAGACACCCAAACCCTCACCCAGCTCCATCCCAGCCCCTCGGAGGAGCAGAGCTGAGCCTGACAAGCTCTATCCCACTATTGCAGCTGGGACCGAGCCCCCAGAGCCACCAGAGCCGGGATGGGATGTGACAGAGGTGGCGGCTGAAAAGGAGGGGCCAGGAAATCAAGGCAAATAGGAGCTGACTGCTCAATAATGGTGGACAACCAGGCTCTTCAGCAGGGCCATAAATCAATGGCAGATGGAGCCACGCTGCGTGGTGCTTATTGATTTCTCTTCTTTTTAGTATTTTTTATTGGTTCTTCTTCCCCCCGTTTGCTGCCTGCCGGGGTGGAAAGGCTCCGGAGGTGGCTCTGAGGGGTTTCTCCCTGCCTGGCTGCTCGCCCACCTTCCCTCTCCATCCTGGCTGCTGAGAGAGAGGGCAGCACTCCCAGCACCCATCCATGGAGCCTGGTGCTGGATCTGGGACTGGATTGGAGCCCAGAACCGGCTTTTGGGGGGAAATCGAGGCTGGAGGCAGAGGTGGGATGGGGTTAGAAGAGGGCAGATCTCAGCTCTGGCCAAAAGCCCCTTTTGACATCTCCAGCAGCCTGCCCCACCCATCCCAGCAGCTTCCCACTCCCTCATCCTCACTCAGCCCCTTCTGTCCCTGCTTCTCCTCCTCTGCCACTTGCAGCTCCCAGATGGGATTTAGGGACCTGCCAGGTCCCTGGGAGGGGACCCCGAGACTGTGTAGGGTCTGTTCTGTGGGGCACCCTCCACCCTGCAGCCCCGTGAACAACAACAACAACGCTGCTAAAGGAAATCCAGCCACAGGAACGGGCAAACCTGCGGGGGTTTGGTTGGGCCAGAGCTGAAAATTAGGATTTTTCTCCTTGCTTAAGCTTTTTTTAAAGCCCTTTCCTCCACCTCCCGTGCTCTGGGGGCGCTCAGCCCTTCAGGGAAATCTCAGTGCAGGGTTTTGGATAACGAGGGGCTCCACGCCCTGGGTTTGGCCCTGCTGTGGCACCGAGGGTGTCGCTGTCCTGCTGAAGGCTCTGTTATCCATGTGGGATATTCCTTTAGGAACGCCTCTATTTTCAGCATGGAAAGCTCTGCTGTTAGAGCTGGTCTGGGCTGTAGGGTTTGGGGTTGTGGGTTTGGGGTTTGGGGTTTTTTCCCCTTCTCTTTCATTCAGGGCTGCACAGAACACTTACGGATTCATAAAGTGGTAATTTACTGAGCGAGCTTTGGAGAAGGGAAGGAATGAAAGCTGCTGGATAAATGACAGGAGCGTTCGGGACCTGACCGCTGGCAGGAGCTTGGGGGCTCCGGGGGCTCTCGTGGAGGAGCAGGAGCCTCACAAAGCCACACGGAAATGGGTCAGACCAGGAGGTGCCTCCTTGGAGCAGGAGCACTGGGAAGAGGTGGGGGATTTGCTGCTCCTGGAGGGGCTTTGAGGGCATTTTTGGTTGCCTGGAAATTCCATTTTTTTGGAAATTCCTGTCTGCCCAAAGTGCCCTGTGGCTGTGGACATCGAGGAGATCCTCAGTGTGAAGGAGCCAAAAAAACACAGGATCCCCAGGGATTTCCTGCTGCTGTGTGAAGGGGAACACCAAATTTTGGGATTGGGTGGGAATCAGGGTGGGTGAGGCTTCTCCTCAGCTGTTGGTCAGCACTGAGCCCCTCTTGCATCCCCAGATGCCTCTGGTGCTGGGAATGAGGGAGGTTGGGCCAGCACTTCCTGGAGAACCCTCTGGAAAACTCTTCCAGGGAAATGTGTCCCCAGCTCCACGCTGAAGCTGTTTTGGGGTTAAAAACCACGTCTGGGTGAGTCCTGGCAGAGGAGAGGTGTGAGCCGCGTACCTGAGCAGCATCAAGAAATGAATTAATGACCGGGTGAAATGTAAATTGTGGCAGCTTTGAAACGAGAGCCGGAGTTTCCAGAAGGGCTTCTAACGGGATCTTGTTCCTGCAGTGATAGAGCTGCCAGCAAGGGCTTCGTTCATCAGCACCAGAACAAAATGAAGACCCTGGAAATTTGAAGTCCAATTTAATTTCTCTCAGAAAGAGCCTTTTTTTCATCTCTCTCTCTCCCCCTTTGCTCTCTTTCCCTGCCCAGGGAAGGAGGATTTCCATTGCTTTGAGCTGCTCTGGGCCTCCTGCAAATGGGATTTCCTCAGCCTGGCAGGCCAGGGAGTGGCCCTGAGAAAGGCCAGCATTGCTTTGGGGAGTTCAGGATGCAAATCCACCAGGATCAGCTGGAACGGGGGTGACACAAAGGCTCAGAGGGGACATACACCTTGTGTCACACATCCCAGGTTGTCGTGAGGTCATGGCAGGGACCTGAGTGCTCAAAGCCTCACCTTCTGCCCACGCCAGGCCGTCAGTGATGTCCCAAAACACTTGCTAGGGGCTGTTGGTCACAGCTGAGTTAAAATCCCCCAGGTTTGGGGTCCTGCCACTGGAATATCACAGCTTGAGGGTGAGGACCCTGGGGAAGGCAGGTCCTGGCAGGGAGATGGAGGTGGCCACGGGTGGAGCTGGGGCTCTCAGGGGTCTATAAACCATCCTGAGTCCCCTGCCCCTCTGCCACCTCCTGCCCCTCTGCCACCTCCTGCCCCTCACTTTGCCACCGAGGCCAGGGAGCCGTGGCAGAGTCCTGCTGCCACCCAGGCAGCTGCACCCGAGCTTGGGCCATGTGTGTGTGTGAATGTGCCTCTTCCAGAGCCGCAGAATCCCAGCAGCAGCGCCCTCCTGCCCTAAAACGTGAGACAGAGAAATGGGGGAAGGGGCCTGATGCAGCTGGAGGAGCCAAAACCCGTGGTCTCCATGGAGTCTTTGTTTATACTCCTCTCATTTCCCTGGCTTCACTATTTTCTTTTTTTTTTTTTTCTTCCTATTTTATTTTTGGATTCTTGGGGTTTTTGGTGGTTTTGTTTTGTTTTGGGTTTTTCAGGGTTTTTTGTTTGGTTTTTTTTTGTGGGTTTTTTTTTTTTTGGTTGTTGTTGTTGTTGTTTTTGGTTTTGGTTTTTGGGTGTGTTTTTTTCCTGAAAGGCAGTATTTTTAGCACAGAGGGAAGCGAGCAGTGCTGCTTCTCTGGGTGCAGGGTGCTCGGGAGCAGATGGTGCACGAGCTGCTCACGCTGTGCCCCCTGGAAAAACCCCTCTGCCTGGAGCCACCCCGCTGTCCTGCACTCTCCATCCTCGTCCTCCTCAACCCGGACCTTCCCTGGCTCTCCAACCCCATCCTGGGACAGCTCCCAGGAAGGAGAGGTGGATGCAGAGACCTTGTGCAGGTGCTACAGGAGGAGCAAAGGGCGGCCCTGGTGTGCAGTGGATGTGTCCCCACCTTTCCCTGGCTCGTTCTGTCCCCTCCCTGTGCTCAGGAATTTCATGGGATGTGTTCACACCGGGACACCCCGCCAGTCACCTCAAAAACTCCTCGTTCACTCCCCAAAATCCCGGGAGCCAAGGGAATCCCTCCAGGGCAGCGTTCCCAGCTCATCTCCTCCTACATTTAATTAGAGACCCCAAACTCCTTTCTCCTGCAAGGAATGACTCGGAGGGTGCTCCTGGAGTTCATCTGGAACATGGAATTGCTGGCGTGGCTTCCAGAGGGGAAGAATGGCTACTGTGACCTGCGGGTAATTAATGAGATGCTCGTAATTAGCAGCAATGATTGGAGCGTTCCCCATGGAGCCCCAGCGATTCCCGGCCACCACGCCTGGGTGTGGACGTTGTGTCGTGGAGGGGACAGCTCTGAGGGGCTGGTGGGGTGGCTGAGTGAGAGCTCCTACCTGGAAAAGGGAGAAAAAGGAGGAAGAGGAGGAAGAGGAGGAAGAGGGGGTGTTGAGGGGCTGCACCTTCGGGTTGTGCTTGCCGGGATCTGCCCAGCCCAGACGGAACATTCCCTTCCTCCTCCAACTCTTCCACCCCGCGAGTCAAATATTCGCTGGAGTATTTAAAAGCAATTAATTCACACAGTTTCAGCTTTTATACTCCTGTAAAATATTCATTTTTGGATAGCACGAAGGTTGAGATGACATCCATCAAGAATTAAGGGGGAAAGAAAAAGGATAAAGGCTGGAACAAAGCATTTCCTCCCCTGTATGACTCCGGGTGTTGGAGAGGTGAAAGGAGAGGATTTGCCACAGGGCAGGGAGGACCCTTGGGAAGCACCTGGGGGTTCCCAGTGCCGGGAGAGGATGGGAACTCACTGGAGAGCTCCTGTTCCTTTGGCATGGCCAGCTCGTGGGCAGGAGGAGCCAGAAAACCCAGCTTCTACAAAATAAATCAAGCTTCACACAACACCCCTTGCAAACGGCCTCGAGGAGAGATTCCTCATATTCCAGGAGCCCCAGGCTGGGAATTCCTCCGGCTGGATTTTGGGGTCCTTCTGGAAGCAGAGCTGCTCCAGTGGCAGAAGTTTCTCCTGTTCCTCAAGAGTCTGGGTCTGCTCGTGGAAGAGGGGTTTGGTCTCGTTCCTGCCCAGCAGAGCCAGGGATGTCTGAGCCCAGGTTTCTCCCACTTCCCAGGGGCTGGATGCAGTCTGGGATGGGGGATGTCCAGGAAAAGGCCGCCCTGGATCCCTGCTGCCTCGCCTGGGACACACCAGTGCCGCACTGGGGCTTTACTGGGAGCGCCTGGCCCTGGTCAGTGCGGCTCTCCGGGGCTGGACTGACCCACAGCCCTGTCCTGGAGCTGCCTCAGTGACCAGTCCCAGCTTGGACACTGCTGTGGCTGAGCTGGGGACCAGGGCCACCCTCTGAGCCTGGTGCTCTGCTGGAAGATTTCCATGGGGCAGCCTTCTCCAAGCTGCCTCACCACCCAAAAATCACCTGGTGGAGAGCAGTGGAGAGGGAAGAGTGACAATTCCAGCCCTAAGGACAGTGCGGGAGATCTCTGGGCCGAACCTGGGACCATGAATTCCACCAAGATGGGCTTAGTGGATTGTTGGGGATTTGGGGCTGTGGAGTAGGATCAAATCCGAGTGTTGGAGATGTTCTAATTACAGCCAGGCTCCTTTGAAGGAGCAGAGAGGCCTCAGCCATCAATAACATCGCTGGAGGAGAAAATTGAAGGGATATCTGCCCAATTAAATAACCCGCGGGGCTGGAATTGAGAATCGATGTGCCACGAACGATGAGGGATGGGCTGCTGGTGCCGAGAGCTCCATGCACCTCTGCAGCCTCGCATCCCTCCAGGACAGGATGGGAATTCTGCCTCTGCCACAGTCTGGGCTTGGTGGGAGGTGGATGGAGAAGGGCTCGGCGTTGTCCTGTGGGCTGGGACCCTCCGGATCTGCAGAGCCCTGGGCTGCTCGGGTGGGACACGGGCACGGGCGGAGTGGGGAGGGATCCGTGTTCCCGGGGAGCACCCAGGGGCTGCCTGTGGGTGCTGGACTCCTGGTGGTTTCCTGGGAAAAACTCCTGGTGGTTTCCTGGATAAAACTCCTGGCGGTTTCCTGGATAAAACTCCTGGCGGTTTCCTGGATAAAACCCCTGGTGGTTTCCTGGATAAAACTCCTGGCGGTTTCCTGGATAAAACTCCTCGTGGTTTTCTGGATAAAACTCCTGGTGGTTTCCTGGATAAAACTCCTGGTGGTTTCCTGGATAAAACTCCTGGTGGTTTCCTGGGAAAAACTCCTGGTGGTTTTCTGGATAAAACTCCTGGTGGTTTTCTGGATAAAACTCCTGGTGGTTTCCTGGATATCTCCCTTTTTTGGGAGGCCTGGAGAAGTGGAAGGGAATTTGCTGAGTGTTTGAAAGGCTGGGCTTGTTGAGAATTGCTCCAGGGATGGGATGGGATGGGATTCATGGGATGGGATGGGATCCATGGGATGGGATTCATGGGATGGGATGGGATCCATGGGATGGGATGGGATGGGATGGGATGGGATGGGATGGGATGGGATGGGATGGGATGGGATGGGATGGGATGGGATGGGATGGGATATGGGATGGGATGGGATGGGATGGGATGGGATGGGATGGGATGGGATGGGGGATGGGATGGGATGGGATGGCTGCTGAGGACACGGGGCTGCAGCTGGAGAACATCAGATTCACCATAAAAAGATGGGGGACGGGAACAGGATTTTGGGGAACAGGATTGTGGATCTGGTTTTCCCTCCTTGAGGAAAACCAAGGCTTGATCCCTGGTGTCTGTGTGCGTTTTGCAGGACCGAGGGCAGAGCGAGCCCTCTGTCTCCATGGACGTGTTTTTCCATCCCCCAGGCATTTTCCAGCTGGGATTCAGGGTAAGAAACCCCTGCTCTGTGTTTCTCCTTCCTCCTCCTCCTCCCACCTTCCCCAGGGTGAGCCCCACCGTGGCACGGGGGGCACAGAGCCGAGCCCACGCCGTGCTGGGGCAGCAGGAGCATGGCACGGCCAAATCCTGCTCTGCCACTTTAATTTTTCATAAAGGAGAAATTAATTTTGTCTTTGCCTAAGTGCCTGTCACGTTCAATTACTGAGGCTGATAGCGAAAATGACGAAGCAGCCAGGTCATTAGGCAAATTTTAATTAGAGACTCAGCTGCCCTTTACTAATCAGATGCCACAACTCTTTCCTGGTGTTCCCGCTCTCCATGCACGGGGTCTTTCCAAGCCCACCCGAGGATGTTGCTCCTCTTCTCACGGCCTTCCCACGTCGTGGTGGAGCTTGGGATGGGATGAGGGAGGCAGAGGATGGTGGTCAGTGAGAGGGTGGCCAAAGGCTCTGTGTCCAGGCAGGGGTCAGTGGCAATCCGGGGCTCTGGACTGGGACCAGCGGTGCAGGATGTTCTCACCAGTGCCATGGACTGGGATCGAGGGGACCCTCAGTGAGTTTGGAGGTGGCACCAGGCTGAGCAGAGCGTTCCACACGCCTCAGGAGTGGGATGCCATCCACAGGCACCTGGACGTGCCCAAAAAGACCTGGATGAGCCCAAAGCTGGCTCCTCCTGAGGCTCTGCAAGGCCAAGAGAGGAGAAATCCAGGAGCAACCTCTCCCCAGCCCAGCACACGGCCTTGGCCAGGGAGAGGAGGGGAAAAAGGGGATGGAGGAGGAGAAGACCAGGCCGTTTGTTCTTCTCCTGGCTGGCGACAGGATCCAATCTCCTCGTGGTGTCCCCAGGCCTCTGTGCCCTGCAGGGACCCGTTTTTCTGTGGGCAATCCCACCAGGGATCCATCCATGGAGCTGGTCCCGGTCACTGCACCGGGGCCAAAGAACCCACAAATGCTGTCCTATGTAGGATCTCCTGCCAGTTTAGATGGTCGGGATGGATGGAGACGAGAGCTCTCTGAAGTCAGGGCTTAGAGCATGAGGTTTATTGGGAAGGGCGTGGGTGCAGGGGCCCTGCTTGGAGCTGCAGCCTCAGCTCGGAGCAGGCCAGGAAAGCAAGAGAGCAAAAGAGAGCAAAAGAGAGCAAAAGAGAGCAAAAGAGAGCAAGAGAGAGCAAGAGAGAGCAAGAGAGAGAGAGTAAAGTAGGAAAGGAAGTGAGCAGTTCCCGTTCACAATACAATAAATCTTCTTCTGTGCTGAATATTCTAATTTTCATTAACCAATCTGGTACAAAATACAAATCCTAAAGCATCTACATACAGCCTATAAGAATCATTGCATTACCATGCTGCCTTATATTTTAAACTCTAAAAACTACTTTTTGGACCCTTCTGCCAAGCTGTTAGGGTCTGCTCTGACCCTCGGACCTTTCTGCAAGCAGAGGGCATTGTTCAATCAAAGGGGGATTACCTTCAGCCGGCCATGCCATTGTTTTCCAGTTGTTCAGTAACTGGGGTTTGGTAACTCAAAGCTTGCTTTCATTTCAGTCTCACTTATAGTTTCCATATGCTCAGCATCTTTTGCCAGGCAATCATATTTATAAGGCTTTCCTATTTCATCTTCCCCAACAGTCCTGACCTCCTCCTGTTCCTTTTCCCGTCCGTGGGATGTGGCTGGAGCCGAGCAGGGATGCAGGAGGGGGGTCTGTGCCTGGATCCTGCTTTTTTTTGGGAAGCCTGTGGTCCAGCCTGAGGATTTTCTGTGGTGTCTCTGCCACGCCGATTTCATCATTCCCAACACTTCCCCATCCCCACGGATCCCCACACCGCTCGGGAATCCCCAGCAGGAGCAGCTTTATCAACAGGAAAGGCTTTTTTTCCTCTCACAAAAACTTCCTGCAGGAAAAGCGCTGCTTTCAATCAAATCCCACTCAGGAGGGCGAAGGGAAGGGAAAATTCTGTCACGGAGCTTTTTGGCGAAGTGAAAGCATCCCTGTTTCCACACATCTGGAAGGGAAAGCTTCAATTTTGCACCTCGAAACGATTTTCACGCTGACATTTCTTTTATTCCACATAATCAGCCAGCTCTAAATATTAGAGTTTCGCCGGCAGAAGGAAACATTTTGAGCGGCATTTCCCCGCCTTCCCCACCTTCCCTTTTCCTCTCTTTCCCTCCCTTCAGGTGTTTGGAGGGAGCGGAGTTTTTCTTCCAGGCACTAAAACTTCTGCTGCCTCTTTCCCTGAGGGAATTTTCAGCCTCCTTCCCCCTGACCAAAATAAAGCCACAAAACCTCATTTTTTTTTCCCCCTCCCCTGATTTTTCCCACCTCTGCATGCCCCACAGCTGGAATTTCTCCCTCTTTGGATGTTCATCCCAAAACTCGGGTGGTTTCGACCAGCAGCCAGGGGAGAGGAGATTCAGAAAGAAGATTATGAGAAGAAGTAGTGGCCCTTTTTTGGCTTTTTTTCCCCCTTTTTCTCCTCATCTTGTGCAAATTACCCTATTATTCTGCTCCCTTAGGATGCTTGAGTGTCCTTATTTCTTCTTTTGAGCTAAAGTCACCCATGCATTAAATTAGTTCTCTGCCTAGAAATAGCTTTGATTACTTTCTCCAAGCCGCAGCTCACGGGAGGCTCCCGGAGAGTTTGAAAAATCAAAACGGGGCAAAAAAAAGAAAAGGGAAAAGGGGATGGGGAAAAAAATGGAGCAGGGGCAGGATGCAGCTTCCTGGAGCTCACAGAGGAGGGATTTGCCTTGACAGGAGGGGTTCGTCCCCATCCCAGCGCTCATGGAATGGCAGGGGCTGGATTTGGGGCTCTGTGAAATCCTGGCTGTCGTCCCTCCCGCAGTTCTGGGTGAATAATGGGGTTTTGGGGTTTTTCCTCGTGGTTTGCCTCGAGTTTCGCCTCAGATTTCTGATTTTTCCGTGCGGTTGCTGTGCTGGAAGGGGAAGAAGGGAGACCTCAGCGGGACACCCCGTGCCAGGGCTGAGCGTGGCACAGCCGAAAGCGCTGCCAGAGCTCGGGAAGATCCCGGATCCCTCAGGATCCCCGATTTTCTTCCCTACAACCAGCCTGGCCCCCGTGCCAGGCTCCCAAGGAGCAGATTTGGGTAATAAACCTCCATTCTCCAGACGTTTTTGCTGCAGGAGCCGGCACAAATCCCACCCTTGGGAAGGCTGCAGGAGCCTAAAATTCCCTCCCAATTTCCCAAATTCCTCCCCTCTTCTTGCGGCACCTCCGAGCCCATTCCCTCCTTGCTGGAGCAGCTCCTCATCCCTGCTCCACCCGCAAACCTCGGCAGATCCCTCACATCCCTCCTCATCTCCCTCAGACCCCTCCTCATCTCCCTCAGACCCCTCCTCATCTCCCTCAGACCCCTCCTCATCTCCCTCCCACCCCTCCTTATCTCCCTCAGACCCCTCCTTATCTCCCTCCCACCCCTCCTTATCTCCCTCAGACCCCTCCTTATCTCCCTCCCACCCCTCCTTATCTCCCTCAGACCCCTCCTTATCTCCCTCCCACCCCTCCCTCAGACTCCTCCTTTCAGCCCGGCACCTGCAGGAAAGGTGACGCTCGGCATCCCCAGAGCCTCCAGCACAATTCCTGCGGCTCTCACCCACTCCAGGCTCCCCGCTGGACACCGGGATCATCCCACACTTGCCCTCCCCGCTGGAACTCTGCCCTCCCATTAACCGTGGCTTTTCTCCCTTCCTGGGAATCTTTTCCAAGGAGGGAGCCGGGGCCGAGCCCATCTGCTGAGAGGGGCAGCGAGGGTGGGATAAAAAGGCCTCAGAAACGTCCTGAGCCGCTCTGCAGCCTTGACATTTGCCGTGGCTTTGGGAGGGGGGTTATTTCCCCCCTTAATTCCTGCCTGTCCCCAGCTGTTTGCAGGAGCGCCGGGAGCTGTTCCCTGCTCATTCAGCGCCAATTTTCCCTCCTTTCCCGCCGCATCCTTCCCAGTGCATCATTCCTCTGCTTCCCGCCCGCTTGCCTTCCCTCTGGCTCCTCCAAAATCCCTCTCACCGGGTGCTGGGAGTGATTTGAGGAGCACCAGCACACCCACAGGGAATCTGCTGCTGCTGCCCTCTCCTGAGGCATTCCCTAAATCCCAGTGATCCCTGGATCCCAGGATCCCTGCTCCTCCTCTCTGGGATCAAACCAGTTCTCCCAGTAGCCAGAGTGGTGCCTCCTGTCCCGTGCTGGAGGAATCCTTTGTGGTTTGGATCATCCAAGGGATCAATTCCTGTTCCAGAGAGTCTCTTCCCTGCTCTCACAGCGGCAAATGGAGCAAGGGATGATTTGGGAGTCCCCAAAGCTGGGAAAAGCATCCCCAGCCAGCCCTGGGGACAAGGCAGGGGTCCAGGTAGGGGCTGTGCTCTCCCTCCACTTCCAGGAGGGAGATAATCCCACTTCCAGGGCAGTGGGATGAGCCTCTCTGAAATTTTCCAGCTGTTTGGATGGGACCAGCTGAGCCTGAGGCCTTTTCCATGGGCTCTGTGGGAGAAGAGCCACGTCTGGAGGGGGTTTTGCACCATCAAAGCTTGCTTTTTCCCGGGAATTCTCACTCCGAGCATCCCTCCCAGAGTTAAAGCTCCCCAGCTCACTTTTCCCGAGGCACAGAGGAGCTCCTGGCCATGGATGGGGAGGGTGAGATTTCCAAACTGGGAAACACCAGCACAGAATTCCCCCGAGGCTTTCCCAGCTCCTTCCCAGTTGCTGGAGGAGCGATAAAAGTGCTCCAGGAAAATCCTGTCCGTGCTGGGAGAGATGGAACGAGGCCCGCACGTCGCTGCAGCTTCCCACTTCTCTTCCTTTAATTAAACAGCAAATGTCTCCCTCCAAAGTCATTAATTACTAATGACACAATTAGAGCTGGTGAAGAGGGGAAGGAGGGATGCAATGGAAAAGAAAAAAGGAAAGAGACAAAACAAACTCAATGCTCCCAAAAAACCCACCGGCAATCGGAGACGTCTGGAGCTTGAGAGGAATTAAGGAAATAATTGCTGGATTTGAGGTGAATTCTCATTCCTGCTGGGCCCACACAGGATGGGGTGGAATCCACCTTCCCAGTGCTTCCCAAAGCAAGGAGAGAATCTGATTTTCCTGCTTGGAGCAGATCCCCAGACGTGTCAGGGTCCTTTTCCTGCACTGTGTCCGCTTGGAAACCTGGATTCTGCCCCATAATCCTGATATTCGCCTTTTCCCACAGCTCCCTTCCCTTTTCACACGGCCTCACCCCCGATTTCCTCACCCAAGCCATCCCATATTCCCAGACAAAGAATCAGCTCCTCCCTCCTGCCCCATCCCGGGCTCAGCTGGTTCCAGGGATGGAGCAGAGCCGAGGACAAGCAGGGACAACCCATTCCCGAGTCTGGAGCACCTTGGCTTCCAAAGGCCGACTCCAATCGCTTGAGGACTCTCTGAAAACCAGATTTAGGGTGTGGGAAGGAGGGAGCCCAGCAGAGCTTGGCATTCCTGCCAGCTTTAGCTCCGGAATCACACGCTGGAATGGGTTTGGGAGCAGAGGGAGTGGCGGGAGGTGAGGCTGGATCGGGCAAAAAGCAAATCCCAGCCTCTGTTTTGGGGGTGAAAAGCAATCCCTGAGCTGGAGGTGGGATGGGGGCAGCCCTGGGGGTGGCAGAGGAACGGGTGAAGGTCCCCTTGTGGGGGATCCCGAGGTTTTCCGGCTGCTTTTCCATGCTGGATGTCCCTTTGTGTCCCTGGAAGGGATGAGGATCATGGCTGTGCCTCTCCTCCGGGGCTCAGGGGACAGCGGGGTTTCTGTAGGTCCTGCTTTAAGTCCCCTGGCGCTGATAGTTTAATCCCAAAGGTGAGCTTCTCCAGAGGGATGGATCCCACCCACAGGTGAGGTTTTTCCAGACACAATGCCTCCGTCTCACCCCCTCTCCCACCCCAAAAACTTCCCAGCCCCGAGGTCAGAAAGGAGGAAGGTCCATCCTTGCCGTTCCTGCCCTTGGGGCCACCAAACCCTGGTGGGCACCACGCTCCTCCTGTCATGAGGCTGCCAAGTTCTTGCTCCGGGATGCAGAATTCCCAGGGCAAACCCAAGCCCTTTTCCCTGCACCACGGCACCCTCAGGCAGCAAAATCTGCTCAGCATCGGTCGTGGAGGTCCCACCAAATGTCTGTGTTCCTGCTCCTGGAACCTCCTCTCGCATCAATTCCCACCGACTTTTTATCCTGGATGCTTAAGGGATGTGCGAAATAAATGCAAGGAAAGGCAAAAAATGGGAAGGAAAATCCAAGGTTTTTTGACTGTTCAGTCCTCCCCGGAGGTGGGGAGGGAGAAAAGCTCCTAATCCATGGTTTTGTCTTGGAGCAATTATGTGCAAATGAGTTAATCACAGGGTCACAGGAGCCAGAGCCGTTAATTAATCCCCAGCAGGAGTTGGGAAAATGAATTCTGTCCTGCAGTAAACAAATGTCAGGAACGTGGCGAGGAATCAGCTCCCGCTGGATGATCCCACAGCTCCCTGGGATGCCTGGTTTGCCCCCCCAGGACCACAGGAACAGCTTTCCTGGAGAATCGGGAATGGGGGAGCAGGGGAACAAGCGCAAACCCAGATTTTGGGCACCTCTGGAAAACTGGGAGGCAAAGGGTGCTGCTCCCTCCTGGCGTTCCCAGTGTTTGGAGCAGGGATAGGGCACGGGATGGGCACCACGTGGAGGGCCAGGGGGTGTCTCTTCTCCTGATTCTTGGAGTGGTCCCTGGAAATCCAGCCCCAATTCCCCCCAGCGAAACCCCAAAAACCCCCCAGAGGCGCAGGGATGGCTCTGGGGCTGCAGAACCCGGGAAGAGCAGGATGGAAAATCCTTGGAGTTCAGGGAGACTGTGGGAAATCAGCCCTGCTCTGAGCCACAATCCCCTGCTGGGAAAAGGGGAAAACGCTGGGATATCTGCGAAGGGAGGCCGGGCAGCTCCCTGCCTTAAAGCAGAGAGAGAAAAACGAGCCCTTTGTGGCGTCCTCACCCACTTCCACACATCCAACTTCCCAAATGCTGAGCCAAGTGAAGTCCTCTTATCGCCGCGTTACCACTTAAGGCTCCCCCAGGCAGATTTAGGGTGAATTGGGGCTTTTTTTAACCACAAAGAGGAACAAAGTGAAATTTCTCCCTCCTGCAGCCCCTACAGCCTTAACTCTTGGAGGGGAGAGTGGGATCAAGGCCGGGCCAAGGTCCCTCCTGGTGCCAGCTTTGCTTTGGAAGCTGCTGCTTCCCATGGAGATCCTGGGACAGGTTTGGGATTGGGATTGGCTCCGGAGCACCCTGATATTCCCTTTATCGTGGTGAGTGATGCAGATTTTGGGAGCATGGGGAGTGCTCCGAAGTCCCACCTCAGCCCCAGCAGCGGGAAACTGCCACTGTGGCTCCTTAGGGAGGGGAATTGGCCACTTGATGGGGATGGTGGCCACTTGATGGGGATGGTGGCCACTTGGTGGGGATGGTGGCCATTTAATGGGGATGGTGGCCACTTGATGGGGATGGTGGCCACTCAATGAGGTTGGTGGCTAATTGATGGGGATGGTGGCCACTCAATGAGGATGGTGGCTAATTGATGGGGATGGTGGCCACTCAATGAGGATGGTGGCCACTTGACGGGGATGGTGGCCACTCAATGAGGATGGTGGCCACTCAATGAGGATGGTGGCCACTCAATGAGGATGGTGGCCATTTAATGGGAATGGTGGCCACTTGATGGGGATGATGGCCACTTGACGGGGATGGTGGCAGGTGTTGTGCCCATCCTGAGAGCCCCAGCCCGTGCCCAGGGACCTCTGTCTATGCCTCGAGGGGTGAATTTGGGATCCACAACAGATCCAGGTCTTGTCCTCCTTCCCACCTGTTGGGGTTTAGGATTTTAGCCTGTTTTTTCTCTTAAAGAATTTTACCCATACTAGTTGCTAGGGGACAAATCGCTGGATACTTAAAAGAAACAAAAGACCTGGCCACAGAGGCGGGGTGGGACTGGCCACCCTTTTGTCACCTGGGGGTTGGGACACCCGGGGGGGCTGCCTGGGTGCTCAAGGTTTAGTCTGGAAGCTGGCTCCCGTCGGTGTGGACGTCTCGGTCACCACTGCGGGTTTCTGCTTCTTTGGCTGTTTTGCTTTCTGCGGGCAAACCCCGGGGTTCCTAAGCCTGCTCTCCTCCTTGTCCCGTCTGGAAACGGAGCTCCTGCGCTCTGCCGACTGAGAGACCTGCCGGGTTTCCCTGCCACAGCTCCGCAGTTTGATACCTCTCACTGCCACCCGAGATCTGCGCTCGCCCCTGCCGTTCCAGCCTGCTGTTCCTGAGGATCCGGCCGGACGCCCAGGGGTTTTGTGAGGTTTTCTCATCCATCCCTTCCCGGGACCCCGCGCTGCCATTCCCGGTGCTCCCGAGCTCGCTGCGGAGCGCCCCCTGCAGCCGCGGGGGAACCATCGCACCCGCCCTGCTCAGCGGGAGGAGGAACTGCACCCAGGGGAAAGTGCCCGAGGCCGGCGCTGGGTTCGGGCTGCTGTTTGCTGTGACTGCCACAGCTATTGCTGTTTGTTTGTGTTGTTATACATATATATTTATTAGTAAAGAACTGTTATTCCTACCCCTTATATCTTTGCCTGAAAGCCCCTTATTTTCAGATTTATAATAATTCGGAGGGAAGGGGGTTGCATTTTCCATTTCAGGGGAGGCTCCTGCCTTTCTTGTCTGACACCTGTCTTTCGAACCGAGACAGATCTTGGCGCCCAACGTGGGGCCTGAGGGCATTGAGAGAAAAGGCTAAAAAAGGAATAACAGTTCTTGGATAACTCAGTTCTGTGTGCTGAATATAGAAACCTTGCTAGGCAGCACTATGTGGTCCAGTTTGCCCTGGTTCGGGTGGCATGTGGTCGTGGCTGTATTTCTCCCTTTTGCAGCTCCTTTTCTAAACATGGGTCCTCTGACTAAGGTCACTGTTGCTATTATCCAGTTTGCCCTATGGGTTGATAAGGTGAGGAATTCGTGGGTTTTTAACTTCCTCCGGAATGTGAGCACATGGATACAGGGCTATCACACGCTAACTGTGTGCTTTTGGGGTTACTTTAATAATGGGACCTACTGTGAGGAGATGACACCAGGGGAATCTTTCTCCCAACCCTTAACCCATCTCTTTGGGTCCACTCCACCCATTTTTGAAGGATTCACATCTTCCCTAAATGCTAATGATATTGTACAGTGGGTGGTGTTGCTGATAGGCCTATTCTACTTACCGCTCAGAGATAAGGAGAGATTGACTTGAATAACCACCCTGATACCTACCCCGGGGGCTAGGGATGCTGCCACAGAACCTGCCAGGGCCCCAGACACTAGAGATCCTGTCCCAGAGACAAGAGTGGGGTGGGTTGTGGCCTGACAGGGCTGCAGAGACTAGAGACCCTGCCCCAGAGCCTGACAGGGCCCCAGAGACTAGAGACCCTGCCCCAGAGACTAGAAATCCTGTCCCACAGCCTGATACTGCCCAACAGCCCACCTCAGAAATGAACCACCCAGATTGGATGGGGGTGATAGAGGAGAAGATACGCCAGGTGCTGAGGGAATACACCTCCCCAGCTAGTGGAAAGCCCTCTCCCTGCCCCAGTGAGGGAGAGTCTGATGGTGAAGCAGTGGAACCTGCGGATGTTATAACTGTCCAGGCTCCAGCTGAACCACAAGGGCAATCACAGCCAGCAGCAGTCGCCCCTGTGCAGAGGAGGAAATACAAGGCCAAATCAGTGCGCCCAGTTAATGATGATGGGGAACCAGGGCCCTCACAACCAGCAGGGGAGCCAGAGCCTGAAATCATCACTGAGTCCCTGTCATATGACAGTCTCCGTAATATGCGAAAAGACATCGTGCGGAGGGGACGTGAGGCTTTTACAACCTGGTTACTTCGGGTTGGGACCTATGGGTACAGGTGTGCAGCTGGATAGTGGTGAGGCAAGATATTTGGGATCTTTGACCCAGGACCCAGGTGTGGATCAAATATTTGTGAGGGAGCCAGGGCCCCTTTCTCTCTGGGAGCGGCTTATAACGAGTGTGAGAGAGAGGTTTGTCAACAAAGAGAGAAGTGGCCAAAGCTCTACCTCTACACTGACTCATGGATGGTAGCCAATGCTCTGTGGGGTTGGTTGGAAAGGTGGAAGAAGGCTAACTGGCAACGTAGAGGAAAACCAATCTGGGCTGCTGATGAGTGGAAAGGCATTGCCACTCGGGTAGAGAACCTACCCGTGAGAGTCCGCCATGTGGATGCTCATGTTCCCAAGAGCCGGGCTAATGAAGAACATCAGAACAACAAACAGGTAGATCAGGCTGCAAAAATAGAGGTGTCCCAGATAGACTTAGATTGGAAACACAAGGGAGAGTTGTTCCTAGCTCGATGGGCCCATGATGCCTCAGGTCATCAGGGCAGAGATGCCACCTATAAGTGGGCACGAGACCGAGGGGTGGATCTAACCATGGACAGTATCTCCCAGGTGATCCATGATTGTGAGACGTGCGCTGCAATCAAGCAGGCCAAGCGAGTGAAACCCCTGTGGTATGGTGGGCGGTGGTCCAAATACAAGTATGGGGAGGCCTGGCAGATCGACTACATCACACTGCCTCAAACACGCCAAGGCAAGCGTTATGTGCTCACAATGGTAGAGGCCACCACTGGATGGCTGGAGACCTACCCTGTGCCTCATGCTATAGCCCGGAACACCATCTTGGGCCTTGAAAAGCAAGTCCTGTGGAGACATGGTACCCCTGAGAGAATTGAATCTGACAATGGGACTCATTTCAAGAACAGCCTTATAAACACCTGGGCTAGGGAACATGGCATTGAGTGGGTGTACCACATCCCTTACCATGCACCAGCGGCTGGGAAGGTTGAGAGGTGTAATGGATTGCTTAAAACCACCTTGAAAGCATTGGGTGGGGGAACTTTCAAAAACTGGGAACAGCATCTAGCAAAAGCCACCTGGTTAGTTAACACCCGAGGATCTACCAATCGAGCAGGCCCTGCTCAATCTGAACTGCTACAAACAACAGATGGGGATAAGGTTCCAGTGGTGCACATGAGAGGTATGCTTGGAAAAACTGTTTGGGTCAATTCTGCCTCGAGCAAAGATCAACCTATCCGTGGGGTGGTCTTCGCTCAGGGACCAGGTTGCACCTGGTGGGTGATGCAGAAGGATGGAGAGACCCGATGTGTACCGCAAGGGGACCTTGTTTTAAGGTGAACTGCCCAAGGCATTGTACTTGTATCATATCTGCATGTACATATGTATATAATTATGGTAATGCATGTGTGTATATAGTTTAAAAAAAGTTAAGTTTGATGTAACATGTTAGTATGGGAAAAATTCGGGGTGGATAATGTTGGGGTTTAGGATTTTAGCCTGTTTTTTCTCTTAAAGAATTTTACCCATACTAGTTGCTAGGGGACAAACCGCTGGATACTTAAAAGAAACAAAAGACCTGGCCACAGAGGCGGGGTGGGACTGGCCACCCTTTTGTCACCTGGGGGTTGGGACACCCGGGGGGGGGCTGCCTGGGTGCTCAAGGTTTAGTCGGGAAGCTGGCTCCCGTCGGTGTGGACGTCTCGGTCACCACTGCGGGTTTCTGCTTCTTTGGCTGTTGTGCTTTCTGCGGGCAAACCCCCGGGGTTCCTAAGCCTGCTCTTCTCCTTGTCCCGTCTGGAAACGGAGCTCCTACGCTCTGCCGACTGAGAGACCTGCCGGGTTTCCCTGCCACAGCTCCGCAGTTTGATACCTCTCACTGCCACCCGAGATCTGCGCTCGCCCCTGCCGTTCCAGCCTGCTGTTCCTGAGGATCCAGCCAGACGCCCAGGGGGTTTGTGAGGTTTTCTCATCCATCCCTTCCCGGGACCCCGCTCCGCCATTCCCGGTGCTGCCCGAGCTCGCTGCGGAGCGCCCCCTGCAGCCGCGGGGGAACCATCGCACCCGCCCTGCTCAGTGGGAGGAGGAACTGCACCCAGGGGAAAGTGCCCGAGGCCGGCGCTGGGTTCGGGCTGCTGTTTGCTGTGACTGCCACAGCTATTGCTGTTTGTTTGTGTTGTTATACATATATATTTATTAGTAAAGAACTGTTATTCCTACCCCTTATATCTTTGCCTGAAAGCCCCTTATTTTCAGATTTATAATAATTCGGAGGGAAGGGGGTTGCATTTTCCATTTCAGGGGAGGCTCCTGCCTTTCTTGTCTGACACCTGTCTTTCGAACCGAGACACCACCCAAGCTGGATTTGGGACACCAAGCGCAGGACGAGCGTTGAAGACAAAATTCCCGAGGAACTCGAGCGCAGAGCCTCTCTCGGATGGGAAAATGGGAATGGCAGAGCCTGGCAGTGCTGGGTGATGCCCTGGTCACCGGGGATTATTTGCAGCTCCATGCCCAGGGGCGTGCAGGATTCACCTGATGGGAGTTCACAGGGGCCGAATGGTCCCCAGAACGCTCCTCCACCCATCAAAGAACCTCCAATTAACCGCTTGACTTAATTGCTCTGCGCCCCTCCCAATTTTTGCGCCATTCCAGGAACGCTGCTGCTTTCCAAAGCCTTTTTTTCCGTGTGTGTGTGTGTTTAGCAGGGAGCAGCCGTTGGAGGCTTCGTGGCTAAAATTATTCCTGGGCATGGATGGCTGTGGCTTTGGGAGCCTCCAGGAGCGGAGCCACCATCTGCTCGTGCTTCTCAGGGAGACACATCCTCACCACACGCCCACGGAGCTCGGCTCTGCTCCTCCTGGGTGGCCACAGAGGGCTGGGAAAGGATTCCAGAGGGGGAAAAGCGGCTCCGGAGGGGACCCCTCTGCTTGGGAAGCTGCCAGGAGGGTAAGGGGTCTCCAAAGGGTGCTCCAGCTGCTGCGGGTCCAACCTGGCCAAGGCTGGTGGGCCCCGCTCTGGAGGAGCTTTGAGGAGGCGTGGTTGAGTCCCTGGGGTTGGTGCAGCCACCATTCCTTCTCCACACACCATTCCTTCTCCAGCTACAATTCCTTCTCCAGCCCCCATTCCTTCCCTCTCCACCATCCCTTCCTTCTCCAGCCCCCATTCCTTCTCCAGCCACCATCCCTTCCTTCTCCACCACCATCCCTTCTCCACCACCATCCCTTCCTTCTCCAGCCACCATCCCTTCTCCAGCCACCATTCCTTCTCCAGCCCCATCCCTTCTCTACCACCATCCCTTCTTCTCCACCACCATTCCTTCTCCATCACCATTCCTTCTCCGTCACCATCCCTTCCTTCTCCACCATCCCTTCCTTCTCCAGCCATTGTTCCTTTTCCAGCCCCCATCCCTTCACCACCATCCCTTCCTTCTCCACCACCATCCCTTCCTTCCCCACCACCATCCCTTCCTTCTCCACCACCATCCCTTCTCCAGCCACTAATCTTTCTCCAGCCTCCATTCCTTCCTTCTCCAGCCCCCATCCCCTCTCCAGCCCCCCATTCCTTGTCCGTCCACCAATCCTTCCTTCTCCAGTCATCAATCCTTCCCCAGCCTCCATCCCTTCCTTCTCCACCACCATGCCTTCTCCAGCCCCCACCCCTTCTCCAGCCACCATTCCTCCTCACCAGGGAAGTCCTGTGAGCCTCGGGAATGTGCTCCTAACCATGTTCCAAAAAACCCCCTCTGTATCCCCAAAATTCCAGGCTGGCAGAACTTCCAGTGCTGGAGATGCTGCACAAACCATCCCTCGGGAATAAAGCTGGGCTTTTTTAGGACTTGGCAACGCTTTTCCCTATCCTCAGCTGCTCCAAGACTGGACCAGGATGGGAACAGATCACTCCAGGGTGGCTTCCTACACCTCCTTCCCAAAATTCATGGGGCTGCCATGGGCACTTGGGGCTTTTCAGTTGGGATCATCCAGGGTCAGCCATGATCCAGAGCTTTGGGAATGGTGCTTTTGGTTGCTCTGTGATGGTTCCTCTCTGCCCTACCCTGGACACTGCTCCCACGGGGACTCACCACCAGGAATTCCCCAGCTCCCAGAAGGAGAAGCTGCCGAGATGTTGCTCCCCTTGGAGCCCAACCTTCTGCAGGCTCTGTGAGGGGTTGGCACCCAGGATATGGAGACCCAGAAAAGCTTGGGAATGACCTGGCCAGTGGCCACCAACCCCCACGAAACCTCCCAGGCCTCACTGCCGGCCTGGAGCCGATCGTTGGGGTGAAGATCTGGAGCCAAACCCATCCCTGGCAGTGTCACCTCCAAGAGGGGCAGCCCTGGTGCCCTTCCCGAGTCCTGCTCTGGATAAGGATCAGCTCCAGGTTCTCCCCTTCCTGGTGGCACTCCTGGGAATCGCCATGCCCTGCGCTGCCTCTGCCACTCGTGGCTGCTCTGGTGGCTCCTGGGAGGTTTGATGATCATCCATGAGATGATCCCGGGGTTTTCCAGTCGCTCCTCGGCTCTGTGGTGGTCTCCCCCACACTCTCCAGCAGGCTCCAGTTCCCAGCTGCAAAGAGAATTTTCCGAATCGGTGAGGAATCAGCTCCTTTCTGATTCCTTTTCAGGGCCTGCCAGGATGAGAGGAAAAATCCGAATTTCCTAAAGCTCCAGCTGGGTCTGAGAGAGCCTCCTCGACCCTTCTCTGCAGTCTGTTAGCACCAACTCCACTCTCTTATTCCCACTGATTTTTGAGAGCTCCTGGGCCATCCTACTGAATTCTGAAGCTGTCCAGGCCTCTTTTAAAGAAAAAAAAAATATTTTTTTATAAAAAGAACACTTTCTTCCCAAGGCAAAAGCCAACCCTTTGTGTCCTTTTCACACCAGGCAAGTGGAGCTCACTTTGAAATAAACCACCACAAAGGCAGGAGCCGTCCCAAATCCCCCCATCCCGGCCTTCCTCCAGTGCAGCAAAGCAAATTAAAAAGGAATTTTTGAGCCCTGGTTCACAAAAAGCACAAGGGCTGGGTTTGGATTCAGGGGGAAGGAGGTGACACTTTCATCCAGAGTCCTTTCCAGCATCATTCCCACCCCGAGATTAGACGTGGCTGTGGCAAATTGCCCCCAAAAACTCCCTTTTCTCCTGGGAAAAACCAACCCCGAAAGCAAATTTTAATGCAAAACAAGGATCCTTTCCCCTCCCTCCTCAGCTGCAGCCACAAAATTGTGGTTTATTGGTGAGTTTAGAGAGGATTTTTGGGGAAAAGATGTGCTTGGAGACCTTTTCTTGCTTCCCACTTCCAGCCTTGGCTTTTCTGACTTTGGAAAAGAAGAAAATCTGGTCTCCATGAAAGCCTCACATGGCTGCTGTGGGAGAATCCAGTTTTTTGTTCTTGTTTTGCCCTGGGATGGATTCCTTGGACTCAGCGTGGTCCCGGGAAATGAGGGGTGGAGGATGGAAAATCGAGCCAACATCCGACCCCACCGAGTCCCTCCGGTGCAGCTCGGAGCTTCTGGGGTGCAGCAATCCTTCAAAGTGAGGCTGGAGCCGCCTCCCCGAGAGCTGCTGCTCCAAGGAAATGGGATGAAACCCCTGGATTGCACAAATTAAGGACATAATTAGGTGCAGCAGCCATAATTAGTGCAACGCACAGAGACCCAGGCCACGGCTGCTCCTTCCGGGGATAATTTGTTCATTTTCCCCCAAATTCCTGGGATCACTGGTGGATCCAGCTCCCAGATCCCAGTTCCCTCGGAGCTACAGGTCCCAGCAAAGCTCTCAGCTGCTCCCAGTGCCCCAGGCTGGGGACACAGCGCTGCAGGGGACAATCCCCACCCCGCTGGGACCCTTTCCCTTTGGATCACCCTCACATTCCCGCTCCCCTCCTCACCCCTGCCCGCTCTGAGCCGTCAGAACCATTTCTCTGCACCTCCTTTGCAGGCCTGGAAGGCAAAAGGAAGGAAGAGGCATGGCTGTGCATCCCAAATGTTTGAGGGAAAAGGGCTGGAAGCTTGGAACTGTGAGGAGCAAGGAGCAGGGAAAGAACGGAGTTAATTATGAGGAGCAAAACGAGGATCTGAGGGAGCCGATGGATCAAGGACTGCTCACAAACTCTCCAACACCTCCTGTGTGCCCCGGGACTGCAGGAAATGTGATTTTATTGCCCAAACCTCTGGCAGAGCCAGTTTTTCTTGGGGAAAAATTCCTTTTTTGCAGCTCAGAGAAAACAGGAGGCTCGCATCGCTCTGACCTCCTGTTTTATTCCCATCTCCACCATTATTCCCATTTTTTCGCCTGAAAATCATCATTTTTCCACTTGATCCCCCAAGCTCTTTGGACAGGCAAATGGAACATCCAAGGCCCATTGACAACATCGCTCCTGACAGCGCTGCCACCGGAGCTCCGTGTTTGGGAAGCTTTGGGAAGCTTTGGGAAGCTTTCCTGACCTAAAAGCCTCTTCCACTCGGATAACCCCTCTCAACACACACCACTTGCCTCACTCTCTCGCTCCCACACTTCCAAGGCACTTCCAGCAAGTAAATACCCAATTTTTTTCCCTGGGATGAGGCCAGGCACCTTTTTCCTTGGACAAAAGCAGGAACTGGCTGATCCTCTCTGCATGGGAAGGGCAGCACGGAGCTGAGTTCTCCAGCTGCGGCTGTTCAAGGCCACTCGAGGGGGTTGGACAGGCAGGATTTGGATTTTTGACTCTGTCACCCATGGAGTTTTCCCTCAGAGTTGTTCCAAATATCCAGGAGCTCCAAATATCCAAAAATTCCCAGCAGCCAGCCCCATCTCTGGCCCAGGTTTAAGCAGGAAGCACTTTTGGCTCCTGCAGATGTCAAACCTCCAGCTCGGTGTCTCCAAGTGATGCTAAAACACGATAAAGACCCTCCCAGGCCAATCCTACTCTTGTGTCCCCTCAATTCCAGCGTTTTACTTGCAGAGTCCCTTAATTTTGGCTTTTTAGCCAATTTTGGTGCTGTTCAACTGGAAGATGAAGTTTTCAGTTCCTGGAGCAGTGGCATTTGGTGCCAGACACCCATCTGACTGCATGGCTCGGGGCCAGCAGCTCCCTGCCTCACCATGATTCCGAGGAATTTCACCCCCGGATGCCAGCTCTGGATCCTGTTTGCTTCCCAAAGCCCTGCAGAGTGCAGGGACCGGTGCTGGCATCGAGCTGGAATGGGAACAGCACCCCAGAAGTTGTTCTGGGAGATGAGAAGGGTTGGGGGTTTTTTCTCTCTTTGCATTTTTGGAGCTGCAGATGGGCCCAGCTCAGAGAAGGGATGGACTCAGCTCCGTGCCAGGACTAACCCAAGCCCAGAACTTCCAGACAATCCAGGAAGCTTCCCACTCTAATTTTCTGCCTTTCTGGAGCTGATCCAACCCAGAGTCACTTTCCTGGGTCACCATTCAGATCTTCCCATGTCCCATTCTGCACCCTCAGGTGATGCCCGGGTGATCCCTTCCCATGTGCAGATCGCTGGATCCCTGGGAGCCGGATCCGGCAGGAGATCAGCACATTCCTGGCTAAAAATACCCCACCAATCTCATCAATCCTTGCAGGAATGAGCCCAGATTCACCTCCCTGCTGGATTTTCTGGGCTGCCCACCAGCAGCCTGGAGGCTGAACTCAGAGTCCTCCTCCGCTTCCCTCCCATGCCCATCCCTGGGGAGCGGCTTTGCTTTTCCCACCTTGGAATGGGACTGGCTGGAATTGGGTGCTCCAGCTTGGAGCAGCCTCTTGCAGGAGCCCGGGGCAAGGGAGTGAACCCACTGCCGGGCAGAAGGTGGGTGAAGGTCCCATTCAGGATTTTTTCCCCCTTTTCTTGCCCTAAAACCTAGGCTGGAACATTCCAGGGTTTGTCAGAGATCCCGGCGATCTCCCCCGCCTTTCCGGGGCTGAGCAGGTGGGTGGCACTGGAGCAGATGCTCTGGAATTTGGGATATTTCTGTCTCATCCCAGTGGCCTGGGAAGCCCTGCAGGAACCCTTTCCCTGGTTTCTTGCCCCGCTGACACCTCCTGTCCCCGCTCCTCGGGGAGGAGATCGGAGCCTGCAGCTGGAGAGCGCCGGCTCCTCTCTGAGCAGGGATTCATTTTCCCCAAACCAAGGACGGTTTCTCCTTTCCCAAACCCGGCCCAGATCCAGGAATATACCATCATTTAGAGGAAAAACAAAACCTGTTGTTTAAATCACTGAATTCACGAGGAAAAATCGATCTTTTAAGAGCCGGGCTGGGCTTATCCTCACCTGTGCCCTCCCAGGGGATGGGCTGGGGCAGCACCGGGGGTGTTGGGGGGAATTTTGGCTGCGGGGTGGTGCCGACTCCATTTGGCGCTGCAGCAGCAGGGACCTATTTCTGTCCTCCTTCTGGCGCTGGGAGGGTCCGGGCTTTTTCCGGGGCTGCGGGCGCTGCTCGGCTCCCGTTTCCCGGGGAGAGGGAGCTGCCGAGCGCCTGACTCAGGGAGCTCCAAGGAAAAGCGGGATGCGCGCACGAAGGCTGCTGGCTCCCACCTCCCGTCCCTCCCGCTGCCAGAGTTCATACAGCTGTTTCCTCCGCCTCGAAACCGGCTGCTAAAAATACTTTGGAAAACTCGAGGATGTTTCATTTCAAATCGCCTCGTTCCGAGCTTTTTCCAGGCTTTTTTTTGGGGTTTTTTTCCCCTCTCTTAGTTGCTTTTTCCCCCGTGCAAAGGAACTGCCCAGGTGCTTCCTGGCACGGAGTTTGGGATGGGTCATGAGCAGGAGAGGAGGAGGAGGAGGACAGTGATGAGCTGAGCCCGGCTGAGTCAGAGTTGGGAATGTGACCCTTGGGAACGGCCAGATTTACACCAGCCCCGGGCTGTTCTTGGTCCAGCAGGGAAATTATCCCTGCTCTGCCACTGCCCACCTCCTCCCTGCTGGCTGTGGCGCAGGAGCCATCCTGCTCTCCAGCCTGGATTCTCCCAGGGCAGCTGGGACATCCCAAATCGTCCCTAAAACCCAGATCCTGGGAGCTGAGGAGAGGAGATTTGGGAGCAACGCGATGCTCCCATGCTCCATTTATCCTTTTCACTGCTGGGCACAGTCGGATTTTGGGGAAAGGCCGGATTTGGGGCTGTCCTGGGAGAGCACTTTTGCTTTCCCAGCCCATCCAGAGCAGCAGGAAAGAGAAGTGGGAATGCGGCGGCTTTTCCTCTACATCGTCCCTGGGGGCTCGGATTCGGCAGACACTGCCCCGTGCAGTGTCCATCAATTCCCCCAGGATCCCAAATTATCTCCTGCTCCCAGCCTGAAAGGAGAGAGTCCAGCTGCTGCAATGCCGAGAAAAAACAGGAAAATCCCCTCTGCCTGGTGTCCTGCTCCGGTTCGTTCCCCCAAGCCACCCTCGGGCAGGGTGCAGCCCCAATCCCTGCCCCTCAGAGTGATAGCATAGGGTTAAAATGTGTCTAAAATCATGGTAGTTAAGATAGGTCTTGGGAACGGGAGTGGGCATTGTCTTTGCTAAAATCACGTTAACCTGTACCTGGTGTACCCACCTGTATGGGAGATGATGAAGTTAAATGTGATGATTGCTTAGTAAATAATCATTTAATTATTACAAGAATCACGGGGAAGGGACAACAATCATGAGGAACGTTGTGGGGAGGGGGCTTAAACCCATGCTTGGGTGGAAACAATATACACAATAGAACAATATCAAGTTGATGATTAACATATGACTATACAACAGTTCTGTAAGGAAAGCGTATAAAATGTATCCATCCCGAATCCATGTCGGAGTCAGATTTGGGTCTGAACCCCCGATTCCCAGAGCTCTTCAATAAAAGCACCTGCATAGAATCATCCCGTGATTGTGTGTTTCTGCGCTAACAAGAGCAGCCCCAAATTGGGATTGGGATTCTCCCTGGATGCCGAGATCCAGGCGCTCCCGGACTTTCTCCTCAATTCCCCTCGGGGCCGCCGATCCCCAGCTGAGCAGGGAATTACAGCGCGCGGCGTTTCCTTTCAGACACTCAGTTTTATCTCCCTTTTCCTTAATTTAATTCCATCATTCCTCCCTTCCACCCCCCGGCGGGGAGCGATAGCACATCCCGATATCCGCGGAGAATTCTGTCTTTAATTTGGCTCCGCCATCAAAAGGAGGAGGAGGAGGAGAAGAGGCCACAATTTGTCTGATGGGGTCTTTGATATCCTCTCATCCCACGCTCCCCAGATCCCTGGATGGGCGCTGGCAGCACCTTTGGGAGCTGCCGGTGCTGCGGCAGGAGGGCGCAGCTCTGTCCCAGTCCCTCCCAGTCGCTCCCAGCCCCTCCACCAGTTAATCCCTTAATGCTCTCCCGCCACGCTCCCATTTCCCGGGCCTTTCTCTTCCCCCTCACCCGGAGCTATTTTTACGAGGCCTTTGTTACTTCCTAATTGTCCAAACCACTTTTCCACATTTCTCCTGATAAAGGCAGATTTCTAAAAGCAGTTCAGCGTCTCAGCCATTTCAGCCTCATCATCTGCCTCATCCCTTTTATTGTTTAGCAAATGCCCTACTTTTGCTGGAGCATTTTTATTCCCCCCCCCACCCAAGAGAGGGTTGATTCCACCCCCCTCATCCCCCCCCCTTTTTTTAACAGTTTTTTCTATCTCTTAAATAATTCCTCTTACACCAATTCCGCCTGCCTTTATTTCCCTGTTTCATTCCCACCCATCCCTCTGCTGGGCCGGCCTCGGCAGGCTCTGCCTCTCTCCCAGCGCTGAGACTTGGGTTTATCTATTTGATTCCCTTTTCCTCACCATTCTTTTGGCTTTTGGGGGGATTTCAATGCATTTATCAAAGAAGGGGAAGAGCTGGTGCGGGGTTCCATCCACCCACGGTGATGTGCTGGGGGGTGGTTGGCATCTCGGTGGCCAAACTGAGCGGGTTATTGAGGTTTTTTTGAATTTCCCAGTCTTTTCTTGGCCAAAAAAAATCACACTTCAAAGCTTCCCCGGTGCTCGCAGTTGTTGGAGGAAAATCCCACCAGGCCCTTGGTCCCTCACCCCAGTAAAGAGGGAATTTGGTCCCCAAACGGAGTTTTTGGAGCTGCCTGGGGACCACTCGAGCAAATTATTTCCTCTCAGGGGAAAGGAGAAGTGAGAGGAGACAAAAAAACCAAAAGGTTTTTCTCCAAATATCGGATTAAGGGACGTGAAGGGAATCTTGGAGGCAAACAGAGCCTTTCCCTCCAGCTGAGGCAGGGCAGGAAAAAATCCCTCTGGGAGAGGATCCTGAATCCCACCCCGGATGGTTTGTGCAGGACTCTCTTTGCTCCAAACTCACCAGAATCAGGAGCTTTTTGCTGTTGAAGACAATTTTCTTCACAAGGGCAACAAAAGATGTCAAGAAGATTCAAGCTTGGGTTTGAAACAAAGCTCTCTATGGAGCCTCCCGAGGATCCAAACTGGTGTTTCCTCGGCTCACGGTGCCACCATTCCCTGGGATTCTGGGGGGAAAAAGTGACATTTTAAGATGAAAGGGATGTACAGCACATCCCTGTGGCTGCCCAGAGCTGAGTGGGAATGGCAGGACAAGCACATGGAGACGGTGCCTGTGCCTGGGAAAATTGGGGCAGCACATCCTAAGGGGCCTTGGTGGAGGGTGGGGATGGAGGGAAGGATCCGGCCAGGGAAGGGACAGGGAGGGTGGGGATGGAGGGAAGGATCCGGCCAGGGAAGGGACAGGGAGGGTGGGGATGGAGGGAAGGATCCGGCCAGGGAGGATCCATGAGTTCCTTGGATCTGGTGAAGCTCCTGCTTCCTGCTGTGTGGGGCAAGGAATGTGAGGATGGAAAGAAGGATCCAGCCAGGGAGGATCCATGGATTTCATGGGTCTGGCTGCAGCCTCTGCTTCCTCTCGTGCCACGGGAGGGGACAGGGAGGGTGAGGATGGAGGGAAGGATCCAGATTGTGAGGACTGGGGGTGTCCATGGGTTCCCCAGGTTTGGTGATGCTCCTGCTTCATCCCACAAGCATGGGACAGGGAGGGTGGGGATGGAGGGAAGGATCCGTCCAGGGAAGGGACAGGGAGGGTGGGGATGGAGGGAAGGATCTGGCCAGGGAGGATCCATGAATTCCTTGGATCTGGTGAAGCTCCTGCTTCCTGCTGTGAGTGTGGAACAGGGAATGTGAGGATGGAAAGGGATCCAGCCAGGGAGGATCCCTACAGAGGCAGGGAGAGCACAGGGGTGTGGGCAGGAGAAAGCACTGGCTGGAGATGGGGGAAAGGAATTCCAGGTGGGAATAACTCCTGGCAGCAGAGCCAGGGGAGTGACACAGGGACAGGAACCTGTGCCAGGCGGGGACAGCTGGGCCCGGAGCAAAGCAGGGCTTGGGAGTTGGAATATGAAGGGTGGGGAGAGAAAACAGGGATCCAGCAGGGGCTGAGGGCTGGGAGCTGGGCCAGTGTCACCTTGGCCAGGCTGTGCTGGGGACAAGGACGTGGCCTGAGCTGTTCTGTGGGTATTGGGCATTCAGTGGGAATGTGAAGGGTCAGGAGTGACCTCTCCTGCCTGGGAGGGTGAATTTTAGGGGCTGCTCTGCCCCTGTGACAAAGAAGCTGCAAGGAAAACTCTCCCTGGGTGCTCGGGGACTTTTCCTGCCTCAGCCCCTGGACGCTGGCTGGGCTGCAAGGTGGGATTTGAGCGAGGGGAGAAGGGATCTGGTCGAGATGAAGGTGCTGAGCTCCCCTCTGCTGCCTGAGGATCCAGCCCTGAGCACAGCACGCAATTCCCAGAGCTCCAGGAGGAAAATCCGGGGGGATCTCTCCCTTTCCCAGCACTTCACAGCTCGCACAAGTTGTTGGTGCCACTTCCTCCAACACAGGAAGGCAAAAAGGTGCACTGGTGGGAAGGAAGCCGGGAAGGGAATGAAGGAAATGAAATCATCCTCCTCCACAAGGCACCAGAATTCCCAAACCAGCTGGATCCAGCTCAGAAATATTCCCAGAGTGTTCGGGGGGTTGGTACCGGGGTGTGACACCCCTGGCTGGGATGTGTGACGCTTCTGAGTGCTGCCTGTGCCACAAACCCACGCACAGGCACCTCTCTTCCCTTTCACATTCCAAGGGGCTGGGAAGGCTGGGAAGGCTGGGAAGGCTGGGAAGGCTGGGAATGGGACTGCCAAGGTGCAGCAGCCCTGCTCAGAGCTCCGTGCCTCCCAGCAGATGCTGCTCCTCCCGCTCCACCAGCGCTCGTCTGCTTCCCAGATGTCCCTGGCTAATGAGCAGCTCCTTCCCCTCCTTCCAGGGGTCATCCCAGGTCTGAGGGGTTTAAAAATATCCATGGATTGTGCAGCTCGGCACAGTCCAAGTGTTTTGCTGTGAGCTGGGAAGTTCCAGTCTGGACCAGGAGGTGGATTTGGGGTGCATTTTAAACTCCTTTTTAAACCTGGAATGAAGCAAAAGTGTTGATCATGATACATCCCACAGTTTTCCTCCAGCAAACTCCACGGATGCTGAAGCCATGGGATTCACCCATCTTGGTGGAGGTGGGCTGGGAGACCCCAAACCATCCCATGGAGGAGGTGGGCTGGGAGATCCCAAACCATCCCGTGCAGGAGGTGGATGAAGAGACCCCAAACCATCCCATGCAGGAGGTGGGCTCAGAGATCCCAAACCATCCCGTGCAGGAGGTGGGCTCAGAGATCCCAAACCATCCCGTGCAGGAGGTGGATGAAGAGATCCCAAACCATCCCATGCAGGAGGTGGATGAAGAGATCCCAAACCATCCCGTGCAGGAGGTGGATGAAGAGATCCCAAACCATCCCATGCAGGAGGTGGGCTCAGAGATCCCAAACCATCCCGTGCAGGAGGTGGGCTCAGAGATCCCAAACCATCCCATGCAGGAGGTGGGCTCAGAGATCCCAAACCATCCCGTGCAGGAGGTGGGCTCAGAGATCCCAAACCATCCCGTGCAGGAGGTGGGCTCAGAGATCCCAAACCATCCCATGCAGGAGGTGGGCTCAGAGATCCCAAACCATCCCGTGCAGGAGGTGGGCTCAGAGATCCCAAACCATCCCGTGCAGGAGGTGGGCTCAGAGATCCCAAACCATCCCATGCAGGAGGTGGGCTCAGAGATCCCAAACCATCCCATGCAGGAGGTGGGCTCAGAGATCCCAAACCATCCCGTGCAGGAGGTGGGCTCAGAGATCCCAAACCATCCCATGCAGGAGGTGGGCTCAAAGATCCCAAACCATCCCGTGCAGGAGGTGGATGAAGAGATCCCAAACCATCCCATGCATGACCCCAGACCGAGATTGCCACCCACCCCATCCCACCTGGATGGACATTCCTGGCCTCTTTTCCTCCCCAGAAGAGCCCTGCAGTGGCTTTGAGTGAGCTCAAGGGAATTCCCATGGGATGGGAGCTGGGGGGATTTGGGAGCATGAAACCCTCAGTCCCTGAGTCCTGGTGGGGTTTCCAGGCTGTGCCCCACCCCGAGTGGGGTTATCCTGACAGGAAAAGCCTCCTGCTTCCCAAATCCAGAGTTTCCCTGCTCACCTGCCAAAGCTTGGCCATCATCCCAACTCCTCTGGGTGCTGACACCCTGCTTGTCCCTCTCCCTGCACCACCCGAACGGCCCCGAGATGGCTGGAACCCACAAGAGGTGGTGAGGAGAGATCCTGCGGGGTCTTCATCACCCTGCTCTGCACAGAGGGGACCCGGACACCACAGCCCCCTCAGAGAGAGCTGTGTTGGAATCCCTAGGAGTTGACTATAATCTCCACAGCCCCCTCAGAGAAACCTGCATCAGAATCCCCGAGAGTTCGGGTCCCCACAGAGGAAACCTCGACCTCCACAGCCCCCTCAGGGAGAGCTGTGTCAGAATCCCTGGGAGTTGCTGTGTCCCTACAGTGTGGGAGTTGGGTGCTCCACACAAATACAGGTTCTTTATCTTCACCTCTGGGAAGCTTTTCGAGCCCAAACAGATGAGAAATGCCTGCAGATGTGGTTTCAGGTTGTTTATTTCTCCCTATCTCTGCCAGCTCTCAGCTCCGGCCGCACATCTGATGCAGCCGAGTCCGAGCGGGCACTGCCCAGTCCTGGGCTGTCCCGTCCTTTTTGTGCCCTTTCCATCATCCAACCATTCTTCACAACGGATTTATTAGTTACTATTCTATACCAATTCATTTGCACCTATTCTAGACACGGAATTTCTACCTCTTTTTCATTCTACCAATCATTTTGTGCCACCACCACCAGAGAAGATGGAGGAGAAGGAGAAGAAGAGGAAGAAGGAGGAGAAGGAGGAGAAGGAGAAGGAGAAGGAGAAGGAGAAGGAGAAGGAGAAGGAGAACGAGAACGAGAACGAGAACAAGAACGAGAACAAGAACAAGAACAAGAACAAGAACAAGAACAAGAACAAGAACAAGAACAAGGCAATGCCCAAAATCCTCCATCTTAAACCCTTCATCCTCATATTAAAAACCCTAAAATCTACTTTTTTACCTTGTAGAATACTAAACTACTATTCATTTCAAACTCTCGTGGTTTGCAATGTTTCTCGCAGTGTTGGTAACTCTTCCCATGGGCTGAGGTCAAAGCTGGTGCCATTCTGGGCTTTTTGCCAGGGTCTGGGACCCCCTTGCTGGGGCTCCTGACCCCCCAGGGCAGCTCGAGGCATGCCCTGAGCTCCCAGGGCAGCCAGAGGCCTTGGATTCCAACACTACAGAAGTAAAACTATCACCTCCACAGTTTCCTCAGAGAAAACTGCCTCAGAATTCCCAAGAGTCTGGGCCCCCACAGAGGAAACCTCGACCGCCACTCCTGTCCCTTGGGATGCCCGCAGCACCTCAGGGGCTGTGCCCAGCTCTCCTTGCAGACACCCGGGTAAACCCTGTCCCTGTCCCCTGGACACTCTGACCCTGCCCCATCTTCCCTGGCAAAGGGGGAGAACACCTCTGTCCACCCCACCTGCACGTGAATGTTGCTGTCACTGCTGCTCCAGAGGATGAAGGGAACTCCTGCCACCATCTGGGTCATCCTCGAGCTCCAAAACGACCCCACCCGAGTGTGTGGGCAGCAGAAGCCATTCCCTCCACTCCCTCAGCCCCAAAGGAGCAGCAGCCAGGGCCCCCATGTGCCAGCGCCTCATGGGACACGGGTGTGGGGCAGGGATGGGGTCACACAGCTGTCCCCAGGCTCAGCCCCACAGCGCTGAGCAGAGATGTGCTGCCCTAATTAGAAACCCCCCAATTAATCAGTGCACTGCAGCTCTGAGAAGAGCCTGTGTTGTTCTGCACTGACCTGAAAGGATTTGTCAGCGGTCACCACCGCCGTGCCGGGGGACGGTGTCTGCTCCCATTCCAGCTCTCCCTTCTGGTCTGGGTTTGGGTTCCCCGGATTTATATTTTTTTCCAAAGAAAAAGGGGTTTTGTTTGTGTTTCTCCTTTGGCAGCAGGAAATTTCCAAAGGAATGACCCCTTTCACTCGAAGTCTGTCCCCTCTGAATGGGCCGGTGAGGTTTGGGGTGATATTGGGGAAGATGAAACAGGAAAGCCTTATAAATATGATTGCCTGGCAAAAGGTGCTGAGAATATGGAAACTATAAGCGAGATTGAAACGAAAGCAAGCTTTGAGTTACCCAACTCCAGTTACTGAACAAGTGGAAAACAATGGCATGGCCGGCTGAAGGTAATCCCCTTTGATTAAACAATGCCCTCTGCTTGCAGAAAGGTCCAAGACTCAGAGCAGACCCTGCCAGCTTGGCAGAAGGGTCCAAAAAGTAGTTTTTAGAGTTTAAATATAAGGCAGTATGGTAATGCAATGATTCTTATAGGCTGTATGTAGATGCTTTAGGATTTGTATTTTGTACCAGATTGGTTAATGAAAATTAGAATATTCAGCACAGAAGATTATTTATTGTATTGTGAACGGGAACTGCTCACTTTACTCTTACTTCTTCACCCTTTTACTCTCTCTTGCTTGCTTCTCCTGCTCTCTCTTGCTCTCTTGCTTTCCTGGCCTGCTCCGAGCTGAGGCTGCAGCTCCAAGCAGGGCCCCTGCACCCACGCCCTTCCCAATAAACCTCATGCTCTAAGCCCTGACTTCAGAGATCTCTCGTCTCCGTCCTGACCGTCAAAACCAACAACAGATCCTACAGGGTGATTTTCCCCGTTTCTTTTTGAACTTCTCCCGGATGAGACTCAGGAAAAGTGGAAATGGGGCATGGGGTCAGCACCCTCAGCTCTGCGCAGGGACAGAGGCGAGGGCACAAACCGCGGTGTGAGAGCTGCCCGGCAGCCAAACTCCTGCCTGTGACAGGCCCAGGGAAGTGGCCTCGGGGTCTGCTTCCCTCCACTTCAGCCTGAAGCCCTGACAGCTCAGGCTGTGCTGGGAGTTCCTCACCCCAAACAGGGCAGGGAGGCCCTTCATGGTCTCAGCTGAGGCTCAGTCCTGGTCCTGATGGGGCACTGGGAGCACAGGTGGGATCGGTGTTTTCTCCCAGCTGACAAGAGGAAACGGCCTCGAGTCGCTCCAGGGGAGGTTCAGGTTGGATGCCAGGGGAATTAGCCCCAAAAGGGTTGTCCAGCTGTGGCAAAGCTGCCCAGAGCAGCAGTGAGGTTGCCATCACCCAGGGGTGTGAAAGCAGCGTGGATTTGGCACCTGGGGACTCCTTAGTGGTGGCCTTGGCGCTGCTAACATTGAACTCGATGACCTTGGAGGGCTTTTCCAACCTAAACGAGCCCGTGACTCCATGCCCACAGTGCCAATGCTCCCACGGGGAAAAGCACCACAGCCCATCCCTGTTTCTGCTTCCTGCCCTCCTCCGGACTCACCCCCAGTCCCTCAGTCCATCCCTCACTCCCTGGGAATGGGGAGGGTGAGCAGGGCACGGAGCAGCCCTGAGCAGAGGTGGGAGCTCAGCTGGAGCCTGGGGCTGCCCCATCCTGCCCTGCTGTCACTGTCACTGCTGAAAGGCAGCAAAAAGGGAGGGATTTACTTTGGGATGGCCGTGGAAAACTCAGCCAAGGATGAGGTGACACTTTTTGGGAATGTGGGAGCTGCTGAGCATTGTTTCCTTGCTCAGACCTGCACCAAAAGAGCTCAGGGATGTTAACTTAAAGCAGTCTGGGGGTGCCACACCCCAGCCCAAGTTTGTTCCATCCCAGAGCGATGCTCACGCTCTCGAGGGCAGAGCTGCAGCTTCTCCTTCTCCTTCTCCCACCCTCGGGGAAGGTTCCAGCAGCAGCAAGGCAGCAGCAGCTCAAGGCTGGTGTTTGAAGAACGAGTTCGATCTGCGCTGCGCGATTTGGGGAATGGCTTGGGATATTGGGGGTAAAATAACATCAATAACGGAGAGAGCGAGGAGGGAACGAGCCGGGGCTGCCCGTCAGCTCGCTGATTTAGGATTCACTTTGAAAACCCATTCCCCTTCAGGGGAAACACGTCCGTGCCCCGCTCCCGGCAGGAGGAGGGAGGGAAGGGGAGGAAAGGGAGGGAAGGGGAGGAGGATTGCGGGAGCAAAGAGGAGTTTTGGACCAAATCCCTTGGGGAGAGGGGCTGGGCTGGCAATTCCCACTGGATAAACGGAGTGTGGGTAGCTCCGGGCTTTGCATTCGGGCTGTGGTCAGGCTTTGGTCAGCGGGGAGGGGGAGAGGCTCGTCCTGAGCGCGGGGATCCAGGCGCATCCCTCTGGGAAGGGCTTCAAAGGCTCTCCCGCCTCGAACACCTTCCCTGCTCGTAGCCTCGTGTTTCAAGCACCGCCTAATTGTGCTAATTAACAGTTCTGGGGTAATTCTTGCTGGCTTCCATCGAACCGAAGGCAGCTTTTATCAGCGCTCTGCCATGGCTGCGGTGCTGGTTCGGGTCCAGCACGACCTTGGGCACGATCCCACCCTGCTGCCGGGGCCGGGCGCTCCTTCCCCAGCCACTTTCTTCTTCGCGAAGGTGACACCAAGGGATGATGTGGTTTGGAATTGCCCTTTCCAGCCAAAATTGATGGTTCTGCCCTTTGATCCCGCTCTCTTCTTGCCTCCCCTTCCCTTGTGCCAGCAGGAGCGACAAGGGCCGCTGGGGATGGGTCAGGACAGGCACACGGGCAGATTTTTCTCCCCAAAACCCATCTCTCAGAGCTCACGCACCCTCCTGCTCCATCCTCGTGGAGGCTGGGGGAGAAGGAGGCTCTCAGGTGCCTCAGACTTGGAATGGGAGGCTGCATCCCTCTCCCTCACTTCCCACCAGGGAGAAGTGGGTGTTTAATTCCAGATTCCTGCGGCTGGGGAGCTGAGAAGGTTCGGGGGTTACCACATGAAGCATTCCAGATTTTGGCCCTCGTGTTTGGGGTTAAAACCCCCCTGCCCACATCCCCTCCCACCGACACGCGCAGGAAACGCGATGGAAGAGGCTTAAGGACGTTTTTGGCACAGATGCTGATATTTCCCGGGGGAAATTCCTGCTGGAGAGCCACACCACCCGTCCCTCCCTGCTCTCCCCGCTGTCCCCTCGCTGCTGCCGGCGCTGGCCGTGATCGATTCCCGGTGTCACGCCGGGGCAGGGCAGGGCCCCGCGCCCCCAGCGCCGGCCGGGCTGCGGGGAAAAGTCACCCGCATCAGCGTCACGGTCATTAATCTTAATTGGAGGTGCCACGGCGCCTCAGAGCCCATCAACCCCGGCTCGTCTCGGCTGTCAAACCCAGCTCCCGCCGGGCTGAGCCCCTCCGTGCCCAGGGAAGGGGCAGGGAGAAGGCGGAAAGGGGGGAAATTTAGGGAGAGGAGGACAGCAGACACCTGGGGGTTTTTAATCCAAATTTTTAAGAGCACAGACGTTGCAGCGTGTCCTTGCTGCCACCCTCTGCCTCCCCGTCCCAATGTCCCCCATCCCCTTTCACTGCCCCCAAAAGGACCCCAAGGCAGCAGCACCACACCAGGATTAACCCTATCCCCAATTTCTTTTTTCCCAGAAAGTATGAAAATCTCCGAGATTTTGCCTCCGCCTAAGTCCCCCATCTCTGCATTCCCAAAATATTCTGCGGGGTGCTTCCCAGCTGTCCAGACTTTTAGAAGGGTGGAAAAAAAGCTCCGATTCCAGCGGCTGCTCAGTGCAGGAGAGCTCACTGCTGCATTAGCTGGATCAGCTTGGAAAACGTATCCTTCAATCAGTTTAAAGCCTTAGGCTTGATGTAATTTCACTGCTGCCTTCTCTCTGAGGTGCTTTTAGGGCTGCTATCTCTGAGTATTTACAGCAAAGCGAGGAGAGACTCGGCTCCGTTTGTCCCTGCCACGGGTGGCAGCTCCAGGGCTGGCACAAGGGGTTTTTTCCCGGGATTCTGGCACGGGCAAGGAGCATCTTTCAGCACCAGCACAACCTCCAGCCTGGGCAGGAGCTGCTCCTTAAATCCTCCCGGCCCAGGTTTTTCCTCCTGGGAGCTGAATTTGCTGGGGGTGCAGCTCCTCGCGGGGGTGCTCCTTGATTTTTGCCACGCCTTCTCTCCAGGTTTTCAGGAGGAAAAGGCGCTGTGGGGATGAGGAAAAGCTGCAAATCAGGCGTGATTGCCCACACCGAGAATTCACGCCTAGAACTGAGCTCGGGTTTAAATCAGGCAGAGAACTGGAGCTAGGCGTGCGCTTAATCCCAGCTCCGCCAGACAAAAGGGCGCTGCCTAAAGTTCAGCACAAGCTTAAATTTAAACCGCTCTGCGAGGTGGAGCCAAGTCTGCCGAGCCCAGCCCTGCAGCGAGCGCCTGAAACGGAGCTAATTGCCCATTGTGAGCCACGGGCCGGCCCTCGCCTCCAAAATCACCACAATTAATTCTTGGGAAGGTTCCGCGGCAGCTGCGCCATCGACGCCAGCCGTGCTCCCAGCTGGATTCGTGTGGGGCGGGGGATTTCACTCACTGGATGGAAAAGGAGTTTGTTAGAGCAGCCCCCAGCTGTGTTCTGGGTACCTGGGGTGAGTCTGAGCGGGACTCACAGCTCAAATCCCACAGGGGAGCAGAGCAGGGAGCAGACCTGGTCCCAGATCTGAGGGCCTTCAACTCCATCCATCTTCTCATCCCCGTGGGTGAAACCCATCCTAAACCCATCGTAAACCCATTCTGAACCCATCCTAAACCCCTCCTGAACCCATCATAAACCCATCCTGAACCCATCATAAACCCATCATAAACCCATCCTAAACCCGTCCTGAACCCATCCTGAACCCATCCTAAACCCATCCTGAACGCATCCAAAACCCATCCTAAATGCATCCTAAACCCCTCCTGAACCCATCCTGAACTCATCCAAAACCCATCCTGAACCCATCCTAAACCCCTCCTGAACCCATCATAAACCTGTCCTGAACCCATCCTGAACCCATCCTGAACCCATCATAAACCCATCATAAACCCATCCTAAACGCATCCTAAACCCCTCCTGAACCCATCCTAAAGCCGTCCTGAACCCATCCTAAACCCATCCTGAACCCATCCAAACCCCATCCTGAACCTATCCAAAACCCCTCCTGAACCCATCCTAAACCCAACCCAAACACATCCTGAGCCCATCCAAAACCCATCCTAAACCCATCGTAAACCCATCCTAAACCCATCGTAAACCCATCGTAAACCCATCCCGAACCCATCCAAAACCCATCCCGAACCCATCCAAAACCCATCCTGAACCTATCATAAACCCATCCTGAACCCGTCCGGAACCCATCCTGAACCCATCCTAAACCCATCCAAAACCCATCCTGAACCCATCCTAAACCTGTCCTGAACCCATCCTAAACCTGTCCTGAACCAATCCTGAACCCATCCCGAACCCATCGTAAACCAATCCTGAACCCATCCTAAACCCGTCCTAAACCCACCCTATGCCCATGCAAGGCCCTGAAAATGCTTTTTATCCCCTATTTTTTACCCCACCCTGCAGATAATTCAAGTTCATTCACCCACACGGCCCCAGAACTACCAGGACCTTCTCCAAAACCCGCTCTTGGGCTGTGACAGGTTGCAGCCAAGTGTCTCCTTCCAGACGTCTTCAAACAGCCTGGATGGATGGAAAGGCTCCAGGTTTGGGTGGCAGAGACAGGAAATGACCCCAGCGACAGAAAACTTGTCCTGGGATTTTGCAGCTCCTGTGGAAGGCACGACGAGGGATACCCCACACTGCTCTGTTTTGTGGGATGAAATCCATTTGTCCATCCCTCTGTCCATTCCTCTGTCCATTGCATCTCAATTTAGCCATGAGCCAGGGCTGTTTGCTGCCTGGGCCATGCAGACCAAGGGGAAGTTGTTAATGTGGCAAATGAAATTCATTAATCAAGGGGACAGAGAAAACCCCGAAGGGAAGGGCTCTCGTTCATCCACTCCCTGACACCTCTAACGGGGCTTTTCTTTCCCTGCGTCTTCATCTCGCGGATGCAGAAATTCCAGGATGGAGCTGAGTTGGAAATTCCAGCAGGAGGAAGCCCAAAATCGCCGTCCCCACCTCGCTTTGCATCCTGCAGGCTGGGCAGGTTGCTAAGTGACAGCGTTTCTGCTCTCACTGCGAGAACCTGGGCGCTTCAAAGCCAGAAAATGGCAATTTAAAGACATGGTAACTCCTGAGCTTGGGAGGCTCTTTGTTCCTCGAGGAATGGGGGGAATTCCAGGCGGGAATTTGGAGGGAATGGCCCAGAATTCAGCGTTGGCCACGCCTGGCCTGCAAACAGATCATCGCCAGTCAGCGGTGGAAAACTCCAGTTCATTCCCGAATTCTGACCCTCAGGACACTCCTTGGATCTTCCCCGTGCTGGCAAACCCAGAACAAATCCCAACAAAGGGATCCAAACCCCTCTCCCTGCTCCTAGACCACAGCACTCAAACCCCTTCCCGGCCTTCCAAAGACGTGGAATGCAGCAAGGGATGCAGTGTTCCCAGGGATCCGCGGGCATCCCTGGAGCTTCCTGCCCAGTTTGAGCCCAAGGGGTGCCGTGCCTCAGTTTCCCTGCCCAGTATAGGGCCAGCCACGTGCCTCTCCCAGGTGCCCAGGCCCGTGGATCGTGACCCAGGTGCGATGCTGAGGAGCTGATCCCAATTTTAGTGGCAGTGACGCAGGACCGAGCGGAGCCTGCTCCACCCTTTAGGAATTCCCGAGGGGACGGGGTGGCTCCGAGGCCCTGGAGCCCTCACCAGCCCAGCCCTTCCCCTCTCCGTGCTTCCAGGCAGCTCCATTTGTATTTTTCATCCCACTGCTCTTGCACGATCCTGTTTAAAGCCATTGATTTACCACTGAGGCCTCGATAAGCAATTTGGAGCAATTGGCGCTGTTTTCTCGCTGTGGGTCACGTGCTGCTGGCAGTCAGGGGGGGAGAAGGGGGAAAGGAGAGGGAAAAGAAGGAAGAGAAATGGCTGGAGCTCCCCGAGGCCAGCCTGGATCCATCCCTCACCCCGTCCCACCTGGACCCATCCCTCACCCCATCCCACCTGGATCCATCCCTCACCCCGTCCCACCTGGATCCATCCCTCACCCCATCCCACATCTCTGGAAGGCTCGGAGAGGGTTTGAGGGTTCCGGTGTGGGAGAAGGGAGAAGGGTTTGGATCAGTTTGTTGGGGTTTATCCTGGATTTAGCAGCACAAAGAGCACGAGTTTGGGCTGGGATCCAGGGCAGGCACGGCCTCTGCAGGGCCTGCAGATCCAAGGAGTGTCCTGAGGGTCAGAACTGGGGAATAAATTGGGTGTTTCCACCCCTGATTGGACACAAGCACGATCAGAGCCGTAGGATCCCATGGGAAGTGTAGCACAGCCCCCTGCAGCAGTGCTGAGAGTTCCCTCTCAGCTTGGGCTTCAAAAGCTTCTCCTCTCCCTGCTCAGGTTTGAGGCCTTGGGTGCCACTTTGCCTCCTGTGTCTTCTGCCATTTTCTTGGAAAAACCCTTTTTTGGAGGAGGGGGGAGAGGAGAAGAAAATCCCGACGCTATTCCAGGGAAATCTCTGCATGGGCGAGCTCAGAAACAGAAAGTCACAAACAAAACCTTCCCCAGCTCCATCGGGCAAAAAACAACTTGCAGGATCACTGAGGGGGAGGATGAAACATCCCAGTGCTGTGGCTTTCAGCAATAAACTTCCAGTACCTTCCCAACCAGCCTGGAAAAGAGCTCAGGCCTTCAGAATGCCCCAAAAAGTGCAATTAGGGTGGATTTTGGGGGGTATCTGTGTCTTTTTAACCATTGGTTCAGAATTAAACCATGAGAGGCCAGGGAAGCTGTGCCAGAGAGGCCTTGCCTCCGTGCTGATGGATGGAGAACTCTCTGCTGGCCCTAACCTCCAAGACAAACCCTAAACCCAAAATCTGGTCATGGAGAGAGGGAGAGAGAGGGAGAGGGAGAGGGAGAGGGAGAGGGAGAGGGAGAGAGGGAGAGAGGTAGAGAGGGAGAGAGGGAGGACCTGGCAAATGCAAGCATTGCAGGGATTTGGAAACAGAATCATGAGCGTTCTTCGAGCAGAGAGAAAATGAACCATAAAGCAGCTACCTGAGAGCACTGCGGTGATGACAGCTTTAAAAACTCCCTCCTGAAGGGATCCAGCTGCTTTCCAGAGGGTTTGGGAGCTGCTTTTTGGGGGCAGGGATGTGCAGGGGGTGGCTGGGTCCTGCTGGCACTCCCGGTGTGCAGAGGTGAAGCAATGCTCTTTGGTGAGGGGGAACACCTCAGAAATTAGGGGTTTTTTTTGGTGAAACAGCACTGGATTTGTTGCTGCCGCTCCCAGAAATCCCTGGATTGTGTTTCTCACCCCTCCAATGTTTTTTTTGCTGGAATGGAGATGACCCTCAGCACGTTTCCTGTATTCTCACCCTCACCGGGACGCCCGGTTTGTGTCCCACAGTGATCCCGGCCACCAGCACCAGCAAACCCCACCCAGGCACCCCAAAGAAACCCCTCAGCAAAACAAAAAACCCTTCCAAGTTGTAAAGATCCCCAAATTCCCAGTTTTTCCTGGGGGGAAGAGGAAGATTTTCATGTGATGAGCCGGAGCAGGCGGCTCCCCCACAGAGCAGGGCCCTGAGCTGCCTCTCCCTGAGACCAAATCCTTAAAACTGCCCCAGAGAGGGATCATTTCCATGCTGTAGGGCTCATCCTGGCTCTGGCCATGCTGGATTCCAAGCTTTTGCAGCCCCCAGCTTTGTTTCCAGAGGCATTTCGGCATCTCCAGCTGCTGGCAGAGCAGAGCCAAGGCCGTTCCTGCCAGAGACCTCCACAAACTCAGTGTCTTCTTCCCAGCTATGCCAACAACAGATTTATTTGGGCTTTTTCTCCTCCCCAGTTCTGGAGTCGTTCAGAGAAAATAAAAAATCACTTTCCAGAGCCATCTCCTGGGCTGCGTCTCTGTTCCAGTCAAAATCGAAAGGGCTCGGGTTGATTTCCAGCTTTTTAAGGCAAAAGAAGAAATAAAAGCAATCAAAGGACGTGTCAGGGGGGAAGAACTTCAGATCAAAGGATTGGGGCGGCTCGTTGCGAGCCGAGGAAACGTGTCAAGAGGAAATATTTTTATTTCTGAATGTGGTTTTTTTTTTCCTGTTCTTTTTTCTCATGGAGTTTTCAGCCACGAACCACCAGGGATAAATCCAAGGGAATTGGAGCAATCCTGGGATGGTGGAAGGGGGAGAAGGTGTCTGGGAAGGGTGGAATGAGAGGATTTTTGAGGTCTCTTTCCAACCCAAACCATTCCGTGATCCCTGTGGGCATCTGGGGTGGGGAGAGGGGGATTGGGAGGGTGCAGGGATTCCCCATGGAGCTGCCTCTGGTTCCAGAGGGACTGGGATGGATCTGGAGGGGTTGGGATCACCAGGATGGGGGGTGAAGGGGTGCAGAAGAGGCAAAACCCTTTTGTTGCTGCTGGAGAGTCAAAGATGGGACTTGGGGATGCTCATGGACTTCTCCCAGCTCGTGTCACCTCTCTCCAGCTCCCTGGGAGCCTCCAGCTCCATAAATCCCTGGCTGGGTCACACCAATCCCAAAATTTCCCCCACTCCATTGCTGGTACAACTCAGAGGATCCTCCCCTTTTCCCTAAGCACCCCCAGAGCCATCCCAGCAGCAGTTATTCCTCATTTTTTTCCCCACAGTCCCGAGGAACTTGGGCACCTCCACGTCCTCCCGCAGCCCCAGACCAGGCCAGCATTTATCAATCTGCTCAGAGGGGTCCTGGCAGATAAAACACATCTCACTGCGAGGACATGAAGGGATGGGCTCCCGGGAAGCAGTGGGATCATTTCCATGGCATTGATCGGGGCAGAGCTGCTGCTGGCTCAGCACTTTGGACCCCTGGATTTCATCAGCGGAGTGCTCAGCCCTCGGCTAATTGGATTTGCCGTCGTTAGGGTGATCTATGGCTCCTCCAAGAATTCTGGGCACGGGCCTGGCTGCGATCTCAGCAGGGACAGGCAGCCAGAAAGGCCTGAAGCTGCAAGGTCGGGCAGGAAAAGGCGTCCTGGGGTGTTGGGACATCAAATATTGGGATATTTCTCCCTGGGGATGGCAGAGACAGAGCTGGAGCTGAGGTTTGGGTTTAGGGAGGGTTTTATTTTTAACCCTTTGAAACGGTGCCTTGCAAAGGGCAGAACGAGACCCTGCAAACCCGGGGTCAGGGAGGGTGTGAAAACCGGCTGGGATTAATTACTGAGCAGTGAATCCCTGCTGCATTAATTAGGCTGCATCCCAAACCGCAGCCCCGAGCCTGCCACAGGCTGAGGACAAGTTGGTGGTGAGGTAAACTGAGGCACAGGTGGGTGAGGTTTTGTCACAGGGCCACGCAGGGGGGGCTTGGAGGGGGCTCTGCGCCTTGTCCCTGGCATGCTGCATCATGGCAGAGATGCTGTTTCCATCCCCCGTTTGGTATTTCCAGGTGTAGCTCATTTAAACCATTTTCTCCTCAATCTGGAAAAGAAAAAATCTGGAAAAAAAAAATCTGAAAAAATCGGAATTTTTTCCTCCATCCTGTGGAGCAGCTCCTTCGATTTCCAATGAAGCCAGAGTACCACAACAACAACAAAAAAGCTGTAAACCCACTAATTTGCAAGGAATGAAGATCCACGATTTCTTCCCTGGCCAAAAGGCTTTACTTTCCCTCGGCTGGCACAAGAATAATACTCGATTTTGGCGCCAGGCACGAGGAGAGCCCAGGAGCTCAGCTGTGCCTCAAAACTCAGCTATTCGGGAGGCGTTTCGTCCCACGGGAGGGGGGAAAAGCTCCAGAACTCCCAGCCTGGTTTTCCATCATGTCCAAGAGGAGCCCTTTGCCGGGAGGGAGGAAAAGCTCCAGAACTCCCAGCCTGGTTTTCCATCATGTCCAAGAGGAGCCCTTTGCCGAGGGAACGCGGGGCCTGGCAGATGGATAATTGGGAGCCGTGTCAGGCGGGTCAGACGAGCTGCTCTTCCCTGACCTTTAAATCCAGCAAGTCACAAAATTGGGGCTTTTGTGCAGCCAGGACGCCGGGACAGCATCTGCTGCCTGCCCTGCCGGGCTGTGCCGCGGATCCGGGAGTGGCTGGCTTCATCCCAACATCCCAGCCCTCCCTCGGGGTGCGAGCGCTCCTGGGGAGAGGGGACAGGGAATTCTGGCATCCTGGGTCACCCCTCCCGGTGCCAGGATGAACTCCGGGAAATGATTCCCGGCGGTGCTGAGTTGGGGGAATGGAAATGAGTCCGGTCCTTTACGGGAAGCCGGGGGAGCTCATTGAAAATGCAGGATCTGCCTCTCCCAGAGCCACCTGGATGATGGTCCTTTCCTGAAACGCTGGGATGAAAGCCCAGAGCAGGTTTGGGGCAGCAGCCTCTGTCCCAAATGGGAGAATTCCTAAATGATTTGGCTTGGAAGGGACCTTAAAGCTCATTTAATTCCAATGACATCAGCAGGGACGTCTTGCCCCGGACCAAAGAAACCCAGAAAGGCCCCAAAATTCCTGACAAGCCGAGGAGGGGGTGTGTCCTGGAGAGCAGCAAAAGCTCCCAGCAAGCCCCGAAAAACATTCCAGAGGGGCTGCAGTCCTGCCGTCCTTGGAAAGTGCTGGGGGATGCCCAGAAAACAGAGGGGGATTCACAGCAGGATCCCGGTGTTCCTGGGGGGTTTGGGAACCTGCAGCCGGGATATTTAGGCAGCACAGAAGGATCCTGGTGTTCCTGGGGGTTTGGGAACCTGCAGCCGGGATATTTAGGCAGCACAGAAGGATCCCGGTGTTCCTGGGGGATTTGGGAACCTGCAGCCGGGATATTTAGGCAGCACAGAAGGATCCTGGTGTTCCTGGGGGATTTTGGGATATCCTGCATCCAGGATATTTAGGCAGCACAGAAGGATCCCAGTGCTCCTGGGGGTTTTGGGGACCTGCAGCCGGGATATTTAGGCAGCACAGAAGGACCCTCAGTTGGGAGGAGGGGAACAGCTTCCTAGAGCAGAGGAAGAGCCCCAAAACTTGGTATCTGCTGGGTTTTCCCATTGCCCGTCCCTGGAGCCTCTCGGGAAGCCGGGCTCAGCTCCAGCTGGTGAGGAGACAGGAGCAGCCCGTCCCTCCTCTCTCCCTGGGGACGGATCCTCGCTGAGCCAGGCAGCAAAATCAGCCCGCAGAAATAACGGCGCAATTAGCAAAGTAATTAAAGCGCGGCTGCCGCGCAAATCCCACCCTGGGAATGCCAACAGCGGGCGGGGGACAGAGCCCGGTCCTGCTTTAATGAAACTTCCCTGGACACTCGGGGATGGCTGTGGGGAGGCTCCGCTTATCCCAGGAAACGGATCCCCTGCGCTGCCGGGAATATCCCTCCGTCCCTGGGATGTGGGGCAGCTCTGGGTGAAGCTCCGGGTGCAGCTCCGGGTGCAGCTCCGGGTGCCCCACAGGTTTTGGGGTCGCTGTTCTGGACAAGTCCCACCCTGCGGACACGGCTGGAGGCATCCCAAGGGGGTGGGATTGGAGGAAAATGGGACAAACCCCAGGAAAATGGGAACTCTCTGAAGGCTCAGGTGGGGTCTGAGGGCGTCTGCTCTTCGCACCCACCACTGCCAGTTTCTGGTTTTCCCCACAGGAATGATCCAGCTGGGACATTATAATTAAATTAATAATTAAAACCTCACTCAACCCTGAGCGAGGTTCCTGGCTGAGACAAAACCCAAGGCACGGGGAAATGATGATGGAGGAGAAGGGCGGAGGATAATCCCTGTTTTTCCCTCTCCTTTGCTCCCTGCTCTCTCTGTTGCATGGGGCCATTGACGCCCTCTGAGGTTTGTGGGGTTTTTCAGGAGTTTAAAGGAATTTGAAGGCACGGCTGGGGGGCACCGAGCATCCTTTTGGGGACATCAGGGTGCCGTCCCCAGCTCTGCCTCCCCCTCATGGGGCGGCTGCTGCAGCCTCATCAGGCCAAATCAAAATGCAAATGTGTCCCTGCCTGCTGGGGACAGATAGGGAACCGCTGAGCGGGGAAAAAGCAGCGGGAATAAACACAGGGAGCGCCGAGGGGAGCCGGCAAAAAGCTGCTTTCTCATTATTTCCCCCTTTTCTCCTCTCCCCGACACTCGGCTGTTTGATTATTTATGGGGGTCTGGAGCAACTGAGGGCTTTGGGGCAGCACAGGGGGGTTTGGGGTTTGTCCCCATCCGTGCCCCAGCCCGCAGCTGCAGCCTCCATCTCCCCATCTCCAACAGCTCTCTGGGGCCTTTTTAAAAATTATTATTTTGTCCCAAGTGGATCATTCCGATGGGAAAAAAAAATGGAAAATAAACTGACAGTGGTAGGAGTGGAGACACCATCAGGGCCTTCAGAGAGTTCCCATTTTCCTGGGGTTTGTCCCTGGGTGTTTTGCGTTTGCTGATGGACATCCAGGGCATGGGGAGCCTGGAAAAAGTGGTGGGAGCGGCTTTCCTGGTGCTCCTAATTCCCAGAGGGATTGTTTGAGGGCTGGGATGGTGGGTGGGACTCAGAGGTATGGATTTAGGGGTGTCTGGAAGTGCACCCCTGTTCCTGAGCAAAGCCTTTATATATTATACAGCCTTTATATATATATATATATATGTATATATAAAATACATATATATATATAAAACTAAAAATATAAAAATATAAAAATATAAAAATATAAAAATATAAAAATATAAAAATATAAAAATAAATACGTAAATATACAACCACATATAAATATAAAAAATAATATATAAATATAATTATATTTATATATTTTATATAAACATAAAAATACAAGACTATAAAAATATAAAACTATATTAAAATAAATAAATAAATCGATATAGAAATATAAAAACAAATCTATCTGTATATAAATAAATAAATATTAAAATATATTAAATATATAAATAAATATATACATAAATAAATATATATAAATAAATATATATAAATAAATCTATGTATATAGAAATATAGAAATATAGAAATATAAAAATATATAGATATATTTAAATAAATAAAAAAATATAAAAATAAATCTACCTATATATAAATAAATAAATATAAAAATAAGTATATACGCACACACATTATGGATGCATATATATGTATAAATTCTAAATACATCCATATGGATGAAGGATAAATATCCACGTCTAAAGGTGCCAATAAATTGATGGAGCGACAGAGAAAGGTTTGCTCTCTTTGCCCCGGTCCCGCACCCAGGAGTGGTTGGAATCAGGGATTCTGGGATGCTGGGAATTGCCTGGAGGAGGCGCCAGGGGGTGCAGGACACAGAGTGGGGGCCCACGGATGCCCTGAGAGCATCCTCAGCCCCTACAAACCCCGAGGGCTCCTGGGCGCTGGATCCATCAGCCGCGATGGGAAGTGATGGGCTGGAAAACCGCTGCTGCTGCTCGGTGTCAGAGCTCGGGCTCGGCTGCGGCTGGGACAGCGGCCAGGAGGAGTGGGAAAAGCTGGCAGTGGGCACCCCCCATGCCAGGCCTGCCCGAGCTCCCTGTGGCTCTGTCCCTGTCTCTCCATCTTCCACCTCCGCAGCCCCGGGACGTGCTCATGGACCGGAGTCAGGCGCTGCCAGCTCTTATCACAATTATAAAATTTTATTCTGACCTTTCCCCCCTTCTTTTTCTTCCCTTTTTAATTTTTTTCCCCCCCACCAATATTCATTTATGGTAATTTGAGCGAGGAGTTCCAGGCAGGGGAGGCAGCCGAGTTAATTTTCCTGCTCAGAGCCACAATCAGCTCCGTGGCTGGTTCAGATAAGGGGGCAGAGTAAAAACCAACTCCCCGCATGCCCTGCCTGCCCCCCGAGCACGTCTCAGACCCACATTCATGTATTTATGGATATCTATGGATAGAGGAAACCAGCACAGAGCTCTCAGGTAAATTTTAAGGCCACCCAGGGGAGAAACTTTCCCAGCCCCAAAACTGAGAAACTCCTTGAAGAGGCTTTTGAGACACCACACACCACCCCGAACCTGGGCCAGGGAAACTGAGGCACGGGTGGGGCTGCAGCATCACCTGCTCTCTGCCCACCCACACTGCCCAAGAGGGGAGGATTTCGGAGGGGGAACCCTCAAATCCACAGCATTGACCCCAAAATGCTCGGTCAGTGCTGAGCCATCCCCCAGCCAACCCCACAACCACCAGGGCTCTACCCCAAACCCCCTGGGAGCCACCACCCGGGGCACCACAGCAGAGACAGGGTCCGTGACAGTGCTGCCACTTTGCTTTTTGTTTCATTTTTTTTCCTTTTCTGGTCTTTTATTTAAGAAAAAAAAACCAAAAGAAAAAAAGAACAAAAAACAAAAAAGGAAAAAAAAAAAAAAGATACACAGTGGTGGGTAACTTTCGATCCAGAAATAATCCGCTGCCAGCCTCCACCGGGTGATGCCGGGGTGTCCCTGTCCCCACATGCTCGGTGCCCGTGGGGACAAGTGCACAGCCCAGGGTCCCCAGCCTGCCGGCCCCACACCCCGGTGTCCCCTGCAGGCTGAGGGTGCTCCCCACCGGGCTGCGAGGTGGGGTGGCCCTGGACTGGAGGGGTCCCTCGGGTGAGCTGGGGGGTGCCACCAGCACGGGGGGACCGGGAGGCATCGGGTTATGGCAGTCAGAAGGCACCACACAGGCTGAGCCTGGCCCCGGGCATCCCTGCTGGGCTGGCACTGGGGGAGCTGGGCTGGCACTGGGACACTCAGGCCGGCTCCCACCGAGGGTGTCCCCGTGGCACTGGGAAGCTCCTGCACCACGTCCCTATCCCAGAGCCACGTTCCAGCACTGGGAGGGGGCAGAAAGCGGTGGCTGGCCCTGGAGACCCCAGTGGGGCTGTGGGGCAGGGGGGCCGAGCACTGGCCCCATGGCTGGGACAGAGGGACAGGCAGGGTGGGTGCTGGTCACCCCAAAGTGCCCCAGGCAGCCAGGGACTGGGGCTGGTCACCCCCAAAGTGCCCCAGGCAGCCGGGGACTGGGGCTGGTCACCCCAAAGTGCCCCAGGCAGCCAGGGACTGGGGCTGGTCACCCCAAAGTGCCCCAGGCAGCCAGGGACTGGGGCTGGTCACCCCCAAAGTGCCCCGGGCAGCCAGGGACTGGGGCTGGTCACCCCCAAAGTGCCCCGGGCAGCCAGGGTCTGGGGCTGGTCACCCCCAAAGTGCCCCAGGCAGCCAGGGAGTGAGTGGGGCACACCGGGAATTTGGGGCTGGGACACAGCAGGCGATGGGGACAGCAGTGCCCCGGTGCTGTGGCCATGGTGCCCCCAACTCTTGCCTCGCCCAGCATCACCCAGTGTGGGCCAACACCCCAAAAACCACGGGGTGAGCCGGCACTCACCTCCAAACTGTGCGGCTGAGCGCAGCAAAGGCTGGGGGAGGCCCTCGAGAAGCCCTCGCCCACCACCTCCCTGCTGGGCTCCGTGGGAAATGGGATCTCTCCCCTCTCCCAGCCCCTCCACAGCAGGACCCACAGCCTCCTCCTGCCCGGCCACGCACACACCCCGAGCCGTGACCCCGTCCCCTCGGCTGGGGATCCACGCGTGTGCTGCTGCCTCCCCTGGGAAAACCAGCGGGGAAAGGGCGAGAACAGAAAAAAGGCCTCCCCGGGGGTGCCTCTGGACGGGGTGAGGACGTGAGATGTGCGGAAGGAGGAGCCGGACGCGGGTGTCCGGCCCCGGAGAAGCGTGGTGGCGCGGCGTGGCACGGCGTGGCGTGGCGTGGCACAGCGTGGCAGCCCCTCCCTCCCGCCCCGGCCCCGCTGCCCCTGCGTTAAGCGATCTCTTTGATCCTGCGGATGTAGTTGTGAAGCTCCTCGGGGTCCTGCAGCCCCATGTCCTGGCACACCCACTCCAAGTCCTCCTCATCGGCGATGGGGATGGAGTTGTAGGCCAGCTCGTCCGAGGGCATGGTGGCGAAGGTGGTGAACTTCACCCGCTTCCGTTTGGAGGTGGGTGAGTTGAGCGGGTCCTCGCTCTGGTCCCGCGTGGAGCCCCCCGAGGAGCCGTCCCCGCGCCCGTGCACCTGGCTCTGCACGCTGGTCTGCGAGCTCCCGCTGCTGTGGTGGTCCCCGTGGCAGCAGGTCTGCACGTTCTCCAGCGGGTTCCCCGGGCTCTCGGGCTGCGGGGAGAGGTCATTGTGAGCCCGCAAGGGCTGCCCGTTGCCCAGGAAGACCCAGTGGTGGGAATGGTCCATGTTGGTCTGGCCTTCCGGCGGGATGCGCTTGTGCCGGTACTTCAGCACAAAGACGATGCAGTTGATGAGGAAGACCAAGATGGCCAGGCAGAAGACGCCCAGCAGGGCGTACATCCCGATCTCCAGGTCCGTCAGCCCCCGCGTCACCTGCACGAAGCCGGTGGGGATGGTGGGGAAGTCCTCGGTGGGGTGAGACGCGCTGGACATCCGGCTGTCCTCGCTCGGCTCCGCTTTCCTGTCCACCTCTGCCCGCAGGGTGGTGCTCGCCCCCGCCTCGCCCAGCCCCGGCCTGCTGGGCACGTGGTCGTAGTCGTAGGTGGGGTCCTCCTCGGACCCGAAGTGGACGCGCACGGTGGCCAAGGCCGTGAAGAGGACGCTCTTGCGCTTGGTCTTCTGGCAGCTCTCGCAGATGACCAGCTCCGCCCGCAGCAGCTCCCCCGCGCCCTCGCTCTCCGCCACCACCAAGGGGAACGCCCGGTCCTGGGTCACCGACACCACCTTCTCATCCAGGCTGCTCACCACCAGGTTGTAGTCCTTGGGGTCGTAGAGGGACAGGGGCGCCGTGGTGCCGTCGCTGTAGGAAATCCACAGGCTCAGCAGCGCTTCCTGCGGGACCAACACAGGCAGCGGTTGCCCAGCAGGAGGCCAGTCCCACCTGCACCCCTTTGTCCATCCCCCGGTCCTCCTCTCCGTCCTTCTGTCCATCCAATTCACCCTTTATCCCTCCATTATCCGTCTCGTTCCAACCATTCCCTGCTTCTTCTCCTTAGCCTGTTCTTCCCTCTACATTCCCCGGGCTTGCCCAGGCTCAACCCAAATCCCAGATGTGGCTACCAGAGCTGGGCCAGGAGCTGTGTAGGATCCCATCCCTCCCCCTCTGTCCCCACAGTTGTCCCCAGGCTTGGATCACAGGTCTCTGTGAAGGTTTCCGGGGTGTTTTGGGGTCACCAGGGTGTCGTGAGGACAGTGGGTGCTGTGAGGCCCAGAGTGTGGGCAGGGTTTGGGAGGAGGGGGTTGCACCCCAAGATCCCCCCCAAGCCTGGTTACCCCCCTGGCCTCACCTGCTTGAAGAAGCTCAGGGTTTGCTGCACGGACGTGCGGGCGATGATGGTGTGGCTGTTGCCGGGGCTGGGGTGGAGGGACAGCGAGAGGCTGGAGACCACCTGGGCCTTCAGGTCCGTGATGCTGACCTTCTCCTCCGCCACCGTCACCAGCGTCTCGCCCAGCACCGCCTCCACCAGCGGGGACACCACCTGCAGGGGACGAGGTGCCCGTCACCGCCTGCCACCCCCAGCCAGGCTGGCACAGGCAGGCAAAGGTGGCCAGGGGTACCTTGAAGAGGGTGGTGCCCGGCTCCCGCCCGGCCAGCGTGGAGCTGTCCACCAGGTGGGCCACCCGCGGGTCGTCCACACGCATGAAGTCGCTGACCAGGTCGGTGACCTCTACCAGCCAGTCGGGCCCCAGCATGGTGACCACCTGGCCCGTGCCCTCGGCCGCCGTGGTGTGGAACTGGGTGAAGACCTGCAGCGTGGAGTGCTGGTACTGCAGGGCACAGCCCCGGCTCTGCTTCCGCTCCTCCTCATCCTCCTCGTGCTCGCTGTCCCGCACTGACCTGCGGGGTGGATGGATGGAGGGGTGGATGGGTGGATGGGTGGATGGGTGGATGGGTGGATGGAGGGATGGATGGGTGGATGGATGGATGGATGGATGGATGGATGGATGGATGGATGGATGGATGGATGGATGGATGGATGGATGGATGGATGGATGGATGGATGGGTGGATGGATGGATGGATGGGTGGATGGATGGGTGGATGGGTGGATGGATGGGTGGATGGGTGGATGGATGGATGGATGGATGGATGGATGGATGGATGGATGGATGGATGGATGGATGAGGGATGGATGGATGGATGGATGGATGGATGGATGGATGGGTGGATGGATGGATGGATGGATGGATGGATGGATGGATGGATGGATGGATGGATGGATGGATGGATGGATGGATGGATGGATGGATGGATGGATGGAGGGATGGATGGATGGATGGATGGATGGATGGATGGATGGATGGATGGATGATTGATGGATGGATGGATGGATGGATGGATGGATGGATGGATGGATGTGGATGGATGGGTGGATGGGTGGGTGGATGGTGGATGGATGGATGATGGATGGATGGATGGATGGATGGATGGATGGATGGATGGATGGATGGATGGATGGAGGGGTGGATGGAGGGGTGGATGGGTGGATGGGTGGATGGAGGGATGGATGGATGGAGGGATGGATGGGTGGATGGAAGGATGGATGGATGGAGGGATGGGTGGATGGATGGATGGATGGATGGAGGGGTGGATGGGTGGATGGGTGGATGGGTGGATGGAGGGATGGATGGATGGGTGGATGGATGGATGGATGGGTGGATGGATGGATGAGGCAGTAGGTGGGCAGTGCTGCCAAGCTCCCCATGCCATGGCTCTTCAGCCTTCCCCAGGAAAGGTGGCCAAGCAGCTAAAAAAGTCGATGTCACCAAAAAAATGGTGGCTCCTGGGCCAGGAGGGGCTGTCCAGGAGGGTTCAAGGGATTTAGCAGGACATGGTAACAGCAGGGTCAGCAGCAGCTCTGCCACTAAACAGCTGAGAGGCCAAGGTATCTCTGCTTGGGATGGACACCTGGAGGTCTCTGGACATCAAAAAAGGGTCTTTGGAGCTTGGCTGTTCCCGGTTTCATCCAGGGAACTTTTGATGACTGCCAAGGAGGGATGTTCTCCACCAGCCTCCCTGTGAAACTTTTCTCCTTCCCCATAACCTGTGTCCATGACCTCCCACCTTTCCACTGAGGACCCCTGAGATACCTCTGTCTCCCTCACCTTTAAAACTTCCTCGTGAAGTCTTTGAGCAAGGCAATCAACCCATGACCACCACCTCCACCTCACCTTCCCCAAGCTGGCCAGCGCAGGTCCGCAGCACCCACCTCCTGTCCGGCAGGATGGGCACCCTCCAGCCCTTGACTTGGCTCAGCCGGGCGTCTGAGAGCTCGATGTGCAGGGGCAGTTTGGGCACCCACACCGTCATCTCCAGCGGGGCCGACAGGTGCTCGTAGTTGAAGGTGACCCGGGCGCTCATGGAGCCCCGCGACTCCTTCCCGCTGACAAAGACGTAGTCGCAGCTGCTGGAAACCTGTGGGACAAGAGAGGATGGGAATGGTCCTGTAGGCACAGCAGAGATCCTGGCAGGAGGCTGGAAGTGCTGGAGGAGCAGAATTTCACCCGGCAGGAATCCAGTTCATGCCGGCCCCTGGAGCAGGGATGGGATGCTCCCTCCTCCTGGAGATCCTGCTCAGAGGGAGATCCACACCCTGTGTCCACCACACAAAGTGTCCCCTGACCCAGCTCCTCCTGAGGCACGGATCCATGTCCACCACACAAAGTGTCCCCTGACCCGGGTCCTCCTGAGGCACAGATCCATGTCCACCACACAAAGGGTCCCCTGACCCAGCTCCTCCTGAGGCACAGATCCATGTCCACCACACAAAGGGTCCCCTGACCCAGCTCCTCCTGAGGCACAGATCCATGTCCACCATGCAAAGTGTCCCCTGACCCAGCTCCTCCTGAGGCACAGATCCATGTCCACCACACAAAATGTCCCCTGACCCAGCTCCTCCTGCCAGCCCTCACTCGCTCCCACCTCCACCAAGAACCTCCACTTGGTGCCTCGGCTCCTCTTTGGCCTCCGCACTGGATTGTCCCTGAGCTAGAGGCACCCATGGGTGCTTCACAGAGGTTGCAAATTGCTCAACCTGGAAATTTGCCCCAAAATCCCCTCCAGAGGGCACAGGCAGTGAGCACAGCCCCACCGTGTGCCTGTACCCACCAGTGCCTTGTCCCTGTCCCTCCTGCGCACCCCAGAGCGAGGTTCCTGTGGTCTGACTGAACCCTCCTGTTCCTCTTCTCTCTTGTCCTCTTTTAATTCCCACTTACACAAACGCCATCAGCCAAATTCGCTCTAAAACAAATCCATCCTGCGGGGGGTCACTCATTAAGGAGCCAATTAAGGAGCTCAGGGGACAGCAGGGCAGCATCTCCCGGGGTCTGAGCTCAGGTCACCAGTCAACAGCTCCTTCCCAGCCGGGGTGGCAGAAGACAACCAGAAGGGGACTCCAACCTCTCACCTGCAGCAGCCCCGTGTCCCAACCCCGATCCCCTGTCAGGGACTGCATCTGATTTGTTGGATGCTGGAGAAGAGCAGAACTCGTTTGCTCAGCCAGCAGCACTGAGCACCTCACCAGCACAGAAGGGCTGATTTCCTGCAGTCGAGAATCCCTGGATTCTCTGATGGCTGATAAAGGGTTGAGGCCAGGCTGCAGGTGGCTGGCAGCATCCCTGTCTCTCTCCCAACCTATGCCTTGAGCACCTGTGGGCAACCAGATGCAGGAATTTTGCCTTTCTGACCCCACAGCAGGGTTCGACTTCTGCAACAGCTCCAGGAGCCTGCTGCAAGGTGTCTGTGGTCCCCTGGGGCTGGTGGAGGAGGCAGAGCCCAGGATGTCTCCTTGGGACATCCCTGCTCCCTGAGCACCGGAGGGAAGGGCGACGCAGGAGGGTTTGTTCCTTGTCTTCCCATCAGAGGCACCAGCTCAGCAAGTCTGACAAGACAACCTCATCCGTGGCGAGGCAGCGCCTGAATAAAGATGAGCTCCCGGGTGAATCCTGCAGCCGAGGATCTCTGGATATTGTGCCATTTATCACAATAAACACGATGGGCTCTGCTGGCGTTACCTTGGCTAATAAACCCCCCGGCACCTCCCTCTGGGCACCTTGTTTGCAGCCGGGGGGAGCTGAAACTATGACAACAAAAAATCCCTGCACACCAGGCCTGTCCCGAAGATGGAGTGACTGCAGATTAGCTCGGAAATGAAGCTTGTTCGGGGAAACTTCCCGGATTTACGGCGAGGTGTCAGGAAGAGAGAGGCTGAGGGCTGCCTGGGCTCCCAGCCAAGGCACCGCTGCCTCTGCTGCTGTGGCCAGGAGTTCCCTGCTTGGCACGGGGACAAGCGTGGGATCAAGGGGGACACACGTTCTCCAAGGCCCCTGGGAGTGGGAAGAGCCATCACAGTGCTGGCAGTGGCTGTGGTGAGCAGGGCTCCTGAGGGTCAATCCCACAGAGCTCCTGGGGCATTCTCCAGGGGATGTGGAGCATGGGACTCTCAGAAGGGGCACACACAGGTGAGGCTGAGCATCTCCCACAGAGCTCCTGGGGCGTTCTCCAGGGGATGTGGAGCGTGGGGTTCTCAGAAGGGGCACACACAGGTGAGGCCAAGCATCTCCCACAGAACGGTGCTGGCAGCAGAGGCGGTCCTTCCACTCCCTGGGCATCCCTCAACAACCCCCAAAGTCACTGTATGTTTTAAAAACGGGGGGTGATTTCTACACTCCCCTGAGTGACGATGTCCACCTTTGTCACCCTGTGCCACCACAGAAGGGGACGAGGATGACAACTCCCACTCATGTTCTCCTTCGGAGCCATGCCCACACCAATCCCAGGACAAATTCCACGTTACACAAGAGAGCAACCAGCAGGGAGCCACGCCGGAGCAGGGAGAGGCAGCTCCCCAGCCCGCCCTCATGTTAAATTATTTACAGTAACAGATAGCACATCCCACTCCGTAAGCTGTGATTTATGGAGCAGGTTTAGAGCCCTGACACCGCAATCATCCTCCCCGATCTCAGCAGGTAACTGAGAGCTCCCTCGGAAATGAAGCTCCAACACAAACACCAAATAACTCAGCGAGAAATTGTGCAGGGCTCCGAGCGGGATGAGAGCCGGGGCCGGAGGGCTGCTCCCTGCATTATTCATCCCGGCTCCCGGGCATGTGCCTGCTCCCCCCAGGCCTGGGGACAGAGTGTAAATAGATTTATGAGCAGAAAGGCAGCACATTAAACAGTTTAAGTGTCTTGGAGTCCATCCTGAAGTGTATTATTGCTCCAGTGTTTTATCACGCTGGGGAGGACTGGGCTCCATAAATTAGAGCCGGTGCCATAAATCCCAGGGATCCGAGTTTTAGTCGAGAACTTGGAGGAGCACTTTGTGGCACTGGATGTCCCCCACGGTGGGTGACACGACCCCGTGGACAGCAAACCCCAGCAGGGACAGGGATCTGCCATCACCCCTGTGGCAAAGGGGAGAAGGGGCTACAGCCCTCTGGAGAATCCAGACCCCTTCCCTGCCTCTGCCCAACCCAGCGGGATCATGGAAAGGGAGAGCTGGCTGGGTGCACGCAGGGAGAGGGGTGGGAGGTGGTTGGGAGAAGGGAATGATGTCTGGGGGCGGATGGATGGATGGAAATCGTGGCAGAATGACATGGGCAGGTGGGCAGATGGATTTATTCAGGGATGGAGAAATGTATATGGATGAACGGGGCTGGTGATGGAAAATTGGAGGGTTTGAGGACCAGGGGCTGCCTCGGTGGCTGGGGCAGGGAGCCCTTGGCATTGGCCCCATCAGCATCTGGATCTTCCCCCTCAGCTCCTCTTTCCCCTCCATCATTCCCAACTCCCATCTCACCAGTCCCCAGCCCAGCAGCCGATCCAGTTGGGACAGAAACATCACTCTGAGGCCGAGAGCGGGCACCGATGGGGACGTGCAGCTCAGCCCACAGGGTGGCATTTCCCCTTATCAGCTCTGAGTGTTGTGATAGCCCACGGTCACTGCTGCTGCCACTGTCGGAGCATCCCGTGGCCTCTCCAGGGACAGTGACCCTCGTGTCCTTCTCCCGGCAGACCCCAGGGAGAAGCTTGCATGGGCTGGAGCCACCGAGGGGATGATGCTTGGTTTGGGTGGGGTTGTGAGCCACATCAGCCCAGTCACCAGCCCCAGCCCAGGGTGCACCCCTGGGAGAACCCCAGCCCTTCGTGAGGGTCACTAAAGTCCCCTCCCCACACCCACCTTGATGATGTCCTCGTTGTTGGACTTGCACTCCACCATGGCCGAGACGTCCACGATGACGCCGCTCAGCTCGATGGCAATGACCTTCACGGGGATGGCCACTGTGCGCCCCGTCAGGATGGCCGTGTTGATGATCTCCGTGTCCTGGGGGTGGCACGGAAAGGGAACCATCGTGTTACAGGGCAGCCTGTCCCATCTGGGGCAGGGAAGGAGCTGGGTGTGGGTGGGATGGGTGGATGGGTGGATGGATGGATGGATGGATGATGGATGGATGGATGGATGGATGGATGGATGGATGGGTGGATGGGTGGATGGGTGGATGGGTGGATGGATGGAGGGATGGAGGGATGATGGATGGATGGAGGGATGGATGGATGGATGATGGATGGATGGAGGGATGATGGATGGATGGATGGATGGATGGATGGATGGATGGATGGATGGATGGATGATGGATGGATGGAGGGATGGATGGAGGATGGATGGATGGATGGATGATGGATGATGGATGGATGGATGGATGGATGGAGGGATGGATGGATGGATGGATGGATGATGGATGATGGATGGATGGATGATGGATGATGGATGGATGGATGATGGATGATGGATGGATGGATGGATGGACGGATCCATGGATGGATGGATGGATGATGGATGATGGATGATGGATGATGGATGGATGGATGGATGATGGATGGATGGATGGATGGATGGATGGATGGATGGATGGATGGATGGATGGATGGATGGATGGATGGATGGATGGATGGATGGATGAGGGATGGATGGATGGATGGATGATGGATGATGGATGGATGGATGGATGATGGATGGATGGATGGATGGATGGATGGATGGATGGATGGATGGATGGATGGAGGGATGATGGATGGATGGATGGATGATGGATGGATGGATGGATGATGGATGGATGGATGGATGGATGGATGGATGGATGGATGGATGGATGGATGGATGGATGGATGGAGGGATGATGGATGATGGATGGAGATGATGGATGGGATGGATGGATGGATGGATGGATGGATGGATGATGGATGGATGGATGGATGGATGATGGATGATGGATGGATGGATGGATGATGGATGGATGGATGGATGGATGGATGGATGGATGGATGGATGGATGGATGGAGGGATGATGGATGGAGGAAAGGATGAATGGATGGATGGATGGATGATGGATGGATGGATGGATGGATGGATGGATGGATGGATGGATGGATGGATGGATGGATGGATGGAGAGGTGCTATAGGGCAGGTGGGCAATCCCTCAGGGGTCCCAACCCCTCAAAGCAGGAAACACCAGAGGGTGGGAACCTGCTCACCATGGCCAGGGGCACGATGGCCCTGATGTCCCTCTGGATGACCGTGAGCTCCGTGACCACCTTCTCCAGGTCGGGCGGGGGGTTGCGGCCCCGGTAGTCGATGTGCCACATGATGCGGCGCGTCACCGACTGGCTCGTGAAGTTCTCCATCTCGAAATCCAGCTGCATGATCTCCGACGAGGAGTCCCCATCCCTGGGCAGGGGGACAGCAGGAGGGGACAGGGTGAGGTGGCTGTCCCAGGTCCCACAGACACACCGGGATAAGCACCAGGCCATCCACAGAGTCCCCAGCAGGTGTCCTTGGTCTCCCCAGGGGGGACAGTACAGTGGGGGCCACCCAAACCCAGCAGCCCGGACCCCCACCACTGCCAGGGGCTGCTCCAATGGGATCCAGAAGATCCTCTCCCCAGTGGGACAGAGAAATGTTTTTCACCGCCTCTCCCAGCAGGACAAGAAAACCCCATCAGCTCTGCCAGGGCTGCTGGGTGACATCACAGGGGGAGCGTGTGGCCATGGCCTCCGGGGACAGCGGGTGGCTGCAGGTGCTGCAGGCCTTGGCTCCCTGACTCTCTTCGCAACAGCGTGCATGGATTTATTGCTCCTGCCTGGACACTCATGTCCCGCACCCAGATCCCAAATGTCCCACACCCAGATCCCAAGTGTCCCACAGGTCAGATCCCAAGTTTCCCACAGGTCAGATCCCACATGTCCCACACCCAGATCCCAAATGTCCCACACCCAGATCCCAAGTGTCCCACACCCAGATCCCAAGTGTCCCACAGGTCAGATCCCACGTGTCGCACAGGTCAGATCCCAAGTGTCCCACAGGTCGGAACCCAAATGTCCCACAGGTCAGATCCCACGTGTTCCACAGGTCAGATCCCATGTGTCCTACAAGTCAGATCCCAAATGTCCCGCGCCCAGATCCCAAGTGTCCCACACCCAGATCCCAGGTGTCCCACAGGTCGGATCCCAAATATCCCACACCCAGATCCCAAATGTCCCACAGGTTGGATCCCAGAGCACTCAGGAATGACAAATAAATATCAACACTGGAGCCCAGCCCAAGCTGTTGATTTTAAAGCCCCTTCCAAGGGGATCCCATGGGGAAACTGAGGCACAGGAGAAAGAGGTTCAAGGCCAGGCAGAAGCTGGGACAGAGCTGGATTTGGGGCTGGGCTGTCCCCCAGCCTGTGAGGGAAGGGAGCAGGGCACAGGGGAGGTGGACAGAAGCAGCAGGGGAGAAACCCCCGGGACCGTCAGCTCAGCAAGCACACACCAATGAATGCCAGGGCTGGGGACAGCAGGACATGGAGCTAAAGGACAGGGAGTGACCTCTGGGGCGTCCCCAAGGCAGGACGGGCTGGAGAGGATGCCAAGCCCAGGACATGGTGCCAGGCTGAGGGGACAAGTTGGTGTCCATCTGCATCACGGCTTGGACACAACCTTACAGCAGCCCCATGAATTACTCACACACCCCATCCCTACAACCAAATCTCCCCAGAGCTGATCCTGCCCTTGCAGCTCTGCCCACCGGCAAATCCTTGGAGAAACTCAGGGTTCAACCCTGCCCCGAGCCAGACTTCACTGCTCCCCAAAAACTGAGCACCCCTGCAGAAACCCTAGAGCCCCCAGAAACCACAGCAGCGCTAAAAGCTCCCCCAGAAACCACAGCAGTGCTAAAAGCTCCCCCAGAAACCACAGCAGCGCTAAAAGCTCCCCCAGAGCCAGCGGGGAAGGGAGGGAAAGTGGAATTGCAGTGCAGGGGAAGGCAGGACTGGGAAGGGAGGGAAAGTGGAATTGCAGTGCAGGGGAAGGCAGGACTGGGAAGGGAGGGAAAGTGGAATTGCAGTGCAGGGGAAGGCAGGACTGGGAAGGGAAGTGGAATTGCAGTGGAAGGGAAGGCAGGACTGGCTCCGCTTTCATCTCAGCGCAGCAGCAATTGAGAAGGTCCCATCGATCTGGGGCTGCAGGACACAGCCGGGTTTCTCTCTGATCAATATCTGATGAGTGAGAGGGAGCAGGGAGAGAGGAGAGTGAGAAGCTGGAGCTGCTCCAGGCCACGGCAAGCCCCAATCCCCAATTCCTGCTCCCTGATCCCATAGCAGCCGTGATGGGCTTTGCAGTGGAGCTGATCCATGGGGGCTGCTGGGGTCTTGCCGTGCCCCCAAGGCAGGTTTGGGGGTTCAAGGGGGTTCACCAAAGGCCACGGGGTGTGAAAAGCAGATTTGGCTGCCCTTCCAGTGCCAGGAGTACCCAATCCAGCTGGGAAGGGGCAGGTCCAAAGGCAAAGTAGGGCCAGGGGTGGTGTGGCCATGGGATTTCTCACCATGGGGTGCCCCAAGGTGTCCCAGGAGCGCTGCCAGGCCCAGCCACCGCCCTCTGCACTGCCCCAGCACCATCTGCTCTGAACAGAGACACGAGCCAGGCTGCCCACATGGCAGGGGGACAATTTAGGATGCAGCTGCTGGGGTGCAAAGCACCCCAAAATGGCCATTCTGACCCCAAAGCTCAGAGCTCTCAGCCCCTCCCTGCACAGCCAGCGCTGTCAAAAGCCCCCAGAGCCCCAGCGCAGCAACTCCTCTGTTTGCACAGCCCCGAGGGCAACACGGCTCGGAGTCATTCATCCTCTCCGTTCCGTTAATATTTGATGGAGTTGTTTGTCTAAAAGGTGATTGTAATCACTTTAAATTCCTCCCCCGTCTCTAACCTTTGCAGGCTGATTGGAAGCGGCGCTGGCAGCGGCAGAGGGGGAAGGGGGAGAGGATCCTGCTGCTGGTAGCTCTGCTCTCCCTGGGCTGCGGGCTGGGCGTGCAGGGGACAGGGGCTGGTGGCCCTGGGGATCAGCCAGGCTGCGGGTTTGGGCACTGTGGGTGCATTTGTGGGGTGAGGGTGAAGGAAAATCCGCCCTCCTGGTAAGAAAGGGGTTCTGCAGAGTTTGGGGTCACAGCAGAGCAGGCAGAGCTGAGGATCCCCTTTTTCCAGGAGTCCGGCCCCAGCTTCGCTCAGTTTTGGGGTGGGGGACAGAGGTGTGGGGAGGGCAGGAATGAGCACATGGAGTGGCTTTAACCCAGCTCCTGGAGACGCTCGTGTCCATTTTCCCAGGGACAGAGATGTCACAGCTGTTTTCCAGCACTTCAGAACCTTTCCCGCTGCTGGTTTAGACCCTGTGCCCATCCCCTGCCCTCACCTGCCCTGTCCTGCCGGTCTCACATCTCCCCTTCTTCAGGCTGAGCACCCTCTGGGGTCTCAGCTTGGCTTTGTGGGGCCTTTCTCCTTCAGATCATTCTCATTTCCACCTCCAGGGCTCTCCTCAATGGACCTGAGCCTTCCCCAGAGCCCCAGGAATGTGTGAGCAGGGCAGAATTGCCCATCTCGGGTGCTGGCTTGGGTCCTGCTCCCCATCCAACACTCATCCATCACTTTAGGGTTCAGGTGGGACCTTGCCTTGCTCCGCTTCCTTCCCAGAGGAGACACCAGGATGGACAGCAAAGAGCTGCTGCCTCTCATGGGGCAGAAATTCAATTTTTTAATTAAAAAATTACGATTCCTCCACCCCAGACTAAGGAATCCTCCATGGCTTCACAGTTCACCCTAAAACCCTCCATTTCCCCTGCCAGCAGCCACGTGGCACTGCAGCCCCCCAGGGCAGGGGGTAAAGGGAGAACTGCTCCAGGCTGAATCCCAGCACTTCCCTGGCATTCCCAGAGGTGCAGCCCTTACCTGGGCCCGGCCCCGTCCACCCTGGACACATCCACTGTGGCCGTGGAGTGTTTGCCACCCGTCAGCAGCTCCGAGCTCACCAGCCACTGCCCGCTCCTGGACTTGGTGCTCAGCAGGTTCACGCCTTTCTTGGCCTTCACCCTGCAGAGAGCGACAGTCAGGGATGGAGCCTCACCCTCCGGCAGCCCTGCATCCCCTCGGATCCCCTGCTGTGGCACAGGAGGAGTTTTAGCCCTGATCCCTTCAGCCTGTGGGAAGCATCATTGGGGCTGGCAGCAGCAGCCCGCTCCAGCTGCTCTTTTTCGTGGCTTTTTGTCCCTCCAATCACCCCTCCAGCAGGATTTTGGCCCCCCCAGCCCCAGTGCTGACCCAAGTGAGACTGGGCACCCCTGGGGCACAGGACAGCAGAGCCTGGAGCACCACATCCCCCATTCCGGGGGCCCCCTGTGGGTCCAGCAGCCACAGGGACACTTGGAAGTGCCCTTTGAAGGGACATGGCCAGGCCTTGTGTCCCCATCTTTAGGGGTCCCCCCTCCTCACCGGCCCACACTGCACCTCCTCACAACCGCTCAGCACCTCCACACTGCTCAGCACCTCCTGCCCACCACCCCGTTCTGCTCCCACCTGGTTCTGGGGCAGGAGGAGGGGGCAAGGGGCACAGCAGCCCCACGGTCACCCCACACCTTGTGCCTAGAGCGGCAGGCACAATCCCAGTGCGACTGGGAACGCTGGGGCAGCACAGGCAGCGGTGCCAGTGCCAAGGTATCCTTCATGGACAGCTTTTCTCCAGGAAGTTCCCACTGCAAAACTACATTCCAGATATTCCTCCAGCCCCACTTCCAGACCTGCTCCAGCCTCCAGCAGACCTCACAAACACCACCCCCTCCCAACCTTTTCACAACCCTCCCCAGGAGAAGGGAAGCGGCAACACCCCCAGGTGCTCACCTGAGGGTGAAGTGCTCCACCGTGGAGTTGGACATCAGGTAGAGGAGGATGCTCAGCACCTCTCCGGGCTTCAGGGGCTTGTCGGGCAGGCGGATGAAGACGTTGCCGTCCAGGTGATGCTCCTGCAGGGCGGGCGCGGCCGGCGGCTGCAGGAGGCTGACGCTGCCGATGCGCAGCAGCGGGTGCTGCGTGGGACCCTCGGTGCGCGCCCCTCCGGCCCCGCGGCGAGCGCCCGCGTCCCCAAGGCACTGTCCGGCGCCGTCGGGCGCGTGCAGGGTGTAGTACAGCTCGGCCTGCTGGCTCTCCCCTGGCACCACCTCTAGGGTCTCGGGGCTCTTCCTCCTGCCCAGCGGCACGGCCGAGGGGCCGAACCAGGTGTGGGGCAGCTCGGCCTGCACCAGGCACATGGCCAGGCTGCCCCGCAGGCGGCACGAGCTCTTGAGCTCGCGGGCGTCGCGGAAGGCGTGGAGCCGCACGCAGGGCAGCCGGTCAGTCACGTCGAAGTCGTCCCAGTCCCGGCCGGCCACGTAGAAGAGCACTTGGACCACGGGCTGGCTGGCCACCAGCCGCGGCTGGACGATGAAGGCGCGCACCTTCCAGTTGACGGTGAGGCGGTCGGGCACCTCCAGGGTGCTGGAGGGCTGCAGGTGCTCCTTGGGCAGCACCAGCCCCGTGCTGAAGGGCCCCAGGGTGACGTTGAGGACGGGCAGCTCCTTGGTCTGGAAGACGACGAAGGGCTCGGAGCGCTGCAGAGGGGCGCTGCCGTTGCCCGCCGGGCTGGCTCCCAGCTCCTTGAGGAAGAAGGCCAGGCGGGTGTTGGACAGGCGGTAGCTGACGGGCAGCAGGATGGCACCAGGGGGCTCGGAGGGCTCGGGGCTGGGGGCTGGGCCCTTGGCGTGGGCTGCAAAGGGGGTGGAGAGTGTGGGTTAGCGGGGGGCATCCCCCTCTGGAACAGCTCCTGAGCACGGAACACAGATCCAGGCCAGAGTGGCACAAGGAGGAGATGGAGCTTCAGCCCCCAGAACTCTCAGAAGGGCAGCAAGAGCCTGGCTGGGTTGGTGCCCCACAAACCAGAAATGCAGGAGACCCCGGGACCCCGAGCAGAATTGTGCCCCCTGACGGGTGGCACCAACCTCGCCCAACACCCTCGGCATGCCACGGGGTGTCCCGGGTGTGCTGCAGCCACATCCAGCCTCACATTGTCCCTGGAGAGCCTGAAGCACTGGTCACCCGCCCCAGCACTGCCTGAACCAGCACAGACCCTTTAACAGGATCAGGGATAACTACCTGCCTTCATCCCAGCTTCATCCCAGCTTCATCCCAGCTTCCCAAGGCACGGACGCTGACTTTCTCCAGAAGCTCGTTACCAAAAGTTGGATCCAGGCTGATTTTTGGCTGGCAGATCTCAGCACATATTTATCATCATCACGGCTTTCCGTCTGCGTTCAGCCCCCAGATCAGGCAGGGAAGGTGGCTGAAGCAGCCCCAGGCCCGCTGGGTCCCACAGGCTGCCTTGAGGGCGGTGTCACAGCCGCTCTGTCACCCGTCCCCCACCCAGGGGTGCCACCCGCACTGTGCATGGCCCCAAAGCTGCCCCACACCACATTTTTCCAGACCCGGTGCAAAGGTGACACGGGTGATGCTGGAGGCACCTCGTGCAAACCCCAGCAGCGCCCAGGGCCCTTCAGAACTCCCACTTAGTCCTTCATTTTGATCGTTTTTGCCTTAAACAAGTAACTCCAGGACTGAGCAGAGCAGGGAGCCCCTGCCAGCCGAGGGGCAGAGGTGCCCGAGCCCCTTGGAGGGATCCTGTTATCCCCCTGCAAGCGGAGAGAAAACCCATGGAAATCTTCCTGGGAAAGCAGCCGGCGCCCGGCACGGGCTGTGCTGGCAGCTGCGGGATCCTGGAAGACATCTCAAGGTCTTTGCCTTCTCCAGCGGCTGCCAGGAATTCCCGGGAGGGCTGGATGCCCCCCCGCTCCCCTCGGCTCCCCGCATCCCCCGTTGCCGGCGCTGATTGCAGCCGCTCCCAAGCGGCTCCCGAGCAGCGGAGCCCAAATTACCGGTGTCAGACGGCGAGGAAAGGTGGGGATGTGCCGGCTCCGCTCCCGGGAATGACTCAGCCCCCTTCCCACGGGGCCTTTGGAGCGTGCCACGACCCGGAGGATTTTTCCAGCTGGGAAAGTGGCCCCACACACTTCTCCCGGGGTTCAAGGGATGCAGGAAGCCCCGGCCCAGCCTGGAAGTCTCTGCTGCGGGGCACAGGGGTGTTAAGCAGCTTAGAGGGCTCATAAAAGGATTAGCGCTGGGTACGGGACAGGCTGAATCCACATCCCGGGATGGAAGCTGTCCAGGAGCCAGGTAGAGAATTCCCCGGAGCTGTGGGAATGCGGGGCCCAGCTCCATCCCCTGCCACCCCATCCCGCTTGCCCTGCCTGTTTTCCCATCTCCCAGAGAGCCAGGAGCTGCAGGAGAGGTGCCAAACCCTGGAGAGCACCCATGGGTGCCCCTCTGCTCAGCAATAGCAGCGGTGAGGGGCTCTCTGCTCCTGTGACTCACGGGAGTTGTTTTCTGCTGGGAAAGGTGAAGGTTTGCGTCCCCCTGCCGTCCCCGACAAGTGGAAAAGGGGATTTTTTCCAAGGCATGAGATTATTTGAGGAAAAGGATCCAGCAGCTGGAGCTGCATGAGCTGGACGCACTTGGGTGAGGGACAGGGCTTTGCTCAACCTGGAACAGCATCAGGCTTTATCCTTTCAAAATCTCCGGGGTTCGGAGCTGGATCAGGACATTTCACAGGGAAAACCCACCCCAAAGCCAGCCAGCTCCATGCCCAGCACAGCCCCGAGCAAAACCCATCCTTGAGGTGGTGCAAAATGCCCGGAGTCACCCTCGAGTTGGGGACGGGAGAAGCTCAGGGCCGGTGGTGAGGGGCACCCACTGGGAGGGCTGAGGCAGCTGGGTTTGGGTGCAGCTCGGCCCCTCTAGCACCCAGCTCCTTCCTCCTCCCGTGGGGATTCCCTGATGGACAAGGAGGGTTGTGTGCTGCAGGAAAGCCCCTCTCAGACTGCTGTGGGACACCCGGGGTGGCCCTGTCACCGAGCCGAGCTGCAGGGAGGGCCAGGCCCGGGCTGGGCTGGAGATTGATGGGATGGCTGGGATGAGCTGAGTGCCGCTGGATCGGCGGCACGCAGGGAAGCGATTTCCTTCGCAGGCAAAATGTATTCAAATGATGCTCTCATCTACAGCCGGGAGGGGACGGAGCGGCGCCGCCCTTCCCTGGCCGGGAGCTGATCCTGCCCGGAGAGGGTCCAACCCAGCCCGGAGTGCGGGGAATCTCAGCCACGGGGCCAGGAGGGAAGGAGCGGGGAGGCGGGAGGTGCGTGGAGCTGGGAATGCAGGTGCTGAGTGGGGAAAAGGGGTAAATAAAGTGGCAGGGAGAGTAAAGGATGGATGGATGGATGGATGGATGGATGGATGGATGGATGGATGGATGGATGGATGGATGGATGGATGGATGGATGGATGGATGGATGGATGGATGATGGTGAGATGGTGGATGGATGGATGGAGATGGATGGATGTGGATGGATGGAGGTGGATGGAGGACAGCAGGAGAATAGCTTCAGGATGAGGGAGAAGAGGGGATGGATGGGGAGGGAGGAAGGGAGGAAGGGAGGAAGGGAAGAAGGAGGGAGGGAAGGGAGGGAGGAGGAGGGAGGAGGAAGGGAGGGAGGGAGGGAGGGAGGAAGGGAGGAAGGGAGGAAGGGAGGAAGGGAGGAAGGGAGGAAGGAAGGAAGGAAGGAAGGAAGGAAGGAAGGAAGGAAGGAAGGAAGGAAGGAAGGAAGGAAGGAAGGAAGGAAGGAAGGAAGGAAGGAAGGAAGGCCCAACAGCTCAAGAGGTGGAAGGAAGGTGCCTCAGAGAAAACCATGAGGATGGACAGAACAGCTCAGGACACTCCAGTCCCCACACCGCTGTCCCCAGCCCCTGCCCTGGTCCCTTGTCACCCCCGGGAGTGGGGGTGGCCTCGTGCCCCGCTCTGGCCGGGTTTGGGGGGCCACAAGGGTTAAGCCCTGCCGGCTGGCTCTGCTCCGCAGCGCTGCCTCTGCTGTGGTTAGCGGGATTTGCAGCACCTGACCTGCATTCCGGGTTTATCAGGCCGCCACAGAGGGGCCCATATGGCCCTTCCACCCCGGCAGCCAAAACGCAGCTCCCATCGGCCTGGGGGCTCCCCGAACCCCCCGGGCTGAGGAGCCAGCCCAGCCCCACAGCGGGACGGGGTGGGACCCTCGTGTGTCCCCTCAGGGTGGCCGGGCAGGGGCAGGGAGATGTAAACACACAACCGGTGACCCCTTTGTGCAGCCCCACATCTGCCCCGCCAGATGTGCCCCACGCTGGCCGCAGACGGGGGCCAGATGGGCAGAGCCGCTCTGGAGGGCACGTGGGGACAGCGGCAGCGCCCTCCAGCCCTGCCCAAAACCCCAGACCGAGGCCAAGGGGTCTCGCTGTCTGCTGGGAGAAACAGCACCAAAAGTCCCTCAACACCCCGCCTCAGCCCCACTGTGGGGTTTAGGTCATCATCATCATCATCATCACCATCCCTGCTCCTGGTTCAGGGGGTGCTAGGCTGGACACATGGGGAAGGAGGCTGATGGACAGACGGGATTGAGGCACCAGCTCCATCACCTTCCCCTCTTGCCCTGAATCCCCAGAAAACAGGGCACAGGCGGAGCCTTTCCACCCTGCTCCCACCAGCCCTGCTCCCACCTGTTATCCCGAGGCTGGAGACCCTCCTCCTCCTCCTCCTCCTCTTCCCCTGATCCAGAACCGCTGGCAGAGCTGAGCTCCAGCTTAGCCCAGCCCCAGCTGTCGGCCATAGGGATCACTTCAGGCTCGCTCCAGGGGGGATCTTTATCCCAGCTTATCCCGTGGGACACAGCCAGGGCTCCGGGGCTATATCCCCACTTATGGGGGGAAGAACACACGGGGAAAGCTCTGGAGAGCAGGGAGGGGAGGTTTGGGGTCAGCCCAGGAGGGTTAAAACCTCTCTGGGTGTTCATGGGAGGCACCAGGGGCTCGCTGGATCAATGGATTGAGCCCAGCTCCAAGGAATGTGGGACACCAGCCCCAGCTCTCCCAGCCACGCTTCCCTGGGGGTCCCACCTTGGAGCAAGGCAGGAGAGCTGTCCCTAAAGCTGTGACTTGAGCTGCTGTGGGGATAAACCCACCCCAAATACCCTGGGAGGGACTGGGGGTGTCACCTGCCCTCCCAGAGGGCCCCAGCCCATCTTGGGGCTCCTGGGGAGGGATTTTGGTGCACACCAGTCCCCAGGACCACCACTGATCCCTTATCCCCAGACCCAGTCCCGCTCCAGGCTGAACAGGGTGCCCCACAGGAGTCAGTGGGGTGATGGATCCCCCCAAAATCCCGAGAACCAGGAGCCCCCATGGAGGACGTCCAGCCTGGCTGTTCCAGCTTGGACCTCTCACTTCTCTTGGCTTCCCCCCCATTCCCCTGAGCATCCTGTGCATCCCAGGCCAAGCCCCAAAATCTGCTGGGTCAGGCTTTGCCACCCCATCCATCAGCACCGAGCACAAAGGGGAAACTGGGGTGGCCCCAAATACCAGGGGTGTGCCACATCTGGAGCTTCTAGAGGTGCCCCACAGCTGGAGGTGGCCCCAGCTCCCAAGGAAGGGTCAGGCTCGAACATTCCCCACCTGTCCTGGGAATTCTTTCCCTCCTCATCCCACAGCACCGAACCCTGCCACCCTACACTCCCACCCCAGTGGGGTCACCACCTCCAAACACCCTAAAAACCAACGAAAAGGGAGAAAAGAAACCTCCAGGCCTCGCTCCAAAACTCAGCCAGCCCCAACACGTGCTCCTCTCCACTCCACTCTCCCAGGGGGGAAAAAAACAAACCAGGAATTAAATACAAACCAAAAGCGGGAATTACAGGGAGACCCCTCATGGAAACCTCCAGAAGGTTCTCTGCAGCCAGAGCCGTGGGAATTGCTTTTGGTGGCACAAATGACAACAAGCTCCCCCTTCCCTGTGATGCATCCAGAGCCTCCATCTCCAGTCCCAGCTAATTGGAAGTCAATTAAGTGAATAATTGTTACAAACATGGAATCGCCTTCCCCTGGCAGGGAGAGCGTGGGATGCAGGGATGCTCCCGGATCTGGCCACGGCCAGGGCAGGGATGAGCTGGGAATTCCCATGGCACTGAGCTTCAACTGATCCAGGCTTCCCAAAAATCAGCCTGGGGTGGGAATTGAGCAGGAGCTGGCCAGGATATGGAATTTGGGATTGAATTCCTGGGAGCAGCAGGAGTGGATTCTTTGGTGTCCAACTCCTTCCTTGGAGATCCCTGAGATTTCTCCCTCTCCCAAAAAGTCCAGCCTGGCTTCCCCAGGATGGGGAGCAATAAAATCCAACAACACTGGTGGACACATCCTGGGATTTTTTGGGGGGGGAGAAGCAGCACCGAAGAAAACAAAACCATCCCAGTGGTGCCAAGAGCTGCGCTTCCCCCAGGAAATTAATAAGAGGGAATAAACAAAACCGGGAAAAATTAAGAAAATAAAAAGGCAGGGACCTAAAAGAATAAATAAATATGGCCTAAATGGGATGTGCCGTGCAGAGGCACAGGCTGCCATAAATTCCTGGAGCCAGCAAGGCTTTTACACAGCAGCTACTTTGGAGCAATTTCCACAAATCACAGCGAGGGACAGGCCAGGGGACAGGGAGGAGAAGGCCTTTCCAGAGGAGGGAGAAAAATGAAGGAATTAATTAAAAAAGTGGGGGGGATAAAAAAAAAAAAACAGGGGGAATTGGCTGATTGTGAATGACCAGAAAGCAACGGGAGGGGAGAGAATTTGGGATAAACGGGGCAGCCCCCAAAATGTTCCGTGGTGGGTGCTGGGCTGGGGGAGCCCCATGCTGGGAGCAGCCAGGGTGGGCACTGGTGGATCCCCCAAAAACCCCCCTGGGGAGCCGGAATTGGGGATCAGGGACATCAAATCCCGAGGGACAAACCCCCAGCACCCCGGTGTGGGGACACCCCCAAAGCCCTGCATCCTGCTCAGATCACCCCATCCCCTCTCCATCCCTTCCCACCACGGCCAGCAGCAGGAATATCCTCCCAGCACCCTCTGAACACCGACTGTGCCCCTCAGGCTGCCCTCCCAGCGCCTCCAGGCTGTGCCCAGCAGCACCTCCCGCACCAATTCGATGCCAATTAATTTATTCCCCTCTGGCGACGTGTGGCGGAGCCGGATTCCATTCCAGAGGCACCCAAGGAGCCACAGGGAAACCCAGCCCGGGGTTTAAAGCTCCAGCATCAGCCCCAGAGCCCCAAAAGCGAGGCTGGGAACCAGTACCAGCTCCAGCAGGGCTGGAATTCATCCCCTTCCTTCGCTGATCCCGCAGCCGCACCGAGCTGGCAGCAGCAGCAGGGAGGGATCGCATTCCCTCCCTGATTTATCTTCCAAGAGGAGAAGCACAGCTTTTCCTTAAAGGAAAATAAACGGAAAATGAATGAATTTGCAAGTTTTGCCAGTGCTGGGGAAGAGCTCGGGGCAGACTCAGACCCCTGCAAGGGACAGGAGGTGACAAAGCCACCCCAGCAGCACCACTCGGGCTTTGAGGGAAAGCTCAGGCTGGCAAATATCCTCCAGGTGGTGGGAAATGCTCGCCAGAAGGTGACAGTGCTCCACCAGAAGATGGAACTGGCCTTACCGGTGGTGTCCCACAAGGCCAGGGCAGAGGTGAGGGGGGACGAGGGACCAGGAGCAGCAGCAGGGAGCAGCTCAAGGGAAAGGAAGGTTCCTCACCCTGAGGAACAGCCCCCGCACGCCACCCCCGGGGTGCTTGTGGCACGGGGGACAGCCCAGAAATCCCCCAGCCCAGCTGGGCCACCACCACACGTGGCTGGAGGACCCTGGACCTCCCAATTTCCCCGCTGGGCGAGCTCCAGCCTGCTTTTCCCTGTGGAACGGGCAGCAGGACCTGCCTCACTCCACCCCTCCGGACCATTTCTCCCTCTTCCACCGCAACTTCCAGGGCACACCCCGTCCCCACAGCCACCACTGGGGTCCCCAGCCCCATCCCAGCGTGTGTCACCCCACACGCTCGTTAGCAGAGCCGTGTATTTAATGAGAAGAGATCCCGATTAGATTAGCGGGAGTGACCTTTTCCAGACGGACGGGCCGCTCCCGCGGCGGCAGTGACGGCGCCAGTGCTGGAGGGGACACCCGGCAGCTCCCGATCCCCCCACACACCCAGCACTGTGGTGGACAGGCAATGCAGGAGCCAAAAAGAACCAGGCTGAGCTGTCCCAGCACCTTTCCCTCACCGCCATCCCCCAGGATGCTGCCACATCCCGCTGATTCCCTCCCCAAGGTGGCACGGAGCCGGATGTGCTGCTGGAATGCTCTGCAGGGATCCTCAGCTGGGCTGGATTTGCTTTTTTCCCCCCTCTTTTATAGAGCTGGGAGAGGGACCGTTACTATTTAAATAGTGGCGCTTCAAAAAAATAACACCAAAATTCCTGAGGAAATAGCCAGAGGTCCAAAAATTCCTGAGCAATCCCCAGCCAGGGGGTTGCTGCTGCCCCATTCCCTGCCTCAGTTTCCCCCTCACCCAAATGGATGAGGACCAAAGCCCGTGGCTGGTGCTCCCCAAAATCGTCACTCAGAGGATCCCACTCATCCTCTTGCCTCCCCTCAAAAGCACCAAGAGGGCAAAAAGGGGTACAAGAAAAGACGATTTCCCAGTGGGGTGGAATTTCCCACCCCTAAACTGGGCTGGGATTTAAGGTATTGGGGTTTGGGGGAGGTGGGGCGGGCCTTGGGGTCACGCAAGGACGCTCCAGAGCCAAAATCCATAGGAATATCCCAGCACGTCCCCCTTTTCCGTGGCACCAAAGGTAAAACTGGTGCCAGGCCGGGTCCTCTCCCCTCACCTGCCTGCCAGGGATCCTATTTCCCCTTCCCTGCTCCTGGGAGCGCTCAACTGCCCTGAGCCCATCCCAAACCCGCGGTGGGGGCTGGCAAAGCAGCAATGGCTGGGGCTGTGTTCCCGGTGAGCGTTCCCGGTGTTCCACGAGCGGAGCCGGGTGTCGGTTCCCGGTTCCCAGCGAGCTGTGGCACATCTCCACCTGCTGGTCTGAAAAGCCCGGAGCTGGGAGACGCTGAGCCCAGACGGGTTTGGGATTAGGGGTTTGGGGTTGGGGTGCGCCCTTCCCGCTGGGTTTGGGGTATCCAGGCCGGAGACCCCATAGGGATGGAGCCGTGGATCCTCATCCCCCATCCTCCAGCCCCATTTTGCTGGGGTGTGCTGGGAGGCAGGATTGGGACACACAGAGCACAGCCCCGCTCCCTCCAGCACTGGGATGAGCTGTGGGATCCGGCACAGCATCCCAAACCTGCTGGGAATGCCGGGCTGGGATAACCCACCCCAGCAGCTCCTGCAGAGCCTCCTCTGGGAGCGGGGAGGGAAACTGAGGCACGCCGCAGGCACGGGGCTCGGTGGGGAGCTGAGGGACGATGCAGAGTCCGGGTTCAACCCTCCAGACAGCACAAATCATCCCATAAACCCCTGAATCCCAACAGGTCCCTACCCAACAGCACTGGGCAGACACCACCAGCAACCCCCCACCACACCACGGCCTCCACGTGTCCATCTGTCCATCCTTGGGGCCACCCTGGGGCCATCCCAGCCGGGGAGATGCCAAAATTTAAAAAAAAAAGCCTTTTTTTTTTTTTGGGAAGCAGCTGATGTGGGGCCTCAGCCAAGCAGCTCCCGGGGAGCGAGGCTGGCACGGAGGGCTGCTCCTAAATTTAAAAAAAAAAAAATAAAAATAGATAAATAAACAAGGGAAAAGGGGGAAAGGAATGAAATCTTGCAAGCAGGAGAGCAAGGCACGGCTTCACCACGGGCTGACCCCGCCGCCTGAGGTTTGTAGGGGAACGCTGAAGAATCGGGAGCTCTCCTGCCTTTTTTATTTTTCCTTCTCCCCCCGCTTTTTATTTGTCCACCAAAGGCCAGCCAAGGGCAGCCGCGCATCCTGAACGGAGCCGGCGAACTCCTGGCAGAGGTTTCCCTTTTCCCTGGGCACCTGGCACAGGCCATGCTTGCCCTGGCCTAAACCCCAGGCCTGACCCACAGAATTTGGGGGGTCCCAGCAGCAATGGGGGCTCAGAAACCCCCTCCCGGGGGTTTCTGAGCCCCCACTGCTGCTGGGACCCCCACCCCGCAAGGAGCAGCACAGAGGCCGTTCCCACATCGCTCCCACAGGCAGCACGCCCGACCCAGACTGTTGGGTTTTTATCCAGGGAATTCAGGCTCTCCGCTTTCCCCTCCGGGCTGGCCAGATCCCTGCGTCGGTGATCCCAAAGCCTGCACGGGGAGGACCCCAAAAAACCCCACTCTGTCCACCTGCCAAGCCCTAAAGGTGCTGCGGGAAGTTGTGGCTCCACCAACCCGGAGCATCCTTGCTCCTCTACCGGGCTCCGAATTTCCAGGAGCTGGAAAACCCCTTCGATGCTCCCAATATCCCCTCTCCTCCTCATTCCACCACTCCCCGAGCTCCTCCAAGATCCTGGGGTGCTGCACATGCTGAGAGAGCCCCCAAAGCGGCTGCTGGGGTGGCACGGAGCCAGGCACGCTCCAGGGATCCCCTCCAGCTCCTGCAGGGATCACTGGAACCGGGCAGCATCCCCAGGACACCCCGAGGCCGAGGCCAGAGCCAGGTGTCCCCCCCCCAGACTGCAAACAGCCCCCGCTTTCTGCTCGGCCGGGCCGGGGCTCGGTTTTCAATGGAAAACATCCATAAAAATCATTCATGGAAACAGCCCCGCGCCCCTCGGGGGTGCGTGACCCCTCTCTGGCCTGGCTGCCATCCCCAGGGCTGTCACCGGGGCAGGCCGGGATGTTCCCGCAGCGATTGGGATGCGACTCTGGGCAAAGCGGGGTGCAGGCGCTGCCCCAAAACCTCCCGGGTGGGGAAGGACCAGAAGGAGGGACAAGGATGGCAGCGGCTGCACCCCCGCACCCCAAAACGCTGCCACCCGCGCGGAGCTTGCCCAGCAACTCGGCACAGCCCGGGAAAGTGTCCGGGTGCCGGGATGGGGATCAGCGAGGGGATAATAGCGGATCAGCCCCTGATCCTGCCGCTAAAGCAGCTCTGCATTAAGGAGACAAGGATCGGGGGGGAAAGGGGGCCGGGGACACCCCCTCGCCCCGTGTGCCCCCCTGCCACCCCGCCGGCAGCCCGGGCTCAGCCCAGCCCGCTGCCAGCGCTCGCAAGCACAAGCTGTCATTTTATTAAGCCAGGAATAAACTCTAATCTTCACCCATTTCGCTTCGGTAGGGAGCGGGGGGGCACGGAGAGAGCCGGGGAGGAGGTGGTGGCAGTGGGAGGGGGGCACAGAGGGGCAGGGGGTGCCCTGTGGGTGGTGCAAAGCCCGGTGTTGAAGACGGAGGTATAAAATAGAGATATATTTATAAATATTTATATTGCCCCCCCCCCCCAGCTCCTTGCCAGCACTTACCGGGGAGCAGCAGGGAGCAGAGGCAGCAGAGCAGCGTGGCCGGTCCGGGCAGCATCTTCTCCGGAGAGGCCATTGCAAGGTGGGGGAACAGCCAGAAAAACCCGGGGTGGTGGTGGGGGGGTGGGAAAAAAAAAAATAAAACCCCGAGCCACCCCCGCGGCGGCAAAAAACAAAAACAAAAAAAAAAAATAATAATAATAAAAGGAATCCAAACCAAGCACCGAAAAAAAAAAAACCCGCAGAAATCCCCCTAAATCCAACCACGTGCGAGCCGGGAGCAGCAGCCAACGGCGGAATTTGGGGAGGGGGGGGAACCGGCTCAGGTTAGGGGGGGCTCGGCTGTGCCCCCCCCCAGCTCAGCGAGCACAGCACCCCATCTCCGGCCCCCCGCCCCTCCCCAGCCCGCACCCCAAAGCTGCCGCAACCCCCCCACCCAGTGCCTGCAGGGCGGCCGGGGGAGCGCCCAGCCGGCGGGGGCGGGTCCCCCTCCTCTTCCTCCTCCTCCTCCTCTTCCTCCTCGGGAGCCGCGAGCGGGGGGAGCGGAGCACGTGGAACCCCCTCCCGGGGGCGAAAAAAGCCCCGATGTGCCGATGGAGGATGATGCTGCAGGGCGCGGGTCTCCAGCCCCCCCCCCCCTCCCTGCACGAGAAGAAAAATCAGAATTCCAAGCGCTCTTCTTCCAAAAGGGGAGAAAAAAAAAAAAAAAAAATTGGAGGGGCGAGGTGGGGGGAAAGCCAAAAAAAAAAAAAAAATCAGAATTAAACGCCCTGCCCCCGAGGGACAAAAGGCAAAAAAAAAAAAAAAAAAAAAAAAGAAGAAGAAGAAGAAGAAAACAACAAGAACGTAACAAAAAAAAAGCCACAACCCGGAGCCGGGTGAATAATTAATCCCAGGCAGATGCGATTAATCGGCGGCAGGAGCGGCTCGGCGGCGGAGTCCCCGCATCCGAAGGCAAACTTTGGGGGGGGGGGGACACCCCGGGGCTCAGCGCTGGCAGCGGGGGGACCCCGCCAGGAGCGCTCCAAGCAGGGGGGGTCCCCGCAGGCTCGGCCCTAAAGAGGGGGTGCCCCCCCTGGGGTGGGCAGAGGGGCTGCCGGGGGCTCGGGCAGCTGCGGGGGCTCTGCCGCGGCCCCCCCCGCCTGTGCCGGGCCGGGCTGGGCGCTCCGGTGCCCGCTCGCCCGGCCCGAGCCGCATCGGGCTCCGCTGGGTGCCAGCGAGAGGAGGGCGGCAGGGGGAGGCGCCTTCCTCCTCCTCCTCCTCCTTCTCTTCTTCCTCCTCCTCCTTCTCCTCGCAGCCCCCACCTCCCGCTTCCCGAGCCCCCCCGGAGAATTCCCCAAACACCCCCGGCTGCGGCGGGGGGAGCCCGGCGCTGCCCGGCCCTGGGGCGATGCCAAGGGGTGAAATGAAAATCGGGGGGTGAAGACCCCTCCCGGGCAAGGGGAGCAGCCGGGTTTGGGCACTTCTCGCCACGCCGGGGGTCCCGGTGCCACCCCCTGTGCCCGCCGGGGGCATCGGCCCCGTCACCCCCTCCCTGCAGGGCCCCGCACCGGCTGGGGGGGCTGGGGATCCGGGGGGCTCCCAGGGGATCGGAGGGGATCCGAGGGGCTCCGAGGGGATCCGAGGGGCTCCGAGGGGCTCCGAGGAGATCCAAGGGGATCCAAGGGGCTCCGAGGGGCTCCAAGGAGCTCCAAGGGGATCCAAGGGGCTCCGAGGGGATCCATCACCCCCTCCCTGCAGGGCCCCGCACCGGCTGGGGAGGCTGGGGATCCGGGGGGCTCCGAGGAGATCCAAGGGGATCCAAGGGGCTCCGAGGGGCTCCAAGGGGTCCAAGAGGATCCAAGGGGCTCCAAGGAGCTCCAAGGGGATCCAAGGGGCTCCGAGGGGATCCATCCCCCCCTCCCTGCCGGGCCCCGCATGGGCTGGGGGTGTTGGGGATCCAAGGGGATCCAAGGGGATCCACGGGGATCCGTCACCCACTCCCGCTCCCCTGCACACTCCACACATCCCGGGATTGTCTCCTCCAGGGCCTGGAGATGCTTCCAGCATGGCTGGGGAGGGATTCCCTCATCCCGGCTTGCTGGAGCAGTGGGAGAGTTGGGATTTCGGGGAGCAGAGCTCCTGGGAATGCCACACTGCCCTCAGCTGCCCACGTGTGAGCGTTTGGGGACCGAGACCCCATTCCCAGCCATTCCCACCATTCCCACCACGGCTGCCTGCGTTTTCCTGCCCACGCCAACCCCTTCCCTCTCCCCGCTCGGCTCCCACCCATTCCCCCATCTCCCTTTCCCGGGAAAGCTCGGCCAGCACGTTCCTCCCGGCAGCCTCATGGACAGTGGAAGTGCGGGAGACATCTCCATTAACGCCCAAATAATTCACGGCAATTAATGGGATTGACCTTGAGCAGCGACAGGAGCTGGAGATGCCCCCAGGAAGAGGCAGCCCCGCAGTGCCCGGGGGAAGGATGGAGGTCCCCGAGGGTCCCCAGCACCTTTGGGTGCCGCTGGGAGGGCTTGGAAACAACGCCAGCAATGGCAGGGCCGGGGTGAGGAAGAGGAGGGAGACGGGACGTGCCCCAAACACCTGGAATTCTGCAGGAATGGCTGAGCGCTGTTTTGGAGCGGCCCCGCCGCCTCCCAGGCGCTCGCTGCTCGTTTCCATAAAAATCCCATGATTTATAAGGCAATCTCCCAAATGCTTCGGGAGGGGAGGGCTCATCCCGGCCTGAATCCCCAGGGACGGCCCGGCATTAGATGGAGCGAGGCAGCGCCCAGCCCGTGCTTTCCCCCTGCCCAGATGGGGCAAAGGCTCCTTTTCCCCCCTCCAGAACCATCCCTGGCACCGGGAAGCTGCGGGATGATGGCACGGCCACGCCCCAGCCTTCGGGATGCTGCTCCCGGTGATGGATGAGGGCTTTTAGAGAGGGATGTTTGGGTGCGATCCCTCCTGCGCTCCTGGCAGCTTCTTGGCACCGCTGCCGGCGGATTTTTCAGCTGTTCCAGAAAGGAGTATTTTTACCCCAGCTGGGTTTTATTTATGACTCCGCGGAGGGGGCTGGGGTGGGCAGGAACCGGGGCTGTGATCTCTCATTCCCCAGTGAGGATTCAAGGCAGGGAGAGATGCCGGGGATAATTCCCGTTATTCCGGCAGGAGCTGGGGCAGGGAAGGGCAAAACGTGGCCTCAGCACAGGGACCCACCTGAGCAACTCCTGGAGCTGGATGGATTTCCCAAGGAGTTATCCCAAAAAAAAAAACCACTGAGGGATGTCCGAGCAGGATGGGGGCTGACTGCCCAAATCCCACTGGGCATCTCGGGGACAGCAGCTCCATCCCATTCACCCCATGGGCTTCAATCCCAAAACACCACCTCCACCCCTTTAACTTCAATCCCAAAACACCACGTCCACCCCATGGCCTTCAATCCCAAAACACCACCTCCACCCCTTTAACTTCAATCCCAAAACACCACCTCCACCCCTTTAACTTCAATCCCAAAACACCACCTCCACCCCATCACCTTCAATCCCAAAGCACCACCTCCACCCCTTTAACTTCAATCCCAAAACACCACCTCCACTCCATCACCTTCAATCCCAAAACACCACATCCACCCCATCACCTTCAATCCCAAAACACCACATCCACCCATTCAATCCCAAAACACCACCTCCACCCCATGGGCTTCAATCCCAAAACGCCACATCCACACCATGGGCTTCAATCCCAAAACACCTCTTCCACCCCATGGCCTTCAATCCCAATGCACCACATCCACCCCTTTAACTTCAATCCCAAAATGCCACCTCCACCCCTTTCAACTTCAATCCCAAAATGCCACCTCCACCCCTTTAACTTCAATCCCAAAACACCACCTCCACCCCTTTAACTTCAATCCCAAAACACCACCTCCACCCCATGGGCTTCAATCCCAAAACACCACATCCACCCCATCACCTTCAATCCCAAAACACCACATCCACTCATTCAATCCCAAAACACCACCTCCACCCCATGGCCTTCAATCCCAAAGCACCACATCCACCCCTTTCAACTTCAATCCCAAAATGCCACCTCCACCCCATCACCTTCAATCCCAAAACACCACATCCACCCCTTTAACCTCAATCCCAAAACACCACATCCACCCCTTTAACTTCAATCCCAAAACACCTCCTCCACCCCATGGCACCAGGCCCTGCACAGAGCAGGATTTTAGGGCCTCTGGGCATTTCCCACGTGGATAAATCCCGTTTTTGGGATCCAACCCCACAGCTCCAGCGCCAGGTCGGGCAGAGATCACCGCGGCCTCTCCGGTAATCCCTGGCCGGCGTTTCACCTGCCCTAATCCCGGGCCAGCACTAATCCCGGGATAACAGGGCGCTAATCACCCGATCCGGCCCTAATCCCTGTGGGAGCCGCTCCGGAGGTGCCGCGGCCGCCCGAGGCCAGGGATGGCTCCGGGAAGGAGCCGCTTTCCCTTTTCCTGGGGAAACTGAGGCACAGCGCAGCTTTCTCCATCTCTGCTGTCTCCCAGGCTTTGCTGGGATGCTCGGATGGATCCATGAAAAGCAGGGAGAGGATCCATGAAATGCCTGCAGACCCCTCGTCCAACCCCAAACCCCATTTTTGAGGGGCTTTACCAAAAAGCCAAGATTTTTGCACTTGGAAATGGAATTTTTCATCCCCAGGACCCTCCAAAGGAGATAAATCCCCTGCAAATCAGAAAGATTTCATCCAGAGCAGGCCAGGAGAGTGAAAGCCTCGCTGCAAGCATTCGGTTTTCCCATTATTTCCCAAAAAAGCAGGCAGGGAAGGTCCTTGTTGGTGGCTGGAGCATCCCACAGCTCATCCTGGGTGGGAGCTGATCTTGGAACGTGATTAAAAATATCCCTCAGTTCCCTCCCTCGCAGGGCAGTGCCTGAAATCCATTTGTATCCTCTGCTTTTCCCTCTGTAGCTCTGATCATGACAGAAATAGAGGAATCCCGTAATTGCCATAAATTCATTTTATGTGATTATTTCTTAAAAAAAAAAAAAAAAAATTTAAAAAAGCCTTTTATTGGAATTCATTTTCCAGCCGCATTCACGGTTCGTTATGTGGATCCGTGGTTCTGTCCCTGGTCCCAAAGTCCACCCCAAGCTTCTCCTTCCTCCCAGAAAAACGGGTGGGAAAAGCAAAAATAAATTAAAAACCAATAAAAAAACTAAAAAAGAAAAAAAGAGCTGAAATATTTAATATTTCCCTCCTGAGCACCACCCCCCCCCCCAGCGAATCCTGCCTGACTTTTGGGTGCCCCGAAGAGTGCGAGGGCGCATTAGCTATGGAATGCAATATTTATAATATTAAAATGAATATTTTACTAGCCCCATAAAAGGAGCGGAAGGGAGAAGCGAAGCAGTGGCGCCAAAGCCGCTCCTTCCTGCGAGATAAAAATGTTTCATTTCGGTTTTACTGCTTCGGATCCGTCCCTGCCTCGGCTTTTACGCGCTGCTGAAATATTCATCTCGGGGTAGAACGTGGAGATTTAATGTTTTAGCGGATTTAACAAGTCAATATTATCAAAATTATGGGGTTGGGGCCGTCGGAGGGGAACATCTCAACAGAGCAGCAGCGATATTATTTCCCCTTTTCTTCCAAAAATTGTCATCCCATAGGGAAATTTCTCCATTTCCGCTTTCACCTCTATTTTTGAGAAGGAAAAATGTGCCAAGGGTGGGTTCCCCGATGTTTAAATCGCTGTGCCCTGTGTTTTGTGTGCATCCAGAACTCCCCGATGGAAACGGAGCATCCCAACATCCTGGGAATCCAGGGAATTGATGAACACCGGGGATTCAAAGCACCTAATTACAGCAGCTCGTTAGGAGGGTTGGTTATCTTGGCAGCCAGAGAGGCCAACAAGAGAGTTTCTTTTCTTGCCTTGCTGTTTGTTTTGGGGTTTTTTTTTAAATAAATATGGATATTTGGAGTTGGATTTAAGCTCTGGATGAGTTCAAAAGCAGCTCCTGTGAAATCGGGGCTGGGCTGCCCATGGGTATTTGGGGTTGGGAGCAGCGGGGTGAGGAGCAGCACCTCATTTTATCCTCATTTTGGAGGGGCTGAGGGGGGATCTGCAGCACCTCATTTTATCCTCATTTTGGAGGGGCTGAGGGGGGATCTGCAGCACCTCATTTTATCCTCATTTTGGAGGGGCTGAGGGGGGATCTGCAGCACCTCATTTTATCCTCATTTTGGAGGGGCTGAGGGGGGATCTGCAGCACCTCATTTTATCCTCATTTTGGAGGGGCTGAGGGGGGATCTGCAGCACCTCATTTTATCCTCATTTTGGAGGGGCTGAGGGGGGATCTGCAGCACCTCATTTTATCCTCATTTTGGAGGGGCTGAGGGGATTTGCAGCCCCTAAATCAGGCCCTTGAAGCGAGCAAGGCACAGAGGATGCCGATAAAACCCAAAAGCTGCAGGTCCTGCCTTAAACAAAGCCCGTTTTGCCTCCTTGGCCTGGGCTTTTTCGTGAGGGCTGGATCCCAAATATAAAAAACAACTAAAAATGGAAGAATCCCTTCTTTTCCCACATCCTGGGGGGGTTGGGAGCTTGCAGGGGGACAGGAGGGCACCTGCAGGTCCCTGGACTGTCCCCACTCCCCTTCCCACGCCATTCCCAGGTGGGAGCACAGAGAGGGAAAAGCACTGGAAGAGGAGCAGAGCAACCCTCATTTGCTTCGGTTTCCTGGTTGCTCCTTCTCTTGGCTTTTCCAGGCAGATTTTCCAGAGGTTTTTGGGATCAGGGGCCCTGTGGGGACAAGGTCAGCACCGGGCACAGCCCCCCAGGACCCCAAAAAGCTCCTGGCCAGTCCCACTCACTCTGGTGACAGCTCCAAGCCACTTTCTCCACCCCTCTCCAACTCTCCCAGCTGGGATTGCTCCAGGCTGGAGCAGATTCCAGGGAATTCTGGGCAGTGGAGAGGTCGAGCTGGAAATTTGCAGGGTGAGGGGAAGGGCACTGGAATGTTCTGGGTGGCCTCAAGCCAGGCAAGGCGTGCTCAGGGGTTTGCTCCAACCTCAGCATCCCGGGATTCTGTCCCAGGGAAGGGCTGGGCATCCCCAGGATGGATTCACCTGAGAATGGCATCCAAAATTCTGTTTGGCTGCTGAGATGCTCAGCCCTGTGCTCACTGCATCCCAATCCATCCATCCCAATCCCTGTCCATCCACCCATCCATCCACCCATTCCCATCCAATCCCTGTCCATCCCATCCTCCACCATCATCCATCCATCCATCCATCCATCCATCCCAATCCATCCCATTCCATCCATCCCAATCCCTGTCCATCCATCCCCCATCCATCCATCCATCCATCCATCCATCCATCCATCCATCCATCCCAATCCATCCCAATCCATCCATCCCAATCCTGTATCCTCAATCCACCCATCCTCAATCCATCCATCCATCCCAATCCATCCATCCCAATCCATCCATCCATCCCAATCCATCCATCCCAATCCATCCCAATCCATCCCAATCCATCCATCCCAATCCATCCATCCCAATCCATCCATCCATCCATCCCAATCCATCCACCCCAATCCATCCCAATATCCCAATCCATCCCAATCCATCCATCCCAATCCATCCACCCCAATCCGTCCCAATCCATCCATCCCAATCCATCCATCCCAATCCATCCATCCCAATCCATCCATCCCAATCCATCCCAATCCATCCACCCCAATCCATCCCAATCTACCCATCCCAATCCATCCCAATCCATCCATCCCAATCCACCCCAATCCATCCCAATCCACCCCAATCCATCCATCCACCATCCATCCATCCATCCCAATCCATCCCAATCCATCCATCCATGGATCCATCCCTCCCTCTGCCCCTCCTCTCCCGTCCCCTCTTTCCCCATGGTCCCTGTCACCTTCCCAGCTGGGAACTCCCATTCCAGCGGTTCCAGAGCCTCTTTTCCCCTTCCCTGGCACCTCCTGCCCGGGGCTGGGTCCATCCTCCTTTTCCCCTTCCCTGGGCCTGTCCCAACGGCGCTTTTCCATCTGGGACAGAGGCAGCTGAGCCTCCCGCAGCCCCATTTGGGTTTGGGGTGCCTGGGATGGGTTTGCTGCTGGCCTCGGGGCCATGGCAGCTCTGGGGTCCCACCAGCCCCGCCAGCGTCACCTACGGGACACCCCCGGGCTGCACCCCAAACCCCAAACCCCAAACCCCAGCAGCAGGGGGGTTCCCATTCTCCCTCCGTGCCTCTCCCCATGGGATTTTACCAGGCTTCCCCAGGGAATCTCCCTCCAGGGCTGGCAGAGTGAGCAAGGAGGGATCGAACCCGCCCCAAATTCCCCCCGGAGGCTCTGCCTCCTCCCCTGCCCACCGGCCCCGGGAGGCGAAACCCGAGCCCGGCCTTTATCCCGGAGCTCCCTCCCAGCGCCTTCCCGGCTGCCGAGTCCAGCGGGATAACAACAGAGCAGCTGCTGAATCGGCCGGGTCATCCTAAAGGGCATCCCACTAATGGCCAGGGGGTCCCGGGGCTGCGGGATCCCAGCTGCAGCAGGATCCACTAAAACCCTTCCCTCGCTGCCATTAGCAGCTCCCAGCTGGGATTTGGGATGCTCCCATCCCTCCTGCAGGGGCGGAACCCCTCTGGAAAGGCCATTTAGGACCATGAATTTTTCAGGAGCTCGTTTAGCCTCTTCCCAGCTGGTCCCGGGCCAAGCGGATTAACCCCTTTGGGGTGGGGATGGAGGAGGCAGATCCCGAGTGGGAATGGGGCTTGCTGGGATTTTGGGGGTGGAAAAGGCGGAATTAGGAGCAGGGGATGGGTTTGGTTCCTTGTTTTCCTCTCCAGGCCCAACGGGAACCGGGCAGGGAAACTCTGGAGCAGCAGGATTTGGGTCTCACCCGAAATATCCCCGAACCGAGCAGGGAACCCCGAGGCGGGAGGGAAAAGCTGCCGGGAAATCCATGGAAAAGGCTTTGCCTGCATCCCCCAGCACCTGCCCGGAGCCTTTGGCATCAGAGGCGATCCCGGACCCGACGGGAAGGAGCCGCCAGCAGGACTGGGAGGCGTCGGGGAAAATTGAACTTGGAGCACAGCCAGGGCTGGAGTCTGGGATAAATCACAGCAGCGGGGCCAGCGCAGCCTCCTGCGACAGCACCGCCCTGCTCGGGAGGCGGCAGCCGCTTCAAATGGAATAAAATAAAATAAAATTAAAATAAAATAAATTAAATTAAATTAAAATAATTTTTAAAAACAAAGATAAAATAAAATAAAAATTAAAACAAAAATAAATTAAGTTAAAATAAATTTTTAAAAAATAAATATTAAATAAAATAAAAATTAAATATTAAAATTAAATTAAATACAAATCAAATAAAAGAAGCATAAAATAAAGCTTAACGTTGAATAAAAATAAAGTTAAATAAAACTCAAATGGAAATTAACAGCTAATAAAAACAAAAAGCAAATAAAAATTAAAATGAAGTGAAATGAAAAGAAAACAAAGTTAAAATAAATCAAAATGTTAAAAATAAAATAAAAAATAAAAACAAAATAAAATAAAAAGAAAATAATAAATAATAAATTAAGATAATATAAAATAATATATTAAAAATAATAAAATAAAATAAAATAAAATAAAATAATTAAAATAAAATAAAATAAAAATAACTAAAATAAAATAAATTAAAATAATTAAAATAAAATAAAATAAAATAAAATAAAATAAAATAAAATAAAATCCCCTAGAAAGTCCACACGAGGAAAGGGCAGAGAATGGCTGGGAGAGAGGGAGGATTCTCCAGTGGGATAATGACTGGGCTGTCTTGGGGGAAGGATTGGGATTTTCTGGCAAACTCTGCCATTTACGGTTTCCAGCAATGATTTCCCTCAGAGCTCCGAGGTTTTTCAATAAAATTCCATTTCCCTTGAGGGTGTCTGGCCGAGGATAATTCAGGGTTTGGCTCCAGGTGGGCACAGCTCAGTTAAAGCCCCCAGAAGCTGTGGGAGCACCTGGCAGGGAATTCCGCTATTAATGACATTTCCATATTTAATGTGGGGTTTTCCAGGGGGAAACTTCCCAACTCCCACCTTTGACCCCACACCCAGGTGTCCCCTCCTGTCCCCTGCTCCCTGTGGGTCCTTTCCATCCCAGCGGGATCCAACCCAGCACAGCGAGACCAAAATCCCACAAACTCAAAGGTAAACCCCCTGGAATTGAACAAAATCCCAAAACCTCAAAGCCAAACACCCTGGAAGTGACCAAAATTCCACCAATTCTGAAGTCAAACACCCCGGAATTGACCAAAATCCCACAAACTCAAAGCAAACACCCTGCAATTGACCAAAATCACACATTTTGGAAGGCAAAGACCCTGGAATTGACCAAAATCCCACCAATTCAAATCCAAACACTCTGGAATTGACCAAAATCCCACAAACTCAAAGGCAAACACCCTGGAATTGACCAAAATCCCAAAAACTCAAAGCCAAACACCCTGGAATTGATGAAAATCCCACCAGTTCAAATCAAACCCTCTGGAATTGACCAAAATCCCACAAATTCCAAGCCAAACACACTGGAATTGACCAAAATTGCACCAATTGAAATCCAAACCCCCTGCAACTGACCAAAATCCCACCAATTCAAATCAAACACTCTGGAATTGACCAAAATCCCACAAACTCAAAGCAAACACCCTGGAATTAACCAAAATCCCACATTTTGGAAGGCAAAGACCCTGGAATTGACCAAAATCCCACCAATTCAAATCCAAACACTCTGGAATTGACCAAAATCCCACAAACTCAAAGGCAAACACCCTGGAATTGACCAAAATCCCAAAAACTCAAAGCCAAACACCCTGGAATTGATGAAAATCCCACCAGTTCCAAATCAAACCCTCTGGAATTGACCAAAATCCCACAAATTCCAAGCCAAACACACTGGAATTGACCAAAATTGCACCAATTCAAATCCAAACCCCCTGCAACTGACCAAAATCCCACCAATTCAAAGCCAAATACTCTGGAACTGACCAAAATCCCACAAATTCCAAGCCAAACCTCCTGGAATTGACCCAAATCCCACAAACTCAAAGGCAAACCCCCTGGAATTGACCAAAATCTAAAAATCCCACCCGTTCAAGATGAACCCTCTGGAAGTGACCAAAATCCCACAAATTCAAATCCAAACATGCTGGGATAGGCCAAAATCTCACATTTTGGAAAGCAAAGACCCTGGTATTGACCAAAATCCCACCAATTCCAAGCCAAACCCTCTGGAATTGACCAAAATCCCAAAATCCCACCTGTTCAAGATGAACCCTCTGGAACTGATGAAAATCCCACCAATTTGAATCCAAACCCCCCGGAATTGATGAAAATCCCACCCTGGAAATGGCCAAAACGCTGGGAAAAGGGGTCAGAAAATCCAGGAGAGGGCAGAGCCAGAGCAGGGAGTGAGGGGCAGCAGCTCCTCTGTGGCTGCAGCTGGATCCTGGCTCGGGCTTTGGGCAAGGACAGGAAAGAAAATCCCCCTCTGGGACCGCGGCCTCATTGCTTGGATCACCCAAATGGGCTTCTCTTCCTGCTTTTTGGCCAAAGCTGCCAGAGCCTGACCTTGAAGCGGTGTCAGCTTCCCTCCTGCCAACCCCAAACTCCCAGGTTTTCAGCAAAATAAAAACCGGAGCTGGCTGAGCGCTGCTCTTCTCCCAAACGTGATCCCAAAGATCCCAAATTCCCTCAGGGTGCCAGGATTGAGGGAGGGATTTAGGGACACTCAGAGGCAGTGGGAAGACAGGGAAGCAAAGAGCCCTTCCCATCCCTGCTGCTCCCCCAAATCTCCCAATTAACGCTCCTAATTCCATGTTTTCAGTGCTGATGGAATCAGGGATCCCTCTGGAGGCTCCTTGCCCCTCCGGGGAGCCACGGCCCGAGCCTGACTCCGACCCGGCGCCATCACATGAAGGATATTGAATTATTTCCCTGCCTTTTTCTGGGAATTGCCGGGGGGAGGCTCTCAGGCAGTGCTTGTTCCCTGCTCCTGATCTCATTTACCCCGGGAGCAGAGCAGGAGGCAGCCTTGGCTTCCCAGGACGCACAAAAATAGGGGATCACGTCGCTAATTAGAGGGAATAATCAATATTCACCAGTGGGATCGCATTGATTATAACAGGGAATAATCAATACTTGCCAGGGGAGCAGGGCAATTCCAGGTGGATGGAGTTGGGATAAAAGGGTCTTGGCACTCCAAAATCCCTCGAAAGGGAGGAAAAGGGAAGGGGAAAGCAGAAATTGGGGTTTATTGGGGTGGGGAGGATTAATGACATTAATAAAAAATTAAAATCACTCTCCAGTTACCCAGCTGAGCTGCCAAAAACCTGGGAGTCTCCAGGGAATGCTGTCCCAATCCCCAGGATTTCTGGGCCCTAAAACCACATCTGGGGACACCGAACTCGATCAAACTTGAAATAAGGAGAGAGGGAACCTGGCAGTTCGGGTTTCGCTCTGGCACAGGGAGAGGCTTTGACCTGCAACCCCTTCCCCACTTCCAGGTCGCCTTCAGGGATGCTGGAAACACCCAGAAATCCAAGCAGCCCCCACCAAAATCCTTCCTTTCTGCCCTCAAAGTTTCAGGAAGGACAACCCAAAACGTTTTGATCAGGGCCCAACACAGAAGTGTCTCTTTTTTCTATTAACTAAATTAAAACAACCCCAAAAAGCCGTGGGGGTGGAAATTCCCATCAGTTTTGAGGCAGAAAGAGGAGGGAGCAGCATCAGGGATGGACGTGGTGCCACTCAGACAGATGGGGGAGAGCTCGGCATGAGAAATCCTCTTCACCCCGTTTCAATTTGGCTACATTTTGATTCTTTTTCGGCCGGAAAGTTAAAAAAAAAAAAAAAAAAAACCACATTTTTTAACACATTCCCGACAGGCTGCAGCTCCCTGCTGAAAACAGGGAGGCTGCTGACACCCACTCCACCACTCCTCCCATCAGCAGCTCCTTTTTTGGATTTTTTTTTGTTCTATTGATACGATTTTTCCTTTTTTTTCTTTCCCCCTGGCTCATTTCAAGCCTGAGCTCCCCAGCCTCTCGCTGACATCTGTTAAAGCCCCCGAAACCTGAGCCCGAGGCTGTGAAACCTCAACTGCTGCTATTTTCAGCTCGTGCCAGGATCAGGAAGGGTTTCCCCCACCCTCGTTGGCCATCCAGGGCATCATCCCGGTGTGTTTCCCACTGGATTTGTTTTCCAGGCTCCAAACCGTGACCCAGGGAAGCTGGAGAAGCTGCTGGAAGGGGCTGAAACCCAAATTGTCCCCAAAAACAGGGACAGGGAGGACCAGCAGCGACGCAGACGCCGGGAAAGACAAAGCATCCCGCACATCCCGCCAGGCCCAGCCCGCCTTCCACGCTTTCCTCCTGCTGCTGCGAATTCCAGACAGGGAAAGCTCCATCTAGGGAAAGAGAAAAATTGTAATTTAATTTTTTTTAATTTTTTTTAAATTTTTTTCCTTTTTTTTTTTTTGGCGCATGTCGAGCGCGCCGCGTTCTCGCCGCCCGAGCCCAGCCTGCGTTTTACCCTACTAATGACTTTTTACACTCCAGGTAAAATCGGAACAAGACGGGAAAGCTTTCGAGAGCTCGTTCTGACAAATTCCTCGCTGTAATTACTGGAGCAGAAAGAACTCATCAGCAGAACACGCCGTTGCTCGGGGCGCTAAAAGTCTCGCGTGGTGGGGAATGGCCCAGATCTGGGAGCGGCAGGGCCCAGCAGGTCCCCAAGCCCAGCCTGGCTCCCCCTCCCCGGACCAGGAGCGATTTTACACCCGAGTGATGCCGAGAAATCCCCGTCCTGCCAGGGCTGGGCTGGGTTTTATGGTTAAAGGGGTTTGGGGCTGGTTTGATTCACCCCTGTTTTGCTGTGAAAGGTGGGGTCCCCCCAGGCTTGTTCTCACTGCTCATCCAGGTCTGGTTCTGCCCTGGGTTTTGATTTTGATCTGTGGAGCTGGATGGATCCAGAGCAGGATGAACCCAGGATGGACCTGGATGGATCCAGAGCAGGATGAACCCGGGATGGACCTGGATGGATCCAGAGCAGGATGAACCCAGGATGGACCTGGATGGATCCAGAGCAGGATGAACCCAGGATGGACCTGGATGGATCCAGAGCAGGATGGATCCGTGGATCTGGATGGATCCAGAGCAGGATGAACCCAGGATGGACCTGGATGGATCCAGAGCAGGATGGATCCGGATGGATCCAGAGCAGGATGGATCCGTGGACCTGGATGGATCCAGAGCAGGATGAATCCATGATGGATGCTGTGGGGGGGAAAAAACCCCATTTACATCAAAATCAAAATCATCAAAATCAAAATCAGAATCAGAATCAAATCCATTGAAAGCCAGAGGGGGAAATAAACCCCAGCATCCGGTGCAGTGGTTGAGGACCCAGAAGCAGGTTTGAAAAATCCCCTTTTTGGTTGCTTCCAGAGCTCAGGAGATGCTGGAGAAGCAGGTCAGGAGGGGAAGGCCACCGGGATGTCCCCAGATGCCAGAGGAGGTGGCACCATGGCTCAGCACAAGCCAGAGGGAGCAGCACTGGGACGGTGCAGGGTGACCCCAGGAGCATCCCGACCCCACATCCCCATCCCCAGACACCCTCACAGCTGCAGCCACAGAATGTTTCTCTCCCACAGTGAGCAATGGTTGGGCTGGGAAGGGGTTTGGGAAGGGTTTGTGAGGGGTTTTTGAGGGAGCTGCAGAGGGGTTGTGACATTCCTGTCCCTCACCCCTCATGTCCCCATTCCTGTCCCTCACCCCTCATGTCCCGCCTGCTCCTGGCCCCAGCACAGGGAAAACCCATCCGGGCTCGGCTTTCACTGCCCTCTCCAGTCCCCTCCAGCTGAGACAGCTCCCAAAGAGAGAAATCCCCTAAAAACATGGGACTGGGGGGCTCTAAACCCGCAGGACCCACAGCTCTGCCCCCAGCCCTGCCCCCAGCCAGGCATCCCTGGGTGAGGGATGAGGGGGAGGAGAAACCCCTCCATCCTCAATCCTCCACCTGCAATGTTCCAGGATGAGTTTCCATCCTTGACCCTCCACCTGCAATGTTCCAGGATGGATTTCCATCCTTGACCCTCCACCTGCAGTGCTCCAGGAGGGGTTTCCATCCTCAATCCTCCACCTGCAGTGTTCCAGGATGAGTTTCCATCCTCAGTTCTCCAACTGCAGTGTTCCAGGATGGATTTCCATCCTCGATCCTGCACCTATGGTGTTCCAGGATGAGTTTCCATCCTCGACCCTCCACCTGCAGTGCTCCAGGATGAGTTTCCATCCTCGACCCTCCACCCGCGGTGTTCCAGGATAGATTTCCATCCTCGATTCTCCACCCTGGGATGAGCTCCCAGCACAGGGGGCTGGGGGCTGCAGCGATGTGCCCCCGCCACGGGGGACATGAGGACACGCAGCCCAGGAGGGTCCATCCCACCCCCCGGCCATGGCTGTCACCTAAAAGGATCGGTCATTAGGGATTAATGCTGGATTAGACGCTCGGCCCCACACACTGAAACACCGCGGGCGAAGCATTAGCAGGGAGCTCAGAGGGGCAGGGACGGGCTGGGGGCGGCCGTGGGGAGCTCAGAGGGGCAGGGACGGGCTGGGGGCGGCTCTGGGGAGCTCAGAGGGGCAGGGACGGGCTGGGGGCGGCTCTGGGGAGCTCAGAGGGGCAGGGACGGGCTGGGGGCGGCTCTGGGGAGCTCAGAGGGGCAGGGACGGGCTGGGGGCGGCTCTGGGGAGCTCAGAGGGGCAGGGATGGGCTGGGGGCGGCTCTGGGGGAAGCTCAGAGGGGCAGGGACGGGCTGGGGGCGGCTCTGGGGAGCTCAGAGGGGCAGGGACGGGCTGGGGGCGGCTCTGGGGAGCTCAGAGGGGCAGGGACGGGCTGGGGGCGGCTCTGGGGAGCTCAGCGGGGCAGGGACGGGCTGGGGGCGGCTCTGGGGAGCTCAGCGGGGCAGGGACGGGCTGGGGGCGGCTCTGGGGAGCTCAGCGGGGCAGGGACGGGCTGGGGGCGGCTGTGGGGAGCTCAGCGGGGCAGGGACGGGCTGGGGGCGGCTCTGGGGACAGCTGGGGACAGGCAGGCACCTCCCTGCCCCACTGGCCGTGGCCCCGAGCCGGAGAGGGTTCCAGGCATCAGGGCAGGAGGGGGATTTCAAACCCAAAAAGGGACAAACGTGAAGCTGGATGGATCCAGAGCAGGATGGATCCGTGGACCTGGATGGATCCAGAGCAGGATGGGTCTCTGGAGCTGGAGAGACCCAGAGCAGGATGGATCCATGGATCTGGGTGGATCCAAAGCAGGATGAACCCAGGATGGATCTGGATGGATCCAGAGCAGGATGGATCCGTGATGGATCTGGATGGATCCAGAGCAGGATGGGTCCGTGGATCTGGATGGATCCAGAGCAGGATGGATCCAGGATGGACCTGGATGGATCCAGAACATGGATAGATCCATGATTGATCTGGATGGGTACAGAGCAGGGTGGATCCAGGATGGATCTGGATGGACCTGGATGGATGGGCGTGGTCCAGAGCTGGATGGATCCAGTGGATCTGTATGGATCCAGGGCTGGATGGATGCAGAGCAGGATGGATCCATGGACCTGGATGGATCCAGAGCAGGATGGATCCATGTGTTGGTGGTGATCTGGATGGGCCCAGAGCAGGATGGATCCATGATGGACCTGGATGGACCCAGAGCAGGATGGATCCGTGGATCTGGATGGATCCAGAGCAGGATGGACCCAGGATGGATCTGGATGGATCCATGGATCTGGATGGGCCCAGAGCAGGATGGATCCATGGATCTGGATGGATCCAGAGCAGAGGGAGAAGTCACCTCCAGGCCCCCCCAGCGAGCTCAGCCCCACAGAGCAGCCCAGCTGAGCACTTCCAGCAGCACCACGATCCCACAAAGCTTCCCCTGCCCCCTGGAACAGCCGGGGCTTGGATCCTGAGGCACCCTCTGCCCTCTGCAGCTCCGTTTGCTGCCCTCGGTGGCCTCGGTTCATCGAAACCTGGGGGACCCCGTTGTGCCGATGGGCAAGGATGCTTTTTTTGGAGCATCCTGAATCTCCACAAAGACTTTTAGCTGAGTTTCCTTGGATGGCTGGTTCGGATTTACAGCACCCAGCTCATGCCAGAGCTCTCTCTGCCCTCTTGAGCGGCGCTCGGGAAACAAAACCTTCCCTTTTGGGGGGTTCCTTCCCTTCCTTTGGGGTGCCTTCACCCCGATTCGGGCACTGAGTGTGGCTCCAGGCCCCCAGCAGCACCGGGAGCCCCCCAGCACTCAGAGAGGAGCTGGAGCAAACGCGGGGAACGGATCTTATCTCCCTCCATCTGCTAATTAAATATTGATGGCAGTTAAATATTCATAGAGCATTTGGCTCGGGGTTTTTATCTGTCTTCAGGCCGACGTGGGGTCTTTGATGTGTTATTTTCCTGGTCACCCAAGGCCCCAGAAGCCTCCAGACTTGTCAACATTCTTTTTGGGGGTTTTTTTCCCCCTTTTGCCACGTGTTGCTGAGAGAGAGTTTGGGTTCTTTCATCCCCTCTGTATCCGCTTTCCTCCTGGATCCCTCCCCAGGTGATTCCCGACGTTCTGGAGGTGTCTGGGAGCCTCCAAAGGGGAGGTTGGGCATCACCCGCTGCTCTCGGTGCATCTCCACCAGCGCGGAGGAGCCCCGGTGGGTCCCCGCGGGCACGGGGGGCACGTCCGGACCCCGGGGTGCTGCACCCCGCCTTGGGGACCCCTGAAGGAGCACCGCGGCCAGGCCGGGCCGGGCCGGGCGGGGGAACAGCGCCGAGAGCCGTTCCTGGGGCAGCACTGACACCTTGTGCCGAACGGAGGGAAAACAGCACCCGAGGATTGCTGGGATGCACGAACGCCTCCGCTGCGAGCCCTGCTCGTGCCCCCGCCGGGGCTGGCACCTCACCCAGCTCGTGGTTTGGCTGCTGCGGCGAGCCCTGAGCAAGCCCTGGGGTCCCCAAAATGGCAAAGGGAGCCAGCCCTCACCACAGCCCTGCACCGCTGGTGCTCATCCCCATCTTCATTCCCATCTTCATCCCCTTCTTCATCCCCATCTTCATCCCCTTCATCATCCCCTTCATCATCCTCATTATCATCCCCTTCATCATCATACCCATCTTCACCCCATCATCATCCCCATCATCATGTCCTTCATCATCCCCTTCATCCTCCCCATCTTCACCCCCATCTTCACCTCCTTCATCATCCCCATCTTCATCCCCATCTTCAGCCCCATCTTCAGCCCCACCATCATCCCCTTCACCATCCCCATCTTCATCCCCTTCACCATCCCCTTCACCATCCCCATCTTCATCCCCTTCACCATCCCCATCTTCATCCCCATCATCATCCTCATCATCATCTCCTTCATCATCCCCTTCATCCTCCCCATCTTCACCCCACCTTCATCTCCTTCATCATCCACTTCATCCTCCCCATCTTCATCCCCTTATCATTCCCTTTATCACTCCCCTCATCACCCCCATCATCCTCCCCATCCTCACCCCCACCATCTCCCCTCACCCCCCACATCCCCTCTGAGGTGCCCCATCCAGCGCTTCCCACCTGGAATTTTCCCTGCAGGAGAACGTTCCTTCCCAAGCCAGCCCAGGAAATACCTGTGAAAGGATTTTAGGAGAATTCCCGAAACGGAATTCCCAAAATCCCGGGGGCAATCCCAGTCCGAACCGGGGCTGCCGCGTGGGCACCTCCCATCGCACCGGCCCGGAGCGATTCCAGGGGAGGGATCCTCCAGGAAACCCCCGGGCTGGGCCTGCAGGAAATGAATTCATCTCCCCCGGGGTGTCTTTTCCTCCCTGGTCAGGCGGTGGCACAAAATGCGTGTGACAAAGGTCACCGAGGCCGCAGAGGCAGATCGGAGCCGCTGATAGCTGGGAAAACACCACGGCCCGCTCAGGGAGGGGGATTCGGGTGGGGGGCAGCAGAATTCCCCAAATCCTGCTGGTGCTGATCCCCGTTATCCATCAGCACCTCCCTGCATCCCGTGGGCGCTGTCCAGCCTTGGGTCTGGAGCCTGGAGAAAAGTCAGAGAGCCCAGCAAGTCCCCAGCATGGGCGAGCATCTTGCTTGATCTTTTGGGATTTATCTTTTTTTTGTTTGTTTGTTTGGTGCCTTTCAGGTTGCTGGGAAATCATGAGGCTGTGGGCATCAAGGTCCAGATCAGGAATTGGGGTGCAGATCAGGAATCAGAGTGCAGGTCAGGAACTGGGGCACAGATCAAGAATCGGGGTGCAGATCAGGAATCAGGGTGCAGATCAGGAATCGGGATGCAGATCAGAAGTTAGGGATGCAGATCAGGAATCAGGGCACAGATCAGGAATCAGGGTACAAATCAAGAACCAGGATGCAGATCAGGAATTGGGATGCAGATCAGGAACTGGGGTGCAGATCAGGATTTGGGGTGCAGGTCAGGACTTGGGATGCAGGTCAGGAATTGGGATGCAGATCAGCAATTGGGGTGCAGGTCAGGAATTGGGATGCAGGTCAGGAATTGGGGTGCAGGTCAGGAATTGGGATGCAGATCAGGAATTGGGATGCAGGTCAGGACTTGGGATGCAGGTCAGGAACTGGGATGCAGACTGGGATCAGATCAGGAATATCAGGAATCAGGGTTCAAATCAGGAATTGGGGCACAGATCAGGAATTAGGATGCAGATCAGGAATCAGGGTTCAAATCAGGAATTGGGGCACAGATCAGGAATTAGGATGCAGATCAGGAGTCAGGGTACAAATCAGGAATCAGGGCACGGATCAGGAATCAGGGAACAAATCAGGAATCGGGGTGCAGATCAGGAATTGGGATGCGGATCAGGAATTGGGATGCGGATCAGGAATTGGGGTGCAGATCAGGAATCAGGGTGCAGATCAGGAATCAGGGCTCAAATCAGGAATCAGGGTTTAAATCAGGAATTAGGATGCAGATCAGGAATCAGGGTACAAATCAGGAATCAGGGTTCAAATCAGGAATCAGGGCACGGATCAGGAATTGGGATGCAGATCAGGTCAGGAGTCAGAGGAGGCTTTGGGTTTATTTCAGTTCTAAACTCGGGGTTTTCAAAGCCCAGCCCTGATCGCAATCTCAGGCAGAGGAGTCTGGCGTGAAAGCAGCGCTGGAGCGGAGCCGTCCCCGTGCGGGGGCAGCCGGGGGCCAAAGGACACGGGAAATGAGTCAGGGAGCGCTCGGAGAAATGCCGAGGAAGGGGGAGAGTTCAGCCCGGGACAGCTGAGAGAGGGTGAAATGCCCAGGGACAACGGGATAGCCACAAAACCCCTGCCCTGTGCCCAGGGATGGCCACAAAACCCCTGCCCTGTGCCCAGGGATGGCCACAAAATCCCTGCCCTGTGCCCAGGGACAACGGGAGTGCCACAAAACCCCTGCCCTGTGCCCAGGGACGGCCACAAAACCCCTGCCCTGTGCCCAGGGACAACGGGAGTGCCACAAAACCCCTGCCCTGTGCCCAGGGACAACGGGATGGCCACAAAATCCCTGCCCTGTGCCCAGGGAGTGCCACAAAACCCCTGCCCTGTGCCCAGGGACAACGGGATGGCCACAAAACCCCTGCCCTGTGCCCAGGGAGTGCCACAAAACCCCTGCCCTGTGCCCAGGGACGGCCACAAAACCCCTGCCCTGTGCCAGGGACAACGGGACAGCCACAAAACCCCTGCCCTGTGCCCAGGGAGTGCCACAAAACCCCTGCCCTGTGCCCAGGGACAACGGGAGTGTCACAAAACCCCTGCCCTCAGGAGATGGGGACAGGGATTGTCATCCCCAATGGGAACTTTTCAGCTCTGGGATCAGCTCTCTGAGCTCCCCACCTCTGCTTTGGGCTCAACCCCCTTCCCTTTGGGGCTGCTCGCCCTTTGGGAAATGAAGGCACAGCTCCAAAACCAAGAGAGGAGCCCAAACCCCCGGAGATCCACACCAAAGCCGCACGATGCCGGGTTTGTCCCGGTGTTCCCACTCCCCACAGGTGGGAACATCGCTCCCAGCCTTTCCCCGAGCCTGAATTTGGTGCGTGAGGGCGACATGGGCTGGTCCAAGTTCTTCCAGCAGCTCCCGTGGCATGGCCAGCATTCCTCCCACAGGATGGACACGTCGGAAATTGTTTTCAGCCGTGATTTTCCCGGTGAAATCTCCGCTGGAGAAGGACAGCAGCGCTGATTCCATTTTATTTCCATAGGAGGAGGAGACTCGGGGCAGCTCGGCGCCCTCAGGGGCTGCACACCCCACTGAGGGGAGCAGATTTGGGGGGTGAGATGCAGGCGCCCGCTGGATTTTCCAGCCTTGGACAGCAAAAAAAAAAACAAAAAAAAAACCCTAAACACCTCCACTGTTTTTTTGGAGCAGAATCCAGCTGGGCTCTGGAGGGACGTGGGTGGCAGAGGAGACACTGAGCCACCTTTTTTGGGGACGGGAGGGCGTGACCCATCCTGATAGAAATCATCTCTGCAGCAGCAGGGGAAGTCCTGGGTGGCTGGGGCCGGACAAGGAGCTTAAAAAAGGAAACAGCACGAAGGGGGTGTGAATTCAGTGGTTACCTCAGCGTCAGCCCCGGCGAGGCGGTGGAAAAGCTGATCCCAAAAAAAAAATAAATAAAAAAAAAAACCTCAGCCCGAAAAGGGAGCAAAAGAAATAATAAAAAAAAAAATACAAGAAATTAAATACAAGAAACTAAATAAAAGGAGGAGGTGCAGAAGAAGAAATCAAACAAATCCTCGCTAGAAACAGCCCTGACCTGGCAAAGCCGCTTCGCTCCCGGCCGTGACTTTGGCTGCAGCCGCCCCCGGCGGTATCGATCGGCTGAGAGGGAAATGCCGCAGCATCGATAAAGCATCGGCTGGAAAAGCAGCTGTGCCCCGGGGGCGAGCGGCATTCCCGGGCTGTCCCGGTGTGTCCCGGGCTGTCCCGGTGTGTCCCGGTGTGTCCCGGGCTGTCCCGGTGTGTCCCGGTGTGTCCCGGGCTGTCCCGGGCTGTCCCGGTGTGTCCCAGGGTGTCCCGGGGTGTCCCGGTGTGCCCCGGTGTGCGCCGGTGTGTCCCGGGCTGTGCCGGTGTGTCCCGGTGTGTCCCGGTGTGTCCCGGGCTGTCCCGGTGTGTCCCGGTGTGTCCCGGGCTGTCCCGAGTTGTCCCGGTGTGCCCCGGTGTGTCCCGGGCTGTCCCGGGCTGTCTCGGGGTGTCTCGGGGTGTCCCGGTGTGTCCCGGGCTGTCCCGGTGCGTCCCGGTGTGTCCCGGGCTGTCCCGGTGCGTCCCGGGCTGTCCCGGTGTGTCCCGGGCCATCCCGGGCTGTCCCGGTGTGTCCCGGTGTGTCCCAGGGTGCCCCGGGGTGTCCCGGTGTGTCCCGGGCTGTCCCGGTAAGTCCCGGTGAGTCCCGGGCTGTCCCGAGTTGTCCCGGGTTGTCCCAGGGTGTCCCGGTGTGTCCCGGTGTGTCCCAGGGTGTCCCGGTGTGTCCCGGGGTGTCCCGGGCTGTCTCGGGGTGTCCCGGTGTGTCCCGGGCTGTCCCGGGCTGTCCCGGGCTGTCCCGCACAGAGCAGCCTGGGGCTGGTTGGGAGCTCGGAGGGGAATTCGGCAGCAGCACTCCCAGGAATTCTCCTCTTCCCGTCGGAAAAGGAAAGCGTCCGCCAGGATCCCCCGATCCCAGCCAGAAATGGGAGGTTTGGAGCCCCTACAAATATTTTGGAGGGGGCAATGAAAGCTCAGCCCCCCCAGAATTTGTCACCTCCCCCTGTGCAGGAGCGGGGTCTGTCCCGTTTGGCCGAGCCTGGAGCCAGAGCTGGGACAGCAGGCACGGAGCCCCTCGGGAAACAAGGGAAGAAAGGAGGAAAAAGGTGTTTTCCTGCCCAGATCATCTGTGGGACCGCAGGATTTGTGGGGCCACCCCAGAGCAGAGACATTGCCATGTCCTGTGCCCTCCCCTGCCCCAAACACGGTGGGGTGATGAGCTGGGAATGTCATTCCCGGACTTCTTTGCCTGCTGCATCCCAGTGTTTTACCTCGGAGTCTTTAAAAGGGCTTTTCCCAGCCCGATAAAGCCTGTTCTGTTTTCCTCGTGTTTCGTTTTCTTCCAGGGAATATTTTCTACCCTCAGAGGGCCGCGTTTGCCCCAGCTGCGCCAGGAGCGTGGTGGTGTGTGGGGATAGGAAGAGGGATGAGGGAAAAGATGGATCCGGTCAGGGAAAGGCGAGCCAGGCAGCTGAGCCGGAGCAGAGCCCGAGTCATCCTCTCCTCCCCCTGAGGAGGGATTAATTGGGAATTTGGGTGAGGACAGAAGGTGCCGGACAAACACAGAACCCACCCCCATTATCCCCGAGGCATCAGCCGGCACCTCGCTGTCATCCCACACGCTCATCCCAAAGCAAACCTGGGCTCATTTCTGGGAAATGGCTCGGGACAAGAGCGAATGGAGGCTGTCCCCATTCCCGGCAGGGCACGTTCCTTCCCGGAACAGCATCCCCATGGCAGGGCCGGGGCCGAAATGCCCCACGGTGCCCTCGGTGGGCATTTCCAGCGCCGTGCTGGGATGGGATTCCAGCACAGCCCCAGCCTGTCCCCGCTGCTTCCCACCGCCCGCCAGCTGCCGGCAGCTGGGAAGCGCCCTGGGATCTGCAGGGGCCGGGGGGAGAGGGGGGTTTTGGACAGCTGCAGGCAGGGAAAAGCCTCGAGGGAAGCCCCTCGCTGGCCTCTGCCTTTCCCAGCCCGGCCCGGCCAAGAACACGAGCTGCTGCTTTGGCACAGAGCGCAGGGAAGTGGAGCCACCTGCCCGTGCTCCCCCCGGACCCCAAACACCCCCAAAACCAGCCCAGAGCAGTTTAAGTGCCTGATGCAGAAGCTGTTTCTCTGTGGTTAGGGGTTTTTCTCTATGGTTTGATTTTCTTCATGGGTTTTGGGGGAGTAAAGGGGTTTTTGGCTGGTGGTCCCCAGGATACAAAACTGCAGGGCAGGGGGGACATGGACCATGGGAGACCCTGTAGGATGCTGTGCCTGTCCCGTGTCCCATCCAAAGGAAATCCCCAAATCCTCTCACCCACTCTGGGGCTCCTTCCACGTGGCCTGGACACAGCCTGCCCGGGGGACCAGGGTTGGGAGCCAAACTTTGGGAACAGCCTGTCCATCAGCCCTAACGCTGGAGGCCGGAGCTCAGGAAAAAATCCCAAGCCCGTCGGTGCCAGAAGCACAGCCTGGGAGCACATTTTTTTTCTTTCCCAGGGCTGGGGAGGGGATGAGGGGATGAGTATCACTTACCCTCTGTGCTTTGGGACGTGGCAGGGGACCAGGCCCTTCCCCTGGCCCTGGGGGAAGCTCCCCCATAAAAGCAGCCGGGAGAGCCCGGCCCCGGCACAGGCGGCTCTGCCACTGCCACAGCCCGGCATGGGGACAGCGACCAGCGTGGGCTGTGCCCTCCTCATCCTCTCCACGCTGTGCTGGCACAGCCTGGCTCAGAGTGAGCACTGCCCCAAGCCCGGCGATGGGGGACGGGGACAGAACCAGGGATGGGGGATGGGGACAGAACCCAGGGCTGGGGGATGGGGACAGAACCCAGGGCTGGGGGATGGGGACAGAACCCAGGGATGGGGGATGGGGACAGAACCCAGGGATGGGGGAGGGACAGAACCCAGGGATAGGGGAAAGGGACAGAACCCAGGAATGGGGGATGGGGACAGAACCCAGGGATGGGGGCAGGGACAGAACCCAGGGATAGGGGAAAGGGACAGAACCCAGGAATGGGGGATGGGGGGGGTGGGGTGGGGCCAGAACCAGGGCTGGGGGATGGGAACAGAACCCAGGGATGGGGGTTGGGGTCAGAACTCAGGGCTGCGGGGTTGGGTTTGCTTCATCCATGGGTGCAGGGGGGCCCCCCCAAAGAGCTGCCATTGCCATGGCAGGAGGTCTGAGGAGGGAGAGGGGGTGTTCTGTCGCAGTGTTCAGGCTAAGCCAGGCTTGTGCTGTCCCCCAGGAGCTCCAGCCATGCCAGACAAGTGCTGCTTCAACTTCCAGACGAGAAGGATCAAGAGGGACAACGTGGTGGCCTGTTACCCCACCAGCCCTGAGTGCCCGCACCAGGCTGTGATGTGAGTACCCCAAATCCACCCCTGCGTCCTGCCAGACCCCTTGCCCTGCTTTGGGTCCAATCCTGATCCCCTGAGCCCCTCAGAAACTCAGAAACCCCACTGATCCCAGCTTTTCTGCGCCCCAGCTTCAGGGTGAGGAACGGGAAGGAGATCTGCACCCAGGCCAGCAGGCCGTGGGTCAAGAGGTACCAGCAGAGCTTCCAAGTCAGCTCCTTCTCCATCCCCAGCTAGTGGGGGGACGTGGACAGCGGGGACTCCTCCCTGTGGGGGACAACCCCAAGGAACCCCTTTGTGTGGGGGACACTTCTGGATGGAGCAGCTCACAAAGGACATCATCCTCCTCATTGTGACCTTCACCACCTCCCTGAAGCCAAGGGGCCTCTCCCACCCCCTCATCCCACCAGGATGGAGTGTCGGGACTCTCTGGGATCCACGGAGAGGCTGCAGCAGCCGGGGGGGTGCCGGGGGAGCAGCCCCACGGTTGTTGTTTGTAGACACTGAGCAGAATTAAAGGTGATTCCCACACGCAAACCTCTGTCTGTGCGAGTCTCTCGGGAGTGGGCAGATCCTGCTGCCGGCCTTCCTGCCCAGCTGCTGGGATCAGCATGGAGCCAGGAAGGGCTGGAGCCTCAGCCAGGTCTCTGTGAGGACATCCAGGGGTGAACGGGGCCAAGCCGTGTCCATGAGGGCTTCGGGGAAGCGCCAGAGGGATAATGCCTGGGAGGAGGGATCTCCCTGTGCCACTCACCCCCCATCCTAATTAATGGCCCAAATTCTATCAGAGGGCGATCTCGGGGGTGCCTGAGACAGCCCAAAAGCCCAGGGTGCCACCAGGAAATGTGATGGGTGCTGTGAGAGTGGCAGAGCCACGGCGATGAGCAGCCAGCAGCAGGTGATGGAGAAACACCCAGGGATAAACCCGGCCACTGCCCAGCCCCCCAGCCCAGAGCCAAACTGCGAGGAGAGACCACGCAGCCAACGGCAAAAGGGTGATTTTTACACAGAAACACTCCCAGGACTTTGGCAAGTGTGAGCATCATCCTGTGTGGTTTGCTGGTGGCCACAACCCAACCCGAAATAGACTCAGCCCCAGCATCACCGGTGCTCCCACACTTTCCAGCAGCCCTCGGGTGTCACGGTGGCCAAAGGGGCTGTGAGGAGGAATTTCCCTTCAGCACTCGCCCCTCACGGTGAGATCCCGGCGGTTCTTTCCCCGGGGAATGTCCGAGGCTGTCACGGAAAGCCTGGCAGGGGTTATAAATCACCCAGGGGTGCGGGCAGGAGGGCAGCGAGCTCTGCGTGACCACAGACAGAGCTGCTGCTGCTGGCAGAGCCTCGGGTGGGACATGAAGATCTCCTTGGCCCTGCTCGTCCTGCTGCTGGCAGCTGCCTGTACTGGGAGGCAGGGGATGTCCTGTAAGTATCAACACGGAGATTTTCCCCTCTGAGCTGTCCCAGCTCCTCCTCCCATGGGATTTGGGGCTGCAGAGGGGGAGGAGAGTTCAGCTCCTGATGGGGTTGTGGGGTTTGTGGGGTGTCACCAGCTGCCCCAGCATGGGGCTGTCCTGGGTTTGTTCCAAATGAGCAAAAATAGGGTTGGGTTCAGCCCCAGAAAACCCCAGGTGGGGAGATCTAGGGGCAGGGAAATGGGGGGCTCCTACCCCAGGGCAGAACATCACCACCAGGACTGCAGGATGTGGGATCAGGGAGCAGGAGCAGCACCCCCAGCCCTCGTGCCAGCAGTGGGAGAGCACTAAATCCTAAATCCTAAATCCTCTCTCCTGCTCTCAGTCCGCAGCTCCAAAGTCACGTGCTGCCCCAAGGAAAAGTTCTCCCATCGGAAAATCCCCGAGGACAAAATCCTGGAGTACCGGTACACACCTTCCACCTGCACCCACAAGGCTGTGCTGTGAGTAACCCCGGGCCCACCCCGCCTTCCTCCCGGCCACCCCGCTCCTCACCCCGCTCACCCCCCTCCCCTACAGCTGCCCTGCTTTTGGGGAGTCCCCCAAACCCCCTGGGAAGGGTGCTGGGGCTGGGGCTGCCCTAAGCTGGCTCTTCACACACACCTGCTGAACCCAAACAGACCCAAACCCCCTGTTTCTGCTGCCAGCGGGGAAATGGGGAGGAAGCAGAGGTGGCCAAGAGTCAGCACTTCCAGGGAAAGTGGGGGGCAGGATGCTGCAGGAAGCCCTGGTGGGATGCTCCACTCCCAGGCTGACTTGGGATATTTTTCCCCCCAAAGTGTGACGCTGCCAGGGGGGATGGTCTGTGTGGACCCAGAGGAGAGATGGTTCCAGAAGTACCTGAGGAAGCAGAAGCTAAACAGCACCTCCAAGTGAAGCTGCCTTCCCCAAAAGCTCTATTTATTTGTATCCCCTCATTCTCCCTGCTTTCTTGTGTCACTCATTAATTTATGGAGCTGGCTGCATCCCCTCGCCTGTGGACTCAATAAACCCTCTCGTGCTGACCCGCAGCTGCAGCAAGATGTCAATCCTGGGGGAGAAAAAGGGTCACATCCAGGCTCAGCATTCCCAGGAACAGTCCAGAAGCCCCTGGCAGGCCAGGGAAACCCAAAGGGCCCTGCTGCCCTCCAAGGAGGAGCCCTCGTGTGGGGTTAAGGATGCCCTGGGCAGCTGCCCATGGGGTGGGGACTGAGGTGAAGCTCCCTTGGGGCTGTTTGAGGGTGTTTGGGGGTTGGCTCTGTCCCTGGGGAGCACCACTGGTGACAGCCCTGGCCTGGTGTCACTCCTGGGCCCGGGTTTGTCACCCAAGCAGGGCACCCATCCAAGCCATGGGCAGCCGCTTTCTCCAGAGAAACGCTGAATTATCCACTTCCCTCTTCCTTTGTGACTCACTCCAATCATCTTTTTGATGAGCTGGGACTCTTTTTTGATGGTCTCACTCCTAAAGATACCTTTGTTCCCAGTGCCAGATTTGTTGCCATTTATCTGCCCCCATTTAAGGTATTTTTTGTACAAATCGATGACCTCGGGCCAATTGATCAGCCACGATCCCCACAGGGTTCTACAGCACCTGGGACTGGTCTGGAATTGGGAGGAAAATTCTTGCCTGGGGCTGTGTGACTACAATTCTCAGTCAAAATAAGAGTTAACAGGACTTTCCTTGTTGCTCTTTAGTGCTGGAAATCCACGGATCCAGCAGGATATTGGGATGTGTGAAGGACAGGGCAGGAATTGGTTCTCCAAATGGTAGAAGCAACAAGGAAAAGACCTTTAAGGTCAAGTCCACCCCTTAACCCCACACCAAACTGTGTGCCCAGGTGACACATCTTGGGAACACTTCCAGGGGTGGGGATCCCACTCCAAATACCCCGAGCACTGACTCAGAGCTGGAGCCCACGCAGAGGTGCCGGATGGTGACAGAATGGAACGACCCAGAGATGGAAGATTGCCAGGGGTGGGGCTGAGGGCCACCAGCTCTGTCCCTGTGGCTTTGGCAGTGCTGCATGGCAGGAGTGGGGCTGCAGTGATGCCTTACGTTTTAACTTTTATATTTCACAATTTCTGTACTGCTTAGAGTGTAACTCTGAAGTTCCTTGTAGCCTGGAATTTCTGCTCTCTTGTGCTGGGCAGACACAACAAAGCCTCTCCAGGCTTTGCCTTCAAGGACAGCCAGGCTCTTCTAGGCCCAAAATGTGTAAACCAAAGACTCTAACAGGGGAGCAAACTGAGGGGAATTCCATCATTGAACTGGGGCTTTAATTGGAGAATTAACCGTGGTATGCAAATGAACCAAACCTATAAAGGTGTGAAGAACTCGTGACCTGGGGTCCATCTTGGGGTCCATTTTATGGAGGCAGCCTCTGGCTCCCCCAGGGGGTACCTTGAAGGCCCTTCAAATAAACACCGACCTTTATTCCCTTCCTCTTGTCTAGTCTCTGTTTCTAGGTGGCTGGAGAAGGCATCAGCAGTGCCAAATCACCCCCCTTTTCCCAGGCACAATCTCCCACTAATTTGGGATTTGTTGGAATGCCAGGTGTGCCTCAGCCTCCTGCCTGGGAGAGGTTGTTCTTTTCCTGGCCGTTCTTCCTCTCAGTCTGGTGCAAAAGTCACTCTGGCTTTGATGCAGGACAGCAGAAAACCCATCCAGGGCTGGGGGCCTTCCCCCAGGATCCTCAGAGAGGGAAGGAACATTTGGGAACTGGGATTACAAACCCATCTCTGCTTTGAATGAGGAATTGCTGCCATAAAACCGCACGCACGAGGGTCAGGGACAGCTCATGAGGCTGCGTCTTCTTCGGAACCGCGAGCCACGGGACCCCTTTGCATAATTTTTATCAATGAGTGTCACTTCCCAGAGGGATGTTGCATAACCCCAGCGGTTCCCTCTGCACTTGCACGGGATCAGAGCACTGCCAGTGTCTTTCATTTCTTCCTGCTGTGGGCTCCTGCCTCAGGCTGGAGCCTGGGGAAGGCAGAGGCTGCTTTGATCCCTTTGGTGCTGCAAAATGTGGGGCCCCTCTCCTCAAGAGCTGACCAGAGCATCCCTCTGCCTCAGGGGCAGCAGCTGGATTTGATTATCCTCATGGATGCCTTGCAAGTCAGAATATTCTGGGATTCTCCTCTTATCCCTTATTTCTGGGATAAAAGCCCTAAAGGGCAGATTCTCACCCCGGGACTGAGCAAATTTGGGGTCTGCTCTGGCCCCACACTGTCCCTGCTGCTCCCCCTTGTCCTGCCCTCAGTCAGGGATGGTCCCTCTGCACGGCCACAGGGGCTGAGGGGGGTTTTAGACTTAATTCCCTCCTTTTTTTGGGAATTCTCATGCAAGGCAGTGCCACAATGATCAGATTATGCAAGGCTGGTGCCACCTTTGCTCACCAGCAAAACCTCTCCCACTCCACGCGAGTCTGTCCTGGTGGTGAGGTAGCCACAGCCTGGCTCAGGGGGAATTTATGGGAACCTTTGGGGCCTTTTTGTTTGACTGCACCTGCCCCACCTGCCTCTTCCTTCCTCATTTGTTCTCTTTTCCCTTTTTCTCTCCTTGGTGCACGAAATTTTGATGGTGTTGAGAACTCGCCCATAACCAGACAAGCCAAAAACAAGCAGCAGCTTTGGTTTTTTCTCTCTCTAGTTCTTCAATTTTGCATTTGTAAAGCTGAAGTTTCTCTTTCGCTGCGTTTCCTCCTCCCCAAATTCACGTTTCTCTGCTGGATCCGAATATCATCTGCTCACAGATGAGGTCTTCCACGGAAGGAGAAATAAAACCACAAAGCCATTTCTTTATTCTCCCTTCAGATCGGTTCCCTGGATCTAATTCCTCAAACAGAATTAAACACAAACTCCTGCCTTTGCTGAGCTGCGCTTTTGTGCAATTCGCCGTAATAGCCTCGATTCCAGTTACAATGGAAAATATTTCATCAGCATCCAGTAAGAAGTCCCATCCGGCCCTCGGCTGAATGGAGAACCGAAAGCTCGGCCAGCCACTTCTGCAGCAAAGAGGAAATGGTTTTGCCTTTTCCATCAGAAAGAATCTATTAATTGTGAGATTCTCTGTGGTTCCTGCCGGATGACAAGTCACCCTCTGTCATCCTCTGGAAACTGCAGTGCCCACAGTGATCACAGTTTCCAGGGTTTTCTGGCTGTGGGATGTTCCTCACCACCCTCCTGGTGTTTGTGGTCACCCCGTGCTGCTTTATTGCCCATCCTGCCCCTTTTCCCTCTGTTTGGGCTCCCACCAAGCCAGTGTGGCCCAAATCCAGCTCATCCCTGGCTCAGGGCTGTCCTCTCCATAAAAAAAAACCCCATCCCAGGGTTTGGGTAGCTCGGGATCTTGTCCCTGTGGTTGAGCCAGATGGCAATTCCTGGTTTCCTTCATCCTAACAGCCTGTCTGTCCCCACTCCCACTTCTCCCCATGCACAGAGCAAAGCTGGTCCTGGTGAGGGCAGGAGAGGAGCCAGAATTCCAGGGATGGCTGAGGTGTGGGGAAATCTCTGCAGGACATGTGGGGTTTACAGGCAGAGAGGTTCATGAAAGCACAAAAAGCTTCTGCTGGCTCATCCCAAACTTGGGATTCCTCTGCACACAGTGGGTGCTTTGAGCTCCAGAGAAACCTCTGGGTGTCTCTGCAATCAGCAGAGCAGAAAATCAGAATAAACTCATTCAGATCTGCATTTCCCCAAGGAGCCGAGCCCCTTCCTTCTGCCTTTGTGTACCCAGGGACATGTGACAAGCAGCAGGTGAATTCTCCAAGCCTTTCTGGTGGAGAGCCTGGCTATTGTTAAATCCAAAGGATTTATTGATTCCTCTGCAGCCCTGTGCAGAGGGCGGCTGGAACTGAAAGAGCTGAAAATTGGGAGCTGGAGAAAGAGCTGGAACAGCTGGACCTGTTCTTCCAGCACCCCAAGACCAGCTCAGCACTGCCCAGCTCCTCCTGACCAACCCCAGGAGATGATTTCCAGCCATTCTGTCCCACAGATGCCCACAGCAGGCAGGACCTGTGGCTGGGGAAGGTTTGCTGGCCCAGAGGCAGCTGCTGTGAGCTGGGATGGGAGCACAGGCACTGCCGTGGCTCAGCATTTTGGGCGGTTGGACACTTCCCTCGAATCAGTCAGGAATTAGTCATGCCCGAGGCAGGGTCAGCAGGAGGGCCAGGGGAAGCTGGGGGTTTGCACAGTGACTGCAAACCCTCTGTGGCAGCATCAGGGAAAGGCTGGAAAAAGCAGAAAATAGAATGGAGGAAGGAGGGATTTTGGCAGCTCACTCTGGGTGTGCAGCACAGGGGGGATGTTTGGGAATTACCCCCTGGAACTGCAAATGCTGCCCTTTTTCACTCACTCTGCTGGTGATGCCTTCTCCAGCCACCTAGAAACAGAGACTAGACAAGAGGAAGGGAAGAAAGATAGGTATTTATTGAAGGGCTTTCAAGGTACACCCTGGGGGAGCCAGAGGCTGCCTCCAAAAATGGGCCCCAAGATGGACCCCAGGTCACGAGTTCTTCACACCTTTATAGGTTTGGTTCATTTGCATAGCAGGGTTAATTCTCCAATTAAAGCCCCAGTTCAATGATGTAATTCCCCTCAGTTTGCTCCCCTGTTAGAGTCTTTGGTTTACACATTTTGGGCCTAGAAGAGCCTGGCTGTCCTTGAAGGCAAAGCCTGGAGAGGCTTTGTTGTGTCTGCCCAGCACGAGAGAGCAGAAATTCCAGGCTACAAGGAACTGCAGAGTTACACTCTAAGCAGTACAGAATTTGAAAAATATAAAAGTCAAAACCTAAGGCATCACTGGAGGTTTCATCTGCAAGGAGCTGATCCCAGTGGGCACCAGCAGGATCCTCTCCTCCCTCTGGCTCCTACCCTTAATGCTGTTGCTGACAGAGGGGGCTTTGCTTTTTGGGGCTAAATCAGGAGAGATTAAATTGGATTAAATGGCCCTGCTTGGGAAGAAGTGGGCAAGCAGTCATTGCAACAGCTTGAGCGTTGAGAAGCTGCAGCCAAAACTGAAACTCTTAGAGAGTCCCTCAGCCAGGCACAGGGAAGGTGTTGATTTTTGGAAGGTGGCAGGGCAGGCTGCAGGCCTGGATCAGAGCACCAGAGTCCAGGCCCTGCACCTGCATGGACTCCGTGTCTCCGCAACCTTTCCAGTGAGGAAATTGTTCTTTTGACCACATCACAGCACAAAAGGGACAAATGTGAGCCCCACGGTGACTTCCAGCTCAACACAACCCTGTCCCTTCACGATCTTCCCCATCCAAGCAGGGATTGGTGTTATCAGTGCAATGTGTGGGCAGTGGTTATGGCTCTCACTCTGGATCCCCGTGGTGGAGCAGGGTGAAGAAGTGGCATTTGTGGCAAACCCGGGGAGAAGTTGGCATCTGACTGCTGGCAGTGGTTTCCTGCCAGCAGCAGTGGCTGGGGGTGTCCATGCCAGGGCACCTGAGCTGGGCTCTTCTACCCCCAGAGCTGCTCCAGAGCTCCGGCACAGTTTGGGACCCCCAGGCACCCAAAGAGCACCGTGGAAGCTGCAGCCTCATGGCTGGAGCTTCCCCTTCTGTGGTTTCCTCGCCTTCTCCAGCTCAGCAAAATTGGGTGATCCTGACATAATTTCCCCAGTATGATGCCCTCACTTTCTTTCCTTGAAACCCCACACCCACCCTCCGAGGAGGAGATCCGAGGAGGATAAAAGGAGAGCACAGCCCCAGGGACCACAGAGAGAACCCTGCAGCCTCCTCAGCTCCAGCTCCAGCTCCAGCTCCGCTCACAGAGCCCTCAGCCCACAGCACCATGAAGGTCCTGGCAGCCACCCTGGCCACTCTGCTCCTCCTGGCCACCTGCTCGCCCTCTGTCGGAATCGGTGAGTCCAGCATTGCTGTGTCCTCCCTGGGAGCTGCTGGAGAGTCCCAGCCCTGGCAGGGGGAGGCTGGCGGCCGTGGGGAGGCTTGGGGGGGGTCTGTGGGATGCAGGTTTGGAGCTGGGGGTCTCCTGGAGGGGGTTCTGCCAGGGAATGTGGCACGAGATGGCAAATCCCTGGCGGGGGGCAGAGGCTGGGCTGCAGCTGGGTGTCAGCAGGGCCGTGTGTCTGTCCCCTCACAGACGGGGTCCCCAGCAGCTGCTGCTTCAGCTACCAGAAGAAGCCCGTCCCTCGGCGCCTCGTCAGCTCCGTCTCCGTCACCAGCAGCTCCTGCACCCACCCGGGCGTGATGTGAGTACCCAGCACTGCCAAAGCTCGGGGCAGTGCCCAGGGGTGCCAGGGGGGAGTTGGGGACCCTCATGGGCCACTCGGGGTGCTGCTGGTGGGACTCAGATCCCACTGCCTCAGGCCAGCAGCTCAAGGCAGGCTTTGTCCCGGCAGTGTGGTCACCAAGAAGGAGAAGGCTCTGTGTGCAGATCCACGGGCACCCTGGGTGAAGGAGCTCCTGAAGCACTTCCAGAGCCTGGAAAACTGAGCCTGCCCTGCTGACATCCACAATCCCACACCCCTGCACGGCTTCCAGCCTCAGGCACACCAGAGAGGACTTGGCCCGCAGCCTTCTTCGACGGGGGAAATTATTTTATTTAACTTATTTAAGTTAAACTAAATATTGTTTTTCTAAGCACAAAAATTATTTAAACTGTGTCAGAATAATACACTAAAATAAAGATCATTTGGATCATATCAATGTGTCTGGTCATGAAGGGTCAGCTTTGATGCCTCCTTGCACTGAGGTGGGAGATGGGACCCACAGGGACCCCCTTGCCCTCCCCACACCCTGGGTTTGCTGTTCCCCAGCCTGGGTCCAGCTCTGGTGCCACCCAGCCTGTGCCCACAGGTGCCACCACTGGTGGCTTTTGTTTAAGGAATGCCCTGGAAGCACCATGGTGCCACAGGGGAGTCGGGGCATGATGATCCATGGGATGGGATATCCTTTGGCCATCTGGGATCACCTGTGCTGACTCTGCCCCCTCACAGCAGCTCCTCAAGTCCTTGATGAAGGAGAACACCACTTAGGAACAATTCAAACATCAGTGTGTTATCAATGTTATTCTCATGCTGGATCCATCAGGAAATATCTAAAAAAATGATAATAAAATTGAGCTGCAGGTCCTCCCCCAGCTCCACTGTCCCACAGCACCGGTGACACCACCAGCCAGGACATGGGCAGCTCCATCTCCAGACACAGGACATGGGGACAGCAGAAGGGACACTGTGCCCCAACCCGAATTTCTGTGGCACCCAACTCTTCGTTGTCAGGCACATTGATAAAGTGGAAATTATTTCGGTTTGAACTTATTATCCTGACATATTTTAAATGCCACACCTCATAGCTGTCTCTCGTAGGTTCAGAGATATTTGTGGTGGAGGAAATGCAGTGGATCTCACTCATCTGGGCTTCAGGAAGACACTTGAATTAAGGCCAGAGAGTAAATTATGAGCAAAGGCAGAGAAGATGTGACCGGCATATGAAAAGTAAATTTGGTCAAGAGCAGCTTGAAAGGGGCACAGTAATTGCTTCAGCTGAAAGGGGCTGTGTCACACTGAGAGGGGGTTACCCACACAGCTCCTTGGGCTTCTGCCTCAAAAAATATCCTGCTTGACATTTGCATTAATGACCTTGGCACACAAAGCAGGGGAAGGCAGAGGAAATGTGCTGATGAGGCAAAACGAGATGGGATCATCAATCTGGAGCAGGCCAGGATATCACACAAAAGGATTCCACTGACCTTGAGGGATGGAGAAAGGATCCGAGGCAGCAGTGCAGAGTAGGATCCTGCTGGTGGGGACAGGGATAATAGGAACAGCCACTCCAGTTTGGGATCCTGTCAGCTGGGAATGTCTGGGCCAGGGAAAAACCCGTGGCACACATCACAAGGCTGATGTCAAACAGCGTGAAAAGAGTTAAATGCAAAAAGCTTGGCTTGAAAAATGAGGGGCTGATCCATGGGAAGGCACCAGAGGTTGGAAGGAGGTGCAGGGGGCACTGCTGGTGGTGAGGACAGGCTGGGAACTGCCTGGGAATGCCAACAGAGGGGAAATCAGCTTTCCACAGGGGAGCTGTGAGGGTCTCACACAGGTTTGGGACCCAAGATAAACACCAGGCACTGCCAGCAAATTGCACAAGCCATCCAGACTGGAGCTGAGGTTTCCCTCCCAGTGTGAACAAGGGTCACAGAGGCCTGACAGAGCCCTGCTTTCCAGGGTGTCCCTAAAAGCAGCGTTGCTGTGGAATCCAGCACTCTCCAAGGCTGTCCAGCCAGCAGCAGCCTGCTCTCATTCCCAGGAAAAGCACAGATTCACTCATTCCCCTCGAGGTGGTTTTGGTGCTTGTGGGGTTTTGGTGTGAGCTGCTTCACTCTGAAACCAGCTCAGCTCCAGCCTTCAGTGTGGAAGCAGGGAATAACAGCACTTCTGCCCAATTTCCTCCAGAATATCCTTTTTGTGCACTCCCATCTCTGCCAGCCCCTCTTCCTGCGACCTGAAGGAGCAGAGCTGAGTCTGGTTGTGCACACCCCATTTCCTGAGCTGACCTCTTGCTGTTTCAGCTCCCCAGGGCTGAATTAATTTTCTAATTCCAGCCTTTTACTCTCCACCTTCCCTGTGTGTGCCCATCCCAGCTCGCTGGCCTTGCTGCCACAACCCCAGGGACGTGTCACCATCCCTGCAGTACTCAAGCACATCAAATCTCCTCTGGGATCATCAGGAATTTCTACTTCTTTATTTCTCTCCTTTCGGTTTCCTCCCCATCCTCATCTCTGATCAAGTCCCTCAGAGCTTCCTGGGCCACTTCACTGCTGAGCTGAAAGGTTTTTATAGCACTATTTTAAATTTGCAGGCTCTCTCTATGGACTTCCTCTTTCTCTAGAATTTCTATTTCGAATTTACTGGGACAAGACTAAATCTGGGGTCTGCTTGGATCCCTTTCCTTTTCAACCACAGGATGTGGCACTGACTCACGTTGGAGGCAGAATTACTTAATGGTCCCTCACTTCCATCCCCCCTGATCTGTGAATCCCAGCACCCCTGATGCCTTCTCCAGCCACCTAGAAACACAGACTAGAGTAGGGGAATAAAGACAGGTATTTATTGAAGGGCCTTCAAGGTACCCCTGGGGGAGCCAGAGACTGCTTCCAAAAAATGGACCCCAAGATGGACCCCAGGTCACGAGTTCTTCACACCTTTATAGGTTTGGTTCATTTGCATACCACAGTTAATTCTCCAATTAAAGCCCCAGTTCAATGATGTAATTCCCCTCAGCTTGCTCCCCCCTTAGAGGCTTTGGGTTACACATTTTGGGCCTAGAACAGCCTGGCTGTCCTTGAAGGCAAAGCCTGGAGAGGCTTTGTTGTGTCTGCCCAGCATGAGAGAGCAGAAATTCCAGGCTACAAGGAACTTCAGAGTTACACTCTAAGCAGTGCAGGATTTGAAAAATATAAAAGTTAAAACCTAAGGCATCACCCACAGCATCCCTCCAACTCCCAAATCCCAGCCAAAGCTGCCTCTCTGGACCCTCTCTCCTGCTTTCCTCCTGATTTTTCCTCCTGGGAGCTCCCCAGCATGGGAGGCCCCAGCAGGACACACTGCCAAACCTTCGCTTTGCTTTTAGGACCAAGCCAGGAGTAATGACCACCATCAGCCCTTTCCCATCCTTTTAAGAGCCAGTTTTTTTCCCTGCTGGGTGTAATTCAGCATGACAAAGCCTCCTCCTCCCAGGAGAGGCATCCCTCCTGATTCACAATGCTTTTTCGTGTGAAAACCGCTTTTTAGCCTGGGCTAAACGCCTCAGTGCAGCCCCAGGGCGGGCTCTCCTGTGTGCCCAGGGCCTCTCCAAAGAGCTGACCCTGCTACCCCCCAAAAAGGGGTGGGAGAGGAAGGTGCAGGAAGGTGGGAAAGAGTGCAGAGAACCAGAAATAACAAAACACAACTAGGTTTTACATCTGGGCCTGGCTATTGCCCACAGAGCTGAGTGAAGGAACAGCGATTTTCCTGACTGGCCCCAGCCCAGGACTGAGCCCCCAGCACCAGGCTGGCAGCTCAGGTGGCAATGCCACACTGCAGGTGCCAGCCCAGAGCTCCCTGCACCCTCCTGAGGCTGTGCCACGAGTGCCAGGGATGCTCTGGGAAGGACACAGCCCCCAGGGAATACCTCGGGCACGAGAGGCAGCCGAACATGGGGACAAGCAGAGCAACAACACAGACACGGGGATGTTTGCAAGGAGAAAGAGGAAGGAGTTTGCTCTGGGTGTGATTCTGCAAGATGTGAACTCATCCTGCTGCTGGTAATTGGGCTCCAGAGCAGCAGCATGGGCAGGAAAAGATCTGGGTGACTCAGGGGTCAGCTACATGTGTGATGGTGCCCCAATTCCAGGGTCAGGTCAACCCTGGATCATCCAGGAGAGGTGAAAATGAACTGGGTTTTTTGAGAGATCCCAGCAGAGGATGTGCTGTCACCCAAGGACTGAACAGCATTTGCTGCCTTCCATGGCTCAGGAGCAACCTGAGGAGCCTCCCATCTACACAGTTCCCCATCCAAGGGTTTCATGAGGGAAGGGGGAGGCCCTTGGGGTTAGAGCAAGTGGTTTTTTTGAGAAAAGGAGAAAGCAGGGCTGGGGAGAGTCAACTTCCACTCACTGTGTCACTCTAGGAACAAATTTCCCCTCTCTGCCCAGGTGATCTCCCAGCACTTTTCCTCACTGCCGCAGGATTTCTTCTCCCTTTTTTTTTTGCTGTCTGAGATCAGAACATCATCTCCTTTCCAGCAGGAAAACAAAGGATGAAATTGTGTGGTGACCCCTGTGGACTGTTCTCAGGCCTCTCTCACCCTCTTTGCACTGCACACCACAATTCTTCCACGCTCTGCAAATTTAACAAATCCGTGCTTGTTTCGAGCAGCATTAATAAAAATATCACATAGCACCAGAGCTGTGGGGTCCCACACGCTGCTGGCAGCCAGGGGTGAAATCCACCCAGGCCATTTCCACAGGCTGACAATGCCAATGAGGTGTCAGAAGCATTAGGGGATTTTTTTGCCATTTGGGGAGCTGGCTCATCCCCCCAGGAGCGAGCTGCTCATGCAATAATCACTTCCCAGAGCACACTGCTGGCAGATTTTGAATCCCTGTCAAAAATGATGTCAGGTTAAACTCCAGGAAAAGAACAGGAGCGAGTCCCTGCGAGTGTGGGAACACAGGACTTGGCGGAGATTCCCAAGGAGGGTTTCCCAGCCAGGCCTTCCCGAGCTGTTGCAGAGCAGCATTGCAGCACCATCTGCTGCCTGCTGCTCCCCAGCTCCTCAGCAGGCAGCCGATAAACACCTCGCTCCTCGGGGTGACAAATCCTGCAGTCACTGATGAGACAATGGGTCTGTCTTCTCTTTTGGGGGAAAGCAGGGCTGGGGCTGCTCAGGCTGCCCTCAGCTGAAGGGCGGTGTCAGACCCTGCGGTCGGTGCTGCAGGTGAGCGTGAGCAGCGGCAGCACCAACCCACAGCGTTTGATTGCTGCAAATATTTGCTCAGGGTTTAAGCAAATTAACGCTTCTCTTTGCAGCAGCCTCCCAGCGGGGGCACAGCACATCTGAGTCCATGCGTGGTTGTGCATTTCTTGAGTTGATCCCAGCTCCTCCTGTCCCATCTCAAAGGCTCAGAGGAGATCCCAGCTCCTCCTGCCCCATCCCAATGGTTCACAGCAGGTTCCAGCTCCTCCTGCCCCATCCCAATGGTTCACAGCAGGTCCCAGCTCCTCCTGCCCCATCTGAATGGTTCACAGCAGGTTCCAGCTCCTCCTGCCCCATCCCAATGGTTCACAGCAGGTTCCAGCTCCTCCTGCCCCATCTAAAAGGTTCACAGCCGATCCCAGCTCCTCTTTCCCCATCCCAATGGCTCACAGCCGATCCCAGCTCCTCTTTCCCCATCTCAAAGGCTCACAGCCAATCCCAGCTCCTCTTTCCCCATCCCAGCGGTTCACAGCAGATCCCAGCTCCTCCTGCCCCATCTGAAAGGCTCACAGCAGATTCCAGCTCCTCCTGCCCCACCCCAATGGTTCACAGCAGGTTCCAGCTCTTCTTCCCCCATCTCAGTGGTTCACAGGAGACTCCAGCTTCTCCTGGCTCCACCTGCCCCATCTAAAAGGTTCACAGGAGATCCCAGCTTCTCTTTCCCCATCTCAAAGGCTCACAGCAGGTTCCAGCTCCTCCTGCCGCATCTCAAAGATTCACAGCAGATCCCAGCTCCTCCGTCCCCATCTCAAAGGCTCACAGGAGATCCCAGCTCCTCCTGCCCCATCCCAATGGTTCACAGCAGATCCCAGCTCCTCTTTCCCCATCTCAAAGGCTTACAGGAGATCCCAGCTCCTCCTGCCACACCTCAAAGGCTCAAACACCCACCCCAGGCTGCAGGATCGTGGTGCTGCACAGGAGCAATGCCCAGCCAGGACACAGCAGGCTGAGAACAGCTTGTAAAGGCAGGTTTTGGATCTGAGCTGGCAGGAGTGTGACCTTGTCCTTTTCTTCACTGGGATTTACAGGACTAAGTCCAAAGACATAAATCAACGGTGCACATGGAGCAGTTCTCCTCTGGGCCCTGCTCCACGGTGCAGCTCAGACACAGGAGCAGAAGGAAGCCCCAGCACGTGGGAAGGATGAGGGCACAAGCTCAGTTAGCTGTGGCAAGACACATGCCAAGGAAAAAGAGGGAACAGGAAAAGAAGAACCAGGGGAATCCCAGCATTTCTCCTCACCCTCAAATCTGAGAATGCCACACTCAAAGCTGTGCTGCAGCATTTCCCAGCTAATAGAGGAGCTGCTTCACTGTCCCAAATCTTGGCCAATGCCCCCTCCCCAGCCCTGGGACCACGACAGCAGCTGCCTCACCACTCTGGCATCTCTGGCTTCTCCCCCTCAGACACCAGGCTGCTGCAGACAGCTCAGAAATCAGTAACAGCCAATATTCTGCAAACATCTTGTGCCAGATTGAGCTGGGAGAGAATTAACACAGCCCAAGCCACCCAGCCAAGTGCTCCCAGGGCTGGGAGCACGGTCAGGGCAGCCCTGCAGAGCACTCCTGTCCCTCTCCACAGGCAGCTGCCATCCCCCCCTGTGCTCAGCCTGCTGCAGATGTGTGCAGAGGAGATTTGGGTGTTTGTTCTCCAAACCTGCCTTGTTAATGCTGGAGGGATATTGACACAGCATTCCCTTCAGAGCAAATGGAAATTGAAGCTTTTTATTGAACCTGTTTTTTTTTTTTATCTTAGCTTTTAGAACAAGGTATTTAACAACATTACCCATTCATTTTTACATCACACGTCACAAGTTCAGCCGGGCTCCTGCTTCAGCTGCAGCTGAATGTTGTCTGCTTCCCCAGAAGTCCTCAGAGTGAAGATTTAGGGAGAAGCAGCCACTTAAACACATACAAAACTGGGAAATGCCAGTGGGTTTTACTAATGAGGCAGGCACTTTGCTGCATGCACCTCTCCACCAGAAACAAGTCCCACTTTAGCAGACACCAACAGCATCTTTTGTCTTTGTCTAATTTGGGAGCTGCTTTGCACGGAAGTGGGAAGCCAGTTAATGTATGCAAAGTTTGCTCGAGCAGAAAGTGCTTGATCTAGTCAGGGACTGGAAGAACAGAAGCTTTGCATTCCAAACAAAGGATTCCCCCAGGAATGGGAGGTATTTGAAGATGTCCACTTCTGCATCTGGAATGAAAAAGCTGAGATTTCTCACAGAGAAATGCAAATCAATTAAGTGAACCAAGAAATGTTTGGGGAGGAGAAGGAAAATATTTGGCAGGCAAACACTAAAACGTCGAGCAGCTCTGTGGGAGTCATGTCCCAGGGACTGGACCAAAACCATAATTAGTCTGTTGCAGAGATAAACACCAAGCTTGTGCTCTGCTTTCTCATCCCAAACACCTCCTGGGCACTTGCTGCCTCACATCCTTCCTCCAGCAGCAGAGCTGTGAGTGTGTGAAACACCTGGGAGAGGAAGGGTTGGCAAAGTGTGAAGAGTTCCTTCCAAAGTGCACAAGTAGTAAACAACATTTCCTCTGGGTTTGCACTGCTCCCAGGCACACCGGGGACCACTCCCAGCTCATGTCACCTGCCTGGGAGCTGGATGGCAGCTCTGGATCCACAGTGCCTTGTGTCTCAGGCCTGGCAGCAGCCAGAGCTGCCCACGTGCCCCCACAGAGGTAAAAAGGCCACCAGTCCCACCAGGCTGGCAAGGAAACGAGGGGCTTCAAATGTAGATCACATCTGAGTCGTGCTGCTGAACCTGCAGGCAGATCAAAGAGGGAGAATTAGTGCTGGCTTCAAGTAACTCCCTTTGGGCTGGCTCTTCCTTTGTCTCCAACCCTGGAGCCTTTTGCAAGATGCTCTGCAACAGCTTTTTCTTCCTTCTTTAAACAAATTATTCGCCTCACCCCTGAGTTTAGTCTTAAAAGTTGCTTCTGTTACTTGCCTCAGAATGAGCTGATCCCTCAGCTGGTGCTGCACTCAGCTGTGTCCTTTAGCTCTAAGCACCCAAACCCTAAAGGAGGTATTGGATGTTATATTCTGGAGCTTTTAATCGACCCTAAACCCCCCCTGCCCAGTTTTGTTCAGATAAACCACAGCAAACCCATCAGGCTTTCTTCACTCCCAACACCTTGCCCAATTAGCATTGCCTACAGACAGCTGATTTCCTTCCCACTGTTCCAGACCACATTTCCTCACAGCTCTTCTTGATTTCTCCAGTCCAGTGACATTTCAAAGCGGGTTGTTTTTTCCTGACACCCAGCTCGTTGCTCTTCAGGCCTCTTTGACAGGGAGCACATGGAAAAGAATGGAACTGTTGGGAGCCTGGGTATTTATTGGTCTCTTCCTCCCTGCCTCTTAAAACCATGAGACAGGCACAGTATGTTTTAAGCTCTCTGTACCTGGGAGCACATTTCTCATTTCCAAGTCTGGCTGGTACAAAAAAAATTTAACACAGATCCTCCTACTGTGTACAGACATCTCTGCTTCATTTACCCAGGCTTACAGCTTTGCACTCCAGCTTAGATCAGAAGTGAGAAAAAAACAGGCAGCCTCGAGTTATAAACATTCCCAAATGATGTGCCAGCACCAGGGGCTCCAAAATCCTGCAAAAGCCTTGTCATGTGTGAGGCTGGGACAGAGCAGGACAAACCAGGTCCCTACAGGCAGCCACCATCTCTGAACTTGAAACTTTTAGTCAACATTTAGGAAATTACTCACAAATCTGATTACCTTTATCATCTGTTTTCTGGTTCCTGTGCCCACACTGTTGGCAGCCAAGGAATTTCCTTGGGAAGATGACTTTTCCACTGGCACCGTGTGTTGAATTTTGTTGGTACAGGGCCAGCTGCTTGCAGTGTTTAACAAGTAAGCAGGGAAAGGTCTTGGAAGATTTACATCCAATGAATCTCCAGTTTCGAAGCTTTTCATCCATGATGGGGCCTTTAGAAGAAAAGAGCACATGGAAATTTAATGGCCTCTCTGTATCAACACTCATTAAGCCAAAAAGAACATCAGATGAGTAGTCAGAAAAGAAAGGCCATCTTTCCTCATCATTTTTCAAGCCTCCCTTCTGTCTCTAAAAACCATTGACTCAGAGCCAGTTTTGCTGCATGAGCAACAACCTGCAGACAAAGCCAGCCCTACTCTTGCCCTGCTTCAGGAAGAAGTTGAAGAATTTATTTAAGTAACAAGCAACTTACGACAAAAATCGGGGTCTAGTTCCTCATTGCCTTCAAAAAAAAAAAATACACCAAGGCTTTTATGACTTTCAGCAACCACAAGGCACATGAATGAGAATGTGATGCAAACGGTAAGAAACCACATTTAAATGTGTCAGTTACGACATTTTCGTTTGCTCCAAGACCTTAAACCCCTGATTGTGATTTCATAATCACAAAATGATTATTTTTTTGCTTATGGGCCTGGTATTCAGCCCAGGAAGAAGGCCTTAAGATTTTGTTTTGACATGAATTTTCCTCCTCTGTGTTCACGCTTCTAATATTTTATCATCAAGGGTAGTGAAGGCTTGGACTGAAATACAGCAGCTCCCTCTGGCACACCCACACTGTTCCATTTTAGGGTTCATGCTGGAGAAAAGGACAGGGATTTAGGGTACTTACAGCTCCTAAGGAGCGATCCAAGGAGCCCAGGACTTCATTCCAGTGACAGTAAAGCCCAGCCTGTTTTTCCTCCAGTTTCAGAGCATGAATTTCTGACTTCAGTTCTTTCAGTCGATCTTCAAATTTCCTGCTCTTTTCTAAGTAGTCCAGCCTGGATCCACACATGGGATACAAAAAGCTTAGGGTGGCACAATTTAACTCCAGAACAGGTGTTTGTGGAAGGAGGAGAGCCGTTTTCCATTTCATTTGATGTTTTATAGGTAAAATGAACTCTGGCACTGCCAGCCTGGCTCCCCTGACCCAGTGACAAGGGGCTCCACATCTCTCTTTTTAATTCCTAACTTTTTACCAAGCATTTCCTTCCAGAATGAGGGATGCCTGATGGATTAGCTCCCAACAATTCCACACTTCAGCACTAGAGGGAAACTTCTGTCCTCTCACACGCTGTTAGTTCAGCAAAGTGCTTTGTCCCTCCCCAAGACAGAAGGTTCTGGATTTATCATGGCTTGATGCCACCAAAAAACCTTTCCTCTGTGAACAGCCAGCCTGACACAGAATCACCCACACCAGCTCAGTAAAAGACCTCCAGCCATACACATACCCCAAGTTCATAAAAGATGAACTGGGATTCCCAAAGATTTTAATTCCTTTCTCCTTCATTTGCACCCCAAGCATACTGATACCTCTCTCTCTCTATCTCAAAGGAGAGTCTCTTGAGGTCAATGTCCTTCAAATCCAGCTTTATGGATCCTTTGTCAAAGTTGGCATCTCTGCTGTCACCTGGGGAGTACTGGGGGTACTTGGCCATGTGCTGGAAAAGGCAACACATCACTGTCAGTCAGGTCTGATGGACTGATCTGGGGTTCATCTCCCCAGCTCTGCAAGAGCCATTTTCTGAGACACACAGATGCTCCTGCAGCCCCTCCCCTGCACCCAGCTAAAATGCACAACCCACAGATCCAAGAGCAGAGATTTATCCTGGCTGCAGTGTCTCTATTTCAGCAGAGAATGGAAATCCATCCTCAGCAGGGCTGGAGCAGAGGAGGGAGTTGGGGCACAGAACTCTAGCAGTGCTTTCTTGCTGGGGACAACTTCACTGCACTGCCTGAAGACACTCAGGGATGTGCCAGGATGACAGAGCTGGCTCAGCACAACCAGCTCCACAAAAAACTGCCTGGCTGCAATGGCACCACGAGTTAGGCATGAAGGCAAGACAGCCTCTGCTCCCTGAGTTCTGGTTTTAACTTAGGTCTTGCCTTTCTGATCATCCTGAACAAACACAACTCCCATCCTCGCTGCACTGTTTTCCACACCAGTTTGTCCCCCAGCTGGATGCAGCCCTGCCACTACTCAGCTTGCTGGGGGCTACAAAAATGCCATCAGCACCTGACTATCCCTGAAGATGAAGTGGTGCCCAGTGGAGCAGGACTTACAGGATAATTAAGCCTGGTTATGTCTAAGAGCTTCTGCTTTGCGTTCGGCCTCTCGGGCTTCGTGCAGGTCTTGTTTCAGGTGCTCTGCTTCCTTGGCTCTGGAAAACAAACATCCTGAGGGGAATGGCTCATGGGTTCCAACCAACACATGGATTTCAGAGCTCACTAACTTGCAGAGAACGAGTCCATTGTTGTGTTATCTTTACACCAAGACACTGGTGGTAGGACGCTCACGTGGAGAACTGACTGCACACAGCAGGGCAGAGACACTCCTGCACAAAGTGGCTGAATTACCATGATTTTCCTACTCCTAATTTCCATGGGCTCAGTTACAACCTGCTGATACAGATTCTCTCCAGGCCATCAGAGATCCTCCCTGAGGTGGGGAGAGGTTGCTCTTTATTTTGGCAAGCTTCTTGGCAGTATCCTAAAACAAGTCAAAGGATTTCTTAATAACAGGGTTAAAAATCCTCTGTCAACACCGGCCTGCCCTGCATCTTCAGGGAACATGCAAACACTCAGAGTGGTTCATATTTCACATGAATTTACCTGGTTTTACACTTGTGGAAGATCTGAAAGGGAAACAAGAGGCCATTCACTGGGTACTAATGAATGAAAACAGCCTCATATCTCACAGGGGATAAAGACTGGTAAATTCAGTTAGGCAGCCAATGCTCATTTGATAACACTAAACAGGAAATGCCTCTGCATTCTGGATCTTTCTTGCTAAACATCTCCACAGCTTCACATCTGATCCTCTGTAAACCTGACCTGCAATACAACAACAGCTTCCAGGTGGAATAAGCAAAGCACAAGGAGACTTCCTCACTCTGAAGTGTCACTTCAGGAGCAGCTCCCCCCTCCTGGGCTCAGCCCTGAGGAAAGCAGCCCTCTCTGCACCCCAGCTGAGAGCAGGCAGTGCCAGGGGAGCAAACCCCACCTCCTGTCAGACTCCTTCACCAGCTTCACGGCGATCAGCTCCGCCTCCCGCATCTTCTGCTCCATCAGCCGCTTCTCCTCCTTGCTTTTCAGAGCTGTGATCTCCAGCCTCTGGCGCTCCTGCTCAGCTTCTGCAGCGTTCTGGGCCAGCAGTTTGGCCTCTTCTTCTGCAATCTGAGCCTTCTCAGCCAGCAGCTCTGCTGCTTCCTGGGATCGGAGCTGAAGAGAAAGAGTTTTTCTTAGTTCCATGTCTAGAGCCTACAAAATCCCCCCTGCAGGCAAGCAGAAGACAGCTTTTACCAAGAGACCAAGTGATAAAATATTGCTTCTTAAATAAAAAGCAGACAAAATTTCAGGGTCCTCCTCTGCTCCAGAATTTCCTGTGTCTCACCTCTACAAAGCAAGGAGAAAAAACTTAGAGCTGGACAAAGCTGAAGTCAGCCCCTTTCTCCCAATTTCAGCTCCAAGGTTACTTCCTTTCCCCTCCTTCTTTGCCTGAAGAGAGCACTGTGAGCCAACTCCAGGGAGGGAATGGTTCACAGATTATGGCAGATCAGGGTTTTGCCAGGTATTCCTGGGAAAATGGGAGATGCCTTTTCCACCAGTGATTGGAAACTCTCCAGCCTTGTCTGAGCTACAATGCCTGGTGTCAAAAAAATCCTGCTTCCAAAACCAAGAAAGCCCATCAAGCACAAGAATATTCAGCCTAACTCACCAGGGCCTCGTTGGCCTGCCTGGCTTCATCTTCCAGCTGGAAAAGGCGCCTTTCCAGCTCTTCTTTGGCTCTCTCAGCTTCTTCTCGGAGCTGCTTCTCCCTGGCCAGCCTCTGGTTCTCCATCTGGAAGTAGGATGAGCAAGAGTTTGTGGGATTGTAGCAGAATCTCCCCTGGGCCTGAGGGAAATGCATCAAATGAAGGAGGGGCTGCTCTCCTGCTGGGATGGTCACCAGAGATGCTGGAGCTGCCTGCAGCACTGAGCTCCTCAGGCAGGCACTCCTGGTTATTTCAGACTGCTGGGAGAGCCCTTGGATTGATCTGTTGTGTGCCCCAAATCTTTGGGATCCACACAAACACCTCTGATATCCTCAGATGCCACAGAGCTGTTCCCACATCCAATCCTGCTGCACTTCCTCACCTCCCACACACATACTGATGGGATACAGGGGCAGCAAGGGCACCAGCTGGAGAATTAATCAGTGTTTTCAACAACAGAGGAGCAGGGAGAAACTACCTTCTTCCTAGCTTTTTCTTCCCTGGCTTGTGCTTTCATTTGCTGGATCTCGATGGAGTCCACTTTTCTCCTCCTCATAAATAGGTCGTGGTTTCCAATGCACAGCTGGAAAATCTGGAGAGGAAAGGAAGAGATGTGATTTTGATAGACTTGTGCACCTGCCAGAGGGACAAAGAGCCCCATACTGGCCTCACAGGACAATTCTGACTTCAGCCCCTTCCCTTCCAAGGAAATCAGCACCCAGGGCAGGCACACAACAGTTTAGGTGAGTTTGTAACAGGATGAGAGATTCCTTCTGTCCCTCGTCTGCCTCTGATCCCATTTCCCTGAATTACACAGGCAACAGATCTAGGCTGAGATCTCAAGACCCCAATTTTGTTTACAAACAATGTTTCTCAGTCAGTATCCAGGCTCAGCTCTAAAGAAACAAAGCAGGCCACTTACCAGTTTGTTCACTTTGAGCTGAGAGGAAAAGAACTTGAAGACTTCTGCTTTTTTGTCAAGGGGTTTAATCGTTAACTACACAGGCAACAGGAAAAAAAAAACAAAGGAAGCACAGTGAGAAGGAAAATAAGCTGAAACTATTAAAACCAATGCAAACTGTAGCTCATCTCCACTGCTCTCTGGGGAAGCAGTGATTTATGCCACAAACCTGGGCACAGCAATATAAAACTGTTTTTCTCCATAGAATCAGGCAGTGTTGGAGGATAAACTCCCAGGCCCACCCCAGTGCCAGCCTGGGTGGTTTTGCTGATGCCACCTGAGCCCTGCACACTGCCCCCAGAGCTCTGGAACAAGCACTGGGTATCAGGAGGACACATCAGCAATCCCTAGAAGCAGGCATAGCCCTAAAGTCAGGGAAATGTCAAACACCCCTCAGAACAGCAACCATTGCAGGGATAAATAAACGTATCAAGGGCCTAAGGATTTGCTCTTCAGAGCAGCAGGTGAAACTCCTGGAGAATTCCTCACTTTTTTCCTTTTTCAGTCCACTTCCCAAGCTGTTCCCAGAGGCCAGGAAGGGATTTCCTGCTGCGCTCCACACCTTGTGCTCTGTTTGGCTGCAGAACAAAATACAGCCCCCTATTTTCACAAGGCCCTGTTTTCTGTGCCTCAAGGGTTCCCTGGCACTCAATTCCTCTAATTCCTTTGCAAGGTAATTCCTGGATGATTCCAGGGCATCTGGGTCACCAGGATCATGATGTTCTATAGCTCCTTTCACCCTCTAGGTTCACCCTGGCCACCTTTTGAGGAGCAAGGCTGTGCTGTGGCACTGAATAAAGTGAAACTTAAACACAGGGCTGCCCATTTTCCCCACAACAGGGAGTTAAAGCAGTTTATTCCCAGATCTCAGGGGAAGTTTGATGTTACCAGGGACCAAAAATGTTTTGGAGGCAGCAAATCCTGTAGGCCTGCCTGATTTAATGGGCATGAATGTAAAAATCTCATCTTCATGTTTTCCAAAAAGCCCACAGAAAATGGAACAGGCTGTGCTGCCCTTTGGCTGACAAATTCCAGGTATTCCAGCACCAGTGGAGTTTCCCTGGGTTTGGTTTTTTTTTGATTAGAGCCTTCCATGCAGCCCCTGATTTGTACTGAGAGTAAATTTTCCTTGCTCCTTCACTTTCTAGAAGCAAAATCTGGGCTTCCCAGTGAAACTGCAGTGGTGGGGTGATGCTGAGGAGTGCAATCCTGTCCCAGCAAACTGGCAGAGCTGAGGCAGAAACCATTAATATCTCCCTGCATGTGTCCTCTTGCCACTGGGCTGCAAGCCTCAGCCACAAGGACAGCTCCTGCATGTGCAAACAGCATGAAGGTTTTATGGATCGTGGGATTCCTGCTGGGATAACTGAGGAAGCCAGGCACGGTGGCATTCATAATATCTGTCTTTTTCAGACATCAACACAACTTGTTTTGCAAAGGCCAAGCAGCAGGGAAGGAGCCAGAGCAGAGTCAGAGCTCAGAGCAGCCTCAGGGAACCGAGGTTTCGAGCTCATCTGCAAGGCAGGGCTGTTATTTTTAGTTTTGTAACAAAGCTCCCCAGGATTTTCCCCTTCTCCCCCAAAAATTATTTCAACAGAGGAAGCTTTCAGCCTGTTCCAAGAATCCCAGTCCACACCCATGCCCATGTAAAAAGAATAATACATCAAAGCCAGCATTACCTCTTTCTCACTACAGGAAATGTTTCTGATAGAGCTCCACTCAAAGGACTTATTTGGAGAGAACCTGTTATTAATGCTGTAGATATGAATACCTTTGGCATCAACTCCAAGCAGGAGATCTGTGTGGTTTTTATTTTGCTAAAAAATAAGAGATCAGTAAATGGCATTTTTTGGTGACATTAAACAACCACAGACAAGAAGCATGTATTTTAATACATTGATATTTATCTGTATTTTAGGAAATCGGTGTTTCTAGAAAATATTATGAATGCTGTCACTGTTATTAATAAATTCAGTCCTCTAGGTTGTTTATAGCAGCTCAAACTGTTTCTCCTTCCTATTCCAAGGAAGCTGTCAAGTTGTAAAATATTCATCTTAATTGTTTGATTCACCTGCTCATTTAGAAGGCAAGAAAACCAAGTCAGAGCAAAACCAGCAGCAGGGAAAAGCAGGAGTCAGGAGTCCCAGTTCCAAACTCCCTGGAGGATTTTAAAAGGACAGCACCAGCATCTGCAACAACTGCAAACTGCTAAAATAAGGCACTTACAGCAATTGGGAAATAATTGACACCATACATTTCCAAGTCTTGGGCAATTTTCAGGTAGTTCATCTCAGCTTCATCCCTAGAGAATAAAGCCATGATTATGAAATTCCTTTCCAGACTTTCTCTCCTGGCTGACTCTCCATTTCCCACTTAGAAAAGAACAGGCAATCTGGTCCTTTGTACAAACTTACATTAATTTTGTCATCTTGCTCTCAATAATAGAAAAAAGGATAATAAAAACAGCATCTGGACAGAATAAAGGCAGTTAAGTTGCACCTATTTCAAAAGATGACTCATGGATAGCATAATCTTCATTAAAATTCATTAAAAGTCTCATCCTCGTGTTAGTTTTGCCACTCCATGTCTTGGAAACCCATCCTTCCATTGTTTTCCATGAATATATCTCCTTCAGGAAACAGAGTTCATTGAGAAATGAGTCTTGAACAGAGCTTTTGGCTGAGGCCAAAGAAGGGTGAGAATCTCTCCACCCACTTTTCTCCTCCCTTCAAGGTAAATCAGTAAATCTTGAAGAAAATATTCGATAAAAATAATGCTAAGAAGCCTCTAGAACAGAGAGAAATGGAACTCAAATAGTAGGAAAAGCTGCCTCTGGGTGCTAACAGATCCTATTTATTGTTTAATTGGATTTCCAGATAGGCTGAATCACACTGAAAACAACAAATCCCATAAATAAATGTCTGGGATTTCTAAGAAATGCCAAGGTTTCCTACCTGGCAATCCCCCTGTGCTCAGCATACCAAGCAGTGATCTTCTCTTCCCACATCTCTGCTGTCAGCTGGTACTGCCTGAGGACCTGCAGGGGAAAGGAAAGAGGCTGAGTCCTTTGGAAGATCCAAATCCAAGCGCTGCCTCTCCCAAGCAAAGTGAAGGCAGAGGTGCAGTTCACAGCTTGGTCATTTTGCAGAGGTTTTAATGCTCTGGTTAATCCCCAGCAATATCTGCACTGCAAAGAGGAGAGTCAAAGATTCTGCACTGCCAAGGGGAGAGTCAAAGATTCTGCACTGCAATGAGCACATTCAAAGATTTGGATTTGTATATTTTATAATATAAATATATACATAATTTATATAATATATATATTTTTATAATATATATTATTTTATAAATTAAGACTTACCCTTTTAGGTAACAGCTCATCATGGGCTAGAAAGCCTGGCTCGTGGAAATTTGGGTCGTAGTCACCATACTGTCCCAAAAAAGAAAAGTTATTTCAGTTTGTTAGAGGCAGAATGCTCAGGGAGTTGCTCCTTGCATAGTTTGATGTGAAAACTTGAGGCAGATTTTATTGTGGTTTTATTTTGGAAGGAACTTCCAGCCATTGTACCATGCAGGTGACTCCAACACAGCCACTGAGCCACTTAGACTTCAATCCTAACCTGGAAACCTTCAATCCTAACCTGGAAACAGAAGGAATCTCCCAGGAATTCACCCTCTGGACTAGAGGAATGTGAGCTGCTGACAAGTTGTGTTCACCTCCTGCCATTGTGTAAGTTGGGCTCTTGGTAGCAAGAAGGGAACAGAGCTCTAAGAGACACTAAAAAACTTGGTGTCCTCCCATTCTGAGCTCTGTTTTGAGCACCTCCTGCATCCATGATCATTTTTTAAGACAACAGGAAATCATTCTAGCCTGGAGAAAGATTACTCTAAAATGTTAGGCCCGAATAAATCCCCTAAATTGCAAAAGCACAGTATAGAAAAACATCCTTGTAGTGGCATTTAATGTTTCTTTTTCTAGCTGTGCCTTTACCTCCCAGGATGACCAACTTCTTTAACATCAAATTTTAACCCTGCTGTGTTTACACACCACCCTGTAGCTGTGTTGGTTAAATGAGAACAAAGTCAATGAAAAAAAGAGATTTTCTATGCACAAACCTTGGCCTGAACAGCATAAGAGGCCAATAAAACTGTAGCTTCTGGTGAGCAATAGATCTCCTCATCCAGGATTTGTTTCTTAACCTAAACCAACAGAAAAAGGAAGCAAGTGAAAGAAGCTCAAAGTCAGGATTTCTGTCAAGTTTGAAATGAAAGCAGACATGCCCAGACTAGAACTTGGCACCAAATATCACCTTTAGGAGTTAATAACAGCAACAAGAAATTGGCATTCAGGAGCACAGGAAGCCTTCAGTTAGCATTGCATTTAATGAGACCAAAAATGCCAGTCAGCTCTCTCCACACAGTTATATAAGGAGTCCTATCAAAGAATATCTTCTAAAACATCCATTTTATTGTCTGTGCTTCATTTCTTTTAACAATCCTGGGTTTTTTCCTGCCTGCTTTGGAAAAGTCAGCTTTGCAGCACATCAGACATCAAATTTTAGGTTGGAAGGGAGCTCTGGAGGTCAGGTCCAACCAGAGCAGACTCAGGGCTGTGCAGCTGCCTGGTGTTCCCATATCCAAAACCCTAAGAGGTGTTCTCCAGCTTTCCACAATGAGAGAACAAAGGAGACCCCCAAAAGAGAAGCTGAATAATAGAGCACTTAATTTCTTTATTTGCAATGGTCTAAGCACAATCACACAATGGGAAAAGAGTCTTTCACCATTCTTCTCATTTTAATAACCTGTGGTGCTACCAGCACCAGAGGTGTAATAGTTTGGAAGGTGTTGTTTGATTTTAAAGCAGTTGTGCAATTTCTGTTTGAAAACCTGAAGAGGAAGGAGAAATTAATCTTCCCAAATCCTCCTCTCAGGTGGATTTAGCCCAGGAACAAGCACAAGGCAACAAAATTTTGCATAGCTCACAGTCTTAAACATTTTCAAATAGAAAAAATGACTTGAGCAAGCACAAGTTCTGTTTACAAACACACCTCTGTAGGTGCTGGGAACTAAAATGAACCACCAAGAAAGTTTTTTTCTTTTAAATTTAGTCCCTGTTGAGCACAATTTCTGAACCTTACAGCACAGGGAACATTCTTTCTAGGCTGTTAAAATGGAAAGAATGAAAAGATTTTTCTTCCAATTTGGAAAGCTCCAGCCTCCATTCTCCACGGTGCAAATCATGTTCCAGAATTTAGAACAAAGTGGATAAATCCCCTGTAAGTGCCTGGGTTGTTTTGGGTTGGTTTGGGGTTTTTTTTCTGATCAGTTTTTACAAGGACTTTTTGTTAAACTTCATGAAGAAGCAATAAATGACCTCATCTTTCAGCAGACAATATTTAGCTTCAGTCATTGACATTTATTCAGGCATTTTGCAAGAAGCTGTTATGCCACATTAATTTGCAAAGGTCTGAAGAGTCAGGAGAGCTGAAATCTTCAGGCATCCAGATGTCTGTACATGTTTTTCCTATTAGCATCCAGGTGTGAGCTGAGGTTCTTAACAGTCAGGAAACTTTGCAAGTTCCAATTTGTTTCAGCCTTGTTTTCCTTCTTTGGAATGAGAAGAATTTGCTAATTGCCTATCTGCTAGTTAAGGCAGGTTCAAGCAGACAAGAGAAAGAAGTGGAAAAATCAGGATTAAAAGAGTAGAAAAAGAGTTCTGCTGCTCTCATTCCTTTCCAAAATTAGCTGAAGAGATAAACTGCCAAGTGGTTAAAGGCTCTGGATGAAGTTCTGGCAGGTTTCTTAACCATTTCCCCATTATTTCATTAGCACACCCTCCTCAGGGCACAGGGGAATTCACTGGGTTTATTTCCAGCTGCAGACTGAATTTATTTCGTCCACCCCAGCTACCTGCACAGACACATCCTGCTGGAATAAAGCAACACTCCAGAGGCTGAAACTTCCAGAGGGACTCCACAAAAACTCAGGAGAGAAGCTGGATGTCCCAAATGTTGGAAGTGACCATCCCAAACTCAGTGCTTGTATCCTTTGCTGCAGCCATGGAGCTTTTCCTGGTTGATCCATCTTTATTTTTGATAAGGCTCCAAGAATTTGCTCCTTCATCCACTTTTTGATGGAGCTCAAATGGTGTTTGCTGCTCTGCTCCTTTTAAACCTTACCAGGTGAGCAAACCTGGATTTCAGAATGCCTGTGAAATTCTAGGATCTTTTACCCCTACAACCCAAAATGAAGGTTTAGGGAGTCCTTATTTTCTAGAGGTTTTGCCCTCCAGCCCAAGATCTCTCTAAAAGCCTCACAGTTCTTCCAACTGTTCCAGCTTTGCATGAAATTTAATTTTTATTTTTTTTAACACGTATTAAGGAGCAAAACAAGTCTGGAATACCCAGGTTTGGAATTATCACCCAGACTGCTGGGTGTTGCCACAAAAACCTGCACAAGATGAAACATTCCAGCTTACCTGGACACAAACCCACGGCAGGCAGGAGAGATGTTTGTATTTCATAAAAGTAATATCTGTAAAGTTCTTGATACAGCTGACGCAAGCAAAATTATCCTGAGCTGCCAACAAGATCAAAGACAATGCAAAAGGACTGGGGGAAATACAGAAGGAATTCATGGTTCAAAACTGTTCCTGACCTGAAGGAAGAATAAATGCTGGGTAATTTCCTGTAAGAGCTCCTCTTCTACCTTCTCGGGGTAGAATTTAGCCAAAAAATGAAAGCTAATGGGATCTTCTTTGGGGATTTCTTGATCCAAAACCTGTTTAGAGATAAAATCAGCAGCAAAAAGGATACATGAGTGTCTCAAGACAATATTCCCGAGGACAAGCAGAAAGCAGCAAATAATCCCCTTAAAGCAGCCTTCCCATGTTTTAGAGGGAAGGGTAATTCTGAGCTTTAATCTAACAGCAATCAGTGGTGATTAGTGTGGGATGCTCCAGGTCAAATGGAAGAGAAGCAATCAGAGCAAATAATCCAATTTTAGCCGTAAAAAAAAGCCACCATGTCAAATTCTGAGCTGTCACAGAACACATCCCTTTAGCTCCAGAAAGCCAATATTTATAGAAATAAATAATTGCCACACATTTTGTCTCCTGTACCTTTTTGTCCATCTTTAACCAGGTGCACATTCCTTTAATCGTGTACTGCAAGCCAAAGAACCAAGTCTCCCTTAAACCAAGGGCTCGGCACACCAGGTCAAACAAATCCTTTCCCTTCCACTTCATCTAAAAGAGAGAAAAATCAAGAAAATCATGGATATCCTAAATGGATTTGCTCCATTTTAGCCCTTTCTCCTATGAAATCTTACTTCACTGTCAGGTTTTTAATGAAATAGTCTAAAAGTTGCTGTGTTCCACCTCCTCTCCTTCTCCAGACACATCCAGAGAGCAGCTGGAGTCATTTAATCACCAAGGACTAGAGGAGCACTGGGAATGAGGATTGTTACTATTGATTTCCTGGGATGTGGCTTTATGGTAAGTCTTTATTAATATTTGTCCCAAATTTTGACTCAATAGTTTACACAAATTGGAGAGACTGAGAGCAAAGCCTGGGGAAACCAAATCAGGACATGGGGTAGGAATGCTGAACAATGAGAGCAGATCCACCTTTCACACCCCCCAGGTATTTCTGAGCCAAGCCTTCATCCTACTCTGATTTAAATGAGTCTTCTTAAATGTTTTCATTTCAATTTGGCAGCCACAGAGAGCAAACTTTGATTAAAGGTCCCAAATTCACACATATCTGATGCTTTTTTTTCCACCAAAGAGGCTGCTCATCTGTTTCTTCTATTTGACCATATTTTAGAAAGATGATTTTATCTAATTGCTAAAACTAAAAACTGAATGGCAAAAAAACAAAGTGAAGTGAACTTTTAGGCAGTATTTGAGTGGAAAGCTGGAAACCATCCCAGCAAAAGAGCAGTGTCTGGGGAGAAAGGAGAGGTAGCAAAGGAAGGAATACATGATTTGTTAACAAGGACTCTGATCTCAAAATCGAATTTTCCAAATCCTTTATTTTCACAACTCTGCCTGCAAGTACTCCAGAGCAGTAAGTCATACAAAACTAATCTCTTCTGTTCCTGCAGGACCTAATAAATGACATTAAATGGCTCACAGAACAGCCAGGTCTCACTAAAATTGCCAGTCCCATTGGAACTGAGTTTTCTAACTCCTCAAAATAACTGTTTTGTTGTGCTTTTGCTGGATGATTAGGGATTAATTAATCAGGGACAGCTCTGTCCCTTCAATAGTGCAGCCCAATTTATTTAGCAATTGATCATTTCTTTTTCTCTAGCCATGATTTCCCTACTCAGTTTATCAGATAGCCATAATTAATGGAAGAACTGTCAGCTTTTTCATCAATCCTTTTTTTCTCTCCTGCCCAGAGATCCTAACACACACTGCAGTTAAAGAACTGGAGTTTATAAAGGACAAATTTAAACAGAATGTCCCAGAGCAACAAAGGTACCAGTTTATAAATTATTTTAAAAGCAACATCTTAGCACCAGCCCTGACCAGTTTATCCAAGCTGGAAGTGTCTTAATGAGTTGTGTCAGTTCCAAAAAAAAATAATTTCATGGAGAAGTAGGAATACTTACAAACAATTGGAATGCTTATGAAGAAAGCAGGTTTAGTGTTAATTTAGCTGTGTCAGCCAAATGGATTTCATGCAAACAGCTTTAAATTCTGAACAGAGTTAAGAATGCCCCTGAGATTAAATAATCCATTCTTTATAAAAATAACAGATCAGTTTGAAGACCATCCATGAGCTGATAATCTGATTTTTTTTCTAATTTCTTGCTAATACAAAGGTCAGTCCCCAACTGCCCAGCACTTGCTGTACTCTCACCTCACAGCTGAACTCCATCTCAGCATCCACTGTTATAATTTTGACTTTAAAAGTCTTTGGTTGTTTCTTCTTCAGGCCTCGGATGGACATGTTTTTCAGTTGATGAGGGCAGCCACACCTGAAATCAAACATTGAGGGATGGAAATTCAGCAGCATTTACTTGGTTAGATTCCAAAATAGGATGAGTCCAAACATGCAGAAGAAAGTCACCTCTAGAGATGCATTTTTTGTGTCTAAGACAATAAGGATGGTGAAAGAAAAACCTTTAAAATGGAGCTTGCTCCTTAAAACAAGGTGCTCAGAAAATGTTACTGCTGTCTTTTCTCAGATTTTGGCTATCACAAACAAAATTCTCTTTCTCATGGGTCTCTGCAGCATCTCCACTCAGCAGAAAATTCATCTAAATTTTATGATGTCAAATCCAAGACAATCCTTTTCCACCAGTTATGGCTCCTTCAGCAACTGAACTATTGGATTTCTTTATAACTTGAGATCTTAACTCCCTGAAATTATACAAATGCCAAGGAATATATGCAGTGAAATTAAGCTGAATTTACCACATTCTCTTGTGCTACTCACTCACGATGATAAAAGTTATTTAGAACAGAAAATTTCCCAGTGAAGTTTTTGTGAAATGAGTTTAATTTTGCAGAAGCCAACAGAAAATTCCTTCAGAAATCTTCTATTCTAAATGTAATCACCTGCACGCCATCCAAAAAATTAAAAGGATGCTGCTTCCACAGGCACAAGGGTTTTGTGGAAACCAAATCTTGAAAGCTGGGGTTAAATGATGGCATGGATCTGCTCCGGGCAGTTCCCAGGCATTTCCTTCTGAGCACAGGAAATCAGCCTGTAAAGCTTTTTGCTTCTTTTTACTTTATAAAATTAGCAGGTCAAACTTGTTATAATGCAGTGAGGAACTGTGAACTGTACAGGGCAAGAACTGAGGCATTCCTGGTTTCCTACAACGTAAGATTATTACAGTGTGGCAGAATTCCAATGTGTCCTTGAGGAATTCCAAAGGAAAGCTCTAGTTTGAACTGAAAATTTCCATTTGCCTGCACCTTCCAGGATTTTATAAAGTATCTTGCTCCCCTTTGTTGCTTCTGCTGAGCTTTAAATTGGCTTGGGAATGTATTGATTTCCCACTTACTTTGTGCCCCTCACCCACAGATTTTGAGCAGTTAAATAGGAGGTGAAATAGATAGGGAAGTTTTTCTTTTCAGATTACAGGGAAGTTGAGGCAGGGAAGAGAGAAAATAGTTACCAAATCATAGGGACATCAGAGGTACAGTTGAGAACAAGTCATTGAGGCAAGTCAGAGTAGGGAAAACAAGCTCAGGAGGAAATTCATCCTTCTGACACCACTGGGACCAGCTGGGGAGGCCTCTCCATCCACTTGGCTCTGGTGGAGCTTCTACTCAAGTCCTGTTTGGGTTTGGGGCACCACTCCTGGAGCTGGGAAGGCAACTGGAGAGAGTCCAAAGGAGAGGTCCAAGAGGCTAGAAAATCATCTGTGGTAAGATGAAAGCACTGGTTAGAACAGAGAAAGGGCAAGTGGTCAGAGATTGTAATGGCTGCTCTTCATGACAAGGAATATTGGGCTTAATTAAGCTGCAGGCAGGATGCAGAGTGAGGGAAATTCAAGAATAATCAGGATATTCTGGTGCTGGAAAAGCACAGGGTGGCATTTCTCTTTCCCAACTTCCCCACAAAACTATGGGACAGCATATCCTTGAGACTGGAGGGACCTAAACCCTCAAAGGTCTCTCCCCAAGCTGCTCCCTTCTGCCAGTGCCCACCACCAGTCCCACACCACCAAAAACCAGTGAAATCCAAGGAACAGCACATCCAGAGCCCAAACCCCATCACCCCCGGGGTGCCCCTTTCTCCTCAGGGATTATTTTTGAAAGGAGTGAAAAGCAGAGGCAGCTCAGTGCACCCAACTGAGCAGAGCTCAGGTCCTTTCTGCTTAGCACAGCAAAGGGTTTTCAGTTAAGGAAAAAGGGAATATTGAAAACCCCCAAAATGACCACAGCAACATTGACAGGGAGAGCATTTTGTGAGGGCATCCAAACCAGCAGTGATTACCCCAGACTTTTTTTTGATCTCTAATCTGCAAGCTGCAAAATTAAATTTTAACCTCTTGCATTCCAAAGCTCTTTTCTATCTGGTTTCCTTCCCAACTGTAAATAATTGTACCATTGGAAACAGCATTTATAGAAGCCTGTAGTTCTCAAACTATACAATCCTGGAAATAGTTTTATTAGTTTCTAGAAGAAACATCAATGGCTAAAAACTAAGGAGAAAAAAAACTTCATCATTCGTTTTTAGTATGTAACCTGAAACAGCCAATTGAGTTGAACAGGAACTTGGAGTTAGGGCCAGTACAGAACATTCTGAGAGTTTCATATGGAAAATTCTGAACAGATAAAATTGAGCAGAGGGAGAAAAATGTACTAATTTTCTTAAAATATGAGAAAAATACCAGAGCTTTTCATTTGGACTTTGAAGTTGTTTCTTTTTTCTTATATAACCAGGTTGAAATGACAATATAATTTGTTCAACATTTCCAATAGCATTTTTTTTTTGTTCTTTCCAGAACTTTTATTCCATGGAAAAGCACATTCTGACTCACAGTGAAAAGACATTTTTGAATATCAAATTTTCCCCAGAAAAGTAAACTGCATTTTAATCAATAGCACTGGTAAAGAAATTGGAAAGGGTTTTCACACTGAATAGTTGAAATGAATGTCAGATCCCGACAACAGAAGCAAAAGCACTTAGCAGACGAGATTTTAGAAAAAGAACTCTTTCAAATAAGAGAAATCTTGCTGAAAAAAGACAATCTGGGTTTGCAATCTCCTGTGTAAATGCAAAAGCAATCCCAAAAGCAAAAGATCCCTGCTAACAACAGCGTTTAACTGGGAATCAGGTGCTCCAAGGCAGAGTTCCTGACACCCAGCTCCAGCGATTTATTTCTGCAGGTGCCACGAGGATCCAGAAGCAGCAAAATGTGATGGATCACAGCATGTCATAACCCTGCCAAAGAACACATGAATGCAAAACACGGTGATCAAAGATTCCTGCCCAGCCAGAACCTGGGAACACAGAGTTCAGGAGCTGGGAACAAGCACAGGGAGATGATAAAAGCTCGGTGTGGTGAGGGGAACAGAAAGGCAGCAATGGGGAATAAAATGGGAAGGAACAAACCAGCCCCAAGTCTCTGTTCACGTCCAGGGTGAAAGGAGGGACATCCAGCAGCTCTGGATTAGAATGTTCTCGCTCCTGGACAGTGAGAAACCAGGAGCAGAGCGTGGGGGTGCAGCAGAAACTGGGAACGGGGAAGAGCAGGAAGAACTGGCCAGGTGGCTGTGGCAGCAGCGATGTTTATCTGTGTCCCAGCACGGCTCTGCACTTTGATCCACGTGGGGACTCAGCCACACACCAGAGCCCACTCACTCACTCACTCACTGCATCCTCGGGCAATCAGGGAGAAAAAAGGGAAATCGGCATCACTGCACGCACACAGAGCTCAGGAAATCCACCCCAATTCAGCACCTTGTAGATAAATACCTGCAGGAACGAGCTGCCCAAGAGTGAGGTGCAGTTTATGCCCAGCTTAGCGTTTCCAAGGTGAAGGGATGGGGTTTTGCAGGGTATGAAAACTTCCCCTCACGTGGCTCTCAGCGACAAGCGGGTGTGAGCTGTCACCATCCATCACACTTGGGGCAGCCACACTGGGGTGGAAAATCATCTGTTTTCACACTCACACACAAAAACCAGCAGCACTTTTTAAGCTGAGAACTCAGGTGCAGACAGGCAAAGAGTTAATGGCAATTGAGACCCCTCTCGAACACCCCCAAAATGAATCTGCCCTTAAGGATCAGCTCATGCACAGCAGCAAAGTCCTGACAGGAGCTGGAAATATAAAACCTTTGGGAGAGCAGTGAGGGTTCAAGAGACGAGGCTTGGGAATTACTTTTAAGAGCCACCAACAGAAGATGCTTGGAGCATCCACTGCAAAAGCACATTAACATAGACACTACTACAATTTGAAAGACTGTCATCGCTGAAATATTTACTGCAACCCGGAGTGGCAAATTCCCCTGACTCATTATGTTTCTCCCAGCTCCTGAATTTCCATACTCTAGCTCAGGAATTAATGCAAGCGATTTGAATGCAGACGACACAGGAGAGCGTCGTGGGCTTTGTACAAGTTGTTGACTCACACTCCTGCCTGTGCTCCCTGCCCGAGGAACAATTGAAGCAAAGAATTCACTGTTTTAAAATGGGTCAGCAAGATAAAGGGTTTTCTCTACCCCTCACTCTAAAAAGAAGTTATCTAAAGTCACCAGCTGGAATCAAGACTTACCTCACAGATCCTTTTTTTTGAATGACGATAAGAAGAAAAATTTTTAAAAATCCCTTTTAATCCAAAAACTCCGTATTTTCCCCGCAGACATCAATATCCAGCCCTCACAAGTTCTGCCACTGAGAATAAAATCCAAGAACAACTTTTCTACTTGATCCCCTTCCCTTTGTTTCCATGAACTGCAGCATGTTAGCGCCCTCTGAAAAATCAAAGGATTGCTTTCCCAGGTGATAGGAACGGCTCTTAACCATTTCCTGCCTGCACCCGGGCTCCTCCCAACTCCTCTGCTCTGTAATTCAAGTCACCAGGCACTAAAATAAGAGAAACCCACGAGTTTCGGCTCGGATATCTTTAAGGGTTGATAATGAACCGCCGAATAATTCCTTGAATGGTATCTGATCAAACTATTTCAACAGTGTCTCCTGTTCTCCAGGTATCAGCCACCTTAAGAAGGGAAACTGCCCAGAGTTGTGCTGTTAATTAAATATGATTCCCTGCCTGCTCCTCTTCCTGCGGTGGGAGATGATGGGACACCGACACCAAAAAGAGAACAAGCCTCAAAACTGGGCAGCAGCCAAAATACCAGCAGAAAGTGGTAAGTGAGCACATTTAAATAATAAAAAAAAAGGGATGGCCTCAGCCTCAAGTCATGGGGAAAGACCAGGAGCACCTTACCTCAAAGCCAAATAATTTTGCCATTATTCAGTTTGTAAGTGGGTTGGGGTTTTTTTGCTAAACCTCCAATTTATAGATAGATTTACAGAAACTGAGTATCAAACTGAGTATCTGCCAGGTTAAGGACAGCAAGGACAACAGGCCAGCTCTCACTCCGTTTCTACTCTAACTGTTCCAGATGTTATCTTGAAAACCTTCAAGATTTGTCTCATGTCTATCACTTAACAGCATGGGGAAGAGCACAACACTTGTTTCTGTGCAGAAACCTCAGTGCCACACAAAGAGGCTGCACTGAGAGTCAGCTGCATCCCCAAAATTCCATGTAAAGGGGCCCCTCAGCACTTACACCCTGCATTTGTTTGGAAGAGAAGGCTCAGGGAGGAACATCATCACTGCCCACAATTAGCTGAAAGGAGGTTGTGGTGAGGTGAGAGGACAAGAGGAAATATTTTCTACTGTGCCTGCAGGGAGAGGACAAGAAAAAAAATAGCCTTAAACTGAGATGGGAGATTCAGATTAGATATTAGATAAAATCTTTTCACTGTTTGGGTGGTCAGGCACGGGAATAGGTTGCCCAGGGAGGTGGTGGGGTCACCACTCCTGGAGGTGTTCCAGAGGTGTCGGCTCTGGGGCTGGGTGATGTGGCTGAGGGGCTGCAGTGGCAGTGCTGGGTGCACAGCTAGACTTCAAAGAATCACAGAATATCCTCAGTGGAAAGAAACCCCTCAGGATTATGGAGTCCAGCTCCTGACAGTGCACACAACACCTCAAGAATCCCACCATGTACCTGAGCTCTGTCAGGTTTGGTGCCATGACCACTGCACTGAGGAGCTTGTGCCAGCGCTCAACCATGCTCTGGGTGAAAACCTTTTCCTGATATCCAACATAAACCTCCTTTGACTCAGGTCCAGCCATTTCCTAGAGACAGAAGAGATCAGTACCTGCTCCTCCTCTTTCCCTCACGAGGATGTTGCACACCCTCAGTCTCCTCCAGGCTGAACAAATCGAGTTACTTCAGCCACTTGTCTTAAAGCTTCCCCTCCAGACCCTTTACCATCCTTAGAGAATCTTTAAGAAGCTCTTAGAGCGCGCCTCCCACTCTAATAACTCCCCTCTGCCCTCATCAACCCCCGTTTTTCCCTCACCGCCTGTGAGGGGGCAGCTGCCGCTTGCTCCTTTAAATACCCCGAGGAAAGCCCCGCCCCCTCTGGCCCCGCCCCCTCTGGCCCCGCCCCTTCCCGCCGCGCGGCGCTTCCGTGCTGGGCGCCGCCTGTTCCGGGCCCGTCGCTTTAAGGCCCCCGAGGCGCGGCGGCGGCGGCAGTGGCGGTGAGGGGGAGCGGGGCTCTGCGGGGCTGGGCGCTCGGCTGTGGGGGTTTCTCCGTGCTGGGGCTGCGCCCTGGGTGCTGTACGGACCTCCCGGCTGAGCCCCGCTGCCTACGCGGCCCTGCTGGCGCGGAGGCTCCGGGGCAGGGCCTGGCGTGGAGCGCTGTGGGGAGCCGCGGTTGTGGGGGGGGGGGGGGCTGAGGGCTCCCTCTCTGCTTCAATTTCCTTTTTTATCTAGGTCTGCCCGTAGCCGGCGGTGCTCAGGGGGTGTTTCCCGTGCCCCAGACGCCTGTCTGTGTGCGGTGTTTAGCCCTGGGGTGCAGCAGGGCCCCCCACACTGACTCCTTCCAGCCCTGAGCGCCCGCAGCCGAGTCAGGGGTGGGAAAAGCAGCCCCCGAGTATTTGCTGAAGCGTTTCATCCTGTGGCTGTGTCCCTGTATCCCTAAACTCTTCTTTTGATGTGTTGCAACATCAAGGCAAGGCTAACAAATGGGGTGGATGGAGAATTCACAGGTGTTGGTTGTGCTTAACAACATATCTGAGTGGGAGAGAAAATGGTCATTAATCTCCATCAGTCTTAACATTGATTCAAGTCTTCTATTGATTTTGCCCCTGACTCTTGCAAGAGAGGTACAGAAAGCTCTCCCTAATTAAACCAAATAAGGTGATGGAATATAATTACTTGCAGGGAAGAACTCGAAAGCAAATAGATGTACTATAGATCAGACAGCTCTTTGATGTGTCATTTATGGCTTGAGAAGCTCATTACCTTTTTTAGGTTTCATCAGCTCAGCTGATCACAGGCACAGAAGCAGATGACTTTGAACAAAAGCTGCAGGCTGCTCCTTTATTTGGGAGCACCCTGGTCATATCCAGACCTGATGAACAGGTTTCCAGCCAAAACAGCTGCTGGAGCGTGAGTTAAATGAATAATTTCCACAGCTGCACTTTCCTCTGTTGTGTTTGTGACAGTTGGGGTGATTCAAAGGAGTTCTGTGGGATAAAGCTCATCCTCATGCTGTTGTGTCCAGTTTTACTGCTGTCCTGAAGCAACTTTTACTGACAGCAAGGACATGGTGGTACCCCTTCTATGTTGTCAAACAAGGCTGAGGTAGTGCAGTAAATGGAGTTTTGAACTGTTCTTCTCCATTCTTCCCACAAAACGACCTAATGAAGCTATTAGTCTAAAATAAGGAAACTTTTGATATTGATCAGAAAGCACTTATATTTTTTTTTTTTTGCTTTGTTACAATAACACATCTGCTTTTTTTGCTGCCAGGCACTGCATGAGCATAACTAAACAATGTCTGTCCCACGTGGAGCTGTCCATGCAAAATGGATAGTAGGGAAAGTAATTGGGACCAAAATGCAGAAAACTGCCAAAGTGAGAGTGACAAGGCTTGTGCTGGATCCCTACTTGCTAAAGGTAACACCAGTTCACAACTTGTCTTGCCTGGTGGGTTTTGTATTGTGTAGAGAAACACAATTTTCTATTGTGTGGCTTTCTGCTGATTGGACTCTTAGAAGTTTTGATGAGTCCTTAAAAGTCAAACTCCTGAAGGAGCTGAAGGTTTTGGCTGTGGGGGGTGACTGCAAAGGATGAAAAGCAGTCAGTGGTGAGGACTTACAAATTACCTGCTAAATGTATTTCTTTGAAGTGCCTTGTTAATGCACTTCATTTGATCTTTTTGAGGAGGTAAGCTTTTGTTGTTTCACACTTAGATTTAATTTTTCATGTTGATGTGGAGCATGCTTTGGAGGCTTGACAGTGTATATAAGTCACTTGTACGATAAATTTTGTAGCTGGTTTTTTCTGTATGCATAATTGTAACATTACTGTGATCTTGGATTTATCCCTTGTCAATGCACTTCAAACAGCAAGGTTAAAAGTTGTATTTTCTCCATTTTAAATAGGGAAACAGTGGTACAGGGAGGCAGAATAAGTTGCCTTTGGTGACCAGAAGGTTAAGGATACAGTCAGGATGTGGAGCTCCTTTCAATATTTCATCCAGTAGAAGAACCTTTGTTTATTTCTTAACCTAATATATTTCTTAAAGGATTCTGAATTCTGCTGTTCCAATAAGAAAAAAAAAATACTGACTTTTTATATGAAAGAAAATTATTTCAGTGAGAAAACCCTCACATAAAAAACTTCAAAATACAGATTTCAGAGCTGTTTCTTCCCTATCTCCTTTCCTGCAGGCTCAGTTGGCAAAACTGTCCTGACAAGAGATTGGGAAGGGCAGTGTTGTGCTTTCTGTGGAGAACCTGTAGAGTGCACAGTTGCATTTCTCTTCATAATCCCAACTGAATCTCACTTTAAAAGACATATAAGACTTTACATAGTAAAATTTATTTATTTCATATTAACTATATATTTACCCATTGAAATATAATGCCAAGGTTTCTCTTTTTTTTTTTTTTTCTTTTTGTTCCTTTTACAGTTCTTTAACAAAAGAAAAACCTATTTTGCCCATGACCCACTGCAGCAGTGTGTTGTTGGAGACATTGTTCTTCTGAAAGCTCTGCCCGAGCGAAGGAGCAAACACGTGAAACACGAACTGGCTGAAATTGTGTTCAAGGTTGGCAATGTCATAGATCCAATCACAGGAAAGCCCTGTGCAGGAACCAGATTCCTGGAAAACCTGTCAGATTCGGAAAGTCTGACAGAGGCAGATACAACCTATCTAAGTGAGAAACTTCAGGAACTTAAAGTTTGTTCAACAGACAAATAGCAGGGGAAATACTTTAAGCAGAGGGCTTCCAGCTTTTGTCTCTCTCTGCCAGGGATGGTTGAGGCCCTGCTGTGATATGTTAAATGTTTCAGTGAAGTCTGTAGTCAAAATAAATAGTAAATGTAGTTGCTTATGCAAAGAGATGTTGCAGATCGATGGGCACCTGGAGCTTTGAATGAAAACACAGAGTAAAATGCAAGTTTAGTGTTCCCACTTGGTTTTGTTGCCTGTAGTTTTGGCCCAGTGGCAGTTCCCAAAGCCAGCTGCCCTCCTGGAATGACTCCTCTGTGTTAAGACAAGACTACAACTGTGTGATGTTTCATTTTGGTGGGGGGGTCATTACTTTGTTTGATTGTTCTGTATTTCAGGCAGTCCTTTGTGGCTTGTAGGGTTACTGGAGATGATGCTATTAAAGCTTTTGAAAGGAAGTGTAGAATTTTAAAACCAGCTGCATGCTCGTGTCCTTATTTCCTCTTGCAGTACCTCCTGATTTCCAAACTCTCTAACAAAACACAGCCCTTTGCCTTTATAGTGGCAGAAAGATGAGAATCAAAGCTTTGGGCAGCTTAGTGTGGTTGGCTTTGTAACCTGTCCAAAGGCAGGATTTAGTTCTGGGAGAGCTGGATCTCTCTGAGCTGCCAGCAGCACGGGGGAGCTGATGAGCATACAAAGCCAAAAAGTAAAAGTAAAGGTGATTAGATTTCAGTCTCATCAGAAAAGCTAATTAAAATAGCACATTTTGAGGAGATAAAGGTGCTGCTTTGCTGCATGCTTTAATGTGGAGCTGAAGTTCAGAGCAGCTAATGATGAAAGATGACTTTATCCTGGTACAGCTCTGGGGATCTCATGGCCTCTGTTCCAGGACATAAAGCAAGCTGAGAGGCTGCAGCTGCTGCAGCAGCCTCACGTTCCTGACTCTGCATCTAAAAGGGCATCTGCCTCAAAGTTTAGCAGTGTGGGAGGGGAGAGTGGGGTACGAGAGCTCTGAGAAATCCTTTCCAAAGTGTCTGTTGGTCTTTAAGATCAGAAGGAAAACAAGGTGTAGACCTAAAATATCTTACTTGAAGCAACTGAGCCATCTTGCACTGGTAGCTTCCAGTTGTGGTCTCTGCTTGTCAGAGTATTAAATTAATAAATTAAATTAATTAAATTAATACTCTGTTGTCAGAGTATTAAAGATCATTTGCCCTTTAACTTCCTGCACAAAATCAGTTCTGGCTGCCTAAAAAGCCTGACTGAACTCAGCAAATTATTTGGGACAGCAGGAACGAGAAACTTAAAATTCCTTCAGTGCTTCAAAGGCAAAAACATTGCTCTTTGAATGCCAGTGTTGATGTGGGATGTTAAGAAAACTTCACTGTATATAAAATAATGTGGGCATGGGCTCTGAGTTTGAGGAAGTGCCTTAAGCACGTGGCTGTAGGGTTTTTTCTTGTTCGTGGCAGAGGTTTAGGTTTATGTAAATTCCTCAGTAACTGGAGCTGGCTGATCAAAGCAAAGGGAAGGAAAAACCTGAGCTCTGATTCCTGCCCAGATGAATGTAAAATGTGAAACTTCATCCAAGCAAAGATTGGGAGAACTTGGGATATGGGGTAGAATTTGGTCCTGGGCTGTAGGAAATGCTCTAAAGTTGTATTCAAGCAGAACTTGACCCTCAATATATGGGATATGAGTGTTCTAATAACTAGATAATTGTAAGAAATAGAAAAAGTTTCCTGTTTGCTTAATAGGTTGCATCTACATCTAATTAGGAGAGTAAATACTTTCATGTATTTCTTGTTATTTCCCTTGAGTAGCAGTGAAAATGCCATATTTTTTTTTTCTCTAAGATTGATTCATCACAGAAGGTTATAATTTTTCCAGTGTAGGCTCTGGGAGGGTTGCTGAAGAATTTGCCATGCTGTCAGATCAAAATGTGACTAAAAACAAATTACACATCAGACTGTGTTATTTAATAGAGTGATGGCAATTGTAGATTGTACTTTTGTGATGTTAAAGCACATCATATGTGTTATCTTCTGGATTAGTCTCAGAGAGTGCTGATAGAAAAATCATAAAATGGGAAGGGAAAGTTCATAGGGCCAAGATAGAATCATTATAGGTGTTATGTGAAATGATAAGGATTAGTCATTGACTGCTTTCTGTGTTTATTGGCTTGATGCTTTTAGAACTGCCCTTTAATTATTACCTTAATTATCACTTTATCCTTAATTTGAAGTTATTTAAGGATTCAGTGCCAGCACACACCTCCTCCTGAGCCAAAATACCTCTGAGTGTAGCGGAGCAGTGTGAGGAAAACCCTTCAGCTGCCAGCGAGTGAAAAATGTACTGGGAGAACAACAAACTGCGGCTGGGGATCCCGAATCCAACTGTGTTCCCCAAAACCAGGGCTGGGAGCACCAGAATTGGGGCTGGGATTCCCCTAAATCTGACCAGGAGCCTCCAAACTGGGGCTGGAGTCCCTCAAAACCAGGGCTTGGGGGTCCCTCTAAATCCAAGTGGGTCCCTGTCCACACTGGGGCTGGGAATCCCCCACAACTATGGCTGGGGTCCCCCCAAAATGCAGCTGGGTCCCCAAAACCGGGGCTGTGGATCCCCAAAACTAGGCCTGGGGTGCCCCTTTGTCTGAGTAGCGGTCCCCAAAGCGGGGCTGAGTCCCCCCAAACCTGACTTAGTCACCACAAACCGGGGCCGGGGGGTCCCAAAACTAGAGCTGGGGTCCCTAAACCGGGGCTGGGTCCCCCTAAATCCGACTGGCTCCCCCCAAAACCGGGGCCGGGGGTCCCCCCTCAGCTGAGGGGCCGTGCAGGGGTCCCGGGCCCGCCACAGCCGCGCATGCGCGGGCGGCGCTGCCCGCCAGGGGGCGTGGCCGCAGCCCCCGGCCCAGGAGGGAGGCGGCGGGAGCAAGATGGCGGCGCGAGTGCTGCTGCGGCGGAGCCTGGCGGGAGCGCCCGCCCTGCCGCGCCTGCCGCCCGGCGCCGGGCTGGCCCTCAGGTGAGCCCTGAGGGGGCGAGGCGGGCGGGACGGGGCCGCCGGGGGAGGCTGCACGCGGAGCCGGCGCCGCCCGAGCTACCCGGCGCCCCGCCGCGCAGAGAGTCCCCTTCCCAGGCTGGAAATGGCGCCCCGCTCGCGGGGCAGCGGCCGGGCCTGGGGCGGGGAGTGCGAGGCGGCGGGGTGTCCCTCAAGGTCACGGGCCGCAAGGCCGGCCCCTTCCTTCCCTCCTCCGAGTCCGCCCCTGGGTGGGAGGATGGCTGAGCCGCCGAGCCGCCGGGACGGGGCGGCCGCCGGGCTCAGGGGGCACCCACAGCTCATCCCTGCACCCGCCCCTCATCCCCACCCCTGCATGGCCACCCCCGCATGGAACAGAGCACCCCACAGCTCTCGGGGTGCCCAGCCGCCCTGCTCACTCGTATTCCTGGCGTTTCAGTACCTGGATGCTCCGCTGCGCGCTGTCCCTCCAGGATCAGGGCGTGCAACAGCTCCGTATCCCAACTCCTCCAAGCAACAGGGTGCGCAGCCAGCAGCGTCTCGTGTAGGACGCGCAGCCCAAAATCTGGGTTTCCTGAGGCTCGGGGTGCGTGGCTGCACACCCCGACATCTTCCTGCCTTCACCATGCACACACAGAAACCCCTTGGGAGCCAGGGCTGGTGTTTCCGTGCTCCCCATGGGAGCTGGGGTGTGCTCGCACCCCTGTCCTGGTGCCAGGGCACAGAGAGAGGCACATCCATGGGGTTTGGGGTGCAGAGATTTGCATCTCTGTGTGCAGGGGTGCCCGAGGTGCAGACACACACACACAGCTCCTGAGGTACCTCCCACCGGTAGGAAGCTGGCACAGGGTGCTGGAAACACAGGAATTCCCAAGCTGGGGTGGATCTACACGGTTTTTCCTCACTTTGAAACGGGGAAAGCTGTTGCCTCAAGCCTCGGAATAGGCAAGACTAAAAGCATCCCTGCAAGCAGCTGTTCAAGGAGTATGTTGAGAGGTTTTACGTGCATGTTTTGGGGTTGTTTTAGTTTCAAATAAACTTTGTTTAGACCACAGATCAAAACACTGTCAAACGATAGACAAGTTATTTTTCTTTCTCTCCCAGGCAGACATGGGTTATTAAAAAATCTGAATACTTCACCTGGTGTCTCCTACCCAGTTTATATTTTGTGCTAAAGTAGGAGCTAAGTGAAAAGAAGTATTTTCCCTGACATTTTAAATCTAATCTATGCAAGCTGTTCACTGTTAGCCTTTTGTGTTCACAGCCCAACCTTTGTAGCAAGAAAGCAAAGCCCACAGTTCACATCTGCAGGATGGGAACTTGGTACCAAAGACAAGTTGATGCTCTCAGCTGTTTAAAGACATGAACTGAGTCCCTGCCCCTCCAGAGCTAATTTTGGGTACAGACTGCCCACAAAATTGAGCCAGTGATCAGTTCAGGGCTTCTTGGTTTGTGGGAGTCTGGGATGACAGTGGTATTTTAGGATATTGATTAAAAACCAGGCCCTTGCATCTCAGTTTGGGTGCAGTGAACATCTGCTTTAATAAACTTGGCCTGTTACCTTGATTCTAAGTGAGGTGAATATTTAGTTGTGATTTGTTAGTCAGTGCTCGTGAGGAGCTTTCCAGCTGCTGGGGAAAAGATTTTCCATACGTGTAAAGTATTACTCATGTCATTGTTTTGAAAATTAGCCATACCTCCAGTTTTAGGTGCAGTTTAACATTCAGGTCATGAGATTCTCCTAATAGCAAAGAAATTTGCTTTTCAGAGTTGTCCCTGTAGCTCCAGCTTACTCCTGCTGCTGCTGAAGTTCACCAAAATGATGATTATTAAATTAATCATGATTATTTCTCTCTTTCATTCTTCAAAGTTTGCTGCAAACAATGATCCTCGTAGAGTAGTTTTCTAAATATTACTTTGCTAACTTGGTTTAATAAAGGGGAGGGAATGGTGAGAATTTACAGGTCTGACTATTGCAGGGAATGGTGAGAATTTACAAGTCTGACTATTGCAGGGGTAGGGTTGAGTTCTGCCTCCTGTAGCCCAGTGAGGGCTTCACTTGAGGGAACTTTTTAAAACCAAACTGTGATTTCTGAGCTGGGGTTCACCCCTGTGCTCTGAGCTCAGAGAAAGCTCTGCTCCAGGCCATTCCAGCAGCAGCCTTATCATGGAATGCCCTTCAAATGCCTGCACTCAGGAATAGCTGCTTGGCTTCCAGCACAGCCACATGTTTGTGTGTGTGCCCAGGGCCAAGGAGGGCAGCATTTTCAATAAACACACCGATATTTACAAATTATTTCTTCATGCTGAAGGTCATCTCAGCTGCGGTTGTTGTTTCTCTGCTGTGAAATATTTTCCCTCTCCTCCATCCTGCTCCCACGGGCAGAACCAGGTCATTATGTTCTTTTCAGACTAAAAGGTGGATTGTTGTAAAAAACTGCTTTTGTGTAATACAGGTGTATCCAGCGGGATATTTTTCCCAGAGGAAATGGAGATTTTCTTGCCCTATTTTTTTTTTTTCTTGGAAGAAAGCTTTGGGCTGGAGATCCAGCTGTCTTCTGCATCTCCAAGTCAGTAATTAAGGGTGAAAAGTTGATGTCTGGGGCAGGAAAAGGCTGAAATTTCCAGCTTATAAGTAAATATATGTGGTATAAATACCACATTTAATATTTTAATATTTCAGGAGAAGCTTGTGACAGAATTAATTTTCTTCACAGTGGGGCTGTCTTCTACTATGGGGCTGTCAAAAAAAGGCAGAGTGAAGGAAGTGATCTTAGAAAGAAGCAAAAACATTAGAGCTTGTCAGACATTGTAGAGGATCAGTTAAATGCATGAGAGTCCTTGTCCCAGTCATCTGGAAAAGAAGAATAATTCCTTTAACACATCACTTTAAAAAAATCACAGTTATCACTTGGTTTGTGTGCTCTGATGTAAAGGGAGGTGATACTACTTTGAAAGTGTACTTGGAGAAGCTGAATAAAGATTAGATAAGAAAAGACAGTGAAATTCTTCTGTTTTGAGGCGAGGGAAACGTGGATGTTGTACAAAGAGCCTGGATCTGTGTCCCTACACGATGCACTTGCCAGAATCCAGAACTGAACTATTTCCTGGCTGCTTGTTTCCTACCACTCATCTTTTTTCCCAAATTGGTCTTTCGTGCTATTTTTCCTCTTGAAAGACGTTTCACTTTTCCTTTTGTACAGCTGTCTTTAAACAGCACAGGAACATAAGGCACTTCCTTTCCCTTTTACGCTGTCTGCAGTTTTCCTTCTGCGTGGTTTTTTTTGCTCTTTTTCACTCCTGACTGTTCACACCAGGGCACACCCAGCCCTGGGCAAAGACAGTGGGTTAAAAAGAGGGTAAATAAGCAGCAAAAGCAGGCATTGCACAGGGAATAACCGTGGATAAGGCGTGGTTAACTGTATCTAGTGAAAGGATAAATCTCAGTGGGGAACGAGCCGCCTTTGCCTTGCTGGGAAGAGACTCGGTGGGAAGTTTCAGCACTATGTAACCGTACATTGTGATACTATAATTCCCATTAAACTCGGGGCTGCCTGCCTTCCCTGCCTGGTGGGAATGCCAGAGGCTCAGTGCCCTGTCCTTGTTCCCTGCAGGGGGCTGGGCTCCTCGGCCCGCAGAGCCCGCGAGGACAGCTGGTTAAAATCCCTCTTCGTGCGCAAAGTCGATCCCAGGAAAGACGCCCACTCCAACCTCCTGGCCAAAAGAGAGACCAGCAGTCTGTACAAACTGCAGTGTGAGTGATGGCTTTGTGCTCAGCAGCACCATTCCTGCCCTCTGTCCCTGCCTGCCTCACGTCCCTCTTGTTGTTGTTGTTGTTGTTGTTGCAGTTCACAATGTCAAACCCGAATGTCTAGAGGCCTACAACAAGCTCTGGTAAGTGTGTGAGTTCTCTTTTCACCTTTTAGGCATGTTGATTTGATCTGTAAATTGGTAAATAATCATCATTGTGTAGAGGGGAGGTGACAAAATTCTGCTTTGTTAGGATTTGGTATTAAATAGATGCTAATGAAAGAGCAGAAAATCCTGTACTCAGTTCACCCCACTTCCCTCTTGGAGGTGTCATTTTCTAAGCTGCAGTTGAGGATGATTCCTGTTGTGAGAGCTTTGGTGCCATTTGTTGGAGCAGCTCTCCCCCTTCCCTTAGTGGACTTAAAGCTCCTGCTGCATGCAGGGAAAGGTGGAATGTTGGCATTCCCACTGCAGGTGCTGGGTTGAGGATGGGTTTTGTCTGCACACTGAAAGAGAAGGGAGACCACTGGTAAATAAAACTACACCAGTGTTAAACTCAAGTAGAACTTTGAGCTGTTAAAAACCCAGGGGTTGATTTCCTCTCAGCTTTTTTATGTCCCTTTCACAACTCCTGTTGCTGAGCTACTCCTGAGGAGTTACACAAACCCGTGGATGGGGTCTCTGCTTTGGGGTGATTCCCTCCAAAGAGAGCAGTACTGTGACAGCTTTCCCAAAAAGTTCCAGCTTTAGAACATGTAGGAACGAATCCCATGTGAAATTGGCTGCTTTAAGGGTGAAAGTGCAGAAATATGACTCCTTTTCTGCCTACACAACCCCCCTCTGGAGCCCTGAAAGAACTGGCTGTTTAAATTTGGGGATGGCATGAGCCTCGTACCCAGCAGTGCTTTTCTCACTGGCAGTGCCCAACTTGCCAATGAAATAAAACATTCTCAGGATATGGACAGCCAGCTTTGAAGTGTGAGCACAGCAGCTGGGCTGGAGGGAGGGGAAGAAGTGCCAGCTCCCAGTTGATGTCCTCAGCTCTTACTGGGTGGCTGCACAGCTCCTCTGTCACCTCTGTGCCTTCTTGTGTTGGGCTGGATAACCCAGAACTGTTGTCCCTGCTGTACAAACATAAAAAGCCACTAGAAAAACATTCAATCAAGGTATTTTTAGCTTTTTTTGTTGTTTAAAAAATAGATACACAGTAAAGGACAATTAGCATTCAGCCAGCTTGCTGTTTAAAAGCTGAATATAAACATGTCCAATTATGCAAGACAGGGAACCACTTTTATGCAGTATTTCATGAGCTGCCTAAATGTTGAGTGAGAGCAGAGATTTCTATTTTCAAGGAAAGAATCAAACAGCAAAGAAAGAAACTGCTGACAGCAGTCTGATGAAATACATGTGGTTGGATTGATTCTTTCCAAAGCAAATTGGAGTATTTCAGGGAAGGAGATAACTTGAGTAAAGTAATAAACAAAATTAAGCCTCTCTGAACTTCCCTCTTGCCTCTCCCTAAATAAAAAAAAGAACAGGTTAATTCTATATCAAATCAGAGTGAGGATCAATCATTAGGTATTAATAAATAATGTAATGAAGACAATTACAAGAGTATTTCATGAATCCCTGTGGTTAAGGAGCCCTTCTGAAGAATTAGGGACAGGTTTTTTAAAAAAGGTGTTTTGTGGGCATTTTTTCTCTAATTTGCAACAATATATGGTAGAATTACACAATAATTTACCATTCCTCTTGAAAGCTGCCTTTCCAGGACCTCATTCTGCTCTGCAGAAATGAACTGATGGTGAAACATCCTTGAGAATGTCCTTGGAGAGTCATTTTATCATATTATTTACACTGGCTAGTGAGAAAATGTCGAGGTACAAATTAGTAATGAGATTTGCTCAAGGTTGTGTGCAAAGTCAGTGGCAGAATCAAGAGGAAAACTCATCTCTAATGACTGCCAGCCCCAGCCCAGCCTACTTTTTATTACTTGATACTGTGCAGAGACTCGTTGCCTGTGAGCCAAAGTGAGGAAAAAGGGTAATTATTCAGGGAAAAATATAAAAGGCAGAGTTCAACCAGACTAATTGACTTATTCATCAAGGCACAGTGCAGGGAAAGCTTGTCTTGGCCAAGTCAGCAATGAGCAAAACTAATTTCCTCCTGCTAATGTGGGCCACTTGTAAAGTTTGAAAGAGTGTTAGAAGTCCTGGGAACAGTCAGACAGAAATCGTGTGTTGGAGGTATTTTTAAGGCAGTTTCACTGTTGATTAGTGGGTAAGTTACCTCAAAGTGAGAGCACTTTCTGAGATTAAAAAGCAATACTCTGAGGTACAGCCATTATTTCATTTATCAGATTATTTTTATTCATTTAGCTCAGCAAGTGGAACTGGTTTAGAAGTCTGTGCTTTCTTATTTCTGTGCATTCTCCCCCCCTTGAGGGGAGCTTTTCCTTGAGCAAAGAAAAGCTTTTCCTCCAGCAAAGAAAAGCTTTTCCTTAAGCAAATCACCCATGCAAGCTGAATTTTCTGTGAGATATCCTGATATTTGTTTTCCCTGTGTGCTGGATAACCTTTTAGATAGACATAATTACTTAGATAAACCTAATTTATTGCATCCAAAGAATCCTTTGTTAAAGAGTCTAAAAAAAATGGTAACACTCACCTTAATTCTCCACGGGGGTGCAGCCACCTTCCCCCTGCATAGCAGAATTTGATATTTCAGCTTTCTCCTGTGCAAAATAAACCTTGTGAATGTTCCTAGCATGATGCTGTGTTATTCATATATCGACTGTGGCCACCCTGAAGGCAATGCAACCCAGTGTCTGTGTTCCTTGTTTTCAAGTCAAGAGGTGCTGCCAAAGATTCATGAAGAAAAACACTACCCTTGTGCTCTGGTGGGGACTTGGAACACGTGGTACGGAGAGCAAGATCAGGCTGGTAGGAGATAGAAGTACAACCAATGTAAACCCATGTGCTTGGCAGGTTTCTTCTTTTCAATCATCTCTGTTGGCACTCAAAGCCTGTGGCAGTGTGTCCACTGAGGGGCTGTGTGCATCACTTCTCAGCTGTTTTGTCTTGCTTTTGTCGTGCTGGGTTGGACAGCAAAGCGTTCATTCCTTCAATTTTGTCTCGTTTTTAATATATTTTCATGTTTTCCAGGTGGTGATGGTTGTTAAAATTAACAGGTTGGGGTGAAATGTTTGTAAGATATAGTCCTGTGGGCACAGTTCCTGAATATTTGAGGGTAACTCTTGCAAAGCCAGAGCTGATCCCTCCTTGGGCAGTGTAAAAGCTTTGCTCAGGCTTTCAGACTGTAATTGCTGTACAATAATGAAATACAAATCATTCCAACCCATCTGCATTGTAAACTTAACATTAAACTTGACTGGGGGAAAGGAAAAATATTTCTGTTCATGTTCATATGAGGATACTGCCTAACTATGAAAATAAACTGGAATTAGGCATGACTCAAGAGCTGCTACAGAGGTAAATCCAAAGAGTTCTGTGCAGAGAGAAAACCTGGAAAACACCCTGGGAATTGGAAGGAATGGGAAGCCACAGATCCAAATCCGTAGAGGTTCTGTTAGAGCTGTGCCAGGATCGGTGCTGTTGCTTCCTAATTAAAAAATAAACTCCTGCACGCATTAATTCTCCCTGCACTGCCAGCATATTGCAATATTGACACTGAACAAATGCAGAGAATTAACAGCACATAAACCAAACAGTGTCTGAGAGCCAACCCTGCAAGCTGAAGGGGAACTGGGGAATGAGGACAATTGAAATGGGAATTCCTTCAGCAAGTCTCAGTGGCTGCTTTTGTAACAGATTAACACCGGCTGGATCTGCCACTGCATCCCCAGCCTGCCTTGGAAATGTTCTTGCAGCACTGGAATAAAGCAGATTATGGGGTTGGACTTGTTCAGTGCTGGGTTCATATCAGATGGATCCATCCAATCTGCCCTGGGGGTGAGGCAGCAGAAGCAGGAGGATAAATCTGCTCTCACAGGGAAGTGCCTCCCATCAGCCTTGTTTGCTCTCTTGGAAAAGGCACAGAGCTGCTTAAGAGGGGAGAAAATAGTTTTTTATGAATCTGTGAGGTGAAATTATTGCCTTGCTGTACTAAACACCTGTAAATACATCTTTCTGTGATTTATCAAAGGGGTTTATTCTGATTTTTCACAGAGGGAATGCTTTGAAAAAAATTTAGATGCAAACATAGATACATGTCCTGAAATTGTTTTTGTGGGGAAAATCCTAGCTAATGTTCAGTTATCTTCTGCTTTTATTAATGTTGAGCTCAGAAATAACATTTGCATCGTTTTTCATGTCCTACAGAAAGTGTCTTGCTTTTGTGCTGGAGTAATTTACTGAACTGAAAATCTGCCCCTCCACTGCTCTTAGATGAAATTGGTATAAAGCACGTTTTTGGAACTAAGTCATCCTCTTCAACTGAATCTTAATTTCAATAACAGTCATGTCAAGTCATCACATCTTACTAGCATGGCAACAAAAAGTCCTTTCAGAAATTTCCCTCTTACCCTCAGAGTAAATTGCAAAATTTTCCAAGAGAACCCCTTTCAAAAAGCAGATGATTCCATTCTCCTTAAATTATCCCAATGTGTAGCGCTTTCATTAATGAAAATCTTGTTTTCAAACCTGCTGCCTGGTTTCTGTTTTTGTATAATTCTGTAGTGTGAAGAGCATTTTAGAGCGTGATTTTTCCAGAAGATTTACCACTGGTCTGGGACGTCCCTTGAAAAAGTTTAATTTTCTCTGTTTCAGTTCATTTGTGGAGATATGAGGGAGGTTACCCAGCTCTCAATGAGGTCATGAGCAAACTTCGTCAAAATAAGGTAAAAACCACTGATTTTGTCACTCAGGAGAGAGCAAAGTACAGGGTAGAGCAAAAAAAAATGCAGATTTAGATACTAAAGTGTCTCACCCCTTCCTGTTTGTACAGGAAACCTCTTTGAGAAAGGATTTATTGTCACATTCAGGTTTAATTCCTGAACACTTCACGTGGAAATCCTTGGAATTCTCAGACCAAGGAGAATTCAGATTCCTTTAAGGATTTCACAGCTCCACAACCCTGATAGCATTAAAAAACCAAAACTCCAAGCCACCATGTGCTGTCTTGCTGTTTGTTGTTGAAGAATTTGACCCAATTCCCACATTATTTTTTTAGGAATTCATAGAATTCCGTAAGGAAAGGGGTAACATGCTCCTGTCCCGTAAGAACCAGCTGCTGCTGGAGTTCAGCTTCTGGAATGAACCTGTTCCCAGAGATGGCCCTAATATTTATGAACTGAGATCTTATCAACTCAGAGTAAGTTTAAATTTTCTTTCTTCTATTATTTTTGTAGCTCTGTGCTGTCCTAAAACCTTCAGAGGGTGTTTATGGCCAACAGAGCTTATCTGAAAAATCTGCTTCTTATCAAAGCTGATTTCTGAGTCAGTGCTGCTCTCGAAGTGTGGGGTCTGAAGTGAAGGCAGGCTCCAGCAAGATCCTGATGTGTGCAGGGCTGAAACCCTGTGGTTGCTCTGAGGGATGCTTCAGAGATGACTAAGAGATGTAAACAGAACAATTAGAGATGATTTTAACATCCTTATCACTCACAAGGAAGGCGTTGTGTTCATGCAGAGTGCTTTCTATACAGAAACGGTGTGAAAATGGAATTTTGGGGTTTTTTTTTTAACTGGAATTTTAACTGTGTGTTGTTCTTGCAGCCTGGAACAATGATTGAGTGGGGCAATTACTGGTAAGTGTTGCCTTCAGCTCTGGTGTGGTGGTTGAGAGGTACAGGGGTAGGAAAAGCAGGGTGGCACCAAAGCCACCAAATCCCCCAGTTAAGGGGCTGCTGCTGCACTTGCACCTCTGCTCTGACAGCCCTGTGACCCTTGGAGGAAAGAAAAAGGAATTTTGTGCACAAACAACACTCTGTGGTTTGGCTTTGCCTCCCAGAACCCTTTTGGCTTGCTGCAAAAACTGTGGATTTTCAGCAGAAAGCTGCTTGGGAAGGGTGGCAGCTCCTCTGGGAGACTTTCACAGGACCACTTGTAGCTTAAATCTTGGCTCTTTAGGCTTTTAAAGTCAAGTTGCATCTTGAAAAGCTGCTGAGCAGCACATTTGTATTTTAATATATGGGTTTCCTATATTTGAGACAATTTCCTATTGATTATATGCTTCTGATGCTGTCTTATTTTTAACCAGCGTGAGCTTATTTCAATTTACACTCACTGTCCTTGCAATTCTAGTGGTTGATAGTTAAACAATTTAGAGTGTTTTCAATTGTTTGGACAAATGTGAGGATTTAGATTTTCAGATTTGTCCTTGATATAATTTTTTCAATTACAATCATATGAACAGATTGAATTTAGAATTTTTTTATAAAATAGGCACATCTCTACTGGTAAAAAAATCTCTTTTAGAAGATCCAACAAGAGAAATATTTATCTTATTTATGCAAAGATCCACATGAATAAAAAGCTGTATTCCAGTGCCACAGAATCAGTGGGAAATTAATGTGGCAAAACTGATATGACTAAAACTTGAGGATTTTGTTATGAAACCTGCTATGAAAAGGCCACTTTACACTGTTCCAGCAATTATCTTGATCTGAATCTGGTTGAAAAATGATTCATGCCAAGTTCAGTGAAAATGTAACCTCCAATTTTAATGCATCCTAACAAGACAAGAGGCAAATCTTAATTACTTAGTGCTGAAAATGAGCGTGCTGCAGATTTTTTCTTACTATTAATTGCTGAAGTGTACAGCAAATGCAATTTAACATTCCAGCCTCCCTTCCACTCCGTTTCCCTTCCCATTTTCCCTGATTTGCTCCCCAGACCTGCAGGTTCTGATGCCTCTTTGCTCCTCTGCAGGGCTCGTGCAATTCGGTTCCGACAGGACAGTAATGAAGCAGTTGGGGGATTTTTCTCCCAGATTGGACAGCTCTACATGGTCCATCACCTTTGGGGTAAATTCCTGTTCTTTGCTGCTTTTTTCCTGCTTTTTTCCTGCTTTTTTCTTTCACTGACTCATCCCAAGTCACTTTGCCCAGGAGGAAACATTTTTACACAAGGCAAAGGAAATGTGTTGCAAGTTGGGTTTTAATTTTTTTTTCTTTTCCTAATTTGTTGAATTTTTAATTGTTAAATTTTTTTAAATTTTTGTGTAGGCAAATTTATTCTTCACCAAACAAGAAATGAACATTTTGTATTTTCTGCTGTTTCTGCCACAGTTTCTCCCGTCCCTTTCTCTTTGTTTGCTCTCAGTCCCACAACCCTGACCCTGCCATCCCAATTCATGCTAAAATCTGGTTTTTACAGTTCCATTCCAAGCCTCACATTTACCACAGCTGCAGAAAGGAAAGTCAGAGAAGTCAGGCATTTATTTCCATGCCTGCACAGAGGTGTTTTGGCTTTCTCTGTGCATTCGTGTTCGTAATGAAACAATTCAGGATTGTTTCAGCTTGAAAAACGATAATTTGTTAGAAATTGTTTTTTCTTCATATCCCAACAATTCAGAATATTACATAGAGCTGTACCTGTGCTCTTATTATCTTACCTGTGTCCAGGAATTCTCTCTCTTCCCCAGCTCCTTCTGTTTGTGCTGCTCTGGGAGCTTTTCCTTCTGGCAGAGAACTCCTGCTTTTCTTCCTTCCCGCTGTTCCCAGCCTCCTAATTCCTCCTTGGAATGCTTCTAAGGGATCTGTTCCTGTTCAGAAGGAAAAGAAATCACTTTGTGCTTGTTTTCCCAGCTTACAAAGACCTGCAAACCAGGGAAGATATAAGGAATGCAGCGTGGCATAAACCTGGCTGGGATGAGCTGGTTTATTACACAGGTAACCCATTAACTCCTCTGGAATGCTGGGGGCAGACTTTGGGCTGTGCCATCCTCTCTGCTCCTCAGCACATCCCACTGGGAGGAAAAGTTCTTCATCTCCTGGGGAATCATGGCTGTGTGTCAGTTTTAATTCTGTCAGGGCACAGAGGGACATTGCACGGAGCTGTAAAGGGAATTTTGCAGCTGGTTTTGTTGGAAAAGTTGCCCAAGTGCTAAGAAATTGCTGCATTAATATTGAATTTTTATATCAGCACTTCTGTGGAAGAACAGATTTATATAAATGCTTGTCCAAAGATTGAAGGAGCCAAGAGTGAAATTTACCTTTATATTAAATGATTATTTCGAATATTTCATGAAATACAGGAGCCTTGTTAAATGCATTGCTGGGAAAAGGGAATTTAGACTTTGGAACTAAAAGCCAGGAGATCTTTGAGATCAAAGAAAGCTGTCATAACAAAACTCCCAGAAGTGTGCCAAGAATGTCAGCTTTGGGTTCCGTGGGGCACATTTCAAAGGAAGTTACACCAGAAAAATGTAGGATCACTTCCATTTTGGTGAAAAGAATGGAAATATTTGTCTTTAAAGGAGTAGAGAGTTGATATTAAAGTCATTTATTCCCAAAACTGCTGTGGGGATGATTACTGAACGTGCTGAACTCTGTCAGTGAAATTAAACCCTCTCTCCATTGTTTTTTCAGTGCCCCTTATTCAGGAGATGGAGTCCAGAATCATGATACCCTTGAAGATTTCTCCACTTCAGTAAAGTCACTGATTTTCTTGTGCCTACATAGATAAAGTGACAAGTATTTGTCTTAATTTATGGTATACACTGTATATCATAGTCTGAAATATAAAAGTACTGTATTGAGCTTATAAAAGAGACCTCTTTTCTTCAGAACCCATGACCTTCTGCTCTGAGGGGGGGAAAAAAACCACAAGACAAGACTGTGATTAAAAGGTTGGTCAATTGCAAACAAGTCCAAATCTGTGGGACAGCTCCCCAGCTAACGTGTGGCCTACAGGATTTCAAATCTCCTGCCACACAGGCACTGCCCAGAGCTCAGTAACAGCAGTGCTGTGAGGCATTTCATGACTGCAGCTTGGAAAAAAACAAACAAAAACAAAACGAGAAGCTCTGGAGAAAGGAGAATTTCATTTCAAATGGCGAAACGAGAAGCTCTGGGGTTGCTGTGAAATAACCCCTGGCTGGTGGAGCAGGCCTGAAATCAGCAAGTCTCAGCCTCCAGTCATTCATTGAGGATAATCCTGTGTGGCAGGGGAAGGGTTCTGGCCAGAAAGGGGCATTTTTGGGGTTTCTGAGCACACAGCTGTGTGCTGCCTCCCCCTGCAGTGAATCCCACGTGGGGTGAGCACGCTTTCCCCACACACACTGCCAAGGCTGAGCACCCTGCAGGGAATCCATCCACTCCAAAGCTTTTCCCTCCCCAAACAGCTCAGAAATCTGGGAAAAGGGGTTGAATTTCATAAGCAGTGCTGGTTCAGACTCGGAGGGGGTGGCACTCCCTGTGGCTGTGTGTGAAGCTGGAGCATGTGGGGTCAGTGGGGTTGGCATTTCCGTGTACCATGGTGTCCAGTTCTGTTTTGGTTTCACTTCTAGACTAGAATGTATCCACAACTTTTTGGTGTCTGCAACGATGTGAACATCCTGTAAGTGACAGTAATATTCTCTCTCTCTCTCTCTCTCTCTGGTGGCTCCAAGAATCAGTGTAACATACTGAATGTACAAATCAGTTCTGAATGTCCAGTTTGTACATTTCAAGAAGTTTTCAGGAAGAACATATCAGTCAATAAAATCCTTTTAATTTTCACTTTTTGCTGGCACCTCCTATGTATTGCACCACCTGTGTTTTCTCTCTTCTTGCAGTGTTTAGTATGGAAAATACAGAATATTTCAGCAATATCTCTGGTTCAGGGACAGCATTTCCCATGTTTTGCTCTCCTTCTCCAAAGGGAATTTAAAATCTCTCCATCACATCCCATTTTGCTGAGTGTTCTAGAGGTCCTGAGTGCTGTGGTGATAAAACACTTTTCCTTTTGATTTTTCTCCACAAATTATGCTGCATTTTGCAGGTGTGGGGTTTCTGCTTTCATGAGATACACTGCACTCGTGCCTCCTGTTGAATTTCCTCTTGAACAAAGTCAATATTTGATCTGGCTCTTGTCTGGGTTTATATTTTCCTCCTGTTGTCAAGTAATGATGGGATTTTACTGAGTCGGATTCTGTGCTGTATCAGCTTAAAGTTGCTCAGTGAGCCAAGGAAATCATTTGAGGTGATCCTTCTCACAGATCAGCCCTGAGCAGTGGGATCACCTGGGGCTGCCATTTTTCCAGACTTTTGGAGCCACTTTTCAGCTGCAGAAGGAGAAGAGGGATGCCAATATCAGCTTCCAGTCCTTGGTACCTCTCCCAGCGTCCTCCCAGATTTCCTTTCCCTGGAGAATTGTCCTTGTAACTCACACCCAGCAATTCAGCCAGAGACAAACAGCAAAAAGCCTTTTTGGAGCTGCAGGATTTTGTGTGTTCTGATGCAGTCCATGCTTTTTACCTTCACCAGGAATTAAATTCTGCCTGGCACAGCTCTTGCTGTTCAAGGGCCACAAAGTTTTGGCTGAATAAGGAATCAGAGGAGTAACTGGGTGTCCTGTGGGATGGCATCACAGAGTGCAGGTCCCTCACTCCCCTGGTGCTGCCCTGATGTGTTCTGGATGTGCCTCCCCTCATTCTGAGCTTCCTGCTCATGCTCTGGCTGCCTTCAGGGTTAAATCCTGATATTTTACCTGCAGATCAAACAGTTCCTGTTGTTTTCCTTCCAGATAGCAATGTAAACTCCAATGGAAATGGGCAGTGCCAAGCTCTCCTTGCTTCCCTTTGCCTGAGCTTGGTTTTCCCTGGTTCTGTGAACACTCTTGGGATTTTCCCTCTTAATTCCATGGCTGAGTCTAAGTTTTCCTTGGACAAGCAATCCCTCAGCATTTCTTACAGCAGAACTGCTGGAGTTCAGAACTGAAGGGTGGGGACAATGCCTGGAAGGGTCTCTGGCAGCTCTCAACTCTTGTTCCACTGCAACAACACAATTAAAACTTGGCTTTAGTTGTCCTGGAGAAGGCTGCAAACTGCCCCTCATGCAAATCTATAATTTAAAGCAATTCTGCCTCATCGAATAATCACATTAAAAGGCTTTCTATGAAGGCAGGTGGTCAGAAGACCCACCTGGAGAGCAGCTCCTCCCTGTGTGACCTGTGCTGCTCCCCAGACTTTGCCCTGCTGTGCTGGGATGTGGCCAGGCAAATCTGTAACACTGAAACTTTCCTCACCCTGCTTTATTCCCTGCTGGGTTTTTTCCACTATTTCACAGACAAAACAGCTGAGCCTCTCACTGAGCTCAGCAATCCTCCTGCTACCTCCTGGGCTAGAGGTCAGCCTTGATATTTGCCCACTGGAAGGGGGGGGGGGGGGATTTTTTTTCCGAGCCAGTCCGACCTAAAGAGCTGTTGTGAAATCCCTGGCACCGCCCCACAGTTTCCATAGTGCCCCGACTGGCAGAAGCTCCTGCTGTGAATGTTAACATCCCTTCCAGGGCTCCTGGCTGGGGCACTGGGGGAATTTCAGAGCCCTGAGCCATGTCCCAGTGCCTGGAGCTCCAGCTGATCAGCTCCATGTCAGATTTATTTCCTTCGTGGCCTTTGAATTCCCTAAAAAACAGCAAATTCCTTCACTTCCTAACTGTGGGATTGCACAGGGACATGGTGGGAGCAGAAGGACTTCAGACTTGCCCTGCTCATGCAGCCTTGCCTGAACAAAAGCAGGATTGTCCAGGAGCTGCCCTGGGAGCTGGCTGGGACTTTTCTCAGGAAGAATTTCAAAGAGCCCATCTTTAATACTCCCAGAAGTTCTGGGGAGTGCTGCCAGCCATTGTCTGCCTTGGCTTTTGTGGGGTTTGCTAAACTCTGACAGATCCTCTGTGCCTCTTACACGTCTGCCTTGCTCCAAAAAGCAGCCCAAGTTTGCTTCTGATTTGTTTTCTGCTTCTGGATTTGTTTTCTTTTAACCCTTCTCTGCTGTTAAATACTGTTGTAACTTCAAGCCAAAAACATTTGACTGAGAGCTGCACCCCTCACTCTGGGCTGTGTTAACTCCTCTTTCCCCCATATCCTCCCCAATGATGTCACGGAATGAACAAATCCAATATTTGCTTTAATTGTTGGTGATGCTTCAACAATTGGGCAGCACCTGTCTCGTGGCACCTTGATGTAATCATAATAAATTCAGCAAATTCAGTGCTAATTGTGAAAAGCAGTGATTATTATGAGACAATGTGAAATTTGGGAAGGTAGGGGCATCACTTGTTTCTGTTCCACCCAGAAATATGTGCTGGGGTGAAAGAGAATTGCCACACTTCCGTTTCTGGAAAAATACTGGGACTCTTTGTAAGCACTTAGAAGATAAAAACCTCTGCAGGTATTTTTTTTTCCAGCACAAATCATGTCATGTTTACCCATCTTTCTCCTGTGTGTTGTGGGGATGGAAGGAAGGGGAAGGTGTGATGTGTTTTAACATTGGTAAAGATTTTCACATCCTCACAGGTGAGATTCTTACAGGTCAGGGAAATAAAAGTCCCACGATGTGAAAAACACAGAGGAGAGTTGTCAGCATTTACCAGGTGTGTCCTCTTGGATCAGACACTACAGAGACTCCTTAAGAAACCAGGATCCATCAGCTGGAGCTGAGAGGAATTCTTAGAACAGGTCAGGCTTAAATCTAGCAGAGTTTAAGGGTGGTTAATCCACGTTGGAGGCAGAGGAAGGGACTGAAGTTTCCCAGAATTTCCTTTAAAGGTTGATGAATTCACTCCCATCCAGTTACAGCTGATGGGGGTGGGTTGGTAAATAAATAAAATAAACAAAACAGTTCCACAAACAGTGGGACCACTTCACAAAACAACAGTTTGGAGTTTGATTGGAATGTTTTCATGAAGGATGGGAACCACTCTATCCCTCACCTGAAAATGTTTCTTGGACAGGGATGAACACTGGATCTGTCTCAGATTTCCATGCAACTCCTGGCCCAGACAGGTTGAGCAACTGATGTTGAGTAACAGATGGCAGCTGAGGTTCTCTGTAGCCATAATTTAATGAAATCAGAGATATTTAGTGATGTTTTGCACCTGTTCACTGATTAACCTGTTGAGATTATGTGCAGTGAAAGGTACTTGCTAAACTGTTCAGAATTATTTATTATTATTGTTGTTGTTGTTATTATTGATTAGGTAAAGTTCTTGTTTGTGGCCCTGTTCTTTTTTTGCCACTCAAAATAAGTAGAGGCATTACAAAACAAGAGATGTGCAATATTGACCAGGAGATAATCCATTGAGGTATTTTTAAGTTGTTATTTTCTATGTCTGGTCATCACTTGGACGTAAATAATCCATTTCCTTCTTCCACCATGGCAAAGCTGTATAAAAAATCTTAACCATTTTCATCACAACAGCTTTGAGTAGAATAGCACCATCTGCCACACGAGCCAGAATGGAAGGTGCCCAACTCCCAGAATCATCAAAAAACTCCAGCCCACAAGTTTGCAAACAAATAAATGTTTAATGGCATTGAATAATGGATTTACAGGTGTTAAATAGATTATTTTACACGAGGATTTATCGCTCTTCCAGTTCCTTTAGCAACTCGTCGAAGTGGGTGATGTACCATTTTGCTTTCTCCTTTACTTGCTTTCTGACTACATTGCCTCCAAATCCAATGAAGCAATCCTGGAAGAACACAAGGAATGGCCACATTGATTATTGCAGGCCCATGGAGCTTCTCAGTAATGAAGTTTGCTTTTAAGATTGGATTTTAAAGTCACAGCATTCCTCCCTGCCCTGTTTTCCTTTGCATGTTCACTTTTCAGATTTATTAACGATTAATTCTGCAGCACTTTGGTTATTGGAGTTTTTCTCAGTGCCTTGTAGCTTCCAGATTGTTCAGATGTGAGATTTTACTGAGAATCTGATGCAAATGTGATGCAATTCCATCCAAGAGCAAGTAAACATTGGATCATGCACGAGCATCCCACAATTACCCCTCTCCTGTTTATCTTACCTCTGTTTACCTCATCTGAGTGATACCAAAAGCAAACATTAACCCTGTCCTCAATCATTAACCAGAGCAATCATCATTTCCACATCTCACAAAACCCCCTGCAGTGAAAGTGCAGGGTTTAAAATTTCCACTGCCAGCTTTTTTTTTTTTTTTGCTTGCCTCTTTTTCTTTTTTTTTTTTTTTTTTTTTTGCCTTGAGGTGGGAAGCATTAAACAAATCCTGAGCTGCTTTGGCGTATTTGGGGGACTTTGTGTGGGGAGATGGAATTCAAATCTCTCCCCTGGGACATTTATAAAAGTTGTCTTTCTGTTAACTTTTTTTTTAAAAAATCCAAACCTCACTGTTGTTTTTCCCCAAAGGATTTGCTCAGAAGGGATTCAGGATTTCTGCAATACTCACTCCAGGGGGGCAGGCTTCCATGTCTGTAGCTCCATCTCCAATCATAACCACTTTCTTGAAATGGAACTGTTCTTTCAGATGACTGATAACCTTTCCTTTCCCCCCTGATTCAGCTGTTGGTTGTGTTTCATCAAATCCTGCATATTCTCCTAGAAAACAATGGAAGGACAAGTTGGAAATACAGATATTTTCTTGTAAATGAAGGATGATCTCTGCCTGTGGTCTTCACTTCACTGCATGCAGTCCTGTAAACCTCACAGTAGTAGCACCCGAAATAAATAATTCCAAGGTAAGTTTAAGACTGGGATTTCACCCAAATCTTCAGTGGGGGGATTTTCAAAGAAAAATAGAGACATTTTCAGAGAAAACCAGAAATCTATCAGAGCAGTGCTACAAATCCATTCCCAGCCACTCTGGTGTGAACATCCCAAAAGCAGCATCCAGGATGATGCAGACACAGTGTAGGAAGCCCTGAGTAAGGAACAAACTCAGTAACTAGAGCTCTGCTTGGGCACTCCAGCTTAAAATCCAGAGCAGCTCTGCTACAAAAAGCCACTGAAAGGGAGGTTTGTGAGAGCAGCTCAGTGGAAGGAACTCTTTTAACTTGAAGGAGCAGGAGAAAATGAAACTGCTCTCAGCAGCTGTAACAAGTTTTACCTTTGCAAAACTTGCAATTAAAAAATAACTGCTGGTCTATTTCTTACATTGAAAATTACCTGAGCTGCTTTTTTGTAAGGTTTTGTCATTTTCCTGCTTGGAATTAGCTGGATTAATAACAGGACAGTGCCTGGTACCCAATATCTGACAGTGGGAATCCAGAAAGTGCCATTAATTAGCAGAGAAAGGAGACTGGAGGGGACTCTCACCGTTGAAGTAAAACTTGAGCCTGTTGGCAAAGACGTTTGCTGTGGGAATGTTCAGCTGCAAAGCCACGTGTTCCACAATGCTCTGAAAGCCCCCAGAGACCAAGAACACCTGAACCCCTCGTTGGTGGAGTCTGCTCACCAGCTCCCTGACAAGAGAGAGCACAAAGGTCAGATAAATCCTTCCTAAACCAGGCTTTGTGCTAGTCCAGCTTAGTTTGGGTGTGTGCTGCTTTCCAGCTCCATCCATCTCTGCTGCCCAAAGCTTTTCCTTCTTTTTGTGCACACACCTGGCTGGAAAGAGCTGGACAAAACCATCATTTAATTCCTCAAAAACAAGCACTCCCTACAAATGTTTTCTTTCCACTTTCACATTAGTTCCCTCGAACAAGCGAGAGCAGATCCAGTTCAGACTTTTTCCTGAAGTAAAACAACAGCAAGAAAATGAATGTGGAATGCAGAAAAAGCAGGGAATGTGAGATAAAGCCACTGCTCCAAAATGCACAAAGTTGGCTGAAAAGGGCAAAGTGCAAATGTTTTCTAGCTCAGAGCTGATTCACCAGATGCTGGGCATCGATGCTATCTTCAGAAGAGGGCACCAGCTAGAGAAAAGGAATCAAAAAGAGAAGTGTGTGGCCCCAGTTCATGGCAGCAGGACTTGAAGGCAGTGAAAAGTTTCAGGGATTTGGCTCTGAAGGCAGGAAGATCAGCAAGGGCAGCAGGGAAGTGGCAACAGCAGAAACACTAAAGACTGAAAAGCAAAGCAGAGGCTCAAAGCAGGACACACAGAAAAGGAGGAAGAAAGGGAAGGAATGAAAAGGAGGAAGAAAGGGAAGGAATGAAAAGGAAAATCATGTGATCCTGAACAAGGAAACAATGTTCTCTTTATCATTACCTCTAGCTCTGTCTTCTACATAAAAAAGACAAAATACAAGCACAGTATCATCTAAAATTCCTCTTATATACTAAAAATATTTTAGACTTGAAGCTATGGTCAGATTTTGTAGTAAAGAAATTATTTTCAGTTGTTGGCAGCGATTTGAATAGGGGAAAAAAATCCCCAGAGCTTTTCACTTTAAATAGTTAATGGTCATTCTAAATCTCAGGATAAATGAATACACATATTTATGTGAGTTTGCCTAATACAGGAGTTTTTTAACGTTTTTAGGGACTTCAGAATGGGTAGCTCTGAGCAAAGGATGCCCTAAGCTGAGCCAGGGGTGTGACTGCACTGAGGAGAGTCAGAGGTAACAGAGCTGCAGACTAGACCAAATTTAAGGAGGTATTAAATCTCCTCCCAGTCCCATCACCCCTGAAAAACCAGTGATTGAACAGATTTCTTTTCTATGCCCATTTAATCCTCAAGCCAGGATCTGAGCTTGCCAGCCAAGGTGCCAGTTGATATCTAAGACTTTTCTCTTTCCATGGATTGTTAACCACTTGCCACGGAGTCAGGCTCCTGATCCAAGCTTTGTACACATCCAGCATAGAGATGGAGCAGGAAGGCAACCCAAACCAGCTCTGTGATCTTACAGCATCACTGATGACACAGAATTTGGTTTATTTATTCCATCTGCTTCCTGAATACTTAAAAAAACAAATTAATTTCTTACCTTATTCCTGGAGTTAGCTGAGGTGGGTTGTCAGATATTAATTTCTGCACTTGTTCGTAGGAGGGCCGGATGAGACCTAATCGTGCTGTTAGAGCTGCCTTGAATGTCACAGTGCCACCCATGGCTCTGCGGGTCCTGAGGGGACAGCCAAAAAACCCAGTCACTGACCCTTCACAGGCTGAGCTTCTCCCAACAGCAGGGCATTAACAAAGGATGACAAGGAACCAGGTAAGAGAGCAGAGGCTGGAGGTTATACTGAGCTAAAAGATTGGTGGCATCCACTGGAAGGAGATCTCCGTGGATGGGAGAGGCAGGGAGGCAAAGGAAAATGGCTCCATTCCCTCTGGGATGCCATACTGGGGCCATATTCCTGAGCTGCAGCTCAGGTGCCCTTCTCTGCAGCTCAGGTGCCCTTCTCTGCATTTAACAGAGCTTTTGCTACAAGCTTCAACTTGTGCTGTTTCCTAGCCTCAGCCTCAGGGATGGGTTGGGAGAGCTGTCCCCTCTCCTCCATCTCATGGTAAGGTTTGCTACTCCATAACAGTGTTGGGTAGTGCTTAGCCAAGTTTAATGGTGAGGGCTGCTCTCAGTCTATCAAAACTCTCATTAGAGAATTTATGCCAGTACAGTTTTGTTGGGTGGCCTCACAACTCCCAAACAAGTTACATCATCATGCATTAACTCTACTTATTACCCCAACCCCCTTTTCAGCTGCACTAACCTACGATAGAATCAAAGATGGAAACGATAAATTTGTTATCACAGCTGAATCTCATCCCTGGCTATTTGTGCCTGCCCCTGCCCGAGCTCCCCCCAGCCCTACTCACATCTCTGCCACGGCATCCCCGACCCCACAGAACTTGGCGAGCTCGTCGATGCCCTCCTCCCTGATGACGGTGCTGTCCACGTCGAAGCACACAGCGTCGGCGCTGCGGAAGATCTCCTTCAGCTCCATGAGGGACGCCATCCTTTTGGGAGCCTTCTTACTGTGAGGGGACAAGATGAAGTCTTTCTCTGAGTGGGAGTAGTGCACTGTTTCCTGAGCCATTGGTGCTGCTGCTCTGATGCGTGCGAGAAGGGACGAGCACAGCCTGGTTGCCAGCTTTTATCCCGGGGGGAATGGCGGTGGAGGTCTGCCTCAGCTGCTGATTTGCTCCCGCCTGGTGCTGCCTACTGATGGTCACCCTGTGCTCCAGGTGGGCTGTGGAGCCCTGGGCAGCTGCTGATTTGCTGCCTGCTGCCTCAGCCCATCCATGTTCGTGGGTTCAAGGTTGTAATCCTTGGCATTGGCTGAGGCACCAGGCTGCCAAGTGCTGTGTGGGATTGCAGGGCTCTGTTTCATCTCAGGTGGGTCTTGATTTCTCATCTCTCCCAGGCTGGGGTGTCCCATTAATTGCTGCAGGACACCCAGGCCCTAGGGATTGATTGCAAACCATCCTAAACCTATCAATGAGTGGTCGTCCCTAAATCAGGAAGGGTTAGATCCTTTCCTACAGCCACATTAATAAAAGGTTGGGCCATTAGCATTGGGGATTGGTCATTTATAAAATCCATCAAACCCTTGGCCTTTGAGAACTTCACTCAACCCATCAAGACATCACATTTTCCATAACAGTCCCTGACAAAAGTTTCTTTTCTTCCCTTTTAGATCTGTCCACTTCAATATGTTGAGCACTTGAGTTAAGTATCTTCTTGTTCATCCCTACTCACCTTGTGCTTCATCGTCTCATAGGGGAATTAATTCAGTGTGGATCTTACTATTTACTAATCTACATTTAGACACAAGCAACAGCTTCCTTTTTATCTCACTTCCCAGATTTTTCTAAAAGTTTTTGTTTCTTCTCATCTCTCAGACATCTCTCAGGACATGTCTTGTATGATTGATCTGGGTTCTTTTTCTGGGATGGGGGGAAAACCACCATCAAACAGCCCATTCCTAAGAATTACGGATGTCTTTATATCCTTTTATTTTTTGTTTTCCTCTCACTAATGGTCCAAGCAGAACCTTTGGGTTCTCTCCCAGGATGTGGTGAATACTGGGATACAAAAGGATTTATGAGAAATTACCATCAGCACTACAAATGTAGAACACACATCAGAACACAAATATAGAACCTCTCTTATCTGCTCTTGTGCATGGAATAAAAGACAATGTTCCAGTCCACTGTTGAAAGGTGGAAATGTGTCTGAATGAAACCACCCAGCCTGAGTGGTGAAACCTGTTGTGAACAGCCAGGAGCTGTGTCTGTAGGAGAGATTCTGTCTGACAAACAGGGAGGTGTGAATGAGCAAGGAGCAGAGACACAAAGTGATGTGAAAGGCACAGGCAGCCAGCAGACAGGACTTTTTTGTGGAGGCTTTTCTGCTACCCTTGAGGGGAATGGGTGGCAATAGAGGAGCTATCCCAGAAAAGGGCTTTTACAGAGCACCTCTGAACTGCAGTTTGGCAGAACTCTGCCCTTGGTGCATGGACACACCATTAAACTCCAGTCTAGCCTTAGGATCATGACTAAAGGATTATTTGCTGCAGGCTATGTCGGGTTTTATCTTTTTCTACAAAGACTGCACTGGACATGTAAGAAAAATAGTCACAAGCCATCAGCACAGCACATAAACGAAAAGTGGCCATGGACATCAAAACTTCCCTGTGCCAGAGGCCAGTTCTGAGGTGAGGCTTGGTGGACAGAGGCCAGTCCTGAGGTAAGGCTTGGCAGTGGCTGGGGAGGTGCCACGTGAATTCCACGTTTACTTTGCTTCAGCCTTGACTTGCCAGGGACTGCAGAGCGCCGTGTTTGTGTTTGCAGTGGAACATCCTGGTTTTCCAAGCAGCAGGGCCGTGATTCCAGGGCAGGCATCATCCATTGGCGTCACGGCGTTCCAGCACTGAGCCCTCCTTATGCAAAGCCAGCGTTGCCTCAGCTGGGGCTGCACTGCAGCACTGCCACAGCACGGGGCAGTGTCACCCTGTGGGGACACTGTGACGTGACTGCTCGGTGACAAGCTGGGGTTTAGGGCTGCACACAGCTCTTTCATCTCTCCCAGAAAAACGTTATCGCTCCACACGCGCGTCGGGAGCGGGAATGATGAAATGTTAACTTTTCCTTCTCTCTGATATCCACAGTTCCCATGCTCCTGTCCCTGCTGGATGGGCCTAACAATGATGACATGAAAGCTGTGGTGGACTTTGCACTTTGATGGACAAATAAAGAAGTTAGAGGAAGAATTATTGTGGAGTCATAGTTGGAATTAACCCAGTCCTCTCTTTATTCCATGCAATAACTCTTTGAAAATTGTTTCAGACTGTGGCTTATGTTGTCTAAAAATGACAAACTGGAAGGGAACAATTGCAGAAATCATGAGTAGCTCATCAGAACAAAAAGAATTGAAGTTGTGTAAAACCTTTCTATGGACAAATCTCAGCTGCAGTCAGGAAAGAGCAATTTTTTATTCCAGAGTGGTCCAGGCCTGTGCAGTTGGCAGAGATGAATTACTCCAAAATACAGGGCATCTGATTGCTTAAAAGTGTAAATGTTTTAATGAGAAGGGAAGAAAAAAGAAATTCCCACAAATTTCCCATATGAAAAACACTGATAGGGAATCTCTGATTTTCCTGCCACTGAATTTCAGATAGGTAATCAATTCCTAGCCTGTTATTTGCATGCTGGAAAAGCATTCAAGCAGCAAACATTTCAACAGGTCTGATAATAAAATATCATGTGGAAAAGCTGGAAAGAACAATATGAGGAAGAGACGAACAATAGGCAAAGAAGTGGCTGAAGAAGACAAAAGAGTGACAGAGAGAGGTAGGGTGAAACTTGAGATAAAGATGGAAAAAAAGGAAATCACAAGGGAAAAGTGGAATTCCCATGAGATCTCCTTGCCTCCAGACTAAGAAGTATTTCATTAGGCTGTTCTGAAAAAAAAAATAAAGAAGACATTTTCACAAGAAATAATTCTCTTTCATCATAGACAGGGTGGAGTCACAGCAGCAAACACGGGAATTATGTAAGAGCACATGGGAAAGGAAAACAACTGAAACCCTCTCTGTTTGCTGTCCCTTCAAAGAAGGGCATTTGCCTCAGTGAGGAAAATGGAACCATCCTCTGTAGCCACATGTAACACAAATGGAAGGAATAAGTGGTGCTCAGAACTGCAGGTGTTCTGGGGCTGCAAGGTTTGGATGAGATCTCAAACCCCTCCTTGTGACTACACCTCCCTTGTTGTCATATTGCAGCTTTCACAAGTGCTGCCACGCTGCTACTTTGAATGATGTTCACATTTATTGCTGCTAAAAATGAAGATTAAGTGCATCTTAATGAAATATTACCCAGCACTCAGGAATATCCTTGTTTGCAAACAATTTCTGATTCACTTCCCCATTTAATATTGTATTGAACATTAACAGAAGTTCAACCACATTCAACTGTTTCTGCTGCCTTGAAGGGAACCTGCTGCTCAGAGCAAAGGATTTGGAGAAAATAGTTCTTGAAACTTTTTTCAGGACCTTTTCCTCCTACAGCTTCTAAGAACATTCCCAGGAGTGTTTCCATGGTATGAGTTTAAACAAACCACTTAATCCTCATTGTGTCTAGCTAGCCCTGTGTCTGTAAAATAATACAGTGCCACAGCTTTCCTGTGCTGAGCTTTCATCCTCAGAATTAGCAATGTTTTGAAAGCTTTAGAGGAAAGCTCACACATTTAAGCAGATTCATTATATTTAAGCAAATTGTGTTTGTGTTTTATATAAGTTTTAGAAGTTCGACCCACCCACCCATAACTTTTTGTGGTTTGCAGGGTGAGAACAGGAAGATTCAGACCTTAATCTCCTGGCTTTTCTTCCTTTTTCTTAGGTTTTTCTTCAGCCTTCTGGGTTTTCTATTTCATTTTTGGTTTTTCTTTAACCTCCTGTCCAGTTTGTAAAGGCAGAGGCACAAAGCTGTCTGCAAGTCAAGCAATGAACTGCTTGCAGCTCCACACGATTATCTGCACAGCAGTGCCTCACAGTGAACTCATTTAGGCACCTCGTGAAAAGCAGGTGAAAAGGGGCAGAAGGAACCTGTTGGATGTTGACATCCACCTCCCAACTCTCCAATCCCCTCTCGCCTGTCCTGCCAAAATGCTGCTGCTCCCCCCGTGCCCGATTGCATCATTCATTCACGCTGCTGTTATAAAACAGGCACCACGCTGGTGCCGGGCAGCACAGGCACAAGTTCCTCCTCATTTTCCGTGTTGGAAAAAAAACACGGTGTTATGGATTTGCGAGCCAAACGCCAACCCCTTCCGACCTGCGAGAAAAGCACGATCCCGGTGACTTACAGAACTGAACTGGCCGTGGCTGCTGCTGCCGCCGGGAACCTCTTGGCTGCGCCAGACAGGGAGGGATCGGCCGAGCCCTTCAGTCACACAAACCCCACGCACGGGCTGCGCTGGACGAGAGCCGCATTTTGCCGCTCAGCCCCTGATAAAGCGCTGAGTCAGGCAGCCCGGGGGGTTTGTTTGAGGTGGTTGGACACATGGAGCAGAGCAGGGCAGCTGTTCGCTGCCAGGGCAGGCAGCAGAGGTGTGACCGCCCCGCGTCAGGGGAGGAGCCGCCGGCCCGGCTCGGGGCGCTCCGGGCTGCGCGGGGAGCAGCGGCCGCGGGGAGCTCGGCGCCGAGCACGGGGGTGAGCCCGGGGAAAGCTCCGACAGGCAGCTTTGTTTGCCCTCAGCTGAGTTTGTCCTCCCAGAAATCAGAGGCGAGGCAGCGACGCTGTTTTCGGGAGAGAAGAGAGAGTTTGTGAGTTGAGGTTGCAGTATCGCCTCTTGGCTCAAGCTGTTAGTGCATCCCTGAGCAAAGTTACACACGCGAATCCCATCCAAAGCCGGCAAAAGCTCGGAAGCAAAGGGAAAACGGCGTGGGAAAAGGCTCTGTGTTGTTTCCCCAAAAGCAGTGCTGTCAAAAGCTATGGAAAAATTGCCCAACCTGCCCGTGCTTGTGTTTTGGCATCCCACGGAAGAGCTTCCCTCGCACACTGCTGTGGGTTAGAAAATGGAAGAGTGCCAGCCCAGAAGTTGTTTGGTTCAAGGTCAAGAAAAGCTGATTTAGCTGATTTAGCTACTTTTGTTCACTTGTGCCAGGAGTCCTGTGACTGCTGCCCGTCTGTTCTGCACCGCTGGATGCTCCAGTCACATTCTGTGCACGACCTCTCTTGCCACCCTGGCAGTGCCACCCCTCCAAATTCCATTTATTCATTAAAACTGATCACCTTTTGTGCCCCTCCTCCCTTTATGCTTTTTCAGAATTTCTCAGTACACGACCAAATGTTCACAGGATCATCTCTCAGTAACTTCTTGAGTCAGGAAAAGATGGGACCAAGCCCCTCTGCTGCCAAACTGGTGCCAGGGATCAGCAGCCTGGTGCTGTTTGTCAGCTTTATCGTGGCAGGACAGGATGTTGTTTAAAGCAGATTTAGAAATCATTTCTGTGAATAAGGTTAAAGGAAAACCCATCTTGATAAAGATGAAAGAAAATGGCTTTTACTGAGAATCTTAGAGGGGTTTTTGCCAAGATAAGCAGTGCCTGGCTTGACTAAGAGAATTGCTGCTGAATATTTCATGAAGGATATTGCCTTTATTTGGCTTAGTTTAATGGACATGTTGGCTTCAATTTAGTTAAATATTTTGATTCTAACCTGGTGCAATCCATTGAATTCATAGGGCAATTTAAGTCTGGTAAGGATTCGCCCTTAATTTTTATTACACATAAGAAACAAATACACAGAACAATTCAACAGCTAAGACTGAAAAAGGAAGAAAAGATTGTCTTGATGGCTGAAAAATGCTGCAAAATGGGAATTTAATGTGAAGATGCTCGTGAGAAATGTTCCTACAGCAAAAAATAACTATCCTGAGGAATGTGAGCCAGCAAAGAAACACAGAGAGCTCTGCCTGGGAGCTGTAGGAGGATGTTCAGCAGTGAAAATACAAACTTGTTGATAACAAACACAGCACCCAACTCTTGTACATCACTACAGAACCTCTCCATCTGTACAAAAAAAAAAGGAAAAAAAAGCAGAGACCACCTGCATGGAGGATTAGGATGTCTTTGAAAACAGCTTTTCCCTTTTTTTTTTGTTTTCCTCCTAAAAAAAAAAAAATCTAAAACTCAGACTAAATTTTCTCTGTATTTTCCTGCAGTAATAATTCCCCTCACAAACCTGAACCTGACCCACATCACTGCCAGCCCCACACAACACAGGTGTTTGAGGATGGATAGTTCCTGCCTTTCCATAAGCATCAGCAAAGAAAACATTAAATATAACAAGCCTGCTGGTATGGGTTTGACAAGGCTGCCCTCTGCTGAGAACAGCCCTGAGAGGACCAGGCAAAAAAAATGACAAATCAGAGAAGCAAGAGCAACAAAATATTTAACTTGGTAGTTACAGAATGCAGGGCAGAGCTGGGGATCCAGGTGTTTTAACTGGACATTGCCTCTCAGATATTTGCACTGCAGCCTCCAGGCCCAGGTCAGGTGTTTGGTTTTGTTTTGTTATGGTTTCAGCATCCCAACAAAGTGCAGACAACATTTAACAGAGTTCCAGAGCCAACACTGAAAGGCCAAGTGCGATTCCCTGCATTTTGCAATGTTTAATGTTTATTCTTAATGACTGCAATAACAGAGGAGAAAGCCCAGCCACTCCACTGGAGTCAGCATCAAAATATTTCACAAAACACTGCTCAGCTGAACAAAAGGCCTCCAAACTTGTGTTGTTATGGCCAAACACCAACTCCATCTAAAAGTTTAAAACCCAGAATCCCAAGGATAGCAGCAGCTGTCCCTTGCAGGGAGACAGACAGGCCACATGTGGGAGTCCTCCTCTCGTGTGCATCGTGGCATTTTGCCCAGAAACCTGAGATCCTCCCCAAAGCAGGTGCCACAGCCTGCAGCCAAACCCAGCCAGGCTGCTCTGATGCTGACTTTTTCCAGTAAGCTCCCCCAAAACTCCTGTGCAGCAAAACCAGACCCAACAGCAGGCTCAGACTTTACTCCTGGAGGTGGTGTGGAAACATGCCCAGCTCGTTGCATTGCTGAAGCAACCCAGGGCTGCACCCAGAGCTCCCTGCTGCAAAAAGTGGGATGGAGAGGGAGAGATTTCACAAAATTCACAGGTTTGGATTGAAAAGGAACTTAAAGACCATCTTGTTTCAGCCCTGTGCCATGGGGGGCACCTTCCACTGTCCCAGATTGCTCCAAGCCCCGTCCAACCTGGCCTTGGACACTTCCAGTTTCTCTGGGCATCCTCATACCCAGTGGGTGAGTGCTGGGGCAGGGTCTGTGTCTTCCCTGGAAGGGTCTCTGTCTTCCCTGTACCCAATACTGACAAAATGCTGGCCTCAGGGCCAGTTGTCCCTGTGCTCAGCACCCTCTGGAGCAGCTGGGCTGCAGAACACTGGGAACTGCCTGGGGATTATTCTGGGGCTGGGCCCCTTCCTCCTGCAATACCTGAAATAAGAAGAGGGTTGTGTCACACCTGGTGTTGCCATGTGCTCCAAGGGGTGTTTGAGGGTACAAAAGCAGATGGGGCAATCTGGGATTCAAACCTGATGCAATCAGTACCCACAGGGATGTGAGGGACCACGGCAGGAGCTTCTTCTCAAGCTCCTCTCCAGGGAAACTCACTTGTCCTCTGTTTCAGAGTCCAAAGACACAAATATTCCAGTGTCTCCAGGAGTGAGCCCTGACAAGCCAAGTAAGGCAAACGTTTCAGCACCCATCAAGGTTGCCTTGACAACAATATTTCTGGTTTTATTCCACAGGGAAACCTCCCTGCAGCCTTAAGAGGGATCATCCCCATCCTTAGAACCCCCGGCAGGGATTCAGTCCAGGAAAGTCCCGGGTAGAGGGTGTGCCCTGGGGGCTATGGATGCCCCAGTGTCTACACATCAGCTTGTGTGTTATAAGAGGACGAGTTTTGATCAACCTCAACCCCGAATTTAACCAAGAACCATTGATTATTAATCCAGACCACTTAACTATTAATTCTATCGATCTAATGTGAAATCACCAAGTTTAATTATTTATCCTCACGGTTCTGCGAAGCTGCTGGGGGTATCGGTGACATGAGAGGGCGGGTTGAGCACCGACCATCCCTGCCCATTCAGGAGCCGCCGCACCCGCCCCGCGCTCCCCTCACGGCCCGCCCTGGCAGCGGCGCCGCGCCCAGGCCTCAGCGGCGGGGCGGGGGCGGGACTAGGCGGAGCGACAGGCGCTGCAGCCAATGGGAGCGCGGCTGCCTCGCCAGTAAGCCAATGAGAAGACAAGGCGCCTCAGAGGCCGGAGCAAGGGGGATGAGCGACAGGCAGAATAGCCAATAGAAATGCGGCACAGCGCCGGCGGGCCAATGAGCGAGCCCGGAGTGTTCTAGAAGGGGCGGGCGGAGGCGGGGCCGCGGTGCCCCCGCCCGGCGCGGCCCAGAGCGGAGCGCAGTCATGGCGGTGAAGGCGCTCAACCCCAAGGCCGAGGTGGCCCGTGCCCAGGCCGCGCTGGCCGTCAACATCAGCGCGGCCCGCGGGCTGCAGGACGTGCTGAGGACCAACCTGGGGCCCAAGGGCACCATGAAGATGTGAGGGAGCCCCCGCGCCGCTCACCGCGGGTGGGGTTGGGGGGGAGCGCGGCCTGAGGGGGGGCGGGGGAGGTGCCGGGACACGCGGAGGGAACAAAGGCGGAGGCGTGAGGGGTGAGGGGATGAGGGATGGCGGGATGGGGAGGGAGCGGCGCGGGCCCGCGGCCGCGCACGTGTTTTGGGGCCGGGGATGGATGGATGGATGGGTGGATGAGAAGGAGCCGGGCGGGCCCGCCGCCCCACACGTGTGTTGGGGCCGGGGATGGATGGGTGGATGGATGGATGGATGGATGGATGGATGGATGGATGGATGGATGGATGGATGGATGGATGGATGGATGGATGGGTGGATGAGAAGGAGCGGGGCGGGCCCGCCGCCCCACACGTGTGTTGGGGCCGGGACGCTGCTCACCCGCCCGGTGCCGCCCGCAGGCTCGTGTCGGGGTCCGGAGACATCAAGCTGACCAAAGATGGCAACGTGCTGCTGCAGGAAATGGTGAGCTGGGGTTGGTCCCCGCTGCGGGGATTTAGGGAAGGGCGAGAGCCTTTGGGTGAGGGGGGATCGCGTCCCTCACTGCCCCACCCTTATCCATTGAAAGCAAAATGTCCATTGGGAGGAGAATTAAGAAGTAGGCGCAGCTTAAGGCTATGCTGTAAAGAAAATAATGTTAAATATAGAAATGGCACCATAAGAATGAGTAAAATAACCAGCCAAAGGAATAGCAACCCAGTTAGGGTATGTACAGCGGTGATCATGCAGAGATAAATAAATTCACTCCAAACACAATGGATTTAGTGCCAGCCTGGTTGTGATGGTGCATCCATTCTCTGTCAAGCTCACAGTGAGTGGACTAGTTTGGTTTTGAACACTCAATATTTTTGTGTATGGATGCCTAATCTGAGGGGGAAACAGTGTTAAATGGATTAATTAAATCCCTTTACTGTCAGAGTGATTGTTGGTTTTTGTTCAAACCTGTTGAATTGCCATAAACCATTAAAACATCACCTTCGGTTCTTTCTTAGCTTCTCAGATTTTTGTTTGCTGTGAAACTTAACTGCTGAGCTTCTTATTTTTGTCTAGCAAATCCAACACCCCACGGCCTCCTTGATAGCAAAAGTAGCAACAGCACAGGATGACATCACTGGAGATGGCACCACCTCAAATGTCCTCATCATTGGAGAGCTCCTAAAGCAGGCAGATCTTTATATTTCTGAGGTGTGTATTCGGTGTTCTTTTGTAGGTGGGCAAGTTAAAAGCTTCACTGAGACCCTTTTGTTTGTTTGTTTAATGTTTAATAGGAGTGAAACATAAATACATTGTTCTGCTTAAAATGAGAAGTTGTAAAAAGGGGGAAAAGCTGGAGGAGAGGACTTAAAACTTGTTCAAAATCAAACTCACTTATTGTGGATACTGTAGCATTCAGGGGTTTGTGTGATCGCTGCTGTTACTTTGTTTTGTGTGACTCAAACACTTGTGGTGTGTTAAAAAGGAGCTGCTCCCTGAGGGCAGGAGGACGTTGGTACTGCACAGCGAACACCCAAGTGTGCTTTGTAGTTCCCTTGGTTTCAGTTCTGTGCTAAATTAATCTGTACTTTTCCTCTGCATTGGAAGGATTTGCATTCCTTTTATATGTATTCAGAAGGACAGAACACCTTGCCTGGGTAGCACATTCCCTGTGCTTTGCCATTACATGCAATGTTGCAACCAAAAAGGATCATTTTGTCTCCCACTGTCCAATGATTCCTCTTCCCTTGCCTTAGGGTTTGCACCCTAGAATAGTTGCAGAAGGATTTGAGATTGCCAAGGAAAAAGCACTGGAGGTTTTGGAGCAGGTGAAAGTGTGCAAGGAGATGGACAGGGAGACCCTCATCGATGTTGCCAGGACATCCCTCCGGACTAAAGTGCACGCTGAGCTTGCTGACATCCTGACAGAGGTGAGGGTCCCTGTCACCTCTGCCTCTCTGTGTGGAGAGATCCAGCTTTTAGAGTGCTGCCATGATTATTTGAAGTGTGAAAGATGTGAGCTTGCACTTTGCACTTTGGAAGACTCGTGGTCATTCTGGGACATTTCCCCTCCTCTGTGTTGCAGGCTGTGGTAGATTCTGTCCTGACAGTCAGAAAACCAGGTGAGCCCATTGACCTGTACATGGTGGAAATCATGGAGATGAAGCACAAATCAGAAACAGACACAACGTAAGTCAGGAGGATCCTTGGGGTTTGAGTAGCCTGGGGAGTTTTGGTTTCTCTTCAGGGTATCCTAAAGCTGCCACTGAAAAGAAAGGCAGAAATACAGATTTCAGCCATAAATATCTTGGCAGAAGTTGCTCAGTCACTGAACTTGATTCCTTGATGAAATTATTGAATAGCAAAGAGCAACACTGGCCTAACAATGTTAGATAAATACTTTTTTTCCTTAGTGTCTGTGGCTTGATGATGCTTGAAGTTGGCATCTGTTAAATGCAAAGCAGCATTTAATAAATGGAAACTGGATTGTGGATTAGATATTCCACAGGCTTTCCATTTCCCTCAGTGCATGGATGAATTCTGCACTAGCTTTCCTCAGTAGCTGATGCAGTCAGACACCATGCCAGAGCAAATTCCCTTTTTTCCACTGTGCCTGGTGTGCTTTTTTATGGGAATGGGCATGCCCTTGGAAGGGGAATACATAATCCTTGTTCACTGCCAACACAAGTGCCCAGGCAGTTTGGGTTGGACCAGGTCCATTCTCTGACCAGCCTGCCCTCCACAAAATTGGATAATGGAAAATAGAAATTAATATTTATATACATTCACTGACACAAAAATGGTTTGAATCTCACAGGCTGATCAGGGGGCTGGTTCTGGATCACGGAGCTCGCCACCCTGACATGAAGAAAAGAGTGGAAGATGCTTTTGTTCTTACCTGCAATGTGTCTCTGGAGTATGAGAAAACGTGAGTACACAGCAAATGCTCGTGTCCTAAGGACTTTGATTTGAGTTGTGCTTAAATAGCAGCCTAAAGGACTGTGAAGGGGAAAGGTGATGGGTGAAAAAATGTCTGTGAGAGGCAGAGCATCACAGTGGTTTTTATTTTGTTGTGTGATCACAGAAAGGCTGAAAGTCTTTCTTTTCTTGGGCATAATTTGATATTCTACAACAAACACATAAATACACAGAGTTCTCTCAATTTCAAGTGTCTGCCTTATTTTTTGAAGTAGAAAAGCTCTGAAGTAGATAGCAGGAACAACAGTGTGGGTTGGGGGGTCTGGTTTGTTTTGGGTTGGTTTCTTTAGAATGTTGCTGAAGGGCTCATTCCTTATGCTTAAGTTTATTTCTACAGCAGACAGGAAGTTTTCTCACTGCTTTTTTGTGGGTTTTTCCCCCCTTCAGAGAGGTGAGCTCTGGATTCTTCTACAAAAGTGCTGAAGAGAGGGAGAAGTTGGTGAAAGCAGAAAGAAAGTTCATTGAAGACAGAGTCAACAAAATCATAGAGTTGAAAAGAAAAGTCTGTGGCGACTCAGACAAAGGATTCGTTGTGATCAACCAGAAGGTGAGATGAAGAGAATAACTAAATTTAAATTTGGAAATTAATTTCCTTGGCAAGGCAAGTGCTGTGTGACTCACCTGGTACAGTTATTGAGACAGAATTAGCTAAATTCAGGCTGGTATTTCTGAATAGAATGTACAGTTCCTACTTTATATCTTCTTTGAGCCTCGAGGAAGAACTTATTAGTGTCACACTGAGAGAAGGTGTTTTTAGCTTTGTCCTTATGCTGATGGTCACTTTCTTTGTTCCCAGGGAATTGACCCGTTTTCCTTGGATGCACTTGCCAAAGAAGGAATAGTTGCTTTGAGGAGAGCTAAAAGGAGGAACATGGAAAGGTCAGTTTTGGGGAGAGGAGAGGGTACAATAACTGAGACAGTGAGTCAAGCCTGGCTTAAATCCACCTTGGAGGGCTTGGGCTAAAAATGCCACTTCAGTCTGTGCAGCTCTTCCTGGTGTAACTCAGGGCATTCTGAGCTCTCAGGATGCTTTCAGTGCAGACACCTACAGAGGAGACTTAATTCTACAAGTTTATTTTTTAAAGAGCTCTTCCGTGAACAAAACCAAACTGTTCCAAGCCTGGGATCTGCATGCTGAAATACTGCACTTATCATCAGTGATTTTGGGTTTTATTGAACATAAAGCTGAGCTGTACCTGTTCTCTGTCAGACTGACCCTGGCCTGTGGTGGCACTGCCATGAATTCTGTGGAGGATCTCACTCCTGACTGCCTGGGACACGCAGGGCTTGTCTATGAGTACACCCTGGTGAGTGACCAAGTGCTTGGAGAGAATGAATTTAAAGAGTATTGAATTAATGGAATTAAATTCATGGAAATAAAGTTCTGCTGCCTTTCCTAAGTGCTGTCAGTGCAGAACTGAGCCTGAAAGCATCCAGTTGATGAATTTGTGTGCACATTGCTGAAGCAAGTGGCTGGAGGGCAAACATAAGCCTGTTTTCCACAGGGGGAGGAGAAATACACGTTCATTGAGAAGTGTGAGAACCCGCGCTCCGTGACCCTGCTCATCAGGGGCCCCAACAAGCACACGCTCACCCAGATCAAGGATGCAGTGAGGGATGGGCTGCGGGCTGTGAAAAATGCCATCGAGGATGGTGAGTTCCATTCCTCTTAGTCATGGTAAGGACCTGTAGAAACTCATCCCAAAATTAGGGAATCACCTATCAGCTTCCTTGGTTTCTGCTCCAATCCGAGCCCAAGGTAAATGTGAGGTGGTTTTATAGTTTTGGCACCTTGTGTTTGGGAGTAGGTGATACCTGTGTAACTACTCACCTGCAAGATACAGAGGGAAGAGAGCAAACTGCACTAAAAATGAGCTGTTTAAATTGAAATAGCTGCTTTTCCCTTGCAGGATGTGTGGTGCCAGGAGCAGGGGCACTGGAGGTGGCAGTAGCAAATGCTCTTGTGAAACACAAACCCAACGTGAAAGGAAGAGCCCAGCTGGGAGTTCAGGCTTTTGCTGATGCTCTGCTCATCATTCCTAAGGTATAAGGAATAAGGGTGATAAAGTGGCTTTAAAGCACACACAGACTCGCTGCTTTCTCTGCTGGAGGGCTCTGTAATTAGCAAAACGAAGCCAATCTCTCTGTTCTGTGCCAGGTGCTTGCTCAGAACTCGGGCTATGATCCCCAGGAGACACTGGTGAAGGTCCAGGCTGAACACGTGGAATCAGGGCAACTCACTGGGGTTGATCTCAACACTGGTAAGGATCCCCTCAACCACAGAGTGATGCTCCAGGAAGAGCCTGGCTCAGTTCTCTGAAGAACAAAGTGCTCTGCATGCAGGAAATTTTACCTTTATTGATGAAAAGCTGCCCAGAAGCCTTGGCAGCCAGGCTGTTGCAGTTGAGTGCATTGTGGTTGGAGGTTTTTAGAGGATAAAGCACACGGTGACACTGTTGGATACAGTGGCTGGTGTCAGATGTCAGCCAGCAGAAAGTCTCTGTGTGAATGGTTATTTAAAGGCTGCTTCACTTCTGTTGCAGGGGAGCCAATGGTGGCTGCAGCAGCTGGAATCTGGGATAATTACAATGTCAAAAAGCAGCTGCTTCATTCATGGTAAGGCTGGCAGTATTTCACTTCAAACATTACTCTGTGTGCTTAAGTGATGTAAAACTGGGGATCCCGTGTACAGGAAGATGTCTTGAAACACAAAAATGAAGCTGAGTTTGGCAATTGTAACAATATTTCTTTCCTGTTTCTAGCACGGTGATTGCCAGCAACATTCTCTTGGTGGATGAAATCATGCGAGCTGGGATGTCCTCTCTGAAGGGCTGAGCTGCAGCTGCTCTTGGGCCAGAGGCAGCTCCTGCAGTGCCCTGTGCAATTTCTCCAAGGAATCCACCCCAGGGCCCTGTCCTTGGCTGTGGTGGATGTCCCAGCACCAGAAGTCACTCTGCCATGAGGGGCAGCCCCTTTGGTAACACGGCCACTCAAAATCTTAGCAACTCAATCAAAGATTTGGCTCTAAAAAGGAGTTATTTATTTTTGATTTCACTGAGCTGTGTGGCTGCAGTTGCTTTCCATTTTTACCCAATAAACTGTTCTGTTCTGTGCTTTGGGTGTCTGTTCTTTAACCTTCACCCCTCCTGAACATTCTGCAGTGGGGGGCTGCATTCCTGAGTCCTGCTCTTGGGAATTTTGTGAAACCACTGCTCAAAAGTCTGCTGTGGGAACAGGGTGGGAGCAGGCCTGGAATTTGTTCAGTAAATTAAAAAAAAAAAAGATGGACTAAAGCAGTAATTTAAGTTTTGTACTTGTGAATAAAACTGATTTCACTGACTGCAGAATGGTTTGAAGTGGGTTGAAGGAGCCGTTCAAGATTGTCACCCTTGTCTTAAGGAGGAATTTTAAGGTGGATTTATAACACTGGTGCTTCTGCACTGAAGTATTTATGGACAAGGCGTGCCAGAGCAGGTCTAGGCCCAGCTTTAGGTGGGTTTGTGGGCGGGGAACAGGCTCCTGGTCTGGAATGATTTCCCCTACTCCCAGCGGTGCTCTGCGTTAAAAGGAGTCTCCTTCCTCTGTCACGCTGCTGAATGACTGTTATAAATGAGCCAATTAATATTCTAATTAAAGAGAATTTGTTAATAATCAAAGTATAAAATATGGAAAGCCACAAAGCAAAGCAACAGCGAGCCAGGTGCTCTGTGCTGGGTGAATTGAGTCCCGACCTTTATTGGTTCCAATCTCATTGGTTGACAACTGTGGTTTCTCTGAGGTGTCTTTTTATACCTTTTTTCTTCTTTGTTTAGCTTTATCTTTTCAATGTAACAATATGATTTTCTTGTTTTTTCCACCACGTCTGATGTCAGTTCCTGAAATTAATATTTGATTTTTGCTGTTGAAATCAGTTTCTGGTGCAAGTATATTATTGTTGTTTATACATACATCTTGGGACTCCATTTCGGTACAAACAAAATGGTACAAACACACACATCCTGGAGCTCTGCCAGACGAGGAAATCCCACCAAATGCTTATCTCTGGAATGTACCTTCTCAGGGCTTCTTCAGACAGAGATCCTTGAACCACACATTTTTTGCAGCCACCTGTTTTGCTTTTCTCAGCCTCAGCAAAATGCCGTAATCTTTAACATTTCAGCACGAATTATTTTGCATCATATACTACAATGACCATAAACGAAACCTTAAAAAAACCCTTCAAACACCAAAACAAAGCCCCCCTTGTGGGGAAGGGTCGGTGCCGGGCAGTTCCCACCCCATGTGCAGCCGGGCTGTGCCAAATCCCCTTTTCCTGCAGCTCGGGTGGCCCGGAAGCGCTTCCCGAGCCCGCAGCACCTCCGGGTCGGGCCCCGCGGTTCCTGCGCGGTTCCTGCGCGGTTCCTGCGCGGTTCCTGCGCGGTTCCTGCGCGGTTCCTCCGGGATGGGGACGGCGGCGGGGCTGCTCCTGCTGTGCTGTGGGGTTCTGGAGGCTCAGCGCGGTGAGAGCCCCAAAATCCCCCCCGGCATCCCCCTCCACGGAGCATCCCCATTATCCCTTCCCAGGGAGCCGCTCCCTTCCCGAAAATGGGATTTTCAATGCTTTGATCAATCGCTGTCACCCCCTCCGGCACACTCAGGGACGTCCCTGCAGTAGCTGCGCCTCACTCGTGTGTAGAAAGGAAACTTGTGCTGAATGTGTCCCTTTTCAGCGCTCGGAGGGGACGGGAGCATGGTGCAGCTCCCCGGAGGGACGTTCCGGATGGGATCCGGCTCCCTGGAGAGGAGCAGCGAGGAGGGGCCCGTCAGGGAGGTGACAGTGAAGCCGTTTGCTCTCGACAAACACCCGGTCACCAACAGGGATTTCAGGTGAGCCCGCCGTGCCTCGGGTGGCCGTGGGGCAGATGTGGGGCAGATGTGGGGCAGATGTGGGGCCAGCTGTTCCGGGGCTGGTTCCTGGGATCTGAGAGCCAATGCTTGGGTGCTTATTGGAAAAAAAAAAAAATGTGTCTGTCAATAGTAAATCATCCCTACAGGTGCAAGCTGAGCCATTTTAGCAGTGTAGCTTGCAAACATCCTTCATTTTACTTCCCTTTTTATCCTTTTTCCCTCTTTCTTTACTCTTTTTTCTTCTCTGTTTCATCTCCTTCTCCTTTTTCTCCTCCTCTTCCCCTCCTCCTCTCTTCTTCCTCTCTTTTTCTTCTCCTCCTCCTTTCCCTCTCCTCTCCCTATTTTTTCCTCTCTTCTTCCACTTTTCTTCCTCCCTTCTCCTCTTCCACCAACAGCAGCCACAGGTTTTATTGACTTCTAAGGGATTTTTTATCTCTACAATTATGGAATACCTGAGTGCAGGCTGAGTTTAGCTGCACAGTTAACACAAAAAGTATCAAGTCTGTGCAAAGATGCACGCTGGACTGTTTTATCTGTTAAATCTAAATCAAATCATCTGGAGCTGGAGGGGTCTGTAAGTTTTGTACCTTTTGCCTTGCTCTGAACTTGTTGCTCATGCAGATTTGTGGGGCAGAGCTTGAAGAACTCTTACCCAGAGCATTGTTGTATTTATACCAGGGAGTTTGTTAGAGAAAAGAAATACAAAACAGAAGCAGAAGCATTTGGCTGGAGCTTTGTCTTTGAGGATTTCGTATCTGAAGAGCTGAAAAAAAAAGTCACCCAAAAACTGGAGGTAAATCTGAATGCTGTGATGAGTTTGGTATTGCTTTTCCACTGAGGAGCAGCTGCCTCTTTGCAGAGCCTGGCTGTTCTCAGAGGTTTTTCTTTAGTCTGGGCTTGTTTTGCTTTTGAACCTCAGCAGGATCGAGCTGGGGTTGATTCATGTGCTCCTCTGTGAGCACTGTGAGCCCCTGGTTTGTCAGTCTGGACTCCAGGGAGCTGGGAGGAAGTAAAATGCCTTTCAAAGTACTTCAGTAACCCAACTTTAAAATAGAAAAACTGAACAGCATGAGCCTCTTGATGTATTTTCACTTTTAAAAGCAGATGCCTCTGCTCTGTGGGAAAGCACCATCCAAATGTCTGTGATAACCCAGCTCAAGCTGCAGCATTTCCCAGACTAACACACAGCTGTGGGATGGTGTCACAGTCCAGCTGTCACCAGTTCACCTTTAATCTGGTGTCATTTCTTTCCCTAGTCAGCCCCATGGTGGCTGCCCATCGAGAAGGCTTTTTGGAGACAGGTGAGTAAATCCTGATGTGGTAAAATCCTGGTGTGGTGACTCCTCCCCATGCTGGGAGCTTGTGTGTATGGCGTGTGCTGAATCTTATTGACCAAAAATGGGTGAAAAAACATCTTCCATCCCTTCATCTCTTTCACCCCTTGGAATGAAAATTTATAAAATTAATTCAAGTCTGCTTAAATCCCTTCCAGCCCTCGGGCCCTGGCTCCAGCATAAAGGACAGGCTGGATTACCCAGTGCTGCACGTGAGCTGGAATGATGCTCAGGCCTTCTGTGCCTGGAAAGGGAAGAGGCTCCCCTCGGAGGAGGAGTGGGAATTTGCTGCCAGGGGAGGACTGGAGCGTAAGTACCACAAGCCCTGAGCTTTTCCCAAACCAGGCATGGAGTGCTGTTAGTTCCACCACATCCAAACCTCCATCCAGGTTTTCAGGGGTTCATTTCAGGGGGTTTGAACCACCTCTTTTGGCCTGAGTGTGTAATAATATTAATAATTGATAAAACTAATTAAGATAAATAATGATGATAAAATAAATAATGATAATAAAATAAATCTCAAGCTGATTAGAAAAGGACAATCATAAAAGCCTGGTTACAGATTGGAGTGACCCAGGGCTGACAGGTGTTTTTTCCTCCCTGGCAGAAAGGATGTATCCCTGGGGAAACAAGTTCCAGCCAAACCGTACAAACCTGTGGCAGGTAAGATCCTAAAAATCATCCCATCCTGGCTCTCCTCAGGGTGGGGTTTCACTCAGCCACTGAGTGAGGGTGCCCTAGGAAACACTGTGGGTACTGAAACTGAGCTCCTGGTGGGTTGTAAAAATACCCTCAGAGGGAGCAGGCTCAGCCCATCTTCCCTGGGAAAGCAGGATTTTACTGCTTCTAAAAATTCATAAATTGGTTTGAAAAGGGAACTTGGGACAACTTCAGGTAGTTGATCTCTCTTGAGCAGCATAAATTTACACCAGAGAGTTCTTTTGCCTAAATGTAGTGTAGCCCAGGCCTGTGAGGAGCAGGACTGGGGGTTGTTTGTGGGGTGGCTCTTGGCTGTGAGTGATCTCTGTTCCCCAGGGTGACTTCCCTCGGGGGGACACGGCTGAGGACGGCTACCACGGCGTCTCCCCGGTGACAGCCTTCCCTGCCCAGAACAGCTACGGTACAGAGCACCCTCCTCCTGCTTTGGGGTGGCATCTGCTTCCTGAATTAACATTAATTAACAATCCTGGAGCTGGGGCAGAGTTCCAGATGTGTGGGACTGTGTCAGCATCTGGGTAGAGTGAGCGAGCCCAGGAAAAGCATCAGTGGTTGGTGCTGGAGGTGGCTGAGGTGCACTTCAGGCACCAAACCATCTCCTTTTAATTGAAACTCAGCTATTTTGCAACTCAGTGGGATGTAACAAAAATTCCAAGGACATTGTTTGGCTGCTATGCCCTTATGCACGTGGGAAATGATGGGACACACTGAAGTTTGAAATACAGTGAGGAATTGCCTCAGCCTCACCATTAAGCCACGCTTTTGAACGATGCTTTGAATGTTGTGGCCCCTCCCATGCACCAAATTCGCAGCCTTTGCAAACTTTCTCTCCTAATTCTGACTCAAAACCATCTCAGGGCTCTATGACCTGCTGGGAAACACCTGGGAATGGACGGCGTCGGAATTCCCGGCTCCAGGACGGGCATCCAGGGCTCAGAACATGCAGGTGCTGAGAGGGGCCTCGTGGATTGACACTGCAGATGGCTCTGCAAACCACAGAGCTCGTGTCACCACCAGGTAGGTCTGGCCAAAGCCCAGGTGTTGCTGCACAAGGATTTTCTCTGGGTTGGTTTTGTTTTAAAAGATGTTTCTTCCTTCCTACACCATTTTTTTGAGAAGTAGTTGGCAGAGCACATTACAAATATGGCTAAAAAACTCCCCTGCTGTAAATCCATTCCTGTTTTCTTCTCAAATCGTGTGTTTTCCAGCAGATATTTATAATGAAATGCTTTTCTCTAAGTTATTCAGGGGAAGATGTTTCTAAGTTGTTCTAGCAGATCACATTAGGGTTGTAAGTAACAATTCAGGGTTGTGAGGGTTGTAACATATTGGGGGTGTGTGTTAACTAGGAAGGATCCCTAATTTTGGGTCTCTTTTTCCCTGTGAGGATGGGGAACACACCAGACTCAGCCTCTGACAACCTCAGCTTCCGCTGCGCTGCCGACGTCCCGCCCGTCACAGCCTGGAAAAGCCACACCAAACCCGAGCTCTGAGGGCTCACTGCCAACACCTGAGGCATTTTCTCCTGTGGAGATGAACAGTAACCCCCAGCTGTCACTTCCATTAAACCCTGACTGTTTTTAAAATTCAGAATAACTTTCAACCTTTTCAGTGCTGGGACGTCTGGGTGGGAGCAGCGATTGGGATGGCAGGAAGGGGGGTTTGTCTCCTTTTGGTGTGGGAGATGTTCCAGCTCTCCTTCTGTTGTCCATGGAAAGTAAGCAGAGGGGTGCATGTGGGACTGGGCCAGAGCTGCTCTGATCTCCAGCCCCAGTGAGGGGACACTCACAGTCCCCCATGACCACCAGTGTGGGGCTGCCAGGGGAGAAGTGATGGGGGCACATCCCTGGAAGGGGGATTCATAACCAATCCCCATTCCCTCAGGAAATTCCAGCTTTGTAGCACCTGCTGAGCCTTCCCAGAAGTAAAACAAGGCACCTTCACTGGCCTTTGAGCAAGTGACAAAATGATGTGTGGGACAGATGACACAAACCAGTGCCCCACCTCTCCCAGGACTTAAAACCAGCACAAACTCTCTGTGCACGAGCTCTGCACCAAACCTGATGGGATCAGGAGCCCCGAGCACAAGGCTGGGCAAGGACACTGCTCAGGGCACTCATGTCCACCTCTGATTATCCCAAAACAGGCACTGGAGGTGGTAATGGCTCTGTTAAAAGGTGGCTTCTCCAAACCCATTCTTCCAGTGGGACATACCCCAGGAGCAAATCATTTGCTGACTTTGCATTCGCACCAGTCCTGAGCCCAGTGAAAGAAAATTTAAAAACCCCAGGAATCACCAGTTTGTTTTCAAAGATTTTACTCGCCTACTGTGTGAGCCAAACCAGGGGCTGGGGCAGCAGGGCTCAGAACAGCCCCTCGTCGGCCGCCAGGGTGAGCAGGATGGCCTTGTAGGTGTTCTCAAACTCAGAACAGCCCCTCGTCGGCCGCCAGGGTGAGCAGGATGGCCTTGTAGGTGTTCTCAAACTCAGAACAGCCCCTCGTCGGCCGCCAGGGTGAGCAGGATGGCCTTGCAGGTGTTCTCAAACTCAGAACAGCCCCTCGTCGGCCGCCAGGGTGAGCAGGATGGCCTTGCAGGTGTTCTCAAAGAGGGCAGCTCTGTTCTGGGCCTCCCCCTTCTTCACCCAGTGGCGGTAGGTGCGGAAGGCACAGGCGTCGATGAGCTTGCGGACGGGCTTGAGGGCGTAGGGGTCCCTGATCACCAGCTCCCTGGTCACAGACTTCACCAGCCGGTACTGGTAGTAAATCCTCACCGAGGCCAGGACGGTCAGGCAGATCACCTGTGCCACAGGGAACAGCCTGGCATCCAGGGGGATTCCCACAACAGGGCCAGAGCACCCCCAGCACATCCTGCCCAGGAGCTCAGTGCCTGGCACAGTTTAGTTCCTCTGGGGCTGGCAAAGGGCAGGGGTTCATGCCAGGGAATCACAGAATCCATGGGCAGGAACACCTTCCACTGTCCCAGGTTGCTCCAAGCCCCATCCAGCCTGGCCTTGGACACTTCCAGGGATCCAGGGGCAGCCACAGCTTCTCTAGGAAACCTCTGCTAAGGCCTCACCACCCTCACAGCCAAGAATTTCTTCCCAATATCCCATCTAACCCTGCCCTCTGGCATTGTGAAGCTATTCCCCCTTGCCCTCACTCCATCCCTTGTCCAAAAGTCCCTCTTCAGCTCTCTTGGAGCCTCTTTAGGCACTGGAAGCAGCTCTAAGGTCTTCCTGGAGCCTTGTCTTCTGCAGGCTGAACAACTCCAGTTCTTACAATGTTTTTTTGGAGGTGAGAGGCATTTTCTCCCTTCTCCCTTAACTTTCTCCTGTGAGTGGTCTGCACCCAGGCTGCCGCATCCTCCCAAAACCCAGCCCCATCAGCCTTGCCCAACTCCCCAGTTTCTCCCAGCTCAGGTGGAAAACCCATCCCACCGCTGGCTCCCGCAGCTCCCAGCCTCATCCCCACCTTGAATTTCCGGAAGGGGCTGAAGTGCCGGACCTCCTCCACGTCGTACTGCTGGAAGAAGGGGTGTGCCAGCGCCTCGCCCGCCGTGTAGCGCTGCCGCGGGTCCACCACCAGGAACCGCGAGATCTGCACAGGCCACCCGCTCAGTTCGGGGTATCCCAGGGATCTGCAACACCCCCTCCACTCCAAGTTTTCCCAAGCCAAGCACCCACCAGGTCCTTGACGGTGTCGGAGCGGTCGTCCCACTCCGGGGAGCCGAACTGGTAATCGCCGTTCATGATCATGCGCAGCATCAGCATCTGCTTGCGGTGCCAGAAGGGCGGCGAGCCGGCCAGCAGGGTGTACATGATCACCCCGGTGCTCCACCTGTGGGCAGCCCACACTGACCCTCCAGCACCCCTGTGCCACCCCAGGGGCACCCAGCTGCATCTGCACCCCCGGGGTGGCCACACCTGCCTTTGTCCCCCTGGAGAACCAGCAGAGCACTGCCCTGCGTGTGCCTGGGGAGCAGGGCTGAGCTCGCTGCTGGAGGCAGGGGTTGAGCTGAGCTGATGGGGAGTTGCTCCCTGGATGCTGTAGGAGGATGCCTGGAGTTGGAATATTTGACTCTTGCAGAGTTTTTTAGGGAAGGGTATGGGGCTGGGTGATGGCAGCCAGGCTGGATGCCCTAGGGCACAACTCAGGCTGTGCAGTGCCAGGCGTCCTGGTTCAAACTGAAAAGGGGATGAAATGCCCCGGTGTGTTTGGAGTGGTTGGTCACAGCTCTGACCACTGCAGATCCCTGAGCATGAAGCCACCAGAGGTGGTGGCAAAGGCCCTGCAGAGCTCTGGTGGCTGCCCTGAGCTGGCTGCTCTCTCAGGGGCTGCACAAGGTGTGTTTAAAAACCCCATGTCTTGGAGCTCAGCCCAAGCTGACTTCTATGAACACGAAGTGTTGCCTTCCCTCCCAAAATGGGGCAAAGTGGGGAGATGGGCTTGTCCCCAGGCTGCTTCTCCCCCTGCTCTGTGCCAGAGCCCCCTGATGACCCTGAGAGCCCCTCACAGCCACCAGTGAGAGGTATCCACCAAGCTTTTGGTGAATCATTTCATTCTTTCCAAACACTCAGCTTCTCACTCACATATCGACCTCCTTCCCGTAGCCTTGGTGCTCATCATCCATGGAGCACTGCAGGATCTCGGGGGCCAGGTAGCCAGGAGTGCCACAGATCTCTGTGGGGACAGGGACACAGGGCAGAGCATCCCCTGAGCTGAGCAGGTGCCATCCCCACCCATCCCCAGGTGGGATCTTTGCAGGGATGGTGTCACAGGGAGGAATTGCAACTTGTGTGCATCTCAGTGGTGACTTCGGTGAATTATAAAAAGTGAGCAAAGAAAATGATATGGATGCTTGTGGGAGGGGAGGCCTGTTGCTGGATGTGGGGCTCTTTGCATGTAGGAGTTGGGGGAAATAATGCTGGGCTGTAAGTGGATGGGGTAATGGGGATCAACTGGAGGAAAAAAGAAGTGGAATGACTAGGATGGTTTTCCCAAAGAGCAGCAACTTTTTCATGGCAAGGAGAGAGGAGGCTGTGTGCAGGCAGAACTCGTGTGTGAGGACAGCACAAGCAGCCAAACAGCACCAGTTTGCACCCACAGGTGAGACTGGTGACAGGGAGAGAGGGGCTGGAAGAACTCGCCATGGGGCACTGCAACAATGGGGTGGCCAGGGGCCAGCCCAGCATCCCCCCACCTCGCCAGGCCCCTACCTTTGAGCTTCTCATTCTCGTGCAGCTGGCAGGAGAAGCCAAAATCCGTCAGCTTGATGTTCATGTCATCATCCAGCAGGATGTTCTCCGGCTTCAGGTCCCGATGGACGATGTTGATGGAGTGCAGGTACTGGATCACCTCCAGCAGCGCTCGCATGATCTTCCTGGGGATGGGGACAGCTCATCCCTCATCCCAAATATCCACTGGCACCACAGTCCCAGGGATGGGGACAGGGACAGTGCCCTCATCCCAAATATCCACTGGCACCACAGTCCCAGGGATGGGGACAGCTCATCCCTCATCCCAAATATCCACTGGCACCACAGTCCCAGGGATGGGGACAGGGACAGTGCCCTCAGCCCAAATATCCACTGGCACCACAGTCCCAGGGATGGGGATAGGGACAGTGCCCTCAGCCCAAATATCCACTGGCACCACAGTCCCAGGGATGGGGACAGGGACAGTGCCCTCAGCCCAAATATCCACTGGCACCACAGTCCCAGGGATGGGGATAGGGACAGTGCCCTCAGCCCAAATATCCACTGGCACCACAGTCCCAGGGATGGGGACAGCTCATCCCTCATCCCAAATATCCACTGGCACCACAGTCCCAGGGATGGGGACAGCTCATCCCTCATCCCAAATATCCACTGGCACCACAGTCCCAGGGATGGGGACAGGGACAGTGCCCTCAGCCCTGAGCACAGGGACACAGCCCAGGGTGTCCCTCAAACACATGCTCTGCTCTTGCAAGGTGATTTTCACCCCCCTGCATCTGGCCTTACCTGGTTTCTTTCTCGCTCAAGGTGACTTTCTCAGTGAGGTAGTCAAAGAGCTCCCCTCTCTTCATCCTGCACGAGGGAGGGGAAACAGAGTGAGGCAGAGGCTGAGCTGGAACAGCAAATCAGCTCTGAATCCCTGGGGAGGATCACCCAGGGGTCTGTTCCCCTTAACAGCCCAAAATAACTTTCATAAAAAGGGGTAAAAATGCCTTTATATATTTCAGTAAAATATCAGGAAGGAGGAGAGAAGGCTGTGCCTGGAAAGGGCAGGTTTTGGATAGAAACACAGAATTGTTAAGGTTGGAAAAGATCTTTAAGATCAGCAAGTCCAACCATCAAAGATGGGGCAGGGATGGGGCTCTCCCAGTGCCATCCCACTCCTCTGACATCCGTTGCACTGCCCTGGCATTGGGAATTGTGGCTTTGCAGACAGCCTGGTCCCACTGAGCATATAAATAACCCTGAGGGATGCATGACAGCTCCCACCAAAGGTTACAGGGAAACCCGAGCAGCACTGAGCCGCTGACAGAGGAGAAACAGTGCTGGCAGCAGGGCTGCAATGAGCCTGCAGTAGTTGAGGCTTGATTCTACCTTAAGAGCAGGCTGTCCCCCCACTTGGCCATTTTAGAGCCAGAAAAAGCTGGGACCAATCTGCAGAGAGGGAGTGGGCCCAGGGTGCTGAGCCAGCTGGTACTTACAGGTCAAACACCAAGAAGAAGAAGGTGCTGGATTCATAGCTGTCCTTCAGCTGGACTGGAATAAAGCACAAGGGCTGTGAGCACAGCAGTGGACTAAAAACTGCTGATTAAACTGCTAATTGAGTTAATGAGGAGCTGATTTTCACTAGTGTTGTGGTTGGGAGACAACATGGGGGGCACTGCTGGGGTGTGTGCGGAGGGAGAGCAAACAACGCTCCGAGCAGGTGCCCTGCATCATCCAGGGATTTCACCCCAAAAACCCTTCCTGGGGACACCCTGAGGAACAAACTGGGCAGAAATTCCCCTGGCCTGGCTGCTCAGGGCCTGACTTACTGACGTTGGGGTGGCCCGAGACCTTGCGGAGGATGTCGATCTCCTTGGTGGTGGCTTCCCGCAGCTCCTGCACCTCCTTGGGGGAGATGTTCCCTGCCGTGATGTCGATGATCTTCACGGCGTATTCCTGCCTCGTGGTTTTGTGGATGCACCTCCGGACCACGCTGCTCACCCCCCTGCCAGGGACAACAGGGAGAAAAGGGGGGTTCCATCCCTGCCTGCCCAGGCAGAGGCACCTGGGCTGGCTGGGATTTTCATGCACGAGCGGGTCTCGCTCTGTCACCCTGTCTCGGTGGGACAGAAGGTTTTGAGCTGATGGAAAGTGCTGTTCCATGCTATTTTTAGCCCCACGCTGCTGTGGGCCCTGTTTGGATCAGATTCCCAGGGAACACTGTTCCTAGCTGGCACTGGAGGACGTGGAACTAAAACAAGCTGCTTGCCAAAAAAAAAAAAGCTTTACCTGCCCAAAACCTCCTTCGGCTCATATTTTTCGTAAAACTCCTTGGATGAGTTCCAGTCTGGTAGATCTTCTTCCTTGGTCATCTCTGGCTTCTGTCAGGCAGCACTCTGAGCTTGTCTGAGGGCAGAAAGGAGCTGCAAGGAAAAAAGAGTGAGGGTGGGCTCTCGCTGCTCCCAAGGCTGGGATCCTTGATCCCTTATGGAAGAAAAAACATTGAGGAGGAAGGAGGAGGAGGATGATCCTGGACCAAAAACCAAAGTGGGTATTTTGCTGCTTGGAAAAGCCATGCTCTGCCCTTGGCATGCTGTGGAGATCCCACTGGGAACAGGAGAAATCCCACTGGATTCCCCCATAGCCTGGCTGTCCCCAGGGGCAGAACCAGCCTGGCTGGGGCCAAGGCTTTGGGAAAAAATGCTGCAGCACCTCAAAACCTCATCCCTTCCCTGCACCCAGCTCACAGCAGCAGCTTCCAGAAACACCACCCCACACTGACACTGACACCACCTCAAGGGCTAGAACCTGCCTTATTTTTTCTTTCTTTTTCCTTATTATTTTTAAGAGGAAAAAGTTGTCTTTGGTTGAGAATAAGGAGGGAAAAATAGTGTTTCAAGGGAATGGAAAGGGACTGAGGAGAGAAAAGAGGCGGTGAGGGTCAGTGAAGCAGCAAGAGGGGCTGGGGGGGTCAGGGTGCAGGTGGGGACAGAGGAACTGGGGACAGCGAGAGCTGAGCCAGCATGAGGACAGCAGCTGAAAGAGCTCCCTCAGCCACTCCTGTGCAGCTGCCAGCAGCCTCCACACCTCCTGAAAGGCTCTTGTCCCATTTCTTTTTCCTATTTCAGGCTTGGGGGGGGGGTTTTCTATACAGCTTGGTTTGTGCCCATACACAGAGTCCAAGCATTTAGGGTGGAAAGCAGCTCCTACAAGCCTGGGCAGCAAAATTGTCCCTTTGGAGTGACAGTTTGTTGCTGAGGAAGGGAGAGGTGGGTAGGAGATCCCCAGTTCTGCGGGCTTTCCTTTGCCCTCCTCTCAATAACTCTGCCAGGGCACTGGCAGCTCTAAGTGCATTTAAACCTCATTAGCAATGTGTATCTGTCCTGACCTGGTTTTAAGGCCCAATGTGATATTTTGGCTGCTGCTGCCAGGGATGTCTAACACGGGCTGGAGCATTTCTAAACAGCCATGAGTTTGCTTTAATTTTAATTTAATTTAATTTAATTTAATTTAATTTAATTTAATTTAATTTAATTTAATTTACTAAATTTTAGCTGCTGGAAATACTGTGAGTAATGCCAAACCAAGCCAAAATCACAAACGAGAGGCAGGATGAGGAAGTAGGGAAAATAAAATATCTCTGAGGTGGGGGATAACCAAAAACATTGATAATTTTCGAAGCTGAAAATCCAGGTCCTGGGGATTGGTGTTGTGGGGAAGGGCTGGAGACTGGGGGACCATCCACAGAGCACTGCCGGGAGAAGCCTGGAATCTGCGTGCTGCCTTCTCCTGGCAGGGAAGAGCCCGGGAGTTTGTTTAAAACACCCTGGAATTACATAAGCAGCAGGTGCAGGGCTCTAAGGGGATAGCCCGGGTTTATTATCAGCGTGCAAGGGGGGCACAGGGGGTCCTGAGGGGAATTTCTGCCTTGAGGAACACTGAGGGAGAGGCGCTGGGCATCGCCCCCCGCCCGCACCTGCCAAACGGGAGGGGGGTCTTTGAGGAAGACTAAGGATATTCAAATATCCATTGGGATAAACCCGCAAAGCTCAAGCAAAAACCAGTTTTTAGGCCGGCAGGGGAACGCGGCCCCTCTCCCTCAGCCCCGGGGTGCTCCTGCCCGGACCCTGCCGCCGCTGACCCGGAGACAAAGAACGCTGAGCACGGGAGTTTTCCGGGGCAGGACCCCCCTCACACAGCCTCCCCTCACCGCCGCCGGCTCCTCACCTCGCTGAGGGCAGCGCCGGGCTGGGCCCAGGCCTGGCGCCGGGAGCCGCCGGGAGCCGCCGGGAGCCGCCGGGAGCCGCCGGGAGCCGCCGGGAGCCGCCGGGAGCCGCCGGGAGCCGAGCGCTCAGGGCCGGCCGCCGCCGCCCGGCCCCGGAGAAAGCGCAGCGCGAGTTGGCAGCGGCGGGCGCCGGGCGGGCATGGCCGGGCAAGGGGCAGGGGGGGCCGGGGGCCGCCCCGGAGCTGCGGGACTTCCCCGGTTTAACCCTTCCGCCGCCGAGCCCCGGCGCGGCCCCGGGCCCTCCTCCCCGGCGGTGTCGCTGTGGGGCCGCCGGGAGCTGGGGCCGCCCGCCCGGCCGGGGCTGCTCCGGGCACGGCTCGGCTCGGCTCGGCTCGGCTCGGCTCGGCGGGGATGGGCTGGGAGCAGAGAACCGCGGAAGCGGGAAAGCTGGGAGAGAGCTTTAAGAGCAGCCGGTCCCAGCACCGCCACCGTAAGCGCTGAGCCGCTCAATCATCACCCAGCGCCAGGGCCGGACGCCTCTGGGACACCTGCAGGGATGGTGACTCCACAGCTTCTCCGGGAAACCTGTTCCAATGCCTGACCACCCACACAGTGAACTCGTTTTTTATAGTATCTAACCGAATCTCCCGTCTCAGTTTAAGGCCATTTCCTCTTGCCACAGATTGGCCCAAACCCCCCATTGGTTTTATTTCAGTTTCATTTTATTTCAGACGTTGTAACACCCCAGGAATGAGATGGGAGCTTGATCAGCAGAAGCGAAGCTGCTCGTGGCACCAGGACATCAGTTCTGCCCTCATCCCCCGTGTGTGGGGTGACTCTTCTCCATTTTGAACACTGATTTAATATTTTTATTTCCAGGAGCTGCAGGTGAGAGATGAAGGGCTTTAGGAACAGGCAGAACATCCAACAGCAAAACAACACTTCAGGAAAAACAGGTCATGCTAGGGAAAGCATTTTTAACAGGAACTGCACTTTTCAGAGCAGGGTTATTCCCCACCACAGTTCCTGGTGGGAGCACAGCTTATCCAGGCTTTTCCAGTGATGTCCAGGAGGGTGTTTACTCTATCAGCCCCAAGGATTTGAGCAAGGGATGACGTGGCTGCTCCCTCCAATGGAAAAAGGAGGGTTTGCACTTTGCATCAGTAAATACTTTTAAAATTGTGATTATTGTTTTCATGCAGCAGCAGGGGCTTTGTCACTTGCCTGAGCCAGGCCAAGAGGGAAAGGCCTCAAGACCATCCTGTCATAGTTCAGCCCCATCACAGGATGAAACACCTGCAAAACACCCTACAAAAATCAATTCTCACCTTCCTCACCCTTTAAGCTCAACTCCAGCACTCAAACTCAACTGAAGCAAAGTACTTCTAGAGAGAGAAGTTTATTTATAGACCACATTACATACATTCAACACAACAATCAGCAAAACCAGTTAAACCCACGTTAGCTCATTCTGCTTTATTATTCACTCTTCCATTTTGTGCTAAATTAAATTGCGGCTGTGAAGTTGTAGCACATCGGAGGCAGCTATGGCAGGAGTCAAGCCACAGGGATGAGAGTGTGAATATATGGACTAACAAGATACCAGACAGCTTTAAACTTTATTACTGAAGCTTTTTTGTTTTCATTCGTAAATCAGTTGTTGCAAGATGATCTTCAGCAGCCTCATGCAGGCTTAGGCCAAACCTGAAAGGGAAGGAGTTATCTCAGTAAGTTTTGGACCCTTGAATGGAAAGGTGGCTTTCCTTGCCATAAGAGATTTGTCAGGGTGTTCCCCCTTCCCTTTGCTGGGATATGCTGAGCTGCAGACAGCAGCACTGGAGCACAGCTGCCTCCTTCCTCCCAGGACAGGATGGTTTTGTTGTCCTTAGAGCTCTGCTAATTCCCCAAATGTGCTGCTGCCACTTTTCCAGTCATCTTCAATCCATGCACCAGCACGAAAGCATCAGGAACTCACCCTCTCTCCACCCCATCACCTCCAGCTGCATGTACAGGACCCAAACATGAAGCCCAACAGAACAGCAGCTGCTTTACCTGACTGCAGAGCCCCTTCATCACTCCCCACCCTTCACCAGATGGATCAAAACCCCAGGACATCATTCCCATGATAATTGTACTGATTATCCCATTTACCCATCAGCACTGCATACTCACCATTGGCAACCCTGCACTGCTTGAGCACCTCACTGAAGCCCTCGCACAGCTTGAGGTCAGTCTGGTTCTGAGCACACTCCAGGAATTGTTTAATCTCGTACTGGCAAGGGCCATACTGCTGCTGCTGGGCAGCCTGAGCAGCCTGGGGCTCCTGAAAATCCAAGCAGCTCTGTAAGGACCCTTCCAGTGAAGCCAAACCACTGCTTGCCAAGGTGTCTTTCCTGCATTTTAGTCAAAATCTTCATGTTTTTTAAATGGAAAACAAGTAAAGGGCTGAAGAACAAAGTAACTTTCCAGGAATGGAATGCCACGTTCAGGGCAGTTTTTTAAGTTACAAACACTTGAGTGATTTTGATACACTCAGGTAACTCTGGTTGGCACCTGAGTAAAGGTCTCACCAACATCAGACCTGGAACATGGAAGTTTTACCTGAATCAGAGGAATAATACAGTGGAAAATAACACTGATATCCTGTCACCAGCACACATCACTCCTGCATCCCTCTGAACTCTTTGTAAGATGACTCATGGTGAGTTACCTTGGAGATTCAGTCTGTAGCTACAGACTATATATGGTTTTATATAGATATACATAATTTATAGGCTATATAAAGACCTTAAGTACCCCAACTATGACTCATGTGGTGTTTAAAGCTCTAGCAACTCCCTCAACCCACGTGGAGCTCATCTTCCAAACCAACTGTGCCCATCAGTCCAGCTGTGCTTCCCCTCACCTGGTAAGTGATATCAGGCCTGGCAGCTTCGGAGCTGCCCCCTCCACTAAATCCCCCGGTGATGGCGTGCCCGATGGTGTGTCCCACGGCCGAGCCCACGGCCACGCCGGCAGCAGTTGTGGCCATCTGGGCCATCAGTCCCGGCTGCCTGGGCGCCGGGGCCGCCACGGCGGAAGGCGGAGCCGCTGCGGGGACAGAGGCCCGAGGAGCCGGCGATGGAGACGCGGCTCTCATCGGGGGTGCCCGGCTGCAATGACACAGAGAGAAACCTCACTTCATCATCATCATCCTCATCATCAGTCCAAACCACGTGGCAGGGCCAGGGGTTCAGTGTCCCAGCACAGAATGTCCCGAGCTGGAAAGGACACACAGGGAGCGCCAGTGCAACTCGTGGCGCTGCACAGAAGGCCCCAAGGATCACGCTGGGATTACACACACCGCTGTTACACTCTGAAGGCATGAACTCGGTGTTCTGGTGAGCGGCTTATGCAAGACACGGTCAGGATTACACGCGTCTTTCCGCCTGTTTTAAAGCCTGCTCATTCCCCAGCTCGCACAGAGCTGTGCTACTCCAGGAAAAATAAAATATAACCCAAAAGCGGTTGATTAACAAGCGTTGATGTCCACGCCCTGGGGCCGAGCAGACCCACTTCCATCCCCCGCAGACGTCCAACGCCGCTGCACTACCCCAGAGCCACCTCAGTTCAAACCAGCCGGGCACTGCCACCACCCCAGCGCGTCACCCGCCCGCACAATGGCGGCCAGGCCGCTGCGGCCTGCGCGGGGCCGAGAGCAAGGAGAGGGAAGGAAGGGGGGCTCCGGCGGCCCTCACCTGGCGGGAGGCGCCACGCGGGACGTGCGGCTGCGGCTGCCCCTGGGCATGGCGGCGGGAAGCGGCAGGAACCAGCGAGCGGCGCGGAGAGAAGCGGAGGAAGCCCCCAGAAGCACGGCCCGACCCCGCACCCGCCCGCCGCCTCTGAAGGTCACCGCGGCTCCGTCACTTCCGCAACGCCGCGCGGGGGCGGGGCTTGTGCGGAGGCCACGCCCCCTCCGCCCGCCTGAGGCGCCGCGGAGCGAATAAATAAATGAGCACCGAAAATAAATAAACGGGAAATAAATAAACATCTAAACTGCGGTTAAACCCGCGCCGGGGGGGGGGGCGGGGCATCGGTCACAATGAACGTTTAAATAGCGATAAACCTGCGTCCGCGGGACTTGCAGTCACAATAAACACCTAAATAGCGATAAACCCCCGTCTGCGTGGGACTTTCAGTCACAATAAACACCTAAATCACGATAGAGCCCCGTCAGTGTGGGGCTTTCAGTAACAATAAACACCTGAATTGCGATAAACCCCCATCTGTGTGGGACTTTCAGTCACAATAAACACCTAAATCGCGATAAACCCCCGTCTGTGTGGGACTTTCAGTCACAATTAACACCTAAATCGTGATAAAGCCCCCATCTGTGTGGGACTTTCAGCCACAATAAACACCTAAATCGCGAAAGACCCCCGTCTGTGTGGGACTTTCAGCCACAATAAACACCTAAATCGCGATAAACTCCTGTCTGTGTGGGACTTTGAGTCACAATAAACACCTAAATAGCGATAAAGCCCCGTCTGTGTGGGACTTTTCAGTCACAATAAACACCTAAATAGCGATAAACCCCCGTCCATTCCACAAAACACCCCCCCCCGACAATAAACACCTAAATCGCGATAAACCCCCGTCTGCGTGGGACTTTCAGTCACAAGAAACACCTAAATCGCGATAAACCCCCGCCTGTGTGGGACTTTCAGTCACAATAAACACCTAAATCGCGATAGAGCCCCGTCTGTGTGGGACTTTCAGCAACAATAAACACCTAAATAGCGATAGACCCCCGTCTGTGTGGGACTTTCAGTCACAATAAACACCTAAATAGTGATAGACCCTCGTCTGTGTGGGACTTTCAGTCACAATAAACACCTAAATAGTGATAGACCCTCGTCTGTGTGGGACTTTCAGTCACAATAAACACCTAAATAGTAATAAACACCTAAATAAACTCCTGTCTGTGTGGGACTGTCAGCAACAAGAACACCTAAATCGCGATAAACCCCTGTCTGTGTGGGACTTTCTGTCGCAATAAACACCTAAATAGCGATAAAGTCCCGCCTGTGTGGGACTTTCAGTCACAATAAACACCTAAATCGCGAAAGACCCCCGTCTGTGTGGGACTTTCAGTCACAAGAAACACCTAAATAGCGATAAAGCCCCGTCTGTGTGGGACTTTTCAGTCACAATAAACACTTAAATCGCGACAGACCCCTGTCTGTGTGGGACTTTCAGTCACAATAAACACCTAAATCGCGACAGACCCCCGTCTGTGTGGGACTTTCAGTCACAAGAAACACCTAAATAGCGACAGACCCCCGTCTGTGTGGGACTTTGAGTCACAATAAACACCTAAATAGCGATAGAGCCCCGTCTGTGTGGGACTTTCAGCCACAATAAACACCTAAATCGCGATAAACCCACATGAGTGGGACCATCGGCCACAATAAACACCTAAACCACAATAAACCTGCACCCATGGGACCTTCAGTCACAATAAACACCTAAATCGCAATGAAAAGTGTTCCAGCCTTCAAGGAATTGTTCTCTGTGGGGAAGGAGCCTCTGAAAGCCCTTCGGAATTCAGCCTTTCGGGAGAGTTTCAGATTTTAGATTTCAGTCTGGAGCAGAGAAGGCTGAGGGGGGATCCCATCAATCCATAAAAAGATCTCCAAGAGGTGCCAGAGGATGATCCCAGATTCTTTTCGGTGATGCCCAGCAACAGGACGAGGAGTAATGACCATAAACTAAAACACAAGTTTCACCTCAACATGAGAAAGAACTTTAGGTTGAGGAGAAAGAGCTCTGGAACCTGCAGTGTTCCTCTCTGGAGACATTCCAAACCCACCTGGATGTGTTCCTGTGTCACCTGGTCCAGGTGACCCTGCCTTGGATGATCTCCAGAAGTCCCTTCCAACCCCAACCATTCTGTGATTCTGTGATTTTCACCCCAAAAAAGAAGCAAGGGTCCCTCCTGCCCCCTCATCCCCACCTAGGGGCCGAGTCTCCTTGCTTTAGAGACACTGTCTACTTGGAGAAATGAATTTTTAAATGAATTTATTAACTCTTGTATTAATCAAGCTGTTTCTGTACACAGCAGCAATGATACAGGATACCATAGCCAACACTTACACTAATTCATGGCAGAAAAACCTGCTTGTTCACAGTTTCTTCACTTATAAAGGAGGTGAAAGACCAGGCATTTCAACATCTTTTGCATCAGGGGATGTAACTGTTGCCTGATGAAAGAACTGCTAATATTGTGAGTTTATAGAGCAGAAGTAACGTTCAGAAAAGCAGTTGCTGCTGTGACAGTTATTAGGAGATAAATATGAATGATAAATCATGTTCAGAACAGGGACATTGCATCCGCTCAGACCGCTGCTCTTGCTGCAGGAGCTCGTCCCTGACAGCTTCTTCTCCCTGGTTCTTGGCCTCTCTCCATCTTGGCTGCTCCCCCGGGTTGGGTTTGGGGTTTTTGTGCAGCTTTATGAGTGGAGCACTCCAGACAGGCAGTAATTCACTGCAGACCTGGCACCTTCTCCCCTGCAGTTGGCCTGGGATGCCCAGAGATGGCTCCGGAGTTTGGCAGGGCAGGGCAGAGCTCAGCCCCGCTCCTCTGCCGCTCCCAGGGACACACACATCCCACGTGTCCCTTTGCTTGATCAAAAGGAAAAGCTTCGACTGAACCTCATCTTATTTAAGGGCCGGGCTGTAAATGTATGGGAGAGGGTGATTTCTTTTCCTCGTGCTTTAGTACATCTGGTATTTCTTTTTTGGTCACCCTCTTCCATCTCGGTCATCTCCACTCCTTTCCCATTGTCCCTTGTTCCCACTGAGAGCAAATCACGGCATAGAAAGCAGGAGTTATAATTTTGCTTTTCTAGAGTTCAAGCAGCTCGTTTCTTAATGAGTGATTTTCTCAATGCTTTTTAATTAATAGTTTTCAATTTTCCCTTTTTTTTTTTTTTTTTTTTTTTTTTTTTTTTTTTTTTTTTTTTTTTTTTTTTTGCTGGCAGAGGGATTCTTGACGCTTGAAGTCATTTTGCCGGCGCGTCCCTCTTGGGTTTGTTTTGTTTTGCAGAACAATGAGGGCAGGATGGCACCGCCGGCGGGATGAATGCTGCCATTGTGCTTTGTCCTCCTGCTTTCCTTGGGAAAGCTCCAGAGCTCCCTTTTGTACCGGCTCACCCTCGCATCTGCTGATGCCCACAACGCTCTAGGATTTTGGGAAGGGCAAGAGAACGAGTAGCCGGTGGCCATCCCAAAAACCAGCAATAATGGTGGTTGTGGTGATGCTTACAGCGAGCAAAGATTGTTTATTTCCAGCTGCCATGACTTTTGTGTGGGTACACCACAGGGATTAAGTGATTCTTTAACCACCAGACAGGTGTCGGTGCTTCTTTTGATGGAAACGTGTGAGAAAAATAAGATCCAGCCTTGATTTGGGGTTGTGTCCGTTTTATTGTGAGCCAGAGTGACAGAATGCGATCCCAGATCTGGGAAACAAGTCATTAAATCCCATTGCTCGAGTGCAAGATGTAATGTCCCGAGGCTGGAGGAATCCATCCGCAGCTGATCCCGAGCCAAGTGGAGCACCAGGGAAAACAAACTTTTAATACGCTTCTTGTATCGTTTATCCAAATTGCCCAACCCAGAAAATCTCGCGGTGAACTTTGGGACTCTAACAGGCCCTCTGCACACCAGATGGGCTCTGTGCGTCTGCAGGATGGGGGAGTTTGGCTCGTTCTGCCCAAAAATCATGGAAAAACACCTGGAGAACGGGACTGAGGCTCACATCACCTTAGCTCCGGTGAAGTGACACATCATCCCTGAGGGTCAGGTCAGCCGTGAAGACTTCTTCCGCATTTTTCCGATCTGCCCAATTTCCCCCGCGTCCCAGATCTGAGTGGAAAAACGCGAGGAAAATCCCCTTTTCCTGCTGGAATCAGCCGGGGCGGGGGCGTGAGGGGACTCTGCCGGGGCGGCCGCCAGGGGGCGCCGCGCCACGCCCCTCCCCCGCCCGGGCCTGACGTGACGTTGTCGCGAGGCGCCACGTCCGGCGCGAGCGGCGGGCCGGGGGCGGGGCCAGCGCGGGGAGAGGGGGCGGGGGCTGCGGCGCGCCCGCCCGCCCGGCCAATGAGCGGCGCGCGCGCGTGCGCGGCGGGCCAATGAGGGGAGCGCGCGCGTGCGCGGGGCGGGCCGGCGCTGGGCGCGCGTCGCGGGCTGAGGCGGAGGGACGGGGCAAGATGGCGGCGCCCGTCCTGCTGCGGGTGTCGGTGCCGCGCTGGGAGCGGGTGGCGCGGTCCGCCGTGTGCGCCGCCGGCATCCTGCTCTCCCTCTACGCCTGCCACCTGGAGCGCGAGAAGGGCCGCGACAGCCACTACCAGGCCCTTTGCGACCTCAGCGAGCGGGTGCGCTGCTCCGCCGCCATCACCTCCAGGTGAGGCGCGGGTGGGACCCGCCGCCGCCGCCCCGGGGGGAAGGGGCTGAGGGCTGCGGGAGCGGTGGGGACGGGTCCCGGAGCGCTGCCTCCGGTGCCTCGGGGGGTGCTGGGGGGCCGGGCCGGTGCTCGGAGGGGCTGCGGGCCGAGCAGGGGCACGGAGGGGCCGGGGCAGCCCCGGGCGGGGGTCGGCGCTCCCGGTTTGGGGCAGCCCCATCGCTGCAGGGCCGCTGTGAGAGCGGGGATTTTCGGAATCGCTACGGGCTGGAGGGTGAGGCACCGGCAATTGCTGTGTTGTAATCAATGGCAATTAGGTGGAGTGACAGGCGTTTTAGTGGTAAAGGCTCCTTAGAGTGAAGTGCTGTCGCTGTGAGTAGTGGTTATGGATAACATAAACAAGTCCAGTTGGAGGTGGTGTGCTTTGTTAGTTTTAATTGCAGTATTTGGGTTCAGTTTTCATTGGGATGTCTCCTGGCAGCACAGGAGATGCTTTTGTGATACAGAGGAAGTGCTTCATTCAAGGGAGACTCGGATGCCTCTGCAGCAAAAGCCCAGTCCAAATCCTGCCTTACTTTGCAGACACCCAGCCAGTTTAGCAGTTGTTTTTCTAAAGGCCAAGGGCTCTTATTTCTGTTAGGAGAGTCAGTGTATAAATTTGGTTCTTGAGCAAACCTATGTACTAAATCCTTGCTCTTTTTTTTAAGGAAAATTTTGTTATTATCATCTTAGGGCCTTCAGCTGAATGAGTATTTGAGATTTACTTTTTCCCCTCTCACTGTAACCTGTGCAAAAGCTGTCACAGTTTTTATGGAGGTACTTGCTGTATCATCATAACAAGCCAGTTTGAGAGAATGTTCCCATTCTCTGTCAAGCTGGGAGATGTGAAACTGTTCAGGCAAAACATCCAGGGAACTCTTATCCTTAAAAGCTCTTCTGTGGTGACAGAAGTGGATTGTGTGACAGAGATCTGTGTCTCTGGCCACCTGATATTGTGACTGAGTAAAGGCTTTAACTCTGCTTTTCTGTCTGTCTCAGGTCATCTTTAATTTGTGAAGGTGCTTGTTCATATCTCTGCTTGGGGAGTGTCCTGAAATGCAAAGTTTGGATCTAACTAGGGAGGAGACTTCAATAAACTCACCAGATAAATGAAAATTATATAAATTCAATTGTGCTTAGGCTATTGATATTAAACTACGTGAGTCTTTCCAGTAATTTAACTTTGCTTACAGATACAGGGGTAAAGAGAGAATAAAAGATTTAAGTATTAAGTAGCCTGTTTTTGTATAGAATTGGTCCTCCAACAGCTTTTTGATGTTGCACAGATGCTGCTGTTGTGACAGGGAGTTTGATGCCACAGTTTTAATGCATGTTTACTGAATGCTGGGGAGAAGGAAATTACCTAAAGATATAATTGGAATTATTTCTAATTATGGAATCATGCTCGGTAATTACAGCATTCATTAGCAATGCTGCAGCTGACATGTTGAGTAAGACCTGGAAATCCTTTACTGTAGGAATTCTATATGATAATGTGAAGAGTTAGGGATAAAATGCACTAAAATCTCCCAGCAGTTGCTAGGAGAATCATGTCTGGAGTGAAGCATTGCAAATGCCAGGAGAGCTCGTGATCATTGGAGCAGGTGGTAAAAGGAGTTTGTGGAAAAGGAACGTGCAAGTTCTGTTCAGTGAAACCATATTTGGAGAAGAATTTGCTTGCCAGGCTATGCAGGACACAGAGGGGGAGTTTTGCTTTAAAAGTGAGGCAGGAGGGCAAGGCATTACAGTTGGAAAGAAATGAAATCTTATTTTCCGTGTTGCCACAGCTCCCCATCCATCGTTCTCTCTCCCTTTCTCCAACTGAATGTTCCTTGTTCCTGCATCTCCAAAGTTTCTCAGGAACTTGATTTCTGAAAGGAACTTTTAACCACACTTTAGGTTTCACTGGGGTAGTAGAGTTTCAATCTGGTGTTCCAGCTTTTTCAGATTTAACTTTCACTTCTCTTTGCTCATTACGCTGTTGCATTGACAATCAGAAATTAATTGATTAGCTGATTATTACACTTAACTCCGCAGAGTTAACTGGGTGAGAAACTTCTGTTTCTGCTTTGGCTTTTAGATGGCTCATTGGGTTGTGTGACTTTTTATTTAAGTTGGATTTGCTGATGGAATTAGAATGTTACAATCTTCACATCTTGAGTTTTGACTCCGAGAGTGGGCTGAACTTTAAAAAGCACTTAATGCTAGTAGGATTAATTTTAAATGCATAGAATAATTAGAATAAATTAGCTTATTCCTTTCTGAGCTGACTTTCTGGTATTTTGGACAGAGTTTTTTTCACCAGCTGTTGGTATTTCCAAGTCTTGCTTTTAAGCCAGATCTGGCATTGGCACAACAACGAGAACTGAAATGTAAAGACTGCCAGCATGCAGAGGGAGGAGCACAGAAAATCTCCTATGAGAGCCTGACTCATGCAGAAGATTATGTTGGAGAGATACCTTCCCAGTATCCCTTACCCAAAACATGAATGGTCAGCATATTTCGAGTTTTTATCAAGGGGAAAGTTCATGAAATAGTTTAAAAATAAAAACTCTTAAGGATTGGCTAATAAGGGCAGGTATTAGGGCAATACCTAACATTTCCATTGGCAATGGCTGTATTTATTTGAAATGAATTGCTGTCTTATATTTCAGAATAATTAAGTGGCAAGAATGGCTTTATTTATAATGAAATAGACTAATAGCAGTTCCTGAAAAACAGTTTTGGTCTTGCTGTAGTTTCACAGAGGGAATTAAAGTAATAAAACACATTTCAAGTCGTACAGGTCATGCTACAGCTTGAAATAAAATGTGACCTTTAAGTAGTAATGCAGAGACCCAGAGCCTTTGGCTTTGGTCTTTTGCATGCCCTGAGAGATTTTGGGGTCTTCTAATACATTTCTGCTTTCTGTCTTGGTGAATTGGAGGTTCCTGCAAGGCAAATGAGTGTTTTTGAAGGAGGTTTTGTAGCCTGGCGTGCATTAATTAATGCTTCACCCACTGTAACAGAGCCTCAAGACAGCAGCACAAACGAGCAAAGGGCACATGTCGTGTATATCTTTAGCAATATTTGCAGCTGCGTCAGTGAAGGGGTTTGGCAATAGTCAATATTGATCTTTAGCTGATTGCTGAAGTAGTTCTAGAGTCAGAGTAGCATTTGGAGAAACGGGATGGAATTGGTATTTTAGGAATTCCCTGTTGTGAACTTTATGCTCATGGGCAAGGTCTTGGATTGGTGTCTTGTGTTTGAGGCACTGTGAGAAGTTGTGAACAAGTCTGAAGTGACAGAATGGTTTGGGTTGGAAGGGCCCTTCAGGTTCACCTTGTTCCAGCTCCCGTGGCATGGGCACCTTCCTCTAGACCAAGCTGTCTGTCCACCTTGTGTTTCCTAGTGCATGCACCAAAATACCTGGTAGGTGCTGAAAATGCCTGTTAAATTTGCTGTGTGCTGTGGGCAGCTCTGAAAGGAGAGCCTGTGACAGGTGTGGCATTATTGTGTGGTTCTGCTGACATTCAGAAATCACTTTAAACAGTGAATTTACACCTCTTATGTTCTGTTTGCTTGCTTTGCCTTCAGAGCTGTGGAGGTTGTGCTGGTGTAGAGCTTGTTCCTCTGCAGAGTGGGTGTGACTTGCTCTGAGAACTGCAGGTAAAACTGCCCCGTGCTGGTTCTTCACAGAGCACACCTTGCTAGAACTGTTCTGGTGCATCTTTATCAAGTTGACAAGAACAACCCCACTGTCCAAGGAAATGGAACAGGGAGGAAACTTCCCAGACCTCCCTAACCTGATGTTTGAACAAGTTCCCACTGTGGAGCAGTTCTGTAAACTTCTTGTCTGTCAAGTTTGCTTCATTCCAGGTGAAGAACATTATGTAGCAGTTGTCATTCATATTAATAATAATAAATTCCTGACATCCCTGGGTTTTTTTTATTGCTGTACCTGCTGCTAAATATTCAGATATGTTTGAGGTTTTCAGCTGCCAGTGTTAGTGACTGATGTAAGGTGTTAGGAGGTGTAACAGGGCTTCTTGGGTGATTCTGGATTCACTAGATTTGCTGTCTGAGGGAAGCTTGGAAGATGTCTGGTTTGGAATTGGGCAGGGAGAAATTGGAGGAGACAAATTCAGCTCCACAGGGGAAGGGAGGGAGACCCACAGTCACTCCTGTGCTGGGCTGGCACTGTGCACACAGGACCCAGGCCTGGCACAGCATGGGCAGGCAGGGAGCAGAGGCTGAGGGTGTGAGCTGGGAGGATCCAGAGCTTATTCCTTGTGCTGGACAGGGAAGGTGTTTCAGGAATGCTGCTAGAGACCAGCTTTGAGTTTTAAAGTTGCTCTTAAAGCTGCAGAAGGTGATAGCTCAAGTGGGTTTTTTTCCCCGTCTTTCTAGTAGAAATTGGATGATTTAATACTGGTACAACATTTAGTGACTGATCTTTTACAAAACACAGCAGTGCCCTTGCTATAGGAATCTTTTATTTTCCATCCTTACAGTGCTCACACAAACACATTTATTTTTGCTTTTCATAAATATCTAATTTCCAGCTTGACTGGAATTTGCAAGAATTATTTTGCCTGGTGCAAAGTAAATTTAACAAAGTGCCTTTAATTCAAACTTGGGCTTCGTTTATGGTAGCTTAATAGAAAAGATTATGTAGAAGGAATCAGTGCTGTTGGCTTGTAGCTTGAATAGCCAGTGCTCCTGTAAAGGCTGCTATAAAATTATTATCCACTGTCTGCTTAAGATTTTGCTGATCTAGACACTGAGATTTTTTACAGTCTGTTTCTGAAGTAGAGCCAGAGGATATATAGAACAAAAATCTCATTTGGTTATGCTAAATACTGCTAATAGATTTCAACATGAAATTAAATGTATCAACATTTTTGAGTACTCCTGGCAGATTTACAAATGGCAATTTTTAATCTTCTTTCTTGTGGCTTCTAATTGAAGGCTTTTACTTAATTTATTAAAACTGTTTGAGTGGCCTTGAAACCATGAATTAGGATTAATCCAAAATCCTCTAGTGAAGCTGGAAAGAAGTTGCAACCAAAGTTTCTTAACGTGCTCCAGATCCTTTGACCTTTATATGAGCTTTTCACTGAAAGCAGGGTGTGAGCTCTGCTCCTCTCTGAGAGCTTTAATTCTGGACCAAAACTTAGCTCAGAAATCCAGTGGTGCTTAAAGAAACGTGCACATCACTTGTCAAATGAAGCCTTTTATTTCTTTTTGAAAATCAGATTTATTGTTTCCTCGGGGTTACAAAGTGGTACGGGGTGCTTGCTGCTGATAACAAAATAATGCTCATGGGATAATAAATCATCCTGAAATTAGAGGCTTTAAGTAACCTCCTGCTACCCAAAAAAACCCCAAAGTTGAGTTCTTTTCTTGCAGTTTTCTGCATACAGAATTAAAATTGCTTGCCCTTTTCATTGCACCAAACCCAACAAGTGAGAGAGAGAATTGTGTTGGCAAAGCTGCTGCTGCACAAATGCAGAGATTTCAGCTCAGACGTGCCTTTGAATAATGTGGTCCCTTGAAGGATTTGATTGAATTTCCTAGCGTTCCTTGAGGACACTGGAATGTGACCTGGGAATTGTGTGCTTTGTTCAAAGGCATCTGCTGCTGGGCCTGCCCTCATCCAGTACGGTTCTTTCCAGGGGCTAATTCAGTTCTGGCCATAAAAACTAAGGGGGTTACCAGGTGAAATTGAGGGGATGGGATTCTGAGGTTGTTGTTGGGGTTCAAAGTGCTCCCAAAGCATCTGGTCCATCCAGGAAGGCTTCATGGGAGGCTGCCAAGTGTTGATGCAGGTGAAACCCCAGTTCAGAAGTTTAAGCTGATCCTTAGTAGGAGGCCAAGGAAAGCATCTCGGGGAATGATGTCTTTGGCAAAACTGTTTAAAACATTTGCAGGTAACTGTCAGAGCTGGGGCTTGGCTACAAAAACCCTCCAGCATTTCTTACTGGGACTGCATGGGACACTAATCCAGCTCCTGGCTAAATAAACACTTTTTGTTTTGTTTGTTTGACTTGGTGTGTTTGGCAGGCTTGGAATTCTGTTGCTTTTTGAGCCAATGCTGATAACTCATAGCTTTTAACTTGTTAAACTGGAAGGTTGTTTGCTTGTCCTCTAAAATACTTGAGATGCTGGGGGACTAAATGAGGTTCTTGTGTTCCCTTTTAGCATTTTCTCTGCTAAGTTATGCTAAAATGTTTCAAGTGTGTCTCCTAGTACACTGTTCTGGAACATAGAGGGTGTTCGTAATTGTGCAAAAGAGATTTAAATGATTTAAAAGTGTAAGATTTTATTGGAGGTATGTCACTTGTGGATCACAGTGACCTCAGTTCTTTTTGTCTTCCTGTTAAGAAGTAGCAATTGCACACAAATACTGCTTTAAACTTTTGAAAATGCGACAGTGCTGAGCTTTGAGAAGTACCTCAAACTAAAAAGGGCATTGTTTAGAGGGTGGATAATAACTTTCAATAATAACTTTCAAAACCTTCTTTTGATAAAAGATAGTGCACATTGGACTGAAAATCACTGTAGTGTTCAATTTTAGATGTTGGGAAAGTAGAATAAAACACTTTATCTTGGATTTCTTGAGTCATTATTTAACTTTTTAAAGAACATTCAGAGTTGTACATGCAGATAGGGAGGGAAACTGAGTTACAAAGATGTCTTAAAGGTCTGTTCCTTGTAGTTAGTTCAGATTGCTTTTTATTTTTTAATAGGAGCGAAACTTGGGTGTGGTGAAAGTGGGTTTGGCTCCTGTGTTTGTCGGAGTGCTCTGAGTCACCTCGAGTGACTGCGACCTGGATCTCAGCACGGAACTCCTGATCCTCAGGGATGGGAGCCACCAGTCAGTACCAGGAGAAACTTGGTGAAATGGGGCTGTGCTTTTATCTTGCTGTGCAAGCAGCTCTGTAATTCCTGCAGGTCGTCTTGTTTAGTGTTCTGTATCCAAAAAAATTGATGCAAGTTAATAACACTCCTTCTAAGTTACCTTTTTTTTGTAAAAGGCAGGTTACATGAAAGACTTCTGTGTCTATTTTTTGGAGCTTATCTTGCTGTTAGGACTTTCTTCTTGCTATTTGTTTGCCATATTTTTTTCGACTTTCAAAGTTCTCATAAATCAGGCAATTCACACCTGAGTTTGGTGTGAAAAGGAATTATCTACTCAGTTTTTATCCTTCCTCCACTTGCTGGCAAAAGTTCCTGGTTCGTTGTGGGTTTTACAACCATAATAAAATTAGGAGGTGATTTAGACTTTTCAGTAGGGAAATGAGATGGGAAAGGGAATATACAAAGTAAATTTATCAAGTTTAAGTACTTTGCTTTTCAGTTTGATGCAGAACACTTGCTCCCACTCCAAACCTTATAAGGCTGAGAAAAGTGCTCCGTGTTAAACCCCAAGCTGCTTAACTATCTCTAAGTGTGTGGAATAAGATGTGAGATTAGACCTGGACTCCATGGGCTGAAATTTAATACTTGATGTCCTCAAAGCTGCTACAAGGCCAACAAGACACTTAATGAACTCTTGCATGTGGAAAAAGCTTTCCCTGTGCTCTGACCTTGCAGCTCTGCACAGATCACTCTGGAACTCTGACTCTCAGCAAGGGCTGGAACTCATTATCCTTCCACAGGCAACATTTTATTCCCTTGCAGAATAACTGCAGCAGGGTCAGCTTCTGTAAAAGGAAATATCTGATGTTTTAAGCTCAGGTTTGCTCTCAGACACCACAGGATGTGCTGAGCATCAGAGGTGAGAGCACTCATGTAGGGGAGGGATTCAGCATCCTGCAGTTATTTGGAGTTAGGTTGGTGCTGAACCTTTAGGTTGTGCAGGAAAACCTGAGGGTGTTCAAATCACTTTAATGTCACCCTGCAAAGAATTCTCACTCGGAGACCACAACAAAAAACTGAAGCTGGGGATGGCAAGCTGAAGCATCTATAAATGTAGTAATATAGAAAAAGAGATATAGACTATTAAATGTAAAAATGTAATTCTTTTAATATATTTGTGTGGCTCTTCAGTTTGGCCTTTGCAAATTGGACAACACAGGACAAGTGTTGCATGTGCTGTGACCATCTTATCAAAGGAAGGCTAAAAAATTAACACTTCTCACTTAAAATCCAGACAGCGTTCAAGGTGTGGGAAGAAAATTCGTCATAACTGAGATTCTTTGTAATTCTTTGTAATTCCCATAGCCCCAGAGTTGCCCTGGGATGAGAGCAGGGAGCCAGGCAGTTCTGCACTGCACTTCCTTGCAGCTCCATGTCTGGCAGCTCTGGGATGCTGAGGCTCTGTCCCCTGGAAAAGCACTGTCTGTGCTGCCTTGAAGCTTAATTCTGTCATGAGAGTTCCACTTTTAAAAGATTTGAGACCAAACTAGCTGAAATTATATTTAATTTTTGACTGTTTATACAGTAAATCTGCTTTCTAGGAATTGGGACCTGCTGGGTTTCTTGGGGAGAAGAGCACAAGAGTATTAATAGTGAATTCAAACTTAGTCTGCAGTTAAAATTATGAGTTTAAATGCATTTAGCACAGATGGCTGTGAGACTAGAAAGTATTTTGGAGATGATATTAAATTGTCTTTACTACTGTACCTCTTTCTATGAGAAAACTGCTTTTGATGTGGTGGTGGCAGGTCCCAGGTGTGGTGAGTTCCATCAGCAACATTCCTGCCATGTGCAGGGACAAACCTGAGCTGTACCTTGGTTCAGCAGGGCCATTGCCTCTAGGACAAGAAACTTCCTGAAAGCTGCATTTTCCTCGGAGTTTGCTGCTGCAGCAGGATGAGGAATGGCACTTTTTTACCTTGCTCAGTTAACCTGGGAATGTGAAGCATTCGTGTGGTGCTTGGCTTGATGCTCCAAAAATCTGCTGGCAGATACCCCAAAGTGCTCTTGGGAGTTAAATTACCTGTTCACTGGAGTAGTAAAATAACTTGATATTTTCAAATGACACTAATAAATAGGGTCCTCACTTTGCTTTTACAAATAATGGCATGATGTGCCTTGGGGCATCGAATTAATGGTTTCTGGCACAAATACATTTGCTAATTTAATCTTTCATCCTCCTTCCTGCAGCAGCAGTTTTGTAGGGCTTGTGCTGCTTTCTGCCTTACCACTAGAAAGTTGAAAGTCACTTTGTGGTGGATTCAGGTGTTGGTTCCAAGTGTCACAGTGTGCAAGAGCTCCAACAAACGAGGGCTGGGGGATCTTGTGATGGTGCCATCCTCAGCTTGTGTGCTTGACAGATTTGGGTTCCTCCTGAGCTGTTAGGCTGAGGAGAGGCTGAGATACAGATTTATGTCCTGATTCTCCTGCTGTGATGCAGCGAGGTGAGCTCTGGCAGAGCTGGAACAAATCCTTACCACTTGTACCATCTTCCCTCGGCTTTGTGGTGACCTTGTGCCCAATTCACTGTGGTGCAGAGAGCTGCTAAAGCTGCCAGTGGGGGAAGGAGGTGTTTATTTGACAAAACAGCTGCAAATGACAGCCCTGGGAAGCAGAGGTGCTGTTCAGTGAAATTGCAGCTGTGTGAACTCGGTAGTTCCTGGTGTGTCAAACAACTTTATTCAGCAAGGTGTGGGATAAAGCTGTGCCCAGTGCTCCCCCTGTTGCAAGCTGCTTGGTTTTCCAGGAGAATTCCACACAGCTCATGGCAGGATGTTTGTCCTTTTCTTTTCCCAGCAGCCCTGAACTGAAAAACTTGTGTAAAACCCAAATAAGAGTTAATGAGTTTCCTTGTTTTACAGATGGGGTCGAGGATTCGGTCTCTTGGGTTCCATCTTTGGAAAGGACAGTGCAATAAATCAGTCAAACAGTGTTTTTGGCCTCGTGTTTTATATACTACAAATGCTACTTGGTAAGTATTCCTTCACTTCAGAGCCTAAAGTACAAAGCAGGGCTGTGGTGATGAAGGAGGAGAGCAATGTACATTGCACAATCTGCAAGAAAGCAGATAAATGCTTCTGATTTTGTATCTTGGGTTTTTTTTAGCACCACTCTAATGATACGTGTGTCCAAAGGGCTTAAAAACCCAGCTGATAACAAGAGTAATTGCATTTTCTCCTGGTTTGCTATTAATAATACAAGTGTGAAGACAGTTTCTGTGCTGGTATTTTCACTCCAGTATATTTGGCATTGGATTGCATGGTGGAAAAGAGAGGGAATAAAAATGGAATGAGCAGGTTTTGCAGGAGTAATTGAGAGAGCAGGCAAAAAAGTGCATGAAATGTAATGTATATCTATTTCTTGGTAACTCTCTGGTTTGCTCTAAAGCTGTTAATCTCCACAGATATAACTTGACCAATAATTTCCCTATAACTCAGGAATATGAGGATGGTTCATACCACACACACTCCTTATCTCAGGGTTGTCAGACAGAGCTTTATATCCACTTCTAAACTGTGGTGTTTTCAACAGAATTTTGTGTGACTGAGTTTGAATTCAGTTTTGCTCTGTGTGGAGAGGGGTGAGTAACTTTCTCTCTCTTGTTGCAGGTATGACAGCAAGTGCAGTAGCAGCTCTAATCCTCATGACATCCTCCATAGTGTCTGTAGTAGGGTCCCTGTACTTGGCATACATTCTGTACTTCGTGCTGAAGGAATTTTGCATTGTCTGCGTGCTCACATATTTGCTGAACTTCATTCTCTTTATCATCAACTACAAACGACTAGTTTATTTGAACGAGGCCTGGAAGAGGCAACTCCAACCCAAACAGGAATAACCCCTGTTGGAACTTTTGACTGACAGTCTGAAGACCCAACTTCCATTAAGTTTATTTTGCAGTAATTTTTTTATTCTCCATATCAGACACTTTCCCCCTCCCTTCCCTCCCCCCGAGAATCATAATGAAAATTTTGAATTATAAATTTCAAGGGGCCCCCAGATAATTTCTCTGTGCTAATCTTCAGTTTAAATGCGGTTATGAAAGAAAGCTCTATAACAATCAAAGACAAGCTTTAACTTTACTTTGAAGGAGTTTTAGCCACAGCAAAACCTAGACTCTCTTCCCCCTCCACTTGTGAAGTGGGTAACACTTGCTATAAAATATCCTGTATATAAATTCAGGTATAACAAGATGTGATCATGACATGAAATATTCTAGACTAGCATCACCATATTTAATGTTGCCATGTTTACAGTATGTGTATTTTTTTCTTTTTTTTTTTTTCTTTTTTTCTTTTTTTTTTTTTTAAGCTGATGGACTTAGATTTGACTAGGACTTATCCTGTAAATAAAATTAGAACTCTTGGTTTCATCCCTGGAGAACTCACTGTCCCATGGGTTTGGTTAGGAGCTGTCAGAGGGTTCAGCTCAGAGTCGACTGACACGATGGAAGAAGTGACCTCTAAAGAACATGGAGTTGCTGCTCTCACTGTTGTGCTTTCACAAGAATGATGCTTGGGGTTGGTTCCATTTTTTCTTCCTTTTTTTTTTTTCTTTTTTGGTTTTTTTTTTTGTCTCTAGTAACAAAAAATGGAATTAAAGCTGAAACCTGAAGTATGTTGATTAAATGACAACCTCATTAATTTCTGTACAGAACGAAAATAGCTTCATGTGGTCAATGAAAAGCTGATTTGCAGATTGGGGGTTGGTGTATTAAGTGTTCTTTGAAAGGACTCCCATTTCCATGCAGAGCTGTTTCATTTTAAGCTGTGGTCAGCCAGCCAGTGTTACTAATGTTTGATGTTCTATGAATGCTGCAGTAATTGCAATTTGCAGTGGAAACCACTGAGTGAGCAGGATAACCAAGCAGTGCACTGAAAAAGCGGTTCCTTAATTGATCTTGGTCAGGATCTTTGGTTTGTGCTATATTGGGAAATGAACTTTAGGCCTGACACACACACAGAAGATCTCTTGGAAGGGCAACCTGTTTAATGGGATAAGTAAGTCAATGTGCTCCTGAAAATGAAATGTGATATAGTGCTATCATTGCTCTTTCTAAGAACTAATTGGGGGAAAAAAAATTAAACTGCAGATTTAAACAAAAGGAACAAAATTGTACATGTTGTTTCTGCACTCAGTATTCTAAGGCTGAATGTTAAAAGTGCCTTCTGTCTTCAAATCTTAAACCAAATACTTTGTGTTGAACTTGGCAGGCAGAAGTGTCCTTGCTTAAAAATGAACAAACAAAATTCCCAGCAAACTTGCTGGGGATAGAAGAGTATTAAGAGATCTGGTTTTAGTTTTTAGACTGAGAAGTGGTAGCAGTATTGTCTTTGGTTTAATTTAAAAGGTCGATGTGAGTTGGAAAATGAACTACTTGTGTTTCAGACTGTGTGCCACTGAAATGTGTGGGTTCAGCTACTTTCTGTAATTGGTGCTGTGCTGCTTTTTGCCCTTGTCAGTTCGAAATATGAAGAATTCCAACTGCATACCCATTTATTTAAAGAACTAATTTAACTACTTTTAGCATTTTCTTTCTCAAACACGAATGTCAGAGAGCCACTTCCATTGTAAGTGGATTTTAAACACTAAGGAGAAACTTGACTGTGAAACGAGCAGCGTTTCCGTAGAGCAAAGCGAGTTTGGAGATTGAATTCACAAAAATAATATTTCCATTACTACTGAAGCAATTGTCTGCTTTGTACCAAGGATGTAGGTGGAAACTGCTTTTCTGTACAGAGTTCTGTGGTATGAGTAACATCTGTTGCATGTAACACTAAATGACTTGTCCCTCGTCTGACAGTTTTAGCCAACAATTCATTAAATGAGTTTTGTATTGACCAGAGTATAGTTAAAGCTTGTCTTGATGTTTAGTTCTGTCTCTCAAATGCCTTCCACTTTGATATTAAGGGGAATGAATGATGTTGAATTGGTCCCTCAAGGCTTGGCTTTGTTCTCTCCCAAGCCTTGAGGCGGTATCAGTGTTTAATGTGTTGTATAGATTTTATTTTGATGCATTCCTGTGATCTACACTAAAGGCATCTTGTTTTTCATCCGAGGAAGAGGTGAACACGTGCTGCCTGAAAGTTGCTCCTATCTCAGAGCAAGCAGCCATGGAGACAAGTCTAATCCATGAGTACTTGGTCCAATTTTTGGGGAAAAAAAAAAAAAGAGGAAAAAAAAGCCCCATCAGCTGAAAGTATTGGTGTTGACTTAACTTCACTGTGTCTTGTGCTTGTTTGTGTGGGCATAGTCTGTTCATTCAGTTTTAGTAAAAATGTTTAGGGCCAGATTTTCAGCAGTGGTGTCTGCAGTCCTTGTTTGTGAGCACATAGGGATCAAATGGAGCTGGAGTTTGGGCTCTGGGAGAATTTGCAGCTACACTTTGTGCACAAATTTGCAAATCTGATCCTTAATTGTGAACTCTCTTGTCTTGTGTGCTTTCCTTGCAGTTACTTTTTACTGGAAGTGATTTGCTAGAAATGGCCCTGATTTCTTCTATTTCTCTCTTGTGCTTCAGAAATGCAGTTGGCCTGAATAAAGGGCAGAATAATTTTAGCAGGAGAAATTTGGACCTTTCTGCTTCCAGTTCTTTGGACTCTTTCCTTGTTGCTCCCAATGATAGAAACAGCATCTTTCTTCCAGTAAAATGGGTTGTGATGTAAATCAGGAGGGCAGCTGTGCCCCCCTGCCTGCCCCAGCCAAAACGTGGTGGCAAATGTGTGCTTGATCCTGGTTTCACCCTTACAAATCCAAAGGCAGATCCTAAAAATTCTCAAGGATGCAGGAGTCTGGGTAAAGGCAAGGAACAGAGGGGTGTTACAGAGATCCTCGTTGTGGTTTCAACACTCTCAAGAAAGGAGGGGATAAAATTCACAGTATCCAAACAGTGGATTAGTTCTAAATTAGTTCTAAATTTGGGCTCTTCCTGCCCCTCTTTGGCTCTCTCAGAATCCCAGAATTCCTTTGGGATCACAGAATATTCTGAGTTGGAAGTTCCACGGTGAGGCGTGGACTGGAAAGGCAAAAAAACCTCATCCCAAAACCTGCTTAGGAATTAAACATTCCTGAAATCCTCTTACTGTAAGGTACTTGCTACTTATTCTTAAAGGCCAACAAAGCATTTGAGTCTCATGGAGGAAATGAATATCCTTGGAAGTTTCTTCCTGTAAAACATTAGTGACACCGAGGCCAATGAAACATTCCTGACCACCTTTGAGATGTGAAGAGACAACAAATCTGTGGTGAGGAGGTTTCTGAATGCTGTAGTTTGCATCTGTCTGCTGCTGTACAGAGTCTCTCAGTTGTTCCAGGAGGTTGGTGAGGTGCTTCAGGCAGCACTCTGCTCCTTCTTTATGTGGGCTAAAATCAGAGATTGGCTGGCTTTGGTTCTGCCAATGTTGTTTGAACTGGTCCAGAAAAGATGAAGTATTCTGTTACCATAAAACTGTATTAAGCATGGCCTAAATATTAGGTGTTTGTTCTGTATAGTATGTTCCATCAACTATTTATTCCCAGTGCTTTAAACTCCAAATCAAACACCCATTTCAAATGCAGTCATTGGGCAGATGCTCCTTTTCTCAATATAGGCTGAGAGATTCTCTATTGGAGGTTTAGGATACAATTTTGCTAACAGGTAAAAAAAAAACATGTAAATATGTACGAATTCTATTTGTTGCACATAACTTTTTTGGTATAAAAAAACCAAAACAAAACAAAAATAAATGTAGAAATTACCTGTGGATGTCTTGCTGCAATCATTCTTATGCTGCATTCATGCAGTCCAAACATAAGAGCTTGAATGAACCTAACCAGAGGCCTTTTTGGACTCAGTCTGAGCCTTAGAAACTGTTTTTAATGTCAGTACTGTAATTCTGTTTCTAGCAATTGTACTAAGTCGTGTGGTTTTTTTCCAAGACATTGTGTGTGCTTAGCAGTAGAACAGTGAAAGCACTTGATTCCCCCCAGATCCCAGTTTTCCCAGTAGAATTCCTGCAGCTTTGTGTCTGGCTGAGCGTTGTGTGTAAAGGCTGAGCAGCGTTGACTTGAGGCTTTCACTGTTTACAGTTCTTTGAGCAAAAAAAAAAAAATCCCCCAACATTGTGATTTTTATCACTTTCTGCTTTATTGGGTCTGTGGGGCTGCTCAAAGCAGGTCCCACAAACCACAAAATACCTGGGAACTGCTGGATGTGTCCCTGGATTTGGGGAGGGAGCTGCTGGGCAAGGTTGGGTTTGTGATTGCACTGAGCTGTTGAGAACAAGCAGGGATTAACCCTCCAATGTGTGCTCAGATTTTGGGGGGCTGAGCTCAGCCCTGGTTTGTAAGGAGTGAACAGTGTCAAATCCTCATCTGTGTTTTGGTCAGGTCTGTTGAAATTGGGGAAGAAAATGAGTTTTTAAAGGATGATGTCTAGAGATGGAGAAGTTGAAATGACTTTCAAACACTGCTAGTGGGCTTAAATAATTGCTTACAGCAGGGTGTGTTTTTGAATAAGTGTCTTTTTACTGTGCATAAAGTTTTATATTCTGGGGGTTTAGTTCTAGAGTAAATCTAGGCCTAGCACGGTGTGAGGAATGCTGTAGTGTGTTGTTTCTTTTCCCTTCAAAACACAAGAAAAATTGTTGTGGAGTCTGCAGTGAACATCCATGTCCTTATTCTGCTGGGGCAGGGTGGAAGGTGGTGTTGCTCCCTCGTTGTACCACCTCTGAAGGGAACAGAATTTGGCCACCACACAACAGAAAAGCAAAGATTTTCTTTATATGGTCAGATTTTGGTCACTTCCCTGAGACACTCACACCAGAGGCAGCTGCACAACAGGGAGTCATGGCAACAGCTTCACCCAGAATCTGTGAATTCCAGTCATCAAACTCCAGAATTGTACCTTCCCAAATGCACTGGGCAGCCTCTGATTTTGTTGCTCTGCTCCTTGTGATGCTGCTTTTGGGACAACACTGGGAAGTTTGCAGACTAAATATTCTGAGTTTTTCTGTGGGTGTTGGTGTGATCCATGACAGTCTAAAGGCTGGCTTTTAGCCTGGCCTGAGGCTGGTGTGCAGCCCTAAAGGGACATCACTGAAGCAGCACAGGAATTTACACCTCGCCCTACCCCAGAGGGCTTCAGGCCGTTCTCAGAAAGGTTTAGAGCAGAATTTCCCTCTGGGCTGCTCTTCCTGTGGTGACATTTAATATGAAGGAAGCCCTTCCAGGCTGGAAGGGCTCTGACAGTGGCACTGTTGGACACAGTTCGTGTCTAACAGTGGCAGTTTTGGTACTGTAAAATAAATAGATTTAAAGCTGAGTTGCTGTAGTCCCTCCCTCTCTAACATATTCCACCTTGCTGCTGGAATAGGAATTCCAAACTGTGTGTTGGAATATGTTGGGTGGTTCCCACCCTTCCTGACTGCTGGGAATGCTCAGGATTTCTCCCACATCCATCCTGTCAGGCCAGAGCAGCTGCACAGACTGTGCTCCTCTGCAATCCTGTGGACAGTTTGCTGTGATCTCAGTAGTGTTAACTCTTAGGGGAGTTTAACTGGAAAACCTCATTTGCATTAGTGGGATGTGATGTTCATTTAGAGTAACTTAGATTTTTTTTTTTTTAAGTTCAGTATTGATTTGTATCATGGAATATTTGTATTTTTTTTTTTGCCATAAACAGATACCTCAGTCAGGATCTTTTAACTTCAGCTCCTTGGAAGTGAATATTTGTTTTCCTACCTGGAAACAAGAAGCCTACAGACACAGCTGAGCAGAGGAAACAAAAAGTTTCTTGTCTGCTTTGCACCACAATAACTTCTTCAGGTGGACTAGAAATAGCATTGGACTTGCAAAACTTGAGTCAGGCATAAAACTTATTTAAACAGAAATTTAATAACAAGTTCAACATAATCCCCAGCCACTAAACCCTTTGTTTTCATTTTAGAAAGAGGGAATGTGATGTTATTACAGGAGGAAGACAGCTTGATTCATTTGCAATCTTCCAGTATCTGTCTCTAAGAACAAATGCAGCTGCTTTGGGCTGGCGTTGGCGGGTGAAGATTCCTTTCTTGTTCCCCAAAACTCGTGTGGTCTCTGCAGAGAGGTTATAAAATAAAGCAAATATATAAAATAAAGCAAATACATAAAACAAGCTCTTTCAGGCCCTGCTTTGAGCTGTTACAATGTAGGTACTAAATCAGGCCAGGTGGGAGAGACCTATGCACTTTGTTTCCACACAGTCAGGTACAGCAGGGAGCCTTGGCAGGATTCATGGATGAGACAGAGCAATCCAGCTGCAATTCCTTGTATTTACAGCTGGTGAGCTGTGACACTCAATTGGGGCAGGCCCATTGATCAGTATTATATCTACAATAGATTGGCTCCACCTTCAGATTGCATGGAGGAAATGGTGATGACTATTTACTGTCCTTTGTGGTGTCTAGATCCTTCCTGCCTGTTTTAATTTTCATAGGAAAGTAGAAAAAAGGATTGCAACAAGTAGAGAGACTGGAACTGCACCTGTGTGTGACCTTGTCTACATTTTCTCAGTCCTGTTTGAAGCTGATGCTGCTTTTCTGACCACTGCCATCACTGAGCTTTCTAATGCCTGTCCTGGTGCCCTGCAGGGTATTTTTGGGGTGTTCCTTCCTAACACTGCTCACCACCCCAAACTCACTGCAGGTGCCACAAGCAGAACAGGCTCCTTCCTAAATCTGAGTTGTGATTGTTGAATTTCTGTGTGACTGCACTGTAAATGAAGGAATTTCCCTTCCTTTGTGACTGCACTTAGCTATTGATAATGGGTGGAGTGTCATGGTAAGACAGCTGTGTGCCAGTGTGGCATCTGCTCCTCTGCCAAGTTAATAGTGGTTATTTAAGGGCAGTTGTGGGTGACGTGGGAAGCAAGTGAGATGTCCCTAACAGTGCCTGAAGCTCTGAACTGAGGGTGCCAATCTAGGCCTCTCACAAGCTTCCCTTGTGCATTGTCTCATGTTCCTGAGAGCATCTCTGAGGTGGGACAGGCAGGAGAAAAGGATGAATTCAGTACAGGCAGGACCTTCTCTCTTGGCTCTGGTCATGCTGGGTTTTGTGACAAAACCATCTGTGCTCTGTCCTGGTAAACAGAGGGCCTTTTATCCTACCCTCCAGCACAATATTTGTGTGGCATAAACCACTAAACTCCCAGGGAGGATGGAGAGTTGTTTAGAATCCAAATAAAAGCTTACCTTGATTGGTCATGAAATCAGCAAAATTCCAGATGAGCTCCCCAATCACATACTCCTTCCTCTTCTTGTCAAACACTGCGTGGTACTCCCTGAGCACGGCCTCCTGGTACTCCTCACTGAACATCAGGGGGGGATCCTACAGCCAGGGACAGCAGGATGAGGGGACACTTAATCCCAGCAAAGGCATTCCCACTTACTGAGGAGCTATTCCTGAAGAGAAACCCTGTGGTTGCTTGGTCTTGGCTCTTGGGACAATTAGCAAACACAAAATTCCAGGTATTCCCAGGGGGAATTCCTGTGCTGGCCTTAGTCACCAAGGGATGGGAGTGCCACTCCCTCCTGCATGGGACAGCACCACAAACATCCCTTCTCCAGGGTTTGCTTTCACTGAAGCACTTCCTACCACTGCCAAAGGACAGATTTTGGAGTCCTCTTTAGGTAGGCAAAGCTCACTGATTTTGGTGGAGCAGGGTCACAATCCTGGAGCCTTTTGGACACTCCCAGCTGAAGCATCTCACAACAAAGCCAGGCCCAGTGGTGCCACCCTCTCTCAGTTAAATTCTAAGAGCTTTTTCCATCTGGGAAACACCACAACACTCACGCTGTGAAGTCCAGGCACGCAGTCTGCTCCATATTCACTCTGGATAATGGGTTTTTGGTAGGTTTTATACCAGTTCTCAAACTGGGCTGTGAGTTGGAGTGGAATCACTTCCAGGTGGCCTGGGTCGTGATACCAGGAAAAGTAGCTGTTCACACAAATCACATCCACGTAGGGAGCCTGCAAAAAACAAGGTGAGAGTGTTTTGGCATAGACTTCAACCTTCTCTTGTCAACTTAAATCCTCCTTTGGGTTCATTTAATGGAATCCAGGTTTATTACATGTAGAATGAAGTGTTTCCCCCATCACTGAGGCCCTCCAAACATCCTATTTTCCCCAGAAAAAAAAAAAAGGATAAATTTAATAAGCTAACAGCATCAATTTGGCATTTTCCTTACAGATTAGGAAGTCACAGCAAAGAGTTAGACAAGATCAACACATTTCATTCTCAGGTTTGTTAAAAGTTTTTTTGTTTCCAAGATGTCTCTGGCTTGCTGGTACATTTAGATGTACTTTTTTTTTTTTTTTTGAGTATTGGAATGTGATTATCAAGTGAGTGGTCAAATATTTTGACTAGCAACTAAATTTTGTGCATCAATGGTGCAATACTAAGACTAAAGCATTCTGCAAGTTATTTGCCATTTCTACCACATGGACAGTGTGATAAAAGGGCACAAAGCCCCCTCAAGATAAAGTGATGTTGTATGTAACTTGTTCAATGTTCTCTTAACATGTTTTGTAATAAAAAGAAAAAAAAAAGTTCTAATATCACATCAGTGTATGAGACATCTGTTCTTTGGGTTGGTTTGCCTGTGCTCCTCGAGTTGGGCAGAGTGGGAATGGGATATCCAAAAGCAGATTCCTTCTGGGCTCCTTCAAATTTAAGGCCATCAGAGGTTTTGGGTTTTTTCTGGGGTGGGGAGGAAAAGCCTCAGAGTTGCAGCCATTCCTGCTAATTAGAGGACAGATTAGAAGAAATCCAAAGTCTAACCTGGAGCAGGGATGTGTGGCAGCACCAACTCACCTGCTAGAAGTGATTATTGTACAGGATCTACCCTGGAAACAAATACAGGTGTTAAAAATCCTTGGTCCAGGCTATGAAAGGCCCAGGAATTCCAGGAAAGTGCCTTTTGGTTATTTATACAGCTCTAAGGCTTTCAATTATGGAGCTGGAGGAGCTTTTAGATTATTCAGTACAAACAGACATCTGCCAAAGAAGATCTAGAGCAGTTTAAAGCAGGAATTAAAGCAAAGCTTCCTTCCTTTAGACTTCCACAAGGGTTGTGAGCATTTTAAAGAGGTTTAAGCTTTGGCTTAATTGCAAGTGAAAATCCTGAGCATTAGTAAACACGATCAATGGCATAGCAAAGCATGGCAATATTAATGGAATCCAGGGGCATAATCCTGCACACAAAGAATTGTCCTCTCTTACAGATCCTTTTTGTTTTTTACAACTACAGGATAAGGTGATTTTTACTAGAAACAAAAACGTAGCTTTTCTTTTGCCTTTCCCTGCTAAATACCTCCAGTAAATTTAGGAAGGTGCAGGGAAAGGACTATAAAACAAGTGACAAGAGGAGCAAATTTAATGTATGAGTTTAAAAAAAAAAAAAAAAAGAAAAAGAAAAAGCTAGAAAATAAAGCAAACTTACACCATGATCAAGAGCGTAATTAACATCTGTCACAAAGGTGACTGGTCTGGAGGGGTCGAGAGCTTTAGTGTGAGCTATCACTGTCCTGTTTGCAAACAGTAAAGCAAGAGTTCAACAACAGCATGGAGAAGCACAGCCCCCTCTCCCCAGGCTCTCTGTCCTTCCACCCCCCAGACAGAGCTAGTTTTGATTTAGCAGTGTTTGAATTAAATAAAGGCAATATCTGTCACCGAGTGGTTGCTATGCCACCTGATAAAAGAGCAGAGTGGGAGCACACCAAGCACAGGCACATTTGTTTGGTGGTGGTGCCAGCAGCTTAGAAGTTGAAGGGACAGCTGAGTTTGAGGACAAAACTGTGAAAGGGACAATAGGAAGTTTCTGAACAACTGCTGGGATGCATTCCTGAGGACCTGTGGCACAGCAGGCAGAGGTTGGATGGTTTTGAGGAAGCCCTGAGTGAGAGAGATGGGACAGAATGGGACAGTCAAGCTCTCTGCTGCTGCCTTGACATTGCAGGAGGGTGCTGGAACATTCTGAAGAATGAAACTTCACAGTTTTCAATGCACCTACAGCTCCCAGGGACAGCTTGCTGCCCATTACAGAGCTGCCTCTGGGCTATCCAAAGCTTAAATCTCTTGAGAAATAAAACCAAGGGGTCTGCAGGGACTCAAAGCAGTGCCTTTGAAGTGGGGAGCCGCAGAATAAATAAGCAGCACTAACTGCAGAACCTTGTCTTCAGAAAGAAAAGCCAGTTGTTTTACAGCTTTGCTGTGATTCTCAAAGGATTCAGCACTCATTTCCAGTGGTAACAAGGACTAGCCTGTTCCCACCAGGTCTGATTTTGCTTAGCTCAAGAAGAGCTGCTCAAACCAAGTGGACTCCTGGTGATTTTGTGGAGTCTTAGTGTTCAAAACCAACAGGTCTGACACAGTTGAGCAGCTCTGAGCATCAGTTCAACACATGCAGCTGTTACATTTCAGTTTGCATCTGCAGCTACAGAGCCAGGGTTCCCAAAAAACACCTGCCCTCCCTTTATTACTTCTCTGTGCCATCCCAAAGGAAGAAGATGTATCATCTGCCAAGAGATGACGAGCAGATGCCCTTACTTGAAGTAGTGAGCAGCTGGGGGCAGCTCCGACGCTGGCTCATTGGCCACTGACCACATCACCACTGAGGGCCTGTTCTTATCCCTGCGGATCAGCTCCTCCATCACAGCCAGGTGATGCTGCAGGGACTTGTTCCCAAAGCTCTCACTGGAACACAGAAGGAGGTGAGGGTGTAAAATCCATCCCCTCTCCCTTTGAAAACTCAGCCTCTGGGCACAGCAGAGCCTTGAGGGTGAAGGTGGCTTCTGCCCAATTTCCCCAAAGTTTGCTGCACAGTTCAGGGCCGTGGTTTGGGCTCGTTAATGGAGCCATGTGGCAAAATGCCCTCTGGTTGCCCAACATCGAGGCACTGGTGGCGCAACGGGAGATTTCCAAACAGAGCAAAGGACTCTCATTATCAGGACAACGGGTGGGACACTGAGGACAAAAGTGTAAAAAGGGTAATGGGACACTTGGAAAGAGCTCAGAGAGGAGCAGAGGAGCAAGGGCAGGGTGTGCAGGGCAGCTCTTACAGCAGTTTGATGCCCACCCCCGGGCTCTCGTCGATGACCACGATGCCGTAGGCGTCGCACAGGTCCATGATCTCCTCGGCGTAGGGGTAGTGGCTGGTGCGGAACGAGTTGGCCCCCAGCCAGCGCAGCAGGTTGAAGTCCTTCACAATCAGAGCCCAGTCAAAGCCTTTGCCACGGATCTGGGGGGACAGAGGAATCATCCTTTATGAACACAGCTTCCCTTCTTGATTCAGCCCCAGCCCCGGAGCTGCCTGCGACCGGCGCTGCCCAGGGTGGGGAACCCAGCAGCCACTGTCACAGTCAGAGGGGTTTGGGTTGGAGGGGACCTTAAAGCTCATCTTATTGCACCCCCTGCCATGGCCAGGGACACCTTCCACTGTCCCAGGTTGCTCCAAGCCCCATCCAACCTGGCCTTGGACATTTGCAGGGATGGGGCAACCACAGCTTCTCTGGGCAACCTGTGCCAGGGCCACCCCACCCTCAGAGCAGACTGACTGCCAGCATGTCTGACTGGAAGCTGTGGCTGGGAGATGCTTCATTCAGTGTCTCCACCAGCATACCCATGTACCCTGAGGGACGTCAGGACCATGGCAGGACTGGGCATGGTGTCCCCTTAATGCTTAGCCTGGGAGAAGAGCGTGAGGGAACAAACCCTCGGAGAGAGGAGGGGAGGCAGCGCAGGTGCCACCTCAGCAGTGTGAGCTGAGGCACCCCTGGGTGTCCCTGCCGTGGGTGCCACACTTACATCTGCATCCTCGTGCTTGTTGACCCCGTGGAAGTAGAAGGGCCTGCCATTGATGAGGAACTGGGTGCTGGTGACGTGCACGGTGCGGATGCCGACCGGGAGCGTGTACACGTCCTCCAGCAGCACCCCGCCCACCTGTGCCTGCATCTTCACCTGCGTGTCCAGGGAGGAATGGAAGGGATCTCACAGGGGTGCCCAGTGCTCCCTCCCCTGGCTGTGAGGGAGATTCTGGCCCCACATCCCCTTCCCAGCCCTGCCTCAGCACACAGCCTGTTCCTCACTGCTGCTGCTCTGGGGGGAGTACTAAACTAAACTAAACTAAACTAAACATAAAATAGAAATCCAAGCTGTGGAAGTTGAAGGATGAAGAATGAGCCCCTGCATGACCCTTTTGGCACTTTCTCATCCCAAGAGTTTCAGTGTCTTTTCCCCACGGCATCCCCCCAGACCATTTCTGTGCCCTGCACCTTGATGCCAGGCAAGGACTGACACGTCACCTGCTCCCAGGTGTGAACCTGAGTCTCTGGAAACTCAGAGCAGCTCATCCTCCCTGATTTCTGCACCTGAACATCACCACTGAGCCTTAACTCCCACAGAATCCCCCAGGCTCGAGCTGTTGAATTCATCATCTCCTCAGAGAGGATGGATTGGACCCTCAGTGTGAAGGGCCAGCACCTCAGAGCACACTCCAGGAATGGCCTTCTCTCTGCCAGACCCTTCAGTTCAGCACCTAGGAAGCTGCCAAAGCTTGATTTGATTACTGCCTAATTAGCAGTGCCACTCTGGTCACACGCACAGGAGCCGTGAGAGGAGAGGACAGAGGATGGGCCATATGGCAGTGCCTTAACCCTATTAAACACACACCCAGAGAGGAGGAAATGCCACTTTACCTCTAAGGAGTACAGGTATCCAGGGTTCTCGTGCATCAGGTAGGGCCACCAGAGGTTAGGGTTGAGGACTTTGAGCTCTCCCACTGGGCCATCACCTGTAGCAACCACTTTCCCCTCTTGGTCACGGAAACTCAGCGACAAGGAATTGGCTGTGCTGCCAACCACTGACACCTGATACTGCACCATGGCTGGCTCAGAGGAAACAAAACACAATCAGGCTCAAGGAAAAGGCACTAGGAAACAATCAGACTTGTGCAGGATATTTCCCCCCTTGTCACCTCCATTCGGAGCCTGAGGGAGCTGCTGTAATTGCTCTGGACCTACCAACACTGTCTGATGAAGTGGTTGTCACAGTGATGTCATCTATGTAGGCAGCAGGAGTGGTGTAAAGCACAACTGGGCGATGGATTCCAGCATAATTGAAGAAATCAAACTTGATGTTCTGCACAAAATAGTTCTTGGGGTACCTGAGTGAGCGAGACAGGAGAAATGGCTGCACTACACTTCATTGCACTACACTTCATTGCATCCACAGCATGTGGATGCTGGCAGTGCAGAATAATCATGTAAAACAGTCTTTACAACAGGCTGGATCTGTCTCTCAGCTGCTACACTGAAGGATTTTGCAGTTAACAAATATCTGACGCTCAAAGATTTTGATCCTTCAGGAGAGCTGATACTTGCAGCTTCCAGCTGAATCCAAGCTTCTCAAAGTTGCCCTTGATTCAACTTGACAAATCACCCAAGATGAGCTCCCTGTGCACGAAACAGATGCAGTAACTCCCTGCTGATTCCTCACAACACCAAAGCTTAAACTCCTCGCTGCTCTTCTCACCAGCAAGTCAAGCCCATGGAGGGTTTTATGAACCAGCAGCTGAATAAACTCCTCCTCTCCCACCCCTGGGATCAGCCCAGCAGCGACACAGCCCAGCAGCTCACCTTGTTTTGTCAGTCAGGTACTGGATGGAGCCTGGGGGCAGCGTGTGGGGGGTCAGGGTGTTGTTGAGGGCGACAGTGATGCGGCACAGGGTCCCTGGGCTGCCCTGCACCACGCTGCTGATGTCAGCCTCAAAGGGCAGGTGCCCCCCTTCGTGCTCCACCACCTGCACCCCGTTCACCCACTGCAAGGAAAGACCCCAAAAAATGGGTTATTGGCATTTTGTGGTGAGCAGAGCACGGAGAAGGGAAGCCCGGTTACAAGGAACACCCGGGCTCTTGATCCTCGAGGGATCTTTGAGGGATCAATCTTGATCTTTGAGGGATCTGCCTTTGCCGGGAGCTAGGTGTGGCTCACATGAAGTGTCACTGAGGGACACAGTTCGGGGCAGATCCATTCATCGGGAAATGTTCGGTTACTAATCCCGAAACTGCAGGATCAGAGAAATTGGAATTCATTCTTGCTGAGGGAAAAACAGGTTAAGAAAACAGCGAAGAGCTGCAAAATCGAGGCAGAGACGCATTTGCTGAACAAACCATAAACCTGACTTTAGTCCAGCCTAATTTTGGAAGCACGGGGCCAATCCCTCGAGGCACCTACCACGATGGAGTAGTAATGGGCACTTCCAAAGCGCAGCACCACCCTGGGGGCGGGATCGCCCTGCAGCCAGCGCAGGGGGAGCAGCACCTCCTTCTCGTACCACACCCAGCCGATGTAATTCCTCAGGCTGGCGTCCTGCGTGATGTCGTTGAAGCTGGCAGGCACTGGCATGTCAATCACAGGGCCGCTCTGGCAGGAGGTGCATGGAAAAGGAAGGAACAGAGCGTTTAAAAAGAGGATTTTTCCTGCTGGAGGTGTCCCCTTCCAGTGACAGCCTTACAATCCCTTTGCCAAGGGGAAATACTCGGGAAAAGCTGTTTAAATACTGGTGAGATCTCTCACAGCTCCTATACAAGCCCTAATTAGCACCAGGCACAGGAACCTGCCTGTTCCTACAGGAAGCAGCTGCTCCTTCCTTTTCCTCTCCTGCTGTGCAATGAAATGCTTTCAATTAATGGCTCTGGCATCATGGAATTAGGGAAATGAGGGGAAAAAAAACCCCCAAGCCCAGGTTGTTGTTTCAGCCTGGGGCTTCCCAAAGCTGGGAATTTTCTCCTGAGCAATGTGGGGGTTGTGGTGCTGTTTGCTAACTGTAGTAAAAGGGTAGCAAGAGTCGTGGATATTTTGGGCAGGAATGGATATTTTGGGATATTTTTCTCCCCGTGGAGACTGTTTGGGATGAGTTCAGCCTTTCTCACCTCCTGAAAGCAAGAGATTCCTTGGGATTACAACAGAATCCATTCAGTTGCTTATTTCAATATAAAGATTAGAGGGAGGCAGTGTCACAGGACATTGACTATTGAGGAATCCAGATGCTGTTGCCAAACAGAGCTGTTCATTTTCAGCACTTTCTGCACTCGGGATGTTGCACAAAGGAGTTCTGCAGCTTCTCCTTTCCTGAGGAAGCCTCAGGAAATGGAATGAGGAAGGTCTGGGCACTCAGGGTGGGCATCATGTGCGTGGCTGACTCAGCACTGGCACTGCAGAGAGCTCAGTACCCTCATCACAAGATCCTAGGGGGGAAATCCTTGGATGGGGAAGAGGATTTTCTAGTATCTGATGCAAGACAACCCTTTCCTGGGCTGGCCAGGACCTGTGTGTCCTTCAGGGAGATTCTCTGAGGTTTAAAACAGGTTGAGCACGCTCATCTAGGTCTCCCTTTGGGAGGGCGTATTTCAGGATTTCTCTCCTCTGGCAGAATTTCCAGCAGCACAGTGGCCTTCAGCTCTTCTCTCCTTCCACAATTCGGCAACAAAATCGGCCAAAAGGCTAAAAATAGAAATAATGAACGACTTATCCACTTTATGCATAAAACCCGTAACTCCTTTCTCTCAGGTAATGTACTTAATTTCCAAGCAGATCTCAGTCACACCAAAACTTGTCTACCAGCCCTCTGAAACTTTGGAATAAACAGTTCCCGGTGCCTTTTCCAGGCACGTTTTTGCTGGTTCTGTGCTGCTGGAAGCTCAGCGCTGTGCAAGGCTCCGGCAGCACGGGGCACCTGGAGGTGAATGGGCTTCATTCAAACGGTGTCTGCCTTCGGAGCAGCACCGGGGGCATCATCAGGAGCTGCTCATTAGGAACTGCCTCAAGAATAACCTGGGCACAGCCAGCACCATGGGGCAAAGGGCAGCGGCGCCGCCAGCCCGGTGGGGAAGGGAGGCAGGGAAAGAGGAAGGGAGGGAGAGAGAAAGAAAGAAGCGGTGCCGGAGCCCGGTTCGGAGAGGAAGAAGCGCACCCTGTGCCCGGCCATGGGCAGCGCCCGCCCGCTCCCCGCTACCTGCCGGAGCGGCCGCCGGTACCAGCGCTGCGCGAACCCGGCGTCCCTGCCCGGAGACAGATCGGCGCGGAAGCTCCAGAGGCCGCCGAGCTCCCTGCGCTCGCGGGACGGGGTGTCCCGGGGCTGCAGCATCCCGGCGGGACCCGCCGCCAGCCCCGGGAGGAACAGCAGCAGCAGCGGCAGCAGCAGCGGGCACAGCCCGGCCCCGCCGCTGCCTGATGCCGCCACCGCCATCTTCGCTGTGGGCAGAGCCCGCTGAGGGCGGGGCGGGCACGGAGCTCGCTGAGGGCAGAGCCCGGAGCTGAGGGGCGGGCCCGGAGCTGAGAGGCGGGCCCGGAGCTGAGGGGCAGAGCCCGGAGCTGAGGGCAGAGCCCGGAGCTGAGGGGCGGGGCGGGCCTGGAGCTGAGGGGCCGGCCCGGAGCTGAGGGCAGAGCCCGGAGCCGAGGGGCAGAGCCCGGAGCCGAGGGGCGGGCACGGCGCTGAGGGCAGAGCCCGCAGCCGAGGGCAGAGCCCGGAGCTGAGGGGCCGGCCCGGAGCTGAGGGCAGAGCCCGGAGCTGAGGGGCCGGCCCGGAGCTGAGGGTAGAGCTCGGAGCTGGGGGGCGGGCACGGAGCTGAGGGTAGAGCTCGGAGCTGGGGGGCGGGCACGGAGCTGAGGGTAGAGCTCGGAGCTGGGGGGCGGGCACGGAGCTGAGGGGCGGGCACGGAGTTGAGGAGCGGGGCCGGAGCCAGAGCCCGATCCCGGTGCTGGTTCAGATTCTGCTGCCGATCCCTGTCACGATCCCGGTCCCGGTCCCGGTCCCCGTCCCGTCCGGACGGGATGGGCGGCCGCAGAGGATGTCAGGGATCGGGTCCTGCCCCACGGTCACCTCCGGACAGAGCCACGAATGTCCTGCCGTAAAGGCGCCTCCACGAGTCAGGATGTGGCCGGGACTGGTGGATTTACTCAGGCGGCGAGTGATTCCCTCTTCCTCTTCCTCTTCCTCTTCCCTCTGCTCCCCTCTCCCCTTTCCCCTCTCCTTCTTATTTATTACTTAGGAGTTTTAATATATTTATTGCCTACTTTTACTTAATTCTCATTTACTGACTTGCTTGTGTACATATTTATTTATTTGATTATCACAGAATCCTTTAGGTTGTAAAAGACCTACGAGGTCACCGAGTCCAACCTGTGACCCAACACCACTGTGTCACCCAGACCAGGGCACTGAGTGCCACATCCACTCTTCCCTTAAACACCTCCAGGGACGGTGATTCCACCTCCCTGCACAGCCTGTTCTGATGTTTGATCACCTTTTCTGTGAGGGAATTCCTCCTGATGTCCAACCTAAACTTCCCCTTAAGCACAGCTTATTATTATTGCTTACTTACTTTTGGCTACTTATTTGTTGCCTGCTTACTTACTTCTATTTATTTCCAGAGTCACTCGTTGAAGTGTGAGGGTAAAAAATTACTGCAAGTGGCAAAAAGGTGGCCAGGTGGCTTCTTGGGGATAGGAAGGAGGATGAGCTGTTGAAGAATCAAGGCACAAGACAGGAATTTCAGTGAACTACAGACACCCCAGTGTTTATTAACTCCAGACCAGTGGCACAGGCACAACGCTGCAGGCACGGCATCTCTCCCCACACTCTAAGCCTGTTCCTTGAGCCTCTTGAGCAGCTCCCGCAGCTGCTCGATCTGGGCGGAGACGCTGCTCTTGGCGGTGCCGCCCGCGGCCGTGTACTGCTCCACGCTGCTCACCACGCTGAACACCTGAGCCACATCGCTGCCAAACAGGGGGCTGGGGGCACGGGGGGGCTGTCAGCGGGCTCTGGGCTGCTGCAGAGGGGTTTTTGGGGAGCTGAAATAACAGAGATACCAACCTGATGTTCTGCAGGTCCTCCAGGCTGAGGTGGTTGATGGTGATGCCTTTGGTCTCGGCCAGCTGGACGGCCTTGCCAGAGGCCACGTGGGCTTGTCTGAAGGGCATCTGCAGTGCGAAGGGGACAGAGCAGAGGGGACTCAGCTCAGTTCCTCCTCTGTGCCCAAAGAAATCCCAGCTCCAGCTCTCCCTCTGGCACTTACTCCCTTCCGGACCAGGTACAGAGCCAGGTCAGTAGCCAACATCTCTGGGCTCAGCGCCCTCTCCATGCTCTCCTTGTTGATCTGCAGGAGGAGGATCCCAGGGACACGTTACCATCAGCTCCTCCTTGGGGCATGTTAGTGCTCAGAGTGAGGGGAATTCATCTGGAGCTCTAAAAGGATGCTCTGACCCCCTGAGCAGCTGACAGAGGGGACCAAAATGAGCAGTGCGGGTGAGGCACTGAAGTGTTTTTATTTGGGACCAGTCTGGAGCTCTGCTCCCTGTGTTACTCACAGAATGTGCACCACAATCATGTTCAATACTGAGAGGATGAAGAAAAAGCCTTACCTGGAGGGTGGAAATCACTCCAGTGGCAACCTGGAGCACAGCATTCAGGGTGTCTACGACATCAAAGACGGCCTCCTTGTCCTCCTGTGTTGGAACAGTGATGGAAATGGCTCTGAGCCAGCCTGGTGCAGCCCAAAAACCCACCAAGCTCAGCAGCCCAGCTCTCCTGGCTCTTGCAGCCACCAGGAGAGATGGTGTGGAGAGGAACAAGGGCTTTACCTGCAGGTCCTTGTTGTAGGTGCTCGGGAGTCCTTTGAGGACCATGAGAATTGCAGCCAACTGCAGAGGGAAACAGGAGAGGCAGGGAGTGAGGAGCAGAGCAAAGCACAGCCCCAGGGCAGGCTCAGAGCACACAGCTCTTTACAAAAAATAAAAAAGGCAAGGAAAAGGAGGATTCTCCAGCCCCAATATGAGCAGTTTTTCTTCCCTCTCCCTCCTTGTTGGGGCTCACCCGTCCGAACACTCGGCCGGCTTTGCTGCGGATCAGCTCCAGACTGTCAGGATTCTTCTTCTGAGGCATCAGGCTGCTGCCAGTGCTGGATGGGAGATGAGTGGAGTGCACTGGTGAGCAAAACTCCCATCCATACACACATACAGCACTGACCCAGACCTCCAAAAGCAACACATAGGCCCCCCCTTCATCATAGTCCTGTTCAGGGTGTAGGAAATCCGTGAACTGCTGAGTTTCTCTTTGCTTTTGCACCTTGTCTGGAGCTCCCACACAGCCCCACCTCTCAAAGAGGAAGTTAAAAAGGGACTCCCCCTCCAAGCTTCTCCAGGGTGATATCAGCAGGCTGAGCTAAGTGTTGGTGTGACTTCATGGAGGGAGGGCTGTGGTTGTGCCACCCTGCAGACAAGGAGTCTGTTGGGATTGCAAACCCAGCCAGTCAAGGAAGGGCTTTGGCAGCACTCCCAGCACAGCAGGAAGTTCTCTCTGCCAGCAGTTGCTGGACAGGAGTTGCTGGTGAATGCAAACGTGGTTAAGTTACCAGAATGACAAATAAGTGCCCATTTCTGAGGAATATTCACCCTGAGGGTGCCTTTGTGCCAAGCCCTTGATGCTGGGTCAGCCTGGTGCACAGAGAGACCCCAACCACTGCCTCACCCTCCCAGGGTGGGGAGAGCTGAGGAGGAGAGGCTGAGGGAGGAGCTCTCTGCTCAGGGCTGAGACCTACCTGTAGGCATCAGAGAGGGTCAGGAAGCCAAACTCGCTGGTGCTGTAGATGATGAGATCCTCGGCCATCTTGCTGAGGTGGATCATCAGCAGGGTGGCAACCGAGAGGAATTCCACTGCAGGGAAGGCAGGAAATGAGGCGGGGGAAAAGGTGCTTGGAAAACTCAGAGAACCCTGACTGGGGTGGTGAAATCCTAGTGATGGGTTTCAGCCCCCTTGTTAAAGAAGGGTAACTGGGAAGGTGTCGGGAGCTGCTTCCCACAGTGCTGGGAAGAGCTGGCTGTGCTTACCCACAAAGTCCCTCTCGCTGACGGCATCCATGCTGTTCAGGCTGATGGAAGCAAAGTCCAGCTCTGCAAGGAAGGGGATGGACACAGGAGGTCACACTGGCCCTGACAGGAGCCTGAATGCACCAGGCTGCCCCAGAGGAGGTGACTTTTTATATTCATTACCCTCCACCCCCTTGTTAAAGTGCTGCAACACATCCAAAATAACATCAGGACAATGTGCTGATGCTTCCCAAAGTCCCAGATACTATGAGTATTCCTGTTCCTCAATCCCAGGAAGACATTTACCACTGCAGAGCAGCTCTCTATCAATTCCCAGCGGGTTTCCAGCCAGAGCTCCACTGCCAGGGAAGAAAGAACCAGAAGTCACCCATGATATCCAAACTGATATCCAACCGAAACTGAGCTCTAGTGATGACACCTCTCTTAAGATTTCCCTCCCCCAGTTCACTTTGGTGTCACAGTGTGCTCTGAGGCTCACCAAACCCTGAACTCTGGAGTAAACCAGAATTTCTCTTCCAAGGAGGAAGGTTTGCTTGATGGAACCCGTGTAATCCTTGATTTTCAAGGAATAGAACAATATATTTATGGTGAGAGTCTTTGGAGAGGGAAGCTGGGCTGCGGTGTCTATGGAACAGAAACCCCAGTGTTTCAGGGGATGGACAGATCTGCCTCTTGGCCTTATCTCAGAGCAAAATGAGGGCTGAGGATCACAATAAAAAATAAACTTTACCTTCCCAAAGGCAAGACATTGATCCTCCTCTTCACCTCTCCCAGGCGCTCGGAATCCCGGGTCAGAGCAACAGCATGGCTGGGGAAGGACAGGAGAGATGAAACTGGGAGATGAAGCTGGACAATGTCCCACCTCAGGAGGTGAGAATGGCCAAAGGATGGAGAACAGGGAGTTGCCTAATCCATGCTTGGATTCCCAGCTAGTCAGAGCCACACAGGGAATTCCTGTTCCAGTTTGTGGGGTTCCCTCTGGTTTGTCACCACCCCTGGCTGTCCCCTCAGCAGAGCAGGGCCCCGAGGGTGGAGAGGGTGGGAGGTGCTCACCTGAGCAAGAACTGGCTCCATCGGATGGGCTGAGCTTTCTGCAGGTGGGTGTAGCCAGGCAGGATCACATCGATTTCTCTGGGAAGGAAAGGAGGGAGAGGTGAGCAGCAGAGACAGGAGGGCAGGAGGACAGGTCTGTAACTCCCTGCACAGGAGACCCTGCTGCTGCACTGTCAAAGGACAAGCCTAGAAATGTCCTGCCCCAAAAAGGACAAAGCCATGGAAAATGAGGACTGTGGAAAAGGACTCACATGGCAGCACGTTCCACCAGTGTCTTAATGAGCTGCAGGAGGTGCGTGGAGATGATGGAGAGGGAATTCTTCATGAACAGCTTCAGGTCAGTCACAACCTGTGGGAGATTGGCCACAGCCAGGCCAAGCACGGTGGGACAGATTTAATGACCAAATAATGCTCAGCAGAACCTCCTGGCACTGTTACCCCTTCTAGTTCTGTGTGATGGGAAGGGAAATCTTCCTCATATGGGATGCATCCCTGGTCACTGATTTGTGAAAGCTGCTGTTGCCTATCATGGACAAAACCAAAATCCATTCTTTTCAGTGCCCTTCTCAGGTATTGTCAAGTTTGAAGCAGAAAATTCCCAAGCAACACAAGTTGATTATCCTGAGGAGGACTGATCCTGAAAGATGTGTGCACCCAGCCAGCAGAATCAGTGGTTGTGGAGCTTTTCAGAGGTGTCAGTGGAATTTTGTGGCCTTTTACCACCAGGAAGCAGCCCTGCAGATCCCACTCCCCTGGGTGGATGAGTCACTGCAGCATCATTAGTTTAAAGCCATCATTATTAATTTAAAGGGAATACAGGCTGGAATGTGCCAGGGCATGAGGAGGAGGGCATAAAAATACTCAATTAAAGAATTGAAGAGGAGGAATACAGGAGAAAAAAATGGTTCTGTCCATACCTGATCATTCCTGCTTCTGCCAGTGTGCAACTTCCCAGCTACGTCTCCAATCAGCTCCTGAGGACAAGAGCAGGGTTGCTGTCAGCATCTCTGTGTTCCAAGCAGGACAATCCACATGAGCAGATCTCCCTGCCTGGAAGGGACTCAGCTCCAGGATCCTGGCAGTAACCATGGGATCTGTTCTGGGGAAGGGCAGCTTTGGGTTCTGGGCTTGGACAGTGCCACAAAAGGGGGCTCAGAGACCCTTGGCTGTGCCCCAGGGGGTTCAGTGCCACGAGCTCTAAAGGAATTTCAGACAGACAGAGGGACAAGCCCTCAGTGTTAGGCAGAGGATCAGGAACAAGAGGCTGGAGGAGCCAAACCTTCAGTCTGCGCTCGTTGGCAGTGTGGATATCCTCATCTGTTTGTTTCAGCACAAACACTCCCTTGGACCATTCCTCAGAGATCTGCAAACACAAGAAACACCAGTCAGCCATGATGGTTATTGAATCCAAGGAGGCTGCTCTCAGGTCGGGAGAGATTCATTCACCTGACACTTTGAAAAGGAAAGAAATACCTTTTCCAGGCCACCCAGGATCTTCTCCAGCTCAGTTTTAGACAGGATTCCAGCCTTCTCCAAGGCTTTGGCATAAGCCATGCTCCCCTGGATGTCGACTTCAGACAGTCTCTGGTCATAGCTAATGGAAGCATTGAGCATCTCCATGATTGGATCTGTGCTTCCACTGAATCTTCCACCCCAAAGTTTATTCCCCTGAGGGAGAAAACAGTGAATTAAAGTGGCCTAATGACTTCAGATAAATCCCATGCAGGGTATAACATCCAGTGATCCATTTATCTGATACAGAGGCCTTGCTCAGCTCCTTTCAGTGTGACAGCACTGACCAGAAAGTCCCCTGGACTCCAGGACCTCTGGCAAGTGGTTGGAGAGCTGGAGAACACATCACTGTCAGTGTTGTTTACCCCTGAGCTCCAAGGTCTGGCCCAAGAACCCTCCAAGATATTTTACCTCTGTAGGACTCTGCTGGGAGCCCTTGAAATTAATATCAGAGAAAGATGCAAGACCAGCACGGATTTCTGGTTTGAGGCCTTTTAAGGGGAGGAAAAACTAAGCAGTCAGTAGGATTTGAGTGAAATTAGCATCCCCTAAGTTCTTTTTGTGCTGGTTAACTAACAGATTCTTCTTTGGTTGACAAAGAGCTGGGGGCCAGCACAGAAACAAAAGTGGGGTTTTCCCACCCAAACCAGGATTGCTGTGGTGACCTCAGCCCCTGGAATGTGTCACCCATTTCAGTGGGTGACCAAAGGCTTGTGCAGGGCTCCAGCTGTGCCCCACAGCAGGGCGTGTGTCGTGTGAGAGCTTCTCCAGCAGTGATTCAAAGCCTGGCTGGCCTCACCTGAGCTAGATCACCTGCTCAGGAGCTTTTTGCTTGCCCAGGTAAGGCAACCCCTGAAGTTTTCATTCTGCCACATTTACACTGAAACCCAAGACTTCAAAAGCAGCTCTCCAGTGCTAGCAGGCACAGAAAGGAATTGGAGGGCACCTGAAGGAAGGGGCTAAATACAGCTGCACTGGAGAGTGGATAATAATTACTAATCTACTTTTTAAACACCTCAACAAGTTTCTTCTCGTGCTGGTCACTATAGCTACCATGGACAGCAGGAGCTGGCAGGATAGCTCTAAACTGATCTGTGCCAGGGCTTTACCAGTCAGACAAAACACTGTGGAGTAACCTTAGAAACGTTTTCTCTGGTGACTGTCTCCATGTCCCTGAGCCTGAAAGGACAACAGGAGAGAGCCTGCAGAGGTAAGGGTGCAGCCATATGTGGAAGGCAGCTTTGTTAGAAAGCTGAGGGAAGGCAGAGAGGGGAAGCAGAATTTAAAAAGAAGTGTTAGAGCTCCTCAGCACTCACTTGGTACCCCTAGGAGCAAACTTACTGCTAAATTAAAGGCCATTCCAGAGGCTCAGCACTTGAGTGGGGAACAGGAATATCCAGGTATAACTTCAGTACTTAAAGCTTTCCGTCAAAGCAAGAAGTGTGTCAGCAGAAACATTGCAAATACCCATTTCCCATCGGGAAATCAAAGCTGAAAGATTAATTTTAGGAAGCTCCAGGACTGTCTGGAGCAGTAGCTTCCAGCCTGGCAATGATGGGCACTGCCTGAACGTGGAGCAGCGATTCAGAAAGCAGAAAGTGAGACTCGCCAGGATGCCTGGTCACGTCTCGGCAGGGAAGGAAACTGAAAATGCAGCTTTTGTGCCGAGCAGTGTTTACACAAGCTGCTGGGAGGTGCCTGAGCACGAGTCCCAGGCACGGGGTATCGGCCTTTCCCAGGGAGACAGAGGCAAGAACGCGGAGGCTCCGGGACGGCTGCGCTCGGCTGAGCACCCCCGGACACCCCCGGGGAAGCAAAGTCCGCGCTCACCTCGGCTGCTGCCATCGCGGCCGCTGCCGGCTCCGTGTGCGCAGCGGGGCCACCGGCGGGGCGGCTCCGCTCCCGAGCCCTGTCCCGGGCACAGTCAGGATCCCAGCTTCAATGCCGGTACCGATCCCAGCTCCAATCCAGGTCTCAATCTCAGCTCCGGTCCCGGTCTGAATCCCAGCTCCGGTCCCGATCCCAGCTCCGGTCTCGATCCCAGCTCCACTCGCGGTGCCGGTCCCAGCTCCGGTTCCGATCCCTGCTATGTTCCGATCCTGATCCCAGCTCCAATCCCTATCCCAGCTCCGGTGCCGATTCCAGCTCCAAACCCGGTCCTGATCCCAGCTCCAGTCCCGGTCCTGATCCGAGCTCCAATCCCGGTGCCGTTCCGAGCTCCAATGCCAGTCCCGGTCCAAGTTCCAATCCCTATCCCAACTCCACTCCCGGCCGCGCTCCCACTCCCGGCCGCGCTCCCACTCCCGGCCCCGCTCCCACTCCCACTCCCACTCCCGGCCCCGCTCCCGGCGCTCCCGCAGCTCCGTCCCGCCCGCCGGGGCGGGGAGTGCCCGGGCCGGCCCCGCTCCCGGTCCTGCTGTGCAGTGGCACGGCTTGTCCCTGCGCCTTACAGGACACTCAGGAATGGCATCCCCCTTTTCTTGTCCCCTTCGGGGTTTTCTGTCCTTCAACCAGCCCCGTTGTCATAATCCAGGTGGGAAGGAGCCTAATCCAGGTCTTTGGGATTGCACGGCTGTGCATGGGGATGCTCCAGGACACCGCCAGTGACATCCAGCTGCCTCTGGCTGCCCCACAAAGTCCTTTTGCAGCTGGATTTCCAGGGTAGTGCCTTCAGTATCCATCCGGAACAAGGCTCAGACTCTATGTAGCCAACAATCCACTGCTTCTTAAACATTTCCACTCATGATTATTTCTTTTTCTCTTTCAGACTTTCAGGTTTGAGGATGCACAGAGCATCACGCTGTCTACCCTGAGAAAACCTCTTTGAACCCTTTTGGAGCCAGATTCCTCCCTCTTCTGAAGTCCCTCACTTTTAAAGCTTCTTTATTTCACGTTCATCCTTTATGGATGTCTGTACTCCAGGCTTTGGCAGGAGGTTGCTGAGGGCTTGGAAGAATGGTGAGCATTAGATTTACATCCAGAGTGACTGAGCTCATAATCAGCCTGAGTGAATTCCTGGCTCAGGTGCCTTCCTGTGCCCTGTGATGAGCAGGGGTTTGAGTCCAAAACCTAAATCCCAATGAGTCAGAGATGGTGAAAGTCTGAAGACACCATGGACCACACTCTGTAATGTCACCTCCACAGGCCCCTCCAATCTAAATTATTTCCCAATTCTAAGAAAAGGGGCGGATGGGTGGAAAGTACCAGTGACTGTAAACTACTTATTTAAGTAAGAGACTAAAATGTGGTAATCTGCTACTTCCCTTTTCCTGTCATTTTGGCCACGTGTCACCCAGCACTGGCCATGAGGGACAATGCCAGATATTCACTGCTGGGAGCAAGAAAAAATCTGTTCAGCTGAGGCTCTGAAGGGAGAGGAAGATACAAATGGGAAAAATAAGGGGAGTGGCACAGATCAGGAAAGTTTATGGGAGAAAAAACAACTGTGAGGTGGAGATGAGGAAATGTCTGTTCTTCTGACTCTGCAGGTGTTGAATGTTGGTGTTACCTGTGGCTTTCCTGTTCCTTTACCCTGGCAGCTGAGTGTGCATAAGTGATTTCCTGGCTACAGGTGACCAGTCTGGAGAGCAAGACATGAGCCAAAACGGGAACACAGCAGGAAGGAAGGGAGCAAACACAAAGGAGGCCTGTGGGAAGGTAGTTGAAATGTGCTGTTTAAATGCCAGGAGAATGGATTTGTTTTAGGGCCAGAATAAGGAGAGGCTGAAAGTGGTGAGAAGTGTTGAAAAAAGGGAATTTTGCCATTGCTGATCCTTCTTCCACATGTTAAAAGCACGAATGTTCCAGAAGTGCAAGCGCTCTGTCTCCTGGGGTACTTTTGCTGGAGATTTAGCTGCTGGCAGTTTGTCCTGCCTGTGCTGCAGCCCTTGCCCTAAACTTGGTGAGGCAACACCTTTGTTATTTCTACTCCCCGTGTGTGTTCCAGACCTGCAGCTCTGAGTCAACAACGCGCTGCTGCCTCAGCACGGGGAGAGGGGGCTGAGCAAAACTCCAGCTTTGAAAGGCTGGGCTGGAAAAGGAATTTTGCTGAGTGAAAAGGGGCAATCCCAGTCTGCCAGCCTCCCCTCCAAGAGACACATTCCCAGTTGCAAGGAAGGAAGAGCCCACATTCTGAGTTCAGCCCGAGCTCGCCCCGAAGAATCAAGGCACAAGACAGGAATTTCAGTGAACTACAGACACCCCAGTGTTTATTAACTCCAGACCAGTGGCACAGGCACAACGCTGCAGGCACGGCATCTCTCCCCACACTCTAAGCCTGTTCCTTGAGCCTCTTGAGCAGCTCCCGCAGCTGCTCGATCTGGGCGGAGACGCTGCTCTTGGCGGTGCCGCCCGCGGCCGTGTACTGCTCCACGCTGCTCACCACGCTGAACACCTGAGCCACATCGCTGCCAAACAGGGGGCTGGGGGCACGGGGGGGCTGTCAGCGGGCTCTGGGCTGCTCCACATGCCCAGTGTCTGTGCAGAGGCTGAGGGAGTGAGGGCAGGGCATCCTCCTGCCCTTCTGCTGACATCAGCTCCACGGGGACACCAAGGAACTTCAGAGCCAAACCCCTCTGGGGACTTCCTGCTTAGGGCAGGAGTGTCTCCCAGCCTCTCCCAGTAACTCTTGCCCATGCCCTGCTGCAGTGGAATGGAGCTGATGTTGTCCCCCTCCAGTGTTTTCAGCCCCAGGAGGAGCAGCCTTGATATTCAGGACAGGAGGATTTTGAGGCACTTTTGGGAAGGCTGTTCCCTGCCTGTGCAGGGAAGTGAAATAACAGAGATACAGACCTGATGCTCTTCAGGTCCTCCAGGCTGAGATTGTTGATGGTGATGCCTTTGGTCTCGGCGAGGTGGACGGCCTTGCCAGCAGCAATGTGGGCTTGTCTGAAGGGCATCTGCCGGGGGGAAGCAGAGGTGGCAGTCAGTGACCAGGCAGCTGGGCTGCTTCTCCATGAGAAAAATGGATGTGCTGCCTTTTTTGGCTGGCCCATTTTCCCTTTAGGGCAATGCAAGCTGAATCTGGGGTTGCTGGCGTGGAAGAGGGGAGGATTTAGGACTAAATTATGATCAAGTAATTTGGGGGTAAATTACTATGAAGTTCCTTGATATGCATGTAAAGGATGTGTTTTCAGCCCTTGTTGACTGTTCATCACCCTGGGACAGAGCAGAGGGGCCTCATCCCAGCTCCTCTGCATCCAAAGAAATCCCAGCTCCAGCTCTCCCTCTGGCACTTACTCCTTTATGAACCAAGTAGAGAGCCAGGTCAGATGACAGGATCTCAGGGCTCAGTGCCTTCTCCATATTCTCCTTGTTGATCTGCAGAAAGGAGAGGCAGAGGGAGATGTTATCTATAGTCAGCTCCTCTTTGGGGCACTTCAGCTCTAAGAGGGATCAAAACAAGCAGTGTGGGTGAGGCACTGAAGAGTTTTCACTTTAGGACCAGTCTGGAGCTCTGCTCCCTGTGTTACTCACAGAACGTGCTCCATGTTCCATAGTGAGGGGCTGAATCCTTACCTGGAGGGTGGAAATCACTCCAGTGGCAACCTGGAGCACAGCATTCAGGGTGTCTACGACATCAAAGACGGCCTCCTTGTCCTCCTGTGTTGGAACAGTGATGGAAATGGCTCTGAGCCAGCCTGGTGCAGCACAAGAGGCTGAGCAGCCCAGGCAGCAGAGCAGGGATGTGACCCCAGAGGCTCCTGCCATGGCATTCAGGGTGTCTCCTGCAGCACCCCCTGCCTCAGCCCCTTTCCCAGCACCCAGCCAGGGGCTGTGCAGAGAAATGGAGTGGTGGGACAGCTCGAGAGTAGGAGACAGCTGTGTCTGCTCAGAGAGATGGTGTGGAGAGGAACAAGGGCTTTACCTGCAGGTCCTTGTTGTAGGTGCTCGGGAGTCCTTTGAGGACCATGAGAATTGCAGCCAACTGCAGAGGGAAATAGGAGAGGCAGGGAGTGAGGAGCAGAGCAAAGCACAGCCCCAGGGCAGGTCCAGAACCCACACTGGGCACAGCTCTTTAGGAAAGAAAAGACAAGGAAAAGGAGGATTCTCCAGCCCCAATATGAGCAGTTTTTCCTCCCTCTCCCTCCTTTTTGGGGCTCACCCGTCCAAACACTCGGCCGGCTTTGCTGCGGATCAGCTCCAGACTGTCAGGATTCTTCTTCTGAGGCATCACGCTGCTGCCAGAGCTGCAGGGAAGGTGTGGGGAGTGCATTGGTGAGCAAGAACCTCTGGCTGAAATCCCTGATCCAGCCCTTCAAAAGAAACCTCTAAATCCCCTTTCTCTGTACTCCTATTTAGGGTGTAGGAAATCTATGAATGAAGTGTGCCAAGATTCTCATGTTTCCCACAGCAAAGACTTTGCTTTTACACCTTGTCTGGAGCTCCCACACAGCCCCACCTCTCAAAGAGGGAGTTAAAAGGGAGCTCTCCCTCCAAGCTCGTGCAGGGTGGTATCAGCAGGCTGAGCTAAGTGTTGGTGTGACTTCATGGAGGGAGGGCTGTGTTTGTGCCACCCTGCAGACAAGGAGTCTGTTGGGATTGCAAACCCAGCCAGTCAAGGAAGGGCTTTGGCAGCACTCCCAGCACAGCAGGAAGTTCTCTCTGCCAGCAGTTGCTGGGCTGAACACAGACCTGGTTGACTTATGGGAATCAGAAATAAGTGACCATTTCTGAGGAATATTCACCCCGAGGGTGCCTTTGTGCCAAGCCCTTGATGCTGGGTCAGCCTGGTGCACAGAGAGACCCCAACCACTGCCTCACCCTCCCAGGGAGGGAGAGCTGAGGAGAATCCCCCAGCAGAGACCAAGATCCTACCAGTAGGTATCAGAGAGGGTCAGGAAGCCAAACTCGCTGGTGCTGTAGATGATGAGATCCTCGGCCATCTTGCTGAGGTGGATCATCAGCAGGGTGGCAACCGAGAGGAATTCCACTGCAGGGAGGGCAGGAAATGAGGCGGGGGAAAAGGTGCTTGGAAAACTCAGAGAACCCTGACTGGGGTGGTGAAATCCTAGTGATGGGTTTCAGCCCCCTTGTTAAAGAAGGGTGACTGGGAAGGTGTCGGGAGCTGCTTCCCACAGTGCTGGGAAGAGCTGGCTGTGCTTACCCACAAAGTCCCTCTCGCTGACGGCATCCATGCTGTTCAGGCTGATGGAAGCAAAGTCCAGCTCTGCAAGGAAGGGGATGGACACAGGAGGTCACACTGGCCCTGACAGGAGCCTGAATGCACCAGGCTGCCCCAGAGGAGGTGTCTGAGAGCCCTTGAGCAGTCCCAGGAACACAAACATATTTAGTGGATCATATTCTTATGATCCCAGACAGCCAGCTTGCAGCAGGGGTGGCTCTTCCCCCTCCCACCTCACAGGCACTGCCTGTCTCTCTGCAGCAAAAATCCTGGAAAATGAAAGGCTGTGGCTCCAGGATGGGGCATTATGGTGCCATTCCCTCCCTCCCTCCCTCCCAGGTGTGACAGGGACTGCCATGCCCCTCAATCCCAGGAAGACATTTACCACTGCGCAGCATCTCTCTATCGATTTCCACGGGGTTTCCAGCCAAAGCTCCACTGCCAGGGAAGAAAGAACCAGAAATCATGCAATACACCATTCATATCCATCCAAAGCTGAGCTCTGGCAAGCAGGGAAGGCACCCCTGAAGACTTTGCAGAGCAAAGCAAGGCCCAGTGATCACAAAAAGAGTAGATCTTACCTTCCCAAAGGCAAGACATTGATCCTCTTCTTTATCTCTCCCAGGCGCTCGGAATCCCGGGTCAGAGCAACAGCATGGCTGGGGAAGGACAAGGGGAGAAAGCACATGAAATTAGGGAATGTCTCTTCTTCTTTTTCCAATCCCTGTGCTGCCATGCCTAGCACCTGGGATCTGCCCTTAAACATGAGGATGGAGTGGAGCCTGCACAGAGCCAGGGGACATGGGGAATTCCTGTTCCAGTTTGTGGGGTTCTCTCTGGTTTGTCACCACCCCTGGCTGTCCCCTCAGCAGAGCAGGGCCCCGAGGGTGGAGAGGGTGGGAGGTGCTCACCTGAGCAAGAACTGGCTCCATCGGATGGGCTGAGCTTTCTGCAGGTGGGTGTAGCCAGGCAGGATCACATCGATTTCTCTGGGAGGGAAAGGAGGGAGAGGTGAGCAGCAGAGACAGGAGAGCAGGGACAGGGACACACCAGAACTCCTGGCAAGGTCACAAACTGAGCATTTTTAGCCTATGAGATGCTGAAGGGTCCATCTCTTCCTCTCCCTGTCATCTTTCAAGCCAAGCACACTGGGTTTAGCTATTCCAGTGTGGTGACTCTGCCCTGGGTCTGCCTGGAAAGTTGCCTGGAGCAGCAATCCTTCTGTGGCAGGCAAGGATTCCCCAGTCCCCCACAGGGTTGGAGTGTGAGGAGCAGAGATAGACAGGGAGATAACACATCTGAGCTTTTTCTCAGCCAGAAAAACCTGAAACGTGTTCCCCACTCATTCAGATGGGTTTGGTGCCTTCTAATACCCTGTGTGGACCTCCCACCTCAACTCCTTTGCCAGGGATGAAGGGTACTTCTCTGAGGGATCAGCAGAGTTTCTGTGCAGTGAACTCTGGAGAAAAAGGAGCTGTTGTGTTCCCTGAGCTACCCCAAACTGCCTGGCTGTAACTCCCTGCACAGGAGACCCTGCTGCTGCCCAGTGGGGTCAGACAAAGGACAGACCTAGGTGTCTCCTGCCCCAAAAAAGCCAAAGTTCTGGAAAGCAGGGACTGTGGAAAAGGACTCACATGGCAGCACGTTCCACCAGTGTCTTAATGAGCTGCAGGAGGTGCGTGGAGATGATGGAGAGGGAATTCTTCATGAACAGCTTCAGGTCAGTCACAACCTGTGGGAGATTGGCCACAGCCAGGCCAAGCACAATGTGACAAATGCAGTGACTGCAAGGTAAACCCCTCCTTGTCCTGTGTGATAGGAAGGGAAATCTTCTTCTCATCATTTGATCATATTTCTGTGGTAATGTCACCATTTCTTGCTCTCCAGGAAGAGTTCCAGAGGCCACTCTGGTCTGAGGTCTCCTGAAGTGAGGTGGGGGAGGAATACAGAAAGAGAAAAAAATGGTTCTGTCCATACCTGATCATTCCTGCTTCTGCCAGTGTGCAACTTCCCAGCTACGTCTCCAATCAGCTCCTGAGGGCAAGAGCAGGGTTGCTGTCAGCATCTCTGTGTTCCAAGCAGGACAATCCACATGAGCAGATCTCCCTGCCTGGAAGGGACTCAGCTCCAGGATCCTGGCAGTAACCATGGGATCTGTTCTGGGGAAGGCAGCTTTGGGTTCTGGGCTTGGACAGTGCCACAAAAGGGGGCTCAGAGACCCTTGGCTGTGCCCCAGGGGGTTCAGTGCCACGAGCTCTAAAGGAATTTCACAGAGAGACAGAGACACACAGTCTCCACACCAGGCAGATGTGGGGGAACAGGAACAAGATGTTAAAGGAGCCAAACCTTTAGTCTGCGCTCATTGGCAGTGTGGATATCCTCATCAGTCTGGATCACACCAAACACTCCTTTGGACCATTCCTCAGAGATCTGCAAACACCAGAAACACCAATGAGCCACCACAGTTACCCTGCTGTGTGTGGGGCCTGTGAGTGTCCCCAGCAAATCTCAGCTCCTGCCATTCCCACAAGTGTTAAGTCTCATGCAAGCTCTGGCATTCAGGCTGCCTCCTGTATCCTGATATTCCATACTATTGGAGCAATTCATCTCTCTATCCATAGTAATCCTGCAGTGTTATGGAGGATTTAAGCATTGCAAGGAAAAAATGGAGCCTAAATGTCAGTGATTTCTTCAGCATCATCCACAAAGATTTTCCTATAAAACATTGCACAGACTCACCGTTGTCCAGGGTGGGTGAGCAACAACAATGGATATTTTATAAAAGCCCTTCTCTGCTGACTCCTCTTCCCCCCTACACCTGCTATGCATTGCATCCCACAAAGCCAGGCAGCCAGACTCAAAATCCCACATGCCAGCAGGAAAAGGATGTTCTTACATCCCTCTGAAACGATTCCTAGTGACTGCTCAGTCTGAAGGGGATGGGACACAAGGGCATTGAAAGATGCTCTTTAAACCAGCAAAATGCTGTCAGGTAAGGAGAGATTCATTCCAGCAAACATGGGAGTTTGTGAAGGGAACAAATACCTTTTCCAGGCCACTCAGGATCTTCTCCAGCTCAGTTTTAGACAGGATTCCAGCCTTCTCCAAGGCTTTGGCATAAGCCATGCTCCCCTGGATGTCGACTTCAGACAGTCTCTGATCAACAGTAATGGAAGCGCTGAGCATCTCCATGATGGGATCCGTGCTCCCCACAAACCTTCCTGCCATCATTTTGTCCCCCTGCAAGTAAAGAAGGTGAGAGACACAGATTTATGGATATATCCCCTAAAAATCAGTTCGTGTCCATCTCAATCCTTATCAAACTAAAACTGAGGACAACCTCAGGAATGGTTTTATTCAGTCTATACCAGCAAACCCCTGGACTTTAGAGCACATCACTGTCACTAGAATTTAGCCCTTGAGGTTACAGGTCTGGCTTGGGGATCCTCCAAGATATCTGACTCTTGCCCAACTCTCTGAAAATGAACATCAGGGCAGGTGCAAGATCAGCACAGAACTCTCTTTTAAGGCAGCTGCTGATCTCTGACCCTTTGATGGACTCCTGACAAAAAAAAAGAAAAAAAAATTAAAAATGTGAAGGAGTCAGGGATATAGTGAGAGCTGGTCTCTGCTCCTTGAAATATTAAATAATCCCACTCTTTTAGGGAGAGCAGAAGAAAACATTTATCTGCCGAAGAGCTGTGGGCCAGCACAAGCCACACGCTCTAAACCGCTCCTGCGACTATGAAGTGTCTGAAGTTACCGCTTGAAGCAGCTCCAGAGGCCGCATTCTCGCAAACTTTGCTGCAAAATTCGGATAAAACCGGCGAAGGGTTTGCAGAAAGGGAAGCCTGGCTGCCGTTCAGCGTTACAAATGTTCAAATTTACAAATGTGAGATGAAAAGGGAAGAGAAAACCCCAAAGCAGCCCCGGAAGGGCTGGGCAGGTGCGCGGCTCCGGGCGGCCGGCGGAGCTACCATGGACAGCGGGCAGGAGCAGGACATCAGCAGCCTTTTCCCCAAGGATTGGCGCAGGGAAGAGCCCGAGGGAGCCTGCGGAGGCAGGGACAGCCTCGGGCTGCGGGAGCTCTGCGTTCGGAGCGGGTTTGTCCGTAGGAGCTGCCGCGGGGAGGGGGAGAAATGGGGGAAAACCCCAAAGTTTTGCACCCCGTGATGGGCAGAGGGGACAGGGAGTGAATGGTGCGGCTGGGATGGGGAAGAGGTGTCCAGGTACGTTTTTGCTGCCAGGATCTGAGGTGGGACGGGTGATTATTGCAGCAAAGTTGTTCGCTGTCCCCTTCTCCATTTAAAACCCCGGAAAACCAATCCCAGAATCATGAAAGTTGGAAAAGACCTCCAAGATCAGCGAGTCCCACACTGCCAGGAGCACCCCTAACCCACATCCCTAAGGGCCACACGGTCCTGAACCCTTCCAGGGATGCTGATCCCACCACGTCCCTGCACAACCCGTTCCAAAAGAGCAGAGCAGGCCCCGGAGCAGCGCCCCACCAGCAAAGCCAAGCTCCCCCTCACCTCGGCTGCCATTTCGGACGACGTTTTGCTCGTTTGTGCAGCGATCCTGGCACCTGGTGCAACCTGCGGGACAGCGCGGAGATGCTCAGCTGCCCCGGTGCCCGCTCCCTGCCCGCTCCCTGCGCGCTCCCGGTGCCCGGTGAGCTCCAGGATCCCCGGGCACCGCTCCCAGTGCGCTCCCGGTTCCCCGGGCACCGCTCCCGGTGCGCTCCCGGTTCCCCGGGCACCGCTCCCGGTGCGCTCCCGGTTCCCCGGGCACCGCTCCCGGTGTGTTCCCGGTTCCCCGGGCAGCGCTCCCGATGCGCTCCCGGTTCCGAGGGCACCGCTCCCAGTGCGCTCCCGGTTCCCCGGGCACCGCTCCCGGTGCGCTCCCGGTTCCCCGGGCACCGCTCCCGGTGCGCTCCCGGTTCCCCGGGCACCGCTCCCGGTGTGTTCCCGGTTCCCCGGGCAGCGCTCCCGATGCGCTCCCGGTTCCCCGGGCACCGCTCCCGATGCGCTCCCGGTTCCCCGGGCACCGCTCCCGGTGTGTTCCTGGTTCCCCAGGCACCGCTCCCGGTGCGCTCCCAGTTCCCAGGGCACCGCTCCCAATGCGCTCCCGGTGCGCTCCCGGTTCCCCGGGCACCGCTCCTGATGCGCTCCCGGTTCCCCGGGCACCGCTCCCGGTGCGCTCCCGGTTCCCCGGGCACTGCTCCCAGTGCGCTCCCGATGCGCTCCCGGTGCGCTCCCGGTTCCCAGGACACCGCTCCCGGTGCGCTCCCGGTTCCCAGGACACCGCTCCCGGTGCGCTCCCGGCTCCCAGGACACCGCTCCCGGTGCGCTCCCGGCTCCCAGGACACCGCTCCCGGTGCGCTCCCGGTTCCCCGGGCACCGCTCCCGGTGCGCTCCCGGTGCGCTCCCGGTTCCCCGGGCACCGCTCACCTGCTCCGCACGCAGCCCCGGCCGCTCTGTGGCTCGCTGCTCCCCGGTGCCGCTGCCCCGCTTTTACAGCCCTCGGCCCGGGGCTGGCGGCTCGTCCCGCCCCGCCGGGGCGGGGTGTGCCCGGGGCCGGCCCCGCTCGGGTCCCCCCCGTGTCCCCCTTGTCGCTTCCCACCCCTGCGCTGCAGCCCGGGGCCGGGGGGTGCTTTGGAGAGGAGAAGGCTTAGGAGGGATGCTCGAGTATTGCTTCTTACCTGGCGCAGCTCCTGCGCTGTGGGCAGCTCAGGAATGTCCTTGGAATGCTCCTCTGGGAATATCGCGGTGCTGAAGGAGTCGCATCGCTCTGTGTCACGCCCCTCTAATGAGCAATCTTTAATATAAATATAACGGATGCCGTGCTCTGTCCCCATTGCCACCCCAATAAACACAAAAAAGAGATGGGAGATTCTTGCTCTCTCCCATCCCTGCATGGGTGAGACTTTTCATCCCACCTGTAAGGATGCTGCAGCCTCGGATTTGGGGTTTTCCTGCTGCCCCCAGGTTGCGGGGTCACCTGAGAGCTTCGGGCAGTGCCTGTGGGGCTTGAAATTATACTTATGGAAGTTACACTTATGGCAATAACCTGTATCTTAAACTCATCGCACCCTAAATACCGTGGAACGAAGTAACTGATTTAAGGCACAGAGAGCTTTTAGGGCAGTGGCTCAGCACGAATTTCTCATTAGCTCCTCAGACAGAGCATGTTCTGCAGCCCGTCCACAGAAAGCTGAGTATTTGCTGCTTTCTCTTACCAAGTGAGCTCCTGCAGTGTCATATTTTTCCATCTGCATTGTCCAAACCTCTCACAGAGCTCAGGAAATATATTCCAACTTTCTCATCCACGTTTTTGTTGGATTTTCCTCCCTTGAACTGACCCTCTTGCTCTCTTCTGCTGTTCTCTCAGTCCTGCAACTTAGCCCCTTTCTCTTTTTCCACTAGGACACTGAAACAGTGCTCGATCCTTTTGCAGTCCCATCCCTTCCTCCTGTGAAATCCCTCATTTTTACTTTTCTTGTCTTCTTCACCTTTTCAAAGCATCCTTGTCCTTACTCTGGGCTTTGACGAGAGATTGCTAGTGTGATGTGAAAACATTAAGCACCGAATTTATAACTAGAGTGAATGTTATAAATAAGATTTTGCTAACCCATGTCTGATATTACATGTGACAGGGGTATTACACCCACACGGGACCTGTCAGCAGTGCCACTGTGTATTTAGCAAACCTCACAGGGATTAGTGGGCTTGGAGTGCACTGCCCAGCTCCTGCCCCAGTTGGTATCTAGGAAATGATGAATTCTCTCTTTATTTTTAGCTCAAGCAGTCAATAAGCACCTTTTCTCTAGAATAAGCTAATTAGACTAATATTTTTATAATAAAATAGATGAATATTTTTATAATAAAAATTGAAGTAAAACTAAATACAAGCAGAATTCCTCAACTTAAAAACGGACATTGAAGAAAGAGGATTTCTTAAAGATGCTTGGAGCTGGAGAGTTGAACTTTTTTGAGGGGAAAGCAGTGAAATAGCAATGCAAAATATACTTTTTAATGCAAACTGAATTGCATTCTCATTGCTATCTTCTCCATGTGTTCTGGGTTGGATGTCTCTCCACTTCTCATCATCTCCTTTCAGTATTTTATCTGAAATAGAAAGATTAACCCCAAAATGCTCACCCCACAGTTAATACCCAGGAAGTTCTGAGGAAAAAGTCTCCCACTTATTTTCCTTTCTGGCAGAGAGGATGGCAAAGCATTCCTACATTCATATTCCCAGCTACGCCCTTTTCGAGGTGACAATGAGTACTAGAGAGTAAATTGCCAATTCTGCAGCGCAGAGAAGTTTAATTCAATATATTTTAATGTTATCAAAGATCTGAACTTCATTTGTACTTTTGTAACCCATCAGAGTCTTTCTCTACTATTCCATTTTTTTGCTGGAAGAGTGCAATGCTGAGGGAGCACAGCTCCAAAGGAGCTTTGGTGGCTCTGGAAATTCACTTTGCACAACAGGACTGCGAAGGAAAAGGATGGCAGAAACTGCTACAGTGCACCTTCTTTTAAAAACATCCTTTTTTTTAGCTGTCTTTTCGCTTTGGAGAAAGAAAACAGCTCCATGGGCTGAACGTGCCGGGCAAACGCACCGTCAGCTCGGTTGATGCGGAGCCGTGCTGACATTTTTTTGTTGAAAAAACCCCCCAACTTTGTTTTTAACGAATTTTTGAATGTAAAAGGCAAAAAAAAAAAAAAAAAAAAAAAAGAAAAAGAAAACAAAAAAAAAGAAAAGAAATCGACACCATAGGGTGCTGAGCGAAATGCTGAACACAGTAAACATCTTTCATGACAAAGAACACAAATACCCTGCAGATCTGCTGTCAATAGCAAGTCCTAGGCCCCCTGCTTTCAATAGTTAATACCGAGGCCCCTCTCTCCCCAAGCCTTAGTGGTAACAATCACAAGCCAATGCTTAAAATGTTGACATGCTAAGCACATTTGGAAAAACCCATGTCTGCATTCCCTATGGATGGTGTAGCATAACTGTCTAACACCTAAAGAGCAGCAGCTAAAGCTCAAGTGACCTCCTCACCTCCCCTCCTGCCCACTTGGTTCTGTCTTGATGTTGCCTTGCATGATGTCAGTGGACGTGGAGCTGACCCAAATTTGTATTTACAGCCTTTCCAGGCTTCCTGTCTCCACTGGGAAAGGTTTAGGAGGAGTATCTCTATTAGGAAAAAAAGCTGTTGAAAGAGGTGTCTGTGTTGTGTTCATTCATCCCCGGCTGCGTCTTCATCGTGGATTGGAAAAACATGGCAGGAAAGTGAAGTTTTGGGGAAATGGTGAAAATAAACATAATCATTTGCTGCTGGGGGAGTATGGATGCTGAAAAAGCCTCAGCAGAGGATTTCTTCAGCTCTCTGCAGTAGTTCATGAGAGCTCTTTCTCATGCTGAACTATGCAAAACATGATAAGGCTTTTGTAAACCGAGTTTGCTATCTTGCACCTGCAAATAGAATTAGAATTGTTATGATTTCGACTAGGAGAATGAACGATGTGAGAACTGACCAATCACTCTGGTAGGTAGTTAGCAAGAGGTCCAATAATCTCTTGCCATTTAGGTAGACACTAAGAGAACTAAACACATAAAAACCCGTCCTTTGTTAATTAAATAATTCCATCCAGTCTCTTGACTGCATTCCTGTCTCTGAGTCTTTCTTACTCTCCAGCCGGCAGCTGTGACAGGGGAGAGATATAAAGAGATGTAAAAGAGAAATAAAATCATTGTGCTGAAGGTTCTCAACTCTTATCTGAAGAGAGTGGTGAGAGGCAGACAAGGATTAGCAGATTTCTGGAATGAAACCCTAAAATTTGGTTGTCTGGAAATACCCAGTTTTCCCATGAAAACCAACATCCTTTCCCTTCTTTCAGGCACTTTCATGTGCGGGGTTTGGGACATGGCAGAGCAGTCACAGAGCTTTTGCTGTGCCAGTTTTGGCCAACTTACAAGGCCAGTTAATCCTGACATGAAAAAGGGCAGCATCCATTGCATCCTGTGCACTGAGTCACACCAGCAGCTCTCACTCTGCCTTTGAAGACCTCTCTCCTGGCTTTTTTTATTCCACAGGACTCCACAAGAAATGATTCTGAAGTATAAATGAATTCCCATCTTTACTACAATCCACATGTGATGGGGTGCACGTGTCCACTGAAACTTTTTTAGGGGTTTTCAGATTTAAAGGGCTGAAAAGCTTTTGCAGTTGGCTTTTAAAATTTGCCCAGCACTTCTGTATCTGGTGGTGAAAGTTCCTGGAAAACTGAGAGCTTCTCCTTTCCCATTGTCCTGGCACTGAAAACTGTTCCTAAAGCACTGAAGTTTGCTCATGTTACTCTGAATTGATTTAGGATTTGCAACACCCCAAGGAGAAGAAAAGGCTTAGAAGTGGGAGTGGAATTTTGTCTGGTTTGATTGTGGAGAAAAAAGTGGCTGGTGGGGTTTGTGCTGGAATTGCAAGGCAGAGGTTGGGGGGTACAAGTGTGACCCATTCAGTTCCCTAAATCCCTAAAAGGCTTTTAAATCGCTGCTGGAAGCAAGCAAATAGATCTGTATGACACTCCTTAGGGAGTTAGTGGTGCTGTATTTGCATACAAAATTTTCCCCGAGAGATAACGTCAGAATTAAGGAATTCGTGCTTCCCTGGCCAGATAATTTTCCTTACTGTTGCCACTAGGATTTTCAGCTGTTTGCACTCTTTGAAGCGTCAGTGGCTTAACTGAGGATGAAAAGGGCTCTTGGAAAATTTACTAGCACATGGTTTAGTGGGAAAGAGTGACGGTGACGGCTGGGAAAGACACGACGCTGACGAGTTTGATGGACGCATATTCCAGTGCTTTAAAAGACTCTAGGGGTATTACACAAGTACCTGAGCCTCGCAGTACTCCGCACATGGTTAAAGATTTGATTTGAAAGGACTTTCGCGATCCTGTTTTGCCTTTGTCACACTAAACGGCGGCTGATTGCCAATCCAGCAGAGAAAAATTTATACCAATTTCTGTCTAATGTACACATAAAGAGAGTGACGGAAAAAGCGTCTTCATCACCGGCATTGGTGGTTCAGTGGTAGAATTCTCGCCTGCCACGCGGGAGGCCCGGGTTCGATTCCCGGCCAATGCAGTTGATGTTTTCCTTCTTTTTTTTTTTTTTTTTTTTCCAGTTCCTTATTTCTCCTTCCTTTTCCGCTTCCGTCCCGGCTGCCAAATCCTCCTTCAGCTCCGCCGGGTCTCGCCCCGCTGTTCCCCCACCGTGTCCCGCCGGGCTGCGGGAGCCCGGGGCTAGCGGGAGGATCCTCGGGGAGGCCGCGCCGGGGAGGACAAGATGGAGGTGTAAGGAAGGGCCTGAGGGGGGAACGCAGGGCACGGGCGGGCCTCGGAGCCGCCCTGCCGTGGCCACAGCGGGCCTGCAGGGCCGGGGGTGCATCTCTCTGGGGTTTGTGTGGGGTATCTCTCTGTGGGGTGTGGGGCTACATCTGTATGGGCGTGGGGTGTGTGTAGGTATGTCTATATGTGGTGTGCCGGGGAGTGCATCCATGTGGGCCTGTGCGTGAGGGGTGTGAGGGTACAATAAATCCATGAGGGGTGTGAGTGTACAATAAATCCATGAGGGGTTTATTGCCCCCAGCAGCGAGTTTAGGCGTTCTGGTCAATATCTGAGGGGTTTATTTTCTGTAAAACTCCTGCTGCGGCAGCTGTTGGGGCGAAAGGCGTCGTGGCTCGGGGTGAATCCTGCTCCGGTCCCCTCCTGTCCCTTCCTGCTCCCTCTGTCCTGGGGAGAAGCAAAATGGGAATTTTTCTTTTCGGGGAGAGTTGTTCCCGTGAGCTCTGTTGCAGGAGCTGGAAATGCTGGAGAAGGAAAAACCTGAGGGGTTTGTGCCAGCGATTGCAAACACAGTAAGAGAGTCGGAATTTTGGCTGGTCGCTGTTTCAGGGCTGTTAAACCAAGCAGCGTTTTGTGCTTTCCTGCCGTGTGTTTCGGGCACAAAACTATAGGATTTGACCTGTTTTGAAGCTTAAAATCTCCTGAGTTCTGCGGAGGTGGTTAAATTTCTAATTTTAATTAAATTTTCATTTTTCTAATGGGTGGGGGCACTCATAGGATGTATCCCCCACAGTCACTGAGCTCCTGCATCCATGTAACCCAGGGATGCTTAGTTATCATTAAATTTTCCTCTACTATAAGATTTTCTCAATTTATTAGCTCTAAAAAGTGTTCACGCTTTTGGCATTACCATGATTATTTTTTTCCTTTCTGCTTAAGTCTTACTCTCATAAAAATCAAGTGAACTGTTCCGCTGACTGCTTAAAAATATACTTTAAAATTCATTATTTAGAATTTCTTGTTTCCTGACGGTAAAATTGGTAGCAGTGAGTCAGGACCAAAGGAAATTTTATTTTTACTGATACACAGGACTCCTTGAAGATATTTTACAGTACCTTGCTGTGGAGTAGATTCCTTTGAATCACTACTGCAAAAGTTTATCAGTTTATAATTTCGGTATTTCAGCACAACAGAGTTGTTGAAGATTTCAGACTGATTCATTGGCAGGAGTGAAAAAAGAGATATTTTTTTTGAATGGCAAAGCGGTTTGGAATGAAAAAGGAAAGCAGTTGTCTTAAATAATTTCATTCTTAACCTCAGCTTGATTGCGCAGCCTCATTTGCGTGGCGATGTATTTATTCCATACGAGCCTTTCAGCCGAACAATTCCATACGTAATTCTCCCTATAGAATGTCTTTGATCCGTGGGGATTTCTGTAGGGCCCGGCTGAATGCAAACATTCTGAAGACTTGCATTTACCTAACAACAAAAGCTATATATGGTTTGTAAAACATGAATGAAAAACTAATGCGTGCCTGAGCTCACTTGCTGAAGTTTCACTCGGGTCAGCGAAATGGAAGTTGAAGTTCATCTCAGCGTATTTTAGAAGGTCCCTTTTCATTTAAAAACAATGATAGAACCTGTGGAAGTTTGTGGATGCATTTACCATTTGAAAGTGATGAACGTGACAGTTCTATTCAGACGATTCACGGTGCTTAACAACACATTGTACCTTTTTTGTTCTTTTTTTTCTTTTTCCTAAGCTGCTGCACAGACCTGAGAAAGGCCTTTTTTTCCTTTTGTATGGAAACTTTCTGTTGTTGTGGCTACTGACTGCTCAGCACAATGTGTTGTTCAGGGAATATAGGATGTTCTGTGGCAGTTTTTCTCCCTCTTTTTTACTTTAAATATATAAATTTACAATATCCAGGAGGAATAAAGTCATGATGTGCTTGGATCCCCAGTCACCCTGCCAGCCTTGGATAAGGATTCGTGCTTAATTGAGACTGAGAAAGTGAAAAATGGGAAACTCAGCCTTGCCCTTCTAATATAGGAATAGGTGCATAAAGATGGAAAGAATAAATAAAGAGAAAATGCAATAAATTGGGGTTTTTTTACTCAGTACAACACGTATAAATTAAAGCCCTGTTTGTGTCTGTACACACACACATGTCCATGGTACTAAAATACTCAGTGTGCTCTTGACTGATAAAGAAAATAGTGTTTGTAATCTGAATTATTTCCTATCAGTCCTTATTTGAACAAAATCAGAGGCTTTTTTTCTAAGGAAGAAGCAAAGCAATTTGGTCTGAGTGTGTGAAATTGGGTGAGTGAGTAAAATAAAGTGGCTGAGTGGAAGGAGTGTGTTGTACAAGTGTCTTAGGATTTATGGGAGAAACTGTAAATATTTATGTCATAACTCAATATTTATGTCATAATTCTACTGACAGTATGGAAAAAGTATTTTCCAGAGATGGCACTTTTAGAATCACTAAAATAAGATGTCTTGGGGCTTTTTTTTTTTTTTTTAATTCTGTGTTCTTTTAGTGTCTGTGACTTGGCAAAGAAAATCTTCAAACACTTTCATTTGGAACATAATTAACTGTTTTCATTTTTCCTTTTAGCAAAGATGCAAATGCTGCATTGCTGAGTAACTTTGAGGTAAGTTTGTCTTCATTCTGATTTTAAAACAACAATTTAAAGCTGTCATCAGTGCCTTGAATAATCTCTGGAAGCTGAAAACTGGCAGTGGCAATCAGCAAAACCTGCAGGGGATTTACTCCTCCTTGCATTTGGTTTGTTTTCAAGAGAAAAAAAGCTTTTTAAAGAAAATTTGGAAATGGTTTTGCTAGTAATGGGTACTGTGTTATTATATTGTGAGATTATTCCAAAGCAGGTGTTTTTCTCACTCATTTTAAGGGAGGTGGAAGGAAATGTTGTTTTAACTTGAGCCAAGTAATGGAAATATTTTGCTTTGCTGATTAATGTAAATTTTTGAACAGTTTTAATAACCCCAGTGGGTTTGTCTGTGTTATTGTATTGGTGAAGCTGGTTTTTATTGCAGCTGTTTCATTCTATTCTGAAATAAATCTCAGAAGTGTTTTATCCTGAGCTGCATCTGTCTGCAAACAGCAGAGCAGGCACCCGGTGACTGTTGGAAGGGCTTTAATGAGGACTTGGAGAGAACTTCTTAAATTTCCTCTAAGAAATAGATGATATCATGTCAGCCATGATGGTGTTTAGTGCCTGGCTGTTACAAACCTGTGAAAAAAAAAGCAAATATGGCTTTTCAAAGCACTGATTCCCCTCAAACTACTGATAGCTTTCCATTTGCTCCACTTCCCAGGTGCAATTTCACTGGCAAAGGCCACGTTCTGTAAATCAAGGTGATGCTTTGCACAGAAAGTTCCTTCCCTGCAGTTCTTGTGGGAGCTTGGAGTTGTCCTTTTGTGTTTGTTGTCAAAGTTCACAGCTGAGTTTGGCATTTCAGCATTGAGAGGTGTTCCTTTCTCATAGAAGGTGCAGTGTGAGGCAATTGCAGGATCTGCAGCTGATTATATTCCTATTTCTCACTGTCTAGAAATGGTTGATTTCTTATTTCTCTGGACTTGGCAGTTTATAATTGCCTTGGGGCTGGATGCTGAGTGAAGCCAGGTAAAAACAAGGGGATAAACAGTGAGAAGTGCTCTGTTGCTTTGCTCTGGGTTTTGACTGTGGATATACTGCAAAACCTGAAGCAAACCATCTGAAAAAGTTTCATTTACCTGTTTAAAACAGTCACAGCTTTTAACAAACATTTTACATCCTTACTCCTCACTCTGGGGCCAGAACATTTTTCATTGCTGGTCCATCCACCAAAACAGCCACACATTTTTTGTTGGTTGGCTGATAGGATTTTTCCTGTTCATTTACAATTTCCTGTTGTTATATTTTTAGGTAAAATACTCTCAGATGCTCTAAACCACTTTAATTTTTTATCTTTAGGTGTACCAGTTACTTACTGATCTCAAGCAGCAGCGTAAAGAGAGTGGCAAAACCAAGCAGAGCTCTGGGCAGCAGAACCTGAACACAATCATGTATGAGGTGAGTAGCACTGGGAAAGTCCTTTCACCCATTAACTCAAGCTGGAAAAATTCACATCCTTAGGGCTGGATATTTAATCATTCGCTATCAAATTTCCCCCTATTAAAAACCACAGTGAAATGTTTTATCTGCCACTTTTCTGTGCTCACTTTGTTGAAGTTCTAGGGTAACTGTGCTGTCAGGGAAGAGTTAGCTGCTGTTATTAAAATCTATAAAAGAATTTCAAACCCCCTCTGGTTTTCAACTGTTTGGTTTTGTTAGGATTTTTAATATTCTAAATATTCCATCCTTTTAAGGCACAGGGCAGAGCTCACTATCATCTGGTGAATTTATGGTATCACCTCATCTGGTAATTAAGCTGATGATTTCAAAGCTGAGGCACAGATCACGTGCTATTTTTTTATTAACAGAATTAATAATCCTGTCAATAGAAACTAATTAATTCCCAGCTAAACCAGACCATTTAAATGGGTTTTTTCTGATCCAAAGAAAAGCAAAACAACACATAGAGATAACATCACTTGCATGCCAGGTCAGTAATAAACATTTCATCCCTTGCTAGGAAGGAATTCTAAAATCCTATAATACAAATACCAACATTTAAAATATCTCAAATTAGCAACTTCCCAGAGCCTTGCAGTGAGCCCCATTGTGCCTGTGCTGGAGAATTGCATGAGCAGCACCATGACTGACAGGCAGCTGAAAGCACTTTGCCTTTGCTTGCATGAGTAATTCTGTTGAGCACTGAAACTACTCATGTGGATAAGATCTGGCCTAGGCTTTGGTTTTGTTTTAGTTCTGGCTTTGTTTGAAAAAGGTACAGAGTTGTAATTCCTAAGCCTTGCATTCAACAAAATAGGGGCTTACCAAAAATCTGAATTAAATCTTCATGGAGACTGACAGTCTCTTCCTGTACCTCTGGGAAACAGCTGAGGAAGATCCTGTGAGTAAATTTTATCAGGATGCACCTGAAATCTTTTAATTGCTTTGTTATTTTATGTGTTAAATACCTCTAGGATGCTTGGGTGTGGAGCTGGTATAAATTCTGGATGTATTTTCTATGTCTGACTGAAAGAAAAGCAGAATTTTATCTCACAGGATTGTCTTTGTATTTCTTCACAAGCTCCCTGCAGACTTGGATCTGTTGGCACTGAATTAACTCCAAAGGAGCTTTGTTTTTCTGTATATTTGGCATTTTCATCGATTTGAAATTGCCAAGAAAAGATGAACCTGGAAGAGAAATTACTCCTGTGAAATAATTACATTACATGATAACACAATAATTTCCTTTCAGTCATTGGTGGTGAAAAACAGCTTCATTTTATCTGTAAAGGTCAGACAGGGCTTACAGAAAGGAATAATAAATTATAATTATTTACAGCTCTTCATTTTGGAGTTTAATACAAGCAACAGTAAATATTTAGGAAGATTTTAAGCCACTTCCAGTGGAAAGTCAGCTGTGAGCTGGAATTTTTGTGGGTTTTTTTAATCAACAGATTGGTTTTTTACTCAGGTCAGATTACATTGTGTAATGTAATTCCATTATCCACCTGCTCAGTGTTGTTATTTTAAATAAAGCAAATAAGTGGAACATCTGCTGTCAAAGTCAGTTGAGGCTGGTGGATGTTACATGTAAAAAATGGATTAAAATTTAATTGTCTCCATTCAGATAAACATTTTTAATAGCACAATATCCTTGCAGGTTTCATAACACCCCACCCAGTCTCCTTCTATCAACTTTAAATTGCCAAAAATGCAGGTAAAGGATAAAAACAACCACAGATTAGAGATCTTAAAGAGGGATTTCTGGGCTGGCAGTGAGAATATCCCTGGCACTGAGCACATGAAAACTTGGCAGAAGGGAATGTGGGTTTCAGGATGAATTGTGTTCAGCTTTCCTGGGTGTTTTTAAAAGACAAAAGTCAAACTAGGAGCAAACCAAGGAAGCAAACGTCTGTCACAAACAGCAAGAGGATTTTTTTTAGCAGACAGAGCTAAAACTCACTCCATTCCTGTCCTCTTCAACTTGCAGTTTTGGGCTTTGAACAGCTCAGATAAAGTTGATTTCCAAACCTGAATTGATTTTCCAATTTTTCGCAGTGCTGAGGAGACTTTTCAGAGTACTTGTTCCATACACAACTGGTAAAACAAGTGTGAAATAATACACATTTCCTTTCTGTCCCTTGCAGACACTGAAGTACATTTCAAAAACACCCTGCAGGTACCAGAGTCCTGAGACTGTCAGAGAGTTCCTGGTAGCGATGAAAGACCATAAATTAACCAAGTAAGTGGAGCTGTGCCTTTGAACAGAAGTAAAAACTCAATTAAAACTGAAAAACTGATCCCTGTGGACAATGTGATAATCTGATTAATGGATTTTGAAGTCTTTTCTGCCATTATTTAAATTCTTAGCCAAACATCTTTTCCTTCACTCATGGATGAGTACTCCCATCTTTTCCTTATCTGCTGTTTGTCCAGGATCTCTGAGGTCTACATTTCAATGATTTAAATATTGTATCAACCAACCTTCCCTCCTCCCCCAGCAGTTTCTAAGGAAGCTGAACATCCAGTTCTTATTTTGGGAAGTTCAGCCTGGAAAAGAAAAGATTTCCTTTGCAGTTACAAGACTCCAAGGGCTTCTTTCCTCTTTGGCAGTGGTGTGAGTGCCTGTTCTTGAGGCACATAATCTTTGGAGCTCTGCAGAGTGGGAGTGAAGGCTGATGGAAAGAGAAATGGAATCAGCTGGTTGGTTGGTTGGATAGCTCTAATCACTTCTCTGGCTTTTAAAGCAGAAAAAAAACAGTATTTAGCTGCTTCTAAATGACTCCTCCTTCACTTCAGAGGAGGAGTTTGTGCTGGAGAGACACTGAGAGTGTTTTTATTCCCTGCTGGGAGGGCTCCCAAGGAGTTCATCCTCTAGGAAAGAGGCTTTTCATTAATTTGGCTGTGGCACAAAATGCACTCTGAGAGCATCTGGAGTGCTGCAGGGCAAGTTTCCCCCTGTCCAGAGCAGAGAAAGGGGATTGTCAGCTTTTTGTTAGACTTTCAGTGCCCCCTCTCTACAGACACTGACATCCAGCACAGCTCTGGTGCTGCTGGCATTGCACCCCCAGGGATGGGAATTTTGTCCTGGAGTTGTGCTTGGAGTGCTTTGTTTGCCAGGTCAGTAAGTCAGTGTTAAATCTTCCTGTGGCTCATTTTATACAGCAGGATACTCATTTATGTAGTGGGCAAAATATCCTAATTATCTTCTGGAGGTATTGGAGCATGGAGAAAAGAAAATACTCTGCAATAAAAATACTGGAGGTGTAAAGAGGTGGTAATACGGCACTGAAAGTGTCTTAAAATTGGCAGCAAACTATTTCTTGAGTAAGTAATGAGCATCCTTCCCTTCTGGTGATGTAAACCAACCCTTTATGAAGAGAAATAAGCAGTTTAGGAAGAACCAGCAGAAGGATGTAGCACAGCAAAAAGGCAGAGTAGGATTTTTCAGAGGAAAAGGAACTGAATGATGTACTCACATTAAAAATCAAAGAGTTTATTTTTGTTTAAAGCTCATTTCTGAGCTTCTTTCAGGTAGAATCTGACCAGGTAGAATCTAACCTGAGGCTTAACTCTTAATGTTACCACTTGAGGTACCTTGACTGCAACTACTCCCCTGGATGGGGTCTCCAAGACTGAAATACTAAAACATTTCAGTTGTAACAGAGAAACTTCCAGCTACAAATTGTGCCTCTCACAGTGCTGAGCACTTTTGTAGAAGATCTACCCAAATACTCACCTCCCCACACCTGCTTGTTCAATGACCTGCAAAGGTTGGAACAGTTAGAAGCTTTTAAATCAGCTTTTTGACTGCTTAATTTTTTATGGATGCTCCGAGGTGCCTTTAGGTTTAGGTATCATCCTGTGTTCCTTTTTCTGAGGCACTGAAGCAAGGGAATTATTCCCAAATCATTTCTTGTGCATAGTGGCAGCAGGATGAGAGTGAAAAGCCAGCCACTGGTGTAGGTAACAAATGTACTCTTATTTATGACCTGGCAGAATTCACATTTGGTCTGTGAGCATCCTGTACAACTTCTACTCTTTTAATCTCTCATCTGGTAAAGAACTTCCCAACTCTGCCACGTGCTTTGCAAAATAAAACCCTGAATTGTTCAGTGTAAACTTGGCACTTCTTCTTTTTCCTGATCTTTTCCATGCAGCCCCTTGAATCCAGAAGTGTCAGGGCCCATCTGGCAGCCCCCTCACCCCAAACCACAGAGAGCAGTGGGCTGCAATTACTCTTTAAAGCACTTTATGTTAAACCACTTAAAACAGTGATGCCTCCGAGGCAATTTGGAACTACCCTTTGGTTCCTAACCAAGGTCATTTCAACACTGCTGCTCTTGTTAAATAAATGAGAAACTAAAGGCTTTGATGGTTTCCATTCTGTGGGATGGAGGTGGTATTTGGGGATTTCATTCTAGCTATCTGCCAGAGAGTTTTCTTCCCTTTGAGAGGAAAGACTTGCAGTGTTTGCTCTTCCAGGACCTTGCTTGCATGATCCCTGTAATGACCTTTCCTCCCACTAAGAGTAATGAACTCCAGAGTCTGTCTTTGCTGCTTCCTTTCTGGGCAAGGCACCCCAAAACGTGCTGGTCACACACTGTGGCTGATTAGATTGAAGATAAATCTGTGTTAATTGGGGGTCTGCCCTCAGACAAACCGATCTGGTTAAAGGGTCAGAAACACCCCATCACCCCCTACTGCTTCCCTGCCTCTTAAATTCCTTGCCGTGACTCCACCTTTAGTCAGAGGGGAAACAATTAAGCAGCGTGTTCGCGCTCTTAATTAGGCTCAGCCTATTTGCTAAGACGAGGACTGGAGGCCTTTGAAGACCAGAAGGATTTGCAGCTCTGCCTGTGGGCTGGGACATTCCGTGCTCAGCCTGTGATTGCTGCCCTCAGCGCTAGGTTGTGCTCGTGGATGGCGGAATCCCCGGCTGGGAAGCGACAGCAGCCAGGGAAACGCCGGGATCTGAGGCACAGCAGAGCTTTGAATCAAGGGAATTATTCTTTTTCCTTCCACAACCCTGCAGGATGTCAGGCTGCACGTGGTGTTCCTGCTCCAGTGAAAGAACTGATAATATAATGCAGGGAAATTCGGCAGTTCCTGGAAAATCACCTCAAATCCTTCTGTTATCACTGATATTTGCTGCTCAAAATACCAGGTGAACAGAGCAGCATCCATTTGGTGATGGATTTGTCTCATTAGTGTTGCAGACACAAAAAAAAAGCTTCCTAAAAGGCAGGTGTTAAAAATAAACACCAACAATTTGTGTGCAGACAAATCTTCCAGAGTCATTTCAGAGAGCTCCCTGCTAAATGGAGCAAATTCAAAGCCATCTCAACAGATATTTCACTGATACAATTAAGGTGTGGTAAAACAGCTTTTCCCAGGATTTTTCATCATTATTTTGGTAAAATTGAAACTGTAGAACTGAGAGTTTTTTAGAACTAAAGCTCTGAACCCACATCATGAATTTTATTATTACCTTGTTGAGGCCTCAAGCTTTGGCTAAAGCTCCAGTTCAGTGAGCCATGTAGTACTTGGAAATAGAGTTTGCCACTAGCAGCTAATTTTCCAGTTTTAGTGCCTGGAATGGCTTCATATTTTTTAAGGTATAGTGAATTGCATTGCATGAAAAGAACATTTATTAAGCTGGAGCTCTGTAATTATGGTTAAATAAAAACTGGCTCTACTTGTTGTCCTTCCTGTTACTGATAGCCTATCTTGGATCTAATTTTGGATTGACCAAATTTCCAATCACTGCATATTATTATAATTGTTAAAAAACTGGACAGGACCATTGCCCTTTTTGTCTTTAAATCAACACAGCTGAGGAAGTGTTGAGCTGAAAATCTTCAGTGTTTTTAGAAAGTATTTTCCCTCATGACTGCCAAGAACTACAACAGATACAAACCTCTGCAATATTAAAGGCTGAAGGATTTGCTTTGTAATTTTTGTCTCCTCCAGAGCTTTCAAAATGAATATTTGACAGCAAGTCAGGATGGTGCTCACTGAACAACAGCATCATTTAGGAGATTTTAAAAGGATTATTCTCAGCTTCTCCAGTGGGAATCCCTGTGGAGAATCACAGCACCCACTGTGATTTCCCACTTTGGGAAAATCCTCCCTCAGCCAGACCCCGTGCTCAGGATTCAGACATCAAACACGAGTTGATTCAGGACCATGGGATTTATATTTCCAGCAGGAATAAAACCCCTGGTTATGTGTCCAGCTGTTATTCATGGTTTTCCTAGCAACTCTCAAACATCCATTCCTGAGGATAAATTTGCCTCTGCACAGATGTTTGAAGGGGTTTTTTTTAGCTCTCAGTGCTGGATCTTGGCACTGTTCTCTCCTTACCCAGACCTCTTGCTGGAAAAACACTCTGGGAGTTCAGTAGATTAAAAAATGGGCAATACCAACAAGCCTGTGAGATTTTGGTTAAAATATAAACTGCCAAAGTTTGCTCAGTGCTGACAGAAAATGGTGCATTTTGTCTGAATTTCCACAAGAGCGTGGAATTTTTGTGTTATTTTTTAGAATGGGTGTATCAATGTCGGAATGTGCTGTCTGTTCTGTCTGCTCAGGTGTGATCTTGAACACAACCCAGTGGTGGTTTTTATCTTATAGAACTGATTTTTAGGATTTTTTAGGACATAACTCAACATCTTCACCTCCTCCAGCACTCTCCCCTCATACAGACCTCAGACTCATTTTCCTCCCCCATAAGTGCACACATTTTTGTCCCCAGCAGCCTGAGCTTTGTGTGTGTCCCCAAAGCTATCCAGAGTGTTTTTCCCTCAGCTGGAAAAGCTGCTCTTGGCTCCAGCTGAGTGTCAGAGCTGCAGGATGTGGGCTGCAGGCTCAGCCCCACAGCAGTAATTGCCATTTTGGGGTTTCTCACCAGGCAGGTCCTGTACAAGTCTGCAGCACGGACCATTAACTCTGATTAGTGGAATCTTGCTTTTATGTGAGGAAATTGCTTTCAGCTGTCACTCATCTTTTGGATGGATTCTTCTCTTCAATGAGCAGCTTTCGTGTTCCAAACTGTTACCAAAATCCAGGCAGAGCAGGGAAAATTCAGATGCTGAAGTTTGGGGGCAATGAAGCTGAAAATGTTCTTCACCTTCAGTTTGGATGAATGGGACAGTTCCCCTTTCTATTTAACGAGCATCAGTGTGCCATGCATGCTGTAGAAAGTGTCAAGATGAATTCATTGGAGCTGGAAAAAGTTAATTTTACATTTTAGATTTAATGGAGCATGAACAAATTCAGGCTTATGTCTGTACCTATGCCAAACACTGCAGTCAGGGCTGATCCTAATGCATGGTTGCCTTGCTTAAAGCTAATCTCTGATAAAATTGTGGTTATTCAGGTTTTAATTTGTGTGTGTGCTCTCAGGAAGTTCCCAGTGCACAGAGAGCCTGGTCTTAGCAGTCAGTTTTTGGGATCAGACACAGTGAGCCTGGTGCTAGCAGTCAGTTTTTGGGATCAGACACAGTGAGCCTGGTGCTAGCAGTCAGTTTTTGGGATCAGACACAGAGAGCCTGGTCCTAGCAGTCAGTTTTTGGGATCAGACATGGGTATTTTTGGGATCAGACACAGAGAGCCTGGTCCTAGCAGTCCATTTTTAGGATCAGACACAAAGCCTGGTCCTAGCAGTCAGTTTTTGGGATCAGACATGGAGAGCCTGGTCCTAGGAGTTCATTTTTGGGATCAGACACAAAGCCTGGTCCTAGCAGTCAATTTTTGGGATCAGACACAGAGAGCCTGGTCCTAGCAGTCCATTTTTAGGATCAGACACAAAGCCTGGTCCTAGCAGTCAGTTTTTGGGATCAGACATGGAGAGCCTGGTCCTAGGAGTTCATTTTTGGGATCAGACGTGGTTGGTTTTTTGGGTGGAGAGCCTGGTCTAGCAGTCCATTTTTGGGATCAGACACAAGCCTGGTCTAGCAGTCAGTTTTTGGGATCAGACATGGAGAGCCTGGTCCTAGCAGTCAGTTTTTGGGATCAGACATGAGCCTGGTGCTAGCAGTCAGTTTTTGGGATCAGACAAAAGCCTGGTGCTAGCAGTCAGTTTTTGGGATCAGACACAGAGAGCCTGGTCCTAGCAGTCAGTTTTTGGGATCAGACACAGTGAGCCTGGTGCTAGCAGTCAGTTTTTGGGATCAGACACAGTGAGCCTGGTGTTAGCAGTCAGTTTTTGGGATCAGACACAGAGCCTGGTGCTAGCAGTCAGTTTTTGGGATCAGACACAGTGAGCCTGGTCCTAGCAGTTTTTGGGATCAGTATTAAAAAAGTGCAGTGGGTACAAAGCTCCAGCTCAAACCACTGCCTTCTGCTGAGGGCTGAGCAATCCAGTTTCCTATCACATTAAATTTAGAGACATTTTGTGAGTGTTTGTTTCAAGGGGATGCATTGCTTGCCTCATAATTCCGTACTGACATCTCTAAAGATCGTTATGTTGGAGTGTTAATTAGTGTTCACGCTGCACAAGCAGCTCTAGATGAAATGTGGCGTTTATGCAGCTTCTGGGGGATTTTTTTTGCACCCTGCTGCTCATTCCTTTGTGATGTTCTGCATCATTTTCCAGTAGGGAGCTTTGCTGATCAAAACCAGGCATGAAATCCTTCAGCTGACACGTTTGAACGTGTTAATCACTTGTAAGTTATCTCTCATTTTTCTGTACACATTTTTAAAAACTTCAAATGCCCTGAAATGATGCTTTTAGGATCTCTTTGGCCTTTTTAGGGTCTCTTTGGCCTGACTGTAAAATTTCTGTCTATTCCCTAACGAGTTAGAGTGATGTTAATGGCTTATAAGCAAAAAGCCGTGGAGAGGTGACCTTTTTTTTTTACTGTGCCCTCTATTTCTTCAAGAAACATGAGCAGTTTGACTAATTGATTGTTTTAGTCACAATGTGTAATTGGTGATAATTTATTTCTGCTTGCTGCTGGGCCAGTAATCTTCCTGTGATAAACACAGCTCTTACCTGCTTTAAAATAGCTCTGGATAAATCAGGTTTGCATTCTTTAGCTCAGCCACGAAATGGCTTTGCTGTTTGATCCTCTTTATTTGGCTCCGGAGTTTTGCTGGCAGGGAATTTCAAGGATATTACTTTGAAAAGAAGAAGATGAGGCAATTTATGTAGTAAAAGTCAAATTTGCTTTGTCTGGAGGAGCGGTGGAGCTGTAGGATTGGGATGTGTCTTCACTACAAAAGAGAAGAAAGAGTTGTTTGAGAAGGCTCTGATCTCAGAAGTGGCAGTGCAAGAGAAATTTGGGTAAAATATGAATTCATCACACAGTCTGGCTTTGTAAGTAGGGCTGGGGGAGGAGGAGAAGGGAAGTTTTTACAAGGAGGATCCTCAGAGAAGCTGTTGGAGAGCTCTGGAAACTGAGGCACCAACACTTGCTTGGCCAGGGAGCAAAGCAGAGAGCACTGAAAGCAGCAGCTCTGTGCCTCCAGCAGGCACCAAAGCAGGGAATTGCCCAGCTCTGGAGGAAAAACCATTAAATCTGTCTCACATCCAGCTGAATTGGCCAGAGTTTTGTACAGTAAAGATATTATTTAATAATCTTTACCCAGCTCTGCATGGCAGTGCTGCCTTTAGCTTCACTTTTACACCAGTGAGTTTTCTCTCATTGATTCCTTAAATCACCTGCTTTCCACCTAAAGGATATAAGTGCTCATCTCCTGACATTACTGAAGTTTTATTCCTGTTTTTATGACAGTGGCAGCAGGTAGAAACACCTCATCTTTGTGCCAGTAAAGCAGCCAGCAGTGCTGTGAGTTCAGAGCTCACTCCAGCCGTGCTCTCCACAGCCTCATGTTGTAAACCCCAAACAGATCTGAGTGAGGAACATGGGAAAACAAAGGAAGTGCATTCCCTGCTTCCCATCACCAGTGAAAACCTATTTTACCTCTCCAAAAGCAGAGAAATCCAGTAATAAATAAACAAATAGGAGCATTTCTTGGAGCTTTCTGTTAGGAATTGTTTACATCTCACAAATGCTGTGTTGAAAATTGACAAGCTTTTCTTCTGAAGCTGAAAAGTTGTGATTAGAATGGACATTTTAGCTGGACCATCCAGCAGCCAGTGGCAGAGGCCATCTGAAATGAAATTATATCTCTGAGCTATCTCCAGACACACAGAAATCATTGCTTGTAAACATGGAGTGATCTGTGTTCTCTTAAAAGCTGTGAGGTTTCCTTTCTAAACAGCCCCTAGGGGAAAACCCTTCAGAATCAGTTTAAAGATGCTTTAAAGATGCCCTAGAAATAGTCATAAATTGCAAGCTTTAGATTTTCCACACTGCAGTTCCCTGCTGTAACTTTGTATTTGCAGTGGGCTAAAAGGATAAACGAGTGGCTGCCCTTGGATGGGATTGTAACTCCTTAGGTATGAAAATTGTTCTTGTGGCTGTGTGTTCATAGCAGAAGTTTTTGATCTCTGATGAGTTGTTCAGCGTTTCTGCACGGCTTTAACAAAGCAGCAGTTAATTAATGCTTGCACAGTAATGATCTAAGAGTCTCTGCTTGCCACCTTGGGCTGGAGGTGGCAACAGCAGAGTGGCTAAACACAGGAAAGTACCCAGAATATGAAAATACCCAAATGATGGCCATTGAGCCACACTGCAAACGCAGCCAGGGTTATTCCTGGCAGTGACATTTCATCCCTAAGTTATCAGGAATGTGTTTGCATCACTCCAGGCATTTGAGGGGATCCTCAAACCACTCAGTAATGTGGATTGTCTTACACTGTGCTTTTACCCAGGGCAGAAAAGCTGCAGCTGCTGAACCACAGGCCTGTGACTGCAGTGGAAATCCAGCTGGTGAGTAACAATGCCTGAGCCTGTTCAAAGCTTAACTGGAAGCAGCTTTAACCTTGGAGATCAATTGAATAATTGCTTTCTCATGGCCAGTGATTGAATGTATCCCTTTATGCACATTTTACATCCACGATTTCAAATCCACTCAGCTTCCTGTCAGAGCCCTCCTCAGAGTCCTCTCAGGCAGATTCTGCCCCTCTGTTTAGTTCAGTGTCACACATTTAAACTGCCCAAAGCAGTCATTAAAGGTGATTTATTAAAGTATTGCAAATAAGAATGTGTTTCATCTTTTTGCTGCTGCAGCTCTGTGATGGGGCACTTCATTTTTTGACATCTTCCCTGGTTGTTGTGATGGCAGGGTTACACTAAAATCAAAAATTCTAAAAAGAAGTGAGCAGTGATGCAGAATGAAGAAGGGGTATAAAGAGACTTTCTGCTGGAAAGCAGCCATTGTCAATCTAAGAATAATTCAGATGTAAAGAGGGATTGTCACTACATAGAAAGAGATGCTTACATTCTCTCAAGTATCTCCTCAGGAATACAAACCCCTGTGGTAATAAAGAGATTGTTATAATCAGGATATTATTTCAAGAAAGATCTCTTGCATTAAGAACATCTGGTTGCAATCTTGCCCTGAAATCAAGCTGAGGAGGAACAGGATTGTATTTGGCTGTGAAAAAAGGGAAGGATTAAAGGGGGACCAGTAGGATAATTTTTTTTCTGTCACCAAGGAGCAGAGATTAAAATGCTGAAGGCATCTCAGAAGAATGATTCCAGCTGAGGAATTAATGCTGTGTTTTGTGGCTGAGGAGATCAGTGTCCATCAGCAGCCCAAGCAGGAGCTTTAAGGCTTTAAGTTAGTCAGAAGCCATGATTTGGAGCTTGTCTCACACCTTTGTTAGCTTCATGTGCTCAGACAGATTTATTTTATTGCCATCTGCAGGCTTTTCTTCCCTTCTTTAAATGCAATCATCCTTTGGGGCTCTCAGGTGACTGCATGGCTTTGTCTGTCTCTTCCCTCCTGTCCTGCCTGGTTCATTGTTATCCTACCTACCCATAAAATATTGAAAATAGTTTGCTCCTTGTCGTGTTTGAAGAAAATAAGAATTTGGGGCCTTTGTGTCAGGTGTCTGTAGAGTGTCATACTTGAGATACTCCAAGTTTTATAATGTCAAAGTTAAATAAAACTCCTTGCTGAATCGTAGAGAACACAGACACAAGATTTGAGTTCAGTATTGATCCAAACCCTTCTCTGATGATCTAAAACAACTTGTGAAAAATAAAATCTTTGTACCTTTGGGGCTTAGCCTGAATTTGTATCTTCACTGGGGATGCAGCTACTCCTGTTCCACTGTGATTCCTCTGTAATTCCCAGGGCAAATTTCCCCCAAATCAGTATTCCAGTGGTGTGAGTTGCCTGGATTGTTAACACTGGGGCAGATTAACCCTCCCCAAAATCACAGCACATTGAAAATGCTTCCATCAAAGCCCTTGGAGCTCAGGGACTGCTGGGGAACTGCAGGTTGGTGTTACTGAAATGCAGAGCTTGGGAGAGGCAAGATGATTTTGCTGATCAATTGCTGGCTTGGATCCTTTTTTTGATGGTTGAAGCAATCACTGAACACACAAAATCTGCCATCTCTGGGTATGAAATAACACAGAGGTCACCCATGCACAGATTTCCTGCAGGAAAGTCCATTCCCTGCAGCTGATGGATGAGACACAACCTGCTGAGGAGTGAATTTGGGCTCTAAAATGGCCTTGATTCTCTTCTCACTGAACCTCTCCAAAGCTTTCAGTGGCTGCTGGGCCTGAATCAGAAATAAATGATGGGGGAAACTTCTGAGCAGTTCCTGGAATGGGAGCAAATCAGTTTTCTTTTTCAGAAAGCTTTGAACAAAATGCCACATGAGTCAAAGCTGTCTCTCACTTGCTCAGTTTTGATGTCTCAAACTTTGACTCGGTGCAGCCTGACCACGGAATGGAGTCTGATTTACCTGACAGGCTCATGGGAGAGGGTAATTGTAATTATTGCTGCTTTTTGCCTTTCCAGCTTTTTAGTTTTTTACTCTCCTTGTACTAAAATTCCCTTTTTTTTTATTCCCTATTTTTAGCTGTATGCAAGCAATAAATCCATTTTGATAGCATTATTTTTGCAGCTAAAAAAGCAAATTTGTGTTGGGATCTTTTGATCTCAAGGTCTTTTACAAGCCTTAATGCATAAATTGCTGTCATTGTCCATCTTTTGTCTTTTCCAATCTCTGTGCCAGGATTTCTTTTCCAACAACAATAGCAACAAAAGGAGCATGAAATTCTAGTTCTTACCCCACAGGGTAAATCACTGTACACATTGCAGCTATCTTGACCTCCTGTTTTAATCTTTAACATATGTTGGGCCTTGCTCAGTGATTCCCAAAAGGAGGAAATAAAAAGTGAGGGATTTTCATGTCTCCATGAGAGTGGCTCAGCTTTACTTAACGCTGGTGGGCTTGAAGAGGAAGCATCATATTTTTTAAGGAATAAATTGCTCCACGTTTTTCTCTCAGAGTGGAAAAGCAGATTTGAATTTTGTGCTTTTTAAAAACTGTATTTCCACCTTGCAGAGTTTAATCCCTTTGTGCATAACCAGGCTGGCACATTGGCTTTTATTCACTGCAAAATAACAACGGGAAGTATTTTGGAAAACGGAAGATCTTAAGAGGGTTTAAACATTTTTATTTTCTCAACAATGTACTTTGCCTTTCCCTCAGTTAATTATCTCTGAGGGACATGAATCCAGTCATTCAGTCTCTTCTTTTATTTCTTTTTTTTTGTTTTTAATGTGCTTTTTTTCTATTAGCGTGGTGGGGCTGAGCAATTTCAAATCACTGCTCAAAGGAGGAAATAACAGTGATTTTCTCATCAAACATCTCCCTCCTACACTGGAGTTAAATTATGTGCTTGATTGCTTTGGAAATGATCAGAGCCCCCATTTCCTTTATTACTGATTATTTTTAAATAGAATTCTTAGCTTCTTATTCAAATAAACAACAGCTTTTAACCCACAGGTTCTTCTGTGATGCTGAGGTTTGTTCCCCACCAAATATTGAGAGAATTTCTCAGTTCTTTCAGGACTTTTTGGGGTTCTTCAATGTGGCTTTATTTATTCTTCATTCTCTATTTATTGTTCTGTCTCAGGAGACTAAACCAAATAAACATTAGCATGAAAGCAGCACAGGGAGGAGGATGAGGTCTCTTAAATTCTGCTTTTATTTGGGTAAGCACAAAAGACAAGGTATGGTTTGAATTAAGGATGTTTGTCCTTGATTCACCGAGTAAAAAAAAAAGGAATTTAGACAATCCTGAGTGTCTGTGGGGGACAGATTTTGTGCTCACATTTGTCCATGGCACTACCAACATAGAGATTTGCACCTTAATTTATGAATAAACACTTTAATTCCTGGGATTATCTTCACAGGCTGGCTGTTAATTTCTGAAAATTCAATTTGAGCTGCGGGGGGAAGGTGCTGCTTTTAGTTTGAGCTGGGAGAAATTCACACCAATTAATTTATAAAGTTTTGCTGATTCCTTCTTTGATTAGATGTGGAGCATTGTGGCAAGGGAATGGGAGCATTGCTGATTTCATGAATGTATAGCAGTGGAAATGGAATAACAAACTGCTCTAATTTGGGTGAAATAGAAATGATTAGTGAGGCCTGAGCTGAGGGAATTATCCTGCCCATATTTCACAGATAACACACCCTGTGAGTGTTTCTGAATGACATTGATGTGCTGCAGCAATTTTTCCTAAACCCCTGGAGTTATTTTGGGATAGCACAGCCTTGAATGCTGAAAAGCAGCCGTGACTTGGGAATTATTTAGGACATCAGGGGGCTTTTTATGCATAAATTATATTTCTGTCACACTGCCCTCACCCAAATCTCCAAATATTGAGGGCCAGCAGCGCTTTTGGTCAGAAATACCCCAAACTTTTCACATGGCATCATCTGTGAGGGGAAACTGTTCCCGTCTGGGCTGTGTGGCACTGCCAACATCAACATCTGAGCTCATCCCCTCAGCTCAAACATTTGCATTTTTGTTTTCTTTACTATAAACTTTGCATTCCTGGCTGCTTATGGGCTGAGTCTGGCTCTGGAGCAGTTTCAGCAGAGTGCAAGGCTTTTTGTTGGAGATTTTCTCCAAGATTGGTAAAATTGCTGCTGGAAAAGGAGGTACTTGGAATACAATTGGGGGGTTTTTGCCTCGTAGGCTGCTTCTTGCACCTCATTTCTCTTCTCAGCACTGTATTTCTATCAGCATCAGAAGTGTTTTGTCTTACAGCTGTAAATCAGGAGGCTGGGAGAACATCTGCTGGATGTAGAATGAGCCTCAGAGTGACCTCCTGTTCCCCCCTGAGATCTGGTTTCTTTTAGGACAGTTTCATTTGCCTCTTTATCTGCGTGCTGTCTGTGCCTGATTTTTGAATTTTCCCTTTTGGCTCGTTGCTTTGCTGCTTCCTCACTGCTTATGTTTTCATAAGTCAGACTCAGGCTGCTTTTTCACTTCCTGGAAGAGTGAAAAAAAGGGATTTCTACAGTTGGTGCTTTCGATCCTTTGAAATCTTGAATAATATCACAGCAAAATAAGGCTGAAGCATCAACTTGACTAAGAAGCTGTCTGTCCATCCTGCTAAACGTTGATTTGTGTCTCTTGTTGTGAGAGCTGCCGGAGAGGCACCAAGATGTGGATTTGCTGCAGCACTTGAAGGAATTCCCACTTCCCTCTGGATCTGTCAGCAGAAGGGAATTTGGAGCTCCATCCCCTCCTCAGTGCAGGCATCTCCCTTTAAAGGTGCTTTTCACACCATTTTAATGAGGCACCACTTCCAGCACCAGAGCATCCCAAACACCAGAGATGATTTCCTTTCATCAGCTTTGTGCTCAAGTGGGGTTTCTGGGGCTCCCAGAGCAACCCCCAGAGCTGCTGTGTCTGTCCCTGCAGTTTGTCAGCCTCGTGCTCTGCCAGAAAAATGACATCAGTGGGGTTGTTCATGCTGGGAGTTGGGGCATTACTCATGTGGAGTCACTGGGGAGCAGGGAAGAAAACAGGGATTAGACTCGTTCTGCCTTAAATTCTGAAGTTGCTAAGAGCTGCTGCTGATGTAGAACTCCCTGGTTTTTATTTACAAGCACCTAAAGGAGAATGTGGAGGGGAAAAAAGGGAGAGGAGATACAGATAGAGGTAAAATTAAAATGGGAAGAGGGTTGGACTTTATGTCATGCCATAAATCAAATCTAAACAAGGCCAAGTGCCGTTTTTCTGAGGGATGGTAACAAATGTGGTTCACTCATCCTACCTGGAGGGATATTCCCTGCCCAAAGCACCTGGAATTGGTTCTTGGTACAGCTCCTGCTCCTACAGCACCTACCCCACCTTTAAAATCCAGTGTAGCAGTAATGAATAACCCCCTAATCCAGTCTGAAAGCCAGGCTGATAATCCTCTCTGAAATTTAATGGCAAAGGTCATCTGGAGAGGAGTGATTTGTCAGCACCACTGGCACCAAGGAGTGGGTGGAACAGATTTTATCATGGAATCACACAATCCCAAAATAGTTTGGGCTGGGAGAGACCTGAAAGAACATTGAGTTCCATCCCCCCTGCCAGGGCCAGGGACGTGTTCCACTTGCACACTTGGAGTGATGCTGATGCTCTGAGGTGTGCTGGGATGATTCCCTGTGGGAATTGCCTGGCAGGAATTGTCTGCCAGCCCTGCAGGGCTTCCCCCAGCCAGGGCAGGAGGATTTTTAGTGTGTTTGAGCACGGGGTGTGCAGAGGAGCAGCTGCTGGGAACCAGAGCCAGGGCTGCTGTTCAAGGCAGTATCCTACAGTAGTTGTTGAGCTAACAGTGCTTGGAAAGGCACTCCACAGGGAATTTCATCCTTTGATGGGGATAGTCCCCAGAAAGTCGTTTGCAAATGGAAATTCACTGCCTGCCTTTTGCTGAGGAGTGGATTCTCTCTGTGTGTGCTTCCACGCCAGGAGCTGGGAATGACTCTGATGAAAGATGATCAGATTGTGCAAAGAGGGCTCGGAGGACTCCGAAGAAAAACAGAAATTAATTGAATGTCCCACTCTGCTTTTCAGAAGGCAAGAGGCATCTGAAGAGCTGGCAATTCACAGCTAGAGCTGATTAAACCTGCATTGACTTGGACCCAGCATTAATATAAATCATTGCTCTTCAAAGGCCATTTTCAAGGACTTGGTATAAAATAAGAAAACTCAAACCCCACAATCCTAATTGGTTTCGTTTGTGTTTGAAGAGTTCTTCTGACTTGCTTTTCCAGTCTTCTGACAAGCTTTTTTTTCCCTTTTAACAGCTGCCTATAAATTAGGGCAGTTGTTTCACTGGTAGCACTGATATAAAAGTTGCCACAGCTCCACAGTGGGAGTAGGTCCCTAATTAATCTTCAGGAATCATAGAGCTGATTCATGACAGTGTTTTCTGTGTTGCTCAGAGCTTTTAAATGTCTTTATATCCTGGAATCTCCCAATCCAAGCAAATTCCAGTGGAGTACAGCTGCTGTAGGATGAAGTGGTTTCTTTTATGAGCTGATTATTTCCAGTGTAGGTGCTGGGTGAGATGCCAAGATTCAGGGAACCTCTCTCAGGATATCCCATGAAAACACAGAAACTTGGGAATAAAGGTCTGGAAGGCAAAGCTGCATCTGAGATGAAGGAAAAGCCTGGCTCAGGACATGGTTGAGAGAGGCTTTAGGATAAGGCAGGTTGTTCCCAGTGTGGTGTTTTCCTTGCTGTAAGGAAAGCAGGATCTCATTACAGAGTGCCAATTGTCGTGGTTAACAATGGAGTTCTTTCTTTTTTTCAAAATTCTGCAAGAGCTCTGCTTTGTAAAATGCTTTTGTGATGAGCTCAGGCTGTGTCTTGACAAAGTCTTCCCCACTGAGTTGAGTCCTTCTCCCTGAGGGAGGAAGTGTGGATTTAATGATGCCAATGGAGGTTTTTTTTTTGACCTGCAGATGGTGGAAGAAAGTGAGGAGAGGCTGACAGAGGAGCAGATCGAGTCACTGCTCCAGACAGTCACCAGCATCCTGCCAGGGGATCCAGAGGAGCAGCAGAGAGACTCAGCAATGGCAACAGAAGACAAAGGTGACCAGGCTTAGGAGGCACCTGGCAGCAGTTTCAGAAGAGAACCAGCTGATACCAGTCTGGGTTTGATACCAGTTCAATCCTGTGTTGTACATAACTGTAAAATATATTCCCGTTTTTATGACTTGGAGGGGATGAGGGAACCAATTGTTCACAAGCAAGCAGGGAAAAGGACACTATTGTTTGGGTGTTTTGTCATAAACAGGGGTGGCAGTGCCAGAGTTTGCAGTGGAGCAGCCTGAGGAGTGCTGGGGCTCAGCATCTTTTGGGATTTTTCCATTCCCCACAGCTGGACATTTGAATAGGCAATGTTTTAATCAGCAGTACTGCGGTGAGAATTCCCTTCAGAAGCTTTGCAATTGCCCAAGTGGCTTCCAGAGCAGGGGCTGCAGTGCAAAGCCAATTTTTGGGGCTGTTTGCAGAGCTGAACACAGGCAGGGATGTACAGGAGCTGTTTGGGGTCTGCCCAGGCACTCCCAAATCTTGGCATCGTGGAATTGAGAGGGTCTGTGGGAGGGCAACTCAAGCATGTCTGACAATCCCTTCTTCATAAAAGAAATCCAGATCAGCCAGAAAGTTCACTGAATTCAGACAGCTGGGCCAGCTCAGAGGGGTTGAAGCTGTGAAATCAAAGCTCAGCAGAATATTTAGGTGTCTCTTTTCCCTCTGAACGTTTTATTGCAATATTTACACACACACAGGGCACTCCTGTGATGGAGGAATAAATGAGCCAACCCCAAGCTCCCTCTCTTTTTCCAAACAAGAGTCAGTCCTGGATGAAGCAGAATTTCCTGAGCTTTTTTGTCTGATTAAGGATTTCAGGATCAAGTATTTCATGTTGAAAGCCTTGGTGATTATAATAAATCATTTGTGTGTGAGTATCCACACACAGCCAGCCACTGGTTTCTATTGTGGCTGCAGACCATTCTTTTATAATTATTATGATGTACTGGAAATAGAAATAAAATTTTAAGTACATCCTGGGAGTTTTGTGACTTACAAACAAGATCAAATCTGAATATTTGACTTCCCCCCCCACGCCCCCCCAGCTCTGTCATGGGTTTATTTTGTGTTTTTATGCAAAGAATTTATGCTTTCTGAGCTTTAGTTGTGCAGTGTATGAAAGGGACTGATAAATTCCAGTGTCTGGGGGATTTGTTACACTCATTTTCATGGTGTTTAAGCTTCTTTGATGTCTGGAGAGGAAAGAAAATTATTGGAAAAAATATATTTAAAGATAATTTATCTTACATTAAATGCCTGCCAAGGCTGAAGACTAAAAGTACATTTAGACTGGGTTTGTTTAGTGTTGGAGAGGGAAAGTCCTTGATGGTTTTGTGATACATCAATATATGTATATTTTTCTCTGCGAATGGGAAAGAAAACCAGAGAGAGATCAGTGGATCATAGCATGGAAAGACATGCAATTAATTTGAAAATTAGCATTTTTATTCACAGCAGCCACTGATGTTGTTTGCCAGGCTGCAGCCTTGGGCTGCAAATGTTTCCATTTTGATCTGCTCTTTCCTGAAATGAAGTTACTGAAATTTGTTCTGAGCATATAAAAAGCGGATGGAAGCAGACTGGAAATCTCTGTAGCCAACAAGAACAACTCAACAGAGCCCTGAAGTTGGATGTTGCATCTTGGCAATCGATTTGTTGCTGGATTTTTGCCAGCATCTCTGTTGTTGTGGGAGTATTGTAGATGCAAGAACTCCCTCACGTGCTGGGTTGAACCTTTTTATCAGTATCAGTTCCAGATGTTGACAGCTGTTAGCCCTGTGCAAATGCATGGATGGCTTGTAAACAATAATTCCCCTAAAAATCCAATGCTGAACAGCACTTTGACAACGATTTGAAAGGCTCTGGGCTTGTGGCATGTGCACCACATCAAGAAATGAATTTTAAACCTGCTGCCTGTAAATTCAGGTGAGGATTTGCTCTGAGGACGGGTTTGAGTTGTGTTGTTTGATCTTTCCTGTGTCAGAACCCCCAGATCAGAAATGATTTGTGGAGTGCAAACATCACCTTGCTGATGTGACACCATTTCCCAGGGTCCCAGGGCTGCTTTTTGTATCCTTAATTAACAATTTCCAGGAGATTAACAGGAGATGGACCCTCCTAATTATTCTTGTGGAACAGAGAGTGGCTCCGTGGGTGCAAGAAAGGTAATTGTGTGCTCTGAGAAGAAATGGAATATTTAAGAAGTGGGTATTGCTTTTAATTTTCTCATTCCTTATGTCTCCCTCATTTTTTTTCTCTGGTGTGTGTTTGGCTGTGCTCTTGTGCTGAGAAAGGGGAACAAGCTGCCAGAATTCCTGATGTGATACTTCAAAACACCTGGGCTTTCTCTTCTCATAAATTCACATTTCTTGAGGTTGGCAGTCCCTGCTGGAGAAGTTTTATTGGAAGAAGCTTTGTTTTATGGCAGGAGAAGGAGCTGCTGCTCCTACTTGGCTGTGCTCTGGTGCTGGGCAGGGGACATGGATCTGCTGGAAGCAGCTGTGCACAGGGAATTTTGGGGAACATCCAGGAAATTGCTGAGCTGAGCAGCTTTGGTGGAGCTCAGGGCTCTGTGTGAGGCTGTGCCCACCACTGAGTGCAGAATGGGACGAGCAGGGAGCAAAATTAATTTGGTTTCTGTTTGTTTGTGTGGGTGTTGGTTAGCTAAAGGTGAGCAGCCTGAGGTAGGAAAAGCAAACACACAGCATTTGGAGCTTTGGGGATTTTTAGAAGCAGATTGTCTTCAGACAGCACTGAGGTTAGATGTGGAAATGGTTCACACCATTCCCTGGGCACTCAGTGTCCCTTTTCCCATGGGGAAAGTGGGATAGGATTCACCTTCCTGGGCTTTATTCCCCATCCTAGCCTCACCAGCTGCAACATTCAATTTCCATCCCCTTTATCATCTGCTGGTTTTTTAATACTCTTCAAACCCATCTGCATTTTCCCTTTTGTGTTGTTCCTGGATTTCCTTACACAAAGCCCTGGCTTGGGGGTGCAGCAGCCAGGAGGGAGGGGAAAGGAAGCGCTGGAAACACCCACACAAAACCTGATGGGATCCAGCTCCTTCCTCCCAGCAGGTTTCCTCTTCCATCACCCACTCCAAATGGGATCCAACTCCTTCCTCCCAGCAGGTTTGCTCTTTTTGGGTTTTTGGGTTTTTTTTGGGTTTTTGGGTTTTTTTTTGGGTGTTTTGGGTTTTTTTTGGGTTTTTTGGGTTTTCTTCATCACCCACTCCAAATGGGATCCAACTCCTTCCTCCCAGCAGGTTTCTTCATCACCCACTCCAAATGGGATCCAGCTCCTTCCTCCCAGCAGGTTTGCTCCTTCATCGCCCAGAAACCTCCCCAAAAGCTGCTGCTTGCCACTGCCCACACTGAGGGATGGAAATGGGCTAATCCAGGCCAATTTAAACATTGTCCCTTCTCCTCTGCAGCATCCTGGCCCCAGGCATGGCCTCAGCTGGAAGTTGCCTCTTTCCCATCCCCGTGGGCTGCTCCAAGTGGGAAGGGACCCCCTGGCCTGTGTCACCACCTCAGGTGAGACCCCAGCAGCTGAAGCCACAAGGGAAGGTGGCTCAAACCTCTGGAAATGGCCCCAAATCCTCCTCATGCTCCCAGAAGCTGCTTGAGGGTGTCCATGTGTAACCCATCCCTGTTTGCTGGGGTTGGCACCCCTGGGAACCACCGGGTTTGGTGGGATGAGATGGGATGTGCAGGTTTTCACCCCAAAACCTGTGACTGACTCTCCAAACGCTGCTTATTTACCACTCAACCTCCAAACACTGCTTCTTCCTCTTTGGGTTTTGAGCTTTTCCCAGCCTTTTTCCCTCCTTTTCCACTGCTGTGGAGCTGAAATCTTCCCTCCAGTGCCAGCTGAGCTGGTTGGAGCAGGCCAGGAGCAGAGGTTCCAAGGAAAACCATCATATTTTGGGAGCAGTGGTGAGGCAGGGAGAGTCAGAAGGAGCCTTTTGCAAAAAATTCGAAGGGTTTTTTTGGGTTTTTTTTTTTTGTTTTTTTGCTGGGGCCTCAGCAGAGCCCAGGAGTTAATCATTCAAATATGCTTATGTGTAACTAATCTCTGCAGGACAATGAGCTGAGGAATTATTTAATGCAATTGAAATGGGGCAGAGTGGTTGCTATAAAAAGGGTGTCCCGAGCCAATGGGAGCCAGCAGGATCCTATAAAAGCGGGTGGGGAAGGAAAAGCAGCTGGTGGGAAGAGATCACCAAAGTCCCCATGCGTGTCCTGAGCTGCCTCTGCTTGGCCAGAGATCCTCCTGAGCTGCTGGAAATCACTCTGAGCCCTTCTCCCAGCACTGCTGATCCCTGTGGGGTCAGTGCCTGCGGTGGGAAGAGCGGGATCTGCCCGGAATCGCCTGCTGGAGCCTAAAACGATGAAATCCTGCAATGCTGTGAGTCGGGGTGGGATTTTGGGGGGACTGGGATGCTCTTCCAGGAGCTGGGTGGGATCCATGGAGGTGGAAGCTGCGTTTTGGGAATTGTGAGGGTGTTCAGCTGCGTTATCCTGTAGGGTGTCCATGGAGCGGGTGCTGCTGCCGGGGCCTTGCAGCGGGAATAGGGAGGTGAGGGAAGGGATGGGAGTGGATTTTAGTGGATTTGGGGATTATATCAGCTGGGCTGACCCCAATGACCATCTCAGGTCCTGTGCTTGGCTCCCAGCCTTGCCCCCAGCAGGTTTTGGCTTTATCCCTGATGTTGTTTGGAGCCTCACGGGATCCGTGCTCCGGGTGCCATTGGTGAGCTCAGCACTGGCCATGGCTGGGAGGAGAAAATTCCTCCAGGAGCTTTCTGCCAGCCTTCAAATCCCCCAAAGAGGTGTTAAGTGCAGCTATTTCCAGCTCCGGGGCACAGACATTTATTCCTGCCCTGATGCCACTGCCAATGCTTAGAAAAGCAGGAAATCCCAACATCTCCAGGCATCGAATTCCCCCTGCTACTCTTTTTTTCTCCAGGCTTTTACTTTAATCATATTTTCTCTGTGTATTTTTGTGACTTTTCTGCCTTTTGTCCCATTTGAAGCCGCAAACAGGTGATTTACACCAACCCCCCCACGAAATCAGCCTTCAGCCCCTTTTTTTTCCTCCTTGCAAATCAGCAGATGGGTGTGAGGAGTTTTGGATGGGCTCATCCCTGCCTCGGCCAGCTGCTCTCCCATCCAGAAAACGCCGAGCACAGCCTGTTTCCTGTTCAATCCTGCTGCTTGCATTGGTTTACATTGTTTGTCTCATGTTTTACAGCTTCCAAGCTGATGTTGCATTAAAGCTGGCTGGAGCTGAGGCAAGAAATCAGACGCAGGCACTGGCAGGGTTCCCCAAATGCGTTGTGAGGGTTGATCCCACACTCAGTTTCCTTATTCACTGCAGGAGCTGTGTCCTGGCCGAGGCTGCAAAAGGCGCTTTTGGGACAATTTGGGAGTTTTAATTGCAAGGTAGGAGGTGGAGGGGCTGTGCCTGCTCCTCCTCCAGCCAAAGTTTGGTGGCTCTGGGGTGGCTCCTGATTTTTTCTCTTGACTCCTGAGCTTTGTTTTCAGTTTCTCTTCCTTCATGTCCTGTTGAGGAAGGGAGTGATGGAGGCTGGGTGGGCACCAACCACAGGCTGGGGCAGAAATTAATATTTTTATTTTTCCATCTATATCTGTTTTTATTTTTATTTTTATTTTTATTTTTATTTTTATTTTTTTATGTGTGTGAGTGTTTCTAGAATAGGATACAGAATCAAGGAATAAATCAAGCTTAAAGGGATCCCTAAGGATCATTGAGTCCAATTCCCTGCTCCTCACCCCTACCTAAAGCTAAACCACATCACTTCAGAGCATCAGCCAGATGCTCCTTGAACTCTGAGGAGCTCCCTTCCCTGGGGAGCCTCTTCCAGAGCATTTTATCTGGATATCATGGATATAAAAATCTATTTTAGGCAAAGCAGGGTGAGTCTCTCACATCCTTGCACGGATAAACAGGACAGGGCTGATTTGGGGTGGCCCAGATGGTTTGGTGGTGTTGTCCTTGCTGGATGCATCCACACAAAAAACCCCAAAACATTAAATCCAACTGCTTTCCATCCATCCCAGGTTAGCCAGAGGCTGCCTGAAGGGCAAAGCAGGGATTTGTGCCCAAAGGAACCAAAACTATTTGGAATCCACAGCTCAGATCTAAGGGCAGAAGCTCCTTGCTGGCTACAGGAGTGCAGAAAGGTTTTTCTGTGGCTTTATGAACATCAGCAGTTGTTGGCTGGGGAGTTCTGCCCTTTCTGGGCCAGTTCTGGCAGGGAAAGTCTGATTTTTCTTCCTCAGGAAAACAAGAAATTGAATATTCCTGTAAGGACTGAATGCAAGGGCAGAATTGGATAACAGGGGATACAGCAACCAAATCCAGCAGGTTCCCATGGGAACAGGTCAAAGGGAATGGACTGTAAATATCTGTTTGTGTATGTAAATAGAAATAAATATCATATTTGGAAATGATGGAGAAGGTGTTAGATCCAGGATGAGCTGAGCAATTCCTGATTTTGCCATTGCTGTGCTTTTTCCCTCTAGAAAATTGCTGCTCTCATGTATTGATTTAAAAGTGCTCTTCCAGGAGGGTAAATTCATTATTTGCCTCTACTGGGGCAATTTCGGGTTTCTTAAGGGAAAAAAGGGATTTCTTTCTTTGCATAAAGGGACAGAGCTTCAACAGATTATTTCTTTGGTGCATTTTATCTTTCTCTGTGCTGCTTTTTTAATTTGACATCTGCTTTTCAGTTGAGGGGGACGTTATGCAGTGGTTGGGGATGGGGAGGAAAGAAGTCTGGATTTGTGTTTTGTCTTCAATGAATTAATATGAATTATTTAGGGTTTTGGGTTTTTTTTTTTTTTTTTTTGAGAGTGAAGGTTTCAGATTGGGATTCTCCCCTTGGATCTCACCATTCCCAAACTGAGGTGCTTCCTGAGGTTCCAGTGAGGGCTGATCCCTCTCTGGAGCAAACCCAGCAGCAGCTCAGGGGAAGCATTAAATTGCTGGGGTCACATTCCAAAAGGCCACAAAGGGAATTTTCCCCCAGATTTTCCCCCAAAAGGGAAAATAAATGATCAGTGGAATCCAAACAAGAAGAGCTCTGGAAAAGGCACCACTCTCCAGCTTCTCCCAGATTTTGGCCTGGGGGCTTCACCCCTTTCACTCAAAATTTGATGATACCAAGTTGGGAGTTACAAAAATGCATCCAAACCAGAGTTTTCCAAGCAAAATCATGGGCTGAGCTGTTCATCCACTGCAAACTGGGAAAACCCTGCCAGGATGGGGTCTTGGATCCACCAAATGAGCCTGTCCCCAAAAGCTGTGGGATTTTATTGGTTATTTTTTTAGGGAATCACATCACCCACCCTCCTCATCTGCCCCCAGACTCCAGTGGCTGAACTGGGACTTTGTGACAGGTCCATGTGGAAGGAGAATTCAGGTTTAATTCAGTTCCTTGTCACTGGCAAACTGAGCTCAGCCCTGCAGGAGGCACGGATTGATGAAAATCTGTCTGAAATGAGGAACCACAGTGGGGACAGGATTGAAATTCTGCCCTGTCTCATCTTTAATTGTGTGGATTTTAACTCCTCACAGAAAAGGGCTGCAGCACCCCGTCAGCAGCACTGATGGTCTTCCTTCAGAGTTTTGATTCTGTGTCTTTGGCAGTGAGGGTTTTTTCTTTCATTTTTTAGATCCTGGGGTTTGTGAGCTGCTCTCACTTCCTTGTGCCGCTTTCCAGGTACAGAGATCATTCCTTGATGATCTCTTTGTAAACGAGCTGATGGATATTTCCCTCATTAAGAGGCCAATGTGCTAAAGCTTTACAAACTCAGGTCTTGATCCTGCCAGCCACTGGGAATTTTCAGCCATTTAAACCTCAAGAACTAAGAAATGAGGCAAGAAATAAGAAATATCTTATCCCTCTTCTCTTAAGGGTCAGCTGAGAGCATCACACATCACTCAAAGCCTTTAGTAGGAGACTTCCTAAAAACTCCAAACTCCAGCTTAGCCAGTCTCTGTGATACTGATTTGGGGCTTTTTTAGGGTTGTGGGGTTTTTTTTCAGGAAAACCTAAAGAAGGGGAAGGAATTAGGCAATGGGCTGTTCTGGGATGTCCCCGTGCCGCAGATGAGCTCTGCTCCTGCACACGTCCTCGTGCCACATCAGCAGCTGTCTGCAAGCCAAGGACATGGGGAGATGTCTATGGCTGGAAAAACAGCTCCTTCTGTATTTATTGGACTGCCTACCAGCTGGAAAAACCCAAGGATCTGCACCTCCAGGGGCTCCTGCAGCTGGTGGGGGGAAAAGTCTTCCTGTGAAATAAATCTGTGTGGTGCCTAAAACACCTCCTCTGCCAGAACAGGGCTGCATGGAGATGTTCCTACCCCCATAATTATTTCTCCAGACACGTGGCAAGGTCAATTCTCAGCTGTCCCATCTGAAAAACCAGCAGGGATCAGGCAGAGGTGAGGAATATGGAGCTATTTATCAGAAAATGCTGCTTTTTGGGGTCGGAGTAAAAATCACAATTGATCCTCTCTGAGCCTCAAGCAGGTGAAGGTCAGGTTGTAAAAATTAAGTCTGTGTTCCCCTGACTTGGATAACCTCGGTTTAAATCCTCCTGAAATGGTGCTTGTGGCAGAAAAACCCTGCTTGGTGATGGAGCAGGAGGAGTCCAAACCCTGCAGGAGCCAGGGATCCCTGCCAGGGAATCCAGGGAAAAGCTGGAGGTGGAGATGCTGTGAGGTTTGCACGAGGGTGATGCTGTGCCTGCACTTCTGGGGGATCCCTGTGCTGGCAGCTGAGGGATTTTGCAGGAAAACTCTGGGAATGGTGTTTCTGCTCCCACAGGGATTCCCCTGGCTCGGTTTGGGTGGCTTTGAACAAACCTTGCCCTGCCAAGGACAGGCTCTGCACGGGCACTGCCATCAGTGCATGAGGGCCAGAAAAATAGCAGTAGCGGGGAAAAGCAATAAAAATGAGTGTTCCTCTGGGAAAAGCCGAGCCAGACATGATCATCCTTCCAAGTTAACCAGTGTCATGGCTGGGTTCGTTGGCTGACAGGTTTGCTGTGCTCCTAAAATCCTCTGGGTGAGGCTCAGGGCATGATGTGGGTGCAGGAATATCTGATTCTCCTGCTGTGAGGGGATGCAGCAAAATAGCATCAGCTGAATGTCTTGTGGGGTTGTTTTCCCCAAACCCTAAATCTTGTGGGCACAGTCCTTGGATTTTCTCCTTTGGGAGTTAAGTCTTCCCTGAAGTCTTCCAGGCTGGGTTTTTTTGGCTCAGCCTGCCCTTGCAGGCACTGCTGGGATCCATCTGTGCTGCTGGGTGCTGGCTGCCCCCGTGGTTCCCCATCCTGCAGCCAGGAGTGGGTTATTCCCATTCCCTATCCCTGCTTCAGGATCACCCTCAGCCCAAGGGCACCTCAGAGGCTGGGATGTGGAGAGGGATTCTGCCCTGGGATCCTCCAAGGCACCACTGAGGGCTTGAAGGCTGTGCTGATGGAATAATTGGCAGTTGCCTTTGGCAGGAAGGTGCCAAGCCCATCCTTCTTCCCGTGGCTTTGTTGCCATCCAGAAATGCCCAGGTAACAGGATTGACTCAGCACATCCCTGACACAGAGCCAGGAGACCTCTTAGGGCTTCAGGGACAGGGAAGGATCCCCAGCTGGGATTTTGGAATTCTATCCAAAGGCCAAATGAATTTCCACAGGACAAGCTGAAGTCCAGCCCTGCTGCTTTGGGTGTGCTTTATCCTATCAGCATCCTCCAAATCCCTCCATCCCTTCAATTCCTTCTGTAAAAGCTCCAAACTTCCACAACCAAAGTAACAGGGAAATTTTTTGAGCCCCCCACCCTTCCCTGCCTGTCCAAACTCCCTTTAGTGACTTTAGATATGAAAACCATGAGCACCAAACCTCCTCCAGCTGCTTCTCCATGAGGGAGAGATGAGATCCTCGTGTGAGACAGAAAATGGAGTTGTGCAATTGCTGCTGAGGCATTCGAGGAAAAAGAATCGTATTTAACAGTTCTGGCAAGAACTTGCCTCAGCCAGCAAACGCAGCTCCCCCTGCTCCGGGCTGCTGGAATGAGCTGGACAGAGCCAGGGGGAAATTCTTTGCATTCTTAGGATTGGGAGGTGGAATGAAGGTAAATCGCTCCTGGATGAGGGCCAGGCTGTCTGGAGCAGCAAGATTTTCAATATCACTCGGGACTTGAATTCAGGAATACTCTTGGAGTGGAGCTGGTGGCAGGAAAAGGATTGGGAAGTCCAGGGAGGGGAAAAAAACCCTCATTTTGGCCTGTGAACGTGCCAGAGTCCAGCTAGCAGAGGTCAGGGCAGCAGTGCTGGGGCCTTTGCTGGCTCGGCAGCTCGTGTGATGTGGCAGCAGAGATGCTGCTCCCCAGGAGGGCCCTGGGTGGGTGCCAGGCAGCAAATTCTGTCCCTGCTGCTGGAGCTGTGAGCGTCTTTGGGCGACAAGGCTGGTGAGGGGCTTGGAGCACAAGCCCTGTGAGGAACGGCTGAGGGAGCTGGGGTTGTTTAGCCTGGAGAAAAGGAGACTCAGAGGTGACCTTATCACTCTCTACAACTTCTTGAAAGGTGGTTGTAGTGAGGTGGGGGTTGGTCTCTTTTTCCGGGCAACAACTGACAGAACAAGAGGACACAGCTTTAAATTGTGCCAAGGAAAATATAGGTTGGATATTAGGAGAAACTTTTTTACAGAAAGAGTGATAAAGTATTGGAATGGTTTACCTGGGGAGGTGGTGGAATCACCATCCCTGGACGTGTTTAAAAAGAGATTGGATGTGGCACTCAGTGCCATGGTTTAGTTTAGTTAAGGTGTTAGGGCAGAGGTTGGACTCGATGATCTTGAAGGTCTCTTCCAACGTCGTAATTCTGTGATTCTGTGATTCTGTGATTCTGTCTGAAGCTGGGCAGGGAGTGCCCGGCTCCTGCAGTGCCCCGCACCGGGCTGTGCCCGGCTCCTGCAGTGCCCTGCACCGGGCTGTGCCCGGCTCCTGCAGTGCCCCGCACCGGGCTGTGCCCGGCTCCTGCCCTGCCCTGCACCGGGCTGTGCCCGGCTCCTGCCGTGCCCTGCCCGCACCGGGCTGTGCCCGGCTCCTGCACTGCCCCGCACCGGGCTGTGCCCGGCTCCTGCACTGCCCGCTGCACCGGGCTGTGCCCGGCTCCTGCAGTGCCCTGCACCGGGCTGTGCCCGGCTCCTGCCCTGCCCTGCCCTGCACCGAGCTGTGCCCGGCTCCTGCAGTGCCCCGCACCGAGCTGTGCCCAGCTCCTGCAGTGCCCCGCACCGAGCTGTGCCCGGCTCCTGCAGTGCCCTGCACCACGCACTGACGTCCGGCCGTGTGGGGAAAAGTCTGGGTGATGTTGTGGTTCACATTTGGAAATGAGATGGGGGGGGGGGGGGGGGGGGGGGGGAAGCGTAATTTAAGCTCCTAAATAGCTCCAGAACTCAGGGATGCTCCTTCTTCCTCCTCCCACCGGCAATCCCAGGCACAGCTGGAACTGAGAGCATGGGACAACCATAAGCCATGACAGTGATGAGGGAAAACAGTGAAAACCAGGGGAAAAGAGGGAAAACCAGGGAAAACCAGCCACCAGCAGCCACTTCTGCTCCTCTTAGAGCTCAGCAAACCCCAAATTGTGACCCTGCAGCACCGTCCTGCTCCCCCCGAGCTGCACCTTCGCTCCTGGGCTCATCCTTCATCCGGTGCTGCGAGAGGGAATCATTCCCAACTTCCCGGAACAAAACAGGGACAGGCCAATGCAAACGTCACAGCTGAGCCATTCCTGCTGCCCCTTCTCGGGGTGTTTGTCCTCCAGCCGAGCTCTGTGTGCGCCCAGACATCCCTTGGTGCAATATTTGTGCAATATTTGCTGGCTTATTTGATGTGTGGCTGCCGGGTGAGCATTGATTAAAGCAGAGCCCAGCGTGGGGCACCCTCTGCATCCAGCATTTCCATCTGCTCCATCCAGCAGCGCTGTTTTCCCCCTTTTTCCCCTTGGAGGAAAAGCTTTTCCCCCTCCCGGAGGCGCCGTTTGATTGGAAGGCTTTAAAAGGGACGATGTGTGTGAGTCACAGTGAAAGCCATAAAAGAAAAACCAATAAAGCCATCTGAAAAGTGCTGCTTAATGGATTGAGGCAAACTTACTGGAAACAGGATACGGATTGTTTCATCTTGAAATCGTTGCTTCAAATCCGTCTGCGTTTGGGAGCAAAGGGCGTTTATTCCTCATCAATAGCTGTCAGGGAAAAGGAATTTGAAAGGGATTTTGCCACCTTTGAAAGGAGTTGTGCGTTTCTCTGTGCTGCCAGCAGCTCTCAGAGCACTTTTAAAGGTGTTACAGGTGGTGGGGACTCTGGAAATTCAGTCCTTCCAGGGGCACAGCTTTTCGGAGAATGAAAATAATGATCCCTGTCATGAAGACAGGTATCTGCTTGCATGGCAAATATTGATTTTCTGAGCAAATAAAACGCACCTGAGCTGAGCCATATTCACCTGTGGACAGAGATGCTTCTCCACTCTCACTGTGGCTTTTCCCAGATGGAATTTTGAGATGTTAAATCCCTTTGGCTGATTTTTCCCCCCCATTTGGCAGGCAACACAAATCTGGGGAATGTCCCACGGGATTGTTCCCTTTGACATGACCCTGCAGCAGCACTGATTTCTGCAGGCTGTTTGTCTGCATCTGGCCTTCTGTTTGTGCAGAAGAAATGCGTTTTCAGTCAGATTTAGCTTTAGCATGTCACTCTGTTAACGTTAGCAAGTCCAACTCAACCCGTTTTCCTGCTCTTGAGGAACTAAACCCGGCTTTCCACGTGGAGCACTGGGAATGAAGGGGCCAGGATGGCCTCAGGCCGCGCTTTTTAAGAGGTGAGTTCATCTAAAGATGTGGATTTCCTTACAAAGCTGCACCTCCAGGGGCACAGAGCTGGTGCACGGCACCCTCCCTCCTTCCCTGGCTGCTGTGGGCCAGAGAGTTGGGATTTGTGCCAGCAGCTGGCTCGTGCTGCAGCCTGACGCTGTTCCAGATGTTCTCCGGGCTGCACACGTGGTGGGCACATGGCTGCGCTTCCCGGCGGCTGCACGGCAGCTGCGTGACCCCGGGCACACCTGAGCCCCGAGCCGGGCTGCCAGCGCCTCCTGCCTCTGCAAGCGCCCGCAGTTCCTCTGGATTTATTGCTGTCTGCTCTCCCGGTTCAGCGGGGCGCTGTGTTCTGGGTGCTTTCACCTCCGACAGCCGAGCCGGGGGGTGGGGGCAGAATTCGGGACAGTTTTCCCTGTGAAATATTCAGGAATAATTTTCGGTTCGCAAAGGGGGCGTTACCGCGGCGTGAGCTCGGGGCCGCCACCGTCTGCCTGGCGCTTCTTCCTGGGACTTCTGCCTGGCACATCTGTCTGGCACATCTGTCTGCACATCTGCCTGGGACTTCTGCCTGGCACCTCTGTCTGGGACTTCTGCCTGGCGCTTCTTCCTGGGACCTCTGCCTGGCACATCTGCCTGCACATCTGCCTGGCACCTCTGCCTGGCACATCCGCCTGGCACATCTGCCTGCCACATCTGCCTGCCACCTCTGCCCAGACGCCGGCGCACGCGGGTCCCCCCCCGTTCCAGACGCCCAGATGTGCGCGCGCGCGCGCCCCGCCCGCCGCCAGCTGTGCGCGCCAGATGTGCGCGGAGGGGCGGGGACACGGCCCAGGCCGCGCCCCCTCGCGCTGTCAATCATCGGCGGCGGCCCAACCGCGGCCCGCGACACATCGAGGCCCGCGACCAATCAGGGCGTGGTTGTGATTTCCATGGCAGCCGCAGCCGCGCGGCTGAGGCGAGGCGGCGGCGGCGGCGGCGCGGCCGCTCCCGGTGCCGTTCCTGGTACCTCTCCCGGTGCCGCTCCCATTCCTTACCGCGCTCCCTCTCCACTGCGATGGTGCCCGAGCGGAGCCGCGGCGGCGGAAGGGCGGCGGCGCCGCTGCTGCGCGGCTCCAGCCCGGCGCGGCGGCAGCAGCAGCAGCAGCAGCAGCGCAGGTGAGGGGCCGCGCCCGCCGCGCACCTGAGGCGAGCCCGGGGCCGCCGGTGGCCGCCGCTGCCCGTGCCCGCCGCGCTCCGCCCTGCCCTGCCCCGCCCGGGGCCGCCGCGATCGGGGTGGGGGGGCCGCGGCCTGAGGCGGCGGCAGGAGCGGGTCGGTGCCCGCGGTGCCCGCGGGGGAGCCGGGCCGGGCCGGGCAGGGCAGGGCAGGGCAGGGCAGGGCAGGGCAGTCCCGCAGTGCAGCCGGAGCGGCCGAGGATGCGCGGAGGGCCGGGCGCGCTGCTCCCCGCGGCCGATCCCAGCCGGGTAAAATTCCCAAAGTTTTCCCTGCGGGCGGGAGAAGTCGCGTCCGGGGCTGCCGGCGCTCCGGGTGCCTTTGTTCGGGTTCGGGGAGGGCTGGGGGTGCCCGCGGTGGGGCGGGCGGGCACCGGGGGTGCTGCTGGGGTTTGTACCTGCGAGCACGGCGTGGCACAGGCACAGGGGCGGGGAATGGCTTGGCTGGGCAGCGACCCTAAAAATCATCTCCTTCCACGCACACCTTCCCTAGAGCGGGTTGCTCCAAGCCCCCATCAGCTTTATAGTTTTACAGTCTTACTGTTTTATGGTTTTATAGCAGTAGATTTAATCTGTCCCTCCGCTGGAAGTGGGTTTGCTGCCGCCGTTGCCATTTGAGTTTGTTATTGTGAATGTGCCGTGCGAATTTTTGTAGATCTGGATGTTTTTACTGTTATTAAGTAGCTGGATTCTCCGCAGTACCTCGGTGTATAACGGAGTGCTGAAATCCCTCTGAGGAGCACACAGAGGAATGGACAGAACAGAAGCTCATCTGCTCTCAGTGTGACATTTTTCCTCTCTTTTCCCCTTTTTTCTTCTCTTAGGCATAACTTTAGAGAGCTCAAAGCCTCTGTGTGTCGCCAGTAAAATTCCTTTTGTTGAATTGTTCTCCAGCAGGAACTGTAGAACTTAACAAATGCTGTGTATTCTTGCATAACCAGGAGCACGTTGGTAACTCTTTTTTGACCATTCTCTATGCAAATCCTGATGGTTTGCTGTATATATTATAAATGTGAGGAGAATAGATTGGATAAAGATATTTCCTTTAATTTGAAGGAGAGCTTTTTATTTATCTGGGGGTTTAAAGTCATTTTAGGGGCCTTAAATGTTGAAAAACCTCCAAGTGTTGAGTTTTGAGTGCTTTGATAACAAAATGGAAATGAATATGTATGAGCACATCTTTTTTTACTCTTTATAATGTGGTTGTAATAGAAATCATGACATGATTACATAGTTGTATGTTGTATTCCCTGATATGGAAACTTCAGATTCTCCAGTCTGTAACCATGAAGGTTAATTTTAAATTTTCCAGAGCTTTAGATTTAAAAAAAAAAAAAAACACCCACCCAAAAAATGTTCAAGGAATGCAAATGTGTGACCAACATTTCTATAGCTCCTGCAGCGTGAGCTGTAAGGGAGAGTTGTTCTCACATCTGCATTCCCTGATAATAATTTTGTTCTGTCATTCTAGGAGTTGGCTGTCTTTCATTCCAGATGTTTCCATGCCAGCTGATTTACTCCTTATTTATTTGTGGACTCCTTGTTTCTTTGTGGAGGTGAATAAAAATTACTCCTTCTATTTTATCATCCTTTTTTTAGGATTAATGGGAGGAGAACTCTGGGGCAAACAGCTGTAGGACTTGAAGGCCATGAGGGCTTAAATAGCTAAAGATGGCCTTGCAACTCAAGGCTTCTTGATTTTGATTTTTAGCTTTGAGTTTTTTTGCTTGGGATTTGCTTCCTTGTGCAGATTCTGATCCGTGACTGGTGGTAGCAGATCCAGTTTTGGGGGAATCATTAAGGTGATTGTGCAGAGGGATAAAAACGCTTCCTGAATGCTCCAATTATTTTGGGAACTGCCTGCTAAATGAGGCTGTGATGGTTTGGATGGCTCTGGAAGTGGTGTTGTGTGGATATTTCAGTGCTGTTCCCTGGTGTTGGGCTCTACCATTATCATGTGCTGTGCAATCTTCTGTGGTGAACACACACAGACAACCACAATCAAACCAGCTCGTTGAAGGGAAACTTTTATGGGATTCCTTCCTTAAACTTCCCTTTAGGGATACTGAAAGAGTTTAGTATAGATGTTCCTCTAAGAAATAGCTCTTCTGTTTCTAAATGTGTATTGTTTTGAGGATGATTCTTGAGAATTCCCAGTATCTGCTGCCTTTGCAGGATTTTATTTTAAGAGAGAAAAAGTGAAAGGTGCAGGAAGAGGCAGGGAAGAAATTCTTGAGCATTCCCAGTATCTGCTGCCTCCCCAGGATTTATTTTAAGAGAGAAAAAGTGAAAGGTGCAGGAAGAGGCAGGGAAGAAACTGATAGAGTTGACATTTACTTTTTAAAGTCCTAACAGGATTTTCATTTCTCCTTCTCCAAGAGAGTGACAGTGGGTTTGAGGATGCCTGTGGAGCCTCAGGGCCTGTTGACACACAGCTGAATGGGATCTTTCCTCCCAGCAAAATTCTCCAGAAGAGTAGAGCTCAAACTCTGGCCTTTTCCATTTTTCAGAGCTTTACATTTAAACCAACCCATCAGAAAAACCTAAGTTCAAGGGAATGCAAATGTGTGAAAACAATTCTGTGGTTCCTACAGTGGGAACTACAAGGGGAACTTGTTCCCTGCACTTGGGTGGATCAGGAACAAAACATATCCCATAAAATCTAAGCTGTGCTCTTCTCAGAAGGAGATGTGATGGTCAGAACCTGAGCCAGGAGTTCAGGCCATGGAAGCAGAGGAGAATCACTGAGAAATGCTTTATATATATATCTATGTGGGGTTGGGTTTTATTTTGAGATGGATGATGCCTCTGTCACTGCCCTCTCAATTTAGCCCTGGAAAAGCTCTGGTTGAACAGGAGAAGGGAGCTGCTCCCTTTCCAGACTCCAGAGTGAAAGGCTGAGCTCTGGAGCTCCAGAGGATTCCTTGTTACTGCCTGGTGATGGAGCATCTTTTTTATTTTTCCTCTGGCAGGGAATGTTTGAAACACCAACAACCCCCAAACTGTTCTAGCGTAAAATACTAATGACTTGCCTCTTGACTAAGCTAAAAATTGTCAACATTTCTTGGATAAACTTGAGGAAAAAGGTCTTGACCTGCTGCGTGGAGGGAGAGGGCAGGAGAATTAAGTGTGTGCAGGGGAAGGAAACAAAGCAAAGCAGTCGGTTTTGCTGTGCTAACATCATCTCAGGGCTGACTCATAGGCCTGGCTTTTCTGGGCAGAAAATTCACTTACATACAATTCTGCTTGGCTGCACTGCCTTGTGATGAAACTTGTAGATCCTATTTTTTTTTCTGTTTTGTATTTTTTTTTTTTTTTTTGAGTTCCACATACATTTTTCTGGGAATTCTTTTTCTCCTGGCATTTGAAACTTGCTGCCAAAGGCCTCTCTACCACTGTAGTCTTCTACAACTTCCTCAGCACATGTTTTGTGTGAGGGGGTTGTGTTTGTTTGGGTGATTGTGGGGTTGTTTTGGGATATTTTTAATTAAAAGTTCACTGTGCTTGTAAGGTGAGGTGCACTTTGCTCTTCTCAGGTAGAAAAACCCCACAACATTTCAAAGCTCAGCTTAAAAGCTGCCAAGGGATTGCTGATTGCCCTGTTGTGATTTTGAAACGCTGTCAATTTAATTCCTGTTAACAGCAGAGCAATAATAACTTTTATAATCCTTCAGGCTGACAGATGTGCTCCAGAGCACTTACTCATGGGGAGGAGGGGGAAGGTGGGGTTTGTTTGCAGAAGGGCAGCAACTTCCATATGTCATCCTTATCCCAAAGAGCTTTCCTTGTAACTTCAGCCACAGAAGGGAGTTTGCTGCCTTGGAGAATAAATTAATTTTGTGAGAGGAGCTGTTTCTGGCTGCTCCTCTTCTTGCTTTCCTGCCATTCAAAGCCTTGGTCTTGCCACAGTGCATGTTCCAGGTAAAAAACCAGGACAGAGGGGTGTAGGAGAGTTTAATCCTGATTCTTTATGGTCTTGCAGCCTTTGGCAGCTTTGAACTTCCCAAAACAAGTGACTGCATCAAATGCAAGTATTTGTGGGTGATTGATGCAGGGGTTTTTGTCACATGGGTGGGTTTTTGGTGATGTAGGTCAGTCAGTACTCACAGAAATTTAGGAAATATCACAGGCTGCAATGTTAATTGGAATTCACACCTGGAATTGTGCCCAGTCACCACTTGCTTTACCCAGCCTGTGAATTGAGGATTTCAGCCTTCAGTCAGCTTTCTTCCAATGCTGAGAGTTCTTTAGCTTTGTTGTTCAAGCTGGGTTTGTTTGATTAAGGTTTAAGTGATATTCTAATATAAATCTCTGCTGGAGTTAAACAGCTTAAATTTGATCTTGATATGCTTTTCTCTAGTGATCAGTTACCTAACTTGCATTTGGGGAATGTTGGTGTCTTCAAGGAGTAGGTTTTAGTTTGGAAGATGGAGGGGGTTTTTTTCTTCTTCCTGAGGAAATTAGTTTTGTGGAATTTACTCAAACTGAGTAATGGTAGGGATTGTAGGAAGTGTAAATATTTGTAGGGCTTGTGTGCTCTGTCTGAAATGCTGTTTCACTTGTGTTAACTCTTCTCTCCAGTGCATACTGAGAAGAAAACCTTTACTGTATCTAAAGAATTTTTAAAAGATTCTGTACTATTTGTTAGTTTTAAGCAGAACAATTTCCCTAATTTCAAGTTAGGTCTGCATGCTGAATCTTTCAGAAGAGAAACTTTGACATTTGGTGCTATTGAAATAGGAACTACATGATTTATTTTCCTTTCTTTTTGAGCACTGTTCAGGTGACCTCCACTTAAATTTCTGTGTATTTGAGGAGTTTTTTTAATGTTCAGATATTTAAGGTCCTGTTAAAGCAGAGGTACATGAGTAGAATGAAACTTGTGGCAGAGGATGAATTGTTTCTGTGAGTGGTGTTTTGGCCAGAGAGTGTTGGCCACTTCACAGGAAAAGAAGGGAATTAATCTTTGACTTATATTTGAGTTTAATTTTGGTAACAGAAACTAAAAGCTTTGAGTGGACTATTGTGACAACTGTTGATTGGAATAAGCTTTGTTGGTGTGAAGAGCAAAACATTCCCTTGGATGCACTGCCAGAGAAAAACCCTGTGACAGATTCCTGCCCGAGGAATTCCCTTCTTTTCCCCACTGCTGAGTGGGAATTCTGTCCTCTGGCTGCTGCCTGGCTGCACAATCCCATAAAAACCAGGGATTCTGTCCTCTGGCTGCTGCCTGGCTGCACATTCCCATAAAAACCAGGGATTCTGTCCTCTGGCTGCTGCCTGGCTGCACATTCCCATAAAAGCCAGGCACAGGGCTGGGGAGCCTCGCTCAAATCAGGAATTTCCGAGCTAACAACTGGATTTTAGGAGGAAAAGGTTAAGTGGATAATGCTTTGGGTAGGGAGCAGGGAGCAGGCAGAAGGATCTTCTCCACTCAGGGATGTGTCCTGCAGTGCTGACAGAGATGGAAAAGCTTGGAGGAAGCCAATCATTTAAAATGTTGGCGGTACCTCTGTGCTTGGAGCTCCTCCCAATTAAAAGCATCTGGGATTCAGAGTGCTCAGTGAACTATTTCAGCCCTGAGCAGCCAGCTCTTCCTTAAAAATTCCATTAGATTGCTAATTTCATTGGAATTTTGGGAAGAAGAGTCAGTTTTCAGCCTACTTCATCTGAAAACCCAAGGCAGGTGAGCCACAGAACCCAGGTAAAATGATTGTCTGTACATGAACTGTTAGAAATGGGGAAAAGTAAAGATACAGGTGGAGTCATCCTGCAGCAGAATAAGGATTTATCTAAGCCAGTGTTGGATATAATCCTCTGATATTCACTATGAAACATGGCATGTTCTTAGTCCTTCTTGAAAATGGAATTCAACAGACAGATTTTGAATTTTTTTTCTATCTCAAAGTTTTGTTCAGACTCTTAACACATGTCTAGAAATCATCTAATAGTCTTTTTCTTCTCATCTGTAGAAATGAAACTGACTTTTGAATAATGCAATTTTATGAGGCTGAACTGAAAAATAAATAATGAGAAACCTTGCTTGTATTTTGGGGTTTCAGACTTAATCTCATCTCATCTCTTGGAGAAGTAATTTCTGTGTTGATTTATTGTAAAAAAATTCTAATTTTTTTTTTTTAATTTTTTCTCCGCTTGCCAGACCTTAATTTCTTTTGGATTAGGATTCCCATGGCACGTGAACTAGAGGATAATTTGGAGTAGGAGCTCTCTTCCCTGAGGTGCCTCTCTCCCAAGATGGTTGGCAAGCTGAAGCAGAACCTGCTGCTGGCCTGCCTGGTGATCAGCTCGGTGACCGTGTTCTACCTGGGCCAGCACGCCATGGAGTGCCACCACCGCATGGAGGAGCGCGGCCAGCCCCTCAGGGGCGGGGACGGTGCCAGGGGCACTCCCAGGACATCCCCCAGTGCCAGTGCCAACCGATCCCTGCCCTACAGCAAGGACATGCCCCTGATCTTCATCGGCGGCGTGCCCCGCAGCGGCACCACGCTGATGCGCGCCATGCTGGACGCGCACCCCGACGTCCGCTGCGGCGAGGAGACCCGAGTGATCCCCCGCATCCTGGCCGTGAAGCAGATGTGGGCCAGGTCCAGCAAGGAGAAAATCCGCCTGGATGAGGCCGGGGTCACGGACGAGGTGCTGGATTCGGCCATGCAGGCCTTCTTGTTGGAGATCATCGTGAAGCACGGCGAGCCCGCTCCGTACCTGTGTAACAAAGATCCTTTCGCTTTGAAATCCTTAACTTATCTTGCCAGAATTTTCCCCAATGCCAAATTCCTCCTGATGGTGAGGGATGGCCGGGCTTCTGTGCATTCCATGATCTCCAGGAAAGTCACCATAGCTGGCTTTGACCTGAACAGCTACAGGGACTGCCTGACCAAGTGGAACCGGGCTATAGAAACCATGTACAACCAGTGCATGGAGGTGGGCTTTGAGAGGTGCATGCTGGTGCACTATGAACAGCTGGTGCTGCATCCTGAGAGGTGGATGAGGACTCTCCTCAAGTTCCTGCACATCCCATGGAACCAGGCAGTGCTGCACCATGAGGAGATGATTGGCAAAGCAGGGGGGGTTTCTCTTTCCAAGTGAGTATGAGCCTTCATCCTTCACCTTGTGTTGTTCTAAAATAGCACATTTTGCATATAAAAGTCATCACTTGGTTTCAGTTTCTCCCTTGGGCAGCTGATTTATGATGAATTCTGCTAAAAGTCACTGCTAATTAACAATTTGCAATCTCAGATTGCTTCTGCTGAACAATTGTCCCACTAATGTGTGTGTGTGTGTGTGTGTGTGTGTGTGTGTAGCAAATGAACAAATTTCTGATGGTCAAGGCTAACTTGAATTTGAATATCTGATAGCAGCTTTGCTTTTCTCTGTGCCCCAAAATAAACCTGAGCTGTTTTATCTAGCCTGGTGTTACCCATCCCAGCAAGATCACCCATTTGATTTCAGCAGCAATATTGTTGTCAGTGCAGGAATGGCCTCGGAGTTGTATTTGCCAAGAACACCCTCTTCCAGGAAACTCGAGAAACTGCTCCAAGAGAATAGAAAGCAGAGTTGGCAGCTTTTCTGCTGGCATGTGCTCCTAAAAGGACAAGCATTTTGATGAAAATTAACCTTGTTGTAAGCAAATCTCTCACGATTCTGTTGGGCCATCTGTGCACCTGATTCAGCTCCTTTCAGAAACCCAAACCCAGCTCTGCTTAGTAAACCTAGATGGGTGTTGTTAAAAGAAAAACTGATTAATTCTCTAGTTAAAACTCCTCTGGTTTCTTTGCCACTGTTCATGACTGAACAGCTGAAATACAGAAGCTGTTTCATCTTTACATTGAGAGAGAAAAATGTCAATTTTTGACACTCCTATTTTTGAATCCACCAGATTAAGTTTTAAAATACTGAGTAAGAATATTCCAGCAGCAAGGCCTGCCCAGTTAAATTACTCAACTTCTGGATTTTGAATATTCAGCACTGGCCAAGTGCTTCTGAGTAAGAGGCACCTTGCACAGCAAGCACACACAGGCTGTTACAGAGTGATTCTATTTATTTAACCTCCAGTTTGGAGAAATAAAAATGGAGAGATTTTCTTTATTTAATGCCTAGGAACATGGCTGTGGATTTTCTAATATATTATAAGGGCATTTGATTGAAAGCAAATATAAAATTATTATCAGTGATTACAAAAAGAACTTAAAACCCAGGTAACAATTGTATATTTACAATCTGGAGGTTTCACATCACCATTCCCACTGAAGGAACAGCCTCCACTGTGTTCCCAGAGTTATCAGGAAGGGATCTCATCCCTTTTTTTTGCCAGTGTTGTTTGATAGCAGTGGAAACATTAACCTGAACACTGTGATACCTCCCTGGAAACTGATCCACATGGGAACTTTTCCCTAATTCCTGGGGTTTGTTGCTGCTTCAGCAGCAGCTGAGTGGAGGTAACTTATTTTTACTGAGATAAATGGGTGGTTGCCAAGCTTTGTTAAGTGTCCTGTGAAAAATAACCATGTATAATCCCATTTCTAGTAAAATATTATTGCTTTACAGCTTCCAGATTGATGTTTTTAAAAAATAATGGACCTTTATACTCTAAAACACAATAACCTTACTGAATTCTTATTAATATTTCTTGTTAGATCTGGTGGAATGGGGTGTGAGGAGTTGAGAATATTTGTTTCTAAAAATTAAGAAAATGGATTGTTCAAAGTGAAAGGTGGCCTTGTGTTTATTTTTTTTTAGTAAAACCTTCACATTTAGGACAAAAGAGTATGGACATGTTCTTGTGAGCCTCAATTCAGCCTGGTCCCAGAGTTCTTTATGCTTTTGTTATCTCTCAGGAGATGATGTGTGGAAGCAAGTTCTGATTTCAGGAGGCTCTGGCAGTGGTGGAAGAAGACTGAGTAATGGGTGTTATGTCTGGGGTGAGGTTTATCTAATCAAACACCCTTGCAGTAGGTGGTGAGATTTGGTTTCCAGTTGCAGGATTTGATGATGATTTCAGTGACTCAGGCTTTGAAGGGCTGCAGAAAACCCAGTAAATATGAAAACCTTAATCATAAATGCCTGTGTTTTGTATTTGTGGGATTCCAGTTGAAATTGTGCAGGGTGAGCTTGAGATTGCCCAGTGTGATGTGCTTGTAGCAGTTAAAACCTGCTGGGTTTGGCATCCCCAGCTGTGATATTTTTGTGTAAAAACTCATGAAAACAAGCAGAGCCCCCTGCTTTAATCATTTTTCACTCACCTGTAAGACCTCCAGATCTCCCAGACAGGCTCAGCATCCACTTCACATCCATATTCCTGCCTCAGGTCCTACCTAAAAATACCTGGAGGTATTTTTTTGAAAAGAAAGCTGACAAATTTTTGTCATCTTGAGATACTTCAAAACATTTTGAGGAGATGACAGTGTCACTGAAAGAGCTTTACAATGGTGCTGTTACCTGCTAACAAAAAAGAAATGTTTCAGAATTTATTTCTCACCCCTTAGTTTGATTTTTATCCAGAATCACTGCAAGGGCTGTCGGGATGTGCAGTGCAGGATTTGTAGGAGTGTGAAATTTTCTGTGGTTTGAAATCCCTGCCAACGTGGCTGTTGAAGGAATTCATTATGGACTCCATGCTCTAACCAGGATTGTTAATTGAGCTCTGGCATTTTCCTAAGTGAAAGCAGCTGTGCTGACCACTGATGTAAAGAAATGTCAACCCCTCTAGAGCAATTTTTATGAGGTTTATTATGGAAATAGCTGTCTAGGCAGAATTACTTCAGAATTTACTATATTTAGTACGTAGCCCTCGTTTGATTCTGGTACAGATGCAGAATTATTTGGGGTTAGTCCTGTGTGCTGTGCTTCCAGCTGCTTCCAAAGCTGAAACTTCCTGGGCTTTTGCAGGGAGCTGGAATCACTGCCATATCAGCAATTTTCTCAAGAATTGGTGTTTTCTTGTTTTTCTGTTTGAATTTTTAGCTGTTTCTTTCCTCCTGTCCCCACTCTGTCTTCCCTCACAGTCCTCAGAAGTTCTTTATCTGAGGAATCTTTCCCACAAATTGTTTTCTTTTCCTTCCCACCTTTACTGAAGGGACAGAAGGGGATTTAATGGAATCACTGCCATAGGCATATAGCAGCAATTTTCTCAAGAATTGGTGTTTTCTTGTTTTTCTGTTTGAATTTTTAGGTGTTTCTTTCCTCCTGTCCCCACTCTGTCTTCCCCCACAGTCCTCAGAAGTTCTTTATCTGAGGAATCTTTCCCACAAATTGTTTTCTTTTCCTTCCCACCTTAACTGAAGGGACAGAAGGGGATTTAAGCAGGTGTGGAGCAGTGTATTTTTTATCAGTGCTAAATGTAGTCCCTGCTATCAATCACCAGGAAGTGTTTCATGCTGAGGGTATTGTTACCAAAGACTAAAATGCCAGAGGGACAAAACCCACATTTAAAATTTGACATCAGGATGAGGAATCCACATGTGTACAAATTTAGGCTCAAAATGATCTCTAACACCCATTTTTGGGGGGCTCCAGCAAGCTCTTAGCCAGCCCCATTACCTGCTTCTCCCAGTATCACCCTGATTTTAAATGCTCACATCAATTTGCAGTTTTGGTGAAGGGGTTTTGGCCTTGGCTGGCTCTGTCTGAGAGCTCCAAATCTCACATTTTTCAAACACCTCGTGATAATTTTTTCCTGAGTGTCCCAATCCACCTCCAGACTCTTGTGGTGCTTTGGCCTCTGCCTTGTGCTGCTTTGAACTTGTGAATCTCAGTTCTTAGCAGCTCTTTTCTTGCTAATTTAATGTGGAGTCAGATGTTCATCTTCTAATTAGAAAGATCAAAAAAACCACCCAGTGCCTAAATTTTTAGTTTTCCATCCAGACTTGTGAGCTCAGGCCAACAACCCTCAGGAAGGCTGAAATTTAGTCACAACTCCCTGGTCCCAAAATCCCCTTGTGAAATCCTGCCTTTGGTCTGAGTCCCTGGTAATGCTTGAAGAGGATAAAGCTGAAAATTCTGGGGTTGTTTTAGAGGTTTTTTGTTTGTCAGATCCTTTTCAGCTCCCATGAAACACCAATCTGAAGGCCCTGCTTGCCAAGACAGTTTCCTTATGATCATTTCCCTGTCTGCTTTGTTCTTTGTTGATTGTATTTAAATTATTTCACTTTCCTGACCTTCCAGCATTGGATGACTGATTTCCTTCCTCTGTCCTGGAAGGATTTTAGCTCTGATGAGGAGTGAAAAAGGGGAACAAAGTGAACACTGGTGACAGCTGTGTGCTCAGCATCAGCTTTAAGGCCGATAGAAATACTCCTTTTATATATCCAATAATTTCCAAACTCTTTCTGAGGTCAGAAAAAAAAAAGGTTTAAATTATTTAGAGTAAAAAATCAGAGAGTTTTCAATTACTCAGCCTGAAATAAGCACAGTAAATAAGCTGTGTGTCTTACAATCATAAAGAAGGCAAGAGTGTGACAGAACAAAGATTTTTAACCTGGAAAAAGAAAACACAACAAAAACACTCCACAGAAGTAGAGCAAAAATGAAAATTACATTAGGACAGTTGCTTCAATGAACAAGAAATCAACTATTTTCTAAATATTTTTTAAGAACTGTGTAAAGACTAAACAATCAAAGGAATGGTTATAAAAAATATTTCTGTAGTCTGTAGCTTTCTGTCATCTCAGGTCTCTCTTTTATTAAACAAGTGAAAAAAGTAAAAGATGAATCACAGAATGGGTGTGAGAAGAAACAGCACGTGGGTTTGAATTTCCAATACAACTTTTAATCCACCTCAGACAATTAAACAGGAAATGTGGGAATATGCCAGTGGGAAAACAGCTTTATGTGTAGGTGTGTGCTTGCTTTTCACTTAACAGCTCTTGGGCTTTCTCTGCTGCCTTTCTGCTATAAAAAAGTAGCTTCAGCACAGCATGAGAGCCTAAACCAGGCAGCATCTGCAAATATTGTACAAATTATTCTCATTAAAACTTCATTTCCCATCAGCTCTGTAGAAAACATGAAATTTTGAGAGGGAAGGAAGAACGGGGGGAAAAAATCCCAAACAAAACAAGCTAAAGGTCTGAATGCAATTGAAGAATTATTGGTTGGAATGGAAAATATAAGTTTTTTTCTCTTTCTTCAGGGTTGAAAGATCCACTGACCAAGTGATCAAGCCAGTGAATGTGGAAGCACTGTCCAAGTGGGTTGGGAAGATCCCTGCTGATGTCCTGCAGGACATGCCAGTGATTGCCCCCATGCTGGCCAAACTGGGCTATGACCCCTATGCCAACCCTCCCAATTATGGGAAGCCAGATCAAAAAGTGGTGGAAAACACAAGGAGGGTAAGGCTTTGTGTGTTTGATTCTGCCTAAATGGGTATGAGCTATAGAGCTTGGGTTTGGGCTGGGGTTTGCAAGTCTGTTTCTGATACTTTTTTGATACTTTACAATGTGTTTTCCTTGGGGGAAAATGAAACAATTCTTTGGGACCTTGAGCTGTGCTCCTTGGTGTGCAGAGCTGAGAGCTGCCCAGATAGTTGGGGAACTGGTTAGCAGTGGCAAAAGCTTTCTTGTCTGAGCCTCAAACTTGATGGATGAGCTCAGCTTTTTGTATATGAGGGTTGGCAGAAGCTCTGTCACAAAATTACACCCCAAATACTTGGTAGAGTTTGAAAAATGACCCATAGAAAACAGCCCATGATGATCAAAATGTCTGATTTTCCAATTCTTGGTGGAACAACCCAAAGATGGAGAAAGGTCTGGTGGTGATTAACCTAAACTTAAGGATTTTAGTCTGAATTTTGTGTTGGTGGAATGTGAGCAGTTAGGCTATAGAGCTGTTTATCCCTGGAGGTATCCTTTGAAAAGCTCATTACCATTGTTAGAAATAGAATTAATAATTCTGCTTCTGTTCTTTTGGGCATGTATAGTTTATTAAAAGAATTATAAAAGACTTTTGCTGTTGCAGCAGAGTAATCAGGGAAAAAATTGAATTAAACTATTTAAAAGGACTGTCTTCCATCAGCCTTCTGATCCTGAAAAAACTGGTTGGAATACTGATGGGGCAGATAGGAATGGAAAATGGAATTTGGGTTTGTGAAGCCTCCAAACACTTTTGCATTATTTCTTTTTAGAAAAAATGTCATTAAAAACATTAATTAGTGTATTAAAGGCTGGCAGGTTGATTGTTTTAATTTATAGCTGATAGCTCAGAGTGGAGAAGGTAACCCACCTTTTTTTTTTTGTTACAATTGATAGGTTCCCTGCTTTAAAAGACTCACAAAGAAATTAACTTTTCTGCACTCAGTTAAAAACAGTGTTACATACTAGAAATTGCAAATTGTATTGGTTGTGTCTCACTGATAAAATTTACGCAAATTTTTACAACCTGGTGACCTTTCTGAGGCTTCCACCTCAAGTGGCTTGCAAGCTCAGTCCAAGCTGTAAAAATTGTCTGGATTTTTGTTTCTTCTTGAAATGTATTTGATTTTGAAATACAAGAGCGAAATTCAGGTAATAAAGCCAGGAGCATCTCTCTAAAGAAATTAAAACCTGATTTCAGAGGCTGAGGGTTTACTGAGGCCTTTTCCAAGTTTGCTTTGAAGGATAATTTGTTTGTTTATTGCTAAGAGCAGCTCTTAAAAACTGAAACTGCTCTAAATATTGCAAACATATGGAACACTCATTAATATTTTGGCTGCTATTTTAATTTAATAGGTTTACTTACAGCCCCAGACAGCATTTTAATTTTGTTGCTTGTTGTAGTACCCAGTCTATATTTTTCTAGTCACTTTTTCTTTGGCAGAATTACATTTCCATGTGTGGTTTGTACAGATAAAATGAGGGAGATGTTCTGAATGAATGCTAAAAGCAAGAGAGTTAAAGATGGTTCATCTTCAAAATTTAGATGATTTCTTTAGAAATGGAGCAACAGAAAGATTTCAAAATGTTTCAGACTGTGGTGTGTGAGTTTGGCCCATCAGGGGCAGCTCTTGTGGGTTTCCTTTGCTCCTCCAGGAACCTGTGCTAATTTATTCCTGGCTGCTGCAGCCTGGAGAAGAAAGCATTTATTTAAATGGATAAAAAAATCTGCCTTTTTCCAGCTTTTTGGAGCTGGCACTTGGCAAGTTAAATGTGTGTTCCTGTGTACTGTGGGCTGGTGAATTTGTAGATCACTGTAGAGCTTCTTTCACTCTTGCTGTCTTTAAATTTCTTCACCTGGGATGGCCTTTCCCAGAGTTTTGTACTGGATACCTTGAATATGGAATATGAATGAAGCTGTCCAAAGAAAGTCTTTCCAGAGCTGCTTTTCAGTACATAGTGAGAATATCTGTGTCTTGTTTATAGCCATTTATTGACTCATTTTGTGTCTGGAAGCAGCATTTATATTTATATTTATATTTGTCTTTATATTTATATTCTTATTCTCATATTCTTATTCTCATATTCTTATTCTCATATTCTTATTCTCATATTCTTATTCTCATATTCTTATTCTCATATTCTTATATTCTCACTCTTATATTCTCACTCTTATATTCTCACTCTTATATTCTCACTCTTATATTCTCACTCTTATATTCTCACTCTTATATTCTCACTCTTATATTCTCACTCTTATATTCTCACTCTTATATTCTCACTCTTATATTCTCACTCTTATATTCTCACTCTTATATTCTCACTCTTATATTCTCACTCTTATATTCTTATATTTATATTTGTATTTGTGGTCTCCAAGACTTCGAAGTGAACCCAGAATTCAAATTGTATTCATTGAGAACAGATAAAGTTGAGACTTTCAAAGCTCAGCAAAATCTGTCACTTCTTGGAAAAGACCACAAGTTGCACTTAACAGTGAAAATAACACTCAGCAATTTAAAGCTGCTGCTCGTAATCATGAAAGTGAGAGCCAACAGTGTAAAAATGCCTAAAACAAGGGCTGGTACTGGAGAAAAATGGAGAGAGATGGCTGGTGTGGTGCAGAATATTCGTTCCCCTAAACTTTCTGAACACTCAAGTCCTGGTCTTTATTCCTCTTTTCTCCTTTTCTGTCCCCTGCTGGTGACTTCCATATGTACAGCTTAAATAGTTTTTTCCTCTTCAGTCTGGAGACAAAATGATGATTTTCTCCAGCTAAAGGACAGTGCTTAAATTAGAAATGCTGTCTCCTCGTAGGTAATGCAAGGGAAGCAATGATCTCTGCTAAATTTGGATTTTTCACTTGACTGTTACCTGTGTAGGACACCAAAATGCTGAGGTTGGTTTTCTGTGCTCCTGCAGCACAGCACAAAAATAACAAGATGCAACCTGTGTTTGTACTTTGACATCTCTGCTTTTGTTTCAGGAACTAACAGAGCATGAAGGGAACTTCATCTCTTCTTGTGTTGCTCTCCCAGTGCTGTGAGGTGTTAGGGAGTAAAACATCTCTGACAGGATCTGCACTGAGGGAGTCACGAGTTCAACAGATTTTTCTGATGTTTTCAATAACAAAGCCATTAACTTTCTGTTTATCTGGTTTTTGTTAAGCCTGACAATATTATCTTTTCTGACAGTTTCTCTTGTCTCAGTTGAGGAATGCAGAGCAGAGAGAGCAAGGTCTGGCCAGGGTTGTGCTGTTCAGCAGATCTCTGCATGTGACCTCTTCAAGGCAGGATGATTTTGCCATCACTGAATTCGTTGTGGTTTTCTTGTAATTCTGTTGCTGATCTGTTCGTTTTATGACTGCAACAGTTCCTTCCTTAGAGATTCATAACTGGCTACTTGTTGTTCCCCCCCTAGAGTTTTAACAAATTTTACATCCTGAACAGAAAGGAAAACAACATCCTGAAGTAAATGAAGTTTTCATCTGCAAATTATGCAGCAAATGCAAATATTGAAGCTGTGTGAGCTGACAGCCCAATCTCTATAGGGTGAAATACAAAAGTGCTTCACTCCTCATTAGAGCAGTGTCTGATATGTCCTTATCACTGTTCTGGGATTGTGTAAAAGTGACTGTCAGCAGTTTGCCAGAATCCAGCAGAAGAGAAGAGCAGCTCCCAGCTGCACAGCTCTGCCCAGGAGAAACTCTATTGTTGTGTTATGGTTGGCAGAGTGGTTTCCTCTCACATCTGCAATGAATTACATCAGATTTTCTTTGGCACGTCCTTCCCACTAAATAAATTTGTATGCTTGGAATACACACTCCAGTAAGTTCTTTTAACTTCTTCATGGAGTTGTGCTCCTTGCCCTGGAGAGATGCAGAGGTAGACGCTACAGAACTGCAGAGAAAGAGCTGAGTTTTCAGCAGGGCTGTTCAAATACACATGGTTCTTCTAATGACAGCCTAAAGCTGTTATCAGCTCTGCTTTATGCTCAGCTGCTGGTAACATCTAGAGATAAAAACAGAGTTTACTCACTCTGGTTTGAATTGTGAGGAACCTCCTGTTTAGAGTCAAAACAACCATGACAACCAGGATTTCAGCAGTTTGGCTTGGAGATTTTAAGGGCAGGAGCAATCTCTGATAAAGGTAAAAAGTATATTTATACTAGAGCTTGAGGATAATTGTGCTGTCAGAGGTGTGTGAATTCCCAGCTGCTCAGGGCCCTGCACTCCATTTTTCACTGATTAACCTGATCATAAAGGCATTTGGCTTTGTGGGCGTTTTCTCTGATATTTAAAACAGAATGTGGGGGGTTGTTCCATCTGTCTTGTGACCACAACAGCAGAGACTTTCTCAGTGTCCTCTAAATTTGTTTAATATTCCCTTTAGTGGGTGTTTCTTCTACCATGTGGATTCCCAACGGCATAGTTTCTCTCCAGAGGTGCTGCTATTTCATTGTTACAACAAAACCAAACCTCCAAACCCCCTAACTCTACATAAATATGATCAATAATGCATAAAGAGAGTTATTACCAACCAAAATGCAAACTGAGGTGTGGTTGCAAAAGCTGCCTTTTGGCAGACATTGCTGGGCCTGTGTAAAATCCTGCTCTCTGTGTTGTCTCTCCTGGGTAAACATTTACATCTCACATGGCCCTTCCTTGGCAGGTCCAGCAGAGGTGAAGAATTGTGTAAACCTTTAAAGCTGCCTTAAAAGTTCAGGAAAATCTGAAAGATCAGGGTACCTCCATGTGCTGTGGAGTGGTTCTAGAAAGGGGCTCAGGTCTGCTTTTGCCAGTGTTCTTTATTTACTTTTTTTCCCTCTTTTACAATTAGACATCAACAGCCTTGTACTCTGCATCTTGGATGTTTCAAAGTTTACCAAGCCCAAGCATACTTGGTTGCAGGGTGACTTTTACACAAAAAACCCCTTTATTTTTGTGTACTGGAACTGACCAAATATAATGGGACTCTTTCCAAAGCAGGCAGGAAAGTGGGTGAGAAGAAATGCTTTAATCTTCTGGAAAAAAGAATTCTAAGTTACACTTCTGTTCTGACATTTTCCCTGTGCATTTAAAGGGGTTTTCTCAGGCAACTGGATGTGAAACTTGTTTTCTGATCTCTTTTTGAGAATAACATGCATTCAGTTTGGATATAAGAATGTGTTTTGGTTTTTTAATAGAACAGCTTGAATAATGCCAACACTGAACAACAAACTGACACAGGCTCCAGATCCCCCTCTTTTGGAATTCCATTTGGACTTGCAAAATAATTCCCTTAGAATTGGTAAACACCATTTCTTCTCAATTTTACTGAATTCTTGCTTAGACTGGAAATAATTCTAATATCCTGCTTCTGTCTCTCTAATGCCACTGTGAGTGATGTGTTTTAGACTTACAAATTGGTCAGAAAACAATTTGGAATCTGAAGCCTCTTTAATTTCTTTGGCTGCAGATGGAGTCATTGTTTTTAGAATTTCTGGTTTGCTGTTGATCCCTGGGTTTGGATTCAAAAGGGACCACTCAGTGTTTTTGGAACTACTTTAAACCAGTTTCTCTGCAGTTTCCATCCTGACAAAACCAGCCTTTAGGTAGTGTCAGTTCTGAACCAAAATTTGTGTGTTAAACCTAATCTTGGGCCTGCCACTGCTTGGATTTGCCTTGGTACATTGTGCTGTGTGAATGAGATTTTCATGTGAATACAATATGAAATACCTTCAAAACATTTGCTTTCCAGTGACATTATTTTTGTTAATGTTGCTGATTGTGTCTATCTGCTATTTAGATGTTTATTGGGGGTAAATGCTGTTCTTACAAAGGTGAGGTTTTTAGAGCAGACACAAAAAAAGACGTGTAATATAAAAATTAGACTGAGTCATAATTGCAGGAGAAAGAAAGGAGGAGGATTCTGGAGAGACAGTGTTGGGTTTGGTCCTTGTGGTTCTGAATCAGTCACAAAGTGCTGTCACCATCAGGATTCATTGTATTTAAGAATTCCCAGAGGATGACAGGCAGAAAAGGTGAAGGTTCCTGTCTGTTCTTTCCAGCATCATCACCATCTAACAGAAAATGCTGGTTTTGCTTGTGGCCCTTGCTTGGTTATTCTGTAACATTTTTACTGTGATAATGTTGTTTTGTAACTTCCATTCCTGTTCTCCAGGACACAGCCTGCATTTTAATGGCTTGGATAAAAGCTGAAAATGAGAAATACTCTCCTTCATTTATAAATATTTACAGTGTAACAAGGCTCCAATAGCCACACACTGAATTTCTGCCCAGGGTGACTTTCCTTAATGTTCCCATGGGAATGACAGTGGCCCCAGGCTGAATCCAGCTGAGAGCAGTTCCTATTTTCTCTAAACCATGGAATATCAGAAGGGACAGAGTGCCACAATGTGTGTATGTAGTAACTGCTGCTCTCTCATGAAGCCTGGTTTGGATCCCAGGGATGGAGTGGGATGGGAGCTGCCAATCCCGAGTCCATCCCTGTGAGTCACAGGATCTGCTGGGCAGGAAATTCTGAGCTGACTCAGTCCAGGCCACTGCAGAATATTGACAAGCTGGGGATGGCTTTGTATTCTGGTCATCTGCTCATAGGAGAGCAGGGCAAATTGTTAATAAACATTCCCTGACTTCTGGATCTCCTTCCTTTGATGCAAACCGGGGAATGTAGCTCGGAGCAAGGCTTTGGAGGAGCCCCATTTCCATTTCATGGCTCTGTGGAATTTTTCTAAGTCAGTTTGGAGTAGCCCCATTTCCATTTTATGGCTTTATTGATTTTTTTCTTAGTAGGTTTGTACCTTTTTTAAAATTTTTATTTAGAAATAATTACACAAGACCACAAAAGTCATGACATTGGGATGAGCAGTCTTTATGGTTCAATAGTCAGGGTGGTAAAGCTCTTCAAGCACACTTCTTTTTTGGGGAAAACAAAAAAAAAAAAGAACAGAACACATTTCTTTCCCCTTTGGAATGTTTAATCTCAGAAGGAAAGAGCTTTTGAAAATTATCCTCCAGAGAGAAGACAATATGTTGCCAAAATATTTAATGTTCTAGCATTAGTGGATGCTAATAACACAAAAGAACCTTTTTTCCTTTTGGTTTTCCTTCCCTTAAGAAGCTCTTCAGCATTTCAAACAATAGTGAATGAGGGCTTTGAGTAGTATAATTTTTTGTTTGTTTTTCCAGGTCTATAAAGGTGAATTTCAGCTTCCTGACTTCCTTAAAGAAGTGCCACAGGTACACTGTTGAATTCATTTCCTTTTTGTGGTGATATCAAACAGCCTTTTATAAACCACTTCTTCACGAGCTTGATTTTCTGATTGATGGCAAGATTTTCTGATTATCCATGAGGTGGAATCTTGAACCCAGCATCCAAACCTCTCCTGAATCCATGTGTAACTCCAGAGTTAAGAGTGGTGTTTGTCAACCTGAGCTGCCTGAATATTGCTGTGAAATGGAAGGAAAATTTGAGCCTATTTTCTGCACCAAACTGCAAAGTTTGTTACTTGTAGAGGAGCTTTATCTTTTGTTATCTTGGTTTAAAGCAAGTCTAGTTCACAGGGCAGAATTGTAAGTACTGAGAGATTTTGAAAAGAATTAGAAATGTTCTCAAAGTCAACAAACCCAGCCATGGATAGGGGTGGTGTTGGTTTAATAGTCACATGAGCTATTGAACCTGAGATTTTACTGAAAATTCATGACTTGGTACCTTTTAAATGCTGTTAATTGTCATCAGCTCTCTAAGGGACCTGCAAAAACCAAAAATAAAAATCCTTATTGTGGAGCTCTCAAACGATAGGATCTTGTGGATGTCACAGAATTGTAAAATCCCAGAATGGTTTGGGTTGAAGGGACCTTAAAGACCATATTTTTCCACCCCCTGCCATGGGCAAGGACATCTTCCAGTATGCCAGGTTGCTCCAAACCATGTCCAACCTGGCCTTGGACACTTCCAGGGATGGGACAGGTTAAAAATACACAGGAATCTACCACAGACAAAGCATTTTGACTTACCCATTTGTTCAAATAAAAATGATTTGATTAAAAAGGAAAACTGATTTCTTTTGTTCCAGCCAAAGAAGACAGTAGAAAGGAAGTCTCGTGGCAAGATAAAATGAACATGGATCAGTAAAGTGGAATAGCTGTAGTGTGTGTTTCATGTTTTCAGAACATAACCCTGCTGTGGGCCACCAAATCTTTCTGAGCAGCCTTTGTGTGATCTCTAACGTGGGCTTGGCTTTTTGCTGGCTGTTTGCCTGCTTGGATCACTCAGTGCTCCTGCTTTGCTCAGCTGCTGGAGAACCATTCCAGCCCTGCTGCTCCCAGCACTGTCCCCTGTCACTGAGTGTCTGTTCCATGTGTGCTGCTGAATTTACAGTGTCCTGCCAGGGGTCACTCCTGGGGTTTCCACTTGGGATTACTGGTGGGATTGCAGGATTATCCACAGATAGAGCTGCAGGAATAGGGTGGGCCTTAACAGGAGGGGAAATATTGCTGAGAAGGATTTATGGAAAATGCAGGGAGATCCTTCAGAATTGAGCACACTGTGTGCTAGCAAAAAAATCCTTGATGTTGAATAAATCCTGGGTTAAATCCTTTAAAGCCTTGTTCTGCATACAGTATCTGTCAGTTAAATTATGCTGTTTGTGGTTTCCAATTATCTTGTGATAATACCCGAAAGAACCTGGGCTGCTATGAATAATAAATATCTTCTTCACTCCATATGATAGAGAGGTTCCTGCTAAATTCCAGGAGGTGGATTTATACAATTAACTTAGTTTAAATACAGTATTTACCAAACTCTGAGCAGATTTATCCAGAGCAAAGAAAGACCATCTGAAGGACAAAAATAAGCATTGTGCAATAGTCAAAGATTATTCCTTAAACCAGAAAAACTTGATCAAATTGATGCTGATAGTGTTCTCCTTTAGTGTTAATGTTAACTACTAAACAGCTCAAAGGTTTGGAGTACAGATATTGGCACTGATAATATTTTTGTCCTCTAATGTCATATAGCTAATTTAGTTGTAATTATTTTTTTTGACAGACTGAACCTATGGAATAGAAGATAAAATGGACATTTCTTGCACAGAAGGTAATAAAAGAGCATTGCAGTCCTGCTCGTTTGTTGCTCTTAATTTAGTTAAGATTATTTTTGTTTGACTTCTGTAACTCCATGGGTAAGATAAATATGAAGATATGGTTTTTAAAGAAAACTGCTAAAGATGAGCTGATTTGTAATATTTGGTTTAACATCTCATAGCCAGTATTTTCAAAAAGCTGCATTTTAGTCACTGAATAAACAATGGCAAGATTTTGCAGGGAGCTCAGTAAATTCCAGACCAATTAAAGAATGAATGGTGCAAGATTTCCTGTGTTAATCCAGGATTTTTACTTGTCAGCCCTGCTATCAGATCTTCTGGCCTGACAACAAAAGATGGCAAAATGTATTTAAAAATAGCCTAAAGCAATGTGCCCTACAAATATCCCCAGAATAGATCCTTACGTGGCCATAAATATAAACACCCTAAATATAGGCAAAAGCACTGCTCTGTGTAGAAATAATGGATCTAAAAGCTTCCCAGAGATTAATTGCAGACTTTTGCTGTGAGATCAATAGAGAAACCATAATCTTTTCACACAGTCAATGTTCAAATGACTAAAGCATCGACCTCATTTTGCCACTTAGCTCTGGCAGTTCTATTTCCAACTGCAATATTTCTGTCTAAAGCTGCTGCCCAGTTTCTGAGAAACCAAACTGGGAACTTCCCAGCAGTAACTTCCCACTGTAGGGAGGGACACTTCCAGCATGGCACTGCAGCCCAGGGTCACAAGGGTTTGGGATGGAAGTGGAAAATCAATGTATTATTTTTTGCATGATGCTCCAAGCAGTCTCACTGATGACAAAGGATGGACAAAGCAGTCCCATTCCTTACAGGAATGTTTGAGTGGCTGGGATTTGTCTTGGCAGGGACTTTCCACCTACTGAGACAACAGGGGCTACTCTTAATTCTGCATTATTTGTAATTCCAAAATGCTGTCCAGGATAAAAAGCTGAATATTACCAGGAAAGCTCAAACATAACTTTATTTCTTTTTCCATAGAAGATCAACTGCTGCCTTTTCCATGGGAATGATCCCCCAGGCCTGTCCCCCTGGGATCAGAGGTGTGCTGCTCATGGCCTGCTCTCTTCAGAATGTTCTCTCCTGTTCCTTTCATCCTGTTTTTGTTCCAAATTTTGCTGTTGTGAGCGCATGTAAACCTGTTAAAAAACAAAAAAAAAAATCACTGATGTTAATGTAGAACTGCATTACATTCGCACAACTATTTTTTTAAGGTTTTCAAAAATGCAAAAGCAATGCCTGTCTCTGAAATTGCTCCTCTGTTTTAATTACAGAGCTCCATCTTCACAGATTTTTTTGTTTCTTGTAGCAGTTTGGTTTTAAATGTATGAAGCTTTCACGAGTGGTCTGTGCTTGTCCTAAAAGATTTTTGGTGGAACAGTTGTTTGTTTTATTCATATGTGGAAAATGTTAAATATCTTTTATTTAAAAAAAAAAAAGTTGATAAATTACATGTACAATTACAATTCAATGATCTTTTGTATTTTATTTTTCAAAATAAATGCTTTAAATGTGATTTTTTGTTTATTTATTTATTAATTAATGGTGTTGATTCCAACTTAAGATTTAAATAATTAATGATATCGATGTGTTAGTTATAATTCAAGATATTGATGTGGGGGAAGATATGATCTCATGTCCTGGATCTTCTTTTAAGGTTTGCAATTTTAATGCTTTTTGTTTGCTTTTAATAGCTGGGTGATGAAGAAATGGTAAATTGGAGTGGCCCATTGAGAGGTATAAGGAAAGTAAGGTGAGATTTGTTTACTGCAGGAAGAAGTAGGTAATTTTTAGCCTCTTGAATTTGTTCCTCAAAAGCAGTTGTGTTCAGAGCTGCTCTGCTGGGGGGAAGCTGCTGCTGTGAATTGTATGCTAAAGTTTGGATCTTCAGGATACAGTGTGGAACACCATTATTTCCATAAGGTGTTTTTGGGGTGGTTGTTGTGTCTCAATTTCTGCTCCCCTCGGTGGTTCAAGGTGCTGAAGGTGATTTCAGCCTTCCTCGCTGGTTTTGAGAGGAGTTTTTTTCCAAAATATTTGTATTTCCACAAATTCTCCTCTTAGGATCTGACCCAGTTTTGCTTTTCCTGCGTTTCTTTGTTGCTCCCTTTGGGATGATTATCTACAAACCCCGCGTTCCCGAACGACTCCTGGGTGCCTTGAGGGACGGAGATTTCCCGGCTCCTTCCCACACGCGATCCCGGGGCCTCCCCTGGTGCCGGCTGAGGGCAGCGCGGCCGCGGTGCTCCCGCGGCCGCCAATTAACCCCGGCTCATTAACGCCGGGCGTTTCCCCGGGAGCTGCGCGGATCTGAGGGATAACCCCCGGTGCCGGTGCTGATCCCGGTGCCGGTGCCGCCTCACGGCTCCGCCCGCCGGGACCCGGATGGGCCCGTACGTGACGCGGGGGCGCGGCCGCTCCCCCCGGGCCGGGCCGGGCCGGAGCGGAGCCGCAGCCGCGGCCGCGGGCGGGCACCAGGTGAGCGCGGGCGGGGACAGCCGGCCCCGCTCCCCTCACCCCTTCCCTCCCCTCATCCCCTCCATCCCGGCGGGGCTCTCCCCGCGGCCGGGGCTCCGGTACCGACCCGCGGCAGGTGAGGGAGCGGCGGGGAGGCCGCGGGGCTGGAGGGGGTCGGGGAGCGTGAGGGGAGCGGAGGGACCGCGGCCGGGGCCGCCCCCCTCGCAAGCGGTGACCCCGGTCCGGCCGGCAAGGCGAGAGTCAGGAGTTAATTCTTAATTAGTTATTAGTGAATTATTGATTAAATTGACGGACACCTGGCATAGCCAACAGCCGGCTCAGTCCTGAGCACGCCCTGGGCTGTGCTGCCCCATCCACCTGCTGTGGTGATGCCTGTGTGTGATGCCTGTGCTCCTCCCAGCTGTCAGCCGGCTCCGAGCTCTAAAAGCTGGGGATTTCTGTGTGAGGGGCAGTGCCAGGCGCCAGTGAGTGCAGCCCCAGTGCCTTTTACCCGCTGGTCGCTGCCAGCTCCCAGCCAGGTGTCCCTGGTGTCCTGCTCCTGCCCTGGAAGGTCACTGTGGTGGAGAGTCCTGTTCTACCCACCCGTACACCCTGTCTTTGCTCTCAGCTGCAAAAGTTGTGTTGCACTGTCCTTTCATCATACTCTGTGTTGTTGTTTATGGCTAGAGATGCTGGGATTTTCCAGTCCAGGATTTTTCAGTCCAATGTATAACAGTTTATTGCAGCTCAGAGGTCCCAGCCCCTCTTCCAGGATGTTTCTTTGCTATTCTGACACAGATTTGTTGGAATATATTGTGTCTTTTTCCCTCTGTGTTCACACAAACCTTTCATCATCTGAGTCTCTTGAAGCTGGTGGTGCAGAGGCTGCTAAATCAGGTCTCACTCTACCCCAGTATCTCTTAAAAAAGGGGGAGCCTTCCTTACAATTCAGCTGGTATCTCCCAAAAAAAGCACTTGTTAAAGAGTTACCTTTGAACAGAAGTTTGTGTGGGTCTCCTGTGATGGGTTCAGACATTGGTACCTTAATGAAAAAGACTTTGTATAACCCTTATATCATTTTTTATTGGTATGTAACTTTTTTTAGGTTTGTAACTTTGCCAACACTGGTGCAACCTCAGAAGGTATTTAAGAAAAAGTTGTTTAAACCAAAATGGAGAAGCTGAGGGAACAGCAGAGCCTTGAAAAGCTTTTTTTTAAATCTTAGCATCAAGCCCAGCTCAAGGGTTGCCGTCATCCCCTGGGGAATGAAGCCAAACTGGCAGGGCCAGTTCATTTACTGAGCTTTCTTTGCTGTGTGTGGGACAATATCTGAGTTGTCCCCAGCAAAGCTCCAGGAAGCAATCCCTACTTTTAAATGACAGGTGGAAGGACTGGAAGGAGGCATTTCTGGCAGAGTTGGATGCTGCTGGTGTGTGGTTCAGTCAAATATTTGATCTAATGATAATTTTGTTTATAGGTGGTTTTCCCATTAACTATCTGTTGATCTAGACCTAGATGTATTTGAAAGTGAAATGGAGGCATTTACTTAGTTTAAATAAATAAATTCTCTAAATTTAATGAGAGATTTAACGAAGGAGTATCTCTGCACATAGTTAAAAATAATTATTGCTTTAAGTGGCAAGAAGAGGATCAGCCCAGGCTGGATGGGGCTTGGAGCAGCCTGGGCTGTGGACATGGCAGGGGGGTGGAACTGGGTGATCTTTAAGGTCCAGTTCAACCCAAACCATTCTGGGATTCAGATGGATGTGTTTTGTTCATGAAATGCAGCGATTAACTTCTGTTTTTCTTTTAGGAGGACTCTGCTCCTGTCAGCACAGCTCTGTTTCACTGCTCCGTGGGTGAACAGGTGAAGGCAGCCTAGAGAGGGACTTCACTCACCTTTTAATGAACGTCAAAAAACAGGTTCAACTTGCCAGTCATTAATCTTTTTATTGCCACTAAGCTGATTCTTGAAATCCTGCTCTAATGATGGTGTGCTAAACCTCATTATTGAGGGATGGTTTTGTGTGGATGTTCCAATGGCAGGGAAGGTTGTTACTCCTGAGCAGAACATAATTAATGCTGTCTCATGGCTTTTTTTCTTAAATCTCGGTGTCATATTGAAGGAGGATTATAAAAGAGGGAGAAAAATTCCTTTTTCTCAAGCCTCTAGTTCTGTTAGGAAAGAGGCCCTTTTTGGTGCAGTGCCAAATGGATGAACTTACCCCAAAAACCCATTCTGTGGTCAATAATGCTGATATATTTAATGGATTGAATGCTGTTTATTCACAGCCCGCTCCATTTAAGGGAAATCTATGGGACATCCTTGAAAAATACAGACAAAGAACTCATCTTTGGTCATCTTTTGGTCAAAGAACACATCTTGAGTTCTTTTGAATAGTGTTAAGAGAACTGGAAAAAGCAGCTAAAGCACTGGCAGCATTAGAAATAATCCATTCACAGTAAATACAGGCTCACCCTCAATTTTTTACTGTGCATCTTATAAATTCTGTTCTGCAAGTTGTTTCTGGGGGATAATTTGTTTACCTCCTAAAAGGAATTCCTAGCAAAACAATCTTTCATTTGTATTGTGTATATTCTTTATCTGTGAGGCATAATTGAGTTGTTTGGATAACTGATGATGTCAGAAGAAATGTTGTTTTAGGATAAATACTAGAATTGTTAATAGGGTGTGGCCCTTCAGAACCACTTCCATCCTTAATTTTCCACCTGTGCATTGGACTGTGGTGGGAAAATGAGAAATTAAATCCCTCTCCTGAGCTGAGCCAAACCTCTTAAGGAGCTGCAGCTCAAACAGAAATGTTTGAAACTTCACAGCAGCTACTTACCTGTGTTTATTAGGGTGTTAAACAGGATCTAGAATTCACTTCCAAATTTTGGGGAAAGAAAGCTGTGTTTTTGTGTGAGCAGGTCTCTAAAAATACCTGTTTTGCCCAGGAGCATCCCAGGTGTGTCTGGGTTCACTCTGAACTCAGTATTTCCTTTAAGAGCTGAGATCTGGGAGTGTGCACAATGACTGTTAGCAGAATTCTTAAAGCAGAATAATTAATAGAATATTTTAAATTTTTATGCCATTTTTTCCTTGCTGATTTAGAGGGGAAGCATCCTTTAGTTAATCAATAAACGTGCCAGACGCGCTTGTGCAAATAATCCTCCTGTTTCTGTATTTTATAGTGATTTGAGAGAAGGTTTAGAGGTAGCTAAAGCCTCTGGTGGTGGAATGTCTTTGTTAGGGAGTTGTGATGCTGCTGGAGACATCCTGGGAACAGGGATTTTATATAATGCAGTGTAAGGAGAGCAGCGGGGCTTCTCTTTGCTGCTCTGCTCTTCCAGATTTTATTTTCATCATGCAGTTTGTCAGTGCATCCCATTCTCCCACTGAGGATGGACCGAGAAACCTTGTAGGTGTTAAATTAAATTGATAATTAGCAGAGAATTGATTGGGAGAGTTCAATATTTGTGTCTCATGCGCACGTCTCTGTGCGGCGCGATGCGATGCGGTGGGCAGGGAAACGTCTGCTTTCCCTGGCTGCTTAGAAATCCCGGTTTTCCCATTTCGCAGGGAATTCCAGAGCCCAGCCGAGCCCTCCCGGTGCCCGTCCGCACTCCCGTGAAGGTGACAGACGGAGCCGGGTGCCGCCAATGGCAGGGACGCGTCCCCGCATCCCGCCCCTGGCAGGGCCGCGTTCCTGCATCCCGCCCCTGGCGAGGGACAGGCTGGGCCAGCGGCCACCCAAATTCTCCCAGCAAATGACATTTTCCTGCAAAGCCGCGCCGGAGCCAATCGCTCCCTGCCCCGCGCAGCCAATGGATGCCGGGCTCGTCCCCAGCCCCTGCCGGCGGCTCCGCGGCTGGAGGGCCTTGGAGCGGCTGTGCCAGCGGCATTCCTGCCCCCAGCCCTCCGCCGGGGTGCTCGGCATCCCTGCACCGTCCTTTTCCCGGGAATAACGCTGCCGCCCCGAACGCTCGGGGGGACTGCGGGCTCCTGGGCTGCGGGCAGCGCCCCGGCGATTGGGGTCATTCGCGTAATTAATCGGGGTCTCCCCTTCAGCACTGCCACGGCCTCCTACCCAGCAGAGCTGCTCCCCAGAGCCAGAGGGATGGTGGTAGTCACGGGGCAGAACAAAGTGAGCGCGAACCCGGATGATGCCATGTCGAGCTCGGATGCAGAGGATGATTTCCAAGAGCCGGCCACTCCCACCGCCACCCAGGCAGGACAGGCGCTACCTCTGCTGCCTCAGCAGGTAAGGGCTCACCTGAGGGTGGGGATGATCAGCACGCACTGCTCAGCTGCTGAAGAATCCAGGATTTCGTTGTGGCTATCCAGCTCACTTTCCACGTTTGAATAAAAAGAAGTCTCTTGAATTTATTTGAGTAGCTCGGCAGCTTTATTTACAAGTTCCATCCAGGTTTGGATTTGAGACAAGCAGTTAAGTGTTTATTCTGGTACTTAGGGGATCCTGGGGTGTGACAGTAAGATTTTAGGCCTGATGTAAATAAATACAGATTTTTTTCAGTGTCTAGTATAGTCTGGTTGATCAAAGGAACCCACAGAGTGCAAGTCCCAAGGTTGACTTGCGATTTCCTCTCTTTTGTTTTGATTCTGTGTAAGGCTGGAGAAGGGGTTTTGGTTTGTTCTTTCCCTAAAAGAGTCAAGAGGAGGCATTAATACCTCAAATATCTGCTATTGCAGCTGAGTGATTTCTGCTGTTTCAGATTCCCAGCTACAGTTAAACCACTCTCTGATTCCTCCCAGAAGCCAAAACATCCAAGTTTTTATCCCTCAGAGCTCCCTGGTTTGTGGCAGCGGGGCAGGAACCACACGTTTGTCCCGGTGGCAAACTGCAAATGTCTTTTGGAAGCTGTGCCCTTTGGCACCTGCAGAGGACTCGAGGCTCCTTTGTGATGCCCTGGTTGCTTTTGCAGTTCCCAGAAGTTGTGCCACTGAACGTGGGAGGGATGTTTTTCACCACCAGACTGTCCACGCTGCGGAGGTACGAGGACACCATGCTGGCAGCGATGTTCAGTGGCAGGCACTACATCCCCACGGATGCTGAGGGCAGGTACTTCATCGACAGGGATGGCACCTACTTTGGGTATGTACACAGTCCTCAGGACAGCCTTTGAAAGTTCTAACTGAAAACTTCTTTTTAAACTCATTTTTAACGGGTTTTTTCCCTCAGAGTTAAATCGTATTTGTGCAGCATTTAACGTTACATACCTTCAAAGCATCACAGGAGTAATTGCAGTTAAAAGCTCTTTGTTGGTTGTGCAGTGGGAAAGGAAAAACAAGAAATGCTTTGAATTTGTGCATTGTCTCCCCTAGAGTATCTCCTTTCAAGGTATCAGGTTGTTCTGATGGTTTAAAGACATGTTTGGTGTTGCTTTACATAGGAAACGCCTTTGCACAACACTGGGTTTTTATTCAGTATCTATAAGGATATCTATATCTATAAGGATATTTATATCTATAAGGATATCTATAAGTATAGATACTAAATATCTATTCAGATATTCAGTATGTATAAGGAAGAGGGAATGGAAAGAATGAACTAGGATTCTTACAAAGTTAAAAGAATGATGTTTTCAGTCTTTAAACAGGATATAACTGCTAAAAAAAAAAAGCACAAGCCTTAAAGAATTTCTTTTTCTAAATTATTTTTGCTGGTAGTGCCATATTCTTTCATCTCCAGGATTCTTTCCTAAATGCTGAGCTTTTATTTTATTTTTAATTAAGCTAACCACAATTACTAATGCTTTGTTTGAATTGGGGTGAGATTGCTAAAAAAGGCAATCCGTGTTCATGGGTTCAGGTCTTTGCCCAAAGCACACATTGCAATTTATTCTGAATTTCTTGTTGCTCCTTTGTAGACATTTCCTTATTGTCTTCAACAGAGGAGGATTGAATTATTTTCAAAGCACTTTTGGGTTGTACCATAACCTGGGACAGAAATAGATTAAGCCACTGTGTTTATTCTAAAATAATTGTGTCTTTACATGTGGCAATTTGTTGGAAAATCAATTAATTTGTGATCAATTGAAAATAGTGCTGGAACAGAGAGCCAAGTTAGCACGTGCTGTATTTGTTGTCATTCTAAGGAAGATTGCAGTAATGCTTCTTTCATTTGGTAAGGTTTTCTTGGTTCACACTTATAAAGTGATTTTTTTGTTTATTTGATCAGGGTTTGGTTGGTTAATACTTATAAAGTGACTTCTTTCCCTGTTAAAAGATCCTGTTGCTGAACAATGTTTCAGAACTACAAGGAAATGTTCTCTCTCTTTTTTTAAAATTCTGATTCTTATTCTGTAAATGGCCCTGATCTGTGAAGAGAAACCTCCTTTGCAAAATGTGTGGAATAAAATGTCCATGAATATGATTCTCTGCAAAAATGGAAAAGTTTATTTTGTCCCAGACCTAAATTTGTAATGCAGTGACTACAATCTCTTTCCCAAGAAACACTGTGGCCTCTCCTGTGTTATAAATGGTTTCCTCCACATTGAATGTTTTGTTTAAAATACACTGATATTTTTTCAAATGAGTTTTGACATCAACAGAGAGGCAAAATGTGAGATGATGGCTTGGAAACCTGAACGTGGCAAACGGTTTTAAAAACAAATGTTGGCAATATGGATCATTTATTTCAGTTACTGTCTCAATAAAACAAACAATGAATATCCAGCATTTCCTCTCCTTTCCCATCTGCAAGAGTTTTGGCAGAAATGTGTTTGTTAATGATATTTTTGCCCTTTTTTTAGGGACATACTAAACTTCCTACGATCTGGTGACCTGCCCCCACGAGAACGAGTGAGGTCAGTGTACAAGGAAGCTCAGTATTATTCCATAGGACCATTGCTAGACAATCTAGAGGATATCCAGCCTCTTAAAGGAGAAAAAGTTAGACAAGCTTTCCTGGGCCTAATGCCATATTACAAAGGTAAATAAACAAAGTAGCACTGACTGTTTCTTCTAGTGGGATTCCAGGGTTATACCTCGTGCTTTCAGTCTGCTTTCAGCTCCCAAACTGATCCCATTGCAGCTGGCAAGTTTATTCTGTATTTTTCATGCTGTTTGGATCTTTGAGGTGTCCACATCCTGCTGCGTCCCAGGGTGTGGATTTCTGTGCTTAAAAGGGAGCAAGATTAGGCTGTAACATCATTAAATGAGAGGGTTTGTCTGCATTTGTTTTGTCAGGACTTACAACTGAATAAACTTAAGGCTACCAAGTTCACCACATAACTTGGGCATATGGATACTGAAAAAGCCTCAGCAGAGAATTTCTTCAGCTCTTTGCAGTAGTTTGTGAGAGTTCTGTCTTTCCCATGCAGATTACTTTAAACAAGATTACAGTATTGTAAATTTGAAATGTATTCTTGCACCTGCGGGTTGTTTGGCAGAATTGTTATGGTTCTAACTAGAAAACATTCAGAGATGGGTGTCTCAGAACTTGACCAATCCCCTTAGGGGGTGGATGGCAAAACCAATCACCTTATTTTACTTAATACATTTTGTGAACTAACATATAAAAGTTTTCTGAGAATTCATTAAACTGCTGCTGCTGCCACTTGACCCTGGGCCTGGTCTTCGTGTCGTTTCTCTACTCGGCTGCGGTGAGAACAGCGACATGGGCACATGATGAGGCCACCAAGTTCACCAGATAACTGAGATGGACTTGTGTTGGGGTTTAGGAGTTAGCCTGTTTTTTCTCTCAAAGAATTTTCCCCATACGTGTTGCCAGGGGACAAATTACTGGGTGCTTTAGAGAAACAAAAGACCTGGCCACAGGGGTGGGGTCCAACTGGCAACCCTTTTGTCACCTGGGGGTTGGGTATTATTCTATGTTTTGCTACATGCTGCTAATATGCTGAGAATACGTGCGGTGAAATGTTTCACGTGAAATAATTGCTTTTGCTCTCTTCTCCTTGGTGCTTTGTTGGAATTCTCAAGCCTTTGTCTGTTTTTTTCAGACCATTTGGAGCGGATCATCGAGATAGCCAAGCTGCGAGCCATGCAGAGGAAAGCCAGGTTTGCCAAGCTGAAGGTGTGCGTGTTCAAGGAGGAGATGCCCATCACTCCCTACGAGTGCCCTCACTTCAACTCCCTGCGCTTCGAGCGCAGCGAGAGCGACACGAAGCTCTTTGAGCACCACTGCGAGGTGGACGTGTCCTTCGGGCCCTGGGAGGCCGTGGCCGACGTGTACGACCTGCTGCACTGCATCGTCACCGACCTGTCCGCCCGCGGCATCGCCGTGGACCACCAGTGCATCGGCGTGTGCGACAAGCACCTCATCAACCACTACTACTGCAAGCGCCCCATCTACGAGTTCAAGATCACCTGGTGGTGAGCTGTGCTCACAGCAAAGCCGTGACAGGACTCGCAGAGGATGGAGATTCTCGGCAGTGGCGTTGCTGCTCGTGTTCCTCGGGATCAGCCTGCTGGCAGCCAAGGGAACCTGGTGCAGGGCTTGGGAAAACCTCTGGAAACTTGAAAAACCAGCCCGGAATCAGACTGTTGGCTCAGGTACCTTAACGAGGCACAAAACAAAATCACCTCATGGAAAGGATGGAGGGCGGTGTTTGAACATCTGCTAAAAGGTGCCACCGACCACGTGGCTTCAGGATGGAATTGCAGATTTTTCCTGCATTGCTGGGAATCTGGGGTGCTACTAAAGCTGACGTTTCAGTTTTACCCTCTTAGAAATGTTTTAGTTCCTCCTTCAACTTTACCACTTTATAAAATTTGAGTCGTACCCAGCACAAAGATTCTGGAAATGTCATTTTGATGTACTAGATAATTAAAAAAAAAAAAAAAGAACAAAAAAAAAGAAGGAGTATTCCCTATATATAATTAATTGTTTGTCAGGGTTAAGCTGTATTTCTTTTTTAATTAAGAATCTACATTGTGAATTATAATGTTATACTTCAATTATTTCCATTGTTATCAAAAGGAATAGCAGATCTGGAATATATTCCTTAACGCTTTTAGGAATAATAACTGTTCATGGAAGACTTGTGCCTGTTTTTAGCCTTAGAAATTCTAAATGTTTACAATATCTACAAAAAAAAAGCTCTTTAGAATCAGGTCATTTACAAAGGCTTTTGGTAAATGAGAAAACCCTGTATGTATGTTCCTATTAGCAGTAGTGAGAGAAATATTTAATGTATATTATTTTATTACTGACTCTTTTTACATTCTGTGATATTAAACTTTATTTTAGACTTAAAGTCAGATGATATTAGACAAGTGCTTCCTTCACTTCACCTTCTTCAGAAAATTAAATCTTAATTTTATCATTCTTGTTGACCCTTCCTGGTGTCCTAGCAGGAAAAAGAAAATTCTACCTTCATATTCAAATATTTCTCCACTCTAAAGCAGTAGGAAACTTCTTTCCATGCTGGAAGAGGCAGCCACTGCAGAATTATATTTTCTTCAGAAGGTCATTTTTGTACTTCTGACATGAGCAACCACATCCCAAATTTTAATTCCTGAATTCAGCCCAAAACTGAAATGGAGAAAAGTCTGAAAATCTTAATGGTTTGTGAGGCACAGAAAACTCCAACCCACTTGAAGGGGTTAAATATAACCTTAAAGAGAGAGGAAAAGTAAATATTTGCATATTGCATTCCACTGGATTAATTAATCCAAGAATATCGTTTAATTAAACTTTTGACCAAAATCCTTAAAAAACATTCATGACAGTGATCAAAATTCTCAGTTTTCTGAGGTAATTTTTAGAATAACTCTAAGAACTTTAGGATCAAATTGTCTTGCAGAAGAAGAGACCCTTTTTTTTTGCCTTGTCACCCTTGTAGGTGTTTAATTTAGGAATGCAATTGTCTCTCTGAGGTGGGTGTCTCCCTGCAGTGTTTCCTTTCAGAGGATCCCTGTCAAGTGCTGACTTCCAAGGCCAGAGATAAATCTGAATAGAGGGAGTTCTGCACATTTGGATCTAAATTTAAGTTTGTTTCAACTGTTCCCTGCAATAATGGCCTTGGTATTACAAGTTCTTGCAGTTGTGTTTGGCAACCCAAAATTAAAAATTAAGCTGAGACTAATGTTTCCCTACAATGAGAGGAAGCTTTGCTTGGTTTCTTTGTTGCTTTGCTGCTTTCATTTTATCTTTTTTCCCAAGGAATCTGAAACTGCAAACCACAATTTCTTATGAAATTAAATAACATCTTAAATCTGAGCCTCACAAAGTTCTGGCTGCTTGTGCATTTCAGATATTTAGGTTCAGGATTTTCAGATTTACAATTTTCAGCTTACAATGAGAATTGCAGTTTTACTGGGATTTTCAGTGGGGTTTTTTTTACCACTTCCCATAAATGTATTTCCAGAACTCTGGTTTGGAATCCAGCACTCCTTGCAGAAATGGATCACAATTTGATTTTCTCTGTGTGTCTTTTGGTTTGGCTTTAGGAATTTTCCTGCTGTTGTTCAGGAGAAGCTGTGATGACAAAATTCCTGTTTCAGTCATGTTTGTTACTTCTTTATATGCACACATTGGGATTTTGTAACTTTTTCCTGTTCATTGCTTCAAAACTTAAGGAAGGCAACCCAACCAAAATGAGAAAATGAAAATCTTGGTCTTTATCAGCTGAGTCCTAATCGAAGTTCTCATCCTCCTGCAGACATTAAGTGCAATACTGGAAAGGAAAACATGGATTTAAGCCCACATGCTTTAATTAGTGCTGGAATTTGGGATCTGGGCAGGTTAACAACATTTTAATCGTTCCAAGCAGTCTTTGTTTACAAGGATTTAGCTGCTCTTGCCTAACCTGTGCTCATTTTTTGGCAGAGGCAGAGGAATTGTGCAGGTGGATGGCAGGGGAGTGTCATCTAAAAACTGGGTTATGTAACGTGATTGATTTCTCTTTTCTGGGCCTGTAGCTTTTGAAATTCTCCATTTGCAACAAAAAATGTGAGTAGCTGATCTACTAAATCCATGTTTGAGAGGATTGATGGGTTTTGTATAGAATTGGCTCATTAAACTATGGAATACTGCTTTTTTTTTTCCTTTAGGATGTTTCTTTATATCTGGCCAGGCCAGAGTTTTGCTAAAACTTATTTTTCTGTGCTCCCTTAGCTTTTTTTTGCCACTTTATCACTACAAAGCCACTTTTCCACCCTGTGCTTGTGAGCAATAAATGGTCTCCTGTCATCAATACTGAATATTGGGGGAATGGTGGAATAGTTGGTATTTATTTAAAATGAGAATTATTAACTATTTTTTTACATTGCTCTGTGTGTGTGAACAAAAAATATGGCAAGACCAATGTTTTTAACATTCCCTTTATATCCACTGTGGAGTGCTTTTTAACAGGGAACAAAGGGAGGTCTCACATGAAGTGAGTTGGCAAATTCCACAGCACGTGAAATGTTTCTGCATCTGTTTTATGCTTGTGAAATAGGAAGAGGAAAAAAAAGGAAAATAAAGAATAGGAAAATAAAAAATAGGAAAATTACCCTTCTTTATGAAGCACTCAAAAATGACATGAAAAGGTGTTTATGTACAGCAGCCACTTGATGGCTGTTGATCTCAAGAGTTTTAAAAAGTATCTAAAAATAACTTTTGGACTTGGTGTAGACATTTTAACTCGAATACCTGATTTTCTGCACAGGAATCTGAAATATTCCTTGCTGAACTTCCATCCTCCTCAGAGGAAAGTGAAGGTGCCTCCAGCTTGGATCTGGGAAGCCTTTGAGCCATAAACAGATCCTGCATATGCTGGATTTTTAACTTCAATTTAATTTATATTTTAACCTATAATGAGGGATCAGCTTCTGCATTGATGAGGGTGTGAGGTTTTGTGGGGTTTTTTTTGTGGAAGTACTTTAGGTTTAGTTACCTTAAGAACAAAAGCAGTTAATTCTTACAGCAGGAGTTTCTGCATCACCCCCTTCTGAGGGATTTTTTAAAGTTTTAGGAAGTCTGCTTGGGAGACACCTCCCGATGTAATATATGCAAATACCTGAATTTGTTAATGTGAGTATTTTTGGGATTTTGTTGTTAGTTGTGTAATATTCTCTCCTGGATCAAACAAGAGTGATAAGGGTTGAGTTAAACACTGGTTTTGTGATAAGCCAGCTCATGCCTTCGGTATCTCCTGCCCTCATTTGTTAAATCACCCATCCCAAATTTGGGCTGTTAAGGTTACAGGAAAACCAGGAATCTTCCTTGGCTGTCCACAGGGAGTCATGAGGAGAATCAGGGCTCCTCAATCCACTCCAGGCTCCATTCTTGGAGTCAAAGTGGTCACAGGGTCTGGCTCAAAAATCCTTGAAGGCAAAACTCAAACACTCCTGTGGTGAGGAATGAGCAGAAGCACCTAAACCTGGCCTTGCTGAGGGATTGGTACAATTCCAGCAAACTGAAGGATGTGGAGAGTTTAAACTGCTCTGACAGCTTTGTTAAGCCCTGGTCTCGTCTGAGTTGGTGCAGTGGATGTTTAGTGATCCAGAGGTTGGGCAGTCCTTTTATTGGAGCTTTTTGGTGAATCTGGGTTTTCCCAGTGAAACCCAAAGCCCAGTGAGCTGATTTCCAGCGTGCCCTGTGCACTGAGCACTGGTTTTTGGAACTATGGGAGGGAATTCCTTCTGCAGTGCAATCCCCAGGGACAATCCTCTCTACCTCTAAAGGAAAACTTTGAGATGCTGATCCCCACTCCCCCATCATTTGTTAGATGAGGGTAGGAGGAGAGGAGGTGTCTGGGCTGAACATTCCCAGTTCATAACTCCAACTGGATCCCCCATGGTCCTCACCCCCTTCTCTAACCTTTCACAGCTACAATTCCATGTGCAGGAAATTTCTCTGCTGCGCCCTCAGATTTGTTTGCCAGGTGAATCCTCAGCCTCTTTTAAACTCATTATTAAACTGATATTTTCATATTGCAGTATGGTGACTGTTAGTTGCTAAAGAATCTTATTTATTAAATCTTACTGCTCTCAAAAATACCAGAATAAATGGATTAAACTAACATAGAGCATAATCACATTAATTTCACTCTTCTGCTTTATTTTTTTTCCCTAATGACTGTTAAGAAATGCAAACTCTAACTTCTTTTAAGGGCTTACATGGGAATATGTATTCAGCCTAACCAGTATTTTGGGGGCTGAGGGCCTTGCTGTGACCTGAAGGATAGCTGCATGATCCCTCATCTGGTTTTTTTTTCCCTAAAAAGCTAATTACTGGTATAATTAAAGGTCATGGTTTTCTAGCTTCATTTGGCATTTGCTGGGAGCCCTCGTTCCCAGGTTTATCCTCACTGCTTGTTCTTTAGAGATGACAGGGACCATGATGAGGGAGATGATGGAAGTGGCAGCAGGGAAAAATTCCTGTCAGAGCTGGTTGTTCCCACTGCAGAGCTGTTCTCTGTGTTTGGTTCCAGCTCTTGTTGTGTGAGGCACAGGAACATCCACCCCGTTTGTGGGAGCCCTCCACTGCTCACCCCTTTCTGTGTAAATTCATCATGTGTGGTGCTGGGAGATGAAAGGAAAATCCAGTGGCTGTGGATCGCCTGGGGAATGCAGCAGTGATGGGTGAGGTGGCTGCAGGGTCACACTGCTTCAATCTGGTTTAGAGGAGCTTTATGTCACAGCTGGATCTTTCCTTTCTGCATGGCAAAGCAGAGCAATCACTTGGGACACAACTGCCTGGCAGGTAAGGGAAGATTCCAGAGCAGACAGCGCAGAAAAATGATCTCTTAACTCATTACAAACTCTGGGATATATTTCTTTCACTTCTCCTAATGACTGCTTCACCTTGGACAATTTATAGACCCCGCTGGCTTTAGGTTGTGGTTGGCATTACTGAGCCCTAAAGATGTATCAGGTTTTTCACACACAGCACAGAGGAGCCAGGATACTTGTAAGTTTTGGGCTATGAAAAAAAAAACAAACCCAGTCTTTCATTATCTTTCTGCAAATAAGCTGATTTCAGAGGATAACTCTGTTCTGTTATTATCTCCTGTATATAATTCTCCAACTGGAAATCACTTTCCAGAACAGCAGTTCATAGTCATTTTACTTACACAAGCTTAGTATAAGTTTACCTCCACTCTCACTGTGACTTTTATAAATGGATTTTGTTTTGCTGAATTATAAATTGTATGTGTCTATGCATTGTAACCCGTAATGCCTTTGAAAATCCAGCCTGGATGCTAACGATCAGGGTTTGGAATTATCTCCAAATGTGTTTTGTTAATAATTATGTTGATGTGTGATGTTCAATACTGTGAGTATTGCAGTGTATTATTTCTTAATACTTTTGACTTTTCAGTTCAGGTAATATATAGTCTATATGTTTTTTATTTAAAACACATAGAAGAAAATGTGGATATAAAGGCTGTGTTGTGCAATTAAAAATTATGATACTGAAAACTGTTGGAATTCTGGCTCGTCTGGTCTGCAGCCACTGCGGTGCCTTTCCTCACCTTCCCTGTGAGGGATTTCAGTGTGCTTTGCCTGACTGCAAATGAAAATTAAGACACAAATCTCTGTCCTAGGCTGTTTTAATGGCATTTAGCCGCTTATCATCACTTCCTGAGCAGACGGCACTTGTGCAGTGCAGTGTGTGCCTCGGGGGCACCGACCGGGACCAGATCGTTCCAGTGACTCCAATTCCATCCTTCCTTCCCTCCCTGCCCACCGTTTCCTGGGACAGAGCACGGGGACGGTCCCAGTAGCTGCTCAAAAATAACCTTTCTGCCTGTGTTCAGAAGAATTTCCCCCTTGTTTCTGAAGTAATTTCCTTGCTGTCCGTCTGTCCTGCTGCAGCGCTCCCCGTCTCATAGGGGGATGTTGGTCCGTGCTCATAGGTCCGTGCTGAGGGGAGGAAAAAAAAAAAAAAAAAGAGATGGAAACCAGCACACAACACTGTGTAACTGAGCAGGAAAAGAGGAGTTTGAAATAGCAGCGGATATTCACCCCCCTGCTGCCGAGAGCCCAAAGGCAGCTCTGGGGTGCTCGTGTGGGGCCCGGGCCCGGCTTTGGGGCCCGGAGGAACAGCATCGGGATGTGGAGAAGGAAGGGAGGCTGCACTGTGGGAATTGGCTACGCTGGGAGGGGCAGACAAGAAGGAGCTGAGGAGGAGGGCTGTGGCTGTGCTCACACGAGCAGCGCGGGCGTGTGGCAGCCCCGCTGACCCTCACAGCACGGGCGTGTGGCAGCCCCGCTGACCCTCACAGCACGGCCGTGTGGCAGCCCCGCGGACCCTCAGAGCACGGGCATGTGGCAGCCCCGCGGACACTCAGAGCACGGGCGTGTGGCAGCCCCGCTGACCTAGAGCGGCCGCTCAGCCCCGAACCCGCCCGCTTCCCCCTCCACCGGCGGCCGCCGCTCCGCCCAGCGCGGCTGGGCCCCGCTTCCTTCCGGGCTCAGTCCCGCCCCGGAGCTGCCTCCCGCCCTTCCGCCGGAGCCGAGGGAGGGACCGAGGGAGGGCCCGAGCAGCGCCGGGGCCGTCGGGGGCCGCGGCGGCAGCAGCGCAGCGGAGCGGCCGGGTGTCGGCCCCGCCGCCCGGGGCAGCCGGTGAGAGCCGCGGGGTGAGGGGCCTGTGGGGCTGCCCGGGGCCGGGGCCGGGGCCGGGCGGGGGTGGCCGCGTCCCCCCGGTTATAGGGCGTGCTGAGGGCCGGGGGTCGGTGTCCGCCCCGCCGAGGGGCTTCACAGCGGCCCCGCTGCCACCTTGGGCCTGGGCCAGGGGTCCCTGGGCCCCGCGGGGCGGCAGCGATCGGGATAAACACCGAAATAAACACTGGGATATACGGAAACTTGGCAATCCGCCTTCCTCCTCCGTGTGCAGCTCCTAAATCTAATTTTTATTAGCTGTATATATGTATATTTTAGTTCGATGGGTCTGTGCCGGTGGTTAACAGGGTGCAGGTGTCACTGACAGCTTTGCCAATATGCCCCCCCAGCCTATTTTCCTCATGAGTTCCTTGTGGGTCAAGGAGTTTTCGGCTTTTTTTTTGTAAGTATTGCCGCTGGCCGGCTGAGGATTAAAGTCCTTTAAGCTCAAGCCGGGTGAAGTTTGGAGAATTTTTAAGATGCCGAGCAGTGCGTTTGGGATTCTTCTGTGGGTGTTTGCCTTCCTCCATGTGCAGCTCCTAAAGCTAATTTTTATTATCTGTATATTTGAATTAATTCCATGGGCCTGTGCTGGTAGTTAACAGGGTGCAGGTGTCACTGATAGCTTTACCCATATGCCCACCTTAGCCTGTTTTCCTGATGAGTTCCTTGCGGATCAATGAGTTTTTGGCTTTTTTCCTGTAAGTATTGCCCCTGTGTGGCTTCTCACTGCACAGCTGAGGATCAAAGTCTTTTAAAGTCAAGCTAGGTGAAGTTTGGAGAATACTTAAGATGCTGAGCAGTGCATTTTGGATGCTTTTGTGGGTGTCTGTCGCTGCTTGTAGCACTTTGTGTAGGGTTCAGGTTGTTCCCTTGAAGCAGGGAGTGGCTCAGGGAGGGTGTGAGATACTGAAAGATGAATGATGTGCTTGAATTGCCAACGAAATTCTCTGAGGGGGTGGCTCAGTGCTGTGTGAAATCCTGCTGCTCTGTGGCAGGGGCTGTGATGGGGTGCTGGCTTGACTTGAGAGGGTTTTACAGGCAAAATTCAACTGGGTTTTTTTGGCTGAGTAGGGCCCAGCACTGGGAATTAGCAGCGCTGCATGTTTTGGGGGGAAGGGGTGGCATTGTGGGGGCTGTGATTTAAATCCATTATTGACTTGCCGTGATTTTGTTGTTTGGTCTCATTTCAAACTACTTTTGAAGCTCCTCACACCAGGACTTTGGGAGCTGCACTGAGCTACTCTTGGTTTTCCACTTTTTTGAGACCAGTGACCAAACCACATCAGCAGAGAAGGACGTGGTGTTTTCCAGGAGCAGTGCTTTACTCAGGAATTGGATGTGCTGGCCTTCTGGACATGGTTACAAAAGTGTTTTTTGCAGCAGGGAGGATTAGGAAGAGAATTGTAGCTCAGTGGAATGTTTTGCTGACTGAGAAAAAGCCCAAAACAACACACAGTGGGAAGGGGAGAATAGGCTATAAAGCCAATTATACCAATTCCTAAGACTGCTTTACCCCACAAACTGATTATAAGCTTGAAGATAGTCCCTGATTCTGGTATTTAATTCTGTTCCGTGGTGTTATTTAAGCTAGAACAATCTTTCTCAGCTCCTTCTTTTTTGTGCTGTGTAATCCCCGGTTATGCTTGGGGCTTTGTTTTCTGATGATTAACTCCTTGTGATCTAAAACTAGGCCTAGAAACTTTGCTTGTGAAGTGCTGTTAAAATGCCACTTGTAACAAGTCAGGTACAAAGTGTAGAAAACATTTTGAAGTTTTTCTCTGAGGTTTTAGGCAACTTAATTTCAGTCTGTGTCCGGGTGAGTGTGGTTGGTAAGAAATGGTGTGAAGAAGCTGTTTCTGGGGAGATTTTAGCGGTTTTAGCTAATCATCTTTTTATTCTAAATTCCCATTCAAGCAGCACAGAGGGGTTTTAGATGTTTCCTGTGATTTCGTTGAAAAGCAGAGTTGTGAGTCACATGGAGATGGTGAGACACAGCCTGGTCATTTCGTGGGTACAAACCAAACCTGTAGCTCCAGGCCTGTGCTGACATTTGAGGGGGGAAAACACAACTCCAAGCTGAGGAAACTGGGAGCTGGAGCCTTGTGGCCAGCAGGATTTTAGAGGTTTGAAGCAGTGGCTGCAATTTCCCCTCCAAATGACAGGGCCCAGCGCTGTGGTTTGTTTGAGGTGGCTGCTCACCAAAGCAGCGACTGTTTCTTTTCTCGGGACTGTTTTTTAGCAGCCTCTGCACTGTTAATCCTACAAGTGCTGTAGCTGAAATCCTGTCATTGCAAGAAAGATGCACGTTAAAAGCGTGAGCACTGCGAAGATAACACGCAGGTTTCTTGCCTAATTCCGGAGTTGTCTAATGGCTTTTGTATTTTCTGTTCCTGAGCCTGAGATCATCTTGCCCCACCCTTTCCCTGGGAGGAAATTAGCTCATGGTTAATTACCCTGCTGCTAATTGCATGCCTGAGTGTTTGGGGTTTCACCTGAATCACGACTCTTTGAGCACGTAGGTTGGTGCTCTTCAGAGTTTTGGGGCATTTGCGTCAGTGCTTCTTTGGAATAAATACATTTTCAGGGCACTTTTCCATTGGCAAAATACAAAATACACCCTAACTCCATCCTTGCACCCCTCAGTTTTTGATGCACTTTCTAACCTACCTTATAAATCTGGTTTTAGTAATTAATGCTGTTGGCTGCTGTCTTGATCTGAATTATGATGGAATATTCAGGCACCAGTAAAATGTGAAACAACAGCAGTAGATGTAAGAATTGCGTGTTTGGAGATTGCCCTGGTTTTCTTTTTCTTTTTCCTGCTTTAAAATTCCATTTTTGGGGATGGCCACCAATGACCAGAGAGCTGCAGTGAGTGATCCTTCATTGTGAACTCTCCTTGGGGTGCTCTTGATGGTTTTGAATTAGGAGAATTCAAGTTGTTCATTAGGTGCTGCAATGACTTTTGAAGAGCTGAATCACGTTTGCTTCAGCCCAGTGAAAAGACTGCTGTAGGTTGTTGCTAATAGTTGTGTCAAGTTGGGGTTTTTTTGAGAAAACTTAATTTTAGGGAGGGAAGAAAAAACCCAAAACCAACAACAACAAAAAGAAACCAAAACACCACAAACCAAACCAAACCTGCCTGTTCCCAGTCTGTGTTTTCCTGGTTTTAGATACATTTAATTAAGTCATTAACAATACTGAAATTCATTTATAGCACTTTAATTATAGAATTAAAGCTACTGCTTTAATTTCCAGCGTTAGTTTGTGGAGTTACTTAAAAACTGTTCTTCACAGCTTGTAATAATTCTGAATTGATTGCAATTAGCTCTTACTGGTGCCTTTGATTGATTAAGCAAGACCCTTTCTATTCAGCTTTGAATATGAGCTTTTCCAGCCAGCTCTTGTCTCAAAGGTGACCTCAGCAATCCAGGACTAATAAATAGTTTATGACCCAGCTGATATCACCTCAAAATCTGCACTGATAACAAAGGTACCTGCCTGCTCCATCCCTGGCAAGGAAGGGAGGTGGAAAAGAACCAGAAAAACAAGCTGGTGCTGTTGGTAAATCCCTGCTGCTCCTAAACCATCTTTCACCCAGTGCTTTTCCTCAAGCCAAAGCTGTGTCTGCAGTCTTTGTGCTGTGAAAATTGTCTTGTGTTTCTTGCTGGAAAGAAGGTGTTACATAAGTTTAGTCTTTCATGTGTGCATTAAATCAGCCCCGGGTGACAGATCCAGTTTGGATTGAAGGAGTCTCTTTTTTTCCTACCACATAAAAGCTAAGGATGCATCTGCTCCTTGCTGTGACTGATACGTGATTTAATAGGTTTAATATTACTTTTTCTGGTTATTTTGTAAGTTGGTTTTTGTGAAAATTAGAATTTAGTATTTTGCTACAAAAGGTCCGAAGTCCTGGAGGAATGATTGCTTCTCCTTCAGTCCCCTTTGTGGAATACTGACAAAAATGGCCTGGGGATTTATGGGCTTGGAACAAAATTTATGTTTCCTGTGTCTTAACTCTGTGTGTTGTCTTAGTAAATGTTAAAAGGCAGCTCAAAGTAAGTGACAGTGAAAATGAATTGGCATCCAGCCAGAATATTTTGCAGAAAAGTTGGTTTTACTGGTTTGGGTTCCTGGTGTGCTGCCCTGGTGGTGGCAACTGAAACCCTGCAGTGTTTGCACCCACGTCCTCAGTTTCAGCTCTGGCAGAGCCACAGAGGGCAGGCAACTGCTTTGTCCTTCCCGAAAAATATTCTGTGACTTCCCATTTTCTGAAGGGAGAGCTGTGATTTATTGGAGGTTCTTCTTGGATGACAAACTTGACGGGAAAAATCGAGGGGTGTGAGCAAGGATGAGAAGTCTCTGAGTTGGTGTTGCCCTTCCTAAAAGGTGTTTGCTCTAAACAGGTGAATAAAAAGAAAAAAAACATTGTCTAAGTGTGGGTACAGCAAGAAAAATATCTTGATACTGAGATGTATTTGAGAGCTTCAGAATAAATTGCATTAAAGCAAGTAGAAAGCTAATTTTGAATTAAAGCACAGTGATTTGGTGGGGTTTTTTTCATCATTACAAAACTACTGTGAGAGGCTCTGAAAAAGCTGGAGCAGATCTGATCTGTCATTAGAGACCTTTGATGTGCAACCCTGCAGACAGATCTGACTTTAATATGAATCTCATGCCTCGTTCCCTCTTGATTTCAGTAGAATTGGGAAAAATAAAGCTGGACATGCAGAACATGGAGCTTCAGCCTGGGAATTCTTGTGGAACTGGGGAAGACAAGGAGCATTTTGGTGTCCACAGCCAGCAGGCTGTGATTATCCCAAATAAATCCCTCAGGAGCCACACACAGTGTGTGAGGTGCACTTTAAAGATTACAGAAAAGAGTTGGGTGATTTCCACATTTCCGTTTCAGTGGAGAACGGGAGCCCAGGAGCTTTTATCTGCAAATAAATAACATTCAGTAAAGGCATTTTATAAATGAATAACTAAGAGCTTTTTCTAAACTCTTCAAAGGGGTGTTGCTAATTAACAATTAGATATTAAGGTGTGATGAGGTCTAGTCCTGGCACAGAAATGCTCAAAAGAAGATGCTTGTGGTGTTTGTGAGGTGTCATTTCTGCCTTCCCTGATGATATTCCCAGCAGAGCCGTTTGAACACTTACTAAGCAAAGCAGTGGACGAATATATTTTAAATTACTTTGATTTTTTGCTCCTGGCAGGGAGCTGTGGTGCTTCTTGAAGTGCTTTAACTGGGATCCAGGAGATGCCAGAAGGATGTTTGGTGCAAAGCAAAACTCTCCAAATTGTACTGGTTAATGATCTTCTGGTACTTTATTGTATTTCTGGATTAGATTTTTTTTTTTTTTTAATGTGGAAGTTTATGACCTTCCTTATGTTTTCCTGACTTCTCAGGGTGCAGGTGGTATAAAGCTGGTTGGAGTTGCCTGCCCTCCAACTCCAGACAAACAACAAATTTGGTTTTTTCCTTTGAATTATATTAGAAGTGAGCTTTGAACAGGGCAGGAGTGAAAATAAGAGGTCTGACCATGCAAAATGTGTGATGTGACTGCAGATGCATTGAGGAGGTGATTGCTGGGGAAGGAATGATCACCTTTCGCTGGAGTGGGAGGGAGAGAAGCAAATAGGGAAAGGGGAAAAAAAGGCATTTTGGACACTCAAAATTTCCAACAAAACATTTTTAGGTGTGTAAGATAATAAAATACACAGTGATTTAGTTGCCAAAAATCAATTTCAGAGGGTTTTTTCACATTCAGTTTATCACAACTCGAGTTATTCTCTTCATTAAAATGTTAATGCTGACCTGCAGAAATTGCCTGGGCAACTTTTTTGTTTTTCCAAGGGCCTTTTGTGTCTGAAGGGAGCCGAAAGTCTGTGCTTTGTGTGCAGCATGTGACTCCTTCCTATGGATTCAGGGTGACCTCCTTTGTCCCTGCCTCTGAGCTGATGTCACTGCAAACACTCCGAGGGAGGCCACTTGACTTTGCAGCTCTTTGCAGCCCTGCTTTGCCTGCTCTGGGCAGAGCTGCTGAGCTTGGGCACTGAGCAGAACTTTATTTTTAGTTCTGGTGTACACAGGGGATGCCAGAGGGAGCGGTGGCACTGTGAGGGCAAAGCTCTGTGGGCACAAAGGTGATTTTTGTGCCTCTGGAGAGGGTGAAAGAAACTCTGCTGTGGCTTTCAGGTGTTGGGCAGGGAGAGAAGCAGGGTCGGGTGTTTCATTCTGCTCCTTTAATTCTCAACCTAGAGTCTGGAACGTGGTGATTCTGAATAAAAACAGACACCTGAATGCGTGGAGTTATTGCAAAGCTGTGGTGGGTGACAGGATTTTACAGGGTTTTATTTCCTTGGGTGACAGAGATCCCTGTAAAATTTCTGGGAAGTTTGTGTTATGAAGATGTTTTTATTTATTGTTTCTTTGTGGTTTACAGGGAAAACATTAACTGATAGCTTCACATAAATTTCAGTTAAACATTTTATGCATATTTATTGCATTTTTTTTTTAGGACAGACACCTGCAATAAAGGCCTCTGACCAAAATGCTGCTGCAGCTTCTGCTTTTAGGAAGTGGTCTTGAAACTGAATCAGTGAAGAGTTTCAGGCTTTTGCTTCCCCTTTCTTTTCAGAATTGTTGCTCAAGGATGAGTGATGCTCTGGGAATGGCCTGAGTGTGCAAATCCTGCCACTGTGCAATTCCTGCCCAGACTGTGCAGCTGCCACACACTGAAAGTTGAATTTCTGGGCTCTGAGATGTTGGCAGCCAGGAGCTCACACACAGACCTTCCTTGAGAAGTCAGGAAATGAAACCAAAATATTTTTGTGAAATCAATATATTTCTCAGTTATTTCTGCATATGGGAATGAAGTAAAGCTCTCAGATATTTAAAATACAGGGTTGGGGTTTTTTTCATTTTGCTTTGCAGCAGCACAATATTGTCTGTCAGACTTCTCAGTGAGAAAGAAAAGAAAGTATTCAGCTGCTCTCCCATCTATAAAAATGAGAACACGTGGCTATAAATGATGTCATTAAGAAATTGATGCCCTTAATGTGGCTGTCTCTACAATGAAACTATTTTTAGGTTATTTTTAGAAACTCATTATTGCTTTCAAAAATTGAAAAGTGGAAGAAATCTTAATACTTGTATAGATAAGATGGAATATTTAATTTGTTCCCCCCTCAGAGAAAATTGTGTGTTTCCTGTTACTTTGCTTAAAATAACTTGATTAGATTAATGGGAAATGTTAAACATTATCAGTCTTTTAAAAATGGATAATTGAGCTTGGAACAAAAGAGCTGGTACTTCCTGGAGTAGAAAACTCTCAGTGGCAGTGACATTTGTACATATTCCATCTGTTTTTCTGGATGATCCAGAGAAGAGTTTGGGGTGGAATTTCAAGGGAAAAGAAGATAACTGACTCAGTTACTGATGTTCTTCAGTTTGAGAAAATCCCTTTTCCTCTTGCTTTCCATATGTGGCATCTCTGGAATGGCAGGAAGGGAAAGGGGCTGGATTTACTGGTCAGAACTTTGCTGTGCTATTTCTGCTGTGTGTGTCTGTCAGTATTGCAAACCAAATGTTAACATTTCCATATGCACACCTTAACCTTGCTGATGCAGCTGATCCTGTGCTGCTTTTCTCCTAAAATGACTCTGGCATTCTCCATTAGGGCCGAGTAGCTGGGATGCCTTGGGAGGGAGCTGGAATGTGGGATCCAAGGAAAGGGGAGGCTGGATGCTTGCTGGATGCTCCAAGACAGGCTTGGCACAGTGCTGCTGTAGGCAGGAGAATCTTTTCGTTGCAGTCACTAAATATAAATGCCACAGGGCTGTGCTGTGTGCAGGCAGCCAGTTTAACTCTGCCATACCTTGGAGGAAATGGGAATTTGCCTTGTCCATGTGTTGATGTGCCCAGCTGGGTCAGCTGGGATTCCTCACTGTGCCCTGAAGACACTTTTGGAGGCCAAAGATCCCTTCCCTAAAGCCTCACCAGTGTGGTTCTTTGCAAACACAGTCTTAGAACACAATGTATTCTATATTCTCCCTTCATTGATTTTGGAACTTTATTTCCTTTTTTCCCCCATTGCTTTGTCTCTGGCTGTCAGAACAAGGTGCTGGTGAGAGCAGAGCCTTGGCCCTTTATCCCCTGGCGATGGGGCTGTCCCTGCTGCCCTGGGCCATTTTCTGGAGCTGTGTGAGGCTCACAGCCCTGCAAAGATGTGCCTTGGCCCTTTGTCCCCTGGCTGTGGGGCTGTCCCTGGTTCCCTGTGGCCCTCCAGGTCACAGCCCTGCAAAGATGTGCCTTAGCCCTTTGTCCCCTGGCTGTGGGGCTGTCCCTGGTTCCCTGTGGCCCTCCAGGTCACACTGGAGCTGTGTGAGGCTCACAGCCCTGCAAAGATGTGCTTTGGCCTTTTGTCCCCTGGATGTGGGGCTGTCCCTGGTGTCCTGTGGCCCTCCAGGCCACACTGGAGCTGTGTGAGGCTCACAGCCCTGCAAAGTTGTGCCTTGGCCCTTTATCCCCTGGATGTGGGGCTGTCCCTGGTTCCCTGTGGCCCTTCAGGCCACACTGGAGCTGTGTGAGGGTCACAGCCCTGCAAAGATGTGCTCGTGCTGCCCCTGGCTTTGGGGCTCGTGGTTATGTAACCGTGCCCTTCCTCCCGTGGCATTCATTTGGTTGCTATGGAGCTGTTAAATAATTGAAGCAGGTGACTCCTTTCTAAAGGCAAACCTTCAGAAGAAATGGTTTCTAGCAGGCTGCTGCCACGTTTCTGTTTTTAACCCTTCTCCTGTTCCTCCAGGAGGAAAATGAACCTGAAATCGGAGCGCAGAGGAATCCACGTGGATCAGTCGGAGCTGCTGTGCAAGAAGGGCTGTGGTTACTATGGCAATCCTGCTTGGCAGGGATTTTGCTCCAAGTGCTGGAGGGAGGAATACCACAAGGCCAGGCAGAAGCAGATTCAAGAGGACTGGGAGCTGGCAGAGCGGTAAAGAACCTTCTTTCTTCCTTCAGGGTGACTCCAAATACAGTTCCTGCCTCCCATTTCCCAGTCCTGTTTGCTCTGGCTCAGGCTCATCACAAGTTCTCCAATTTGACCTTTCCAGCAGGAATTAAAACCTTCTTTTTGATGCAAAGAAGGATATTTATGACATTCTAATGTAAGAGGTTTGAAAAGAAAATCTGGGAAGTAACAAATGTAAACACAGCCCAACCTCCCAATGAATACTTTAGCCCCATTTGCATATGCAAATCTGTGTTTCTATCTAGCAGTTAGAAGGGTTAAAGGGACAATTTTGATTAAAACATGCTCTGGAGCTTCTGGAGATGGCTTGGGTGTAGCCAGCACCATGGTTTTACATTCCAGCTGCTGATTTAAAAACTGGTTTTAGTCTTGTCTATGGTCATTCTTTTCAGCTGCGGGGTTAAGCCCAAGAACATCAAAGCTTTAGCTTTACTAATTTATGTAATTGTCTAATCAGTTATTTTCTGCAATCCAATCTAGTTTTCCTCATGTGATAAATGCTTGACCCTGAAAATGGAAGATATGTTTTCAGAGGTGATAAACAGTTGGCAGCACAGAGGTCATGTCATTGTTTTCCTCTGCCATAAATATCTTAAACAGTTAATAAAAACTTCATTATTAGGGCAGATAGTTATGCTGCCAGTCTTGGATCATCTCTAAAATAAAGTGGGGTATTTAAGGAATTCTTTAATAAGTAGCTGGAGATGCTAAAGGCACAGATAAGCTGTGATTGTTTGCTGCAGTGAACAGACAGGCTTGTCAGCACTGATAAGATACAATTCCTGCCTCAAGAGATTGCAGATCCAACACTATTTATGGTCCATCCTGAGTTGGTTAAAGACAATTGCTCTGCCTTCCAGCATCTTGAAGGGTGATAAAATGGAACCTGTTTTAATCCTTCTGCATAGGAGGATAAAAATGTCAAGATTGGTGAGTTTGCCCTCCTCTAATTTAGATTAAAAACTGAGTTTGGTCTCATTCATTCAAGCAGATATTTATTACCAAAGCAGATTAGGACTACAATGATCCATTTCCCAAAATATTTCCGAGTTTGGGACAGGGTGTTTTGCTTTTGTAAGATGGTGAAGCCTGTGCTGACAGGTTGGGGAGCTCCCTTTGAGGCAGGGAGGAAGGCAAGGAATCTATTTCTAGAAATCCTCCCCTCACCTGTGCCTCTAGAGAATTCAGGGTGTGCCATGAGGGGAAGGTGACCGTGGTTAAACTTCATTCTTCTCCCTTTTGACCTCCCAGTTTAACCCTCCCTCACCACCCTGAGCTTTCCCTCACTTTTACCACTGCAGCATGGAAAGGGTGGGAGTCACCTAGTGAAGGTGGCAGGAAGCAAGGAATGAAGATGGGCAGAGGAAAGAATTGACATGTCAAATGAGTAATTAATGATTGCACAGGAAATCAGCTTATTTAAGCACTTAAATCAGACCTGTATTCTTCTAATTCCAGGCTCCAGCGTGAGGAGGAAGAAGCCTATGCCAGCAGCCAGAGCACCCAAGGGGCACAGTCCCTGACCTTTTCAAAGTTTGAGGAGAAGAAAACCAATGAGAAAACAAGAAAGGTCACTACTGTGAAGAAGTTCTTCACTGCTTCCTCCAGAGCAGGAGCTAAGAAGGGTAACTCTCCTTTGCTTTTCATGCTTCTGTACATATTAAATGAAAAAGTGGTTTTGACAGATGTGTTGTTCTAAAAGGCAGATTAATGCTCTGTGCTTTGAAAAGTTGGAATAGTGATGCTTCTGGAGAGTGATTCTGAAAATGCAGAAAAAATGTGAGCTTTTGGGTGATGCCAATCTTTTCAGTAGAACAGTGAACTGCTAAACCTGTGTTTGTATGTTATTGTACAGGAGTTCTTCCACTAAACAGCACAAATGTGTTCCTGGTGGTGGTCTGGCACTGCACTGCTGAGGGGAAGTTCCTTGTTCCTCTGGCACACATTCCAGCTCAATTCCTGAGTCAGCCACGGTGTCATCCCAGGATTTAGGGCCAGAAGGGGAATTCCTCCTGGAGAGAGCAGCAGAGAAGGTGCTGGCTGCCAGTCACCTCAACAAACTGCTGTGTCTGAGTGTGGTAGAAACCCTGAGATAAAATATCAGCTGATGCTGCCAGAGTGCCTCGCTTTGACACCTCACCAGGAAAAAATGGGATGTGTAAGCAGGGTGCCTTGAAGTGCACAGAAATGTGAGGCTGGCAGTGTTTGTGTGTGGGCTGGGAATATCAGGTTTGTGCTTGGCTGAGTGTTTGTTCTCCAGAACGTGTTACAAGCAGCAGTGATGAATGGCACTGCTGCCTTTGCATAGCAGGAGCTTCCACAGGAGAAAACTGGGAACTGCTGGGCTGTGCAGGAGGAATTCCAGAAGGAAAACCAACATTAAGCTGTCTGAACCTTAGATGCATTTCCTTCATTTGAAATTCAGCATATTTCTTATCAGAGTTGTCCTGGTGCATGGCAGCAGCTGGCTGCATGAGCCATTCATTCACCTGTGTGTTAAAGCTTTTTTTTTGAATGTTCATTCTCACTTTGCATCTTTTCTTTTTTTATCCCCTCACCACCTGTCCTGCCACACTCCTGCTCTCGGTGCCCTGCTTGCTTTGGCCTTTTATTTCAGCAGCTCAAGAGAAAAGCCCTAAGCAAGGACAGCTTGGGAGGGAGAGAAATGCTGATAACATTCTCAGGGATTTGAAGGAGATTTTTACTCCCTCCTGGGAACTGGCTTCCCCTTCTGAAGGTAATGCAGCACAGCCTGGGCAAGCTGTCTGCCTGGTTTTAGTAAGCTTAGCTCTTAGTTGGGCTTTGCAAAACACAAGCTAGGGTTGTGCCAGTTTTAACGCGTGCTCTTCAACGTGAAGTTGGCAAAAAAAGCAAGTCCAGCATCCTGAGGTGGTGTTGAATCTCTAAAGCAATCCTTTGCTTTTTAGTAGGGAGTCATAGGAGTAAAGCTGAAGCTTCTTTGAGCTCCACCTTAGGATAAGGATAAAAAAAATTTTGTAAGAGTTAGCTGGATCTTGTGCTTTGTGTTTTTATTAAAAAAAGCATTCCTGGTTTCTGTTACAAATCTGATTATTATGAGTTGAAACTACTGAAGTTGGCACTTCAAGAACTTTTGCATTCTCAAAACATCTCCAGATGTTTGTTATATAAACTAAGACGAAAATTTCCTATCAGGAGGAGACACTGGTTTCATTTAAAGCAAAAGGACACCAAACCCCTTGATGGAAACAGCTTTAAGAGCTCATCCTACCTTATTTATTTGCAATTCTGACTTGTTCTGCTGGCTAAAGAAATTGGAAGGTGTTTATTAAATTACAGGACGATGATGAATGGCTGTGTGTAACAGAGCTGATGACAAACCCTTTTTCCCATTCCATGCTTGGACTGGGCTCTGTGGCCATGGCACAACCATAGTGAATCCCTGGAGTGCTCCTGCTCTGCTGTGACAAGTGGCTTTCCTGTAGAAAGATTGAAATATTAATCATGTTTATTCTTTGTGAAGCTGAACCTTCCTTAACTCTTCCCGTGCTCGTTCCTGGAGTTTTGGCATTTTCCTCTGCTGGGTTCTCTTTAAGTTGGAATTTCTTGGCTGTAATCAGCTTCTTTTTAGTTAGACTGAATTCCCTGAGAACACAGGACAAACCTGAGAATATTTTGGTGCTGGAAGTACATTTGTTCCTGCAGCCCTGGGTAATCAGTGCAGATTAATTCTCCTTAAACCAGGATTTCAGCTCAGAGATTAATGAAGCTGCAACTACAAGTAGTTGTTGGTGTAACTCCTTAAAAGACTGTTCATAGACCAATTCTAGTATTAATCTGCCTCAGTTGACTACATCTCTCTAGTAACTAAAAACAATCTATTTTGAATTAGTGAGTGAAAAAATTATATTCATATTCCTTAAGGTCAAATAGTGAAATGAGGCTCATTATTTTTATAAGAGAGTGAACTCATTGTTGAAGTAAGTAAATAAACCTTCAGCTAATACTGTGAAATGAGATCAGTGATTAATCATGGAAGAAATAGCTCATAATTCTGCCCTTTTCTTTGTTTATTATTTCAAAACAAGCTTTGAGTTTCTCTACTGTTAAATGTGACAAATTTAATTAATGTCCACTCTTCAGCTGGAATCCTGTGTAGGGTTTGGGATTCACTGCAGTGAATTTAGGTATAAAGGCAGTGGAAGGAAATCCCCTCTGGAAAAGTGTCCCTGAGTAACTAGAAAGGAGCTGGATTTGCACTCTCTATCTCAATTGCTGCAGTTGGAATTTAAATATTTGCAAAACCTTTTCTGTTCTCAGCAGTTAAATACCAGAAGTGTTCTGATGGTGCCTGACCAAGTTATTTCCCAGAGAAGGTTGTGCTGGAGTGTGGAGCTTTGGTCAGAGGAGCAGTGTTTGTTACTCACTGGGTGACACAGCTTTGGATTTTCTGTAGTGCTGGATCTCTTTAAAATCAAATAACAACCAAAACAACCCCAATGAACTCCCTCAAATCCAAATTAAACCAAGTTAAACATATTAATCCCACGTAGTTCTTTTCCTTTTGGAGTTCTGCATGCTTGTTGAACACAGGATTTCTGTGCATGTGAAGTGTTTGCAGATTGAAAGCTGTGTTTGTCTCGTGCTGACCATGAATATTTTCATGTTTTCTGTCTCTCTGCTGCTTGCTTCTCACCACGTTCATTTCCACCACCTCTATTCAATCCCTCCATTTCCAACAGCGTTGGCTGGCAAGCTGAAAGGTGGGTGAAGGTTTTGGAGCAGGACAACTAACTTGGAACTTGGAAAATCTGATGTTTTTGTGGGAGAAACCCCTGTGGGTGCAGCTCTGTCAGCTTGCAGTGTGTGTTCCTTGAGCAGAGCTGCCCTGAGCTGCTGGGGAGCCCCTTGTGTTGGTACAAGCAAAGGAGCAGGAGCATAGAGGTCAGGGAAAGTGGGAAAACCACCCCATTATCTTTAGGAATCTACAGAATCCCATCTGGAAACCTTAAATGGAGATACCTAACCTGGGAATGGCAGTGTAAGAAAGCCAAAAGCAACCCCACGTTGCAGTCACTTCTAATAGAAAAAGGCCATTATTGTCACTGGGGGTGTGGCTCTAAATGCCCACTTCAGTGGGATACTCAGTTTTCCTGGAGTTGTGTGTGATAATAATTGCTGTGTTTAATAATACCCAGCATTTCCCTGGGCAAAGCTGGAGAAATAAATGCCCAAGTGTCTGCACAGCTGAAAAAAAAAACTGACTTGAAATGATAAAAGCTTTCTGAATTCATCCAGCAGTGTAAAAAACTGATCTGTTGTGCCCTGAATTTTCCCAGCAGAGATCCAGGAGGCCAAAGCTCCCAGCCCTTCCATCCACAGGCAGGCCAGCATCGAGACAGATCGAGTGTCCAAGGAGTTCATAGAATTCATCAGGACATACCAGAAACCTGGCCAGGATATCTACAAGCAATGCAAACTCTTTTTGGACACCATGAGCCATAAAAGGGTAAGCTCTGCATGCCCCTTGCCTGAATAAAATGGGGATTTGGGGAAGAGAGGGAGGAAATGCTGCACTTCTTCCAGCAGTTTGGATTTTATGGAGTGTAATGAGCCTTCAGCTGATGGGATTCATCAAATTAAGATCTAACTGGCTTTTCTTTTTGGTGGTGTTGGGACCAAAGCATCCTTCCAAACCCCAAAGCTCTCCTTTGCATCCCAGATAAATTAGTCCTGACTAAATCCCACATAAATCCCTGTTCAGCAATGTTCTACATAAATAGGACTTGTGGAAATTATAAGATATCTCCTGGTGAGTTTTTAGATCTCACAGAGTGGTTTGGGTTGGAAAGGACTTAGAGATCATCTGGTTCCATGGCCAGGGACACCTTCCACAGTCCCAGGTTGCTCCAAACCCCATCCAACCAGGCCTTAGACACTTCCTTAAACCTAAAAACTTCTAAAGATAATTCAGCATCAACCCACCCCTCTCCTTTTATTTGGGGAAGGGGAAATTGACCATGCTGCTTTTTTAAATATGAAATAAGGGTTACTTCTTCATTTTCCATTAAAAAAAATAAATCAATGTTCTTGAAATATTAATCAGTCTGTGGTGCCACCTATGGTTGGAATGAGTCAGAATTCAGTAAAACTTTTCACCCCCTTCTTCTTTCTTTCCTATTTAGTTCCTCAAATTATCTCCTCATGAGTTCTCATGGAATCTTACATTCCCTCTACTTTGAAATCTTCTTGAACTTTGATTTCTTTTCTTTTAGATCTGTTCATTCTGCACACAGAGTTAGCGAGAATAATGTGGGTTTATTTTGGGCTTCAAGCACTGAAGGTGTTCTCATTTCCTGCTTTAGTCTTCTCAAAACATGGGATTTTATACTACACATAAACCAGGCCTAAAATCCACTCTCAGCAAGAGCTGAGACTTTTGTGTTCAGGGCATTGTCCAGTTTTTGGCCTTAGAGAATTCAGAAATCAAATTTTCCCTCCCCCCTTGTTTTAATGTATGATTTTATTCAGCCATTTAATGATGCAAATTGCCTTAATTAAGTTAATTTCAAGCCTTCAAACCTCCATTACGTTCTTCAGGAGCTCACTTAGCAAAAGCCAGTGTTGTTTCACAAATAACACTGTGAATATAATTCACAGCAACTTCATCATCAGAAATGTCTCCTGTATAGATACCCCCTCAAATAACTTCTATTCTTGGGGGTTTTATAGACTATAAATTGTCTTTTAAAAATCAGAGGTTAAGTAGGGACAAACCCCCTGCCTAGTCTGAGGTTAAATAGGGACAAACCTTGTGCCTAGTCTGAGTTTTGTCAGTGCTCCTCGGGGATGGGCCTGGCGAAAATGGCATTGCACCTGTGCTAATATCCTTTTGTTCAGCAAATAAATGCAAGTCTTTCACCTATTAGAGAGCCATTCTTGGCTTCTCCTGTTTTTAAATAAAACTGAGCCACTATAAACACCTCTGATGACACCTTTGCATTCTCAGACTGTTACTGCAGCTGGACACTTGCCTTAAACCAAAACAAAACATGAGGTGTTGCTGCCAGTTCTTCCACACTTAATCCTTGTTCTCTTGCAGGATTTAAGCATTGAGGAACAGTCTGAATGTGCCCAGGACTTCTACCAAAATGTAGCAGACAGGTTGCAGACACGTTGGAAAGGTACCAAGTTCTTCTTCCTCATCCTCCTGTTCCAAAAGCAATGATGTAAAACTAAAGCTTCTTGAATTTTCAGTTAAAGCAAAGCATCCCCAGCTTTCAGAAATGCTGGGAACAGGTTCTGGTACCAGAGTTAAAGTTGTTCCCAGCAGCATCAATTTTAGGAAGTTCTGCTGTCCTAAATAGTTGTTTTTACAGCTTTCTCCCAAACTCTCAGCAGATTCCTACCCATTATATTTTTGCTTCCTAAATTATATCCATTTATGAACTCAGGTTGGCTTGAATGAGTAGCATTGATTTGGTGATATTGGGATTAAACTGGATTAAACCTTCCAAAGAGCCCTGGGATACTTCATTTGTGGGATTTGTCCCTTTCAGTGCCCCCTGAAAAAGTGGAGAAGGCAATGGATGAGGTTGAGAAATACATCATGACTCGACAGTATAAATATGTTTTTTGCCCTGAGACAACTGATGATGAGAAGAAAGACCTTGCTGTCCAAAAGAGGATCAGGTAAGGCTTGGAAGGAAAAATAATTGAGCAATCCTTCATTCTGTAAATGAGCTCTGAATCAACCATGTTCAAAACCTCAGGCTGTGCACAGAAAAATGCCTTGTTAACCAGCAAGGGTTAAAAGCATTTTATTTAAAATACAGGAGGAATGAATAGGTGGGATAATGACAACCACTACACTGGGAAAATTGCTTGTGTTAAATTGCAGCCAAAAAAAATTTAAAAAAAAATGAAGTATTTTCTCTGAAAATAAATTACTTCAGTGGAATAAACTGGTTTATGGCTGGAATAATGGCTCATTCACACAAAGCTTTCCTTGTGCCTTGAGTTCAGGAAGCAGCTGGTTTCAGACACCTGGATGTCACTGGCACTGGAGAGTTTAACCCTTTTTTTCCTGTCACAGGGCTTTGCACTGGGTAACTCCCCAGATGCTGTGTGTTCCTGTCAGTGAGGAGATCCCAGAAGTCTCTGACATGGTTGTAAAGGCAATTACAGGTTTGTGAATGATGAAGTTTTTATTTACAGCTTTACATTTCATCTCTCTTGCTTATTGAGACTATTTTTGCTGTCATCAAGGGGGGATCCAGGCTGTTAAATTTGCAGGAATCTTTGTGGGATTGGACTGGAATTTCCTCTGTGGAGCAGGGATAATTTTCCACACTGAAGTATTTAGGCTTAGCTGATCTTGAAACACTTCCCCACAGACAGAAATGATACAATATTAATATTACCCAGCAAATCCTGCTTATTCAGAGTCTGATTAATACAACTGGAATGATTTCAGGACTTTTTTTTTTCCTCCTCCCAGATATCATTGAGATGGACTCCAAGCGTGTCCCTCGGGATAAACTGGCCTGCATCACCAAGTGCAGCAAGCACATCTTTAATGCCATCAAAATCACCAAAAACGAGCCAGCCTCTGCTGATGATTTCCTGCCCACCCTGATTTACATCGTTCTGAAGGGGAACCCCCCACGCCTGCAGTCCAACATCCAGTACATCACTCGCTTCTGCAACCCCAGCAGGCTGATGACTGGAGAGGATGGATATTATTTCACCAACCTGGTGAGTGCTGCAGGAATTTGGACAGCAAGATTTGTCTTTGATTTGGAGGTAGGAATTGCCAGCAAAAGGGAAATAGAAATTAAAATTAATCTTCAGACATAAGTTAAACTGAATCTTCAAACGGTGGTTGGGATTACTTAGAGCACAGCCAGTTTTATCTCCTGTCTCTTCCTTCTCTGCTGGCCAAACCAGAGCTTTACTTTAGTGTTTTTTTATAACTTTAAACCCTTTATTTGAAAAATCTGATGCTAAAACTGGAGTGTATTTTTATCCTGCAAGGAGATCAGGACTTTCTGTTCCTCAAACCCTGAGTTTGGGCTGTGCAGATGTTGCAGATGCAAAGTTCCCTCTTTGAGCTCAGCCCAAAGGTACTGCAGAGTTAGGCCATTAATGTGTGGAGGCAAACAGGTTTTTTACAGCTTCTCCAAGAGGCATTTATCAGTCTGCTCTGCATTTTATAATAAACAATCCTTGAGGGAAGTTAGAGTTGAATGAAACACTTGGAATGTTAAAAGTTTATTTCAGAAGGAGCAGAGCATCCGCAAAGTGAGCTGGGCTTTGACATTCCTTCTTTCAGGAAATTAATTAATTAATTCATCTGCATAGCAGATCTCTGCTGATCAGATAATTAAATATGAATACACTGCTCCTGTCTCCTTGTCATGCTCCTGCTGTTCCCTCACCTCCCAAACACAGGGAGGGACCCTGAGGTTTGGAATGTACCTTGTCAGCTCAGTTTTTGATTTCTTCTAACTTTGGGGGAGAGGAAAGAGTTGTATGAACTGCCTGATAAAATTAACTTCTGGAAAAGCTCCTTTAGGGCACAAAACCAATATTTAAAAATGAGTTCCTGATGTAAGAAGAGGGTAAGGAATAGAGAGAACAGGCACATTCCAGTCTGTGGTGATTCCAGCCTTGCAGTGATGCTCTCTCTGTTTTATTTGCAGTGCTGTGCTGTGGCCTTCATTGAAAAACTGGATGCTCAGTCTTTAAATCTGAGCCAGGAAGATTTTGATCGTTTCATGACGGGCCAGACCTCCCCAAAAAAGCAGGAATCTGACAGTTTTTCCCCTGATGTGTGCCTGGGGGTGAAGCAAATGTGCAAAAGCTTAGACCTCCTCTCTCAGTTGAATGAGAGACAGGAAAGAATTGTCAGTGAAGCCAAGAAGCTGGAGAAAGACCTCATAGATTGGACTGATGGCATCACCAAGGAAGTGGAAGATATTGTGGAGAAATATCCCTTAGAAATAAAACCAAAAAGTCAAGCCTTAGCAGCCATTGACTCTGAAAATGTGGAGAATGACAAGCTGCCCCCACCACTGCAGCCTCAGGTTTATGCAGGATAATTCCCAGTGGCAGCTTGGAAAAGCAGCATTATCTTCACCTAGTTGGGAAGGGAAGGAAATTTAAGGCTAAAAAAAAAAAAAAAAAAAATCAGATGAGCTTAAATCAGTACATTTTTAAAGGTACTTTTTTTTTTGGTTTGGTTTTTCTTTTTGGTTAAGTGTAATGAATTGTATTTATTTTAGTCCAGTAGATTTCTATTTAGGCTTTTGTGGGTTTTTTGAACTGAATTTCAATTTTCTACACAAACTGGTGTCATTTTTAAGCAACACTAGTCCATTGACCTCTCTCCTGAAAGCTTCCTTCTAAGCATGCACTTAATTGTCTTTAATAATTAGTTTAACTCAAAGCCAAGTTCCAGCAGCAACTCCAAAAGGTACCAATGTTAGTCTGAACTTATTCTGTAGCTGTAAAGATGAACTATATATTGTAAAATATGTAAAATTGTAAATAGATTTCCAATCTAATGTCTCAGCTGTGCATGAGCTTGTGTGTGAGTGAAAATGATCTCAAAATGTTCATTTTAGCACCTTTCAGCTCCATCATGTTGCAGTAGAAAGGCAAAAACGAGTTAATCTGGAGGGGAGAAGTGATGAATTACAGAGGATGTTGTTGTTGTGATTTGCAAACTTGAAAATCATCTTACCTGCTTTGTTAAAAAAAAAATATTTAAAAGATGACGTTTCTTCATTTAAATGCTCTGTCAGAACACCTGGTAGCCTTGAGTGGTGCACAGAAGTGCTGATTTTACTGCTTTGGAAGGGAATGTGGGGCCAGAAATAGAAAATATTTCAGGAATAGGAAAAAGTATTTGTATTAAAAATTGCATAATGTGGAACAAAAACGGGGGAGGGGAAAGAAACCATGAAAGAGTTGCTCCAAAAGTGGCTCTCTTCTGGTCATTTCCATCAGTGGGATAAATTTTGGTTGCTTTTTTGACAATCTTGGGAAATAAGTAAGTTCATAATAGGAGGTTGCTTTTTAGAAGGAGCAGGAGCAGAAAAATGCACTTTATTTCCACGAAACATCAATGTTCTGCTCTTCAGTGACCCCTTTAGCACCTTGAACACCGAGCTAAAAATGGCTTTCTGCCACTAAAATTCCGATTGGGGTGAAAGAAGAGCTCGCCCCACAAAAAGTAACCTCTTGCAACAGAACTTTGAAACATTTTCTGTCATCTGAAATCTCTTCCAGCTCAATCCAGCCCTGACTCCTTTGTGTACCCAAGATCTCAAACACGAAGCTCAGCTGGAACTACTTTTAAGCAATGTTAAATTCTTGCCATCAAGGAGGAAAGCACCTACCTCTTGATTAATTTCCACTTCATTAAAGCACTGCTCCTTATTAAATTTGCACTGCAATAACTTCAGACCACGACTGTGATTTGTCCCTTTTCTGGCAGTTTTTAACCTTACGTGAACTATGCACCACCCCTGGTGTTCCAGAGAAGCAGCCGCAGCAATGGGCTGCTCACAAAAAAATAGAAAAAATCAAATTATTCCGAAGCCCAAATCGCTTCGGTGAACAATCCTGGGATTTATTTAGTTCGGGTCTAAACACCGGGGTGCTAATTCTGATATCCAGGTTTGTCCCGAGGAGGGGTGGGGGAAGCAAACTTTCAGCTATTGTGTAAATGACCGTGTTTAAATAAAAGTGTGGCCATTCTGCCCTCGTTAATGAGTCCCTAAAACCCTCCTCACCTTTTGTTATGCAGTCAATGATTAATGGCGAGCTAATCGCGGCTGCCTCTGCGTTCTCTGCTCCGGGCGACAACAATTCCTGGCGCTTCGAGTGCTAGGCTGGGTAACAATGTTTATTTTTATTTTCTTTCCAGAAAGATCATTGGAGTGATTAAGCACTTTAAAATTTGGAACTAAAGTATCTCTTTTTCACGTACTCGAGGCACTGAAGTGGGGTGTTCAAATAAATCAGGTGCGGTGGATTTCCATAGCCCAGCTGCAGCGATTTCCTTCCCGGAGTGAATTCCTCCTCCCCGGAGTGATCCCTGAGCAGGGCTGGAGCACGGAGGCGCTCACAGAGTTCGGCTGAGACCCCAGTGCTGCAAAAAATAGCGAACCAGAGAGTTTAATTGAAATCTCATCCCTTAAAGTGATTTAAAACAGAGGTGTTGTGCTGTGCTGACAGTCACAGTATCAGAAATTTGCTTTATTTTTCCCCACTCTTAGTTCAGTATCACTCTGCTGCTCCAGACTTTACATTATCCTCGTGGAATCATCATCATCATCCTCATCGTATTACCATTAATAATACTAATTATTAATAATGTACAATAATATATAATAACGCAATATATAACAATTATTTATCACGATAAATACCAATGAAGATAATGATGGTTGGTTTGCATTAAGGATTGAACCCTGAACACTTTTAGGCATTGGACCCCTTTAGGAAACAGAACCAAAACTGTTTGGGATAGTTTTTAGAGAAAAAGGGGAGGGGAAAGGCGGGAGCACCCTGAGGGCTGTGAGGGAGGCAGGAGCGGGGAGCGCGGGGCTGCGCCGCTGCGGCCCGAGGAGAGAACGCGCTGAGCGCCCGGGCCGGTTCCCGGTGTCGTTCCCGGTGTCGTTCCCGGTTCCGTCCCCGGTGCCGCTCCCGGTTCCTCTCCCGGCCCGTTCCCGGTGCCGCTGCCGGGCCCCGCCCGCCGCCGGCCCCTCCCGCGCTGCCGGCGCCGCCTCAATCTTGTCCCCCCCGCGCCACCGTCGGCGGGTGAGGGGTCAGGGCTGCGGGCCGGAAGCGGCGGCGGAGGCGGGGCCGGTGCCGGGGCCTGTCCGTGTGTCCGGCCCGGGGCTGCCCTCCGAGCGGCCTCTCCCCGCCCGCAGCCCCGCCAGGGCAGGACCATGGTGCAGAGCCCGCCCGCACGGCAGCGCCGCCGCCTCTGAGCCCCGCCCGGCCCGGGGGCCTGAGCCCCGCCGCGGACGCCGGTAAGGAGGGGACGGGGGCGGCTCTGCGGCCCGGCCTGGCGGGGATGGGGTCGCCTTGAGGCCGCTCTGGGGCTGGGGGGAGCGGGGGAAGCACCGGGAGAGCCCCCGGGGAGCCTCGGGCCGGGGCATCGCTGCGCTGCCCCCCGAGCCTCGGGTCCCGGTTGGGTTCGGGCTGGTTTTACTCGGCTGGGGGTTGTAGCTTTGGCTTGTCTTTATTATTGACCTAAAAAAAATGATTTTGGGAAAGGTCGTCAGCTTGAAGTTTGTATGCGTGGCGTCGTACCAGAAAAAAAAACCCACCGAAAAATAATAATTTCTGTAGCACTAAAAATAGTTCTGTTTCAAAATAGCTTCTGAGCAGTGATTCCTGCGTTGGGCTTTTTTTGAGTGGTTGTTTTGGGATTTTTTCCCCAATTTTTTATATATCCATATTTCATGCTCTTTCACTTTCTGGGGGGTTTAACTTGACTAATGATCTCATGATGGTTTTAATAATAAAATTCCCGGTGCATTATGCCTAGAACATGGCTGCTCCATCCCTGCCGTTACATCCAAACCATGGATCAGAATCACCCTGGGAAAGAATATATTACAGCACAGCTGGGATGATTTTTTTCCCCCTTTTTCCCTTTATTTGCTCTTTAAGGGTTTGTCTTTGGGGAAATTTATTTGCAAGATTAGCTCTGGAGGTGGAATTATCTGGGTAAATTCGCCCTGGCAGACAAACCTGGAGCATAGCTAAGGATTCATTAAGGTTTGCTCTCCACATCCTTGCTGAACTTCCCCGAAGTTTGGCCGCTGGAAGAACGTGGTGGGGGAAAAAAAGCCTGGGCCTGGCTGTTATGGTAAATGATTATTGCGTTTTTCTGAAGGCTGAGTTACAGGAAACACTCCCCAGTCCTTGTGCCTCCGGGCAGGACACAACGGTTCGGGTTCCACCGGGTGAGTTGCTGCCACTTCCCTGCTCCTGCCTTTCCCCAGGTCTCTGGGAATGAGCCGGTGGCCGCAGTCCAGTTCCTGCTCGGCAGGTGAGCACGGCACAGAGATCGCTTTTGTGGCAGCCCGGGCACAGATAACATTGAATTGTGGCTGAAAATCCTCCCTGCCCCCGGCCCGGGTGCCATCAAAGGGGATTAAGCCCTGGGTAGCTTTGTTACCTGCCGTGATTTGAGGAGTGGCTCCGGCGCTGCTGGAATGTGATTCTTCTTTTCCACTTGAAAGACAAGAACCTGAAAGGCCACCTGATAAGACAAAATAGTCACTGTGCTCTCAGAGTGCCCAGGAGGGCAGGGCACAAACTGAGCTCGGTGTCCTTTGTGAGCCGGGGACAGGAGGGACAGAGCCTGGCACATCCAGCACCCCGGGCCGGGTCCCTCCTGGAGCACCCCTGAGCTGATCCTGCAGCTCTGGGTGTTGTGATCGTCTTCTTTTTGTATTAAATAACAGCACAGGTTTTGTAGAAATGGAGCTGTTTTATCAGTTGAGCCCTGAACTATTAATGGAACTCACTGGTGTCAGAATTGTGTTGCTTTTCCCAGACCTCCCCTTGCCCAAAGCATGGCTGGGTGGGAGTTTATTTTCTTTTTCAGACTGTGACTAAAGCAGGTTCTCAGGACTCAGAACTCCCAGGTTTTGTTTTGGAGGAAAACTTGTGAATGTCTTGGCATTTTGGGTTTTGTTAAGCTGTAAAATGGAGAGTGAACTCACAGGAGTTTGGGCTGAGCAAGTTGAGGTCCTGTTTGCTTTGAGCAGCCGTGAAGCACAGAGTCATGATAATATTCCAGCCATAGCCTTGATACCTCAGCTGTTGCCCAGGTCCCTTATTTCAGTGGCTTTTGCTGCTGTTTCTATTTTCATTAGTGGCCACTGGCTGTTTTACTGCTTCTCTCCCTTCTTTGCACACCCAGACTCTGATTTTGCCATTCCCCAAAGCTGCCATTTCCTCAGCTTGTCAGTCATTTCTCTGTTTGTGATTCAAGCTGTGTATCTGTCTGCATCCCTGTCTCCTCACAGTTCTCATCATAGAGACTGAAGAGCCTTTTCCTGGCATTTCTCTGCACTTTCACTGCTGAATTAGGTCCCACATTCCTTAATGAGTGGCTTTAATGAAGTCAACAATTAACCTTGAACTGGTCACTCAGCAGGTTTCTGATTATTGAACAGTTACTGAGAATTTTCACACTTCTTGGTTAAAGCCATCCCAGATTTTTGGCTGCTGTCATTTCAGTGTCCACAGAATTTGATTTCTCATGGATCTTTAAAAATCCTGTGAAAGGGAATGATTTTACTTTTCCTTTCCTCTCCCAGGTTCTCATGCTAAGCAGCAGTAAGCAGAATAGCATTTTTAATACAGCTTCAAAGTCCTTCATCTCTTACTGTGTGTTTTATTGCAGTCTGGGTGATTTGGGTTATGGTAACTCACGTTGTGAAGTCATGACTTGGACTTGGAAGAGTTGGAAGGTTTAAAAATGCCCATGAGCTCTTTTCTATGGAAGTGGATTCATTCCCATGGCACAGGCTCTTGGCAAACAGGGCTGCCTGCCTCAAGTCTGGCACCAAAATGTCTGATTTTCAACCAGAGCTTGGGTTCATTTGGATTTTACAGCTGGCTATGTTTTAAATTATGTTTTTCACTTCTAACAAAAGTCAGAATTCAGGCTTCATTGAACCAGGGAAAAAAAGGCTTCCTCACTCTGTTTCTGCTGCCTGACTTTTAACTTTCCTTTCCTTTTCTCATTCATCATTTTTAAGAACTCATAGCATATAAAAAATACTTGGAACTGGTTTGGATTAGTCTGTTTCTGCACAAATTTTTCTTCCAGTGGGAAATGAAAATCAACTTTGCTGTCCCCAGAGTATCAGCTGGCACAAAGTTCAGGTGCTTGTGGTAAATCCAGCAGACTTTTTGAACAACACAAGTCTGTTGGGAAGGGCTGTCATACACAGATTGAGTAATGTTTGTTTTCCTTTTTATTTTTTACATCATCGACCTTGTATTTAAAGTTTTCTGTCTTTGTAGAGAGTTGAAATCAGGAGTTTGGGTGTTTAAAACTCAGTATCAATTTGGTCTTTAAAATTTTCTATAACTGACCAAATGACTTCCTTTCCTTGGCTTTGTTTCATGGGCAGGCCTGAAAAGTTTGCTGTTCATGCTTCTCTTGGGGGTGCTGAAATGATTAATTAAGCTTTGAAAAGTGTTTTGAGATGTGAAAAGAAACATTTCATGCAACTGTGAACCACTTTGCTCTTTTCTATTCATGCAAGTCCCTGGTTTTTGTTAATATTCTGCATCCTGCTCCTTTATCAGGGTACCAGGAGGAGGGAATGTCCTTTTCCACATTTCCAGGTGCTGTTCTCCTCCTGCCCTGTGCAGTGTCCTCTCTGTATATGCAAAGCCATTTTCCTGCCATTTTCAGCTTCCAGGCTCCAGGAGGATGGGAGTTTTTTTATCAGCAAACATATTTGTGGATAAAATAGCTCAGCAAACTGATAAGCCACAGTCTGGCTTGAGCCAATTCCCCGTTCCCTCCCACTGCAGCAGATGTTTGTGCACATCTGGCTGCTGATCTTTGGGCTCTCTTCGGTTGGATTCAGGGACCCAAGGTGATGTTTTCATGAAGTTTCCTCCTCCACACGCCCTGATTGCTTCTCTCCCTCTGTGCTGTGGAGAAATGTGCTGGCATTTCCTAGGAGGTTGCTGATTTTGGTTTGTTTTTCCCCACTGAAGGCAGGGAGGAGGGGAAGAGGCTCAGCTGGGCAGAGGTAGGGCTGTGCTCTGGAGGGTTCCTCTAGGATGAATTCCTCCTTCCTGCCCACCCTGCTGCTGCTGGGGAAGGTTTTAGGCTGTGCAATTCCATCCCACAGGGATCCACACTTCCTAAAAAGATGATCTGAAGCTGCAGCAGATACGAACACCTCTATTTTGCCCAGATATCAGGATGGTAAAGTCTTCCTGCACTTCCAAGTGCAGATCCTTGCATTTATTTTGTTGAACCCCATCAGGTTGTCCCAGGGCCACCTCTGCAGCCTGTCCAGATCCCTCTGGATGGGATCCCTTCCCAGAGCTTGGTGTCATTGCCAAACTTGGCCCCATGTCCCTGTCACCCTCAAAAATGTTAAACAGCACCAGCCCCAGCTCACACAACTCTGATTTTTATTTGGCTTCACTATTTCAGTATTTTCACTCTTAGATGTCAAATTTGGTTTGAAGAGAAGAAAACCAAATGAAAGAGAATTTTGGTACCTGCTGCTGTTGGGTGTTGTTAAACAAGAGGCACTTTGGGATGAACACCACTGCCTTGTTTGCATTTATTTATGGATGGTTTCCCATGGTTTGCTTGATTTATGTTTATAAATATTCCTCTGGCACACGACATTATTTTCATTCAAAGTGGTTAACCCTGAGCTGACCCATTTCCTAACCCCTTTGCACTCCTGGTAGTGGGGCATCTTTGAAAACATCATTGATTTATTTTTTTGAGCTGCACAGCTCAATTGAAACACTATTCTGTGAAATCAGATGTTGAGGCTTGGAAAACTTGTGAGATCCTAAAGGAGCAGTGCTGCCTCCTGTCCTTCTCCTCCACCCAATTTTCCTCTTTAGGATATTTCAGAGGTGATTTTATATTGAAACCCCTCCTCTAGAGTGATTACTTTACCTGCATGACAAGAAGGGGAAATATTTGTGAGGAAATGCCATCATTTAAAGCTTTCTAATGGCAGGGATGGTAGTTGACATTATTGACAAAACTGTCAAATGACTTTGATCCCTTTAAAATTCATGTTTGGAGGATTTTTTTCACTTTGGCAAGTGCAATTTTGCTTTTAATACCTGCTTTAGTACAGCATATGAGTTTTTTATTGTTGTTAGGAATTCAGCTCCTTTGATATTAAGCCTCAAAATGGGAATTTAATACTTCAGCTGTGACTCATTGCATTGACTTTTTGGTCTCTGCAATAGGCTTCAAGATTTTCCTTGTTTGTAATTTAAAAACTCATCAGTCTGTTTCAGCAGCTTCCTTTTCCACATTCTTTCATATACAAATAAAGAGGAATTCACAATGTTACTCCTTTGAAGTTGCTGTCTGGAGCTGTTTTGGAGGAAAATCCCCCCAACAGTACAAGATTTTCTTGCTTTTTTTATTTGGCTGCCCAATTCTGTGTTTCCCTGGGACTCTGACAGATTAAACTGTTGTATTTCCACCATTTACCAGTTTAATCTTTTTACCTGCCTGGGTTTGTAGATGCTGATTTAAGAGCACGACATCTCCAGGGTTTCCTGGTGAATTCCATCAGCTGCAACTCTGGCATTTGCTCCTGCTGAACATCCCTCACTACCCAGCAATTACCTCGGAGCTGGTGGCCAATGTTCCAGCCTGACAGTTTTCATTCTTCCCCTTGCACTTGAGCTCCTTGTTTAGGCTGACTGGGGAGATTTTTATTGCAGCAAGTATTAAAAGGCTTTGCTGGAGTGGAGAGAGGCAGCAGCAGTCATTAGAGCCGCTCACTAAATTATTTATTTGGCTAAAAAGTGAAATCTGATCTTGCTTGCCTGACCTGCCAGGAGGTAAAAGCATTGTTTGGTTTAGTTTGGTTTTTTTTTTTTTTAAACTCTGTGAACAAGAAATAAAAGTTTAAATTATATTCTTTAAGTTATTCATTTACACAGAGGAGGAAGTTAGTTACAAGAGCCTGGCAGAAGAATTGTGATGCATTGTGATTCTAACAGAGAGGAGTTTAAAGAACCCTGAAAATTCCATGGACATTTCGATGTAATGCACTGATCTGAATCACAAATTCTGCAATAATTAAAGTTATTTAAGCACTTTGGTAAAAAAAATCAGTAATTCTTCAGGCAGCAGCATGGAAACACATTCATCCTTCTGTTTTGCACTGCTATTTTCATGTCAGCTCCAGTGTTGAAATCCACAGTTGTTCCCTTTTCCCTCCCAAATGCTCCAAAGGCACATTACTCCTCGGAAATTGCAGCTTATAGCATTTTCTAATTGCTTTCAAAGCCACTGAGTTATGGCAGCATATTAAACAACTGGCACTTAAAAGCTGGTGATCTCTTACATAAAAATATTAGCCCAAATATTTCTCTGTGAAGGCTTTTCTGCACATCCCATTTTTTTTAAGGCTGGTGTTAGACCCTGTGGTAAACAAACATTCTAATGGAGCTGTTGGAAGCCCCTTTAAAAAAGGAATGCCAGCCCTGGATGTGCTGTGGGTGACACTCAGCCCTGATTAAAAGCTGCAATAAACCCTGAACCCGTGCTCTTTCCAAAAGGAAATTCAGGAGGGGACACTGCCTACAACTCTGCTTTAGGTTCTGATCTCCTTCCACCTCCACACATCTCCCATGTTTCTAGAAGGAGTGTTTGGGATTTTGCTTCTGGATGGAGCGTTTGGGGTTTTTAGCTCGGGCTCATTTAAGGAATTTGCTGCCAGGGACAAGATAGGCAGGAGGGGCAGAAGGGCGGATCATTGCCAGCATGATCCCTGCCAGCCCCAGCTCTCCCTTTTCCTGTCCCTCCTGCCTTCTGACACCTGCACTGGCCTGGCTGGCTGTGCCACAGCTGCTCTGGGACAAACTTCTGGTAAGGTGCACATTTCTCATCATCTTTTCTTCCTCTTTCTTCCCTCTCCTTTCCCTGCTTTTCACTCCGGGTTTGCAGAGATGTTTGCAGCACCCGCTTCTCACTGAGGAAAACTTCCTGGGCTTTGCAGGGTGGATGGAAAGGGGTTGGTGGTGCAAAATAATAAACCCAGGATGTGATCTTGAGCTCTGGAGAGCTCTGTTTCAGCAGGTTTCAGCCAAGAGAGCAAGTGGGGAGTCAGCAGGCACAGCTCAGGGTTGTGTTATTGGCACTGCACCTCTGTCTCTTCTCCCTGTCAATATTTCCTCTGTTAACAGGAGCTGAAGTGTTTCTGCCAGTAAAATCCTGAGGATACACAAGGAAGTTGGGATCATTGTATCCTGTGGGCTCTGAAAAAGGCTTTGTCTGAGTGCTTGTCCTTTACCCTTCTCTTGTTTTCTCTGAAATCAATAGATCAGATCAAAGATCCCTCCCTGCCTTGCCCTGTACCTCTCTCATCCTCAGAGCTGCCACTTTTCAGCCCTGCTACACCTGGATTGTAAATGACAATAATGGGAGTCAGTGGGGATCACCCCGACCTGCAGGGAGCCTTCATTAAATGTTATCAGAGCCCTATGGATGCTCCAGCTTTAACCCTTGCAGTGCAGAATTCTTTCTGCCTTTCCCTGTGAATTTTGGAGATCAGCAGCACATTGCTAGGAGAAGCTCCTGCCTTAGTGGTTTAGTTGGGGTTAAAAGCCTCTTCAGCCAGGATTTTAGGTAAGCCAAAGATAAGAGGTTGGCAGGGAGTTCCTCCTTGCAGAGCTTCTGAAGGAGATGTCACAAGGCTGCCCTTTAACACTGGACTGTTTGCTTTTCCCTGCAAGTGGAGGTGGGGAAGCTGATAAAATAATTTGGGTCTTTTTACTCTGCAGATGAACATTCAGGAGAGGAATCAGACAAAATATTATATTTGGGGCAAAAATTAATGACTGAGGACATTTCCTCAGCATGTAAGGTCCTGGCTTTGCTTACAGACAGAACAAAAAGTTCTAGATCCTGCAAGAATTAAATAAAGACCAGGAGTCTTCCAGCCTCCACCCTAATGCAGATTTTGGGGTTTTCTGCCCACAGGATTCTTGATGCAGAAGCCTAAAATGATGTAGAGCTGCTTCTCAGATCCTGTTTTGAAAATAGAGGCATTTGGGATAGGGTGAAGAGGGATCCTTAAGGCTCCAGCTTCAGTTTCCAAAGGATGTGCAAAGTTTGATTTGTAATTTGGTGCATTCAGACACTACTGGCATTCAATTGTAGCAGTAATACCCTGCCCGGGGAAAGGCAAGAACTGGGTTTATTACTTATCAGTGATGCTGGGCTGTGCTGGAAGCCCTCATTTCTTAAAATCTGTTTCCAGCTGGCAGTTTGAGGCCCTGAGAAGGTGATGTGGAGCCTGTTTTGATTGCTGCTGCATTTCAGGCACACACTCCGTGCTCAGTGAACAGCACAGCCACGTAATCGAATCTCATTTTGTGTAAGATCCCATTTCTTGCTGTCAAACTTTGGTCTTACGTGATCCACCAACCCCCACCTGTAACACACAGTGCAGTGACTCTGTTGGAACATTCTTTGCCCTCAGGTGAACAATCAGAATAATGTTCTACATAAACCTGTTGGAGAACCTGAAGGTTTATATCAGCAGCCGCCCTCCGCTCGTGGTCTTTATGATCAGCGTGAGCGCCATGGCCATCGCCTTTCTGACACTGGGCTACTTCTTCAAAATCAAGGAGATCAAATCACCAGAAATGACAGAGGTACGTGCAAAAAGTGGGGATATTAATTTGGAAAACATGCCTGAAGTTAATTATGGGGTTTTTTTTCCGTCACAGAGAGCACAGTTGTGTGGGGGATTGTCTTCATTTTACTTTCAGAAGGGCTGTTGGAGTGAATGTTTGTTAGTTTTGTTTAATATCAAGGATGAGGCCAAATCATCTTGTCACAGATCTTCCCTGCTGTGGATAGGAACCTTTCTGTTTGTTATTTAGGGTCACTTAGCTGGTTTGGGGAACTTCTTACCTCAGCACTGTCCTGTAACGAGGGAAACCTCGGCAGAAACGGCTCACCCCAGAGCGTGGTGAGAACAGACCACGTTTCCTTTCTAGTTCAGGGGAGGGAGCTGGGATTGAGCCCATCTGAGTTCTACAAACAACTTTCCTGTTGTTGAGCCAGCCCTGGAGGTGTTTGTGTTGCTTTGTGAGCTGTGTGATTTTTGTTAAACGGCCTGGAACCGGGCGGGATGGGACCGAGCGAGGCGTGAGCTCCCTCATCTGCTTGAACTCTCCCCCGTTTGTTTTAAGGACTGGAATACTTTCCTCCTGAGGTTTAATGATTTGGACTTCTGTATATCTGAGAATGAAACCTTAAAGCACCTCCTCAACGACACCACAACTCCAGAAAGCACCGTGACCAGCGGGCAGGCCAGGTCTTCCACGCAATCCCCACAGGCCCTCGAGGACTCCGGCCCCATCAACATCTCTGTCACCATCACGCTGACCCTGGACCCTCTGAGACCTTTTGGGGGATACTCTCGCAATGTCACACACCTAAGCTCCACTATTTTTGGGCACCAGATTGGACTTTCAGGTAGGCAATGCTGGACCTTTTTAAAACTCAGGTTATAGTTGGCTTTTAGAGGTTTTTACTAACCTTTCACAGGGGGATTGGCTTCAAACTGAAACTGAGTAGGTTTAGATTCAATATTAGGGAGAAATTCTTTGTTGTGAGGGTGGTGAGTACCCAGAGAAGCTGTGGCTGCCCCATCCCTGGCAGTGTCCAAGGCCAGGTTGGACAGGGCTTGGAGAAACCTGGGACAGTGGAAGGTGTTCATGCCCATGGCAGAGGGGTGAAACAAGACAGTTTTTGAGGTCCCCTCCAACCCAAACCATTCTATGCTTCTAAATAATTCTGTGATTTAAATAACTATATGATCAAATAAAAATTCACCAGCTTCTTATGGGTGAGATGAATCTTATGCACAGAACACAGATGTGTTCCCAGATTTATTGTGAGTTTATTCCTGTATGGAGCCATTCCTTGTTTGTTACTTTTCCCTGCATTCAGAATGGAAAAGAACCTGCAGGTGTGCCAAGATCAGGCTTGGCAGTTTGAAATTATTAACCTAATGACAATGGAAGGTCATTTTTAAGCCAGCAAAATTCCAAACAGTGACTCTCTTCAGTTTTGCCTTGATCCATCGGGTCCTCAACTGACATTTCAAATGTGACATAAATGCAGTAGAGAGTATTATGTTATCTAAAAAATTCTAGTTTATCTAAAATGCATACGTGAATCAGCTTTAATATCACAAACAGCACCAGATAAGATGATTATGGTTTCTGTGGTGTGCAGAGACCAATCTGCTCTCTGGCTGCCTGCCAGGAAGTTTTGACAGGAGTTCGTAGAGAATTAATAGAAATTGATAATAGAACCTCACTGTATTTTAGCTTTCAGCCAGAATTGCATTTTATAATAATGCTGAATGTCTTGAACCTGTGGAGAGCTGCATTACTGTATTTTCTGTTGCTCTTTTGTTGCTGCTTTAAGAGCTACCAAATGCAAGTTCCGTTTGCCGCAGCCTGGATTTATTTTCAGCCTGAATTTTCTCCACATGGAGTTGCCATACATGACTTAGTGTGCAGTTCAGTATCTGCTCACACCTTTTTCTCTACACAAATATCTCCAGTTTGAAAAGGGAGCATCAGAAAAAAACAAATGCAGAACAAAGTTCTTGGGAGGAGAAAGGCTTTTCTAATCACGCATGAATTCACTTATAAAGAGTTTTTAATTTCTGAAAGCAGCCTGATGACCCCAGTTCTGGGGTGGGAGAGATTAGCAAGAGCAGCAGCTGGGGGATTTTGTAGTTTGTTTTGGGTTTTAACTTTCTTTTTGCTCTCTTTGTTGCCTGTAAAGATCCGGGATGATTCAAAGGGTGATACTTCTTCCTGCCTTAGTCATTTGTGTATTCTCCTTATCCCAGTGATCGTTGCTCAGATACTTTTGTGAACCAAAACCCAGCTTTCCTTTTCTCTTTCTCAAAGGCAGAGAATCCCACGAGGAAATAAACATCACCTTCACCCTGCCAGCTGCCTGGAACTCTGATGACTGTGTCCTGCACGGCCACTGCGAGCAGGTTGTGTTCACCACCTGCATGACTGTGACAGCAGCCAGCAATGTATTCCCAGTCACAGTGTAAGTGCACTGGGAACGCTGCTCCATGGGCTGTTTCCTGGCTCATTAATTCCTCTGACTTGTTAGTTCCTCGTAAAAATTCCTGTTGATTGTGGAGATTGTGTCCTTGCACTCCTTCCCCCACGGTGAAACGTTTGTCTCGAAACCTCTGCTGTCTTTGAGATTTTTCTGAGGGTGTATTAAACTCCTGGCTTTCAGCTGTGATTTAAATTTCACTGGGAGCAAAAGAATCCATGGAAATGTAAGGAATTTACCCCATAACTGAGTTTCAGAGATGAGATTTGACACTAAGGTTCTTACCCTCTTCCCTGCTGAGAGATCAGTGCAAGGCAAATGCTGCTTTGCCTTCACCAAAGTATCTTCCCTTTGTCTTCTCTGGATTCCCTGACACTGTTCCATCCAACCTGTGAAGCCTTAGGAAAACCAGTGTTTTTCCAATTAAGCTGTGGGATGTTGGCTCAGTGCAACAACATGCAGTTAAATTCTAATTTTAGTGTAGCAATCATGTGGCTTTTAATAGACCCTTTTGGTTAAACTTTGGGGTTTTGTTGTTGCTTTGGAAGACTCAAGCTAAACCCATATTTTGAGAAGAAAAGTTGTGCTGGTTGAACATGGCAAATGCAATTCAGGGTGCTGATTATTTCTGTTTTGTTGCAGTCAGCCACCACATTGTGTTCCTGAAACCTACAGCAATGCTACTCTGTGGTACAAGATCTTCACCACGGCGAGGGACTCGAACACGAAATACGCCCAGGATTACAACCCCTTCTGGTGTTACAAAGGAGCAATTGGGAAAGTCTACCATGCTTTAAATCCCAAACTAACTGTTATTGTTCCAGATGTAAGTGCTGGGTTGTTCTTCTGGTATTTTCAGTAAATGCTCTGCTTTCATTCAATATGGTTCCTAAAATTGTCATTTTTGCTGCTGGTTTATTGTGTGGTGCAAGGGCTGAGAATGCTCCACCCCAGTGGGTTTGATGATCTTCATCCACGTACCTCACAGCTCTTAATAACCACCATTTATATTTTCAAATCATTTCTCAAAAGCCTCTGCCAGTATCTATAGCAGATTTTTAAGACAAGAAACATTTTGGGCCATAATTAGGAATCACTTCCATTGCTGTGTAAAGAGGAGAAAGTTGATTCCTGAAGTCATTTCTGGGTTGATCTGGTAATTATTGCTTTGATATCAAATGCCAAGTCAGTAAATGGTTTTAATTTGCTTTTCTGTGTGCAGGATGATCGCTCCCTAATAAACCTGCATCTCATGCACACCAGTTACTTCCTCTTCGTGATGGTGATTACAATGTTCTGCTATGCAGTCATTAAAGGCAGACCAAGCAAACTGAGGCAAAGCAACACAGAGTTCTGCTCTGAAAAGGTGAGTGTGTGGTAACAAAATATTGACTCTGATAAGAAAACAGAGCAAAGCTCCTTTTGGACACAGGACAGACTGGTTTTTCTTGTCTCTGGAGATGGGGATTGAATTGCCTTTCAAAGAGGCGTGGGTGCTTCACTGTGGACAGTGCAGGTGGGGGCTACAAAATCCACACAAGTGCTTTGGAGATCCTCAAAATGAGATTTCTCTCCTCCAGAAGTGAATTATTGCAACTCAGGAAGTGCTGGGCTGGGACTCTTCTGCCATAATTCTGGCATTACTTGAACTGTTTTGTGTGAAGCAATGAATAGGTGGCATTGAATAGTTTTATTTCTCTTATTACAACAGACTGAAGACTTTGAGTAAAACATGATACATAATTCTAAGGGTTCTTCATCAGAATTAAGTTAAAAACAAAGCTGTTGAAAGAGTCATTGGTTGTTAATCAGAATTAAGTTAATAGCAAAGCTGTTGGAAGAGCCCTTGTTCAATACTGCCTTGGGGGCCTGCAGTTTGCCTGAAGGATTAAATATGAATATATTTAATTGAGAAGTAGGAAGCCAGTGTTGACACCTTTTGATCTTAATGATATTTTGTGGTGTAAGCTGGTTTGGGATGGTTTTTATAGGGTTTTTTTTTTGTTGTTTTGGGTGGTTTGGGACTTTTATTCTATTGATTTTTGCCAAGTACAAAACACCTTCAGACTCGCTTTGATTTCCTTTCCAAGTCAGACTTTCCAAGCTGCTTTGAAAAGTCAAGGACAGCTCTGCCAGCCGCACAGAGATAAGTCATATCACTGTTACAGGATTAAGAATTTGCCTTTAATGAAATATTTTCTCTCTGGTTTGTTTTTTTTTTTTCCAGGTTGCTTTGTCAGAAGCATAAAAATCCCCCCTCTCCTTCTCCCGAGAACGACCGAAACCATTGCCTGCTGAACCCAGCCTGGGTCTTAACACTCTGTGAATCCATTACCTTGCAATGTTGGTTTATTCCAACCAAAGACATTTCAAAGTGCCTGTAATTGATTTGTACATATTTATAAAAGCAGAATATCCAGAGCAGGTCCGAGGAGATGCGCTTGTCCCGCGGCACGGCCGGAGCCCTCCGGCCCTTCCCTGGGGACGCCCCCAATGTTGGTGTAGATAACTCCAGTGAAAAGGCTCCACAGAGGCAGAGCCAGAGATTTTTGTCTCGCTGCACCTGGGCAGGTGAAGATGCCTTTGCAAGTGTCTCAAAGCAACCGAGAGATGTTTGGTTTTTTGCCCAATCTGTACAGTGTGTTTGAACCAAGTATGCACCTTTGATATAATCCTGCATTTCCAAAGCCACCAATCCACGACATGGATTCAATGTGTGTTTGTGTGGCCTAATACTTTATTCCATTTGCTCCTTGCTTGCAAGAAAAGATATCAACATTTTAGATTTTTTTTTTCTTTTGGAAGAAAAAAAAATACATATTCACATTTTAATAGTGCTGTATTTAGGACAAACTTGTGCTTTTATTCATAGTAAAAAAATTAAGAAGTGAAGTCCCATTTTAAACTCTTACTTACTGAAAAGAACTGTTTGATTTTTTTTTTGTTTAGTTTGTTTTGGTTTGTTTTTTGGTTTGGTTTTTTGGTTTTTTTGGTTTTTCATTTGGCTTGCTGAATGCCAGAGAACCAGTCAGCACAGAGACTTATCTGGAAAACTTTTCCACTTGGCCTCCCATCCCCAGCCCTCCAGCCAGGATTGTGTGTCTCTGCTGCAGAGCAGCTTTCTGTAAACTTTTTTTTTCTTCTTTTTTTTTTTTCTTTCTAGAAAGTGAAACTTCATAAAAAGCTGTATTGTATTAACAACCTGCTGGGGCTCTGCACAGCCTTGGGCAAGTGCAAATAGTGAAAGGAAAAGAAATCCCAGAGTTTGTTAGAGAGCTTCACTCTGGGACTGTGCATGCAGCTCTGAGGGCAGCTGCCAATGGCACTGCTGAGCTCTGTCCCACTAAATTGCCATTTAATGCTGTCCACTCAGGGGAAAATGGCCACAGGAGTGGGGCTGTTGTGAGGAAGGTCAAAGAAACCACCCAGTGAAACCCTTTCTGTTCTCTGTGTCCATTCTTCAGTCAGAGATTTTATTCCGTGCATTTCTGCCTTCCCCATTCTGCCTTTTGCTGGTTTTTCTTCCTGGCTCCTTGAGCAGCCTCCTTAATTTCAGGGGTCAGGCTCTTCCTGCAGACATTTCCACCACTGCTTTTAAAATCTCACTGGTTGCCTTAATTGACTTTTCATCTTTTCTCCCAGCTTTCTCACCAGGTGGTGTGACAGCTCTGCATTTGTTCATTCATTTATTCCCACAGGCTTTTTTTTTCCCCTCCTCCTTTTGCTCCAAACTCCACAGAAGAAGAAAGCCAAGTGAGAATCTCACAGTCTCAGTGATGCTGGCATAAAATTCCCAGTTTATTCCCTCCAGACACCACTCCTGGTCTGTGTGTGTTGGGACTTCAGTAAGTTCACGAGTCTTAAGAGTGTTTGAACAGTCACAGTTTCCTTCAGAACACGTTTCCTCCTAGAATTTCAGTTCCTTAAGTGGGATTAACTGACATGTTTTCCTCCAGGGAATGTTAAGGCAAAGCTTTAGAGGTGGCCTGGTTTGAAGTTCAGGGATAAAAAGAAGCTTCCAGTTTTCTCCTGACGCTGCTGTGGGCTGATGCTGCTTCCCTGGGGTGAGGCAGGGAAGTGAAACAGGCCGAGAGCTTCTCCCGAGCTGTTCCTAAACCCCAGCCTGAGCTGGTCCTAAATCACACAAGCCCAGCCTTCTGCATTAATCCTCACTCCAAGAGTTGCCTCTGAGGGTGGCTTGATCTGGGGACCACAGGCAGGAATAGGAGATGGATTGGGAGAGAGGTGGTGCAAATCCTGGAAATACCCAAAAACCACCCAACATCACCTGACTCCTTCAGCAAAGCAAAGCAAATCCTTTCTCCTTCAACAAATTCCAACTCCAAATATCCCAACTGGAATTTGGGCTGTTGGGGAACACGTTTGGGAATGAAAGGAGCCTGCTTCAAAACTTCTCCCCCACTTTCTGCAGCCCCCCAGGAATATTAAAAGATTGTGACCCACAAATGCAAAAGGGAAAATGTTGGAGAGTTGGATTTTTTTGGCCTCAGTTCATCCCTTTGCCCCCCCTGGATTGCAGCAGGGAGGGGCAGGGTGTCCCAGCAGGCCAACTGCTGGAATACTGAGGAATATTGGATTGTTCCCAGGCGATGTACAAAGTTAAATGCAGCCAAACAGAAGAGTTAAAACTTAATGTTAAAGTTCAGATCATATTGATCTTTCCTTTTTTTGTTTTCTTTTTTCTTTTTAACTATGACTTGAATCAGTTTTGATTCTATTTGTACGTGTTTTCTTGTTCTTAGAAAGCTGCCATTTTCTTTTTTTTTGTTTGTTTTTTTTTTGCATTTTCTTTGGCATTACATAGAAAATCTGAGCCTTGGTTTCAACCCTCTGCAGGTGATTGTAGGGTTCAAGATGGTTTTTTGGTTTTGTTTTGTTCTTACATTTCACTTGTCTTGTTGCATGATGGTTAATAGCTGATTTGGAAATGACATTTCTCTCCTAGATTAATTTTGTGTTTGTAAGATGTGCATATTGCTTTGCAGAATAAAAACTATGAAGTTTATCCCTGTTGTCTTTATTTCCACAGCCCGCTGGCTGCAGAGCTTTCGTAAATCATCCAAAATTATGAGGAAATCAGGGAAAAATCTGCAGTAAAATGAAATGTCAACCTTTTTGTGTACCCAAGGTGTAGTGAGCACTTTATGTAGATTTTCTTTCCTTTGGTTTGGGGTGTAGGGAATGAGAAACGGAAAAATTGTGATCCAGGCCCACCTCTCCTGTTGCCATTCCTTGTTGATAGAACACTTCAAAGCACCCAAATGGTGCCTGTTCAAACCTGGTGGGAATGAGAGCATCGCTTAAAAGCCAAACTGTGACATCATTTTATCGTTTTTTACTGAGAATTAGGAGACAAAAATGATTTTAATTTAATTTTTTTTTTTACCCATCCCTTTGGTATGGCTCTGAAATGCCTGCCTGGAATGAGGAGTGAGGCTGCCACTGCTCCAGGTAGCAAAGAAATCATTTTTGGCCTGAATTCTGTCCCTCAGCCAGCAGAGAGGAAGAGAAAGGCAGCGGAACACATCCTTTTATTAAACAAGCTCCCTTCCATAACCAGCAGCACTTGTTTGACAAGGCTTTGTTCAAAGAGTTCCACATGAAATTCCTTGGAGAAAATCCTGGTTTCAGGCAGTTACACTTGAAACTGGGGAGAAAACCCTGAGCAAATCAATTTGTGATTGAATTTGGTTGGTTCTGAATAAAAGGTGAACAGCCTCTTGCCTGGATGCTTTCCCAAGCCTTTTCCACAGGGAAAATTGCTGTAATTTCGTGCCGCAGCCTTGAGTGAGGTTTTTCCAAAGCTTCCTCCAGGCTCTGGCTGTAAAAGCAGCTCAAAGTTGGTGTTTTAAGGGGGGGTTGTTAACAAACTGTGAATAAGGGCAAGGAAAAATCAAATAAAGGTTGCTCATCCGGCAAAAACCTGCACATGCCGTGTTGGAAATCAGATTCCAGCCAACCTCAGCTGCCTGCTGCAGATTGGGATGGGAGCTGCCATCTGCCAGCAGGGCTGGAATTCCTTTCATCAGCTGCTTTGTGCCAAATATTTGGGTTTTACAGCAAAGCAGCGCTGAAAATCAGCACGGGCAGGGAAATCGCTGCAGCTTTTCTGCGGGAAATAAAAGAGTTTCCATGAAATGTTGCTCTCCAAAGTTTCTTCTGAATGAGTGTGACAGCAGCTGCTGGAATTTGGGTTGTAAATTCTCCTTTTCCCTCCAGCACTCGTCAAAACTTTGCCAATGATGAATTGCCTGGCAGGGAAAAAATCAATCAGAAGGTGGAACCTCATGTTTTGGTTTAACTCCTGTGACTCGTTTGCCTGCTGTCACCAAAATTTGGATTCCTGAGCCCCAGCACTGTCCTGGAAGATCCTCAGGAGCTGCACGCACAAAGGATCCATTGTGGATCCTTTCTGGCAGATTTGCCAACTTTTTGGGCACAGTCTGTGGCCTGACCTTGAGGTGTCTGCAACCCCCGGGCTGGAAACAGCTCAGCTACCAAAACAAGGAGGCAGCTGGGAGCTGCCTGGGTTTGGATCTTCCTTCAGCACCATTCCTGAGTTATCCCTGTCCCTCAGAGCCCTGCAGAGGCTCTCCACAGATCCAGCTCCTTTGCTGTGCCTTTTCCTAGGTTACTGGGACAGCTTGGTTTGTTATTTCTCCTTTTTAAAGGGCTTTTACAGCTCTGCTGTCACCTTCAAACTGCATCCCATGGGCCATCCCAGCTGCTCCAGGCTCGGTCCTGCCCTGCAAGGCTTCCTGCCAGATCCAATATTCCCTTCTGAAGGTGTTTCTTTACAGGATGTTAAAGAAACTGTTGGGATCTAAGCACAGATTTCCCTGGGCTGCCTCTTTTTTTTAGTTCCTTGCAATGGGATTCGTGCACCTCGATGGGATAAATAATAAGATTCAATCTGTAGTGACAAAAAGGAAAGGCAGAGAGCCGCTTTTTTTAATGTTTGCAAGTAAAAAACGTCACAATTCCGTGGCATTTGTCCTTTGAAAGGATCCCTGCTGGTAATATTCCAGCAAGAAGGGGTTTTATAGTGAGGAGTGGGGCAGAATATTCCCTGTGGTTATGGAATAATCACACCACGGAGTTGTTTTGTCTGTGGGGAAAGGATGAGAGCCCAGGAGCAGCTCAGGTGAGGTGAGGGACTGAAAAACAGGGAGACAAAATTGTCTCCTAGAAGGCACAAATGGCAAAAAAAAAAAAAAAAACCCCACCAAAAAACCAAACCAAAACAAAAGGGTGATTATGGGGGGGGTGAGGACTCGCTGTGGAGCTCAGAGCGATGGATGTGGCCCTAAATTTGAGCCTCACCCTCCTGAAAACATGGATCTGTTCCTTAAGGCTCAGGGAATGGGGGAAACCAGCTTAAAAATGCATGTTTCCAAAAGGAAACCCTCAGTGAGATCCCAGGAAATGCAGGTGACCTGAAAGTGCCTGGAAACGAGGAGACACCGAAGGCAGATCTGGGTCAGGGAGAGAAGCCTGATATTCCTGCAGGGAAAGGATTTGTAGGGCTGGGGCAAACTGAGGAATGGCGGTGGGGAAGGCGGAGCTGTGCCCTGAGGGAGTTCGGCGGGGCTGGAGGGAGATCCCAAAGGGTGGAGGGGGGTGGAGGAGAAGCCCAGAGGAGCGGGGAGGATGGAGGGGCTGGAGTGGGAATCCCTGAGTGGGGATCCCTGAGGACAATGGAGGAGCAGGGGAGGGGGATCCCTGAAGAGAACAGAAGGGCTTGGAGCAGGAATCCCTGAGTGGGGATCCCTGAGGACAGAGGGGCTGGAACGAGGATCCCCGAGCGGGGATTCCTGCCGAGGGAGAGGCTAGAGGGGGATTTCTGAGCAGGGATCCCTGCAGACAGAGAGTCTGCAGGAGAATTCCTGTGGATGGAGGGTTTGGAGTGAGGGATCCCCGCAGACAGAGGGGCTGTGGGAAGATCCTGGAGCGGGGATCCCTGAGGATGGATCCCTATGGACTGAGGGTCTGGAAGGGGAATCCCAGGGCGGGGATTCCTGAAAATGGAGGGTCTGGAGGGGGATCCCTGAGAGGGGATACCTATGGACTGAGGGTCTGGAGGGGAAATCCCGGGGCGGGGATTCCTGAGAATGGAGGGGCTTCCCTGAGGAGGGAGGCGCTGAAGGGGGTTCTCGGAGCAAGGATTCCTGAGGGGGGACTCCTACGGATTGAGGGTGGTCCCTAATCAGGTGTCCCTGGGCAGGTGTCCCTGCCCGGGTGTCCGGGGCGTCCCCTCACGGGTGTCCCCTCCCGGGGTGCCCCCGGTGTCCCCTCACGAGTGTCCCTGTCCGGGGTGTCCCCGGTGTCCTCTCCCGGGCGTCCCTGCCCGGGTGTCCCCTCACGGGTGTCCCCTCATGGGCATCCCCTCAGGAGTGTCCCTGCCCGGGGTGTCCCCTCACGAGTGTCCCTGTCAGGGGTGTCCCCGGTGTCCCCTTACGGGTGTCCCCTCACGGGTGTCCCCGGTGTCCCCTCACGAGTGTCCCTGCCCGGGGTGTCCCCGGTGTCCCCTCACGGATGTCCCTGTCCGGGATGTCCCCGGTGTCCCTTCACAGGTGTCCCCTCAAGGGGTGTCCCCTCACGGGTGTCCCCTCACGGGTGTTCCCTCACGGGTGTCCCTGCCCGGGGTGTCCCCGGTGTCCCCTCACGGTTGTCCCCTCCCGGGGTGTCCCCTCACGGGTGTCCCTGCCCGGGGTGTCCCCGGTGTCCCCTCACGGGTGCCCCCTCACGGGTGTCCCCTCACGGGGTGTCCCCTCACGGGTGTTCCCTCACGGGTGTCCCTGCCCGGTCCCCGCCAGGCACCGCTGGGTGGCGGCACGAGCCCGTCCTTTGCCCCGAACGGGCCCGGATTTGCTGTGGAAAGGGATGAACGGCGGCGGTTTCCATCCCGATGTTCCCGAGGGGTCCCTGACTTCGGGTGATGGCAGCGCCCCGCTTCTGTGCACTGAGGGCAGGTGTGGGATGAAAACGGGGATTTTTCAGCGAGCTTGGCTTTACCCACAGCTTCCTCTTGAGGTGCCGCTGGGGCTGGGAGAGCCGGGAGATCTCCCAGCGGGAGAGGCATTCCCAGCACACAGAGACCTGCGGGTTCAGGGGTTCAGGAGCGTGGCCGTGCTGCTCCTCCTGCATTCCTGCTCCCCACCACGGCCCCACAGCCTCCAAGCACCAAAACACCTCCCTGACAAAATTCCTTGTCCTTTCATCCCCATTTGTATTCCCAAAAACCAACAAATCCAGATCAGCACTCCGCAGCAGGCACGAGGTGTCCCCTGGGCAGCATCCCAGGCCATGGATAAACCGTCAATTACAAATATCCCACATCAGCAGCTGCTTGGGGAAAGTCTGGCGAGTGAGTTTGTTTTTCGCAGGCCTTGCTTCCAGGCAGGGAAAGGGAAAAGCAGGAGATTTGTAAGGAATAAATTGGGCTTGTGGATTCCTCCCTCCATGGAAGCCCAAGGCTGAGTGAGCAAAGGTCAGAGCAATCGGACAAACCTTTTCCTGCTATCGATTACAGGAGGAATTCCAGAGGATTTGCTCCTCTCTATTGTGACAACTCAGCTCAGTAAAGCTCAGCCCCTCCCCGGGTCTGATGCTGGTTCTGTACCAAGCACAGGGTCTGCCTTAATTCAGAATTTATATCAACAGCGATATTTGGGCTAGAAAGGTGCTATTTCCAGAATAATGCCTCAGATCCACTTCACCATTTCCTGCCCAGGACCCAGCTCCTGAGCCTAAATTTGCCCTGACGGCACCGGGAATTAGGTAGCCAATTGGTCTTTGGAAGATTTGAGCTTCCCCACACCTCCTCCTTTATTTAAAGCCACAATCCCCGCGTTTCCCGGCCGTGATGGATGCGGGAACTCCTCTCCTTCCTCCCTTTGCCTTGAACGAAGCTGCTGCAGTCGGGCAGCGAGGCAAGCTCCTGGCTTCTGTAATTATTCATGGCACTCCATCGTGCATGGATAAAACGGTTTGTAGGAAACCTCCCTGGATCACGGGAGAGCTCCCGACAGCGCCTGGCCCGGGAATGCCGCTCCCACAAGGATGCTCTGCCATCACCAGGGTGACACCACCCGCATTCTTTGTGCAGAAGGGATGCAGACTGCCACAGAGAGGTTTTCCAGAGGAAAATCCCTCCCCTCAGGCATTTCCCGGGAGGGACTGGAGGTGTGTGGAGCAAACAAGAAGCTGTGGGGTGAGGAGAGCCCAGACGCTGTGCCCGGCATCTCCTCAGAGCCTGGCGCAGCTGGAGGCTGGCAGGGACCCTGGTGACAGGGACAGAAAGGCGCTGTGCTGGAGCTGAGTGGCAGCAGGAAAGGGCCCCCGGCACCCAGGGAGGGCAGCAGCAAGGAGCCCCTGGCACCCAGGGATGGCAGCAGGAAGGAGTCCCTGGCACCCAGGGATGGCAGCAGGAAGGAGCCCCTGGCACACAGGGAGGGCAGCAGGAAGGAGCCCCTGGCACACAGGGAGGGCAGCAGGAAGGAGCCCCTGGCACCCAGGGATGGCAGCAGGAAGGAGCCCCTGGCACCCAGGGATGGCAGCAGGAAGGAGCCCTTGGCACACAGGGATGGCAGCAGGAAGGAGCCCCTGGCACACAGGGAGGGCAGCAGGAAGGAGCCCCTGGCACACAGGGAGGGCAGCAGGAAGGAGCCCCTGGCACACAGGGAGGGCAGCAGGAAGGAGCCCCTGGCACCCAGGGATTGCCGGAGCTCAGCCCGCCGGGCCTCTCCTGCTTTTGTTTGCCTGGGCTCGCTGAAAATACGTGGGGAGCACGATGGAACCCTTGGAATGGCTGCTCTGACAAAGCCAGGATCCTTGGGGAAGCACTTCCACATGGCTGAGAGCCGGGATCTGGGCAGATCTGTGGAAAAGCGGAGGGCTGAGAGTGCATAAATAACACAGCCTGGGGTGGAGGTGCTGCTGCTGCTGCTGCAGCAACAGCCTCGAGTCGTTTGTGGCATTGCAGCTGCAGAAAGAGACACATTTGAGCTGAACTTTAGACCTACCCCAAAAATGAAGCCCAGGTCAGCATTCCTGGTGGGATGGGATGGAGAGGATGTGGCAGGAGCTCACCTTCCCTGCCATTTGCTGCTGAAAGCCCAAGAAACCCCTGAGCTCTCCCGAGTCTTGCTGGTGTTTTGCTGACCTGGGAATATTTTAATCATCGGATCAGAGCTCCCAGGCGAGAGGAGCATTGTCCTTTGGGAGCTGACTGGGATGGGTGAGGCTCTGCTGAGCGGGGTGAGCTGCTGCCTCTGAACAGGCTCAGGGTTTGAGATCAAAATCTCACTGAAACCAACATTTCTGGTGGGGTTGAATCCCTCTTTTTGTGGTTTATACCCTCCTTTGAGCAGGAGGTGTGGGATGCTGCCAGTGCTCTCCGTGCGAGTCCCACGGTGTGACCTCGGTGGGGTCAGAAGTTCGTGGCCCTTGAGGACAGCACATCTTGGCTATTTTTGGCCAGATTGTCCTGAGAGCAGCTTGCAGATGTTGATGTTTTTGGAAGCACAAGGCTTCCAGGAGCCGGCTGGGACAGCCCAGGAGAGGCAGCAGAGTCCTGCTGGAGAGATTTCTCTGCTGGAGGCTGTGTCCTCTGGGGCTTTAATAACGCTGCCTCCTTCTCCTTCTCCTTCTCCTTCTCCTTCTCCTTCTCCTTCTCCTTCTCCTTCTCCTTCTCCTTCTCCTTCTCCTTCTCCTTCTCCTTCTCCTTCTCCTTCTCCTTCTCCTTCTCCTTCTCCTCTCCTCCTCCTCCTCCTCCTCCTCCTCCCAGCCTCCTTTCCTGTGACACAGCCTTGCTGATAATTTTGCCATTGATTGCAAATCCAGATGTGACCTTGCTGCCAAGAGATTTTTGGGAATCATCCCTCCCTGCTGCTTTCTCTGCAGGGACAGGCTGCTCTGGGCCTCATTCTGCTCATTTCCCCAAAATCAGCCACTTCCAGCCACGAGCCTGGGGGGTTTCAGCTGTTGCACAGAGCTGCCCGGAAAGCTGCAACCTTCGGCATTCCTGGAAATGGGAAACCCTCCCGTGTCCAGCCAGCTCCTCATCCAAACTTCTCCGTGCTGGTAGGAGGGGTCACTTTTCCTCCTGGCAAGAGGAAGGGTTGGGATTTGTTTGGTTGAAGCTCCTGGGAGATGCCAAGAACGCGTTAGAGGAGTTTAATTTAATTTCTCGGGCTTCCAGAGGTGCTGGAAGCAGAGGGTGACTCATTAATCCATCCCATGTGGGAATGCTGGGATCTGCATCGTGCCAGAGGGGAGGTCTGGAAGTGGCAGGGGGGCATTTTTGAGGCTGATGCAAAGCAATTTATTTGTTTTATTTGTAAAGAAAAAAATAAAAACTACTTGTAAAAAAACAACAACAAAAGAGGTTTATTCGATTTATTTGTAAAGAGATGTAAAGGGAAGGCAAAGTGATTGATTTGCTTCCAAAGCCACAACAGAGAAGAACCCTCTCAGCAGAGCCAGAAAAATCATTTAAACCAGAAGCTCCATGGATTTTGTGGACATGGACACCAGTTCTGCCAGCCAGAGCAGGGGCTTGGAGGTGCCTGAGAGAGGAGAATCCAGGAATTTTCTCTCCTTTTTATGGCCAGGGCATTCCCACACGGCAGCAAAGTCGTGGCTGTGCCCTTCCAGTGCCAGATGTGCAGCTGGGCTGATGTGTCCAAGGACAAATCCCCACCTGATTTCCTGTGGATCTGGAAATCCAGGTGCCAAATCCCTGCAAATCATGGAATGTTTGGGCTTGGAAGAGGCCTTAAAGCTCCTCTCATCTCATCCCATGGGCAGGGACATTTTCAACCAAACCAACCCATCCAACCTGGCCTTGGACACTCCCAGGGATGAAGAATCCACAGATTTTCTGAGCAGAGTGAGAAATCACCCTCAGGGTGATCCAAAGGGACAATTCCCCCATGGATTTATGACTCCAGCACTTGCTCTGGTGTAATCCCACAAACCCAGCTCTAAAATGCCTGAAAATGTGAACTCACAAAACTATTTTGGGGGCCACAACCAACTGAAATGACTTGGAGGAGCTTTGGTTTTTCCTTCCTGAGGGGCCCATAGGTTATCCCAGGTGAAAAGAAGGGAGAAATTGGGAATATTCTGGGCAATAAATGAACCAGTTGGGTCTTGGGAAGCCTCATCCCCTTCTCAAAATAGCAACACTCCCCCTGCTCTCCACGCTTTAACACCCTCATCTTCTTACTGTGCAAAATAAGCTCTTAGCTCAAGAGGAGAGGGCTTTTATCTAGATTAAGGCTAAGACCAAGCAGGGAAGAGGCCTCTGAGTTGCTCAGGATTGTCACCATCTGCTGCTTGATGAGCTGTCTCTTCTCTTTGCTGAACCTTTTTGTGGCTTTGGGTTAATTTGTGCTGGGGAAGAAAAACCAATCCCAGAGTGTCTGGCTGAGCAAGGGTGAGGTTCTGCTGGTGAAAGAGGCTGTGGGGTGTGGAAAAGCTGTGAAATTATCATTGTGATGATGAGGGAGACCCCAAAATGCTGCTCTGAAAAGGGGTTTTGCAAAGCCAAAGGTCTGAGCCCTGGCTGGATGCTCACTGGGTTTTTAATGTCAATTTTGCTAAGTGCTGGTGGCTGCTGCTTTTAATTCCTCAAAATTGAAATGCAGTGAGTGCATTTTGAACTGTGGTGCCTCCAATTCCAGGATATTTTCCTGTCCCTGAGGTGCTGAGCAATGCCACGGAAGGGAAAGGGGAAAGAGAACCACACTTCTCAGCACTGGTTTTATGTTTCCTTCCAACTTTAGGTCTCAATTCTGGGTTGTGGCTCACCTAATCTTCTCTTTCTGAATTTTGGACACTCCAAATTCCATTTGGATGCTCTCCACCTGCATCCTCTCCATCCTAATCCCATTTTTCTTCTTCCTTAAACTGAATTTTTGCCTCCTATTTCCCTCCACTGCATTTGTGCTGTTATTTTCTTGTGCCTCCGCTTGTCACGACGAGAGAAAAACAATCCTGGCTGTGCTGAAAAAATTCAATAATTCAGTTATGAGGAGCAGATTTTGGCTTTTATGGGATCACCTGCACTTGTGTTGTCCTGGTTTCCCTCCCATTCCTGCCTGTCTGCATCCCCTCACTTTTTATTCCACATCCTCCTTTTAGGAACACATTTTCCATCTGGGCTGGATTATTTAGGAATGTTTGGAGCTGCCTCCCTCCCCCTCTTCGCAGGGAAGGAGGATTTTATGCAAAAGGCTTTACCCACCCCTTGTTTGGGGCAGGTTAATTAATTTTCTCCCAGAGAATGGGGCTGTTGGACGTGGAAAAGCCACAAAGCTGGAGCTGAACAAACTCCAGTGATGGAGAACTCAGCTCTGGGCTAGAAAAGGGAAAAAAAATCCTTGATTCCATCAACTTTCTGCCCAGAGGAAGAAGAGGAGAACTTGCCAGGAGGTTAAAATGAGCTGCCTGGAGAATTTGAGAATTGGGGCTGCTCACCTGGGGATCTGCTCAGGAATTAGGGAACAACAGGATCTTCAAGCCTGACCAAATCCCTTTGTTAAAACCCCAAACCAGGCTTGGTTTTGGGCTGTGGTGGGAGAGGATGGGCAGCCCTGACCCTGCCAGCACTTGGGATTGCAGGGCAAATTCCCTGGAAAATTCTCTGCCAGGGAAAAGCTGAGCGAGCTCATCCCGTCCCTGTGTTTGATTATTCCAGTGAAATTAATCTGGATTAATTAATTTGACACGGGTTTGGAGTTTTTTTTCCTGCCGATTTTATCCCCTGGATGAGGCTTCTTGGAAAACTCTACCCCAGAACCGGCAGGTGCCTTGTTAGGTCTGCCTGGAGAGAGGGATCAGCCTGGGACACTCCTGAGAGAGAGGAAAAAAGGCAGGGAAAAAATGGATTATTAAAGAAAAATGTTGATTCCAGCTGCCTCCATCCACTCATTTCACCCCAGAAAACTGATAAGGAATTTGGTGCTTCCAAAATCTGAAAGTTTCCCTTGCAAACTTTGATTTATAATGATTATTCCTGAAATGCTGACCTTTTTATTTTTAACTCCAGATTGGAAAGAAATGGGATTTAAGCCTCTCTATGGACAGGAAGTCTTGGATTTTGGTTGGTTTTACCCCATGCTTGACAGATTTGAAGTGAAAACACTCAAGATTTTACTTATTTCTTCTCAAAAGAAGGGTTTTTAAGCTTTATGAATGAAGTGCCTGAACCGGGCCAAAGCATCACTTTGGGGAAATCCAGATTTTGCTGTAGCAGGGATTTTATTCTTGCTTGGAAAATCCTGCCATGACGCTCTTCCCTCTAAAATATTTTATTCTCTTAATGAAATAATTCAGCTTTAACAAAATTAAAACAAGGAGGGTAAAAATTCTGTCCTTAAACCAAGACTGGGCTGTTAGGCTGGACATGGTGGAGTTAGTTCAAGCCTAAACCTTGTGCTTTTTGGCATGCCCTGGATAAATCCAGTCCGTGAACATCCCCAGTCCAAACTCCACCATCCCCAATCCAGCTGGAACCATGAGGATTTATCTGCTGCCCTTCCCCCTACCACTTTTATTTCCCTTCTCCAGGGAGCAGCAGGTGACAGGTCTTAAAAATTATTATTTATTATGATTTAATTATTATTTTAATCCCAGGGAGCTGCACCTTCCCCTCCAGCTGGGAATTCAGGTGCAGGGGATGAAGGAAAACTCAGGTTTTAAACTCATTTCCCTCCCCAGCCGCGTCAGCAAACAACGAAAAGGCTGAACAGGAGGGTTTAAGCAGCTTTGCACAAATAGGATTTGGAGCAGTTCCTGACGAATAATCCCAAAGTTCAGCTCCTCCTGCTCAGCCCCGGGGGTGGGGAGAGGTGATTTTGGGATTTTGTTCCCCCTCTGACATTTTTTTGTCGTTTGGGATGGGATCCGGGCCGGCACCGCTCTTGCCGGGATTTGCTGGCTCGGGAGCTGCTGAGGAGCTGAGATTTGATCCCTGGGGCTGGATTAGGAACAGGATTGGGATGGAGGAGCCACAGGGGCTGGATTAGGAACAGGATTGGGATTGGGATGGAGGAGCCACAGGGGCTGGATTAGAGCAGGAACAGGATTGGGATGGAGGAGCCACAGGGGCTGGATTAGGAACGGGAACAGGATTGGGATGGAGGAGCCACAGGGGCTGGATTAGGAACAGAAATGGGATTGGGATGGAGGAGCCACAGGGGCTGGATTAGGAACAGGAACAGGATTGGGATGGAGGAGCCGCAGGGGCTGGATTAGGAACAGAAATGGGATTGGGATGGAGGAGCCACAGGGGCTGGATTAGGAACGGGAACAGGATTGGGATGGAGGAGCTGCAGGGGCTGGATTAGGAGCAGGAACAGGATTGGGGTGGAGGAGCTGCAGGGGCTGGATTAGGAACAGGAACAGGATTGGGATGGAGGAGCCACAGGGGCTGGATTAGGAGCAGGAACAGGATTGGGATGGAGGAGCCACAGGGGCTGGATTAGGAGCAGGAACAGGATTGGGATGGAGGAGCTGCAGGGGCTGGATTAGGAACAGAAACGGGATTGGGATGGAGGAGCCACAGGGGCTGGATTAGGAACGGGAACAGGATTGGGATGGAGGAGCTGCAGGGGCTGGATTAGGAGCAGGAACAGGATTGGGGTGGAGGAGCTGCAGGGGCTGGATTAGGAACAGGAACAGGATTGGGATGGAGGAGCTGCAGGGGCTGGATTAGGAACAGGAACAGGATTGGGGTGGAGGAGCTGCAGGGGCTGGATTAGGAACAGGAACGGGATTGGGATGGAGGAGCCACAGGGGCTGGATTAGGAACAGGAACAGGATTGGGATGGAGGAGCCACAGGGGCTGGATTAGGAACAGGAACAGGATTGGGATGGAGGAGCCACAGGGCTGCTTTTGAAGGTGCCCATTCCAACCGGGAATGGCTGCAAAAGCCGGGAATGGAGCGGCGAGCTTGGCTTGTGTCTTTTTGGCCCCAAAAGCCACCTTGGGCCGGACTGGCAGCAGCACATCCATCCCCAGAGGGGTGGAAATCCCAAAGGGAAACTAGGGAGCACCAACCCAAGCGTGCAATCCCAGGAAAGGCGGGAAATGGGCCAGATAAACCCTCCCCCAGTAATGGATCCATCCTCTTCCCAAGGGAAAACGCACTGGGATGTGGGATGAGGAGTGATGGATGGGGTCAGCCCATGGAAGGGGTCCTGGAAAAGGGGTCAGGGAAAGGGATCCTGGGAAGGGGATCCTGGGAAAGGGATAATGGAAAAGGGGTCCTGGGAAAGGGATCCTGGAAAAGGGACCCTGGGAAAGGGATTCTGGAAAAGGGACCCTGGGAAAGGGATTCTGGAAAAGGGATCCTGGAAAAGGGACCCTGGGAAAGGGATTCTGGAAAAGGGACCCTGGGAAAGGGATTCTGGAAAAGGGATCATGGAAAAGGATCCTGGGAAAGGGATCATGGAAAAGGATCCTGAAAATGTGATACTGCAAAAGGGATCTTGAAAAGGGATCCTGGAAAAGGGATCCTGGAAACGGGACCCTGGAAAAGGGACCCTGGGAAAGTGATCCTGGGAAAGGGGTCCTGGGGAAGGGGTCCTGGGAAAGCACTTCCCAAGAGCAGGGCTGGTCCTTCCCAGTGATCCTGAGCTGTGGGGTGTTCACATCCCATTATGGATCTGGTGCTGGATCCCAGCAGGGGATGCACAAAACTTGAGGAAAAATCCAAGAATGCACTTCCCAAAGTTTGACTCCCAAATCCTCACTGCACAAAGCCACAATTCCCCACACCAACGTTCCCTGCAGCCCAAAGGGCAGAAAATTCCCCAAGGAATTTCCAAACCCTCTGGAAGGGAAGCAAAGGGTGGCTTTTCCAGATGACTCCAGAAAATGCCTGGCAGCTTTAACCTCGTGCTAAACAACTTTTGGCCAGTGTGTAAACAGAGTTTGGGTTTTGTAAACACGGGATCCAGGCCTTGGAGCAGGAAAAAAGCCGGAGCCATCACGTGAGGGGAGGAGGAATCGCTTCCAGCAGCCTGAGGGGTTTTTACTTTTCCTCAGGGTTCAGGCTTTGAGTTTGGCCAGGAATATTTTGCACGGGAAATCTGGGAGGAGAGAGAGGGGGAAAGCACCTGGTTTTGGGAAAAGATGAGGTTGGAGAAGTGTTCCTGGTGGATTTGGTAGCTGAGGGTGGGGAGGCCACGCTGCTGAGGGATCAGATGGGATGCACGTTTTGGGATCCATCCTTCCACAGGGATCCCTTTCCAGGATCCCTTTGCCATGATCCCTTTTCCAGGATCCCTTTTCCAAGATCACTTTTCCAGGATCATTTTGCCACAATCACTTTGCCATGATCCCTTTTCCAGGATCCCTTTCCCAGGATCACTTTTCCAGGGTCCCTTTTCCAAGACCCCTTTTTCAGCATCCTTTTCCATGATCCCTTTCCCAAGATCCCTTTCCCAGGATCCCTTTTCCAGGATCCCTTTGCCACAATCACTTTCCCAGGATCCCTTTTCCAGGATCCCTCTTCCAGGATCCCTTTGCCACAATCACTTTCCCAATATCCCTCTTCCAGGATCCCTTTTCCAGAACCACAGGAAAACCCTTCCCCAGCCCATCCCTTTGGACTGAGGGAATCCTTCTGGAATCTAACAAATATTTTTCCACTCTTCTGATTGGATTAAACAATTCAAACAATTAAACAAACTCATCAGGGGGAAAAAAAAAAACCCAAACAACCAACCAACCACCACTCCAAATCCTAAACTAAGAAATCCCCCAACTTTCCCCTCAGGAGTTCTCTGGGAAATCAGTAAAACCTTTGCTGGAATTTCAGTTTTTAAAGTTCAAACCTTCATGAGGGAGCACTGGGGGGACCTGGAGGGGAGGAGAAGCAGGAGCTGCTGGTGGGATAAGGGGGTGGTGGCACTTTTTGGGAACTAAAATGGTTTGGCCACGAAAAATCCCAATTTCAGTCTGTGGCAGCAGAATTGCTCCGAACGGGACTCGGAATGATAATTTTTTTCTTCTGAAAATGCTTGTGCAGGTAGAGTTATTTTAGTGCCATGAAAGGTGCAGCAAATTAATAATTAAGAAGGAAATTTTCCTCGCTGTGCTTTGGGGATTTTGGCAGCTCTGTCCCCTTGCCTGTGGTCACTTTTTCCCCTATGTGGGCAGCAGTTTATTTTCCTCCTCCCTGGCCCCTCTGTGACCCCAGGCTGTGCTGAAATCAGATGCTGGAGCTCAGGGCAGATTTCAGGACTCTGTTGCAGCAATATTTCCCTGGCTGCTCAGGTTCCCCCTTGCTTTGGGGGACAAAACCAATTCCCAATTATTTTCCCTTTGTGCAGCTGAATTAATTCAAAGGTGAATACAGGAAGATTTCATTCACTGCCAGGAGGAAACATTAAGGCTTCTACCTGAGATTCTTCAACTTCTCCTCTAAAACCCCTCTCATGTGATGTTTCTCATCATTTTATTGCCCCCTTCAACCTGGAGCTGGGTTCATCTGCAATTCCATGTCGCAGCATTTCAGCCCTGTCTCGCTGCCAGAGCCCAATTGAATCAAGCTTAGGATGAGGATGGCTTTTTATCCTTTTAAAATCACATTTTTCCATCTGGCCTCCCTCCCCAGGGATTGTTTGCTGAGGCTCACTGCTCTCCCCTCACTGTGTTTGGTGGGGTCTTACGGCAAAGTTGATTTTTTAAAATTTCTTTTTGTAGGGAGAGCCAAAAATCTCATTAACTCCGGTGATGCCTTAGGTTTTAACTTTTATATTTTTCAAATCCTGCACTGCCCAGGGTGTAACTCTGAAGTTCCTTGTAGCCTGTAATTTCTGCTCTCTCGTGCAGACATAACAAAGCCTCTCCAGGCTTTGTCTCCAAGGACACCCAGACTGTCCTAGGCCCAAAAAGTATAAACCAAAAACCTCTAAAGGGGGGGCAAGCTTGGGGAAATGACATCATTAACTGAAGCTTTAATTGGAGAATTAACCCTGATATGCAAATGAACCAAACCTATAAAAGTGTGAAGAACTCATGACCTGTCACCCATCTTGGGGTCCATTTTGAGAATAACCTCTGGTTCCCCAGGGGTACCTTAGAAGGCCTTTCAAATAAATCCTGACCTTTATTCCCTTATTCTTGTCTAGTCTCTGTTTTTAAGTGGTGTCTGAAGGGACCACTGGGATTTCTTTAAATGCCATACTGAAAGTAATATTTCCCTTAGTCTTTTTCACACCAGCCTGGATCTGATGCTAGTATTTAGAATTAATCCTAATTATTCCATCCCTATCAAGAAAAAATTGGGAAATCCTGTGCTGCCCTTCCAGGTTTGATAAGAAGCAGAGCTTGGGCCCAGCTCAGTGTCTGGTTTGAATGGTTGAGCTGCCAGAAACATCCCTCAAAACCTGTCAGGTGAGGAGGAATCCCTGAATTCCAAGGGGTTTTTTGTGCTTGGGTGTCTCAGGTGCAGCCTGAGAGCTCCCAAATCCAGAAGTGATGGTGGGGACCTCATAAAATTCCCCCTTAGGGAGGGCTCCAAGGGTAGCTCCTCTTTGGAATATCCCACCTTGGATCATACTCATCCCAAGTGGATTTTCCAGTTCAGGGTGGGAGTCCCGGGCAAAACCTGGGATCAGGAAGGGGTTTTCTATCTCAGGAAAATGATGGAATTCATCTTTCTGGGAGTATCTGGATCAAGGGGTGAGCTGCAGGACTTCCAAAACACAGGTGGGCTGGCAAGAGATTGGGATCTTCCAGGAAATCCAGTCAGTCCTTCCTGGAAGTGGGAATGCATTTTATCTGAAAAATATGTTTATTACAGGTGTGCCAAGAGCTTTGGAGCGTACCCCCAGCAGGGACTGAGGGCAAATGTCTCTGTTTTCAGGGATTTGCTGTCTGAATTCCAGCAGGTAATTTGGGATGTTCCCTGGCTTCTGCCTAATGCACTGAAGAGCTTTAATTTCTTTTTGATGAAGAAGTGAGGACATCCTTAAATCTGAGTTTTGTGGGAGAGGAGAAGCTGTTGTCTTTCATGACTTCATGATCTGAATTTATTTCCCTTTAAGGACTTCTCTAACTCAGTATCAGATATCACAAAGAGCACGAAATGAGTGGATATAAAAGAAGAAACCCCCTCGGACAAACACCCATTAATTTGCAGTTTGCACCCATCTGCACCGAGGGGAAAATTTAGTTTAGCAGAATATTTCAGTACTCAGAGCTGCTGCAGCTCTGTGGGACAGCCCTAATTCCCAGCACACCAGGGCTGGGATCAGATTTTCCAGCACTGCATGGGCTTGGTTTGGATGTCCTGAGCATGGAAAATCGTGTGCAGGGAAGTTTGGGTCTGTGGCTGGACAGACCCATGCAAGGGTGTAGAAGGGAATAATGCTCCAGGATGGAGATTCCTGAGGGATCTGCACATCTTCCACCACCCGTGCTGAGCCTGGGGCTCATTCTCCTGCTGCCCCGGATGGTCCTGGTGCCTTTGGATCCCTCAGGGACTGTAAATCCAGCTCCTCCCACCCAGTGTTTGCTTTGCACTGGGAACAAGAACACTCCCCACACTCCTGCCTTCTTATTTTTTGATTTTTTTTCCCCTGACCTTGTCCTGTGTGCTCTAAATAAGCTCAGGACCAGCAGGTGAACTCTGTGCCCTGCTGCCAGCAGTGTCAGGAGGCCAAAGGTTGGGGTTTATTTATTTACTCAGGGCTGTGGTTGCTGTGCAGAGCCCCCTCCTCGGCCAGGGCTGAGCTCCCTCTGCTCTGGGCAGGGGAAGAGCTTTGTGCCTTTAGGAAAGTGTGGCCATTCCATTGGGCTCCCGAGGGGATGGGGATGGTGTATCCCACAATGGATGGGCCTGGAAAGGTTCCTGGAGCCTGTGCTGACCAAGCTGCCCCATCCCACAGGGCTGGGCATGAACAGACTGTTTAAAAGTGGTTGAAAATGCACAAACAGCCTGTGTGAAAGTGGTTGAAAATGCACAAACAGCCTTTTTCGAAGTGGTGGCAAGTCAGGGACAGGCTGGATTTGGTTCCCCATGTGCCTCAGGACCTGAGGGCCCTTCTCCCTCCATCCTGGATGGGATGCTCTGTTTTTATGGCCGTGTCATTCTGGAGGAGGCCTCAAATTCTGGAGGAGTGAGGGAAGCGAGGGATCTCAGCCCTGGCAGGGATTTCCCTTTCTGCTCCTTTTCCATTCTTTAATATTTTTGTTGGAGGGGGCGAGCTGACCTTGCTGGCTTCTTGCTGTACCACAGACTCACAGATGTGAGGAAAGAACAGGCTCTGGGATGAAACTCAGGGACAGGCAGAGGATTTTAGGGCTGGGAGCACCTTCCCTGCCAGCTCCTGTGAGGCAGGAGAGCTGTGTGTATCAGCAGGACTCAGGGATGTGCTTGCTGCTCAGGATCCCGAGGGTTTTGGGGCACAGTGTCAGGCTCCAGGTCTGAAATGTTGCTCCATCCATGGAATTTTTGGACACAGAGCAGCTCTTTCTTGCTGTCCTGCGTGAGATCCCTGCTGCCAGCAGAGAGGAATGGTCCTTCCAAAGGGAGGGGCTGATGTCTGCAGGGGGAAATGCTGCTGGAGGGGTGGCACCACCACTTCCCAGTGCCTCCTGTTGACATTGGCTGCCTCTCCCTGCCTCCTCCGGGAGATTTACTGCCAGGTGAGGCCTCTGGTGAGCACACTCAAGGTTTGGCTGCCTGTTTCCTCATCTGACTTGATTCGATATGGCTGAAGCACTGAAATTGAGTTTTTGGCCCACGAGCTGTCTTTTTGGGGGAGGACACCCGGGTCTGGTGGTGTTTTAGCTCATGTGCAGCACGGCACAGCCAAACCCTGGTGAAGTCACTGGGGCTCTGTGTTGTTCTCGTGGTCTGTGAGTAAGAATGAGCCGAGTTTTAGGAACAATTGCAGGGGCCTCCAGCTCTTTGGTGGTGGAGCAGAACTGCCTTTCATCCATCAGCATAACATGGAATTTGTGTGTTTGTGGATGTGCAGCTGCACGGGATGCAGAGGAGGCAAAAACATCTCCCTTTGGATCCTCCTTTTGGGATTCTTTTTAAAAACAGTTGCAAAGCATTTCTGTGTTGGAAAACATCCCCTCATCACATCAGGAGAGGGTCTGAGGCCGCTGCTGGGGCCTCATCACCCCAAAGCTGATCCCTCCCAGGCCCTTCTGTGTCCTGCAGCAGGTGAGTGGAGCCTGGCTGCAGGAGTTGCTCTCCGTGAGCTTTATCCAAGAGCTTTAATCCATGCCCTGAGCCCTGCAAGATAAGGAGAGATGGAATATTTGGCTGGGGGGCTGCTGGAAGGAGCAGCACGTGCAGGGAGGGTGGAAACATGGGATGGGGATGGGGATGGGGATGGGGCTTTGGGCTGGGCACAGGTGGTGACTTCCAGACGGGCACAGGGCTGGAGGTGAGGGAGGTGTGCAGGAGCAGGAGCAGCCAGGCTCGGTGTGGCAGGATGGAGCCCCAGCATCACCCGCAGGGGACAGCGGGGGGACCCCCCCTGCTCCAAACACACCCCTGAGGGACGAGGGCACAGCCAAACGCCTCCAAATCTCCTGGGGCCGTGAGGCTCCGGCGGGAATCCCTCCGTGCTCCTCCCCGGGAACCCCCGGCGGGGATGCCCCCGGCCGCCTCGGGGGGGCCGCCGCAGCCCGGCCCCGCTCCCTCCCTCCCTGCCCGGTGCCATCCCCGCTCCCCCCGCCCGGAGCATCCCCTGCGGGGCTTGCGGAGCCCCCAACCCGCGGGGAAGGAAGGACGAGCCCCGTCCGGCTGCGGCTTCCTCCGCAAGCCCTGCCTCGGTGCACGGTGCCCGCCCCCGGCCCTCCCCCGGCTCTCCCCGGCTCTCCCCGCTCCGAGCACCCCGAGCCGGCCGGGCCGAGCCGAGCAGCGCCGCGCCGCCTCCGGGGGAGCCCCCTGAGCGCAACAGTTGCCCCCAAGCCGCGGCCACCGCCCCCCGCACCCGGGGGAGCCCCCGGGGGGAGCCTTCGGCACCGGGAGGAGGCTGCGCGGAGGAGCCGCCGCCGCTTCGCCGAGGCACCGCCGCTCGCAGCGCTCGGAGCTGCCCGGATCCGGCGCTTCTGCCTCTCCCGGCGATGGAGCGGAGCCGAGGGGCCGAGCCGCGGCTCCTCCCGGCCGGGTGCAGCCGCCCCATCCTCCGCCTGCGGGAGCGGAGCCGCCCCTCCGCCCGGCAGCGACCCCGCTGCTGAACCCGGCCCCATCCCGCACCCCCCGGAGCTCCCGGGCATCCTCGGAACCTCCCGCGCATCCCACCCCTTTGTGCATCCCCCCGACCCCTTTGTGCGCTCCCAACCCCTCCTGAGTCCCCTCCACCCTCCCGTGCCCCCCTTGTGCCCCCCCAGGCTCGCCACCCCCCCTTTGCATGCAGCCGCCGGGCTGCGGGAGCCGCTGGCCATGGGCACCAAGCAGACCAAGGGCTGCCAGCCGGGCAGCGCCGGCGAGAGCCCCCCGGGCCACCACCGCAAGAAGGCGGCCCCCAGGGAAAGGGGCGATTTCCTCGCTTCCCTCGTGGTGAAGTCCGGCGAGAAGTTCGGGAAGGGCGCTGGCGGCAGCTTGCCCCCGTACCACCGGCGGATCTGCATGATCCAGGACATGCTGCTGCTGGTCAAGCAGGGCAAGCAGGAGGAGGCCACCGAGCTGCTGAAGAACCTGCGGCAGGTGAGGATGGGCGGGTTCCTCCGGAGGGAGGAAAAAAGTGTGGGAGCGACCCATGGTGCTTTGTGGAAAGCCCAAACGGGGGCCACGCTCCGCTTTTTGCGGGTCTGACTCTCGTGGCGTCATTTTGGGGAAGTGGCAGAGGAGCTGCGGGGTGGTCACGGTGTCAGCGAGGGGGAAATACCCCCGGGGAGGTGCTGTGCCTTGTCTGCAGCGAGGAAACCCTGCCGGCTGCATTTTTCCTCCTTGCCCTCTTCGCTGGCGCCGATAGTTCTGGGATTTCCGACTTAACTCGGGGTGGTTCCCACTCAACTTTCCAAAAGTTTGGTGTTTCGAGCAGCTCCGTAAAAGAGCCGAGGCGATTTGGAGCTGGCAGCTTTTGAGAATCAGCTCTTTCCCTCCTGGCTCAGAAGCACCCAGAGTTGGCAGCGTTGCTTTTTTATCTCGTTCTTTTTGACGCCAGCAATCGCGTGGTGGAGTTTTGCTGGTGTTGACTGGGAGAAACGAGACGCTCTGGGGGAGTGGGGAATTAATTGTACGGAGCCCGAGACCTTTTGCCTTGAGAAATCTGTTTGAGCTGAGCATTAGCTGGGAAGCAACAGGACGGAAAGTTGCTGTGAGCAAACAGAAAAGGCAAATTAACATTTAATCTTTTCTGCTGATAAAAACCACCCGAGCGCTGGGCGTTTTCAAGGCTCTGGGGTGCGCAGGGCTTTGGGGAACAGCGAGTTTTCCATGCAAACCCAAAGCAGATCCATGTTCCAGCTCGGGTTTTCTCGCGGAGCCCTTCGGTGTAACCAGTTCTGCCACCTGCGGAAAAGTTGCTCAGATCTCTGCTGGCCATCGGGAGCTGCTCTCTTGCCCCATGGTCTGTCCATGGGAAAGCACCGCCGATCCAGTCTGGTTTTCTTTTGGGATTTTGTGTTTTTGGGGTTTGCTGTTAGCATTTCTTCCTCCCCCGTTTTCTGGCCCACGTAGCTTTTTAGCGAGTGGATGTGTTGTTTGGGGCATATCCCTGACGCATTCATCCCACTTCCGTTTATCCCTCTGCCCAGCAGGTTTAGGATGATCTTTGGAGCAGCCCAGCTGACAAATCTGAATTGTTTCACATATTTTGTGAGGGGTTTTTTTTATGGAAAACTCCCATCACTTTCAACTTTGGAGTAAAATACTTTTCCTGAGGTGAACGTGCTGCCTCTCTGGGAATTGGGGGCACAATTCCTCGGGACAAAGAGGAATCCCCCTCTCCATTTGGGATCTGTGTGGCCGTGGGAGTAGAGTTGGGCAGCAGATCAGAGCCCAAATGTTGCACCCTCTCAGCCATGCCAAATCTTTATCGCTGCCGCAGCCCATTGGAGCTGGCAGAAGGGCAGGTGCTAATTTTAGAGGGTGTTTATCTCAAACACCTCCCCAAAAAATAAACCTTGGGGCCTGGGGAGTGCCACGAATCACTCTCGAGTTCTCCCTGGCTCCAGACTGGTTTTTCTCAGCTCTGTCCTCACCCTCTGATAGCGCAGAGTGAGGGAGCTGGGCTGTGTCACCGTGGATGCCCTAATGCCAAACCTGACTGCGGGGGAGCCCTGGTCGCTGGAGAGGGAAAGAAAAAGCTAAAAATTCATCTTAAACTGCTGGGAGAAGCGAGGAACCTGTTAGAGTCAGGTACATCTCTGGCAGTGAGTGTCTCTGAAGAGCTTGCTCTGATAAAATAAATCTTAGAGTGTCAAAATAGAGAACGCTTTGTCCCAGATACTATAATAGACTCCAAGCAGGTTTTTAATGAGGTGGTTTTATTCCCTGCCTCCAGGGAGGGAATGTGGGATGCCCCACTGAACAAATCCTGGCTGCTGGGTGCTTTTCTAGCAGCTGGATTTGGGGAGGGGATGTTTTAGAAGGGCATTGGTGGCTCCAAGGGGCCACTTGGGTTGTTCCCACTCTGGCAGGAGCTTTCCAGAGCTGAGCTCTTGGAGTGTCTCAGCCTGAAAGCGACGATCTGGGGGGGAGGATGAGCTTTCCCCTGTGGAAAAGGGTGGATGGATGAGCTTGGTGAGGCAGAGATTTTTTTCTCTGAGCCATTTTTAGGGTGTCTGTGGCTGCTCTGTGGAGTTGCTGCTGTAAAAGCGAGGTTTTTCCAGCAAACCCAGTGACCTGGTGCCCAGCTCTCAGCTGAGATTTTTTAAAATCCCAGGCATTTAGGTCACTGGGAGCCTTCCCACTGACTTCAGCGGGCTTTGAGGCCAGCCCAGAGTGCTGCTGAGGGTTGGGTGACAGCATCCCTGCCTTTGGAGGGGCTCCATCATTTATTTGTTTTGGAGCAGGATGAGCACGTGGCCAGAGCTGACAAACTCTGTCTTTTCAGGTCTCCATGCCATGACAAAGTTTGGGGGGGCTTTTTCCTGCCTGCTCCCACAAAAGCTGTGTGTGATGATCAGGGCAAGGCTGCAATCCCGAATTTTAAACCCTAACCCAGCCCCTCCACTGGCACCAATGTCCACTGTGGCCTTTAGGATTTCTCTGGATTTATCCATCTCTCTCCCTCCCCTGAGGTGGGAGCGATGCTGTTTTCCTTCCAGGCTCTTGTAAGGATTAATTTCTGTTCCTGGGAACGCCTGGAGTTGCAAACAACTCTAAAATACTGAGATACAAAGTGATTTTTTTGTTGTTGAAAACGATAAAAAGCAAGAACAGCAGACAGACTTTGCTTCCTCACAGAGGTCAGCAGTGGTCTCTGGTGTGGAGGCAATTTGATCCCACTGCCTGCCCTCAAAATAACACTCCTGTTATTCCTGCTGCTAGCAGCCATTCCAAAGGGTTTGTGCTCCTCTGGCACAGCCAGGCCGATTTAACATCGAGCTCCTGGGACACAGATACTCATTTCTTTTTCCTTCTTTCTGCTCTGGAGCCCAAACCCCACAGTGCAAAATCCAAATCCCCCAAATCCAAACCCCCCAAATCCCAACAAGCGCCTGCTGCTGTCCTTGGCTGAGGTGTTTTCCCCTGAGCCATCCCCATGGTGCTGCAGGGAGGATGCTTCTGGCACTTCACTGCAGTGGAAAGACACTGAAATAATTAAAATTTGATTGAGGCTGGAGTTCAGGCTCACTGATCACCTGGGGGGAGCCGCTGGCCTTCCATGGGAGTAATTCCTGCATGGAATAACTTGGAATTTATCTGTGTGAAGTGACTTCCTGGCAGCATCTTCTCTCCTTTCCAGCAAGGAGCTGCTGCAGGGAGAGGCTACAAAATGAATTCATTCAGTGTGTCCAGCACTTGGGCCACTTGGAATCCACTCTCAGACCCTTCACTCCATCCAGGTGGGAGAATTCCAGCCCCACCATTCCCAGCTGCAGAGCAGGATAGGTTTTAACCTTACAGAGCGTGGCACTTTTATTTTTTCCTCTTCTTTTTTTCCCCCCTCCATACTCTTGAGTTTCAGTGCTTGAGGCAGCCAAGGGCTGTCAGTATATTAAATTCTGGGAGTGTCTCTCCTGCTGGGGAGAGGATTTGTAAAACAAAGCGTGTTTTCCTCCTCCCTGCTGCCAAACGGGATCGCTTTTCCCAAGTGAAACGGGGAAGTGCTTCCCAGCACATTACGTTGCGCTCCAGGAATTTGCCATTGGTTATGGCTCGACGTGGAGCTTTTGCTGCTGCTCTGGGGGCTGGTGGGAGAGGGGAGGAGGAGGAATCCAGCAAATCTGAGCATCCTCTGCACAGGGCAGGTGAGCAGCAGTTCCAGGGATTAAATGGGGAAGGGGGGAAAGGAAGGAAGCGAAGTGTGGCAATAAATCCCTGAAGCCAAATGAGAAGGGCCAAGGTGTGGCAGAGCAGCAGCATTTGGAAGGTGAATTCTCTGCTGTGCCAGCCTGTGGTGGGCACTGCTGGGGTGTGGAGGGCAGGGGAGAGGGGTCAGGGCCCCAAAAGGGCAAAAACACCACAAAAAATCCCATTTGTAGGAAAGGGCTGGGAGTAAAGGAGCTCTGTGCCCACCAAGCTGTGCAGGCCCTGTGGCAGCCCCCTCCTGGCTGTGATCCATCGCTGTGCTTTATCCCACAAACATCCCACAAACATCCCACAGACATCCCACAAACGTCCCACAAACTGCTGGGGGTGCAGGTGTCCCCCTGCCCCACCCGAGGCTGAGCCTTGGATTTTCCAGCCAGAGGTTGTGGGGAACAAGGCACGGCCTGAGCAGGGCCTGGGAACTGTGTGGCACAGGGATGTTTAATTAATTAATAATGGATATCTTCGTTGTAAGAGGGGGCTTGACCAGTGGGAATGGTAAAACACGAAAAAAAATTTAAAAATACTGACGGAGACAGCTCACTTGGGCCTCCTGTGACTTCCTTGAGACACAAGAGCCACGTGGAAAAATTAAAAAGACTCGTGGCTGGACTCTGCCACCTCTCTGTGCTTGCTCCTGGCCCTGGAGCAGCATTCCCATGGAACCCATCCCCTGGAATGCTGGAGGAGCTCAGTGCTGTTGTGTTTGCCCCACAACTGAATTCCTGCTCCCTTCTCCTGCCTGCTCAGACCACCTGATGCACCAGAGCTGACCCAGCCTGGGGTCTCTGCGCTGCTCCCAGCCAGCAGAAGACAGGGATGAGGAGTTTTGCAGGACTGGGATTGTTTTTCCTCAAGTGGGGCTGGGCAGAGGAGGGACCTGCCCTGGCTGCAGCGCCAGGCACCGCAGGGTGGAAGTTGGGTAACCCTGCTCTGAGCGGGGTGCCTTTGGGGTGAACACTCATTTCCTCTGCTTCAAGCTGCTGATGAAACCCCACCAGCGCTCCCCACAATTCTTTTTAACCCTTAGGCTGCTGGAGGTGTTAACAACAAACACTCCTGGCACTGGTGGGGTGTTTCCTGCCCCCAACAGGGTCTCTGCTGTTCTCTCCATGCTCCCAAACCCTGCTCTGCTCTAAGATGCTCCCTCACAGCTTCTTTGCCTGCTTCCCACCCTGCTGCTCCTTTTCCATCCCTGGGGGATGTGTCCTGTGCCTGCTTGTCCAGGCAGCCTTGGATGAACCCCCTGGAAGGTGGCGGCTGCTGCTGGGGGAAATGTGGAGAGAAGAAGGCTGGGAGAGGGGGGATGTGCTGTAAAGTAGGGGCTGAGCTGGGCTGAGTTAGGCTGGGCTGAGTTAGGCTGGGCTGGGTTAGGCTGGGCTCAGTGCTCTGGGCATCTGGAACAGAGGATCAGCTCCTGCCTGTGCCCTCACTGCAGACAGAAGTCTCCGAGCTGGCAGAAGTTCATGGTTGTTGTTACACTCAGCCCCTGCTCAGCACTTTCTCTGTTTCTATAATTGCAGGAATGTGTCTTTTTTTCCCCTCCAGGCTCTGCTGTTTTCACACCTGAAGTGAAATGCAGCAGCTCAGGGCTCCAGCCCTGCAGCCAGCCTGGCAATGCACCTTTTTTTTTTTTTTTTTTTTTTTTGCCTCTTTTCCTTTTTATCTTGCTTCAGACTGTGAAAGCCCAGAGCGTGAGGATGTCTCCTCTCTGTGCGTGGGTGTGATGGCTGTGTGGGCAGAGCCCTGCCTGCACATCCTCGCTGGGCTGCTGTGCAGGGGGCCTGGGGGGCAGGAATGGGGCCTGATGCACCTGAAATTCAGTGTATTGCAGCTTTAGGGTTTGATGTGGTGGGGGATTTGTGGCTGTGGCCTGCTCTTAGCTAAGGGAGGTGGTTACATATTAATATTCATTTCGTTCTCTTCCAAGCGACGTGGAATTTCTTTAGTATTCAACATCTTCAGGTCCTGGCCAAAAGCCTAATATGATTTAATGCCTGATTCCATTTCTCTGTCTGCGTGTGTGTCTCAGCCTCCTTCTCTTTCAAATTTTGGAGGAAAGATCACTGCATGGTGAATTTAATCTTGCCTCTAAAAGGAAAAGCAAATTGTCCTTTCCATTCCTCTCCAAGCGGATGGTTTTAGCTCCAATTACTCCTGGCTCTGACCTTGCTGCTTGGAGAGCAGGAAGTGCTTGGAGCTTTCCAGCCTTCTCAGATCTTTTCAAAACTCTTTATCTTTCAGACTTGGTGTCTTTCAAAGTCAGAGGCACTTCCTTTGTGCGAGGCTTTGAGCTTCAGCAGCTCCGGAGAGAGCCGAGGGGAGGGAGCTGCCTTCCTCCTCGTGCCTTTGGGTATCTCAGTGGGTATCTCATTCCTTAGGGCCTCTTTATATCCCAGTAATCTTCCCAGAGTTCTGGCTGTCCTGCTTTGCAGAGCAGGGCTCGGGTTTGATACTGCTGGGGGAATTTCTTTACGAGATATTTCTGTGTTTTTCCAAAATCCTTGTTAGCCCACGGAGGTTTTCCTCGAGGTCTGCTCCTCCTCCTGCTGCTGGCTGCTGATTTCAGTCCCTTAATGTCCCCTCTGCCTGGGGGATTGGTTTCTGAGCAGCTTTCCAGGCCTGTCCCTGCTCCTGCTGGCACTGCCCAATCCATGAGTGCTCAGGGATTGCATTTGGAGATTTCAGTGAGGCACTGGAATATTAATTCCAATTCTAACAGCACTTGTGTTGGAGTGAAGGTTGGTTAATGAAAGGCCGGCCCGGAGCGTGTGGGTTTTTTTGGAAGATGGGGATTTGTGTCCTGGCTTTTTCAGCTCCTTGCTTTCTGTTTAGCCCCAGAAAATGAGGAAATGGATGGGAGGGACAGGACCTGCAGCTCTGGGGGAGGCACAGCTCTGTTTTCTAACCCCCAGCATGCAAAACACACCGAGGTGAGCGAGCTCTGCCTGTCCCTTCCTCCCACTCCAAGGATGAGCTTGGAAAACACGAAACAAAAACCTCCTTGAGTGGTTCCTGTGCCTTCATCTCTCTTAGTGCAGAGATTTCCTGGATTTTCCTGATGGAAGGGCACAGGGCTTTGAGCCCATCTGTGCCTGGGAGCCCCAGTCCCATGGAAATTCCCAGAGCTGCCTCTTCCCCTGTCCCAGGAGATGCTTAAACTGAGCCCACTCCGGGGCTGGGAATATTTAATTCCTGCCTTGCTCTGCAGGGCTGTTCCTTCACCCCCACCCTCCCCAAGGCCGGGATCTTGGCACAGGAATGAAATCCCAGCAGGGGAAGGCTGCGGCTGCTGAGGGAGGAGAGCAGCCAGTGGTGGGAAATGGTTGTTTTGGCCGGGGATGTGCTGAGGGTTTTTCCTGGGACACCTCAGTCCCCGTTCCCACGGAGCACAGAGCTCCTGGTGGGGACTGGTTTGGGATTTGGGGCATCCCCACCTCTGATGGGAATGGGAATACAGGAGGTGTCGGGGTTTGGAGCTCGATAAAAGAGCCCCAATTCCCTGCAGGAGGGATGAACCCAAGCTGCTGCAGCCTCTAGCCCAGGTTTGGTTGGACCCCAAGCCCTGGTTCAGTCTGAGCTCCCCAAAATCAGGGCAGTGGAGCCCAAATCTCTGCAGAAGCAGGACTGGAACCTGCCCAAAGAGCCCAAAAGCCTTGGTTCATCCTGGAATCCCCCCTTACATTTCCATTTATCCATCGATTTGGATACAATTCTCTGTCCAGGACTGGAAAGAGAAAGGATTTGGGGGAAATCTTGCTCCCAGATGTCTCTGTGGCCTTCCTGGGCTTGCAGAGAAGCAATTTGGGATGAGAGTGGGAATGACCTACACCCATGATTTACATCCAGCCAAAAGTATCCAGGATTGGATTAAATCTAGATTTAAGCAGCTGGTTTTTTTGTGGTTTAAATCTTGATTTAAGCAGCCATTTTTTAATGGGTAGGATTTTTTTGGGGGGGGTTTATTCTATAAGAAAGAGGATGTTTTGCTGTTTGGTTGTAAAAAGCTGCTCCTGCTCGGTGTAATTGGATACTTCCTTTTCTGAGGAGGGAGCCTGGTGTATCTGGGGACATTTATTTAGGCAGCTGTGTGGCTGGGTGAGGAATTTTGTGTGTTTTTATTCTGGTGGGAAATGGTGAATTTGGGGTTTACAGGATTGATTGATCCTTTTGTATCTCTGGCTCGAGTTACACGGAAATGAAAGCAAGTTGAAAGAGCAGAAAAGTGGTTTTGAATGGTTTTTGATCAGTTAATAAACTCAAAATATGCTGGATAAGACAGCAGACAAAGCAAATGTCTCGAAACAGATTTTGCATTTAAAACTGGTTGATTCATTAAGTGGAAAATTAATTATGCATCATGAATTACACTTCTGGTCACCATAATTACAGATCTTGCTCTCTCAGGTTGCAGTTTTACTTGCAGATTGGAAAATGTGCATTTCTCCTTTGCACTCCTGATTTTTTCATTGCTGGAATTCCGTGTTAAACTGGACTAAGTGAATTAGAATCATTCAGGTTGGAAAAGATCATGGAGTCCAACCTTTGAATTGACTGAAATTAAGATGTTTTCGTTGTCCTTGTGAGAGAAGCAGAGCCTCCCAAAAGCTGTGTTTGCACTTCACTTTTTTCTGGTTGTGTTTTTATCAGTGAATTCCCTAAAATCATTAGGGAATTATTGTGTCCTGCCTACCTGGGCTAACAGGAGCTCTTTACAATGAAATCAATCATAAAATTTTAGAATTAAAGCCTGACCAGAGGCTGGCGTCACCCTAAATTGCTGGTTTGAAATCTGGGTGGTTTAAAGCTAATATATTTTAATGTTTAAAGCTATTTTATAGAGCAGCATTAATTGAATTTTAATGTCACTGAATTGAATCCTTGGGCAGCTCATTCATTATTTCTTCCTTAGCAAGTTTGGGCATTTCCTGGTCACTTTGATGAACCCAAACCCTTTAGTTTTGGGTTGCTCTGGAGAGAGCTGGGAGGAACCCACCTCACATCCCCCAGTTGTGATGCCAAGGTGGATCCTCAAAGGAGCATCCAAATCCCTTTGGGGCCAGACAGGGAAGTCACTAGGAAAACTTTCTACAAAGATTTTATTGTCCAACCAAAGTAGCGAATACCAGATCTAAAAATCTGATGCTGCAAATCAAAACACACAAGCATGGCTTAAAACATGGGAAAGGCTTCATTTCTTCCCTTAATGCCCCAAACTGACTTTCCTTTGTTGATATAAATCAGGGATGAGGTTCCCAGTTCCCTGTGATGTAGAGCACAGCCCTGACTGAGTCTCAGCATGGGAAATGGGAGGCTTTTGAGCCACCCTGCAAAAATTTGGGATGATTTTCCCCAGGCTGATGGTTTCATCCATTCCCTTCCCCATTTTTCTGTGGGAGTTTTGAGAGAAAAGCCTCATCCCAGCAATCCCCTTCCTCGGGCCACCTGGCAGCCTCTCCTGCAGCGGCCAAAATCGAGGTTTTATTGCGTGTGTGGCCATTCAAAATCGAGGTTTTATTGCATGTGTGGCCATTCCCAAGCTGTCAGGCTGTTTAATGGGATTACAGAGAGCCTGCCCAGGGAGCAGGGATGAGATGGATACAGCTGGACTGTGAGTGGTGGCTTTGGAGGGGAGCTCAGAGCATTCAGCAGGACGCTGGTGGCTGCAGGTGTGGAGCTGCTCCTGCTGCCCCTGCTGAGTTTGAGACTCTGCTTTTCACCCTCTCTTTGGATTAGAGGTGGAACTCTTAACCAGGTACCCCAAAACCACAAAGTATCACCAGGCTGGGTGATGCAAACAGGCTGCTGTGACAGAGGGGAGATTTAAATGGGATATTGGGAAGGAATTCCTGCCTGTGAGGGTGCTGAGGCCCTGGCACAGGGTGCCCAGAGAAGCTGTGGCTGCCCCATCCCTGGAAGTGTCCAAGGCCAGCTTGGAGCAGCCTGGGCTGTGGAAAGTGCCCCTGCTCATGGCAGGGGCTGGAATGAGACGAGCTTTAAGGTCCTTTCCAACCCAAGTCTTTGCACGGATTTGTGGATTTGGGAAGGGAAAAAGGGGTCTCAGCTGGATGTACACAACATCTGCTCTCCCACATCTCCTTTTCAGTACAAAAATCCAGTCCTTTCCATGGCATTCTTCTCTCTTGTCTCGCTGCTGTAGAACAGAGGTGTCAGCAGCTCCGAGAGCTGCCAGGCCTCCAAGTTTTCCTGGATTTTAGGATGTCTGCATCCCTGTAAAGGCCCTGGGTGCCTCATAAACAAGCCAGGCTGTGGGTGTGCAGCATCCGGCACGGCCCTGCTCCCACGTGGGGACCAGCTGCTGGAACTGTACCACTTCCAGGCAGGAATTCCTGGCATTTCTTGGCAGGGGAGGAACGTCCCAAAGCTGCCTTTCCAATCCATGGCACTGATCATTCAGTGGGAAGGCTGAGCTGCAAAACAGGAGCAGCTTCGGTGCTCTTCCTGAGCTCCTGCTTGGTTTTCCCTCTGTTTTCCTTCTCATCCCGGTGCTGTGCAGAGGAGGAGGAGGAGGATGGAGAAGCTGGCACGGTGCAGGTGACAGGGTCAGCCTTGCACCAGTGCGAGTTTTGGCTCTGATAAACTTCTCCATCCTTTTTTAGATGTAAAGGGGTTCTCGGATGAGATGAACTCCCTGAAACGTGCTGAGGAATCTCTGCTTGGGGTGCTTTCATCTCTTGCCCGTCAGCTGCTGTTCTCCACCAGCACAACGAAAATAAATCAGCCAAACTCCTCTCCTGAAAGAAAATAAATCAGCCAAACTCCACTCCTGAAAGATCTTTTTAAAAAAAGACTTTTTGGTGTTGCCACGTTGTGTAAATCAACTTTATTTTCCACAAGGACTCGTGTTTGCTTGTGTGCCCTGCCTTTGGAGGAGGGCAAAAATACAGGAGTCTGGAATGTTCCCAAAGGCAGGAATACAGTGCCATTCCCACAGGCTGAGCTCATTCCATTGATTGCAGGAGGATGGGAATGACACATGCAAAATCCTGGTGGGACCCAGAGCTGACCAAGCTCCATCTCCGGATATTTCGGCTCTGACTGACCCATCCCAGAGGCAGCAGGACTCTGGTTATCCCACCAGAGAAATGTTGGAATCCCCAGCCCTGGAGGGATTTAAGGGATGTGTGGATGTGGGGTTTAGAGGTGGGATAGTGGCCAGACTTGAGCTTTTCCACCCTAAATGATTCCAGGATTCTTTACCAGGGAAAAGCTTCTGTACTCCTCATTTTGCAGAGGGAATGGAGGAGCAGAAAGGTTGAACATCCCCCTGGCAAAGGGGAAGGGAAGCAGGGAATTCCCAGGAACAGGAATGAAGTGCACAGAAGTGGCAGAGCCACGAGCAGCTGCTCCTTATCTCTTCCTGAGCAGGCACATCAGGGAAGATAAAGCAAAAAGGGAAAAGATAACACAGATTGAGTCTGCCTGGCAGCCTGGCTCTCAGAGAGAGCTGTTCCCAGCCTATTTACTTGTCAGAGGTGATTTTAGACGAGCCTGTGGGATCTTCAGAGAAAACCAAGGTTTTTTCTTCCTGTTTCATGCCTTGCAAAAGGGAATCTGCCTTCCTGGCATGAATTTCTGGCATTTCTTGGCACGGGAAGAAGGTCCCGAGGCTGGTTTGGTGTCAGTGTGAGCTAAATGCCACCCCATGGCTCACCCACATCTCTGATTCACCACACACCAGTGGCTCCTCCACTTTAAAACCAGCTCAAAACCAGTCTTGTTTTAATTATGTTGAAAATCAGCTGCTCGTGGCCATTTGAGGAATTCCAGCCCGGGGTTGTGGATGTCTCGGTGGGACCGGAGCAGGGAAGGGAAGGCTCAGCACAATGAGCTCATCCTGGCTTTTCTCCTTGCTCAGCTCATCATCCCTCATCAGGTTTCAGGGATTATTCAACCCCGTGGTTGGATCTGGGCAACGAGATTAAGGAGTTTCTGTGTCCTGAAAGCTTCTGGGGTTCTCCTTCCTCTGCTGCTCACTTCAGGAGGAGCTGCTGGTGGAAAAAATATCAGTGGTGGCTATTTTGGAGTTGGAAAAGAAATATTCTGGGCTTGCAGTGCCGGAGCTGGGAGTAGGAGCTGTAGGCCTCAGGCTTTGTTCTGGCACCTGTGGGAATATCCTGTGGCCACAGCGTTCTGTGGGATCCAGTTTGGTGTTCCCAGGAAGGCTCAGCCACCCCCGGGGAAGGCAGAGGGATTAGCAGGGTGCTCTGTTACCGGTGGCATCCCAGGCTTCTCTCTGGGGACACTTCTGGCGTGTGAGGAATTAAGGGAATAGCCCAGGGCATGAGGACGTGGATGCTCTGCTGATATTCCCACTCTGGAGCTACTCCCTGCCTTGTTCCTGGCTGTTTTTCAGTCCTCACCCCAACAGCAAGGGCTGGGTGGAAGCCACTGGTGGCAGGGAACTCCTGCTCCAGGCTGAGAAGGAAAAGCCTGCACTGAGCTCTGCACAGCAGCAGGAGCAGCAGGTTTTCCGTGGAGCCCTCTCCTGCAAAGTGAGCTCCAGGCGTGCTTTTCATCACCCCGAGTGGCAGCTCAGGGCTCCTTCTCATCCCTCGGGCCACGGATCCATCACAGGCTGGATTTCCCTGGCACAACTCCCCTGGGCCAAGGTGTGTTTTGTGTCCTCCCGAGCTCCTCTGGCATCCCCGCTGGGAAATGGGATAGCAACAACAGTAATTTAATGGCCCTGCGTGTCAGACAAAGCAGAAATACTGGGATTTTAGTTGGGGGAGGATGCTGGGTTGATACTTTTTATTGCTGAAAACAGGATGTGATCCTGCCTATCCCAGCAGGAGGTGGATGGGGTGGGCAGGGGGGATGTTCCTGCTTCTCCTTGCCTGGCGTGGGGGTCCTGTGGGTTTGGGGGTCCTGAACACCCCTTCCCCTTGGAGAGGACCCAAACCCTACAAACATGGCAGGAGGGACAGGGCACAGCCTCAAAGCTGTTTATTACCTGTGTCTTTTCAGCACCCTGGGGTAGATTTCTCTTGTCACGGGGGTTCTCAGGCCATTTTTGGGTTAATCTGTCCTATCCCTGAGGCTCAGGACCAGCAGCCACCACCCTCTGGCCTTTCTGGAGCCTGGAGTGTGGTGAAATGAAGAGGAGGATCTTAATGCACTTACTGGAAAGGTTTCCTGGCTCTGGGGTGGCTCTCGAGGGCACAGCCTGTGTTCCCTGCGATCTCATTCCCTGATTTTGTGCAAAATGCTTCTTCCACTACTCACTTGAGCTGCATCTCGCTCTGGAGTGTCCCAGCCCTTCCCTGTGCCGCTGTGAGGGGAACTGGGGGGAGGAAAAAGAAGTTTTGCTTAACAAAAACCTGTATGAAGTGCTCTGCTAATCCCAACCCCCTTGGCTCCAGCGGGATTTAAACATGTGCTTGTAGTTAATCAGGTATTTAAGTGGTTTTCTGGCTTGGCAAGCCCGAGAGGAGATGTCCCAGAGGAGAAGGAGGAGAGCAGGGCCGTGGCCTCCCGGCTGAGGGTGTTTGGAAATGGGGATGGTGAGGGCAGCAGAGTTTGGGGCTGTGGGGTTAACTCGCTGTGACTCAGTTTCTCCTTTTGTTCAGGGGGGAGACATCAGAGGTGGCAAGAAAGGCAGAGGTTTGGTGAAACAGGGCGAGCTGGGATCAGTGTTTATCAATAAATAATGGCACTGGAGGGCACAGGAAAGGTCCTGCCAGGGGCTGCTCAATGCCAGGGCTGGCACCTCCTGGAGAGAAGGGCTCTGCCAGGCACCCAGGGTCAGACCAGAGGGGTTGAGAGAGGATTTTGAGCGAGATCATCTCCCCTCACTCTTTGAACTTGGGGAGCTCCCAGCTCTTTGTGGGGCTGCTCGGGAGAGGTTCCGTGGAGTGTGAGGGAGATTTTCCCTTGGCTCATGGATTTCACCCCAGAGCCCCCAAGCAGGGAGGTTTTCCCACCTCAATCTGATTTTCTTGCTGGGTATTTCTGCTGGGATCGCTCAGGCTGTTCTGGGATTTGTCTCCACAGAACCACCCAGCATCACACAGCACTGGTGTTATTATGCAAAGTGTGGATTATTTAACCACTCAAGTTTTTTCTGTATTGATTTGCCATTGCTTTGAATCTCATTACAGGAATCTGCTTCATTAATGGACTTTGTCCATGCTTGAGATTAACTGGGGATGTTGGATTTGCAAATGAAAGAATTGAAATTCATGTTGTCCATGTTAATTACTTGGGTGATGCTGGCTTCCTTGGGGAAACCTTTATTTTTATTCCGCTCCTGTTGCTTTGTCTTAATTCAGAAAACGAGTTCAGTGCTGTGGGATTGGGTTGGTTTTTCTCCTTTGCTGGAATTCCCTTTTAACCGTCGGGAAGGTACAAAGTGGTTTCATGGAATAGGCTGTTCCCGAGGATAAATTTTAATGCAAAAAAGGGTCTGGGAGCTTTTATTTCAATGTTTAGTTCAACCTTACTTCCTCCTGTTTTGCTTTGAGCTAAAATCTCTCTGTATCTTGTTCCCTCTAAGTATTTACCTGGCAAAATCTCTTAATTCCTGCAGTGATACTCAGCCAGATTCTTGTGCTGAGCGAAGCAAGGCAGCTGAAAGGAATAATTCCACTCTCCTTGCTGGTAAAAAAACCAGGGATATACCTGGATTTTGGTATTGCTATTGATCCAAATCCATTTTTCCCTCTGCTCCTGCAATGGTGTAAATGACCCAAAAAAAAAAAAAAAAAAAGCTTGGCATGATTTTATGGGAGTCAGCTGCAATTTGTTCACTTAAATTATCTTTTTGTCATGCTCGCATTATTCCACAGCAGCCAGCTTGGAGAGTTAATTGAATATTTGTGCCTCTCATAGCTGCCTTCAATTACTTCCCTTGAATAACTCTGGCAGAGGGCTGTGATGAGGAATCACTGATGCTCGTTTTCTGTATCAGAAATATCCGAGGTTTTATTCCAGCACCTATTAAAGGATCCCAAAGCATTCCTACAGTCTCCCACCCCGAAATTCCATCCCTTTGAAGCAGAGCTGAGCATCCATTGAGTGTTAACAATGCATCTCTCCGTGGCTAATGCAATAATAATCAGCTCGGGGCTTGCAAGTGGATGCAGGTTTGGGACAGCAGTTCTTGGGTTGCAGCCTCTCATTGTGTGGGCAGGAATGGATTGATTTCTTCTGGCTGCTGTGGGCGTGCCAGGAGGCTTCCAGGTGAGACAGGAACAGCATTAGTGATGCTGCAGGTTCTGTGGGAGTTTTGGTGCCTGGGAATGGTGTGGGAATGTTTCCCGGGGCTGGGCAGAGCTGTGCATCAAAACAAAGCCCCCGGATAAGTGTGGGCAATCCCCACCTCAGAATTTTTGGCTGCACCTATCAATCCCCCAAAATGATCGAGTTTCTTTTTCCATCCTTGGATTGTAACAGCTCTGCTGGCTGAGGAGGGCAAGGGGGGCCATCAAAAGCAGTGTTTTTGAGTGGTTAAAAAAGCAAATGTGTTGTTTCAAGTGAGATTTGCGATTCCTTCTGTGCTTGGCTGTTCTGGGATCGCCTGCTCCTGGGAACAGCAGATCAGGATGGGCTCAGAGAGGGCTTTTCACCCTTTGTACATCAGGAGACCCACGCTGGTCTCCTCCTGAAGCCTCTCGTGGTCACAGCTGCTCGGCCAGGACAATAAATCCTGACTCCCTCCTAAGCAGAGTCTGGTTTGGAATTCATGGCAGAGCCTGGCAGCTCATGCAGTGTTGTGTTAATTGTGAAGGGAGGGTGATTTGGAGAAGGTGGCTGGGTTAGAGCAGGGAGGAGTCAGAGGTGAGGATTCCCAGTCTCTCATTTGCTCTGTTAGACCGGGGCCAGGTCAGGCTGAGCTTTCCTGCATCCTCCATCCCAGCAGCCAACCCTCAGCTCTGGGAGGATCCTGTGTCCTCTTGCTGTCCCAGGCAGAGGCTCCCTGACAGCAGCTGGGGACCATCTGGCCCAGCTCAGAGCATCTGTTCTGCTGCCATGCAGGGCTTTCCACAGCCAAATCCTGCTCCTTCCTTGCTGGGATCTCGTCCTTCTTCCCTTCCAACACCCCTAGAACTTCCAGGACCTGAATTACCCGAGAGACTCGTGCCCCTTTCCCACAGCTTAACAAGAGGGGCTGGCACACGGAGTCCCCCGGGGGAGGACAGAGGGCTGGGAGCATGGACAGGCAGCACCAGCCTTGCTGCTGTTTGATTCAGTGCTGGGGCTGGGCCATCCGGGTGAGGCTTTTGGGACTCTTTTCCCAGCTGAAAAAGGGGTGTCTGGCTCGTGGGATGCTGTAGGTGCAGGGGGGGATGAGGAGCAGATTGCACCGAGTGCTTGTGGGCTCAGCGTTGGTCCAACAGCTGCCATCAGCTGGGTGTGGGGAGCCTGCTCTGGGATTGCAGGCAGGGAATTGTGTCATTGGAATGCTGCTCTTGTACCAGGAGCTGTTCCTTGCTGCAGGCCCAGACACCGGGGCGGTCTCTCCCAGGCAGTGGAAATGATGAGGGTGAGTGTTTCCTCCCCATCTGACAGTGCCATCCTCTACTTGGGAATCTTTTCCCCTTTCCTGCAAGGACCCCACTTCTGCTTTCCTCTTTTGTTCTGTGAATAATTTTTTCAGATCTGCGTGTGTTTACTGCTTGTGTGTTAGGGGCACCCCTTCTTAGGGGCATCCCTTCTTAGGGGCACCCCTTGTTAGGGGCACCACTTCTTAATTGTCTCGTGGCTGTCCTGGTTGTTTTGGGGAGCTGCTTTGTAGCTGCACTTGCTACAAGCTCCTTGCTTATCAGGAGCTACTGACAGGAACCAGAAATTTCTTCTCTGGAATGCTCTTTCCCAGTACTCCTTCACTCACCAGACTTCTTAATTAAAGAGATGGTACTATCAGTGTTTTAGGAGGTTTATTACTGAAAATAAACAGGGCATCAGTCTCAAGACATGAGAGTCTAAGTAACACACCACCAAAATGGCGAATAGTCACAAGATTCAGGGTTATGTCTCTTTTTATAACTTTTTAATCCAATGGGCATTCAAAATGACACCTTGTTTCGACCTGTTGACCTATCAGCTATAATTCTTTTCTACTGCAATGCAGAGGTCTCTTAACCAATGACCTGTCATGTCACGTGCCCCCATGTACTTCTATGATAACATCTAAATCCTTAACTTGAACTATAAAGTTCCCTTATTATACTTAAAACCCTCCACCATAACACCCAGCACACACTTGTACTTATAACTGTAGAAACATAGGTTTGTACTTCTCTTGCTTAAGAACTATAAATCTCTATAATTATGCCAGACCAAGTTTCTTCCAGGGTTGTAAATCAAACCCACCACTAATTACCAAAATTCTTCCTTCTCAGTTTCCTACACTTGTGAGCACAAGAGCTGCACACACAAATAAAAGTCTTTAGTGGCCATCGGGCATCTCCTGTCACCCTCCAAGGACGAGAGTTGTCTGAGCCCTGGGTTACCTCCAAAAAAACCATGGGGGCCTGAAGCAAATCCTAAAAATCTGACTGATATTGATGGGTGATCAGCTGCAGAACAGATGGGGCTGGTTTTGGCTGCGAGAGCGGGCACGGAAACCACGCAGAGCTCTGTGCTTGCCACGCTGGAAAACAAAGGTGAGAGCAGCACGAGTGGGATTCTCCTGCTCCAGTTGCCTCAACATTGAAAATGTCTAGGATCAGCTAATTAGAGGGGCTTTTCTTGGCAGGTAACTGAGAGAGACAACCTCATGCAGGGACTGAGTCAGCCCAGCTGTCTTAGGCTAGGATGAATCACCGTCCTCATATGAATTGACAGCAGACTGAGCTTAGGTGACAGCTCTGGCTCCTTCCCTGACAGGAGATAATAGGCAGCCTGTCCTCCAAGTCCATTTTCCAGCAGAGATCTAGAAGGCTTTTGCTTGTGAAAATAAGTTGGGGGTTTTTTTTGCAGTTGGGAGCTGGCAGCACAGCGTGGTGGAGGCTGGGGATGATCCTGCTGTTCCCTCTGCAGCCCTGAGAGCTACAAGTCACAGGGCAAAAGGGATGATAAATTTGAAGTTCTGCTCCTGAGCTGTGGTTTGGATACTCCAGGCAGCATCTGGGATGCTCTAGGAAGTTCTTTGGGCAGACACACGAGGATGGAAATGGCAGATTTGCTTCAATTGGTTTTATTTTCTTTTAATGCTTCACTGCAGAGCTGTGAATGGGAGGCCCAGCAGCCAGACTGGGGTTAACGGGGTGGGTGCTGATGCATGAACCTTTTTCTTTGGGTTTTAGCCAGGGAATGTGGGGGGCTCTGGGTGGAGCTGGCTCCCAGGAGTGAGGGGGTGTGAGAGTGACCCCTCAGTTGTGCTTTGCTCAAACCCTCCTTAGGCCTGCAGCTTTTTCTGCCTCTTCCCTTTGCAGGAGGAAAACTTGGTGGGCTCACTCTCCTTGGGAGGGCTCTAAGGAGACTCTGGTGCCTCTGGGCTGAGGCTGCTGCCAGGCTGGGCTGTCACCCAGTGTGGGAGCAGCAGGAATAAGTGACAAGTCCCACCAGGAGCCATCTGGTGCAGGCTCTGCATGGCCAGCAGGGTCCTGGCTTGGGGCTGGAGCCCCAGCTGGAGCCACAGCCCCAGGCTTGGATGGAAAAGCAGGATGTGGGCAATTTAGGAGGGATGAGTGGATAATGTTTGGTGAGCTCAAGGCAAAAAGTTGTGTTAGAGGCAGCAGTGGATCGGAATTGAGTTGTTCACAGCAAATCCTGGAGTCACCTTACCCAAACAGCATTTCCAGGCTTTTCCTGGGATCCCACTGGCTCTGTAAATGAGGAGAGCTGAGGCTACATCCACTCTCTTGAAGAAGTTTTAACTGTGGTCTGGCCCAGCTCCAGTTGGAGTCACTGCCTTTGCCTGGCAGTGTGAAATAAAAGAGCATTTTTCTGCAATTCTCCTCTCCTCAGTTGTTTATTATCTGGATGGCGGCGTCACATCTCTGCCCATTAATCCATCTCTCTGAGTCCCTCCAATTCCAGCCTCCTGGAGGGGGTTCAAGCTGCCACCATTTATTATTTGAGTCAATGTGCCAGGGGAATGTTTGCTCCTTCCCCGAATCATCGACTCCCTGCTCTCACTGCACCCTCGCTCAGGGCTGGAATGAGCAATTTGTGGTTCCCAAACTGATCTTAACTCTGTGAAACAGAAAATCCCCCACATATTGAAACTCTGGTTTTACTCCAGCCTGGTGGGTTGGACACCAGGAGCAGTTGCTGGTTTGTGTGGGGGTTCCCAGAGTGGTTTTGTGATGCCCCATCCAGATGTGCTGGTGCCATCACAGCTGCCCAGCTGAGCTCCCAAACGTTGCCTGCCCTCCTCAAAGGTGCAAATTTCGGCATCTTTGTGTGGCTGAAGGTTGGTTTTTCCCAAAATGTGTTGGAACATCATTGCCCTTTGGGGTGCTTTGCTCTTCTCTCAACCAGAAATTGATTCCTTTCTTAAAAAAGCTTTTTGGGGAAGGGTGGAAGGAAGTGGTTGGACTTTTCCTCACGAGGGGTCGAGCAGAAGGATGTATCCTCCATCCAGAAAAACATGGGGTTAAGTCACATCCCACCCCTCTGTCAGAGCTGACCTCCCTCCCCACGCTGATCTCACCTCTTGGAATAATTTTTCCCAGATAACTTGGAGCAGGTGATGGATGCAACACTGCATTAATCCTTCCCTTGTTTCCAACACCAACCTCCCTGCTTGGAAATACAGGATGCTGCCCTGAGTTTAGTGGAGATAAAGGAGTTTGGGAAGAGGTGCTGGCCAAAAGAGCAGCTCTTGGGATATCTGGGAGCAGCTGTGATGAGGTGTTTTGCACAGGAACCTCATTTGGGCAGCAAGAACTCCGTGTTGGTGAAAACAACAACAGCAGAAGCTGCTTTCTCAGTGACTCCTCACACGGACCTGCTGTGTTTTCCCCTAATTACAGCTCAATTTGCAGTGATAAATGGTTTAATAAGCAAAAATGGCCTTGGCTGGGGTTGGTTATAGCTCCGTGTGGCTTGGGGGGTGCTGGATCTCATGGAAACACAACTTGGAGCTTCCAAAGCCTGGGAGCTGCAGTTTTTGCCAGCAGAAAGGAATAAAAGTTGTTTTACCTGGCATGAGGGAAAGATAAGCTGGGGATGCAGCTCGCAGATGTTTTGCTTGGGTGGTTCTGGCCCAGATCTGTTGGAGAGTGGATGGTGAGCTCTGAATTTTGGGGGAAAAGGGCTGTTTTGGTGGTTGTGCTGCAAACATCAGGCTGGGCACAGCGTCCCTTCTGCAGAGCAGCAGGGCTGACCCTGCCTCTCACTTGGCTTGGGGTTTTCTTTTCAAAAATAGTTGGGTTTTCATAGGCCTCTCCTGGCTGTGGCTGGGGAGTTTCTGTTGCTGGCTGCTGGAGGGAGACTTTACATTTTTCTGCTGGATTTTTGGATACAAAGTTCAAATTCAGGGTGGGGTGGGTGGTTGGATTTTTTTGGTGGTTTTTGTTTGGTTTTTTTTTAATCTAATAGCTTTACACTGCTCGATTTGCAGAAGACTCCTCCTGTGGGAGCTCAGCTGGTTGGTGGCAGGAAGCTTTCCTTGCTGGATGGTGTGGATAAGGATGGATGAATGGTTTGGCTTCCAGCTTCCTGAAGCTGGAAACAAATGGGATAAAGTGCAGAGAAATAGTGGGTGATTTCTGTTGGAAAATTCCCCTTTTTCCTGTCACCACCTGCAGAGATATTCCCATTTTCCTGTCACACGTGGACAGAACACCCCAGCAGAGTGCAGGGGTTTGGATCCACTCCTGAACACCCCTCTGATCTATCCTGACACATCCACGCCTGGCTCATAAATCCCATCACTTGAAACCCCTATTTATTTGAAATCTTCACTTGCCATCCAGGTAAAACCCTCTGGGAAAAGGGAACGTGCTGAAAAAAAGTGACTGGAGCCAGATGCTGGGCGTTTTCTGCAAAGCCAGTGATTGGTGATTTGCTGCTGACAGCATGAACTGGTGTTAAGTTATTAAATTGCAGATGAGCTCATCACTTGGCCTCGAACAAGTTTCAGCCTTGAGAGGCTTTAAAATATTACATGTGGTGGAAAAGAGACAATGCTGGTGTGGCAGAGAGGTTGGGGGAGCAGCTGAGAAAGGCATCAGGGCATAAAAAATGCGTGTACCAGCAGGGAGGAGGGAAGGCGCCGTGTGAAAAACGTCAAGTTCTCCCAGGAGAGAGGAGGGGAAATTCTCTGATTTATGAGCTGGACGTTTTAATTTTAGCTGAGGAGAAAATGGTGAAGAGTTTTGAGATGCTTGGAGAGAAGGGGCGAGAAGCTGAGCCCGGTTCTATCCTGAGAGGTCCCGGTGTGAGCAGGATTAGCTCTCCCAAATCCCCAGCTTGGCCCTTCGGTAGTGCCTGGTGATGCCACAATGAGCACGGACCAAATCCAGCTTTTACCTGATGTTTGCTTAATCCTAATGTTGAGCTTTACCTAACTGGGAAGGTGACATCCAGTTTTTACCTGATGTTTGCTTAATCCTAATGTTGAGCTTTACCAGACTGGGAAAGTGACATCCAGCTTTTACCTGATGTTTGCTTAATCCTAATGTTGAGCTTTACCAAACTGAGCTTTACCAAACTGGGAAGGTGACATCCACGCTGCTGTTTGGAAGGGTGGGAATTTCCTTCGAGCACCTCCCTGCCCAATTTCTGTTTCTTACCCTCTTGCAAAGGAGCCCGAGCTCTCTACACGCTGAGATTAATTAATTTTTTTTTTTTTTAAGTCTAATTTAGCAGAGGCAACAAATCCGTTTGGCCACTTAATTTTTCCAACTGGGCACGTTTGTTCTCAGTGGCTGGGTTGGGTTTTGGGCCTCTTGGATTTGTCGTTCCGAGGCTTTTTTGGTGCTCCCAAGGCAGAGCAGCCTCACGCGTGTGTGGTTTTTAAACTCCTCGCTCTTTTTTTGACTAAAAAACCGATTTGCAGTCAAAGAGTTGGTGTTAACTCAGGCAGTGCTGCGGGGCTGATCCTAAAAATACCAAGGAAACCAGTGGGATAAACACTTGTCACCTCATTTGTGGCCTGAGCTGTAATTGCTGTAATGCGAGATCCCTCGGGCTGCTGTGTCTGAAGGCACAGTGGAATTTTTTTTTTTTTTAAGTGTAGATGTTTGTTTTCAGCCTGTCTGAAATCACAGAGCATCGACACCTACAAGCAATGCGCCTTCCCGTGGGGTTTTTTGGGGCTGGAGCATCTCTGAGCTCAGCACAAGCTTGAATTTATTGCAATTTATTGCATTTATTTCTTGGCTTGCGTTTGCCACGAGGAAAATCTTTGAGCCGGGGGCCACCAGCTCCAATGGGAAGTAAAAAGAGTGTTTGTGTATTCTGTACACAAATATAGGTTTATTTGAGGTAAAAGGAGCACACTGGGTATAACCCTTCCCTTCTATATTCATACAGTGATGAGTTCTCTGCCAAAATTCCTCAAATTATTATGTCTAAGAATTACAAATTGTACAAAGCAGCTTTGGAGGGGACCTAGAGCAGGATCAGCTCCATCTGAACTGCTCCTGACACCCCCTTGTCCATCCCCACTGGCAGAGCTCCCACCCCTTCCCAGTCAGTCTAATCCAGCATTTTGCTTTTCCCCCACTCCAATCCATCCTCCTGTTTCCAGTGCTGCAGTTTGAGGCTCGTTCTTCCCTCCCTGTGCTCAGCAGCCCCAGAGCCACATCCATGCTGCAATTTATTCTCCAGCTGCAGTTTTGTGTGGTGTTCCCTGGGGTTTTATCCTGTTGTGAGGGGGTCCTGAACTCAGTGGGTTTATGAGGGTGATGCTGCAGCCCCAAAGCCTCTTTGCAGGGCAGGTGAAAGCCAGGAGTGCAGCTTCCCTCAGGGTGACCCAAGGTGTCCCTTCCTTCTCTCTGTCACCAAAACTGAGGCAAAACCAAAAACTCTCCAACAGCATTTTTAGTGGGAGCTGCTGGGGATCATTTTTCCCCTTAGCTCCTCCACCAGTGAGGGCTGATTTTAAGATCTGCTGCCTTTTATCTCCCACCTAACCTTGCTCCTTTGCCCTGTTTCCTGCAGGATTTGGGGATGGAGTCGACCTCTCTGGATGATGTCCTCTATCGATACGCCAGCTTCCGAAACCTGGTGGATCCCATCACTCACGACCTGATCATCAGCCTGGCAAGATACATCCACTGCCCCAAACCAGTAGGTGCCACGTCTCCTCATGTGCTGGGACTGTGCTGGCTTGGGAAACTGGGAATGTGGAGCTTCTCCTTGAGTGCCAGGGGGAAATCCTCTTGCTTTTTGGTGGGTTTGGATCAAGAGGATCAGGTTTTGCAGCTGAACAAGTGATATTTGCTAATATTGGTACTCTTTTTGGCTTGTGGGGGGGGTTTTTAAGCTCTTCCTGGCAAGGGATCATCTGTGGGTGGATGGCTGGACCTGCAGGCATCTCTCTCCTGTATTTGCTGCTCATAACAGGTCTTTAATTTCCTGTGAGATTGACTGAAGGGATGGAGTCATTCACTGCTGCTTCTTGTGGATGGTTTACTCAGTTATAGCCTCCACCAGTGTTTAAAAAGGAGGGAAATTGCTTTTTTTTTTGGGAAGCATTTACAGATTTCTTTCATGTCGTGAGGCGAAGCCACAAAAGGTGCTGCTCAGGCTGTGGTGTGAGTCTGACTCTGAAGGGCTTCCTAAAACTCTGTGCACTCAGTAAAATGTGGTGGGGAGGGTGGAGTGGCTGCAGCAGCGTGCAGGGGACACCTGGGACCCCAATCTCCATCTCCAGACACCAAGGATGGCTGTTCCATGTCCTACAATGTGACATCAAGATGGAGACACACCCCTGTGCTGTGCAGGGATATCCATGGATCCCTTTCCCTGTGGAGAGCAAGATCTTTTCCTTCCTCCTCCCCCATGGGCTGGGAAAGTGGAGAAACCTCTCGTGCCGGGCGCGTTTCCAGGAGCAGAGGCCCCGTTCCCCTGCTGAGGTTGCCCTTTTCCAGAGTGCTGGGACTGAGCTGGTTTCTCCTCCTGAGGGTGAGCCATGGCCGAGGCTCTCCAAGAGCTCTGGGTTCCCTAGAAAAACACCCCGAGGCCACTCCTGAGCCTGGAGCTGCTCCACTGCCGAGCTGCTGCTCGCCCTTGTCCCCCTGCAGGTTTCTTCTGGCACCGAAGGCTGTGGAGGAGGCAGTGCCAGGGTAAGCAGGGAGATGCAAAGTCCTCATCCCTCTGCTCAGCCCTGTCAGGCACATCTGGTGACAGTTCTGGGCTCCTCAGGCACATCTGGTGACAGTTCTGGGCTCCTCAGGACAAGAAGAGCTCCTGGAGGGGGACAAAGGGGATGAAGGGACTGGAGCATCTCTGACAAGGAAAGCGTGAGGGAGCTGGGGCTGTTCAGCCTGGAGAGGAGATGCTGAGAGGGAACCTCATCCCTGCCTGTCCCTGTCTGCAGGGACACAGCAATGGGACAAGAGGAATGGGCAGGAACTGATGCCCAGGAAGCTCCACCTGAAACTGAGGAAGAACTTCTTCCCTGGGCAGGTGAGAGCTGGAACAGAGACCAGAGAGGGTGTGGAGCCTCTTTTCCCTGGAGATATCTCAGAGCTGTCTGGCCACAATCCTGTGCCACGTGCTCTGGGATGACCCTTCTGGAGCAGGGAATTTGGACCTTCCAACCTGACCATTCTGGGATTCTGTGGTGGCAAAACCCCAAATCAATCAGCCTGTGCAGCACTGAGGCTCTTACTCCACATGAGATGATTTTTGGATGCCTTTGATGCTTTCCCCATGCTTTGCACGGCTCAAAGCACCACACCAGGCATGGATGGATGGATGGATGCATGGATGGATGGATGGAGGGGTGGGTGTTGCCTTGGAGAGGGAAGCAGGGGTTCTGCAGGTGACAGAACAACTCCAGCAGCAGCACCAGGGCTGTGCTGCAGCTCCTCACTGGTGCCTTTGCCTTGCTCAGGTTTGGGTGCCACCAGCTGTGCTTTAAACCCATTTTTTTTTTGGCAGCTGAGTGAAAATTAATTTCATCCCAGTGTTTCGTGGTGGTTTCCTGAGATACTGATGTTCTCTAAGTCCCCAGAAAGTTGCATGCTTTAGTCACCAGTGTTATTTTCCAGCTTCCAGCCCTCTCTTCCCTCAGACCTATTCCACTTTGACAGAGGCTTGGCATGATGTGTGAGAGCAGGAGAATGCTCAGGGCCAGGAGTGCTGCAGAAATTTTGGCTTTTGCTCTGCATCCTGTGGCACAAATATACATAAATATATGGGCTGAGGCAGCTGGGAGCTTGTCCTTATCCATCCAGAGGTGGATGGGGCTGACCTGGACCCTGGTCCCTGTTAACCTCTTTTAAATCTATCCCTGCTCAGGGTTATGGGGTCTTGCTTCTCTCCTCCCTCCTGGCGAGGCTTTCCTGACTCTCTGTACATTGCTTTTTTCACTCAGCTTCTATTTATACCACCCTCAGCTTAAAGGTGACCCCTTGGTCTCTCCTCTGAGCTAAAATAAAAGTTGAATCGTTTTTCCAAGCCCTGGGTAAACACGGCCTGATCTGTATGGCCAGGAAAAAGCTGGCCTGGGCTCTCCAGCGTGGCTGGGGCATTCAGGGGATGCTTATTCCAGCCAGCAAATCCAAACCAGCAGCAAGGCAAGAACTGTAACTTGTGCTGGAGGAGGCTGGAGTGCTGTGAAGGAGGGATTTGGGAGGTGGCAGTCATTGGGGTGAGTGCACGGCTGGACTGCGTCTCCCAGGCCCTGCTGAGATCCCAGCCTGGCCTGAGCGTTGGGGTGCGAAAGGAGCCAAGGAAAAGCTCTTTCCCAGATCATTTGGAAGTCAGGGGTTGGATTTGGTCCCATCCCTGCTGATGGATGTGTGTGATGCAGTTCAAGCAAACCCTGGTGCCTGAGTGCAGCTCTCATCAACCTTTGGGGTTCCTGAGGCCTCAGGAGGGGCAGTTTTGCTGTTCAGGAAACTCAGATGGTGCAGGAAGTTTTCCAGCAAGGAAAGGGGGTGATCAAAGACATCTGAATGGGTGTTTTCTCTCCCATGGCCAGTCTTTCATCCTTCTGCCTCTCTCCAATTCCAGCCTCCTGGAAAAGGGTCCTCGGAGAGTGGCTCAGCTCCAAAGCCACTTCCCAAAACCCAGTGCCAGGGTAAGGAATCAGTGGGTGCTGCTGCCCTCAGGGTGATGTCTGCCTGTCCCCATGGCCAGGAAAAGGAGACAAAACACCCCAGCAAAGCCACGTGGTGTGGGATGGAGCAGCCAGGACGCCCCAAATCTCCTGCAGCTGCTCTGGATTCCAGCGGGAAGGAGCTGAAAACACAAACTTTGCGTAAGGAGCGAAGGGCCCCCGTGAAAAATTCACAGCTCTCTGTGCCAGCAGGGATATCTGGCCCTGAACTATTGGAAAATTAAAGCAATTCCCTTTTTTCCACAGAGCAAAGCCACGTGTGTGGATGAGTGATGGCTGTGATAGGGAGTGAGTCAGGTTTCCCTCCAGCGTGAGGACTTGGTGGATTTGGGATAAGCTCTGGGGGAAAGGGGAAAGTGGAGCCTTGGGCAAGGTTGGTTTGGGGCTTGTGACCTTGTGCTGTTTCACTGCATCCCCTGGGATGTACCTGGAAGTTCCTCCAAGCCCTGAAGGCTGCCCAGAGTGAGATTTTGGCTTTGCTGATCCCCATGCTGCTGCTTTCTGCCGAGGAAGGCTTTCCTGCCAGGGAAAGGCTGGCACAGCAGCTTAGCTAAACCCCATCCCAAAATCCAGCTTGGCCTGGCCATTCTCCTGCTGGTGCCTGCACCTCTTGGGCAGCAGCTCCTCCAGGACATCAGGTGGAAGATGTGATCCTGTTCAAGCACAGGGATTTGGGTAAATATCTCAGCTTGGAAGCTGTGTGCAACAGGGAACATCATCATCACCCTCCCCAGTGAAATTAAAGATATAAAAACCAGGGAGAGCTTTTAAAAACTCTTCTAAGCAGCTGGAGAGTGGAAGCAAAGTGGATTTTGCCCTGAGTGGATGGAAGATCTCTTTTCCTGTGTCATTTGAGCAATTTTTGTGTGGCCACACCCTGGCTCTGATGTCTTTTCCTGCCTGAGCTCTAAATTGATCAGGTTTGCAGAATGGCTTTGATTCCATGAATTGTCACCCATGAAGACAAGAAAGCATAGAAATGAAATGTGGTTATTGTGACCTGGATGGAATAATCCATTTCTGACCCTCCTTCAGCCCTGTGGCATAAGGACTTAACTTACAAATAATACTGAGACTTTTATGCTTGGCATTTTGAAAATGTGTTATTTCTGTCAGAGCTAAAATGAGCATTTTTCTTCTTATTTACTGTCCCTCTGTGCTGTGCCATGTGGCTAAAACTGTATTAATAGCCTCAGTTTGTGCAGGACGAAGATAATCAGGGCACCACGACCACCAGCTCAGGGCCTTTATCCCCAAACCAAACCCATAATCCAGCTCCTCTGCCACATGTGTTATTATTCGAGCTGGAATTCAAATTATCATTCCAAGCTCCTGCCATCAAATTTGTTGTTCATCAATATGAGCTGAAATGATGGGTATGAAGTGGTGACACTTTGAGGGATGCTCCAGCACGGGGTGATCTTGTCAAGCCCAGTGAGATTTTTACCTTTCCCTTTTCCTCTGAGGTGTGCAAGGAAAATCCCACCCAGCTCTCAGATCCCAAAGTCCTCCGAGAACACGGAGTATTATTTGCTTTCTGCTTTAAGAAACATCATAAAATGAGCTGATGCATGACCAAAACCCCTCTAAACCCCCAAATATATGATATAAAAGCAAAGGGGATGATGAGGATTCAACTTAATTCTGTATTAATGGCTCTTTCTGGTTTTGCTGGTCTTGCTCCAAGTGTGCTGATCCCTCTTTGTGGGTATTTAGGACATCTGCAACATGTGGAGATGTCCTGGAGTAGGGAAAAAGGCTGGAAAGCTCAGACCCCACTGAGGGCAGTGAGTTCTTTGCTGATTTGATGTCCTGCTCTCTGCTCTGCAAAAAGAGAGATGTTCCTTCCCTGAAGCTTTTATGGGAGAGCTGAAGCTGAGCTGAGTGCCTGGGAAATGGGGGGAAAATTGCACTTTAAACATTAAATCTGAAAGGGAATAATGGCAAGGTCTGTGATGGTTCCTTGACTGGGAACTCACTGGTTTTTTGTGAGAAATGGGACCTGAGCCCTGCCTGATCCAAACCCTGTGGGATGCAAGGAAGCCTCTGGATCCTTGTCCCTCCCTGTGTGAGGTATGTGGTCCCTGCATCCCAATTTCCACATGAAACTGGAAATGTGACCAGTTAATCACACTCTGATTATAAAATCATTTCAGTTGGAAAAGTTTTAAGCTCATCAAGTCCAACCCTTAACAAGCCCAGCATGGCCAAGGTGACTTTTATCAAACTTTTCATCACTTTGGGTTGCTGAAGCCCAAAATCTCAATGCCAGCTGGCAGAATTGCCAGGCCTTTTCTTTTCTCAGCTCCCATAATACCAGGACGACCTTTCCCAACCATCTGCAAAGCCCTGGAAATGCCGCAGGGTGGATTTTTATTGGCTCAGAGATGGATTTTTGCAGCGCCTCCCAAATGTCAGGTGCCCCTCTTCCTTCCCCCAGAGCATCTCGGTGACACCAGCTGTGGGTGATGGGCATCATCACATGGGTTGGATGATGAAATGATTAAAAAGAGGATTAAAAAAACATGGAAAAGATATTTCAGTTACCTGTGGGTGAGGCTGTAGTTCCCCAGTTTGAGTCTTTCCCGGGACCTTTTCACCTTTCCATCTCTGAGTGTCCCCAGGGGAAGTGACAGATGAAGAACCAACCACCTCATTAAACAGTACCAACACATTTTATTGATGTTTTCAGCTGGTAATTGGCGTTGGAGTTCAGCTCATTTAGGTTTTAATCAGAACATCATTTCCCTCAGAGGAAGGGAGAGGATTGAGTCCCTGCCCCTGGCAGGAGGGTGATTTATTTACGTGGTGGGGAGCTGTCCTGGGGGATGGCTGGAGGGGAGAGCTGCATTTGGAGAGGGGTTTGGAGATCTATTTCTAACCCAGCTCACAGCTGTGGGAACACCGAGCAGGAAAATGTTCTGCTTGCAGAGTGGATTGGCAGAAATGAGCAGCTTAATGAGGAAACTTTGAGGGGTTTCATGGTTTCCTCTCTGTCACTAAACCTCTGCTGATGGGTGAGGAATTGATTGTGGCCACATCTGAACTGCTTCAGGCAGCAAAGGCTCCTCACCATCTGTCCTGGGGGGCGAGAGAGGTTTTAATAAATATTATGACCCAATCTGAGCAGTTTTGGGGCTACAATCAACTCGTTTTTCAACCATTGAAGGCTGGCAGTGCCCGGGGTACATTTTCATTCTGCTGCTCTCCTGCAGCATTTGGGGAAGGGATGGAGCTGGTGCCATGTCCAGAGCATCTGCCCCAAATCCTGCCTTTGCCCCGTGCCGTGGGCTTGAAAAAAAATCCAAAACCCCCCCCAAATTTCAGCTTCTTTGCTGGGTACCACAGTCAGGCTTTGCAGGGGGGTTCAGAGGTGCTGAGCTTTGCAGGATGAGCTGAAATCACCGAGGACAAACCACTGGGACTTGCAGCAGCCCTTTCTTTCCTGGCTGCTCCCTGCAGCCCTGAGTGAGGAATGAAGAGCAGTGTCAGCATTTCACAGCTGGGAGAAGCAAAGCTTGGATTTGGGAAAGGCTGTGCACAACACTGCACTCCAAACACCTCTGGGGCCTGGAAGCACTCCCATTTCTAGGGCTAATCCTGGAATTTGAAGAGTTCCTGGCATTCAGCCTGTCTGCAGCATCACAGCTGCCTTGCCAGGTTATTTCTTGCAGCAAGGAGAAGTTTGTCCCTTTGCTGCTGAGCTTTCCTTGGCTGCTCCCAGCACTGTCACCTTGCTGGGACAGCTCTGCAGCCCTTGGTTTGGCTGGGCCACAGGTCAGAGGGGCTTTCACCCAGATTTGGGGTGGCTCAGGACCCTGTGGGGTGCTGATAAAGCCAGAGGAGCCCCTCTGGTTCACCCCACGGGCAGAATGTGCCCTCCTTTCCCTGGGGATCACCAGGGGAGTGCTCCTTCCAGAGGAAGGAAGGATTAGAAGAAAAATGAGACAGAAATAAAAGTCAAGAGCTGAGTTTTGTAAATAGGGAAGGTGCCAGGAGGTTTTCCAGTGATTGCTCTTCCTCGATGGCAGGGACTGTGATTCCTGGCCAAAGCCCAGCAAGTGATTATCTCGAGTTTGGGCTATTTGGGGATTTGGGTAAGAGCTTTATTCCACCCTTCCCATCTTCAAAGAGTTTTGCAGTCATTGGGTAATTTGCTAAATCCTGCTGATTTCTCTGTCACTTTCCTTTTTCTCCTTGCCATCCATCCTTCCAGGAAATCCCCAGCACTGCTCCTGGGTCTGCATCCAGTAGTTTCCCATCTGCTTGGAGCACTTGGAAGTGACCCCACTCCCTCCAGCCTCGCTGCATCCCGGAGCTGCTGCTGGGAGAGCTTGGATACACTCGACTGCTGCTTCCTTCGCTCTTTTTCCCTTAAAAAAAGTAGGAAAATCCCCGGTTCTGCTGTGCCTGCCAGGGCCCCACGGTGGTTAAGGAGCTGGAGATGAGCTCTGTGCCCTTTCCCTGGGATTCACATTTGCAGGGAACAACAGGGACTGGATGTGAGGGGGTCCTGCCATCCCTCCCCAGGCTCCCAGGGCTGAGAACACCCAGGGAATGATGAAAATATCCCAGGGACACTCCAGCAGCGATGAGGGGCCGGGCTGGCCTGTGCTTCCCGTGGGATCCGATGTGCTGCAGCTGATCCAGGCTGGGAAAGTCTCTCTGTGATGTCCCGAATGTGGGACATAAATAACCCAATAATCCACGTCTGGTTCCACCCTGGGAGCAGAGCAGGGACAGAGGAGGGCGAGTGGTGCCTGCATTCAGCAGCAGAGGAAGTGCTGGGCTCACACCCAGGTGTGAGGGGGATTTTCCCTGAGAAACCCTGGTTTTCCTCTGAAATTCCTCCTCCCTGGAGGAAGGCAGTGCCATCCATCGAGTGCCATCCATCCCCTGAGCACTCTGATTCCAGCAGCAGCACCTCGGGGGTTTTTCCTCTTGGCTCTAATGATTAACCTGTTGTTTGCTGAGATGTTTCCAAAGTGATGAGGGGCCCTTCTGGATTTTTAGCTGCTCCCTTTGTTTTCTGGCAGCTCTATCAGCAGGATACCGATGGATTTGGCATGAAAATGCTGCTCCAGTGACCTTTCCAGTGGCATCTGAGTGGCCTTCCCATGATGGCTTTGTTTGTAGCACTCAGGTGGCTCCAGTTTCTCAGGAGTGGGGATGCTCCGAGGCCTCCTCCCCACATCTCAGTCGGGTTTTTGAGGCCTCACAGTGCCAGGAAATGCAGCACACACCTCCCTGCCATTCCCCACACTGCTCCCATTCCTCCTTTTCCGTGGAAGCTGAGCTGGGTACCCTCCAGCAGCTCTCAGGGAAGATTTTTATATTATTTTTTTGCAATTTATCTTCTACGTCCCCCTCAGGGCCGTCCATCACCTCGGATTTTATTGCCTCCTCTAATTGCTTCTCTGAAGTCCAAGTGCAATATTACTCCAGGATCCTTTGGAATAACTTCCTGAGCTGCTGCAATCCTGTTCATCTCCTACTTCTGCCTCTCTTGATAAGCTCTATTGTACATGGCTTTTCATTTTGGTGTGTCAACACCGAGGCTGAGGCTCTGCACTTTGGCCTTCCAGCAAAGCAGATTGGGGAGTGCTGCCTGCAGCGGGAAAAACGTGCAAAAATTGGGTTTTATTCCATTCCTTTGTTTCTACAGATTTTGCCTTTCAGTGTTCTGCCACTGCTGCAGCTCCATCAGCTCCTAATTTGAGCTAATTCAGGGTTTAATTGTCCTTGATGCTCTGTGGTCGTCCTAAGAGAGCACTCAGTGCTGGTGGGATGCCCATGGGTTTGTGGGGTCAGAGCTGGACTGGTCTGGCTGCAATTTTGAAGAGTTGAAGAGCAACAAATCCTTTCCTGAGGGCAAAAGAATGATCCTGGCTGGTGCTCAGTCCATCTTGGAGGGGTGACCACCCACTCCCATCCCTGCAGCCAGAGTGAGCTGTGACAATCCCACTCATTTGGAGTTTCCAGCTTTGGTAGATTGGCCTGGATTTGGGGAATTTGGGGGTTTTTTTGAATCATTAAGTTAAAACATGCTCAGTGTTGGGTTAATTGGGTAAAAGCCAAGGACCAAGAAGTTAATGGGACCTTCTGGAGATGGGCCAGGCAGGTCCCCTCAAGCAGGTCCTCCCTGGTTGTCCCTGCAGGCCCCTTCTGCCCAGTCCCATTTTGCACCAGTTGCTGCCTTTCCCCCTCATTGAGTTTTATGCTGCTGTCAAGCAGGACTCCACAAAATGTTCATTTTGCCCTGGCACAGAGCCCCTGCCATCTGCTCCAGGCCACCTTCAGCTGCCAGCGTGTCAGGCTGCTCCAAAAAGGTGGTGAAGGGCCAGAAGTGCTGCTCAAGGTCTGTATTCTCAACCTGGTTTGCAGCTAATTACAGCCACAACCTGTAATTATTCTTCTGCAAAAGCATTTTCAGTATGGGGGGCACTGACCTGATCTCTGCCAGTGTGGGCACAGGGTTTGGAATTTGGAATTCCACTGGATGGTTTTGTAGCTGGCTTTGGGGTTTGCCAGCTGATGGGGTGAGTTTTCTGATTAGCACCTCCCAAATGCTCCTTCCCGTGCAAAAGAGTTGCTGCTGGATGGGAAATTTTGTGGGGTTTCTAATAAGTTTTTATCAAAGTCTGATTTTTCCTTGGTAGAAGAGTGGTTAAAAAAGCCTTAAAAAAAAGCACTTTTTCTTTGGCTTTTATTTATCCTACTTCAGACTTTTACCTCTTTTATGTCTTTTTCCTCTTTTACCTTCTTTATGAAGGAATTTTTGGTGGTAAAACCTCTATCCAAGCAAACCAGAAGGAAAGGAGTGAGGTTTCCACTATGAACAACATTCCCTATCCAAACATCTGGAGCTGTTTGCTGGGTTTGCATTGTTTCTGTGCAGCTTTTCTGTCTTTTATTTCTGTTTCTGTGCATCTTTTCCCGTTCTCTCAGCAGGATTTCCCACAAACCACCAGCATTTCCTAATATTTGGGGTAGTTTGAGATGAAAACCCCCCTCCATTCGGTGATGTAGGATCTGATTTGATGCTGGGCTCTGACTCTGTGGAAGCTCTGCGGATCCACAGAGATCATTACAAAATATGACCAAAAACCCCCCTCATTCTTATTAAAACTTTTTATTAAATTGGTTTTGTTCCTCCTCTAATTTGAATTAAACCAGACAGGATTTCTTTTCAAAAGGATTTCTGCTCTGTGCTGTGCGGTGGTCAAACTGATCAGTCTAAAGCCACGCTGGCTCTTGATTTGGGATTTATTTTTGGGATCTATCACTCCACTCTGCCAACATCTGCTTCCCTTTGGGCATCACCCACCTCCTCCCTCATCCTCCACATGTCAGATCCTCTTCCCAGAGGAGCCCGAAAGGAGGGAAGGGGAATTGCAACACCCTCGTGGGGATATTTTAAGGACACCACCCTGGAGAGCTCTTCCAGGGGGATTTTTCACACCTTGCCCAAGGAACTCAGCCAGGCAGGAGGAGGGATTTGGGATTTGGGATTTGGGGTGCACACCTGGATGCAGTTGCAGGTAGGAACAGTCACCAATCCCTGCGTTCACCTCCTGCCTGTTGGGATGTTTTGGCCTTTGGGGAATGGTGGATTGAAATCTTTTCCTACCTCCTGGTCTCCTGGGATTTGCTGGAGAAGACTTCATTGGGGCTTCCCAAGGCTAATCTGGGACTGGCTGCAGCACAGATGTCTGCAAGCAACAATAGGCTGGGCTGAGCCCCACGCTCTGAAAGCAAAGGGGGCAGGGAGAAAGGAGAAGAAAGGGAAGGGAAAAAGCAAAGCAGAAAATCATTAGAGATGACTTCAGCCCCTCGTGACAACATCAAAAGGGAAGAGTCGTAAATTCGGATCCCATTAAACGCCGGGGGGAGCAGGAAAAGCCATTTTGGGGCCACAGCTGCAGGTTTGGGGTGGGCAGAGCTTTGTGCTGGCTTTGTGGGGTACACTGGGGGTGGCTGACATGGTTTTCATTCCCTGATTCCCTGAGATCAGGGCATCCCAGGAGTGTTTGGAGTCTCCATTCCCACTTTAGGGATCTCACAGGGTGTGAATCCCTCACACATGGGTTCATTTTCACATTTCCTCTCTGTTTTGCTGTCATCCTTTCCGAAGCTCAAGGTCTGTGCCTACCCCAGCACGAGTCCCTGGGGATTTGCTCTCTTTGCCTCCCGCTAATTTGGGATAACTGATTGGATACACATTAAAGCCATTGAGGATTTTTCTCTCCTGGGGCTTCCCAGGGCATGTCTCACTGGTTTATGCCTTTGTTTAACTGGATAATAATTCCATTTATCATTGTGAACATGGGGGTTTTTTGTCTTTCAGCTGTTTGAGGTTTTTTGCTTAATAATCCAAACTATTATCTCATTGTCTTAGCTGATCATCCAAGACAAAAAAAAACCCCAAGGATGAGGATTTGGAAGGAGATATCTCATAGTCTTTATTTTTCAGGTGTGAAATAGGTCCTGTTTTAAGGTTCACTGTCTGCTGAACTGTATGGAAAGTAAAAAAATCTTGGCTGAGGGGTTTTTCCTGTGTAGGGAATGGTGTTCCCAGGATGAGTGTGCTTTGTGCCTGGACAGAGCTTCTCGTGCCTCACAGCTGCAAATCCTGCATGCAGAAAGGGATGTGGCAAGTTTGGGAAGTCTTCTAAAAGAACCACAAAAAGGGGAGAAAAAAAACAACTCAATTTTTTTAATCTTCTCGTGTGTTAAGATTTGCAGGACAGCACTTTTTTTTTTTTTTGATCGTGAGTGACAGAAATGTGGGAACTGTGTTACAACAGCAAGAAAAATGCTGTTGCTTCCTCGCAGCCTCCAGACAATGGTTAATTGTTCTAATTTGGGTCACTCCCCTGCTGGGCTGCGGCAGGAATTCTTCACCCGGGCTTTGTAATCATTAACGTTGGCCTCTTTTCCACGGGGTTTGGCCCCGGTGCAGCCCCCCTGGGCTCTGCCCATCCCCAGGGGTTCTGCTGCTGGAGGAGGAAGAGCGGGGGGAATGAATTTTTAAATGAAAACAAATTAATTTTCTGTAACATCTTTATCACTTTTATCTTTGTGTCCTCCTCTGAGCTCTCTCCTTTTGGAGAAATCGAGGTGGGGGACCCAAACCTTGCCCATGTGGTGATGCAAGGAGGGCAGGCAGTGACTCCAGTGTAATTTATGTCCCGTGGAACCACGGCCCTGCTCATCCCAGGGTTGTTTTTCCGTGGTGAAATCCCTCTGCTTCCAATTATCCCGGCAGAGAAACGAGGAAAACGCCCAGGAGATAGCTCATTTGGGGTTAAAGGTGTTGTGCAGATGCTGGGTGATGCCTCACCCACGGGATCAGAGCTCCCTGCAGTTTTGGCAGGACACAGATCCTGACTCCCAACCTCTTCCTGTTCCCATTTATCCCTGGGGTTTGGCCAATTCCCATTCCTTCATCCAGAGCAGCAGGAGCCTGGTGGTCCCCAGCACATGCCTGGGGGCATCCCATCCATTATGGGACAGACAGGGCTTGGCTGGTGCCTCTTTCCCTGTTTTCCAGCTGAACAAATCCCGTTGGAGCAGGGCTGGTTGTGGATTGCACAGGCCACGAATCCCATTCCCAGCTGAAATCTGTTAAAGGATTAAATCCCGTCAATCTCCAGGCTCCTCCCAGCAGCCCTCTCCTTCTCCAGAGGGCTGGAGCAGAGCAGGAATGATGGGGAAAGAGGCCCTTTGCAGGGAAATCTCTGCTCTCAGCTCTCCCTGCATCCCTCCTGTGCTCCACACCACGTCTGAAGGCCGGGAATTGTGCTGGGGCTCTGCCAGTTTGGAGAGGACACAATTCTGTGGAAGCCAAGGCATTGCCCAAAAACTGCTCCTAAAAACTGCTCCCCTGAGCTGAGCCTTGCAGCAGCTGGGATTTGTGTGCTCCCTGAGTGTTCCTGGAATTGCTCTGCAGGGCACCACTTCTCCTCAGAGCTTTCCAGCCAGCATGGATGGAAGGGAAAGAGGGAGCTGGGCAGCATTCCTGCTCCTTCCAGGAGCTCATTCAGGTGCTGCCCACAGCAGTTTTGCTGTGGGTGACCCAGGATTCTGTCCCAGATGCAAGATCACGGCCCCGGGAGCAAATTCATGGATATTCCCAGCTGTGTGGCTGATGGAGCTGTAGGAGCTCAGCATTTATCGGCTGGTTGGGAGCACAGTGCTCAGGAAAAGGGCACATCCCAGCCTTTTTCCTGTCAGCAGCATCAGCTGGGAAAGCTGAGCTCTGTGTGTGGTCTGTCCCATCTCCCCAGCCCTGGGATGGATGCAGTTTTCCTCCCAGAGTTTGGCAGTCAGATAACAAATGCACATTCCCACTCCCTCTGTGATGTTGGAGGGGCCACATCTTCTGTGCTGCCTTTCCTGTGTGTTACTTCAGGAGCATTCGCTGCTGGAATTGGGCTCTGGTGAGGAGAAAATGCAATTCTTGTGCTTGGTGATTGTCCTTTCCATGGAAAGGACACTCAGGGTTTCCCAAACCACAGCGCTGTGGGATTCAGGCTCTGCAGGTTGAGGTTTCGTTGCCCTCTGACCACAAAAAATCAGCTTTATATCGACCTTCCATGAGGGATGTGATGCAGACTGATGGAGATGTGGCAGGAAAAACCTTTTGGCCGTTGATTTGGATGTTGTGGGATGTGGTTCATCCCTGGAAGCAGCAGGGGAGGACAGCAGGATCTGCCCAGAGGGGTTTGTGGCTTCTTTTCCATCATTCCTGAGGATGCTGATGGTGCAGAGCAGAGGGGAGAGGGCTGGATGGGGAGCAGGGATGTTATCCCAAGCCAGAGGGAGCATCCTACCGGAACAGGGCTCGGCATCCTCCCTCCTGCAGGCTAATCCACTCACCCCGGGGCTCTCCCCATTCCCCAGCGAGGTTCAGACCTTGCCAGCACGAGCTGGGCTGGTTTTTAAGCTGATTTTTAAGCTGATTCCCTTTCCAAACGAGCTCTTGGGCTCAGTCCCACCAGGGTGTGCGTCAGCTCCAATTGCTTCCTGATAGACTTGGATCAGGAACAGGGAAAAGCTTTTGTTTGGGCCGTGAGAGGAGCCCTTGGCACGGCACCAGCAAAGTCCCTTCTCCTGCACACAAGTTTTGGGGCTGCTCTGAGGAGGAATTGCAGAGGTTTGGGTAAAAACCTAAAAAATGGGAGTTCCTGAAGCACAGAGTTTATGTCTCACCCATGGGAATGAGATGTGCAGAAGGAAGAAGCCCATCCTATGCCTTAGGAGGGCTCTGAAATGGGAATTTTATTTATCCCAGTGCTAAACTGGGATAAAACTCTGTTTTATCTACAGAGTTGATGCGTGCAGGAATCACTTGCTCTAAATCATATTTGAAACCCCCCCAAAAATCGAAGTATCTCAGGACCTGCAGGGCTTGGGAGTGGAGCTGGTGTGGGAAAAGGGCTGAAAGAGTCGGGATGGACACAGAAGGATGAGCTGGATGTGGAGAGAGGATTAAAATATTCCTTGTCCTGCTCCTGCCTCTTTCCTCAGAGCCCTCAGCGTGGCTGGGCTGGGTTCTGCTGAGCTGAACTCCTTTGGGCTGAATTACCCAAGAATTGGTTTGATGGGAAGTTCAGGCCTGAGCATCCCTCAGCCATCTGGAGCTCTGCTTGAGGAAAAAAACCTTTCATTGGAGAGGCAAGATGGCCGTGGCACATGTGAAACAGCAAAAATTAAGGTGTTTTTTTTTACTTTCTCAGCTTCTCCTCCACCTTCCTCTTGCGAATCATTTCACTTCCCCAACAGTTTAGCTGGAATAACAGTGGAGACAACTTTAATTGTCTCTTGCAGGGTTATATCGCAGGCAATTTGCAGCACAAATGCCGGTCCCGTGCCCTTCCCCCTCACGATTTTAGCACATTGTTTCCTTTTCAACACCGCTTTTTCCATGGAGGCCTCAGAGCTGGAAACCCCCACTCATCACCGACAGTGGACTCTGCTCTTTCAGGGACTGCTTAAAAATAATAAAAAAAAAGCGGATGAAATGAAAGCTGCTGGCACCTGGCAGCTCGCTGTGGGTAAAAAAAAAAATATAGGGAGGTGTTAAAATCCGGGGTGTTTTCTTCTCACCTTGGGGCTGGTGCTTCCACAGCCAGGAAGGTGTTGCTGGCAGTGCTGCCTTCCCAAAATGTTTTGAGGCTCTAATTAAGGAATTGCCTTAATTAGAAGTTTCCAGGCCTTCCAGTGGGAAACATGAGGTAAAAACTTGTCTTTCTTAATTTTCTCAGTGTATATTCCGCAGGCTGAGCCTCCCAGGGTTCATCTACCCCCAGGCCCGGGGCTGGTTCTTCCCACAGGGCCTCCGGTGAGAGAGGAGCTGTGGGAATGCCTGAGGAATGAAATTTGTGGGATTAAAACCCTGATTTTGAGTTCAGCGTGGTGGTGAACGAGGTGTTGAAAAGTAAGGGTTTAAATGTGCTCCTATAAACCCAGATTCCCTGGGAATCGGGGCTCAGGTGGGAAGTGGCTCCTGGCTCACGCTGTTCCCAGGGTTTTCCATATCCCATGTCCTGCTGGAATCCTTGGATCTGGGGTTTCTCCCTGAAATCCCCTGGCACTGCCTGCCTTCAGTGCAGGTGGAGCTGGGCGAGCATCACCCTGCAATTATCAGGGGAAAATCAGTTGGAAAATCAGCTTGTGATCAATGGGAGTCACTGTGTGGGTACCTGAATATATCTGGGAATAAACCCCCCCAATTTATGTCAAGGCTTCGTTCTTAGAGTGGAGTCAAATCCCACAAATACTGAGGTGATATTTCTGCCCCAGCCATCTGCAGAGATGTCCTGGTTTTGTGGTTGTTGTGGGTTTTTTTTTTTTACCCTGCTGTAATTGTTTCCCTGTACACCCCCAAGTGATTTGTCGAAATCCCAGTTGCTCCCTGGTAATTCAATATTTATGATGTCTTTATAAGGGCCGGTCCCACTCCACTGACTCAGAGGTGAGGGGGGGAATAAATTGCATAAATTGCATAAATGAGACTGCAAAACCTGAGCTCTCAGGGCGGATGTGAAGGCAACAATAATTGGCTGTCCAGGCAGAGGAGATGGAGCATTCCTTCCTCAGCATTCCTGCCTGGATTTTCCCAGAAAATCCTCGTGGATGAACAGCCCAGGCTGACTGTTTATTGTAGGGTTTCCTATTTAATCCCTGTGTCTTCCCTAATGATGCAGCAGTTTGATAAAACCAGGCAGGTAGCACAAATTGTCACATCTTGGATCTTTTTCTGTCATTATTGATCTTTCAGTCAGGTTCATCTCTGCCTGTGACCTTTCAGAGAGCAAGAGAGGCACAGCAGGATGGGTGGTTTGAATTATTGGATGTCACATTATGTGTATGAAAATCCTGAAATGAAACATGATTGCACGGTCTGGATACTGAGGATTAGGTTTCATTTTATTTTTCTTTTAAAATAATTAAATTAAAACAATTAAATTTAAAAATATATATATCATACTATATAAAATGATAAGTTAAATATAAAATATTTCTATTTAAGGACCCAAAATTTCTACACCCAAATCCTTAGAAACTTGCAGAGTTCAGGTTTTCCAAGCCAATATCCCTTGGGCTGGAAATTTGAATCAAAATTGAGCAGACAGTTTTTCTTCCAGCTTTTATTTTTCCTAACCATTAAATATAGTGAGATTTTCTCTTCCCAAGACTCCATCAGCTCACCAAGCCTGTGGGAAGTTTTTGGTGGTAATGAATGGGTAATTTAATCAAATTTAATCAATCTCTGCCGAATTTTAGTGCTGGGAGCTGTTTGAGTGGTGTCAAATGATAACGGAGGAATAAAAAGAAATATATAAATAATAATAACAATAACAATTATGATAATATTATAATAATAATAATAATAATAATAATAATAATAATAAACTTGCAGTATCTGAGCAATCAGAGGGCTGTTTTCCCATTCTTAAACAGTTTTGAGGGTGGTCCCTTCAGGCTTCCCAGCTCGCAGCTGGAGCCACCCCATGGTTGGAGCATCTCCTGGGTGTGGTGGCATCTCTGCAGAGCCCTCAGCCGATGTCCATTCCATGTTTTTTCAGGAAGGGGACTCCCTGGGAGCCATGGAGAAGCTCTGCAGGCAGCTCACCTACCACCTGAGCCCCCACTCGCAGTGGAGACGCCAGGGCATCATGAAGAGGAAGCCGCAGTCCTGGTGAGTCCCCGCTGGGTCACTGGCCCCAAGCTGCTCTTGCCACCCCTCAGGGCCACCAGGGGCTGGGGGCAGTGGGAAAAAGGGTTTTCCACGATGGTTTTGGGGAATGTGGGAGCTGCCTGCTGCTCCCTGCAGCGACAGGAGGAACAAATCCAGCGGGATGAAGGGAAGGGCTCAAAGCCGAGAGGGAGCTGGGGTGTCACGACCTCCAAAATCCTCCATCCGCTCCAATCCCACCAGCGTTTCCCCCATTTCTGGTTCCTTCATGCCCCTCCAGAGGTGTTTTCCTCTATTCCTACCCTCCTTTCCCTCTTGCAGAGGAGAGCAGCACTTCAGTGCCCGGGGAGGAGGAATGGTCTGGAAAAACGTGAGCCATCCATCCTCCAAACATCCCTTGTCTCCCAAACTGCTCCAAGAGCTGCTAATTAGCTGGTAATTAATGTCCAGGCACGTGTCACCATGCACACCGTGGCTTGCAGTTTGCACAGAAGGAATTTTGTTGTTAAAAATAGGGGAAAAATAACCCCAAATCCCCTCCTCAGCGAAGCATTCCCAGCTGGTGTCATCCTGGATCCACAGAGCTGAGAAACCTGTGGATGAGGCTGATGGGAATAGAAAGGGCTGCTTGTTTTCTTGATGTTGGGCATTATATATTTATTATTTTTGCTTAAGGAAGCGAGAAATAGAAATGGAGCCGCAGTCTGGGAGAGTCAGGATTTGGATCCAGGTGCTGGTTCATGGTCCCAGGAGAGTTTGGGTTGTAATGGAGCTGCAGTGGGAATTAATCCAATGGAAAAAAAAACCTGGAATAGTGAAGGAGAGGGGAGGAACGTGGCCACAGGAGGGAAAAAGACACAAGGAAATAAAGGATTTTGTGGCCAAATAGGATTAGGAGCATATTTTCCAGGGATCTGGCTCAGCATCCTTACAAAGTGCTGTCCTGAGAGAACAAAACGTGGAGTAATGTATTTCATTATCAACGATAATGAAATTTTTGGTGGTTTTTAAGGTGTATTATGGCTAAAAATTGCAGTTTCCAATAAAGCAGCAGAAACTGGGGGAGTGTTGGAGCTCCCAGGCTGTGTCCCGGGGGCACACGGAGCTGGTAATGACCCAGCAGCTCATTACCCTCGAGGGGTTTCCTCTTAATTAGAACAGGAAATGCTCACCCCTTATCACCCCATCAGGGCATTGTTAAAGTCACTCTGCTGCTGCATCGGGGAGCTTTCTACAGCCCCAAAACCCGCACGAAACCCTTGAAAATGGAAAAAAATTTCATGCCCTGCTTTGTGCCCCTCTGTCTTTAGTTGCCAATCCCTGTCCTTAATCCCCGGCCTGGGATGAGCAGCGGGGTGAGCACAGCCTCGTGCCCGAGATTTGCAGGGCTTTATCTGCAGCCTTTCCTTGGAGCAGCCGGGAAATAGCTGAGGTTTTCCAGGGCTTTAAGAGCAGGGATGAGGTTTCGGGATGAGGTTTTGGGATGAGGTTTCGGCTGTCAACGAGCCCTGACCACATGGAAGTGACCTCAGGGCTGCCAACGTGGGATGTTGGTTTTGCCCCAGCCAGGCTTTGGAGGGTGGGATTTTCCTGGATTTCTGGTTTGGATGCTCTTTTAGGAGGTGGCCGTGAGCTGAACCCTTTGCTGGAAGTTGAAGTCAGCCTTTTGCTAAGGTCTAAATGCCACAATACAGGGATTTTATAGTTGAGGTTGGGGTTTCCAAGTGCCCTGTGCTGCTCCCAAAGGAATCACGAGCTCGCATTCCCAAGGTGCTGGCATTGCCCTGCTGCCAGATGTTGCAGGAACTCCCCAATAGTAGGGATCCACCTTTTTTTGTGTATCTGCTCCAGGGAAAATCGCTTTCCTTCATCCCACACCCACCGTACCCATTGCAGGGGATAACGGGAAGCAGAGCAGCGGGAGGAGGAGGATGGGGACAGAGGATGGAGCTGATTTTTTGGCCGGGCAGCCAGAGAGGGAGGCTGTGCTTCCCAATCCCATTTTCTCCAAGGAATCCCGTCCAGCCTGGGTGTGCTAAATCCAGGGAGACACTCCCAGCACGGGCTCTGCTCTGCCGCCTGGCACCAGAGCCCCCAAACCTCTGCCAAATGACTTTATTTTTTTGGCACATTATAAATCTGTCTGGCTCTCCCTCGCTGTCTCCGCGCCTCCCTCGGAATACATTAAACATCCAGGGATGAAAATCAGGCAAAGCCAACAGCAGCAGGATGAAGCCAGCCTGCTAAAGTCATTTCCCTGCGCCTGGCTCTGCCTGGGGACGCGATTCCAGTGTGGAATTAGCTCCTGGAATCTCTCAGCTCCTGGAATCTCCCGGCTCCTGCTGCTGCCAAGCGCTCGCCGTCAGCACCACAAGAACGAAACCAGGAATCAAAGCTCCCGGAATCGCTGTGGAGCACGGGCTGGGAGGGAGGAGGTGTTTCCCAGGGGAAACGCCTTCCCCATCCCGCGGGGATATCCCGTTCCTTTCCCGGCTGTGGTAGGAATGAGCCAGGAAAGCAGCAGGGAGGATGGAGCAGCGGGCACCAGCTGAAGGAATATCAGATATTGATGTTGTAACTCCAAATTTGCATCAGATAAACCCTTTTTTGTTTTGCACGCAATTCCTGGCGGTGCCCCTGCACGAAGCGGGGAAGGATTTAGGGTGAAGCAGCTCAGTTTAAACGGAATTAAATGGAGTCAATCTGGACCTAAATTCCTGGAATTTTGAACTCTGTTCCTGCTGTGCAATAAGCAGAGAAACCCCCAAATGTCCACAGCAGGGTGAGCCAACGTGCCACTTTCTAACGCCGTTTTTTGTTTCACAGCTTCCAGCCCTTGCTCCTGCAAATCCCCCAGTGCTGGCACATGGGAAGAGCCAGGATCTGATCCTTTTCCCACTTCTCCTGGGTTTTCCAGGTGGTTCTCCTTAGCTCCAGCCCACTCTCATTTGTTTGCCACTTGTCCTCTCTGCTGGTGACACCTGGCACTCAGCCTGAGCCTCCCCATGGCTCTCTCAACACCCTCTGATGTGAAATAATTAGAAATCACCTCGAAAATAGCAGGAAAATGAATAATTTGGGACAGCTTTTGGAAACGTGGAGGCTCCATGAGGCTGTGGCAGATTTAACCCCTGGTTGGGGTTAACCCCAGATTTAACCCTGGCAGATTTAACCCAGGGGTTTAACCTGAGGGTTGGATGCTCTCCCTGGCATTTAGCATCCAGGTACAAAGACCTGTTAGAACAGAAGGTGTTTGGATTTAGTGATGAATTTAGAGGCTGAACGGCCTCATTTTGATGGCAGGAATGATCTTTTACCATCCCACTCCCGATTTCATCGCGGGCACAAAATATTGAAGGAATGCTGGGTGCTGGGTTTTCACATTGGCAGTGCCTGCTTGCATTGCTTTACAAAGGAAAAAATCTTTTTTAAAAAGGAGTTTTCATGGTGGGAGAAGCCCTGTGGAAAACAGAAAGGGAATGTTTGTGGCTGGGAATCCTCCTCTGCTGTGGCAGCTGGTGGGCGAGCGAGAGGAGTCGGAGCTCCTGCAACAAACGGTTCCTTCAGAGCATCCAACACAAATGCAGGCGGTGGGAGGAGGCTGGAGCAGAGTCTCCTGGTCATTAAAATTCCATTTCTGTGTGTGCTGGGAGCTGCTGCAGGAGAGCAGGGAATGTGGGAGCTGGAGCCTTTGGGATGAGCGTGGGGGTGATCCCTTCTCCCTGTGTCCATGGAATGTCATTGTCCCCCTGTTCCATGGAGCAGAGGGGACAGAGGATGCTACAAATGCTGCAGAACTCAGGCTGGCTGCTGTGATTTGGGGTGCTGCTGTAGCTTCCCACCTTTTGCAGTGGAAAACGGGAGATTCCCAAACTTCCCAGCTCTTTCCAGCGTGGCCTGAGGCTCTGGGTGTGGAGAAAAGCAAAGCTCTGGCTCCTGGTGGTTTTTCAGGTTGGGAAGCAGTGGGATGCTCGGCCCTGGCTTGGAGGTGGGTCCTGCATCCCACAGGAGGAACTGGCTGAGGGTCAGAGCTGCTCCTAGCCAGGGTGGATCTGCTGATTTTGGCCGAGGGCTGCAGCCTGTGTGGTCACTGAGCCCCTTTATCCTCAGGAGATAAATTCCTGGTTTGGTGGCTCAATCCATTCCCAGGATGGGCACTCAGTTCCAGCTCCTGTCTGCCTGTGCCGGGGTGGAGCAGAGCTTTCCCCTCGGTGTTCCTGCAGCACAGAACGGTTTGTGCTTAATTACTCTGTTATTCCTGTTAATTGCCCTGACAGCACGTGAGAGGCCACCTCTGAGCACGTCCTACCCTCCTTTTGGGATTGAGGGCTGGAAATTAGGATTTAATATCGGTTTACTCCTGAAATGCAGCATTTAAATCCCAGCGATAACTGGGAATGGGGAGGGTTAACCACAGGCACTGAGTAATCCTCTCTAATAAATGACTTAATGCGATGGGAAGACCTTGAGTGACCCAGAAGGGAGCTAAGATTTTTGGGAGAGAGAGAATGGAAAACTTTGGGAGACACCTTTGGTTTGGGCTGGTTCACACAGGGCTCAGCCATCTTAATAAATTGGGAATATCTTCTCTGCTTTGGCAGAAAAGTTGGGAAATTTGTGGTCCTGAAGAGCAGGAGGGGGCTGGTCCCAGTGGGGCTCTGGGGTTTGGCTCTTCCCCACACAACCCCACAGAGCAAATGAGGAGCTTTGATGGGATTCAGGGCACACACAGAGGGGAAAAAAAGGAACTTTTTGAGGTACTAACAAGGAGAAATAGTTGGATGTGGGTAATTTTATCCCAGGAATGCCCTTTTCATCACCCCTGTCCTCCTCACCTCGCTCTCCTCCATGGCTGTGGGGCATTTCCTCCATCTGCCAGTCTGGGACTCTGGACTTTTTATAGCTACTCAAGATGTGACTTTTCTCTTCCTCTTACAGCTGGGATGGGAACAGACCCTGATTTGCCCTGTCAGTTGTCCTCTTCCCAGTGCTCCTCCACATGATGCTGCTCCTTGGATTTATTCCCTTTGGCACGTGCCTGGGGGAGCACAGTGCCTGCTGTGTTTGTACTCTCTGATGGTCTGTGGGACTCCCAGACTGCTCCTTTGCTTTGTGGAAAATCCATTTTCCAACACACCTGAAGGGGAGCAACCTTTGGGGCTGGTCCTTTGCATGCACCGAGGTACCTGGCTAGGATTTGGGATTTTTTTGTGGAACTCCGACACATGGGTTTGAGTGGGGTGGGCAGGCTGCTTCCCAGAAAAAAGGGAAAATCCCAACCCTCTGAAGCTGGGATGCAGCTCCCTGGAGCCAGGCGTGCATCACAACACTCACTCCTCCTTGCCGTGTTGAAATCCCAATGAATCTCTTCTCAAAAAATGCTGTTTAATGTGCAAACATCCCCTCGGGCAGCTCCAGGGGTTTGTGTCCGTGCAGAAACTGTAGTGAAATATTTCATCCTGATGGGAATGGGGTGTGGTGTTGGAGGGGAGAGAAGGAGCAGCAATCAGCCAGGACAGGCTGAGTGGGAAGAAGGGAAGGATTTCATCCAGCTGGAGATGGATACTCCTGAATGAGAGAGGAATCAAAAAAAACCCCAAAAAAATTCTGTCATTTTAAAATCAATGTACAGCACTTAGAGGCTTTGGAGTTAAATTCTCTTTCCAGGCTCGTGGGGTATAAATCCGGGGTGTCAGGGTGCCCCTGGTTTGCACTTTATCCCTGGATTGGGGAGGGGGTGTCAGGCAGGGAGGGATGGACCTGGCAGTGCATGGGGATGTCCTGAGCTGCTCCCAGTGTGCCGATGTTAAGCCAAAAGAGAGGCTGGAAACAACCCCAAGGAATTCCTTTTCCACCCAGTTCTCCCTGCTGGATGATGCTGAAGGGCCCAAAAGCACGGAGAATTCAGGACAGGCCATGAAACAGCACAGTTCAGGCTCCAGAGGCTGGGAAGGAAAATGCTTCTTGTTGAATTTAGAGAGTCAGAGACCTTTGGCACGAGGTAAACGGGGCTAAACTGTGAACAAATGCAGTGCTTGGTGTGGGGGGAAAGGTGGAATGCTGCAGATCCAGGGGAGGAAAGATTTGTGAGGGCTGTGCTGGAGAAATAGTCCTGCAACGTGTGGCAATGAAAGGAGCTGCCACCATCGTGGGATCATTAAGGTTGGAAAAACCTTCTGACATCAAGTCCACCACGAAGCCAAGTGCGCATCTTTTAAATGCCTCCAGGTATCCTTTAAATAACTTCAGGGAGTTATTGTTGATGATATTCCGCGGAAATCTGATTTTTCCTGCGCCTATTGGAGTGGGAGCTGTGGGATTTGCCCCCTGTTTTCCTGGAAAACCTGAGCAAACCACACCAAGCAGGGAGGGTGAGCAGGTGCTGAAATCACTCCTTGCCACTGAGAGCTATTTGACCACCGGATCAGCAGGTTTGGGGTGGAAATGAGTTCTTTTTCCAGCTGAGTTTGGCTGGAGAGGTTATCCCTGAGCATGGAGAGGCTGCAGCTCCGGGCACACCTTGCCCAGCCAGGAGCTGGCATTAACCAAGACCTACTTCTGAAGCTGAACTGTAAATAATTCATGGGCACTGAAATGCCAGCCGGGTTGGTGACACAGGGCTGTCACATCGAAGGGACTTCAGGTTTTCTGCTGGCTCAATGTGTAAAACGAGCCCTTCCCCTGCTCCTGCTTGGGTTTGCCCCAGAACTGAAAACAATTGACCCAAACTGCAAAGCCCCATTTCCCCCACACTGATGAACATTGACCCTGACAAAGGCTTGGATTGCTTTTGCAGTTCCTGACAGCCAGAAATGCTGGAAAATAAAGCAGGAAGGACCTGAGGGTGGGATGAGGTGTTGTGGAGCAGCAGGACACCCCTCCCCACTGACTTTTCCCTCACACTTTTGCTGCAGCCTTAAAAGCTTTGGGTGGTCACAGGCACTCCCTGGGATTTAAAACCTCGGTTTTGATCCACCTTCCTCCTCCTCTTTCCTTTCCCCTCCTGCAGCTGAACCAAGGAATAACGTGGTGGTTTTCCTCCCCTCAGAGGGAGCATCCATCCTCTTCCCCCTCAGAGGGAGCAGCCATTGCTCCCCTCCCACCTCCCTGCACTTGGGTGCTGGTGCTCCCTTAAATGCGTTTTTTCGTCTTGTGCCTGATTAGAAAAGGCCTTTGACTGTGAGAAGTGTGGAGTTTTAAATTTATTTTTTTGCAATAATTACTCCTCTGCTTCTGGGCAGAGTGGAAATGAGATTTTCTATTGACACATGGCGGGGATTATTTAAATCCATCCCCACCACTCGGGCTGAGGAGCAGGGAACCAACCCGTAGAAATTGTTATTAAACGAGGGAATCAGCTGCTAAAATAATTCATCTCCCCACCTTGGAAGTCGTCCAGACACTCCGTGATGATTTGACTTGTCTCAAACAGCCACTGACTCCTTTTTTTTAGGTGGTGAGGGGCAATTTGGTGCCTTGCCTGGGGCCTGGATGCTGCTCCATGGGGGAAAGGCATCGCTCCTCAGCAGCGGTGCCCATTTAATCCCAGCCAGCCCAGCCTGGCTGTCACCCCGGGCTGTATTTCCCAATTAAGACAATCAAGCTCGATGATGAAGCTTTGAACGGCGCTCTTTACATTTATTTTATTTTCCAAGCCCTTTCAGGCGGCGCGGGCTGCTGAATGAAGGTGTTTAGTGAGCTCATCCATCACTTAGACTCGGGGGTGAATTCCCACCTCCCACTGCTGCTGCTGCTGCTCTCTTGGAATGGGAATAACGCTTTAAAATAACAAATTTTATTTTTGCTGCAAATGGCGACGGCGACAGCGAGGGGGGTTTTGGCATAACCGGGGATTTCTGTGGGTCCCCTCAGAGTCCCCATGGGTGACACGGACTGGGCTCATCCCCTTCCACTCCGACCCTTCATCCTCACACACCCCTTGGCTCCTGGGAGGTGAGGTGGAGAAAAAAACCCCTCTGGGACGTCTGAAGCACAGAAGGTTCTTTTGCATCTCAAAAGGGGCTGTTGGCACCTCCAGGAAAAAGTCCAAAGCCCCTGCCCAGCTCCCAGTTTTTCCAGGCCTTGCCAGCCTGTGTTTTGACACATCCCAGTCCCTGACAAACGAGGCGTTCAGCCCCAAGGCTGATTCCTTTTGTCCAGCAATATGTTCTTCCAGGTGTTTTACAATCCCTTTGTCCAGGATTAAGGCCAGACTGGGGAGCTGGGGGAGGTTTTTTTTTGGGATGAATCTACCCTCCTGTGCTGAAGGTCACTCCTCTCCGTGCTCTAGGGAATGAGGATTATTCCTTGGCAGCTCGTGGCCTGGCAGAAATGCCCATCTGGAGCCACTTCTCCTGCATTCCCTGCTTTAATCAGCTGCTGGGTCACCCTGAGTGCTCAAACGGGGCTCCTTATCCCAAAGATGATGAGCTGGAGACTTGGTGGTGGGGGTGGGAAGTGTGTGTTGCCATAATATGGACAAATGACCTGGGAAGGTTTGTTGTTGGGCTGATCTTTCCAGCACCGTTCCTTGCACAGCCAGCTCCGAGCACAGTGACACAAAGCCTCATCGCTGATGGGTGCAGAGAGCAGAGAAAAAGGCAAAATATTTGCATTTGGAGGGCCTGTGTTGGAGCAGAGGAGCCAAACGGGGAAAATCCAGGGAAGGTTTTCGTGGTTTTCCTGCTTTGTCCAGCAGAATTTGCCGTGGGGACTGAGGGAGCTGGGCAGGGTTTGGCTGTGAGGAGCAGGGGATCACATTGCTGCTCTGTTATACCCACTTGGCAGCTCTGCTCTCAGCTCTGTTTTCATCTTTGGGGGGAGCTGGAGGCTGAAATCCCCCCCATTAGCAGGGAATAACCTGCCAAGAGCAATGCAGTGCTGGGGGAAGAGGGAGTTTGCTTTGGGCAGCTCAAGCTGTTCCTTGTTCCCTGCTTTTTTTCCCTTTGTTTGCCTTTGCAGGAATGGCTGCAGCCGCTTTCTGCTGCCCCTGAGCTCAGGGAAGGGGCTCTTAAAATGAAATAAGTGCCCTAAAAACTGTACCCAGCAGGAAAAGGAACCCAGAGGGTGCCAAAAAGTCAGGTTCAACCCCTGCTGCAGCAACAGAGGAGGAGAGGGGCGCTAAGAAATCCTCTCGTTGGGACAGAATATGAACCAGCCACCCAAAAATCCCTTTTTCTCTTGAAGACAGGAGCAGGGAAGTGGCAATGAGTCAGGTTGGATCCTTTTATTCCTCACTGGAGGAGAGCTGAGGGTGCAATTGTGGCTCTGTTCTGCTGGGCTGAGGGGGACCCAGGATTTTGTGTTAATGTGAAGCAGATGCAGCCCAGGTGTGAGGGAGCAGCCCCACACTGCTCAGGGCTCCTTATCCCAAGGCTGCCCGATCCCAAGGATCCCTGGGATCCCTGCATGGAGGCAGGATGGCCACAGGAGCAGGGTTTTCCTGGCCAACATTACCTCTGTGCATCCAAAACCAGGCCAAACAGAGCTTTTTTGGCTCAATAGATGTGGAAATTGTGATTAAAAACTGGCCAAACATCAGGTGAGAGGCTCTTGGCTGCCTCACTGTGTCCAGCTCCTCTTCCTTTGGCTGCTGCAGGCGAGGCCTTCTGGCTGTGCAGCTCGTCCTGCGCAAATCTCTGGATGTTCTTTGGGATATTCAGTGCTCTGGGGGGGCTTCCTGACCCCCTGGATGTGGTTGGAGGCCATCAGCCCCACATGGGACATCACAGATCCATCTCATGGGTCCGGGTCCCCCCCAAAACCAGCAGCAGGAGCTGGAGTTTTCCCTCTGATCCATCCCTGAGCGTGGCAGGATCCGTGCTGGGCTTCGCTTTGGACACCAGAGCTGTTGGGATTTTGGTGGGAATTGCAGGATTTGCCTTGGAATAAGGACCTGCCAAGGATCAGGGAGGGAAAATGGAAAAATTGGGGGTGATGGCAGCTCCTGGCTCTGGAAAAAAATCCCTTCCCAAGGAGTGAGAAGGACAAGCAGGACCCTGGGAGCCGGGCTGGCGGCTGCCTCTGTGCTCTGGCTCTCATCAGAGCAAGAGGGGACCTCAGCCTGCCTAAACTCTTCCAAATGTGATCTGTGCTCCAATAAAATAAACAGTTTAGGGAGAGCCGAGCCCCAGGCACACATTTTGGCAGCTGATCACTCCCTAATTGCAGGAAGAGCAGTTGAGAGAGGGTTTTTTTGGGGTTTTTTTTTCATTTCTTCGGGCTGCTTTCTGATGAGAAAACTGGGCTGGAGGATCAGAGTTGAAGCTTCTCTCCCCACACCTCCCCACCCCCAAAAATCCTGGGGTTTTCCCCTTTGTATTAATGGAATTCAAGTAATTTCAAGGGACAGGAAACACAAACAGCCTCTGCTAAGTGTGAACCTCAAACCTTCAGCGAGGGCCTGGAGTTCTCCACAATTTTTCCCTGGATTTTTTTTTGTTTGATGACACCAGGAGCAGGTTCGAGGCCTGGGAGAGGATTTTGGTGGGCAGAGGTGAAGCAGAGGCGTTGCCTCTCAAGCCTGGCTCTTGTCTGGGTGTTTCCCCCATCCCAAAACTCCCCGGGCTCTGGAATGGGATGGAGATAACTAGATAATTAACACCAGCCCCTTCCATCTGCAAATAGACACGACAAAACTCATTTTTCTCTGCAGTTTGTGGTGAGGGGACAGAGCAGGAGCAGCCACTTTCTCCCCCTCGCTTTTGGGGTCACATCCAGCCTGTTAACGGGATCATTCCTTCCAAAAATCAAACAAAGCAGCAACAAAACCAAAGGGAGAGGCTGGAATTAAGGATTTTAGGGAAAACTCCATCCTGCTTTTCCAGAAGAAGGCTGGAGTCCTGGCCAGCACTGCTGTTCTCCATCCCATCCCATCCCTCTCCCTTTTCTTTTTCCTCCTTTTCTTTTGCTTTTTTTAAACATATTGGCAGCCAGTTGTGTGTTTTTAAGAGCAAATTATTAGGAATTTCTTTTCCTGTGGCCTCTTCCCTTTGGACACTGAGGGCTGCAAATGGATTTAAAGGTCCTTTTCCCAACCAGCCCAGCTTCCTCTCTCCCTAGTGGGGAGTTGCTCATGTAAATCCACTATGATTTGGGTATTTTTGTACCTACCCAATCATAAAAATCCCTTTCCAAGAGTCTTTCCAGCTTTTTTTCTTTCCCTCCTGTGTTAGAATTTGAGGGAAATGCTGCTTGTTTTATGGCAAACTCTCATTTATTACAGCACCAATCCTTATTTGGGGCCAACTCTTTTCCAGGGAGTCATTTCCAGAAGCAATGAGCCCAACACTGTTTGCCTTTAAATTCCTGATTGTTTTTCTCTGGGCATTTGTGCAAATTGCCTCTCCTGCAAATGCAGGTTCCTAACGGGGCATCAGCTGTAGCTCCTTATTCCACTGGAGTAGTGTTTGTTGGAAAAATTCCAGCAGTTGCTGAATAAAAACAGACGTTTGGGAGCAAACTTGTATGGTAGAGAGGATGATATAAATACATTTTATTTTGGGGAGGATGGGATAGGAAAATGGAGTTCTCCAGCAGAAGGATATTTACTTTTTTTTGCACTAAATGAAATAGAATTGTAATTATAGCAGAGCGTTTTGACGGCTCCCAGATGCTTATTTTTAGCATTTTGTTTAGCAGGAAATTAAAAACAAGTTCGGGAGTGGGGGGAATGATGGTTCTGAAACAGAGCAAGAACCTTTCCCTTCCCTCCACATCCCAGTCCAGGCTCCTGGAGCTGGATGTGCTGCATGCAAATGAGCTGCTTAATTGGCCCTGCTGGAGATATTGATCAAGGGGATAAGAGAAATCCATTTAATCCATTTCCTGAGGAGCTCCGTGGCGTTTAAAGGTTTAATTTAGGTCCTTTTGCTGAATGCCACGGGGACACTGAGGGGCTGTGGCACCGCTGGGGATGGGGGGTGCAGGGGGCAGTGGGATGGGGATGGAGCAGTGGGATGGGGATGGGGATGGGGATGGGGCAGTGGGATGGGGATGGGGAGTGGGATGGGGCAGTGGATGGGGCAGTGGGATGGGGATAGGATGGAGCAGTGGGATGAGGATGGAGCAGTGGGATGGGGATGGGGATGGGATGGGGACAGTGGGATGGGGATGGAGCAGTGGGAGGGGCAGTGGGATGGGGCAGTGGGATGGAGGATGGGGCAGTGGGATGGGGATGGGCAGTGGATGGAGCAGTGGGATGGAGATGGGGTAGGGGGGGATGTGATGGAGCAGTGGGATGGAGCAGTGGGATGGGGATAGGGATGGAGCAGTGGGATGGGGATGGAGCAGTGGGATGGGGATGGAGCAGTGGGATGGGGATAGGGATGGAGCAGTGGGATGGGGATGGAGCAGTGGGATGGGGATGGAGCAGTGGGATGGGGATAGGGATGGAGCAGTGGGATGGGGATGGAGCAGTGGGATGGGGATGGAGCAGTGGGATGGGGATAGGGATGGAGCAGTGGGATGGGGATGGAGCAGTGGGATGGGGATGGAGCAGTGGGATGGGGATAGGGATGGAGCAGTGGGATGGGGATGGAGCAGTGGGATGGGGATGGAGCAGTGGGATGGGGATGGAGCAGTGGGATGGGGATGGGGATGGAGCAGTGGGATGGGGATGGAGCAGTGGCATGGGTATGGAGGTGGAGCAGTGGGATGGGGATGGGGATGGGGATGGGGATGGGGATGGGGATGGAGCAGTGGGGTGGCGATGGGTGGCATTTCCATGGGATCATCCAAGCAGCACAGCTGGAAAACTCTCCCAGGTCAGTGAGTCCAGCCATGAACCCAGCACTGGGGTGACAGGGTGGCTTCAGGCACTGAGGGCAGTGTGACCCTGCTGTGTGGGGTGACCCTGCATGTTGGGGTGACATTGTTGGGTAACCCTGCTCTTGGGTGCACAGCTGAATTTTGATTGCTCCTCACATTCAGTTACTCCCCAGCCAATTTTTTTTTTTTTTTTTTTTAAATCTTCCCATGACTTTGGATGTTCTCAACCACAGCAGTGCCCTGTCCACTTGGGACCTCCCTCAAAGCCCTTGATCTCAGGGATATCCCATGGCTGAAGGTTAATTTGAGCTCCTTTTATCCCTTGGGAATTCAGTCTTTCAGCATCAGGAGGTGTCCTCAGATCCTGCATTAAGAGGGATGAAAAATGAACATTTCATTCTCATCTCCTCTCTTTTATTCATCCTCATTAAATGGATATATTTTTAATATATATAAGCTATAAAATAATACAGGATATTCAATATATTATTATTTGTCTCAGTCACATTCCCTCTTTAAGCTAAATAATTGTAATTTTTTCTCTTGATTCCTCCTCTGAGGGTGGGGATTCTCAACCCTTTACTCACCATTATTACTGAATTTACACCATTTGTTTGTATTCCTTCCTTTCCCAAATCTCTATTCCAGTGTTTGACTGCCATCATTTGGAGCAGGGATATTTTTTCTTTAACACTTATCCTTGCTACCACCATTATTTCACGACAAATCTTTTATCTCAGGATTTTACCTTTTTTTTAGTTTTTTTTTTTGGGTGACTCATTATGTCCAACAATGTTTTGTTGACATTTTCGTAAATAGTTTTCTCAGCAGGTGTCTTCACACATTTCTGGCTGTAATTCCTCACTCTCTGGGGCTGCCTCTTCATTGTCCCTGAGCAATTCCCTGCGAGGAATTGGGCTGAACATCCCAATTTCCCTTCAGTACCCGACACATCAGTGCCTCCTGTCACAATTTGTGCAGTGCTTGAGAGCAGTGCCGTGAATTTAAACCAGGAGGAAACCCCTTTCTTTGAGTTCCCTTTGATCTAAACATCAATATTCCTGTTTATGACAACATTTTCTGATCTGGTTCCATGGGAGAGAGCTTTCAGCTCAGCGTGAGCATGGATAAATCAGCATCCTGCCAATGTGTGAGCAGGAGCTCAGTGAAGGGCTCTATTCCCAATCCTGGTGTTACATTGGGCAAAATCCCAGCTGGGGGGGAAAAAAAATCAGTGTTTTCCCCTATGGAACAGCCTTGTAAAATGATGAGGATGAAACCCAGTGGGTGGAACTGATCCCACTAAAGCCCAGAGGGATTTGTTTAATGGTTAAGATTTTACTCCTGAGATTTGGGGCCGTTCTGTTGCCAACTTTTATGGCAGGGCTCGGAGTTTTTCCAGCTGTTTGTTAACATAAATCCCCCCCCTTATTTCCATGAGCTGGCTCAGAATAGCCACAGGAATATTTGGATGAAATCCTGTTTGGGGTTTGTTTGCTTGGTTCCCCAGGGACAGGAGAGCAAAACCTCCCCCAGAACAAGCCCAGGGCTGCTCTGACCCGGGGATTCAGGAGATTGTTTTGCTCAGCAGCAGGGTGAAAAGGCAGTTTGTACAAGAGAATCAATCAGTTCCAGTGGGTACCAGCTAAATCCCTCTCAGGGGGAAAAAGGATAGAACCCCAGTGAGAAATTCCCTTTTCCTGGCTGGCAGAAATCCTATGCACACTCCAAGGGAATAAACCAAATGTGGAGCAATACTGAAAGCAGCTCAAAATTAAAAAAAACCCAGCTGTCCTGAAGTTGTCCCCATTCCCCCTTTATCTCCTTAACTTTGCTTATTTAAAGCCACACCAGACATCCCACAAGAGGTTACAGGAATAAATGGATAAAATCCAGATCAACCCCTGGCTGCTTTGGAGCTGTGCTGTTAAATGATTATCACTCATTCACAGGGGTACTCTGGGCTTTATTTGGGAGTGAGATGCTGCTTTGGTGCTCAAAGACTGCAAGACAGGAGTAATTTGGGGTTTTTTAGGTGGGTAAAGCTTGTTACTGAGGCATCACCTTGGTCCCAGACAGGGCTGCTCCCAAAAAATTTGGTGGCTGTACCAAGAGAAGCGGCTGCCAACACCAAATGACAGCTCTGGATTTGGGGTAGCTCTGGATTTAACTGGCACACAACTCATGGGCATGGATTTTTGGAGGAAAGCTCCCATTTTCCCCCTTTTTTGGAATCTCTGGGCAGTCATTCCTCACGGGCAGCTTGGAAAAAACACTCCCAGAGGAGACAGAGCAGCAGCTTGGCCCCGAGTCCTCCACAGCATCACATTCCTTGGGCAACTTAGGAGACACCTGAGGCCACCAAGCTGACACAGGGCTCCTTCCACCTCCTCAGGTATCCGGGATAATTCATTAACAAAACACCCTCAGCACCCAGTCTGCTGGAGATAAATTGAGCTGTGAAACTCCAGCCTAGCTCATGCTAATAAACCTCTGTAGGGCCATTGTGGGAATTAAAGTGTTTATCTGAGGGTTCCTTGTAGGGCTCATCTCCTCTGTGGTGAGACTGAAGAGACAACAGGTCTGACACACTGACAGTGAGATCAAACCACCCCGGAGGTGTCTGTCCTTCATTTGCTACGCTTGGGGTCTCAGTTTCCCACCTGTGCAGCTGAGAGGACAAAAAACGTGTCCTTCCCCTCAAAGAGCTTCCTAATGAGCAGTGTGAGCAATGTCACACCAGCAATCCCTGTCTGTCTAACCAGGGGCTTCCTCAGCCTTCTTTTGCACCTTTAAAAGCAGCAGGATAGGCTCTGAAGAGCCAGGAGAACCTCTTTATTCCAGGGGTTGCAGAAATTGACTTTGCACTCCTGAATGATGGGGTTTGAACTATGCTCCTCGTGAAACAACCTTGAAGTGTCTCTGTGACCCCCAGCAGCACAGACACCCTCTGGAGAAGAGCTGCTCAGTCCCAGCTGGAATCCTCCATGAAATTTCTCCATAATTCCTGCTCTTCCTGATGCCTTCTCCAGCCACCTAGAAACAGAGACTAGACAAGAGTAAGGGAATAAAGATAGGTATTTATTTGAAGGGCCTTCAAGGTACACCCTGGGGGAGCCAGAGGCTGCTTCCATAAAAAATGGACCCCAAGATGGACGACAGGTCACGAGTTCTTCACACCTTTAAAGGTTTGGTTCATTTGCATTTGCATTCATTTGCAATTCTCCAATTAAAGCCCCAGTTCAATGATGTAACTCCCCTCAGCTTGCTCCCCCCTTAGAGTCTTTGGTTTACACATTTTGGGCCTAGAAGAGCCTGGCTGTCCTTGAAGGCAAAGCCTGGAGAGGCTTTGTTATGTCTATCTTGCACGAGAGAGCAGAAATTACAGGCTACAAGGAGCTTAGAGTTACACTCTAAGCAGCACAGAATTTGAAAAATACGAAAGTTAAAACCTAAGGCATCATTCCCTCTCAGGAAGAGAGACAATTCCCCCACATTAACCCCCCTGTCCTTGCCTCCCCCCGCAGCCTGAAGGCCGTGCTGATGGGGAAACCCCAGGACAACACCGTGGACTTGTCGGGCATCCCGCTGACCCTGAAGGACCTGGAGAGGGTCACGTCCTACCTGGAGCACAGCTCGGAGCACATCGACACGGTGGAGCTGTGCTTCACCGAGCTGACGGACGAGATGCTGCTGCAGCTGCTGCCCGCCCTCTGCGGCCTCCCCCGCCTCACCACGCTGGCCCTCAACGGCAACCGCCTCACCAAGGCCATCCTGAGGGACCTCACCGAGACCCTCAAGGACCCCAAGAAATTCCCCAGCGTCACCTGGATCGACCTGGGCAACAACGTGGACATTTTCTCCCTGCCCCAGCCCTTCCTGGTCAGCCTGAAGAGGCGCTGCCCCAAGCAGGGCAATTTGCCGACCATCCTGGAGTTTGGGGAGGGCCAGGTCAGCGATTTGGAGGGGCAGGAGGGGCTGGGGGACAGCCAGGAGGAGCTGAGGGCCGGGCCAGGCCAGGCTGGCAGCACGGACTCGGAGCAGACGGACAGAACAGACGAGGCTGGGCAGCTCCCTGGCTCAGCCCAAGGTGCTGCCACACCACAGACATGATGTCCAGCCCTTGGGTGGGCACCTTGAGCAAGGATGACTTAAAACCTCAGTGTTGGGGAGGGTCTGTTCCCATTCCTGGATGCTCCAGGAGTCCCAACTGCTGCCTTCCCCCTGTGCCATGAATGTCAGTGATTTTCTTCTCGAAGAACACGTAAAAGTGATCACGTGGAGTATTTGTATTTTCTAAAAGCTGGCCAGGTGTTCTGAAGCATTAGTGGTGTGCTGTGCTTTTGGCTCTCTCAGAAATGCGTCTCCAAGGGGCTGCAAAACCTTAGAAGGGCAGGAAAAGGGAGCAGGGAGGTGCCCAGGCTGTGCAGGGCAGGGCTCCCTTCCCTCAGTGCTGGATCTCAGCTGCTCTGCACGTGTGAGGGACAGACAGCAAACCCCAAAGGGACCTGCCTGGGATGAACCTTCAATCCTTCCCACTCCTGATTTCAGCAATCACTGATGTGAGGGGTGGCTGCTGAGGCACAGCAAAAACCTGCTCACACACAAACCAGGGGTCAAAAACCTGCTCACACACTAACCAGGGGTGTTCCTGTCAATATTTGTGAGCCCAGTCTGGAGGGAGAGCTTTGCTTTCTTGGGGCAGGGCTAAAGCCCAGCCTGCAGCGTGCCTGGACACCACCCTCCCCCTCCAGCCTTACCAAAAGCAGGCTGGCACCTGTGCCTGCCCAGGATTTATTCAGTAAAACCCAGTTTCCACCAGCTGTAAAAACTCCTGAGGTTTTAATGGGAGCATCTGATCCATTCTGGGAGGGACACACAAATCCTGGAGCCAGGGCTCAGGAGCATCGCTGACAAAAAGAGACCACGATACTGAGGGGTTATAAAAGGAAAAACAACCCTGGGGTTCATCCCTCTCACCTCTCACTGCCACCACGGGCTGGACTCAGCTAGCTGGGATTTAAAGCCTCAGAAAGCCTTTGGGTCACTTGGCTGTGGCTGTTGCCCCCTGGACCAGAAGTGCTTTGTTTCCATCTTTTTTCTAAGGCAGGGGTTTGGTTTTATTGTCATTTCGATGGGAAATGGATCCCCCCCCGAGAGCAGCAGTGCTGGAATGTGCACTTTGGCTTTTTGGAACCAGAATTTCATTGGATCCCAAACCTGGGGGAGGGCAGGAAAGTGGGGAAAGCTTCCTTTCCTTTGTGTTCCAAGGACCAGACCTGACTCCCTTTGCAGGGAGTTCCAAGCCCTTCCCCTGACCAGCTCCCACCAGTGACTCCAGCTTGGCTTTTTTTGGGTGCAAACAGACTTTTGGCTCTGTCCATTTTTCCAGAGGGGCTTCAGGCTGCCAGTGGTTGTTTGTCCTCCATCTGCAAGAAGGTAACTTAGAAAAAACTCTGCTACTTTTAATCCATTTGGCAACACTCAGTATGATTTGCATGTATCCAAGCCTTTTTTCCTATTGTTTTTTTTTTTTAATTCTAACTCTTTCCAGAAGGCATGAAAAAAAAAAAAACAACAACTTTCCAGTGAATATGGAATATTCCTGTTTAAAATAAAGGAGCTATCCATAAACAAAATAAATGATAATGTTTAATAAAGGTCCAGTGTTGAATTTTTTCTCTGTCCTGGTTGAATGCCCAGGAAAAAACAGAGGACAAAGCAGTGCTAAAAGCTGCTGGGCTGAGTTCTCCAGGGGGCTGGAGAAATAAAGAGCTCAGTTTATGGGCTGGATTCTTCAGGGTGGGCATAAGGTGGACACAGAAGCACCATAAAAAAATCTGTTACATTTTAAATATTGCCAGTGTGTAAAATAATGTGGGAGAAAGGAATGCTGAGAGTGGGGTAGTGCTCCACAGGGTGTTTCTCTCCAACATTAGTGCACTGAAGGGAAAAAGGCTGTTTATCTGCAAGGGCTCTGTCCCAGCAACAAACCACGGCAGGGGACAGGACATGGGAGCCAAGGATTGGGGGGATTTAATCAAGAACAGGATTTCTGTTTGCAGAAAAGAAAGAAACTGCAGCAATTTCTTCTTTCTAGCCAGGTACCTCAGCACCGGGCTCTCCTCATGCACAGCTCAAGCCCCTCTGTCTGTTTCAATTATTTCAATCACAAGCTCCTTGCTGCAAGTTTTTTATTCCCTGCTAAGAGTTTGCACAGGACCCAGGGCCTGAGGAGCTGCCTGGATCCCCCCAGTGCACAAATTCACAAAGCAGAGGCACTTTGCATTTCGAGCAAGCTCTGCATCCTCCATTCCTGCTTTGCTCCATTCCCTCATGGACAAAAACCACCCAGGAGGCTGCTCCTGCCACATTTCCCCTCCAGCTCAGCTTCCACCTGCTGGGAAACACATCAAGCAACTGGGAGATCATTTAGGTATCTCCAGAGGGAGATCCCAAAGCTTTTGCCCTGTGCAGGTGTTGCACCACTTGAGCCACCTCTGCTCCACTGGTACTGACAATATCTCTGTGCCCAGTGAGGATTTAGCCCTTCTGAGACAGAGAAAGAACTAGAAAGGGCTTTTTATCAATATATCCGTGCATGCTGGAGGATGCACCAAATTACTTTCATGGCAAAAGGGGAAAAGAAAAAAAAAAAAAAGCAGAGCTGTAGTAGAGAGAGTTGGTTATAAAAGCTTTGGCTCATCAGTGCCTTCCTCACAGTGTGGATTAGTTCAATTATCCACTTAGTGCACTTCAGGATAATGATGATCCTATGCACTCAGTAAAGAGTGGGCTTTGGTTGGGTTGTTGTTTTTTTAAGAAAGCATAGTGAGACGCTTCCCTTCCCAGCTCATCAACATCAAAACAAGCTCAGGGCTCACTCCACATATAATCAGTGTTCCCTGGGCTACACTGGGCTGCTGCTTCGGGTCAGAAGCTTTCAACTGGCCTTAGGACAGAGGATTCAAGGACTGAAAATCGCTGCTGTTAGAATATTAAAGCAGAACGAGGTCATTTCTTGTCAAGGAGGGGAGGAAAGGGACACCATAAAATAAAAAAAGCATAAAATGCCTCAGCCTGGCTTGGTTGGTTCTCTCTCCACCAGCACCACAGCTCTGCCTGGGCATGAAGCAAACCAGTCTGGGGAGGAGATTTATGCCCTCAGCAACAAAAATGTAATTGGAAATCATTCTGTGCAGATTGAGGAGCCCACAGCGAGGGGAATGGAAACAGCAGGCAGGGAATGAGAGAGGGATGAGAGAGGAATGAGAGAGGAATGGGAGAGGGGTGAGAGAAGCATGAAAGGGCTGCTGCCACGCTCCAGAGAGTTCCTTCCAGCTGTGTTATCTGTGAGGAGTTTGCACAAAGCCCGTTTGTGTTTTGAAGGTGGTTATTAATTTAAAACGAGGGCTACATTCCCAGAGGATGGTTGGGAACAGGAAAGAGGGCTGGGAAGGGTCACCCCCAAGCACAGAGTGTGGGAGAGCAAAGGGAGCCACAAAAACTCTGCTGGGGATGTCCAGAAGCTCCAAAATACTTGGGCCAAAAGCATTGCTGCTGCTCAGGGGCAGAAGACAGTAAATGTCAACCCAAAATTGCCCAAACACCAACTTTTCCCAGAGGAAAAGCCATAAAGTGACCTAAAGGATTAAGGGGACACCGCAGGAGGCAGCAGTGGCTGGGGCTGCCCCAGGCAGTGCCACCACACTGGGTTATCCCACTAAAACTGCCCTTGGAGAGGGGCAAAACCCTTCCAGGGCTCTCATGTGGTTCATCACCCCTCGTTTCAGCAGCAGGAGGAGGTTTGCAGGCTCATACTCGGGAGCCCTCACATCCTGGAAACACAAAAACTCCCCTGCTCCATTTGCTGGGATCTGCTATTGCCAAGGAAACTAATTGACCTTATTAGCAGAATTCACGTATCAAAGCTTAGGAGAAGGGGGTAAAAACAACTGACCCAGCCTCTGCAGTGAAACATTCCTTGGTGAGCAAGAGACGAAATCTCCTCCTGACCTCTCTGGTACTGGGATGTCATCCTGTGGTCCCGCTTTTCCTGCGCTCTAGGGGCAGCAGAGTTTTTCTCTCCCTGGGGAATGATTTCCACCAGCAGGGTGTGCAGAGCAAGAGGAGAGGAGCTTTGCAGCTCTAGTAAATGTCTTTAACTTGAAATTCTGAAGGGCAGATCCATCCCTCACAGGGCTCCGACTGCCTCCAGCCGTGCTCCACCTCCTAAGGCGGGCCCCAGCTCCAGGAGCATTATCATTAATAAATGGATGGATTTAAGCTGGACGGGGCTTGGAACAACCTGGACTAGTGGGAGGTGTCCCTGCCCACGGCAGAATGTTGGAATGAAATGGGCTTTAAGGTCCCCTCCAACCCAAACCCTTCTGGGATCTGTGTTCCCATAAAATGTTAGCACGGGGTTTGCTCACAAGGATGAGCAGAGAGCTTTGCTCACTGGAAAGGCCAGGAGCAATCCTGCATCCCAAGCTGGCACTGCAGGAAAGGTCAGTTAGGAATAAAGTGGCATCTTTGTACATGACAGCTCCGTAAGCCCATGGCTCCATCACCCCTGATGGATGGGGAAGTGGAGGTGCTTTGTTTTCAGTCCCTTCTGGCAGTTCTGGGTGTGCATTTTTTATCTCCTTCTCTGTAAATACAGACAGCCATAGCTGGTTTTATCTTCAGCTCAGTTTATGGTTTTACATAAAACTGAAGACCTGATTTAATAGAGTCAGAAAAGATGCAACCTGTTCACCACAGCCTTTAATTATGTGTGCAGTTTGCTGAGTTTTCTTGTCTCCTAATAGCTTATTGATCCTGTGGCTTCTGGGCCATCTTTCTTCTTTGTTGTTTTATTCACTCAGTCTGAGGAGAAAATAAACCTGTGGGGCCTCCTTCAGCGAGGGGTGGTTTGCATCCAGCAGGTTGGGATGAGCAATCCCAGCCTTCAGTGAGCTTGGTGCATGTGCACTGTTATTGGAAGGATAAATAGATCTGAGGTTTACAAAAGAGGAGAGAAATATCAATATATAACACACTGAAGGTTTGGCCTGGGTATTTATCACTGGGTTTTCAAGGTGTGTGCTGTAAAACCACTTTATTCCTGGCTGTCTCTGGGCTACCTGTCAGCTCTGTCCTTCCCCAGGGAAAAGCAGGATTCCTCTGGGTCTGGGCAAGGCTTTGGGGAGGTCCTTTGTGATTAGGATTTTGCAAGCAGCAGTCACAGCCATCCTAAACACAACCTACATAATTGAAACCTCAAAGCACCTTTCTACAGGCCCAAATACCTGGAATAGACAAACAAGAGACTCAGGGATGTATGGAAAACTATGGGATTTTGGGCTACAACAGATGTGGAAAATCCAGCTGCATCACCACAGGAATGAGCTTCCCTTTGGCAGCTGCTCCTTGTCTTGTAACTCACTCCAGGTTAAGACCTGCAATTCCAGCTTTTCTATAAATGAAAAATAAGGCAGTAAAGAATCAATCTCTGTGCATCACCCTCTGCTACCTGCTGCCCCAGGGCTCTGACTGCTGATCCTACAGGATTCCACTCCTGGGGAATCCTGCATGAAGAGAAACAGGCAGAAAATCCCAGAGGTGGACAGGCTTCAAACATACAAAATAAAAGGCCTCTGGCTTGGGGCTGTGTGCCTTTCCCCATCACTTTCCAAGAGGAGAACTTCACCATTCCTTTCTTTGTGTTATTTTCATCTTCACTGTGCCCACCTGCTTGGGAAATTACGAATTCCAAGGCTCAGTGTTTTCCCAAGCACTCTGGGGGAAGCTGTGCTTTCCTGCAGGCTCAGAGCTCCCCTGCACCACAGGCTCTGAAACAGCAGAGCTGGGGGCTGAAATGCAAATATTATCCTTTTTCTGTGCCAACCCCCAAAATGGGCTGAACTTCACTAAGAGCCACCCAGGGCAGGGGCAGCCATCAGATCAGAACTGTGCCCTCACCCTGGTATCACATCCATTCTTCAAACAACTTTGGTGGTGTTGGTGATTCCTCAGCCCTGTTCTCCTCCCTGAAACCCTTCTTTTTCCTCAGCTTTAGCCCCTGACCTGCTGCCAAGTGACACCACGTTGTTGCTGTCATCTCCAAAGAACCTTTTGAAGCATGAAAGCAGCACCTTTGAAATCCCTCACCCTCGATGCAGCTCCTGTTTTGCATTTCCAAACAGCCTGGCCCTGACACTGGAGCTTTATTTCACCTCCTGCAAGCACAGCAGCAAACAGGCTGGTGGGGAGGTGCCTGGATGCAGATTAAATTAAGTTAAATTAAAATAAATTCAATTCAATTCCAAGTGCAGGTACCTTGGTGCAGGGGCTTCCCATCACTGTGCATTTCAAAGCTCCCACCTCACTCCCTGCTTTGAAACAATTCCCATCACCTTCCCAGCAGGTATCCCCTGGATTTCACTCAGCACAAAGAGTTTGTTATTTACTGCCATGGTTGAAAGGAATAAAATACCTGATTTGACACAGTTCAGGAAAATTGCTTTCTCCAATGACTGACCAAATCCTCTCCCTGCTCCCAGCACGGCTCCAAGCTCCAGTTCTTATCTATAATGAGGTGATGTGGAACACTGCAGGCTGCTCCAGGATTATCAGATGGAGGCACAGATGTAAAACATTTATAGTGGATATTTCAGCTGCTGCTGTTGTTGTGAGCTGCATTAAACAGCCCAAAGATCACCTGAGCACCAGCACTGCACTTGCTGTCTGATAAGGGCTCTGATAACCCAATTACCATTGGTACTGCTATTATCTTGACTCAGGTGTTTATTAATAAAGTTTAAGCTGTCCAGGAAAATTTATTATTTTTTTATTACGGCTGATAACCTCAGGCTCAGCTGGAAGTTTGTCTTTAATGTGCTGTTAAACCTCAAACCTATTCCTCTGTTCAATGATAACAGCACCCAACAAACCCACAGCCAACACTTACAAATCAGCAGGTGCAGTTTGCAAGTGCACAGAATACAGGAAAACCCAAGAAAATCAAACCTAGAGTAACTATACAACAGGATGTGGGAAAGCACAAGCAAGAAAGCAATTAAAAAATCTGGGAAAGAAATCGAATTGATAAAGAAAACCAAGGAGAGTCCAGCAGAAGCCATAGGCAGCTTCAGAAATATCAATCATTATTTGTTTGGAGCTCATGTTGCAGCTGTGCTGTGCAATTATTTTACCACAATCCATTATAAACAAAAAAAAAACCCATTATGAAAATAAAAGTCTAAGTATTGACTTGCAAAAAGTAACAGGAGTCTAACAAACAAAGGTCTTTATTACTGGAGATTAAACTTTTACCATCTCTATTTGATTACAACAGCAGGGATTTTAAATCAGTCTCCACTAAGTGATTTTTCCATGTGCATTTTGTTCAGGTTTCAGTTCCCCACAGGTGCTGGGCTGGGGGGTGTTTATTGACTCAAAACCCACCTGGAGGAGGCACAGCCTGGCAGGTCCTGAGCTGCATGGGAGGGAAAGGTAATGAAGGGCAAATCATCCTTCATGTAGCATTTTTAGTACATAAAAATAAGTTTTAACTCCTTTGGCTCCTCATCACACTCAGACCAGGAACATTTTGGGGCTGCAGAGTTTGCACAGCATCCAAAATGGAGCCTTTGCTGGTCCAACACTAAGAAACATTAATTAACAGCTAATTAAAGAGTGACATTTTCACTGTGTGGGGGATTCTCTACATCGCAATTAAAGTTGCAAATCTTATTAGGCAACAGGGAGGGAACCAGCAGTAAAACCAAGTTTCCCCAAAGAAGCATCCTCAAGGCTGCAAAAATCTCTTTATTATGAATCCCTGAGCTTGGTCACTGCCCCATCTTGTGGGCTCAAGTGTCAGGAGGTAAAGCAGGCCCAGATGTTATTCTTTGAATTAGAGCACAGGAGCATAAAATGCTTCAATAAGTTCTCCTTGCATGCCCTAAAAATCAAATCCCACCTGTTCAATCCTTACCACATGAAGCAGTTTTAGGATCAGTTCACAATGGCTGGGCTGCAGCTGATTTCAAGCATAAAATGAAGGCACTAAATCACGTGAAGTGACAAAGAAGGGGAATGTTTGTCCTAGCAGGCCATTAAATGACACATTAACCTTGTCCTTCTTTACAGGAACACGTGAAATGTGCTCAGGCTGTGGCAGCACAAGGTCAGTGAGTGCCAGAAACATCCTGAGCCTCAGAAAGGCCAAAGACCCCCTGGCTATTTTGAGTTTTTGCTCGGAGCAGCTCAAGGGTTGCTGCCTGGGGCCTCTGTGCAATTATGACAAAGCATTTGCCTTTCTTTAGCTGGGAGAAAACAAACCTGGGACACTTTTCGATGCCAATCTCTGATATTCCTTGCTGGAAAACAGCAGCTCCTTTGTGCCTCACTTCTCTGAAATGAAGGAGAGTTGGAAAATTAACTGCTCTTCCTCCTGCTCTGAGGGGAAAAGGAGTGAAGTGTCAATATTTAGGATTTCTTGCATTCTGAAAAGCTCAGATACACAGGATATTCCTTCCTCCCAATTAAGTAGACAGCTCAAACTGAAACAGCAGCCACCAAGCCAAGAGAGAGCTCTTCTTTACATTTCCATTAATAGCTGGGATGTATTAATTATAGTAATTTATGGCTCTGCATGAGTGATTATTCTAATGCTGATGTAATATGATTGCTTTACAATACTAATCAGGAAATAAGGGTGATAACCAGCATTTATGTGAAATGTGAAGCTTGTGATTTACAGTGAGGGAGCAGCGAGGCAGCTCTGCCCCTGCTGATCCCTCTCCTCCTCCTCCTCCTCAATTCCAGCCCCTCTCCCTCAGCTCCACAGCCACAGCACTTATTTTGGGGATAATCTCCATGTTTTCTCTCCAATCACTACATGGCATTGCCATTTCTCTTATTGCTCCAGGCTGGCACTCGGCCATTCTTTGCTTTGCTGCATATTTTCTTTCTTTTGCTTTAATCTTTTCATCTATTTTAGATTTATCCGTGGTTGTTTGGCTGCTGCTGAGTGCCAAGGGATTCCTGCCAACTGTTCTTTTTAAACCTTTCGAAAATCCAAAATAATTGTTTTGAAACCAGATTTTTGTCTGTTGTTTATTCCCCAACACTGAGTTTAAAGTGCTCCAAATGTAATCAAAACAGAACAGTTTTATTTCCCTCCCCTCAAGCACCATGAAATTATCTGTGCTCCCCTGTAAGATCACAGTAAAACGTTGAGGACACTTGTTTTGTTTGAAAGGCACCATTTTCTAACAGAAATAACATTTTTCCATTCATTAATCTTAGCAAAAACCCAACCTGTTAAGAGGATCCCTGCCGAGGAACTTTGGTTTTGATTAGAACAATAAACAAGTGATGCTAAAATGAACTCATCAATGGTTAACTCCAACAGATACCACCAACTGTACCCTCAATAAACCCAGATAAACTCTGTTTATTTAAGTTTTCCCAGATCAACTTTGCTGTTTTAATGAGCTAATTCTAACACTAGAAAGCAAGAATTATAAAACAAGTTGCAGCAAACCTTCCTGGAGCAAATTAAACAGCTCAGTAAACAATTTGCTGATTATTTCTGTTTACTGAGGGCATGTGGCTGCTTTTACCTCCACGGTCTGCAGATTCACATTTAATAAAGGGTGGATTCCTTGTGCTTTCTGAGAGCTTTAAAACCATTTTTATTCCCAGTGCAGTTCTAAGAAATGTCAACATGTTCTAATACACAAGCTCTTAAAACCAGGCAAAAATTGTTCCGTTTCATTAAACACTGGGAACAGAATGTAATGTTAAAATTTTAATTAAACAGCAGAGTAACCTGTTCATACTGCTCAAATCCTTTCAGATAAAAAGCAGCTCATTAATTCCAAACGAGTTTTACCTACTCCATTGGCCGGGCTGAACGATTTTATTAAACCCTGGATGTATTACAATAATGATTCTGGGGGAAAAAAATCCAGATTAATTTACCTGCACGTTACAGCACCAGGACATTTCTCTGTAAAACACTAAGCCTGCTTTTCTGAATGCCAACTATGAGAAATTCCTGAAATTCCACATTTCATGCAATTTACACCTCAGATGTGAATCTGAGCACAGGCACCTGTGCTTTTGGAGGGACAGGGACACTGCCCTGTGATGCCACACGAGCAGCACCAAGTGACAGCATCTTCTTTCAGTCAGGAAATGTTTAGGAGCACTGAAGTGCTATAACCTGCAGTTATACTGACATAATTAAGCTAATTGGCAGTTCTGGCCTCAAATGATGTTTTTTAACTCATTTAAGCATCTCTAAGTTGCCCAGATTCCCCCAAACTCCAAAACTTTGCAATTGCAGCAGACTTTAAATTGAAGTTTGAGATCAAAATGACAAATAGCAAGCCTAGAAACCAGCTACAGAGGCAGTTGCATTTGCTGCTGTGGCTGTGAGAATATTTAAGAGCTCATCTCTGCAGTAATTACACTCTTAGTGTCTTGTTCAAACTGTAATTACCACACTAAACCCCGCTGACATTATCTGCAGTGAACACACTGCAATCTGTGTACATCTTCTTCACCATTTTACAGCAAATTACAGGAGTGCCCAGTGTTTATTTAAACTGCTGCAGGATGCAAAGCCATTCCTTAATGCAGTAAAGTGACAAAACGCAGTGGTTTTTTAAAAAATTATTTTAATGTCCATGTAATAAAACACTTTAACTGTTACCATTTTGTAACAGGCAGAAAAATGTTGCATCTACACAAAATCCTCAAGCTCGGGTGTTTTGTTGGATTCCTTCTGCCTCAAGAGATGTTTCCAGCAGCACCACCTGGAACACAGGAGCAGGGTAAGGTAACCAGCCAACAGCATCATTCATGGATTTGTTCATGAGTGAGATATCATCAGAAAACCTTTTGCTCACCACCAGTCAATCTGCCGGTAATTCCAGCAATTTTTGGGTTAGTTTCATCACATGATATCACAGGGAAATGGATACATTTGTGGCAGAAGCAAGACCTTTATCTCTTGGTCTGCAGAGCAGAAACAGCTGCTCTTACACATTTACTGCCTGTATTTAATCTAAGTGGGGTTTTTTTTAGCCTAGAACTTCATTTATTATACATTTAGAGCAGAAACATTTTTGAGACTGCAGCCAGAAACCATCACGTTCAGCTGAGAGCATAAAAAATACTGAACTCACCCAGCACTCTCCTGCTCTGCTGCCTCAGTGCCTTCCACAGGGCTTGTAAAGAGCTGTCACATCCAGGGGTGGGCATCAACAACCAGCACGTGGCAGCACTGACCTGCAGGAAATGGATCAGGAAATGAGTATCAGGCTTAAAATTCTAAGAAAAACAGATTAAGTCAAAATACACCTCTCAAGTTCCTTACAGCCTACAAAGCTCATTTTAAATTTGCATTTCACAAGGTATAAAATTCTATATGGTGCATTGAAACCATCACTTACCTTCACATCAGGGCCACCTCCCCACCTGCTCCCAATCCTGTTGTGTCACATCCACCTGGGAAGCCCAGGCTCTGCAGAGGAAGTGGAACAGATGGACACAAAGGTTAGAGGTTTTCATGGAGAGCAAGCTGCCTGATGAGTTGCAGGGGATGAATTCCTAGGTTTAAGCTCGTGTGTGTAGCTGTGTTTCAGACCACAAGCAGGGTATCGTCAGTTCTCGCATCTGACGGCACTTCCTATTCAGGGTTATCATCACCAACAGCCATCAATTAACTCCTCTCATTAATCACTAAAAACACTGTAGCTTTTATCTCAAACAGTTGTACAATCTCCCCTTTATGTATAAAGCATTAACTCTTAACTTGTGTGGACACAAAATCAGATTTAGTGAGGTTTTTATTCGATTTAAAATGTAATTTTTACAGGTTAATTTTGACTTATTAGTCCTGCATTACATCATCAACATAAAGGCGTGGAACCTTTTAAACAACTTCGCACACATTAGTATATAGAAAAAAACCCTTTAACTTACTCTTTACTTCAAGACATCTTTCTGCTGTGGGAATAAAAACAAGAGAAGTGTTACTAGAATACTCTTCAGCAGTACAAAGTAGGCTTATACAGGGAAAAACGACAACAAAACCAGACCCGCATGCCCAACTCTCTGCTTGTACTTCCACCCGTGTTTATACTGATATGAATCACTGAAATATTTGTATCAGACGATGTTTTGTAACTAACAACCGCCTCACAATTATTTTTTATCAGGAAATTTGAAACTATGTAAGTTTAAAGTAGTATATGAATGCAGCTTGCATGACTGCATTTACCAACAGGGCAAATTTCAAACTGAAATTACGAACACTTCAATGCTGCGAGTGTAATTTTTATTACACGGAAAGGGTCTGGTACATCGAATAATCAAGAAAGAGACCTAATTACTGAAACAGCGCCATAAAAATCGATGGACGGCGCTGGATGCCGAGCACTCCACACAGCAGCGTTACCTGCACGGCCCTCACGGAGCCCCGGGCAGGGCTGTGCCCCAGCCGCGTGTGATTCCCGGCCTCACACACACAGCCCCGGCCCGGCCGAGCCCCTCCCGACTTACCGGGGACGCGTCTCCGCAGCCCTGGCGGGGTCCCGGCGCTGCCGGCGGGGTCGCGGTGCCGCTGCCGCCTCCATGGCCGCCTGAGGGACAAGGGCCGTCAGCGCCACAGCCGCGAGGCCGCGCCTCCCCCGCCCCGCCAATGGTACGGCCCAGCCCGCGCGGCCCGGGCAGGCCCGGCGGCCGCTACCATTGCCGAGCGGGGGGAGTGAGCCCTCGCTGCAGCCCCCTCGGTGGTACGGCTGCCTCGAAGCGCAAGCCGGGCCTGCGCCTCCCCGCTGCCCGCCCTGCAGGCCCCGATCCCGGCCCCGATCCCCGCTCTGCGCACCCTCACCTCAACACCTCCAAGGCCACGGGACGAAAGGGCGCGAATGCTTTCGGCGGGCGCTTATAAAGGCTTGGGCCGTACCACCCCGCGGGGGGGGGCGGGCTGTGCCACTGCTCCAGCGGCGGGGGTGCGCCCAGGCCTCCATTTCCTCCCGCGTGGGGCAGGGGGAACGCGGCCGGCGGAGCCTGGGGGGCCGCTCAGAGCCCGGCCCCAAAACCCCGGCCCCAAAACCCCAGCCCCAAAATCCCGGCCCCAAAGCCCGGCTTTAGGCACTACCTCAAGGCAGGGACCCTCGTGTGCCCCCGGCCGGACACAGCCCCCCTGGGAGCAGCGGCCCTGCCCTGGGTTCTGCGTTTTCCAGGAAAACTGGAGAGGTCGGAATGATTTCAGGCCACTTTTATTTAGAACAGAACAGCTGTTTTTAAATAAGTTCCATTCTTTTCACATTGTGTCATCGTGAACTGAAAATAGGGGTGTTTTGGTTTCCTTTTCCCTGTTAAATGTACCAGCCGTTGTTGTAAAAAGAAACACAAAGCCACCTCTGCTTTAAAATCTCACCCTCAACACCACTTTAGTCAGCCTGAAGAACTATTTATCAAAAATACACCTTTTCCAAACAGCAAAAACTTCCTACAAGAAGGACTAGTGTGGTCCTGTAACAAATCACCTAAAATTCAGTTTTCCCTCCGAGGCACACATCCTCCAGCAAGAGCCAAAGCCAACATTCTCCTTGCAATTTTTAACATAAAACACATTTTAGTGAAATACACAGGTCCCGTATTTCCTTTTCAAACATTAATTTCTGCATCAAATTCTTGTAGGTGATATCTGGGAGGTCAGTAAAAAAAAAGAACACACAAGCTAAGGACTAAACAGCTGAGCACAAAGAGATGGGGACTTGGAACAAAATTCTCTTTGTAATCTCTCATCAAATCCATCAAATAGATGGAAGTTAAAATGCTGAGGAAAAAGCATTCACTGAAAATTCAGTGCTCATTTTTAATTACCAAATCCCAGCAGTTTTTGCTCAGGTAACTACAGAAGCCCAAAGCTGGAAAGAATTCCTGATATCAGCACTCTTCAAGGCTTCTTTGTACATCATAAAAAAGCAAAACCAGGCAAACATTCAATTACAAAACCCTCTCTAAATGTCCCCTTGACAATAAACCTCTCTTTTTCTTTCAGCTGAGCTACTGTGGGCTCACTATCACACATAATCCCCCCCAAATCCATAAAAACCAGGGCCCTGACCAGTGTGGGGGCATTTTTAAGGCGTATTCATGACAACCTGGAAGGCAGAACCAGAGTTAAGGGTGCCTTTTCCTGAAACACAGCATTGATTTCACACATCCAGCAGCTCAGATCTTTTAGATCAGCTGAAGAGATTCTCTATTCCCATTAATTTATCCTTCACCAGGCTTAAATTAAGAATATTGACATGGAAACACCATAAGGGTTCCCAATAATCCAGGAGCTTTTGGGGATGAGGTGATTGATTCCCATCTACCAAATCCTTTCAGGAAAAGGAAAGGTCACAATGGATTCAAAAGAGTAACACCACACAAAGGTTTACTGGCAAAAGACACTGGTTAAATAAATTTTATCAGGATCTGGAGAGATGGGTGTGGTCTGGGTGTGATTCTCTGGGAAAGCTTGGGGAGGGGATATTAATGAAAGCACACGTTTCAAATGAGTTATTACAGTGATCAGACATTGCAGTCGTTTCTCTCAACAGTACTTTTATGAGACATTTATATATTCAATAATTAAATAGAAAATCAAGGATGAGTGTCACAAAACAAGGAAATGGTAAGGCTTGAAGCCTGGTCAGCCCCCAGATTGCCCCTCCAGACTGTGCCTGTCATTTGACCTTTCATTTTACATGCTGCTATTCTCCCACATCATAAAGCAGTAAGAAAAGTTAATTGCAGATTCCTTGCTGAAACCTCAAACCTATTTCAACTTAGTACAAAAATTGGGGGTGGGGGGCAAAAAACAACAAAAAAGGAAACATTTGCTTGTTAAAAAGCAGAAATGGGAAGAGAGGTTCACAGACATTTTGGACTGACAGAACCAAGGAACAGGGACAATGCAAACAAATTTCAGACCATTAAAATGGTTTTGCTACCTGTTGTTTACCTGAATGTGATGTGCTGCATTGTTCCTCACTCAGAATTACTGGCAACCAAAAGAAATGCCACAGGCAACGTGAAAAAAAAAATAGCAGTTGCACACTGATCAAACCCTTTTGCTACCTAAGGAGGGGTAAAAATGTTCAGGTAAAAAAGCTGAATGTAACAAGTCACCCATGTCCACATCCACGTGTACTATACAGGAAGAACATCCAAAATACTGACAGGAGACAGTGATCCTAAAGTTTTCCTTTTCTCTTTCACTTATATATAGATAGATAACAGCACAGAGGAGAACACCACTAGAGCTTTCACCGTGGCCAACAGAAGATTCTCACAAATATAAAAATGCTTTCCAGCTGTTGCATTGCTTCAGAACATAATCCAGGTGGAATGAAAGGAATATAATCTCTCCTCATGGAACAACAGCAATTAAAAAAAACCCCAAACCCTCAGGGATTTACAGTTCTCAAACATCCAACTTGGCAGTCTTGAACATCTCAATCCCTGCTACAGCAGAATGTGGCCATCACCAAAATAAATGAGCAGGATTCCTTGGATTCTGGTGGTGCCACTGGGATGACTGTATGGAATTGAACTGTATTAAAATGTGTAACTTGGATTTACATTCAGTGTGATGGAGGAAGGGAGTGTGGTAATCAATCCCTTCATGCTTTATCCTTGCTGGCTGCCCACCCAGGAAGCTTTATTGTTATTACTTCAAGAGGAAAGGAAAAGTGCTGGTAAGAGCCAGAAGGGCAAGGCAATGATCTGGATCATGAAATGCCCTGTTCTTTGGACGAAGTGTGTAAAACATTTTGTTAAAAGCCTCCATGATGAAAATATTAAGAACAGAAAAGGTCTCCTTAAAAATACAGAGCATTTCTGCCTCATCTTTTAAGTTCAAAGCTCAGGGGGGAAAATGTTTTGCTACAATTCACTACAGGTTTGCTGTCATAAACATAGATGACAATGCCCTACACAGCACAGGGCCAGCCACAGACTCCAGACAAACGTCATTGCTTTATGGTTCAAGTGGTTTATGCCTCTCTTTTTGTAGAAAAGGAACAGAGACGCTTCTGGAACCTTCACTGCAGAGTCTTTGCCAGTGTCCAGCTTTTGGGCAAAGGGAATCCTGCCACTGCAGAGTCGCCACCTCGAGGGTCAGGCTGTGACACCAGTCATGATTCAGAGTCCGAGCCAGAGCTGCTTTCCCGGCTGATCTCGATTTGTAGGGAGGGTAAATGATCCAAGCGACTCTTTTTTTGCCTGGACTGTTCTTTTTCCTTAATGAGAGCACCCCAAACCCTCTGCAGCTCTGAGTCGTCTTCCTCTGGAGATGCCACAGAGTTTTCAGGCTTCTCTGGAGTCTTTTCCTGTGTCTTCGGAGCAGACCCCAATCTGGTCCATAAATTACCTAAGCAGATGAAAAACAAACATTTGTTTTTAATAAACCAGACAGGACTGAGAGGAAGAAGTCAAAGAACCAATTCTTAAATTCAGTGCATCTCTTCAAACCCTCCATACTCCTCCCACCTTCATATTTGGCATGGAACTGATTAATGCTTTGAAGAGCAGTTGAAATTAAGCTACAGGAGGCTCAGGGAAATCTGGTTCACTGTTCCCCCTTTCCAAAGGATGCTTAATTCCCACCTGAAGTGCCCCTGCATTCCTGACACTTGTTTTGGTGCCCACACTTTTGAAGCAGTCCTTGATTTACAGCACACCTCCATAAAAATACTCCTCACAAAAACCCCCAGCTCCTCCCTAAATGTGTTTAGATTTCAAAGCTCTGAACAAACATTTGCTAATTTATCCTGAATTTCATTCAACTTCACTCCCCTCACGGCTTTCTGCTGAAATTTCTCTTATGCTCCAAAACCAAAGGAATTGCAGAACATTTTCTGCACAAAACTAACCTGATTTCTTCTCTCTGGTGTCAGAGTAGAGGCCTTTTACATCTTGTTTGGGGATTCCCAGCCTGCTGTGCACATCTGAGATTGGTTCTCGACGAGGAGCACAGGTACTGCTTGGAGGTTTGATTTCTGGAGAGTGTGGCCTTTTCCCCAGTCTCTGCCTCACATCTGAGGATATTTTCAGTGATTAAAATGACAAAAAAAATCAAGTTGCAGTTACTCTACCTCTGCCAGCTCAGTTTATGCTCATTCACTATTAAAATTAAACAGATTCTCTGTTTTTATCTTTTTAGTCTTTTCATTTAAATCTTTCATACTCAGATTTCCTGGCAATTTCTGCAATACCATTTAGCCAGATTTCGTTTCATTTTTGACAATAAATTCGACATTTAATGTTTTCAAGTTGTGCTCTTTCCAAAAGATAAAAACCTAAGTTATCCCATGGCTTGCTGCATTTCTGGTGCAGCAGCTCAGTGTGTAAATATCCAGCAGGAGGTAAAATTGCATGAAAATTGGTCTGCCTTCAACAATGCTTTGCAGATAACAGATACCTTGATTTAGGATTCTAACACTGCTTGGAATTTGGCAGAATAAAATAAAAAGAATCCTAAACATCCTGATACCTAACCCTTGATGTGAATTTTGTATTCTGATGTTTGCCTGGCTTAGCTGGATGTTCCCAATCTTACAGGGGGTCCAGACAAAAATGTGAAGGCAAAGGGAATTTTAGGACCTTGTGCCAACTTGCCAGAGGTCCAAAATGTAAAATAAACAAACATAACTGACATTTCATTGATACAAAAAGATATTTTTCACTTATCAGTCAGGTAATATTACATATGTCAGAAGCAGCTGAAATTATACACATTTAAGTCCAAGAAAAAGTCATTTAAGCTCAGAAATAAACCCTGCCAATTGCAAAAACATCTATATTCATTTAATACATTCTTTCATGGAAGTGTAGTCAGTGTTTTCACATTTGATTTTGTGCATGACCTTCCCTGTGTGCTGTTTCTGAGTTGTAGAGAATCTCTGCCTCAAAGAGGGAGCAAATCAAAAAGGACAAAGTGGGGGAAAATAGGCACAGGTAAAGAAAATGGATAGAAATAAACTAAAAAAGCTTTCACTAAAGTGTACTTGATTTTCTCCCCAAAGCAATTCCCAACTCAATCTCTTCCTGAGGAAAAACTGTGAATGGAGGGTTTATCTGCAGTGGAGCACAGATGTGAAAGAAATGTATTTTAGTGCCAATTCTGGCTAACAATGAGTGTTTAAATTACCTGATTTGACAGTGCTGTTTGGCTGCCGTGGCCCAGTGTTATTCTGACGTTTCTCTTCCAGCAAGAGCCTCACATCTGCAACTTTCTCCAAGGATCCTTTGCTGCCAATCCTGTTTTTGATGTTGCTGGTGGCTATGCTATCTGCTCGCATGGAATTCCTAAAAGAAATCATAGATTTGATGTCCCCTAAATAAAATTAAATTTAGTATGGTTTTTAAGCCTTCTTGTATAGAAAATTACATGACAGAAAATAATAATACCAGAATTCCTCTCCTGAGAAACAGAGGTAAAAGTATTGCTTAGAAGCTGTTCAAGCCAGAATATTAAATTTAATAATAATCCCATTAATACTTCAGTATCCATTTCAAGGCAGGTTTGCCTCCCTTAAGGCTGTGCCTCTGGGTCAAAACTCAGCAGGTAAGCAGCCTCAAAACTGGTGACATCATAATGAGTATAACCACCCTACTGAAGGGAAACATGGTACAGTTATTGTATTAATCTCCAGTATTTATAATTGTGGTTAGTAAACCCATAATGAACATAAATTCCTTTTTGTCATCGACAATTAAGGGTTATTTTTCTTCCTGAGAAAAAGAGCAAGGGGCAAAGAGGAAACAGAAAGAGAAGCTGCTTCTCCCTGACCTAGCTATGAAATGCAGGAAGTTAATTGTGGTTGTTTGCATAATTTTCTATTCATTCTACTTTGAGTTTCATTATTATTCATAAGCAAGGATAGAGAGAGCTGCATAAAGGCTGTATGTAAAAAATGTTAATTCTATTAAAAGCCTGGTTTGTGTATTTATTGTTAGACTTTCTACTGCAAAATTATATTAGGAAGTGAAGAACAATTTCAAATTTGTCTTCAAGCTTTGACAGCTCTGTCACTATAACCAGGACTGCCTTTTCACTGCTACTTTTAAAGACTAAGAAACTTTTACCTAATATTTTTCAGCTGTGACTCCACCTCATCTGCATACATGGTCATCTTCATGCTTTTTTTGGGTGAGGGGGTGGAGATCATTTTCAGTTCCAGGTCATAGTCCATCTCATCAGAGTCAGAGGTGCTGGCACTGGATCTCCTCGCGGCGCTGCGCTCCCGGGACTGCCTGAAAGCCTGCAGCTCATCCCGGTACTCCACCACCACTCTGTCATCTTCATCCATATCCTGATCTTCCTCCTCCTCCTCTTCCTCCTCAATGGGCTCTTCAGGAACATTTACCAAGCCTGCAGCAAAACAAACTCATTCTGAGCAATTGAATTTTAGCTTGAAAACCAAGACAAAAACCCCCCCAACCTGGCTGTAATTAACGATCTCCTCCAAATGAGTCTGTAGTTCTTTAAGCAGTTCTCTCTTCTTAGAGAGAATATTTTGCCAAATATTTTAAGTGGAATAAAACTGCCACAGGACAAAATGTCCCTGGTGTTCACTACCTCAGGGGCCTGGCCAAGCACAAAGCTGAACAGTCACTAAAGTACAACTGCCTCTTGTAGAAGGTGCAGTTCTTCCTTCCTGAGCTAAGCACAATTCCTAGGCTGGTTCTTACAGGGCTTAACGTGCCAGCTGCTGGCTCTGCAAAAATCCTTTCAAGTGCTGCAAGTAGGAATGCCAAAAAGAACACAGGTGTCATTATTATGAATTCATCACAGACACCGATTTAAATAGAAACAACTTCAATTTAGTCATCACCAGCACTCAGACATCTCTTCAGACAGCACTACATGATCAACATGGAAAATTTTCCAGGAGATTTGACACATCCAGGCTGTATTTTTAACAGGCCAATCACACTTTGCTTATGTCAGATTTTTACACCCATTATTTTTCTACCTTAGGCAGAAGATGAAGATCTCCGAGCCTAATTAATAGAATTTTCTAATCTCTCTTGTTCTACATCTAGGGATTGCTTTCCATAGACTGCAAGAATTGACTTAGCAAGTATGACAGATTGCCAACAAGTCTGAAGAAGTCATTCATCCCTTCTTTTGGCCTTTGATGCTACAGTCCCCATGCCCTAAATTTGTACAAGAAAAAATGTCACATAAAATGCAGCAGCTATTTTGGGAAGCAAGGAGCAGCATGGAGTTTCTGCCTCAGGAATTTCTTGTAAACTTTTTAAATGGGTTCAGATTTATTTATTTGTTTTAAGAAAACTTCCCCACATCCCAGGGGATTGGTGAGGTACTGCTCAAGCTCCTGGCCAGCCCTCCATGTCCCAGTGTCCCCACAGGGCTGTCCCAGTGCCACCAGTCACCTGAATGCCGATGTTTATAGGGAGGAGTCAAGCCAACATCGTCCCCAATCAGTGTCCTCTTCTTGATCACATCCCGATGGATTCGACGGGAATGGTACCTTCTTTTCCTGGAAAACAGAGAGAGGATGACATTCCTGTCACAGGAATTCTGGCTCATTCATGAAGCCCTAAATCCTGGATTAAGGATGTGCAATTATCACCTGCTTTAACAGCAGACACACATTTATGTCAGACATTCTGGTCTGAATGTTTTGAAACTTTATCTTCATGAGAAAACTCTTTGTAAATTCACACTCACAGTGCAAAAACATTATTTACACTGAAGCATCTACATAAACTGAACAGAAAAAAAATCCACAAATTACAAGTTTCAGATCAGCTTGTCCAATTACCTGCAGTGTTCCAATTTCTCTGTCCAACACTCACCAAGAATTGCTAAGAATTCCTTTCATGCCTCCATAATTTGGATTGCCATATTTCATGTAATACTGGCTTCTCCTTGCAGCTCCCAGCTCCTTTTTGTCATCTGCAAAAAAAAAAAATTATAGGATTTTTTCCCTCACAGAATATAACTTACATCACAGCAGAAAAATAAATAACCAGAGAGTGAGACTGAGTATGCCTTAAAATAAGCATTAATTCACCCTCCTCCACGAAGGATTCAATTTTGCTGACACCTCTGGAATTTCTCCTACCACCACAGTTTTATTTGTGTCTAGAAACTGAATTCCAGGGAGACTGGGTTTCTACAGATCAGCTTAACAGAGCATTACATCCCCCTGTCACTGCTGGAGGCTCCACTCACCTTCCTCATCACCTTTCTTCTCTTTATCAATGTGCCACTTCCTGCATGGTCCAGAAATTATATGGATTTTCATTTCACTCATAAATAAAACGAGTATTTAGCAACCATTTCCACTAATCCCTCGTTGGCATCTCAAGTTATATCCATATTTATAAAATGTGGAATTTACTTCTGGAAAAAGGTGTCATAAAACCTATTCCATGGAATTGGGAGGAATGCCCTGAGCCCAAGACACAATTTCCAGGTACAATAATTTTCATACAACTCGAAGTGGATTTAATTGACACACGAAATGTGGATTTATGGCAAAACCTTAACACCTAACAAACAGCAAAAAAATAACTATTTTAAATAAGAAGTAGGCACTTTGAGTCATTAATTAGTCGACAAATAAAACTACAACAAGCAATGAATTCAGTGTGCTTGTTAAGGTGGTCATTTACCTTTAGTAGCAAATCTCATGAATAGCTTGTTTCCTTTAGCCAGTTTATTGGCAGGGCGAAGGTCATTACGCAGGAGAGAATCCTCTTCTACTTGGGAGAGGGCATCCAACTTTGGGGGGCAAAAAAGGTATTTTGGACTCAAAAATAAAATGACTGTTGAACAAAAATGGATTGCTTACAGAGAAGCAATCAAGTGGTTATTAAGAAAGTCACTTTGCAAATGATGTTCAAATGAGCTCTGCTTTTTTTTCTTGACAAGCCAGAGTTAATTTTTAATGTAAATTGACCTGAAAATTTAAAATATTTCCTTCTCTGGCTCTATAACATTAACTCAGATTATTAAATCCAGTAATTGTCAAATGACTCTATATTACTGACTGAAATGCAGAAAATAAATAGCACAACTTGGACACAGAAAAAAATGATTTTTTTTCCCTTTTCATATCTAAATGATTTTATTAACAGGTTCTCATGCCCTCACACAATGATTAAAAACCTTTCTTTTTCATTTATAGCTGCTTTATAGAAACTACAATTCACACTCCCATGATGTAGGAGTGTTCACTGAGCCATTCCTAAAGGAAATCCTAATCACACCTATTATACACTCAGCCAGTGAAGATTAAATTGCTCCCAGGACATCAATGTGAGTGCTGATTCCCACAGATCCATGGGCAGCCTAAATCCCATTGGTCTCTAAGCACTTTCCCTGCTGAAAGGTCGCTGCCTTCCATTATTGTTCTTTCACTGCCTCCTCTCAGCAGAAAAGAGAAGCCAGGCTCACTCTTAAACTCTCCAAAATCTATTTTCACAAAGCACTTTCCATTGGGATTATCACCACCAGCACACCTGCACTCTCTCTCACTCCCCACCTCATTTATTTTGATAATTAAATTGTGATTTGCAAATATAAACCTAAAATGCTCTGAAAACTTCACACCAGCCAGAGCAAAACTTCCATAGCAGAGTTTCCACTTTCCCTCTGTACTGACCTCCACATCACTGGGATTGTCATCCTCAACCTCGCCTTCTTCTGTCTCATCATCAGAGCTTTCCTCCTGTTTTTCTACGGAAAATAATTGGGGAACAAAAAAAAAAAAAACAAACAAAACCAAGTTCCATTTTAGTGTGTCAGTCTCATTTGATTTGTGATTACCTACATTGTCTGAGATCAGCCTGAAGGTGTTTTCCTTTCTCCTGTGCAAACTAGGGAATAATCAAAGCAGTGAATGCTTTGTGGAGCACACAGAGCACGGTGAAATTCAGAGCCCTGTGCCTGCAGCAGCTCATGTGCATCATTAATTGAATTCTTTGAAAGCAAATGAAACTGTGCTGCCTGTCAGAGATCAGCAAGGCTAAGACACTAAAGGCACATAAAAGCCTTCCCTTTTAAAATGCCTACAAATATCCAATACTAACAGTGTAAAACAGGTTATTAATCAACAGCTTAGGGAGAGACAGAGCAGTAGAAAGGAAAAGAAACAACCTTAGTGACTTAATTTTACTGGGAAATAACTAATAAGGAAGTTTTAGCTTCCAGAAGTGCTAAAATTGTGAGCTGCTTTGATTTTTCAGATTCTGATTTGATTTTTCAGAGTTCTTTTTAGCTCAGTGTAAGAAAATTCATGCTGATTTTTCTTCCCCAAAGTCCCCAAGAAATAAAATTTTGTAAAAAAGTAATGACTGTGGACAGCTATGAAGTGTGATATGCCAATTTCATTTGCAATTTCATTCAATTTCATAGGCCTAAGATTAAAAAACCCTCTTTCATATTTCAGAGTTCCTTATCTTAAATCTCATCCAACAATAAATTTAAAAACTTCAAATGGAGAGTGGCAGCTGTTCAAAAGATCCTGAAAATATTCCTGAGTGAAAACAATAAAGCACAATTAAGCAAACTGAAACCAAGGAGAGAATTTAAGTGAACAAATTACCCAGATTCAAACCGGAATAATTATGTTCCATCAGGGAGAGTATTCATGCATTTTTCTCCCTCACAAATCAGAAGCTTCTCATAGCAAAGACCAATCCTTTGCTTCCCTAAATGTCTAAATAGCCCTGAAATTCCTGTCTAAAAAAAGGAATGTAATGAAGCCAGATGACTCCAGGGTATCTGTATGCATCTCACACCTTAAGATGTAATTGAACAGTCTGTACTTTCTCTCCTATCCCACTTTTCCAGATGAACAGGAGTAATTCAGATGACAGTTCTTATTTTCAGATGTGGTGTAATGATAATGTAAGATGCAATTCATAGCAAGCATGATTAAATACATATATTTATGCCCCATTTAAGCAATGTCCCTAATCTCCAAAAATTTCAAAACAAGTCTTACTTGAAGCTTTATCAACATTTGGCAAAAATTAAAGTCATGTGGATGGTTGAGGAGCCACTGCTTTGTGGAGAAAAGCAACTTGAAAAGGGGGTGAATTAGAAGAATCCAAAAGTTTAACAAAGCCTTAAACACTAAATTTCCCAGAAAGGCTTTTGGAAGCACTGCAGATATCTAACAGAGAGATTGACTACTTGCATTTAGGTCATAAATCACATTTTTAGGGAAAATCTACGGAAAAGTTAATAAATATAACATCTTTTTGTCTGTATCATGTAATAGAGCACCTGCAACCACAGCACTCACAGCAGCCTAAGAGCAAAACAGTCCTCAGGTAGCAAAATGCACTTTTAAACTTCCACACGTAAAAGGAAAATAAATTTACAATCAAGGCAGTCAAGTACCAGACTTATCACGACACTGAGATGTACTTTTGCTGCTCTGCTCTTTTATACCCAACCTTTTAATAACTTCTTTCTTAAAAGGGTAACAGCCAAATTTAGAGCTGATACACACCCTGGTGAAGTGATGCACTGTCACGCTGGTGTGAGGGACATACTTGAAAGATGGTGGTGCATCAAAAAGGGAATTAGCTGTGGCATTTCAAAAATAGGCCATTTTCTCACACCTGCTTTTTGCCCACTTTGCCTGCCTTTGTAGGCACATCACACAGAGCTATTTCTGTGCACCATGTCCCACTATAAATACCAGCTCTCAGTATCACCCTCATCTAACACGTTTAGTATCGACTGAATTACTGCTTTTGGTCTAGCTCCAACCCACCTTTTAAGAAGCAGCTTCTTCAAAAGGTTTCCAAGATGAAAGCCTTTTTTAAAGTGGCAGAATACATTTACCTGAAACTATATGATAGAAGCTCCTTCAGTAATTTAGGTTATGCAATACCCCAGCACAAGTTTAAAGTTTCATTGATTTAATGAGATGATGTCTGTATTTCCATATCTCAATCTACCTTTCTTGGTTTTTTCAGCTGTCTTCTCTTCATTGTTTTCTCTGCTCTTTGTTTTCTCCTGATCAGGCAGGGAACTCATATTTATTAGAGCCCGTGTTGCTGTCACTTCATCGAGCCAGACCACATTACCTGTGACAGACAGAAACACACACAAAACCCAAATGCAGATTGTGTCATCAAGCATCTCCCCTGCCTTGCTGGAGGGAAATGAGTGGCAAAAATTCAGGAATGACAGAAAAGCCATCAGATCTCTTGCAGGGAAAGTTATATTCTTCAACACACCTGATAAGCTGGAGGACACACCATTTTCAGCTTGTTACAAAACACAGGAGCTGATCAAAACCCCCAAAATCACTGAAATGCACAACCATAGATTTGAGAGGCTTCCTAAGCACAGCAAATCGGGGCACTGGATCAGGGTCAGTGTATCCATGTGTTCCCACACAATGTGATTAAGGAAGCAGCAGGGGGCAGGAATGAAGCCTGGATTTTTTTTTCCCTTTGGCAACTTAACAGAACCTTGGACTTTAGTGCAGAATTCTGTTAATCTTTTCCAAAAAGCGGGAAAATAGGGGGGAAATAGGAGACTGCTCAAGCCCTTTGCACAGATTATAGAGTACACAGGTTAGCAATATCATTCAGGATGTGCCTTAAGTATCAGCAGATGGTACTAAAATATAACTTACTAGGCCAATTAAAAAGCATTTCATAGATGTTGAAAGAGCTAAAACTGCTTAGAAACAGGATTTGAACAAAAGCTTTCTGCACTTAATGCAGATACAGCAGGAAATGTGTTCTGCTGTTAAGCAGAGTGGATTCGGATATCAAGAAAACTGTACAGTGACCCAAAATAAGAGATTCTCTCTTAAATTACTCCGACAACAATTACAAGGTGAAGAACACCCAGATATTAACTTCAATGATTGGTTAATAAATTTACATTTTTCTTCAGTCTGCCATCTCAAAATTTTCAAAGCCTTTATAGTTTCACGTTCATCAGTTTGAAGCATAGAACACTAAATTCACCTTTGCACTAAGTCACATTAAGATGCAATTCAGCTGGGAACACTGAAGTTTTTGCCATGATGCAAATCTGTGCTGAAAAGAAAAAGCTTTTTCTTGATATTTTCACCGAGTGTAGCTGACACGGTAACTCAGACACAGCATGAAAATTCACCATTAAAAAAGATGTGTAATAACTGTAACTGGGTATTGTTACAACCCTGAAGCCTTAATTTTCACATTAATTTACTCATGTAGCATTTAAGAAAAAAGAAACAGACAGCCTTAGAAATGAAGCCTCAGGTACAGAGTTAAGCTGTGCATTTCCAAGCTCATGCATCAGCACAAGTCCATCTAGCAGCTCTGTACTGCAATTATCCACCCAGGGCTCATTGGGTTTCACATTTTCTATCAGCTTGTGCCAGTACTTCAAGCTGTCACATACAGTGGCTTCAAGGTTACCAGTATTTTGTAGAACACCATCTATTTTGTCTTGCACTGGAACATAATTTCTTCAGGGTCACTCCAGAGAATGAAGCTACTGATTCTCAGATTTGAGCCATGCTTGTCACTAATTTTCCAGCAATTTGGAAAACCTGCACTGGCTCCTATTTCTTTTCATATTATTTCAGGCACAAGGTTTGTAACCACAGGACAATCTCAGAGTATTCCAGCTCCATGATCCAGCACCCAGCTGGAGCAAAAAGCTCTTCTACAGCCTTCAGTGTCAGTGAGGAAACTCTCAATCACCTTTGATCTTGCTGGCAATCTCACTCCCCAAAACAGCCCCTGCCATGTGCACCTACATTCCTTTTCCAATCTATGGAAATCACATCCTGCTGCCACCTCCTTCCACCCACCCATTTCTCCTGGAGTATGCACTACACAAACATTGCAACAAGTCTCCTCCTCCACATAAAACCATCCCCACCTGCCCAACTGCAGGGCTCAATCACCTTCTCTCAGATAAACTATTTATGTCAAGGTGGAAGCAGCACATAATTTTAGACCTTTTTCTTTTTCCACTTAGAGGTACAGATATGACCAGTATTAAAAAAATAGAGTAAGAATTACAAACACCCTGTTTACTTACATGAGGTGTCATCCAGCCACTCGATATGAGCAGGAGGATACTCTTTGAAATAGGCAAAGATGTCCTGGGTACTCATCTCATCCACTCCACAAATGTAAATGGTGTCCAGTCTTACTTTAGGAATTGCTATAAAGAGGAAAAGACACAAAACTGGTACTTATTCCAAGCTTTCAGATTAGTAACATATGGGTTTATAAAGCAAATACTTGAAATAAACTGAAGAGGAACTAATTGAAGTGAAGCACGACATCAACCATAACTTAATTTATTCTTCCACAATGCAAAACTTCAATAAATTGAGAAGTAAAAGAGGTTACAAGCACTGGTAGATACAGAGACTGCACAGCAACCAAACAGCTTGAAAAACATTTTTTCCCTCTTTGAACACTGCCAAAATGCTATCATTAAGTACTAAAGAGCCAGAACAAAACAAGGCCCTGCACAAAGCACTTCCACTTGTATCACCTGATGGGGAGCTGTTACAGGCCACAGCTTAGCAGGTCAAAGCTGCCAGTTGGAAAAAAAAGCCTGGAGAACTAACTAGGTGCCAAAAGCACCAATCTGTTGTGCACACATCTCCTGGCTCCCATTCCAGCTTGCCATCAGTGCAGCCTTACTGTGTGTACAGCACAGAGTCTGATCTCCCTGTGCACAGGACACAGAGTCCTCCACGTGTACCCACACAGTGCTCCAGGGTTTTTACAAAGCATTTAAGGATTCTTAAAGCAGCACTGATCCACAAGATGAATCCTGGGCATGTAGCACTAGTGAATAAGGCACACAGATAATGTTTTCTTTGTCCTGGGGTTGGTAAAACAAGGAGTGAACTGGCAAGTGTCAAATGGGTTAAAAAGCAATGACGTGCAAGTGAAAAGGTGGAAAAAACCCCAAGTGATTCCTTTTGGCAATAATCTGGAAAAACCTCTGAGAATGCAGAAAATATGGCAAGATAAATCAAGTCAAGACACTGTGAGGAAGTAAACAAAGGGATCTTTTCTCTTGACTGCTGGATGAACTCGTACCTTTCTTCATCATGTCCCGATCCAGGGCCACGTTCCTCTGGGCCAGATTCACCTCGGCCCGAAAATGAAAGCGTTTGGCTCTTTGTTCCTTCTTCTCAATTGCTTCCTGCAAAATGCAAAACAATGCACTCAAAACAGGAATTGGGAGCACCCTCAACAAGCTGCACTGATGATACTTAAAATCTACCAGACAACAACAATTTCTATTAGTAATTTTATTAATTCTGAAGAGACCTGTAGGTTTCAGAATGTAGAAGTTTAAAAAAAAATCTTTCTGTGCCACAGAACAGTTTTTGTGTAGGTCCAGCAATGGGAATCAGGATGCAAGGAAAACAAGGTGTCTTGGACAACACAGACTCCATGATGGAACACGAATATTATCTATTCCTCACTAACAATTTTTTTTTTAAAAAATTCTTTTAAAATAAGTATTTCTACCACAGGCAAAATTAATCTTTTAATATTATAGAGATTTTCCCCTATGTGTTTTTAAATAGATACAAAATTGTGAATTTGTTTCTCTGAGCATGAATTTAACACTGGAGAGCTGGCTCTGGAGAAGTTTTTAGACTGGCAATGCAGGCTCCTCTTATGCAGCTCATGAGCAACAGCCTGCCTGGAACTTGTGCAATTTTGGAAACTGACTGAGAAGCTCCTTGTTCTCCAGATTTTATTAGGAAGCAGTATAGGTTTTTGGATCTTTGGAACACACACTGTGATTCATGCCAGCTGCCTGAACACCAGGCTAAGCCTTTGTGCATGTTGGGGAAAAAAAAAATGAAATTATTCCACCTCTCCAGTGGCAAAAATGACAAAATATTGAAGAGCCATAGCACAAAAATTACCTTGGAGGTTACATCTATTCCAGTAATGAAACTTCCAGCTTTGTTTTCATATCTCCTACTGGTGTCCTGAAACAAAGCAAAATGGGGATGAAATCTCAATGAGCACTGAAAGCACCACACCTGTTACCCTGAAAAAGACACTTGATCATTTCCACAAGAAATAGATCCCCTTTTCCTTGACTCCTACATCCCCAGACTGAGAGGCACACAAGCAGTAACTTTCTCTGATGTCAGTGAAAGTAAAAGCACATGAACTGAACCAAACTTCCCTTACTGTAAGGATTCTTTCCTTTAACAGAATTTAGTTTCTATGTCAGCTGCTGCCAAGCTTTTTATTCTCTCAGCAACACAGGGAAAGTCATCAGATATTTTACCCAAGTAAGACTTCCACAGTTTTGGGTTTGGGTATGATTTCCTTGTAAAACATGAACAGATTTAACAGTGATACCTGACTGCTGAAATGTCAGTTTGCAGCTTTTAATCTCAAAAAGTGAGAACACCAAGCCACATCCACAATGAAACAAGTAACTTTTTATTCCTCTCATTATTTCAACCCCAAATTCCAAATACCAAGGTGAAACACTACTGTTTTGATACTGATAAAGGGGAAAAATGGAGAATGATGAGGGGAAAAAAATACAAGTTTCCTGTCCATCAATCAGGACTGCTGAATTCAGAGAGGGACTAAACCCCACAGCCCCTGGACCAGTGACCCAATTCTGTGCCCTCCGTTGTTTGCATCTATAAAATGGCACCTCTTCATTCTGACACCCTCAGCTAGCAAAAGTTTGGAGCTGGAAGAACACCTCTTGCTTTCTTTAGGAGTAAACGTGTTCTTTACACACTTGTGCTGCAATAATTACTTTGGCTAAAGGACCATTTCTAGAAGTAGGTTAGTCTCAGTTTAGAAAGACCAAAGAACACACACAATCCAACTGCTTTTCTTAGTAACAGCATCAAAGTTCCTCTAATGCTGCCAAATGTTCTGAGTTACTAGAAAAAGAAAAGCAAAATAAACATGATTTTTAAAGCTGAAAACCCCCACTGTCTGAGGCTGACTCACGGAGCACAAGGAAGTACAGCACGGTGCTGTCTCTCAGGCCACATGTTGGGTAGAAGCACAAGCACGTTGGGACACCAGCTAATTAAAGATTAGCTTCCGAAGCAATTTTCACCCAAGTTCTGAGAGCAAAAGATTACCTAGGATTTTAGAACTGTGACCCATTTTTAGTTGTTAAATCTAATCCTACTAAAACTTGTACAGAAACAATCAGCGAGAGTGAAAAAGGGCAGAAAAACATCGGGAAGAAAACCCTCCAACCCTGCTCATGAGAGCCCACACTCCCAGCTCTGCTATCCCACGGTCAGCCCCTGTTCCCTGCTCCCACAGGTATTCCCTGTACCCTCTCCTACCCACAGACTCCTCTACACCCCAACACTGCACCCCAAATCCTGTTCTCCACCGCCTCCTTTATTCCTTTCCTTCCCAAGCACATCCGGCCCGCTTCCTTAGGACTCGCCCCCGAGTCCCCTCATGTCCCCGCTCCCACATCCCCGCTTTTCCCAAGAATTCCCCCCAAAAGCCTTCACAGAGCGCTCGGACACCTCCGACCGCCGGACCCAGCCCTCCTCGCCCACACCTCTCGGCCCTCACCGGGATGAACTCCCGCAGCGAGCGCCTCACAGGGATGGTCTCCAGCTCGCCCTCTTCCACCTCCATGGGCTCGGGCTCGGGGCCGCGCGGCTCCGCCGTGGTCGTGGTCGCCTCCGCCTTCACGGAGATCCGCAGGCCCCGCACGGCCGCCATGGCTCCGCCGGGCCCGCCCAGCGCGGCCAGCGAGACGAGCGCGGCGCGGCACAGAGCGGTGGGGCGGCACCGAGCGCGGAGAGCGGCCAGGAGCGCCGGGCGGGCGGAGCGCAGCGGCCCCGAGCACCGCCCGCAGCACGGCACGGCTCGGCTCGGCTCGGCACCGCCGTGCGCCCGGCCCGGGCCGTCCTGGATACCGGGCACCCCCGAGACCGAGCGAACCCCGAGACCCAGCGCACTCCACACCCAGCACACCCCGAATCCAGCGAACCCCCTGAGCCCGGCACACCCCGAATCTAACGCACCCCCTGAGCCCAACGCACCCCGAGCCCGGTGAAGCCCCGGAGCCCAGCGCAACGCGAGACCAACGCACCCCGAATCTAACGCACCCCCGAGACCCAGCGCACCCTGAGCTCGGCACCCCCGAGACCCAGCGCACCCTGAGCCAAGCACCCCCGAGACCCAGCGCTCCTCAAATCGGACGTGCACCGAGCCCAGGACACCTCCAAGCCCGGTGCACCCCGAGCCCGGTGCACCCCCGAAGCTCCCCGATGCTCAGCGCCCCCCTGAGCCCGCTGTTCACCGAGCCCAGCCCCGAGCCCGGCACATCCCGGGCCGGACGGAGCCGATTAAGGGCCCGGGGGCTCAGGGTGGAGAACGGCCGCAGGGACGGGGCCGAGCGCCCCACCGTATCCCCGCGTACCCCCGACCCCGGGAAAGGCACACGGTGAGCGGACAAACACACCACCTAAGCCCCTACAAAGATTTTTTTTTTTTTTAACTATCTGAACTCTAATGTTCAATTTCCCCCTCCATACTAGCGGAATGTTACACCTCTGATAAAATCAAATTAATTCTCAGCTCGCAGTTCTCTTCTCTGCAGTGTCATGTCCCATTGTTCCGTGGCTCAGTTATTTTCTTCATCGCCCTGTCCCAAGATGTTCAGGCTGTTCCAGGAGAGCAGCCCCAGCTCCTCTTGGCCTAAATAAACCACATGGTTTTACCCGTCCCCATGAGACAAGTTTTTCATTCCCCTAATTACACTAATCAGTTCCATTCCTGCACACACAGCAGCCCAGAGCCCTGTTCTAGCTGAGGAGTTGCTCCTGCTTTGGCATCATTATTTCACACCACAACTGCCAGGCTACACAATTGTCATTGTGTGTTATCATCACACCATTAAGAAATCCTACTACTTCTCCAGCTGCAGGATCCTTCCCTCCAGCTCAGGCTACTCCACGCCTCATTTCTGCACATTTTACAAATAAACCCCCTCCAGTCCGTCCCTTGTGATACGTCACTTTCCCTCTGAGCTGATGGTACTTCCCAGGAAAATTCAAATTTAGACTTTGTCACAAAGACACTTCTCAGCTGGCAGCGTAAAGGCTCTTCCTCTTACACAAAATCCAGCGGGATCAAATGATCGTTCCACTCATCACTCACTCCAAGGTTATTTACTCTCAAGTGTTCACACAGAGCTCGTTACACAATGGCTCATGTCACCTTGCTTCACCAGAAGTGCTCCATTTGGTGCTGACATCCCCCAGCAGCACCCGGCAGGAACTTCAGACACACGTGACACTTCCAAGCCAGGTGTGAACAGCTCTGGCAGAAGCCACACATGAGGTGAAGAAAAGGAATAAACAGGACACAGGCACCTCCTGCGAGCAGCAGAGTCTGAACTGATTGCAAGAGGAAACATTTCTGTGGCAGAAACGCTGTTTCTTCAGGTCACAGGGAAAAGAAATGAAGAGATGGAACTTCTCCTCCCTTAGTTTTAATCTTCTAAGTAGGACACAGAGTATTGCCATGTGATCTAGACCAGCCTGACAAAGCCAAACCCTTCAAGGAGCAGTTGGGACAGGGTTACATGACACCAGGTCACCTTGCACTGCTGTCAGCAGAGAGCAGATGAACCTTTGGCTAACCCAGGTGTTTCCTTATTTTGTTTTAACATCCCTGAATGTCACCTCGGACATCTGTACTACAGCCCTCGATGCCTGGCACCTTTTCAAGACTCACTCCTTGAACTCAGCAAGAAACTTTCTACTGATTGACTGTGGTTTTAGACTCGTTGCCAAAATTTTAGAGCTTCTTAGGAAAAAACAATCTCTGGCCAACTGGTAGGGACAATAAAATCAGGAGAGGGAAAGCAAACCTGGGTACCAGTGGGGCTTTTACTGCCAGGTGGGTCAATAGAATGTTTTCACAATATTTTACTACTTCTTTCACAATCTTGTTATTAACAGTGAATTCTTCAGCATTAAAAGCTGATTTAGTTTTATTCTTCTGAGACTTTGTCCCAGAACTTTGGTTTTCTTTTGCATTCCTCTCTGTCTTCAATCCCTCTGCCTGTGAAAGATCACCTGAACTCTTAAAATGTTAATTGTTTTCAAACCTGTAGGAAGCAGGTTTGGGCAGAAGGACTCTGCCTTGTTGTAGCCTTTGTGCAGCAAGGATGGGTCAAGGGTAATGAACTACTGAGGGGTTCAGTGTTTAAATAGGGGAGGAAAATGAAATTTGGGAAAATCTACCAGTCATTATCAGAAACGCTAAGTAAGGAAAGGCTTTTACAAATAATGAAGGTGAGAAGGTGACTGTAGAAGAGAAGCTGTGCACAACCCATCCCTGGAAGTGATCAAGGCCAGGTTGGATGGACTCTGAACAACCTGGTCTAGTGCAAGGTGTCCCTGTCCACGGCTGCGGGTTGGAACTGGATGATCTACGAGGGCCGTTCCAACCCAAACCATACCATGATCCTATGAAATCATTCCACCATAAAAACACCGATTTAGGGCAGGAGCGTTATTCATTTTCCGATTTTGACCACCAGAGGGAGCTCGTACAACAGCATTCCCAACGTGAGCGAAAACCAAAACCTGATGGAAAACACCAATTGCTGCAGTTTTGGGGTTCGGCCGAAAAGAGGAGATGGGGACCGGGAAGGGAGGAGAGAAAAGAACAGTCTGTGAGCCCTTAAAAGAGGAGACTTTTTTGCAGTGGTCTGGCAGGAGTCAGAAAAATGGTGAATTTTGTTGTAATGAAGGCTTGGTTAATTTGTTTGTTTGTGGTCTGTGAACACTGAACAGAAAGGACACGCGTTCCTGCGGATATGGTTTAACTCTCCTGCCGTCCTGGGCTCTCAACAAGGATCTGCAGCTTTTCAAACCTGTGAAAAACCCAGGGCAGTGGTGTGTGCTGTTCCTGCAGCTGGCCAGCAAACCCCACACATCACCACGGAAACTGGGACTGGTTTCCAAACGGATTAGCACTCACTCCTACCTCCAGTCCATCTGGAGAGAGAACGGGATCAGCAGAGGAAGGATGTTCATTTGTGAAACCATTGGAGAAGATGAAATCGAGCACCTGGTGTTTTCTTATGGATTTGATGAACCACAGGCTCTCCACCTGTAAAACAGAATATTTTCTCACTGGGGTATTGTGAAGGTTAATAGAACCCTGGTTATGTGACACAATGCCAGAGTCTCATCCAGGAGACAGCTACAGGGCCCTACCAAAAAAGCAGGATATTGGGAGGCAGGGAAGAGCACAGCATCCTCACAGTCAGGGACAGCTGTGCTCTAACATTGTTTATGCAAGTGCTGCCACAGGGAGACCACACAGTGGAAAAAGCACATTCCTTTCCAGAAAAAAGCTCACAGAACTGAGCAGAGCTGGAGCAGAATTCTACACACGCTGACAGATATTAGTCTGGGATTTAAGAGATCTTGGAGAACAATCTAAAAGTGGTAAATATTGCTTTGTTCTCACAAATACAGTTCTTAATTTGTGCATGCCCCCACACACATGGTTCCTCTGTGGCACCAGTGAAACTTAAGCTGTTCCCTGTTGCAGACCTCTGTGGTAATGCAGTCAGTGAACTGCCCTGAATAAAATGAAACTTTTTCTTTTGCAGGGCTATTTTTAACCCAGAACAGCTCGTTGGCCCAATTCAGTGTGTAGTCCCATGAAAAGCAGCTGTGCTGGCACAGCCGTGGGGTGGGAATATGTGGCTGGCAGGGAGGATGAAGACAGAAACAGCTGGCACAGCCCTGAAAGAAAACACACAGTGAGCTGCAGCCTTTAATGTGCAGAATCACAGACTATCCTGAGTTGGAAGGGACCCACAAGGATCATCCATTCCAACTCCTGGCCCTCCACAGAACACCCCAATAATCCCATCTCTGTGCATCCCTGGGAGGGTTGTCCAAACACTCCTGGAGCTCTGGCAGCCTTGTACCCATTCCCTGGGGAGCCTGGGCAGTGCCCAGCACCCTCTGGGGGAAGAACTTTTTCCCTAATATCCAACCTAAACCTCAGGTCCTGTCCGTGGTTACAGAGAGCAGAGATTGGTGCTACCCCTCAGGAGGATGCTGAGACCACAATGAGATCTGACCTCATTGGTCTCTCTTCTCCAGGCTGAACAAACCAAGTGACTTCAGTCCCTTCTTATAAGACTCTCTCCAGACCCTTCACCATCTTTGTATCCTCCTCAGGCAAGGAATGGTGTGGCAGCAGGGCCAGGGAAGGGATTGTCCCCTGATGGTGGGCACTGGTTAGGCCACACTTTGAGCACTGTGTCCAGTTCTGGGTCCCTCAATTCAGGAAGGACATCGAGGGGCTGGAGCATGTCCAGAGAAGGGAACAGAGCTGGGGAAGGGTCTGGAGCACATGAGGGAGCTGGGCGGGGGCTGAACCTGGACAAAAGGAGGCTCAGGGGGAACCTTTTCACTCTCTGCAAGTGCTGGACAGGAGGTTGGAGCCGGGTGGGGGTCGGGATCTGCTCCCAGGGAACAAGGGACAGGACAAGGGGAAACGGCCTTAAGCTGTGCCGGGGGGGTTTAGGTTGGACGTCAGGAGGAATTTCTTCCCAGAAAAGGTCATTAGACCTTGGAACGGGCTGCCCAGGGATGTGGCAGAGTCACCGTGCCTGGAGGTGTTCAAGAAACGACCGGACGCGAAACTCTGATCTGGTTAACAAGGTGATGTTCGGTCACGGGGCGGACTGGATGACCTCAGCGGTGTTTCCCAGGCCGATCGATGCCGGGATTCACTCGCCGTTCCCGCCGTTCCGAGTTCCCACAGCGCGTTCCCGCCTCCCCCTCACACAGCCCGCCCTCACACAGCCCCCCCACCGCCGCCCCGCCCGCGCGGGGAGATGACGTCACGCCTCCCCGCGTGCGGTCACGTCCGGTAGGTGAGGTCAGGGCCGGGGCCGCCATTTTGAGCGGCTCCGCGGGCGGCGGCGGCGGCGGCGGCCGCGGGCGGGGGAGGAGCGCGGCCCCCATGGCCGGGCAGTTCGACTCCGAGGACCGGGCGAGCTGGTACTGGGGGCGGCTGAGCCGCGCCGAGGCCGTGTCGCTGCTGCAGGGGCAGCGCCACGGCACCTTCCTGGTGCGCGACTCGGGCACCATCCCCGGCGACTTCGTGCTGTCGGTGTCCGAGAGCTCCCGCGTCTCGCACTACATCGTCAACAGCCTGGGGCCGGCGGGAGCCCGGCGGGCCGGCGGCGAGGGCCCCGGGGCCCCGGGTGAGTGACCCCCAGGGCCGGCGGTGCCCGCAGCCCCGGGCAGGGCAGCCGGGGCGGCTCCGCTCGGCGCCCGGGCGGTGTTCGCAGGCGTGGAGCGCTTTGTGGTGGAATTAAGCCGTGTTCCGGAGCTGCGGCCGCTGCCCGCGCCCAGCTCTCTGTCCGCACCTGCCGTCCTGTGCCACATGAAATTCAGCATCCTGGAGTTGGGCAGCCTGCAGCTCCAGCCTCGCACCGCTTTGTTTTCCTAAACCCCTTAGCGATAATTCATAGATTTTCCGTGTCATCTCAGCTGGGAGATGGCTCTGTGGAAGTGTCATCCCCGAAGTCTGACTTCTGACAAGGCAGCTTTGCATTGTCAGGGAGGCTGAGTTCGAGTGGGGAGTTTGAGTAGTGGGAACTCTTCAGGATGTAAAGGCAATGGTTTCTTTAAATCAGATGTGAAGTTCAGTTTCCTTCCCCTTGAAAGGAGAAGTTTGATATTATCTCTCATCAACTGAACATGTAATATGACAGCAACACGTTTAACACTTCAAGAGCAGAAGGTGCTGATTGTGCCAGAGGGAAAAGCACTGTGAGAAGCAGCAGTTTCGCTGTTTAGTTCAACTAAACCCCAGCAGTGCAGAACCCTTGGACCAACGGCAGTGGTGTCCCTCCTGTGAGAATTAGTGGAGTTGGTGCTAGAACTGTTTAAGTTTGGATATTAATCCTTGCAAAATGATGTGGATGTGTGGTTGGCATCCCGGCATGGAGCCACTAGATAATTTTTAAGTAAAATAGTAAGCCTGTGTAATAGGGGATTTGATGAACTTACTTGGCAGAAAGTAAACTCTGAATTGCTACAGAGACACTCTGGTGTAGGTCTATGGGTGGAATAAGACCAGGATTGGAAAGATGTAACAAGATGTTTTATTTTTCAGTCTCTGCACAGAGTGGTTGACTAAGAAGGAGATAATCTGAGAGAAGCCAAAATTGCTGCCAGTAGGTTTGCACTGTAATACAGGGGAAGCATTTCAGATTGGAAAACTGGGAAAGTCTTAACTCATCCTGTTTATCCCAGGAACCTCCTAGAGCTGCAGGGTGCACTCAAGTCACAAAGTTCTACAGGTAGAAGTTAAAGGTGGTTGAATTGAGCTGGAAGTCACTGCTGCTGTGGGGAGTCAGAATGTGGTGGGTTCCCTGTTGTTTCATGTGTGTGCAGACAGGTTTGGTGCAGTAATTGCTGACAAGGATGGCTGGTGTTGTGTAGAGCAGAGTCACTCACCAGGATGGTTTGTTGTGGAATCGAAGCTAATAGAATTTTAAAGACAGTAAAAAAACACGGGGTCATGAGTATCTGTCACTTCTGGGCAGTTGTTTTTTGGGGAACAACTCGCCTCTGGAAAAACATCACTTCAGTACAGCCATCCTGATTTTTTTCTTGTGTTACATCCTTAAGCTCAGTAACATTTTGTGGCATTCTGTGGGCTGGCTTAGGTTAAAATCACAAAGTACCTTGTAATTCTCTTCTGTTTTAAATGGTTATTGTGTTTTAAAAGAGTAGCCGTGTAAGCTGGTGGCACAGTAGGCTTAATATAGCTGAAAATGTATAATTATGTTTTGGTTGGTCTCCTTTTTATTTGTCCCCTGGATGTTCTGGGGAGGGGTGATGCATCACTCCTGCACTACAGACACTCCCACGCTGATTTTAGTAATTTTAATTAAATGATGCCTCCGTGCTGATACTGCTGTCTTCACGCTCCAGCCAAAGAAGGTGCTGGGGAGGGTGTATATTAAATTATACTTCAAGTGTAATTAAGGTGCTCTTTCAGAAGAAAATAGGTGGGAGGTTGTTCTGCAGTGGAAGGGAGGTGAAAACATTGGTAGAAGATTGAAGATAATTTTGTGTTTGGGTAGGGAAGCTAATGAAGTAAAAAGAGTTAAATGTTTGCAAATTGTCCTGCTTGTTTATTATGGCCAAATTAAAACATTAGGAAAAACAAAATCACTGTGTTTTAGTATGGTGCAGTTTTTTTAGCAATTTATCCTTGACAAATGCACAGGTCTTGCTGGGAAATCTGGATATTCCAGGTGGGGTTTTTGGGTTGGGTTTTGTTGGTCTCAGTGTTTGTGAAATTCCTGACTGGTCTAACATTGCTCTCAGGGATAGGGAAGCCTCAGCACAAAATGAATGAAATGAGGAGCTTTGGCTTCCCTAAAAATCAGAATGTCCCAAAACCATGATACTTGATTTGATTTCTAAACTGTAAACTTGCAGACTGTTTGTTAAATTGATCTTTTGTCTGATGCTGCCCTTTCTAACTTCTTGCAGGTGATTTTTCAACATAACAAAGAAAAAAGAATTGAACAGAACTTTTTATTCTTCCTGGAATGTTTTAAGAAAGTTAAAAAAATAAGATAAATCACTGAATTATGGGAAAGAAAAACATTCTGTTTTCAGTGGAAATGGATCAGAATTAGGGTATCATTTGTGATGAAGTATCACAGTTATGGCTAAAGAAATCCCAAACAAGACAAAGTGCTCCAATGCATGGTGATGGACAGCAGAGGAAATACTAAATATATCATGTGTTTGCAATTTGACATGGGGGTTTGGGGTAAAAATGTGTGATATGCACTAAAAAATGCCAGAAATACCTAAAGATAGAAATGCTCTGTGTTGAGAGTGCAGCATTATAAAGACAGAAACCTCATAGTGTTACTAAATTTGTCTGTCTGAAGTAGGGAAATATGACAGATAAAATGCAGAAATGGATGTTTTCACCATTTATGAGTTTTAAGAACATGATTCTGAATTTAATGCTTCTAAATCGCTTCCATTGTGACTGAACTTCCTGGAATCATAGAATCCTTACAGAATGATATCCACACTCAGCTCTGGATGAAGTGGCTTTAGGGATGTGTGAGCAGTGTGCTTTAACTCTGTTGCTTGGGGGTTTGGTTTGAGTTTTGTTGGGTTTTTTTCATTTTTATATCGAGATCAAAATATATTTAAATGCAAACTGATTGCAACTTTAGAAAGTGCCTGTATTAGACATCTGCTCTTCTTATCCTCTGATTATCTGCAGAAATGACAACTCAGAGTGAATGTTCTGGTGTGCTCAGAGCTCTTCCAGTCAATGGAGTTTTATGTTTTTATAGGGCATTCATGGGAATTATTTGTTCTGCCCAGCGTGAGTAGGAAGGTACTTGAGAACAAGGAAAAAAGGTGTCCCTGTGGGGGTGGGGGAAGCTCAGGGCTGGAATGTGATGCCTTCAGAGCCCAGTTCCCATATGCTCCAGGAGGAACTGGCTTACATCACTGGGATATCTTATTGTGCCCTGTGTGATAAGAACAGCTTTTCTGGCCCTAAACACACTCTAAATTGGGAAAGGGAACCACCCTTATAGACTAAAAGTAGATGTAAAAATTAAAACCTGTATTCCTGTGAAGACAAAGCTTTCCAAAGCTTGGGGATAAGGAGAAAACTCCCTAGTGACACAGTTGGAGTGAGGAGAGAAATGCAAACCCCCTGAAATGTCTGAGAAAGTGAGAAGTTGCTCTGTGGTTTCACCACCTGCCCAATCAGTTGAGTATTGGGTGGTTTATAGCCCTAATTCCCAGTATCTGTACAATATTTAAAAAATACATAAGCAATCTTTCCCAGACTGACACAAAGCCAACAGAGTGTCAGAGGGTTGTGTCAGGAGGGAATGTTCATCATAAACAGGGAACTGACATGAGCCTGGTTTGAAACTTTATTCAATTCTGGGACCCTTTGGATTTTAACTCTTTCCTTACCTTTCTGAGAGCAGGGGTTTTGTGGCATCGTGAGATGGCTGGAGTCAGGTTAGTGGAGATGGAGTAAGGAACAAGGATGATACTCAGCCCTTTGTGCTTCTCATTCAAAGAGTAACTTGACTCAGCAGTGCTGGTGGTGGAGGTACTCCCTGAGCAGCTCTTCTGCTTCAGCTGTGCCAGGCTGCAGAGGAGGGAAGATAATTTCCAGTACTCAAGTGTCCAACTTCCATAGGAAGTGATTAAAGTTCCTCTAGGAGCTGGACTCACCTTTACAAGCTTGTGCTCTTCCTGGGAGCCCTCAGAAGAAGTGCACACTGTGCTGCTCAGATTTGTGCCTTCAAGAAAAATCCCAGCATCATGAAGGAAAACTGCTCTTACTCTCAAAAAAACCCCACTCACCTTGTTGCTGTAATTTCTTCTTGTGTTAGATCTTGCCTGAATTATTCCATTGGCCTGAAGGTATGAGCAGTGTTGCACTTCAAACAAGAGGCTGAAGAATTCCTCTGAACCTGAAATCTGTTAGTCTTTGAATTTCATTATACCAGGGAATGACAAAACTTGGGAGCCTGTAGTGAGTGGAATAATTTCCCCACTGCATGTGAGTATCATTTAGCTCATTGTAGCTCAACAAGAGTGTCCACAAAAGACTTAAATTCATGGAAAGTTTTCCACTTGCTTGGGAAGGTGGAGTTGTATTTTATTTCCAACTGAATTTCACCACCTGTGACTTTGAACTATATTGTCCTTTTTATGCCTATTTTAGCTAAATTTTATAAGTCTTCTAGTCTGCAGACAATGATGAGGTCGCTGCCTTTATATTAATTGGTGATTAATTTGGATTAGGCTTGTAGATTTTTTATTCTAGGTCTTCTCAGATTTCTATAGCTGCCTTACTTTTCTTTTTAAAAGAAAAGCATCAGAAGTACATGTGGTTTTCTGGCAGTGTGGTCTTTGTGAGGGTAACATCTCTCCTTTCTGATGCTTTTCTCTCTGTCCCTTCAAAGAGTGCATTGATCTTTCTGATCCCAGAATTTGGAGAGTCTGTGTCCTCTGGCTGTTGTTCAGCTGTGCAAAATGCCTTTTAGGATCTGATTATCCAGGATACAGTACAGTGATTTCTGTCACTCCTTCCCTGTACATAATGTTCCAGAGGACTTTTCTTCTTAAAGTCCAACTTGTATTCAGGTACACTTGGCAGCTCTCTCAGGCTGTTGTGCATTAATTCAAGAGGGTGAACCTGTTCCAGAGGAAAAGAAAGAGACACTCCAAAATGCCTTGTTCATCCTGGTGGAGATTGAAGATTGACCAGGCTGATGAATGTTACTGATGAACTGCTTATTCTCTGTGACCTGTTAAAATTTTTCTGTGACTCCTTCCAGTGCTGAGACAGAGCTCAGCCTTCCGGCTGAGTCAGCTTATAGCAGGTTTTACTGAGGTAAATTGATGTTTCAGCCTCTATATTTCTGTCATGTGAAATAAGTTCCATGTCAGTGAACTTTCCTGAGATTGTCTTCTCCATCTGGCTGCAAAGAGCTTTGCTGCCCTGCTCTTAAAGTTCCTGTGACTTTTTCTTTTGACTCAAGTGTCAAGTCTTGATCCTTAAAGGTTCACAACTAAAATAGTGGTAGATATTTGCTCATGTTTCTGTCACCAGGTTGGTCTGAAACCTGGTGTCTTTCCCACTTGGTTTCCCACTTCCCATGGCAGTGGAAGTGCAGCATTCCCAGATCCCATTGCACACTGAGTGGTGAATGTCAGCTGTTGTGATGTGCTGTAGGGATGCTGCCTGTCCAGCCAGAATTCATCTCCTGCGAGCCCACAGAGCTGACAGTGCCACTGGGGTGAAATTCCAGGGTTCTGGCCAAGCCTAGAGCTGTAAGTTACATCTCTGCAGCAAAAGTTGAGGAGGTTTTGCATCTTCTGAGCACTAGACTTTAGGAGAATAAGATAGAATCTTAATTATCTTCCCATGCTGGGTTCATCTTTCTTACCAATAGTTACATTAACTTCCTTATCTCTTGGTGATGCCAGTTTGTGTTTTGTTTTTTGCAGTTTTTTGAGGGTATTGGTTTTGGGATTTGGCTCACTGTGTTTGCATTCGTTTCTTTAGAGAGCCATTCAGGGCTGTTAATGCATGCAAACGTGCATTTTCCAATGACTTAGTTCTGCTTCTTTGAATTTCCTTTACCCAGCTCCACTAATGCACATGTTCCTTCAGGATACTTCAGAACTTATTTCTCGGGTGTTTGTCTGTGTTGATCTTATTGAATCTGCCCTTTTCTCTGTTAGAACCCCTTTTTGCTCTCCTGAAAGAACTTGTTGTAACATTAGCTTTCCATGCTGACAGTGCTACTTTGCAGGGAGTTTTGGATCAGTGACAGCTTGAAGGATTCTGCTAGCTTTGTACTCCAGAGCTAAGTCTTGGGACTGTTAGATATTCCCTGCAGAGAAAACAGACTTGCAAAGTAAGCATCTCTTTCTTGCTAAAAGAGTTACTCATTAAAGCATAAATCTTTTCATCTGCACTCCCTTCCCCCAGCCTTCCCCAGTTCTTCCCATGACTGATTGCAGGGGGCATGGTGGAAATAGAACATCATGTGTGTTTTTTTCCCCAGCTGAGCCTGAAGAACATAAAATGGAAAAAAAAAAAATCACAGATTGGAAGTGGAAATGGATATTCTGCACTTTGATGCTTGTAATGACTTGAATGTGAACATCATCTGTATTCCAATGTATTTGAGGTTTGGATTTATAGCTTGGGCTTCATCTGACAAATGTGGCAAAGAAGCTACAAGACTTGAGATTAAAAGGCTGAGTCATGCCTGTTATGAAAATATATGTTGTTGCTTTGCATTGCATAGAATGTAGATAATTTTCTTTAGTGGTACCTGTTGGTCAAAATGAAAATAAACTTCATTTGTTCATTGACATCACTTGTTTGCTGCTGTATGAAGCAGTTTTCTGCAGTGCCCATGCCTTTAGCCTGAGATGTTACAACAGGTAAATAACCACTATTGCAGTGTTGTTCTTTGGAAATAGATCTGGAGAGAAGAGAGTTTAAAAAAATAATTTCCTTGAAATGGTACCAAAATTTAATTTGCTTCTTATATTTAGAGTCTAAAGCAGGAAAATTGTACAGGCTCCTGAGAAACCCTGAGGTACTGAACATTTTCATCTGCTGAATCCATATAACATTGAAAGAAACAAAGATATTTTTATCCTGATTCGGGAGGTTTGGCAGTGCCAAAGAATTTCTCTTTTCCTTTCTTGACAAAATCTTTTTAGAAAAACCTGTATTTGTGATCATGATAGTGCTGTCTTTGATTGAAAATACTCAGAAAAGCTGAATATGATGTAAAGATGATCAAATTTGGTGTTGCAGTACTTCTCTGTAAATGTATTTATCTCCTCAGATGCTTTATTTACAGTTTTAATGCTCTCTTTGACATGTTGCCTTCTCTTTTCAGGGTCGAACCCCACCAGATTTCGAATAGGTGACCAAGAGTTTGATTCTTTGCCATCTTTACTGGAATTCTACAAAATACACTATTTGGACACTACAACCTTGATAGAACCCGTTTCCCGCTCGAGGCAGAATAGCGGGGTTATCCTCAGGCAGGAGGAGGCAGAGTATGTGCGAGCTCTCTTTGACTTTAATGGCAATGATGAGGAAGACCTTCCCTTTAAGAAAGGAGACATACTGAGAATCCGGGACAAACCTGAAGAGCAGTGGTGGAACGCAGAAGACAGCGAAGGGAAGAGGGGAATGATTCCCGTTCCTTACGTCGAGAAGTATAGACCTTCCTCTGCTTCAGTCCCTACTCTGATTGGAGGTAACCAGGATAGTTCCCACCCACAACCACTGGGTGGGCCGGAGCCAGGGCCCTATGCCCAGCCCAGCATCAACACTCCGCTCCCTAACCTTCAGAATGGCCCTATTTATGCCCGGGTTGTCCAGAAGCGAGTCCCTAATGCCTACGACAAGACAGCCTTGGCTTTGGAGGTACATAATGGGCAAAACTTAGAAGGAAGAGATCTATTCAAGGGATTTCCCTTTCAATCACGTGGTAGTTTTGGAGGAATGAGAAAGGGAAAAGCTTTGTAATACTGGTTTTACGTCATGATTAATAAGTTATGGATAAAATGAGTGACTCAAGTCACTTGTACATTAGATTATTGTTGATTAATATTAGATTATTGAACCAGTATCATGTCTGTTGTCAATCATCACTAACATAAGTGTTTCCCCATCCATGTTTTCTGTTCCTGAAGTGTTTATTTTGTGGGGGAGGGAGAGGGAGCAGTTCATAAATTGTGTGTCTGAACCTGTGTTTGCTGTTGTGTGCCTCACCACAATGTGTACAAGGTGTGCTGGGTTGTTTGTTGGTTTGTGTTGGTTTTTTTTTCTCCCCAATCTGTCAGCAGTTTTAAAGCAATCAGTGGAAACATTAATTCACTTTGAAATTACCTGGACTGAGATGATGATGATGATGATCACACATAGCATTTAATTGTAGCAACATCACCTCAAGCAGATTGCTTTGGACTTAGGCTTGAAGCAGGAGCATTTTACAATTTACACTACAATTAAGGGAGGTCTGCAGTGATTGATGGAGTAGGGTTTGTAGTAAAGCACTGAGCTTCCCCCAGGTTGATTCACTTCCAGACAGGATCAAGTACTTGCACAGGCCCTCTTTGATTTGTCTTTTTTCCTCTTAAAAAGGTGACTGGAGTGCTCTATCAATCCACATCAGATAGTTCTCCCCCAGGTTACATTTGAGGAAATTGAGACGAAGGTATTCCCTGTGGCAGACCTTTGCCTTAGGATATGTAAATAGTATCCTTTAATCTAGGCTTTCTTTGAGCTAGAGGCTCTGGAATTTCCTGATACCTAATTGACTTCCTGTTTATATAACATTTTAAGTACTTGGGAAAAAACAGTTTCTGTGCTGAGTCAGAGCATCTCCTCTCCACTGTGAAATACTTTGTGTAATTGTGCATAGCACAAAAGGCACTCCAGGACTTCAGTGATGTGGCAGCTGTAGGTGTGTGTCTGGTGCAGCACATGCTGCAGATGGATAATTGATGTACAGCCTGGCAGATGTGAAATCTTTTCCCACCTAGGTAGTAAATACACTCTGAGTTGATACATGTTCTGGTATATATCTGAATAGTTTTGGGTTGAGAAGCAGGTATAGAAATTTATATCAACTCATTAGATTTTGGGGAAATGTGAGGATTTTTACTCTTCAAACTTTCATAAAGGCTAAAATGCTGTCTCTTTCCCTCTTCTTCTCACTCATTCCACCCAGTTACCTCCTGGAGCTTGGGAATATTCCTGAGTGCAGACTGTTGTAATTACCAGATATTAGATTGGTTTTGAGCCTCTGGATATTATGTTGTGGCATATTTAGCAAAACCTTTTGGTTTTATTTCTGAATTTTGCATTCTCTTAAGCCTTAACTTTACACTTCATTTCACTAAAGAACCTCACACTGCTGCCCAGTGCAGGATTTGGGAGCATGGAGTGAAATAGGGAGAGTGAGGAAATGCTGCTAATCCAGGCCATAAGCAACTTAGAGTGAAAGGAAATGCTTTTCACGCTGGAGAACAGCTTGTGAGTGCCAGGGCTGATCTTAGGTTAGTTCAATCCTCTTCACCAAAACTCACATGATCTGGCAAGAGTGCTGTGCTGAAGGAAGAGCAGTTTTGTGGGTAACACCTCTTTTCTGAGCTACTTTAGACCTCTGGTGTCTTTTACTAACTGGTGGTAAAGGCTGAGTAGCTGAAGTGTTTGGGAGGGGCAGCTGAGAAGTGTCAGCTCAGCTCGGCTGTGTGACCACGTGAGATTTCTGGTGTCCAGAAATGGCCTTTGTGGGCCTCTTAAAACTGCTTAAATATTTATCAGTTGACATCTTGGCCCTCTTGGTTAGGGTGTTATATTCCTGTCTTGCTCTAGAAATGCAATAGCAGTGGTGGTTCTTTATTCTGTATGTAATATTGCAAAAATGTAATTTTAAAAAGTGAGCTATTTATCACTGCTTCTAGTGGCCCTCAAAACTTTGCAGCTTTTATTACTTCCAATCACAATGTTACTGAGTTGCTTTCAATGTCTGTACAGGGAAAAAAGCTATATGCACTTCATTTTCTCCCCAGTTTTTCTCCATCCTGTCTATCAAAGTGCTGTTTCTTGTTGTCTCTTTTTTCCACGTTCCCTTTCACTTCATGGTGTTCCTTCTCTGTTTATTTAGAGATCTCTTTCTTAGATAACTTAGTAGAGAGCATTATGTAAATCTTATCAGCCCATTTTTGCCCAGACCTCTTTATAAATACAGAAAGTGGGATTCTTTCCAAATGAAAACTCTTATCCTTAAATCTGGCAATATTCATGGGAGGGGGTGGATCCCACTGTTTCTCTTAGAAAAATAGATTCTTAACATCAAACAGTTTTTGCCCAAACTGCAAACAGAATATCTGTGCTGTTCTGTTATTTTAAGCCTGGCATGCTTTTGAAGAGCTCAAGGAAGGAGGATCAGAGCAGGCGATGTTCTAATAAAGTCTGTGCTCTATTATGGAAAAAAGATTCAGCAGGAGAAGTTAACATTTATTTTGCATGTAACTGGATCTATGCAAGGAGTTTTCAGTCTATTTTAAGAGAAAATAGAGGAGAAAAAGGGAAGATCTGTGTGGTGAATGACTCTGAGATCGATCGATTTATTTTTTTTCTTTGTAACAGTAGCAGAGCTCTGCCACCTTGACCTCACCAAAGAGGAGTACTTGGAATAAAACCACAGCATACAGAAGTCTTCACTTGAACCTTCAGTTTTGCTTTGAAGCATATGGGGTATATTTAGTTTTAAAACTTCTGATGAAGACTGAGACAAACCTGGCTTTCTAGCAGGGTACAGTGTTGTTCCTGAGGTGCTGTGCTTGGTGGGATGATGCACTATGGACTAATGTTGCCATAAGTCAATGCTAAAAGTGAGGAGAATTCAGAGAAAACATCCACTCCTAGCATAAAGGTTTTAAAACTTCAGTACTTGTAATAATAAGTAAATTTTGGAAAGGTTCTCTGTATTGTCTTCAGGAGAGTGGTTGAACTATAGATTACTAGGCAGAGGTTTGAATCAGATCTAGAAAGATCTGTCAGTTATTCAGGATCTAGTGGAGCCATCTTATTAAGCCAGCACTTTTGAAATGGTCCATGCTTGCTTAAAGTTAGTCCTGCTTTGACAGGTGTAAAGATATAGATATATAGATAGAGAAACATATACATATGAATGAAATGAGAAGGTTTGTATATATAAATGAAATGGGAATGAAAAATTGTATCGGTGTGTCTGCTAAATGAAATTAGCGTACTGGTAAAAAGGAATTTTTAATCTCAGAGGTCTCTCCTCATTTAACAGTTACTGAAATGCAGCTTTCGAGTGTAGCTCCTTCTAGTAAGGGGATTTCATAAATGAGTGTCCCTTGGCTGCAATGGCCCTGAAACACCCCTGAAACTCAAAGACCAGCTACAGGATGCTCTGGGAGTGAGGGAGTGTCACAAAAATCCCCTTTTGTAACTCAGTGTCATTGCTCTGTTAAGCCCACCTTTTGCAGGTGAGTTTATTGTAAGGCATCCAAGATGAACCCTAATGAACACTAATTAGTGTGTCATAGCAGAGCAGAGGCCAACAGTCTAAGAAAAATCCCTTGCAGACAACAAACTTCAGTGCAAGTCACACTTTCCCTTCCCAGTGGGTTGGAGGTTAAACACTGTTCTCTTGAAGGCTGATGTGTAGATTATATCCAGGTCTGAAGCAGTTTAAATTTATCTGGGACATTGTTCTGGTAATGGCTGTGATTAGGAAATCAGATTTTCCACTTCTAGTATTGTCACATTGAATCTTATCCTTGTTAAATTATAGCTGATGTATTGTTTTGGTCAGCAGAGTATTTTTGTTGGTACAACCCCCCAGTGGTTATTAGCAGTAGCTAAATTATATAAACTGCATGATTAAATTCCTGAAGAGCTGGAGCTTGCATTCAGTACTGGAGGAAGGCTTCCTTTTTGCCTGTAGCAAATACATAAAGAGGATTTTCTTCAAAATATGATTCATTAAAATGTCTATACTAATGACTACAAAAGGAAAAAATAAAGCTACAGCAAGAGTCCCAATGGGCCTCTCATTACCAGATAAGTAATCATGAGAGGTATGGGAATCTTAATTAAATGTCCATGAAAGAGGTTGAATTTATGAACTGTTAAAAGCTGTTCTGGCAAAAGATTGCAAGTGATTAAAACCTGTAAAGTTAATGGAGATTGGTAACATCTGAAATTGTTTTCCTTGTTCTGCCTTGGCTGCCTGGACAGTGCAAATAATGAGGTTGTGTTCTGGATGGATTTGGAACACAGTGATGAGCATCTGTGTAAACTTTCTATTCAGTAAATTTCTGGATGAAATGCAGTGAGGCCTTTGGCCACACCTTCAGAGTTTATTTACAGTATTAGTGAGAGAAAATAGAGCGTATCTGTCCCACAAGCATCCTCCATCTGTGATGTGGGAAGAATTTAAAAACCGTTGTACGTTACTCGTAAATCAGATTATTGATAAAATTCTACAGAGGGGTAGAAATGGGTAGACAGCTTTTCAGTGGTGCATTCGTTAACTCTCCAGTGTCTTTACAATGTAAATTGTGCTTCCTCAGGTTGTGTAAGTGCCACTTAATTAAAGTACCCTTCAGTATGAAACAGGTTGGGGACTGATGAGACCTAGACTTGTGTCCTGATTTGAACTACCTGCACAGCCCTGGGGAAGTGCCTGCTGTGCAGTTTGTGCCTTTGTCACAGGGAGATGATGCCTTTGGAATTGGTGCTGGGAATACTGGGGTGGAGATTAGAATTGGAGATGTACTCCTGGGCAAGAGGGAGAGGGCATCAGTTGTCTTTACTATTCCCGTGAGTGCTTGACTTGGCAGTGCTGAATTAATGGTTGGACTCGATGACCCTAATGATCTTTTCCAACCTAAACAATTCTGTGATTCAATGGGATTTATTTCTGGAAGAAATGCATGCTGGGCAAGACTGAAATGGCATCTGGCTTTGCCTTTGCTAGTGGCTGGTTGTGGGTGCCCAGAGTAAGAACAGAGCAGCCTTATGGCACTTCTTACACACCAGTTGTAACCTGTGGAGAGAGAGAGATCTTCCACTTTCCAGAACTTGAAAAGTGGAATTTCAAAACTAAGGAGCAGTTGAACTTGCAAATTAGTGTCCACTTGGTACAGGTACAAGCTTTCCTTGCTTTATGAGGCTCCTGATGGAGTCCCAGCAGTGTGCAGGCCTCTGTGAGCCCAACAAGGCACGTTTATCAGGATAGCACCTGATGGCAGGTCGCAAGAGCACTTGGAAAGATTGGTATTTGATTGCTGGCTCTTCAGTTCCTGTAGTTGTCACCTGATCTAGGCACATTTCTTTATATGCTTTCTTGGAGTGAATGGCATTGGGGGCAGGCTGGTGTCTCAGAAACTGTCAGGAGTAAAGCTGCTTTTTATAGATGTGTATCTGGTGCACTTGGGTGACAGCACACTGAGGGAGGGGTGGCAAAATCCTGTGTTTCTGGATTGTAACGTGTGTATTTCTTACCCCACAGGTCGGTGAGCTGGTAAAGGTCACAAAGATCAACGTGAGTGGTCAGTGGGAAGGAGAATGTAACGGCAGACGTGGCCACTTTCCATTCACACACGTCCGTCTGCTGGATCAACAGAATCCTGACGAGGACTTCAGCTGAGTGTGGCTCAACAGTTGCTCTTACAGATGGGAACAATCTCAACTTGTTTTTATTGCAGATGCCATCAAGACTATGCTCGGACCGACGCTGAAAGCGGTATTGCTTGGATAAGCATTCTGATAACCTGCAAACCCCTGGGACTCAACACCACCATTCCTTAAGCAAGGGTCATGTAATTCAGGGTACGACAGCAGATAACTCGTGTGTCAAGTGGCAGAACTAGGCCATGATTATAGGTTGTAATGCCTGCTTATGTCCACGTGCACGGCAGCCTGGACCTTGCCAGCAGCAGCAGCAGCTGGAGAAAGCAGTGCTGTAGATGTTCAGATAACATTTACAGCTCTCTCCGGGCCCATTGCTTACGTTGCTTCTTCCTCAGGCAATGAACGTCAACCGTAGACAATTCAATACCTAGACAGAAAATTCACAAATTTATCCTGGAGCTCTCTCCCATGTTTTTTTCCATCCTGGATTCTCTGTCCTAGAAAGGCTGCACAGTGCTCTGCATGGTCAGATAACTGTGCACAGCACAGACTGGTGTAGGGCCCATTGGGGACAGCCTTACGATTTACAGATCCTTACCATTTTCATGGTAAATGACAGATCCAATCAACCTCAGAATTCTAGAAGCTTGTGGACACTAGATTGATTTCTTCAGTACTGTTGATGCTTCAAACATAGCAGCTGATTTTAATTTAAGATTTTTATTAACACGCAATATCTCTTTTTATCCACAAATACAAGGCTTATGGAGTGTAAACCTCCATATCAGTGCTGAAAAATACGTGCATGGCACTTTAATACGTAGCTTTAAAGCAGTGTTTGATTCACTAAACATACTAAAATATTGACACTGCTTTCCAATAAAATTAATAGTTTAATTTTTCTAGAATTCTTCAATATTTGTACAATACTGTTACAGTACAAATCAGTGTCAAACATGGTGAACTGACAAACCAAATATTACTTTTATTTTAAAGACACTCTGGGGACTCGTCTGGTTTAATTCCCATCTGTAAAATATTTGATAGTGAATTCATTAGGATTTTATTTTTAATAAACTAATGGAAAATAATTGTGTGCTTCTGGATTGATTCTCAAAAGGCATACTAGGGTAAATATGGCTTCCTAGCTCATGATGAAAATCAGTGCATTGAGCAGGCAGTGTTATGCACTGCTTGATGGTTGTTTTTTAGTCTGTTCTTCTAATGATCTGGTTTTCTCTAATATAAATCAGAATGGATTTAGTAAGTTTTGTAAACTGAAATTAAACACTGAAGTAACTCTCCCTTGCCTGTACCCTGGGTTGTTTTCCAAGCACAGCACTCTGATGACCAAACTAAATTTTGTAACTTTGACTACAGTATAATCCATGCAGAAGGGTTTTTCTAAATAGTATCAAACTGAAACTGTTGGGTTTGGTTGCTTCAAACCTGTGTGACTCCAATGGCTCATGGGTTGCATGTGCTGCAAAGGCCTTTGCTGCAAGGCACCGACCCTACAATACTGGTAACACTTTACCTCAGAACTCTGTAACATGCTGGAAATTACAATATTTCTGTTCTATTTAAGTACTAGCTGTTTTACTTCAAAACTAATCCATTGGCAAGTCTGAGTAATGTTCAGGTTATGGGCACTCATTAATTCTGTGGACTAACGTTAATTACACCTGTCCATCACCAGTCTCATGAGCACTACTGAGGATTATTATCAGAAAACTGACAGCAGGGACAGTGGTGTAAGAATGGAAACAAGGAATTGCAGCTCTGTTCCACCTTGGATTGCTATTCTGGTTAGGGTGACGTGCCAGTGATTGTGGGAGCTCTTCTAGCTTAGTACAAAATTTACTTGGAGGGGAAAAAATTGAGAAACTAACTCTAGATTCTGTAACTCATCAGGTTCTTTAAGGCTAATTTGTATTTTTTCTCTGATCTTGATATTTGCTGTAACTGTTTGGGGGGTTTTTGTTCAATAGCTGCACTCTAAATAAGAGATTTAATACTGAGTTTTTCAGTTGCCCATATATGCTTATATTTTTCTTCAGATATTGCAAAAGAAACCTAATAAACAGTGTGTCCTTAGAGTAACACTGTTCTGAAGTATTTTTGCCAACTGCAGTTAATAAAAGCCCATGTATTTGTACCTTTCCAATCAGGAATTAAGATACCAAAAGAACATTTTTTTGGAAATTTTATTATGCAAACCTTGCCTTTTTAATATGAAAGACATGAATTGAATTAACTAGCAAATACCCTTTGTAGGGTAGCAAAAACTAGCAAAAACTTTGTAGATGTGGTTTTGTTAAGACTGTATAAATTGTGAATATTTGTACACTTTGAAAGAGCAAAATAAAGAAACTAGAGGAGTCTTAATAGCTGCTGTTACACTAGAATCCCAACTTCTTGTCAAGCAGTTTGTTTAGCTGACTGATACATTAATGCAACTGTTTTCCACTCTTCAGTTCTAAGCTGAAATGTGATTTTGTTTCATAGGTGATAGAAAGGAGCATCTTTGCATTTGGACAAAATAGACATTTCAACTTGTCAGGCTCTTAAAGGCAAATAGGTAGCAACTATGTTCATGAACATGTAGATGAAATCCTTTTGTGGCCTTTGTTTATCCTCTTCTATTTGTTCCCTCCCTTCTCCCCGATGCGTGCGAAAAAAATCATTGCTCAGAATGTTGGTCACAATCTTTTGTCTCTCCTTGGCTGTGGTTTTGGTCTCTTGTGCATAGGCAGGTGTTAGAACTAGAATAATAATTTCTAGAAATACACCATGAAAGCAGAATGCTCAATTACACTGTGTTCTTCTGGTGCATTTACACGTTATATCACACTAAAAAATACAACTGGCTGCTATGGTTTTTTAATATATATTTCATTTTGGTAAGCCCCAGCCTTTTTACTAATATATGACCTGGTTAAATCTTGTTAATCTGTTTGAATTGTATTTGTTAATAATGCAAATATTTCTAATCATCTTTAAGAGTAAAACACTTCCTTTTTGTTAATGGTTTTGGGGAAGGATTCTAACCAAACCTGTTTGAAGAAAAATATGAACATGTGCCATTGTATTATAACACTATCCACTTTCTTGGCAGTTAAAGTCCTTTTTTATTTTTTTGTAGCATGTAATGTATATGTTCATAGTACGTGAAGTAAATAAAAGTATAGCCTAAACTTTGACTCAGTCATTCTCAATCAGTTCTTGGAGTACTTGCATTTAATAATTAGAAATAGAGGGGGTATGGCCATTTTTAATTTGCCATATTTATATGAAAACAGTTAAACAATATTTTGAGAAGTAAGACAAACCAAGGTAACTAAGTTAACTTATCAACCGATGAAATATGGCTTTTTTTTGAAATAAGGTGACTTTTGTAATTAAATGAGTTAAGGGGTTGGGGAAAAAGTATATTCTCCTTTAAAAAGAAAACTTGTGAGGAATGTTAAAATGAGATTTTGTAGCTCTTCCTCTCATTGTCTCAATTCTACCTGCACAAGTGTCTTGGGATTCTTTGGATGGGGTGTGTATGTTTGGGAAGATAAAAAGCTGTTTCTATATTCTTAGGAATATCATTGAAAACAAAGTTAGACAAATGAATACCAGCAACAATCTCCTGCAGGAGGCTACAAATGTGTGGTGGTGTGAGAGCACTATTGCAGTGAAAGGCCAAGATGTGCAGGTGCTGTCAGGGGCTGAAGGACAAAATCAGGACCAGAATCCCATAGGGGGCAACATTTGTAAAGTCAATCTGCATTAATCCTACTGTATTCCTTAAAAACTGCAAGGGCACAGCAGCCTTTAGGCCCCAAGGATAAGAATCTTGATTTGTCTCCACACAGTAAAGATTATTCTATCAGCTCCAGATGGGAAAAAACACTTAAATTTTCATAGGTAGAAGCCCCTAGCTTTGCTCCAGTGCTCACCCACTGCAGAGCTGCAATCCAAGAGTGCCTTTTAATGAGATTAGCTGAGGTAATTTCAGAGCTCCCTGCAGCTAAAAGGAAAAGGCTGTGTCTGCCCTTCCCCAGGGCCCTGCCAGCCATCCCCTCATGCTTCACCTTGCCCTGGTGTTTGCAGAGCTCCCCTGAGCTGCTGGAGGCTCATGGAGAATCCTGGAGAATTCCTGTTCCATTCCTTCTCCTTCCAGCCGTGGGGTTTGGCTGCGGGTGTGGTTGAATCGATTCATGTGAAAGTTAAGAGGGCAAGGGGCAAGCAAGGATTGCATCAGCAAATTGTGCTGTGAGTATTTCCCTGGATTAGGCTGTTTATTCTTCATGCTTTGCCAAATCTCTGACCAATTTCCAAATATCTGAATGCCATCTGTAACGAGTGCATTCAAAAGAATTTAAAGTATTTAGACAATATGCTATTATTCAGCAAGGGTACCAAGAATGCACCTCATTTCTGGCAATTAAATCTGCCTGAAGTGTCCTGATTTATTTATATTATTGAACTCTCTGCAAGCTGAGTGGCTGCTAAACATGAGGATCACAGGAAAATTCCTAAATTGATCCAAATCTAATTTATTGTGCACATCTCCCTAAGTCTCTGCTGAAAAATAGACTTTTATGGTCAATAAAGTGCAGAAGTGATTTGCAAGTCTTAAACACTTACACAGAGATAGTGACTGTGCATTGCTGCTTTTGAGTGCCTAACTCGGTGCCATATATTTACCAACAATTCAGAAGGTTTACAATGATTCCCAGTTTCAGCAAAATCGTAATTTTCTAATCAGATTTCAAAAAAAAAAATGAAGAAAGCAATTATTTTTTGTGGCCTTGACACTTAATATTCTCCTTTGTCAAGACATGCTGTTGTCTTTGTGTTTATGAAATCCTGATTAGATGATCCTGATCTGTGAAAAAGAGGGCCTAAATGTCCCATGAAAACAGACCACTGATTTTCCGAGCAGTGATATAAAAATAATTCTGTCAAATTTTTAGATTTATTTCTAAGAAACCCATAAGGTCATGTTAATTTTGCAAACCCTAAAACTCTTGTTCATCAACTGAAAAAAAAAATAAGTCAGACCAACAATAAACTATGGAAAAAGTGTGCTTTAAATGGTGTTTAAGGTGTGTGCCCTCAGTCACCCATGATGAGCCCATTTCAGTGGGCACAATACAATAAATAAGGACACCTGACATCGTGTCCAGCAGGTGCCAGGGCCAAATCTGTCTCTGCTGTCAAAACGTGCAAAGGTCTCTGTGCATTTCTCCCATCAGGAGGGCTGAGCATCCTTAGCCTGCACTTCCAAGGAGATATTGGGAAGAGAGACAAGACTTCATTCACAGCCACCCTGAGCAAATCACAGAACCGTGGAATGGTTTGGGTTGGAAGGGATCTTAAAGCTCATCTCATTGCAATTCCTCTGCCAAGGGCAGGGCACCTTCCACTGGACCAGGTTGCTCCAAGCCCCTTCCAACCTGGCCTGGGACACTTCCAGGGATGGGGATCTTTGGAGATCATGCCAGCCATGCATAATCCTTTTTAGTTTTCTAAACCCATTCTCATTTCAGAATCGAGGCATCATCTCAGTTATCTAAGTGTATGCTCCTTTTGTTTTTCAGAAGTACTCTGTGGTGAATTTGTGAAACATTCAGTTTTAATTTCTAGTTTTTCTAGCCTCTTGAAACTGAAATTACCACGTGCTATGGCACTGGAGGTGATACTTTTGAGCAAACACCCTGGAGAGGCTGCAGAAACCAGTATCTGATCGTCTGCCTTTTGGTCACGGATCCACCCGTTCTGTGTGGAGCACACCCGGTGATTTGTACCAAAATACAGAGAGAGGGCAATGCAAACAGTGCTGTCAGCGTTTGAGGGCAGCACAAACACGGAGAGAACGAGCCGCACTGAGGGAAACGCCAGCGGCGGCCGGGCCCGCTGCCCTCTCCGCTCGCCCACAGCCGTGTCCCGGTCACGGCCCCGCCAGAACCGGGCGGGGGAGCGGCGGATCCATCCCCGCCATCGCCGGGCCGCCTCATCCCTCATCCCGCTTTATTCATCCTGCCTCATCTCTCACACCGCCTCACCCCTGCTCAGCCCTCACAGCCCTCACGCCGGCTCGTTCCGCTTTATTCCCCATCCCGCCTCACCCCTCACGCCGCCTCTCCCCGCCCCCCGCCCGTTGCCAGGGAGCCGCCGTTGCCATGGGAGGCGGCGGGGCGCATGCGCGCGCCGGCGGGAGTGCCCGGATGCAGCGGGAGGAGGCGCTGCCGCCATATTTGCCCTGAGAGCAGCGAGCTGGTAGCTGCCGAGCCCCCCGGACCCATCGGCTGCCATCCGCCCCGCGCAGTCCCCGCCGCCGCCCCGCCCGCAGGACATGGACGATCGGGAGGACCTCGTCTATCAGGCCAAGTTGGCTGAGCAGGCTGAGCGCTACGATGGTGAGCGCGGGCTCGGGAGGCCGTGCACGGCCAAGGGGAGAGGGAGGGAGGGAGGGAGCGGCCACAAAATGGCGGCTGGGCGGGGGAGGGGGGCAGGGGCGGAGGAGGGGGCGCACACAAAATGGCGACGGGGAGCGCCCTGAGGGGCCGCTGGAAGCGGGGATGGGGGGCCCGGGCGAGGGGGTGTCCGGGCCGGGGCGGGGCCCGGGGCGGGGGGCGGTGGCGGCAGGAGCCGGGAATAAAATGGCGGCCGCGAAGGGCGAGTCCTGGGGGGGGGCAGGGGAGCCGCCCCCGCCTCGGGGGGCCCCACAAAGAGACCCCGCTGCTCCTCACGGCGCCGCTGGGTCCCGCCGGCTCCGCGCTCCCCCGGGCGGGCGGCGCGGGGCGAGGGCGGCTCGCCGCAGACAACGCCCATGCCGAGCGCTCCGGAGGGGGGGCCCGGCCCTCGGCCCCTCGCCGGCCCTGCTCGTGGGGGGTCCCCGGGGACGGGGCTGCGCTTCTTTTTCTGTCTCTACCCCCGGCTGGAGATCCTGCTGCCCCTGGCAAACCCAGAGAGAGCGAGTTCTCACCCTGCGGGGAGCGAGTACATGATTCACTGCCTAAAGAAAACGTATATGCTTTCATTATGTGGTAGAAATTATTACAGATCGTTTTACTTTCCCAGCGTCTTCTTTTCATCCTTTTTCCCCTTTTAAGTTTGTGCTCTATCTCTGATCATTTAATATCCGTCATGATTTAATATCTGGGGGGAAAGTGGTAGAGGGGAGGAACTGGCAACCCTGGGTGGTGTCTCTTGCCCCAAAAATGTCTGTCTTGCAACTGTTCCTTTTAAACATGGTTCCCCTGCGTATAATAGAAAGGGCCTTTAATTTTCTCGACTCTTCTGAGACTGTTACTTTGTCCTGAGAGCTGTGATTATTCATTTGAAGTGAAATAAATATATGTATGTAGAATGTGTGAATGCAGTTACCATTCATTTAGAGGTAAGAAGACACTCCAAATACTTTCTGTTCATAAATTTTCATAGACGACATGACCAAGTTCTCACCAAATGACACATTTTTACTGAGTTGTTCTTAAAAAACATCTGATGGCACCATTGGAGAACATCTGAAAAATGCACGTTTTGGGGAGGGAAAGAGAAACTAAAACAAAAAGAAGGCCTAATTAAGATTCCATTCAGTTTAGAGTTCTGATAAGAAAATAATTTAGAATTAATAGTGCCACTAAAGGAAAGCAGTCAGGCAGTTTCCACTGAAGGGCTTACAGAAAAAAACAGCCCCCAACAAACAGGTATTGGGGTACAATAATTGGGCAGAGGGACACATCTGTATTCCACAATAAGGGTGCAGCTCCTGCTGAGGAGGGAAGGGTTCTCCACCTGGTATGGGTGAGTCAGTGCCACTGAAAATGTTGGCTTTGGTTTGAGTGGAAACCCAACATCCTAGAGGAATCATCATCCTTGGGAGCTCTTGAGGCATGACTCTCTTTCTGGGGTTTTCTGAAGTCAGCAGTAAATCACTTCGTTAGAAGGTAATAGGACTCTACCCCATGGCACAGATCTGCAATGCAAACTTCCTGTCAACTAATAAAAATTGATTAGGAGGGATTATTGCCTTGGTGCAGCATTTCCCTGAGTGGACTTTTGGTTCTCCCAGTACCATGAATGTTTGCTAAGCAAGCTGCCTGGAGCAAAATGTAGAAGACTTGTTGTGCTGTATTGCTTCTGAATGGGCATGAGACTTTTTACAATTTAGGAGGGAGCACTGAACTGAAAGCTGCCTTTTTAAAATCAGGGCTGTGGGTTTTAGCCTTCCAGAGCTTTTGGGAATCAAGTTGGGTGAACATACTTAAGATGCACCCTATAATTCTGCCAGCTGCTCTAAATGCATCTTCACATTTCTTGTGTCCATGGCCTGGAAGAAAATGTACTGTAGATACTGTTTTTATCATTTAATTCTGTGTTCTTGTTCAGCTGAAACAATTAAAAATGATTGGCATAATTTGTTCTTGTTTATGTGAAATAATGCAGTTCTGCCAAGATCATAGCTGAGACTGCTGAATAATGCTGTGAACAAAGTGGTTCGAGAAGCAATATGAGGAAAGCGAAAGCTCCTGCTAATTTTGCTCCTCAGTTTGATCTTTGAGGTGCACAATTATGAGGCCACAGTTATTAATTGGCACATAATAAAATGGGGTGATGGTAAGTACTGGCTACAGATACATTGGAATACGAGTCCCTTGGGTAATTTGAATATGAGTTTGACAATTTTTGGTGTGTTTAACATTAGGATAAGTGTAAAATTCTATCCCATCTTTCTCCTGGAGACTGAAAGAATGGTGGGTTGCTATTTATGTATGGCTCATGGCATTTATAGCAGCACTTATGGTGGGCATCCAACTGTGGCTTCTTTGGTGTTACTTACCTGACCCACTTAGGGAATTTATGAAGTCTTGGGAGCTGTATTTGTGAACGGTTGGGAATCTAGTCCTGTGTCTGTACTGTCCTCAGGATGTTGGCCCAGATTAAGAGGACAACTTTCTAGGTACTTTTGCAGTGTAAGTAGCACTTAAACCCTGATCTCCTGAGATATTAAGAGATTTGGGTGTCTGACTATCTTCACAGATCTGCTTAGGCATGTTATGGCAAATCACAAAATGCCAGGAAGCTTACTGGTAGTACAGGAAGCTTTGTGAGAAATCTCACTTACTGCTATTTCTTATTGGTAGAATAGTGTATAACTAAATGGACTCTTTTTTTGGAAAACAATTGGAGTAAGTGATACTGTGGAGCTCTTTATATCAAGAGGATGTAGAGGATTCCTGTTCCTATGCTGCTGAATTTTGAAACCAATTCCTGTTTCTGGAAGCTGGGAACATCTTTGTTTTAGGTGAGAAAAATGCTATGGCTCAAGGTAGACTGTGAGCAGATACTTCATACAGCTGCTTTGTACTACAAGTCTTGAAGTACATGACTTGGGTGAGGTGAAATAAGTGGGGTTTTCCCCCCTCAAAACCAGATGATAGGTCAAGGTATGGTTTAGGGAAAAATCCATGCCATCCATGACAGGTCTCCTGCCTCCCAGCACAGCAAGCTAACAGCTGCCTCCCTTTGTCCTTAGAAATTGTCTATCAGGGAAATGTGTCTTTATCACAAAGGCAGGAACGTGTGCAGCAGTGGGTTCAGTTCAAGATTTGAACCCTTTTTAGAAAAAACTGTCTCCTAGTAACAGGTTTTCAGCATAGAGCGTAATGAAGAATCAATAAGTCACAAATTAGAATTCAAGTTGCACATTAATTTTGGTTTGAAGAGGATTGGTCTCTTTCAAGCAGATGTCAAACACACTTTTTTGGGTTCCTTCCCCCATTGGTGGTTACCACTTACCCTGTGTGTTAAAGGTCTTACTGGTGTATTGATGTGGGGTGTGACTGCTGTCTCTGAGCTAAAAGGCAGAAAAATCTCAGCATATCCCTAAGAACTGTAGGAATCTGAAAGTTCAAGTATGGGCGAGACAGTGCTAAAGGAATAAGACTGTACATTTTTTTAAGTGGGAGTTGTACATACTGGGACATAAATTGACTTGTGATTATGAGGAGTTGTGTGAGAGAGGGCCTTTGTCTGTAATGGCCTTCTTGAATTTCCTGACATAACCAGCAGCAAACAAAGGAGACAAAATCCTACAGTTGGCTGGTGTGGTCCTCTGCAAGGAGCCCAGAAGCTGAACTGGTGTCCAGTTCTTGTATTAGAGGATTGCTCAGTAGCAGATCTCAGTCAAAGGCAGAGATGTATGATGAGGCCCACGCTCGAGATGTTTGCTTTCCAACGGAAACGTTTGTTAGAAATAGTGGGGATATCTTCTTGATTTAGAAAAGTAAATGTCCACAGCTTGAAGAGATTACAGGGATGATTTAAAAATGTTCTTATTGCAAGAAGGGCTCGTGGTAGACCATACGATTGATTATGCAGAAAATCCCACTGTTGCTTGGACAACTTGGCCATAACCTGTTTCTCCAAGTAAAGATGCAGGTCTGTTTATTGCAGAGTCATGCAGTCAGGTTTTGGAAGGGTTTTAACTGCACCAGCTGTTACAAACCTTACACAAGGAATAGCAGTATAATCCTTTGCTTTGTCCACAAAATCATCATCAAGCCACTCTGCAGGTTGGATGTTACTTGGGGTTTTTTCCCCTCCTCTGCCTGTTGGTTGTCTTAACTGGGAATCCACCTGTTAGGTTTTCTTATGCTCATTTGTGTAAAACCTGTACATTGTGGTACGTGTGGAATGCTTCTCATGTGTGCCTGAGTTCTGGTCTGACCCTTAGAGCCAGTTCAGTTCTCTAAATAAGAAGCAAGATGAATTTTATTTTCCTCTTGAGTAGTTGTCTGAGGTGGTGACCCCAATGAGCCAGTTGAGAGGTCAGAGGGGTGTTGAGCTGGCAGGAGGGAATTGATAGGGATGGGCTTAGCCATCTCTGGAGTCCTCCTTGCCAAACACAGGATTCCCTAAGAGAACAGAAAAACCTAATGCAGGCAGTGTAATAGTATGTCTAGAAGAGTTCCTAATGGATGGAAGGAGGAGCTGAACTTCTGCTTGGTTGAATTTGGAGCTCATCATTGTAGTGAGTAGAGTAGTGCCCACTGATGGCAGGTGGAGGGCTGTAGCTTGGGAAGTGCAGTTTGTGGACATTGATCCAGTTACATTCATCTCATCTCTTACTGAAGAAAATACACTGGCCCCCATTTCTTCAGTTCTTCTTGTGTTCATTCCTAGCAGTTTGCTATTACTAAGTTAGTATTTACTACTTGCTTCTGTTTTTATGGCTCACTCAGAAATGCCAGCCTGTTTCCCAGCACAGATCCCTTGTGATTCCACTGGTGGGCTTTCTCTGTTCTCAGCACTTGACTCTCATATTCATACCCTGTTTCCTGTCTTTCAGCCAAGTGTTTATCCATGTGAGGACTTTCCTTCCTATCCCATGGCAGTTGAGTTCCTTAAAGAACCTTGGGTGAGGGACCTTGTCAAATGCCTTTGGGAAATCCAGGTAGACTATACCAATTATGTCTTGTCCACGTGCTTCACTTGTTCAAAGCATTCCAGTAGATTTGTGAGGCATAATGGAAGGCCGTGCTCTACAGTGTACTGTTTATGCATATATCCACTCATTCCAGGTTTTTTTTATTGTAATTCCCAGTAACTTGACCCCTAGTGAGTATTAGGTTCATGGTTTTGTTGGTCCCCCTGAGTGTCTGCTGGAACCCTTCTCAAATGAACAGTGTAAACCACTTGTGTTTGCTGCTGTTATTAAAGCCCTAACTGAGAGGTTACACACAACACTTCAGGGTCATAGATACTTCAGGTTCTTGAGACTTGTTCCTGATAATCTTTTGTTCATTGCAAGAATGAACAAGTACAAGACTAGCACTTGTACTGAGTCTGTGAATACTGTTTGTGGTATGTGATCATCTGTGGTGGACACGAGGGAAGACTTGTTTTTTCTCCTGTGTCCTTCACCTCCTTGCAGCTCACAGGATACTCCTTTGCTGCTTTTAGCTCCTGAAATGCCAAAGTAGGTACTGGGCAGCAACTTAGAAGATTGAAGGGCTTGGTTTGTTTTATTGCCCTTAGATAAGGGCAATAGAAAGGATTAAACTTAAAACAAAACTTCGGTTTTCTGATGTTCTGCTGTTAGTAAATGGAGAGTTAAGACAGTGCTTCTGCTGCTCTTCATTACATAATATATAAGAATTCTACTTTGCAAGTTCTTTCAAGGTTCATTTTGATTTGAGTATGATGACCCTTACATCATCTCCATCCCACCTTTACTCAACAAGTTCTTTTCTTATTTTAAGAAGCCTTCTTACTTAAGTAGTTCCTCTTTTGGAAGGGAAGCACACCACTAAGAGATTTTCTAGCTCTTGTTTTTTCCTGTGGTGGTGTTGAGCCAGTGTGTGTGGAGGCAAGGGGGAGTTACTCCAGCAGTAAGGTTGAAGTAGATTCTGTGTATTGTTTAAAGTCATGAGGAGTGCCCTGGTTGGAAACAAAAAAAATCCAACCCTGTAGCATCCTGGTTAGTGAGACTCAGGCATGGAACTAGAAGTTACACACACTGTAGATTTGCCCTAACAAGTTTGCTTTAGTGCACCAGCCTTTGTTTAGGCCAAATGGTTTCTGTTACAAGCACAGATTTTGGTAGAACTGCCAGATACTGCTATTCCTTTGTTAGGGTCTGCTGTTTCTTGATTTGTATCCTGTACTGGGAAGGTTTTCAGTCTCCCTACTAAATTTGTTGTACATCACCTATTTCCATATTTCCTTACCTAGGGATATTGCAGCTCCCCTGGGTTTTCTGTAAGAAGCCACAAATACCTAGTTTCTCACTTGGCTCTGGTCAAGAGGCAGTCATCATTTTGTGACCTAGTATGAGTCCTTATCAGCTGTGCCCTTTGTTCTGTGACTGGGGCCCTAAGGATGGTTATCAAACATGTCCTTCTCAACACTTGTAAACTTCCCCACTTTTAGCTTACAGCAAGGCTTATTCTTTGTCTTTCCCATTAAACCCCAATCCCAAGCCATGCACCTTGCTGTTGCACAAACCTTTTGTAGGCAGCCACCACTGTCCCTTTGTGCTTTCCAGGCTGTGATTCTGTGTCCCTCCTGGTAGCTGGAGGTGACTCAGCAGGGTTTGCAATGGGGAGCCAGCATTTTACTCATAGTAGTAGAATATAGGAATCTAAAAAATGGCCTGGGCACCATTAGAGTTTTGTAATATGTTAGGCAGTCTCACCTTTTCTGTAAGAATATACAAACCTGATCAGACGAAGTGCCTGGGTGTTGTGGTATTTCTTAACCAACAGCAGGTGCTTGGGGAAAGATTTAAATCTAGGGCAAGCATGTCATTCTCCAGAATATTCCCCTCTCCTTCCACAATTTACATTTTTGGGATTTCCTGCCCTGATAGTGGCATGATCTGACAGTAGCATAATAAGGTGACAGCCACAATCACCTGAGAGGCTGGAACTTAACCACTTAAATACAGCCTCTGTCTCTCTGAATCTGCATGACACTACTTTTTCCCTAATGCAGTATAAGCATCTCTGGATTTTGTATGCAATGAGTTGTCATTACTGCAATAATCCTTTTTAATGAAATGTAATCTCAGACTTGGATTTTGTCTTGAATGGTCTCTGAGCTTTCCACCTCCTTGTGGAAACTTCCAGACTGGTAAAACAGCACTTAGAATAAAAAATAATTCGTTCTGTTAGGAGATAGAGATGGCTTTATTTTTGTTTTCTGTTGGAGGAGATACAGATACGTTGTCCCCTTGCTTTTGTACTGCCTGCTAAGATTTTTCATCAGGCTTAAATTTTCAGGGCTGGATTATGGCTTTACCATGGAAGACCAAGGTATGTGCATAATATTTTGTCTTCTTGAAATATCAGCCCAGATTTTTGTATTGTAAGTAAAATTGGGCTCTTCACTAAACTAGAAACCTTTTCCTCCAGCAGCTTTGTGTGTAGACTGATAAATGTTTTGTCTTTGGTAAGACAGTTGTTTATGGGTGGGATTCTAATCTGTGGTTGTGTGGTTACCTAGTAACAAGATTTAAGATTTTGAAGAGGAGACCTTTCAGTTCCTGTTGTCAGGGTGTTGGGAGGGTGTGTGCCCAGTGTGAGGGGTGGTAAAGCTGGAGGGTTTTGTGCTTCAGAGCAAATGGAGGAACCTCAGGTGCTCCCCCATCCCCCAGCATCCTGTTCCCTGTGGCTGTCACTCACAGGGAGTCTATTTAACTTAGTAACAACTCAGTCATAAAAATGCTGGGGTGATAAGGGCTGTTTTCTGATAGTAGTAGTTAGGAGCAGGTGCCTGTTTTCCTTTGGCTCTGTTGTTTCCGTGGTTGTGACTGCAGGAGGGTGGTTAATGACCTCCTTTGCCAACAGACTGAAGAGATGCAACAGGACTCAAATACTGACAGAGGAGCTCCTTGTAGGGCAGGGTCTTGGGTTTGGCTTTGTACCAGCTGTTGCACAGCTTAAACTGGATTTATCCTCCAGTGCACGGAGGTGTTTAAACCTCTGTTTCAAGGGCTTGTAGATGTTCAGACTGGTAATAGATGTATGAAATCCTGCAGAAGTCAAGCAGTTGATTAAATTTGTAATGATGTGTTTGAATGGAAAACTAGATACTAATTTTCAGGGAACAGCAAGTCTCATGTATAGTTTTTTATTTTAAATTTTCACGCTAGACAAATTTGCTTCTAGGGAAGAGATTGTGAAGGAAACCTGTAGAACAGCTGATAAAATGTGCCCTTTTGCCCCAGTTGTTGCAATTTCCTGATACAGGGCAGAAGATCTTGGGAGATGTTGCTGTACATGTTCCTCAACCTCCACACTTCTGGACTAATTATTCCATGTATATCATTGTTGTATGAGATAAGTGTGAATAGATTTTTGTTGTCTCCATTGAGTAGCAGGTTTTCTATAAAAGCATTGTGTACATCCAGGAGTATGACTGAAGTGCTCTGTAGTTAATCCCAGTGGATAAAGCACAATAATAGAAACTGTTTTTAAAAAAGGCAGCATCTTCTGTAACCTGTGTGTTGCTTTTCTGAAGGCAATCAAATATTAGGTTTAAAAACAAGACCTGAATTTTTTGCCGAAGCCTGACAAAGATACCCAGCTCATGGAGACTGCAAGTCTCAATTCCTGATGGTCATTTTTGTCCACAAAAACTGTCAGGCATCTTAACTTGAGTGTGGCTCCACTGTTTCAAGAAACTTCAAAATATGGGATGGCTTAATTTTCATAATTTTAAAAATTTACAGCTTTTAAGTAGATTCTTTGTATGAATGGGATGGTAGGGTCATCCTTCAGGAAATAAATCATAGTGCTTGCTTTATTTAAGTAGTAAATTGTAGCTATATTATATTGCCTGTAACTTAGCTGGCTTAAGATACCTAATTATGTTTATGTTAATATTAACTGTGTGAATGTGGAGCTCTCAAATTCGTCAGTAAAAGCAGTTCACCATTTTGCAGTTGCAGGGTGGTGGTTTCAGAAAGTTTTATCAAATGTTTGGTGGATTTTTTGTTACTTTCTGAGATTTGGGGAAGCAAAATCTACTGATAAAAATAGAGCCGCCATAAAATTTTGTCCTCCACATATGGAGACCTGTTGGAGACTGATAACACTGTTCCTGCCAGGGAGCCTGCAGTCTCCATTGCTGAAGTAGCTTGTGCCTGTTTAGGTTGTGATTTTGACATCTGAGGGGGAAAAATGACAGTTAAACTTCATTTGTATATTTAATACTGTTCTTCTAATGTGTCCTGAACAATTGCAGTGTGGTTAGGTAATGAAAGGGTTATAACCTTCCTTAAGTAGTTCAATCTTTGGTTCCACTGGAGTGTAGGAAAGCTGTGTTTGGTAAGAATTGTTTTAACCTCAGGTTTAGAAGTACTTTCCAACAGGCTTAAAATAGAAATATACATTCATCCATATTTTGTATGTTACTTTTCACTGTAAATGGCTGCTTGGCATGGGTAGATATGGTTGCTCTGGGTACAGTCTGGATGACTTTTTTGTTACCACTTCAAGCACCAAATTTTTGTTTTGGAGGTTCCTCTTGCAGCTTTGACTCACTTTCCTAGTAACAGTACTCATACATCTCTACATGTAGTCAAATCTGGATGTTATGTTTTTGTGAATTACCACCTTACACTGTGTTCCAGTTGACAGATCAGTGGAGCATTCTGTAATTCCTCAGTTTTATCCTGACTGTGCCAAGACAAGAGCCAGATCACATTTGTTCATCTTTTCTCACAGTTCTCTGCCTTCTCCAAAGCACTCTGAAAAATACACACTCCTGTAGGATTGTACTGATAGCTCTTACCCACTGTGGAAGAATGTTCTTGCTGCTGCATCCTTTTTGCCTGTTAAAAAAGGCAAACAAAAAAAAAACCCACCCAAACCAAAGACCAAAAAAATAAAAACCAAAAGAGAAGACTACCTTTAAAGAATTTTTGGAACCCTTGTAAAATAGCAGATGAACATCAGATACTTCCTTTGTGTATGTGCTGATTGATTTGTTTGCTACACTCCAGTGTAAAAGTGAGGAGTAACTGGATGAAAGGAGGAGGGAGCTTAATTTCCTAAGCTCTCATTAATGTACAGCTTGTATTGAATGATTTGAAAAACACTTCAGGTGTGAGAATAATTGCTTGACCTTTTCCTCCTAGAAATGGTTGAATCAATGAAGAAAGTGGCTGGAATGGATGTGGAGTTGACAGTGGAAGAAAGAAACCTGCTTTCTGTTGCATATAAAAACGTGATTGGAGCCAGGAGAGCTTCCTGGAGAATAATCAGCAGCATTGAACAGAAAGAAGAAAACAAAGGTGGAGAAGACAAATTAAAAATGATTCGGGAATATCGGCAAATGGTAAGATGGAGTTGGTCTTACAGCAAAATGTCATTTAGTTCTGGTCCCCTTGCTATAAACTGCCCTGGTGTTCCAGATTGCCTGTGGTGTGCTGACCTGGAATAGGGTCCTTGGAAGGCTGGAGCTTGTTCCTTATCTGGAGAATAAATCTCCTTGGTGAAGGGGAGAGCTTGGGTGTTTCTGTGTAAACACTCAGAAGGGCAGCAGCCTCAGGAGAGGGAGGGCTTTTCCCTCAGTCATCAACAGCTCTGCCAAGCATTTGAACTGTGCTTGCACTTTGTCTTCCCTGCTTACTCAGGTGTGAGGCTGCACCTGCTCAGGAGGCCTTATTCTTTCCCCTCCAACCTGACTTACCCCAAGCAACTTCTTTTTTTAATTAACCCTGTCAAAGGAGGTGTTGGGCTGTTAAGCTTCCCTTTCCTATAAAAGTTGCTTTGGATCATACAGTGAGACCTTTCACTGTGATTCCAGTTCTCTGTCCTAGAGAGTTCAAAACTTTAACATTGGAAATGTCCCTGGGGGAGGCTCTTCAGTGCTCTTCTTGGCTCCTTTTGTCACTGTCCCTTTTTGCCCCCAGACATCCATGTTCTGGGGATGTCATGGTTGTCCCAGCTGTGAAACTTGGGTGTGTAGCAACCTCCAGGGCCTTGCTGTTCTCTCTCTCTGGAGAGAGAGGGAAAAATTGATCCACATAACTTCATGCTGACTTAGTCAGTGTGTGCAGCTTTACCTAAAATGGAGAACTTGCAGCAAGCTCTGGCTTTCATTGGTAAGGGCTAATGAAACCTTCAGCTCTTAGTGAGTTGTTGTTCCCCCTTCCCCCCTGCCCTAAATGATGGTTTAGCACAGAGCAGGCGTGCTCCCGTACTATTTAAATCCCACACATTTCTGCAGAGGCTTCATCTCCATTATTTGAGGACAAGTGCCTCCACACGGTTCACATCTTCACTTCCAGAGAAACAGTGGAGTCTGTTTTATCACCTGGCACTGATTCATATACCAGCAATGGAAATGATGTTGGCTTGGAAATCTTCTCTCAGGAAAGGCTCTGGACTACTTTCTGTTGACTCACAGGGTTTCTGTTGCTCCATGGAATTGTTAAAGTTGATAGTTTCTAATTTTATGCTGGCATACTGATGGGATGAGACTCTGCCAGTTACATACAGTCCCAAAGAACCTTTTCTTGATGAGTGTCTGCAATCTGCTAACAGAACATAGAAAACAAGACAACAGCTATCTGTTTAAACTTGTTTTACACTGTGTGCTTCCAGGTTCTTTTGCACAGGGTTTTGTGGGTGGTTACCATCTTCTGCCAGAGATTCTTCAATGGTGAAAAGACTTTTTTCCTCATTTTGAATGGACTCTAGAAATAGCCATTATTCTGCACCTCTCTTTGTACAGGACATGTGCCATTCTGGATTGACTGGGGTGCAAGAAGTCCATGTTTGTAGTGCTTGAGGTGTCAGAAGAGAGAGAGAGGCCACATGAAGTACAGTGTCACGCCAGCAGTGTGTTCAGCTGTTAAATCCTGAGAGAGAACAGCTTTCCCAGCTGCACTGGGAGGAGGAGTGCACTGAGCAGTGTCATTGGTTCTGTACTGGAGGAGGGCTGGCTGTGTCTGCCCAGCTCCAGAGGGAGTTTTCCCAAGAGGCTCCTGAGCATCGTCTGTAGCTGAAGGCCAGATCCTGTTAGTAGCTGTTGGGAGACTTAATATGGGTTGGCATCTGCTCTGAGTGTATGAATGGGTTTGGCCTGGGAGCAGGAGGGGCCTGAGGAACATTACAGAGGTTTGGATGCTGCTGCTCACTGTCCCTGCTGAGCAGTAGCACTCCTGCCCTGTTGTGCTCAGTGCTTCCGTGAAGAAACAGCTTCCAGCAGAATTCTCATCATGATGATTCCCTTGTCAATAAGTACTGGCAATTGTAGCATTTTCCAGAGTAAGTTCAGTGTTGGGATAACCTTTCTCAGACTTGAAAGGCTCTGAAGAAGGAAAACAAACTCCCCCTCCAACCCCAAACCATGTCTGGGAGCCAAGAGGCCACGTTTAAAGCACTGGGGAGTTGGAGAGAACCAGCATCTCTAAAAGACACATCTCTCACCTACCACCAGAAGCAGCTGTGACCTTGCTCAGCTGCAGAGTGCTGCTGCAGTAGAGAGGGAAAGTTTCTGTAGTAGTTTCTGTGAAAGTAATTATTTGTTGGGTTTGGTGTATGTCAGTATTTACTGTAATTCAGCTCATGGCTCATGTTGGGAGTTTTTTTGAGCTGGTAGCCAGCCTGGCTTGGGGCAGAAGTCGAGGGGTGGTGGTGTTGGGAGGGCAGGACCAGGCTGGCTTTGTCTGAAGTGTGCACTGGGTAATAGTGAGAGATGAAAGACACCAGGCTGTGCCTCTTCCCAAACCACTTCAGCTGAATGGAGCCAAACGCATCCATAGCCATGAGGGAAAATGCCACTTACTTGCTTCCTTTGAAGACAGGCTGCTCTCCTGGCTCCTGTGGCCATTTGGATACACAAAAGCCCCTGAATTTCTCATCTGGCTGCATCTCTGATGAGAACACGCTGAGGCTTGTGCTCTTCATCCTTGAGAGGCTGAAGTGGTGTGTGGCTGCACACGGTGCAGTTCTCTCCCTTGCAGTCAAACCAGATCCATTCCCACACCACAGCACAGGTATTGACCTTCCCTTCCTGCTCTGGACGTGTGGCACATGGAATGTGTGTTTCCAGTGCCCTGACTTCTAACCTGTGCTGTATTTTGGGGCAGTTGCCAGGCTGTCCTCTATCCTCCCTTCTTACAGCTCACTGAACTACTCATTCTGGAACAGATCCTTCTTGTACAAGAGCTTTTAGTTTTGTTGTGGGTTGGTTGGTTGGTTTGTTTGTTTGTTTTACCCTTAATTAATTTGATTTGTATTAAATCTTTTTAAACTAAGCTTGGTCAGGACATTTACCTTGCCCCGGACAGCAGCTGATCTCTGATAACTGTGACTGATCCTTTAAGCAAAGCTGGAAAAGGTCTGTCTGAGATGAAATAGAAGTATGTACATGTATGGTTATTTAACTAAAGAGGATTAGAAACTGATTTAATTCTTTGCAGTTTTGCTGAAGATCTCTCTGCAAAAGAAGTCATTGAAAAAGAGGATCAAGAGGAAAGAAGTTTGCAGGAACTGACTGCTGGCCAAAGGTTTTATAGCTTTTGTAGCCCAAGAATATATGAAGTAGATTCTTCTCAAGTGACCATATTTCAGCATCTTTCTTAAGCATTTGTCACATAATTAAGTACAGCATCTGATTCTTCCTGTGAATGTCAGGGCATTCTGACATTTGTACATGAAATTTGCTGTCAATTAATTTCTCTAAAGGAACTTCTGCAAATCTGTTACTTTGTACAAATCAGTATGTGTGTATATGTGCCAGTTTATCGTTTATTTTGGATCTGTAATTTTAACACCTTTTGGGTATAACTGCTGTGGTTACAAACCCTGATAGTTTGGGAGCTGTGTGGTGATAAAAGGATTACATGGCAAGGAAAATGCTTAAAGAAAGAAGGAAAGCAAATGCTTGGGTGGGAGGATAGGAAGGGATGATGGACTGAGTGGGGCTGCTCTTGTGATCCAAGACTGGCAGTTCCTGGTAGTTTCTTTAATGCCTTTGCTTGAAATCTCTCCTTTATGTGAAATTACCTTGAGCCAGAGTTCTCTTCAACTGTAGCTGTGAAAGTTCCTGTGAAATCATGAAAAAGCAGCAATGGATGGGTGACTGTGTGGGCTTCACCAACCACTCCTACTGGAATGACCTGGGAGGCTCAGAGCCAGTCTGGTTTGGACAATGTTGATGTCAGAGGAGGGGTTTCAGCTTTTTCTGGGTGTGCTCAGTTTCTTTGCTTGTAGGAGTGAAACTCTCTGTGGTAAACCCTGACCTCACAGACCTTGCTTTATGTTTGAAACTGGAAAAAATGAAGGTTGATGTGACTGTTTTCAATTCAGACTATTCAAATCTGGTATCTGTTTCTAAATAAGGCTTTATATATTGTATTTTTGGCCACAGATTTCACTGTCAATGTTGATGACCTCTGCTTTTTTGCTGAGTTGCTGCGCTTTGTGTTTTTCACCTGCTTCTGGAGCTTGTTTTCATCTTGTACCTGACCTTTGTTTGTGTGGCACGTCTTGGTTCTGTTCTGATACTCCATGATTTTTGTCTTAAGGCTCTTCTGTTAGAGCTTTGCCTCCAAGGACTCACTAGAAATTGATCTGAAGGTTTAACTCTGGGGTATAATGGAGTTCAGCTGATTTGTGTTAATTACCTTCACATTGTCCTGTAACTGTTGCCACTTTCAAGGCAGCCTTCCAGGATCAAAAATGTAAGGACTTGAGTTGTGTAAGCCTGAAATTCTTGCAGAATTACATCCTGAGACAAACTTTATGCAGTGGTCTAGCAAGATGTCTTCCAAGGAATTTACAGTTCCGCTGTTGAGTTCCACATTTCATCATCCATCAGTCCCTGCCTCTTGTGTGTGCCAGCTGAATGTGCAGAACTGTTTTGCTTAATGCACCTATGGAGCAGCTGAATTTTATTTATTTTTCTTCTGTCCTACCCCTCTTTGGAATTTCATGATGTTACCTGTTTGATATTTGGGTACTTTTGGAACAGCTTTTAGTTTTAAGTGCTCACTTCACCCCCTCTTCTAATTTTGGGTTGTATTTTTATTTTTCTTTTACTAGGTTGAGACTGAACTGAAGTTAATCTGTTGTGACATTCTGGATGTACTGGACAAACACCTCATTCCAGCAGCTAACACTGGCGAGTCCAAGGTTTTCTATTACAAAATGTAAGTACCTTCTTGAGAGGAAAGGCCTGAAATAGAGACAGAAATTAAGTAGCTGTAATGAGAACTTAATGTGAACTGTTATGCAGCTCTTAGATGTAAGAAACAGCAATTTTAATTGAGCTGCCAATGTAGGAATCACATTCCTGCTTGGGGTTTTTGGTTGTTTTTTTTTTTTGCATGAGCTGAACACTTGTAAAGAGAAGAAAACAAGGTAAGTCATGTAGTGATGGTTTAAAATTCCCTCAGCTCCTGGTGCAGTGTTGGTAGTAACTGAGTAACTGGTGTGTGAATATCTAAACACAGTTTAATTTAAGCAGTTCATTCAGTGGCTGGTGGGGAAACGAGGATTTCTGACTTCCTCCTGTTTGTGTTTTCAGGAAGGGGGACTACCATAGGTATCTGGCTGAGTTTGCCACAGGAAATGACAGGAAGGAGGCTGCAGAGAACAGCTTGGTGGCTTACAAAGCTGCTAGTGATATTGCAATGACAGAACTCCCACCAACACATCCCATCCGCTTAGGACTTGCGCTCAACTTCTCTGTATTCTACTATGAAATTCTTAATTCTCCTGATCGTGCCTGCAGGTAGGTGGTGACTGGGAGGATGGGAATGTGGGAATGTTGTGTGAATACCAAACAAGCCAGAAGTGGTTGCTCCTTGGGTGACTGCTTTTCCTGCTTTCTTCCTGCTGATGTTTGCTCTGGTTGACATCGATTCGCTGGGAAGATTTTCAGCATCACCATTTTCTTTGGAGTCCAGAGCCATGTGTTTGTGTGGGAGTAATGGTGTATGAGAAGCAGAACAGTGATAACCTTGAATTGATCAGCTAATGGCAGTTCAGCAGCTTGCCAGGTTAACTCTGTGCATGCTCTGTAACTGCCCAAGGTGTGAGGTGATTGATCTTCTCACAAGCTGGGAGGGATGGTGGTACTGATTTCTGTGAGCTGTGAGCTTGTTCAGAGTGGCAGTGATGGAAGCAAACACTGTTTGTCTTCTGTCACTGCAGGTTACACTAAGTTTTTAGCAGACCATAATCAGTTGTACTGCAAGATGTAGAATTGTTTAATGAAACCAATATTATTGAGTAAAACATTTCTTAAAGCACACAAATGACTGGTGTTAACCTGTGCTTGTTGATTGTGCTCAGCAATGTTTGTTAAATCTTTGTTCTGTCATTGCAGGTTGGCAAAAGCAGCTTTCGATGATGCTATTGCAGAACTGGATACACTGAGTGAAGAAAGCTATAAGGACTCTACACTTATCATGCAGTTGTTACGTGATAACCTGACACTATGGACTTCAGACATGCAGGGTGATGGTAAGTGAGTCCTGCTGGAAAAGCTGCATCCCTGACCCAGGAAACAGAGCGTGGAAATGGAGAGGGCTTGGATGGTTTACATCTGTCTCTCCTAACAATGACCCTCCTGCACTCCTGGCCTACCTTAACACTGGATGAGGTGATAGGGGTGACACTTCTGAGCAGCTTCTCAGCTCTCACTTGAAGGAAGGAGGTGTGGAATTAGCACCACTCTCCCCACGTGGCACCTGTGATTATTGTAAAAGCAGTGACCTTAATTTAGTCTTTTCTTTCTTTCTGCTTGTCATGTTCATCTCTGGCTGTCTCTCCAACCAGTTGTGCACCTCCAGTGCAGGAGGAAGCACTGCAGATGCTTTAGTTCCCCTTTATTCCAGGTCACTCCATATTCTCATTGCCAGAGCAAATGCCAGATGTCCCCTGACAGTACCAGAGGGTGGGACATGGATTGCTTCTGCTCACTAGCAAAGGATAATACATATTTTTGAAGTGGTTTTGGCACACTGAATGGACTTTACCAACCCCTTAACTTTCACATACAATGCTTAGTATGAATTACTCATTTTAGGGTTTCTCTCTTTGAGAGACAAGTGAAAAGAGCTGACTTTCTTTACTTTTAACTTGGAGGGGAAGAATTAAGTCCTGTTAAGGCTATTTGGAGTACCTACAAATGCCCAGAGCTTAGAAACACCACTGCTGAACTTCACATGTCAGTGTCTTAAATTTTTGGTAAGCTGTTTGTTGTAGCCACACAGCATTCCTGGGGGTACTTCATTGGTGGGGTGTCCATTTGAAAGCAAATGCAGAATCTTCTACATTTTCCTGGCTCCCTGTTTTTATGTAGGGTTATGGGTTTGTTTTGAAGTGTTGTTACTTGAAAGCTTCTCACTCTGCCCTTTGGGCTGCTGAGAGAACTGGGAATCCAGTGGGGATATGTGGGGTCTTGGCTCCTGGTTTACTCCACATCCCAGTGTTTAAGGCTCTTGCACCTCCCTTTTCAAGGATGTAAGACTATCTCCTGGTGCAGGATGGATCCTGGATGGATCTGTAGACTTAGACACTGCAGGTGTTGGATGCCTTCCTTACCATGGGTAGGCAGTGGAGAAAATAAATGTGTTTCAAATTCCCACAATTAAGATACAACCTTTACTTTTTTTATTGGAGCCAAATATCCTGGTGCTCTGTGGAAGCCATTTCAGTGCAGTAACAAGGCTGGATCAAAGTGGGATAATACCAATACCTTCCAAAGAGTGTCTTCCAAATGCTCTTGATTTGGCCAGGGCTGATGTCTTGTGGATCTTGGCTATTGTAAAAGTTCCACAAGATTATTTACAGGCTCTTTAGATTTTGTAAAAAGAAGTAGAGATTTGAATTTCTTGCTCCACAGCATGGAAAAGAGACATTTTGGTTCTTCCTGAAGTATTTCAGATTATCCTGGTTACTGATGCCAGAAAGATAATGATTACAGAATTGAAAATACTGTAGAACTACTTAAAATCGTGGTGGAATTCTTCAGATCCAGAATAAAAGTGTTTATGTAGAATATTTAGACACAGGTGCAAAGTCAAGTTTCCTCATACTTTGCCAATACTCTGAGTGCATTTCCAGCTGATGCTTCCAGAGCTCCATATTCCCAAACAAGCAGGGCCTTTGAACAGTGAAATTAATAGCAGCACAATTAGCAGTTTCCAAGGGCTGGGAGAAGCTTGGAAAGGGCTTGTTCTTTGGCATTAAGCTTTTCCCTGTTGCCATTTCAGCTGAGCAGGGTGTAGGGATGTAAGCCAGGCATTTCCCAGCTGCTGCACTCCCATCCCAATCCCTGTAGCTTTCCCATGGCCTAGACGAGTGTTGAGTTTATTTCCACGCTTGTAATGTCATCTCCATATGATTCCTGTTCTCCCCTTCTTTCCTGCTGTATAGATTCCTAAAGGAAAGTCCAACTGTTCATTTCCTAAAAACTCTACTTTGTAAGTCTCTTGTCGTGGCTCACTGGAGTTTTCAGTGTCAGTTTTCCTGTCACTAACAGTGCCTGCCTCTGTCACCCGCTGCTGACAAACGCTGTGTCCCTGCTGCCTCTCAGGGCTGAGCCCTGGGGCACCTGTCCCTGCCCAGGGATGTGTGCTTGACTAAGATCCAGAGTAACTCACGTGGTTGGGAATTGAGCTGCAAACCTGGATGGATATAAGAATATTTGGGCATGAAAAGTACTTCACAGTGGCCTGGTAGAGGAGTATTTGGCTAAGTGTGTTGGTTAGAGCATGCTCAGATCTTCTAATCTGGGTTAGGGCCTCTGCTTTCCTCTCTTAAATGATCTGACATGGAATTCTGTCTATAAGCTTTGTTGTTGTTGAATGTCCTGTGATCCTAGGCCCCCCTCTTCCAAAATCTACCTCCTGTTGTACCTGGTGGTAATCCTGAATCTGGACATGCTCTGAGCAGACATTCTGGTTATCTGCTGGAAGTCATCAGTCTCATTTGATGGGTTTTACTGCAATCAAGTTTTTAATTACTAGTTTCTGTTTATTACCCTTAAGAGAGTACCATCTTACGTGGTTACAGATTATTGTAAACACTTTTTCAGTCTCCCTTGCCAGTTAAGTGAATTGTGCATGTGTGATGGCACCAGCTGAGGTACCTGGAACTTTCCCAGTTGCAGCAGAACTTTGGCAAAGCCCTGCAGAAGGTGTTGCATGGGACTCCCTGGGGCAGCTGGAATGTAACCAAACTGCAGGAGTCTTGTGGACAGACCCTGTTCCACTGCATGGCACAGCCTGGCTGAACAGAGAAATTAATTCCCACAAGATGTTTTTCTCTAATAACCTCAAGCCCAGGGTTTCTCATCAGGTTGGACTTGGAGCAGGGTGTTTTTCATACCTTTGGTAATTCCTGCCATCAGTGTTACTGTATAAAATTTCCTGAAGTACTTTGCTGTTGTTGAGACTTCAGTGGGCTTGGGCAGAAAAAAGTAGAGATGAGGGTTTGGGGAAGGTAATTCCTGATCCAAGGATGTTGATCCACAGCTCTTGCAATGGTTTCTGCCTTGGCTGCCCAGCCCTGGCTCAGCAGGACTGCTCCACCTGCGTGGTGTCAGTTTTCAGGGCTGGGTTTGTTTGTCCTCACGTGTTCTAATGGCCTGGCTGCAGTTGTGTGTGAGGGGGCAGGTGATTCCAAGGCTTAATTTCCATGGGAACGCTTCACTCCGGAGCTGGCAGTGTGGAGTGGGAGAGTGTGTGTGTATTGCATGGAACTATTAATCTCTAGGTGCCTGTTAAGCCTTTCTGCAGCTCTCAGTTTTAAATGGTAACGTTTTCCTTCCTTCTTCCCACTTCCACAGGTGAAGAACAGAATAAAGAAGCGCTGCAGGATGTGGAAGATGAAAACCAGTGAGACACAAAGGCCAACAAGAGAACCCATCTCTGACCACCCTCCCCCTTCCCCACAAAAACCCTCAGTGTCACTCTGAGAACCACCAAATCTGACTTTTACATTGGGTCTCAGAATTTAGGTTCCTGCCCTGTTGGGTTTCTTTATTTTTATTTTTTTTACACAGTTTAAAAGTTCTTAAAGGCAAGAGTGAATTTCTGTGGATTTTACTGGTGCCAGCTTTTAGGTTCTTTAAGACACTAACAGGACTGCGTAAAGGCTCTTTCAGCATTACTGTACTGTCTCTGCCAGCTGTGGTGACATTGCCATCAGACCTGGATGTGACACCTGAAGGCCGTGTAGGGAGAGAGATTGGTCCTGGCCAGGTAGTGCTCATGTGGTGGCATCTTTCTTTTTTTTATAACTGTTTAAACTGAATTTTATACCAATGTTTCAACTTAATTGGGTGTTTAGCTTGAAGTTGCGAGGTTGCATTTGGGACATTTATTGTAGTGGTTTTACTGTATAAAAACAAAAAGTTTCCAAACTGCTGAAATGTTGCTGAAAATCATGGTGCTGGTAACAGTTCAACAATCCGTGGCTGCTCATTCTTGCCTGTTCTTTACTTTCCCTCCAAGCAGGTTAGCATTGAAGGTGGCATTGATAAGCCTGCATGCGTGTTCAATATTTTTTCTTTTCTCCCTCCCCTCTCCCCATCTCCCTTCGCTCGCTCAACCTCTTTTGTTCAGTATGTGTAACTTGAAGCTAATTTGTACTACTGGATATCTGACTGGAGCCACAGATACAGAATCTGTATTGTTCTTACTGAAACACAGCATGGAATTAACATTAAACTTAAATAAAACAAACCTAAATTAAAAATGCCAAACATCACTATGACTTTCTTTTAGAAGAATAACTTTGCTTTGTTGCTTGTACTAGGAACAGTTGGAGGGGGAGAGAGCAGCAGGAACAGCCTTGTTCTTCAGACAGGAGATAAGGAAGATTTGGTGTGAGCCTGAGTTGTGCTGCTGGGAGCAGCCCTTTTATCCAGTCTTTCCCTATATAAAGCCTGGGAAATGGTTGGTGAGTTCCTGCTGTTGCAGCATTTCTCATCCAGTTCCGTGGATGGAGAGAAGGGACACAGGTTAGCTGCTCTGCTGGGAATAACCTGCTCCTGGCAATGGACACAGAGCTGGGGCTGGGGCTCAGCCTCCCCTGACCCATGTAAGGAAACTGCACCAAACACAAGGGGGGTTGGTTTTTTTGTAAAAATTTATTCAGCGTAGTCTGGCAGAGGTTATACACTGACATCTGCAGCGTGCTCTGCACACACTGCAGCACATCCAGGGGGGATGGCCTGCAGTGTACCCCACATTCCAGCCTGGAGCAGGGCTGGACAATGGCATCGTGTCAGGAACCAGAGGAGACGGAGCTGAGGGTGCGGGAGAGGCAGCGTTGGGTGAGAGTCGTTCCGGGCTGGCTGTGGCTGCAGCAGGGTGGAGGGGAAGGGTGTCTAAGGCAGGCAGAGCAGGGTGCACAGGCTGGGCTGTGGAGCTGTGCCAGGGATGCAGCAGGAATTCCCCATGCAGCCCTGCACCCTGCAGCTGTTGGGTTAAAGGAAGGTGCTGAGGAGGAACCTGTGCTGCAGCCAGCAGCCAACCCCTGTGTCCCTGGAGCTGTGGGGCAGCAGCAGTGCCCAGCCCTCCCTCGTAAGGCAGCACTGAGGCACTGATACTGTGGGAATCAGACTTCCAGTTATCGCTGGGAACAAGAGGAAAAACCATTTTTCCTGAAGGTGCTGCTCTGAGCCTGCGGAGCTGTGTGGGGAAGGGGCAGTGGTGACCCCCAGAGAGGGTAAGGCAAGGGGGGGAAGCTCATGTTCATCCCATGGCCAGCCCAGAGCAGTGGTAACCTCTGCAGTTTGTATTACATTGTGTTTGTGTGGGTATGAAAAATTCCTACGGTATAAAAATAGAGAGCAAGAAATGGGACAGCTGACTTCAAAAAAAGATAAAAAGTCTGGCTCCTGATCAGTGAAGTAGTTACATGATGGGTTTTTCAGGTTATACCTTGTAACCATAAACTAAAAACAACAAAAATTCCAAATCTAAAACATAAAAGTTTCCACATCAACTCCATCTCTCGTAGTGCATCTCATCCTTGGCTATAAAGTATTTACAGGTTTTACTCATTTACACAATATGGCTTCACTATCTTTGTAACACAAAGCATTAAAACATCTCCGAGCAAAATTCTTCATAAAACATTCTGAATCCAGATTTTGGCATTTCATTGATTTGGCTGAGAAAGCAGCAGAGTTACTTGTTTTCTGATTGTGCTTTTTTTTTTTTTGGTGATGACAAGCACAAATTTTGGTCACTTCTGTCAGGGCTTAAACTCTCCCTTCAAAGCCCAGCTGAAGGTCCCGAGCTGTGGTTGCAGGGATGCTGTGCTGGACCCCACATTCAGTCGGGTAAGGAAGAGAAGAGAAGGCCTTTGTTTGGGACTCTGAGAGTAAGACAAGAGAGCAAGGATGTATTTTGTGGTTGTTCTGAAAGTGCAGGTCTTTGGTAATAACAGAAAGAGCAAAGCGAGGAAGGGGGGGTTTGCTGGGAACAATGTTCAGCCAATTCCGTGGAGGGAAAGGTCCTGGCACAGGGAACTTTTCATCATCGGGAATTCAACCGAGGAGCGACCTGCAGGAGAAGGACAGGTTTGAAAGTGTGTTCAAAATGCTGCAAAAGGTTTAATTCCTGAACGTGCTGAGGCTGTTCTGAGGCTGGGGCAGCCCATGGTCCTAATGGGAGCTCTCAGCTCTGCTGGAAGGGGAGTCAGGGCAGTCTGGATTTGTTCTGGATTTAGTTCTGAATAAGCTGGGATCAGACAGTGCATAAACCAGCTGTGGGGCTGATCTGCCTACCAGGATCACCACAAACAAGCTGAGAAGAGGAGAGGGTTTTGTTTGGGTTTTTAAATGTATTTAAAATTTGATTTGCTGTGGAGTTACTGAATGTTGGGGGCAGGGGGAATAAAAGGTGAGTGCTAGGACAGTCCCTTGCCAAGTGTGAGTGAGCTTGGCAGCCCCTCAGAGCTGCAGGAGCCCAGTGCCCAGCTCCAGCTGCAGGAAAGGCTGGGATGGCAGGGCACTGCCACTGGCAGGAACATCCCATGGCACATGTCCCATGTCAGAATGCTGGTTTGGATCCAGGGTAAGTGATCCCCAGCCCACACTCACCACTGTTAGATGCCCGTTCTTGGCTTTGGCTATGAGCAGTTCTGATCCCGAGATGAAGTCGATGATCCCTTCTTTGCCTTGTCCTACTGTGAACTTTATGCTGTGAAAAACAAAAGGTGGGAACAGCTCTGGTGAGCGTGGGGAACTCCCCAGGAGCTGGGTGTTAACAGAGCTGCAACAGCTCTGCTCTGGAGCCTTGGTTGAGGCGGGCTGGGTACATTTGGATGAGGTATAGGAATGCTTAATGCTGAAGCAGGGCCCTGGTGCCACTCACCTGCCCTGGTTGATGTTGACATTGTTGATTTTGTTGGCCAGAATGGCTGTTTTTGTCAGTGTCTCAATCACGTGGTCACTCTGCAGGACAACGTCTCCCTGGGAGGAGGAGAGTCCATGCTTTAGGATCGTGGCTTTGGTGTCACTGTACCAAAACCACGCTGCTGTAAGGGACAGGGGACAGGCACAGCACCAGAACAAGCACTGCTGAGCCCCAGCTGAGCACAGGGAAATAACAGTGAAAGGCCCCTTAGAGGTGGCACAAAGTCCCATCCCTGTCACCTTGTGTGCCCCCTGTGCCTTTCACCCTTTCCCCAGTGGGGGCTGGAGGAGGGAGGGATGAGCCCCCAGTACCTTCTGCTTGTTGTCCTCGCAGTGCACGTGCAGCACAAACAAGTTGTCGCTCAGGCTGCTCACAGAGATGCCTGGGGGAGAGACCAGAGGGTCAGTGGCACTGCCAGGACCTGGGGAGTGCTCCAGAGCCTCTCTCAGGAATGCAGCAACTGTTCCCACACAGCACAGCTGAGAGGCTGCAGGGGGCTGAGGGGAGAGGGTGACCACACTGCAGCAGCCTCGGCAGTTTCCCCCTCCCAAAGAATCTGGTCCCTGTGGGATATTCCGAGGGCCAAAAGCTGCAGCAGTGGCCCAGGCAGCTGCTGTGCAGGAATGGTGCAACTCCCCTGTGGCAGGGCCCTGCAATTGGGAACTCACTCGGGTGAGGGCTGAGGGAGATGAACTGAGTCATTTTGGTGCCATTTTACGGAGCTTCATTTTAGAAAAAATTACAAGATACTAAAACACTTGCCAGGATCAGCTCATCCTGTTCTTGTTAGGACAAAGCCAAGTTCGGGTTTATATGAGTAGATTAAGCAGTGCAGCTGAGGTGCAGGGTCAGGGGAATGCCCAGCCCCATCCCTGTGCCATTCCCACCTGTCAGGTTGGAGTAGTCGATGCGCTGCTTGATCTTGGACTCCTCCACGATGATGGCTGAGCTCTGCGTGAGCAGCAGCTGCCGTGCCCTCGCCTTGTAGCCCTTCCTGTCGTACTTGACCACGGGCACTGCGTACTGAAACATGAGTTAGCAGGGCCAGATCCCACCTGGGGCACTGCCAGCCCCCAGCAGGCACCCACCAGGGCTTGGGAAACTGGGAATGCAGAAAATTCTCTGTGCCAGAACTTCCTCGCTGCCCCAGAGCAGCTCTGGACACACCGTGGTGGCTGCACTGCTTGGGGCTTGGGAAACCCAGGTTTGGTGTCACTCTGGGGGTTTCCCCCTTCCTCTCCAGCTGTAACCCATTCAGTTCTTAACTGACATCATTAAACTGCCCAAATTTCCACTTTCTAATCCATCAGCTCTTCCCAGACTGTCCTCTAAAGTGTTACAAGCTTGATACAGTGTACAATTCTTGTACTTTCTCCAGAAATCTCATCTGCCCCTCTGCTGAGTAACTGTGGGAGCTTGACAAAAGTATTGGGACACATCTCTCACCTTAAGTGCTTCATTTTCCAATGCCTGAAGGACTTTAGTATTTATTTCTTCTCTACCTGTATTAAAACCAAAGGGGTGGGGGATCAGAAAGGAATTTCCAGCAAGAAAAGAGTAGATTAATCCCCCCTTTCCTTCCTCCTGTTAAACTTGGCAACCCCCACTCACCCAGTCGAGTGTTGATGAAGAGCCTGGGAACACTCTGAGGATAATTGTCTTTTTTACCCTTGAAAATCTCACTGGCAATTACTTTTTGTTCCAACTGCAAGGACAAAAGAAGTGTTCTTGTTTAGTATAAAATTTCTCCTCATTAAAAAGATACATTGGTGTGAGAAGAGATGTTCCCTTTGTGGTTTTATTAGCAGTCATCATTTTGTTCCTGCTTGGATGAGGAGTCACCCTAAACCTTCAGTCCCTCAGCAGTGGCAGAGTTCCAGCCCCTGCCACTGACCTGAGCTCTGGGCTCCTGGGCTCCAAGAACAAACCAGGGACTGGGAAAGTGGGAAATCCCCACTGCTGTATTTGGGGCCAGGGCTGTGACACAGGACAAGGCACCTGACATGATTTACAGGGGAAAATGGGGATAAAAGAGGCTCCTTATCAGTGAGTCTGGTTTGTTGGGGGAAAGCAGCTGCTGAGCTGACTTAATCCCATGTCCTTAATCACAGGCTCAGCCCCAGCCTTTCATTCCAGGTGTCCATACACTGCAGAAGGTGAGAGATTGTGCAGTGAAGAACCTTCATGGCAGTTACAGCCAACATCTCTTATTATGTCTCTTTACTGAGCTTTTTTTTTTTTAATATCAAAACTCCCTCCCCCTACCTTTCCATGAGATGAATCAAATCTCAGTATCATTTTTATTTCTTTTAGCTACAACAGAGCAGCTGAAACTGTTCCTTTAACTTCTCTGTTTGGAAAATGACTGGGTTTGTGTCTGCAGGATTCTTACTCTCTACTTTACATGGTACAGGCAGAATAATGCAGCTTCTTATATTTTAGCTTTAGTAACGGGGCCTGTCAATAGAGAAATTATGTGGGGGCTTGGCTGCACGGACTGTTTAAATAGTACCTATTCAAATATGTATAGAATGGGGTCTCTTCTATGCACATGCCAGTCTTTTAGTGTTTTGTCTCTAACCTAAACCAAAATCAATGACCCTGTTCCTGTGGTGCCCCAGAATGCAGCGATTCACAACCCTGCAGCTCCCCACTGCTGCCCTGAGCCCCAGTGCAGGGCCCTGGCCCTCCCATCCAGCTGCTCTCCTCCATATCCTACAGGCTCTTGGGAATGTCAGGGAAACCCTGCAGTGGTGCCCTGTACCTGCTGCTTCCACTCGGGGCTGATCCTCTTGCAGTAGGTCCAGACCATGTTCTGCATGCAGAGCCTGCGCAGGAGCTGCGACGCCTGCGGGGAGCCCACGGGAAAGGGGCTGGGTCACAACTGGGGACAGACCCACAGGGACAAACCCAACAGCCCAGAACCACTGACAAACCCAACAGGAACAAACCCAAAAGGGACAAAAAACCAGCAGCCCAGAACCACTGACAAACCCAACAGGGACAAACCCAAAAGGGACAAACCCACAGGGACAAACCCAAAAGGGACAAAAAACCCAGCAGCTCAGAACCACTGACAAACCAACAGGGACAAACCCACAGGGAGAAACCCGCAAGGGACAAACCCAACAGCCCAGAACCACTGACAAATCCACAGGGACAAAAACCCAACAGCCCAGAACACTGATAAACCCAACAGGGTCAAACTCAAGAGGGACAAACCCAACAGGGACAAACCCAAAAGGGACACATCCAACAGCCCAGAATCACTGACAAACCAACAGGGACAAACCCAAAAGAGACAACCAGCAGCTCAGAACTACTGACAAACCCAAAAGGGACAAACCCAAAAGAGACAAAAAACCAGCAGCTCAGAACTACTGACAAAACCAAAAGGGACAAACCCAACAGCCCAGAACCACTGACAAATCCACAGGGACAAAAATCCAACAGCCCAGAACCACTGACAAATCCAACAGGGACAAAAACCCAACAGCCCAGAACCACAGACAAACCCAACAGAGCAGCTGCAACTGCAGAAAATGCAATGCTGCGTTAAAAAGCTGTTTCCTGACCAAGAATTAAATAATTAGTTGATTTTTTGCCTTTCTACATGAGGGTTTGCCCTGTGACTTCTCCAGCTGCTTTAGAACGGGGAATAAACACCAGGATCCCTCTCTGTGCACTGCTGTGCCCTTCCTTCCTTCCTTCCTTCCAGCTGTACCTTCAATCCAAACAATCCTTTGGATAAGGTAACTGGGATTTTCTGCAATATTTTGTTTTGAGCAGATAAACCAATCCAAGCAGATGCAGAATAGTAATAGCAACAGAGGGAACTGAATTTAAGAGAAAAATGGATGGGAATTTCAGAAATGGATGAGAAACCCAGGAGAAAATGGTGTTGCAACAGCACCACACCCCAAAAGCTCCAATCCTCTAGCCCTGGATTCCCCTCCCACATCCCAGGTGTCATTCCCACCTCACAGAGCGATGGGGGAGGAGTTGGCCACGATTTGTCCAAGACATTTTTTGGTAAGTTCCTCTTGAGGTTCATCAGGAAGGAGAATCGGATGTAATCCAGGAAATACTCGTTCTCTGGGCACCGCGGGTGGTTCCGGTAAATGAAGCCTTTAATGAACCTGTGGGTGTGGAAAATATTGTTAGAAAATTGAAAAGTCATCAAAAGTAGTGGTATTTAAAGGTTCTCTTTCCTGGGCTTTATTTAATAGTTGAAACTAATTTAAGAAAAAACTCTGTAGTGACAAGAAAGTTTAGTTTTAGGATCTTATCGTTAAGGAATGTGATGTTTGAGGGCTTGGGCTGCTCTTCACACACCTCCTGATGGTCTCCACTGCCCATTTCCTCTTGGCAGCTTTTCGGCGGCCCAGGGTTCCCCTCCACCAGGACTGGATGGTGATGGCTAAAAATAACAAAAGGTTTTGCATTAAGGGAGCTCCTTCATCCCCAAACTGACTCCACACAAAACTGGCACCAAAAATGCTCAGGAAAACCCACCCTGGAAATAAACAGCTTTCAGTGGGCCATGAGGGCAGGAATATGAGTTTTTAATGATATGATACATTGGATAAATGGCAGTAAAAAGATGGGAATTGCTGTGGGAGCTGCTGGGGGAACATCTCTCCCTCTTTCTCTCTCTGTGTCTCTCGTACCTGAGCGTTTCATGGTCAGGAATTTCTTCCGGCGGTAGAAACCTCTCCACGTCGCCTGCATTTTTGTGGCTGGAATTGCAAGAAAAGCATCAATTTGCAACTGTGACCAAGGAGATTTTGGTAGAAAAAGACTCAACATTTTAAACAGAAATCCACTGCAAGTTTGAGTGCCTCACCCAGACTCTGCTTCCTCACTTCCAGAGCATCTTCTGTTGCAAACAACGTCTTGGGAAAGCGGATAAAAATCTTTGTTCTAGAAATAGAAATGCAGAATTTCATTTAACATGCTGGAGAAAGTTGCTTTTGGCATCCCCTTTGGGCTCTGTAATCTCTCCCTCCCTCATTATCTAGAGAAGCTTTATTTCAAAGGGACAACATGGACATGCAGTGATTCATAACCTCAAATGCAGAACACAGAACTGACCGTCCCATTTTGTATTCTTCTGGTTTGTAGCCAAGATGCTTCACCAGCACAGCCACTCCATCGTGGGGCCGCCCATCCCACGTGGGCCACGTTTCTGGACACAGGGATTTGTACCTGGGAATTGGCAGGAGAAGAAATCTTAGGGAGAGAAGTGCAATCCAAGGAGGGCGAGAGGCCTTGGGAAGGGGAGAGGCCACGGCGAGGGAGAGAGCCCAAGCTTCCCACCCCTCTGTGTGGCAGAGCTGCTGTTCAGAACAGCTCAGAACAGCCTCACTATCAATGGGATGAAGCCCAGGGAGAGGGAGCAGCAAAGGAAAGAATTCCAAAGCAGCTTTACCTCTGCAGGAACACCTCGTATTTTCTGCGATAGGCGAAGCCGGCTCTGCGCACCCGGAGGTTCTCCATCAGCCCCAGGTATTTCACCTGGTGGCGGATCAGGACTTCATCAAATCGATCTTGGCAGGGCATGGAAATGGAAAAACACAATCAATGCACAGCTGCCCCTTTGCCTGGAGAAGGGGAGTGTTCAGCTCTTGTTGTGTCTCACACAATTATCTTTAACCTCCCATGAATCCTCCCAGCCCAAGTCCCACAAAACTTTGTGTCTCCTGCCTTCCTCCCCTCCCACCCCTTTTTAATTATTTATATTTCGTTCCAAAATAAAGTTTTCTTTCGGGATGTTTTATGCATAGAGGAACCAAAAATGAGTGAGAGTAAGGTCATTATAATGAATTTACATAGGTCAGTAATTCTTTACTTTAACCACAACCTTCCTCTACCAAAGACCAGTGCTCCCATTCCCATTCCTGGCTGCTGGCACTGCCACCCCCTCCCTACACAAGCTCAGGCACAGACCCAAAATGAACCCAAAATCGTGCAGGGCTTCATTTCTGCTCCTTTCTGTGCCTCCCTGACTGGGATCCCGTGCTCTGTCTCTGTCCCCAGGGCCATACCAGCCTGTTTGGCATCGTTGGGTTTCATGCAGCGAATGTAGGAGGGTTCTTTGGACATCAGGATTTCCATGAGTTTGGAGAGGCTGTTTTTGAACTGAGTTGCTGCCTAGGAGAAAAGGAAGAAAACTACACATGAAGGGATGACTTCGAGCTGGCTACAAACCAGAAGAATACAATGTGAAGGGTTTGAATTCAGATTATGTCAGAGAGTTCATGTTTTAAAAAGGGAACAGCCACAGCTCCCTCCAGCTCTTGAGTTCTCACCGTTTCAGGTCTCTTTTTGTCTGTCAGCTCTGTCCTGTCAAAGCACTGGTTTATGATGGGATTCTCTGAGTTGCACATGGTCTGCAGAGAGAAATGTTTTCAGAGATGAAGTACAGAGAACTACCAAAGAAACCTGGGGGCAAAACTGTTTATAGTAACAAAATAAACACTGGGATCTCAATCACTCTTGATTGGGCACACAGCCTCCAGGTGGAGTCCAGAAGAATCCTTTCCCTCAGCTGCCACCCCATTTTAAACCCAGCTCCTCACTCTGTTCTGGAAACCTCCCCTCTCCACACTCACCTCCTTCAGGTTCCGGAAGAGAAGGTCGTTGTTTTTATCTAGAAAACCTGGAAGAAAAACAAACCACTCAGGCTGTTCTATGGGAACTTCAAGGCAGGGATTGAGATTTGAAATTAATCTGGTCGATCAGGTGATGTGGGGATGCATTTTAGGCCCAGAGTTTTGCATTTTCTGTGTTACCTGCAACGCTGTACGTGACGTCCCCGGCGTAGTGCGAGAGCCGGAACTCCTCCCGCCCCAGCGACTTGCGCGTCTTTTGGTCAGCGAGTTTGTGCCTGGGGAGGGAGCAAAAACCTTCAGCTGAGACAAAATCCTGCAGGATTCACTTCAAAAAGCACCAGGACATTCAATCCTGGAGCGAGCCCGTGCAAAAGTGGGCAGGGAATGTAAATTAGACTTGGTGATTTTCAAGTAAATCAAGTTATCAACCAGCACGTCATAGAAGTGTCATTAAATGTATTTATGTTTCATGAAAAGGGGAATTTTCATGAATTTCTGTTCCTTGCAGAGTGGTTCTGTGGGCACATAAGATGTGGACATCCTAAGGTGAGCATTCAGAATAAAAGCAGAACATTCAGAATAAACAGACATTTGGAGCTCCAAAACTGAAGTAAATAATCTGCAAGGTGAGAGGCCAGTCAGTAAGGAGAGTTTTGTTGCCCCTGTTACATTCTGAAGCTCAGTCAGGCATTTAGTGTTGACAACCTATTTTATATTACCTTAAATATCAATCAAATCTCTTTGGAAAAGAAAATGATCATCTTTTATGTGGGTCCCAGCACAGTGAGGATGTTATTCCCACCCTGGGATCCACCACTGCCCTTGGCTGTGGGAACACTCACGTGAGAAAATGAGGGTGGTTCTTCACAGTCTCCTCCAGTTTCTCCAAGAATGTTGTGTCTGTGGCATCCCCAGGTCTCAGACACTCCTCATCCTACAAACACACAAATTCCAGGGATTTCTGACTCGGTTCTGCTTCAGTGAAACACTGCCCCAGATTGGCCCTTTGGCCTTTCCACAGGGAACCAACTTTTAGCTCAATAAATGAAGAATTGTTGAGCCGAAAAGGAAAACATTTCCCTCCTTCCAGACTGCCTGGATTGGGAGCTGCTTTCCCCAGAGCCCATGGAGGTAATAAAAATGACATTTAATGGTGTCACTGTTCAGTGATTTATTGCTCTTCCCACCTACTCAAACAGTTCCAACATAAACTGATTTTTTTCCACGTTCTTCCCTTTGTTTTCCATTACAGTGCCCCAAATTTTTCATTCAAAAAGATGTTTTCAACTCACCAAAATAGAAATGATGCCTTTGAATTTCTCTTCCACCAAATCACAGATTATTTTGTTATTGAAATACTGAACTGGTTCCCACTGCAAAGACAAGAAATCACACTTAGGTGAAAACAACTCTAGACTGGGAAAAAAAAACCAGGCAAATTTCAGAACATTTCAGAGAGCACCTGACTTGAACAATCTTTCTGTCAAAGCTTTTTGACTCATCACGTTTGTTTTCCTAACACTGCCTTTATTAAAACCAGGGTAAAAGCTTGGGGATGGCATTATTCACTTCCAGCTGTCTCACACAGTTACCAGGGTTTCAAAAAGAAGGGAAAAAGGAAAGTTCTTTAATTTTTTATTTGGAGATCAGAGCTTTTGCAGCCTGTGGAAGGAGAGGGAAGGGAGGATTTGGGCTCTTACCGCGATGCCCTCGGACTCGTACTCCTCTTGCTCTGATTTCAGTGTGAGTTCTATGAAGAGCTGCTGCAACTTTTCATTGCAATAATTAATACAGAACTGCTCAAAGCTGCAAAGAAAAATCAGGAAAGCAATTACTAAGGCTGGAGCATGAGTAATAAAGCTACAAACAGTGGGAACAGCAGGAATACAGTAAAGCAAGAGAAATAGATTTTTGTCAAGTGTTTATTTGCTGACTGTACACATTTAGTAAGTTTATTATTTAGGGAAACTCGAAGAGTTCCAGTAGAAGGGAAAAATGGACACGAAGGATAGAACATGGAGGAATAGAAATCTTTGAATAAAAGCCCAGTAATACTGCAAATTTGAGAGTCTTGGTTCAGTGCTACCTGCCAGGGAGGTTCCAGCCTCTGTGAGTCCCATCCCCTGATTTATCACCACCATGGGAAGATGCCACAACAGCCACCCCTGGGCTGGAGAGCTGGACAAAGGCACAGCTCAAGCTAAGGCATGAATACACCCCAAAAACCCAACAGTTTATTTAAAACACCAGGAGCATTAATAGCTGTAAATGCTAATTGTTAGCTGGCTGTCCCAAGTGTTAGAAGCCCTGTGATTACCAGCTTTTCACCTGAATTCCTGCCATTTAAATGCCACCTCTTTTACTAAGAAATGAAATAATGCCTTGTTTCCCACAGGAGAGAAAACACTGTAACTGAAAAAAAGTCATTCAGAATTTATTAAAACAAACCTGTTGTGCTGGAAAACCTCAAACCCATAGATGTCCAGCAATCCCAGAACTGTTGTACTTCTCAAGCCTGGAAATTTCTCTTCCTGCAACAGAGCAGAAAACAAATGTAGGTATTTACTCACAGCTATGATCCATCCCTGGATCTCAATCATTTAATTCCAGCGTTTACTGGGCAATTTGGGAAACAAATTAATTTAGAAACGACTAAAAGCATGGAACTTGCTTTGCAGCTGAAAGATTGGGAAATTGCTTTCCCATTTGGCTAGATATCAACAAACAGAAGGGTCGCTTGCCTTGTAAGCCAGGGATTTGTTGACCTTGTTGACCAGCCAGGAGAAGGTGCGGCCGTAGACGGCCTTGGCCAGCGCGTCCCTGGCGTAGGCGGCCTGCTCCAGGTTCAGGGGACTGACCAGCTGCAGGCAGGAGCACAAAAAGCCACTCAGCAGCCCCCCAAAGCAAGGGATCCCCTTTTCCTGCTTCATCATTACTGAACAGCTACTCCAACCCATCCTGCTCATGGCTGAACAGTCACCAGTGGGACCCTGCAGTGCCAAGCTCCTGTGAGAGGTGATAAGGAACTGCAGGGCTGATTCATTTAATCCCATTTGCCTCCCAAATGCCCAGGGCCTGCTCTTACCTCCTCCCCTTTTGCTATGATCTTCTTGTGGATCAATGCATCCCGAAGAACAGAGCCATCCACTGCCAGGAGCTGCAAGCAGGATATTTAATTAATTTATGGAGCTGCACATTCCATTTTCCTCAAATCCCAGCCCAGCGAAACAACCATTTATTTCCCACTCTCACTGCCAGACCTCTGCAGCACCAATCCCTCCCTTCCCTCCTTTCTGGCAGAGCTATGAGCTAACAAATGAATTGGCTGGAAGTGACCAAGCAAAGGCACAAAATGTGGTTTTTTCTTTAAAATTCCTCTCCAGAGTCTGTTCCAACCTCACTGACCGAAGGTGAAAAGCTCAAGGCAGTGGTGGGTCAGGTGGTAAATAGAGAAGTTGTCAATTAAAGGGGTTTGATGATAATATTTGCATTTTATTTAGGTCAAATAAAAGTAAAATTGATGAGAACTTCTAAATCACAGTCTAAAATTATACGATGATATCAAGCTCAGAGTAAGGAATCCTCTCCAATTCACCTTTCCTGCAATATCTCCCTCACTGGTGATACTCACCCTGGCCAGGTATTTAATCTGATTCTCTGTAGTGACCTGAGCATTCCCCTGCTCATCAGCAGCAAACTGGACATTCCCCAGGTGCAGGACACTGGCCACAATGCTCAGCAAATCCTGGAGTGGAAGCAACAGGACAACAAAAATCAGGATGATGGAACAAACACACAGCGAGGTTTTTGTATTAATTTACATTTTAGGAGAACATTTTGTATATTTTTTCAGGATTTTTGTAGAGAATATATTCACTCTGAACTGATTCATTGATTTCAATCAGAAATCCTAAATCAAAGCAGAAAAAATCCTTAAAAGGAGGAAAATTTGTGCTGCTAAACATCCTCACCTCCACCTCGCTGTCATTGAAGCCAATAACAGACAGGGCTCTCCTCATAATCTTCCACTCATTTTTGTCATTTATGGAACTGACCCTTGCACAGTGACCCTAAAAAGACACAGTTTGATATAAATAAGTAAATAATCCTCAAAGATACATTATCCATGCTCAATGCATTGTATATTCCTTTTTATAGCAGTCACCTCGGAGTTATTTCTGAAGTGAGGGAAGGAAATTACAAAGTCAATTGAAAATATCCCAGTCCTGTAATATAATATTTTAAGAGTTACTAGTTAATGCTCACCTTTACTAAATAGTGATACTGCTGTGGGTTCTTCTCGAGGCCCAGCCTCCTCAGCAGGTCCTCCTCCCCCCCTTCCAGCAGCTGGTAGAAGATGTGGAAGTTCCTCTCGCCGTGGTTCTGGTGCACAACTCGGGATTTCTCCAGGAGGTAGTTCAAGATGTGGCCCCCGACAGGAGCCCCCTAAACCAAAGCAGACACATGGAAAGAATTCATCAACACCGAGGAAAATATTTCTGCTTCTTGGTTGTCTGTTCAAAGACAAGATCTGAAGCAAAAGCTTACAAAACCATAGAAAATTTTCTGTCACTGTGTGCCACAAGCTTTATTTCACCTCCAGCATGGCGGTGATTTGAGTGCTAAAATTCCTTCTAGGAATTCACCACAAAGGGAAAGCACCAAAACTGAGTGTGGAGGGATTAAAGGAGACTTAAAGGACTGGAGGATAGCAAAGCTGAGCTCCTCAGCTCCTGCCCTGTGTCCACCTTCCTGGTGTGGGGCAGTTGGGATCAGAGTGGACACAAACACTGTGCAAAGTTACACAGGACAGGGATTATCTTCAGGTCACAGCTGGTTGATGTGGATTTACTTTGGGAGTATCCATTGGCACAGTGCACTAAAAATAAAATACCTTAGAAATAAAAGGATCTGAGCTCAGTGTCCCCGCATACAGAGAAACAGGGGAGGAATGGAAGGACAGTGAGTGCCATAAACCCTCTGGAAATAAACTTTGCTACCAGAGGCTCTGCTTATGCTGTCACCAAGGAAATGCAAAGCACTCACTACACACACAGAGCAGCACAAGAACACAGAGAACTCCTGTAACTGGGACCAGTTCTCAATTATAAACCAGATTCCAAGTTACCCTGTAATCAAACTGCACATCCATGTACTTCCCAAACCGACTGGAGTTGTCATTTCGAAGGGTTTTTGCATTTCCAAAGGCCTGAAATGAGAATGATCAGAGAAAAATAAGTGAGTACCAAGTCAGATTATTTATAAACACTTGGGTGAAGCTGCCAGTTATTTATTTACAGCCTCGGATTTTCCTTCCTGGAAACCCAGAAGGAAACAGATTGCTCCCTGAATTCTAAGGCTGATCTTTACACCCAGTGCAGATGGAACACCCTCTGATACACTTCCATCCCCCCTGCAAGCTGATTTTAATGCCAGTCCACTGCTGACAACATATGTCACGTCTGACAGCCCTATCCAAGCTTCCCCCACCATCCCAGCCGTTTGGCACAGCTCGCTGCCAGAGGGGCTCTCCCTGCTGCTGGCAGCTCACCTTTCCCGGGATGCAGGGCACGGGGACATCTCAGGGCACTGCAGACGGCTGGGGCTGGACACTAGAGGACACCACAGCACCAGAAAACCAACCCACCAACGCCTTTGCGAGCTGCCCACCAGGATGTGCCCGTTTGCAGCCAAATCCCCTCTTTCCCTGCGCCCCATCCACACCACGGCTGCTGCCAGGGGACTGGAAAGGGCCAAGCGAGCTGGGCAGGATGGCTCGGCCGGGAATCGGAGCGGGAGTCCCGGGGCTGTGCCCACACGGAGCTCCCTGGACACGCTGCCAGCAAACGGGACCGTGCCCGGTGCCAGCAAACGGGACCTGCCCGGTGCCAGCAAACGGGACCGTGCCCGGTGCCAGCAAACGGGACCGTGCCCAGTGCCAGCAATCGGGACCGTGCTCAGTGCAGCAATCGGGACCGTGCCCAGTGCAGCAAACGGGACCGTGCCCGGTGCCAGCAAACGGGACCTGCCCGGTGCCAGCAAACGGGACCGTGCCCAGTGCCAGCAATCGGGACCGTGCTCAGTGCAGCAAACGGGACCTGACCGGTGCCAGCAAACGGGACCTGCCCGGTGCCAGCAAACGGGACCGTGCCCAGTGCAGCAAACGGGACCGTGCCCGGTGCCAGCAAACGGGACCTGCCCGGTGCCAGCAAACGGGACCGTGCCCACTGCAGCAAACGGGACCGTGCTCAGTGCAGCAAACGGGACCGTGCCCATTGCCAGCAAACGGGACCGTGCCCACTGCAGCAAACGGGACCGTGCCCGGTGCCAGCAAACGGGACCTGCCCGGTGCCAGCAAACGGGACCGTGCCCACTGCCAGCAAACGGGAGCTGCCCGGTGCCAGCAAACGGGACCGTGCTCAGTGCAGCAAACGCGACCGTGCCCGGTGCCAGCAAACGGGACCTGCCCGGTGCCAGCAAACGGGACCGTGCTCAGTGCAGCAATCGGGACCGTGCTCAGTGCAGCAAACGGGACCGTGCTCAGTGCAGCAAACGGGACTGTGCCCGGTGCCAGCAAACGGGACCGTGCCCAGTGCAGCAATCGGGACCGTGCCTGGTGCCAGCAAACGGGACCTGCCCACTGCCAGCAAACGGGACCGTGCCCAGTGCAGCAAACGGGACCTGCCCGGTGCCAGCAAACGGGACCTGCCCACTGCCAGCAAACGGGACCGTGCTCAGTGCAGCAAACGGGACCTGCCCGGTGCCAGCAAACGGGACCTGCCCACTGCCAGCAAACGGGACCATGCCCGGTGCCCCCGGGCCGGGGCTGCACACAGGTACCTCCAGCACGGGGTTGGACTGCAGCAGCCGGTCCTTGACGGTCTCGACCTGCTGGCTGGCGGGGCAGGTGACAGCGTAGTACTGCAGGATCTTCTTGGTGGCCTCGGTTTTGCCGGCTCCGCTCTCGCCGGAGATGAGGATGCACTGATCCTTCCTCTCGGTGCGCAGCGAGCGGTAGGAATTGTCCGCGATGGCGTAGCTGCCAGGGGACAGCCGGGATTTAGGGGTGTGCCTGGGAAATCCCGGCAGACACATCCCCCGAAAGAGCCCCAGGCCACGGGCTGGGTGAGATCACACAGCTCCTGCACACTGGGGACAAGGCAGGACAGCCCTGACACCTCTGGTCACATCAACCACCGAGCCAAGGCTCTGCAGGGCGATGACACAAACTGTCCAATTCTTTTAAACTGTTCTTTCCATTTTTTTTTTTTTTTTTTCTGACAAGAAAAGGTAGAAGTTGACTAAACCGTGCAGATCAACTGGCTTTGCTAAATATAAATGATCTCTCAACACTGGTCCCATGGGACAGAAGTTTTACATTCAGGAAACACCTTGTTCTTCCACTGGTGTTTTTTTCTTGCTTATCTTCTAAGTGATGACACACTCAGAAGGTCACAACTGCATTTTGCTATCTGGGTGGCTCCAGAGCTTCTCTTGGATGGTGGGAAAAGCTGGATAAGACCCCACAGACTGAGGAGCATCCTGCAGGCTCCCTGTGCCACCCTCCACTGCCCCAAACACCAGTTCAGCTCCCCCTGCCTGGCCCTGCCCCTCTGCTTCCTCCTTTGCTGCTTTTTCTTTCATTTCTGCATTGCTGCCCATGACAGAGCAGACAGGATCTCACACCCAGAGTCTCACACACTCCTACAACACCAGAGAGCAGCAGGGGATGAGTGACAATGGTGACAACTGCTCAGAGGGAGAGGAAAAGGACAACACACTCATATCAGACAACATTTTCAGCTCTCACACGAGGTGATCAAGCAGGTATCCTGTCTTCATACACCTGACAACCTTTCAGTAGCTTGGCTTTTTTTAGTTGTCATTTTTCCTTTTTATTTTTTAACTTTCCTGCTGTGCTATTAATTAGAAATAATCTCAGCAAAATAACAGCCGTGGCCTTCTCAAATCTATTAATACTTGGTGCTAAGGCAACACCAATGAGCTCCCTTAGCAACACAACTCCACACTCACCCCACAAAACACATCATGTCCCTCTCTTGCCATCCAGATTCTGCCTCTGGAGTATTCTAGAAACAGCTGAAAAAACTCAAATTTAATTCAGATTTGAAGCAGAGTCTCTGGCCCCCGTGCCTTTATGGGGTGGTTTATGGCCCCACGAGCTCCAGTCACGCACAGCACAGACAGAATCACTTTAAGGAAAGATGTTTGTGGTCCCATTTGCAGGCCATAAACAGGACAGGATGTGACAGATCTCTGGGAATATGTTCCAAGCCCATAGGGGTAACTTTCCTCCTCTGAATGGGATGCACTTCCCAGAAAACTCAGCGCTCAGGCCTAGACTTGAACTATCTGACACTGGAACCTTGAAGTGTTTTGGCTTTCTAGAATCAGTTTAGAAGAGGAGAAAGAGGTAAAAAGACACCTGAGTTACTGGAAAAAGAGAAGCCCTGAGCACTACACTGCAGATGGAGCATTTTGATGCTCCTCAGAGGATTTTTCAATGCATATATAATCAATGAGTGCAATAAAATAATCAAATAATGCAATGAACAGCAAAAACAGTTAACAAAAAACTCTGTTTTCCCAGTGAGAGCAGCAGAATCCAGGATCACAGCTCTCTAGGGTTCACTTATGAGCTGCACATTTTACAGCTTCTGAAGGGACTTGTTAAAAGGAGAAAGAAAGCCTAAGAAATAATCAGCTACTCTGTGATTTAATCTGAATTAATGCACATCTGCTCAGTGCTTTTGCTATCCATGAGCATTGTCATCACCCTGTACCTACTGCACACCTAAAACCAGAGCCACAATCCCAAGGATTTTCCAGAGAGTCCCAAAATTCACATCTAAGGGCGCAGAAACCCTTCCCTGACCACAGGCAAAGTGGCTCATGTAGAACTGAGCACGTTTCAATGCAGGGTTTTTCAGGTTTCATTCTCCCCCATATGGGATCACACAGTAAAAAATCACATTTTTGTCCTAACGAATCCAACTTCAAGTGCTGAGACTTTCCCAAGTAATGGTGTTTCTCCCCCTCTCTGTGCTTGCAGCACATTCTGGTTTGTTTACTCTCCTGGGCTACTTGCCAGCAATAAGAAACAACCCAAATAGTTTGCTCAAAAATGATATCATTTACTCTTCCAAGATGTCTTTAAAAAAAACCCCAACAAAACACAACACAACATAAAAAACCCTCCAAGAGGTGCTCAGAATTTGGCCCTTAGTCCTGAAAAAAACCCATTTTGAAGCCATGTGGCCTCAGCTCTCAGTCATCTTTTTCTTTCAGTCTGACAAAAAAATTCGAACGCTTTCAAAAATAACTTTAAACCTCAAACCTTTTTTTTTTTTTTTTTTTTAAATGGGAAATTGGGAATGCTTACCAGGCCAGACCATGTAAATAAATACATTCCTTGTTCCAACAGGCTGAGGGTATCTTAGCAACAAGGGAAATACCAGATAAATATTGGCCAGGCAGTAACAGCAGAGGTAGGAAAGAAACCCCCACACATCAGAAACTCTTTCCCCTACTTAGCCCCGTGCTGGGGAAACTCAGAGCCCGGACACAGAGACCCCAAATAACCCTGGAACAATGAACTCCTGTCCTGCCAGGGCTGGGTAAGCAACTCTGTTCCTGCAGCCAGGAAGGAACCAACTCCCTTTCCAAATACTGCTCTTGCAAAGGCAACTCATCCTCTTTGGAGAGAGGAACAGGAATAGAAAGAGCCCTACACCACACCCTGCGGAGGATCCTCTCTATCCCTTTCTATCCCCAGGATTTTCAGGGCTGCAGCTGGGACAGGGAAAAGTCCTGTTTGCCTGTTTTCACATGTCCCAGCTGCGTGGGGATGACACAACCCTGCACTGGCAGCCACTCACAGGTGAGGAGAAACTTCATAGAAGCTGACGCCGCGGTAGCGCTCCATGTTCTGCTTGGTGTAGATTTCCAGTTCCTTGTAGGGGTTCACAGACACCAGCACAGAGCCAATGTAGGTCTGGAAAAGAGAACAAAAAGCAGGGAGGTTACAAGGGGTCTGGAGGCAGAGTTCAGGCGTCTCTGGAGGCTGGACACCCGTCCTGGTGTGCTGAGGATGCTGCTGAGGGCTCCCAAACAGGCCAAGGGTGTGAGGAAGAGATCTCTCAGCTCTGGGAGAGAGACACTGCTGGAGCTGTGCCAGCCACATTACCCTTGCTGGGTAAACAGCACCTGCAAATTGTTTCAGGGCTTCTAACAAGTCACAACACTGGGTTATTTCTGATACACATTTAGGATGGAGTTCAGGTCTGGGGTTGGCAGAAGTGAGTGAATTCAGGAGAGGGACGAACGTGGTGAGAGTTGGATTTTCAGTGCTGTAAAAGCCACCAGACCTCAAGGGGAGCACTACAGTGAATCCCTACACCCATCAAATGACAGCATCCCAGACTAGTCCGGGCACAGGCACCCACAGCCTGTGGAAGCTGACACCACCATCCCCAAACCCCACTGCAGAGCACAGCCGGGTTTGTCCTGTGCAGCAAACTCACTGCAGGCCCTGATGGGCACCCTGGGGACTGTCCCTGTGCTACTCACATAGATCAGGTTCTCCTTGAAGCGCTTCCTCAGGTTCTCAATGAATGCAGCTTCGCTGGTGAAGTTTTCCAGCAGGACAAAGTCCTGCACCCCCACACGGTCCCGGGCCGTCAGAGCGCTCTCCATGGTCAGCCGGATGCCGTTGGCTCCCAATCCCTGCAGCCAAAAGCACGGGGAAGTTGGGACAGCTGTGGCTTTGTAGGCAGCTCCTTGAGTCCACAGGAACCACAGTCACCCATGGATAACCATGGATATTAAAATAATCCCACTGATTATATTGTTTTTCAGCCACCGTGCTGAAAACGGTGGCTACCAACACTTCATCAGTTGTCTGCTCTAATTGCTTTGAGGGAAGACAAGTCAGCATTAGGGAAAAATTACTGCTAAAGTTCCAATAACTTCAAATCAATCAATCAAATAAACATTTGATAAAGAGAATAAAACTTGGATTTCCTTTCCCAGGCATCCTTTAGCAGGAGGGAGACTGAAATGTGTCCTCTCCTCTCTCTGATTTCACAATGGGAAGCTGTTTCGAGGTAAGGAATCTTTTATGACTAATAATGATTCATCTCAGAAGCAAACAGCTTCACATTGCTGACCAATTTAAAAGCTTTAGCAAGGCACCCAATGGGAAAATCCTGAGAAAACGGAGAAGAAATGAGAAATGGGCATTTCTGCATCCCACACCACTGAATTCAGACTGTGACACCGACGTGCATCAAGAGACTCCTACCCCGACCCTCTTTTAAAGGTTACATTTTCAACGTGGTGTGGCTGAGACACAACCATTTGGGGAAAGCCCTCATCTGCTGACTCCTGACTTCACCATAAAGCAGGGAGGGGAAATGAGCACCCAGGGGTGACTCAGTTGCTGCTTGCTGGGGAAATCTCTACTCAAGGGACAGAGATGGAGAAGATGAGAGGCACCACAGAAACCAGACAGGAGATCCAACGTGTGAATCCATCTGCCTCACACCTGCCTTACTCTGCAAACTGCTCACAGCAAGCATCCTTCTCCTAAATCATTTCCCTAAAGCACTAAGTGATATTTTGGGATGTTGTACAAACTCCAGAGGTGTCTGTTCCTAAGCAGGCTCATGCACTAAGGGCAATCCCAGACACCCATCACAAACTGGGAATGTCCAACCCCAAAAGCCTGCACAATGATGTAAATGACTTTTACTGACTCACAGAGTTCCTTTCTGCTCCTTCCCAAGATACAAAAGTGGTCAGGGCACAGGGACTGATGGTGTGCAGGAAAAAAAAATAAACCCAGCCTTGGTCAGGAAGAAAATTTACCTGAAGTTTTGTTAAACTGTAATAAGGGCAAGACTCACTGAAGTATCAATTTGGGTCCAAACAGATGCAAATCCCCTCAGTCTGCAGTTGTTTTGACTCACCAATTTCTTGGTAAATGTTTTTTGATTTGGTAAATGATTAGTAAATGCAGTTTTGCCTATTTCTGCAAGTTCTAACTGGCTTCCTCCCTGTAAGCTTGGGCAGAAGTGATTGCCTGAAACCAGCAGTTTTCAGATAGGAAAATTAGTTCCTTCTGGAAATCTCAAATCCAGACCCACTCTAATGGCTCAAACACCACAAAGAAACATCATTTGATTTCCTGTTTTATTTTTTCCAATTAGTCTCATGGTCTGGAAGGCCTGAGTTCTAAGCTTGGAAAGACCCAGTCTGGGAGGAATTCTGCAGACACTGTCATTAAGTAATCTTTCTAAAATCGCCCAAATTTTCCAAGCCAAGTCCTTCACAGCTTCAGCAAAATGCTCTGTGTTGTCTTCCACCCTCTTCGCCAAGGTGAGAAGAACCCTTGGAGAAGGAAGGTCGTGAGATAAGGAAAGGAAAATAGAGATAAATCACATACAAATAAACTCTGCCTAGAAATTGGGATCCTTCTATCAGAGCAGTGCAGTCCTGGAGCAGGTTTTGGACAAGGTGATGAGAACAAAGGTAAAACCAAAAGAAAAGAAGGACTTTTCAAGTGGGTAAGTTCACAGCTACAGTCCTAAAACACGGCTGCCTCAACAATGACTGAGGAGAAACTTCCAGCCTCGCACAGTTAATCCAAGTTTATATAATCCTGAAGACTTTCACAGAAAACGTCACTTAGCAGCTTCAGCAGCTCTTTCATCAGCCCCTCCCTGCAGGCCAGGACAAAGTGATCCCAGCTGTGCACATCCAGGACAGGGAAGAGCCAATCCATCCCCCTTACAAGAGAGAAAATTGCACTCAACCGCCTCCTCTGGGACAGGCATTTAAGGCCAAGAACTTTCGGTTTCCTCCAGTTTTTGTCTCCTCATTCAACTCCAACCTCTCGCCGTGAGAACAAAATAACGACCTCAAGTTTGCAGTCAGCTTGAAACAAAACAAAAGCCAAACCAACGCGACTGAAAGCAGCTTTTTGGTGATAATTTAATGTGACTGGGGGTTGTGATGCAGTCAGAGCCTCCAGAATATAAACTTTGCTCAGTCTTGCACCCTCCCAAGCCCAAGTTCAGTGCAAATATAAGCCAGAGCTGAGCAATAGGCACTTCTCCATGCCAGCATTTGCTCATTTGCTTTATTGCATATGGCCAAGTCTGCCACCAGCTTCAAATGTCAGTGTTAACTGTTTCACTGCCACTGACACCAACAGATGGACCATAAAAGGAGGTGAAAATAAACCCTTTTTGCAAAATGGAAACAGAAGAGTCATGCAGAAGGAAGGAAGTGGGGAAGGAAGACACTACTTGAGAAAAAATAATCACGGTGATGACCTTCCTACTGAATGATGAGTGGGGCAGTAAGGCACTGAATAAATGAAAATAACGAAAATGTTGGTGGTTTTCTGTTAGCAGGCAGACACCAGATCTGGTGGCTGTAAATTAATGCTAAAAAAACCAGTCTGGGGGGTTAAATGTGGTATAGTGGAGCTAATTAACCATTAGAGCAGTTTGCCTATGGCCCAGGACTTGAGCAATAAACCAGACTGGAAATCTGACAGGGATTAAAACAAACTCTTTTCTTGTTTTAATCCAGGTAATTTTCCCACACTGGTCCCACATGGAATGACAATGGCCAAGGACACAGTGATGGGGAACCACAGCAGGCTCAGGGACTCAAGGATTCAGCAGCAGGGGCAGCTCCTGCTGCCTCTAAATGCTTGGGAAACAACCACCTAAGAGGCAGGTCGGGTTTAGCCTAAAGCTCAGCACCAAATCCCTCCTCCAGGCTTTGCTGCCTCCCTGGCATCGGATAACACCTCTGAACCAAAGCAGTGCAACTCAATCAGCAAAACAAAGAGCAGGGAAAAAAGAATCTGGTGGTTTTCTCTCCAGGTTTTGAGCGAAATCACCTCCCTGTGGGATTGGGAGAGTGTCAGGCCCAGGAAAGGAGGAAAGGGAGCACAGGTGCCCACTGACAATACATTATTGGGGTCAGCTCCACCACATCCACCTTAAAGGTCCCCTGTAGGGATCTTGAGGATCCTGACCTTTGTAGGATGAAGACACCTAATGCCACACCCAGCACAAACAGGGAATTGCAGAAATCTGAGCAATCTCCATGTGATCTCGGTGCCTGTGGGCTCAGGAGTGCCTGTGCCTCCTCTCAATCTCCCCTTTCACCCCGTGCTGAACCCACTGTCCTGAGGGTCGCTCCCACTCCAGAGTGCACAAACTGACCTCTGCCACCACGTTTCCCAAAGCCACCCCAGGGCACAGTTCCCAGGGACTCATTCCCACCCTGCTTTAACCCACTCTTTGCTTTTAATGTCTTCTCCAGAGCCGTGAGCACAACAGTGGCTCAAGGCCAGGAAGGGAAAAGCCACTCCGGAATGGTGGGGACCAGGCCAGTGCAATCACCACCACAGCACTGCTTCCACATGGCTTTTTCTTCCCCGGGATTGAATTTTGGGAAAGACTTTCCGCTGGTGTAAATTGGTTGCTGAATGCAGCCTGCAGAGCCAGGTTTACATTGGCTGGGGTTCCAGCTTTTCTTTGTGTTCATACAAGAGTCAACAAGACCAGAAAATACCTCCAAGCTCCTGGGAGTACAAAACCACTCAAGACTGCACCATGGAGTTTCCTAAACTGAACTGGGAAATTGCTGACATGGGATTGTGAAGGTGTAAACACATATTTTTCCTTCAAACTCTACTCAACGCCAAAGCATGATAAAGTTTTTCCTCTGCTTAGGACATGGAGAAATAATACACCTCAGAAATGAAAAACAGGACCTTTCGCTCTGTGTGGCAAAATCCAAAGGATTGGAGTCAGCCAGGCTGAGCACATCGGGGGAGTTTGTGCTGGAAGATGGCAGGGCAAGTCTGCCATGAGCACAGGGGCTTGGGGCTGATGCGTGCAGAGCAAGAAACTCCCCCTGGCTTTGTCCATCAGCTGCTCCATGGCCATGGAATGCCCAACATGGAGCAAGGACTCATTCCCAGAGGGGCACTGGGATGGTTGGTGCTGGCACAGCAAATGCAGACACACTGAGGGAACAGGCAGCACCAGCAACTCCCACTCCTTCCTGGAGCATCCATGAGAAAACACCTGGAGTTCTCAAAGTCTTGGATGGAGCAGTGAACATCCAGAACTGATTTAGAAAGTCACAACATAAACAGAACTTCTGCTTCACCGTCTAAAAACCGTATCTTTCAATATTTTCTCCTGGCAATGTATTTTTACAGATTGGGCCGTATCCACTCAGGAGACTCTCACTAGAACAAGCCCAGGAAGTGGCTCCATCTGGGAAGAGGCAGGCACCTTTATCTTGGTATCAAGTGCAAGATGATTGATCTGCAGGCTCCAGGAATAGTTACAAAGCCGGGAACGGAAGAACAGGCCAGAACCAAATGTGAGTGGGAAGGGAAATTCAGATTAGATTCTGGAAGACAATGCAAGCCTGAACCAAGAACGAACTTCTCGTGGGGAGGTGGCAGCTAAAAAACATTTGTCTCGTGGACATTCTTCACTGTCATGCCAAAGCTGCAGGAAGAAGAAAAAATTCCTTTGATTTCTAGTCCACTCTGCAGCCTGGGAAAGGGCTTGGACACAACGTGGGCTAGACAGCAGAGCAGACAAAAAATCAACTGTTGTGTCCAGGGCTTCAATTCCCAAGGAGCAGAGTGGGAAAGCTCCTCTTGCCTTTTGCATGGAGAAAAAAATAATGATGACGGAGGTGGAGCAGAATCAGGGATTCTGCCAGCAAGCCCCTGACAGACTGAAGTGCAGCCACTCAGGAATCTCCTCCCTCCTGCCACACTGAAAATCAGCTGCACATTTTGGACACAACTCTCTCTGTTAGTCAACAGCTGGATTGCAAACAAGGTTCCCTGAGAGGCAGCTCCATGTTTTCCATAAAATTCCCCTGCATCCAACCATGTGGATTTGTCTGAAGCCACCTGAGCTGAGATAATAATGGATATAACAAATATTTGGCTTGTTTAGTTTAAAAAAATAAATAACAAAAGGAAATGTTTTCTTTTGCTTTGAATTATGTAAGGCAAATGAAGTGATTTCCCAAAAGACAACTTGGGAAAATCAGAGCTGTCAGGTGGATGGGGATCAAAACCAGGTAACAACTTTGGTGACCCAGACCAGCAGAGTTGGAGGGAACAACTTGAACTTGCAGCTGCCTCTCAAGGACCATTTCTTAGAATTACTTTTTATTCCTGCTTCTTTTAGACCAATACATCACCAACAATGGAATGTCTGGAGTCAGGGAACTCAGAACTTGGTTCTCTCCCTCTGATACTTCCCATCCTAAACCAGATGGAAGGATGGAACTCCAGAATACACTATTCAAAAAAATCATATTAAAGAGACAGAAATGCTACATCCTTGACTAATTCTTGTAAAGTAATTATTTTGAAGTTTTCCATACTTTGAGTAGGGACAAATTGAAATGCAGGTAATAAGAAGATAATATTATTTGTTCAATGTTTATAACAGAATTATACCTTCTAGATTTTACTTTGTGGGGGGATGAGTAAGGAAATAAGCAATTAGCACTGATTTGAAGGACAGGAAAAATGTTTACCCTTAAGAGGGGTAATGATACTTCAATCAACAGGCTAAATATAAAAGGGCAGTAAGAAAAATGAACTAGGCAAACCAGAAAGATCACCAGGGCTGGAAAAGTAAATACACAGAATTTCTATATTTAGGGAGCTGACATTTTTGCTCCTGAACAGATGGCACAAGCTGCTGCCGGTTAAAAGATGTTGCTGGTGGCAGTTTGCTCAGGAGACCTGTGCCCACAGGCCTGGGCATCCCACAGCAGCTTCAGAGGACAAACAGATTGAAAAAAGGCATTAAAAAAAGGCAAAACCTCCATTTGCTGCTGCCCCTTCACGTGAGTTTTGATGCTGATTTCCAGATCAGACTGAGCAGGTGAAGGGTGGCAGAAACTCAAACATTAAGAGCCAGGGCCTGCATGAGCCCCCTGTGCCCCATTCCCTGCTGCAGTGCCCTGGGAATGCCCAACCCTGCTGGTGTCCCACTGCCAACCCCACTCCATTCCACACCCTCCACACACACAACCCTCTCAGGCCACGACATCTCTCTGAGAGAGTCAAACTTTCCAAAGGCAACTCCAGAGCATTCCCAGGGCATGTGAAGGGCACTTCCACACCCACAGCTCCCTCGGAGAACACGGGGCACCACCCCAGACACCACCTCTGCCTGGCACACTCTCATCACCACCTCTGCCAACCTTCCTGCAGGCTCACAGCTGGGCAGAGGTGCTGGCCCCAGCACCCCACATGCCAGCAGAAATACCCCTGTCACCTCCACTTCCACAGGGATGGACTCAGCAGGTTCTCCAAAGGCTTTGCCCAACCCTTCATCACTCTCTCAGTGGTCAACAGCAGAATATTTGGGAAAACATGCAAGGATGTCTAGAGCCCAACCCTTCATCACCCTCTCAGTGGTCAACAGCAGAATATTTGGGAAAACATGCAAGGATGTCTAGAGCCCAACCCTTCATCACTCTCTCAGTGGTCAACAGCAGAATATTTGGGAAAACATGCAAGGATGTCTGGATTGAGCAGGTATGGGATACACAGCCCCATGCTAACTCTTCTTCTACAGAGAATTGCTCAAATCTACAGACGTGACGTTTTCAGTCCTCCTCTTCCTAAATTTGGTCACTTTACCAATTAAAGCCTTGAGAATTCTTATCCAGTCAAAAGCCCACACACTTTTTTATAACACTCCCTCATTCTTCATCTCAGCATCTTCCAGAGTCAGTGAATTCCGTGGCCCAATTATTCATTGTATGAAAATAATCTTTGCATCTCTTTGGCAACTTTTAGCTTAACTCAGTGTCCCTGTTCCTGTGCTACAACACAGAAGAAGGATCTCTGTGTTCTCTGTTGTTATTTTTTTTCCCCTCCTCCCCTACTCATCTGTTTTTCCAGGTAACAATCCCAGTCCTCTCAATCTTTTGCCACAAACTCCTTCTCCCAAGTTTCGGGGTTGTCCTGCCACGCAGGATGCAGGGCCAGGCGTTCTGGCTGCTGCTAAAACACAGACAACGTTTTCCAACACTAAAATACAGCCTGCAGGAACTGAGTGGCAATGAATCCCTAAGCAGGTACTTCCTGCCTTTCCCTAGGATGGCAGGAATGGAGACACAAGCCCTGGGAAGGACAGGAGCAAAGCCCAGCTCCAGGACGGTCCCTCCACATCCCTGTGCCCAAGTGAAAGCTCCACCCTTTCTTCCCTCCTAAAGCAGAGCACAGCTTTCCCCCCCTTCTCTTCCCACTTTCTCAACTCCCACCTTGGCTTCCTCCTCCAAACAGGTATTCCTTGGCTTTTTATCCAATTTCACCCCCTTTCACATCACTTCCCAACGAAGAGATCTTTCTCAAAGCATTTCGCTTTCCTGCTGAAACCCTGAAAATGTTTCTCCTCTCTTCTTCTGAGACCAGACACGCATCTGAAAGCTGCAAAGCCACCAAAGGAGTTAAATAAACCTTACCCCTCCTCTGAACTTCATCTCTGCCTCCCTCCAGCTCCCGCAGCCCTCGCAGAGCCTTCGTTTACGCCGCTGCAAAAAGCAGCAATCTGAGGACAAGTTCTCTCTTCTGTCAGTTGCCTTATTTTTTTTTTTTTTTTTTTTTTTTTTTTTTTTCATGGCATTTTCAGCGCAGTCAGAACTCCCTCCCTCCCACCAGCTCCTACTGGAGCATCTGGAGAGGGCGTTTTCCAAGGAGAAGGAGAATTCCCCTCCCAGCGAGCAGAGTCCTCCGTGCGCAGCCCAGGAGAGGCAGTGCTGGGGAACTCAGCTGTGCTCTGCCTGCCGAGCTCCCGCTGCCCAGTGACAGGGAAAAACGGAAAGAAAAGTAATCCCAGGCGCTGGAAAACCTGGGGCCGAGCCCAGCACACAAACCACAGGCAGCAGACAGGAAGAGATGAGCTCTGGGACAGAGAGTTATTGTCCTGGAGCAGCAGCACGCACAGGGCTCCCCAAAGCCTCTCCCAGCTCACCCCAAAAACACAGCCCCAATCCTGGGACTGACATTACACTTGGAATCACGTCCCCAGAAAATCAAAGGGCCACAAAGAGCCCAGGGTTAGATGTAGTTTGCCTTCACCAGGATTTAGAATCACAGAATGGTCTGGATTAGAAGGAACCTTAAAGTTCATTTATTTCTCATTCCACCAGACCAGGCTGCTCCAAGCCCTGTCCAACCTTATTTTATTCCAGATTCATTTGGAGGCATCCAGCACCAACACACCCACTTCACCTGGAAGTTCTGAGGTCCTCGTAACAAAATCACCTGCACTACCCAAGTAAGAGCCTCCTACAGGACACAGTGAAGGCACTGCTGCCCTCAGCCCCCAGCCCTCACAAACAGAAGTTGCACATTTTGCTGTCTCTGAGCTTATCAGTGTTCTGGTAAAATTATTTCTGTTGACATAAAATTATTTATGGCCACTGCTACACCAAGAGTGTGAAAACCCCACCTCGTTTCCCACCCACCTCCCTGAGATAAGGGCATTCTGACAAAAATACTGTACAGCCTTCACTAGCATTAGGGGGAAAGTGAAAGAACAAGAGACAATGGACACAAGCTGGAAGAAGGGAAATTCCAATGGGTTATTGGGAAATTTTTTTCCCAGTGAATGCTGTCAAATACTGGAACAGGGGGCCCAAGAAGTTGTGAAACTCCATCCTTGGAGATATTTAAAACTCAACCAGACAATGCGTGAGCGACCTGATCTAAATTGGTCCTGCCTGGAAGTGAGGTTGGACCAGTGATCTCCACAAGTTCTTTCCAATCTAAAATTATTCTATGATTTTATTAATTATTTTGTTCCTCAATGGACTAAGCTGTGCATCCATCCTAAAACGAGTTACAGATAGTGCAAATAAAGATATAAATCTGTTACAGAGGATGCCACCCCTCAGATATCTCAGATAATTCACAGTATGGGCTGTCAGGAAGATTCTGTAACCATTGAACATGCAGAGCCATGGAATGATTCCCAAGCTCGGCTGCTGATGTTTCACGACTGGCACTTTCTGCACTCAGCTCTGCTTCAAGGGTTTTTTATTGGTTTGTTTTGTCTTTTCCCTCATCAAAACACATCCTTCACAAATTCTGTTACCGGAAGGGTAAAGCTCTGAAGTAAAAAGATTTAGAGCAAAAAGCTAAAAAGCTTCAACCTACTCACAGAGGAGGAGATTTAAAAGCAAACACACGCAGCAGATGCTGTCAGTGGTTGGGTGCAGCACTCCCCTCTAATTAGCTCTGGCCCAAGGCAGCGATCCCAGAGATCCCGGATGTCACTGGGCACGGGCAGAACGTGCCAAGGATTTGGGATGGAGCTTGGCTGCTGAGAGCCCTGCAGTGCCACAGCTCCTCTGCCCTCTCAGCCTCCATTTTGAACATTATTGGTGGTTTTTGCACAACTCTGCTTGGCAGGGCTTTCATTCATTTCTTATCTCAGCTGGGTGAATTTTTAATGGCAGCGGCTTTAGGATGCGGCTCAGAGGACGGTTTGGCTTTGGGCTGGCACTGAAGGAAGTGGACACTACTCCAAGCCCCTCTCCTGTGCACAGGTAAGATCAAAGGTAATATAAATTCCATTTCCCAAACTGGGCCACATTAGCCGTTACTGAAACACAACAGTGAGCCCTGAGCCAGGAGCTTTCCAAGCATAATTAAAGCTGTGGCCTGGCAGCTCTAATTCTTCAGGAGGAGAATGTCAGTGCTCCACCAGCAGTCCTCAAATGAGTCCAACTGTAACCAAACAGATTCAGTAAAACTCCTGTGACAATTTTAAGTATTAGCAGAGTTATCTTCACATAAGCAATCTCACCTTTCCCCTAGTTTACACCTCCTAACACTTCTCAGATCACATCTCATCACTGAAAATGCCACATAAGAAAAGAACATACAACAGCCCAACACTTAGAAGTACATTTTTTACCCATTTCCCTTGGTTTTTTTTTCATGCAGGAGAACCTTTTTATTTATTTATTCATTGGAAAGACCTTTACTCAAACTGCTTTTTTTTCTGCAGCCAAACTACTGCTCAATTTTTGCTGGCACGGAAAACAATCCTACATGTGGGTTAGCCTAAATTAGGAGGGGAAAAAAAAAGTTGGAAAGCAGAGATAATTTTACTTTGTAAGATCTTGATCCTGGATTATTAAGGTGATAAAACCAGACTCTTCCTTTCCAGTAGCAGAGCCCAGCCCTTGTCTGTGATTTCTGCTGAGGATGGCTGGCAAGGTCTGGCTCACTACAACAGGCAACTACAGGCTGAGGGATGAATCAAGTTTTCCAGGCCTCACCAGTTAGAAGTGACTCATATAAACCCTGGATTAGAGCACTGGGATTGCTCTGCTCGTTGCAGATAAGCAGCTGATTCCCTGCATACAATTTCACATTCAAAGCAAGGGGACTGGAAACCTTTCCTGTCAGCCCTGCTCCGACAGGCTCGCAGAGCCGAGTGTGACTTGCTAAGCTACACCCGCAAGCAGTGGCTCTGCTGAAAAAATAAAGTTTGGCCCCATGAAAACACCATCAGTGTTCCCCTCTGCTGTGCAGGTTCCACTGCAAAATATAAATCTGGAGGTACGAGATGCTGCCTTGGGTTTATGCTGTTCAAAAATCAACGTGGGTCACGTCTGTGATTCCAAAAGGTGTCAAGTTCATCTATCAGTGAGTGTCTTCCTTCTAGATTTTTATAATATTCGTTATTTCTGCCTTGCAAAAGAACTACAGAATAAGACACATTCCATAATTAGAAAGCACTTGGCAAAAATACCATGGGAAAGAAACCACCCTAAACAGGCCAGGAATTTGAGAGCCCTTCCTTTCGCAGGTCAGAGGAACGTCTTAATCAAAAAATAGAAATGTCTTTAACCTGTCACATGTGTCCTGCTGTACAGATTATCCTGATCTGAAACTGATTAAAATGCCTCACATTCCTAAAACACCCTATAGCACAAACTGAGGGTTCTGAGGGACATTTGTCCCACTGCTTAGGAAAAACACCCTGTGTCCAGCAGAGGATGAACATTTGACTGCAGGGTAACAATAAATCAATGCCCTGCCAAAGAGCCAAAGCTAAATATTGTAACAGGTTTGATAACAAGGCAGAACCTCCTCCCTTTATCATTAGTTCTGCTAAGAATTGTCTCTTTTCTACCCAGTTTTTGAATTAATGCATCTCCTCTTCCCCTTGCAAGAGTGCTCTGAACAAGTAATTAGGAACAGAGGTTTGAACACAGGATATCAGCCCCTGGAGACACAACATTCCTGCACAGTCCTGAAACTGCACACCTAGAAAGGTTAAACCAAAAGCTCATTATACTCACTCAAAAGGTGCCTCAAGATGATGGAAGTTCCTTCATTTTACTGCAAACTTCATGACATCACAAGCTGACTGAATTCCCCAGTTCTGTGTGAAGGTGTTTGCAGGGTTACAGACAAAACCTTAAAAATAGTGAGGTGTGGCCAAAAGGGTTCAAAAACCAGAAGATAAAGAATATTTAGATTATTATTATTTTGGATTCTAATTTATGCTTTGTAATGCCTAAAACTGTCAATACTGGTTTTGTTTGTTCAAGAAAGCTTCGTCAGTGAGAACACCAAACTTCTTTTCTTCCCAAGCTCACTCTTTCACAAATAAATAGGGAAAAAAAAGGAATATTACAAAAAATGGAGATGCACACGTCTCCTTGGATTCCTACACTTTCTCTGCCAGTGCTGTTGCCTGTTTTGATGCCCCTGGTGATGGATTAAAAAGCACATATGACGGGCTTGTATTTAGTTATGGCTCCCGCACACACACAATAATTCTGGGTCTGTGACGTGAGCGAAAACAGAAACTGGGTTAATCTAACAAATTACGATAAATTTTCCTTGTTGTTGCTTTCTGCTGAACCAGTGAAACAGAAATGGCTGGCTGGCTTTGACAGTGGCCATCAGAACAAAGTCCCACTTTATAATTACCAGATGCCCTTAATGTGATGCCAGTTTTGTCTCACGCCCGTGGCTGCTCCCGCTCACGGGCACTGCAGCCCTGTCAGGGTTTCCCTGATTTTCCAAACACACTCTGATCCCAACAGCAATTGTTGCACTGACTCCGACAACAAAGTTTAAACCCAACAGTTAATTCCCTGTGATTGCTCTGGCCCTGCTCTGACACAATCATTTCAAGCAGCTCCCTGTGGCAGGGACAGGGTTTGGAGGGAGCTGGTAATACAAACAGCCTGACTCAGTTCAGCTGATGTGCATTCCTCCCGACTGACTTTCCAAACAGTCACTCCCAGTGGCAGGACCTACATCTTCCTTTTAAGGGGAAAAAATGTTTTCACAGGAAAAATTAAGTGTTCAAAGCCTGTGCATATCTCCATGCTTCCAGTGACCAGTCTCGCCTTTAAAAACACGTCCTTGTCGCACGCAGAACAAAAACTTCTCCTTCCTTAATTTAAAGTTGTTCCTCTTTTTTAACCCAGCCATTGGCTGTCTGCCCATCCCTGACATTCTCAGGTGAAATATCCTAGCACACTACTTTTCACACGACCCAGCGTGAAATAGAGAGTTGGTTTTCCAAAGGAAGGGCTGAATCTGAGTGAGGTAAATAAGATGAAAAAGAACAGGGAATGCACAGGCCGCAGACAAAACTTTACAGCTCACACTGCTGACTGATAGCTCCTTTCCCTTCCCATTTCTTTTCCTGCATTTCTGAAAAGAGGCTCAGTGTTAGAAAGGACTTAAGGCTGGAAAGCATATCACAACAAAAACTTCTTGTTCCATCCACATGAGATAAGGAAAGAGTGAGCACTGGTGCTTTGCCTGCAAGTCAGATGAAGGAAACAGGATTTCCCTCTGCTACTCCCTGAGCAAGATCCCAAGGAAATGTTTCTAATAATAGGAAATTACTATATAAGGCCAGATCAGCACTAAACTGTTTGCAGTCTGGAGGAGAAGGATGTACAGGAATACTGAGGAGGGACACACCAGGCTGCTCACACATCAGGGGAAAGCAGCACATCCCGGGCTCCCCTCCATACCCAGGGACAGAATTTCACCTCTGACTCCTCTGCTGAGCAGGGTCCTGTCCTACAGCCCAAAATAGCAACTAAATGGACAAATTAGAGCTGCTCTGTCCTTCTATCATGCCCTTGCTTTTCTTCATGGCAGGAAAAAGACAGAATAGACTTTTAGATCTATAAAATAACACCTGCAAAGCATAGCTGAGCACATCACTGATTGGGAAAGGGCAGGAAAAGACACAACCACATCCTGAAGCACGATATGGGCAGTGCTGATGCAGAGGGCAGGCTGAGAGCTCCCCTTCCTGCCCCTTCAGACCCACAGACCACAAGTTTGCTGCTGTGTTTTATGAACTGGACAGCTCTCTTACTATCTTGGTTTAAACAGTAAAGACACTGGGCACCATTTAAGTTCATTTTTGCAGGAATTAATGTCTCCTAGGCCAAGAGTTTCAGCAGCTACAGGCAGCTGTGCACATCCCAGCAGAGCTGCCAGAGGCACTGGTGTGGAGCTGGAGCTCCAACACACACTTTTCCCCATCCCTCCAGCAGACACCAAACCTGCAAGCCCAGTCAAAGGACAGATTTTCCTCCTTCTTATACAAATGAAAGGGAGTTCCTACAACAATGCTCACAAAGGCCTCGTTTGGGTGAAGTGATAGAACTGGAACGTTTCCCTGTGATCCCCAGTGAGGGGTATCTTTCCATCTCTGCTTTGTCTTTGGATAAGGCCAGGAGCTCCCAGCTCCCAGTGCAGGGCAGTGCTGAGCAAACACAGTCTGACACAGCCACGGAAATGAGCACAATATAAATTGCTAGACAGATTTATCACTCAGAGTTTTGGCTTTTTTTTTCTCCCTGACAGCAAGAGATGTTTGTGACAAAGTGTACAAACAATTCTGTATCTGTAGCCCTGCCACATCCTATGTGTCTTCCCCAGCCCCTGCAGAATGACACAGCTTCCAGGGGAATGTGAGGCCAAATCCCAGCCAACGTTTTCCTGTCAGCTGGTGAGACCTCCTTGAGCTGCAAGGGTCAGTTTGCCACAGCAAATTTAGGGTGAAAGCCTTAAAAAAAATACAAAAACAACCCAGGCCACCCTTGTGAAAGAGTCACTGATGGTAAAGTTTGACAGCAGAGCTCTCTCTACATCACAGCATCAGGAGCTTCACACCCCCATGAAAACACAGCTGAGATTCCCAATTATTCCCAAATCCCTACACTGTTCCACAGGATTGCTCCAGTGTCACCAGGATCTCAGCAGCTGCTTGTACCTGGCCCTTGTCCCCACAACACCTGGCCAGAAATGGGTGTGCACTCAAAGCTTTCCAGGACATGCAGCGGTTCTGTGCCAAGAGGATGTCTCATGTTGGACTTTATCTTTAGGGACATCTTGATTTCTGAGGATTTTTAGACTGACCTTTAATTTTTGTCCTGTTAAATACTTCACATCCTTGAGTGCACAGCAAGGGGAAAATGAGTGCAGGCAACAGGCAGGTTTTTCAGAGCTGGGAAACACAAGTGGTTATGACTCTGAGAGAAAAACAGCTACAAAACAACTCTTCTTTTACATGCTCTTGTGCCTCTTTTCTCAAGTAATACTTGCTCCATAACAATTATAAAGCAGTTCAGCAAGATGGCCTCTGCTGGTATGGCTTGTGGTCAGTGGTATCTGGAAGTTAAATTTGGAAAAAAACATTTTTGGGAACGAGCTCCCTGTGGATTTAAGTCAGTACAAAGTCTCAGCTGTAAGCCTGGATCCTAACACTGTTGTATTCCCTGTTTATTTTTCATACCAGCTCCAAGGATGCAGTCACTAAGTTGTTTGTTCAGTTTCAAAGTCAGGTCCAGGAGAAATAAGATATTTGTCTTGGCTCTAAAAAGTTGAGAAGAATCACAGGTATGAGACTGAGAGGCTGAAAGCAGAGTTCAACCACCCCTATTAATGCTGTACTGACAGGATCCCAAGCCTTGCTTGTGCCCCCAATGATTGCAAAATTCTTCTCTAAATACAGGAATTGTCTGTTTAGAACTGCCAGCACTAAAACAGAATGTTTAAGTTGCTTTATTTTCTTTAGTTGCTTAAATCTGAAACCTAAGGAAGGTTACCTGAAAGACATCATTCTTAACTGTGCCAACACACATCATTTTACAGAAATCCAGGTACCAAATCCTATATCAGACTGCTTTATAGGAAATAAATAAACTTGACTGACCTCTCCTGTCCTTTTCCCTTTTAATTGACAACTTTCATCAATGTAGTTTTGCATTAAAACACACCACACCCAACATCAGATCCATTGGTACTGTGAAAAACAGTTTAAAAAGGAAATGCCTCCCTCCAAAACAGCCAAATGAAATTGTTTCTTTTAAGGCAGCACTGAGCTTTGCCTTTTCATGAAGCTTGAATAAAGCCATCGTGGAATTCCTAATTTGTTCCCAAAGCCATGAACTCTTCTGTTATGTGGAGACTGGAGCATAGGTAATATCTAGATTTTATGAGTATATTCAAGCTTCCCAAGTCAGAAGAATAAAGGTCAAATATCTAAAACTTTCCTGAAAAGCACAGGAGAGAAGCTCACATGTGGAACACATTTCCTTCAATCTGGATTTTTTTATAAACTAGTTTGTATACGAGTGATGCCCCAACACATAACTAACCCTACTCCTCTCTAGTGTTACTGTAACAGCAAAATCCCTTAGGATGGACAGTTTATAGTAGGATAAAGATGTTTATATCAGTGTATTATCTGGGATATCAGTATAATTTGTAACCAAAATATAGGGATATGTTGCTATGAGCAACATTTTGTATTGGTACAATTGCATCTGCCATAGGTTTGTTCCATGTAATAACCATAGGTTTGTTCCATGTCATATCCATAGGTTTGTTCCATGTAATATCCATAGGTTTGTTCCATGTAATAACCATAGGTTTGTTCCATGTCATATCCATAGGTTTGTTCCATGTCATATCCATAGGTTTGTTCCATGTCATATGCAGAGGTTCCTTAGGGGAAAAAAGCCAAGTCAGCAACCTGCAAGCGATGGGTGACACCTGCGAGTAACAAGTTCTTATTTTCCTTCTGGGTGTGACCCTCCTTCAAAGCAAATGGAGCAATTCTGTAGTAAACTCCAAGTTCCAAGCGGAGTTAAGTTCCGTGAGCACATTCAATGCTCTGGACATTCAAACAAATGGAGCAGCTTCTAATTTGATGATTTATAAGTGAAGAGTTTACAGGCACAATTTGTACTTTCACCACCACTTTTTTGTTTCTTTTTTCTTTTTTTTTTGTTCTCTCCTCTGTTCCAAACTGACTTTGTTGGCCTAAGGCAGGCAGTTATTTTGGGGCAGTGAAAAGTTATAAATAAGTTCTAACAAAACTATTAGTGACACACACGATACTGAACTTCTTTCAAACCCTTCTTTGTAAGGGAACAAAGAGCACTTTACATTGATTGTGATGGGCACAAGCACCCTACGAAAAGTTTAAGGCAAGAGTTTCAACAACTAGATCATGAACCCAAAATAAGAATATTGGATGAGCTGTAGGAATTGCAGATTGTGCTCAAAGGAAGGGCCTGAGCAGCTTCCAAAGGCAGACGGAAGGAGAGGAGGCAGGCGGTGAGCCTGGCCCTGGCAGCGTGTCAGGCTCAGGGCTGGCAGCAGAGCTGAGCACGTGGGCAGATGATATTGCAGCTGATGTCTGAGCTGCTTCCCTTTCCCCTGCCTGCTCCACTTCTGCTGAAAACGAGGGGAAAAGCCACCAGATGAAGGGTATTGGCTGAGGTCATCTCCTTCTGACTGCTCTGCCAGCGCCCCAAAGAGCCTGCGGTAAACAGCCTTTAATGCTTTGGTGAATCTTTTTTATCCCAAAAATAGATTTAGCATCACTTAACATCCGCAGGGAATGATGAGTTGCCATTGTGATGGCAAAAGTGTTCCAGGCTGCCTGGAAAATACAGCCATCATTTCAGAAGGATATCCTATGTCCACATGCATCAGCTTGTACTCAAACAATCCAGGATATTAGTTTCCAAGAGTTTAAAAATCAGCATTACTGTTGGATCAAAACCACCTTAAATCAAGATTTTTTTAATGTAAAAGAAGCAGTAATAATGACATTGATGTTAAAAAATAAATAAATCATTGGCTTGCAATTTAGCCCCCTTTGGATTGAATATCTCATCTCCACAACAATTTCAACTCCCTGCTCACTCAGAACTACACTGTCCTGCTCTCTGCATTTTCAAAATTTTCTGCATTATCAGAGACATCAGTTTAATCAGAAACAAAGACACTAAAGAACAACCAAGGAGTCCATCCCTTTGTGGTTCTCAGGAATGCGTGTTCCACATCTGGATAAACATGGGTCTCTGCAGAGAATGGAAACATTCATTCCCCAGCTGTGGTTAGGTCCAAACCCTTTTTCTTTCTCTGTCTGATTTACTCCTAGCCCTGCACTGGGTGGTTGCAAAATTGCACAAACCCTGCTGAGGCTGACACAACAGGCCCAGGAATCTTCCTCATGACCCTTTACACCTACTTCATAAACAAAACCTTCTTCTGGGCTGTGAGCTCCAACTCAAAGGAGAGATCCTGAAGGAACTGACAGTTGTGACATTAAGAGAAATGCCAACTGTCCCACAGCATCCATCAGAAGATGAGAACTGGCACTCCTAAGTGCAGGAGACAGGAAAGGAGAAGCCTCACCCTGCTGGAAATGCATGGACTTGGAGATCTCATGGAAGCTGGGTATCTTTATATCTTCTGCTCTAATGCTCTGTGAGGAAAGCCCACTGTCCGTGGCAGCCAGGACCACAACAGGAACTGTCTGAAGGCCCATCCCACTTGAAGGCAAACACCTTCTTCCCTCTGATTTGACAGGTCTAGGTCCTGTAGGTCCTCTTGGAGAGATCAAGGACCTCTCCCCTTGGGGAGATGCTGCAGGGCCATGAGGGGATCTTAGCTCCAACCTGACAGAAGGATCCAAGAGTCTCAATAATATATTTTACATAGAAAAGTCAACATTTGTTATCAAGCCCCATCGTGTAAGAAATACTTGTAAACCACAGGCAGCAGCTTTGGTTCACTAGCCTAAATTTTCTGTTTTAATAACTCTCATAATGCCAGGGCAGCAGCATCTGCTGTTACAGCAACAACAGGAGCCCAGCCTTCATCAGTCTCCAACAATGAGAGGAGGCTGCAAAAAGCTGAGAGCTGATCCAACATGCAGGGCAAGCCCTAAATTAACCCTGCCTGGCCAAGGTCAGTGCTCTGCCCTCAGCTTCAGTGGTGTTGGAGTGCACCTGTGGCACAAAAAAACATTAAGCTCTTTTATATCACCTGAAGGAAAGCTTCAATATTTGAGGGCTTGTTTCAGGAGCTGTTGTTTGCATGGCTGAAGTGGAAAAATAGAGACACAGGGAAGTTCATCACTGTAAATTATTGATCTGCTGCTTTCTAGACACTGAAACTGGTAATTAAACAAATGGTAAAAGATACTTCATCAATTATAGAGGTGCCACTTTAAATTACACTTGCACCAGGATGAATAAAACACAGAGGTTAAATGCTTTGGGTACTTCATGCCTGCTTCTTGTTCAAAATCCTCTCTGCAACAATTCTAATTCTCATATCCTGCTGCTCCAGAGCTGTGTGCTCTGGATCAAGCTTCATAAAGGGAAATTAGAGCTTTTGTTTCACAAGTCTTATTTCACACAATGTCCAGAAAGTGGAATCACTTTTCTGCTCAACAGGAGCAGTTATAAGGCCCTGTGATAACAGCTGTCCCTCAAAAATCAGACAAAAAAAAAAGAGTTTTGTCTGCTACCAGCCACTTGTGCAATCTGTGAAGTGCTGGGCAGACACTGGACACTGACCTTATGGTTTTTAGAAGCTATAGAGATGCACACACCCTCCACAACCTAAAATAAAGCTGCTTCTGAAGCAATATGATGATGACATCAAAGATGCCCTTTTAAGCAGAAATCATGTGACAACCATGATGATGACTCAAATTTGATTTATGCTAAATTTTTATATGAGGGTGCACACCTTACTACATCAAGCTTAAGGTTATCTCAATTTCACATGTTAAATATATGAATGTAAAAGTACACTTGCTCTAATACTGATTTTGAAACAAACAACAGCAATCAAAGAAGAGCTTGGCCATCCTGCAATTGCTGGCACAGGTTCTCTAGAACCATTATTGCATGTCTCAAATAGGTTTCACCCTGGGAAAGCATTTAGTGATGGCTGAGTTCATCAATTGATTGAGATAGGCCAGGCAGTATGAATATTCCAGGTTCAAGGCTGCAAATGCAGCAGAAGCAGCTGGCTTAAAGGCACATGCAAAACAACCCTAGCAGGTGGACACAGCTGGCATCCCTCATGGAGCAGGGAGGCAACAGCAGGGAAACAGCGGCTGCTGCTGGAGCCAGCACAATCCTGGAAGTCAAAAGAACTTGTCATGGAGAAGTGGGGCAGGAGTGAAGGTGGGAGTTCAGAGAAGGAAGAGAGGCCGAGGTGAAGAACCATCAGAATACGCTGTGGAAGCTGGAGATGATGGAAAGCTGCCAGCTTTCAGCTGCTGGAAACAGCCCAAGTGGGAGATAAAGGCTGGACTGCAGGATTTTTGTAGGGGAAAGAACACCAGTGCTTGGTAGGGGGACAAGAGAAATCAAAAGCTGAGCTGACTCTTCCTACTACTCTTCCATTATCCCCAGATAATGAGGCTGAAGCACAAGGCGAGCAAGCTCTGCTGTGGGCCCGGTGCCAAGCACTTTGTGAAGTGTTCCTTGCCTGCTCTGAGGAGAGTTACACAAGGTAAGGCTTTATTCATAAGTGCCTGATGGATCCTGTGTGTGCAACAGCTCCTACCAGCAGAGCAGTGTTTGTGGGAAATGTTAGGAAGAGTGTCTAAAAGAGATAAAGCCTTTGAGCTGCAGCCGAAGCTGCCAGCCCTCATTTCCAGCTTGTCAGAGCAAGTCCTTCTTGAAGTCAGCAGCCTGGAATGAAGAGAATCTGGCATTTGTGCATGGATGTATGGCTCAGACAGGCAGGGCGGAGCGGCTGGCTTTAATCAGACTTTCCACAAGGGAAGGGGAGTGGGAGTGGCAAAGCCCAGTGAGTGATGGGCGTTATCTGCTATGCATCCACAAATTCTTCTCCTCCGACTTTGCATTTCGAGCCTGACCTCCCTGCCGGCTTCCACTAGCCCCTAGAGCAGGAGGGGAAGGGCCATACGGGACTGGAATCTGAGAGTCCTTCGCATGCTCGGGATTCCTGGTGTGTGTGAGAGGCAGCACTTGTCTGGTGAGCTGACAAATTCCACAACAGCTGATGGGTCCCAGCAGAAGCTGCACGCAGGTAGCTGCAAAGCTAAACCCCGCTATTCCAAAATTCATTTATCCAAGTGCTAACCCACTCCAGCTCACCTGCTGGGGGACAGCCGGTTGTGAAGCCTCTTCACCCACAGCGCTGGTGTGGCATCAAAAAGGAGCAAAGCTCCAAAACATTTTAAATCCAGCTGCCCACTACAGCATAAAGAATTCCAGTACAAACCACTTCTGTGGTTGTTTTCTACCCTCACAATGAGGCTACAGTCCACCACATCACATGGAACTTCAATTCCATCTAGAAATAGCCCCGTGAAGTCTCTGTTGCAGGATGGCATTCTGAAATTTGGTTTCTTTGTGTGCCACTGCTGGTGGTGACAGCAACAAATCCTGCACGTACGCCCGGAGTGGGCACAGAGCCAGATCTCACCTCTCACACGGAAGGTTTAGGCAGCAGAATTCATTCCTTCTCCCTCACCCTTTCTGCCTGTGTCACTCAGGTCATGCTCAGACACCACAACACAGCAACCTTGTCCTACTACACCCCTCAAATGCCTTGTTAGAGTCCCACAGGGCTCAAAGGTTCTTTGGATCTTTACACCTGGTGCAAAGCAGGGCAAAAGTGGGAATCCCTGCCTCCTCACCTGGGTAAGGTGTCCCCCATCCTGACCCTCAGTGCACTGGCTCTCCCAACCTCCTTCCATGGAAGACAATGCTCTGGGAAGGGGCAGACAGAGAGCAAAATATTCCAGGTACCAGTGCTCAACGGGACCCCTCTGCTCCCTGCTTTGGATCCGAGCCACTCTAAGGATGCTTTGGCAATAGGCAGAACAGGCACCAGCTTCTCCTGGCTCTGTGTCCAAGCGTGTGCACCCTGGCAGGATTGATCAGTGCCTCTCTCTACCTGATCTGGTATCACATTAAAGGGCACCAGCAGACTCCATGGGCAGGTGTTCCTGCACTGCTCAGGAGCTGCAATTGTTAGAGCTTGGGAATGCTCATTAGGAGCAGTGGAGTGGAGATCGTCTGTTCTGTTTGTAAACCTTGATAAAGCCAACATTTAGAAAACAACTAATTACCATTTATGTTCCAAACAGCTGGCCTAGCTCCACATCCACATGCTGGGAGGTTTCAGTGCCAACCAGCCCACACATCAGAGCACAAAAGTCCCCCAGTGTGACTGCAGAATCTTCTAGCAAACAAACTTCTCACTAGCACCGACTTCAAGGATCAAAACACAGCAGTGTAAGAATAGAACAGCCACACAAGCCATCATTCCCACATCATTACATTACAGACACTTGTCCAAGGTGAAAAGGGCACAGAAAGTGTCCTCTGAGGTGCCAGAGGGCAGTCCCAGGCTGCTGTCAGCTGGCCTGGACAGCTGATGTTGCTGTGACATATCCTCTGTCCCAGCTGTGCCTGTCCTGGCCCTCTCCCCCTCTGGACTGGGACTAAGATCCATTCAGCTCTGTGACCAGACAGTTCAGGGAACTAAACAAATAGAAAATGTTTTCTTCATCATTGCTCTCCCAACTGTGTTTCAAAGGGTTAACCAAAGGGTCAAATGGACGCAAGTACAAGGCGGGGAATGGAGAACTACAGGGAAAGCAATTTAAATTGGTTTAGTAAAAGGTGGAACAAGATGATCTTCAAGGTCCCTTCCAAATTCTATGATTTTAAATACAACTTATGTCAGCATGAGTTTATCTCAGATACTGGGGGAATACATCCTAAAGAAAGGGCCTTTCATGGAAGTGATGTGGATGAAGCTCCAAGACTCTCTGGCTGCTTGTTCATCCCCTCCCCTCTGCACACACTCGTACCTTGAGCACTGAAATCCTGGAGAAGTGATGCATGGTCAGCATCACCCCCAGCAGCCCCGGGGACAGGCTCAGGAATGCCACCAGGGGCTGCAGGAGCAGGGGAGCAGCACCACGAATCACCTAACCTGGCACAGGGGGGATCCATGCCCCAGCACTGCTCTGCTACTCCACAAAACTGCAAAAACACTGAGGAACGAAGGCTGATGCTGCTGGATTTTGGTTGTGAGCACACCAGCTCACTTCACACACTCATCACTGAGCCATTTATCGACCCAAATGAACCCTCCTATCCCCTATCAATCCACAAATGTCAATCCAGCCCACACTAAACACTGATTGATTTTCTACTCTAACGAGCACTGTGTCACATTTGTGTTAACTACTCATCAGTTCAGATAAGTGGTTTGCAATTAAGATAATTTGAGACCAGTGGAAGTGTGGCCTGAAAAACACTTTCAAGAGTTCAGCACAGAGAAATTCACTGCTCAGAACAGGCGTCCAGGTACCAAACTGACAGCTAATTTTAGACCTTTACATCAGAATTTACCTTTCCAAAATAAAAAGTTTTGTCACAAGCTGATTTTTCCTTGGAAGGCAATAGCTTGCTTGTACAAAGATTTCTTTCCAGAATGTGTACACTCGCCCTGCAGCAACACTGATTTTCTTCCTCTCAGGTGACACCACAATCCTTTCACAGGTGCTCCCTATTCTGATGGCAGGCAAGCAGCATTCCAACAAAACTGCACTCAGTGACAACCAGCCAACTAAACTGAAGCCTCCAGAAAAAAATAAACAGTTGCAGGAGCACGGCTTTTGAGTTCCATGGCCGTGAGCCTGGACATAGTTCACATTCTCATCCTACACGTGGAATTTTCCTCCCAGTGCAAGCGCTTTGGATACCAGCAGCTGCCACTTGAACACATTCAGGTTACGGTTGGAACTCCCCTGTCCCCACCTAGATCCGGAAACTTCAGAGCAGACACTTGGCAACCAGTCAGGTTTCAGTTTGAAGAGAGAGAGAGAGGGAGATCAAACAGCCTCCTGCAGCACGGTGCAAGTTTTTTTTGCATAGAGAACACCACATCTCTTGCAACATTTCCTCTTCACATGGAGCCCTCATGACCAGTCTGCCAGAGCAGCAGGGAAGTCCTCACTCCCTCCCAGCACTCACTACCTGCCAGGCTGCCAGCCCCAGCCATGCCCTGCTTTTGTCTCCAGGAGGAGCAGCTCTTTTTGGGTTTTTTTTGCTCTTTCCTTTATGCTTCTTCCTTGTATCAAGACACAAATACCTCAAATCAGATTAGTTTATACTTGAGTCAAATAACATCTGAAAGCTTTACCCTAATATGTAAATGGCTCATAACCATCAGCCCATGTGTTCTTTAATTATATCAGGCAAAGAGAAAAGACACTGTGCTTCTTCATTATGTTGTTTTTCTTAAAAGTTCTAAGGGACTTTAACACACTTGGTTTGGAAATACCTATTGAATGTGCATAAATTATCCCAAATTCCTCCTAGTTGTGTCAAATCCCTGCAAAAGCAGTCATGAGAGTGCTGTTTCTTCTGTGGGTTGAGGAGACACCTCTTTGGTGACCTTAAAGGACAATATTTTAAGGTATTGAACTGACAGCTCACTTGCACTACTTTTACAGTCAAGATTCAAACAATTTACAGAGATGCTTTCTGCTGGAAACCAAATTTTTAAGGGCTGAAGCTAAGCACCAGCTGAAGTAATACAAGAGCCAAGACAATGGGCATTTGTCCCCAAGTTATTCCATAAAGCTGAGCTTTAATTTTCTTCAGCTGAATAGTCTGTGAGTCCACTTCTTCAGGAGGATGTGGAGGCCAAACAGAGAAAAATGAGATCGATCACATCTCTGATATGGGCTTAATTTGGCCTCACAACCTTTTCTGCCTCCCCCACATCAAACTTTATCTCCATCAAACTTTTCCCACCTCCACTCTTTGGCCTCTACTTTCCTTGCTGACCTCCCACACCATTTTGGCCTCCCACTCCTTTTCAGTTTCTGCTTTTCTTATTGGTCTCCCACCCTTTTTCAGCCTCCACTTTTCCTTTTGGCTTCCCACAGGTTTTCAGCCTCTGGTTTTCTCTCACACTTCCACCCCTTCAGCCAGCACAGAATACAGAATATTCAAACCCCCTGAAGGTAATTAATTTGTAAATTCCCTTTCCAAACAACCATGTTTCACCTTGATATGCCCATCCATACTTTCTCTACACCCCAGCTGACCAGAAATAACCCATGTCCATCCTTGACATGTTGCAGTCAGAACAACTTTGGTTTATTCCCAAGGAAACCTGGTGGCTCTCCCAGTAATTCCAATCCTGCTAGGATTATCCCAACAATGTACAGTTGTGTTAATGGAAGTATAAAAGTAAAACATGAGAATTTCTGGGGTGGTAAAAATTGGGTGCTCTAAGCTTTCTGATAGCTCCATAAGCTGCCGTTCCCAGGTCCTATCCACCAGCTTTCTGGACAGAAGATCAGCAAAATTAAATATAATCTGTGTTCCCACAGACTGGTATGATCAGGCACACAAAAACACACTCTGTACTTCTCTGCAGAACTTGCTTTTGATCCCCTCCTCCACTTATAAGAGCAAACAAATCCATGCACAAATAAAATGAGGATTTTGCAAGTCACATATTTTGTATTCGCCTTCATTTTCACACGAGACAAAGTTTTCCTTTCCATTTTCCAACAAAATCGTGTCCAAAAAAAGCTTGTGATTTTGGGAAAAATCAAAAATAAACTTTTTCAATACATTATTTAAAATTAAGCACTTGGTTTACTTGAGAAATGTGATGGGTGCTCTGCTGGTTGTTACACTTGGCATTGTTTGCTCAGTACCCCAAAACCAACCGGGGACACAAACCCTGGCTGTTGTTAAAACCTTCATGGGTGTAGTGGGTGGGGAGGGAAGTTTCCTGGAACATCTGAGAGAAAACCTCGTGTTAACACAGAACAGCAGCTAATGAGTCAGGAAAAGGCAGAAAAGCTCACAACTGAATTCCAGTGCTCACTCAAACGAGGCAAAAGAAACATCTGTTTTGCTGTCTGAGTTCCAATTCTGTCAGAGAGAGAATTCCTGGCTTCCTGGTGCAAAGGTGTGGCTTTCCCTCCCAAGAGGCAATTTCAAACAGACTCCAAAAGCCCAAAGAGTGGAAGACAACCTGTTATTTAAAACAACAAGATGTGTGGACACAGAACATGGCTTCCTGGTCTCTAATTTGGAAGGTTCAATAAAACTCTAGAAAAGCCCAACACTAATTTGTGCAGTAATCTTCCCTCTCTCCAAACCACAGCAGCTTTTACTGCAGATCAAAACCTGAGCTGCAGAAGCACCATTTGTAATGCAGTGCTATGTGGCGTTGCAAATACACACCAGGTTTTGTTTCTTCCAAAATGTTGATTATAGTGTGCAGCCTTGTAAAGCACAGAACTGCATATTTTAGTTATTAAACTTTGCAAACAAGTCTGGCTGTTGAAAGTCATTTCCCTGAGTAAACAATGACTCAGTGTGGGCTGTATAATGTACAAGTTATTAGTTACTGTTAGTGAGTTTTAAAAAACCCAACTCTATACAAAGGCCTGCTTCAGAATGGAAAATAGTTTTCCTCCTACTTCTATAGTCCCAGTTATATTGTTTCAGTGGAATTTAATTTTCTAAAAAGCTAAACAGATCACTATCTCTTCATTATATAATTGGACATTGACTTAACTGGACCCTTCAGCCATGAACAGTATGTGCAGAGTGAAAGCTGAGTTTACCCATTTTTTTTTTCCTCAGTTTGTCATTATAATGCTGAAATAAAGATGATTCTTTCCTGGATAGGAATATCCCATCCAGAGCAGGCAGCAGGTGGCAACGAAAACAGACATAAAGACAACCATAAAATATTGAGGATATGGTAATGAAGAAAAATGCAATTGCAAGCTCAATAAAATCCTCTGACAAACACTGCTCCCTAGTTGAATTACAGCTCCTTCCATAATCCTCCTCTTCATTAGCAAAATGGCCAAATACACCTGGTGATTGTCAGCTGGCAGAAGGCACTGGGATCACTCTGCCTAATGAAACTCAGCTGCTAAGGCACAGAGGTTTCCCTGCAGCCTTAAACCCACTCCAAAGGCTGTTCTCCAGCTTCCAGTGTGCACTGACTCAGATTAGGAGCACATCTCTGTGTTACCTTTTGCAAGGGTGAAATCTCTGGGCAGACACCAGAACACTGAAAGGAAATACAGAGTCAAATCCCAGAATATCCTGAGCTGGAAGGGACCCACAAGGATCATCCAGGCCAATAATCCCACCCTGGGCATCCCTGGGAGGGTTGTCCAAATGCTCCTGGAGCTCTGGCAGCCTCATGCCCATTCCTGGGGAGCCTGGGCAGTGCCCCAGAACCCTCTGGGGGAAGAACCTTTTCCTAATATCCAACCTAAACCTCACCTGGAACAGCTCCAGCTGCTCCCTCAGGTCCTCTCCCTGGTCACAGAGCAGAAGCTGCAGCCCCCAATGAGGTCTGACCTCAGTCCCTTCTTCTCCAGGCTGAACAAACCAAGTGACCTCAGCTGCTCTTTATAGGACTTCCCCTCTAGACCTTTCATCATCTTCATAGCAAACCCTGTGGTGAAATTTTACTAGGAAAGTGCCTTCAAAAGAAATGACCAAAATAAATTTGAAGGCACAGCTCTAGCTTGTAGAGGCCAGGCTGCAGGCTGAGTGCCACGACAGCTGTGTCACGGAGGACTTTTGAGTCATTCATGGACTCTCCATTTCCTGGCAAATATCACGACACATTTTGACACGACATTCTTCACCACCAACAATGACACTGCCCATTTGGTGACAAAGCTTTCAGTGACTGCAGCCTGCTGTACCTCCCAGCCCTGGGACCTCACTGCCCACAAGGCAAACACTGCAGCACTCCAAAGGTACTGCCAAAATGTCAGATTCTACGTCCATTTATTATCAGCTGCTGAACTGAATCACAGGAAGGGCGGCGGCCAGGCTGGCCCAAGGTCACCACACCGGTTAAAGGGCTGAGAGTGTCCCAGGGAAGCTGGACATTGGCACCTGATCAAGTGCTTTCCTAAAGAAAAAAGCTGCCAGGGAGAGCTATCCATGCATGCATGAATGCCACAGGAGTTCTAAATACTATCCTTTACTGCCTTGCAGTACAGGAATTTAATACAGAACAGACCACACTGGAGATATATAGCAACAGAAAAGGTACTGGCCCTGCTGCTCCTTGCTGGATTTAAATGTTTAAATATTTAAATAAGGCAGGGCAGGGCTGTAAGGAACACTTCCACCCCCACAGAACATGACTCAGTTGCAACAAATTACTTGAGATTTGTCCACTCCAAAACTTCTCCCATAACAAGCTTTGTTAGCCTTTCACATTTATTTGTGCTGCCTGCTTGTATCTTTATTAATGCTTTCTGGGAAGAGCTGGTCACCCACCCCACTAATACATCAACAAGAAATATGCAGAGGAGGGCACAGAATACACAGCAGGATATTTTCCAGTGGACAGGGCACAGAGAGGCACAGCACAAGTGGCTCCCTCCGGGCAGTAAAAGAACCGTGTTACAATCTCAGAGGAAGACAAGGCATGCAAACCTCACCCACTAGAGGTGACAGCAGGTTGGAGGTGTGGTTTCTGTAGAAGCCAAGGATAGCAATCCGAGGCAAAGCCAACCACATCGCTCAGGAGCTGGTTACACAGCAGTAAAGCAGCGTTAAACACAGGAAAAGCCCTGACAGGAGACACACACACTCCATAATTGCTATCACTTTATGCCAGCACAAAGTGCCCACCTGATCCCAGCCTTTGCTGCCTCTGTGCAGATGTTCCTGTGCTCACACAGAGAGCTGGGCTGGGAAACTGCTCCACAAAAATCACCTTTTCGTTGGGCCTGATTTGGATCAGCTCTCAGGAGTTCACCACGTCTGACTGCCACTGATAGAGGTAAACCCAAAGTACAATACAGATAGTTTTCCCCACGGTAACACTTCAGAAACACACAAATCAGCCTTTATAAACAGTTCTGTAGCCTGTATGAAAGGACAAGTGATTGAGTTACACTCACATCGCTTACAAAGGGCTGCGGGACAGATCAGCCCCGAGAAAATCCGCTGTACTTTGAGTTCCCTCCCCCTCCTTTTCTGCAGCACCTGTAACACATCAGCTTTTCCCAAATACACGTTGCTCCTACAGAAGGCACTGCTGCTTATCTGTGAAAAGTGCTCACTCAATTAGGCCTTTGAACTGGGAGGCAGAGTGCTGCAGCCCAGTGATCCTCAATGTTTTTTACACGCTGGAACCATTCACACCTGCCAGGTAAGAGCCAAGGGAAGGGGCAGTGGGAGCTGGACTTTACACACTGCCCTGGGACTGTGGCAGCTGATGCAGTTTGTTTTTCCTGCATTTGGAGCAGACTGTTCCTTTGACAGGGGAGAGGAATTTGTCCAGTTCCTAGAAAGCATGTGGTTCCTAATGCAGTAATGAGCAACATGACACCACAAACAACAGAAAAATCCCAAATATCTGAACAAGACTAAGACTATCTTAGCTTTGCATCCATAGAGTTTGAGCTTATTCATAAACACTACATTTAATGTTATAAAGCTTTCTTAGCCCCCAGTTTTTTACTGGCCTTCCTTCAGTGGGCTTAGATCAAATAAAAAAATTTTCTAATTTTTTCTAAAAGTTTTCTACCTGGCTTGATTCATTTTGTCAGGATCTATATAAGTTCTCTTACAGTTATTATAAGTCCTGAAGAGGTACTGTAAACCACAAGTTTCTTTGCTATTAATTATGCAGAAGAGAGCAGAAATTACACACTGTGGATCCTGACTCACACGGGATCTCCCACTCCTTAGCGTGTTATGATTCACACCTTTTTTTGCTCTTTAAAAATAAATCTATCCTTTGTATCATGATAAATTAGGACAGCATGTGTTCAGTGTAGCACTCCACTGGTCCCTGCCAGGCAGAACACAACATTCATATTTACACAGCCCCTCCCTAAAACACAGGATTATATCCACTATCAAAACTGAAACCCCTGAAGTGTTATGACAGTGGTTGCCATATCAGGGCCTACTGTGAAAATTAAGAACTCATCAGTTCCATAAGCCTTAGGCAGTTTCTGAAAGTTTTAAAAAGGTGCTGACAACTGGTAATTGTTTACTGCACCAAAAGGGGATGAAAGAAAAATGCCTTTCTTCCCAAGTACTCTAAGATGTGGTTCTGTTTTCATGGCTTGTCCCACCAACCAAGCAAATTTTCTCATTTGTCACTTTTTCAAACTAAGCAGCTGCCATCTACAAGTAGCTCCGGAGGAGCCTTCCGCCCCAAGCAACTGTCAGAGAGAGATTAAATACCAGAATAATCTCTGTATTGTATCTCAGAATCACTTTTCCTCTGTAATCCTCCCAAGGACAAGAATGCAGCTCAAGCCAGCTTACTTGGAAAATTCAAGTTACTAGAATGAGTTGCTCATTCAGGCAGAGTCAGATTCCTTCCATGAGTCACTGTCACTTAAAGCAATTAACTCCAGGTATATTAGAACGGGGAAAACTGGCATAGAAAGCAGCACAAGGAAGAGCTGACATAGAACTGGCATAGAAAGCAGCACAAGAGATGGGGACCCCTGAGTCTCAGTGGGGATGTAGAGCCGTGGTCTAAACTGGAGAAGTTACAGAATTTGACCATCTCCACCTGTGAAGCGAGGGCTAAATACCCCGAGCTTTCTCCATGAAGCGCTTTGAGGCACCTGTGCAAGCACTGGCAAAAGAAGGAAGAATTCTTCCAGTGTGAACGCCAGCGCTGTGCACAGCAGGGCGGATCACACCCAAGAGCGCTCGGAGCTGTAACGCAAGTTGGGGATGTACAGGAAGCCTGTCTTGACAAGGGCAAGCCAAGCCGCCTGGAGCCCCGGCCGTGGCACGGCCACGTCTGAGCCGGGAGCAGCCGCACGGCCGCCACACCCTGCCCGGCCCCGCCGCGGCTCCGCTGGGGCTCCCCGCGAGCAGCGCTCGCCCCGAACCGGGCACGGCGAGCGGGATGCGCGCAGGGAAGCGTTACCGGAGCGCACTCACGGACCGCCCGGCAGCCGGGGAGGGAGCAACTGCTCCGGGCAGCCGGAGCCACGCCGTGCCTGAGCCAGGCTGCCGGCTGCTCTAACCCGCTCATTTGTTCCTTCCGTGGGGAGTTTCCGGGAAGCTCGGCGGCTGCGGGAGAACGGCCGAGCCGCGGCCGCCCGGGGCGCCGCCTCCGCTGCCCCCGCGCACCCCGCGGCCATGTGCCCGAGCGCCGGGAGCGCCGGTGGTGCCGCCGGGCGGGCAGGAGGCGGCCAGGCACACCGACAGAGCACACCGACCGAGCACTCCGGCCGCTCGCTCGCTCGCTCGCTGTCCCCCCCGGCCCCGCTCACCTGCGCTCGGCGCCCCGGGACGCGCGGCTCGGGGCCCTGCGGCGGCTCCGCGAGCGCCTCGGCGCTGACTGCCCGCGGGAGCCCGCGCCGCGCCGCTAGTGAGCATGTCCGAGCGCCGGGCATGCGGGCTGCGGGCCGCTGCCTCCGCCCTCACCTGCACCGCCACCGGCACCCGCACCCCGCCTCGCCCCGCGGGCCGGCCGCGCTGGTTACGCTGTCCGCGGCAGCAGCATCCTGCCGAGCGGCTTCTGCAGCGAGCTGCTGCCTCCAAGGGCAGACGCACCTGTCTGCTCCTGACGGACACGATAAGCCCCGAACGCTGATGGTAATTCTACCGGCCCCTCCTGGCTGACGCCTGGTTCTGGGAGTCATCACAAGTGCACGTTCCTGGGAAGGACGCGGGTGAAGTTCGCTCTGGAGCGATTCCACCGAGCAGCAGGTTGGTTCATCCCACACAGGTGTGAAACACCCGAGGCAATCTCGTCAGGATGCACAGGAAATTCTGCACATTGAACTCCAACAGCCTAAACCACACTGAGCTGGAACAGTAAAGCTCTGCTCTTGCCACTCCTGCAGAAGTTTAAAGTATCTTAAAGTTTCTTTTAAAGTACAGGACATCAATAACCACCTCTCTCTGGCCATTCATGCAGCACCAACAGTGCTTGACACGCATTGTTTCCAAAGTCACAAATTACTGTTTCATGGAACGTTAATAAGAGTTTAAAGCTTTTTATAAAGTTGAACCAATACCTTCTCTCTCTTTGATGTCTGCCCCAGGACCCTGGCACATGCTAAGGTTTAAAGGAACATATTCCCCTGGGAAGAACAATCCAATCCTGCCAGTGTCCCCTACTGTCACTTACAAACAAGTCAGTAACATTCCTGGACTGTTTACTGGAAACCAAAGAACACCAAAATTGCCACTGTCTCCTCTCTCAACAAGGCAGAGGGAGCTCTCAGTTTTTTCTGAAGTAAAATGACTCTACCTGACAATTGTGTAACCACACAGTAAATGTCTCAGCTAATTTTCAGATGGAGTTTCAGATTAGTCACTAGAAAGACAATGCTAGGAAACAGCAGCAACACGCACAGATGTGCACTTCAGTACAAGATGGCCCTACCAGAGCTGAAGATCTGTTAAACAGATTTTAAATAGCTATGACAAAGAGAGAGAAATTCACAGTTGCATTTAGGTACTTCTAAACATTTTAAATTTAATATAGTTCCTTTAGACTCCTTTCATTGAAAATTATACAAATGCAGATAGAAAACGCTCTGAAGCAAAGCACAGAACAGCCAAGAAAACTGAAATTATTCTTAGAAAACTACCATCTTTCTCAACTGTTTGTGCCAAACCAGAAACAATCAGCTCCTGGATTTCCATTTGCTTACACACAAACCCTGAACACAAGTCAATAAAGTCCCAAGTTAACAGAATAGTCAGTTCCTTGAGATATTTATAAAAGTCTGTTAATATGTCCCGGTCCCACTGAATTATAGACATGTGAACCTTCCTGTAACATTCAGGGCATGAACCCCGTGCCCGCACAATCAACACAGAAGAGGAACAAAATAGCTGTTTGAAAGCTCTTTCCCTTCCTCTGCAGTCTGAAAGTGCTCCCAGGACTCTGACAGAATTCATGCAGCCAGGCCAAACAGCAACTTTGGGACACTGCAGTATTTCTACAGGAAATACACTTTAATGGTTTTCTGAACTCCCACTCACTTCACTGCTACTAATTCCATCCCAGAGAGAAAAAACTGCTCACAGCACAGCTACAGTCACTCCAATGACCAAGCAGCCTTGCAAACCCTCCCATTCTTGCCCTGGAGTTGCTCAGCTCAGATCTAAGTTGGTTATTGTGTAACCAACAGTACCAGAGGGGGACAGAGAACAATAAAAGCCAGGCTTACAGACTTGCGCTCTGCCTTGCGGCCGACCACACGGATGATTTCTCCTGTAGGGATACGTTCAACCTGCAGCTCCATTTTTCCAAGGAAAGTCACTAAATGCTTCTATTCTTTATGGACAGTTCTGATTTCAGTGTGCAGCAGCAGCACTCCACCTTGACTAAGCACACAGCCTTTGGTTCAGAGCCCTGTTGTGAAAGGAAAAGATGAACCTCTGTATTTATACCAAGTGTTAGGTGTGAGCTGAAACAATTAAGTTCAAGACTGGTTTTTGCTCGTTACAATGTGCCACGACAGTTCCAAGAAGCCTAAATTTATGTTTGTGTTTATTGCCTCCAACTTTGTTGATGTTCCATTTCTGTCCCAAAGGGCTCAGAAAAGTCAGGTCGCTGCGGATGCTGTTTCAGAGGTGTTGGCACGAAACAATCCCGTGGTGGACTTCAAAAATCTACCAAGAGATTTTATGCAGAAAAAAATTCTTCATCTTTGCCTCCAAGAGCAAGCAATAGAAAATCCTGATTGCTCCCATGGTAACTACAGGAAGTTCTGCAAAGTGCTGCAGAACGGAATCATTATTAATTGAGTCCTTGAGCAGCTAACTAATCATGGCAAAGGAAATTAATTGGCACGTTAGTGCACAAAAATTCCTACAAATAGGAGAAAAATAATCTGGAGAACGCTGGTTTAAGTACAATTACAGAGCTTTACAATGATCATGCCATCCATTAATGGAGTAGCCAGACCTATCACCCTCCAAAAAAGATATCAAATATCCTGCCTGTGACTGGCGGGGGAAAAAATCACACTCAATTTCAGGCATTTTAAGATTTGCTGAGGAAATAATTCCTTCTATCTTCTTGGAGGAGCCAAATTTGAATTTTCAACTCCACTACAACCCAACTCCAGCTGATAATGCTTGCCAAGTAAGCATTAACAAGATTAATTAATAAGATTAACAAGCACTGGCCACTCCAGAGCAGACACAGGTAACACTATTCTGTTCAGCAACTGCAAAGAAAGGGCCTGTCACTGTTGTTTCATATCTGGAATTATTCTTATGCTTCTTTAGCTGTTTTACACAAGATTGTTCCAGTCCAACAATTGTTTCCTTGAGCACTTAGTTCCCAATACAGAGTTCTACTAAAAAAGTAGATTTTATCACATTTAAAAAACCCTGTCACTTCCCCAAACAAACCCACCCTATTCTCAGTAATATGGAGCAAAACCAGCCTGGTTTATCTCCCCTTTCTATGGAGAGAAATCACAAAGGTCAGAACACCAGAGCTGTGTAAGGGGAATGGCTCCGTGATGCAGATACCAGAATTATGTGCAAAAAAACCTTCTGAAAATTGACCACAGGTGAGTGGTAAGAGGAAAAAAAGAAAAAAAAAAAAGGTAAAGACAGTAGAAAGAAGCAGAAGAAAAAAATTCAAAAGAAAGAACAAAAAAAAGGGCACAGAGGAGCATAATGTGGTCTCTGATGAGCCTGAGCAGTAAAACCACACAGTTACAGTGAAACTGGTATTTGACAAATGATGCTGAAACAATCCCTACCAGAGCTGATGTCTGTACTTGAGAACTGCCAGTTTCAAAGCATGGTTAGCAGGTTAAAACGTTTGCTATTCTGTTTTTCGTCCTTTTGTGCTGCCTGTATTCACATTTTCTGAATTTTTCCTGCACCTCTGCATTTCCTCTCGCCAGTTTGCATTCCCAGATCTCACACTTCACTGTTTTGCTCCAGTGATTCTCCCAACCTCTGTTCAACTGCTCCCACACAGATTTCCCTTGCTGCTTTTGAGGCTGCACAATGTTCTTTTTAATTGCAGAGACCCTGTAAGTGGAAGATGACAGTTCCACTGTAAGACAGGGAGGTGGGATGTACAAACACAGATGATGTTCCTCAAGTTGAAGCATTTAGACAAGTTCAGGGCAGTTCCTGAGCAGATAATTTTCCAGAGTAACTGTATTAAATAGGAATTGCTTCATGTCAATCACTTTCAACCAGCAATCCCAACATCCAGGGACAGAAAGGGCCACAGGAAGTTTCCTGTTAGCATCACAGAGCTCTCAAAAAAGGTATCATTTCCTCTCTCAAGGAAAACCTAATTCCAGCTTTGTTCAGCTGGCCTTTCCACTGCAGTATATTAATTAAGACAAGTTCATCTGAGTGTCACTCAGTGTCCAAGAGCAGAGAAGGAAGCAGTGGTAGTAGAAACAATGGTCTTTATCAGAACGTATTTTTAGGGTCTCACAAACACGCAAGACATCTTAGAAATATTTCCTGTTTACACAGAGCTGTACTATCTGTGTGCAATGATACACTGCACATCCTGAGGTTAGCCAGCAATCAGAAATACTGTGCAAGTTACATGAGGCTAGACTGGACAACACTCCTTAGGAGACTTAATTGCCATTTGAAAATAAATTCTCCAACAGCAGAGAGTTATGAAAAGTTACCCTTAGATGCAAATCAAGTGCAAATTTATATTAAAAAAGACAAAATTTAAAATACAAAGCATAGCATGGAAGATCTTTCATGAAGACAAAAAAGACACTTCATACTGTGAAAAAGTGAAATTAGAAGAACCTCTTCTCAAAAATTAAGAAAGAATTTTAAGTGGTCTGAGTATTTTTACAAGGATAATGTCAAAAGCTCCTCAGTGGGAGAAGAGGGACAGAAAATGCAAAACCACAAGAGCATTTACTACTGGATTCATTGAAATAAGGAAAAAAATAAGATGAATCTGCTTTGTCCAAAGGAAAAATTGCATTTGTCCTTGCTCTTCTTTTGCAGCCCAAAGCCCTACGACATGTTCTTGCCTATTTCCTTCTAAAATACTTTTGTGTCTGTGAATTAAACATGACCAAAACAAGTTCCTGGGAGAAAGGTTACAAATTAATCCTCCCCACCCAAACCAGTCTGTTCCTTCTCAAATTAACAGAGGCAATGCACAACGCTTCACTGCCAGGATTTATTTGAGAGGTACATGAAAAGAAAACACATGAGTATAAAAACATTTCCAGTGATTATAACATCCAATTAAAGGTGTTTTAAGAAAGATAAATTTCATCAGAAATTGCATCATTACAGGTCATGGAATAGTTTGAAAAGCTACCATAGGTAACAGTAGTAAACAAAAGTGCCTCTGTGTGCATAATACTGAAGAAAGAAGTGCAGAGTTCTGTGCAGCATCCTCCTTACACACAAGCAGTTCCAATCCCAGCTGCTGTGAGCATTTTCCAGGAAGTCCTGTGGTTCAAAGGATCAGTTTACAAAATGCAGCTTCTGTGTCCAGTGACAGAGGGTTCTCAGCTCCCACAAACACAAAGGATCTCGAGTGTTTTGTCCCTGCAAAGAGGCTGCATGGCTCCCTCTGAGCTGCTCCTGCCCAGCAGATGCACCCTGCTTAGAAGAAACTGGATCTTGGTCCACAGTAAATCGCCAGCTGTGGTCTGGAATTCAAAGCCCACTGTTCTTTGGGCTCTCCACAGAATCTCCTTGCATGGAGAATGGTCAGAGTTACACGAGTGAAACCACAAACAGAGCACAACTCAGGAACTGCAGAAGTTACTGCAATTCAAAACAGGGATTTGTCTGATGCCCTAATTGCCAGAAGTAGTCACCTATCTTAAAGATTCAGTGCAAAACAAATTCTTGGGAGACCAGTATAAAGGGGAAAACTGTTTCTAATATTGTTCCGAAGAGTAACAGGAATGTACAGACTGTAAACCTCAAGGCAGTGTTAATCCATGCAATGAACACAGTAACCTCTGAACCTGCCCTCACTACTCACAACTGGGAACAGTTCCCAACACCAAGCATCAAGCTGAGATATAACTAAAACCTACAGAGGCCAAGTGTAAACCCCACTGCAACTACCTAACCAGAAAACCTATGCCAGAGCTTCAACAGGACACAAACACACCTGGACCTCAATAGATTTTATACAGTGAATGATAGAAGCAAAACAAATACCCTATCAAGCTGTTAACTTTCTATCTCAAAACAACTCTGCAAAAAAATAAGGCTTTGAGAAAAAGAGCAAAAAGGAATCCACTCAGTTCTGAAGCAGTGTTCCAGCATGAACATCCCAACACACTTTGCTCTTCCACTGAAACTAAATCTCCTTTTTTCCATCCCTAACCACCATGGCAGTGAGGAGTAACTAACTCTGCTCACCACACATGGGAGGGAGCTGTGGATACCGAACATGGGAGACTCACCAGTGCTCTGTCCCAGCACTGCAGTCTGACATTCTGTGCAATGTTGGTGCCTCTTCCTGTCCTTTCCAAAGATCTCGATTTCCTCATCCAGAAACAAGACCCTTTCTGAAGCTAACTACCTTTCAGGTTCCTAAAGGTACAAGAAATTTCTTATTCCATCTCCACCCTCAAGTGCACAGGATACAGTAAGGTCTGAGCACCTCTAGAAATCAGAAAGTTTGAAGACTGATTGCTATAAATTCAAGAGATTTACAATTTTCAAACATCATGCCAAATGCTTCATCAGCCATGGGCTTCTCACCTAAGCTAAAGCATTTCTCAACTTCTGCATTTTCCTTCAGAAGTTGTGGGATCCTGGCTAACTCCAAGCCAGGGACTGGTATAAAAATGGGTTTATTTAACTTTTTTTTAATGAGGGGGAGAAAGGCAATAGGCAAATTGCTTAATTGTTTTATAAAAGAAGAATTTAAAAAAAAACAGCACTAGTGCATTTTGATAAATGTATTTCAATTTGGAAAAATCAGAAATGGAAAATCCTACAAAGAGTTCTCATTAAGGCATGAAGAGAAGGATCTACCAAAGGAGACTTTACACACTCCAAAGATTTTGTTTTCATGTGGCCTATTGTCACTGGTGTTTCCCAAAAGGTAATTAGCTTACATTTGAAAGTCAAATAAAATTTCAAAACAAGCTAACTAGCTGTATCTAATAAATAATTTTTAAATAACGTCATTTAAACTCAAAATTTGGAAATCAATTATTAAGTGGTTACAGCATAGTAAATATTGCATAGTAAATAAAATATCCTCTACAAAAAAAGGGAACAAGCCAAAAAATCTATTAAACATTGCAACTTCCTTAGGTTAAATCATTGCATTAGAAATGTCTATGACCTTAAAACATACACCATTCCTTAAGTGCTATTTTTACAGTTCTCATCCAGTGCAAGAGAGTTACTCTCCCCAGAATAAAAATATCCATTTCCACAATAAATTATCTTTTACAAGCTTACAAAGTTTCTGAACAATCCTACCTGTCTTACTCCATCTTCTAAGAGCAAAAGCTTACAATCACTAAGACATAAAGAATCATCTGACTGCTGAACCAGGACCATTAAATGCCCTTTATTTTTTCAGAGTCAACCCTTGATTCTGAATTGTTAGGTTTCTGCAGCCAGCTGCTCTCTTCCTCTTCTAATGATGTTTTGCTAGGCTGAATCTAGGAGAGAGACAAGATAAATAACAAATTAACAATTCAAAAGCACTGTGTTGCTCTGTATTATCTATACCATTATATAAAGAAATCTGTCATGCTTGATAAAAATTAAGATTTAAAAAAATCTAGCAAAATCCACTATTAAATGTCATGCAAGAAGAAAGGCAACAATCTTGCAGAGTCTCTGATAGATATTGAGCTCAAACACAAATACTCCACTCTGCCATGTTTCTCACCCATACAGAGAAAAATATATATTAAAAAATTGTAATAGTATAAAATAGGAATGAGATACCAGCCAGCCCGGGAACTTTCATTATTGTATTCCCTAAGGCACTGGAGTTTCACGGTCTTCTAAAACCCCTTCATCCTCATCATCAACAATGCAGAATTCCTATTTCAGTGATTCCCCACCACATTAGCACAGCCATGACAGCATGGAAAATTATGCACAAACAAAATTATTCTGGAAAGAACAGTGCTTGTGTAGAAGCAGCAATGCTTGGTCAGGGGTCAATAATGCAGGTCAATCTTGTTTGGGCAGGTTAAGTCATCCTTGCAGAAATTAAACAAAGCCCATTAATCAAATAACTTGAGTCCAGCTGTCCCATCCTTCCCAAATTCAAGTGACAATTTCTAAGAAACATTTGTGTGCAAGTCACAAAATGAAGCACAAAAAGCTCACCTACAATCTGCCAGAAATTTGGCAGCACTTGATTTGTCATCTTTACAAAACTGGGGACCTAACATGAGAGAGCCTGAAGTTCCAAAAGTGAACACTGAGAGAAACCTGTCTTATTTCAGTGCTATGTGATGCCATAACAGTTACTCAGAGTCTTATAACAAATTCTTTTTAGCCAGGAGATATTCTTTTTAAAAATTCTTCTGCTGCCACCTTCCCAAGGATTAACACAGCTACGTTCAGATGCATATGAAAACAAAAGAAATATTAAGAAAAAAAAAATCACATCAACATTAATCAGCACTTCCAAATGTATTACCTGAAAAGGCTCACTGATGCCAACTATTGACTGCAAGTTATTGCTATAATAACAAAGCAAAAACTCTCCTCCCATCTTAGGTATTTCTGAAGCACTCAAGTAAACCTGGCAAGAATAAGAACAGGCAATGAGCAATTTCCACAGCAAAAGAAGTTTACAAAAAAGCCATTCAGGATGCCATCAAAATCAGTATTTGCTATTTATAAGCACATTTTAAAACGTAAGCTCAAACGTACGAGGACAGGAATAACTCAGGAAACCATCTGAAAATTAAATCAGGGAGGAGAAGGAATATCCTTCACCATGTCAGCAAGCTGGCTTGGATCAGTGAGAAGGGAGAAGAGACTCAGAGTGGTTGTAAGGGAAGGGACAAAGCCACAGAGCAGCAGAGGGAGTAGAGCTGCCTCCTGGTGGCAACAGCAGAGCAATTCACCACCTCGGTTTGGGCCTGTCCCAAGGAGCCACGGTTCCCAATTTCAACTTCTATTTGCTCAGATAAGTATCTTTGGATAGTTATCATTTGTATCAAAATAAGTTTTATTTGTTTGGTTTAAATCACTTTAGGTAGTCACTACTAGAAAGCTTTGTAACTGAGAGCAGTTTTTAAAGAGGGACCAAAACACTCAATAGGAAAAATCAGGAAGAGGGATTTTAAACAATAATACTGTTCCAAATTAGCTTCCACTGGGAAGAGGGTACAAAACCCATAAGGGGATATGGAACAGGCCTCCAGTGGGAAACTACATTAGAAAGAAATACAACTGACTTACTTGTCTGCTGTCTTTGTTGGAAGAAATTTCATCATCTTCCACCCAAGCGTAAGTAACATAATCATTCGCATGCCTGAAAGTCACCTGCAGAGAAAGATACAAACCATCAGCTTCCTGATGGAAACAAAAACCATACACTACATGGGAAACTCAAAGTTGTGAGAGATGTTTACTTTTTCACTGAACTAATTAAAACACTCTTAGGATCAAAACATTTTGGGGGCATGCACAAAGTTTTTGTTTTCTGAGAGGGTGGGAGTGCTCTGTTCCCTCACCTCTCTATTGACTTTTATTTTTGTTCTTTTTTTTCTTGCATAAACTCCTTTCCGCAGCTTCTGCAACATTTTACTTAAATAAACCATCAGATTATCTCAGCAGAGAATTTAAAGTGTGTGGAAGAACTCACATGCTGTAGAGCTCAACTGTCAGCACACAGAAACTAACAGCAATCAAGGACACAACCATTTGAGAGTTCTGTACCAGCAAGAATCAGTGCCCTAAAACTCTCAACGACCTCCTGCAGTCACATTCACCATCTTTGCTGAAGAGCCACGATGAGGTAACATTACCTGGAAGAGCCCAATCCAGTCCCAAGCACTGCTGGGGAATTCAGGCACCGTGGAGTAGCGGATGAAAACGTCGTGCTCTGCACTCCACTCACCCTCAGGACTCAGCGTGACCAAGGGATCTGAGACAAGAGGCTTCATCTAGACAAAGGAACAGAGTTTAAACTCAGTCAAGCTTGTCATTCTTTCAGTTATTCTTTTCAAGGTATTCTCTGCCATAATTGCCACCTGTGGGACTCTTTAACTGACTGGAAAGAATCTGAAAGCAATCTGCTGCCTTGACTATGATCAGAATGAAACAGAGATTATGGTTTAGGAGATCAGCTGCTGTAAGGCAACACTGAGTAAAACAAACTTTTTCTGAACAATGTAACTGGGACAGCACCTCAAGCTTGAAAGTTCCTGTGACAGGTTTGTGATCACTGATGCCATAGACCATGTGACTGACATAGTTATTCAGAGTAACAGAAATCAGGTTCTCTTCTTCAGGGAATTCGCCTTCTTTTGATGCAACCTCACCGAGATTTTTCACTTTCCATAGAATTCTATCAGTCCATGCTGGCTTTCTCTTCTTCTCACTGCAAAAATGTAAGGTAAAAAGTGAAATGAGCAGAGAAACCAGCTGCCAAAAGCTAAGAATGCTGTGCAAAATCTACTCAAATTTCCAAGACTGTGAGATGCATATTAATAAAAGGAGGCAATCATATCCAAGCTTCATTTTACAGCTCTGTTTAACGTGTTTTACAACCAACATTTCCTTAATTTGAACTCCATTCACCATAGAGCAGTTTCATGGCTTTCTGAAAGAGGAGTAAAATGAAGGGGAGAAGGAAGTTTCAGTGGGTTAGTTGGCTTCATACAGGAAATGATACTTTCTCCTAAAACCCTGTAAAAACATGCATGAACATTGAGTGAGTACAGCAAATGCCCCAGGCTCCAAATGTACAGATATTCTGAGAAATGAGGGCGTAAACATAAGGAATACGTAGGAAGAGTCTGAAGGATGTTTGAAATTATTCAAAATATTTGAGAGCAAGTTTCTTTTAACAACAGAAAACGGGACAAACTTGGGTAGCTTACAGTAATCACAGATGCCACAGCAATGCTTTATTTAGAAGTTCCTCTAAATTGTACCAGCCTGCATTTTGGGTTTGCAAGCTACTGCTGTCTCATAACAGCAGGCTTTTAAAATTCCATAATCAAGGAAGTTGTGCCTGCAACTGCACTACACATCAGACTGTTATCACAATGCAGAGTTTCCTTTTATACCATATCAATTACACCAGAAGACATGAGCCCTCTGTGGTTCTCTCTGTAGAGGGAGGAAGACTTAACAGCAACTCTCTGGATGGGTGGATCACTTCAAATTGAAATGGAGAAAAGATCATACCCTATGGAAGAGGAATTAGAATGGACTGGATTGGATTATAAAAGTTAAAAGCAGAATGTGTAAGGAAAACTGTCAGTTTAATAACTTGAAATATCAAAACCAAGGTCATTTAGTTCAATATTCAACATAATTTTGTTTTATCCCTTCCCACCTTTAATAAGGTGGAAAGATTTGAAATGACTAAGGGCTCTTACCCCACTTACTCCAGTAATTACATAAACCGACAGAAATCTTTATGAGCTGCCATATGTCTGCTCTGCTGTGCAGGAAAACACCAAAAGAACAGCTTAAGGTAATACACTCACTGTTTCAGAGAAAATGGGGTATTAGATGGGAAACAAACCCTCAAAATTCACACTGAACAAGGATCAAAAATAATATTCTGTGGGCTTCAGTAAAAGCAGCTTTTGCAGGGTGCTTGCCTCGAGGCCTGCTGGTCACCCCCATGTGAGCAAAGTCTCTCTGGTGGCTTGAACAGCAGCAGGATGCACACAGAATGTGTGAACACACTTTTTGTTCTTTCAATCAGCCAATACAGACAACCAGGCTATGAATCATTTGTAAAATGTCCAGGTTTGGATTATTATAAGTCTTTTTTGTTAACTGGATTTACTGCTGGTCCCACTACATCTCTTTACATTCAATTAAGAAGCAAAATGTCTTTGGATCCACGTGAATGAATTTCCAATATTAAGTGCAACAGCAGAGCAGATAACACTGCAGCTTTCAGACAGGTTAAAAAAATCCCTACAGAAAATCAGCTGTCATCTGATTTTCAAATATTTCACAAAAATCAAAGCAAAAGCTCAGATGGAGCATTGTTTTGATTCTGAAATATTAAAAAAGCTACAAAATTCAGAAAGTTCTCTTCTTACTTAAACCAAAACAGGGACTTCTGTTCTCTGGAAGTAAAGAAAAAGATCAGTACAAAACCCTGTTTGGACAGGAACTTATCCTTCTGTGGAAACATAAGACTAATACTTAACAAACAGACTTTAGCATCAGAGAAAAACTTTGGAAATATAAGATACTCCATTTTCAACTTAAAGCAATCAACAGAGACAAATATACCATGATTTTCAAATACCAGCATATCAAATGAAATGCTTAAACAGAGAAGGGAAGCAAAAATGCCAGACAATTATTCTTTTGCTCCTTTTTGACAACCAATGAGCACTTTTAGCAGGAAAGAACAAAACAGAAGCACCTTAAACAAGTGCTCATTTATTCTGTGAATCTGGTCTTTCCAAAAAGGAAGCTGGGTTGTTTCATTACTTCCCTCATACAATCAGCTGACCCCAGCTTCTTCAGCCAAAAATATTCATTTATTCAGATTTGATCAATCCAAGCCTAACAGAACAGCTCAACAGCCCCAATTCACCAGCACACTCAGGAAATTCAGGTTTGCTGATTACAGAAGTGATATTTAACCAAGCACCACATTCACTCTCATATTCCATGTCTAAACTCATTTTATCTTTTACCTTGTGTCATAGACGTCCGAGAAAAGGTCAAACTTGTAGGTGGGCTTAAACTGCAGAGGACCCTCTTTGAATTCCTTAAGAAATGCTTCCTTCTTTTTTGCCATATTTAACTGCAGAAATAAAAAGTAACTTTTAAAGATTATGTTTAAAAATCAGATCTTAAAGGACGATTGGGAAAGCATCTTCCAAGAGTTCAACATTGCAGTCAGTACAGCATAATTGGAAAGGTAAATTCAGAAGGGCCTCTTAGTTATAGCCAGAACTCTTGACATGATCCATCTGAAAGTTCTGGGGCAATTCTACCCAAAACAAATTCCAGAATAAGGTTGTCTTAAAAATAATTCTTGGGAGGAGAAGTTAGGGTGAGGAACAACTCAAAGAAAACTCCAGTCAAATGTGAGCATTGTAAATGAGTCAGAAACTACACAAAAGCAGAAAAAGTTGGCAATTAATTGGGGCTTATGACCACCTCATGTTCCACCTCATGACTGCTCCGAGTTTGTGTTCTTTAACAGAAATTAGAAGCTCAAGGTGTAATTTAACTACTCTGTTGTGTTTGTGTGCATTAAAAACAAACCCAAACCCCCAAAGAGGCTGAGACAACCTACCTGGTCCTTCTCCCAGAGCAGACTGAAACGCTTGTTATTGATTGATTCTCTGACAAAGTGTATCCCATAATCTGCTATCCGGAAGTTTAGATCTCCAAACCAGAAGAGAACCCTTAAAAAAAACCAACCAAACCAAAATGCATCAAACATGGAAGTTTTATAGGAATCCATTAAATGAGGGAAGAATTTGACAGAGTATTAGCCATTACACTAATTAGGTGCTCTAATCACTTATATTGCTTAATGCAAACAGCTTAAACACAAACATTAAGTAGTTATAGATAAGCTTACACAGGGACAACCTGCTGCTAAACAAAAAAAAAAAAAATTAAAGTTAATTGGAACAGTAAATTAAGTCCCTTGCTTTCTGGCTGCTTGCTCATTACTGCCTGAATATTAACTTCTCCTGAGTCTTACATCTCTGAACATTTAACAGCAACCTAGAGGATTTTTGGTATAAACAGGCTTTAACTTCTAAAGCTTTCCTGCATGATGTGTGCAGTTTATATGCTAACAAATGTATGTCATTGAAGACTGGAAGGAAACAGTCTTGTAAAACAGACATCTCTCTTTCAGGTTATCTTTTCCTCACCGGGTTCAGGGTCAAGGCTGAAGGGACATTTAAAATAAAAATGATGGATGAAAACTCCAATCCCAAAACTCTCCAATGCAAGAGCTCACCATATAATAGATAAAACCTATAGAGACAGAACTAAGTGAACAACTCACTCGTGATCCATGGGACTTGGAACATCCTCTCCTTCAAACTGCATTTCTAGAATTTTTTCAAAGTCATCCAGTCGCTGCTCTGTGTTCTCCATGTGAGCTGGCAAGTGGCAGTTCATGAAACAGATCGTGTGACCAAAGAGGGACAAGCGGATGCTGACTCCTCCTTTGTTCCCCTGGGATGGAAGAAGAACAACGTTCCCTGGAACTGCAGCCAATGCCTACAAATGTAACTACTAACACCACCTACAACTTTTGAAATCTTGCAATTTAGATTTAAATCAGTACAATTTCTTCCTGCACAGGTTGTTGCATGTGAACAAATTGACCACGTCTGTGTGCAGACCACGTCTGTGTGCAGCACAGACCATGAAATTACGGTCTGTGCTGCACACGAGGCTCAAACAAACGAGTCTGCTTGTCGGTTTATTAATTTTTAATTAAACCACATCTCCTCTCTCCCAGCATGGATCCATGTAGAGGATGCCCACAGCACCATAAGTAACCAGGGCAACCACACCTCGGGAATTCCTTACCCAGTAGCCATAGAGGCCTGTCCGTGTGTAGTGGGTGTGGATGTCCCGGATGAAGGGAAGGTGGACGTGCTTCACAAAGATCAGAAGCAGCAACCCCTGCATGCGAACTGAGGAGAGCTGGAAGAGACAGAAAAGAAGGAATGGTCATTTCCAGGGGTTCCTTGGGTTTACTTCACAGGAGCTTTTAGGGGAAGAAGGCCACAGCAGAAGTAATGCAATTCCCTCACCAAGCCTGGCTTCAATACTGTGACACAGTAAATGCAGACCCATTTCAGTGCTGTGAAAAACATATTCCTTATAAACAAATCTGATCAGTCCCTCAGCTAATTAACACAGTTCTAACATTATATTACAAATCTGAAGCTGACCTCAAAACATGCACCTGCCCAAACCTCTTTATGATGCTAGACAGAATATCTTGTTTTTCAGTAGATGCAGTATAGCCTATCCTTTTCTTCTCTGAGAAATGAGGTCTATACTGAGGGAGATATTTCTACTCCAAAATTTAGGCCTGAAGAAAAGTCACATTGGAGATGGAAGATCTACAGAAAATAAAGTCTTCTCTGAGTTTCTGTTATAGAAATGTGTTCAATTTCTATTTATACTGCAAGGATTGTTATTATGGTATTACAGTTATCAATGTTATCTCTCTGCTTTTCTCTCTTCTGGGCAGATTCTCTTGTTGTGGTTGCCTCTACAATCTCTTTCTGAGTTTGACACTGTAGTCTATATGATGCAATCTTATCAAAAATATCAATCAAAGACTTTTCTTCTGCCTCACCAGCCTCTTGCTTCATTCTTAAAGAATCCTGTTCATGAAGGACCAAATCCTTCACTTTTCACCTAAAAGCTTTATAGTTCACACCTACAAGTCCTCCAACAGCAGCAAATTTTTCAAACTGAAGCACCCTTCAGCAGATCATTAAATATTCTAAATGCCATTATATGCCTCAAAAGCCCAGCAGTCAATTCCAGGCATCTGCAAAAACAATGAGCTGCAAACAGCAGTAACTCCTGCCTGCAGTGCCTGTAAAAACTGATTTACCAAACACTTAGGGAACATACAGACAGGGGGGTTTTTGTGGTTTGGGGTTTTTTTGTTTTGTGCGTGTGGAAATAGTCTAATAAAGATGTCCTTCATTGAACATTAATGGACTTTACAATGTTCCTGGCATGAGACACAAAATTCATTGTGTTTAATGATAATGATTCCATTTCAAATACGGATATTGAAATACATTAATTGTAATTCAATTTTATGCTAGATTAATTTAGAAAAAGACTACATTAGAATAAAACTGACATACAACGGCTGGAGAAGCACAAAAATTCAGCCCAAAATTTAAAACAGAATTCCTCTTTTCTTTGTCTTCCTGTCTACACAATTAAATTATTTCAGAATATATTTTAATGTTTTCATTGTCTTTGAACCCAACAAAATACCAAACAGAATACTGAAACAATGGACTGCAATTGCTCGATGGTGCATAAATATTTTAGTAGTCAGCATTCTCCTTTCCATAATTACATTCATGAGGTACCCAGATCTTCCAGTCCCTCTATTATTTATTAGCTTTGTTTCATTCTGCTGTGGCCAGTCCCAAGACATTTCTCAAGATCCACAGGCCCTGAACAGCACAAGGCACTGACCCCTCCCCTGCTGGAAGCAGCACCAGTCCCACCAGTCCTTAGAGCCAACTCAAGCAAAGCCCTTGCACAGAGGGAACATGATCCTGGGGATGGTGAAAGAATTGACTGTGACCAATTCAACACTCTGAAAACAGACCCTGTTACTGAGGGGACAGAATGTCCCAAGGATGAACACCTATCTCTCCACACCCAACCTCATCACAGGTCAGCCAAGGGGTAACTGCTCCTCTCCTCCTCAGCCAAATTCCTGGCTAAGTCCTAGGATAACCTCTCCTTGCTGCCTGGTTTGATTTTGACCCGGCCTGACAGCTCCCCCTTATTATTAGAGCTAATCAAGTCCTGCTGAAAGCCATTAGGTGGCAGCATCCATTCATTAGTGTGGTCCAAACTGCCACAATTATAAATTAGAATTCAAAATCAGCCAGGCATACCAGCAGGAATTCTTTTAACTGTGTGTATACAGGGCCTGAATGTCAGCCCACGGCCAGATTTTGAATTTTTATCAGCAATGACTTAGACCAGAATGAACAATGTGGGTTTTTTCCTTTTTGTAATTCCCAATGGGTCCTTTGTTTTGTTTAATTACAATTAAAAGAACAGCACAACTACTGAGTGCGATTAGCATGCAGATAATGCAATCACCTCAGCAAAATCAGCCTGAAATAATGCTTGGTTTAGAAAACCACTACAAAAGGCTTTTAATTTCTCTTTATTAGAGAAATTCAGGATATCTTCCTATGTTTATTGTTTTCATTACTAAAATAGCCAGTACTTTAGCTGATCTTATGTCACTGATACTACCCCAAAATCTTGTCATTAAAATTCCCAAATAATGTTAGAGGTCTTTAACCAAAAATTAAGTTCTCAGGTAAATATATACACCCACTAAAACCCTGTTTTACACATATGTAATTTATTTTCACCTGCAAACAAACTGGAAAAAAACCCAAGATAAAGGAGCCTTACCAATCTTAATGCAAATCATTGCCATTGCTTGGGATATTTATAATGCAAGACTACATTAGAAGCATCACAATACAGTTCCCCAGTATTGCCCAGAGCAAAAACCTTTTCGACAAACAAGAGAGAGATAAAGATATTCTGGCCACAAGAAATATGCTGTTCAGTGTAAGTTCACACCACATGAAAAACAGGAAAACACAAATGTGATGAAGAATCACTTCCAACATACTTATGGAAGTGACAGACACCTGCAAAAACCTTATCTTTTATGGAGAGACTGAGGAAAAAAATTGAAGGTATTTTCCTTCAGTGCTGTGACACTTAAGAGAGATGTAAATAATTACCTTGATATACCCCAAGGGTGACAATACAGTCATGAAAAAAATGCTCCATGGATCATCAAATGCCAAGTCAGAGAGAAAATTTGTGATTCTTGAGTTCACCTCCTGTAAGCTGAATACACCACAATTACTCACACTGCACCAGTTGTTTTGGACAGAATTCATAGGAACTTTGCAGAACACAGACCCCAGAAATTTCTTGCTGTTCAGTTTCTCATTCAAGCAGTTTAACCCACACACATATAACAGATCTGACACTGAGGAAAATAAAATTAAAGGAGGTTATATACACCTTAAGACAGAGTTTAAGACAATGCCAGACTCCAGATGTGTTGTAACAAATAACCTGACTGTAAGGACTTCAGAATTTCAACAAAGTTTGGAAAACACAGTGGTAAATTGAGTCTAACAAGCTTGCACTAATTCCCTTAAATCATGCAGAATTTTCCATAACTTCCATATCAAAATGAACACACCTTTACACGCTAACAAAGAAAACAGCAACCAAAAGTTTTTGTGTGTTTAGAAAAAAGATGTTCTGAATTCTGTCACAAAATAGCAGCAGAAAACTGCTATAAATCATCTCTGTTAGTTAGACCAAGTTAAGCCTTCACCCTCTGGTAGCAACAGTGTTAAGCCATCTCCCAGGCAGTGATTCACATCACACAGTCCTCCCAAAACAGACCGCGCTGAGACCCAGCAGTTTTGCAATTAACCCCCAAAGCAAGTTCTTTAATATACACTCACCCTATAACGTACATATCCGTGGTCGGGTCCGTTGAGTTCAGCTGAAGTAAACTCGTGACATCGGGAGGGGGAGAACCTGTGCCCACGTTCCAGGTAACTAAGTGTAGTCTAAAAACAAACAGAAAACCAAACTTTTTTTTTTTTTTTTTTTTTTTGACTAAACTTGAAATGCAGATAGGCACCCAACCCTAAGAACGCTCTGATTTCCCCACAGAATTTCCATCACTTTTCATCAATCAGAAATCTGTCAGCCTCCCAACACCACCACGAAAACAACCAACTGGAGGCAACAAAACCTGAATTCTTGCCACTTATCCTTCAGCTTTTTCCCCCAGCGGAGGAAAGCTTCATCTAGAGTGCGAGACACTTCTTCGTGGATCTCATCATCCGAGCTGATGTCCTCCACACACGCCATCAGCTGGGCCACCCTGTGCCGGAGCTGCACGCGGCCGCTGGAGCCGGTGCTGCTGAGGCTGGCAGAGCGGCTGCGCAAGCTGGCCAGGCTCTCCACATCGTTCAGGGAGAGCCCCTCGGAATGCTGACACGCATCCTCGCTGCTCAGGGATGCCATCTGCTCCAAGTTCAAGCTGTGCCCTGAAGGACTAGCCCATAAAAAAAAAAATCAAGAGATTGATAAGGGTCTTCCAGATCCTGTGGGATTCTGCATTGCTTCCGACACAAAAGGACAAATGTAGGTGCAGCAATGCTGAAAAAAAAACTGTGGCGCTCCCACCACACTCACTGGGTTGTTACAAAAGCTGCAATCACGTCCTACCACACACAGTGAATTGTGTTTTTCATAATAGATTTAATGTGGCTAATTCTACGAGCTCAAGGTTTAAAAGAATTTATTGTTGATTTGAATCGATCATGTGCCTGTCTGTAGGCAAGGACAAATGTAATCTCCAGCTCCCAAAAACACAAAGTTCTGATCAGAACCAAGCAAAGCTGCTGTTCCTCTCAATATTCACATCATAGGACTCATCTGTTGCTTCTTTACAAAATGGTCATTTCAATACCAGAGTTTCTAAGAAGAGATTCACTTTACTGTCAGTCTTGTTACATGACAGACAGGCTTAAAAATAATAATCTGTTAATTTTCCATCCATCTTAGGGTTCTATAATGACTTTATAAACACTGGTAATTAGTGACTCCCACCACTTATTAAGGTTGTATTTTTATCCCACAATCAACTGCCTGCTCAAGGTGACACACAATGTATGTGGAAAAGCTGGAAACTCACCTTGCATAACACATTAAATGATCCATAATTTCCCTCACTAATAGTGTACCTTTGTAAGACTACACTGAAGTCATCCAAAAGCTACTCTAAAACAAATTTCTAGGGGAAAAAAAAGAAGGTAGGCTGCAGATCTAATTCTGCCACCAGAGATGTATCACTTGGGAACGCTCTCCAGTTACTAATTTCGTAAGACAATAACCTGATTAAACAAAACTGAAATAACGTTGAAGCCATCATTTCTGTCATTAATGACAGAAATTCAATTCCTCAAGCTGCCCAGTGACCACAGTACTGATAAAAACACAGACCTCAGTGGTAAAAACAAATACTGTCCTCAATACAAGCAACCTACTGAAGTCATTATTTAGCATCACCAATGCTAATCCTCAAATGATTCAACAGCGGAGAATTTCTCAGCGTCACAGTGCTCATAACACAGCCTTCGTAGGATTTTTAAGATAGCTGAGCTATTGTCAGCTTGTTGCCTTGGTTTTTTAAGTTTTCCTGTCACAGGCTGTTACCCAAACCCCATCTAAGCAGGTTTCTGTAGGGAATAGAGCCCAGACAGGACACCGACACTTCTCGCCACAGAGAGAAGACACATTGTAAAAACACCGTAAAAGCAGAAGCTCAGTATTTACTCGAGCTTCTTGTTCCTCACAGAAAGTGACGGGTTCGAGGTACCCTGTACATTACAAAAGCGCAGATGCTCGTGCCCTCATTACACATTAACAGAGCTCCGGGAAGTCCCAAGCACCCAGCAAAGCCCCATAAGCCTCCCTGAACCACTCCAGCACCGACCTTCCAAACCAGAAAATCAGCTTTTCTCCTCTATTTCATATGACCACGCAACGCCGCCAATTTGTGTAACTCCTCGTTAATACGCACAAACACAACTTTCGCTAATTCTCGCCGATTTACGTAACCGCTCCGGGGCCACTTTTCGGAGCTGCCCTCAGACCCGCGCCTCGCGCCCCTCCGCGCCCACCACTCACCTCAGCTCCTTCGTGGGAAGGCCCGCGGTCTCCATGCCCGGCGTTCCCGCAGGGAAGCGCTGCCCGAAGGACAGGGAAGGGGCCGGCGGAGCCCCCCGCGCTCCCCTCACAGGGCCCGGCCCGGCCGCGGCCTCCGCGCCGCCCTCAGCGCTCCGCGCCCATTGGCGCGCGTGACGGGGGCGGGCACGCGCGGCGCCAGGGCGCCCCCTGGCGGGCGGGAGGACCCACAGCAGCCCCGGGATGGCGGCGCCGAAACCCCAAATCCAAACCCCAAAACAAAGGAGACGGAAGCGGGAGGCTCTGTCTAGTATTTTATTAGATTTCGTTTCCAATATGCCTGTATTGGAAGATTTAGGAGACAAAAAAGGCACAAACTCACATTGAAAGAAACGACGAGATAATCTAACCCATTCTACAAAGTGTGTGTATGTGTGTTTTGCCAAAGGAAAGAGCACGAAGAACCCGTCGGGATGTGGCGGGAGGCCCAGCGGGATGAACCCAGAGGGGTGCGGGATGCGGGGGGCAAACAGCCCTGTCAGCAAACCAGCCTGACCCAGGCTGGGGCGAGGGGGATGCCCGCAGACCCCCAAACCCACCTGGTGTGGATGGGAGTGAAGATCCCAGCACATCCAGCCCCTCTGGATGGACCTGATCCCACCGGGAGCCGGCAGATCCAGGGGTTCTTGCCAAAGCTGATGGAAGATACGGCACGGGAACGCTGCGTGATCTTTGCTATGCTCACTAGCAGGAACCAAGCATCGAGACTGAAGGGTCTTTACAGGATTTGTCTATCCAAAGGCTGAGGGATGCTTTCACTTAGGATCAAATTGGAAGGACAGAAAACAAAAGGCAGGGAGCAGAGGGGGGGAGTATTCAGGCTGAAGTTCCTGCAGTTCTCACCCCCCCCCCCCCCTAAGTTTTTCCACTAATCAGGAAAGCTTTGTGTAAAAGCTCTTACTCTGAAATCAGAGGATCAAAAAAGGATTGCAATGGTGGAATGTTACAATCTGCTTCCACGGCGATTAGTGTCATCAGATGGAAAGCCTCTTGGATAACACAAACTGAAAGAACAAGTGTGCTGTGTGTATTCTCAGGTTGCCCTCAAGTATAAGAATCCCTCAAAACGTAACCAACGAACATGAACAGAAAGTCAGTGCATAAATTCTCTGTTAAAAATACTTCAAACTCAAAGAACTCCAACTGGGGCCTACACTCCTAGAATACTTCTGGAACAGCTATACAACATGGCATGAAACATCCTGGTCCCAAATAGCCTCAAAGATTAAAATTCAGTTTCTTTACCTATTTTACAATAAACTTGTTTTACTTCTGCCCAGTGAGATTGCTAAAACCCCTCAAACCCAACCCCAACCCCACAGAACTGTCTGAGGTCACTGAGAAGAGCCTGCCAGAGTCACTGGTACAATTCAGAGCTTATTGCACTTAGACATGAGTAAGGCAAAATAACAAACTAAAAATAAAGGGATAAACTGCCCCCTCCCCGGAAACCAAACGCTATCCTCTCCCTCCAGAGCATTCCCATCTTCCCTCACACTGAAAACAGCTCTGATCCCAGCACAGCCTTGCTCAGCATGGCATGGGATCATTTCAGGATCTCCTGCTTGCAGGAGTGGGAAGAGCTGGAGGAGTCAGTGTATTACAGAATGCTAAAACGACTCCTCAAAAGTGGTGATACACCCACGACTGTTTGGCATATAGGATTTCATGTTAGTGCTGCCAAATACAGAAGTGGAAAATAAAGTTCTTACTACTAGGGGAGAAAAAAAAATCAAACATTGGGCCTTAGGGATAAGCAAAGAAGTAGGAATTTTTTTTCTCCTATGTATTGAAGAAAGCAGCATTTCCTTGATTCTGTTCTGCTTAGTTGATTGTCTAAAGCTGATATCAACGTAAGGATAGTTACAGTAAGTATTTGAGTTCATTAAATAACAAGACCTCTTTATATTAACAATATCCTCTGTGATTTATAATAACCAACAGATATCCTAGAAAACTGCAGGTCTTTACAAGTTGCTTTTTTTACAGCACAAAAGGAGATATTTGAGTCATTCTTGCAATGGGAAGAATATTATTGCTGAGCAGAACCACTGCCCCAGGCACCTGGATGTAACCAGATGCCAAGACCTCGCTTGTACACCAGCCTTTGCAACATCCCAATTCATCCAGGGAAAATCACATTGTTATGAGTCAAAACCATTTCAGCTTTGTAAGTTACAGGAAGTCTTAATAAATAAAGAACCAGGAAGTTGCAACATATGTCAAGAAAGATTTTGTAAGAGTGACACACACAGCTGGAGGACAACAGAGCTACGTGGGCCAGAGAGACCTCTAAAATTGAAACTCAACAGGTTAAGTGCTGAAGGCCCCAGCAGAGGGCCTGATTGCAGCTTCTGGCCAGTCTTTAATTCATGTATGTTAAGCCAGAACAAAGTAATGCCCTGCAGAAGCCACAAATCACAACTCACCACAAACCAAGAACTCTCTGGCTGCTCCTCATTTTGTACTCAGACTACCTGCCATTAAATAGCTCCCTCTGGGAGCAAGGGTGAGAGCATCACATTTCATGGATGAGTTTTGCACTTTTAAATATGGACAATTTCCCTCTTCAAACAAGACATTCAAAGAACGGTGAAGGGCTGGGCAGAAAAAAAGGTGGCAGTTTATCCCACTTGGAAAAACAAAACAAAACAACAAAAAAAAATTCTAAGTCACCACATCACAAGACTATTTGAGCTAAAAATGTCACTTGGAAATCAAACAGGGCCACATGGAAATTGGTCTGAACACAATGAAAAAAAGAGGAGGGAGGAGTCGTAAATACAGCGATCTCTAAGTCACACGGCTCCAAGGAGGAAACTCCTCGGGATACACGTGCTAACATTGGAGTGCTTAGTACCAGACTGTCTATTTGCTCACAATATTAAGGGGCATCTAGAATTAGCTATGGGAGGTTTAAAATCGCCTGCCGGTTGGACAGAGAAAGGCTTGATCCAGAGATGGTCCGTCAGTCAAGGGTGTGGATTCCCTGGGCCTTCCTGCCGACTGTCTTGCAAACTGAAACAAAGAGACAACAGGGAAACGTTTCAGGATGACTTTGGGAAAGCAGCGTGCCAAGGGAAGTGTCAGACAACCTTGAGAGAGCAAATGTGAGTCACGCTGTCGCCAGGCAGACAATGCATCCTTACACTGCAGCACGGAGCCACAGGAAAGGGGGAAGAAGAAAACCAAGTGGTTGAAGATGCATTCAAAAATTAAAATGTATCTATCAAAAGACAGCCCTTTTCAGACACTCCCTCACCTCGTGTTCCCCACTCACCACCAAGCAAGCAGCAGATAACAGAGGGCAAATAGAGGTAAATAGTCAGTACTCCATGAGGATGTGGTTCTGCCCCACCCCATTCCTTCTAAGGATAACGAGGATAGCATTTTACTGCCTTAATAACCTGTTCTTCCCAACATAAATGGATGATCTCTTCTTTCTCTTTGCCTTCTTACTTCTCTAATACTACACCCCATTTTTGCCCAGTGTCTAAGAAAAATTTGGCAAAATCAGCCCCCGAACTGGTGACATAACAGAATAGAAAGAAAAGAAATCAAAAACTTTCAAATTGTCATTTTTGCTTCTCCTGCAACGGCCAAGTGTTACTCCATTTTGGCCCATTAGTAAATACTGTTAACAAGCAATGGAAAAAATAAATTCCTTGCAAATATGTTTGGAATGTTCAATTTCCAACTTACTTTTTTTGAGACTGACAAAAGTTTCTCTGCAAGTCATGGAAAGTAACACATGCATTACAGAAATAAGAATAGCACTAAAATCTACAGAATATTCTAACACATTTTTCTTACACTTTTCACTCAGACATTTCTTCAGAATAGTTCTGAAACGAGGCAGTAAACCTCGCTCATCAACCTGTCAGTGAAACTATAAAAACAATCAAAACCACAGATTTGCCTGTCAGAAGCTATGAAGAGGATTATTTCTCACACAAATGTTGGGGGTTTTAAACCAAATAGAGTAATACAGAGTTTTGTCAAATCTCTTGATACCTACAGTGCACAAGGAAGGAGTCATATTAGTCATCTGCAGCCGACATTCCTTTCACTGGATCTTTTTCTCTCATCTGAAAGAGGAAACAGTGTTCAAGTACTGATTCTCACACGGGTTATCTCAAAATTTATCGGTATGAAACACCTCCTGTATGTAAGACATTGATTGTATCTCAGCATCTCAAATCAGTGATTGTGAAATGCACATGCAGGTACCATTCCTGGTTAAGCTGTGGGTTGGCAACAGATTTAGGACCCTTATCCAAAGGGCAAGAGTGTACATGAAACTAGAATGAAATATCCCGAGGCATGAAGGGAGTGGAGGGTGCAGGGCAGGACACAAACCATGGAACAAGGTTCTCATTATTACCAAACTTGTGTTTCTCAGAGTAAGAATCCTGTTACATACCCCCACTACCTGCTTATGGTACTTAGAGCTAGAAAACCTTTTACTCAACAGGTTTCCAGCAATTAATGAGGACTAAATCGACCATTCAGCTTTGAGTAAAAGCAAACAGAAGATATTGAGGCAGTAAATGAATCATTGCCACTCAGCCCCTCATTACCTGTGGTTCAATACATTTACTGGCTCAATGACAAACAGAAGGAGAATTCCATAATGATTAGGAGGAGATGCCAGCACGATGGACTCATGGCCAATCATTCAAAGCACACACACAGCATGACCTAAATAGCAGGAGCACAATTCACACCATGCCCTGACAATGCAGCAGCCTTTCCTCTCTGCTGTGCTGGAGAGCAGCAGTTTCTCACACAACCCACACCTGCCCTGCTTTCCCACTGACCTCATCCAGCTGTCTCTTGGTCTCCTCCTCCATCCTACGGATGTCCTCCATAGTCAGATCAACCCACTTATCAAGCCAGCAAAAGAGCTGCCGGTGGAAGTTTGTGAAGAGACGCTTTTCTTGCTGCAAAAGGAGGAATAAAACACAAACCAGCTTAGTCACAGGGCAATTACCATGGAGCTCACAGGATTGTAACAATTTTCAGAGATGTGTACACTGAAGAATCAGTTCCCTCGCCCACCTTTCCATCTAGCTGCCACAATTGGAAACTGGAGACAGCTAATTTTTATTCTTTTATCAGAATATCCAATCTAGAGCCTTGAATCCCCAGAGAAATGCCTTTTTTTCCCCCCCAAACCTAGACAGCAGTCTGCACACTGCACTGAAAGAATTAGTGAGCTTCCTTTGATTTGACAGTACTGTTCTGACTGAATAAAGTGCTCCAAGTTGGGTTTACTTTGAGCATGAAAGTTGGCCTAGAGGTGCAGAAAAAAAGGAAAAACAGGTATTTTTAAAATTCTTAACTTGCTAAAAACTGGAAGTTAGGAAGTGTAAAGGGCTGACATGCACCTGTCTTGTTTTTTTTTTCTTTTGCAGTGACCTAAAAAAATGCCTAAACTTGTTTTTCACAGCTGAAAACCTTTCAGCAGAGGTGACTAATATGCACAAGGTACTTCAGGTTTGGAGCAATTTATTTCCATTTTCTAAGAGATAAGCTAGGCAAAATCATTCTATTAGACAGGGATATACAAAGTCTCTTGGAAAGACCTCATTAAGGAAGGACGCTTCAGTTTTACCAATTATGGTTTCATATCTGATAACCTGTTCTCATCAAAAGCAGCTTGAATACTCTGATGCAAACCTGTAGATACTCATAAAAAAAAGGGGATTGAAGACACTGCTTTATTCAGGGCTTTTATTAGAGGTATTTGAAATCCTGTAGCACCATGGTCATTCCCCCTTGGAGCTGTCTGTAGATTGTAACACCGGAGAATTGCTTTTGCAGAAGCAGCTCTGTGGTTTATCAATATTAACCAGAGAAGCCTCTGTGATCTGAAAGCACAGGAGTTTTATGAACACAGCACAACCTGGGAAACTACACACAAACATTCCCAGGTGTAGCATCCTGCTGCAGCTCATGGGTTATAGACTCTGCAGCAAGAAAAAGCTCTTTTCAAGATTACATTTATGTTTTAAGTTAATAAAGTTTCCCATTGTCTGCTTATTTTTTAACACAGGTTTTTCATGCAGCAGACTGGGAGAGGAAAATGTGACTGGAGCTCCAGGACTTGCTGGAAAGATCCTCAGCTGATCAGGATCAAATAGCTGGAGCTATGTCCCCATAAAAAATGTTTTGCCCTTAAGCAATGTAATTCCAGTATAAATGCATCACCTCATCACTCACAAATCAACTACCAAGTGACTGCAATTCTGGTCTATTAAACAACGCAAACCAGCCAATTTACCTTCACACATTAGAGTGAAAACGTTCAATAGCCAAATCACAGAACAACCAGCCAGCCCTGCCCTTGGATCAGCAGCAAATTGAACCCAGCTTTAACTGACTGCAGACTTTCAGGCAGAGGCATTGACTGCTACAGCAGGTGGGTGATGAAATGAGCCCCATTTCCACATCTCTCCTCATCACAGACCTTACCTTCTGTATAAAGTTCTCCACTTTATTTTGCAGACCCCACCACTTGAACTTGACTGTTACCAACTTGTAAGCACACATGTATGGACAATCTGACTGCTTCCCCAGCTCCTTCTGCAAAGACACAAAGATATTCACATTAAGCCCCTGGCCAAATGTCTCCAGGAAAGCAGCTCCTTCAGTCCTAACTATGAAGTCTTTCCACAATTCCCCACAATCCTCTTGCATCCTTACATCTTGCTTATCTTTTATGGACAAGTTTTGTCACATCTTTGCTCACCCTTTTTCCAGGGTATAGAAGAGCATGATGAAAATAGACCCTGGTTTCCTTCACAGGTGGCTTTGCCTCCATTTTGAGAACAGACTATTCCTTCCTCTCCTCTGTTGTCCACTTTTTCTTCCATTAAAATTATGTCTTTCAGTATCTTCACTGTTATACCACGGCTACTTTGCTTCCTTAAAAGTCTCTTGATAAAGTCCCTACCTAAAACATTTTGGAATTAGATTATATCATCTGAGTCATGATTATAAAGCCCTAAAGAAAACTCCATAAGGTTTCCTCTTTCCTATTACAGGAGCCATAGCCACTCTTCCCAAGTGAATCATATCAACTTCAGCTTCTGCCAAGTTTGCCTGTTAGAAATCAGACCTGCACACCAGTAGCTCCCCAAAACCCACTCAGGGTCCCTTTTAAAGACTGGCATTATATCTGCACTTGTAATGTCTTCAGATTCTAAGGATTTCAGTGAAAGGTTAAACACTGCTGGTCATTACTCAGCTATTTCATACTTTATTCCTCTTGGGTGAACCTTTGGGCTGAGCACCAGACAGCTCTGGAGAGTTCCTGGAACTCAAACTCTTTGTACCAAGCTCTCTCATTTATTTTAAAACCACAACAGATTCAGTGCTGAGTTCTGCATTTCCTTCTGCAGAAGTGATTCCAGTGTTTTCCAGATGTACCTTTGGCTCCAAACCCCAGTATCTGTACTTCCAGTTATGGAAGCTGCTACAGCTCCTGAACTCAACAATACAAACCTTCCAGTTGGGACCCAGAGGTCCACGTCCAGTCTTGACAGATTTAAATCTTGCTGGATCTTCTTCTGCCTTGTAATCCTATTGGACAGACACAAGGATTAAACACAAATTATACTACTGTTAGCCAGCTGTTCTATCACACAAAGGATTTCTTTTCCTGGGCAAAGAATAACCTCTGCCCTCTCAAGAGCTACTGTTTGCAGACCTCAACATGAGGCCAGACACTCTTCAAGGAAACATTTCCCACCCCGTGCTGTGTCCTAGACCTATGAAGAAGTGGTAACAAACTGATATGACCTTTGTAAGGCTATCAGAAGGTCTGTAGGATATGTTTCCTGTAACCACATGTTCTTTGAGAGCTAAACACTGCTGTTACAGAAAGCAGCTACGCTCTGGAGCTGTCCTCCCTAGAATTTTTCACAACACTGTATCACTGTGATGCTCACAGGCTGCTCACTAGAAGAAAAGTACAGTCAGACTCACAGTACCACCATGAGAATGGTATCAAATACTGTTTGAAAGTCAGGAAACTCAACAAACATTCCATTTTTATGCAGTTGATTTTTCTTCCCAGTACAGTACAGAAACCCCCCTTTCTTTCTCACAGTAACTGAAGTGGCTACACCATTTCCAGATACACTTGTGAAGCCAGGGGTTGGTATCAAAAAGGGGGAAGTTTAAAAGATCCTGTATGGAAAGGGGAGTGCCATTTCCTGCTTTTCAAGCACTTCAGTCAGCTGCAGTGCTGTAGAAATACACTGTTACATGCACAGGCAACACATTTTACAGGCAGTGTTGACACAGTTTTTAAAAGAGCTTTTCCTCTGGCTTGCATGAGAAGTTTTAAGGAACGCCTTTCCTCCTCTTTGCATCCTCTCACTTGTCCTGCTACCTGTGAGCATCCCTGGAAGCACAGTTTATCCATGATCACCTCTTTTAGCACAAGCCCATCCCCCCTAGGGAGCTGTTACCCACCTACCATACCTTGGGGAGTACTTGGCTCCGATCAGCAATGTCTATATAAATGGCTTCTACACTCTTCCATACCTCTGGCTCCAGTTTATGGACCTGCAGGGAAACAAGATTCAAGGAGCTGGTTCAGTGACAGAACAATCCCATTCTAAGAAAATAGAAAGCCAGATGGAAATGCAGACACCCAGCGCTCCCCTTGGTAAAAACACAGTGGGAGAGTTTCTAAAGAAGCAAAGGTGCTCACACAGAACAAGTGCCTGGGGGTCAATTTTATTCAGTTTATGTGAGAAGCCAACAGAAGGGAGTCTCTGCCTCGGTAGTGAGAGAAATATTTGAAATGCAGGAACACAGTGAATAGACAGTTCTGCACAGCACTTCTCTAATCCAGCACAGAAAGCAGCACTGTGACATTAAAGAGATGAGTAAAGCACACGACACAAGTACTTACATTCTCTTGTGTTCCAAGATCTGATTTATGCCAGGTTTCAATTTTGATCAGGAAGTCATCCTTCATATACTCATTCTGTCATCAAAATAAAGCTTCTTGTTATTCTTAGGATATATAATTTGTCTTCTTATTACACAGATAAGCATTAGGAGAGTCAACTCAAAGAACTGAATCATCCAAAGAATGAACTCTCCATTTGACTGGGGTCTGACTTAGGGAATTTTAGTATTATTTGTAAACAGATCATCGCTTTCAGCAAAATTGATTGATCATTAATTACTTAAGATTAAATAAACCACAAGCTGTTCACCAAAAAAGCCCGTAAGTTCTATTGTTTTAGTAAGACATTTGGAGTTTATAAACAGCTTTTTCTTTAAAGGACAATATCTGCCACTCTATTTAGAGTTTAGAAGGGGTAACATAAGTTAGCTAGGCAGGAACTGTCTTTCCAAAGAGATTATTGATCTAGCACTGAGTACACATTTTGATGCAACTCTTCAAATTAATAACAGTATTAAACTGATGTGCTGAGAGCTTTGGACACTGGGAAGGGACAAGAAGCACAGTTCTGCCAAGTAAGTAAAAAACTTTCCATTTCTCACTATTACTGTGAGTAGCAAAGGACTCCCAAAGGTAACCCTATCCTCCCTCAGGGGAGCAGAAACAAAAGCACAAGCCAGTGAAACAGTCAGCATGTAGAAAGGAAATACCAAATTCAGAAGAGAGACTCCTCAAAGGGACAGCATGACATGAGCTAACTGGCTTTTATTGAATTTACCCAGGCAATGGTTCTTTCCCATTGCTGCAGCAAGGACAGGCCTCTGTCCATGGTTACAAAGTGTCTGTGGATACATCTCAGTTGGTAACGGGGGTTTAATCCATGTGATCTTAAAATAATAAAAGCTGAACTGCCTTTAGGTCAGGTTAAAGAGCTGCTTCTACCCAGAACACTTCATTTCAGACATTATTCCATAGATTGTCAGTAAAAGCAATACTTACTGTAATTACTGGTCCAAGAAATCAACACATGGAAAGAAAGAGACACAGTACTTTAGTGAAAAAAGACTGTACAGCAACCATTGCCCTCCTCCCACTCTCAGCCAAACAGGGACAGCTTCAGCTTCCCAGGGCACTGCTGGTACCTCTGAGGGAAAAGACATGGAAGTTGATAAAACCCAGCTAACTTCACCCCCTTCTCCTCTGGAAATTCTCAAGACTCGGAGAAACCCAGAGGAGCAGCAATTAATTATGTACTGCCACTTGTGCTCCCTGGCCTGCAGCCAGCTGGATGAGAAGATGGAATAAGTATGTTCAGCTGACAGCATTTTACCAATCCTTTCTCAGCTTGCAGATAAGGAGCCTCTCCGTAGTTCCAGAGGAAACCCACGCTGGATTTCAGGCCAGCACAGACCTGCCTGGAGTAACCAGACCCTCTGCATCTCTGCTGCTCGTGGTAACTGAGCTCCCTGCACGGTCAGGCTCAATTATTCAACACAGAAAAGCAATTAAAGATCCTGTAACAGTCAGCATCTGCTCTACCTGAGCCCACCTGAGCAATTCTACTTGAGCAGAAGGAAGTCTGAAGCTGGAGTTCAACTTCTCTGGTCTATTCTGAAGTTTAACATGAGGGCTTGATTAAAACCAAATTGCTCCTTAAAGGTACTGTAACAATTTTTGAGTTTCCAAGCCAGCATCCTGGTGACAGTTACCATCCCAAATCACCTATCATGCACATCCAGCTGCCTTAATTACCCACTGCTGGGCTTGGACTGTTCTAAACCCCCAGCATGTGAAAATTGCTTTTTACAGCAATTTTACAGAAAGCCAATTATTTAGACTGACATGCTGGGCTGGAGGGAGAGAACAAGAAGGCAGAGCTGAGGCTAATTTTTCAAAGGCTGAACTCCATCTCAAAGAACATTTCATTATTTCTGCAAGAAGGAAGTGGTTTTTTTTTCCTGCTAGTCCCAACAAAATACTGAATAAACCAGCAATAATTATAAACCAGGGCCTTCCCACTTTGCCATGACTATGTGCTGTGACTATGCAGCTGCCTTCAAACAGGTTCCTTTGCCTCCTTAACTTCTTCCCTGTGGGGAAGACTCCTCATTTGTAAAGCAAACAAATTAATCTCTTCAGAAATGTCCACTCAAACTTCACTGCTCAGCTGGCTACAAATTAAGACCTGCTTCTTGAGGCATTACAGCAGCAACTCCTCCATGTTTCAACTGCGTTATAACTTCTCAGTTTCTTGACATTTGGCCACAGGCCATGGTTACACTCAGAGTGGGAACACACATCAAATTGCTTTTCTAAAAACGTTTAAGCAACATTAATATTTAAGTCAGACTGCAGAGAAGTACACTGTTCCCCTTGGCACCAGCCCACAGGTACAACTATTAGACAATCCTCACTTCATTTTTACTGCAGAAGTTGTGAAACCATCCAACAACAACCACCTCACTTACAGTTTGTACTCTCAAAGGAGCTAAGCAAGGCTTCCATTCAAAGTACATAAAACCAACATATTACAGAACAAACAAGTGTGCAGAATTGCAGAAAGTTATAAGCTAGGCATTTAAATTCCCTCAATCTGCAGTACTCCTTTGATAATGGCCCATAATATGCATATTAATTGAGCTTTTCAGAAGAGATATAGGGAAATGTAAGAAGGATGATCTCATGTAATAAAAAAAACCATACCAAGAGGCACAATTAAGTAAAAACACTGCTTTATTCCAGTTGATGTGCAAGCAAGCAGTGCCCCAGGGAGAGCACAGCAACACCACCTCAGACAGGAGGGCAGAGGCAGAAGCCCCAGCAACTCCCAGATGCAGCTTTAGCTCCTGCTGGCTCCCGGGCTCTTAAATTTCAGATTCCAGTGAGAGGGCTGAAAGCCTGGCTGCTCTAAGCCAGCACAGCATTTTCTGCTGCCCAAAGATTCACACCAGGGCATCCAAGGCTGCTCACGTCTGACCAAAACACCCGAGTGCATCCAAAGGAAAATGGGAGCCCCACAGCACATCCATGGCTTCTCACCTCCTGCCCAACCCCAGCAAGGGAAGCTTTCAGCAACTTTTCCAAGCTTTTCTTGCTTCATGTCAGGCTGGCAGATTCTCTAAACAGATTTATCAGCCTCCGCATCAAAAGTGCCTTCTGCTCCAACCCCCACAACAAAGCACTTTTTATCTCATATTACGTTGCTGTTTATTACAGTTGAGGGGGTTTTTTTGGCTTTGTTATCATTTCTAGCATATCAAAACCTGAAATTTCTTTGATTGTGTTGAAAAGTCTTGTACTTGGCTTTAGTATCCCAGGTTTTCCACTTAAGCAGAATTTTAGCAGTGTGTAACTGAAGGATAAGCAGCTTAAGAATAACAAAACAAGTAACTCCATACCTTTGTTTCAGAAATTGGTGGAGAAGGAAAAGAGGAGGAGGAGGATACAGCCAGGCATTTAAATCAGTTCAGTGGGCTTAACATGGAAATAAACTAGACATTTACTAACTAATTTAAGTAACATGCAGCAAGAAAACTGCATAAAAATTAGAAAGGTTGCAAAAAACTTTGTTTCCACATTTTATGTGAGACATTACAAATTTATTCTGCAGTTGATGGCAGTATCTGAATTTTGTATTCGAAATATCCATTCCAGTAGACTGCTGCATGGAATTTCACACACTGAAGTAACACTACTCTCTCCCACTGCAAAGCTTTTTATTTCTTTTAAAACACTTCATTTAAAATTCACTTAAGTAAATTGTCAAAAAAAAAGGGGTTTTTTATATATTGAGTTTCAAGAACAGTTGGAATTTTAAAGTGTTTAGTTCCCATAGCAACTGTACCACTACCAACTAGCAGAAAACGTGTCCTTCAGAGATACAAACAGCACAAAATGCTGCCAAAAGCACTACATGAGTTTGGAGGCAAAGTCAAATTTTCAGTTTACAGCAGTGAAGACCAGAGAAGCTGTAGTGGCTAAACACCATGGCTGGTAACTTCAGTAAGTAAATACTAACCACTCCTGCAGAAAATGAGTTTGACATTATTTCACCACTTCACACAGCTTCCAGAGCCTCACCCCTGCCTTTACAGATGGATTCACTTCAACTGCAGCATTCTCTGTTCAACCCTCACTGACCTCAGATCCTGCAAGTGAGCAAATACCCAACACTTAACATTTGTTCCCTTCAAATGCACTAAGCAAGAGGCAGCTGAGATCTGCCCTGTTCCCCTCTTGCATCGTCCACTTTTTCCCACCTGGGCTATGCTGCACTTGAGCACATAAAATCACCCCTCGTGTGTTTATCTCATTAATGTTACACAGCTGTTCCTTTAGGAGGACCAACATCTATTTCTTGATCTGTTCTTTCCCTCTGCCCCTCATTAGCAGCACATCAGACAGGGGCAGTTCTTTTAACTCCTCAGCACTTGTATTTTGCTCTTCCTGACCACAGAAAGGGCTTAGAGAACAGAAATCCAAGATTTAAGAGCTGAAACAGCTTCTCTACTGGTTGTGTCTTTCTTTATCCCCCTTCCTACCTTTTCCCCCTGCCCCCAGAAACCAAAAAGGCAGAGTCCAGAGTCCTTCCTCAGGCACTCACCAGTTCTGCAGTAGGGATAGGCATTCCATGCTTTTTCATGTATATTCAGAGCTCCTTCAGGGGCCAGCATTCTCACAAATGCTGGCACTTTGCTGTGGAATTTGGAAATAAGAAGAAAGGCATTGATAAGGACTACATGGAATGAGAACTGTGGCCCAGACTGACACAGGCAGGACATCACCTGGAATGCAAACACCAGAGATTTGCACACTTCTGGAACTGGTAGGGTTCTCCCCAACCCCATTACAGCATTTCCAGAAATGCCAAATCAGACATGTTAATATAAACCTTCTTTATATTATAAAGATAAAATAAATGAAAAAAAAAATAGGAGGTTGAAATCTAGGAGGTATTTTGCTCTTTAGCCAAATTCAAGTATGAAAATACTGGGTGGCAGGATCAGACTTGCTTTGAAAAGCTCAAAGCCAGATTTTTTTGGGACAACAGCCACATTTACAGGGGTGGGTGGGTGTCCCAGTGATTCTCACTGCCAGGTGCTGTTATACTCCTGCCTTACCTCTGCATCTTTCAGCCTTTACATAATCTGTGATTTACAGTTGCTTCAACCCTATTACATCTTCCTCTGGTTCCTCTTGCCCAACTCTGGGAATGAAATGGTTCCCATACCTCTGTAAGTGGTAGATCTTGTGTGTGTACTGCCCACGCTCTCCATCTCTTTCGTAGGGTTCGTTCACCAGGACTTCCACTCCTTCACCTCCACCAGTTTCATTTTTACTGGCTTCTGCCACGGAATACAGCTGCCCCACTTGATACTGGAGAAGTTAAAGACACACTATTACCATGGCTATAATTTAGCAGCAGTAATAACTTTGCCAGAAGAAGCCAAGGATAAATTTATTACCCGGGGAGAGGGCAGAGAAAAGGACATCCACTTGTATGGGCAGATAAGCAGCTCATTTAATTTCGTTTGAGATAGAAAGCTTGAGCAGTAGTTAGGAGGAAAGCACTGCCAAGAAGATAGTTACCTTTAACCCTTCAATCTCAAGCTCCAAACCAACACAAAATCAGGAGAAAGCAGAAAAGATGAAAGGAGCATCAGAAAGAAAGAAAACACAGATGACCTTGGGTATACTGTAGCAAAATCCATTGGGTTTCACTCTTTTTTGGCACACAGGTGTCCCCAAAAAGTGGAGAATAAGGCCCTGTCAGTCCTGAATCAATAAGCACCCAGTATGGCACCCAGAAGAGTCCCAAAGAAATTCACATCAAGCTTTTTTACAAAATGCAGGGTAAGAGGGAAGGGAGTGAAAAACTTCACAATAGAGACAGAAGATAAAACTTTCTTGCACCACCTGATTTAAGTGCTCCAAGAAACAAACTTGCTAAATGTGCACAGCTTAGGAGCCCCAGAGGGTCAAAGATGAGCATCCCCCGTGTGCAGTTCAAACAACTGAGTATACAGTCTTAAGTAAAGAGGGTATTTTCATTCTGAAAACTTTATCTAATGAAATAACTGAGCCAGTGTCCCAGATGATCAGTTGATCTATGTTGTCACTGCACCCCCCATTACTTTTCCTATTATCTTTGGTTTGGGTTGTGTTGTTTTTCCTCTGTATCACACTTCATCTTAGCCACAAGCTTCAACTACTAGCAGGGAGAGCACAGAATTTCAACACACAGTAAAATTCTTACCCTAAGATCATTTCCCAGTCTCTTACAGACATGCACTTGGCAGCATTATTTCCCAGAAATCACTTAAAGTACTTGATATTATACAATTTCTTTCATAAGAGGCATTCACAAATGTTTCCCAGGGCAGAGCAGAGGAAAAATCAAGAAAATGAACAAAGAGCACATTCTCTTCTGCAGAAGATGTAAAGACTAATACACTCTTGCCTCTTGTAGCTGGAAAAGGGGATGCAGAGCTCAAAAGAAATATGATCAAATGAAGAAAATTCACACAAGTCTCTCTGAGGCAAAGTTAGATGAGCAAAGTTTGAGGATGAAGAAGCTAACCACTAAGTTAAAAGGAAGAGTTCTAACTTAACAGAGTTAAGTCTTCAGAACTCTTAAGTGAGCAAAACAGCAACTGTTGCCAAAGGCAACAGTACAGGGAGGCAATCTGAAAGGGTAATCCACAAAGTGTTTGGCACCAGAAGTGCAATGATTAAAAAAAAATGTAAAAACAACCACCAAAACCCCAAAAAATTCCATAACATAACTACAAAGCAATGCAACACTGTTCAGGCCATCTTCCTTTTCCACAGCATAAGGCTCTGCATCAGAAACAGGAATAGCACTTCTGAAACCCAGCCTGGAAAAGTGGAATACAAACCCAGCCTGGAAAAGTGGAATACAGCTAGCTCAGAGCTGACAACCCAGAAATATTCACTAGGCTGGAACATCTTCTGCAATGAAGGAAGATTTCTACAGTCATTAAATTTTGTTGTCAGAGCATCCAAAATAACAACAGTACCCAAAGCTCTCTGGTACTTTGTACCATCTGGTGCCAACAAAGGCCAAGGAAATGTTTATTGCTACTGGAAGAGTAGATGGCAAGTCAGAGTAACAAGGCTAGATGTCCTGGCCTCAGTTAATGTGGGGCAGAACAAAAATCAGACCATTCTCAAGCTAAGAGCAGCAGCTCTGTTGGATCTCTCCAGAAGGTCCTGGCCCAGGTTACATGAGCAGCCCTCATTTGGCTGGACAGTTCCTGCACTGTCACAGCAGGTCGAGTTTCAGTCTGGATTTTGGGCTGCAGGAGAAGTCTCTGACTTCTGACATTTCATACAACACATTGCTTTCCTTATGACTCCCTACATATGACCCACACAAAGCAGAACACTCACCTCCCTCCAGAAGAGCAAAACATGAGAGTTGTGAAACCTTAGAAGCAAAGTTGCTTTTGCAGAGTAAGAGCCACACAAATACTCATAGAACGGAGTTTATTATGAGTTTGGTAACTACAGGATTAGAAGGGAGGACTGAATGGCTTTGACTGCTTTGTAGCAAGTGGCAGGACAGATCTCCAGGAGCACAAACTAATTCCTCTTAGTAACAGCCTCTTATTCATTCCTTCTCCCTTTCAAATAAGTGGGTCAAAGTTCAGACACTAAGAAGATAAACCCTTTGGTTTAACATCTTCACCATTTAAACTTCCCTGTTATTTCTGAGCTTTTAATCGCATTGATAAGAGAGAAAAAGGCCCAAATAAAACTGTCCCAATGAGCAAATACCACATCATCTCCCTGCAAAGGTAAACAGAGAAATAGATTCTGGCTCTATGAATCTGGACTCCAGACAGGCCTGAGAGCTTAAAAAACCTTCTTCTTTTCTGCAAGAAGTCATCCCTCTTGCTCTGTGTCAAAGACCTCTTACACAGCTGAGAGAATATCTTCATTGCACCAAATTTCCTCCAGCAGGCCTGATCTCAACAAAACCATCTTCAAGAGCAGTTGTTTTCCTGAAAGCCGCTTTGAACGCAATTAATAAGATTCCTCTGTGTTTGGCAAGCTCCTTCCTATGTGAAAGGAACAAAGAGGCAGCACAGAATGTGTACACACAGCTCTAATCCATACCAGCATTTCAGTGGCAGCTGGCAGAGACACCCACACGAGTCCACGCTCCCCAAGTTGGCACCGCACGAGGCGACGCTGGTCAGGGAACGGGAGCAAAGCCTGGCACCCAACACACAACGAGGAGATTCCCTTTGCTCCCTGCAGTGGGACAATGGATAAACCAACACAGCAGTGCAGCTTGCAGCCTGCACTTGAGCAGGACCACATTTTGGCAGGATTTCCATGAAGAAGACAGACTGCTACAGACTAACTCCTACATCCCAGCTTTCGAGTTTTAGTCATCGCCGGGGCTTCTCTTGCACTGTTTGGTTCCCATCTTGGCTAACTAAGCAGCACTGATCTCTGTGTTGATTAAGTCACAGCTCCCTAATGTCTTCCTGATCACTAGTTTTCTCTTGAATTCCATACTATTGGTTAAGATCCATTTGCTAAGGGTGTAGACTGAACACAGAATCCCTGGCATATCACAGAACCTCACAGAAGACTCCCTCAACCCTTTTATGACGTCTCAAATTTACAATTAATTTCATTCCCTATCTTACACATTGGCATCAGACTTTTGCCAGCAATTTGCATGCAGAAGGTGTGAACTCTTAAGCCTTTTGAGCAAAAATCAACTACATAAAAGCGAAATCAGAATTCCTCCTGTTAGCCAGAGATGCTTCATGAGCAGCTACACAGTCAAGAGCAATAACAAGTCTCCAGAGCCCTATTTTAGGGTTTTGTACACAAGGAAATCCTTGAAAGCAATGAAGGTTTAACAGCTGGTTTGTAGAACAAACAGCAGTGCAGTGACCAAGTGATGCACAGATGTGTCAGCATCTTTCCACACAGGAAAGGGGATGAAGCAATAAACAAAGCAGTAGTCATCCTCTGAGTCAACACTGGAAACAACCTTTCCTCTTAACCACACCCAGCTACATAGGCAAAGCTAAGTGAACTTTAAAACCCTTTCTGCTCAGGGAACTGGCTCCTGAAATCTGCCCTATCACAGGAAAAACACCAGACCTTGGAAAGGGACATCACTCATGGGACATGGTGACAATGTGCAAGTTTGGGGAGAAATTCGATGTGGTCAGGTTGGGGGTCTCTCCACAAGCCAAGCACTGGACCTAGAGCAGAGCAATACACATCCTAAACCAGATAATCCCAGGGCACCCTCAGGCAAGGAGGTTGCTAGAGACTGACAGATTTATCTCCAGCCCAAACCCTCAGTTTTCCACACAGGCAGTTGACACACGAGGCTCTGAACAGCCAGGGAGCAATGAGAGCACAGCGAGGGACTCGCTTTAACTGGATGAAGGCTAATCCCAGTATCAGAGAACTCAGGAAAACCCTGTGTTGGGTTCCATCCAGTCTAACCCCCTCAAAGATACTGATGCTTTGACTTTCTGCTTACACAGATTGATACCAAGGAGCCGTATCACTACAAGGCAGGGTTCCTGTTATTCAAGGAAGGTCCTTTCTGTCCATTGAGCTCGAGTAACTTGCCATTTACCCACAGCTTTCTCTAACCTGCAAGTCTGCATCCTTTGCTTACTTGATAAAGCTTATCATGTTACTCCTTGCTCTTGTGAGTGGCACTCAGGCACAATAAAAGATCCAAACTTCCCTACTCTTAACACTTCAGTCTGACTTGTGTTGAAACTGCTTTAAACAGATTCACTCAGAAAGCATAAAAGCCACAGGAACAGACAGAACTTCTGGCATTAACAGCTTTGTTCTTGTGCTAACACAGAACACAGATCCAAAACCACTCTCTGATCAGAGGTCTAGGCTTTCTGTCAGCATCTGATACCTGTCACAGCAGACTGAGCCACAGGAACAAGAAACTCAGCTTAGACACTGCTTTTGTTTTACTAGCCAGTCTCATGGCTGTAGGAATGCACTACATGGAGTTCTAAACTGTGTTCTGTCAAAAGAGTGAGAGTTATAAAAGGGATGTGCTTAAAAAAGTGGTGCCATGAGCCAACCCACCACTGTCTACGCCACAGTAGCTGCTATATTCAGAGGAAAGAAAAATGAACAAGAGTGCTGTTATCACAGCCCTCCCTAAGAGTTAAAACAAGGCCTTGATCACAGTTCATAAACCCAAGGCTTACAGCCAAGGATCACAAGGAAAAAAAAACACATCCAGAAGAAGGAATCTGCTATGGAAGTGCTATAGACTCAGTTATTTCAATTTCTACCATGTTAGTATAAAGATTAAAAAACTCAAAACATTTCTATGGTCAGATTCTTTGCACGAGTGGTGTTCAGTGCAGGAGGGAGGAAGGAAAGGCAAGCCCCAACTCAGAGGAAACAGGAGGGAAACAGCCACAGAGTCTGCATAGCTACTCCATGGTCGGTTTGGCCATGAAAATCACCCTGTCCAATAGAAATTACATTTCTTCTCTCAATTCAAGCTTTATCTAAACAAGAAGAATTTTTTCTGTATGTAAGAGCTAAATAGGACAGGTCTTAAAGAGTCCTTTTCCTATGCCTCCTAAGTCATGAGAAATTCTTGATCTCCGCCTAAGAGTTTAAAACAAAAGAGTTCCAGCAAAACGCAGTTTAAAGGGTGACTTAAATTTCTGCTAAAGCTTCCCCTCCATGGTAAAAAAAAATAGAAAAGAACAATAGTACTAATCAAAAGGAAACTGTACTTGAAAACAGCCTGACAAGTCAAGATTTATAATCAGCATATCTGGGAGTGTTTTATAAGAGAGATGATTGGTACCTCAGACTTAATACAATAATTTGGTCAAAATGATGGTGAATGAATAACAGCTCCCAGGGGTTCCTGAAGACAGCTTGCATTTTCCAGTTTTTGTTCACAGAACCTGCTTTGATCACAGGTTTATTTACAGTCCTAAAGCAAGGAAGCAAGAAGCAAAGAACTTACCTCCTCCACAGACACGGGCAGGATAACGCGGCTGGAAGGGAACACAGAGACAGAAATTAGCAAATATCCCTGCAACTGCAGAATTCCCACATTCCTCACAGCGATGGCTGCACAGCTCTCCTCTCCCCCAGTATTCCAGCATCCACCCAGTACTCCTCAGGCCAAAAGCTATTTATATTGATGCCTTCTCCAGCCACCTAGAAACAGAGACTAGACAAGAGTAAGGGAATAAAGGTCGGTGTTTATTTGAAGGCCTTCAAGGCACACCCTGGGGGAGCCAGAGGCTACTTCCAAAAATGGACCCCAAGATGGAGCCCAGGTCACGAGTTCTTCACACCTTTATAGGTTTGGTTCATTTGCATAGCAGGGTTAATTCTCCAATTAAAGCCCCTGTTTAATGATGTAATTCCCCTCAGCTTGCCCCCCTTTTAGAGTTTTTGGTTTGCACATTTTGGGCCTAGAAGAGCCTGGCTGTCCTTGAAGGCAAAGCCTGGAGAGGCTTTGTTGTGTCTGCCCAGCACGAGAGAGCAGAAATTACAGGCTACAAGGAACTGCAGAGTTACACTCTAAGCAGTACAGAATTTGAAAAATATAAAAGTTAAAGCCTAAGGCATCAATATAATAACCTCAAAGAGAACCAATACATGATAGAGTATAACTGCAACCCTCTCCTAAAACTCTGGAACTCAATAGATGCTCACTCGTGATACTTCACTGGCCTACAAACCTACAGCATCAACACAGTGGTGTTCCCTCTTACTCCATCCTTTCAGCAATCCCATCTTATTCCTCATCAAGCTGCTGTGGAGGTTTCTGTGGGCCTCAGCAATTCTGCAGAGATCTGCAATAGCCACAAGGCACTGCACGATTCGCTCACATGTCCCAAACCAGCAGGAAACAGCAGAGGAAAAGCTTTCTCAGAGCTCACTGCAAAGGAAGGTGCTGCCACTGCTTTATGTGAGTCACTTTTTTTTTTTATTGTGGTTTCCTGAATGCTTCTGAGAATCAACTGACTGGACAACACAGCAAAAACTGCCTGAAATCACACAGGTTTTTTGGAAAAGAATCAGTTTAAAGCGGACAGAAATACAGGCTTGTTAAGGCCTTCTCCAAAACTGGATCTGTGTTTGACTTCTGCTTTCAGCAAGGATGATGTTGAACAAGGAAGCAAAGCAAGACACAGACAGGAAATGGATATGGCTACCGTGGGCAAAAGAATTCCCAAGTCTTTGATAATTAGTCTCAAAGAAACTAGGACACAATCAGGAAAAAAAGTCCTCTGTATTAATAAACAGATTTTTTAAAAGCAATAGTGGTGAAAATAGAATTTTTTTTTACACTTTACCAAAAGAACAAACTGCAATAGGGGCAAAAGATTACAGATTATGCAAGATTGTAATCAGCATAAAGTGTTCCTGTCACAAGTAAAGTACTGCAGAAAGAACTACTGAGAACTGCAAATGAAGTTCAGTGTCAATTAAAAAAAAAAAAAAGAATAATGCACTACAGGCACTCATTTCCACCAAACACATGGGGTTAATGAGCCCCAAGTTAGTTATTGCCAATATCTTGTGTCTTTATAGAAAAGCAGCAGGAAACATCAGCTCAGTGGCAGTTCAGAAGTAAACCCAATATTAGAAAATGGAACAGCACACACAGACACACACACAACAAGACAATTATATCACTATAATCACCTATGTACCAATAACTTGAATATTGCACATAGTCCTGGACACTTTATCTCAAAGAGGATACAGAAAAAGTGAAAAAAGACGATTGGACACGGGAAAAAGCTTCTGTGTGAGAAGAAAGCAGTTAAGACTTGGCCTTTCAGCTTGGGAGAAAAACCAGGGAGAGTTTTAGAGATCATGAATGGTGTAAAAAAGTGAATGGAGAAGGAACAGTGACTGTTTTACAACAGAACAATCATTAAGCAACAAATTTTAGACCAAATCACATGTGCTTCTTTACACCATGTCCACTGAAGACACGGCATTCCTTGCCAAACATAGGAAGTAAAAGCAATTTTTAAATGGGATTTGATCAATTCATGGAAATCCATGTGCCACTTACTGGCAGGATACACTGAACTACAATTGTTTTCCTCACTTTTACATATTGTTTCCTGAAAATACCTGCTGAAAGGCAAGAGGGAAGAGGACTAACACCTGTACAGTGTAAGGGAGGATAAAAAAAAAAAAAGGAAATGGATTTTGATGATTTTCACACATAGACTTTGCCATCAAGCATGATGTTGGGTTAGTTACCTGGATAAAGTGCAACAAGAATTAAAAGAGGGACTGGATGACAAATAAAGGTGAAAGACTGAGAAACAGGGAAGAAATAATTTATTTGGAATGGAGTTCAAACATTTTGCTTTAGAAAACCTGGTGTAAAACATTGATGTAAGTGAATGAATTCCATTTAGGAAACAGGAAGACACTAAATCTGAATTCTTGTCTTAAGAGTTCAATGTTCATCAAGATCAATGGTTTACAGTTTGTTCAGCCCAGCAAACCAAGAAAGCAGGGGTGAAAAACACTTACAGGTAGTCAAGTGATAAAGGAGGAGGAGGGAAGACTACTCGAGAGGATCTTGAGGAAAAGCTTTGCAGGAGCAGCAATGGCAACAAAGATTCCTAACTTTAGGGCAGAACTTGCTCAATTTATGAGAAATTTTATGATGAGGTTGGCCTGAAAATGGTGAGGAACATTTAAGATCCCTGTTAGATTAAAATCTGCCTCAAATGACAGCAAAGGGAAGTACAGCTGCAGAGAAAGTCAGTGGCATTATTGTCACTTTGCAGGAAAGGGAAGTGTGTCTCCACACTCTGATTCTCCTCAAGGTCTTCAAGGCAGTTTAAATCAAAATAAGGACAGCAAGCAAGACTCTAGCCAGCATTTAAAAACCCTGACACCAAAAAAATGCAAACAAATGAACGAAATCCAGGCAGCTTATCTGTAGCACAGATGGATAGAAATGCAAGGTAAGTCTGAAAGTCTGATAGGACATCAAATGAAAATGTTAAAGTCATCACTGCATAACCATCAGGACAAGCAGCTGTAGAGAAATGATGATACAGACTCATCTGATAATAAAATGTGACATCAGGTTTTGGTTATATTGCTCTATTTCTGTACCAGCTCCTAAAATACTCACAGAGCACATCATAAAACCCACCTGATTTACTAGGGAGGGTGTGACAAAGGGTCACAGAAATGGAGGAATAATCTGCTCAGATGATACGAAGTTACAGATCATTTAGATTTTTACCAGCTACAGTAGGAAAGCAGTAATTACCTGCATGCAACCAGAACTAACATAAATAACAGCAAAACAGTAACAGCAAAGCACTTCAAACAGCCAGCTCACACCAAAACAAGTGGTTTCAATATGCCTTAAACAACTGCTTCCTGGAACATGAGATTTCAGCAAAAACCATCTCAAATAGGATGTAAAATGGGCGATTTCATCATACAACACCAACAATTTTTAAATCTGAGCCAACAGAGTGACACAACTCAGAACGTGCAACTGTTAGAGGTGGCTGGGAATCTCAGAGAAAGTCAAAAATAAATGTTCATTTGGAAAGTCCAGTAGCAACCTTGACTGTCCTTATAGCCACATATGTCTTACTAAGGACAAAACAAAGAGAAGAAAAGAAACAGTGTAATGGCAACACTAAAAAGGTTTAGAGAGCTTTTTGAAAATACAAATGGAAACCTGTAAAAGGAAACCAATGTAGTAATTCTGGTCTTTTAACCTTTACTCTTAACATTTACACTTCACACCTTGTTTCTGGAACAGGCTGTGTGAAAGACCAGTAGACATGCTGATATGGTGAGGTAAATAATGTTGAGTAAAATGACTTTTGGAAGTGATAGTCATGAAAATGAACTGCTCATACTGTCAGAAATCTGAAAATTCAAAGTACATATGTTCTCACCTTTACAGCACAGCTCACTCATCATGAGCTTTACTGTGGTACAGGGCAAGGGATTGTGAACAGAAGCATGAAAAAAGATACATGATAACCCAGCCAAGGTGCCATAAGAGTGAAAGGAATAAATTCATAGGAAAATACCAACAAAACAGATGTTGTAGAAGGAGTTAATTATCTTTTCATGCACATGAAACTAAGGACTTAGCCCAGGTTTCTGCCTGCTATCCAGTTTAACACCACAGAAGGTAATGGTGTCTCTGTGTTACAAAGAGCAGCTCTGCTGCTGCTGCTCTTGAATTCTACACTCCTATTGTTTAGATAAAAATAGCAGGGTTTCAAGGATCGGGGGGAAAAAAAGTTAATCAAGTTTAGAGACAACTACAAGGATAAGTACAACCCTCAACACGGTTTTAATATTTAAATCCACACCACGGTCCATAATGTTGCAAAATAATTCCTGTAAGGAGGACACAGTCATGTAGGTAAATGTGTCTAAGAGAAGACCTGAAAACCCACTTTATCACTGGGATCACAGGTATCCTTTATAAGGGGAGAGAGAAAAAACAAAGTGAAAGCCTCTTCCATCAGCCAAAAAGAGTTTAAAATGATGGAATGCACTTGGGAATGCACTTGAGTTAACCTTAAGAATTCAGGAAAGAACTATGTGCAGGGCATGCACAGCTTCGAAGACACCCAGCCAAAGTGCACCGGTCCAAGAGTATATCCACGTTAGCAAGCACAAAGCTGCTGAACCAAGGACTGTGACAAGCAACGTGATTAATAGTTACACACCCTCACGTCCAGCCAGTTTTCCACCCCTCCATCCCCATCACAGGGCAGGACTACCGCAGCAGCCTCACGGTCAGCGAAGAACTCCAAGGTGAGGCTTCCTCCACACACAAAAATATTTTGGAGCTACCTTATTTCTGTCATTCTTGGGAGTCCCTCCTTGGAGATTACCCAGCCAAAGGCGGGAGGGGATCAAAACCAGGCTTGACACTTTGCTCTGTTACAACGAGCAGGGGGCAAGACGCTCCTGCCTCCCTCAGACACCCCCGGGACCGAGCCGGCTCCCGGCTCCGGCTCGGCCCTCAGCACCGGGGCACCGGCAACACCCACCCCGCACAGCCCGTGCCCGGGGTCAGCCACCCGCGGAGGCCTTTGGGGCACCGGCCGGGCCCCGCGGAGCCGCGGAGGGGCCGAGCGGACCCGCTGCCCGCCGGCAGCCGCGGCCCCCGCCCCGCCGTGACCTTCACTGCCGCCCCCACCGCCGCCGCCGCGGCCCTCACGGCGCTCCCCGCTCCCTCCCTCCCTCCCTCTCCGCGGCCGCAGTGCGGGGCAAGGCCGGGCCGCCCACCCGCGGCCGTCACCGCGCCAAGCCCCGAGCGCGGACGGAGGTGACCGGAGGGGCTCAAGGGGGGCCGGGGCTGGGGGAGCTCCCCGCACTCACTATTCCTTGATGAGCACCATGGCGGCGCCGCCGCGCGCCTCCCGCCCGGGCCAGCGCCGCTGAAGGTGACAGGAGGCGCGTCCCGGGGCCGCTCCGCGGGATGGACCGAGCCGAGCCGAGCCGAGCCGAGCCGAGCCGCGCCGAGCCGCGCCGCGCCGCACCGGGACGGGGGGGCCGGGCTGGCGGGGGGGGCCGGGGCTGTTCGTCTCTGCGGCAACGGCTGCGTCACCTCCGCGCCGCGAGGGGGCGGTGCCCGCCCGGCTGTTCCCGCCCCGCTTTTCCCGCCCCGCGCCTCCCTCAGCCGGCGCGCGCCTCCCTCACGGCTTGTCCGTGCCTCGGCGCTGACGTTTTAAACTAAACCGCTTGTTTTTTGGGGTTGAGTTGAGGTTTGGGTTTTTTTGGTTTTTGTTTTGCCTTTTTTTTGTTTGTTTGTTTGGGGTTTTTTATGTTCTCTCAAGAGGTGTAAACCGCGCGCTGCTGTTTCAGCTTTAAGGCTGGGCTTCCCAAGGGCGGTACCGCAGTCTTCCCAGCAGTGCCGCTGGCAGGGTCTCCTGGCGGGCCCTCAGGTTTTTTTGGGATCGACTCCTTTTAATCTATAGCTGCTTCTTTAGGTTCTCTCAAGAGGTATAATCTGCGTGGTGTTACTTGTTTCAGCTTGAGACTGGGGTTCCGAAGAAGTCTCCCTCCTGCCACCAGCAGGTTCTCCTTAAATCACAGAATGGTTTGGCTTGAGAGAGACCCCCAAAGACCGTCTTGTTTCACCCCCCTGCCATGGGCAGGGACACCTTCCACTATCCCAGGTTGCTCCAAGCCCTGTCCAACCTGGCCTTGGACACTTTCTGATATGGGGCAGCCACAGCTTCTCTGGGCAACCTCACCACCCTCACTGAGAAGAATTTCTTCCCAATAGCTAACCTAAATTTCCCCTCTTTCAGTCTGAACCCACTGCTCCTTGTCCTATGAGTACAGTGCCTGATGAAGAGTCCCCTTCTGCCTTCCCTGTAGCTCCTTCAGACACTGGTAGATGCTGTGAGGTTTCGACACAACCTTCTTTTCTCCAGGCTGAACAGCCCCAAATTTCTCAGCCTGTCCCAAATGGGGAGGTGCTGCAATATTTTTTTCAACGTCGTGGCCCCCGTCTTTTCAGAGGGTGGGGAGAGGGAATGACGAATGACCCGGGTATTAACACAAATAGCCAGGGGATAAGTCAGTGCTACAGTCAGACAAGGTGAGTGCCTTCAGGTCATGGGCTTCACCCTGTCACTAGGTCATGATTTATGGCATTTTCAATGATTGTCATTATTGGATTGGAAAAGTAAACCACAGATTTAGCATCACCAAGCTAAGGCGTGGATAACCAAGATGTGCAGCTTTGCTGTTGACACCTGCACTCCCATCTAAGGCCACATTGTTCATTTTTCACTATTTGATAGCAGTTCACACTGTAGAGCTGAGCTTGATTTTGTTCTCAACCTGCCATCTACAGGGTTTGGGGTTTTTTCTCAGAGATTAAACTCAGCTGGGGAAGAAAAATTTAATTTGCATTATTTATTAGCTCCTAACCTAGAGAAGAGTCAAGGAAATATTCAACCTGGGTCCTGCCCTTTGGCAGATGCCACCCTGTAAGGCATTCATGGTTCCTTAATCTCGTTAGGAAGCAACCAATGCTTTTAGTATGTTCACCCTCAGAAGGAAAACTAATGATTAACTTATTATCACTTTATTTTGAGATAGTACTGCACATCACCTTACAAACACGGAGAAGATGACACAGTCCTGCCCCGAGGAGTTTACAATTCGACTTCGGCAAACGCTACAAAAACTTCTGTGGACAGGAAAAGGTGGGAGAGGTAATGCTGGCAGGTTAAAGGGGGGGTTTTCTGAAAGAGGGGACTGTCTCCAGAATAAAAAGCAGGTGACAGAGGGTCAGGCACAAGGAAGTGACAAACAGCAGTAGGATGACAATGTGGAGCACAGGACACCTGGTAAAAACAGATTGCGCAGAGACAGGCTGGCAGCACATGGAGGAAAACAAGGACCTGTGGGCTTTATAATTAACATGTAAGACTGCAGCTACATAACACGTCATTGTTTCAGCTATTCCAGAGAAGATAACATTGTGAGTGATAAATCAGAAGTGACTTTTTTTTTTTTTAATTAAAAAAACCACAAACCAGTCCGTTCCCATCAGGAATCCTACTGTAATACTATTTGCCATTATGAGCACTTGGCACTTCTAAACTGGGGTGTAGGGAATACCAAAAAGCTCTGCAGATGCAGAAAAAAAACTCAAAGGGGGAAAAAAAGAATAGCAAATATGTATAGTTTAAAGATTTTGTTCCTTTTACCCTGCAGTATCTGCTTTAAATTTTGTAGCATATTTTCCAAATTCATCAGCCTGTCAAGAGGGAAATCTCCTCCTTGAAAACATTTTAGTGATTTACGGGCTTAGTTAAAATCTCATTATCCTGCAATTTTCCTTTGTAGACAGAGCATGAAAAGGACGGGCTTTGCTGTGGGAGTTGAACATTTCAGTTGCTGTAGCAGCATTGCAGTTAAGTTGGTGTTTCAGCAAGATTTGCCCCTTTTTTTTTCCCAGACATCTGTGTCCAGTTTCATCTCAAGGATCCAGATATAGCTTTACTCAGTGACTGTCATAGTTTAAGTGTCCTATTAAGCAGAACAGCACAGATTTTCTCTGCTACATCTGATATGGTGTCATTGCATTAGTGCTATAAAGGCTGTGTTAACAGGGCTTAAGTTCTGACAGATTAGTGAAAGCAAAAAGCTGTCACCCTCCTCCCTTCCCCACTCTGTGAATTTCATTTTTTAATTTTTTTTTTTAATACAAATGCAGATTAAATGCACGTGAGGGGCTGCAGAGCCTGGGAGCAGCATCTCCAGAAGGTGAAATCACTTTACACAGCAACACCTTTGACTGAGGTACTCACAGGTGAGGTTTCTGCTTCATTACACTCAGCTGGGGTTGCTTCCATGGAGGTCTTCCCCATGGCCACCCTTCTTGCACTTCCCATATGGATGAGGGTACGGAAGTACAAAGGGCATAAAACCCCCAAGTCCTACAAATTAATCATTTAGGAGTTAGGAAAGCAGTTAAACACGTTGACCTCTATTTGAGTTATACAGATAAATGCATTATTGATGCAAACTGCTGTGACTCTCCAGTCTTTGGTAGCCCATTTATTTTTCCCACAAGGTGGCTCATGCACACAGGGAGCACACCAGGAATTGCCTTGGTCCTGCAACACTCGGCTGGGAAGCAGCAGTGCTGTTTTCCACTCCAAATGTATATAACCCCCAATTCCATGTCCCTAAGCATCAAAGGACAAGGCAAACTGTCCCTGATCAACCACATGTGACAGCACCACCCCAGCTGTGTTTCTGCACTGTGCAAGACAATGTTTAGAAGAGGCTGAAGGCAGAATATTGCCCTCCAAGGACCCCACTGCTGCAGGAGGTGCAGCTCTGAAGCAGTTTGTGTTTGCACATCTTGAATGCAGATGCAGGTTTTGGATAGATAAATCTTATTAGACTGCTCTTGAAATTAGCTTGGTTCACAAGTGTCAGAATAAATTTCACCCCATTAGATCAGACCAGTGTTTCACTTTAGCCCAGTGTTTTCTCCACCTTTGACAAATTCTTACGAGACACAACATGCAGACAAGTATCTTTCCTTGGCATAACTTTCTTATTTACAGCAACTTAAAATCTCCCTGAGTTAGTGGATGCATGAGACCATTGTTTAACCAGCCTCTTTAAGAAAAAAAAAAGTTGATACTTCTGTTCCTCACTAAATTCTTCTGCAAAGAATGCCACAGTTTGACTTTACATGGCCTGAGAACATTTGTCTGTTCAACCCTGAATAGCTAAAACTTCCCTGTGTACCCACCAGGGCATGAACTCTACTCCTCACAGCTAACCAGCAGCTTCTGAACACCAGGGCACATCAGCAGAGACATTAAGCACGCACATCCACCAGTCCATCAGATGAAACTGGATTTGAAGATGCCCCGAATAAAGGGCAGGAACAGGGAACTGAAGCAGGGAGGTAGATGGCAGAAACAGAAGTGTGTTCTCTTTGAAGTATGTGCAGCTAAATTAAAAAGGCAGCAGCATCTCCACTAAGACTTCATTAAAATATGCCACTCTCTTTTCCACTGTTTTGCTGAGACATTTGTAACAGGCATTTAAGTGACATAAGAGTGGAAGCAATCACATTCAACTTTGAGGTGGAAGTAATGCTGCGTTAGCACACGAAACACCCTCCAACTATGCTTTAGGACACTGAGACTATGGATGGAGGCTCGCTCACCTGATATCTGTCGTTGTCATGTCACAAATATCTCTGAGCAAGAGCAGGACTCTCCTCAAAACATTTAGAAGTATTGTAATATAAAATGCAGAAATCTGCAGAAAGCCCTCTGGCAATCTAGGCAGGCTGTACCACTGCTGGTGGGTCTCTGAACATGTACTTGAGACAAGACAGGGGACCAGAAAAATTAATCAAAACTCTGCCTTCTTAATTATTGCTCAAAGAAAAGATGGAAAGGTCACTAAATCATCACCAAAAGACAAAAAATTCCAGAAGAGTACAGTGTTGACAGCAGGCAGTAAAGCTGTCTTGAAACAAACACATTTAATAAAGGCAACACATTAAAAAAAAAAGAAAAAATCACAAATGTGTAAAATCCTCAAGTGGCGAGTCCTTGTGAAACGAGTGACTGCAGACCAAAAGGTGCCGCGGAGTGCAGCAGCCCCGGCCCCGCCTGCAGGAGCAGCGACTCGAGATGGCGCTGCCGGCCCGCGGAGCGGCCCCGGCCGCCTGCGCTGGCACCGCCACCAGCCAGGGACCCGCGGGGCTCCCGGCCCTGCTGCCGAGCCTCTGCCGCCTTTGAGGAAAGGTGAAGCCCTGCCCGGGCTGAGGTTCTGTCTCCTCCAACCCCCCAGCGAAGGAGTTAACATCCAGCTTCCAGGTAATTTCTCACAGGAAGGTCTCAGCACGGTGTTCTTTCTAATCGCCAGTGAGCAACGCTTGTACTTCTCCAACCAGACACAGACAAGTTGGATGTTTGAGCCCCTGCCAGGCTTTGCAGTAAAACACCACCACAGGGTCTTCAGAACTGTTTTATTTCTGCCCCAACCTTCCCGCAGCCACCAGCTCAGCCCAGTGCAGTCGGTGCCGTGCAGCCACCGGGGATGCTCGTCCTCACCCCTGCACAGTCCTGCTCCCAGCACCTCCACTCGGTGCACTGCTTAACACAGGGCTACAGAGCCTGAGCTACCGACCTCAACAAGAAGGTTAAGGGCAGAAAAGTCTGCTTCAGACAAGGAAAACCTCTATAAAAATAAGCAGGTTAAAAATTCCCTTTGTATTCCCTCCCTGGTGTGAATAGACCTGGAGCACCTTTACCCGTATGTATTGCTCTGACAGCTTCACCATACAATCAATCACCACGTGCTCTGTCCAGACAGAGCATCGACCTTGTAGAAGGCTCCTAGAACAGGCAAACTGGCAGCATTTTGGTCAGTCACAGTAACCTGGTGTTCAGCAGTTTGGTGACCATTTATCATAGCAACGTAAGCAAGCTATGGCTAAAGGAAAAATGACATCACCACATCACCCTGCCATATGTCCACAGGATCCAGTTACCAGACACAAAGGAGTGTTCTGCACTCCTGGTTCTTTTCACCAGCAGGTCAGCTCACAGTAGCTGAACACCAAGGTAGCTGAAGCCCCAGAACTCAGCTTCAAGAAGCTTCTCCACTTTACTGAATACACATTGCTGCTCCCCTCCCAGGATCATGTCAGGGGGAAGAAGAGGCAAAAGGCAACAAGTCTCAAAGCACTTCATCGGTAAAGAAGATCCAGTTCTTATCTCAGAGGCTCCAGGACTGCAGACAGTTTAAAACACATACAGGTGGGTTTGTGAACCGGGAAGAAGAGGAATTCCAGGCCTCTGAAGGCTTGGTCTAGGACCAGCAGTCCACTATAGGCTCTTCATTTCGGTGTGGAAGGCAGATCCATTGCTCACAGTCTGTGTCATTTGCAGTAATAAAAGGTTTGGGAGCTGTCAGTGCTAGCAGCCAACATTTAGCAATACACTGAAGCTGTGCTCATACACATGGGAATAAAAACCTCTTCCCTGCCTCAGAAACAGGGATATGTTTGGAGAGACAGTAAAACCACTGGGTCCAGCTACACATCAAGCAGAAAGACCATTATGAAGCCTTGGGGAGGGAGGAGAGTGCAGCTTGCGTCCGAGACTGTCAGCCAAGGTTGGGGGAAGAGGGGGAGAAAACAGACTTCAGTGTGTTACATTTGCAAACTCAAATTATGGTCTGTCTTCCCTCTTCCCCCATCCCTCTATTCCTTCTCTCCCCAGTTTCCTATGCAAACTCTCTGCTGCTGGAGAGTGTGATCAGGGGATAATTTAAGACACAATATGTGTGTGGCCTTTATAAAAAGGAAAAGTGTCCCGTGTTTTGGAGTAAGGAGTGGGAAGTCTTCTCCTGCCATATATCTGAGGAAATCTCAGTCATGATGTCCAGCCCTCCCTCCAGTGATGAGCAAAGACTGGCAGAGCCAGGGGAGAAAAGTCCTGGCTTACACCACAGGTAGAACCCACGGATGTGGTAGGAACCTGTACAGGGGAGGTTGTACATGAAGCACCAGTTTAAACAAAGGCTTCCTCAGTGGGAGTGCCATTGATTTTGAAGAAAAGTTTGGCATCTTCCATCTTCTGCTTTTTTTCTCTCTCTAGCCTGCGCCTGTAGCAGACCAGGTAGATTGGGAGGCAGAAACCCAGGAGGCTCATGGCAAGCAAGCCAACATTCACCTGCAGGAGGAAAGCAAACCACAATTAGGCTGCTTAGGAGAAGACAACAACCCAGTCACGCATGCAGCAGTGTCAGAGCCCAGCCCACGTCAGAGCCCACCCAGCTGTGGGCAAACCAGGAGACGCCCTGCTCCATGTGCTGGCAACATCTTCCACTGTTGTTCTATTTATGCTCCCGTGCCCAGAGTGCCTTGTGTGTACAAGCTGAAATGCTGCAAGAGTTTTTCACTCTGGATTATGGCTGTGGGAGTCTTGTTCCACACAACAGGCAGGGCTGATTGAGCTGCAGGACTTTCACACCAAGTTTGCTGATTGAAGAGCAACAGGCATGGGCATGTGTAGCCTAGAGACTAGAATTCTCCCCAAGACCACCTATGTAATGATTTTATTGAGCTGCTCAGACTCTCAGCAAGACACCACATTAGCCCTGCCCTCATAAGCCATTTGGTTTTTTGGACATTAGCATCAGCAATCCAAAATTTACTGGTAATTGGAGCTCTTAAGTCTCAAGTATCAGAGTATTTTTCCTGAATTTTGAGGTCTGCTCACACTCACCCATTTCAACCTGACAGATTCTGACTCACTACAAACTGTTAGTGGAAACCATTCCCTTCCTCCCTTTCCATACACCATAATGGTTACTGGCTTTCCTGCCCAGGGAGTCATTACTCACACAGGGAAAGGTCTCCAGGACAGCACCAAGGTAACAGCAAACAGGGACATGTAAAATTACAGCTGGTTTTAACCTTGGTCCACGCACAGGAGGCCTTTTTTTTCACCCCCCCAAGAAACAAGCCAAAAATCATCTTAACCACAAAGCTTTCACATTAAAACTGAGAAGAACTTGCCCAGAGGGGGTCTCCTTTCAAAGGTCCCGTCAGTGCCATGAAGAGAGGCTGCTGCAGAAGGGCAAAGAGGGCACTGATCAACGACTGCAGCCCTGTCAAGCTGCCAAACTGAGTCGAGGGGTATCTGTCAACAAAGAAAGCAACAGCATTATTATGTGTCACCTTGACTGTTCACATCACCCAGGTCAGATTACATTCCCAGTCCAATAACAACAGAGACCAACGTGAGAGCACAGTCCCAAGACAGGCATAATGTGCAGAACTCCCTCCTGCACGGTGTAACTGCCCCTTTTTATAGGGCATTTACCCCTGCCCTGTGGTGTGCACAGTGCTCTTGAGAGCAGAATGGCACTGCTGCCATAGCTGGAGCCTTCTTCTCCAAACTACTCTCATCCTGAGCTCCCAAACTTTAGCAGTATCAGATCCAGCACTTGTTTTGTTTTGCAGCTCTACTGTGGGCAGGTGGAAGTGTTGATACAACTCCTGCTCCTATTGCACAGGGAGCAGAGTGTTGATATTTACAAGTTTAAAGCAGGGCCGCTTTATCCAGATGACAACACTTGTGGCTGAGCAATCCTTTTCATCTGGTCATAACAATTTGCTCCGTTTGGAAGTGAGTGAAACCTGCACAACAGGTTAGTGTTTTCCTTTTTAGAGGACAAGTTTGATCCTATGTCAAACTAAACAACACTGTTGACTGGCAAGTGCTGGGTACCACATAATATTGATGGAAAAATAAATTTCAGGAATCATCTAACATCTCTTTCCATGACTGAGCAGTGTTTAAAAAAGGGTCAGGTTAAACTAAACTGGGAAAGAAAGAAGCAAATCAAAACCTTCAAATATTCAAAGAAGTCACATTCAAAGCAAAAAATACCTCAACTCAGGAATTTCCAGAGAGTTGCAATGGTCAAACAGGATTAGTTTACGAGTAAGGGGATATGGACTGCAACATACATTTATTTACCTTGCCCAAGACAAAAATATTTTGCTTCTGGCTGCCAGGGAGCCAAAAGTTTATGCATTTCTGAAGCAGAGTCTTAAATGTGTTTTCTAGTCTGGATTCCCCAGCCATTGGTGTCTAAACCTTTGACAGAAGGAGTCTGTGGAGTCTCCATCCATGGAGATACACAAAACACAATCAGTCGCACTCCTGGAAACCTACTCTAGCTGACCTTGGTCTCAAGAGGTCCCTTCCCACCTCAACAAATCTCCAATTCCCTGAAAGAGAACAGCTCCTCTTTGTTTCTCTGTCCAACCTCTCAGGACTGAGGGACAGATCTGTTTTCAAAGCCAAAAACATTGCTTAATGAGGAAGAGAGTATTTCGATTCAGCTGTTGATAATTTGCTAAGTTGGAAACAGGATGGATGATCTGTCCTGGGAAAGGGAGGAGGCATCACTAATGGTATCTTGAGCAATGTTTTATCAATGTCAACTTCAGAGGAGAGCAGCAGCAGTGTTTTCAGTCACAATAATGTTTACCTGGGCACATGCACATATCTGTTCATTACAAGACAAAAAAAGCCTTGAGTTTTTACTCTATAACCCTAGTGTCAATAGCTTAGTCTCACGTGAGGCCCACACATAGCTGTGCCTCTGTTGCTAAACAAGGAAAGCACCAGCTGGGACTTCAGCTATTGTCATGTCTAGAGGTGACTGAGAAAACAAATTGCATCATTTTTTCCCTCTGACCATGAAGACCTCATTCCTGATCTCCCTCTCCCCTGGACAGCCTATCATCCCAAACCAGTTTATCTGGCCAGCCACATTTTATAGGTAACCAGAGACTTACACAGCTGCATAGAGGCCTCCCACAGCTGAGTGGATGAATCCTCTCACAATTGTGTGCAAAATGAAGGACAGAATCTGAAAAGAGAAGCAGAAAAAACGTCACATCCTAGACACCCACCCAGCTGTGCCAGACCCCAACACAAAACCATTCCCTAAAAGCTGTTCTTTTTAGGTAGGATTGGGAAACCCAAACCTGAAATATCAGCACAAGGGATGAAATTTGCACTTGTCTCCAGGCACTGCTTCTCCTTACTTTGCACACACACAAGACCTCTGTCATTTGTAGGTGGCACTGCTGCAAGGACGTGTCCCCAGCAACCCGAGGCCAGGATCACAATGCTTTTCCATGGCCACCAATTTAGTTAATTTTCCACAAGTTATTGCAGACAACACGCAAGTATGAGCAAACTGCAGCTGTTTGCCTACATCATCAAGGCGTGTTTAAGTATAGCATAAAATCACTAAACTCCTCTGCCAAAAACAGGTGGTGCCACAGAATAAATATTTTAACAGGTTTATAATCCCACAGGTACCACTGGGCATAGCATTTGACGCAGGAATAACTTGCTGTACACATCACCACGTTAGGCTTCTTGCAGCAAGTTTTTTCAACCTTCAGCAGCTTAAATCAAGCCCAGTTTTAAACATACAGGCACTGCTGAGAGGATTTTGGTAGGCAAGAACTTGTCATACAGCCCAGCTGCAGAAACTTTTAAGTGCAAATAAATTCTCTATCGACTGGCATTTAAACTTGATAATGTTCTCCCAAGAAATCTAAACTGCCCAGTGTTATCTGTTTCAGCTCTAAAAGTGGGGCTTCCAAAGCAGGATGGAAGTTTCCCAGCAGTGCCAGTCCCAGCCCTCCTGCCACCACCCACCAGCAGGCTCTCCTGGCACTGTCCTGTCATTCTACCAGCACCCCCAGCCATTTCACCTACTCACCTGCAATGGCAGATTAGGAATAAGACAGGTGATTCCAAATCCAACCAGCAGTAAGTTTGTGAATACAAAGGCATTGGTGGCATTGGTGATTTTCTGGATCTGACGGTCACGCTTTTTCTTTTTTTTGTCACCTCTGAAAGGACAGCAAAACCTGTGTTACAAACACATTTCCAGCAGCTGCTGGAACTCACAGCAAGATTCTCCACACATCACATCAACTCTATCTACACCAGTTTGGCTACAGGTCTGCCTATGGATGTGCTGGGATCTCCATCAGTGGAAGCTGAGGAACATCTGGGTAATTATTTCAGTGCTGTTACTCTTACTCTTGGGCTAGGAGGGAAGTCTGAGCCTCTCCTGCTACAACTTAAATTTGCTCTTCTTGACTGATCTTAGTGGACATGGAAGATAGTCTGCTCCTTTCCTCTGCAATTATCAAGTCTTCCTTCAGGCTTCCTTTTCTATACTGAAGAGCCAATATTCTTTCCAGTCTTTGATCCCACAGCACATAAGGCAGAGCAGAGGGGGGCTGCTAGGTGGCTGCATGTCCCGTGTGGCGCACACTACGCACTGCTCAGCGTTGCTCTCCTCATTCTCTTCTGAGCCATCATCACACTCTTTCATTCTCCAGTCCATGATGCACCCGATCACAGGCGCTGTCAGCAGGCACAGCAGCTGCAGGACCCCAAAAATGGAAGTGTAGAGAGCCACTGAAGGGAAAAAAAAAAAAATTTAAAAATAGTTGTCAGTCCAAGCGACAGAAAAAAAAGACAACAAAAGATGCTGTTCTTCCCTATTGATCACCTCAATAAAAGTCCAGAGCAAATACACTGATGGATGTAGGAGCTGGGACATCAAAGTCCCACTCCATCCTTCAGCCTTCCAGACATCAGAGTGGACATACTGGGCACACTTTCTTCAGCCATTCTGATCCTGCACTGGAACTCTCTGGGCAGCAGCAGGTAAGGCTCCAAAAGTGGTGATACAGCAGCTGCTTAGTGCCAGTGAGGTTTATTCTGGGCAGGACCAGCAAGAAAAGTTTCTGTAAGCTTTATGTGCTGCACAGCCAGGCCTGCTTTAGTCATCTCCTCTCCTGCCTTGCTGGGAGCTGCAGCTACAGCTTCTCCAGCTGGGATTCTCCAGCGAGGACAATCAGGCTGGGAAGGTGAGGACTAACCCAGTTTGTGCTGAATGGGCAAGTTTGGAAGCAGGGGGAAGGGAGATTAACATCAAAAAACCACAGCATTTGTGAGCAATTGTTAAAAAGCTCAAAGTGATGAAAAGCTCGTGCTAATGATGAGAGAAGTGCCTCCGTGGCTTGCTAAGGGAAAGCTGATGCCAGCAGACTCAGAAGAAATTGTCCCCTCCTGTTACTGAGCAGTTCCCCGACCCTGCAAGGCTTTTTTCCACTTCCTCTCGGCAGCCCATGTGAGGATGCAGGCACCACACAGAAGGGCTGGTGACTCATGGTGTGCCACAGCTCTGAAATAAGGATGTAGCTCTGAAACTGCCCACCTCAGCACAGCACAAGTCACTGCCCTGCAAGCAAAACAGCTCCAATTTTCATTTGTCCCTCCCAATGCATTTTTAAGTCTAGCCAAAGCAGTACAGCCAGGATTTCCACCAAAATCCACTTGGTAATGGAGAGAAAGTTTCCAACAAGCCTTCCTCTCCTACACAGTTGTAGCAAACCCCAGCAGGGCTGCCCTGCTCTGCCCAAGCATGGCACCTGATGATCTTTTCCTGGCTCCAGCTGCTGGCAAAGGAGCTGAGAGGAACTTCCAGCTCCAAACTCACATTCGTGCCCCCGTTCCTCCCACAAAGGCAAGCCCTGAAGTGATCCCACATCCCCTCTCATTATAGCAACTGCTGCAGCCAAGAGAAACAGGTGGCATCACTCTCTATGAACACTGCAGGAGCTGATTTACTGTTGTCTGGTTATTTTTTAATAGAGGGTAAGAAGCAAGCCACGCTGTCATGTTTTGCCTCTTTATGTTATCCTGAACACTTAATCTTGGGCTCTAAACAAGAAGGGCAGAGGCCAGCTTGAATCAGGGAGTAAAATTTATGGGGTCAGCAAGAGAAGAGGAGGGAAGACAGTAGCTGCTGCTACAAAACAGGGCCCCTCAGCTTATCCATCATCTTAAAAAACATTCTTTCCTGAGGAGAAAAAGCAAGAATACCTAGGAAAGGAAGCACACACAGGCATGAGCCTTTACATTCACTGTTCTAGATGCTTTTCCCTCAAAACTACACCAAGCAAGCACCTCACACAGCTGAGTTTTCCAGCCCAGACTCTCCCCAAGGTCTCCTGGTGTCACCACGTTTGAAAGCAAAGTGACAATTTATGAAAGATGCAGACAAATTTCAGGTTCTAGGCATAACAGGTCTATTTTCCCCTGCTTTCCTGCAACACCATTACACAGTCATTCACAGAATGAGCCCTTAAGCCTCTTCCTCATCTTTTGGGGGGGTTTCAGCAGCTAAGTAGCCACAGGCTGACTGCTCTCTCCACCTTTTAGTTTCATGACAGGTCTAAGTCACCATAACGTGCACAGAAAGAACTTTCAAGGACACTGCAATTAAAGACTTCACTACTTATCTGCATGATTTTCCCCACATCCTTCTCTCCTGTTCTGCTCCCGGGAATATTTAACTTTCCTTTGACCACAATACTTGCAGGATTTGACTCAACTCTCCTCTTTCCTCTCTCAGTACTCCCGAGGGCAGCTGCAGGTGCAGGGAGGAGCTCTCTGAGCAAATCCCACCCAAGTGAATAAATGCAGGAAGAACAAGGAATGCAAGGGAGCAGCATCCCATCCTCTCCCTATGCACACACAGATTACATTTCTAGAGAGCTGCACGTGCCTTGGAACTGCTCTTGCAGCAGAGCCTGACACTGCTGAGACCAGACAATACCACTGTTTTGCTGATGCCATGGAAACACCAAGACAGCGACTGCACTGCAATGAGCCCAGGCTACATTCAGGGGGAGGAAGGGAAAAAATAGGAAGAAATCTTAAAGGTGGCCCAGAAAAATTGCAGTATACTCAAGGGACACAATCCCTGTTTTAAGCAAGGAGCTTAAAAGCAGGATTGGCAGCTTATATAGTTAATATATAGTTAATATTAATTCTGAAATCCCAAGGAGGGGAGGAGAAGGAAAGAAACAAAAATTAAATTGGTATAGCAAGCCAGGGTAAAAATAAATAAATAAATAATAACGATTTTTTAAAAAGCAGTGTCAGAGTTACAAGGTAAGCAGAAAAGGAAGCAGTGTTGGGAAAGGTAGGCAGTGTGAAGTTTGCCCTGTTTTGCTGTTTAATGTCTAAGCTGGCTCCTGAGCCAGGAGATAAAGAGCTGAATGCTGCAGCCTGTCAGAGGCTCAAGAAACAAAACAATTCAGGGAATGCCAGGGCACTTGGAGTTTCCTGCGTTTCCTTCCCTCCCCCAGAGCTCACTCCTGTTGTCAGAGGAGTGCCTCTTGATTTATCAGCTTCATGCAATCCAGATTTAACAAGTTCAAACTGGATCTTACTACAAAGGACAAAAACAAAACAAGAAAAGGCTAAGTCCTGTTTTGCAATCCTGGGTATTTTCAACAGTAAACTAATGTACTCTTTCCTGTTTGCTCCATGAACTTCACCAGAACTATAAATGCAGAGAGTCCAGAGCAGGGAGCACCCCTGAGCCTCCCCAGCACCCACCAAGCTGCACAAAAAAACCAGCTCTGACTTCACTTCTCCCGCCCCCGGGTGCTGGGCTGAGGCACCGAGTCCAACCATTACTCATGAGAGTCAGCTGCTCTGCCTTCTCTGCTTGCTTAGGATAAGTTAAGCAAATACCTGATGAAGTAAGTTTTCCAGTTAAAATAAAAATTATCACAGTCCACCCCAAGAGGCTGCTTGCAACAGCCTAGGTGGGGAAATAACATGGGGTAGCATTTGACAGACACAGGGCTAAAATTAGCTTGACATTCAAGCGTTTGCCTCGCTGCCCCTCTGTGCTGGGCTGGTTCCAGCCCTTCCCTGGACCCTCCCAGCAGCTGTCAGTGCACTTGGACACCACGGATTGCCCTACACAGTGGATCTGCTGAGTAATCAGGTGCTCAGCCTTCACTGACCAAGTCTGGGTCAGCTCCCAGCCCCAGGGAAGCAGGTAAAGGTCTCCAGAGGTTCCCCCACCTTGACTCTCGTCTCCAGACAGAAACTCAAGGATGGTGTTCATGGCTCCCATGTAGAAGATGAGCCTCAGCTGAGTGACACACATGGTGATAAGGCTGAGCAACAGGATGGGACTGAAGACACTCTTCATGAAGGAGGGAGTAGCTGCAGAAGAAATAACAGAGTCTCTGAAGAAGGCAGTACACCTTAGCAAACATTTACAATTTCACCTCTGGCCTAGTAGGTCCTCTCCTGCCTACAAGTGCCAGTGGCAGCTCCAAGGGGTTCAGCTGGTGCCTTACAAACTCCCATAATCAACAGCTGCAGATGCTTGGAGTCTGGCTACCAGTAACTGGGGCAAGGAATCAGGAAGGAAGATTTGCCTGATTCGCTGGATTAGGACAGAAAGAAGCCTCAAACCATTTGCTTTCACCATCAAGGCCAGGTTGGACGGGGCTTTGAACAACCTGTTCTAGTGGAAGGGGGTGGAATGAAATGATGTTTAAGGTCCCTCCCAAGTCAAACCATTCTGTGATGCCCCCGAGTAATGAAGGCTTGGCCATGATGGCAACAATCGACCTAAGAGCCAGCAGTGACCACCTGCCCTGTCCCCCTGCAGCCACACCAGCTCCTATGTGCTGTCCCCACTGGTATTCAGGCAAGGATACAAGGACAGGATTCCTTATATAACTCAAGCTGTATCCCAGTCCTGGTGGCTGGCACGAGGCCCTGGCAGCACCTGGAGCACGTATTGCTCCCTCACAAACAGGTCTGGAGCAGAGCAGGGAGGCCAACAGGCCTGTGCCAGCACAAGCACCCCTGGGGCACCCACAGAACCACACCTGCACTGTCAGGCTGGCACTTCACTTCCAGGTCCACTGTAGACAGACAGAGCTTGTTGTTCTCCTGCAAAGCTGCTGGCTCCTTGGGGCCCTTCATGGAGCTCCCCACGCTGAGCCGGCGCCCCACGGTCGTCACTTGCTTGTAGAATTGCTTCCCAGTGATTTTGTGGTCAAATCCCAGCCAGCTGAACTTTATTTTCACCCTGTTGGGTTGCAAAGAGCAAGAGAGCTGCAACACAGGGTGAGGAATCAGAGGCAGCAACGTTGCAGAGGAGTCAGGAAGGCTGTTTGTGGATTTAAGGCACTGGTTTCCATCTAAAAACCCACAAATAGTTTCAATTCAGAGCACGCTGGGATACCTTCCCTGGGCCAACTTGGCACAAATCAATATAAAAACACTCATGAGCAGGAACAGATCATTTTTCCTTGGTAATTCCCTCCGTTTGGAAAGTTCCACTTTCCACAGGTATTCACATGCTAGTGGCAGGCAGAAATCCTCAACCTAAGAGGCAGTAGCAATAAACAGCATGCAAGGGGTTCCCTGTCCACTCATCCAAATCCCTTGGTGTCAGCTCTTCCTAGAGGATTTGGAATGGGATTAGCCCTGGAGGAGACTTACGAGTAGTCCATGTCCTCTGGTCCTGGGAAAGGCTCCAGGGGCCAGTTGAAGAAGCAGTTGAGGAAAACGAGTCCTGCACAGCTTGCCCAGACAAGCAGAATAAGGATGAAGGAGACCCCAAAGTCATATATAACCTGGAAATCACAAGGAAATATGGTTATGGCTACAGGAGCAGAAAGATGCTTCAATATTCTTGGAATGAGGTCTGAGAGGAACTGGGAAAAAGAACATCAGGATAAACTTAAAATGGGTTAAACTCAAGTGGTAACAAAAAACAACCTTGTGACAAGGACTTTCTTGGAAAACCAGCAGGAACTTCCCTGCACACCTGAAACTGCAATGAAACATCCCTGGCTCAGAACTGGGTGATCTATCCAGGCAGCCCAGGTAACCATCTCTTGTTCCTTCAGTGTCATTTGCCAGCAATAAATTATGTTCAAAGCCAACCACTGGTGACAACCACACAGATAAAAAAAAAAAAAAAAAAAATATATATATATATATACACTCCTTAAAAGATTAACAAAGCAACCTTTTCTAAAAAAGATCTTTAGTTTTTCACTTCTACTTGGCATTTCTATAATTTTCTATCTGCTGCATTCTTGAGGCAGTCACTTGGGAAGTCTTTAGTACAGACAGGAACTGAATCTTGCAAATGCACATCTCTAAAAAAGTGCTTCAGCAAATAGTCCCTCTTTCTTGCCACATTATTGCTAAATGGGGCAAGACGCCAGCACAACACCACCAGTCACGAGCCTTGATCCCACGGCCTCACCTTGATTCCTGGAAAAGTCACAGCAGAGGAAGCATAGGAGCCAATCATCAGAGCAATGAACGTGGAACGAAGGTCACCAAACATGTTGGGCAGCTGGGGAGAGAGAAAAATCAGTTGAAGCAGGTTGCTGCCAAGGGAACGAGGCTTTCTCAAGAAGATATTGGCATTTAGGATTAATTCTCCTGGATACCGGAATGTGAAGCAGCCAGTTTTTCTCAGGCATGACTTAGCTCTTCAAGATATTACTCTGCAGGTTGCACTGGTGTCTCCAGAGACAGGGAATGCTTACAATCCAAGATTTATGTGCTTACTGACGCTGCTCTTTCCAGACTGACAGCATATTTTGCATTGGTCACCTTTAGCACAGGAGCATTTGTCTTTAAGAGGTCCTTACCCCAAACCTATAGCTACCACTTTTCCTCTCCCACAAACACGTGCCCAAATTCTCTATTTATCACCCTCTTTTTAGTCAAGGGTTGTTAGACACAGGCTGCAGTCTTTAACACACCCTGCAACACCTTGAACTGCCAGCTTTGTTTATGCACCTTGGGTCAGCACCCAAATCTTTTGCAGCAGACCAGAAAGTTCCTGTTATAACAAGAAGGAACAGAGGCAAGCACGAACGGTGCTGCTGTTTGCATTTCCATTTCTAGCCATCTCCACGGCTCCTTCTGTGGCAGCAGACTCTCTCTGCTGATCATTTCTGCATCACTGGGATGGCTCAGATGCCTCAGCACACTATCCCAGAGCTAGGTGCAGGGAAGGAATCACAAACACCAGATATCCCAGGATTTATTGCTCAGCACAGCTACTGAGCTCTGCTGCAAGCAATGCCTGGCATTGCTATCGCTGCCACCCACCCCACTTCAGTGCCTGGGTTCCTATCAGGTGTGCTGGCTCTGCTGAGAGCAGACCAGGCTGGTTCTGCAAGGATCTGTTGGGAAAGCAAAGCTCTCAGCAGGGACAGCCAGCAGCAGTTCACAGCAGCCACTTCTGCCACCCGAACAGCAAAAATCACTCCCAGGACGGCTCACCAGCCCCTGCTTCCACTCAAGATCCAAAGGCACAGCGGGACAGGCAAAAATAGCTGGGAGACCTTCCTGCTCTCCTGGGAAAGGAGGAACTCCCTGTTTTCCTACACAAGAAGTGAACAAATTCCCATCACTCCCTAATGCTGGCCTGGAAACTGGAAATGACAGGGAGAAGCTCTGAAGCTGTCAGGCTACGGAGAGCTCAGCTGCTACCTCCTGAAGCTGGTCAATGGGCAGAGATTCTGCTGCAGGCTGGCAGATTTCCCTCCCATCTCCTTTTTTTTTTGGGTCACTCATTCCCCAAATTCACTTGAGCATCACTACCACGTCAGCCTCAGAGGGCCTCAAAGCAGGACACTGCAGATGCCTTCTAGGACTGCAAGCACAACCAACCCTTCATCTGTGCAAAGAGGCTGCTGAACAAAAAGATTCCGAGAATATCAGCCCGAGCCTGAGCAAGCAAATGCTCCCATCACACTCCCCTTGCACGGCTGAAAAACAAATCCATCTTTCCCAGGAGCAGCATATAAGGCAAGCAAATCTGGCTTGTGTCACGGCGTGTTTACAAGGCAAGTATTCCTGTGCAGGAGCACTCTGGGACCCATCTGGCTGTTTATCATCCCTGTGCCTCACTGCAGAGCTTCCTATGCACTGCAGCCTCCAGGTCCTCAGATAACCCCGGGCTGGGGAGCAGCAGGAACGATGTGCTGAGGCTGATGCTGCCCGTGAACCCCGGAGGAGGAGGAGGAGGAGGCAGGAGAGGCTGCGCTGCTCTGCGGAGCATCCCCACACCCAGCGCCGATCCCCGCATACGGGAGAGCTGCCAGCAGGCTGCTCTCGGGAGCTGCAGACAGGAAATGGCAAAAGGATCCAAAGGTCTGTTACCAGGCGCTGAAAAATCTCCTCTCTGAAGCAGTGGCCTAAATTTACACACTCCCAGAAAGCAGCATCTGCGGAGTGGAATATCTGAGGGTTGCAAAAAAAAGGCTAGTCACTGTCACCAGGCTGGGTATTTGCTTCATCCCAAACACCCCAAACCTAAAATAATGTCCAGAAATTACAACAAAACTGCTGCTCCTGCTGGGGAGCTCAGGGCAGGGCAAGAGCTGCACAAACACAGCTGCTTCTTGGCTCAGGCTGGTTTTCCCCAGAGATCCAGAGTCCACAAAAAGCCTTTTTCATACGGCAGGCAAGCAACTTCCAGGTGGATCCTCCTGCTCTGAGGGCTACTGGAGACACAGAACAGGCAGCCATGACCAGGAGAACCCAAGGCTGCTTCTGCCTTGATTGGGAACGAAGTCCTAGAAAGGCTAAAGATTTCCTAAAATCCAATTTGGCACCAAGCAAGCAGCTAGATTAAAAAAATTGGACAGAAGAGATTTAATGTCTTATCCAGCCCAATCAAAGCAGAAACTGCAAACACTGAGAACTTGGAAGGAAGAGAAATGTGGGACTACCTAGAGGGGCAGAGGGGAGATGAAGGGGGAAAAAGTCCCTTCAAGACAGAAAACCTCTCAGACTGTGCCAGCATTGGCACTGCCTGTGCAGGTCTCATCTAAAGACCAGCTACAAAAATAACATGCAATATTCACCAAGTCATTTTTCATGCTGTCTTTATAGTAGCAAGCATTGGAAAAAATGAACCACAGAGAGGGGAAAAAAAAAGAAACCCAACAAAAAAAACACAAGCCATGGAGCAAGTGAGCTCTGTTTTTCTGCCACCAGAAAGGATCTAATCCTCATTCTGATCTCATCCCCGCAGGCCAGAAGTGACTCCTCCACTAACTTCTGCCCATTCTGGTATGACAGCTCCAATTCTGCAAGACCTATGACGACAGAAACTCTTAAGCTTCTTGTTTAAAGGTCGCTAATACTCAGTGTACTATTAACTTTATGCCTTGTCACAAAGACACTCAGTGAATGCTGCCACACGTAACTGTTTTTTACTGGAGTCCTTTACTGCAGGTCTGTAATCCTAAACTGATAAATCATTTCCCCTTGCAGATTTTTTTCTCATCTGCCCTACAGTGAGTTTAAAATAATTTATATTGTTTTCCAGCTTTTCCCTGGAGACATTCCATATACAGAAAATACCATAGCATTGCTACCAAACCCTGTTTCCCTCCTCTTGCAAGGACTATTTGAAAGAACAGTGGAAAAAAAAAAAAATCAAGGCATTGAGAACTAGACTACTGAAAAACGGTATTTTTCTTCAATTAAACTTTGTTTTCCCTATTGGGGGTGTATTTGGAAGTTATACAGACACTAAAAATATGCTCTCCAAGAAAGCCTCAAACTGCCCCCTTTGCCCAAAGCATATGGAAACTCCTGTTCCCATTCTCCAACAAACAAAAGCTCATAGAGCCCTAAGTTTTCCTAATATTTCCAAGCAAAGATGATTCCCTACACAGAGATGTCCCCCCCTCTCTGATTAAAGGGGGCTGTTTGTAGCAGAAAATCAGAGCAAGGCAGCTGTAATTCTTTGAAAGGAAAACAGGCCAGAGAACAATCTATAAAAGGCTCTTTGTGGTAATTTATCACACATGTTTATTTCTTTGCATGAAATAGCTTCAGAGCAGAACCAGCGCCAGATTCCTGTGTTGCTGTCAGAGCCACCAACACAGATCTGTTTCCATTTCCAATCTTCACTTATATTGGCCAAGATCAAGTCACAAGGCAGAAATCTCCCCTCTGCATTTTAACAACAGGCACAGCCTGACCTTGTTCCCAGAACTGTGAACCGTTTGCTGGCTGCCCCCTCCTCCCCAAGCCACAGGCAAGGCACCCAGGAACAGCAGCTTGTTTTGGCTCCACAGCTTGCCATGTGCTCTCGTGATACCCTGGGGACTTGTTACTGAAAAAGGCTTTAAACTCAAGAGGCAAAGCTTTGTGGAGCACTGTCCCAGGCTCTAATCCTCAGAGATCCCGTTTATCCCTGTCTGAGGGTCCCTGCCACCAGATCACACCACGTCCCAGGAGGTGTCAACACATGAAGCCCCACAAGCTGGGTTTCAGGGACATCCTGCCACGAAGCAGCAGCCAAATCCTGCCTGGGTGTGCTGTGTTTGGCCAAAATCTAGCAATATATCCTCTGGGAGAAAGTCAGGTTACAACTACCCTTCCCCCCAGCAGGTTCAGGAAAGAATTCCTCAAAGGAAAGTGAAGGAGATAAAACCTATTTATTAACAAACACACAAGAAAAGGATAATAATACTAAATAGTAAAACCCCTCACTATAAGGAGAAAACCTGGGAAGAAATTAAGAGTCCTCTCGTAGGTGTGGTCCCTCCTTCTCAGAGCTGGCATGGGGGTAGCCTTAGGCCCCCTCTGGGCCTGAAGGAAAGTTCTCCTGATGTTGTTGAAACAGTCCAGAAGAGGAAAAAAGGGGAAAAAAAACCCCCAAAGTCCCAGGAAACATGCCAGAGAAAAGGGAAGGGGAAAAACAACCAAAAGCTGGCTGAAGAGACAGGCAAAGGTGCTCCCTCTGTGCTACCACCACCGGGGAGAACACAGAGGAGTCTCTATCTCTGTGTCCTTGGGAACTTGCTTTGAAAAGTTCATTTGTTTTTTCCTCCCCTCTCAAGCTCAGTTTAAAGGCACAAAATTAATTTTTTGGCATAGAGCCGTGATAGGGGACACACATCATAGAGTCACCCCAAGACACTGGGGTAGCCAAGGACCATTGCACAGGCAGGTCTGACCCATTTCCTGGAGCACCTCGGGTCACCTGCAGCTGGCAGGAGAAGGGAGTCACCTTGCTGTGACTTGTGTGTGCACGTGTGTGCTCGGCAGCCAGCGCCTGTGGCAGCCAGAGCGAGCTCCCCTGGCACCAGGAGCCGAGCAGGGCTCATCTCCTCAGTAATGAACGTCCTTACAAAGGTCTTTTGAGTGTCCCCTTTCAGCACTCAGCCCGTCCCCTCCCGGGCACAAGGCGGAGCACAGCCTGTACGAGCCACACGTCACCCACAGCCTACAAGCCACGGGCTTGTCCCTGCGTCCCTCCCTCGCCTGTCTCCAGGGGCCACAGCTGGAAAGGATCCACGAGGTATCACCCTGCGACAGCAGAAGATGGCTCTTGACACACCAAGTGCAGCTTGCAGGCAGAATGATAAAGCTGGAAGCTGCCAACCACCAAAATACAGCTGGTTCCAACAGTCAGCGGCGCAGCTACGCCGCGGTGCAGGTGAAGAAGTGCTTCCCTCCCACTTTAGGCTATTTTTAATCACATTCACATGCCTCAGGTACTGAAATGCCTCTGTGCAGCTGCACAAGCAGCTACACCTGCCTCTGGATTTGGGAAGTCAGGCCTGAAGCCACCCCAGCTCTTTGCAGAGCACACCTGGAGGGGATGGGCTCCACCTGAGGCATCTGGGTGACCTCAGAGCATCACTGCTTGCTCCAGACCTCCTCAAGGCTTGGATCTCTTCTTGGAAGATCTGACCTTTTTCCTGCTGCTGCTCTTCCTTGGCACTGCAGAACTGGCTCACTAATGAGGGCACTAATAAGTGGCTTTGCTTACTTCTGCTGCTAAAAGCCACAGCACAGCACACCCAATCTATTCCTGCCCTATCCTGCCCTCACTCCTATCATCACCAGTGGCTCTAAAATAATCTGTGACCCCTCAACAATCACCCAGAGGGACAATAACCAATGCTGGCAGCAGCAGGATGGGAATCTCTCCTCTCCCACAGCACTACTGATGTGTTCCTCTCCTCCTTGCTTTTATTTGAAATGTGGCAGGATGACATTTGCTCCATAGTTCCTCGGGGTCACAGCCAAGGCTTCCAGTGAAGAACAGCACATATGAAGGAGAGAGCAACATCTGCACAGAGTTTTGAAAGCTTTGAATATATGAAAGCAACAGCAGCAGCAAAACCACAGTACACAGAGTGCTCTGTAAAACCAGCCTCTGCCAAATTTAAGTCTCAGGAGTTCAGCCAGTGTCTAAGCCTTGTTCAGTCAGTGTCTAAGCCCTGTTAAATTAGAGGTAACTTTAACAGGAAGTTTTGCTTCAACAGCAAGTTCAAGGTAGTGCAGACCAAATCTGAAAGTGTTCAACTACAGCTTAGGAAAAAAAAATTTAAAAAAAAAAAAAAAAAAAAAAAAAAAATCGGTGCTTCCCAGGCTTGTTTTCTGGGCGACTTTCCACCCAGCCCTGTTTGAGCCACACTGACAACAATCAGGGTAATGAGGCAGAAAATAACGCAGTTATTTGGAGAATGATACTGCTTCTGCCTCCAGGCAGAAAGAACCCCAAAATGTAGAGATCCAGCTGACAGTTGTTGACCAAAGCTTTCCACACAATCCTGAACATACCCAAGTGGGCTGTGCACATTCAACAGCACAGCATTTCTAAGGAAGCCTGTAAGGGATTCTCACCCTTCTGAAAAGCAAAAGCTTTTGTGATCAAGAAGAACCATTTTCCCGGGGCGAGATGCAAACTGTGCTCGCAGAAAGCTGGTCATACCCAGCTGCAAGGGTTTGTGCCCTGCTGATTCCTCCTGCACTATGTCAATGCTAAATCCAGTGCAAACACACGTCCAGCCTGTGCCAAGCAGCTGAGCACTGCATGTACAGGCACATTATAAGTCCTAGACAAAAACACTTCCTTTCTTCCCCCCTACCTTCACCTGAGATACAAAGGGCAGGTGAAAAAAAAAAAAGGATTGGGGAAAACAAGCTTTAGAATAACAACCAAGGACTCACTCCCAAGGGTGACTGACCCTTTGTACCAAACACAAACACGTGCTATTCAAACCACAGGCAGAAGATCCACTTTGTTCTTTCCTGCCAGCCCAGCTCACAGCCACAGTGAGGGACAAAGCAGTCAGGTAGTAACTCCTCACTTACCGTGAGTGATGTGAAGGTCATGCACATCCCACCAAAGCCATTCAGAGCCAGGGCAATGAATATCAGCACAGACAGAGCTGCAACAATAAAAAACCTGCCCTTAGCTTCCACTGGGTGCAGAGGGGAAGGAGACAGAGCCCTGACGGCTTTGGTCCTGACACGTAAAAACCTCAGTGGATCAACACCCTCAGGACGTGTCACGCTGTTCCTGACCCAGCACCCATCTTCTCCCCAGCCACACGGACTGGGAGGGACAGGGCTCTCCTCCAAGGCAGAGCTCAGGATGGGATGGAAGGATTCCTTTTCTCTAACACACTCGCTGATGCAGCTTGTCTGATGGGTCTCAAAAGGAAGATTTACTTGAACAAACTGAATCTGAAGTGTAGTCTCACTATCTGCTCTTGAGGAGCAAGCTCCATCTATCCCTGGCAAAAAAAGCCAATTAGACATTGTGTGCTATTACCTATTTCCCAACCCTGAAAAAGCCACGAAGTCACTTGGAATTGCTCCTTTACAGGACCTGGCCCTTCCCAAACACAAAACTGAGAGACCTGGGGATCTCAGACACTACACTCTCCACTTGGTGTTGTGAAACACCAGCCCTTCCCAGAGCCACTTGGCTCCCTCAGGCTGGCAGATTGCTTGGCTTGTGTCCCCAGCAAGACCCCAGTACAGCACTGGAGGGTGACAGTTTGAACTTTGCTTCCCCAAAAACCCCAAACCACAGCCCTGAAATGCTCCCAGCTCAGCAGAAAGATGCCAACTTACAGTCTGGGTTACTGGCACCGTACGCGATCAGCACGCAGGACACAGCAAAGCAGGCACTGAAAGGGAACCAGAGCCATGAGTTTCTCACAAACAGCCTTACCCACAGTCAATTACAGCTGCTTCCACCTCCTCAGTGCCTCACAGGGCAATTTCTGTAAGAGGGAGGGAAGCTGGCAAGTCAGAAAGAAAAATCCAGGGAAATACCCAAATATTACTGGCAAACAAGTATTACAGGCAAGCCTTGCACAAGGGCTGAGGCAGGAACCTTTCCTCCCAGCACTGACGCAGCTCTGTCTGGACCCAAATTCCCACTGGTTTTTCAGCACAGAGCTTTTCCAGCCCTCACCTCGGGGTGACCAAAGGCAGCAGCAGCAGCCGCCTTTGTCCTGAGCCCCAGCACTCAACTCCTCTCTGGTAGGGTCTGACTCACAGACTTGCCCTGTTTTTCCAACTCTGCCCACAGGCCAGTTTGTTTTCTGATCAAGTTCACTGCATTAAAATTGTGGCAATTAAAACAGTGCTGGGGTCCAGTGATCCCAAAATGTCACTAATCCCTACGTGCCATGACAGAAGCAGTTGACAACCTTACTGTTTGAGGCAGAAAGCAACACACACCACATGGAAGAGAAAGGCCCTGGGAAAGGCAACAGGACATGTTTATCCCTGAGTTAACTCCCCAGCCTACAAACAATGATGTAACATCTGGGTTTTGTGCCTCTCAGGACATAGCTCCCAGCCCAAGGAGAAAGCTACCCTCCCTGACTCACAAATGACTCTGCTCTTCCTCCAGGCTCCATCTGGACAGGGATCACAGAGCAGCACTGGAGAGCTGAAGTGTGGACATGGAGTTCCAGGCCCTTCCCTTATGGAGCAATTCACTGTGCTGGCTGAAATCACCCCAGAGCTGCTCTGCTGTCCTGTGCACAGCTCCCAGCACATCCCAGCCCCATCCCTCAGACTCTTCCCAAGGCTGCAGGGACCCCACAAGAGGCACAGCACCCAGACAGGGTGGGAATTGAGCCCTCAGCCCACCCCTGGAGCCCTGCACACCCACCTGCCCAGCAGCCGCAGCTTGCGAGGGCCGTACTTGTCCATGACAATTCCCAAGGGCAGCGTGATGGCACTGAGCAGGAAGGAGCCAATGGTGAAGGCCAAGTTCAGCATTTCATCCTGGGCATTGCAGGAAGGCCATTTGTGCTCTGAATCTGTGCTGTTCTCATCCTCAGAGCTGTTGGTGCTGGTCTCTACAAGGGGTGAGAAAGGACAGTTAGCACAAGGCTTGAAATGCTGCAGGAAGGAGGACAGGGAAAAGTCCTGCTGGGCATACGCCCTCCACAGTCCAGTTTTTATTCTAATCACTGAGAAATGGAGAAGGAGAGCAGCAGAGGGACGAGGGAAACCTGATGAGCTCTGCTTTGAGCAGGAAAAAGCACCCAGGGGACAGGCATCCCATGCAGCAGCAGGGTAAAAACCTAAGGATGAAGATTCATTAATTTATTAAAACAACTCCACAGCAATGGCCTGGCAATTACAGGAGACTAAACTCAGCTGAACCTAAAGGGACTGATACAAAAATAAGGTCCTCCTAATCTACAGCTGTCACGTTCTCAGAGATCTTTTCCCTAACAAAACTAACGACAGCTACAGCCAAATCAGTTATTTTGGTTCCAGACACCAGGCTGACAAGGCCTGGCACTGAGCAACAGCCTGCTCAAATGAAAAGCTTCCTACCCTCACTGCAGGCATCAGGATGAAGAATGGCTTTGCAGTAGCCACCCTGCTTTGACTGCCCTGGCTCTGAAAAATCCTTCCTGGATTTAACTACCCTGTTCCCAGGGGGGCTGGCAGCTCATCTACCTTCTCTGTTTTTTTAAAGGATTGATGCAGCTTTAACTCCTGCCCTGTAATTAGCATTTTCTATTCTTTCAAAATGGGTTTAGGTCATACAGATCAATTATATCCCCAGCTTTCTGTTCTTGCCCTTACATGAGGAACTCTGCATGCAAACTCCCACGCTGAACAGAGCCCACGTTGTGTAACCCAGACAGAAACAGGACAGTTCAAATTAAAAAAAAAAAAAAAAGGAAGAAAGGAAAAGAAAGGAAAGAAGTTCCCTTTTACTGCCTCATGTCAACTCTTCTCCTGTTACATGCCTATCCCAAGGTTGCTTACAACTATTTGAGTGAGTACGTGTGCATTCAGATTTCCATTAACTCACAGCTCCAGTGCACTCCACCTCTCCTTCTCCCAACACTTATCTGGAAGCTTTGTTGGTATGACAAAGCACTTGCTGCTGCTGCAAGCCAGTGATATAAAACACTCTCCTTCATATTTAATAATTGATCTGACAAAATTCAATATTAAAGGAGGAACAGAAAGAGAAGTCACCGACATAACCACCAGCATGAAGTGAGGCTGGAGATTCCCAGCGAGCCCTGGTTGGTTTAGTCAATTAGCAGGAATCCCTCATGTACAAGTGATTTCACATTCACTGCTTGGTGTGGCTGGTGGGGGAGATCCCCTTGGCTGCTCTCACCCTCCCCACATCTCTGGAGTTAACACAACCCCACCTTGCACCTCCCTCCCTTCTACCCAAGCCTCAGCTCCTCTAACTCTAACTGGTTTCACCCTGGCTCTCCCAGCTGCCCTAAAGCACCCTGCCAGCTTTGTGTCCACTGCAAACAAACCTCACTCCACCTTCCTGCCATTAGGTATCAGCAGGAATTCAGACACTGATACCTGAGGCTTTGGAGCTGCCTGCAAACCTTCCTGTGGCCCCTCCCAGCACTCCATGCAAGGCAGGGGCATTTCTCCCCATTTCCATTGCTCCCACCAGCATCTTTGCTAAGATGGTTTCAAACTGCCTGTGCTCCTTTCCACTGCCATGTGCTCCTGATCGATAACTTAATCTACCCCTTCTCTCACCCTGTTAGTCATGGATAGCTAGAGTAAGCAGCAAATATCCCCAAAATGTCATATGTGCCACCAGCAGCATCTCCTCTGCAGGGAAGGCAGCAGTACAGCCCAAGGCACATCCTTAGAAATCAGTCCCGGACAGACTTTGGGAGGCTCTCTGCAGTTTTCACCCACAGCATCAAGGCTTTTGGGCTCTCCACAAAGATAAATTCATAGGAAACAGATGTGGGTGAGAGGTGAAACTCGGGAAAACAAGGAGTGGGGGGGGGTAATTGACAAAGTAGTAGCGGTTTCCCTGTGTCAGCACTCTCCAGAGATAGCTCAGCTGCGGAGTGGAAGGAGGGTGGAGGGACACGAACAGTACAGTGACCTTATAACTTGTGGCTGCACGTGTTAAAGCCTCGGTAACCCTCCCCACAAAGAGATCTCAAAACAGAAATATTCAGCCTTTTAAGCTGGAGAATATGAATTCCTGTTCATGTTTTGATGTGTTCAGCTGCTGCATGCCCCCAAGGAGCTCGCACAGCACACACCTGCTGGCCCTCCTATAACCAGTGTACACGATGGGCACCAACACCAGGAGGCGATGAGGACACGGCTCAGAAAGCTGTGGAAACAGCAAAGAAATCTGCCCCTCTCTGAACACTTGCTGCAGCCAGAAAGGCTGGGAATGGGACACCAAACTTTACTCTCTGCCTGTACCAACCACCTTGTTTACAGCTGCTCAGTGCCAGCTCCAAGGAGGGGCCAGGCAACAGCACTATGTGGAAATACAAATTGTTTGTGAAAATAGAAGCAGCCCCTGAGCAACAAGAGAAGATCCGCTGAGGCGTAATGGAAATGATTCCAGGAGCCCTTGGCACCCTGACACCCCCTGATCCTTTGAGCCACCTCCATAAATAGAACATTTTGGAGGGGCTGCAGGTGTGTGCAGCAGGCACAAGGTCCAGCCAAGAGCCAGCTCATCCAGGAGCATGGATTTGGGTGCCAGCACCTCGTTGGCACAGGAGAGTGAGCGACAGCACAGGATATGCAGCTAGGAGGGGTTTAATGGGCAGAGAACCTGCCTAACTACTCACCTACCCAATGCACCTGGTTACAGCAAACAGCAGCTTCCCCTCAATCACAGCTCAGATCCTGTTCCAGATCGGTGCACGCCACACTCCCGGGGAAAATATCCTACGTGCCTGGCTCCATCTGGAAAACTGCTCTGGGGAAGGGCTGGCTCTGTGCCCACGGTGGTGCCCTCCCCAAATTCTCTTGCCAAGTCCACCTGCATGCAGCACTCCAGGTGTGACACCCGGGCAAGGCAGCAGCACAGAGGCTGTGCTCACTCACTGCTGCCTCACTGACGAGCCAGGAGAAGCTACAAGTCTTTACCAGCAATTACAAGAACATTGCTGCCTATTTTTACAGCACTCCCCGCACAAGCAGCAGGATTTCTACTGCCCAATTAGTAGTTCAAGTTACTATTTAAAGAATGACAGCTTAGGTGAGGAGCAGGCTGCCTGGGTAATCATTTATGTCAAGATCATCGCTGGGATTTGTTCAGGCTGGAACATTTAAAGCCATCCTTTCTCCCAAATTAAGTGCTGTAGGTTCCATGCAAGGGTCAATCATTAACTGCTCTTTACTGACCTCTTCAAATCCCAGGCACACACACACACTCCACATTAGCAGAGGAACGAGTCTGGCTTTTCCAGGAGTGACTGCCATCTCAGATGGCAGAGGGGAGCTTTCCTTTCATCTTGTTTCATGGATGAGACTGAGTCAAACAGGCAAGACACCCCCAGCCACCCTGACAATAGCTCTGTAGAACACAGCCTGCACACTCCTCACCTTCCTCCTCATTTTTTTATAGAAAAAGGAAAAAAAAAAAAGAGCAAAAAAAAAAAAAAGACAGAAATCAAGGGCAAAGAACTGGGAGTATTGGTTTAAAAAAATAGCACACTGAACGACATGTGCAAACAACTGATTCTGCAGTCTGCCCACATAAGAACATGTTTTCTCTTTTCAGGATGGTGTCATACTTCTGGGAACTGGGAGGAGATGTTCTTGCTTTGTACCACTGCAAAAGCAATTTGTTCGGGTCTCCCTGCCCCTCCACTTGCACTTCCAGGACCCTCTCTCTGGGTGCCTGAAAGCTTCATATGACCAAGGCACAGTTCCAGTTAAACTCCCCTTCTTTTCCCAGCTGTGGTTTCATTTTGCAGCAGTTCTCCCAGGGCCAACACCTTCCCACGACAGCTGCTGATCAGCACAGTGTGTTTCCTGCACAAATCGAGTATTTACCACTCTTTTCCGGTTTACAGGCTCACGTGTGTAGCCTTTTCACAAACCGTTGCTGTCATATCTCCCCAGATTGCAAGGGACCTTCAGACTGCAAGTTCCCCACCCCAGACCTGAGATAAATAAGGGAAAAGAGCTGCAAGGCACCACCTTCCCCCTATTGACCACATCAGGGCTCGTTAACTTGCTGTAAGTGAATTAGCTTATCATCCCTTTGGTATTCTGCAGCTCTGTCTCAGAGGAAAGCCCTCTGTGCCCCTTATCTCTGCTCTTTGTGAGCAGATTATCAGGCTCAGGACATTTTTTTTAAACATGTTTCAGACCCAAGCGTTCAGCTTCCCAATCCCAGAAACATCATAGCAAGGCAAGGCCCTGGACTGATCAAATTCCCCACGAGCTGATAAGGCCCAGAACCGTGATAAAGACTGTGGAGTCAGCACTTGCACCGAATAAAAGATGCTGCTTCAGTTGGTTAAAGGCCAAGTAGTAGTGTAGTAAAATTAAAATGGGAACAAAGTGCTACTACCAGGCTCCTTGTCAGCGAATTTCAAACATACCTCTCAGGAGGTGGCCCAACGGGTACAACCCCCCACTCCAGCCCCGTTGCACAACTCCTCTAAAAATATTTTGTTGTTTCAGATTTTTTTTCCCCAGGTGTCCATCTCCACGCTCATGCCACTGAGTCCGTTGGACCCCACGTTTGTGCGGTGGCTGAGTAAAATCCAACTCAAGGAGCCAAGGGCAAGCAAGGAAAGTGAGGGATTCAGCTCAAGGAGTCCTTCATGAACTGCAGCACTTTCTGGGCAGCTGCTGGTACCTTCAGAGAAGTGCCTGCAGAAGGGACAAGGTCTAGTTTTGCCTTTCATTGGAAAGCATCACAAAGTGCAAGAGCTTTTGCTGACAAACCAAAAGCCCTGCCAAGAACCTTTGGCTCATTAGGAAAAGTCCTTTTTTTTTTTTGCAATACTTACATGCCTACAGCAGCATTAGGAACAACAAGTGCCCAAAGGCTACTAGTCATGATTTGTTTGCACCAACTTTCCAGCCAAGCACCCACTTGGCTGCAGGATTCAATAGGTTACGCTGAAAAAGGCAAACCCTAATCCCAGCCCTAATCCCAGCAAAGGGAAAACTCATCTTGGGGCTGGTCATTGACAGTCTCCACACACTTGGAGCCAGGAGTCTTCCCCACAAAACTCTTACAACGAAGACAAAACCAGAGAAAGGAAAGTGAGTCAGCACGGATTAATGTCCCCATGCTCATCACAAGCCATCACCGAGTTCAGCAGTGATGGCCAGATATTTGAGGACAATGAGAACATTTGAGTACACAAATTTCTTCTCAGGGATTAAGCTTTCCTGCCTCAGGGCACAGGTTGGCCACTGGGAGGGAGCAGTTGCCCCCAGGGCAGCAATTTCACAGCAGTCCAAACATTTGCATCTTCCCTGTGGTCTGTGGGCATGGGCACTCCCATGGGGAGAGCCAGAAAAGCCACAAGATTGGCAAACGGGAGTGAGAAACCGAGGTGAACCTCTCTGATTTGGGACAAACTGAAAGCAGTCAAGGCAAAGAGCAGGAGGTGGGCCCCAAGTGAAGCTCTTGTCAGCAGAGCACATCTCAGGAAGCAGACAGGCAAATGCCTGCTCACGGAGACAGTCAGCATTTGCTTATCAGCTCCCGTGTGCTTTATCTGGGTGGCAGAAAGTCTCCACCTGATACGTTTAATGTGAACTCTTACACAGGCCTGTGACGAAGTCTCCATGATGTGGAGAGAACACAGCAGCCTTGAACAGAAGTCCTGCAAGGTCTCCAGGCACTGGAATGCTCCTGGAGACCCGAGTGACACGGATACGCTTGGGAGCACTGCCCTGAGAGCAGGATGGAGATCAAGCAGCCAAGTTACAGCTGATAAAAGACTCAAACACGTGCATGTTTGCCAGGTGCACCAACCCAGGCTCTGGTACACAAAGCAGGAGAGATAACAAGCAGCTGATGAATGAGCAAAACCCAAAGTATCATCACAGCTATTCACAGGCACCTTTGCCTGCACTTTATTCCTCCACACTTCGTTTTCACCCACTCTTCTCAGCCATTACTCACTGAGGGTACATGCACTGATTTCCAACTCTTTTCACAAACTGCTTCCTCCATCAGCCCCAGATGGATCCAGTCTCAGTCTCCATCACCCATCTCTGGACAGAGCCCAAACTGCCTCCCTTCACTCTGCCCTTCCCTTCTCTGAGCACACACAAACCCTCAGTCACCACAGCAGCTTTCCAAATCCACACCACACCTTTACCCTCGGGTTCTTTTTAACCCCACTGACCACCCAAACACACTGTGGGATGCACAGTTCTCTCCATGCCCAGGCTGGGGATAGATGTCCACGTCCAGGCTGTTTTCCCAGGATTACCCTTCCCACACCACCAAACTGTCTCTCTCCTTCCAGGCTGTGTCTGCAACAGGGACAGCCACTTCTGGCTGGGGCAGAGGGTAAATCTCAAGCCCTCACAGAAACACAGCCTGGGTGCTTGAAGAATAAGAGGAACAATCAGGAGCATTTACTTCTGCAAATTCTCCTCAACAGCAGCACTGGACTGCTCTGATATTATTGGCACCCATGCTCCTTGTTTTCTTACCACTATGGACAAAGTTCCTCTCATAAACTCAGGAGAAGCCCCCCACAAATCATCATCCTCCAGAATCCATCCAGCCTTCCCTTGCAGAGGAAGAACTCATGGTCAAGTAGAAAAGGCCATCCAGAAAAGCTCTACCTCATCATTAAGGCTTCTTTTTCCAATCACTCTACAAAGCAACAGCACCTACAGGCACACTGCACCATCACAAGGATGCCACAGGTTTTGGAAAGCAGCACACATCCCTTCCTTCTCCCCTGGGACCGATGTGGAGCTCAGCCCTCCTCCAACCAGCTCCACACCACTCTAAAACAGAGAACCACACCAGCAAACCCCACACGAGCCCAGAGCATCCTTACCTAGCCCGTAGCACAGGTAGGAATAAAACCCTTCTGCCTTCAGCATGATGAGCAGGGACCCCCAGCCCAGCAGGACAGCAGAGAAGAGCAGGTTCTCGATGATGGCTGTGAATGCCATCCACCAGCGCCGCCGGTGCGCCGTGGCCAGCGTGGGGGCCATGGCTGCCTGCTGGGGGGGCCTCCTTCAGAGCCTCAACCTGCAGGGAGCAACATCCAGTGAGTCCACACAGCACATATTACTCAAAAAGTGTGAAAAAAACCCATGGTTTAAGGGATCTCCCTACTAGCACCCAAGCAAAGCTGCCTGCTGAATGCCAGGCACTCGGGTGCAGAACTGGTTTTTGCAGGCACCAGCTTGCCAAGCGACCTGGAGGGATGGGGGAGGCACAGGTGCCCTTGGAAGAGCCCCTCGGGGGCTCGCTCTGTGTGACACAGGGCTCTGCTCAAGGACTCTGTTCCACTTCCCGAGCAACAGGTATGAAAATGCAGCAAACAGCCACTGCCTGGAGCCCACTGCCCCAGCACTGGCACGGGGCAGGCACCTCATTTGTGAGGCATGAGGGAATAAATGCCAGGGCAGGGGGGCTTCAGCCAGCACCCCGATCTCCCCACTGCCACCAGGCAGGGGCTGGGACAGGGGACACAGCCCCACATCCCCAGAGGTGGCTTCAGAGACCCACCACCAGGTCTGCTCTGGAAGGTGTGTGAGGGTTCTATAAATGCACTTTATACCACCAATGGTTCATCAAGGAGCACTTTTTGCTGCCTGCCAGACCACCCAGCTGGGGGACACCGCAGCTCACTGGCCTCTCTAGGCTGCCCCAGATGCAGGAGATGCATTAACCGTGTCCAGCTCCACTTGTCCCAGTCCCTGGGGAACGAGCAAATTTGGGAACACACCTGACTGTCCAAAAGGGGCAGCCCCGAGGTGTCACAAGGCAGGTGGCCCTTTGAGACAAGCTAAGGCTTTTCCCAGCCCAAGCACACTTCCCCGTGC